>CM066616.1:0-5000000 GCA_033884665.1 Argynnis bischoffii washingtonia | reverse complement strand
TGCGCATATATTAAATAAGACATGTATGTACAATGTACATAAGGTAAAACAGCATCCGTTAATGTTTATATAATATCACCTATCACTATAACGACGTGAGTGAAAGCTAATTATACAGTATGTTTTTGAAGGAGGTCAATTAATCTGACAAAATATAAAATACTACATTAGAATCAAATTGCCTAAAGTGACAATCTAAAATCTAGATTAATCACAATACGAAAGAACCATTGAATTAAGTGAACGTATAGGCAATTTAAATTAAAAAAATAAAACTACTTTCAGCGTTATTTAACATTTTTAATGATAGTTCCATTACTTTCGATATATTATGTAATATAAAATAATTCGTTAATTTGTTTTAAGACGAAGTAAATTGAGCTATGTATACAAGTATTTTCATTTTTTTTTAGATAATTTACACCGGTTTTAAAAACCACGTAATTTGGTTATTCGCTAATAATTTTCAGTTTTTTTTTTATTTTCAAATCCAATGGGACGATACCTCGACACGACGACTTAACGACAGTTAAGGCGCTGGACTGACAGAATCAATCAATAATTGAACTTGACCTGGGATTCGAACCCAGGACCTCCGGATCTGCAGCAGTATATGCTAGCCACTAGACTACCGAGGCAGTTTAATGATAACATAACCTAAATTAATCAGGTTTCAACATTAAATCAGGTCAATAGTGCCAAATGATTGAATGATTGTACTTGAAAGTTACAAATCGATATTATATAAAAAAAATAGGTTAAGATTTTTGAACAACTTCCAAAATCTTTTCTTAACTTTGGCGTATCTCACACTAGTCTTTGCCATATTCCCGAGGCAGTTCTATTATGTACTTCTATATGTGTAAGAATTAAAACCTATGTGTTACTCTGATGTATATAAATTATGTATATAGCGTATATAACTGTAAATTTTTATCAGAATCTATTTAGTAGTTTTTGCGTGAATGACCATACATCCATATATCCTCACAAACTTTCGCGTATAATAATATTAATAGGATTATATTGATTGACGATTTTGTGCTTAAAATAGTTTTTGAAAATGAATAATGAAGTCCCAAATTTATTTATGTATATGTAGATAGATATTCTTAATCTATCTAATCTATCTATTATAAAATTCTAACTGAGTCGAATCTGTACTTAAATATTTTTTGGAAAATCTCACTTAAATAGCCATTATTATCAATACAGAGCCCGAATCTATAGTTTTTAGAATTTTTGTCCGTCTGACTGTCTGAACGCATCGCGAGAAAACCACTGGACAGATTTTGATGAAATTTGATATAATTATAGCTGGTTATTCAGGTCAACATATTGGATATTTTTACTGCGGAAAAATTTTTCATCTCTGAGAAATCTATACTAAACCTTAAAACGTAACTAGGGATGAACCCGAGCGGAGCGAGGCTGAGTTAATAATTAATAATAAGTAGTAATAAGTTTTCTATGAATAAAATTTTAATGTAACAAAGTCATGTTAGCACTTAATGATCTCTAGTTTCCCTATTAATATTAATTCATATTTATGAGGGAATCTGTTCTAATTTGATAGTTACATATACATACATATACTCTCATGTGACTTCAAGACTTCATCATGTACATGATACATATTTTATGTGTGTTCCAAGTCTGCGAAAGCATTTAAAAAGACACGTCTTTATAGCATTTAAAAAGACACGTGTAGCTATCTTAGATTCTACTAATCTATACTAATATTATAAAGAGGCAGAATTTGTTTGTTTGTTTGAACGCACTAACCTCAGGAACTACTAATCCGATTTGAAAAATTTTACATTAGATAGGTCGTATATTGACAAAGGCTACAGGCTATATATCATCCCGGAAAAAGGTGCAGTTCCCGTGGGATAGATTTGTTTTTGTCTAGGGACGAACCCGAAGCTATGCGAGGGTGAGTCGCTATAATTAATAAAGATATATGACTATATAAATTACACACCACTGTTTATAAAACTATTTTAATTTATACCAATATATAAAGATAACAATCATCTTAATTTGTCTTATTTGTTTGAACACCTTAATTGCTAGAAATAGTCCTATATGAAAAAAAGCATTTTATAGCGCATTTATAGAGGAAGGTTGTCTAACATCACAAACCTTAAGGAATTAAGCAATTATAAATAAGTACCTGGGCGACCGAGCTTCGCTCGGAGTTCTTGAAAGATTGTATATTTTACATTAAGTGACTAAGTGTTACCGAGAAAGTTGTATAGATGTCGCGATAAGAACAATTTTCTTTTTAATTTGGCTTAAAAATAATTTGACATTAAGTGACTAAGTGATACTGAGATAATTGTATAGATGTCGCTATTTAATTTTGCGTAGAATAATGCATAAGAAAAACGCATGAAAACTCGAAAATACGCGTTTTCCCAGACATGTGACTAATCTAGATCAATTTTTCGCCCCCGAAAGCCCCCATATACAAAATTTCAGCAAAATCGTTAGAGCCGTTCCCGAGATCGCTGGTATAAATAAATAAATAAATAAACAAGAATTGCTCGTTTAAATATATAAGAAAGATTAGCAAAACCCGCGGCTTCGCTCGCGCTAAAACTATAACAAAAAAAACTTTAAAAAGGTAGGTTTCATACAAATTTTCATCCCTTATTTTATCTCCTTATGGGATGAATTTAGAAAAACGCTAAAACACGTATTTATTTAATTGTATTGGAGAGCATTAATACCAAGTTTCAATAATTCTGATCATACATATTTTTTGGGTTGTGTTATATCGTGTATTTTCGTGGGAATGAGACAATCTCCCGCAGTAAAAAGTATCCTATATTATGTTGACCCGGATATCCAGCTATCATCATACCAAATTTCATCAAAATCCCTCCAGTTATTTCTCTGTGATGCGGTAACATACAGACAGACAGACAGACAAAAAATCTAAAAACTATAAATTCGGTTTCTGTATCGATAATAAATTCTATTTCAGTAAGATTTTCCAAAAAATATTTAAGGTACAGATTCGACTCAGTTAGAATTTTATTATATGTATAGATGAAAATACACGAGTGGAGCAGAGGAATAAAACTAGTGAATATATAACCGTAACAAGTATTTTTTCCACTGCTATTGATCCGACTATTCCCTACTGGTATATAAATGCGAAAGTGTGTTCATTGATTACGTCAACGTGATTTTTTGTATGGAAATAGTTTTTAAAGCTGAGTGTGACATTTAGGTTACTCTTTGTTTCGATACCTCAAGTGATTCCCTTGAGTAATTACTTTGATGTTAAAAGTTACTTAGTGAAAGAGTTTTTGTTTATAATTTCCTTATGGCATACTTTGAATATTCTTTAAGATATGCGTGTGGTTTTCTAAAATGACTACTAATATAACACCTACTTTATATAGAAACGGAGCACATCGGAGCTCGGAGAGAAGTTATCTATACATATTATAAAATTCTCAGTCGAAGCTGTACATTAAATATTTTTTGGAAAATCTTTTTAAAATAGTCATTATCATCGATGTAGCGGCCGAATCTATGGTTTTTAGAATTTTTGTCTATCTGTCTGTCTGTCTGGGAACGTATCACGAGAAAACCACTGGACAGATTTTAATAAAATTTGGTATGATATTAGCTGGTTATCCTTGTCAACATATACTTTTAACTGTGAGAAAATATCTCATCTCTGAGAAATCTATACTAAACGTTAAAACGTAACTAGGGAAGAACCCGAACGGAGCGAGGGTGAGTCGCTAGTAGTTAATATACTCACTCAGTTTTTTCTATACCTCAATTTTCAAACACTAATTTTATACATGTATAATAATAGTAAATATGTAATAAATATTACTATAAATGTACATATTAATCTATACAGATAAATGAAATTGAAGTACCTGTTTGTAATGTCAAAATGACAATTTTTTACTAAATGCATATAAATTTCAAATTATATACGGTACTTATAAGAACAATACAATTTTCAAAATGTTTGTCTGTCTGTTTGTTCCGGCTAATCTAATTCCGGCTGGACTGATTTTGACAGGACTTTCACTGGCAGAAAATAATGAGGCTTCTGCTTAAAAAATTTGAAACGTACCTAGGGACGCACGCGAGCAAAGCGAGAGTATGACGCTAGCATTAAAATATTATTAAAACTTACTATTTGAAATAAAACCTAAGAAATAAAAGAAATTACTTCCTCATATACTAATTATTAGAGCCCTGTGACAATAAAACCATTACAATATACGAACAGAGATTGAGCAAAAGTATTACAGAAACACCGTGCGGCAATCAAACATAATTATTTGCGGTTACTGCCGACGTGATTATCTAGACTCTGATTACTTCACTTTCCTTATGCACGCTTTGAATTACCATGATATTAGGTTTATGTATATTCAATTCATATACTGAGATTACATAGATTCAGTGTTATAATTCATATGTCTTATTCACTTGAGATAGAAATCTAAATCTTCTATACAGATAAATAAAATTGGAGTGTCTGTTTGTAATATTAAAATAATCGCTTTTTACTAAATGCATACGGATGTATACACGGTACATATACCAAAACAACATTTTTTTACAATTTTTGTCTGTTTTGTTCTTGTCTGTCTGTCTGTCTGTCTGTCTGTCGGTCTGTCTGTCTGTTTGTTCCAGCTAATCTCCGAAACGGCTGGACCGACTTTGACGAGACTTTCACTGGCAGATAGCTGATGTTATAGGGAGTAACTTAGGCTACTTTTATTTTAGAAAAAGAATCAGGGTTCCGCGAAAAAAATTAAAACCCACGAAATTGTGAACAAAATCCGCGTACGCAGTACGCACCCGAGCAAAACGAGGTTAAATCGTTATATAATTTAAATGAATATCTTAAGAGTAGCAAGCTACTATTTATGTATACCTATATATATACCGTGAAAAAGTACCGAGGGACGAACGCGAGCGAAGCGAGCGTGAGTCGCTAGTAATCTAGAATCTATAAAGATAAATAAAATTGGAGTGTCTGTTTATAATATTAAAATAACCGCTTTTTACTAAATGCATACGAATGTATACACGGTACATATACCAAAACAAAATTTTTTACAATTTTTGTCTGTCTGTCTGTCTATCTATCTATCTGTCTATCTGTCTGTCTGTCTGTGTGTTTGTTTCAGCTAATCTCCGAAACGGCTGGACCGATTTTGACGGGACTTTAACTGGCAGATAGCTGTTGTTATAAGGAGTAACTTGGGCTACTTTTATTTTAGAAAAATAATCAAGGTTCCGCGAAAAAAATGAAAACCCATGAAATTGTATATAAAATCTGCGCACGGCGTACGCAATAACGTACGTACGTAACGTAAATCACTATATAGTTTAAATGAATATCTTAGGAGTAGCAAGCTACTATTTATGTATACCTAAACATAGCTAATCGTGAAAACGTACCTAGGGACGAACGCGAGCGAAGCGAGCGTGAGTCGCTAGTCTACACTAACTTTTAAAATTTCTATCTGCGTCTCTGTTTGTTTCGTCTGATATCCAAAACGGCTGGGCTAATTATGGCGAGATTTTCACTTTTATTTTGGAAAAAGAATTAGGATTCCGCTTAAAAAAAATTGAAACGTACCTAGGACGCACCCGAGAAATATTGTTTTTCTGTATGATTGTTTGTAATGAATAAACTAAAAATTCGCAGATCCGATTTAGATTAAATTTAGTATGAAGATAGTTTGAGACCCTGGGAAGGACGTAGGTTTTATTTATCCCTTAAGAGGGTAAAAATGGGGATGAAAGTGTGTATGGGGAATCAATCATTTCTCAAGTAAGGGGTATAAAACTCATCACACCTATGTATATATTATATATATATATATATTGTGTATATATATATATATATATATATATATATATATATATATATATATATATATATTTATATATATATATATATATATATATACCTAGGGGCGAACCAGAGCAAAGCGAAAGTGAGTCGCTTGATGGTTACTAAAGTACAAGGATCAACGGCTGTCAAAAAATGAAACTGACAATTTTTAATTGCTCTTATTCGCTAGTAACATCAATAACAAACCTGTTTTATAGTGGCAGGTGTAAAATTGAAACAAGTTTTAAGATAGACAATCAAGTAGAGATATTTTGAATATCTACATATAATAAAAATGGCGCCAAAAATTGGTCATTTATTTATTTATAATTTTGGTATATCCAGTGTTACTCTCACAGTTACGAATCTTACGACACTTGTCAAGCTAAAATCCATCAAGCCATTTAGGCTACAGAACGTGCCAAAGAAATATACATACGTACATACATACATACACTTGAAAAACATAACCCTCCTCCTGGCGGAGTCGAGTTAAAATGCTAACACGTTTTGTTAATAATAAATCTACATACAAGAAATATTTTATAACGCACGTATTACGAGTATGTACAGATTATAGAAAGCCAAAACAAATTACCTAAGTATTAAACTTGTCTATTTGTCTGTAAGTTTGGTTGCTTTTCACGCAAAAAGTACTAAATGGATTTAAAAAAAATTATGTAGTGATTTATTACTACTATTATATATTATAATACTCAATATTAGACGGGTCACCGTTTAGGATACCTTTTACTAGAGAAATATTTTTCATTCCCACGGGAAAACGCAATAACTGTTTCGGCCGAGTTTTGCACAAGTATTCTTATTTTTTACTGTTATTATAAGAAATTTATGTGAAAAAATAATTAAAGTGTGTATTTGTGATTAACAAATGTTGCTATACATTAATTTTCGATTGCTTCTTTTTGCTAATCTATTTTTATGAATAAATCATAAGTCATTAAAAAACGTAAAAGGATTTTGCTTTACTAGGTTTATATAGCTACTTATTAGCTAGTATTTTATTTCTAATTCTAATAAGTATTCAGTGCTACTGATTAAAGGTTAAACGTTAATTATGTATAAATTTATAAATGTTCATCATTTTATAAGAAGTATTTCATTTATTTTTACTTGTTTTTTTTATAATACATATTATGAGAACTAAGTCAATATTCAAAGCAAATCAAAATATTATTACATATTTGCTAAAATTATTTGTATTCAAGTTAAATTTAAGAACAAAGTTATACAAAGTTATTAATTTTCATTTGAGATATTAGGTATTGTTCATTTATCGCACTTCATTTTAATATACCTATACATAATAAATGCGATACTTCGTGAATCAGCGAATGTTATTGTTAATTCTTCAAACTTTAACGGCTCAGATTTCAGAAATTTCACACAAAGCGAAACAAGCGAAAGGAATTAATTGACTAATTCCATGGGCGAGTATAATGTCTCGACTGACAGGCTTGACTAGTAATAATATTTTAACGGATGTTATAAAATTACGGAAATGAAGACATTAAAAATATAATATACTAGCGACTCATCCTTGCTTCGCCCGGGTTTGTCCCTAACTTGATTCCTCATACAAACTTTCATCCCTATTTTCACCCCCTTAAGGAATGATTTCAGGGATAAAAAGTATCCTATGTCCTTCCCAAGGTCTCAAACTATCATCTTACCGAATTTCATCTAAATCGGTTCAGTGAATCCATAGATTACACCCCCTACAACGTCATAAACTCACAAACTTTACCTCTTTATAATATTTGTATAGATTGTAGCCCTAAAACACTTAAAACGTGTAAATGATGTTACCATTTACTCCAGGTAAATTTTTATTGTATCATGTATATATTATGTTGACTTTTTAACATTTCCTTGATGACATAATAGACATGTTATAGTATCTGTTTCTTAACATGAATATTAAAACAACTTGTTTTGTTCTACATATATGCTACATTATTTTTAAATCCAAAAAATGTTTATAATTAGCAAATATTCAACATATGTTGTATCTTGAGGTATAGGAAATATAAATCAAGATAATGTCAAAAATATTTAAATAATTACGTTCAAAAAAGTAATCGAAGAAAACCTCTAATGACGTTAATAAAACAAAGACGTGTCAAAATACTTAAAAAAAATTAGTGGACGCGTCATTGAAAGATAAAGTAAGTGTAATGAAACTTACTTAACGAAATAAAATGCTATTTAAAAATATATTGGACCAAATTCTGTCAAAAATTGTATTAGGAGAATTATATTTACTCACCGAGTCGTTTCGTTGTTTGCCTCGTAGAGTAGTTGAAAGGTACATAAATAGTTTCATCGGTCTTTGCGGTTAATTCTGCAGGTAATTTGTCAGCTGAATGCACTTCATCTAAACACAGCACACTGTCACTACCACATACGTCACTAATCACTGTTGTAAACTCACGACTCACTACGGAGGCATCACTGTCCTCGTTCTTAAGTATAACTTTTTGTTCTTCATTTTTATATATCAGGTCGGCTTCGCCTTCTAAATTCTCTTGGCAATTTTCATCCGCCACTACTTTTATTTTGTAAACATCAACTGCTCTTTTTGCATGTAAAATGAAATCAGCGCGCTCGCCTCTACCTAAAGTTATAGAACTAACAATTTCTGTTTGAATTCTATGTCCATCTAAAGCGACTAAGCTAAGCATATGTTGATCGACGAAAAATTTCACTGCACAGCTCTTAAATCCACCACCATAGGCCAGTCTGAATCTGTATCGTTTACCATATTCGACAGTAAATTTCGACAGTGGAGCATCTGACGATTCTGGCGTGTTTCCTTTGCCATTTATTAATAGAGATTCCGCATTTGGTATTTTTGATATCACTCCAGCGAGTGGGCCCATTGAGTGGCCCCATTCTGCTACAAATATAGTATGTTCCGTCGCATCCACATCATACAGACTTTGCAATGGGTCAAGTCTGGGTGATTGGCGAACAATAAAAGCACCTGCGAGACCATCTGCCGCGTCTGCAGCTGAATGAGCATGGTACATATGAGTGCCCACGGCGGATGCACGAAATTTGTATTGGAATGTCGTATATGCAGGTTGAGGGCACTGTGTTAACATAGGAGCCCCATCCATAAATGGAGTCTCCTTTTGAGGTTGGCCACGCCAGTGTATTGAAAGGGCATGTGCAGGGGCGCGGTGAACGACATCGACTACAAGAATATCGTTTTGGCACACGTGAAGCGCAGGAGCAGGCAATTCTCTATTTGCTGAGAGCACCCCACGCTCGCGGCCATCTGCTGTTATACACATAGATGGACAATCGCTGCCATCTTCTGCACAATTATTACAGGATCTAAGAAGAAAGATTTCTATTATTTTAGAACCATAGCTATAATAAATAATTTTACTTTAAATGTCACACTTACTTGCTATAGGTTTTGTAAACCTCTATAACTAACTTGACGCGGCAAATCATAGGCCAGTCGAGTTCATGACACTGGCGATCGCAGTTTTCGAAATACTCCTCTGTAATAATAAAAAAAAAATCATTTTGCTGGTTGAAACAGAGTGATGGATTGGTGTGATTTTTTATGTGGAGATAGTTAGAGGACTGGACAATGACTTAGGCTACTTTATTTTATATAATAATATACATATAATCTATCTATATACATAGGTATGATGAGTTGTTGTTGATGACGTGTTTTCCCGTGGGACTGAGATATCTCTCGCAGTAAAAAGTAGTCACTCTCCAATCCTCCAACTATCTCCACACAATCCGTAACTCTATTTCAACGTAAAAGAAGGGCATACATACAAACAAACAAACAAACATACTTTCACATTTATAATATTAAAATAAATTATAACATTAAAAGTATGGATTATGACCTAACTTTAAATCCACTAACATAATAATTTTCCATTAACTACTTAACTACAAAAAAATAGCTATAGATAGGTACCTGTTATATCATCTATACCTACTAATATTATAGAGAAGTAAAGTTTGTGAGGTTGTAGGGGGGTAATCTCTGGATCTACAAAACCGATTTAGATGAAATTTTCTAAGAAGATAGATAGATAATATTTGAGACCCTGGGAAGGACAAAGAATACTTTTTATTTCGGAAATTATCTCTTAAGAGGGTGAAAATGGAGATGAAAGTTTGTACAAGGAATCAACTTAGGGACGAACCCGAGCGAAGCGATGGGGAGTGGCTAGTCATTAATAATTTACTATGCAATATTATAAATTATAGAGAACAATCAATATTGTACAGAAGAAGGAAACGAGATGGTCAATTTTTATTTCTTCATCTTCCATCTTGCATCCCTAACTAAAAAAAATATTATTCGCAGTTATTATAGTAACTTATGAAACTAATTCCTTATACAATGTATATATATGAAAAACGTATAAAATAATAATAAAAAGGATATCAACAAAAAAAACCTCAACTTTGCTCTTGAACAAAACACGTTTTATAAATATAGGTATGCACAAATCGTACCTGGCATCGGCGTAAAGTAAACAACAACAATCACACTAGCCATTATAACAAACAACACTACTATCCTCTGCAAGGACATGAGCATGTAATTGGGCTTATTTAACACATCACTATTGGTATCCATCTTCTTTGCTTCCATTTTTGAATTATTTTTTTTAATTCAGTCTATAGCTCAGAGCGTTACGATCTGTTATGACATTGTTTTTAATCTGTGCTTATAAAAATTAAATGAATTAAAAAATACGCGGCTACACGAGTCTACCATCAAGTGGCGACTGGAAGATTGGAAACAATTTGCCGCGTGTTGTAACCAATGCAGCTTCAGGCATGGCCGAGACTCGAAACCGCTTCAATTCGGAAGTAGTATATTGTACAATATGAGATTGAACACTCTCTCTGCAACGTTACGCAATTTATATTATGCAATTTATATTAAATGTTAATGTCGAACGCTGCAAGTTACTTCACTTTTGTTAACCTACTTTAAAACATATTTGCTAATAACATTGTTCTTTTTTTAAATTACAATCCACTTCTTATAGAAAACAACTAATAAACATTCTTGTTAACTCTGTTACAAAATAATCATAATAGTTTTATCCCCCAACTGTCTCAAACAAATAACTAAACTTAACACATATTATATGTTAATATTAAAAAATACAATGAAATTAAAAAAACTCAAACAATTGTATTCAAAAGCCAACTTATTATTATAAAAGGTATCTTTCATTTAATAATTTTAATAAAATTATGCCGTGCGAATATGTTAATGTATTTTTTTTTTTTGTCAATTTTTATATCATAATAGCTATACTTGTTTAGTTTTGTTTTATATTCTAAACTGTAGAAAAATCATAATGGCCGGGTACACTCCTAAAATTGCTTTTAACTAAAAAAGATACACCGACTGGCCGTATTTATTTTTTGAAATTTACTATTGCTTATATTCTTTAAAAAAATATTTATGGGTATTGATTTACAAATACCGAAAATATAGTACCTATAACATACGCAAAAAACATATAATCGAACCACTTAGCACCTTCTGTTTTTTGAAGCCGGTCATGTATAACACAGTATCTATAACACAATGCAAAACAAATGAATGATAGGTACATCAAAATTACATTTTCTCTTTAACATTTAAATTTAAAACAAAATGTTTAAAAGTAAAAGGTTTCGCCAAGAACTAGTCATTTACGATTTCATAATAAAAATGTGGCTTCACGGTGCCTTTAGTTTCGCCACGCTGTCCTTGGCCCGGTCCACATACGTGCTTATGTAATGCTATATTGTTATTATTAAATAAGAAACCTAAAATTATTGCATGACAATTGCTTCCTATATTACCTAGCAGCTGCCAGCGATTTAATAGGTACGCGTAAAATTCATTTTTAACATTTGCTTCATGTGTTTTTCATAAATTTTAAATATTTCAGAAATAAATAATTATTATACAAAAAAATCTTTGTATTGGACGTACAACGTATGTCGTTCCTGTTTCACTCTATAACATAAAAGATGGGATATAAAGATTAAAAGGGAATATTGAGGTTATTAATTCATACCTATAGATACAAAAACCAAATAAGGAAGACATCTCATGTGAACTGCTAGTCTAGACAATGGTGAAGTAAAAAAAATATGGCTGGCATTTCGTACTGTATGTGACTGTATGGTGAAAATGTTGGACAAGTGTGAGATACTTGTAAAGTCTTATATTGTTCTCGTTAAAACTTTTTTGCCTGTTACACTAAAATATATTAAAAAAATTACCCAATGAGAAATGTTTATTTTCTCGCATGAAGTGTAAACATGAAAATTGACTTTTACCCTGTTTGAACACTTCTTGCACTGCAATGCATAATTAGGTGTTTGGTTTACCATCCATTATGCCAATTTTGTACTGTCACTTTTAATTATTTCGTCAGTTTAATAGCCCCATGGAATGAAAACCCATGGAAAACAACAAAGAAGCAGACATGTCATCACGTCTTCTAAAATTGGTAAGAAATGTAGAGGGATTGACTTAATCGTGTAATTAAATTGCTAATTTTGTTGAGAAATTATCTTCTATATAGGGCTTTATATGTAGGGGCTCGTGAATATGATGGTCCGATCTAGAAAACGTGATACTTTAGAAAACCTTACTTTATTGTTGATATTTTTTGTTTGTTGTGTCTTATATGTATACAAATATTACGCTAGTTTCATGTTGTGCCGGTACTTTGGGTAGCAAATGTTCGAATAATGATTTTTTCATAGAAAACCGTGTCCATAGTAAGTTTATACTGCATATTATAAGTATTATCACAGATGGCGCTCATTGCATTTTTTAAAGCACCTCCGAGAAGGTCGCTTTGATTTAAACCTGCGTCGCCTTGATGTCGGTTTGAAGGTTCTTCAAACGGCTCTGCGCAATTTGGTTCTGTACGCCGCCGTAATCGTAGTGACGCAGAAAACTTGTCAAATGTTAGACAAGGATCGCGATAGTGTCGTATTTATTACATTAATATCCTGCTTAAAAAGTAAATAAAAAGAATTTGGTCCAAGGTATGGTACAATCCAGTGCAAACTGGAGCCAGTTCAAACGCGTTGAAAGACGATCAAACAACGCGTCAAACACGACAAAAATATGAAATTTCATCAAACAAGCCCCAAACCCTATATACATACATAAATTTCGAATGAACTGCAATTCGAATACACTCAATACATGCAGTTTACAAGGTAATCTTACGAATAAATACTTTATTATTTTCCACCTTGTATTCCCACTCTCTTTTTTTATCCGAATAACTTGTTTCTCGTTGCCATTGTGATTTTCAAAAGAGCCGCCTTTAACGTAAAATTGACGCATGCGCAACACAAGTACATATATCGGAATAATAATTAATTTAAATAAAAATTGTTAGTTAAACAAAAAAATAAGCACTTTGATAATAGAACAAACGTATTTTATAAACGAATAAACATTAATGGATATTTAAAGGCTAGTAACAAGAAAAAATGTAAATTTCGATTGAGGAGGATATTTTGAGGGTACGTTTTGGATTAATTATTTATAGAAGTAAACTATTTACGGGATAAATAATTATTTATGGCCATTGCCGGATTCAACCTTAGCGCCGCGCCGCCCCTAGGGATAGTAAAAAATGCCGCCCTATTATCAAAATTGTGCATAAAATGGGTAAATTTTCGATAAACTTAATTTTTTCTTAAATATTAGTATTTTGAAATATACAAAACAAATATTTAAGTATAAGTTACTTCAATTTTTCGAAAAATGTATTAGTAATTTTTTTTTTTTTTTTTTTGGAGAATAAAGAAAGCGTTTTCGATAACGCGAATACGTTTTTTTTTCCAATCCTCCGAATTTTGTCGCCCTTAAAAATTTGCCGCCCTGGGCACTAGCCCCGGGTGCCCCTAGTGAAAATCCAGCGCTGTTAATAGCGAACAATCAAGAACAAACGACGAATAAAAGGTATCTATTCTATCTTCTTCTTTATCTTCATGACACTCTTGACAGAGCGGCCGTGGTGGTCACGTAGCAGTCAGTTTCTGTAGGAGCAGATGTGATGCTCCTCATGATTGAATCTATTCTATACTAATAATATAAATGCGTTATAAGTTTATGAGGATGTATGGATGTCTGAATGTATAGATGCATGGATGTTTGTTACTCTTTTACGCAAAAACTACTGAATGGATTTTAATGAAACTTTACAATAATATAGCTCATACATCAGAATAATACATAGGCTACTTTTTACCCCGAAAAAATTTACGGTCCCTTGGAATAGATTTGTTTTTATTTTTCTAGAGATGAACCCGAACGAAGCGAGGTTGAGCCGCTAGTGTGAAAATAAAAATTCAAAAATTAGAAAAAAATCTTGGGCCAGATTTAGTGAGTCTAATCTAGGATAGATTTATTACAATAGTGTATGTATATTTACCAGAGTCGATTATTTTAAAAATATAAAAAAGCAATTTTAAATATAACAGAAACATTTTTTTAATAATATTTTATTACAACCTATAAAATAATTAACTTAAAACAATTTTAGGACGAATATGTCACTAAAGAATTGCCAGTTCCATTTTTATACCATTATTCAAGGGTATGTTAGTGAAGAAGTATTTTTGAAAAACATAAAACTTATTCTGTAATATATAACTTATTTACAAAGTCACAATTATTTATTTTGCTTGCAGGCCCCTTTAATAATAATTCTGGACTAATAATTTTATACAATAATATTAATCCTTTCCAATTAATATAACCCGCGCCTAGAAATGATCTAAAATGACGTCTGGGTACTTGTAGTGACAGATGATAAGGCCAGCAAAAAACGAAATAAACAAAACATTTTACGTATAATACGTTTTCATAAATGATAATGACTTCATATTGAAGTATTGGTCTTTGTAAAATTAAATCACATAAAAATGACAATAATATTACATGTTCAGGAAAAAATATATATTGACGATGACCACATTTATTGAACGTCAGTTTAATATAATAAATTCCGCTGATTTTGTAATTTGTATGAGAAACAAATTATCCTTAAAGATTTTACTTTAAAAAAATATTTTCTTATGTAAAACCACTTTTTTAAGAAAATAAATATGGAAATCACAAGAAAAAACTTTAATGAAGAATTGGAAAATATAACCAAAAATTTAAAACTTTCATGTTTTGTTGGATTTGATGCTGAATTTACTGCAATCCTAGCTGGAGAATGTTTCAAACACAGGTAAAGCTGTATATTTAGTTATATATTTTATTCATTTATCATCTTTTTCATTACTTAAAGCTAAAAATGACATAATTTATTTACTAAATTTTATTTACAGATTATTTGATAGCAATAAAGACAGGTATGACCGTATTAAAAATGAAGTAAGTAAAATGATCATGACTCAAGTTGGCTTGACAATGTTCCAATATGATCGAAATCGTGATGATTATGTTGCTGTTGGGTATACTTTTCATTTATGTCCTCAAGTTTGTGGTGATATTGATCAATCTTTTATTTTTCAAGCTTCTACACTTAACTTTCTTTGTAAACACAACTTTAACTTTAACAAGGTACATATTTTTTGTAAATGTTCATATGATAAATAATATATTGAATAAACTTACTAATATCAAAAATAATTTTAAATTCATATTATTTCAGTTTACATATGAAGGACTTCCATACCTAAGTAAAACAGAAGAAAATCATATAAGACAACAGTTGCAAAATAAAACTTTATTTGATAATTTAATCAATTCAATGGAAATGGCAGATGAAAAGAAACTTCAAGCATATTGTTCAAAAGTTTCAAAGTTAGTACATTATAATGTTCGTTGTGTATGCATATGGCAGTAGCATAAACTGTAAATAACTGTAAAATAAACCTTTTTAACTTCACTAAGATCTATGAACTAGTATCACATTTGGAGTATTTTTGTATAATCAGTGAGTCCAATCAGATTTTTCATAAGCATTATAAGCAGAACTTTCTTCTTTAAAATCTTTCTTAGTACTCAATTTTATTATATAATTGAGTAGAAGTCTCACAATACCCTGCCTGTTAACGGCCGGCAGGATCCCCATGATGAGTTTCACCAGTGTCATGAAAAATAATCTTCATGCAACTTAAACACCTATCCACAAACATTATATTTTGATTTCATTTTGATTTAATTGTTAAGTAATCTAAAAATAAATCTAATACATATTTATTTTTAACAATAATTTCGTTGACCAAAATCTACATAAGTCTAAACTCTAATAGAACTAGATCCTTGATTATTTCATAATAATCCAATTTAGTATTTCAAGATATGTAAAATATTTCTTGTTATACATTTAATAAAAGTGTATTAGATTGCTGTCTATACATGAAAGATACTTGAGAAAACTATTATTGGGGCATCTTTATTTAATAAATTTATTTAAATTAACTCTATTTAATTAAATGCAATAAAACCCAAAACAATGATTTACAGAATTTTTGTCATTTGTGTGTGTTTTTGCGCTCGCCAATTTTAGAAACGGCTTAACCGATTTGGGTGCGGTTTTCACTTATGTATTGTGATAAGCTTCACTTAACATTTAATATTTGCTTTATTTCAATTGGTTCAAAAATTAAAAAAATATGTCAATTTAAAGAAACTGATTATGTTTTTAATATATAAGTATTTTAATTATATTACTATAAATTCTTTATAGGTGGCTAACTGATGGTGAAGAAGACACATTGTATTTAGATATAGAAAATCCAGTAATGCGGTATATAGTCCACAATGAAATAAGGCAGCGTTTCCCAAATGTGCTCACAACTGATAGCTTAGGTAATAGTAATAAGGTAATTTGTGTAGATGTAGCTTATTATGTAATATTTTAGGAAAGTACTGTTATATAATTTTAAATTTTATTACATACATATGTATTGTATGGTATTTAATTTGTATTTTATGTAAAATTATTTAACATTTTTATGCTTTGTAGAATAAAGTTAAAAATATAAAGGTGTCCTATGTAAAATCTAAGTTTCAAGTTTTAACTGTTTGAACATAGTTAGGTTTGTAATCAATTTGATACTAAAGAATATCAACCTACTAATAAGTTCTAAAACTCAGGACTGACCAACTAACTATATTATTAGCTAATAATTAATCATCCAAATGCTAAATATGGTACAAGTAATTTGATTGAAGAGAGAATATAAAAAAAAGTTTGTGTGTGTGCAATTCACACATGTTAGAAGTGAAACTTCAGAAAAGTAACTTAGAGAGAATGAGATGAATATAGAGTATCGGGAGTAGGATAATTATAAGGTTAACTTTTTTTATAATATTTTTACCAAGTTTAAAAGTTATTTTACATTTTATTCGACATAAATATACATTACATATTATTCAGTAATTAATTTTATTATTTTTCACTTGCTATGTAATATATTCTATCTCAAATAACAACGGTTACCATGGCAACATGGCAATGTATTCTATCTCATTCTCTCCCCGGCTTAATCCTAGATTTTTATGTGTTTGTCTCTTTTTAGTGTTACCTTTCCGTTTCATTGAGTTTCAAATCACAACGATTCTAAAGAACTTTCACTTCAAAATTTAAAAATTATTAAACTTATTTCCAGGTCCTAATATACAGAGATAAATATGTGGAAGGAGCAATCGCTGCGCCAATAGCTATTCTAGAAGAAAATCTAATGAACAATATATTAGGGTTCTCTCAAATAATTGAACTACTAGCGGTACACAAAAAACCTATTATAGGCCACAATATATTCCTTGATGTTATACTTTTGCACAGCCAGTTTATTGGGCCTTTACCAAAAAGTTATAAAGCATTCAAAAAGAGTATACATAACTTGTTCCCAATGATTTTTGATACGAAGTACATATCCCATGAGATGGGACGGAAGCTAACATTTGATGAAGTGTGGAAATCTAATGCTCTGCAAGAGTAAGGGGTATTGTTTATTTAATAATTTTTTAAAGTATAAGAAATAGATATTTTTAAACAAGAGATAATTGTATTTCTCAGTGTATTAAGTTTTCTAAGTAAGAATACGCCATCTTATATGACATAGATATCAGACTTATCCTTAAAGATGATTTGGATTGGTCAATTTAAATTATAAAAAAACAAGTTTATTAATAATAATATCTTTATTCAATTTAAACATTTAATAATACATGTTTTAACAACTATTCAATGAATACAGTTATTTTTTGCTTAAGTATACTTTTGTCTAGCCTAGGACGAACTTGTATCTCAGATGTTTTCTGTGACACAATTTATTTATTTATCTATACTAATATAAAGAGACTGTTTGTTTGTTTGAACGCGTTAATCTTAGAAACTACTAATCCGATTTGAAAAAATCTTATTGCATTAGATAGCCCGTTTATGAAGGAAGGCTATAGGCTATATATCATATAGTATATAGTCTATCTATTCCGTACTAACCGTTAAAACATACCTAGAGACGAATCCAGAATAATATATAAAAGCTGAACAGTTTTGAAAATTGTTCAAATTACAACCAAAAACAAAAATATGCAGTTAATAACAAAAAATAAATAGTACAAATAAATTCTAAAAGTAAAATCTAAATCTTAATATTTTGAAAAAAGAAATTAGTTAAAGCATCTGTCATCTTTACATATGAACTCCATGGTCATCCCAAATAAACATTTTTCGTATTTGACAAATAATTATATCATATGTTGTTTTCTTTTTCAGTCTATATGAATTCTTCTCACAGCGTAAATGCAAAAAATTGGAAGAGGGAGTTAATTTTATAAAATTAAGTACTCCATTTGATGTCAAGCAAACGTATCATGAAGCTGGATGGGACTCATATTGCTCAGGTTTGCTCAGTTATGTATATCAATATCAGACATGATGACTTACACTAATTAGTCTATTTATTTATTTATGTTATTGGTCCACAAAACAAATGACAATCAAACACATGTATAAAATAATTATTGTATACTACCAACTCACCCTCGCTTCGTTTCTCTTATAAAACAAATCTATCCCACGGGAACCGTAGATTTTTCTGGGATGATATATAGCCTATAGCCTTCCTCAATTAACAAGCTATCTAATGCAAAAAGAATTTTTCTAATCGGATTAGAATTTCCTGAGATTAGCGCGTTCAACCATACAAACAAACAAACTCATCAGCTTTATAATATTAGTATAGATATTCTATCATTACGTGTATGTTTGTTACTCCTTTACTGCTGGACGAATATAGATGATATTTAGTACACAGACAGACCATGTGCAATGGTAGACCAGTGGTAACGCGTTCTCTTGGGAAACCGAGTGAAGTGAGTTCAAATTGTGGGTCTTGCACCTCTGATATTTTCATGTGCGAATCATTTCCAACATGATTGCCACTTGTCTTAACGGTAAAGGAAAACATCGTGAGGAAACCTGCATTGTCTGAGAGAACCTAGCAAGTTTTTGAAAGACATGTGAAGTCCGCCAATCCGCACTTGCCCAGCGTAGTGGACTATTGCCTGATCCCCCCGTATGGAAAGGGGTCCGTGCACAGCAGTAGGACGTAAAAAGGACTTAATAATAAAATATATATGATAAACATTATTTCTATGTTAGGTTACTGCTTCATTCGCCTGGGACACTGGGCGGCGTGTGAGATAAGCGGCAAGTACCGGCTGGTGGGGCCCGCGCAGAAGTTGGCGGCACTGGCGCCTTACAGCAACCGGGTGAATGTCATACGAGGAGCTGTGCCGTATATGGTGGGTTCAGTTGAATATTTAATTTCTATACTAATAATTATAATTAGTTTTTAACCAAAAATGTACCGTGATTTAATCTTTCTAAAGAAATAGAGAGAATTCGTATTTAATTTATTTTAAATTTTTTACCGGTGGTAGGACTCTGTCAAGCCTGAGGAGTCCAACTGGATGGGTACCACCCCCTTATCTATTTCTGCCGCCAAGCAACAATGATTGCATTGTTGTGTTCCGGTTTGAAGGATAAGGTAGCCAGCGCAATTACAGGCAAGAGGCATATCATCTAGTCCTCACAGTGACAACGCACCTGTGGTTCTGCATTTTTGTTACTTAAAACCTAAGTGCATGAACTGTAGGTGTTTGGGCGACAGGTACTACTTTCCATCAGGTGGTCTGTCTGCTCATTTGTCACTGAATCTCATAAAAAAAATCTTGAGGTATAATCTATGAATTTTTAACATAAGTACACTTGCTAATATAATGAAGAAAACGTCGCGTCGTGACGAAACCTGCATGTCTAAGAGGGCTTAAGGAGTTTTCGGCAAATATTTGGAA
Source organism: Argynnis bischoffii washingtonia (assembly GCA_033884665.1). Classification (NCBI taxonomy): domain Eukaryota; kingdom Metazoa; phylum Arthropoda; class Insecta; order Lepidoptera; family Nymphalidae; genus Argynnis; species Argynnis bischoffii. The sequence goes on along the minus strand of CM066616.1, from coordinate 4,979,733 downwards.
TACCACATTTGACGATCTTGCTATTCTATCATCTTTAAACTCGGACTAAAGAATTATATACATGCATACGAGTCCGCCAACAAAAATTTCAAAATCGAAAATAGTAGCGTGATTCGCTGTTTATGCTAGTATTCTCGATTAAAATAAAAAACATTTTACATATTATGTATTAAACGCTTTTGTTGAAATGAATTATAATAAATCCATTATTTTTAGAGTAAAATGTACAAAGTACAAAAAATCTAAATGTACAATAAAAATTATATAAGTAATTTAAAAATATTCATGCTAATCTAGTATAGTATTATCTGTGCTAATACTAATATTATAAATGTGAAAGTTTGTGAGGATGGATGGATAGGTGTTTGTTACTCTTTCACGTCAGAACGGCTGAATGGATCTGGATAAAATTTGGCATAGAGATAGATTATTATAATCTGAAATAGCACATAGGTTACTGTTTATTCTAGAAAAATGTACGGTTCTCTTGGGTTTGTCTTAGAAAGGTAAAAATAAATTTCATAAAAATAACGTTTGATAATATAATTATTTTTTGCACGAATTTACTTAATCTAAAGACTAAAGATTAAAGGTTCGCTATCGCTAAGCTTTGTTGACACATGTTGATAGAGTCCATATACTGAATTTGAAGTCGAAAAAATAGTATTTTAATACACCAAACTAAACTAAACATTTACACTATGCAAACATGATTGTGACCCGGTCACCCTAAACGACAGCCAACTCCCACACTGCGAGTCTGTAAAATATCTGGGCATACATCTAGACCGAAGGCTCACATGGAGGAAACATGTCGAAACATAAAGAGAAGAAATGAACCTGAAATACAGAGGTCTTTTCTGGCTACTTGGAAGAAACTCAAAATTGGCGATAGATAACAAACTTCTAATATACAAGACCATACTAAAGCCAATCTGGACTTACGGCATCCAACTTTGGGGATCAGTCAGTGCCTCCAACATAATGAAAGTGCAAAGGGCACAAAATTATATATTAAATCAAATATCCAACGCACCTTGGTTTATCAAGACTACAGAACTCCATGAAATCCTCAATATTCCCATGGTCAATTCGGAGATACACATGATGACAACTACAAATCCCGGCTGCTGAAGCATCCGAACAAGCTCGCGGGGCAGCTTACTATCCCAGAAAGCATCCGCCGATTAAAAAAGCGGCGTGACATTTTCGACCAGAACAGTCAGACATAAGAAGGACTTTGTAAAGATAAGGCAGACTCCACTGGGAGTAGTGCCCAACATGCCATCATAACCAACTCATCTGCTCATAGTCTGAAAGACTGATCGCATGATTTAATAAAAAAAAAATAATAATACACCAAACATTTTTTTTATCCAAAGTTAGTATTTTGAGGTATTTAAGCGTCTGCGCTTTTTATATCAGTATTAATGGCTAACGTAGTCTATTAATTAAACTATGTTCAACATTAAAAGTTAATAATTTTTAACTGAAAACAGCATATTGCAATACATATAAAAGGTAAAAAAATTAGGATGCTCCATCATCTAAAAACGTAATATAAAGATTCCTTATTTTATTATTATTTTTTTATCTGTAATCTGTATAATTAAATCATATAATTAAAATGCACAACACAAACTTTCCGTAAATCCTACTCGCACTTAGCCGACTATTAAACCTATAGTACACATTTTACATTCACTTTTCCCTGTAATTACATAGAGGCAATTCATCGCTTAGACCCTTTATATATTTTATGGACATTAATAATATTATATCATCCGCTATAAAATCCTTCCAGTCAAATGAGATTCATTCGTCTCCAATACGACACAGAAATCTTAATTCATTTTATATATAGTTACGGAAAGCTGGCAGACGACAGTTAATTAATGGCTACTAAAATAGAAACAGTCTTCACTACATTGAATTGAATCTAAGACTGACTCCCTGATTCTATTTCCGAATACGGAATACACAATATGGAATATGCATATCGATTTTATTTGTTTTAATTTTTTTGTCGAATATTTATCGACTTATCGATATTTTCGATTGTATCTAGGTAACGAAAATTGTAATATTTTATTAATATAATTTGCACGGCCAATTAAAAGCTTTCGTTTCCAAGCTTATTATTTCATACAAAGTATAAGGGTATAACGAAGTAAATTATGCCCCTTTTTTAATCTCCCACTGCGGAACACGGGCCTCCCTTCAGTACGAGAGGAATCAGGTCATAGTCCACCATGCTGGTCAAGTGCGGGTTGGTGGACTTCACGTGTCTTTTGAAAACTTGCTAGGTTCTCTCAGACATGCAGGTTTCCTCACGATGTTTTCCTTTACCGTTAAAACAAGTGGCGATCATGTTGGAAATGATTCGCACATGAAAATATCAGAGGTGCGAGACCCGGGATTTTTTATTTTGATAAACAATTCGGAAATCGTATTATGAAGCCCAGGCTAGATAAGCTGTGATAATTGCGTTTACACATAACTTTTTATTTACGCATCGACCAAAAAAAGTACTAGATACACAAGCGATAAAAAATGTCCTAAACGAATGAGCGCTCATATGAACATTTGAGCGCGCTTTTAACATATTTTTTGTGAAAAAAACTTTAAGTATTGCATTTAAGGTTCAATTTACATTATTGTATATTTATTTCAACTAGAATAATTACCTAAACACAATTGGTGACAGGTTTAAGAGAACTTTCGCATGTGATTGTGTATCTAGTACTTTTTCGATCGATGTATTTACGTCATCCTTCTTCCAGAATCTGCTGGACAACGACCCGCCGAGCCATCGCCCTGATTTACTTCATATCAAATCTATGAAGGAACGTGCTATTAATGTTGGGAAGGTACGTTATTTCTTTTTTATTGGATTATTTGTTTGATATTTTCACGCCTATTTCAACAATCTCTTTTTATTATGCCTATAGAATTTGTAAAGTAGGTTAATTTTCAAATATATTAAACCGTTATTTTTTTTTAATTTAGCTTTAATGGGTTATAGTGTTTACTTTAATGGTGGCTTTGGTTTATTATAACTAGCCTTCTGAAGATTTGTCGTTATTCCATCTGCACAAGACTTTGTTGTTCTTGAGCTGTTGAAGAGCTCAATTCCATGCAGGCTGACATTCATTTTTTCTGAGGGATAATGTAGTGTTATTCAGGCTCTTTGACCGTCATCCAGATGAGTTATCGCGTTGACGTAGATAGCTATGCATAAAATCTGTCAATACCCCTCATAAGCTCAGGATTAGATGGCTGGCTTTCATCAATAGACGTATCCGTCTATTAAATTTTGGATTCGGGTTACAGTTTTCAAATTTCTTTTTTACAACGACATTGTTGATAACCCGGAATGTTATACGACTGGCTATATTTTATCTCGTTGCATTATGTGGTTTCTCGGGAACCACGGGGATATAAGTTTTGGCGTACTAATAATTTGTGTATAGTCATTATCCATACTAATATATAAATGCGAAAGTAACTCTGTCTGTCTTTTACCTTTTCAAGCTTAATCCGCTGAACCGATTTAGACGAAATTTGGTATGGAGATAGTTTGAGACCCTGGGAAGGACATAGGGAGGTTTTTACCCCGGAAATTATCCCTTAAGTTCAACCCCCCATCACCCGCTTAAGGAATGATTTCCATCCCTTAAGGGGGTGAAACTTTTTATGGGGAATCAATCATTTCTCAACTAAAGGATATAAAACTCATCATACCTATGTATATGCTAGTAAGAATATATTTTTTGGAATTTGATTAGAAAAAAATGAAATGCTGTTCGTCGATAATCGCATCATTTGAAAACGGCGGGACTGATTTAGCTAATTTCGATTTAAAATGTTCGTAATAGTTTGAATAAGGTTTTATGGAAAGACATGTAAAAGTTTTTTAGAAAATAAAATTTGGGGGAAACACTGTGTTTTTTATAGAACTTTTGTATGACCTCAAAGATCACAAATAAATTAATTAAAATTGGGACAGTTAAACTCAAATATCTATACATATAACAAAATTGTAACTGATCGCTGTCTGTACAGGGATGACATTTAAGAAAATCTATTATTGTGGGTCTTTATTAACGTAATAGAACATAAAACAATAATTTTTAGAATTATCATTTGCTTGTTTGTGTGTTTGTGCGCGCTAATCTCACTAACGGCTTAACCGATTTGAGTGCGGTGTTCAGTAATATACCTATTGTAACATTTAGTATTTGTTTTATTTCAATCGCTCCATAAATAATCGGTGTGGGCTATAGAAAAACTTTAAAAAAAAACCGACTTCCAGGCACTGAAAAGTAAAAAATAACAAAACGGGGGTTTTCATTTAGAATAGATACTAATCAGATTTTTTCGAAGTCGGTGTGCTTTGATTTGTATTGGCTGGCACCTACTGTTTTTATTTTTCCATTTTTAGTGTAGACGTATCATCAATACAAATTAATCAAGCCCAAACACCAGGTAATTGCTGTAAATCGTCGAGGAGTTCCGTCGACTGTCTTTCGGGTCCATCATCAGATCGACTCCAGACCTTCATTAAATAGTAGTGCTTTAAAATACCTAATGAAAATGTAAACAAACGCACTAGTCGCCGGTACAATTTTCGAAAGTTCCCCTCGGTTTCTCTGGGATCCCATCATCAGATCCTGGTTTCCTCATTATGGTACCACTCTTGGGATATCTCCTTCCCAACAAAAAAAGAATTATCAAAATCGGTTCATAAACGACGAAAAAATCCACGAACAAACATTAAAAAAAAATACGGTCGAATTGAGAACCTCCTCCTTTTTTTGGAAGTCGGTTAATAATTATGTCAATTTAAAGAATCACCTAAGGACGAACCCGAGCGAAGCAAGGGTGAGCCGCTAGTTATATTGATAAAAACGTTAGCTGCGTCAAAAGAAAATGTCAAATTGATTGTTTCCTGTTACTATCAAATATAAAATATGCTAATATCTGCCTAATGTGATAACGTTCACAGACGTTGTCTTGTCCTAATTTCAAAAAAATTGTTTATGTTCTTTGAGGTCATACAAAAATTCTATAGAAAAAGTACTTTTAGTTTCTCCAATATTTACGATCTTTTCAGACAACTGCGAAATACTTGTCCCTAAAAACCTTATTTACCAAGTGATATGCTCACCAACGAACAGTATTTAAATTTTTAATTAATATGTTTTTAAAGATGGACGTTCGCATCGTAGATAAAGGAATTCAAAATAATATTACAATTGTAGAATATTCCCAGATACACGAAATTGATCGGCATCATAAAGACTATTTATAATGCTCCCGGGAACGCTCGATCGACCTTCAAGAGACAAAACTGGCATTATCGTTACATTTACTGTTACAAAGTTAGGTACCTGAATGATACATTTAAAATGACGTCATTTGCAAACGTTGAAAGAAGGCTGATGAACCTATCAATCCAGTTGCTCTACAAGTAATATATTTTTTCTTAATCCAATAATGAACTGCAACAAAATCTAATGGGCGCTGAGAATGTCTTACGAGCATGTACACAAAAAAATATTTTCCTAACTTATCTGACAATTTTTTTTGTGTGTGTGTTTCAAATCTTACATATATTACACGTTTTATCCTTGCCGCGAGATGTACACACTCGGTATGTATGTCTCCGACTTCATAATACTATATTCCACCGTGAACTTGTTTTCATCTTTTTAGTTAGCTTTTATGCTGTCGGGTTTTTTACTTTTATAATATATTTATTTTCTCAAATTTAATAATAAATATTATTTAATTAACTATAACCTATAGCTAAACTTATATATAAAATATCCCTTATTTAAAAAAAATAAACGATATTTATGACAAAATCGAGAACATAACATAAACAGCAAATTACGCTACTATTTTTGACTTTGACGTTTATTTTGGCGGGCTCCGTTAATTGTTTAGTTTGAGTATGCCGTCTTTGTTACAATAAATGTGGAATACTATAGTGTGACTTTTATAGTAACTAGAGTGATATAAAGCTATTAACTAGATTGAACATGAAGATAAAAGTTTTAATAGGAAAAGTGTACGTTTTATCGTACTATATTTTACTAAAGTTTTATATTAGATAATATCAGTGAGCCATTTTCCTTGCATATCCAGTCTCATAATTACATAAGGTGCTCGAGATGCTATTTACGTTGCGTAGTAAATTTGGGCCAAGGCGCCAAAATTAGATAGCCATATGTTATGGAACGGTTATGGTAGTAATAATTGTCACCGGTGCAGTGTTTGGTCGGTGTACGGAACGTTTTCCAGCTATTAGCGTAGCACTATGTGTGGGATGTGTTTGAGATGTACGTTAAAATCGGCCGTCGTGTGTACCGCAGCGACACTGTGTTTGTTCAACACGCCAGTTGAAAAGGTTTGACAGATGGCGGGAAGCCAAACCGCGCACATTTACGTATTCACTCACACAGAAACAATTCTCTGTTGTTACATAAATTTATATGCACACATACAATAGGTGTATACGCGTATTGCATTTTTCCCATTACCGCACACACACGTCCAGCCGTTGCCAGTTCAGACAAATTGATAATGCTCGAGTGTCACGTCAGTGGGAATCTTTATTTTCGACTCCGGAACATTTTTTCGAACCGCTTGATTTTTTAAATGTAAGAAAAGTCATTTTTCATGCCTCTGTCAAGGTTGATTTAAGGTTAAGATATAAATATAATTCGTATGGCAATGTCGCTCGTATTTTTGTTAAGCAATTTGGCGCTGCGTCCGATACCGTTTGCTTTAAAAGCATTTAAATGACTTTATTCTGTAATCATTACAACAATTAAACTAAGTAATGTATTTCTTTGAAGATATTTCTGTACGCTTTTATATCTCAGCTCCTATATATTGAAAAATCATTAGCTTCATATATTTTACGATTCATAATTCAAAGTAAGCGAGTGAATATGATCGTAACATACCAATGAAACGCTATATTTATATGAAATGGTGTTTACTGTTTATATAACAATGTATGTAATTAACTTTGTAAACAAAGGTGACGTCCCTTTTCGCCTCCTTCGGCGCAGTGGACATCAAGCCTTATGGAAATCGAACTGCGCTCATCGCGGCCGGCACGCATTACACGTACGTAAGCAATGAATTCTAGTTATTGTATTATTATTTTAAATGGTTTCATTTTAAATTTGATCCAAAAGTATTTTTAATATAACTTAATTCAAATTATTTAAAAAAAATATGTAAATTTTATCTAAAACTAAGTTTTCTATACAGCTCCAAAAAATATTAATTAAATAAAAACTAGTTCTATGTATGAATCTATGTTTTTTGGGTTTTTAATATCACATATTATATCAATAGTAACAAGTTTATTCGTTTTAACCTCTCGAATATAAGCACAAACTACATTTTTACAAAATAAAAATTGCACGACAGATTATTTAAAAAGTTTAACCGACTTCAAAATGGAGGAGTTATTCAATATAATATGCAAGATTACATTTAGAATTGAGTTATATTATGTTTTTATTTTAAATACCGTATTAATGTAATTATTACGCGTGCATCTAAATAAATAAATAAATATTTTCGCTCATGTCTACTACGCATTCATATCGTCAAATATTTTCAGTATTTTTAATGCTATGTAGTTCTGTATTTTCTATAGAAATAACCCTACAATAGAATATAATAAAAAATAATTACCAGATAGTTGATACACTACACATATATAACTTTTGAATACATACATATTATAAATATAAACACCCATGACTGGAGTACAAACATTCGTGCTCATCACACAAATAAATTCCCCCAGCGTGACACAAACCCGCGACCGCTGGCACGGCAAGTAGGGTCACTACAAACTGAGCCAAACGTGTCGTCAATATAATATATTGATCAATTTTCAGAGCGGATAAAATATTGAAGCAGTTCAAAAACAATAAAGAATACAGAGTAACTCCATTCAGCGTGTTCAAGCACTCACCAGCGGGCCGCATGAGTATATGGTGAGTTTTTTTTTTTTTATGACATTCAGTGACAAACGAGCAGACAGACCACCTGATGGAAAGCAGCACCTGTCGCCCATAACACCTACGGTTCATGCACTTAGGTTTTAAGTAAAAAAAATGCAGAACCACAGGTGCGTTGTCACTGTGAGGACTAAGATGATATGCCTCTTGCCTGTAATTGCGCTGGCTACCTTATCCTTCATACCGGAACACAACAATGCAATCATTGTTGCTTGGTTTTAAGGTTTTATTTGAATACTTATTAGTGATGTTTTATATTTAAAAAAGTGATTGCAAACTTTTGAAAGGACTAGAGTTCAATGTTAAGTATTTAAATAGAAAGTTTTAGATATATAACATTTAAGTGAGATAATAGGAAAAAATCGATAAGTCCACCTTGTTCGAAAAACCCTGTATATTTTGATTATTTTGATAATAATTTAGTTCTTGTTTATAGCACAGCTAGACAGCTCAGCTATGCCTTTTCCAACAATAAAACCTATTTTCTTGCCAAATTTTGTCGACATCTGTTCAGTGATTTAAGTATAAAAATATAACAAGTAGCCATGTAGTTACTTTCATATTTGAAATATTATTACTACTATAATATTACTTTAGCAGTTTTTTTTTAAATGTAATCTACACTAATATTATAAATGTGAAAGTTTGTGAGGATGGATGGATAGATGTTTGTTACTCTTTCACGTCAGAACGGCTGAATACATCTGGATAAAATTTGGCACAGAGATAGATTATAGTCTGGAATAACATATAGGCTACTTTTTATCCCGGAAAAAGTACGGTTCCCGTGGGATAAATTTGATTTTGTTTTTCTAGAGTCAAACCCGAGCGTAGCGAGGGTGAGCTGCTAGTAATATTATAATACTTTCTTAGATTTATGCGAATTTTAAATAAAACTATGTTTTCGGATTTTTTCCCGGATTCATCTATTGGCCGTGGTCGAGATCATGCTGCAAAGCATTCAAAACGTTGGGAAACAGAAATCAAAATAAATCCGCGAAAAATTAGTTTTATTTAAAAATATTACTAATTTTAACTTTATCTAAATGGCACCAATTGACCAGCAATCGAATCAATATGTTTTATATTTTACTTTCAGGAGCAGCGCTATAATAACTGGCAGTATCCTACTTTTCTTTTTACACAGAAGAGTAAATAAATAATTATTTTTTTTGTTAATCATGGATATCATAATAATAAAACAGAATCAAAATCGTTTCCAAAATGTGTAAACAAGGGTACTTTATGAAATAATAAGAAGGAAAAGTTGTTAACTAATATATATGTATAAAATATATAAATATACTCTAGGTGCGTTTTACATAGATATTTAAAATAGTTATTCGCCAGCGTTAGTCATATACATTTAAATTTAAACGATTTTTTGTTCATCAGACTTGATTAATCTATACTTATAATATTATAAAGTGGCAAAGTTTGTTTGTTTGTTTGAACGAGTTAATCTTAGGAACTACTAATCTGATTGGAAAAATTATTTTTGCATTAGATAGCCCGTTTATTAAGGAAGGCTATAAGGCTATATAACATACTGGAAAATGTACATTTCCCGTGGGATAGACTTGATTTTCTCTAGGAACGAACCCGAAGCGAAGCGAGGGTGTGTCGCTAGTTTTAAATAAAAATCATACGATTAATCGGCCAACTAGTCGGTCGACTTATATACATAATTTAGTTATAATATACTTTCCTCATTAGTACAAGAGACTGGTAATTTAGTTGATAAGTAAATATGTGTTTTTTTTTTGCTTTTTGGAATAAAGCCTTTCTACCTCAAACTTTTGTTTTTATTTACTCTGTGCAATTTTGTACTTTCAGGCCATGGTTACTAAAAAACAGAAATTTCAAAAATATAATTTAAAAATATACCAAAAAAATCCTTTCAAAATCTATACTATAATACTATAAAGCTGAAGAGTTTGGTTGAACGCGCTAATCTCAGGAACTACTTACTAATCCGATTTGAAAAATTCTTTTTGCCTTAGATAGCCCGTTAACTGAGGAAGGCTTATTTTTTCTATAGACGATTCCGAAGCGAAGCGAAAGTGAGTCGCTAGTGAAAAATAAAACTGTAATTTTGTTATATTTAAATAAAAATAGTTTATAGTTCTTTACAACAGATTATACGCATTCCATTACTAAATACGTAAATACCATTAGAATTTTTGTTAAATTTTATACATTAGTCGCACCAGTCCACTAACAAACCCGGGCAAAGCGAAGTATCTATTTAAAATACCTTCACAAACAACTACAAAAATAAAAGTGTCCATTAACGAATTCAAGGCGCCATTTTGAACGAAACCTGCGTTATAAATCTAGCTTTATTAACAATAAGTCCCACTACCCGGTGGCAGACGAACCAGACAAAACATCACCGATGAATGTTTTGTTTATTTATGACAACTCCAAACCCAATCCGAACTGTTATTTCGTTCGATGATTTTATAAGAGAAATTTTTTCAATGTTTTGATTCTCTTTGATTATAAACCTCTAAATAAATAAACCTCTCACTGAGGTTTTTAAAGCCGTTAATGCTTTTTTATCAGTTTAGTCTGTCGTGTCTTACGTCTAACGCGACTTCAAGTTATTGTCAGCGTTTTAAGATACCGCGATGCACTAATAGTTATTACAGTCTAAGCCAGTCTTAAAAATGGTTATTACAAGTACTAAAGTCTGAACAATCAAATTTTCAGTTTTTTTTTTCTCTTATACCCTCTTTTAGCCATCACTATTTTAAGCTATACTATAAATTATAAAGTTTGTTTGTTAGAAAGCGCTAATCTCAGGAACTACTAATCCGATTTGAAAAATTCTTTTTGCATTAGATAGCCCGTTTATTGAGGAATAAGATTCGTTGTTAATGAATAACGCTATAGTCTATATATCATATAGTAAATAGTCTATCTATTTCATACTCGAACGACGGGACGAACTCGAGAGGAGCGAGGGTGAGTCGCTAGTTTTTAAAAAAAAAGAAGGTACACGTTTCTTCAAAATGAAGCTACTCACAAGAAAACCTGTGATAGTTATCATTTAAAAAAAATTATCTTGGACTATAAGTGTCGGAAAGAAAAAAAAATGAAAATGAGAGTTTTAAAATCTAAATTGTGAATATTTAACTAATATTCCCTAGATGCCCGTTGTTCATTTACATTATTACGGAAGTTTTTAGAAAGAGCGTTTTTGTCCTAATTGATACATAAATATCTACAGGTACCTTATTTCCTAATATGTTATATATAAATTATATTTTTCCTAGCTATTCCCTCTGTCTATTGATGAAAATCGAATGAAAATCTGTACAGTAGTGTTCACTAAAAATTACTGAAATTAGATCAAAAAAACACAAAGTTATAGCGTCCGGGAATTATAATTTATCTATACAGATAAATAAAATTGGAGTGTCTGTTTGTAATATTAAAATAACCGCTTTTTACTAAATGCATATGGATATATACACGGTACATATACCAAAACAACATTTTTTACAATTTTTGTCTGTCTGTCTGTTTGTTCCGGCTAATCTCCGAAACGGCTGGACCGATTTTGACGGGACTTTCACTGACAGATAGCTGATGTTACAAGGAGTAACTTAGGCTACTTTTATTTTAGAAAAAAAATCAGGGTTCCACGAAAAAAATTAAAACCTATAAAATTGGGAACAAAATCCGCGTACGACGTACGTACTCGAGCGAAGCGAGGGTAAATCGCTATATAGTTTAAATGAATATCTTAGGAGTAGCAAGCTACTATTTATGTATACCTAAACATAGCTAACCGTGAAAACGTAGCTAGGGACGAACGCGAGCGAAGCGAGCGTGAGTCGCTAGTACTATGTAATATAACTTGGTTCATGTAATATGTATAATCAAAAAAAAATTTTAGTAACGTAATATATAATGAATAAATGAAATTAGGTTTTCCATTCATAAATGCAATATATGCGTTAGCTGTAATTGAAAGCGTAAGCGTACAATAATTATTAGCGTAGTGAGGTCGGTGTAAATCAAAGTAAATCGGGCATCAAAACATAAGCTCTCAATGCGGCGTGAACGCGACGTGTTTGCAATTATTACACCAGATTGATTCAACTCGGAGCAAATCAATTTCATTCCGATTGCATTGGGATGTTGATATCCAGCTTAATGTGAAACCGTTATATATGTCACCGTAAAATTGTAAACACCGCTAGATTACAATCTATCTAGCGAGATTGTAAACTGTCAAATCGACAGACAATCTCGCGAGATAGATTACAATCTAGCGGCACTTATAATTTTTCGGTGACATATACATCATTTAAAAAACAAAAACTTGCTGTGGCTTTTTAAAACAGTTGCTATTTTATTGCTGTAAAAATATGGATTAGACCTACAGATTTTAAGTATCGTTTTTATAAGAGACATTTCGTACGTTTTGGATTATTTTTTCATATATTTCCACCCAGATTTTGAGACTAACTCTATATTTCTTTTTATTCAAAATCTCATCTCTTTATTAATGGAGATAAAATGACTTCAAAGTCAGAAGTAAATAATTCATACACTATTCTGAGATTTGCTTACTGTACCTAAGTCGTATTTTTACCACAATTCAAAAAAAAAACATAAAAAATAAACATTGCTTTTTTTTGGTTAGATTTTTTACTAGGTATTTGTTTGAAAGGAACTTTATTTTGAACCGAGATTTAATCAGTGTTATTTATTTTATAGTTGAATCCTCAGAAGTCAGATCTATTAATTTTTAGATTACCTAAATGATGTAATACTATTTATTAAGTCTGCATTACATGAAACGGATAATATTTTTTTTTTAAAACAATAATTAATTCTTATCACCTATTTATAGAACAAAGACCGCAAAAAATAAGTCCTGAAATTTTTGTCTGTGCGCATTTAACGCAAAAAGTTATGAATCGATCTTAACTAAATTTTGTGTAATAATAACTTATTCTTTTACCTACTTAGGTATACTTGTGCCAACATTAAGAATACCTTTTACTACAGGAAAACCTCTCATTCCCATGGCAAAACACAACTTGTTCTGTCATCCTTAGAAATTAACATGGCTAATGCTGACTAAACCTTAAGAGATACATCAAAACAATGTACAAGAGAAAAACGTTAGACGACTAATTTATTAAAAACTTCGCAAAACCATATATCTATCTCCTAAGGTACACTCACAATAACTATTTTTAACTCTAAAACGTGTCACTTATACTATATATAAGTTCATTTTAATAACATAACTTATTAAGAACTAATTTTATGATAGAATTTTATGAATGGTTCTAAAAAATATTTGTTGGTGTAAAATCATGTAATAAAATTATAATCGTTATACCGATATAGGTAATTGGTCCAAACCACGCCGGAGATCTGCGGTTTGTTTATACTTGCGTAGTAAAATGACTGTAAATTAATTAAATACCCTATATTTATCTATATTGTACAGTTAATAGCTTATACTTTATAAATAGAGTCCCAATTTTCATGTATGATGTAATATTCATAGACAACAGATTTTTTTTAAATTGTAATTTTGTCATTGATTCATAGTATACAGTATATACGAGTAAATAGTAAAATTTACCACCGATGATGAAGTCAAGGAGGCAGTTTCGGCGTATTTGGAAGATAAAGAGAAAACATTTTTTTATGAGGGCATAAATAAATTAATTGAAAGATCTGAAAAATGTATCCGTCTTGCAGGTGAATATATTGAAAAGGAAAAATAATTTGTTTTTTTTTTATTTCCACCCCTTATCCCCCATTCCGCGAAATTAAAAACGCTCTCTCGTAGTATCATTGGTTAGATATAAAATTCACATCAAGTAAATGGTTTTCTAAGAAAAGTGGTTGGCATTGGATGGATGCGGGCTGCCCAGGATCGGGATGATTGGCGGAGATGAATGGAGGAGGCCTTTGTTATGTATAGTGGTAGTAGACCATAGAGTTAATTTATTTTCTTTATTAAGAAAATTACTTCTTAGCGATCCACACGAAAATAAGTCGTGGGTATAGCTTATCCTTATTTTATAATACTATTATAAATGTGAAATTTGTGAGTATGGATGTTTGTTACTCTTTCACGCCAGAACCGCTGATGTTGGTGTGCTGATGGATGAAATTTGGCACAGAGATAGATTATAGTCTGGAATTACACATAGGCTACTTTTTATCTCGGAAAAATGTACGGTTCCCGTTGGATAGGTTTGTTTTTGTTTCCCTAGAGGCAAACCCGAGCGAAGCGAGGGTGAGCCACTAGTAAGGTATAGCTAATTTACATGTTACATTTAAAAAGAGCTAATATATAATAAAATATCTATAACGAAAAAATAATTATTCGTAAATATCATCATGAAAGCGTAAATATGTACATATGTATATCTGTACTGTAGTGTACTTTTCATCTTACAATTCCCCATTATTATTAATTTAATTAAATAATCTGTTTCCACCCATTATAATTTTTTTTTATTTCAAAAAGGTGACAGTACTTAATTTTGTTGTATAATTTTTGTACGTATTTCACGAGACATTTTGCTAATAAAATGGAAAATTGATTTTCATTATTTTTTTAAAATTATTAGGATATATTCCAAAAATCTAATATCCACCATAAAGCTGAAATAATTACTATACGGTGATTTTAAATTCGGTCTTATAACTTATATGTATTTTTAATAACATAACTACTTAACTAGTTTTATATGACAAAACACAAAAAATGTATATCTGAACATACCGCTAACGTCTGTATTATTTATCCATGCTTAAGCTATTACTGATAAAAGTTGCAAAACAGTGGCATAAATATCTAAAATATGATTCATACCAACAAAATAAATCAAAGTATTGAGAGCACCGAACTATAATTGCTCTAGGAAACCGCTTTGATTCTTACATCAGTCATCGGCTTAATATGTATTGCACAATCGTCTTTATTTTTTGTATGTTAAAGTTGTTCTGCATCAGGTCTTCGCAAAATACTCTGACTCACTTCCAGGCACATTCTAAATACCTGTTCTGTTCATATTACATATTCTAAATAGGCCACATTACCAGGCACTTTTGCACTAATGCGTTTTGACGTGTTTAAATAGAATACGTTGAGAATATCCTCTTCGATTCAATCTCGTTTTCAATTCAATTCTATTACAGTGTGTAAACCAATAACGGTCTCACCCAAGATTTTCCTCTATATAAATTGAATAAAGTAAGGATTATTGCGTATTTGCTAGCGAAAAAACTTATTGCGCTTTTCTTATGTGCAATTTATCTTGGATTTAGGTAAATAGCAGTGAGAAAAAAAACTCTGTATCTAAAATAAATAAATAATACATTTATACAATACTTTGTCAATGGCTACATAACAAATGGTAGGCCATTGTGACATTAGTTGGCACTAATGAGCAGACACTCATCGATCACCGCTAACCCTACATTGTTTATGACCTACACTTTAATTGATTAACGGTTATTTTATTTTTAAAATATAGCATTTATATTTATGACCTAAAAACATAGTTTCATTTTCATAGAAATTGCATGTTACGTTCGCTCAGTAGATAGAGGCTACGACTTGCGTAGCGACTTTATATTTTGCGCTTTACCTTGCTCCTTCAACTAAGTTTAGTCTTTATTATAGGGTATTTTATTGATCAATGTGAATATTTCTTACAATAAAACTTAAAATCGAATTCAAGATCCATTTTTTATATTTTTTTAACCCATTTAATACAATAGTTTGCTATAACTATGACATACAAATTTCAATGACAACGCCGACCTAAACTTTTTTATATCATTAATTTAAAAAAAAAAATTTACTCTATATTGCAAAGAAGATCTAATATATTTCGTGCCCGATTAAAATTTATCGAAATTCTAACAAATATTTAAAACAATAATTAAATGCTAAATAAAATGATTCTGTAAGCCAAATATTACATGTGTAGAGATATAATTATAAATGTAGCGGAGGCCAAAACATGCTTGTCACTTTAATGGATTAAGCTTTTAATCTCGTATAGAGACGGAGGCCATCACCATTACAACGTGACACGTGAAGTAAGCACGGTGATCTGTATCAACGCAGCCGCGCGACCCGTCACAGACGTCCTTCCCTTGCAACCGAGCTATTGTTCTGTACATACATATCTGTCGCACTGAAAAATCTACTGTATTTAATTTCTCTGGCACCGACGTCGTCAAGTGTATTTTCATTTGGCCCGCGTGGGCAGCCCCGCTCGGCTCTAGCAGGTGACTGACGTCGATTTTTATTATACTCTATATATTTAATATCAGTTCCCTATTGTTTTATTGACTGGTTGTGTAACTGTTATGCTGACGTTTATGTTTATTTCTATAGGATCACTTAAAATCGATAAACGGCTGGAGGCCAAACCTACGCGGATAGCGATCGTATATCTATCAGTCCGTAATAATCGAACTTACCTACGATATTCTTAGAGTAGAGATTGCTTCATGTGTTGGACGTTATTTGTGAAATATTTATGAGAGTTATTGCAGATTTTATAAATATTTACCATTTTATTCACTGTGAACTACATTCTTATTTTAGTGGACGATGATGGTATGATTGACATGTACCATCGTCGCCTGTCTATTGTTCGAACGCTTATCGACATAATATCTTAAAAATAATACATTTATAAAAATATAAGTTTAAATTAAATATAAATGAAATAATATTTTAGCCACTGATACAACGGTAAATATAAATGTTCTCAGAATAATCCATGGATGTTGCATAAATTTTTTGTTAGTTAATATATTTAATTGAATTATAAAACGACATAAACACAGAATAAAAATGTATTTTTTAAATCTGTATTTATTCTGAGCCATCACTCAGTGTCTTGTAAGTAGCCATAATTTGAAACATCAAAACATGCATACGTAATAATGTATATGTAATAAAATTGTAAAATATGTAATAAATTTGTAAAAATAAATAATAATATTGTACATAGACGCGAAAAGACAAGAGCTTAACAACATACGCAAGCGCAAGGCGGCAACAGTTTATATTTGCAACGGTCACGCAGCCAATGCCTGACTACCTAATCCACAAATGAAAGCTGCCTGACTTCCACTTCATGTATAATGCTCTTAATTCATCTTTCACCAGTAATTTTATTTTAAATCTGACAAAAAAAATATTAAAAAAAAATTATGAATTGAAAATTTTCCTTGATTTTTTTATTCAATGAATCCTTCAATATATATAGTTTACACATAGCTATAGATATAAATTAAATATTTTTATTTTCTTTGCAAAATGTACAATTTTTAAACTATATTTTGTATAAGCGCTAATTAAGCACACCGCCATCACTGTTAACACTTAGGTATATTTATATTGACGATTTATATTTTTCGATATATTATGCTTTATCTGAATTATCAAAAGAGCATATTATAATTTTTTTTATAAATAAACTGTACTTTTTTGTAATTATTTCTAATTTATAAAACCTTTTTATAAAATTGTGATGTGGGGTGATAAATAACTGTAAAAATATTTTTACATTAGCGACTCACGCTCGCTTCGCTCGCGTTCGTCCCTAGCTACGTTTTCACGGTTAGCTATGTTTATACATAAATAGTAGCTTGCTACTTCTAAGATATTCATTTAAATTATATAGCGATTTACGTTACATACGTACGTTATTGCCTACGCCGTACGCGAATTTTGTTCACAATTTCATGGATTTTAATTTTTTTTTTTTGCGGAACCCTGATTCTTGTACTAAAATAAAAGTAGCCTAAGTTACTCTTTATAAGAGCTATCTGCCAGTGAAAGTCCCGTCAAAATCGTTCCAGCCGTTTCGGAGATTAGCCGGAACAAACAGACAGACAGACAAACAGACAAAAATTGTTAAAAATGTTGTTTTGGTATATGTACCGTGTATACATCCATATGCATTTAGTAAAAAGCGGTTATTTTAATATTATAAACAGACCCTCCAATTTTATTTATCTGTATAGATTACTGGAATTGTTAAAAAAATACTACATACATACATATAATATACTCATACATCAGAATTTAATTTTTTTTAATTGTAAAATTAAAAATTTATATATAAAATAAATAATTTGATGATTATGAGAATCAAAGTGAATCCCATTTATTCTGGCATGTAATAGCAATATGACGATATTCCGCGTGTTGCTTGCCAAACAATGAGCGCCAAATAAAAGCTCGCGACGAGCAGATTGGCACGGGACAGAAGATGCGTTTACGGTACATTGAACGTTACATATAACCAGGATATTATTAAGCCCCTAATTAATGTTCCTTAATTGAGGTACAGTGCGCTGGTTTCGTTTCATGAAACTTGTAGGTAAAATTTAAAACACGTGCGGCTATCGGTATGAACTCACCTCGGATATATATGGTTGACAGGTGCTATTAGATACGCGATCTCAAGGTCTCTAAACTAATGATCTTAGAAGCGTTTCAAAAAATAACTTGCAACATGTGACTACTGTTTTATATTTTTATAGAAGGTATACCCTAAATTGTAATTAAGGTCTAGACAAAACCGTAGATAACACTCTAAGGTTTTTAATGTTTTTAATGATGCATTAATAATATAGACATATGAAGAGAAATATTTTTTAAATATTCATCATATAAAATAATTCCAAATATAGCATAAAAAACCTTGATTCATTTTTACCTATGAATATAGGTACTACGTCACATTTATTAAAATGAATAAACGCACTTAACAGAATATAAATAAACGTTACGTACGTTTTAAAGTTTAGTATAGATTTCTCAGAGATGAGATACATATTTTCTCGCAATAAAAAGTATTCTATATGTTGACCCGGCTAAGCAGCTATCATTATACCAAATTTCAGCAAAATCTGTCCAGTGGTTTTCTCGTGATGCGTTCCCACGCATGCCATGCGACAGGCAGACAGACAAAAATTCTAAAAACTATAGATTCAGCCTCTATATCAATAATAATGACTATTTCAATAAGATTTTCCAAAAAATATTTAATGTACAGATTCGGCTCAGTTAGAATTTTATTACATACTAGCGACTCGCCCTCGCTTCGCTCGAGTTCGTCCCTAGGTACGCTTTAACGGTAAGTATAGAATAAACTATATAATACATATATGTAATAATGTACATACGGAGGGTACAGAAAAGTAAGTAAGTATTACAAAAAATAAAAAAATATGTCCCTTACTTGAGAAATGATTAATTTTCCATCCAATCTTCCACCCCCCTTTTCATACCCTGAAATATTCTCTGGTCTCAAAATATTTCCATTCCAAATTTCATCTAAAATGGTTCAGCGGATTGAGCGTGAAAAGTGATAGACGGAGTTACTTTCGCATTTAATATTGATATGGATATATAAAGCTGGTTTTTTAGTGGTGCTGGTCTATCATCATCGGCTTGGGCTGAATGTTGATAACTCAGTCAGTGAGTCGCGACATTGCCTTTTATATAATAATATATAATAAAAAAAGTTATAGCGAGTGTACCTTAGGAGATAGACATATACTATTGCGGACTTTTCTGTAGACTTTTTTAAGACCTACAATTTTCTAGTATATTGTTTTGATGTATCTTAAGGTTTAGCCAGCGTAAGCCATATAAATTTCTAAGGACGACTCGACAGAACCAGTAATAGTGTTTTCCCGTGGTAAAGGTAAAAGGTATCCTAAATGTTGAACCAAGTAATAAGTTATCACTACACAAAATTTAGTTAAAATCGGTTCAGTTCTTTTTTTGTAACGCGCCCGACAATTTGACTAAGTTAGTTTTATTATAGGTATAAGTAAGAATAGGTATTGCCATTGTACCTTAGGAGATAGACATATACTATAACAGATTTTTCCGTAGGCGTTTTTAAGACCTAAAATTTTTTAGCACATTATTTTGATGGTATGTCTTAAGATTTAGCCAGCGGAAGGTTTCTTATTGTGTATACACGAGGGAAAGAAAAATTTCCTGAAGTAAAAGGTATCCTAAATATTGACCCGAGTAGTAAGTTATCACTTACGCGAACGAAACTCGCACAAAAGCGCACACACAGACAAAAATTTTAATAACTATTGTTTTGGAGTCCATATTGTGTACATAATACGTTGCAGTTATGTTTTTAAAAAATATTTCATGTACAGATTTTGTTAAGTTAATACATATAATAGAAAATAACACGAAATACTTCACACCAAATACTACTACTACACAAAAAAAAACTTCAAATCACACCTTAAAGCCTTATTTATTGACACAGTCTTAAAAAGTCACTCACAGAAACCCAAATGTTCACGACTAAGAAAATGAATAGATTCAAAGTAGAGACAAAAAACCCAACTGCGTAAAAAACGAACTAAAAAGGAAGGAAGAAGTTTACAAAGGCACGCAGTCGGTGACTTAAAATACGATATGTAGCCGATAAAACGTGTTTACGGCTTTTTAATTTTTATAGTTTCATTTTTTATTTACCGATTTTTAGTTTTGACCAGTTACACATTTGGTGTTATACTTAAAAATTTGTCGTCTTAAATTATTATTAAACATATAATACCTATGTTGTGTACATTTTTGAAATTGACTTTTATATTTACCTTGATACCCCACTAAATAGATTTGAAAAAAAAAACTTAAGACATAAATTGTCTGCCATTTTGATTTTAAATAATATCCATATAGCCTATAACTCTCACGTTATCAAAATGCATTTAACGAAGTATGAATAATGAATATATTGAAATCAATTAATCCATGAAGTAATCACGGGTATATAGGATCAGTTATCCATACATATGTACATACAAACACAATCCTCCTTTGGGCATCGCCACAGTCGGATGAAAAAGAAAACCCAAGTCATATAGCCTCGCTAATGACACAAAATACCGCTCCGCAGCAGCCGCTACCAAGGACGCGTCACCGTCCGATCTATTTCGGCCCGTCTATTCCTGAAAGCTTACATTGTTTTATTTCGGGCGTTACTGTCCACTGGCAAGTACACGACTATTAGCGGCCTAATGATCATCGAGCCTTGTAACGATCGAGATAAAATTCTTATCGTCTATTTCAAGACGTCCACATTTTTGTACCACCCACTCGAGTTGTTATGTTAAATACAGTCTTAAAGCTGATCGAAGCTGTTCTGAAGAGCTGTAATAAAATTAAATATTGCACTTCTTTTCAATTGTAGATAATAAAACTTTTATAAGTTTGACGCCTTCTCCATGGCCGTTGCGTACTGGCCGTCTTTTAAGACTGTAAGAGATGTAAATTTCAATGCATACGTAAACAGAATTAAGACATAAAATTATATTTAGTTACATAATATAATTAACGAACTGGCTCGTCCAGGTGTGAGTAAGCAACCGTATCCGCAAATTAACCAAACACTAGCCGACATGTTTTGTAAATTTATGAAATATGGCTGAGTTTTATGGAACATGTGTTTAAACGTATAGTGACCACTCCTGAATCTGTGCTGTAATACCCATGTTACATCGATAGGTGACATAAAAGCATATTTTATCACAAAAAAGTGTAACATACTGGCACTTTTATGATGCTCTGAGACTTTATCAGCATCTTGCGATGTTATGGTTGCCTACCGCAATCTTAAAAGCCACTGATATAAATAATTAATGTGCTTAATATTATAATTTTTTAATTAAAAAAATATTTTTGCCTACAACCACAGGTTACTATAGCTACAAGCTTAATTTTTAATATATAAAATTGTTTTTCTCAATAATTTATTTCTCAACCAATAACGTTCATTTAGAGTTTGATCTTGTAGAAATTTATGGGTTAATATTTTAATATAAACAAGAATTTCTCCAGTAGAGTGTTTTTTTTTTTACTTTTAGAGAAAACCTAAAAAAAGGTTCAGGTCGTTCGTGTATAAGGTATGTATGTATGTATGTATGATATTAGATAACAAGTTAATTTTGGTTTGGAACAAAAATAAAACTTTCTCGATAGGTGAATTATATAGAAATTGGCAAATGATAATGAGAGAAAGAAAATATATCGAGACAAGGCATTATTATACCGGTATAAACGGATGACAGCGAGTACTGAGTAATGCTCAAGAATGCATCGAGAGCTGTGGCTGTGTGACGACTGCCATCAATCATCAACGACACTGAGGAAGGCCTGCATCAGCTTTTTTTATCTACTGACGTATGATATGGTAATGACACACTTTGTACTTATTTTTAGACACTACACAGATTTGCTAAAATTGACACGAACAGGTCTATTTCACTAAGAACTTCATAGCTCTTAAATATAATCTCCATTTTAAAAGTATATTATCTACAATGCTAACTATTATATCCAATTTAATAAAATTAAATTGGAAAATATCAAAAGACCAAGAAGTGATAGAATACAACATTTAAATGAAAATAAGCTCATTTCTACCTTGTTAATTGAAATGTTCCCTTTTGTTCTTCTTCAACAACTTATACTCAATATGTAGACAGTGCGCCATTTATCTAAAAATTAGAAACTAATCCAACGCGATACACATTTACGAGTAGGTACTTCATATTTTCAATCTCACCACAACACACTTCGTGTACCTAGAGTAAAATAATCTCACTCGGTTTAGTTTTTTCGGGTTTCTTTCTTTCTAGGGTTCAAATTATCACAATTAAACGTTGACCTGCTAAGCCAATGATATCTATCCATCCGTCCATTTGCCCTACCTTAATTGGGCCTGGTTCTTTTGAACCAACATATTTAGCTGATTCATATTTTCAGAGCATAAATAAGAAAAAAAAATATATAGTTTAAACAAGTAAAATAAAATGGGTGAGAGTAAGACTAAGATTAACAAAAACGAAATACAAAAGCGAAGATATAAAAAAGTATAAGCAATCGTTTGTGTGAAGTGTACAAATCCGACTCGCAAATGACCTATTATTATTACTTCAAACTACACTTAATGCTTTTCTAAGCCTGAAAAGGAGCTGAGGAGAACCCCAGCTCCTTTTCTAAACTAGAAGGCTAGAAGCCTCTATTTAATATTATTTTAATACAGTATAATTAGTAGTAATTATGAGCACACTTGATCAGCATGGTGGACAATGGCCTGATCTCCCTATGTAGTAAATAGAGGCCCATGCTCAGCACTGGGGTGCCAAAAATAAACTGAATATTTTACTAAGTACGTAAAAAATTTAACGAGCTATCTTTAGCAATGAAAATTAAATAATGTGTATGCACCAGTTTTATATAAAGGTACAAAAAGTTTGTTTATAGCTTTCCGCTGTCAGCACATTAGGCTAAATGTTTATCATTATGATGTAAGCCAGATTACTGCATTTAACGTTTGGCTTATTCAACTTTAGCTGTCTATTTTCATGTAATTAACTTATTTTCTCAAAAAATATCGTATAAAATTAGTATTTTTAAAAATCGCTAATATTGGCTTTGCTTAAACAAGTAACTATTAGTAGAATTGATGAGAAAAACACGAACTTTTCTTCTTTATTGTTGTATTAAACGAATTATTTTATTAAACGAACCTATAAATTAGGCGGTAAGTGTAACGTGGAGGAATAGGCAATATGATGGCTCGTCCCAAATCGCTCTAGATCCGATTAACGGGTAATGAAGGCAATAAATCCCCCATTGAGTGTGCATGAAGTATTTATAGTCGTGGCGGTCACCTGGGACCTTGGCCACTCGCCGCTGGGCGCCGACTGCCAGCTCGCGGGACTTTTACATTCTGCGGCTGTGTGCGAAATTGACGAACACATTCCTAAATCCCGTCAGCAAAACGCAATGTGTTCATGTATCATATACATTCGATTACGTTACATATTCCGTCGGAAATGTAGTATGAAATTGAAAACGATCGTGTAGATAGTAGGTAACTACGAGTACAAAAGTTTTATTAAAATAAACTTAAGTTTAAATTGTCCGTAGTGTTATGCAGTAGTGTCATAGTTACTCAGAATAGAAAAGGAAATACTTATATTATTGGCTTATAATTATTATTTTTTCATTCCATCACAGTGTAAAGCGAAATGAGGTATCAAAGAATTCTTTCTTTCTACCAAAATTCAAGAGAGCAATTATCAAAGTATTATAATTATCTAGCTGTCCCATAGTTCTAAAATGCGACGAAAATTAATAATATCTAACAAACGTTTATTGTTAGGTTCTAAAATGAAATGTAGATCTGAATACTCACGGGTGCAGGGGTAAAAATAAAATGTAAAAACGAGAATTGGCTATACTCTATTTACATTTAAGTTAAATAAGTTTAACTTTAACACATTATTTGAAATTTGTGTCTAAGAGAATTTAAGCTTTTTAATATAAGCTTTATAATGTAATAAATATTTATTATTAATATAATAAATATTTATTATTAATACAATAAATATAAGTTTTTTAATAAAGGCTATTACAATTTTTGTCATTAGTCTGGGACTGTAGGATGGATCAAAGATACTTTAGTGTACAGGTGCTTAATAAGCTGAATTTATATTTTAAGTAAAGTTCATATAAGTCGCTTGTGATAATTCAATTCAGTTAGAGTTTTTCCTTCTGTGCGCTCTACGCGCTCTACACACTCGTACGTAGATTACCCTTAAAAATACCCGTTTTTACCTTTCCCTTCTCCAGAATTTGACTACATCTTTATATAAAAACAACTAATTTCATGTAAATTATACTAATAATATAAAGCTGAAGAGTTTGTTTGTTTGGTTAGTTGAACGCGCTAATCTCAGGAACTAATGGTTGAAATTAAAAAAAACTTTTTGTGTTGTATAATCCATTCATTGAGGAAGGCTTTAGGCTATATATAATCCCGGAAAAATGTACGGTTCCCGTGGGATAGATTGGTTTTTGTCTAGGGACGAACCCGAAGTGAAGTGAATATGCTAAATATAATACGTTATAAAACATTTAAACAAATTAGTGTACAAGGAGCTTATTATTGCATACGATATTAGGATTTCACGTAGTCTGACAGAGAACGAATACAGATGTCGGTGAAACTAGAGTCGATAATGCCGCGGCGTGGGCTGAAACAACATACTGTTATAAATTTCTTAGTAAATTTTATCACGTACCACGTGATTTTGATTGACTTAATTAATTTTATATATTTTTAAGCTCCTTGGCAAAACATATAACTTTCAACTCCAGATTATTTTTTCTGTCTATATCACTTCAAATGAAAATCTCGCAAACTATTATGTAGTCGACATTGCTGCATCAAACATAATATACCACAATAGCCTCAATAAATCGTGTGTATACATAGACCTTTATATCTATTAAATTTCAAAAAATCGTATTGTATAAAGAACCTACGTACGAGTATTTACGGCTACTAAATACTACTAATAGACGGGTAAAATGCAATATCTAAATTTTACGATTAACGTCCGTTGCAGTTTATAATTAAAAGCAAAATTTTCTTAAGTATTAATTTGGGTAATGAGGCAACATTTACTACCTATGTAATTAAAGAGAGACTATTGCATATTTAATTAATATGGAGGAAAGATGACATTTTTGTCGACGTACAATTTATAAAACAGATTTTATGTGTTAATTAAAAAAAAATATAAGTTAAATGTTTATAAGTGGATTTTGCGTTATTTTTTAAATAGTTTATAGGTTAGAGATTAGCATAGGATGATCAATGATTACTATATGGTAACCGATATAGAAGAAAGAGGGTTATGAGTGTAGGTCGTAGTCACGGCTATGCGAAGCGAGGGCATATCATTAGTTATATTGTTAAAATATAAGAAGCAGATGGTTTAAGATACTAAGATAATATATATACTCTATTCAAATAGACTTTTACAAGAACTTTTAAAGAGACAAATTATTTTTTTAATTTCAATTAAATGACAGTATGTACTTACGAGTAAGTCCGTGAGGAAGCTACCAGTTCAGAAGACAGTTCTGCTGAAAAAAGCCGGCGATAAAATCAACACATAGAGGTTTATAAAGATTTATATCAATTGTATGCATTATAACATGGCCGTAGTTCATAAACTTTCATATATTCTGCTCGTCGTGTTTTATTTATTAGTTCACACACAATAATAATAATTTAATATATAGTTTTACAGCCAACATACAGCGTATGTTTATTTACAAATATTTAAATGATTTATTGACCATTTTATTTTAATTAGATTAGATATACCAGGATTAACTGTTCGGTCACCCTGAATGTGTATTGAGCTTTATCATGATTGAAGGGATCAGGGGCGTTCGGCAATCTAGCCGGACGTGAAAGGTTATGCTATTATAGATAAATACTTTAAAAAAATTGATGTTATTTTTTAATCTAAAAGGATATGCAGGCATTTTGCTTGAAGTTTCTCTATTCACATTTCTGGATACATAAAATATAACCTTAAGACAAACTAAAAACGCATCTCAACATTTATTTTAACGTATGCTAATAATCTCTACAATTTAACGTAATCAAATGAACTATGAGTAAGGAGTTAATGATACATTTGATTTATTGGAACATTGATCCTCGTAAAATATTTCTGTGCCTCAATCGCTTGTCTAACTAAAAGATATTTTTGTATCATTATACCATTAATGTTAGGCAATCAATTTACCACTTTGCGTGTCTCTTAGGAGTCGAACTCACATTTTGTGCTGTAAAGATTGAAATTACAATTATTTTAGATTTCCTATAGTTTAAATGTAAAAGTTTATGAAGATATTTGGTACCCAATATAGCGTAGGCAGTGGTAGCCCAATGGTAACACGCTCGCTTGGGTAACCGAGTGAAGCGGGTTCAAATCCCGGGTCTCGCACCTCTGATATTTTCATGTGCGAATCATTTCTTACATGATTACCACTTGCCTTACGGTGAAGGAAAACATCGTGAGGAAACCTGCATGTCTGAGAGAACCTAACAAGTTTTCGAAAGACATGTGAAGTCCGCCAACCCGCACTTGGCCAGCGTGGTGGACTATGGCCTGATACCCCTCGTATTGTAGGGAGGCCCGTGCCCAGCAGTGGGACGTTAAAAAGGGCTGAATACAATAGCGTTGAACAAATTTGGATGAAATTTGGCACACAGATACATATATGTCCTTGGTTAAACATATTGGACACATTAGATGCAAGTAATGCGTCTCAGTGGAATAATAATAATAATTTAAAATTATTTATGCTGCTAATTATTTAGGCGCTGTTCAGCAATGAATTATGAATAAAAAAGTAAAGAAAGTAAACACTTTTTATCCGAGCCTAGATGCGAGCAGTGGCTAGCATGAATAAAAGTTTATTGAATTCAATCTAAAATTACATCTTTTATATATTATCCTAGATATATATTTTTATGATAGATTTATTAGTTGGATTTGGTCGCCTCTACGAAACAATTAATCTCTAAAACATGATGATAATCTACTGTACCTGTACCCTCTGAAAGCTTTGAGGCAATGCTTAATTAAGCTTTTTAATTGGTTTGTCCTGTATAATAAAGAATTTGTTATAGTATTTAAATAATAATTGTTATTATTGAATAATGCAAAACCGCAAATGATATGTAAGTCCTACATTACGCTGTCGATAGTCCGTAAAATATACAAGCAACTACTCGTACCTACCCCCAGACACGACCAATATGTAAATACATATTTATAAATATTTTGGGTAGCCCAGTGGTAACGCGCTCGCTTGGGAAATCGAGTGAAGCGGGTTCAAATCCCGGGTCTCGCACCTCTGATATTTTCATGTGCGAATCATTTCTAACATGATTACCACTTGCCTTACGGTGAAGGAAAACATCGTGACGAAACCTGCATGTCTGAGAAAACCTAGCAAATTTTCGAAAGACATGTGAAGTCCGCCAATCCGCTAAGGCCAGCGTGGTGGACTATGGCCTAATTCCCCTCGTATTGAAGGGAGGCCCGTGCCCAGCAGTGGGACGTTAAAAAGGGTTGAATACAATACAATACAATACAATACAAATATTTTGACCTGAGAGATAGGCCAGAAATATTTTTGCCACTTTAACCATGAACCTTAGTAGGTATCTAATATTTTTTATAGAAATCATATTAAGGTAAATGAAATATCATTTAATTTTAGGAACTATTTATAAAGATGTTTTAATAAGAAAATTAATAAACATAAACATTTGTTGTCCGTATGAAATGAGTCAACAAGTTTACAACCAGTTTATTTCACTGTTAAGAGAATAGACTTCCGTGAAGCATTCCTGCCATGCGCTTTTCAAAACTATTTATAACCCATTGTACTATTAGACTTAAAAAACAATTAAATAATACTGTTGTATTATTCAATACTATGTTTTATTTTAGTTTATTTAATATATATTAAAATATACTACAAATTATTTTCAGCATCTCGTTTCACCGTGTGTACTTTGCCTACTAATTGTTTACAACAGGTTAACAGGGTGTAGGTATTTCTATTCGACTGTGAAGTGTGATCCTGTTTAATTGTTAAATTGTATTCCGAAAATTTGCGTAATTTTATCTATACTAATATTATAAAGCTGAAGAGTTTGTTTGTTTGTTTGGTTGAACGCGCTAATCTCAGGAACTACTGGTTGGGATTGAAAAATTCTTTTTGTGTTGGATAGTCCATTTATCGAGGAAGGCTTTAGGCTATATAATATCACGGTACGACCAATAGGAGCAGAGCATAAATGAAGAATGTTGCAAAAACGGGAAAAATTGATTCCTTTTAAAATTTACCCTTTAAAAGTTCTTAAAAAAGTCCGCGACAGCATAATATGTCTATCTTTTAAGGTTGACTCAATATAACCATTTTTATGGTAATCAAATTTGTTCTAAAATATTGCTATACTTTCGAAGATGTTTTTAAAAATATGATATTAATCCTTATCCAAATAAATACGTTTTGAACAAAATTGCCCTTGACATCATTTGATTTCAATGGATATCTTAGGAGATATCATAGTATTAAATAAATAATATATATTAAAATATACATATTTAAGTTTACGCGGACTATGGGTGAGCGCGCTCTCAGCCCGATGCAAGGCGAGTGCGGGGCGATCGTAAGGGGGGAGGGCGGTGACCGCCGTGCCGGTAGCTCTGCGAGCAGTCACTATTCCACGCGGACGAAGTCGCTGGAAAAACTAGTATACTATATAATGGATTTATTAAATTGTGCAATAATACAGTACACATAATTATAAAATATTACTGAATAAATTCTTTTAAATCTGTACATTTATTTAAATACTAGCAGAACTCGCGGCTTCACTCGCGATCAAAATACGCATGCAAATATGTCCAAGGAATAAAAAGTTTCATATAAAATTTTTTCCCTATTTCACCCCCTTGGGGGTTGAATTTTTAAAATTCTTCCTTACGTGAAATACGTGTGCGAAATTATTATACACTTTTGCCTTTTATATATATAGATAACACCTTTTTTAATCTTGCCGGGTTATTATTAGGTAATATGTGTCAACATTTTTTGTGTTTTCTTCCGGCAACAATATTCGCTATTATGCCAAAAATTAAAAAAAAAATAGACGCAAAACAAAGAAGCTTAAAATATATTAATGTATTAATGTCAATAACTACACGATAATAATCTCTAAGATTTTAACACAAACAATCTAAAGTATGGTAAAAACAAGAATAATAAATTGTGTGCCTCCTTTGTAGCGCCTTTGCCAAAATCTATAATAGTCTCTGATTTTATTAGGAGATTTCCCAAACTTCCGAGCTCGCTGTATTTCTGTGCAGAGGATATCTAAATAACGTAACGTAAGCTGTCATGCATTGCCGCGTTGACTTGACTATAAATAAATAGTAACGTGCATATGACATGACAAGACGTATGTGTACAGTGTCATTTTAAATTAAACTAGCCATTGCTTATAATTCTTTAATTTTCTATTTTTTCGTTTTTTCGTAAATTGTATCATTAGTGGATAGTAACACCGACTGGAGACATTTTTAACTTTTCAAAACTTGAGTCGTAATAATAAAATCATAAAGTATTGTTGTTGCGAGTGATCATTATTTTACAATTTTATTTAAATACTAGCATTGCCCGCGGCTCCGCCCGCGTTCAGATGATCAAAAATCAAATTCTTAGGTTTTACGTATTAGTATACTCTTACATTGCAGTTATCGTATTTTTTCTCAGAAATGAGATATTTTCCCGCGGTAAAAAGTATCCTATATGTTGACCCGGAAAACCAATATTTAACAAACAATATTTAATGTACAGATTCGGCTTACTTACAATTTTATTATATATATAGACATATGCCATTGGGAACTTTTCTGTGGACCTATATAAGGTACACAACTCCACCATACTTTATTTTTTTATATCTCAATGAGGCAGCGTTTTTTTTCCAACAAATATCGTTATATTTTGGGCAATGTATACAAAAACTGAACAAATTATATACTAAAACCTTCCTCTTGAATCACTCTATCTATTAAAAAGAACGTATAAAAATCCGTTGCGTACTTTTAAAGATCTAAGCATACATAGGGACAGACATACAGCGGGAAACGACTATGTTTTATACTATGTAGTGATAATTATACCAATCAGCCTATTACCCCATATTACTATCGTCAGCTGTACGGAATTCACTATGGACAAGTGCCAGGTTTTCTTTTTAAATTAATTATTGTTTTACGCGTCTCTTAAGTATTCTATTATACCAGCACTCATGCGTCGCTGCGAGTGGCTATTCTTGGTTCCACAAAATTTACGAGCGTTTGATTTGCCATCTTAATATTAGACGACACGAAATGGAATTGTGTATTGGAATATTAGTATTAGAGTAGTAGTCAATATCTAACGGATTACAAAACAGCTTATATCTAAAAATATGTTGAACTAGCTTTAAATTAAAAAAAAACTGCATCCGAATCGGTCCATCCTCTTAAAAACTACTATTTCGCCACAAACAGACAGGCAAACAGATATGAACAACATTGACGTCACACGTTATACTTCTCTTTTTATCCGAAAGGAGGGTTATGTATTGAATTTGAATGTGATGTATGTATATGTACTCGTATGTCCAATCCTATGTTCCCTCATAATTATAAGAGTAAGAAGACTTGTATTGCCTTATCATAATTACAAGATGAGAATGGAAACTGTATCAAATTGTTTAATAAGTTATTCTTTCCATACATTATAGATTTTGTTAAATTTTAACTCAATTAAGCGTTGATTCAAGTCATTCGAAACACGTTTGGTATCCATCTGCATTTATTGGGATTCTTCGCAAATCACATTTGTAGCAGCTGCTGCATCGAAGAAATCCATAATTTGCATGACTTAAAGATAATATTTTGAAGACGACCGGTTTTAAATTGCTTATTTGATTTAAGTTTTTTCGTACAGATTCACCGCTGCTTATATATTTGTGGCAATAATATCGAAAAAGATATTTTGTACGCTTAGAAGTAAAAAAAAATCTATCATTTTGAATTGTTAATCATAAATATCGAAAGCTCGAAACGTTTTCTGTCAGTGAAATAATAAATAAGTATTTTTAAATGATAATAAAAGGTCGCGGATAAATTTACAGCTCAAAGAAGTACCAAAAACACATTCTCAAGTTATAACTCTTCTAATATCTCTATTTCTTTTAATAGTATTTATAAGTGTTAGTAGTTAGTACAAAAGTTAATTTTGATGATCACTTAATTTTAGGATTCGTAATATTTATAGAAGATTAAGTTAAACTATGGATAATAAGTTTTTATAAAAGATGCTATTTGAACTATTTAAAACTATCCAATAACAATAAAAAGTTATTTTATTACTAGAACAACTTATTCTAAAGGTTAACAGGTGTAAATATAATTTAGATCAATTATTTCAACATAAAAGCGAGAAATATATTTGTTATGATTATTAAGTCAGAGACAGCGGATATATTAACCCTATGTTTATAATATAAGGATGATTTACTCTCGGTGAAATAATGAATTTTTCACACACGCGTGGCCGTGAGCGCTGATAGAATGTAAAATATGAGTTCCGCGTACA
This sequence comes from Argynnis bischoffii washingtonia, assembly GCA_033884665.1. NCBI lineage: Eukaryota > Metazoa > Arthropoda > Insecta > Lepidoptera > Nymphalidae > Argynnis > Argynnis bischoffii. The sequence continues at coordinate 4,947,573 of CM066616.1, read as the reverse complement.
GATTTTCCTGGTTTAACTAAAAAATAAAAAAATGTAAAAGTTTTAAAATTTTGTAAATTATTCACTTTGATCATCATTTTGCGACAAAATCGTTTGTGGCAAGTCAATTAAAATTTTGTTTGTTTCACGCACGTAATTTAAATTTATATTTCGTTTAATTTTTTTTTTTATAAATAAAATTCATTTAGTGTTAACTATGAAAATTCTATTTTCTTTTAAATACCATAAACCTCACGTGACTCCAACTCTTCTCTATTTCTCTCCTTACTCTATCCCTCTCTCATTATAAAATCTATATAATGTCAACGATACAGAGATAAAACAGAGATAAAACAGAAATTCTAAATATTAATAAAAAGTATTTTTAATACTTTGTTAAATTTACACGAATATTTGCCACTTTAATCCGAACAAAAAAACCTTTTGCTTCGGATTTTTTGCGTTTTTTTTTTTTTACTAGTACAGTATTATATAAACTGTGGTCAAACTGACCAATTTTCTTTGGTTGTAGTTTTTGAAGTTATACATTTCTTTTGGGACGCTTGGAAAAAATTATAAAAGTAAAATTTCGTTGCGACAGCCAAAAAGCGACATAATAAAGTTTTTCTCAGAAAATGCAAAAAGTATAGGCTAGACCCTCCTAGCCCTTCCCCACTTCTCTATGAAATACCTATTGATGGGCTTTAATTTTCCGTAGATCACTCAGACATATAAGTTATCTTAAAATAGCAATAAATAAGCAACTACGCATATAATTTAAAGAAAATTATACAACTTTCTCAAAATGTTGTAGATGTCTTATTAAATATTAACTTTATTAATTGCATTTTCTGAGGAAATTTACCATAGTAATGTATATCTTTTACACCATCAGAAAGTAGAGCTTTTAACGAACAAAAAGCTCACTGACTTTTAAAAAAAAGCAGATATTTTGACGTGTGAATTTTCCGATTGAAAATTGGGGTGCTTTTTCGATATTAAGTCAAAATAAGGTGAGAAAAATAAATATTTTAAATAAAAAAAAATACAGTGTGTTTGGGACATAAAAAGTCAAGTTTGCACCAAATTTCGTGAAAAAAAAATTATGTAAAAGATAAAAATAAAAAACCAATATCAAGGATTGGCCAGTTCCAAAAGACAAGACGCAGGTCAGAGCATTCTTGGGTTTGTGCTCCTACTATCGGCGATTTGTCAAGAACTTTGCAGATATAGCAAAACCTCTGCACAAGTTAACCGAAGAGAAGCGACATTTCTGCTGGGATGGAAGTTGTGACATCGCATTCCAGGAGCTCAAGGACCGTCTGTGCAAAACACCCATTTTGGGATACCCTGATGTGAGTAAGGAGTTTATAGTCGACACAGACGCAAGTGACATAGGACTTGGCGGTGTATTGTCCCAACGGAATGGTGATCAAGAAGTTGTGATAGCGTACTTCAGCAAGTCGTTATCGAAACCGGAAAGGAACTATTGCGTTACGAGACGGGAATTACTTGCTGTTGTAAAATCATTGCAGCATTTTAGCAAATATCTTCTGGGGCGGAAATTCCACTTACGAACCGATCATGCTGCACTGAAATGGCTATTGCAGTTCAAAAATCCAGAAGGACAAGTTGCGAGATGGATTGAACTACTGCAGGAATACGATTTTGTGGTCGAACATCGCAGCGGGAAATCCCATGGCAACGCAGATGCATTGTCAAGAAGACCTTGTCCCGAAGATTGCAAGCATTGTGCTAGGCAAGAGGCTAAGGAAGTGGTACCTGTGAAGATGCTTAGGACAGACCTTAACAACGAGTGGAAGGAAAGCCTACAACAAGCACAGCAGGAAGACTCGGATATCAAGCCGATTCTGGAGTGGATAAAGGCCAGTGCTCCTAAGCCCACGTGGAGCGATGTCTCGGCGATGAGTTCGACCACGAAAAGTTATTGGGCCCAATGGGACAGCTTGGTGGTTCAGGATGGAGTCCTGTGCCGTAAATGGAAAATTAAAGTGTCTGTTTTTTTAGTAGAATAATCGGCTGTTTTAATTGTAGCGAACCCTAAGTTGTAACAATTATTTGAATTTTTCACATAAATTTTGAGGTTATGTGAAAATAGTGTAAATACAAAAGTTGTAGATCTTTTTATTACCTACAACTTTGCCATTTAACCTTTTTCCATAGGACTTGTAGTATTGCCGGAAATCGAGATAAGCCGTTTTTTACTTTTACAACTTCATTCATCCCTTTCCACTTCCCGAAATCAGATCGCCCTTAAATTATTTTTCCTTTAATTTTTGTTATATTCTCTTTCTTTTCCAATGGGTTTCATCCTACTATTATATTTTTTGGTTTCAAAAATTATATGTCACAACTCTCTGTTTGTAAAAGGAATGATAAATTAATAAATAAGGCATATTAGGCATACTAGGCATATTACAATCATATCATATATGTAGAATATCGCAAAAATTTACTCTCATAATTTTTTCCAAACGTCCCAAAAGAAGTATAACTTCAAGAAACCAAACGACTAAGAATGATTTAGAAACAAGTTAATAATCATAAAATATTTACATAAGTTTTTTAAAAGCTACATAGAATACACTAATATAATGTTCAAATCCCAAAATTACAGACAAACAAAAGTTTCAAATTGAAACCCTGTCACATGCTTCGTTGCCTTAGCACACCATTTGGATGCAATACGACTCTGAACTCAAAATAATTTATAAACCTTTCGAAATAGGCTACGATTTGGAAACCATTTTCATATTATTCATAAATTATATTTTTAAACCTGAAAAAAAAACCACTTTCAGTTCCACTTTCTAGGATAATTAATAAAATAAAAAACTGCAAAATTTTAAGCTTTCTTGTTGTAATTTTGTAAAAAAATTATTTATAGATTCCATGTACAAATTTTGAGAGGTAATATTTATTAATATGTTGTATTCCCATTTAAGTTCTAATTTTAGAAGAACTCTTTCCAACAACTACGTCATAATATAGTAATTACACACAACAAAGGGATTGCTTCCACGGTCAACTCTGCTGTCAGAGAAGTACCAGAAGCAACCCGCATTGTACACCGCTCACCGAAGTGGGCCACCTCCCTGTGTGTCTCTTGGCTTTGTGCCCGGCTGGGTTGCCGGACCCCTTCTACGACGCGACAAGTTGAACACATATCGGATCGGGGGGGATACTACATATATACATATATTCCAGTACCAACTTTACATAATATACTAGTAGTTAATAAAATAAAAATATCTTACTAGAAACAGATGGCTTAATAAAGATCAATAATAAACATCAATATTTTTATCTCCATCACTTTGAAATACAAGCCCTAAATACATTTTCACTAGCTTCGTTATTACGGAAGAAAGACTTCAGTGGAAACATTTGGTGCGTAGGTAACTATTGGCTTTCCGCCAATGATCACCTGTTTGCTCATTTACTTCACTGGGGTACAAATTGAAACTTAACAACGTAAAATGGTATTTATTATTAGTAAACTTAACATTAATTAAAGTGTTTTTGTCAACTACTCTATAATTTAACATATAAAAAAATCGTCAATATCTTCCGGACCATTATGATAAGGGGATTTTACTAATATGTCTATTTCGCTTATATTTATATATGAAAAAGTACATATTAAGCTAAGCTTTTAGTTATTGATAGCGTTTTTTTCTTACTCAGACAAAAATAAGATGTATTCAGCCCTTTTTTGAGCACGCCCCACTTTTGGGCACGAGCCTCCCTTTAATACGAGGGGAATCATACTATAGCCTGCCGCGCTAGCCAAGTGCAGGTTGGTGAACTTCACATATCTTTGAAAACTTGCTAAGTTCCCTTAGACAAACAGGCTTACTCACGATATCTTTCTTCACCGTAAGAAAAGTGGAAGATGTTGAAAATAATTTACACATGAAAATATCAGAAACTCGGTATTTGAACCGTTTCACTTGGTTTCTCAAGCATGCGAGTTACTTCGTATCACTGAGCTAGTAAAATAAGTATACTATGTAGATATTGTTAAAATAAACATTTGTTCTACGCGGTTATATGAAACGAGAACTCTGAATCAGCGCTATTATCCAGTGTCACAAAAACGAACTAAGGTTGTTTCTTATTTTTTCTGGATCTTATTTTTTTAATTTATTAATATAGTAAAAAATAAATCATGATTCGCTGATTTTAAAATTTACAGATATATTATAGACATTAAATATGTAGTTGACTTTTTAATGAGAAAATGTCGCTGTTTTATGATCAGTTTATGAGTAATAAAATGAAGTGAATGTGTTACTTCCTGTAATCAATTACTTTTTGTCTATACATCGTAGCCACAAGAGTTATTGCCATCACCACAGGAACATTATACGACAAGTCGCCATTTTCAGTTTCAATCAATTTTATTAGTCTGTATAAACAAAGCAGAATGCCGAAATGTCTAATAGTACAATTTAATTTTATTTTTTTAATTATAATTAGCTTTAATTTCATTAAATTAAGATGATAGAGAAGAGAATATTTAATTAAATTAAGATTTACTTTTAATTTAGGGTATTATTTAAAATCTATCTATATATACATATAAAGTAAGACACTGACTGGCTGACTGATTCACTGACTGATCAATCAACGCACAGCTGAAACCTAGAAGCATGAGCACAAATGTTTCTTAAATTACGTAAGCGTAAGTATGCACTAAAAAGGAATTTTCGGAAATTCATCCCCTGAGGGGTTAGAGTATGGGATGAAAGTTTTTGTAGTGAATGCGCAAGTGATCCTGCAACGCCTTATTGCACTGCGGCGCCGGGTTCCGCTGTGGGTTTTAGTGGATAAGAGTCTCACAGTACCCTGCCCATTGACGGCCAGCAGGGTCCCAATGATGGCTTTTCCCAAAGTAAAAAAAAAAGATGAAAGCTTGTATGAAACTTCGTCATTTTTGACGTTAGAAATGTAAAAATTGATAAATGAGCACTTGGTTAAAGAAAAAAGTTTACAGTCTCAGATTTTCATGAAGATTCATTCTTTCAGGAAGTAAAATAAGGGTTAACAATTTCTATGAATCTTAGTATTAATGATCATCAATTTCAATTAAATAAACACGTGTTATTTAACATTTCTGTAATTTATCCCGTAAGGGGGTAAAAATGGGTGGTAAAGTTGTTTACAGATGGATATTTTGAGTTACGATCAATAAAATTTTAAAAAAATATGAAAGTAACATTTTCTATTGACTGTAATTTTCTTTTCTCAAGATAAAAGAATCTCTATATCTTTCTCGCCTGAATCCTATATCTACCAAAGAAAGCTGTGTTAAAATCCCTTCAGCCCTCCTGGATATTAACAATATGTGGTAACTATTTGGATATTCTTCAATTTTCTGTATTATTACAGTGCTTAACCAATTTTCCTAGTACTTTTCCACCTGTGAATCTAGATTACTCAGGGTAGGTAAGACGTCTGTCGTCACTTGTTTGGCAAATGATTTTCTAGATTTTTTGCTGTAAAGATTAATAGTGATCATGACAGACACGTCGTGTGCAATGGAGGATCGCGTACTTGCAGACAATAGCGTTGCCAACCTATAGACCGATCACTCTCTGCCAAACTTACATACGCGCTTATCTATTGTCTGCTACCTTTCATATTATATTTATTATTAAACATTCTCATTTATCTTGTAACATTAACGTACTTCACTCTTTCGTTAACATCTATACTAATATTATAAATGTGAAAGTTTGTGAGTATGGATGTTTGTTTCTCTTTCACGCCAGAACGGCTGAACAGATCTGGATGAAATTTGGCACAGAGATAGATTATAGTCTGGAATAATACAAAGACTACTTTTTATCCCGGAAAAATGTACAGTTCCCGTAGGATAGGTTCGTTTTTGTTTTCCTAGACGCGAACCCGAGCGAAGTGAGGGTGAGCCACTAGTAAGATATAAACTAATTTACATCCACGTCACATTTAAAAAGATTTTGAATGGATTTTTTTTAAATTATTGACTATCATATATTCTTTTCGTTGTAGAGTTTAGTTATTAATTCGATCTTAAAGTGAAGATCCGTAACATATTATGTATACCTATTTTTAATTATAATATTCATATTAAATTTAGCTTTCGTCGTAGCCAGACGATAGCTAAGTTCTAAATAACATATCTTCGTATAATGATGAATTTGATATTCATACATTTACAATGCAAAAAACAGGTACTATTCATTATCTACTACTTGTAATAAAGATACTTCATCCTCAAAAATCACCTTAAATATGTAGGTAAAGTGTAAAGTAGGACCATATTATAATGATTCTAGCGACTCACCCTCGCTTGGTTATAGTAAAATGGATATAGTATGTTATCCTTAAGACATAGACATAGGCCATCGCAGACTTTTTTGTAGACCTTTTTAAGGTGTACAATACTGTAGTACATTATTTTGATCTATCTCGTAGGGTTTAGCCAGTCTTTGCAATGTAAGCGCAAAAAAATATATTTATTTACGACATCACATTAGAAACCTTAAAAATTATGAATGTTTCTCTACTATATTATGTATGTATTATAAATATAAACCTTCTTCTTGAATCACTCTATCTATTAAAATAACTGCATTAAAATCCGTTGCGTAGTTTTAAAGATCTAAGCATACATAGGGACAGGCAGCGGGAAGCGATTTTGTTTTATACTACATATGTAGTGTTAACAAATTAAACTTAAGGAAAATAATGCAGCAATTGTATGTCTTAAAAATGTTATTAAAAACGTCTTACATGGAATATATTTTTTTATAAATAATAAATTATCACAGTCAAAGTGTTTTAATAAAGTGTAAAAAAACATAACACAACTAGGTATACAATTCACTATATATTTTAATTTTTTTCTAGACTTCCTTGCAAAATAGATCTCCTTAGGTATTTTAGTTTAATGGAATAGTATACCTACATAATATCTCCATCCAATCCATTCTAAATATTGGTAAAAAAGTTTTTGAAATCGGAAGAGTATTTCCGTAGATTAATTATCTCTTATACCCAAACATGCACACATCACAACATTAGTGTAGACTAATTAATCAAACGCTACGTAAGTGTAAGCTTACTTTGATCTTTTCTCGTTTATGACATTTCAAGAATTAGGGCAACAAATTAATTTAAACCTATTATATTTGACGTTTGTTAAACATATTTAAAGTTAAGTATGTTTAATAAACGTTAAGTTGAACTTTTAAGTTTTTGGTACAGATGGAGTTTATTCTTAACGATAATTTAGAACATATGTAACAACTAGCAGAACCTGCGGCTTCGCTCGCGCTAAAATTACAGAAAATCTCTAAAAAAGTAGGTTTCATACAAACTTTCATACCCTATTTTACCCCCTTATGGGATGATTTTCGAAAAATGCTAAAACACGTATTTATTTAATTGTATTGAAGGGCATTTATACCAAATTTCAAGTAATTCTGATCATAAATAATTTTTGGGTTGTCCTATAACGTATTTTCCCGTGGGAATATCTCTCACTGTAAAAAGTCTATAGTCTTTAGCCTATGTCACTCTTCAGCCCTCCAACTATCTAACACACAAAATCACATCAATCCGTTACTCCCTTTCGACGTGAAAGAAAGACAAACAAATAAACAAAGAAACAATAAAACGAACGAACAAACAAACAAATACACTTTCACATTTATAATATTATTATGGATATAACTAGTTTATTATAATTATTAAGGGAAGATATATTAAATGCTTACACATCAAAAATAACATTTCTTCAGAAAGCTCTGCGATCTCAGAACTGCAATAATTTTCATCATTTTTCTTCTACCTCTCATTTTATTGTCATGCATATGAAGTATATTTATGTAAGTATATTTTTCTATAAAATCTTAAAAACATAGGTATGTAACTTGCATTTTATTTATCATTTCATGGAGAGTCAATGTACTTTCTTAAGCGTACGTCATTTACCAAAATATGATGCCAAATTGCGTTATTGGTTACATAAAAAAGTATTTTCAGTAGACTACGTAAGCTACTATTTTTACTAATACTACAAAAATAAACTTATTTATGTATAGATCAAATTCAAATTGCAACTTTGTTTTGTACAGAAAATCCTTTACTATAACATTAAAACACAAAAGCAATCAAAGAAATATATCATACAATAATTTGATCTATTCAACGCTCTGCTGATGGTCAGTTTAACAACTATTTAACACGTTTGTTACAACAAAAAGTGGCGCTTCGGTCATATTAACGACTCTATAAATACCTACACTGGAATAGATAAAAAACAACACTACAAAAATTCAAAAACGTTTAAGTATAAACTTTCAGCCGCTCTGTTTTATGACACCTTTTTATCTGTCAAAACAAACAAAGGAAAAAGCTCGTTTATACAATACTGGTAACATTTTATAAGACAAAAGGGTGTAAAAGACAGGTGTGCTTTGTTTATATATTTATTCATTACTAACCTCCTTTCTTTTACTTATGTTCTGTTGGTGAATGTTTTTTTTTTATTTAAGTATAAAAATAAAAACACACTTTTTATTTGTCGCGATGTTTATGCCAGATAAACAGACAGACAAACAACTGTAACTTGTATTTCAACTTCTGGAATCTAGTCCAGTAGTATCAATCTAGTAGGTATACACCTACCTATTTTTCGACATTTTAACAATTTTACTATTCAAGTAGCCTACATGCGATCTAAGTTACAATTGTATTTCTAATTTATCTTCAAACACAAAATATGACTCCTTGATAAAGAGGACCAAATCAGTTGAGGTATTTTTAAGAAACCCATTAAAGTCAATCTAGAATTGGTTAAAAAAATTGTAAAACCAATGAAATGTAACCGAGCCCAGTCAGCAGCAGCCAGCCGCTGACGCATTAATTTCTTAGTAAAGATAAATATAGGTACATCACTAGTAATAACATTTTACAAATTATATACATATTATGAGTGAGTACATATATTTACTACAACAAGAAATATATTGTTCGCAAAACAACTGTTTAAAACATAATACATATATATATTTATTCAAATTTATTCAAATATATTAAGTATGGTTTATTTTCAATCAACACTATTATGGTGTACCGCATTTCGTAGGCCAACGTCATCAATACGTACCACATAAGACGTATGTACGTACGCAGGCAAGCTTCGTCTTGTTTTCCGTAAACATTAGAACCTAATTACGTACTAACGTATACGTATAACTCGTTTTGTTGCGTAATATTGTCTATCGCTTACTATTCTCAATATATTTCAAACTAACCCTCTTTGAGAAATATGTGCTTTTATAGATAACGTATATTATTTAATGGATGAAACTTTTTATCTGGTGTTATTATATAATATACTAGCGACTCACCCTCGCTTCGCTTCGGGTTCGTCCCTAGACAAAAATAAATCTATCCCACGGGAACCGTACATTTTTCCGGGATGATATATAGCCTATAGCCTTCCTCAGTTGACGGGCTATCTAATGCAAAAAGAATTTTTCAAATCGGATTAGTAGTTTCTGAGATTAGCGCGTTCAACCAAACAAACAAACAAACAAACTCTTCAGCGTTATAATATTAGTATAGATAATATATCATATTATGATACAATAAGTTTCAAAATTAATTAGCTAATAAATGTAGAAATCACATAATCGATATGAAATTAACAAATACTTATATCCACACATATAATAAGATCATAATTACAATATTTACATACGAGCGTACTAGGATGAAGCACAAATGGTTCATAGGACCATGCTGAATTATATTCTCCTTAATATAACGTAACAGTATGGATTTAATAAAACTATAATGAAATAAAAGATTGTAAATTTTAGCTCCTCTGTTTATAAAAAAAAACTTAATTTAATTCAAAGATTTTCTGTACTTGAGGTGATTTTTGATAATTAAGAAATTAAGTTTTTTTCGTTATTTAAAAGTTATTTCCCAATAGCTTATGTATAATTTATTATATTTTTTCGTGTTTTAAAATACGGTCATATTTAATGTATGTGCAATAAATATTAAAATAGGCGTGTAAAATCAGTAACAATAGTGTATAAACAACAAAAATAAAATAAAAAAGGACAAATAGTTACAGGTGAAGAAAATAGTAAGGGTTACAATATATACAGTGTTTACTTTAGCCTGCTACGAAAAGCTACGGCGTAGAAGGACGTCAGAGTTCATATGAAACTTTCATATAAAAGCAGTAATTAATTTACAATAGTATAATTCATTTGGACTTAAAAATATAATTTATAGAATTGTTCGCTTACATTTCTCTTCACTCCAAACAATATTACTTTGTTGATTATATACATATGTTTAAAAAATACCTACTATGAAATATACATTTTATTTGCTGTCGATGAAATCAATGAGATTTTTATTTAACTTATAACTTAAAAATTAAAAAAAGTTAATAAAAAAAACAAATATAATATTCGACGTTGAAATCCTTGGTGTGTGAATCAAATTCACACTTGACCGTTTTTTTAATGAAATTATGTAATTATTCAAGGGTGCTCCCAGATAAAATTAAAGAAAAAAATCGTGCAAACATTTATTACGAAAGTAAATAATTAGTATTTTGTTTAAATAATGGTAAATTAAAGGTAAAGTCAAGGGTTGTCAGTACGAGTGACATTGCAAAAATGTTTGCAGGTTATAAAGACGTAGATACTGGATTATATGCTTTATAGGAAGCAGTTAGAGTTTTAGTTTAGTAAAACAAAACGCATGAAGTAATATTGTAAATTTGCGAAGACGCCACCGTTGGCAACTAGCCGAAACCTGGCACGGAGCTTATAAAAGAGAGCAACGTTTTGCTCCCACGCCCGGCGCGCACAATCTCGACGCTCTCCTCATGGGGCGCGCAAACTTCAACCGATAGCACAATATAATATTAATTTACTAATTAATGTATTATAGTTTATATTAAACCAGTGATTGGGACCAAGTGATAAGTGATACGGTAAGTTCGGTTTGAATATGTGACAGTGATTACTACGGATCTGTGCTATGTGCTATGTGATTTCAGTGTTACCCAAAACACGAAAAATCTTGGATTTAGCAATAAATGGATGATGTCTGTGAACACGTTTACCATAAAAAGAAATAAATAGTGCGAAAAATCAAATGTGGTTCATTAAAGCCAGTGTTACAAGAAGTGAAGTGTGTTTATCGTAGTGCAAGAATAGTCACGACAAACGGTTTTGATAATTATAGAACATAGCAAAAATTTACTTTTTTTCTAATTCTTACTAACCTAAACAATTTTTTTAAATATATTTGTATATATACAAAGGCGCCAATATCCTAATAAGCAAAATGAAGATTTATTACAAAATTAATCTTTTTACCGTTTAACTATATTGACACTCTTTCACATTACTTCTTGCAATACTGGCTAAATTATAAAAAATAATAATTACATAGATAAAAAACTAAGAACTGATTTGATTTAATACAGTCTTATTTACTTACTACTATTAGCCTTTCAATATAGCTGACGGATTGTTTGATTGGACAGACTGACGATTTCTGTCATCACCTTTTAAAATTTTTGGCAATTCTCTTCAAGAAAATATTCAACAATTATTAGCTAATTGGCTATTATAAGTATCTATGTTTGATCCGCAAAATCAATAAATAATGTTATCTAATTTTTACTTATTTAACTAAATAAATAATCAAATAAATTATAAAACTTCTACAAATAAATTCTTATCCAAATCAACCAGCCCCATATTTGAAGTAAGATATCTAGTATATCAACAGGTATATTTTGTACAGATCATAGTAACTTTAGCTCTAAATAAATAAAAATTATGGTAAATCTTTAATATTAACAACATTTTTTTAATGCAGCATGCATAATACAATAAATTTATACAATTGTCGTAAACTCGAATACATTAAAAAAATATATAATTTTACGATCAGTTTTAAAAATATCTTTACAAACTGATAACTGATGTAGCTACGTCTTGTCTAGAGATACTTGGTGTAATCCTACTAAAACTATTTACTGTGAATTTCGTGCCAAAATCAATAAGTAATATAAAAAGTAAATAAAATATTAATATAAATAACTAAGTATGTTTATCATCTTCGTTTATTATTTTTTAGGGTATAAAATTGAAAATAACGTATCTGAACAAATATAACGGTCGTGTGTTGCTAAAACTCTCTAACTAACCCTTACGGTTTTAATAACTTATTTTAGATTTGTCACTGAAAATAATAATAACTTTTTAGCTAGAATATTTGGCTGAGAGTAATTGCTTCAAAGCGTCTGATGTTCAAGATTCATGTAGAGCATGCTTCTTATAAATCCTAGACCGCAGCCGACAAGTGGGACCTGCCAAAGCAGATGGTTACGGCATACTCAACTACTATAATTCTATTTCGATTATTACCTTCACATGTTTATTTCTAGATGACGAATAGCCTTACGTGTATGCCCCGATAGCTGTAACATCGTGCGTACGCATTGGCGTACATTGGCTCGTTACATTATCTTGGAATTTTAAAAGCTATTTTATAAGTAGAATTTCTATATTACGAGTACCTTCTTGACTTCTATTACTCTAGATATAGGGCTCTCAATAGTTCATCAAAGGTGATAGCGAGTGATTTATTTCCTGGTTTTTTTAAATTAATCAGTACAGTAGGTTAAACTGGAGGAGATAATCGTATATGTATTCAGCCCTTTTTAACGTCCCACTACTGGGCACGGGCCTCCCTTCAATACGAGGGGAATCAGGCCATAGTCCACCACGCTGGCCAAGTGCAGTTTGGCGGACTTCACATGTCTTTCGAAAACTTGCTAGGTTCTCTCAGATATGCAGGTTTCCTCACGATGTTTTTCTTCACCGTAAGGCAAGTGGTAATCAAGTTAGAAAATGATTCGCACATGAAAATATCAGAGGTGCGGGACCCGAGATTTAAACCCGCTTCACTCGGTTTCCCAAGCGAACGCGTTACCACTGGGCTACCACTGCTATTGTGAGAGATAATCATAACTAGAATTAAATAGAATACCAACTTAGATGCAATTTAGTTTATAACAGTGACCTAAGACGGGAATTACATAATAATTAAATATAACTTATGAAATTTGACTTAATTATAACATCGTTCATCCCAGTTATAGAAAATTTAAATCTTTTCTCATAAAATAAGCACTGAAATGTGTTTGTTAGTTGGTTCTTCAACATCCTATGTAATTTTTTGAATAGATTTTGTTTATAAGTCCTAGAATGTCATCATGGAAACAACATGGTAATAAATATTAATAATATTAGTACAGGGAATATTAGTAGATATATGTGTGTATATGGACTTAGTTTGAGTAAAACGAGGGCGGATTAGTAAACATTCATATTTATCCACTTCTTTATATACATAGAAGACAAAGAAGACAGTTCTGATGTAAATAAAATGATAAATAACGAAAGAGTTTAATAAATAAATATTTAGTCAAAGAAAGATCAAACTTTACCTATATCAGTCCGCTCTTCATATTTATGGAGTATCACATCTTTATCAGGCAGTGGTAGCTCAGTGGTAACGCGCTCACTTGGGAAACCGAGTGAAGCGGGTTCAAATCCCGAGTCTCGCACCTCTAATATTTTCAAGCGCGAACCATTTTCAACATGATTACCACTTGTCTTACGGGGAAGAAAAACATCGGGAGGAACCTAGCAAGTTTTCGAAAGATATATGAAATCCGCCAACCCGCATTTTGCCAGCGTGGTGGACTATGGCCTGATCCCCCTCATTTTGCAGGGAAGCCCGTGCCCGTGCCCGTCTTAAAAAAGACTGAATACAAATAAAAACATCTTTTTCTAAATAATAACTTCATACTAAATAGATAAATAGAATTCAAAAAACAACGATTCCGCCATCAGAGGTGGATAATTATTAAAATTTATATGGGACCGTTCTCCTATCAATTAAAAAAAAAAATGGAAAACGGTTCACAGTCGGTGAAGTTGTCGTCAGCCTCGGCGACACAGGTACACCAAAACAAAACACATAGATACAACCGAACACCTCCTCCTTTTATAACCCCTCGAGGACCGCATACACGCCGGCGTGTACGATAACTATTGAATTCTCGGAAATTCGCACGGATTTTTTAGAAATTATCCTGGAGAGACTACTCGTCTCTATGTATATATTTTACGCAAAGTAAAAAATACGTTTAAGTGACAAATATTTTTATCATACTTCGATCGATTCGATCGAATTAAAAATTTTTAACTACTACATGAATGAACCTACTATTAAATGAACCTTATATACATCCTTTTTTTTTAAAGTTAAAATGTCTTAGTATTAATTGAAAGAAAAAAAAAACGTATTTGCAGATTTTTAATCTTTTATTGTTATATATTTACTATATTAATATTTATTAAAAGTAAATAGATGGTAGTAAAGTAGAAGGCAGTGGTAGCCCAGTGGTAACGCACTCGCTTGGGAAACCGAGTGAAGCGGGTTCAAATCCCGGGTCTCGCACCTCTGATATTTTCATGTGCGAATCATTTTCTAACTTGATTACCACTTGCCTTACGGTGAAGGCTGCCATCGTGAGGAAACCTGCATGTCTGAGAGAACCTAGCAAGTTTTCGAAAGACATGTGAAGTCCGCCAATCCGCACTTGACCAGCGTGGTGGACTATGGCCTGATTCCCCTCGTCTTGAAGGGAGGCCCGTGCCCAGCAGTGGGACGTTAAAAAGGGCTGAATACATACATACATACATTTATGTAGAGCTTCGACTCTATTTAGGTATGCCAGATGGCAATTTGCACTACATCATATATATAATATATTTATTAAGTTTCGTTAACTCAATAAACAATATGAATATTTTGATGCAATAAAAATAATTTATCCTTTTAATTAAAAGTATTATCAACAGACAACGTCATTTTATAGAATATAAAACGCACGTAATATTACATCTATTTCATGTATTTTGGTAACGAAATGATGGCATTAGAAAATATATACTCGGCAGTAATCTGTTCACGAACGTTTATATTTCATTTAATACATTTTTATTCCAGACACCAGAATAGATGTTAACATTGGCATTCAGCTGTTTCTCTGTGATTTTCTATTTTCACTCACTAAATATAATCAAGTTCTTCGAGCATAAAGCTGACATTTTTCCCGTCATTTAGATACTGAATTACTTACTTCTTCAATTAATTAAATATTTACATAATTTCTTTCTATTTAATTATTTGCTATTAACCAACATTTTGAACTAACTAAAAATATTTAGATAGGTCTTATTGAAGAGATCGAAGAAAAAATGATTTGTCAAATCTAATACAATATGAAATTTATATCTATGTAAATCATTTATAGATTAAAAATTAAATTTATTCACAACGAAAAAATATGATGAAAATAATACAAAATAAATATTAATAACACTAAAAATTGTTTCTGTACAAGTCACAGATGAAAATATATCTATACTATAATATTATAAAGCTGAAGAGTTTGTTTGTTTGTTTGTTTGGTTGAACGCGCTAATCTCAGGAACTACGAATCCGATGTGAAAAATTCTTTTTGCATTGGATAGCCTGTTAACCGAGGAAGGCTATAGGCTGTATATTATCCCGAAAAATTTACGGTTCCCGTGGGATAGATTTGTTTTAGTCTAGGGACGAACCCGAAGCGAAGCGAGGGTAAGTCGCTAGTAAAATATAAAAATTATATTTCTTAGCTATTGACGGTATTACAAATATTTTCTAATCATTTTGGTATCTAAAACATTTCTATTTTTAAATATATTCAATATCTTCTGTAATTGCATTTCTTAAGATAAATCCCCGTGCCTATGCAAGAAAGAAATTCTAATGGGAATATATTATATTTATCCCAAAAACCACAACTTTAGATATTCAAATTAGATTAGCCTCGCTAACAAATCCAGGGACTTTCCTACTTTAGCAGAAAATATCATTTATCTTTAACGAGAAATATCTCATATCATCCTTTATATCTCCTATCATCCTTTAAGAGCTCTGTGGATTTGGAGTGCACAAGATACAATTTATAAAATATATTAAGATACAATGAACACCATTGAGGTCTTACATTAAAGACATTGTGGTAATTTTATTTAACAAATTTTACATTTCGTAAAATTAAATTGAATTCATAATTATTTACTAAATATCTTTATATAAAAATATACGACAAATATTATATCAATATCATTAATGTTTAACCAACAAAGGATCAAATAAGTATTTATTTAATGTGTATTAAATTATTTAAAATATATTAATAAACAGGCTCTACGGATCTCGTATTATATTTTCCTTTCCGTCAGAGCTTACTGTACTTGTAATAAAAGAATAAAAACTCACCTTAACTTTTAAAAAAGCTATGATCTAGTAGAAATCTGTGTTTCCGAACAATGCGCGTGTAAACAGGCATACTAACAAAAATTAAAAAAAACTTCTGCTCCCCCTAATTTTCTTTATAAGTTCAAGGTTCAAACTCAACCTCATTATTGCTCCACCACCTTTTTATCGCTTTTGCAAAATTTGCTACAATCACTATGTAATGAAATACAATGAAGGCACTAATAACAATATTCTCATAAGTATATATAAATTTGATTAAATTATAATGACACATGACTAACCCATCCATCTATGATATGCCTGTCTTGACGTGAGTTATTCAATGATATAGATCATTGTCAATGGCCAGCCCATCTTGCCAGCACGGATCACAGACCAATGTCGAACTGTCGGCTGCGCTCCAATAATGATTATATACTTTACATTGCTATATGAAACTAAATGTTAAGAAATACAAAACAAGGTATACGCATCGTACAGGTGATTTTTTACATAAAATTGAAGGAAAGAGCGATTTGAACTTTCACGTTCAAGAAATACCTAAAGAAGTTAAAAATTACCATTGTATGAAATATGGGTAATTTTTCAAAAACAATGTGCTAATATTAATATAAAAAACTATATGCCTTTGTTAGATATGTACAATTTGTATCAATTTAAAAATATGTATAAGTCAAAAACAACTATATCTAAATCAAGGTAAGGGTCACGCAAGCCCTGGCCATGAGCCGAGTTTTTGTAGGCCGGGAATGATACTTTTATGTACAAAGTTATCGTTATTTTATAAAAAAAAAGCTGACCGCCATATTCATTTTTAAGACCTTAAACGTTACTGTTACTTGAAGCAGCTGTATTGACTTTAATTTTCAAATTAAGACAAAAATCTCGCTGTTGAAAAGAACCGGGAGCTCGAGCCGGGCTGCCGCCGCTATAAAAAGATCAACATAGGGCGGCCGACAACGGCAGCCGCGCGACATGCAACCCTGGAAAGCGATTTGACTGTGCCATCTAGTACTGTTGCCAAAATAATTAAAGAAATCTCCGTCGATGTCCCTCCGCTGCGCCCGCGCCGCTCTAAAATCGTCGCTCTTTGCCCGGGAGTCGCTACTCGGGGCGCGGCGGGAAAACATCTCCCGCGTCACTTTTATTTCTTCTTTCCTTCCCGACGCTGTCGAATAAAAAATAGTTCAGTAAGTTCCTAATACTTCTAAAAACGGTTCAAACATCAGTGTTACAATATTATGTGAGATTAAGTGCTCAAGCCATCCCTGGGAAATTAGTGGAAAATAATATATAGTGATAGTGTTACATAACGCAAAGAGTTTTATAAAGCTATTTCGTAAATTTAAAAATACCGCACTTTCTAGGCGCCTAGGACATAAAAATAACACCGCGTCACGTGGTACACTTTCGACCTATAGAAGTGCACCACATTTATTAAGTATCGTAAATTCAATTAAGCATTATATTGTTAAAATTTTTGTTACTTTCATAATTTTTATAAACATCTTGATAGCTGTCTCATTCGCATAATTTAATCTTGCATATTAAACAAAATTACTTTAAAAAGGTTAATATTTGATAACATTAGTTTTTGACCTCAATACCAGATGGCGTTACGGTCGTCTCCTTTGTACGTCAGTCTAGGAAAAAATGACGGCTGGATTGGATACGTGTTGGTGTAGTTTATGATATTTACGAGAAAAAAGTATTACCTTAGTACAAAATTTAGTTGTAACTGCGAAATAAATTAATTCAGACTTTTATGTTTAGTGCAATATTCGTTAAAACATTATCTGCTCATGTAATAATAAAGTTTTCGGTGAGTGTGTACTGGTCTGACCAAACGGTGCTTTAATGTAGGAAATAGCTAGTTAATTCAATCTTTACTAAATTAATCTGCGTTAATTTTGAAATATGTTTTTTATAAAACATTCTGTAGTATTTAGCATTAAAAAACTTGGACCTAAGATTAATTTTTATCAAGTCACCATTTAACAAATGACAATGATTTGAAAAAAAAAATACTAGGTTATCTTCACATTTATAAAATTATTGTAATAATAAGGCGATAAAACTCATACAGTTTAATATTTTACTCTTAATTAAATAATATTTTCATAAAACGTAACTTCATAACCTCTGATTTAATGATGATGACTTGTCATTTTCTAACCTATATTCTTTTTTGCCTTATAGAACTGACGGCAACGTAGAAATTTCACCATGGAGGACTCTCACACGAAAACCGTGGATGAAGTCTTAAAATATTTTGGCACAGACCAAGACAAAGGGCTTACCCCAGACCAAGTCAAAAGGAATCAAGAGAAATATGGGCCAAATGGTAAGTAACAGTGTTTATTTTAATTGTATAGAATATAAAGTTAAACAATTTTCTAGTTTTCTGTCCTTATAATAATAGGTGTATGTTAATTTAACATTTAAGTAATATAATATAAAGGCTATTTATTACAATACACAGTTTCATATTTGTGTATAACTACAATAATAAATACATTTTGGAATTGAATCTATGATAAAAAATAAGAAATCTCCTATGTATCCAATATAATCAAATCTTTTGAAAATTATGTTAAAACAAGGTATTGGTTAAAAATTATTTTGTCTTATACAATCATTCTATCTTTTATCTCAAAAATAAAAAGATTATAACATAGAAGTTTTCTTTTAAGTGAAAGTCAGCCCATTTTAGATTTAAATTCTCATGACATTAAATTTTAAGGTTTTTTAATTGTTGTTAATATTGAAAGATAAGGTAAAAAATATTTTTTAATAATAACAGATAAGTATTATTACGCATAAATATAATTATACTACATATTTGCAAATGTTTCCATTGTAAAAATGTTGTACTATAAACAGGATAAGATTTTTAATGATCTAAATTTTATATTACATAATTTATAATTTATATATACATACAGCATTTATTTATTAATACCTATTTTTACTAGCAAAATTTCAAATATATAATCAACACTTAGATTATCTGAGAAAATTAATATAAGAGTTATTTTGCTAAGAGTAAAGCAGTTAATTGTCAATCTGGAGACCTCATCAACCTTTGGATTAGATCATGCCATTAACCGCTCTTGAATTTATAATGAGAAGTAAATGAACATCCAACAACATCTTTGGGATTTGTCTTATCAATGTAACTATCATGATTTTTTTAAATCTCATGTTTCATCATGTTATTTTAATCTATTATGCTTTTCTTTAAAGACCTAAGTCATATACATGTACATATATAACTTAACTTCTCTATGAAATCTATACATATAATAAAAGTGTAACTGATTGCTAGCTATACATGGAAAATATTTGAAAAAAACTAATTTTGGGGGTCTTAATAACGCAATAGAACCCAAAATGATGATTTTTAGATTTTTTGTCTGTTTATCCGTTCGTTTAAGCACGCTAATCTCGGAAACGGCTTAACCGATTTGGGTGCAGTTTTCAATTTCCTAATATATTGTGGTGAGCTTCACTTAACACAAAATTTAAAGAATCACTTAGGGACGAACCCGAGCAAAGCGAGAGTGAGTCGCTAGTATAAAATAATTGTTATGTAACCATAGAAAATTAACTATGGAATCATTATCAAAGATGGTTTCTTAAATAATTCTCCCATATCATACAAACTATACTACTGGAAAGCGCAACTAATGTGTTTGATTTTACTATCGCCAAATACGTCACGATGAATTAACCGTTAACTTTTCTGTCCTGAATATTAAAAACAGCAAACATTTGTTTATACAATTGTAATCTTTTAAATCTGACACAGATTGATTATAATGATTAATATTAAATAAACACTTCATAATAAACAATACAGATACAAACAGCCTAAATTTTATGTAAGACTACATAATACTTTCTCAGATTAACACAAATATTTGAAAAGCTTTTGATTTAATTATAATTAAAATTATTTAAATTTAAATATAAGTAAAATTATGATAGAAGATATGATCATTTTTTGCGGTTTCTTTAAAAATATATATACTTCAACTTCATATGGCACATTAAGTCGCAAAAAAATTGTTGATTACTTAACGTATTAGCTTAGTGCTACATAAAGATCTCATAAAGGCTTATCCACGCGTATACCAGGGTTATTTATAATGGAGATATTCCGTGAGCATCAGCTGCCAGCGGTGCGTATGTGAACAGCCCATCGGCTATCGGCGGTCTTTCAGGCGTGAGAACGGTGTCAACCCCTATTTATAATAATAACTTTTCTACGCTTTTAAAAAATTGTTCTTTAAAACAAAACAGCCTTTTTTTAAACGTCAAGTAAAGAGGCTTTTAGTGGTATATGAAAAATATGAATAGTAAGGTGATGGGATCGATAACACAAATAATCAGTAGTAGAGATTAATTTCTATACTAGAGAATTACTCTCGTATCGCTCGGGTATATCCCTGGATGCCTGGAAGTAGCCTATGCTACTCCGAGTCATATAGTCTAGCTGTGTCCTTTTCATATATATTCGTCCAGCCGCTGCAGCGTAAAAGATTTATTATAGTAGTACGACTAGCAGCCAACCCTTGCTTCATTTCGATTTGCAGAACGTGCCAAAAAATTATAAAACTTTTATGCCTCAGCCCGCGATGGTCCTTTTGTATAAAGCAGATGGTATAAAAATATTTAGCCTATGTCCTTTTCGATCAAATCGATGTAAAACCACCAAAAAATTATATATGTAAGTCATTCTAAACTTGATCCTGCGAAAACCTCTATAAAGAAAGACCAAGCACAAGAAGTAGTATTAGTCCATCTCTTGCGTACCCGCTGGTACCACAGAAGTTCCACATACAAACAAACATTTGCACTTAGTATAAGGTAGCAAAATATTTTTAAATCACAGAGACTTCAATTTTATTTACAAAGTGTAAAACAAATTCTGTTATCTTTTGGCTTTGATAACAATAAATAAAAATTACCTACATCTACCTAGAAAAACAGTGTCGTTAACCTTGTAGTGGAAAATTGTTCCACCTTTAATAAGACGATTGTAGTTAAGGCTACTTGCGTTGATCATCATATTTATGCACTAGTTTTCCGTTAAGTTCATATCCATCAGACAATCGCTACTCTGTTTTATTGTAAATTACATTGAACAAATTTGACCTACTCAACTATCTATATATATAATAAAATTGTAACTAAGCCGAATCTGTACATTAAAATATTTTTTGAAAAATCTTATTCAAATAGGCATTATTATCGATACAGAGGCCGAATCTAAAGTTTTTAGAATTTTTGTCTGTCTGTCTGTGACCGCATTACGGAAAACCCACTGGAGGGATTTTAATAAAATTTGGTATGATGATAGCTGGTTATCCGGGTCAACATATAGGTTACTTTTTAGTGAGGGAAAATATCTCATCTTGGAGAAATCTATACTAAAGGTTAAAACGTAAGTAGGGACGAACCCGAGCGGAGCGAGGGTGAGTAGCTAGTTAGTTATAAAATAAAAACATTGAACTATGTCCAGGTGTTTCCATTAAAATAAGTCACGAGCTTAATAGACAAAGCAAAAGAAAATTATACAATCTAAAAAAAAATTATATAAATTTAGACTAGACTTTAAACTTAAAAGACAAAGGATATTTTTGTACAATATGAACTATTCTGATAACCTACATGCTTATTCCATAATATCGAAAATACATATTATAACATTTGAAATGTTATAAAATATCGAAAATAACTCATTTTTTTAACAAATTATGTACTAAAAATATAATTGCCAAAGTTTGTTGGTTAGTCCAATTTACGCAGCAATGAAATGTCGTGATTTTTTGCATAGAGTTTATTGGCCGGAAGACTCATAGACAATTTTTCATATAGATGAGTCAGATTGTTTCTGTCTAATAATAAGAAGCAAGGGCAGGTCACTAATTTGCATATAATTTATTTACGTATAACTTTGAATGTATTTTATAAGTACCTATATGGTAAAATTTTCTATTGTCTTTTATCGGAGCATGCTCAGCGTGTCGATGTGAAATATTGTTTAATATACGATAAGCATGGCCAAGTGGATAATTGTGATAACACTTTTTGTTTCAATATATACGCGTTATACTATGCCGCTATGCGCTTAATTTCGTATACTATGTACTAACTACGCTTTCTATACAATTTTGCTTTAGAACAGCAAAATAATTTAATATGCTGTACAAATATAACCAGTTTGACTTTGACCCTAAATTCCAACATACATGGTAAAAAGATATCAGAATTTTAATCCGGAGTCAAGTTTTTTTGAAATATTTAGGTTAAGATCCCATATAAAGTATAATATCATTTATTTTATTATGACTTTATTATAAACATAATTTACCATTGTATTTTAAAATATTCACAAATACCACTATAACAAGTTTGCATATTTTAATAATGATATTGTTTTCGTAAATAATTTAAAATAAGATATTAAACTTCGACATTTTTAAAACAATATACGTCATTACTATCTTCACTTTGCAAAGAGAAGGCAAAAATGTAGACTGACAATTGTTTATTTCCTCGGACTACTCGCTGAACGATATTTCACCTCAGCAAAATAATCGCGTCCAAACTGCACGTCTCTTCACTTTGAAATCGGTCACAATACGGAAAACTTCTAACCAGAATAGATTCTAAAGCAAATACTAGCTTGTTAATGAATTTATGGCGGCTTTGATCTTCTCGTCCTTAAATATTTACATGATTTCTGCGTATTATAACATTACAATCCTACTTACCGTTACCTCGCCTTTAATATATGTATTTAAATAGAATCTATACATATAATAAAACTGTAAAGGTCGAATGTTTGTACATAGAAAAACAAAATGCTATAAACTGAGTCAGGGGGATGTAAGAAGAGAAATAGAACAAATCCAGATCTTTTTAAATTTTTTTCTTTATCTGTTTGTCTCTTTGTACGGGCTAATCTCCGAAACTGTTGGACCGATTTAAATGAAATTTTGTATGGATACTTTTCATCCCGGAAAATGAAAGAGTTCCCATGAGATAGTTAAAAACCTTTAGTAACTTATATTGCTTAGTATACAAAAACTACTGATTGGATTTTAATGAAACTTTACAATAATATAGTTCATATATCAGAATAACAAATAGGCTACTTTGTATTGGAAAAATGTACGGTTCCGGTGGGATAGATTTGTTTTTGTTTGTCTAGAGGTGAACCCGAGCGAAGCGAGGGTGAGCCCTAGCGGCTCACTATTAAATAAGTAGCAAAACAAAGAAGCCATTTAAGTATTCTTCTAAAGTAGAACAAATTGAGACTTTGAAATTTTTTTTTGAACAAAAACAACCTAACGAACATGTACCGTTACTATACAACCGTTATGGTTAGCCTTAGCCTTTCTCTAAATCCATCGGAACTTTAAAACCTTGATATATCAATTTATATAATACTTAGATTTTTTATTTATCATCTACAGGAAAATAACATATTATTGGTATTCGTATGTACGTGTATATAAGTTTAAAGCCATCATTATAAATGTTGAGAATAACTGTCCTCCACCTACTTAGTACTTACGTTTGGGTATATATTGTACTAGCATTGCCCGCGGCTCCGCTCGCGTTCAGATGACCAAAAACCAAATTATTAGGTTTTACATATTAGTATACTCTTACATTGCAATTTTTATATTTTTTCTCAGAAATGAGATATTTTCCCGAGGAAAAAAGTATCCCATATGTTGACTCAGATAACCAGCTATCACCATACCAAATTTCATCAAAATCCCTCCAGTAGTTTTTCTGTGATGCGGTAGCAGACAGACAGACAGACGAAACTTCAAAAAACTATAGATTCAGCCTCTATATCGATAATAATGTTTATTTCAATAAGATTTTCCAAAAAATATTTAATGTACAGATTGGACTCAGTTACAATTTTATTATATGTATAGATATTAGATATGTAAAATTTTACTAACTCTCTTAAGTTTAAAAAAAAGTTGATGCATTATTCTTGTGTAAAATTAATCACAAGAACCATTTTTAATCTTCAAAACGGATATTATATTAGGCCATGTGTTCTTGTACATCGCTCTAAGTGCGCTTATAATGCTTTTGTACCAAAATTTCTTTGATAAATAAATTACCCATCAAAAAAACATCCTGCCATAATTTAATTAGAATATTAATAATACTGTACTTCGGTTAAGTGACTAGTCTTACATATATTGTATGAACATTCCTCTACTATTGTGAGTTGAAACTTCGAAATTATGAGTTATTGGTAAAGAATAAAATTATTGAATGATTTTTGTTTAAAAAAAAATATT
The DNA here is from genome assembly GCA_033884665.1 of Argynnis bischoffii washingtonia. NCBI lineage: Eukaryota > Metazoa > Arthropoda > Insecta > Lepidoptera > Nymphalidae > Argynnis > Argynnis bischoffii. Next base: position 4,922,791 of record CM066616.1, on the reverse strand, counting down.
TTAAGATATTACATTACATTAGAGATAAATTAAGTACTTTGTTTATTTTTCTCATTAGATTTTCAATAAAAAAGCTTTATGTAATTTAAATATCATGTTGGACTTTTTTTTGTGAGCATTACTTCCTGATAAGAAACAAGTTATATGCTTTAACTATTATATGACTCAACTATTAGTATATATACATACGCATATATTTACGTGCGTCACTTGATATCTAAAAGGTTTATTACGGAGGAAACATGTGAGTTGATCTTGCATATTAACACTAATGTCTTATAATGACGTTGTTAAATGAGTTAAACAATCGATCCTGTTGGGAGTTGGTGGCAAATTTAGTCATTTATTGGCGTAATTAAAAAAACTCGCACTTCTCAGTGTTTCACTACGATTGGATGCATAAGTTAAAGAGTGGGATAAAAGGTGTGCGGCGCCCGGGAATGCTGACGCGTGATGCAGGAGCTCAGAGTGCCTAGTGACTAAAATATTATATAGATAGACACCACAGTCCGGTTTATTTTGGACAGTCTTGCGTCTACGAGAGTCGCAGACGCTGTTCGCGCCAATATTCGCGTTCCAATACTTAATTTATTTAATCAATAAACACACGGCCTGGCAGTCTATTCGATCTATTTATTAATGAGGTTGACAGTTCAACGCCAATCAAATATATTATACATTTTTGACAGTAGTTAAACACTGTATAATATATGAATTATGAAATATGTTTATTTAATAGGCATTAGGTTGTTAATTTAAACACCTCCCGGATAATTTCTAAGAAATTAATTGTTAACTGACACACCGGTGTGCCCGCGCCTCTCGACGGGCTAATCAAAAACTCTTTTCATTTAAATGATATGATGATGACATAGTCCTATAGATGATAAATAAATGGTGTTAAAAAAATTACATTCAGATACGTTTCAATTATTTCAAGATTATTATGTAAATCATAAAGACTACAGACAATTAAAGGTGCTCCAGGGACGCATATTAATTTGCGCCAACTTAAATCGTATAAATGTGATGATGGGGCGCTATCTATAACGCATGTCTACGTAAGGATATAGTTTCTATGGAATGATCTGCATAATCATTGTATGGAAAAAAATATTGAGGCCTATTATTGCACTAGTCTTGTGCAGAAAATGGTCGTCCTTGTTACCGGACAATATATTCATCAGTAATACTTCTATTAAAATTTTCGAATTTTATTAAAATAAAGTATAAAATTAAAGTTTTAGTAAACGTAACTAATGATTTGTATAAAATGTAGGAGGAACTGATTATACTCCATTTTTTATTACATGTAAATATATACATTTTGAAGAAACACATATATCTTAAGAACTAATATATTAAACCGTCCAAATTTAAAGGAAAATAAAATATAATTAAAGCTTTTCCAGTGTTAATCTGACTCATACTGAACGTATTAGTGATTTCTATCTCTTATCTCTAATGTTTTTTTCTTCAGCAAATACATTAATATCTTGTTTTGTGGAAGGGGAACCCTCGAAGTAAGAAACTAGCTCGTACTTGGCCAATTTTTAAAATAGCACTTTTAATATAATATAATTAAATTAAGAAACTTCTGCCATTTTATCTCAGACACTTCTTCTTTTCTTGATTTTGTGCCAAGAAATATTAGCCCAAAAATAAAATATTTAGGATGACAGTTTAGAAAAACCAAAATTTTACTAAATGAAATCTCGAAGACCAGATCAAAAAATGTTATCATAACATTTTAATATAATAAGAAAAAAAACCTAAGTATTATGCTGATGCGGCTCCGCTTGCGTAGTTTATTTATGTATAATATCTCTGCTCTAAGACCTTTAGATCTTAGTTTGATGTTAGTTTTAAAACCAATAAAGTTCCTCATTAAATAATAAAAAAAGGATTTTAACCGTACTAATATTCCCTAACATTAGCGCGTCAAAACACGCAAAAATTTAAACCATCGTACCAGTGTCTTGGGCGCCTCAAGTATATTATGTGAACAATTAGTAAGCGCATCACGTGCGTTCTTTCGACGACCGTGAATATCTAGGAAGCTCATTAAAACTGCCGCTTCAGCAGTGATACTTCTAAAAAGCGATCGTACACAGATGCTGACAAGGCGATATGGAAACGTTGATTAATTGCTTACATTAGTCTTGTTGAAGTTGGCAGTAGGATTGCGCACGCAAATAGTCGGTACAGCGATTGACTTAGCGCACGTTGCCTGATTACATTCAGTTGAAATCTAGATATCAGTGCTGATGTTCCATACTCCTCATTACATACGGAACGAAATAACCTCCTTATACTTACATAAATGTTGCCATGAATGTCTTAACGCTGGAGTTAAAAATAGCTATTATTGTTTACTTAAGTAATAGTTCGATGTATGGGCTGACTTTAATTCTTGACGTGTCACTAATTTATTGCATCATATGCGTCAGCTTTGTAATAATCACTAATGTTTTGCCTATAATCTACTTACGCGGCTGCGTCACAGCACGTGTATTGACTATCATAAAACGACAGAATAAACCATACGTGGACCAATGTATACCATTTCATCCAATAATGCGATTTTTAGATCACTATTCAAATACCACTTTTACATGACATCCCTATATATATCCCAAAGCTGTAGGTATCACCTACTTAAGAAAACTATGATCTCAATGTTTACATCTTTTGTTCTTTATTTTCTTATCAAGAAGATAAAGCTAAACTAAGAATTGCAAAGTTTTGTCTCTATAGCAATTGCTTCACATATTTTTTGTTCCATAGCAAGATAAATATAACTAATATGGCAAACACATTATCTATATTTCAAAATCTTAACATTTGACATCATCAACTTAAAAATCTTTTTAAATATAATGTTCTTGAAATTTATATGGGTCTGACTAACCTTAAGGTAAAACCTCTTCATATATTAAAAATCATTAAACCTAATTCTCAATCGGTTAAAATAACGTGTAATATAAATAGAAAAACATACATCCGAAGTACGTACTTTTTGAAAGTCTCATTCTGCTTAGCCAACGCATATTTAGTCAATGTACGTGTATTTATGTACAATCTTAACTATTGAGATATGTAAATAGCATGCCTGCTCTGACTGGTTTATCGTCTGTGAAAACTTCTTTGATGTTTTATTCAAAACTCTAATTACGGTTCTTTTCTGTTTTCAGAACTGCCTGCTGAGGAAGGTAAGCTACAAATGAATTGACACTGTAATAACAATATTTTTCAAACTAAAAAATATAATACATTTTTTCAAAATTTTCTAATTCTTTAAATCATTCAATCGCCACTATTTGTTATCAATTTTTAACTTATAACCCATTAAATCTAATGTAATTAATGACCTACGTAAGAAATAAGAATATTAACAAAATGATGACTTCTAACTTAATTCAAACAAAAGTGTGTCATGGACTCACGATATGTACTTCATATTTACTTCCTAACCTACTTAATGTTGTTAGCTAGCATACAAAATACAGGCAAAAAAATAATTCTAGGATTTGCTTCAATATTTTATCTGGTTTTTATAAATATTAATATTATTTATAACTAAATATAAGTTCTTAAAAAACGATGTCTAAGCATAATTTCCGCTACGCGTTTTTACAACGCGAAGATCTCTAATAAACTATTTAATTCATAGGCAAGAGTATATGGCAGTTAGTCCTGGAACAGTTTGATGACCTCTTAGTAAAGATTTTGCTGTTAGCCGCCATTATTTCTTTCGTAAGTACTTATAACAAAATATACAAATCGAAATTACTTTTGGTAATTTATTAACAATTTCAGTAATAAATATTTTTTAATTTCCAGGTATTAGCTTTATTTGAAGAACACGAAGATGCATTCTCAGCTTTCGTGGAACCTTTTGTTATTTTACTAATTCTTATTGCTAACGCTGTTGTAGGAGTATGGCAGGTGAGACCGATAATAATAATTAAAATATGTATATTCACTATCACTATTAATTTATTTAAGCTAACAAATATATATTGAATATAACTTACCATTACAGGAAAGAAACGCAGAATCCGCCATCGAAGCTTTAAAAGAATATGAACCCGAAATGGGAAAAGTAATAAGAGGAGACAAATCTGGTGTTCAGAAGATCAGAGCGAAAGAGATTGTTCCCGGTGACATCGTCGAGGTGTCCGTCGGAGACAAGATCCCCGCCGACATCCGCCTGATCAAGATCTACTCTACTACCATCCGTATTGACCAGTCCATCCTGACTGGTGAATCCGTGTCTGTGATCAAACACACTGACCCCATTCCCGACCCCCGCGCTGTAAACCAGGACAAGAAAAACATTCTATTCTCCGGTACTAACGTCGCCGCCGGCAAGGCCCGCGGTATTGTCATCGGAACCGGTCTCAACACTGCCATTGGTAAAATCCGTACTGAAATGTCCGAGACTGAGGAAATTAAGACACCTCTGCAACAAAAACTCGATGAATTCGGTGAGCAGCTTTCAAAGGTCATCTCAGTCATCTGTGTCGCCGTATGGGCCATCAACATCGGACATTTTAACGACCCCGCCCACGGTGGAAGCTGGATCAAAGGAGCCGTATACTACTTCAAAATCGCCGTCGCTTTGGCTGTAGCCGCCATCCCTGAAGGTTTACCCGCTGTCATCACCACTTGCCTCGCCCTCGGTACCAGGAGAATGGCCAAGAAGAACGCCATAGTCAGGTCGCTCCCATCCGTAGAGACCCTTGGTTGTACTTCCGTTATCTGCTCTGACAAAACCGGTACATTGACCACCAACCAGATGTCAGTATCCCGTATGTTCATCTTTGAAAAGATCGAGGGTGGAGACAGCAACTTCTTGGAATTCGAAATCACCGGCTCTACATACGAACCCATTGGTGACGTTTACTTGAAGGGACAGAAAGTTAAGGCCTCAGAATTCGATGCTCTTCAAGAACTCGGCACTATTTGCGTTATGTGCAACGACTCCGCCATTGATTTCAACGAATTCAAGCAAGCTTTCGAGAAGGTCGGCGAAGCTACCGAAACCGCTCTAATCGTACTTGCCGAAAAGATGAATCCCTTCAACGTAACCAAATCAGGACTTGACCGCCGTTCCTCTGCTATTGTTGTCCGTCAGGAAATTGAAACTAAATGGAAAAAAGAATTTACTCTGGAGTTCTCCCGTGACAGGAAATCTATGTCGACCTACTGCACACCCCTTAAGCCTTCCCGCCTCGGCAATGGACCCAAACTGTTCGTTAAGGGAGCACCTGAAGGTGTCCTAGAACGCTGCACTCACGCCCGCGTGGGAACCGCCAAAGTACCTCTCAACACGACCCTCAAGAACCGCATCTTGGAACTCACTCGCCAATATGGTACCGGCCGTGACACTCTCCGCTGCTTGGCTCTGGCCACCGCTGACAACCCAATGAAACCCGACGAAATGGACCTTGGTGACTCCACTAAATTCTTCACATATGAAGTTAACCTCACCTTCGTCGGAGTGGTGGGCATGTTGGACCCTCCCCGTAAAGAAGTGTTCGACTCAATTGTTCGCTGCCGCGCCGCTGGTATCCGTGTTATCGTCATCACTGGTGACAACAAATCTACCGCTGAAGCTATTTGCAGGTATTATTCATATAATTTAATTCATTTGTTCAAAATGAAACCATACAAAGTTTATTATTATAATAATAACTTTTGACCTTAAGCTATACGCGTGTTTCTATACAGTTCGCGACCACTCAATGTTGTTCATTATTTAGTATGAAAACGTTAACTTCAAACCGACTAAAAGTCATTTCATTTCCTTTTACTAATTAACTATTCTTATCCTGCAAACTCCAGAAAGACACTCTTAAAAAATATACCCACACAAATAAGAAACCTTTTTTGAATTCGATCAAAGAGTTATTCACCCACCTTGAAAACCTTGAAGAACAAAAACTTAACCTGTTGACCTGTTACAGACGTATCGGTGTATTCACGGAGGATGAAGACACAACCGGCAAGTCGTTCTCGGGCCGCGAGTTCGACGACCTGTCCGTAAGCGACCAGCGCGCTGCCTGCGCGAAGGCTCGCCTTTTCTCCCGCGTGGAACCTGCACACAAGTCCAAGATCGTTGAATACTTGCAAAGCATGAATGAAATCTCTGCCATGGTAAGGATTTATATTTGACGTCTGATTATTATTATAAGTACGAAAATTTGTTAGCTGTAATGGCTGGATGTATTGGGATAGAATGTAGTGTAAAGACACTACGCGACTTCAACGCGTTTATTCGTAAGCGGCAAAATACCTTATATCCGACGTTTCGACTGGATTGCACCAGCTGTGGTCATGGCAGACTAACTATGTACGGCATCGCCTGCTACGATCGAAGGTGTTTTTCCGCAGATCCCTTCTCTTGAGCTCACCCACTCTTGGATGTTCACAATTTATAATAGCCATAGGCTGGTCTCTCCCGTGACCATGATTGCTGTAAAGAATTCGAAACGTCGGAAACCAAAAATCAAAATAAATCCGCGATATAATCCGAAATGATAGTTTTATTTAAAATGCCAAATATTCGCGTAAATCTAAAAAAGTATTAAGCCATAGGCTGGAATTTAGTTTAAGGATAGTTTATGAGCTGGAGTAACATCTAAGGCATCTAAGGACGCACTCAAACGAGAGAGGGAGGGTTAGTCGCTAGTTTTGAACATAGTGAAACCCATAGTTATGTTTGACTTACACAGATTTCATTTGATTTTGCTAGATGCTTGGATTGTTTATTTTTGTGATACCATTAGTGTTGCGTCTGTGTAGTTAAAATACACACCGATGACAAATATGTTTATGTTAATAGCTAGATTACTTTGTTTAGGCCGTTAGGAAGTGGCGTAAAAATTCAGGTATCTATAATAGATTTACTTATGTAATGTTGTATTGTAATAGTTTAGAAAACGATTCAAATTTATATATTAGCAATCATAACAGTCATAAATAGAAAATTTTACATATTTTGTTGGAAAATTATGCAAAATATAGAATCACATTTCATAAATTCCAGTGCTAGAATAGAGTAGTCTGGCAATTGTTATGTTTATTGCTCAGAAAACAATATCTTCATAAATACGGCAGCGAATAAGCGTTATTTGATGTTTACAATTGTACTATTGGGAATGCTTTTCCAAATGTTTATGTTAGTCGGGTCCGAACTGTTTATAAACTGTAACACTTTAGAATATCATGTCTGAATTGAAAGATACAATAACAATAGCGAAAATCCTTATGCTACGAAAAACCAAATGAGCATTACACATCGATGATACTATATTTTACTTGCCAAGTGTATATTCTGGTGTTCAGTATGCGGAATTGGCTGAATTATAAACATGGTATACTGGCAATGAACTAGATATATTATTAATAGTTTAATGGCATTTATAGGTCAATATTAATTAAATTTTGACGTTTGCAATCAAAGTGTGTATTACTTAAGTGAAGCTATAAATCGTCGTTTCAGTGCTTATTTGTCTAAACGGCTAATTAACCAAAGAGTTTTTAATATAGAAGTATTTACTTCTAATCTCAATTTTATTGTATAAAATACATATTTTACTTTTTCAATGCCTAAAAGATGTGTTTTATCTATATTTGTGTATAGTTGAATTGTTATATAGTTTTTGGTTTTAAAATAGAGGAAAGACTCTTTACTGTAAAAGTACAACAAGTATTGGTGGTTTTAAACAAATAAAAGTTTCAAATAAAAAGTAACTTCCAATGTTTTTTTAAATATTTTTGACGTATATAGATTTTTATATATGTATATATTCTTTATATATAAAAAATCTGTTTGCAATTGGCAAAGAGAGAACATATACATTTATAAAAAGAACGTACAACTAAATTGTTTACCCCCTTTTCGAAGTTGGACAACAAACTTAAAAAATATATTTACACCAAGACCCCAAATAAACTAATTTTCTTTGGCAACAATAATTTCAATATGGAATATCCCCATACAATAGACTGGTGACGGTGTGAACGATGCGCCCGCCCTCAAGAAGGCCGAGATCGGTATCGCTATGGGCTCCGGCACAGCTGTGGCCAAGTCTGCCGCCGAGATGGTGCTCGCTGACGACAACTTCTCCTCCATTGTCGCTGCTGTTGAAGAAGGTTGGTTGCTCTAGATTTTATATAACTCTTTTCTTTCACTCTCGTACTTTTTAAAGCTCGAACACGATCAAATCGTCCGTTTTAATATATTGATTTTTTCTATATAGGATGTGTATATGACTATCACGAGGGCTCTTTTTTCTTCTTACGAATGAGATCAAAAAGTCTTGTAATTACCATTTTATGAACATAAAGTACACAATGTAATAACATACCTTAAAACATAAAAATTACATCTTTATAGTATATGGTATATTTCAAAGAAATTGACAATTAAACAATTCTCTAGGTCGTGCCATTTACAACAACATGAAGCAGTTCATCCGCTACCTGATCTCCTCCAACATTGGTGAAGTCGTATCTATCTTCCTCACTGCCGCCCTGGGTCTGCCTGAAGCCCTGATCCCCGTCCAACTTCTGTGGGTCAACTTGGTGACTGACGGTCTTCCCGCCACCGCCCTCGGCTTCAACCCCCCTGACCTGGACATCATGGACAAACCACCCCGCAAGGCTGATGAGGGTCTCATCTCTGGATGGCTGTTCTTCAGGTAATTGATTATAATTGTATTATTTTCAGTTGTTAATTTTTGTTTGACTTGTGATTTCACTTTGTATTTGAAGATAGGCAGCTAAGATGGAAAGTGTTTATGAATTATAAAAATAATTTTCAGGCACTATTAGTAAGTATTACACAATAATGAACCTGGTCCATTTTTATTACACGCTTTTTATTAGCTTCACCTGTATGTTTGTTTGTATGTTTGTAACCGACTTCTTTGGGCGCGATTTTGACCCACTTTAAACGGCCAGATTTCGTTCAAACTTTGTAGATTTATTGAGGACCGATGACAATATACTAATTTGATAAAATTATTCTATTTTTTAGATTCGTATTTTCGAGTCACATATTGTAACTGGTCTAAAGCGTGTGTTTTAGTTTTTAAAACTATAATTATTAAATTGGAAATAAAACTTGTGTAGGTTTTTTTTTTTTTTGCAGAACCATTAAGTTTCCTATTTTCTGCAAAATTTATTTCTCCTTTACAGTATTTAAATTATTATTTTCACGCATACAGATACATGGCTATCGGTGGCTACGTCGGTATGGCGACAGTCGGCGCCGCCTCCTGGTGGTTCATGTACTCGCCCTTCGGCCCTCAGATGACCTACTGGCAACTCACCCACCACTTGCAATGCATCAACAGCGCCGAAGACTTCAAGGTGATTAAACTGCTTTAAACAATTTTTAACAAAACTTTTTATATGTATTTTAATCTTGTACTTCGATTCTTATACTTGTACTTCAAATACTCGGCAAATTTGTGTTTTTGTTATATTATTATTATTTGGGCTTGTTCGAAATTGAATTTATTAGGACCTTTACAGCTTTCATTTTGATAACTTATGTAAGAACATCTTCATTTATTATTTTAATAAGGATTTCAAACCTTTGTATATACTTTTAAACAAGGCCGCAGACAGAATCTAGTGTTTCACTTATAAACAACATAATTATTTATTTCTAGGGTATCGACTGCAAGATCTTCACCGACCCACACCCCATGACCATGGCTCTCTCTGTACTCGTAACTATTGAGATGTTGAACGCCATGAACAGCTTATCAGAGAATCAGTCCCTGGTGACCATGCCCCCATGGTCCAACATGTGGCTTGTCGGCTCCATGGCCCTCTCCTTCACCCTCCACTTCGTCATTCTATACGTTGAGGTCCTCTCGGTAAGTTGTGTGCCTTATGGTGTTCCATACTGGTTATACATAGTTTAAAGGTAAGCTCAAAATGGTGATCGACTGATTGTAAGCAAAATGCAACTTTGTCAATGTCTTATGTCATAATTAAACTTTATCCATTAAATTACACAAGCTTTAATATTATAAGGGTTTATTTAATACTATTGGTACATACTTGTGTGAATAGTGGAAGCGGAGTCTGTTTGTGTTGGCATGTATTGTACGGTTGGGAGTGTGTCGTGTGTGTTGCAGGCCGTGTTCCAAGTGACGCCGCTGTCGTTGGACGAGTGGATGACGGTGATGAAGTTCTCGGTGCCAGTGGTGCTGCTGGACGAGGTGCTCAAGTTCGTCGCGCGCAAGATCTCCGACGGTGAGCGCAACACTCTGCTCAAATGGCTCGACGGCATGCAGTGGATTGTGCTCATGTGGGCCGTCTTCTTTGGCATCATCCTCTACGGACCCCTATAAGCAGACAGTGTTCATCCCCTTTGATTCACACCTAATACCCTCATACCGTTCCGCGAAACCCTCTCCCAGGAGGGGGTGACTCGGAATCCCACTGTGGAAATCGATGGACGATGAGCGCACGCTCACCACAGTACCTAACAGTTTGTACCGCTAATACCGAAGCACAGTGTGAAGTGACCCTTGTGACGTTTGACTGCAGTGTGAAGTGGCCCCGAACAGTGACGCTCCGACGCCGGAGGCTCGTGTGAGCGTTTGGCATGTGCGAGACAATAATATTCATTTTCAGTAACCAACCCCCTCGGAGTCTAATATTCTTTTCATTCTATATTCGTTATCTAAGATAATTTATAGAACTCTAATGTGATTACTTCAACAATTGGACACCAAAAATTTTTTTATAGATTTGTGAGAATTTACTATGTTGTAAGTTAGTATATTTGAATGATAGTAAATTTTGTATAAATTAATAATTCGAGACAGGTTCCGTCGATTATAGTAGACTCGCACACGGCTCAGTACCTTGTCCTCTCGGACTGCAGACATATTATATTTACATTATCTAGTAATGTGCATTGTTAGCTTAGAGTAATTTATTATAAGTGTATTAGGATCGTCGTTATTCCGATAGATATTCTTATTGTTAGAAGAAAACTTTACTACTTTTTCTCACATGTGGTCGCTTGATAACATACTCCGATGCATTACTTCTACCTTCAAATATAACTTTGTTTGCAGCTAGCAATATGCTACTGCTACATATATGTATATGCCTGCCTATTTTATTAACAAATTTATGAATGTGTCTTCTAGAACCATTAACCATAAAAACATTTGCAAGACGTTTAAGAGTTATGCTGTAACATACAACATATGCCTCATTGTAAATTACTCATTAGGATTCAGTATCTACGAAATATAAAACTAAGGTTATTTGGGAGTAATAATAATTAATGGTTTAAAGCAATATAGTCAACTATCTAATATGAATAGTTTATATTAAGATCTTTTGGTTTTGGTGACAACTTATTACTAGACTACTTAAGAATATAATAAACCTATCAAGTTGTAATAAAATTTGGGATTCATCGTTTTATATTTGATTTCTCAACATTGAATAATAGTAGGTTATTTTTTTTTTTAATTTACAGTCATTTAAATTTAGTGAACTTCATTTAAAATTGTTTTTATTTGTAATTTAATAACTTTGTAAACACAGAGATGTGTCGATATCCCGCATGTATGCATTGCATGGTTTACTTTTTTGAAGAGTACAATTTGTGTGATTTTAAGAATTTGTTTTTCAATTTTTACTAAACATGTTTTCTAGATTATTATGTGGAAAGCTAAAGTAAGTTTCGAAATATTAATATACGAGGCAATTTGTTACCGACATACACATATACAACACTGCACAATTGAGGACATGCTCAAAAATTTGTTGTGAATCCTCAACCTCCAACTGTTATTATGAAATACCTATGTACTAAAATGTTGCAGATAACTAAAATATACACATTTTACATTAAATAAAATGTTGGAGTTATTATTCACTAAGAATATATACAGCCCCCTACCCCCCGTTTTGATAAATAACTACCCTCAATATGCACTTTTCCACACATCAACAGGTCACGTGTCCCTCGTCGATGCACATTAACGTGTGTTGTGTGATTTCCTGCTAACAAACTAAAAAAAGGTTTTGCAAGCTTCAAAACAAATCGCTATTGGCTACACGATTTGCTATACAAAATCCTAAATTTCTATCTCGATCTGTGACAACATAACGTCTAATAAGTATTAAAAGCAATCAATGAAATGATTTCAGTACAATAAATTTACAATTGGTTCTATTAAAATACTTGTTGCAAAACTTTAATCCTATCGGTTGCCACGGCGGGAACGGTCCAGTGGCCGCATGCACTAACGCGGTGTTGTCTGCCCCCAGCCCAGCCAATGTGGAAGGTGTAAACGCCGGACGCCGCCCAACGCCTGCACGCACATATCCCACGAACACTCATTGTTTGTTGTGACCCCGCAGTGAAACTACACATAACGGTTGTGATAAAAGACCTCGTAAGTTCGGGAAATAGCACTCGCTCGAGCCTCGCATTAACGCTAACGTCACCGTTACTTGTTTTGCAGCGAACGAGGTGGTCATTGACAAGTGGTAAACCGTAAACGTCACCGACCACTCACCTGTCACCGCTTCTCTCTGCCACTCTGCTCTACTGTCTATGCGTTGTCGCGGAGTGTCGCGTGCCGTGCGTAGGCGCCCACCTGCGTATCTTCTACAGAGAGGACATATTCATAATGTGTATATACTATACGTATTTAGGAGGTTTCGATTTGTTATTACGTTGTTCTTGAAGACTACATGGTGCCCGTCGACAGAAGCAGTGCGATAGACTATGTGTACTTAAGTTGACAGCGTGCTATTATTTATTGTTATATTTTATTCTCTTTATCTAGTTTGCTTATCTAGATCCGATATTTCTGTTTAGTGCTGACGCCTCGACGAGCAATATGGTGTCTGTAAGGGAAGGATATACAATATTATCCGGAGTTTGGGACCTAAGCGAGTCCAAATTTTAAACATACCTGTACATTTTAATGTATTATTGTTTTGTACAATAAATCGTTATAAAAGAACTAATGTTTTATTTAAGAAATATACCGATTACGTAGCGTAATGCTATATTACACTTACGATCACTTTCATTCATCACAATGAAGTAGGTAGTACCATCAAGTAGGTAGATGAAACTGAACACATGTACAAATTGATATTTTGTAAATCACGTATTACCTTCTTCCCAACTCCACTAAGAAGACATTTTCAATTAGTACCCGCCAAACATTCTAGACTTTCACTTTTAATTGGCATATATCGTATTCAGCCCTTTTTAATGTCCCACTGCTGGGCACGTGTCTCCTTTCGGTACGGGGGGAATCAGACCATAGTCCACCATGCTGGTCAAGTGCGGGTTGGCGGACTTCACATGTCTTTCGAAAACTTGCTAAGTTCTCTCACACATGCAAGTTTCCTCGCGGTGTTTTCCTTCACCGTAAGGCAAGTAATCAAGTTATAAATGATTCGCACATGAAAATATCAGAGATGCGAGACCCGGGATTTGAACCCGCTTCACTCGGTTTCCTAAGCGAGCGCGTTACCACTGAGCTACCACGTATTAACATATTATACCCCTCACTCTACGTTAGAAATCGCACATTTTGTCTTATAAAATATTACGAAAAATGGCTTTTATCCTTTTTTTTAAATAACTAATGAATAACCCCTTACAAACAAAAAAATGTTTTCTTTTTTATAAGACAAAAAGTAAAAGTATTGTCCAAATAGAACGAATTTGATTTTACTTATTACGAAATATAGATATATCTTACAATCTTTATTTTGAGAGCCCGCTCGATATGTTTAGAACAAAAAAATGTTTTTCAAGACTCACAAATTGGTATCTAAAATCGGCCATTTTAAATTATATTCGTGAGACACCGGCATTATAAAGACGAGTCTAACGACGTATGAATTATCAAAATCGGTTAAGCCGTTAAGTAATTAAACGGAAACATAAGATCGCATATACAAATATTAAATATAACCCTCCTATGGACTTCGCAGCAGTCGGGTAAAACCAAAAATGAGTGTCTGTGAAATCTTCTCGATGTGGGGCCTAGCACAAACTGACATCTGTATAGATAAATAAAATTGTACTGTCTGTTTGTAATATTAAAATAACCGATTTTTACTAAATGCATATGGATGTATATACGATACATATACCAAACAACATTTTTTACAATTTTTGTCTGTCTGTCTGTTTGTTCCGGCTAATTTCCGAAACGGCTGGACTGATTTCGACAGGACTTTCACAGGCAGATAGCTGCTGTTATAAGGAGTAACTTAGGCTACTTTTATTTTAGAAAAACAATCGGGGTTCCGCGAAAAAAAATTAAAACCCATGAAATTTAAGTAGACAAAATCCGCGTACGGCGAACGCAATAACATACGTACGTAACGTAAATCGCTATATAATTTAAATGAATATCTTAGAAGTAGCAAGCTACTATTTATGTATAAACGTAGCTAACCGTAAAAACGTACCTAGGGACGAACGCGAGCGAAGCGAGTGTGAGTCGTTAGTAAGAAATATAATTGAAAGTACCTGGGCGACCGAGCTTCGCTCGGACTTTTTTTTTGTTGTATCGTTGTTTAGATTAGAAAAACTAAAAACTTGAATAAATACAAAAAAAAAACAAAAGTAAACACTTTGTATTCCGACCGGGATATCGGGCATATGTGTTGTCTAACTTGCGCCTTGACCGCTGACCACGATGCTTATAACCAAATGTAAGAAATTATCGACCATATTCTGCGTAGAATAATGCAAAAGAAAACCGCATGAAAACTCGAAAACACGCGTTTTCCCAGACATGAGACTAATCTAGATCGATATTTCGCCCCCGAAAGCCCGCAAATACCAAATTTCAGCGAAATCGTTAGAGCCGTTTCCGAGATCGCTGGTATACCTAAATAAATAAAGATATAAATATGCAAGAATTGCTCGTTTAATTAGATTAGATAGATAAATGCATCCCTAAGGGGATCGAACTATTACATAATGTTTATAGTATAAATCTGTACTTTATCGAAGATAGCCTGAAAAATTACGTAAAAAAGTGCAAAGTGCAAACTTTAAAAATATTTCCCAAATGGCTTCGCAGACCGCAGTTCTACGCAAAAAGTTGTGGGGCCAAATCATTTAATATATTCAGCAGGTACCTATCTATGGAAGCATGTAATGAAATGTTATAAATTTTATTCAATTAGACTTACTACAAGCACTTTTGAATCGTCAATTTAAGTGTAGTCAGTTCGTGAAGAACTACCACCGGCTCGTAAAGCAGTTCTGCTGGGAAGAACCGGCGAGAAACTCAACAGTTGCTATTTCAAATATCGAAATTTCATTTGTTTATTTTATTACCATAACAATATAGATACGAGTCAATATTTCTCAATTCCATACATTTCCATCAACAAAAACTTTTCAACAGTAATATACTCTGCTCAATAACATATTTTAAATAATAACATATTTTAAATTTTATCTTTAACTTTTTGAAAAGGTGAAGCTATGACTATGGAATTTTGTGGAATCTTATTATATATTATATTCGTATTCTTAGGCCTATGGAAGATTTATTCACCTTTTGGAGTCGAAATCTGGGTGTAACAATCTTATTTGTATTCCTTGTGTTATTGTGTTTCTATCACTGTTTTTTACATAATTATTATATTTAAAATTTTGCGAACAAGTAATATATTACATAGTAGGTATATATCGTGACGTAACCGTTAGAATACCTATTTTTTTGAAAAAATCTCGCAGGGATCATGAGTTTTAAGTACTGCTCTTCTTTGAAGAATAAATATCGAATTAACTTCCGCGGCACTGCCCAAGGAAGTATCTATCCAACAATTATGTCATAAATTATTACCTAATTACTTAAATAACAACATCTTATACTGTATCAATATTAGATATCTTTATTGCTTTAATAAATAGAATTAGGTACTTGGCAGTTGGCACACGGCAATAGCATCTACAAATAACAAAATTTACCCTAATAGCGTTGTGAGCGTATTGTTTATGCTTGTAACCAACATGTTATTCCAGACTATAATCTATCTCTGTGCCAAATTTCATCCAGATCTGTTCAGCCGTTCTGGTGTGATAGTGTAACTTAAAACATCCATCCTCACAAACTTTCGCATTTTTAATATTAGCATGAAAGAATCTGATTTACAGTCTTATTAAATCTATTTTTTTAAATCTATCTATTTTTTAAATCTATCTATCTTATTAAATCATAAAGAAAGACTCAGTGGTAAAAGGTACAGAATCTTAGTTCTTTGTTTTGGAAGAAAATCTACTTCACTGTGAACTAGTATACTTTATATTTATACTACACTAGAGTCTCAACCTCGCTTCGCTCGGGTTCGTCATTAGAAAAACAAAAGCAAATCTATCCACGAGAATCGTACATTTTTCAGGGATAAAAAGTAGCCTAAGTGTTATTCTGATGTATGAGTTATATTTTTGTAAAGTTTAAATAAAATCCATTCAGTAGTTTTTACGTGAAAGAGTAACAAACATCCATACATCTATACCTATATCCTGATATCCATACCTCCTCACAATATTTTACATCTATAATATTAGTAGGATGGATTAAAATATAAAAAAAGGTAGCCTCGGCTATACATATAATAAAATAATAACAAAGCGAAATCTGCACATAAAATATTTAAATAAACGGCTGTTTTTTCTTGTGTACAGAATATTGACCCCAAAATAATAGATGATGAAATTTTTTTATATTTGTCTGTTTATCTGTTTGCTTTTAATAATGTGTAATGATAATTATTTAATTTATTGATCAGGTCACCGTTTAGGATACCTTTTATAACATGATATTCTTTCATTCCCATGGGAAAACACAATAACTAGTTGGGCGAGTAGCCCTTCAGAAAAAAAAATGACTTATTAGTTAACACAAAATCTTTCAGTAGCTGGGGTATCATTTGCAAATTTAACAATTTAATGCGATAAAATCGCTCATTTTCATGGAAAAATGCAAAATTTAGTTCGAGCGTAAGTCGCACATCTATATACTCGTATATACTTCTTCTAAACTATACAACAGATTTTGATACAGTTTTAACTATTAGAATTAACAATAAACGAGGAAGGTTTGTGTACTTAACTTAGCTAGCTTAGAATAAAAGTTGGCAATACTTAATTATTACTTTAATTACACTTAATTTAATTATTATTTTAATTACATTTAAATTTTATTTTTTTATATGAAAATAATGCGACCGTGATGCGACGAGCAATGGCTTGTGACTTGTGTCTTGTGAGTCAGTTTAAACTTCAGAAACAATTGAAATTAATAGATTTCCATAGTAGGTCTATTCGGAACTAACGAAAGCAGCTTACAATATTACTGAACAGCAACAACAATTGTTAGTTTTATCGATTGAACTTGTAATTTGCTTGTTGATAGAACGCCAAAAATGAAGTAGCGTATACTTAGAAAGTGGGTTTAATGAAACATAAACAAAGGTTAATGTAGACCTTTTACCGTAATTTGATTATAACAAACCCAGCTTAAACAAAAGAAAAACAATATTTTTTCTATTGGCATTTTGAATAACTAACAATATTTTGTTGTGCACTGTGCACACAAGTTCACAAGTCACAACACATTACACAACCACTTATTGGAGACGTCTCAGTCTCACGTCAGTGTCAACTTGTCAAATGAATTTTATAAATGCAAGTTGCAACGGCTCAAAGTTGTTACTTAAAATAAAACAGTAAACTCCTGTAAAGCTACTTACTGAATTAAGGACATGAAATAAAGTGTTTAAATAAAAGAAATGGAAGCGTCAAGGTCCGTATTTTCTTTTTTATCCTATTAAATGTACAATAATTACACGTGTAAAAGTTATTGTCTAGTTTTTTTTACTCTAACTTATCTTTACAGATTGGATAATGAATTGCCCGCTAAAATGGCTCATCTAGATATAATGGAGGTAAATGAAACAAGTGTCGAAAAAGTTAAGTGTGAACCAACTAATTCCAGAGTATTAAGGAAAAGAAAATCTCTAGCACCAGAACCGACTAAGTCTTCTAATCGTAGAGTTAGTATGAAACCTTGCAAACATATTGTCACAGAAAATGCTAATCCTAAGCAAATCGAAGCTTTATATTTAAATAAAAAAATTAAAACATTGAGTCAAACTTTAGAAACAATATATGAAGAACCTAAACCAAACAGTCCAGACACCAGTAATTACATTGGAGGAAGAAAAATCAAAAGACTTCTTACATTTCAACTAGGTAGCCAGTATACAAAAGAAAAAATTAAAAAACGTAGAGCAAAGATAAAGAAGCTACTTGGAAATAAATCATTTGTTAATAGAAAGAAAATTCCTATGAATGTGTTTTTGAAAACTATTGAGTGCTTAGAGCTAGATGAAGTTATTCCTTCTGAAAGTACTACAATTAATAATGTTGTATGATACTGGTCAATGATACTACCTGTGGTATATCAAACTCATCGAAACCCTATTATAATAATTAATGATCAGACTGCTCTGACATCTATGAAGATTTTGTGTGTGTATGTGTGTTTGTCAAATATATCTGAAAATATTCAATTAAAGATGGATGGTATTATATATAATCTTTATATATTCATTTGCCTTTTTAACCGACTTCCAAAAAAAGGAGGAGGTTCTCAATTCGACCGTATATATATACAGGTGAATTTTTCAAGTGGGCGTGCATGGCTAAATCCTAAACTATGAGGAATAGCGAAAAGTACTCAAAGGAGTCTCGGGCCTGATTTTCATGAAAACTAAAACTGCATCATTGGATTTTTGAAAAATCAATTTTCCGAGCCAGGAATCGAACCTGTTGATTTTGAAAAAAAAAAAACACATACTGTATAATTACACCATTCGATAGTGTTGCTAATAAGGAACGCATTCTGGGAAGTCATGACATACGGCAAAAGGAAAGAGCTCATTTTTAACAATATGTTTTTTATTGTTCTTTGTTATTTACTTAGTAAACCTTAACAGATCAATTGTTCAAAATGATAGCCATTGTTTTCAATACATAGCTGGATTGGACGTTTCAAGGATTGTACTGCATTTAGCATTACAATATTATTGATTCCGTTTAGAATATTTTCCACACAATTCCTGGCGCCAATAATTTTAAGTTTTTTCGACGTTTCGTTGATTACTGCTAACTGTTTGCGTACTGTTTTGTATTTTGTCGAAAAAATTTATTAAAGCAATACCGTACAGTAGAAGAGATGTTGATTGAGCAGTTTAGCGAAAATTTTATTGCAACGCATGGTCCTGTGCCATGGCCAGCGAGGTCACCAGATCTTACACTCTTAGATTATTTTCTCTGGTATGTAAAAAACGAAATCTATAAAGACACGTATAATGTAATTGATGACTTGAAACGGTCTTTGGAGAACATTCTAAACGGAATCAATAATATTGTAATGCTAAATGCAGTACAATCCTTGAAACGTCTAATCCATGCGTTCCTTATTAGCAACACAATCGAATGGTGTAATTATACAGTATGTGTTTTTTTTTCAAAATCAAAAGGTTTGATTCCTGGCTAGGAAAATTGATTTTTCAAAAATCCAATGATGCAGTTTTAGTTTTCATGAAAATCGGGCCCGAGAATCCTTAGAGTACTTTTCGCTATTCCTCATAGTTTCGGATTTAGCCATGCACGCCCACTTGAAAAATTCCTGTATATATATATATATGTGCTTTGATTTGTATTGGCTGGCACCGACTTCGAAAAAATCTTATTAAGTATCTATTCTAAATGAAAACCCCCGTTTAGTTATTTTTTACTTTTCAGTGCCTGGAAGTCGGTTTTTATTTTTTTTTTAAAGTTTTTATTGGCTGTCAACGTTGTGGTAGGTATTATAAATAACTTCACAGAATATATTTTTTAAAAGTACTTTAATTTAAAATGACATAAATAGATAAGTACAACATTATAAAAATAAAAAATAGAAATGCATCTTTATAAAAATATAAAAATCAGATCAAATAATACTTAGAATAATTATTTGTAATATTATTCCATAATTAATTAATTTGCCAAAATGCACTCCGTTGATGTTTTTAAACATCCAGGATATTCTTTTAGCATACTTGTGCTTGTGTTTCGGAGATTTACACAAGCGCAGCGGGGTTTAACTTCACCAGGAGTATATAGTTCTCGGGGCACCCCCTCCCAGTTCCTTACAATTCCTCCACTGAAAGAATTATAAAATACATAATTCAAATATTGAAATCTAAAATGTTTTAAATACCAATACACAGTATATAAAACTAGACTGTATTTATGTGCAACATGAAAATGTCCTACAAAAATATCATAAAATGCAACACTTTATGACAAAATGGCAAATTGTTACTTTTTTAAAATCAAGTGGTACCTATTCAAGTGTATACCTAGCCAACTTGATTATAACCAACCAGACTGGTTTATTAAAAATACATCTGTAGAAGGTAAATATGCTTACTCAAATTAATATTTATGTAACATTTTTTACATAAAAATATACTTAAATTGAATGTTTAGTTTTCATTCATTATTATTTTTATAAAAATAGATAAAATTAAATATATTTTCAACTTGTATTTAACTTGTAATAACATTAAATGTACCACCTTGATTTTGTACACCATACGCGAGTGCCTTTATCCTCGCTCCAAGCTATGTTGCAAGGTGGATATAAGTGCTCTTGTTTCTTAACTTCCTCCTGTTCAAGTTTACATTGTTTTATTTTTTGTTTAAATTCAACCATATATGAAGTTTCAGCACCATTGTCATCATAATATCTTCCGACTAATACACCTGCAAAATCCTTTTTTTGTAATGGTATGGTATTTATATTTTTTTTTTTCAATTATATTTCCTAAGTAATTGTATTTTTTTAACAACAAATAAATAAAGTAAAAACAGTTAATATTTTTAAAAGTAAATACATACCTACATAAGCATATTTTTTTTTAAATGTGCCTCGCCAATGTAATATTGTCATTAATTCATTACAAGAAAGATCTAATACATGATCTTTATCATTACTTTCGTCATTAAATTTTCCAGTAACTAATGCTCTTGACCCATCTTTACCTAAAATAAATAAGAAATATTTGAGCTCATAAACTATATAAAAGGCTATTAATACAAATTTAAAAAACAGTTTACAGTACTACTAACATTTAAACTGACATTTACTTATAAGAATGAGTAAATTTACCAACAAAATAATTATATGGTGAACCAATCCCATAATGCTTTTTGGCTTCAGTTACGTCGTAAATACTTCCAAGTATTGCTAAATAAAGTTTGCCTTCGACTGCTAAATCTTCAATAAAATAAACCCCCTTTTTTAATGTTTTCACTTTTGGAAATAAAGTATATTTAAAATAATATTTTTGTAATATAATTGCTACTATCAAAACCGAAATAGTAAGCATAAAATACTTTAATCTTAATCCTAAAGGAATAAACATGGTTGAAAATAAAATAATTTCTCATGTAACTTATAAATAAATACAAAATGTTTAGAATTGTGATTTGCAATTTGCATCACGCATGAAAACACTTCAATCATGGATGACACTTCAATCATTCGTGTCATCAATCATCATTGACATTTGACAGTTAACATATTTGATACTAGTACATTAGGGAAGATTTCTTAAAAGGAGGGCGCTACACGTATGACCTATTTACATTTAGTCCGAGGTTATACAATTTATTATGATATCTCTTTTGTACCTGGATTTTACTTTTATTGTGTTCACATCTTGCCTATGCAATGTATTGTACCTAGATATTAGACCAGCTGAAGGAACAATTGAGAAAGAGAGGTGCATCCTGCGGTGGTCCTGAGTCTTGACTGACTGATGGACTTCTACGACCAGCCTAAACCGCTGGTCGTAGGAATGTTAAATATGGAGAACGTATCCCTTATATGATGTAAACATCCGATAAGAAAGGATTTTGAAGTACAACTTTTTTACGCACTATTGTCATGGGGAGTAAGCTGGTGAATGCGTTACGAAAAGTGTGATCGGGCGAGGCGAACGTTTGTTGCCATGGTAACCGTTGCTATTGTCTAACAAATGATATATAATATTATATTCTTTCCTAAAATGATATTCTATAAATATATGATTGTTATATGCCTAATATGCGTTATTTAATTAATTTTTAGTATCTCACCTATCCTAATGATTTAAAAGATAAATTGAATTTCATAAAGAGTACCGATAACCTACAGAAGTTTTACTTCTTACATATGTACACATTTTTTTAGAAATTTATCCTCTAAATGAGTAAAATAGGGGATGAAAACTTGTATGTTACTCATAACTAATGTACGGTCGATAAGTGGTATTCACCTTACTTAAATTTGTATTTATGTGGGAAAAGCCCCTTTTTCCAAGCTGCCTGGGACCAAGAGAAAACAGACGGCACCGCATTTAACTTTCGACGTTGTAAATTATAACCTGCAATTTTAACAATTATGGTAGTTTATATATTTTGTATCGGTAAAAGTTAAAATAGTAGTAAAAAAATACAAAAAATAAAAAATATTCAACTGAAGACGATTTAACAGTTTTAAAATCACTTTCTGTAAAATGGTGTCCACATAGCCTTAAATGTAAAGATTGTGATTACGCCAATTTTGGTCATCTTATTGCTTTAACCCATATTTTTTTTCAGTTTTTGTCTTTTGGGAGCAAATGATATCCATTTTCTTTGCATCCTGGCATTGCGCCGTTTTTCTTTTTAGTTAAATTTTATGTAAAACGAAAAAGAACCATCCACGCTTTAAAGCTTTATAATATACTGAGGGGCATAGTGATCGCGAAATGTGGTGGAAAAAAAAGGCTAAATTCTTCCCTATTTTTGTGTATTAATCATCTATGGTACTTTGACTAAAGTTAGCTGTCCATATGACATATCATGTATAACAAAATACTCCGTACCTTTCAAGTTTCACCTTTGTCAATTTAATTTTGTCTACAATTTTATCGCTCTTTAGTGTTTATTATTCATCTATGATTATTAATAAATATTAATACTGTTGTTATAAGTATGATAGCATTTATATAATTGTGTACTAGAAAATACACTACAAAATTGAATGAAATATTTTTTTTTATATTTTAAAAAACATATAATAATAAATTGTAGTTTTTATGATGAAATCAATCTGCAACTTACGCAAATATACGAAATTTCCTCCTAGACGGAGAGTTGTTATTACTGGGATGGGAGTAGTGTCACCGTTAGGAACAGGTACAGAACTTGCTTGGCAAAATCTTTTAAAAGGTCACTGCGGTATAGTTGAACTCAAAGATAAGGAATATTCCAAATTACCCAGCAGGATAGCAGCAGTAATACCGAACGACGCCAATAGTGAAGTAACCAAAGCTCTGTCCAAATCAAATTTGAGATTTATGGCACCTGCTACTTGCTTAGCTCTTCTTGCAACTTCTGAGGCATTGAAAGATTCTAATTGGATGCCAGAATCTGATAAAGATAGGGAATCGACAGGAGTTACTTTAGGTATGGGAATGATTGATCTTAAAGATGTATGTGAAACAAATGATGCTTTGCAGTTAGGTTATAATAAGGTAAGCCCATTTTTTGTACCCAGGATATTACCAAATATGGCTGCAGGTCACATAAGTATCAAATATGGTTTTCGAGGACCTAATCACGCAGTGTCTACAGCCTGTGCTACAGGTGCTCATTCTATTGGTGATGCTTTTAGGTTTATAAGGAATGGTGATGCTGATGTTATGGTTAGTGGGGGAGCAGAAGCCTGCATCAGTCCTTTAGCTATTGCTGGATTTTGTCGTCTAAGAGCATTGAGCACAGCATTTAACAATGAACCTCACAAAGCTTCTAGACCATTTGACAAACAAAGAGATGGTTTTGTCATGGGTGAAGGTGCTGCTGTTTTAATTTTAGAAGAATATGAACATGCTTTACAAAGAAATGCAAAAATATATGCTGAAATATTAGGTTATGGCTTATCAGGAGATGCTTCACATATTACTTCTCCTAAAGAAGATGGCAGTGGTGCTATATTATCAATGAGGAGAGCTTTACATGATGGCAATATTGAAAGTGATAAAGTCACATATATCAATGCGCATGCTACATCAACACCTCTTGGTGATGGTATTGAGTCTACAGCTATAAAGACTCTATTCAATGATAATTTTAAAAATATTATGGTTTCTTCTACAAAAGGAGCTCATGGCCATTTACTAGGTGCAGCTGGAAACCTTGAAGCTGTATTTACTATTTTAGCATGTCACCGTGGAATTGTACCACCTACTTTAAATTTAGAAGATCCTGTTGATGACCTAAATTATGTAGCTAAAGTACCACAAAAATGGAGACAAGAAAGGAGAATAGCACTAAAAAATTCATTTGGATTTGGTGGAACTAATGCAACACTTTGTATCTCAAATATCTAACTTTTTTAGTAAGTAAGGTATAGGAAATAAAAACATGTGTTAGACTCGATAGTATATTTAAAAGTGAGTTACAAATGTTTTCAGATTTATAATGATGGCAATCATGCCATGGTAACTCCCAACAATTGCTGTTCAAGCATCAGCAAAAAAATAACTTGTTGTGTACCACATATTATATTGAGTCACATAAAGCATTAAAATAAAATGATTTGATCAAAATGCTACTATATTTCATTACAAAGCTTTAACATTTTATAGTAAATATTTGTTAAATGCTGGGTTTCATCCAGTCAATTATTTCATAATATCATAAACAGTTGGAATCATTCAAACATGCACTTCATTTGATATACCTTACAATTATATAATGACTGCTATTACAATATATAAATGTTATCAATATATACTA
Source organism: Argynnis bischoffii washingtonia (assembly GCA_033884665.1). Classification (NCBI taxonomy): domain Eukaryota; kingdom Metazoa; phylum Arthropoda; class Insecta; order Lepidoptera; family Nymphalidae; genus Argynnis; species Argynnis bischoffii. Next base: position 4,897,860 of record CM066616.1, on the reverse strand, counting down.
TAAGCACCTTTTTCAAATATTCCTATGTCATTCTATGAAATGTTTCTATTTATTTTTAACAGGAACATGATATCTGGAGTATAAAGTAAATTCCATATCAAAAAGTTCTAAAACAGTTGAATTTGAACCTCACTTAGGTTATTATAGCAAAGGTGCCTGATGCATTTAAGTTTCTAAATTTTATATGGTGTTATTATGTCAGGCCTAAGATTTTTAACATACATAAAACAATAATTAATATAACATTTAAATAAAATAATAAAGATATCTTATTGATTGATTATTTTCTAATAAGCATCTAGTTTAGATTTGAATATAAAATAAACATAAATAATATAAATAAAGTTTAAAATTTATCTATTAATTGTTCATCTGATGGAGAGGCATGTGCAGTTTGAATGTTGGTGTACTCGAGGGGATCAGGCGGGATGTTTGTCTTGTTTCAACATTACTGGCTGCGGTGTGTTAACACATAACTGAGCGAATTTCTGTCTTAAGTTCTGTCTTAGTTCTTGCCTCTTCTCAGTAATATTTCTTCGTGATTTAAATTCCAGAACATCTTCAATAGGTATATAACTGGTGTCTTGCTCTTCATCTGATGAACATGTATCCTGTAACAAATAAAAGTGTTTTATACAATTTTAAATAATATGCCACCAGACATCGGATTATAATTAACAAGTTACTACCCTATTGAAAAACTCCAATAGGATCCATCAAAAGCGACAAAAGCCACATAGGAACCAATAAAAGCCACATAGAAACCAATAAATATTTATGGGTTTCTATGTGGCTTTTATAGCTTTTGATGAGATACCATTGGAGTTTTTAAATAGGGTAGTTGTCATCATCATGTCGCGGCTCCGCTAGCGTTGTACGTCGACGAAAAAGCCTATGTTATACAAGTATTTGTACTATCTCCATTTCTGAATTTCACTCGAATCCATTGAGCCTTTAGAGCAGGGTGAGGAAACATGAAACAGACGCTCATCTCAAAAACTTAAACATTAATTCAACATATTAGTGGGTGTTCATATTAAAGGCAGTGATAGTCCAGTGAAAGGCAGTGGTAACGCGGTCGCTAAGGAAACTGAGTGAAGCGGGTTCAAATCCCGGGTCTCACACCTCTGTTATATTTATGGGCAAATCACTTCCAACATGAGTACCACTTGTCTTAACGTGAAGGAAAACATCGTGAGGAAACCTGCATGCCTGTGAGACCCTAGCAAGTTTTCGAAAAACATGTGAAGTCTGCCAACCCGCACTTGCCCAGCGTGGTGGACTGACCCCCTCGTATGAAGGGAGGCCCGTGCACAACAGTGGAACGTTAAAAAGGGCTGAATACAATATTAGTGGGATAACAATAAACGATGTTATATGGTATTGTTTTAAAATCTTTGTCTTTGCCCCGTCACTGTGGTCGAAATTCGATCATAACCATTATTGAAAATTTGAGGAAAACATATATGAAAAGAATTTAGGTAACTATTTATATGAAAACTGCTTCCAAATATTTTATTGATAAAACTAAAGCTCGTCAATAGTTAAATTAAATGTTTAATTCATTATAAAAACAGTTAAAATGTTACTGATTTGATGAGAGTTTGGCGTCTCACAAGTATGATTAAACTGCCTTGGTGGTGTAGTGGCTAGCATGTACAGTACATCTAGGTGTCCTGGGTTCGAGTCCCGAGTACAGTTAAGTGTTATTTAGTCTTTCTGTTAAGGAAGTCCCAGTAACGGCCCGAAGTTAGGAAGTTGGGGATGTTTTCGACCTGCACTTTAACTCTCACTGATCATGTAGAGTATTCATCCCATCGGAGTATGAGAGTGACAGGAATAGAGAGTGCACTTGTGTCTGCGCGTACACGCGCTGCAATATAATATCATCTCCTGCGCAGATGGCTAGTTTCAATGAGATTGGCCGCCGTGGCCGAAGTCAGTTGAGGGGACATTATTATTAATTGTAGTTTTTTTTCTCCCATAAATATATATTCTTATCAGGCACAGTCTACTTTGAGAATATGTAAAAAAAAGCTCAAATCGTATGACATAATTTTTTTCGTTATTCTGGGACAGAAGAGGCCTTATAGATATCGTTCCTTTACAGCCAAAAAAAAACCAATACTTTCTAAGATTTACGCGAGCGTTTGACATTTTAAATCAAATTGTCTTTACAGTTTTTTTTTAAAGGATAACTAAGTTACAAAAAAAAACTAAATAAAATAAATTTCCCTAGCAACAAAACGGACAGAAGTTATATGTCTGTTTTACTACATTGGATAATGTATTTCTTATAAAAAAGCAATGCCTTCCATTTTGACTACACTACATTCAAGTGAAGAGTCTCACAAAATTTTGATACAGGGTACATATGAAAGCCCTCTATGTTCATACATTAAGCATTATAAAAAACAAAATAAAATGACATTCTAGTCTATAATCTATAAATATAAAATAAAATTCTAACTGAAGTGAACCTGTAAATTCAATATTTTGTCGAAAATCTTATTGAAATAGTCATTATCGATACAGAGAATGTAACCATAGTTTTTAGAATTTTTGTCTGTCTGTTTGTCTGTGACTGCATCACGAGAAAACTGATAGCTGGTTATCCGGGTCAACATATAGGATACTTTTTGCTATGAGAAAATATCTTATTTCTGAGAAATCTAAACTAAACATTCAAATAAGTAAAGTTATACATACCAGCATTTCTTGGAGAGAAAGTGTGAAACCAGTGCAAGAGATTTTATCTATTTTTGTTTCCATACAATCTCCTCTCTCATGGTTGCAGAATCCTTCGGAGCAGGCCACTTCCGAGCCCTCTGGGGAGCTCATAAGGGAAGATGACCCAGACATTATTTCACAGCATACATTATTACCAGAAGAATAACCACAGTCTTGAGAGTGTTCATTTGGTGAAAATTTGCCATTTTTACCCCTTTTTTTGCCGTTCTTCGGAGAACTTGTATAATCTTCTTGGCACGACTGACAGCTGACAACATTGGATTGAATTGTATCATAACATTGATTGTAATCCCGGGAAGACAGTAAATTTGTAGGTGTGTCTTGGTCCTCTAGCAAGCATTCTTCACATTGGCACTTTTCTTCAGGTTCTTCGGAGTCGGCTTCCTGCAAAAACAAAAAATGAATGAATGAATTTTGATACTTCTCTGATTAATGTAAGAGGGAGCCACATTAATGTTGAGTGACATGTATTAGAATATAGTAAAAATACAATTCAATTCAATTCTCTTGTTAAAGCGTGTCAGTTGAGCACAGATTACTTCATTAATATCACGTGGTATGGAGAAGACAAGGTAAAAATATAAATATAAAGTACTGAAGAATTTGTATTACTGTCTGCAAAATACTATAAATTTAGAAAAAATATACAACTTATATCACCACTAGTTCACGTTTACGTTCAAATCACAATGGTACTTCCATGAGGACATAATTTGTATTATATAGTTTTTTTTGTGTCTTTAAATGGCAAGAAAAGTCAATACATTATTTTGCATTTACCTTGCATTTACTTTCAACGGCCTGACGCTCCTTCTTCTTACGTTTTTTTAATTTTTTCTGTTCTTTTCTCTGCTGCCTTGTGGTTTCCTCCTGCGTTATTTCATCATATAACAATTGTAATTTGGACACGCCACTTTTCATTTCTACTGCTGTTTCAAATTTCCTGTACAAAGCCTCTACGCCGATGGCGGCTAGAGCCTGACACGTGCCTTCTTCCTCTCGAAGTCTCAACGATATACGCTGTAGCCGCTCGTATATGCATATACCAAGGCATATTAATACCTGACAAGAAATTATATTAAATTAAGTTATTTTTATCTATGCATATAATAAAATTCTAACCGAATTGAATCTGTACATTAAATATTTTTTTGAAAATCTTATTGAAATAGTCATTATTATCGATACAGAGTAAGAGTTTATAGAATTTTTGTTTGTCTGACTATTAACGCGTCACGAACAAAATCACTCATCCGAATTTGATGAAATTTGATATAATGATAGCTGGTTATCCTGGTCAACATATAGGATACTTTTTACTGCGGGAAAATATCTTATCGCTGAGAAATTTATACTATAAGTTAAAACGTAAACAGGGACAATCCCGAGCGGAGCTAGGGTGAGTAGCTAGTAGTAAATAAATATTAAGTAGGGTATACAAATATGTAACATAGAAAATAGTAAATACTCTGATCAAGTTTCCACAAGTATCTAAGACATGAATGAATCTTAATGAAGCAAATAGTGGGTGAATAGGTAAAATATAATTAACATTTCACTATATTGAATTCAAGAAAACGTAAACCTTATAAGTTAAGCTATCAAGCCACATGCAAGGCTCACGCAAATTAAATAATGAATTAATCATGCAGTTCGTCTCATATAGTGTGTACACAAAGTGGAACTGTTACCATAAAACAGGCCTAACCCGGTGTGAGTTAGGCATATTTTATGGTAACAGAACAAAATGATTCTCAAGAGATTTTTAATTTATTCCTGATAAATATAGTCATAAATAAGCAAAAACTAAAATAAATGTTGATATGTTACTTCTACCAAATATGAAGTTAATTAAGCATTGACAGACTAAATTATTTTTTTATTGGCAATTTACCTCTTCCTGTGCAATTTCTAATGTTTTGGCATGCCTTTCTCTATGATTTCCAAATAATTCTGGTTCGGCTCGAGCTATGAGGTGTGCTATGTAATCGGTTTTTGCTTGCAAGTGTAAATGTTTATCTAACAAACACCTCTTGATACCTCCGTACAAGGCAGCTACATAACCTTTTTCCTTTTGTGGTTCCTTTTCTTCAACTAATAATTGATAAGCTCTTAATACCTGTTAACAAAAATATTTTTTTTAATTTTTTTACTTTGTGCATTAAGTAACGATACATCAAACTGATATCTAGGTTATCTAAGTGATAAATAAGTGTCAAAGCAATTTCAAGATTACAGAAAATGATATATGGGAATAATTTCCATAAAAAAGTTAATAGAATCATTTAACTAAACATCCCGTTGAGAGACGCAAACACGCCGGCGTGTCAGTTAACTATTAATTTCTTAGAAATTAACCAGGAGGTATTAAGTTTTTAAGGTATATATTGCTATGGGCCTCTGTTTACATATTTAAGATCTTTTTGTAAATATTGCCTGAAATAAATGATGAAATAAATAAAAATAAATTAAAATCTGTAGACCTTATCTGTTGCAATATATACAATATACATAATAATAATAATAATATTCTTTATGGCACACCAAAAAACTAAGAATACAAAGAAAAGATGCACATATATCAACAAACAACCTATATTCATTTGATAAGATTAATAATAGTAATAAGATTAATTGTACTATGCCATCTACAATTTAAAATATCTCTTATTACACCAACCTTTGTCTTACAATCTGCACAAAATCTGTGTTTCCTTAGATAATTATGTAGCGTGTCATGTAGTGTGTTGAAGTGAACTAGTGTGACATGTTCTCTAGCGGAGGTGCGCATTGCGTCCCAGGCGGCGCACCACGCAGTGCGGCCGCCCCAGCCCCACGCACCCCACCCCCAACCACAGCTGGTGGCACCCCAACCTCTTGCAGTACCAGCTTCTAAGGAATGGAGTGTACACCTCTGGGACTTCTTCCATCTCGGCTGACTTAGGAGTAGACATTCTATACCAGTACTGAAAGGAATAGTGTATGTCAAAGAATATAATATGAATATATCATAATAGAGCATACGATTTATTAATTTACTTTTCTACTAAATCTGAAAATGGTGCACAAATATTAGAATTCTTAATTATTCCACCATTGAAATTTAAACCCTTGAATTTGAATTTATGGAAGATATTGAGTAACATATATATAACATAAAACAAACAAGCAAATTCTTCTTATAGTTAAAAAGTGCAAGTACAGAATATCTTATATGTAGTCATAGTATACGATTTACTAAAGTAATTTGTTTTATTAAGATCATGAAGTCTCCAGAAATGACAATTGAATGAAGCATATCTTAACTATCGGTTTGAATAATAAATGTATAGAGCAATGACCTTTAATTAACTATTTATGCTCAGTAGTCTATTTCAATAGCATCTCTCTATGTAACAGTATAATTTTTTTTATATAAACTAAATATAGTATTGCTTCATGTGAATATGAAAAAATAAATATTCAAATTGGATTTTACTTTAATTGACCAATTTGCTATTATATTGAATGAATAATTTCAAATATACCAGTTACTGACACAGAAAGTTCAAAATAAGCAGCTACAGTTATCTTTTTGAAGTTATACTTCTTTTGGTACGTTTGGAAAATATTATGAGGGTAAAATTTTACGATGCGCACACACACCAACAACCAAAAAGCGACACGATAAAGCTAGCTGAAAGAGACATGATGAAGTTAGATGCATTCCTTTTACAAACAGTAGTGACACATGGGATAAAACCTTTAGCAATTTTTTTCTGTTACGCCAAAGAAGTATAACTTCTATATGCATACATAAGTACAAACAAGTTTATTTAATTGAAGTAAACTTTGATTATACTGAAATAATAAGTAGATAAGTTTTATTTCAGTTGTTGGCATACATTGAAAGATAACAACTTCTGCTTTTCTATTAGATGAACCTAAGAAATCAATTTTTACAAGCTATTTTTTTTTTTAATGAAAGCAATAATTAAATCAGTTTTGAAGTTTAAATATTACAGTAGAACGCCGATTATCCGAATTAATTGGGACCGGGGTCCATTCGGGTAATCGAAAATTCGGATAATCGGACATAGACTGGTAATAAAGAAAAACGAAATGTCACACATAGAATAAACTTTATTAACTTTCGTAAAATAAACGTTCCAACGTTCCGTTTCACGGAAGCCGCGCGACACAAAACATGTAGTGTCTTGCCTTAGCTTTCAACCATAACAGTTGAAATGTATCTGGACTCCAGCGAGTTCCAACTTGTTACAACAAAAAAATATATATAGGTACGGTCAAATTGAGAACCTCCTTCTTTTTTTGGAAGTCGGTTAAAAACAAAACAAAAATTACATTACTTACTTACAGTACTTGGTTTCAATTTTTTATATTATTACGCATAGGACCGATTCGGATAATTGGCGATTCGGTTAATCGGCGTTCGGATAATCGGCGTTCTACTGTATTTAAGTATATAAATACTAATACCATACATAACAAAAATACTTGCCTGTGACCATTTAATAATGTAGCAAGTGCCTGTGGATTTGTTATTTTATCTTCTTTTATAGTCATAATTTCATCTGGTGTCAAAATTAAAGGATCTAACGTTGGATGTCCTGATTTACATAATTGATAAAAAAGTCGTTCAACACTGAAAAAAATACATTAAAAGAAACTAATTAGATTGATCTTGTTATATATTGTGTATTACTATAATAAACAGTATTTATAGTTAATGTATTATTATGTGATTAAAAAACTTCATTTTAAAAAAAGTAAAAAAACTATGTGACAAATATTCTTTTGATTTAATAAATGAAGATGTTAAGAAACCACGTCTTATCAACTAGACATACAGTTAAGCAATATAATTTACAAGATTTTATTATTTCTCTTCCTTTTCTTCATTTGAGCAAAAAATAAAATGTTCAAAAATCCATGAAAATTTCTACCTTCTTCGACAGCCAACACAAGGAATGCTTTGATTTAATACGTTAAATATATCTGAAGCGTCGACCCTAAGTGCCGATTTTAATTCATCTGTCGTAAGGATTCTGTACTTGCGCATAAATTCTTCATACTCGCGACCTTTAACTTGTGGACTGTCACAAATAAGGCCCATAGTATTTAGATCCATAATCATCTGTAATTTACAATTAAATATATACATTAACAAAGAAAAATTTCCAGAAAATAAGGTCAACATTGCGACGTCATTAGTCAATAAAAAAATTAAAGTAATAGAGGAATTCCTAAGATTAAGAAAAATCATAAAAAGGAAAGATATTCCGACGTTAGTAAAATATAAAATATAAATGTCCATAACTGTAGGTTTATTTTCGATCTTTTTTAATAGTAATCTACGTTTGAGGTAATGTCAAAGTACAACTAGGTAACTTACAGTTAAGTTTTCATATATAGTTAGTGGCAATTGTCGCCTCTTAATTACTGGTTCTTTCTCACAATTGTATATATCGACTAATTTAGCCATTTTTATGATTATTCACATAAAAATTGCCGACAAAATATACAAATATAACAAAATGACGGCTGATGACGGCTAACTTTAGGAAATACACGTCGAGTTGAGAATAGATAAAAATTTCGGGATATGTTGCCTACAGACTATACACAACCGGTAAGATAATTGCTTCTGTCTCTATTTAATAATCGTTTCGAATAATTTTGAATTTGTTTTTATATTTACTAAATATGAATTTTATTGCATATAATATAATCACACTTTTTATGTAATTAAGTTCATAAAAATCATGTTGTCTATTATTCAAAATACGATTTTACAGAAGTAAATTTACAGTAGGGCCACTATTGCAGAAAACTAAAACAATAAATAGATCGTACGTCATAATACCAAACTGATATATATAATTATTATTGTGAGTGAATTCAAGTTTACCAAACATCAAATAATAAGTAGATGCTGAAAATTTAAAAATGTCTAAAATTTTTACACCAACTAATCAAATTCGATTAACGAATGTCGCTATAGTGAGGTTAAAGAAAGGTGGAAAAAGATTTGAGATAGCGTGCTACAGGAATAAGGTATTATCATGGAGAAATAAACTGTAAGTTTTTATATAACCAAATTTAGTGAATATACTTTTGTTTATAAGACTAATATGAAGACACAAATTATTTGTTACTAATCTATTCATTTATTTTTTTCAGAGAAAAGGATATAGATGAAGTATTACAAACCCATACTGTTTTTACTAATGTGTCAAAGGGTCAAGTTGCAAAAAAAGAAGATTTAGTCAAAGTCTTTGGGAAAGATAATCAAACAGAAATTTGTAAGGAAATATTAGAAAAAGGTGAGCTTCAAGTTTCAGATAAAGAGAGACATTCACAAATAGATTCTCTTTTCAAAGATATAGCCACCACTGTCGCTGATAAATGTGTAAATCCTGAAACTAAAAGGCCATATTCTGTATCAATCATAGAAAAGGCAATGAAAGACATACATTTCTCAGTAAATGTTAACAAAAGTGCTAAACAACAATCACTTGAAGTAATACCATTATTAAAAAATGAGATACCGCTTGAAAGAGCGCAGATGAGAGTTAGAATTTTATTGAGTGGAAAAGATGCTCGTAAAATTCGAGACAAAGCTGTAAAACTAGCAATGAATATTGAGGAAGAGAATTGGGAAGCTGGAACAGCACACTTAATATGCTTTATTGATCCTGGTAGTTTCAGAACCTTGGATGAAATGATCAGAACAGAAACAAAAGGCAGTGGTCAATTTGAATTATTAAATTTAAAAGAAATGATTGAAGGAGAACAAGCTTTATAAGATTATGTTACATTATGTTTCATATAAAAGTAAAAAATATTTATTAAATATCTTTTGTATTGGAATTACTATTTTTATTTATAAATTAAAAGTATAAATATTCAAAATAAAAATCTACAGTAGGTACTGATACATCATAAACAAATCTACACTAATATTATAGAGGTAAAGTTTGTAAGTTTGTGAGTTTGTTTGTAAAAGTAATCTCTTGGACTACTGAACTGATTTAGATGAAATTTGCTATAAAGATAGTTTGAGATCCAGGGAAGAACATAAATAATGCTTATCCTGGAAATCATTCCTTAAGGGGGTGAAAAGGGAGCTGAAAATTTTTATGGGTAATCAATTACTTCTCAAGTAAGAGTTATGAAACTGAATCGTACCTGTATTATATATCTATTCCATTAAAGCAAAACAAGGGTGAGTTGCTAGTAAGAAAAGATAAAAAAATCATTAAACTATAGAATACACAAAATTGAGGGTAGGTACTATGCAGACACGTTTCTAGATATCTAATTATGTGTCTACATAGTACCCTTAATTTAGTCTATTCTGTAAGCTTGATTTTTTTAAGCCCATTTCATAGGTCCCTTCAGTGACGTTACTATAAATCATGGTCAACCAAGGTTGAATACTTATAAAAATGTTGGCTACAATTTTAAGAATGAAAAGGTTTGTTCATTCATGATTTTTTTTATAAGAGTCATACCTGCTACATGTATACATTATTAAGACAATGAAAACAGTCAAAGTAGGAATATTGTTTTTAACCTATTATATACAGTAGGTATTTATTTGATCTTAAGTATTTATTACAATTATAAATAATCTTAGAGAATAATTAAATTGAATTGTTGGTAGAATTGATATATATATAAATAAAATACAAAATTTGTAGGTAATAACTTCGTCGTAAAATTTTCGGTTTTGGATACAAACATTTCAAATTTTTTTTATTATTATTTTTGGGTTTAATCATATATTTATAGAAAATATTTTTTTGTTACATATTATAAAAAAAATATTTTATAAATAAAAAGTAAACCCATTTTGTTATTACCTACCTCGATTCTCGTAGCAGAGGGAGTCAGCAGATTAAAAAACTAATATTGTTATTGTTTTTTAGATAGTGTGTATGAATATTTTCTTAATAAATTATTAATCATGTACGGAAAATGTGTATATAAGAAAGTTGAACACATCAAAAATGTGAAAATTATTATATCAGACTAAAACCGGTATTGAATCGCTACGTACAAAGGAACGTTGAAGTGAATGTACCCATCAGCAAATGAATGACAAATTAAAAAGTTTTATTTTTCTTATATTGGTACGAGATTTTATTGATTGTTTTCTTTCAAGATTTTCGGCCAGACGGCGACTGAAATTGCAAGTTACTGTGATATATTTATTTTCAATAATTAACTATTCTTATCAACCAATTAAATGAGCAGGGATATCAAGTTATGTCTATAAGTAATGGAAGGTACAGAACTGGGTGGCGACCAGCAATTCTGTTTGAGATGGAACAATTTTCAAGCAAATATAACTTCTCAATTCGAGGCACTGCGCGATGATGAGGACTTCGTGGATGTCACCCTGGCATGCGAGGGACACAGGCTCGAGGCCCACAAAGTGGTTCTTTCGGCCTGTAGTCCTTATTTCAAGGAATTATTTAAAGTAAGTCCATCTTTCACTCCCCACACTTTGATGTGTCACCATTACAATGACTCTAGTGAAAGTTGTTATGTATAAAACACTTGATCTACTTACAAATGCCATGTCTCGCGATCCAGTTAAGTATTCGTGATTTCATTATTTGTACCTACTTTAGAATTCTGTTTCACAATTTCTAATTAATTCTTAGCTATTCAGGCGCCAATAAACTAAATAGTTCGATATATTCAAATTTGATCTTTACATTTATAATTATTTTAAAAACACCTTTCTAACTGCTGTCACATACATTTTCTTTTCCTTTCAGTACATAAATTTTATTACATTTCATCTTTATTACTTCTTTTATTTTAGAATGTAAGTGTTAAATGGCTATAATGTGGCTTTCACAAAAATAGTATTGTATTAGAAATAGTTGTGATTTGAAATGCAAAACATATCACATATTAGAGTAGTAAATATATGGGCATAAGATTAAAGATGGAAAGTAGTTTCTTATAAAAAACAACATTAACAATTGCTTACAAGTTATAAAGTAATGTAAAAATTCATAAGGTAAATTATGAAATAGATTAAAATAGGGAACAGTATCAAAATAAAATATTTTTTTTATATTATATAATTTAAAGTAACCTAAAACAATGGTAATGGTTTATCTATTTTGTGCTTTTGTTAACCAATGGAGGATAAAATTTCCTACAGAATTCTGATTTATTGTCACTGCTACAGTTACAAATGGGCCAATTAACCACCAACCATTTTATGAAATCACTGTACTGTAAGGTCTTTGCCCTCAGTGACAATAACAATGAATATTAACATTTACTTTCTGTACCATATGAAATGTTGGTAAAAAATACTTTTTTATGTCTTAAAATTTATTGTTTTTTTTTTTAAATATATCATAGTATTTAATTACCCATCTAAAAGATTATGGTTTTAAAACTAATATATCATTGAGGTTTTTAGTGGTATTTTTTTTCTCAAATATTTTACTTATGTGTTCAAATACATTAGTCACCATAATACTTGTTAGGTTCTAAAGTGAATAATGCAATAAACATTAATCATTATGTTAGGTTAGGTTTATCTGTAAATTAACATGGATGAATATTTTAAAAGGTAAACATTAGAATAGATATTGAATCATAGAAAGGATCTTTTTGGTACAAGTTTCATTCAATTTATTAGGAAAAGTATATGAAGATGAAAAAATGTAACATTCATTAGGTGTACTGGAGTATTTATTTTAAGAGATAAAACTACTTATAGATAATGTTTGAAATCTTGAATAAACAAACACCTAGGTCTATAAAAATGATACCTAACGATTACACATATACATAGTGCATTTGAAGGTAAGGTATACTATATTAAAATTAAAAATTGACATTGCATAGTGCATACCATTATCAAGATCTGTCAATGACCTGTTACAAAATTGATAAGAGATGGTACTTCAGTGATTGTCTTGTTTATTGTATAGGATAAAAATATTTATAACTGGCTCAACTAATATTTATTTTAACCTGGTTATATTATTACTATGGCCTGATAATATCTAGATGGGATAAAATATTCTTATAACCATGAATTGTTATAAAAACTGTTTACGATTAAAATTGGACATAAAGTATTTCTAAATCAAAAATAAATCTATTTCAATAGATATTTTTAATTTTATATTATTATTATTAGCGCTTGCTTTGCTCGAGTGTGTGCTTCCCTAGTTATATATTATTTTTCTTGAGAAGAACCCTAATACTTTTTCTGAAAAAAAGTAGCCTAAGTTACTCTTTATACATAATATCAGCTATCTGTCAGTGAAAGTCTCGTCGAACTCAGTCCAGCCATTTGGGAGATCAGCCGTAACAAACAGATCGATAAAAATTAATAAATTGTGTTTCTCTTATAAGTACCATATATATACCATGTATATAATTTCATATGTATTTAGTAAAAAGCTGTTATCTTGACATTTCAAACAGACACTTCAATTTTATCTATGTGTTTTAATTAGATTTAAGCTATGTATGTTCATAAAATATTTAAAAAAATAATGTACATTAGCACTTGTAGGTAATTGAGTGAATATATTTTTTTAAATTACTAATTTTACATACAAAAAATTCTTTAGTTAATAATATACCATTACACTTTATTAAATTATTAAGAAACAAACCAAGGCTTTTCAATCATGAAGTTATCCATAAAATAATATTTAATCTTTATTTAAATAAATGAAAAATTAACTCAAAACTGATATTTATTAAAAACATTGTAACATTTATAAATAATTAATATTTTTATTAAGCAAATTAAATTCTTTTGATTTCCTAACATAATTATCTATAGAAAATTTGTAACTATTCATTAAGTGGAAGCAATTAACCTAATTATCGTGGCATAGATATGTATATGTATTTATATATAAAACAATTTTGTTAGTGTTGCTGTTGACATAGCCTATTTTGTCAGAGGTAATGGATGCAAATATCATCATGGGCTTGAAACCTCCACTTATAATGTGTCATTACTAAAATAGCACTGGATTTTAATTAAACATATAAATCCACTTTCATGTAAATGAAATATAAATTAACTATTTAATTATTCTACAAATTATTAACATATTCAGTGTAACACATGTTTTTATTTTTTCAGAACAATCCATGTCCTCACCCGATAATATTTATGCGCGATTGCGAGGTGTCGCACGTGCGAGCGCTCCTGCAGTTTATGTACGTGGGCCAGGTGAACATTGCGCAGGCGCAGCTAAGTGCGTTCCTTCGCACTGCAGACGCGCTACAGATACGCGGCCTCACTGATTGCTCACAACACAACGACAAAGTAAACAAACTTTTTTTTATATTCATAAATTATTGTATAATTTAGTTTTGTACTTTGCTAGAATATGATGTATTGTTTGATTGCAGAAAGTGAATCGAAAGTCGCCACCTTCCCAACTACGTAATTTGCTCAGCGCCAAGCCGTCACATTCTACCTCCTCCTCCAAAGCCGCAAGCCAAAACGTGGAATCGACGTCTGCCGATGACCTAGAAAAGAATGCGAGTCGCCGTTCCGAGAGAAATTCTCCCGATGTTGCCAGAAACAATCTCAGCGAAGAAGCTTCCTTTCAAACTTCTAGTCAAATGAGGCCTAATAATGACGACTATAACCAAACTTGTAACTACCCTACGTTGAGGGTGAAAACTGATCTCGAAGCAACTGAAATTAACAATGATGAGAATGATATTCTTATGGACCCCGGGGATGCAGAGGGCGTAGACAAGTGCCAAGAGTTCAGCGCGACCGACCTGCTCGAGCCAAAAATGGAAGTCATGGAGCAGGAGGCCAGCGACGAGGAGCGCTCCAGCTTCCAGCCCATCTACTACAACGAGAACAACGCGCTAGCGAACCCCTTCGCCACTTTACAAGGTAGAATAGAATAAAACTTTATTTTTGACCCACACTGCTACACACAATAACAATAAAAGAAAAAAAACTTGAAAAACTGACTTTGTAATAACTACATATATTAACCGAAATAATATTATTATGAACAACACTCGCAAATTACTTTTAGTGACATAAAAAAATAATTGGCAGGTAACATCGATCTCATGGCGGGTATGAACACGGAGCTGCGCGACGAGAATTCTGAAGGTAAATATGATCTGTCTAATCACTGTCACGTCATTCACGTGTCATGTCATTCACACGCACATGCGGACTCGGACAGCCGCGCCCCCGGCGACCACCGAGCAGAGGCTAGACCATACTTGCGTTATGTACGCCCAAGTAGAGAGCGCGCGGTGTATCGGCATTGGGACCGTAGCTCAGGTGCTAGGCGCGCGGGTGTCGGGGTCTCCGCCTCGCCGCCTCGCCGCCGCCGCCCTCTGCCCGACCACTCCCCCCACCACTCCCCCTTCTCCCTACCCTCCCCACCCCGCACTCTTCCGCATCGTCGCCGTCTTAAATGCTCGCGTGCGGTATACAACAAATGCGAATAGGATTGTCTATAGTAATGTTAAATTGTAGTACTGATGGGGTAGAGCTATGTGTATTATTATAATATCAATATTGTCGAGTCTGGTTTTGAACTTGAAGCAGTAAAACTGGGTGTAATTTCAATTGCGGTAATTAGAGGAAACTATGACATTAATAAATTATAAAAAAAATATTTTAAACATATTTTTGAAGCTAAAGAATATTACAATATTTCATAATGTAAATGTTTTTGAGTCGAATACTGCTTGCTTGAATGGGGATGGGGATGGGGATAGTGCGTTGGGGCAGTAGGGCGGTAGGGCGGCAGACGGCGGGACGGCGGGGGCGCAGTGCGATCGTGGTGTTGTTGGCAGCGGGCGGCGGGGGCGGCGCGGGTGGCGGGGGCGGCGGGGCCGCCGGCGGGGGTGGCGGGGCGGCGGGCGGCGGGGGCGTGCGGTGCGCGCAGTGCGGGCGCCGCTACAGCAACGCGTCCAACCTGCGCCAGCACGTGCGGCTTATCCACGAGGCGCAGCCGGTGGTGTGCGCCACGTGCGGCCGCTGCTTCAAGACGCCGCTGTACCTGCGCCGGCACACGCTCGCGCAGCACCCCGCGCGCCTCAAGCCGCACGCGCCGCCGGTCCCCGCGCTGCGGCCCGCGCACCGCTAGCCGCCGCACGCGCACCGCACCGCGCGCTCTCACACACACACACACACATACACGACACACGTCCGCCCACCCACACACACGTATTGTAAATACGAATACACACGTGTGATAGTTTAGCGATCCAGAGGCTCGAGCCAAATTCATGAAATACTATTGGGATATAAGATACTGCTTGAATTAAAAATATGCAATACTAGTTATATTAATATATATTAAGCTGATTCAAGTATTAAATATAATTGATTTACGTAGCGTGATTCGGTTTTACAATGTGTTGTGAGGGTTGTCGGAAATATCATAAAAAATATTGTAGAGTCGACTAAGTCGACGATTTCGGGCGGCTATTGGAGTATGTATCTCTTCGTTGGGTAACATTGTGAAATGTGGCTTAACGATATAAAGAAGACTGTCTGTAGATATATCTAGTCTGTGATCGGAGCGTCGCCGGGGGCCTATTCGCCGTCACACCTCTCCGCTTATTGCGTGCCTTTCAATGTTACACCGAGACGTTCCGACGAGATTCCGCCGGATAACACATTATCTATAACAGCATTATCGGAACTATACGTATCGTACTTAAAATAATGTATTTCATTGATTAGATAAACGCCGATTCATCTAGCTGAAAAGAATCTCATTAGAACGGACTCTCGTTGGAATCCCTCGGACACCTTCCTTTCTGACAATAGACTGATCGTTGTTGAAGCATTTGTTGCGACCGGTGCTGGTTTTATCATAGGTTATTTACAGGTTACATATTATACACACCTACATTATACACGTCCGCGTCTCCGCGTCACCGCGCGCGACCGTCCCGCCGCGCCGCCCCTAGCGAATATTCAATATTTTCATATTAGAGTGTAATATTTTGTACTGCAGGCGACGGGACGGGGCGCACGCATCCGTTTTTAGTGTCGAACTCGTGCAGACTACAATAACAATAGTGATATTTTTATACACGATAGTTTTATCTTTACACAGATGTTATATTGTTGAGTGATCGGACGGCTCCCGGTCTATAGTTTGTACAAATCACATGTTACAGTTAATATTTGATAACTTCAGATTTACGTATCCAGTAAATTTATCTTATACATAATTAATAGTTGTTAACACTGTTATCATTTAACCGCCGCGTTGAATATTTGAAACCAGTTTAGGTTCTAAGAGAAGGTGCATTATGATGTTTTTGGTTCTTTATTCGTGTATTGTACTATTGCGGATTCGGTTCGGTTTGATCGACGGATTGATAATTTAGTTGATGATTGCCATTTAAAACGCTTCTAGTCATTTAAAAATCTGCATTTAAGAGCGTCGTGAAGTCGGAGATATGATTAGGGTTGTGAATTACAATATTAGTTTATCTTTAATAAAATATCTGAATAATATAAGATCTCATCTTTTTTTTTTATATTACTCTTGATCTCTAAATTTTATCTGCATTTATTTTTAAGCGATGTAAATTTTAATAAATAAATTCAATTAAACATAATATGTATTGCAGAAAATATAAAATATAAAAAAAAAAACATATAAAAATAATTGCCTGTGTACTCGACGTATTAGAATTGTATTTTGGTGAGCACTTCGAAATTTTTCTTAAAATTTTTCCAACACTAAGTTAAGGCTCAGCTATTACTACTTATTGTAATCTCTCAGACTCGATATAAATGTTAATATTGAATTTTAAACGATCTAATTTGGTCTGAATTATAAAGATTTCCTTTCGAAATTTTATCCTTACGACGATGACCTTGTTATTATTATTATAATAAAATGAAACAAATATATTGTTATGAGCTTTTAGGGTTGCTTCACATTATAGTGCCTATCACGGTATATCGGTCTGGTAAAGTATTGTTATACATTCACTATCAGTAAGATTCACTTTCCGGTCGAATCACACTCCAGCAACGTTCCTTGAATAAAAAAAAACTTTACCAGACCGATATCGGACTGTGATCGGCACTATAGTGTGGTTCGGCCCTTATGATAATATTCAGTTATTTAAAAATAGTTTATTATGAATTGTATTTACCGACAAGCCAAGTTATTTCTACATACAACTGTTCCATATTTGACGTATATTTTTTCTATAGGTATTTTATGCGATCATGATTTTAACGTTTCTTTATATATTAGTCACCAGATACATGATGTATATAGTATATTGGAAATATTATTGATTGTGTATTATCTATAACTTATTCAACAAGTTTGAGTACTATCAGAATGGATCCACACACAATTTATATATTATTTATTAAAGATACAAAACTTATTTATTACACTGAATAATTTTTTATACATATTAACGCAATAAATCAGTCAATTTCATAGCTACTGTGTAACTCCTTTATATCATCTATGGTCCATGCAATAATGTGAAATGACTCTAGAATCTTATATTAATCATGTTCGTCTGTGCAATCGCTTTGTACAGAATATAAAACCTTTATGTATGTACATAAATAATTGTAATTTTTTACTAAATACAAAAAAATAATAAAGTATTGCGAATACAATATGATTTTGAATTTACGGAGATTGTTTTTAAAACATTACCAAATACAGGCTACTTTCATGTAAGTATTCCTTTGAAGAATGAGTTCAGTTTGGCTTATAATTTAGTTAGTTGTATATTTGTAATCTGTATATTATATGTAATCGTGACGCTTTACATACAAAACTTGGGCTACATTTTTTAATTAAAACCAATTTATGTTGCCAATTATTATATAATTATTAAAAATGATAAAATATTGCATGGTTACTACATCTATTATATAATGTATGAGACTTCGATCAACAATACTACTAGATAACGTGTCATACAAAATCAAAGCTAAATTCTGTTCGCGCGAATATGTACTTATACAGCTACATTTGTATACTAATGAACCAAGACAAGGTCTTATAATAGTTTTATTTTCAACCTAATCAACACTTTTTAATTATCATACACTTACGATCATTTCGTAAGTTTTATAATATTTATTGTAAAATCAACCTTATACTAAAAACATACAGCACTTTTTCCCGTTGTTGCTTTATGTGTGAATCAATGTTTTGTTTCTGTTTGCTTCTTTGAATTACGTTCTTAGCGTATTTAAAATTGTTCAAAAGTTCATTTTTATATTATTTCGTAGGTTGAATCTTAAAATATTGACTTAATCTACATGTACTTAATGAAAATAAGACACTCCGTCTGAATAATTTCTTCTTCGTGCATTATTTTTGCAACTTTTAAATATATATTGCGGCATTGTGAACGTGCTTACGCTTGCAGTGTTTCAATAGAACTAATCTAAATATACGCTCACTTTGCAAGTGAGCTTATATTTATCGAGACGGATTTCTTACACCGACACGATATCTAGTAGTATTGTTGATCGAAGGTATTAGGTATCTACGAATTTTAAATGAGATGATATCTAAAGTAAATACATATATGTAGGCACAATAATATTTTATTTCACAAAGCGTAAAAGTTAAATACACATTTATTTATGATTATATGCGATATTTCGTAGCGCGGATTGTAAATATATATTATCTAACATTTATTTTACTTTTTTGAAACTGTATAATTACAGTATAAGTTTTTTTTAAATTACAAATATATACACTATACCTATAAAAAAATCAACAGCAACGAAACGAAACTATCTAACCTGTTATTGTTAGTTTACTAAATTGTACTATATCTATTTTTATTTGTTTAATAATTGTTATATTTCCCGATAATATAAATATGAAAATGATGTAGATTGAGTGTGGAAGTAGGTACTAACACAGTATACCAATCCATACAGTCGAACAAAATTTTATACCTAGAGACGGGCCATCGTGAGATGTGAATGATGGGATATTGTTTTACTGTATATATATATATATTAGTTAGGAAATGGCTTTAGGGTTGACGGGTATAATTGTAACTTCCCATGAGACTACACTGAAGCGCTTTAAATTTGACACCGTTCGTCATGGAAATTGATATTTTTTAACAACCCTAGCATTTGACATAATTATCGTTAAAATCAACGGGCGATCGCCTACTGTATGGATTTTTATACTGTGGCACTAGATAGGGCACTCAATTGAGCAGGGTGTGAATGTGTTGGATGTCATAGGCGCAGGCCGGTGGGACGGGCGGCGCGCGCGGCCGGTGCCGGACGCCGTGTGGCTGGAGCAGCACCGCCGGGCGCTGCCCTTCGTGCTCAAGCGAGAGAACGAGCGGAACGCGCCCGCGCCTAGACTTGTAAGTTGTACATTATATTGTATAATATACTAGTTATATATATATTTCTTAACGTATTTTTTTTAATATTTCATTAGGTATATACTTATGACTGTCCCGTTATCCTGATCGCATAGTCGAATATCGACCATAATTTGGGATATTAATGGGAACGGATTATAAATAAATTGCTCTATAACGACTGTAATGTCCCATTTTTTATTTTTTGATATGTTTTTTGATATAATTTAATTGTGTATTGTTTATATTATAAAAACACATCTTATGACAATCAAAAGATGGAAACGCTAGCCATGATAGTGAAAATGCATAAGTTATTAATCTTTTATTCCTTTACGCTTGATAAACATCGTGAAACTTCACTGTTATGTTGTTTTTCACTATAATAAACAATAAATAAGTTTTTTTTTATAATTTAGATATTTAATATATTATAGATATTGCATTTGCATTTAATGTAAACGCTTGACTACGACATTTCCGCGTCGTTTCATTTGTCATTTATTCGTGAAAAAAATTGTCATATTATTCAATTACTTATATAGATATCTATTGATAACGCGCATGTGGCGTAAATAAAAACTATAGATATAAAAGTTTTTTTTTTAGTTATACAAGTAAATTAATTTTAATACTTACAACTTATAAGGCATATTTGAAATCACAAAACATACCTAGTATTGATTTTATTTGCTAATAAAATTTTAATTAATAAGTGTTATATCGAGTTGATTAAATCATTAATGCTCATAATTATAATAAGTTTTGATATCATTGTTACGAAAAATGCGATACCATTAATATTATAATATCCACTATCCATTACTAACGAAACACTAAGACCGCAAGGTTATCGCAATCGAGTGCTACAGCTAGATAACGTTACTTCAGATAAAGTTGGGGGAGGGAGTGGAGATCCGCGAGGAACTGCTGCGGGGGGTCAAGTGGGGGGACTACAGGAAAGTGACCCGGGGGCTGGCGGCGGCGTTGTTCTCGCCCATGGAGCTGGCCACCTGCTCCGTGACGGGGCAGCGGTGGTCGCGCGCGGGGCAGGAGGCGCGCCCGACCAAGCCGCCCCTCGACCGGCGTCGCGTTCATGCGCTCATATCATACGTCAGCAGGCATTTCCCTGATGTCGAAGTCAGCCGCATAAAGCAAGTGCTTGCGTATAAGTGCAAGGAGAACTGCGCCGCACTACGCATGAGGACCGCCAGGTGACTACACGACACTCGTTCACTATTGCTCATTAAAACTTCATATTAGCAAAAAAAAACTCCAAAAGCAAACCAATTATATTTTTAAAACGGAACTCGCAACTCCATATACTTACCTTAAAGTTCAAGGTAAACATTATGACAAACAAATATTATAATGAGTAATTAATATATTCACAATACTACTGGATTTTCTGTCTGCTAAATGAATAAATATTCGTAAATACCGATAATCTATTTATAAATAGGATTTATCCACATTGGTAAGGTCAATAGGGTTATTTGTGGTCTCACGATATATCATACAACACATTCTGATTCTATTGTTATAGCGATAACAAATTTTTGTATCACTTTACATGTTATTACTCCAGGTCATATTATAAATGTGTACTTAATTTTACCGAAATCCGCCCGGCCCATTTAATTAAGCGTGAAAGAGTAAAAAACACACACATACATAAACACATACGAACACATACAAACATTGGTAAACATTTGTATTTATAATATATTTATTGTGTATGTATTTAAAATTATATAATGTGTAGTGTAACAACTATCTGGTATCCATAACACAGGTCTCGAAGTTTATCATTAAACTAGATGGTGCTGTGTGTTAACGTCCCAACATATTTATGTTTATTTGTGTATAATATTGAGAGTATACTGAAAGTCCGGTCGGTCCAGCGCCGCGCACCGGCGCACTAGAGGCAGTAATACAATTTGAAGCAGGCTGTCGAACTGTTTCAGCGAGTCCAGCAACTACCTGCTGAGCGCGGCGGCGCGGCCGCCCGACGACGCGCCGCCCGCGCCCGCCGCGCCTCCCGCGCCGCCCGCGCAGCCCGCGCCCTACACGCACTTGTGAGTTGCTAGCTTTTGTCATACTTATCATACATGTTACTTGCGACGTACACCAATTGGACGCAGTTACGTAAAATGGATTCAGGCCATGTAAATCGTTTTTTGAGTTACTGTCAAAAATGGCACCTACATATCGACTTACATACAGAAACTAGATAAAATACCCAATATTTAAGAGGAATTTAAAAAAAAAGCTACGGTGTTGTTATTTTGATATATCAATTTTACTAAAAGTACTATTTTCTCAAAAGTTAGTTTTTTTTTGGTTGGAGCTATTTTGCGTTGGAGCTATTAAGACGTTAACAATTCGACGTAGTTAAACGTCGAATTGTTAACGTCTTCAGGTCCCTCAAAAGGTCGGCAACTTCTTTGTTCCAGATGTCTATGAGCGACAATAACCACTTTTCTACCATCAGGTGGAAAAAAAATATAACATTATTTTTTTTATTATGGCTTTCAATAAAAAAAATTGTCAATTGAGTTGTCAAATAGTCGCATTTTGACAGTTCACCAATTGTTTTATTTTGGCGAACTATATAAGAAAAACCACATCAGCCTTTACCCACGTGTACAAAGACAATGACCTCGTTATTTATTACATGCTCCTATTTAAAACTTTATAAATATTAAAATTACCGTTTAAATTGAAACAATAGTTTTAAAAATTGTGATTTTTTCACGCAATAAATTGATTGTTTTATTTCTGTATTGGCTTGGAATCAAGACTAATTATTAATGTTCATATAATTTAGAACGCATTTCATGTTTGTATGTTGGGGGTAATCTTTGAAACTACTGATCCGATTCTGAAAATTCCTTCACTAAAAGGAAGCTACATTACCGCCGAGTGTTAAAAACTATATTTTATTCCGATTAGAATATGTTTGCAGTCATAGTAATTCTATTGAAGTCGGAAAAAAAAGACCGTTGCTACTTTTATCACCTATTGCTAGGCATCTACTTGTAATATTAAATAGTTGGTATAAATGGTATGGTATGGTAAATCGGGCTTGTTTCCGCAACTCGACGTCTTTGCGCCTATTTTGCGTGTGTGGGAAATTATTCACTCATATTACTCTTGCCAACCCAGTTCCTTCAGGAATCACAGCAATCTAGTACATAGTTGGTATAAAATATTTGTTGTAATGAAATGATTGTGTGTTTTCAGCGAGCGGCCTAAAGGCGGCGGAGCGGGCGGCGGGGGCGGCGGCGGCGAGGGCGCGGGCGCGGGGGACGAGGGCGAGGCGCCGCACTGATGCCGCCCTCGCGCTGTTGTTTACCAAAAAGAGAAACTGTACCGACAGTCGTCGTCGTTCGTCGTCGTGAAAGATTCGTATTTATTTAGGTGATATTTTTCTATCGGCTACTGATAAGGTTTCATCTCGTGACGCCGGCGGCCGGGCGCGGCGCGGCGCGGTGCGCGGTCGCGGTCGCGCCCGAAGCCCTAGCAATAATTTATCAGGTTCCTAAGACAAGTTCTGTAGTTAGGTTCTATTTGCACGAATATTCGCGAAACACTGCCGCTTACTTCTGAACCCTTTCGTCCGTTTTAGTCGTTCGATCGCTTATTTCGTTTCGTAATGTTAGTCGTATAATTTCGTTACGTTTAAATTTCGTATATGAGGCATTTGAGTGCTGAACGAGGGACCGTTGCAATCGCAAAGTGAATATATCAAAATGGCATAATTTTAGAACTAACTTAGATATATTATATAGTCATTTCGTTTCATAGATGTAATGTAAAAAAGAATTTATTTTGGAGTGTGTCGGGTCGGAAATTGAAAAGTCTTCGGAGAGCTGTGATGTGATGGTTATAATGGAGTCATATTTTTAAATACTTTTAAGAGTTATATCGTAATAATTAGCTCGAGTACTGTGGGAGAGGACGGGGGACGGCGGGCGCGGGGACGTCCCGCCCGCGACGCGTCAATTCCTCTATGCACATCTGCACAGGGATGTATTTATCATATCAACTAAGCAATAACTATTATTTGATAAAAGAAAATAAAGAATTTTTTAATTTTTAAATACTATTTTAACCGTGTTGTTATAACGTAGTTAGTAAATAACTGAATTCTCTAAAGTCCATGATCATTTATACAGTTCTTTTGAACGATGATCGAATCCTCATAATAATTACTTGTCACATATGAAACTTCATATCAACGTTATTTTACGAAATTTTGTACTATTTAGTCGAGTTTTATCTTATTGAAGGAACGAGCAGATATCGAACACTGTAGCGTTAGTACATTACCTATAAGTTTCTACACTCGCTATACTATAAATAAGCGCAACATTAGGGAAATCGTGTAATGAACGCAATATTTGATATTTTAATGAATTTTAATGATACTCAGTTATTGTTTTAGCGTCTCGAACAAATAATACGTAACAAATACTCAAACATATCTGCTTGTTGTCCTCGGAGCGTAGCTATGTATAAGTTGCAGTTACCAGGTGGGGGAGTCCCGGTAGAGTCTTACCGAATGTTATTCCACGATGCCAATCGAATGTTTTAATGCTCAATTTTGCCAAATTTTACTTGCCGAATGTCTTGTCCATTATTTCGTCTTAATATTTACCGCCATCCCTCCGCGTGTCGCTTCGGGGTGGCTCGGTTTGCTCAATCATAAGCATTGTTTGTTTCGAGTGTAAATCGTGCGTAAGAGAAGTTCACGGTCGGCCCAATGGATTTATATAATTAGTGAAAATTTTTAATAAATGGAAAATTAAATTATAATATTAGCGAATGGGAAAAAAATTATTGAGAATATTAAGTATAAATACTTATATGACGGATGCTCGAGATGCAATATGTTAATTTAGTGCCAAATGATAAGTTAACTCGTAGCGATATGTCGTATCCTAATGCTCTTGTAATTTCTCGCGTAGTGTTAATGACCTATGAGGTTAAAAGGTTTCTTTTACAAGACTATAATAATATATTTATACAGGGAGAGAGTTAGGTATGTACGGTTCGGTATAAGGATGTTGTCGCGGTAAAATACTCATAGTGGCAGGGTGTAACTGCAAGCGAGGAGCGCCGGCGGGGGCGGGCGCGGGGGCGGGGGCGGGGGCGGCGCCAGGACACCTCACACAGGGTAGTTATTAGTTTAGATGTTCCCGTCGCTTACCACTTCCTTGGTTTTACACTCTGTTGAAGACGCACTGAATGAGCAATGGAACAGAGAATTTATTTACTCAATTAAGTTTTTTTTTCTATTATTATTTATAATGTTTTTTTTTTTTACTAAAATATATATACATTATTTTGCATTTTTACTATCGTAATGGCAGCTGTCCATGTTTGCGGTGAATGATGAAATCAGTCACTGTTATAAGGTTTCATAAATTAGTAAGAAACGATACATCGAACATGACACATTGGGCACAAATATTAGTAAAAAATTCTATGGCTTATTTTTCGCTTACATTACGTAATAATTAGATGGGGGACGTGCGGCGCGTTTATTGAGCCCTTGTTATAAAATGTATATTTTATTAAGTATATTTTCACTGAGCAATACGTCTATGAATTGTATATAAGAGATCAGCATGAAGCCGCCGCCCGGGGACGCCGGGACGGTGTTGTGCCAAAATTAAATGCTAGTCTTTAAAAAAAAAAATGTTGTTATCATTTTCAGATTTTTATTTAGTCCAGAATGCGTTTGTTCCTGTGCTGTGAAAGTCATATTTTCTAACAAATCAACACTCGGGTGCGAGCGCCAACCGCGCGGTGTAGTCGCTTGTCCATTTATTTTTAGGAAATTAATCTAAACATATATATTATAACTATTAGATTTATTATTTACACTTTTTACTAATCCTACTCGTTTTGTGATTTATTATATAAATAAGCAACTACATCGCACGGTTGCGGCGTGTATAGGTCGACAACAACAGGGTTTGTTGATGTTTATGTAAAGATATTATAAGATTGAAAATATTTATAATTAGAACTCAAAAGTTCTGATGAATATTACCTGTGGTCCATAATATATAGTCAGTTGTCGTCCTATAGTGGAATTGTGATTCGAGTCATAAATGTAGTAGGTATATGATGCGTTGTGTTGGTTTGTTGCTATATGTATAGTATTTATATTGATGATATGCACATGATGATTTAGCTTTGAGCTCGTGCAATATTATTCCAAATTGTTTATAGGGAAACTGTTATGATAATTTCTAAATTGTTATACAAATATTTTTGTAATTATAAAAGACAAAGGCGACTTGAATTCTATTTTTGTTGTGCATTTATTCTCAAATTTTATCATATAATTATATTACCACAAACTCATTGTGGACTGTAATGTCTGCGTCTGTGAACATTATTATTAAGCTACGGTAGAAGGTTTTTTTTATATATTGCTGATATTGTGAGTCAATTCTAGTAATGTTAGTTCACCTTAATTTAGAATAATTTACAACAGTAAACAAATAAAGATTGCTCAACTGAGATGCGACACTAACCGCTAAATGAACAGAATAATTTTGTATTGATATGTCCTTTTATATCGTTATTTATGTAATAATTCAGTTTGATTAATTGTGAGTTGTGGCAGCGCATGTTAATGTCCTATGTTTATTTCTTAATAGAGGCCAAATGTTGACTTGCTTATGTGAGACTGTTTTGCCAAGAATCAGAAAGTATATTACCTACATTGTTTTAAAATAAATGCTTTTATATAAAATTGTAAGTATTTTATTTCATACCCCATTAGGCTTCCCGGCGTATAGCAAAATTGTGTTTTGGAAACATAATCACACTACATTATCTCACGTCCATGGATTGACTGGAAGAAATCTCTTCTACATCATCCACCTTTGCCTATGCCACTTAACATGCAACTATTATCTGTACTATTTATTTCAACGCGCTAATCTAAGGAACTACTAATCCGATTTAAAAAATCTTTGCATTAGACAGCCCCTTTAATCAGAAAAGCTTACTATCATGTACCTATTATCACACACTTCGATAACGCACCCATTTTTTTTTATGTTGGAAAATGCGTTTACCCACACAGGTGGTAATGTGGAACTCGCCGGTTAGAAGGCCAGTAATACCCACTAAAACCAAACAGAACCTCTTAATGGGGCGTCACAGGATCGTTTACGCACTCAACCACGACACCCCGAAGGCAGGTCTGCCGAAGCAAACCACAACACCATGAGGTTGATCCTGTGGTCCACTCTGTTATCAAAAAAGTACCAGAAGCAACCCGCATGATACACCGCTCACCAAATTTCTATGTAGCTTTTGTCGCTTTTGATGGGATCCTATTGGAGTTTTTCAACAGGGCGCCTCCCAATGCATTTTTTGTCTTTCTCGCACCTGGCTGGGCTGCCCGACCGCGGAAGCTAATAAGCCCGGTCGACATAGACTATGGCTTATGCTCAGATATGGTAAAACATAACTGAAGTCTGAACTACGCATAATTCGAATGGGAAAGAATTTTGCCTTTTTCTCCCACCAGATTTCGCGATTACTACAGGCTTCAACAATTTATATATATTTTTTATTATAAAGCTCTATAGCGTGGATGGTTTTTATTTTATTTTATTTAAAATTGAATTAAAATGGCAATTTGTGCAGTGCGAGGATGCAAAGAAAATGGATATCATTTGTTCCCAAAAGACAAAAACTGAAGAAATTGTGGGCTAAAGCAATAAGACGACCAAAATTAGTGAAATTACAATCTTTATATTTAAAGCTATGTGGACATCATTCTAATGAAAGTGATTTTACGACTTATAAATTGTCTACAGGCGAATATTTTTTTTTCTTTTTTACATATTAATATAGTTTTGTACAAACTTTTATCCTCCATTTTACCCCTTATGGAATTGAATTTCGAAAAACACTAAGACACGTATTTATTTAATTGTATTGAAAAGCATTAATACCAAATTTCAAGTCATTTTTACCCCTTTAAAAATGACAGATTTTCATACAATCTTTAATCCCCTATTTTACCCACTTAGGGGATGAATTTCGAAAAATCCTTTCTTATCGGATGACTACATCATATAAGTAATACGTCCTCAAAATTTCACGGTTCTACGACCACGGGTTTAGGCCACCGCAGGTACACTTCTCCTTCTCAATTCTTCTTTCAGCTAGTCTAATTTCGAGGTACAATACATTGCACAGGCAAGATGCGATCACGAGATATTACAATAAATTGCTTAACCTTAGACTGAATATAAATAGGCCATACGTGTTACTAGGCCATACCCTCTTTTCGAGAAATCTTCACCATTAAATAGTATTTGTAAAAGTCTAGTAGAAAGTAAATTTTAATTTTATTTATTTTATAAGTTTTTATTTGAGCAATTTGTGTAATAAAGATTTAAGAGAAATAACAGTCGATGGCGTTTTGGATTTTCTGTATTGAGAGTTGTCTATTTCTGATTGTTGTTTTTAAACTGTCTGTGAATAGTTCGTTGTCAACGTCAAAACCTGAAAGATTGTAAACCATAGACCAATCATTAATCAATGTTGTAAACGTCAGAATCAGATATGTAAATGCCAATTGCCAAATAAAATGTAATAACCTGTTTCGTTACACAAATTTAAAACCAATAAATAAGCTTATAACTTAGGCTTCTATAAACATTACATGGTATTTCATTCATTGTTTTAATATTGTATTAGATGGCGTTTCCTCAACCTAATGCGCAGAGAGGTATTTAGCTACTAGTCAAACAAACTATAAAGTATATGAAACTCAAATCTATTAGAAATATAAATTTTATGTACAATTTTATTATAGAATTAACAAACAGGAAGATTTTAGAGGAACTTCAGCTTAAGAAGCAGATGCTTCTAAAACAAGGTGCCGTGGCTCCACTCACTGCAACCACTATTTCACTAACGCAGCCTAGTCCTGTTAGCCAGCTGCCTATGTGTTCTATTCCACCACTTTCTGCTACAGCGGTTGGTCTTATCTTTCGTTTCATGAGAATATTAAGAATTAAGGCTTTTGTTTGAAGTTCCTATAGTAAATTTTCAAAATTCACATAGTCTTTTTTTATATTTTAATTGTAATTATTGTTTTCGATCTTTCCTATTAAATGTATGTGTCAGTTTACTTTTCAGGGATTTCCACAGCTTCCTGAAGCTAATATTGTAAATACAAGTCACAGAGCTGCTTTACAGCACGCAAACGCTACGTCTTGTGGTTTCTTTGTGTCTCAAGACTCTTCTTTTGGGAATCAGATTCTTCCTGTATTGCCAAGATTTGATAGCAAATGAATATATGATATGTCTGCTCTTATGAAATTAAAAGTTCTGGAAGGTCATTTAGGTACCTTGTCTGGATTTTCAGAACCTAAAATTGAGCTTGAGCAGTATGAGACACCACCACACATAGCTGCTGTGGCCCTTTACACCATGCAGGTATTATTTATTAATTTAAGTTAAAGTAATATTTCTATTTTGTTTAGATTGTTTATTGAGCAATATATTTGTTTACAGACACAATATGAAGCTTTAGAAAATAAACTAGTATTAGATGCTGGATGTGGACCAGGAATGCTGGCTCTCGGAGCTACACTGTTGGGAGCGGGTACAGTGATTGCAATGGATATTGATGAGAATGCATTAGAAGTTTTACAAGAAAACATTGAAGATACAGAAGTCACTAATGTTGATCCAATTCTATGTGACTTTCTTGGATCCAAAGTTTATAAGTAAGTTTACTATTTAGTTCTAATTGCATTTTTTAATTGCTTTTTAATGGCTACTTTCTGATAAGAAATATACATGTTTCTTATTAAATGTGTTTTAAGAAAATCAAAAGTAAATAATAACTTACTTAACATATAAATATAAAATGTTTATAATTTGTTTATTTTAGATGGGACAACTACTTTGATACAGTACTAATGAATCCACCATTTGGCACTAAAAACAATGCAGGCGTAGATATGAAGTTCCTCAGAATGGGTTTAGATCTGTCCTGTGATAGTGTCTATTCTTTACACAAATCATCCACCAGGTATTATTAGGATTTTTGTTCTATATTTATGTTTGTAATAACTATAGCATGGTTAAAATAGGCAATATTCATGGATCAATACCAATAGCCTGAATATCCATGTCTATATTAATAAAATACTTTGTCTGAGCATCGATCAAAAAAATACTAGATACACAATCCCATGCCATAGTTATCTTAAAGCTAATTGTGTTTAGGTAATTATTCTAGTTGAAATATACAACAATGTGAATTGAACCTTAAATACAATGCTTATAGTTATTTTAACAAAAAAAAGACGACCGAGGTTCACCGCTCGTCGCAGCCGGGCGTCGCCCCCGCCACGTTGCCACGCCGTTACATTGAATGAGTGTTTATTACGTCTTAATTTAATAAATACTTGAAAACTGTTATGATGATTTCTTGACAAAATATCAGTGTTTACAATATAGTAATAACAATTATATAATGATAATATTGATACTTACCGAAAACATGAAACTCCATACTTTTTTAGCATCCTAGATGTGTGATTTTTGCAATTTTTAAATGAGCACTTAGGCATGTTTCCTGTCAGGAGTGTTCGAATGCTAGTAAATTAAAAGCGCGCTCAAATGTTTAAATGAGCGCTCATTTGTTGAGGACATTTTTTGTCTCTTATTATGTATCTAGTACTTTTTTGATCAATGTGTTTGAGTGATACTGAGTATTATGTTTTTGGTTTTGATTCTGGTAGGTTGGTCACGGTTGTATTAACCATATAAAAATGACAGACTCTGGTGAAATAAATTGTAAAATTCGATACTGTTATGTGAAATACTAGTCAAAAGGAATAGAACAGATAAGGACGTTGTAATTAAGTTCTTTCTATAACAATAAAAAAGTGTGCAAATATGAGCAATATGTTCTTAAAATACAAAAATGTATAAAAATTACATTTAATTAAATGAACATTATATTACAGATCTCACATACAAAAGAAAATTAAAGAATGGGGAGTAAAGGGTAGTATAATAGCCCAGTTGCGCTACAATTTGCCAGCCACATACAAGTTCCATAAACAACAGACAAGGGATATAGCAGTGGATTTATGGAGATTACACCATCCACACTCATGAAATAATACTTTAAAATTTTTTTATATTGTTTACATACTGATAACCAAATGACAAGATGCAATGTACAATATGAACTAGTAATAAAAAATCAATTTAAGAAAAAATATTTATTTGTATATTATCAGTCTTCTTCGCCTTATTTTAACAAAAATAGTACAAACAAACCGTAAATGTGTACCTATATTTTATTTTCGCAATTTCAGTTATGTATATAAAATTTGCAATCATATTTTTATAATCTCTCCAATATAATAACGTCAGTTATTGGTAACAGATTAAAAATTTTTACGTCAACGTCAATAAAAAAAAACGTTAGTCATCTCCAAATTTGATGTTCTGTGCGAGTTTGATGGTGCCCGAGTAGTTGATGGTGACGGTGGAGCGGCGCATGTAGTTCTTCCAGCTGTCGGAGCCGCACTCGCGGCCGCCGCCCGTGGCCTTCTCGCCACCGAAGGCGCCGCCCACCTCCGCGCCATTGGTCGGGATGTTCACGTTCACGATGCCGCAGTCCGAGCCGTGCGGACCGATCCACTGTTTTATATTAATATGTACAATAAGTAGTGTTTAACCCACTAAAAATATAAATGTGATAATGGGAGCCAAGTTCAATATTAAGAATATGCGTGGTTGTCGATTTCACGGACAAAAAAAATTAAGACCTAAATGGGTGCCAAGTTCTATAGATAATCCGGATATTTATTAATAAGAACATATTTCAGTTCAAGACTTGGCTAGTTAATATCTCAATAACCGTTTGAGCTGTATTTATGAAATTGGGGATTCTAGTTAATCTAAGGGGATTAAATAAATGAACCAAATTTCATGTGCTTATATTAAATAGATTTCGAGTTATTACGAGGTGAAAAGTGGCTCCAAATGGTTCGTATAAAATATACACACGGTGCTGCGTCGCCAGTTCCTTTTGGCTTAAACTTGGCTGGACGCGCTACCGCGTGTCTTGATTGAGTTAGTAGTACAATTTTAGGTTATAAAAATAATTTAAGCGCATAAATACCTACATGCGTAACTCCCATAGGAAAGAAACTAACAATATTTATTTCGTGTATGTCAGAAACGATTGTAACGATTTAAATCAAATTTTATATTAAAATTTTAGGCTTTGCTTTTCAAGTTTATCGGCGTATTTATATGCGTCTTATCTGAAAAAATTTATACTTTTTCCGAAAAAACGTCACTCGATCGTCCAGGTACTATTTTGTATAAGCGTAGAAATTTTAAAAGTTATTTATGTATTCAGACACTAATGCGATATAAGTAATAATTTAAAACAAGAAAATCAAGGCGGATTATTAAACAATAATTAAACAGCAATTTGATGAAGATAATAAGAAAATAGTACCTTGAACACATCACCCAAGTTCTCAGTAAAGAGACTTGAGGAGAGTCCCTGCTCCACCTCGTTGTTGTACTGGATGCCGGTGGCCAGGTCGGGGATCTCGATGCAGTAGACGATGGGCGCAAAGCACTCCGTCTGCACGAGGGGCGAGTCGTGAGGCAACCCTGTGATGATTGTGGGCTCCACGAAGTAGCCTTCGCGTTCGATTACCTGAAAGTGTACCAAATTAAATGTCTTAAATCTGTTTAAACTCTATTTTTGTTAGACGAACGTAGTTATATATATATATATATATATATATATATATATATATATATATATATATATATATATATATATATATATATATATTTAACTGCGATGCAAGCTACACATTATATAATTATAACATAATAGCTTCGCTACCCCACGCCCCTAAGTGCATAACAGTAGCCTGTTACTCAAGGTCATTGTCCATCTATGCATCTTCATCCAAACTTGTTCAGCCGTTTTAACTTGAAGTATTACAAACACACATACAAATCACAAATATAATAGTAGTTCAATCTTTGTAAATTATTACGATGTACAAGATAAATTATTTTCGACAAAGAAGGCCGTAACTAACAATTTGGTCAAAAATTACTTTTATGCAGATTTGAATCAGCAAAAAAAAATTCTACTTGATAGTCTTATTCATAAAGCTCTAAGTCTTATGAATCCGGAGATACCATAACCATTTTAATCGTAACTTCGGCAAAACTAGTAGTATTTTTTTTAAAACGAAACTAGGATTGCACAGTTCAGTTTGCACGAGCTTACCTGCACGTGTCGCCACTATACAGTGTTCCGTCTTTTTGTACAGTCATGACTGTGCAGGCCTGGACTGCGCAGGCAAGACGGAGCATGTAGCCGGGCCATTAGACACCGCTCCACCACGCGTCGCTATCAAAAACTAATTATATATAAGTCGTTATAACCTTATATAACATAACATTTACAATACCTTTCCTCCGAATTCAATTTTCCCGCCTTGTTTCACAGCCTCCGCAACTGTTTTCTTATACGCCTCCAGAGCGGCCGGCGTGTGCAGAGGACCGATGAGCGTCTCGGACAGCAGCGGGTCGCCGATCTTACTAACCACGCCCGCGAATGCCTTCGTTAATCTTGATACTACTTCACTGTACACCTTTAAATTAAATAAAAGATAAAAACGTGTCCATATTTAATACTAGCGGCTCACCCTCGCTCCGCTCGCTCTAGACAAACAAAAAAAAATCTATCCCAAGAGAACCGTACATTTTTCCGGGATAAAAAGTAGCCTATTTATTATTGTGATGTGTGAACTATATGATTGTAAAGTTTCATTAAAATGCAATCAGTAGTTACTATAGTTTTTTTAACTATCCCACGGGAACTCTTTAATTTTTCGGGATGAAAGTATCTTTAATGTTGACTGGGGATATAAGGTACCACCATACAAAATCTCATTTAAATCGGTCCAACAATTTCGAAGATTAGCCTATACAAACAGACAGAGAAAGAAAAAAAATTGAAAAAAAAAACTGGATTTGCTCTATTTCTCTTCTTACACCCCCCTGACTCGGTTTTTAGCATTTCTTATCTATGTACAGATATTCAACCTCTACAGTTTTACTATAATATGTATGTAGATTATCGACGATTATATGTTACATTGGGTCTCAGTCTATCTATGATTTATACATTCAAATCCATCCAGCCGCTTTAGCGTGTAGGCGTAAGACGCATACACACACATGCCCGCACGTGCACACACACCCACACATATAGAAACCTTCGCATTTATAAATTATAACAGTAGTCCAAACCAACCTTCTTATGTATGAGCAGTCGGCGTGTAGTGGTGCAGCGCTGGCCCGCGGTGCCGGCGCACGCGAACAACGCCGCGTTAAGGAGCAAATCGAGGTTGGCGTCCTCGTTCACTATGATCGCGTTATTGCCGCCCAGCTCCAGCAGGTGGCGCCCGAAACGCTTCTGTACTTCCACTCCCACCTGATAGTATATTGGGAATGGTGTATTAATGATACTCCTCGGAGCGAACCTCGGGGCGGGTCGAAGAACAAATAACATAATTCAACACATTCAGTCACTGTTATCTACCTTCATTAATAATTAATAAATAAACTATAAAATGCAAACATATTTTTTTCATACTAGACCCCTAGTTCAAATCGGATTCCAAAGATTAATTGCTGATAATTAGGTATGTTTCTCTTAAAAAGGTAACTACATAAAATGGTGGTATCTCTGATCATCACAGTGTAGGGTTGTTGGGTTCTAAAACAGATTTTCCTAACGGAGGAAAGCAATATTTTTTTATTAAACAAAAAAATAAACTACTAGGTACCAACCGATTACCTACTTTATTATAACGCAGTGGCTGTCTAATATTTGTTGCTCCATTACTAAATACGTATTATAATACCACTCTAGTGTAAACAACACGTCATTAGACTACGATAAGGGTAAAACATGTTTGTTATCCCATTTAACTCTAAGTAAAATAGCATGTTAAACTGTTTATATATCTTTATCATTATACTCTAAGTAGAATAGACTTAATAAATGTACTTGGGTAGACCCGGAGCTCGACCCAGGACCTTTGGTTTTTAGCCGTACATCACTTTTTTATGTTAGAAAATACATTTACGCATACCACCTGTAGACAAACAGGTGGTTATGTGAGACTCACCGGCTAGCCAAGTACAGCGAGTCAGTACTACGCATTCAAACCCAACAAAACTTTATCCAAAAAAAGATGGAGGGTAATCATGCTAACCACTAGACCAACGAAGTGATTACTCATTGTCGTATTTACCTGCTGTCCCACAGCAGTGCTGCCAGTGAAGGACACTAGCTTGACTCTATGGTCCTGCACGATGGCTTGCCCAACGTCCTTGCCGCCCACGCAAAGGGCCGCCACGGCACCAGGGATGTTGTTCTTCACGAGCACGCTCTCGATTATCTTGGTGACGGCGACCGCGGTCAGAGGCGTCGTCTCTGATGGCTTCCACACACTCACATCTCCACAAACCTTATCGATTTAAATAGAATGAATTTCTTTATTAGTCCACGCTTGAGTGCTACATATATTGTATTTTCATGTTTTTTCGCGACAGCAGTGAAGCCCTAAAGGAGGGTTCTACGTTTAACTTATACTTATGTAGATAGTAGATACTACGAAAAAAGAGACACTAGCCACTAGGTATGACTTTTCGTATGTATGTACATATTTCCGACCCATTTATTCCTCGTAAATTCTAATTTGTCGTTATATTCGATTGATAATGCAAGTGTCATAGGGTATATTAAGACTGCATACTGCGTAGTAGATGCAGTCTTAATATGCCCTTTTTCCTAGATAGGTTACATAATACATTCTAATTCATATTGTTTCTATCTTTTTGATTAGTATTTTACGCTTTAGGTTTTTTGTTTTTGTAATAATTATTTTTAACAGTAGCTACTTAATTACTTACGTAATTTATGTATCTATACAGATAAATAAAATTGGAGTGTCTATTGTAATGTTAAAATAACCGCTTTTTACTAAATGCATATTATTGATGTATACACGGTACATATACCAAAACAACATTTCTTACAATTTTTATCTGTCTGTTTGTTCCGGCTAATCTCCGAAACGGCAGAACCGATTTTGACGGGACTTTTACTGGCAGATAGCTGATGTTATAAGGAGTAACTTAGGCTACTTTTATTTTAGAAAAATAATCAGGGTTCCGCAAAAAAAAGCCATGAAATTGTGAACAAAATCCGCATATGGCGTACGCACCCGAACAAAACGAGGGTAAATTGCTATATAATTTAAAAGAACATTTTAGGAGTAGCCAGCTGCTATTTATGTATACCCAACATAGCTATCCGTGAAAACGTACCTAGGGACGAACGCGAGCGAAGCGAGCGTGAGTCGCTAGTCTATTAATAAAGCAGAATTGATTCTCATTACATGAAATCAGAAACAAAATACATATTTGTGTAATAATGTTTTCATCGTCAATGAAGAAAAAAATATAAGTACAACAATATAAGTACATGCACAAGGGGCCAAAATTACGAACTTAAAAAAATTAATATCTAAAAACTGAAAGATATATAGGTAGTTATCATTAAATAATCCAAATGATAATTTGATAAGATTATTACTACAAGTAAATATTTCGTAATCACTTAGCAACTTGTAATTTCAATAAATCTCGACTCAGTGATTAAAACATTTGTGTAGGTACTTTATAAGTGTAGACATTTTAAAAGATCGAACCCCCTGAATACATATTATCGATGATAAAGTTTGGATGGGTGGATGTTTGTTACTCAACCACGTCAGAACGGCTCAATGGATCTGGATAAAATTTGGCAAAGAAATAGATTATAGTCTGGAATAGCACATAGGTTACTTTTATTCCATAAAAAAATTACGATTCTCGTGGGATATCCATACTAGCCCTCAAAACGTACCGTACCGTGAGTCGCTAGTAATATTAGGAACGCGAATGTAACTAACTTTATTTGTCTGTCGGTTACGTTTTTTCGTCGGTTACAATTTTCACCGCTGAATGAATTTTGGTATATATATAGATGGGACCATGGAGAAAGGCGAGGTCTTTTAGTAAGTACCTACTATTTGTCGTCAAAATAAAAATTAAAAAGGGTGTAAATGAAAGTATGTAAGCCCTTTGTTTTTGCTTGGTTAGATATTTAAATGTGTCATTTTATGGTAATTTTTTTCTTTTTTATAAAATAATCAAACATTATCTATAACTCACCATAGCAATAGCACTATTCCATCCAAAGACGGCAACGGGGAAATTAAAAGCACTAATAATGCCCACGAGACCCAGGGGGTTCCATTTCTCAATGAGCACGTGTCCAGGCCGCTCGGATGGGAAGATAGTTCCTGGCAATGTGCGAGACAAGCCAAGAGCCAAGTCGCAAACGTGGATGTATTCCACAACCTCTCCGATAGCTTCGGGTAAGATTTTGCCTGATAAATGAAAATAATGATTCAAGGCGGTGAAATAACAAGCCGGTGTTTCAATTTTTTATAGTGTAAAGATATTATTATACTTGATACGCTTATACTCGCTACTATAATTCTTAAATACAAATACGTATCGGCTCTTACAACTGTGTACCTACATACGGGTATGTGCATATTTGTGGATAGGTAAGATTAAATTTTGTAAACGGTTTAATTTAATTTACCCATTTCTAATGAAACTAATTGTCCAAGAGGCTGCAACTTTTCCCTCAGTGCATCTCCTATTTGTCGTACGATCTCTCCCCTCGCCGGTGCCGGCAGCTCCGCCCACGAGTGCCACGCATCCTGGGCTGCTTTAGCGCAGAACTCGTAGTCAGATACGCTAGCCGACTGTACCTCTGCGATCACTTTACCATTTGCTGGGCTGTAGGATTGAATTACCTGTAAAAAATTATATATAAACTAGCGACTCACGCTCGCTTCGCTCGCGTTCGTCCCTAGGTACGATTTCACGGTAACTATAATACGAAAAAACTATATATATATATATATATATATATATATATATATATATATATATATATATGTATATACATAGGTATAGAAAAAAACTACTTTAAAAATAAAAAAAAATTACATATATCCTTTACTTGAGAAATGATTCCCCATACAAATTTTCATTGCCCTTTTCACCCCCTTAAGTCGATGATTTCCGGAATAAAAACTATCCTATCCCCTTACCAGGGTCTCAAACTATCTCCATACCAAATATCATCTTAATCGCTTCAGCGGATTAAGCGTGAAAAGGAGACAGACAGACAGTACTTTCGCATTTATATATTAGTAAGTATGGATTACAATAAAAATTATCTATTTGTTTTTTTATAATTTTCCACGAGTTAATTAATATACTATCTATAGAACTTTTAACAATTCTAGAACAATAGATAGAGTGTAGCTGCCTACTACGGGCGTCGGGCAGTAGATTTACCATTTTACTTGGGAATTGGGGATAATATTTAATAGCAACATAAATATATCTTTCATACAAACTACGTTAAAATTCAGCACACTTATCCGAAACAATTTAAGCAATTAACTTACCTGTCCATTCGCTTCCCATTTTCCGTTAAACACTCCTACATTTTTCTTATCCAAACCCAAATCCTTCAAAAATGAATATTTGGGGTCTTCCACGAGGTAAGCAGAGGCGTTCCTAGCCATTGGCAGTCGTAAACGCAAAGCTATGACACGACTACAAAGTACACGACTCATCAGTGCGACCAACTCACGAATGTGACTACGCTTACAAAACGAACAAAGATAAAATACTCTTGTGTGTGAACAATTAAGGCGATATATTACGTTATCGTTCTTTTACCGATAAGTCAGTTGCCGGGTCAGAGCTTTTATTAATTCTAACATTTATATATATATACATAACCAGAGACTGCTTTTCCCACTGATAACATCTGATTTAAACAATAAGGTATAAAAAAATTAAAACAACTACATGCAATCCAAATATATAACGGAAATAACAATCAATTTTTATAACAATATATAAAATGCCCTATTTTGACACCTAAAAGTTAACTGGTATGTATTTTAATATATTCTAAAATTTCACAAGAATATTTAGATAAATTCTATATTTACTTTTCTAAGAAAAACTACATTTAACAATAAGGACACAATGTATCTGATATTCTATTTATAAATAATGTTTGTATTTTGCAGATACAAGATAATTACACAGTACATTATTGAAACACAGCATATTTCATATCTTATTTTTATTTTACAAATAAACTTTGTACAATGGCAGTTAAGTGATACCTATGTATACCTTTATTAAGCTGTCTATTTATCCAAAATAAATTAATTCACTAATGCTAAGTGAGGTAACAATTGATCACATAAAAAATTTATTACATTATGGCACATGAACTACTTATATTTTCATCTGTGCCTTCTCTCATTTGTTTGGCCATTTGTGCAAGATATGTGTTTTCATCTCTCTTGACCATCCAGTCTGGTAAGGGACCTGCCCAATCTTCTGGTGGGGATTCTCTTTTTTTCCATACATCATTTTGATAGTGGGCTCTTAATCTTGCCATTCTTCGAACCTTTTCACTGTTAATTACAGCTTGCTGTTAATAAACATAAATATTAGATAATAAATATTTAATACATTTTTAATATGATTACAGCAAACAAGAGTTTACACTTACTGCAGCCTTAACATCTTTATTATCGACCCATTTCCGACAGTTATCATAATCTCTCTTCCAGGGGTTGCAATCTAATGATTCACCATATATAAAATATTGATGAAACCTTGCCTTAAAACTAGTGCACTCATCATATTCATCTTTGTATATCTCACAATCCCTAATCTAAAAAAAATGTTAAAATAATAAATCCATTTGACACTTATAAAGATTTTTATTCAAATATTTATTTTCATAAATAAAGTCATGGTTAAATTCTAATTGGTAATTATTATTCTTATTAATTTTATTATACACAAAGTACATCAAAGCACTATTGACCATAGCAATAAGAATATTCTGTTTTAAGATGGAAATTTTTAAAACAATCAAGAATATAAAGTTTCAAAGGACACATAAATGAGTTTTTGGAACTGAGTCTTTGGAATTCACCAGTTTCTAAATAAATACTCACTAGCCATTTTTCAGAAGGATCTATTGATGCAGGTACCTCTACACTACTAGCTTCCTGTGATTTTTTAGGATCTTTGAAATCTTCACTTTTCTCTTTTAAGTTATCCATGTCCATTATTTACATTAATTGTAATTATAAAATATTTTTTTCTATTATCTAGTTTAGTAGTTTTCTGGTATTCTTAACATAAATTTTGAAATTATATTTTGTATAGTTGTTTATTATATAATACTTCTTCACTTACTTTAAAAGAGATCCTATAAAAAAGTTGTTGAACTAGGTATCGTTATAATTATAATATTAATTTAATAATTGATCTTTATTATTTCAATTACATAATAAAAATATTTATAAATTTTAGGTTAGAATTATAGGTTATCTTTCAATGTCAAATTAAATATCCTTCATTGTCAAATTTGACAAATGTCATTTTAAAATCAATTATAGTCTATGGATATTATATTGTAAAATGAAAAATACCTCCAAAGGAATGGGTCCAGACATTGTCTCTACTAGGCATGGAAATGATTGCTACTTTTAATTTATTTTCATTTGATGAAATTACGTATATTTTTCACAGTGATTTCACCTGCTACTTTTCACAGGCAATGATTTTTAATTTCGACTATTAAATTTAGCGCCACAAGTGAAATTTTATTACTGTCAACTATTGTTATTTTCATAATTAATTTCATTTTGTGATTTGTAATAAGTTGTGACCTGCTACAAATTCAAATTAATAAGGAAATCGAAACTTTATTCCCCTGGACTTAAAGTTTATTTAAAAAGTCAAGAAGTCATAGTTCTACGGTATATTATTGTTTACAAGTAAGTGGTCGTTGTTATTTGGTATAATGACGCATCAACAACATATATTTTTCTCTTACTGTCTCGCCCACATGCCCATTTCGTGCCTACTCGCTCGCTCTCTAATTAGCAATGACGACAATTTCATTCTACGATGAAATCCGAACACGATATGAGATTTCATCAAGTGTGATTTTTAGCAGTCAATGAAAACTTAAGTAGCAGGTGCGACGTATGAAAACGCATTTCATGTGAATTTTCACTTGCTACTCATGAAATGTTCCATGCCTAGTCTCTACACTATTCATAGTTAAATGTGTGCACAATTTAGCCAAACCTCTTACTTTGATTTATAATGAGTCTCTTAAGTCCGGTATTTTTCCTAATGATTGGAAGATCGCAAGGGTGGTCGCAGTTGCTAGAACCGACGATAACATACAGGTCCAGAACTACAGGCCAATATAATTGCTTTGTGTTTTCGCGAAGGTTTTCAAGGCGTTGCTTTGTCCATATATTCATCATTATTTTTAAAAATATATAGGATGTCCCAGGAAAGACTGTGAAGCGGTGGCCCAGAGGTAGAGTACCCCTTGGTCTACCCGAATCACCCCCAAGTACCTATGTTCCACGATTTTTCGTAGTTTAGAAGTTATGATTTTTTTTTTTTGTAATTTTTCTCTTATTTAAGAGTTGCAAGACAATTCTAAGCATATAGAAGTGAATAATTGAGATAAAGCCTTGATTTTTTTTTTGATATTTAGCTAATAGTAAGGCCTCTTTAATACAGAGATAATTAACTTCGCAACCCATACACTTCCGTCATAAAATAAAAAAAAACTTAGCATAAAAGGAAATAAAGAAAAAATACCAGTACTTTTAAGAGTGTTTAAAAAAAAAGTCACATAACATTTTTCAACCAAAAGTATTTTAAAAACTTCCTTGTTTCATCAGCTATTTAATCTCTAAATTTTATCGAGCTATCTCTATGGCAACTTACCTTTTCGTATTCAGATATTTAATATCTAAGGAGGTTTTTACTTAGCGTTTAAAAATAAATCATATTTCAGATTTTCGTTTTAATGTTAAACTTAACAAATAATTCAACTTAAATTTTACAAAAATGTACGCAAACCGCACAGTACCAATTCTCAAATAAATTGATCATAATTTTTATTAGAACAGTTCTTTAAAACCATTTCATTTTTAAAAACATTGACGTTTTATAAAATAAGACAAATAAATAATATTCGTTTATAGGAGATTTAAGCAATATCAAAAAATGCATTTTTTCTTAACTTGGCCATTGCAAATAAAATTAAGATTTTAATGGAATTATCAAAAAAAAAAATAGGATTTTATTGATATACATTTGGTTCCTAGTTATCAGGGACCAAAAATGAGTTTGTCCTTTGGCCTACTGCATACAAACGAGCTTACCTACTCTGTGACACTTGGTCTATTGTTTATTTGTCTGTTATGAGTTCACTCCGGCTATGGAGGGTAGAAGTAAGGAGGGTCATCTTATATGGGAGAAAAGTTGAAAAAGTGTCCAGTTGTATGCGCTAAATAACAGTTCCAAAATCCTCCACAATCGCGCTGGTGGACGCACAGGGTATGGTATGAATGTAGCAATCGTCGATGAATTGAAGTATGCCGAGTTAAAAAATTTAATGTCATTATCGACTAAAGTAGTTAATTATTGAGAATTTTTATTTTTATTTTTATTTTATTATATTTATGTACTTATTTATTTTGTATAACATAGTTATTTCTTCTTATTAATATATTAATTTATTTTTTGATATTCACAAATAAGCGTTAAATCGTTAAATGATACGTAAAAAAATAATCATATATTGTTTCCCACTTTATGCCGATTTTTAAAAATATATATTTTTGAAGCCTACTCTAACAATATTTGGCGCTTCTTTTAAGAGTTACCTTGATGCAAATGTGGCGCCATCCTAATTTAATACATTTTGACGGACACTTTTCATATACACAGATGACCCTCCTTACTTCTACCCTCCATAACTCCGACGACGTGAGCGCACAGCTCGTTTTGCGGGAGGGGTGGTAGCGTTAAATAGGTACCTACTTCGCTCGGTCTACCCTGGCCATAATGCTATATTTACACGCTTGCCGAGGCTTGGAAAATGTCTACAAGCTCTAAACCTTTACAAACGCTTGGATGCCATTTACACGCTTGCGAGTATGTTAGTATGTTCCGGACAGGCAAGCTGTGCAGACAAACATGGCAGACGTGGACGTTGAAGTTGTGTCAACGATTGCGTTTGGCTTGAGATATTTTTATCTATACTTTTAATATAATTGTAACTAATTCGAATCTATACATTACATATTTTTTGGAAAATCTTATTGAAATAGAGGTTATTATCGTTACAGAGGCCAAATCTATAGTTTTTAAAATATATGTTTGACTGTCTGTCTGTTTGTTACCGCATCACGGGAAAACCACTGGATAGATTTTGGTGAAATTTGGTATGATGATAGCTGGTTATCTGGGTCAACATATAGTATACTTTTTACTGCGGGAAAATGTCTCATCTCTGAGAAATGTATAAACTTTAAAACGTAAATAAAAGAAAGGAAGTGAAAAGTTCGGCAGAGAATATGGTAGATGTTAAAAGGCCATAATTTTGTCGTTAAACGTCATGGTTGGTACGTAGTCGTATAAAGCGCAGCGTAAAAATACCCGTTCAGGCCGAGCTCATAACCGACACAAAATACGCACCAACGTGTAAATACGCTACAAGCGCTTGCCGTAAGTTTCCTTTGATCTGTGTTTAAAGACCAACACTAGCCTGGATCGTGCTCACACAAGCCAAGCCAAACACCCCGTTCACACATTTGTGTTTGTGGACGCTGTGGACGAAGGAGTATCCATTAGCAAAGTTATCTAATGTCATTTTTTAATAGGTTGTTTTTGGTCTGTGACAGATATACTCTATGGTTTGACAATTGTAGTTTAATCATCAATCACTTGTGTCTTTTATGTTGTAACTTGTGATAAATGTAATGTTGTTATGACTTGCTTTATCAAATATACTATTTGGTGACAATTTGTACTGTTGTTGCATTTGTCTCTCTGCTCTCTCTGACCTTTGTACATTAGTGAACTCTTATAAATTCGATTAATATAATTAAATAGTGTTGAAATTTTGTCATATTTAGCTTAAAGAATTAAAAAAATGTCTTTAAATAAACTAATTGGAGGAGATTGTGGGGGTAATAATTCGCTCGTTCAACTTACTAATATTGTAAGCCGTGATGCATCAATTACGCAGAACCTTTCTCAAGCTGATCGATTCGTCAATGAGTTTATGTCACAAAATTCTCAACACCCACAGACCTTTAATATGAACGCTTTATTGAACAATATGCCTGAAGTAGAAAAAACAATTCCTCAAGCTGGGCAACTGCCTTCAACAAGTCAGATACCTCATGTAAGTTTACAAAGACATGCTCCTTGGTTAGCTGGACCATCAACATCATTCATGCCGGCTTCAATGAGATCATTTAATATGCCTTACGCACCTTCATTTCAACCACAAACTTCTTCTAATGTGCAAATTCAATA
This sequence comes from Argynnis bischoffii washingtonia, assembly GCA_033884665.1. Taxonomy (NCBI): domain Eukaryota; kingdom Metazoa; phylum Arthropoda; class Insecta; order Lepidoptera; family Nymphalidae; genus Argynnis; species Argynnis bischoffii. The sequence continues at coordinate 4,853,049 of CM066616.1, read as the reverse complement.
TATGAATGAGTCTGACTTAGAGAACACATCAGATACTAATGTTAAAGCAAAAGCACAAGAGTATGTAAATAGTGTTAAACAAGATGATGAAGTCGCTTACAATGAATTTATGTCTTTTATGAAAAGGATAAGTGCTGGTGAATTAAATTTAGGTGAAGCAGTTGAAGGGGAGCAGAAAAAAATGACTAAAGATGAAATAGTAGAAGAGATGGCTGAAAAATATAAAGATGAATGGGCTAAACTTAGTAACATTGATGAATATTGGGACACTGAAACTGCTAATGGTATTGCAAAGGAATACTCTTTTACAGAAGGAAATATTATGTTAGAAAATAAAAGTGCTTTAGAAATTGGTAAAGAAAAATTAAAAGTAGGAGACATTCCAGGTGCTGTGCTTTGTTTTGAAGCAGCAGTACAACAAATGCCTGATTCAGCAGAGGCTTGGTTCCTTTTAGGAAGTACACAAGCAGAAAATGAACAAGATCCTCTAGCAATAACTGCATTAAAGAAATCTCTAGAATTAGACCCTAGACAATTAGAAGGTTATATTACATTAGCAGCAGCTTATACCAATGAAAATATGTCCAAGTATGCATACTTATCATTAATAGACTGGTTAAAGGCTAGTCCAAAATACAGTGATATGTTTCCTCAAGATGTCAATGTTCAAAAGATGAATCTTAAGGAACTTGAAGCATATGTGACATCTTTTTATCTAAAAGCAGCACAGCTAAATCCTTCTCAAGTTGATCCTGACATTCAGAATGCATTAGGTGTTATTTTTAATATAAACCAGCAATATGATAAGGCAATTGATTGTTTTAAGGCAGCATTGATGGTGTCACCAGACAATGCTAAACTTTGGAACAGACTTGGAGCCACACTGGCTAATAGCGACAGATCAGTTGAAGCAGTTGATGCATACCAACAAGCACTAAATTTAGAACCTGGTTATATCAGAGCTAGGTTTAATGTTGGCATTACATGTATGAATTTATCAGCTCACAAACAAGCAGGTGAACACTTTTTGGTAGCATTAAACCAGCAATATAAGGCTAAAAGCATGTTTCCAGGCACAACATTGGCTGATCCTAGTTCTTCAACAATTTGGACAACATTGAGGATGGTCTGCTCTTATATGGGGGAGCATGACATTGCCAAACTAGTTGACGAAAAAAATTTAAGTGAACTCAATAAATTCTTTGAAATTGATCCTTAATAACATTCCATATTATTGATTACATAATACAATTATATTCTGATAAGCATTATCGCATGTGATATTTTATAGGCAATGGGCAATATATGTAAGTTAAATATAATTGGATATAGATATTGTTATATTTTTATATGTGTTTGGTAATAAAGTTATGAGGATAATTGTATGGACTATTATTACTATAATATGAAACTTGATCATATATATACTATTGGATAAATTGCTAATAAATAAAAAGAAATATTGGTTGTATTTAGCTTATAGTATTTATTATGGTTTTACTAATTTTCATGTAAAAAACTGCACAGTGAATTATCTAAAGGACATCCTTGTGGATGGTTTTTATAAAACCAACACTGTTTGACTTTAATTTTTAATTTTTCATTGTTTTTCTTCCTTTTGTTTTTCATCATTTCATCTACAGTTCTGGGATACCTTAACTGCACTGTGCCATTTCGAACCTCAAAGATACTATGATTATTTTTGAGTAAAGTCTGCAGTCCGCCACATTCAGATTTTAAGATTTTTAAATTATCAGGTGATATAAGTTGTACAAGTTCATTTATTTCAGCTTTCTTGCCTCTTGACCAATTTTGCTCTAAATTACAATCTTCAAGCAAAAATTTAGTAATTTGTTTAACTATTATGTCAATAGTACTCTTATCTATCTGTGTGCAATTTTTTACTTTTTCTACAGCTTCTCTAGTTTTAAAATCACTTACATTAGTCGCATCTTTTCCTAAACCAATATCTTCATTAACTAAGTCTTGGATTAAAATAATTTTTTTTATATGTTCATTTTCGTTGTAACTTCTTGTTTGACCAACAAAGCATATTCTTTTTGTACTTGGAATTTTCAATCTGTCTACTTGTGTTTCAAATCCGCAATATTCACATAGTTCTTTTATATGTTGCAAATATTCTGTGTATTGGCTTTTTGATGAATCTTTTCTTCTATATTTAGTACCATCAAAGTTATAAGCACAGCAAGGTAGAAGGAAGAACTTACAGTTATAGGAAGATTTTGCTGCAATTACTGGTATCCATGGCGTCAATTCATCAGAATGGTTACCAATAACCCAGTCTACATTGGAAAATATATTTGTATTTAAAGGAGTTATGGTATATTCCTGGAAAATAAATATATCACATATTAATAGTACATAAATTATATCTGTATCATATGTATTTTGTTTTAATAAATTATAATATAAACATTACTAACTTTTAATTCAACTGTATCAGGATACATATCCCATATTTTCCGTTTTCTTACATCAACTCCAAATCCAGTGTGTCCTTCCATAGTCAATATATATACAAGAAGTCCATTTCCGCAACCAATATCAGCAAATGTCTGAGGGTGACTGTAATCTTCCCATAAGAGGAGTAAATATGTGGCAATAGCTACATCTTCATACACGAACTTTAATGGATCTGTACTCTCTGGCCAGATCTAAAATAAAATATTGTACATTTAAAAATCAAAATCAGCTGTATGTTGTAATTCTATGTGAAAAACACAATTTTTTACCTTAACCATCTCTTTTCCATACTTCATTTTAAGAAGATTGTATTTTGTGTAGTACTTTTCATTTCCAACCAGTGCTAAAGATTCACTCCAAATATGCGCTGGCTTTGTAGATAATTCTTCACTCCACTTTATAAGTTGGGGTAATACTGTATCTTTCAACCAAAAATAAGACTTCATTGTACAGTCTGTAAAAGTAAAAAAATGTAGTAATATACATAAAATATTAAATATAATTAATACAATGTCTAAACAAACCAGACTAACCAGAACTGATTAAAATAATATCATTATCTTTTAATAGGAAAGTAAATGGAAATGTTGGACATAATTTTTGGGCAAGTTGTCGAGGTGTAATGTCATAAAATGTTGCTTGTTTCTTAAGTTTATTGATACAAATCATTTGAAATGCGTGTGATTCAAAGTAACTTTTAGGAAGAAGTTCTAACAAGATAATTTCTAATCCAGCTGCGTGATCAGTAATTTGAAAATTATTTTTTTGAGATAGTTCATTAAGAAATTCTTCAGTATTTGTAACTATTTTTAATTCATATTTTTCAAAGTTGTCATCCCAATTGCTATTTTTTGTTTCAATATAATGTTTCTTCAAAATCGTTGAACCCCACAGCTTTTTATTTACAACATGAGGTTTTGTTATTAATATGTTAACAGACTGCCAAAAATTTTGGACACTAGTTGTGGTTTTTGATTTTCCATCGTTCCAGCCATCCATTTTAAAGGATTCTTATCTTAAACAAATCACAGATGAATTGATTAAACTCAAGAGGTAATTTTTTATTTCAAATTAAGTAGGTAAGTAATAAGATGGTTGAAGTAACATTTTGACTTTTAAGTATTGATGAATGACAAATAGAGCCAGAGGTTTTGAGTAGGTATTGACATTTGACATTGTTTTTAGCAGTTGGCAACATGTTGGCACCATTCATCTAAGCAATGTTATTGTTGTTTTTTTTAATTTGAATGCATTTTAATATAGTGCAAAAGGCGTACCGTGTAGGTAACTGTATTGTTTATTATGTAACAATTATAGTATTTCTGAATTTTGAAACATAAATTAACGCTACTTAATATTTTACTTATTTTTATATTTCATTATATTCACATTTGATTTATTTAATTTAACTATATTAAGAAAACTATTTACTTATGTTATTAGAATATCTCATTTATTAATTTTAAAATGAATACAGGCTTTAATTTCCTCAACGAGAACATTGGTAAGTCTAATATATTTATTATTCCATAATGATTAATGACTCGATTCGACAACCATGGATGACAAATAAAGTCGACAACTTGTCAATTGTCATTTTTTGGTTTACGCTGACAATTTACGTCATAGCTGTAATTTCAAATAATTTAATTCAAGTAATTTTTAAAAGTATTTAAATTTTATTACACATTCATTATTAATGTTAGCGTTAAAAATATTCTCAACAATCTATGTAGGTAATGTCATACACTGAGCTTGAACATGGATATCAAGGGTTGCGACAAGCTACTCAGCCACAGTTTTACGTCGGCGATGATGGAAATCTTGTCCCAATAAGATCTCCTGTGAGTACGTACACACACAATGAGTAGCAGTGAATTAAAAAAAAATATCAATATTTTGTAACACATTTTGCTTTCCAGTCACATTGTCTTACATGATTTTCGGACATTTGAACTAGACTTTACTTTACTCTATACTACTAAAATCAATATTTGTAAGTCTATATGAACAGATAATCTTCCATTAGCTAGATGTAAATGAAGTAGTAACAACATACTGCAAATATGGTTAAATAAACATATGGAGCATTATAAAGACTTCTGATATTTTGTTTACTACCATGAACATAGAGTTGTGTTATTTATAGCCTCCAAAATAATGACAATGACAAGTGAGGTAACATAACATGCTAATTTGTGTCAAGAATATCTTGGTTATCATGTGTTATGTAGTTCTAACCAATCATTTGTGAGTTCACTTATACTACTTATCATAAAATTGTATATAATTATGATAATGCTATGAGTGTGAATGATGGAGTGGCAGTGGCTTAAGGATTGGTGGCGTTTGAAAAGATGGAGAAATAAAAAAAAGAAGGAACAAAGTGATGATGAAGTTTGCTATTGTGATGATTGTCTGCCCGATGTGAGCTATGATTGAAGCATTACTTTTCAGTTTTGTCACATTATTGTTGTTTCAATATTTAAAATTTATGATTTATCTTGTTATTACATCACATAATATGTAAAAAGTGCATGCATTTATTTTTGAAGGAATTCATGTAAAAATATTAATTGTTTGACGTTTTCCACTTTCATATTTACATAGTAAATTATATATTTTTAATTCTTATATTTCCATAATAATATTTGAAATAATATGCTTAAAGTTAATGAATTTAAAGCTGCTTTAGTCAAATGAATAGAGTTAAAATCTCACAGTACAAAAAAATGCTTAATCAAGCAATAATATAGAAGTTCTAATACAAAATGCTACATGCTTCAAACTGTTTATTAATAAAAAATAATTTATATATATGTATATATATATACACACGTTTATATATATATATACTATGTGGAATATTATCATAGGGCGAGTTGGATCTGTGCGAGTCTCTAGACCCACACGGGGATGGCGGAGGCAAGAAGGTGGTGGTCGGCGTATGCGCCATGGCCAAGAAGTCGCAGTCCAAGCCTATGAAGGAAATCCTCACCCGCCTCGATGAATTTGAGTTCATTAAGATGCTTGTCTTCCCAGAGGAGGTTATCCTTAAGGTTCTGCTCAATATCTAACATCTAGTGGAACAAAATAGCTTTCATGCTTCGCATTATGTATGTCAAATGTCACATTGTGAAGTATTATTTTGTTTCACTACTATAACTTTTTACAAGATTTTTATATTAACCTAGCACAAGTGTGGAACTCTCAGTCTTATAATGGATGTTTGCCTATTAGTTTATATCTTTCTGCATGAGATTATTTCGAGCAGCAAATAGCTTCATGTAAAGGATAAAGTTTCAATACAAATTCAATAAACTTCGCTTTAAGTGCTTGGGTCGTGTTGCGTATTTAATTCTGGAACGCTTATAATTATGCGATTGTTTCATAATTTGCGCTAGAACTGGATGGGTTAGGATTAAAAAAGTATTTAAAACTTGCAGACGCCGGTTGAGGAGTGGCCGATTTGCGATTGCCTTATATCATTTCATTCGAAAGGCTTCCCTCTTGATAAAGCCATTCAATACGAAAAATTAAGGAAGCCGTATGTGATCAACAACCTTCACATGCAATATGATATTCAGGTAATTTATCTAACATCGTTTGCTTTAGCTATGGTTTCTCGTATCTGTCGCTATCTTTGTTGAATGTGTAAACCGTAAAATACGTCACCGCCTCATATAGTAACGACCTACATGATAATTATGATGAAATATTTTTAATGGAACTAAATCTTTGAATTTTAAATGAGTTAATAATGAAATTTATAAAAAAATACTTAAAATATTTTTTTATAAATACGCACTTTATAAAACTCTTAGTACCTATATTACTAGCGACATACCCTCGCTTCGCTCGGGTGCGTCCCTAGTTACGCGGATGTTGTTCGTAATTTCATGGATTTTAATTTTTTACGCGGATCCCTAATCCTTTTTCTAAAATAAATGTAGCCTGAGTTACTCCTTATAACATTAGCTATTTGTAAGTGAAAGTCCCGTCATTCGGTCTCGCCGTCAGTCAGAGATTAGCCGGAACAAACAGACAGACATTTTTTTTATTATAAGTACCATATATGGTACTTATATGGTACTTTCATGTGTATTTCTTAAAAATCTGTTATTTTGACATTACAAACAGACACTACAATTTTATTTATCTGTATAGATGTCTAGTATCGGTTTCCTCTTAAACAAGTAAAGGATTTTGAATTTCAATAATTACAATGATGGACCTCTACAGTCATCAAGGTTGGAAAAATATTCAAAAAAGTTAATAGAGAATATTTTATTTGATTATTTTGTATATTTTTAGGCATTTTTTTAAGGTTGGGTAATGCATTTAGGCACGAAGTATGGGACTCACCGGCAAAGCCAGTACTACCCTACACTACTAAAACCCAACGGAACCTCCTCCGTCTTAATGGGGCGCCGTAGGATCGCTTACGTATTCAAGCACGACGCCCCGACTGCAGGTCTGCCGAAGCAAACCACAACAACCATGGGCTTGTTCCACGGTCTACTCCTCTATCAGAGAAGTGCCAGGAACAACCCGCATAGCATACCACCCACCGAGGTGGGCCACCTCCCAGTGCGCTTCTTGGCTTTGCAGCCGGTTGTATTGCTGGGCATTACAGAGCCCCCCAACCCCGACATTGGGGGGGATATTTTAAGGCAATTAATAAAACGATTTATCTAAAATTAAAATAATAAATAAAATTAAAACATTAATTATAAATAGGAAACTTAACTAACGTCGGAGTTATATGACAAAATTTAAAAACCTTTCAGGATCGTAGAAAAGTATACGCGATATTAGAAGGCGAGGGGATTGAAATACCACGTTATGCAGTCTTAGATCGTGACTCTCCCGACCCTAAGCGTAAGTATCAGATATAATTGTAAAACTAATGGATTAATGAGATGTTAATATTAGATATAATACTGACCACTACTATATAGGGGAAAGTTTGTATGGGCGTGTGTATGTTTTTTACTCCTTCAGGCTCAAATAAGTGGCTGGGTTTGAATGAAATTTAGCACACAGATAGATTATAACCGAGAGTAGTACTAGGCATCTAGTAGTATAGCATAATTTTGTATTTACTATATGTAATTTGTTAAATAAAAAAATATATTTTGAAGTTTCCACTTAAAGAAAAGCTATGTCACATGAATGAGCACATCTTAATATGACAAAAATTGAGTCTCAAACCTTTGAGCAAAATGTCTCTAGTACATTTGTATTTACTGAGCAGACCACGAGCTGGTAGAGTCCGAGGACCACGTGGAAGTGAACGGCGTGGTGTTCAACAAGCCCTTCGTAGAGAAGCCTGTGTCAGCGGAGGACCACAACATATACATATACTACCCTACATCCGCGGGCGGTGGCAGCCAGCGACTCTTTAGAAAGGTAGCTTAAATATTTAAATATTACACAAAAAGTTATTAATAGTCTAAAGACAAAAGTCTACGACCAGTGTGTGTATTGCCAGTAGCAAACATGAAACATGTCCCCCAAATGTGTGCGTATTTTGTCGTGATGGTGGGAGGGGATTGTGTCTTATTAACGTCTGGCAATTCAGTCGGGCGTGAAGCCAAGAGGCAAACTGGAAGGAGACCCACCTCCGTGGGCTGTGTGCTATGCGGGTTGCGCCTGGTACCTGTCTGATAGCAGAGTGTACGGTGGGAGCAACCCCTTGACTGTATGGTCTGCTTCGGCAGGCAGCCGTCAGGGCGTCGTGAGTGTGTGCAAAGCAATCCTGCGACGCCACATTAAGACAGGGAAGGGTTGCGTTGGATTTTAGTGGATAGTACTGGATTTACCAGCGAGTTCCACACCCTCCTGTATTATACAGATGGTATGTATATTTTCCAATTATAAATTATTAAAAAGAACGGTACAGAGATTTGGCCGCTCATGATAAAGCCTCATAAGAAAGCTCAAAGTCACCCAGAGAACAATGGAAATGGAGTTAGGAGTTTTCCCGCGAGATCGAATCAGAAATAAGGACATACACAAAAGGAATTAACGGCAACTCGTCGAATCTCCAAGCTCAATGGCAGTGAACGGGGCACATCGCCAGCAGAAAAGATGGTCATTCCAATGTAATGGAACTGGATGTGGATGGCACAAGACCAGCAGTCGTGGAAATATTTGGGGGAGGCCTATGTCCAGCAGTGGACGCCTTTCGGCTGAGATGATATTGACAATAGTATCAGTAATTACGTTTTTTTATAATTATGCTATTATAAATACAACATGTTTTGAGTTAGTAAGTGTTGAATTATGTTATACTTTTGCTGAACTGCCAACGGCTGGATATAAGCTACTAGCTTATATCCAGAATTAAGGACTTATTATTATCAATTGTTAAGATAAGACATTGTAGTCGGCCTTGTGTCCCCTAATATTTTATAAAATAAGTCGAATTCTCGCGCTGTAACTTCCTTATTATTACACATTATTTTTGTATTATGTTTACGCTATAGAAAAGACAAACAGAGGAAATCCTATTTCCAAAAGGTACCATCTCGACCCTTTGGTTACGAAACCCTAAACCAAAGAATAACAATGCACATGTCACGCATTATATGAATACAATTTTTACAGATCGGAAGCCGCAGCAGTATATATTCGCCGGAATCAAGAGTCAGGAAAACGGGTTCTTTTATTTACGAAGACTTTATGCCCACTGATGGTAAGACAAAGACGTGCATACGGTTGACCGTTTTTTTTATTTTTTATTAATGCCTCGACTAACCCTTGTTATTTGAATGTTATAATTATACATATATAGGTAGAATATTTACTATTTTTGGTAAGTAGATTCCCTATCGGTTGTAGTGCAGAACTAAGCACAAGTAAGCTAGTAAACGAAATTAATAATAACTACTAAGTAATTTTAAATCTTTAACTGTATTTTGGGCCGAGTTGTTTCCTTATAATTAAATTTTACATTAGAGGTGAGTTGCTTTGGGTCCATAGGGCAATACATATATAGGGTGGATCGTGGGAGCTGCACCGTGGCTGTGTGGCTTGCTTCGGTAGATAGTCGTTGGGACATCGTGGTTGCTTGCGTAAGGGATCCTGCGACGCCCCATTAAGTGAAATGTGTGAAACTCGTCAAAACGAATCACACGAGCTCAAACTCGAGGGGTTACCAGAGCCACTGAAGAGTTCCACTATCTACCATTCGGCTCCATCAGCACATCAGCTCCAGGACAAATTATAGCATTATCATCGAATTACTAATATCTACAAAATTCATTTCCATACGATAATTAGAAATACGTGAAATTGACTTCCAAGACTTAATTACATTAGGTTAATTACAAATGAATATCTTCAAAAAGCGTGTAAAAAAGTGTTGTATAGTCGACAGAGGTCCATAGAGGTTTGTGGCAAGTCACGGCACTTTCCAGGGACAGACGTGAAAGTGTACACGGTGGGGCCGGACTACGCGCACGCGGAGGCGCGCAAGAGCCCGGCGCTGGACGGCAAGGTGGAGCGCGACTCCGAGGGCAAGGAGATCCGCTACCCCGTCATACTCTCCAACCAGGAGAAGCTCATCTCGCGCAAGGTGTGCCTCGCCTTCAAGCAGACCGTCTGCGGGTTCGATCTCTTGAGGTTTGTCACCGCCGGTTTTTAATGGATTTTTTTTTTGGATTTACCGATTTTAATAATAAAATAATAAATATGTTGAGACATTAATACACAGCACCATCTAGTTCCACGGTAAGCTACGAGACTTGTGTTATGGATACCAGATAGTTGATACATATATATAACTTTAAATACATACATATTATAAATATAAACACCGATGACTGAATACAAACATTCGTGCTCATCATACAAATGAATGCCCCCAGTGAGACTCGAACCCGCGACCGCTGGCACAGCAAGCAGAGTCACTACAAACTGAGCCAAACGTGTCGTCATCATAATAATTCTTCGTCATAATAATTCTTGTGTGACGTAAATATTTTAAGAATGAACTTCCCCTTAAAACAAATTAGTAACTTTTAAATCATATGTATGTGTATTTTATGCCTTAAGAAGCGTTTATTTCTTCAAATATGAAAGTTATCTGTAAATTTATAAATTGTTACTGAAATTGATTTGAAACTTCTATTTTTAGTTATTTCCGTCGCTTTTTAGCTTGGTGCCTAAGCTCCGTTGGCAACGATAGAAACACAGGACTTTAATCTTTTTCTAATAAATATTATGTGGAGTAATTAATACTTGAACAATGAAATGATTGGCACAAAAAGTGATTTTATAAATATTACACTTTGCTCAGACATTGAATTGTGAAATTAACTACGATACAAGAAAATATAAAAGTATCACCTGTACCAGTATTGTAATTGTCTATTATTCTTTATAGATTGTTCTTAACGTAATTAATCTTTAGTATCTCGAAGGACATAAATAAAACAAAAGAAAAAAATTGCATAATAATAATAAATATAATATATTACTTCAATAACAATTGTATTGTCATTCCATCCATTGTTCAATTAATCGTTTGTATAAAACGTGAATAGTTCTCGTTTTTAAGAAATCAGTATATTTATTTGATAGATAATTAAAAGGCCCTGTTGAAAAATTCCAATAGGATCTCATCAAGAGCGACAAAGCCACATAGAAACCAATAAATATTTATTGGATTTATTGGATTTTGATGAGATCCTATTGGAGTTTTTAAATAGGAGGTTGAATGCTAGAGCGCCTGCTTCGTTTCACCAGAGCGAACGGCAAATCGTTCGTGTGCGACGTGAACGGTTTCTCGTTCGTGAAGAACTCGAACAAGTACTACGACGACTGCGCCAAGATCCTCGGCAACATGATCCTGCGCGAGCTGGCGCCCACGCTGCACATCCCGTGGTCGGTGCCCTTCCAGCTGGACGACCCGCCCATCGTGCCCACCACCTTCGGCAAGATGATGGAGCTGCGCTGCGTGGTGGGCGTCATCCGCCACGGCGACCGCACGCCCAAGCAGAAGATGAAGGTCGAGGTGCGCCATCCGAGGTCAGTCCGCACATACATATACACTTTGTTCGTATGTTCATTTTGAATTAGTTTTTTTTTTATAAAAAATTTGGTGCGTGACGTCTGGTTATCACTTGATGGAATTTTTGTTTTGTAAATGAGCGTGCTTAGAAATTTTCAATTAAATTTAAATTCAAGGTAAATATAACTTGGGTAGGAATAAAAAAGCTTATTTTTATTTAATATTTTTTTTTGATGTTTGGAATAAATACTAAATTACGTAAGGTATTTTAATAATACAATGCAAACAATTACATGTGATTTTTTTATTATTTATATGAATATTTGCGTGTATGTATGTATGTTTCATGATGTCCTCGCCAATGCTCAATTTTAAATTGATTCCATGATCATCGTGTGGCCCCATAAAATAATAAAAAAAAGATTATAATATAAGATCAAGAAGGAAGACTTAAGTTTTACGAGACAAAATCACTATTGAATTAACATTCCAACATGTACATAGATTCTTCGAAATCTTCGAGAAGTACTCGGGGTTCAAGCACGGGCACGTGAAGCTGAAGAAGCCGAAACAGCTGCAGGAGATCCTGGACATCGCGCGCGCGCTGCTCGCCGACATACACACGCGCCACGCCGACCCCGAGATAGAGGAGAAGCAGGGCAAGCTCGAGCAGCTCAAGAGCGTGCTCGAGATGTACGCTTGTAAACTTACACGCTACACCTGTACACTTACACACTACACTTATACACTTACTACACTTGTACACTTACTACACTATTGTATGTTTGTGACGTCGTCAGGCTAAAGCGGCTGAATGAATTTAGATGAAATTTAGTCGACAGATAGATTAAGACCAGGAGTAACACATGGCTACCGTTAGGCACCTATGCAGCAAGGGTAACACGCACTGTACTAATTACGTTTTTCCCGAAAGAATTATGTCTTAGAGTTTTCTTTTGAAATTCTCAACCACAGCCTAAAATTGGAAAGCTAGTGTGTCACACCTTCCTACCACCTCTACTAAGAGCTCAAGTCGTGTTGAGGCTGTTGCACCCATATGTGACACTGAGTGAACAATGAACATAGAATATATCTGAATTAGTACATACGCACTTCTACTATAATATCTTTTGCGAATCTATATATATATATATAACACATAAACAAACATTCAAATGTGATATGTTTTGGAGGTTTTATAAATAAACGTCTTCTTCGGTGTGAGACATGTTTAATAATCAAAATATATTAAATATACTTATAATCAAAACTTAGCTTAGTGGGTGATCGACACATGTATGGAAGATATATGAGCGCTTTATATAAGGTAGAGCTTACATTAGACTTATCGCTATACTATACTATATTACTATACTTAATATATAAACATTTTACACTTCAAACATGTATGTGTGTATGTCACAGGTACGGTCACTTCTCGGGCATCAACCGCAAGGTGCAGATGAAGTACCAGCCCCGCGGGCGCCCGCGCGGCTCCTCCTCGGACGACGGTAACGCCGCGCACGGTCCGACACCCATTACCTCATACATTATATTATACCCAGTGTTGCCATTTTAATCAGAAAATAACTACCATTTTATACATGTGTTCACGTAAATCAATTTTTTAATATTATAATATGCTCATTGAAGTTAAAATAGAAATGAAAGTTGTGACGTCGTATAAAATATTTTTATAATCTAAATCTGAATTTGTTTAAAATTAATTATATATTTCAAGAGTTATTTTTTGTTAAGGTGGCAACACTGTCACGTGACACGCTTGCTATGCACTGCGACTCCAAATGATGAGCTTTTAAATACTTCAATACAAGCACTATTATCGCAATATTATCATGGCAAAAGCTAGAAACAATATATTTGCGTCATTTAAGATAATTTAATGAATAGAAAGTGAAACACAATATTAATGAGAGATCATATTTTAGATGTTTAGTTGTTTTTTGTTGAATATACTTATATTGTATGTATAAGGTTTTTTGTTCATAATCTTTTTTTTATGCTCATTTTCAATAAGCACTATTAATAAATACAATACAATCAAACTACTGCTTGCTATTATCAGTCATATTGCATAGTAAGAAGTCGTTATAGTTTTTATTTAATTAGAATTTTCCCCGTTCTGTAAATAAAATTCACACACAACCGATTTGAAGATAATAATCAAAATCCCATTCAGTTTTATCAAATTTCAATTCACTTTAGATGGTTTCAAAGATTTGATTTTATTTTGTTTTTAATACAAAACCTGACATGAAGTCCAGTTCAATCATAACCTAATCATAACATTAATAATATTTTCCTTCTTATATCTGACTACTATATATGTATGTAAAAGTTTGTATGTGTGTACGTTTGTAACTCCTACACGCCTAAACGTTTCGAGTTTAGACTTATTTGAATAAAATTTAGTACATTATATATGTACTAAATTTTATTCAAATAAGTATGTAGGGCATTGAGTAACACATAGACTTCTGTTAGACACCCAACGACATACCCGAGCGAAGCAAGGGTAAGTCGATAGTTGTAAATATATTAGTTATTAATTCAATATAAGAATCGTAATAATAGCGTTGGTCCAGTAGGTTGCGATGGAGAGCCGTCTCTGGTGCTCATCCTGAAGTGGGGCGGCGAGCTGACGCCGGCCGGCCGCATCCAGGCCGAGGAGCTGGGCAGGATGTTCCGCTGCATGTATCCCGGGGGACAGGGCAGGCATATACCCGGTGGGTTGACTATTTTCCTATTTTAAGTTTCATTGGTCTAGTATATACGTAGTATGTACAGTTGCGCATTAAGAGGTCCTAGGTTCGAGTATAGAGTCGGGCCAAGTTTAGTTATTGAGTGTTTGTGGCAAGAATGTCCCAAAAATACCCTGGAGTTGGGAAGTTGGCGGTGTTTCACGGTGGTGTAAAGCCGTCGGTCTTGCGCCTGATCTCTCACCAGTCGTGTTGAATGGACGTCCCATCGGAATTGAAGAGTGATAGGAATATAATAGTATAATAGTGAGTATACTTGTGTCTGCGGGAACACTTGTGTACTATAATATCTCCAGTGCAGTTTGCTAGTCTCTGAGATTGGCTGCCGTGGCCGAAATCGGTCGGGAGGACATTATAATAATAATTATAATACATACTATGTTATAAATGTGAAAATGTGTTTGTTTATCCTTTTTTCTCATCGAAACGGAGTGATTTTTTTGTGAACATTGAGGGTTGGAGAGTGATATAGGCTAATTTTTACCGCAGTAGATTATATCATTCCCAGGGGCATATACGTTATAATATAACCCACAACAACTCATACCTATGTATAATATATAGTCTATCTATTCCATACTAACCGTTAAATCTTACCAAGGAACGAACCCGAGTTAAGCGAGGGTGAGTCGCTAGTAATATATAAATACGAAAATATGTTTGTAAAATTTACGTTGATTTGTTATTCATAGTAATGAAAAAATGAAGTGATTTGCACAAAAATAATTATATATGAATGTACTCAGGCGAGGCGGGCACGCAGGGGCTGGGGCTGCTACGCCTGCACTCCACGTTCCGCCACGACCTGAAGATCTACGCGTCGGACGAGGGCCGCGTGCAGATGACGGCCGCCGCCTTCGCCAAGGGCCTGCTCGCGCTCGAGGGCGAGCTCACGCCCATCCTCGTGCAGATGGTCAAGAGCGCCAACACTAACGGCCTGCTGGATAATGACTGCGACTCCTCGAAAGTGCAAAATATGTGAGCTCCACAATAGTGTATTATATTTGCTTATCATATTATATATTGATGCAATTTGCAAGCTTAGCATCTAACTGTATATGTGTAATATTTTATATAATAGTTCATACAAAATTTTATATTGCAACGTTTTTAATTTTGTACGTTAAAATTATTAAGTCGGTTCTTTATTATTTCTTTTAGGGATTAATCTCGTATTCATAACAGATAATACATATTTTTGATCAGTTTTCAATTTATAATTTCATATATTTAGCCCTCTGTATGAATAATGTGTACGCGTGGTGTCCGCAGGGCCAAGGCGCGGCTGCACGAGGCCATGCAGGTGGAGCGCGATTTCAGCCTGGAGGAGCGCGCGCGCATCAACCCGTGCTCGTCGCTCAGCATCGCGGCCGCGCTCGACTTCGTGAAGAACCCGGCGCGCACCTGCGCGCACGTGCACACGCTCATCCGCCGCCTCGTGCGCATCGTGCTCGCCAAGCGCGACGACGCCAAGTCCAAGGGTGAGACACGCACGCGCGAACACACACACACACGCACACACACACAGACACAAACACACGCACGCACACGCACACACACACACGCGCACACGACGCCTCGTGCGACACTAATATGTTAGCGCCGTAGACAGATAATTCTATAGACACCTGCAAAGCGTGTCGCAGAAAGAGACAAAAAACTATCACTTTTACACCTTTTAACACTACAACGCACCATTTTTTTTTAATTTCTTAAGTACTTAGTCTAAATTGTTCACAACAAAATATAACACAACTTATTTTAACTCTAAAGCACTTAAAACTGTATTTTACAAGAAGACGATAGTCGCTACTTGTCAAATTTTGTTTAGCAAATTAGTGTGCTAACCTTGAAATACGTGACACTCGTCGTGAAACAAAAAAACTCATTGTTCTGTTTCATTTCTTTACACGACATCGGCGTAAGTTGCTCTTTTTCTTGTGTGAATGCGACAGAAGATATCGATTTGTCTATAGTATTTTCTGTATATGGTTAACGCGGATGTATTAACGCGGATATCCCGGATATATTAGCACGGATATGTTAGCCCAGATAAGTTAATAAGGATATGTTAACACGTATACATATGTAAGGACGGTATATGTTAATAAGAAGCGTTAGCGCAGCGTCTATAAGAATTCCACACGATGTTGACATCGCGCTCACTGTACGTCAAAAAGCCGCCGTGTGCATAGGCCCTAATAATTGACTTACATTTGAGGTTTATGCTTTCTTTCGTTCGTTGATTTCTTTATGGAAAGTGTTTTCTGTGTCTCTTCCCCAGCACACGACATTCTGCCATGAATTGTCTTTGTCATGGATTGACACCTGTCGTATCGATTAAATATGAAGCATGTTTTAGGCGCTCCTATTATGATGTAAAGATGTTCTACCGGAAAATATTATTAACATAACTTTTCACTATCTAGATACAATTCTATACCACGGCGAGACATGGGAGCTGATGGGGCGACGGTGGGGCAAGATAGAGAAGGACTTCTGCACAAAGAACAAGACGTACGACATATCTAAGATCCCAGACATCTACGACTGCATCAAGTACGACCTGCAACACAACCAGCACACACTGCAGTTCGACCAGGCCGAGGAACTGTATATTTACGCTAAGTACTTGGCCGACATTGTTATACCACAGGTAATAACATAGATTTTTTTATCTATAAACCTATTGTCTATGTATGTTAATAGCCCTTTTTAATGACCCACTGCTGGTCACGAGCCTCCTTAATGCGAGAGGGTACAGGCCATAGTCCATCACGCTGGCCAAGTGAGAGTTTTCGGACTTTATAAGTCTTTCGAACACTTGCCAGGCTCTCTCAGATGTCTGAGCAAGTTTCCTCACGATGTTTTCCTTCACAGTTAGATAAGTGGTAACCATATTGGAAATGATTCGCATATAAAAATATCAAAAGTGTAACACACGCGATTGAAACCCGCTTCACTCGATTTCCCAAGCAAGTGCACTACCACCAAAAAAACATTAAGAAGTTCCTATGGGTTGATTATTGCTCTGTTAGAAACTAAAGTACCTGGGCGACCGAGCTTCGCTCGGAGTTCTTGAAAGATTGTATATTTTACATTAAGTGACTGAGTGTTACTGAGAAAGTTGTATAGATGTCGCGATAAGAATAATTTTCTTTTTAATTTGGCTTAAAAATAATTTTACATTAAGTGACTAAGTGTTACTGAGACAATTGTATAGATGTCGCTATTAAATTTTGCGTAGAATAATGCATAAGAAAAACGCATGAAAACTCGAAAACACGCGTTCTCCCAGACATGTGACTAATCTAGATCAATTTTTCGCCCCCGAAAGCCCCCATATACAAAATTTCAGCAAAATCGTTAGAGCCGTTTCCGAGATCGCTGGTATAAATAAATAAATAAATAAATATACAAGAATTGCTCGTTTAAATATATAAGATTATAACTTTTTTTTTAATATTTGTTAAGTTACTAGAATATCATATCTAAATCTCAATTAAGACCTATGTTTCTTTGTAATTTTGTTCAATGCAATTATGTTGTTTGAAAATAAAATACCGTCCAACTGTCACCTTAATGCTATTAATATAACCTTTACACAATTTTTTATTGGAAGCATTTTTACTCTACCTTACGATTTTTTTTATTTCTAAGGGGTAATTTCACTAGGTAATGTATGAATAGGATTGTTTTATATGAAACATACAATGTTACAGGAGTACGGGTTGACGATGCAAGAGAAATTGACCATAGGGCAAGGTATATGCACCCCCTTGCTCAAAAAGATCCGCGCCGACCTGCAGCGGAATATCGAGGAGTCGGGCGAGGAGAATGTAAATAGGCTCAACCCAAGGTAATACAATTTTTTATGAATTTAAATTTAACCATTTTTCTTTCTATTATATAAATAATCGTAGCTTCGTTTCTCTAGTGTAGGTTTGCATAAGGTCACATCAGTGTTTTTGATGGTTGCAGACACCGTTCTATGTTATAGTCAAATAAAGGCTTGTAGGGTAAATAATCATATATAATTATATTACACAAGTATTTTAGGTTATTTTCTTCATTTGTTGTTTAGAAATAGATAGATTTTATTATAATTTTTTCAAAAGTTAGTATTTTTTATATTAAGTAATATGGTTAGATCATTAAACGTTGTCAAACGATACGGTGATTACAACTTACATATAGGTACTCGTACTTGATGATATAGTCTGGTACAGAGTGTACTACAAGATGTAGTCCTCTGTCAGTAATACTTGTGTGTACGGGGGAGCTATAGTGTAGTGCGGCGCGCAGGTACAGCCACGGCGTGTCGAGCCCGGGCCGCCACGTGCGCACGCGCCTCTACTTCACCAGCGAGAGCCACGTGCACTCGCTGCTCACCGTGCTGCGCTTCGGCGGCCTGCTCGACGTGAGTGCGCCCCGCCAGCCGCCTCCCCGGCACTCCCCACCTCCACGCCTCTCCCCACCTCCCCGTCTCTCCCCACCTCCCCGCCTCTCCCCACCTCCTCGCCACTCCTCACCTCGCTCATCAACTCTAACCTTCTTATAAGATAACTTTATGTACTATACTTCTAGAATAAATTTTAACTTGAAAGTATAAACAATTATGTTATTATCCAGCTGTCTTCTTAGTGATTACTTGCTGACTCAAGAATAACATACTAACTTCATTGATTCCCATACACATTTTCTGTTTCGCAATCTTTGGATGGCCAAAGTTAACATTTGTAAATAATAATATTAAGCTTATATACTAATAAATTTAGAGCATACTTAGATAATGAAAGACGAGCAATGGCGACGCGCCATGGAGTACGTGTCGATGGTGTCCGAGCTCAACTATATGTCGCAAATAGTCGTGATGCTGTACGAAGACCCAACTAAAGACCCATGCTCTGAAGAAAGGTACAATATACATTAATATATATTTATACATTAATATAATTAGCAATGAAGTAATTTATTATTTGCCTACAATGTGTCGATTGTGGTGACAATTTTCTATGAACAGTATCCTAATTAATCCATGATGTAAATTTACATGATCAATATACACATTCACAGTACAATATTAAGCACACTAAAAACTACACTATTTCACCAATAGAACCCTATTTAAAATAAAATTTTAGTTTTCTTCAAAATCGGCTTCGACATTTCTTTCTTGCTTTAGAATGTTTTATATCTACTTTACTTGCCAGATCTAATTGCGTGATTTGATGAATTTTTTTTTATAATTCATTCATTGATTCGAAAACTTTCACCGTAAGACGATTGGTAACCTTGTTGAAAATGATTTGCTCATGTAAATATAAGAGGTGTAACACCCGGAATTTGAACACTTGACATGATTTTACAACCAAGCACGTTACCATTGGACTACCACTACCTTCAAAATTATTTAAAATTATGGCACATCATATGCCGGCACTTCCTAAAAAGTTTTTAAAAAGTAATAAATACAATATGGAGACTTCTTTAAAAGTATCTAGTTCATAATACTTTCTTAGATTTACGCGAATATTTGACTTTTTAAATAAAGCTATCTTTTCGGATTATTTCGCGAATTTATTTTGATTTTTGGTTCCCGGCGTTTCGAATGCTTTACAGCTATCACGGTCGCGGGAGAGATTAAGGTTTTAAACATCTCATACGCGTGATATACTTGTTACAGACAGTGCTTAACCACAATTTTACAAAAATGATTTTAAAAATTCAAACATGGCACCAGAGTGCAATATTTGTTGCTTTTAATCCTAATTTTTTTTAATAATTATAGTATCATATTTAATTATAGTAATATTATTTATTTAATTTTAGGTGCTATTATTATAAATATAATTTTTTTTTTTATTTTATTAATCAACTAGCGATTCACCCTCGCTCCGCTCGGGTTTGTCCCTGCTTACGTTTTAATGTTTAGTATAGATTTTTCAGAGATGAGATATTTTCCCGCAAAAAAAGTATCCTATATGTTGACCCGGATATCCACCTATTACTATACCAAATTTTATCAAAATCCCTTTAGTGGTTCTTCTGTGATGCGGTAACAGACAGACAAAAATACTAAAAACTGCAGATTCAACCTCTGTATCGATAATAATGTCTATTTCAATAAGATTTTCCAAAAAATATTTAATGTACAGATTCGGCTTATTTACAATTTTATTATACCTATGTATAGATAATATGATAATATTTAGTTTGACACAAAGTAAATAATATTATTTAAAAAGTATCTAGTACAGTTGGTGGGCGTTGCGCAGGTTCCACGTGGAGCTGCACTTCAGCCCGGGCGTGAACTGCTGCGTGCAGAAGAACCTGCCGCCCGGCCCCGGCTTCCGCCCGCACAGCCGCAACCACTCCACCACCAACAACTCGGTAAGAAATAAATGAATATGTTGGGACGTTAACACACAGCACCATCTAGGTCCATGGTAAGCTACGAGGCTTGCGTTATGGATACCAGATAGTTGATACACTACACGTATATGACTTTAAATACATACAAATTATAAATATAAACACCCATGACTGGAGTACAAACATTCGTGCTCATTATACAAATGAATGCCCCCAGCGGGACTCGAACCCGCGATCGCTGGCACAGCAAGTAGGGTTACTACAAACTGAGTCAAACGTGTCGTCAAACAATGTCTTGTTTCTTTTGTCTATATATTGCCGTATATACGTATTTTATACGTCTTGGTTATTTCAAATAAGTTGGGAAATTTTGGGAATTGGTATTTGTAAATAGTAATTCAAAGTATTGAATTTTCAGTCCTTATAGAATCATACTATTTTGATTATTAGATTTATCTTTATGGCTTATGATTATTGTTATATTACTTAATAAGGGTCTTTTTCAATTGATTCGCTAACTCACTTAAAACATCGCATAAGTTAACTGCGATCAAAAAACATGTATAATTAATGAAAGATACAATAGATGAGTTCCTTATAAGGAAGGTCTTTTAAATAAAGACCCCTTGAGGGGTTTATAGAAAGGATCCATATTTAGTTTCTATAAAAAAATCGTCATTCGTCGTTGATTTTAAGTTTTTTTTTCTAATTTACAATATAATAATTCTTATGACGTTTCCTTGTAGAGTCCGTCTGATGAAGTAAAATGTATAGAGGAGGAAGGAGAAGATGACCAGATGGCCAGTCTGGAGACCCTGCAGCCTGTAAGGAATATTAAAAATTATTTAAAGCACAAAATAAAATAGTGCCAGAAATATTGTTTACAATTCAATTATACATATAAGGAAAAATAACATTATCATTGGTTGTTTTTAATTGAGCTTAAACAATTTGCAAAAAGCCATTATACATATACTTCACTAATGTACATAATATAAACGACGACGATGTTTTTATAATATATTTGTTATTTCAGGACAATTTAGATGAACTGGATGGTACATTCTCACCAAGGAAGGCGTCCACATCTAAACTAAGACCTTCAGACCCCATACCTATCTGGTAATATTTTTGCTTTGATACATGTATACTTTTACATGTACATATTTGAACATATACGGAAAAATGTATATGTTATAGGTCAATTATTAATTAAGATTTAAGACACTATTTATAATGTCCGGTCTGTATAAATAATTTAACAAGTTATATAGGGCCAAGTGATAATATTTATTTAAACTTCATTATTTATTTCCTTGTGATGAACACTATTTATAAAGCTCAGTCAATTTAATTATTTAAATAGCTTAAACATTGGACTTTTTTTCAAATGTCCGGACATTATTAATATTATCCTAATGATCACTTTAACCGTAACATGACATATATAATATGTGTATAGCGAGGTTTTTTATCTTAGTTAAAATAAACAAGATAACTTAATGCATTCTAATCATAATATTTGGTTAGAAAGATTATAATTATCGCTTTGCTCACAAACAAATATTGTATTACGAAAGTGTAGTATGTACACTGATAAAGTATATTATGTTTAATTATCATTACAAGAGTGTGTAGTGATACTTTTATGATCTTCCCACTGTTGTTAATAATATGAAAATATTGTTAAAACAATGTATTAATAACTCTTATAATTTCAAGACGAGGAAAATAAGAACACTGTAAATCAATGTAATAAGCTTTATTTTATCACTCTTTTACTTTGAAAGTTTTATAATGTTACTTCAATTTTCGTATTTCCCTTTAATATAACAAAGTTAAATGTAATTTTAACGACCACTTTATGTTACTACTATTTAACTAATTACAGGAAAGCGCTTTATTTTTCACTTTTTACACATAAGTTCAACACTATTTTGATCAATAAGTTTGCCAACAATATTTTGTTTTATAAATTTTGATATTTCTATAAAAGTATTAAAGCAAAAACAAACATAGTGTAGATGTATTACCAAATTAAATATAGCCACGGTTACTTTTAATTAGGCTACTAATATTATAAACGCGAAAGTTTGTAATAATGTATGTATGGATGTATGTTTGTTACTCTTTCACGCCAGAACGGCTAAACGGATGTGGATGAAATTTGGCACAGAGATAGATTATAGTCTGGAATAGCACATATCTTACTTTTTATTCCGGAAAAGTACGGTTCCCGTAGGATAGATTTGTTTTTGATTTTCTAGGGGTGACCCAAGCGAAGCGGGGGTGAGCCGCTAGTAAAAAATATTAATATGTAGTTTTTATTTTACATTTTACGCACTTGCTTGAAATTGATCTGTTATTAATAAATAATACAAAGTATGGGAACAATGAAGAAGTTAGGTTCTTTCTAAAAATTTATGCACGACAGAGTAACATCGCAGCAAATGGTAAGCTAGTAAATGAGACATAATAACAAAAAGTATTACATTATTTTTGTAAATTACTTATTTTATTATGAAATCTATCTACACTAATATTATAAAGAAGTATAGTCTAACTGTCGATGTAGGGGTAATCTCTAAAACAACATTTTCTATTTGTTTTTTCATTAATGGGAACCTACATACAACATTACCGCCGAGCTCTATAAGCTACTTTTTATTTCTATAAAAAGTATTTACTGTCAGAAACTATAATAACTTAATACGTAAATATTTGAAGTATCTTTTATCGGCAATCGCCGCCTGAATGGTTTGAAATAAAACTATATGGCACATTCGGGCGCACTCGAGCGAAGTGACGAAGTCGTTGGTATTTTTGTAAAATATATGAGAAAATATAGCGTGTCCAGCTGTTCCTATCCAGTGGTAGCTTCCTTACGGACCGACTACGCGGACTATTTTTAAATTAAATTAACGATTTATAAGTGCTAGTATAAGTCTGATTGAATAAAGTTAATAATCATTTTCCATCTCCAGCAACCTGCACTACACGGTGAGCGGGCACGAGGCGTCTGCGCTGGCGGCGCGCCTCAACGAGGAGCTGCGCGCGCGCTCCGCCGCGCCCTGCGCGCACCCGCCGGTAACCTACACTCACTCATTCAAATACTCGTTCATTCACTCACTCGCTCATTCTAATACTCATGCACTCAGTCACTATATTTAATCTTTTTTTTGTTTTTTAAATTCTAAAAACAGATAGTGATGGATGGATTGAATTTGTATTCAGCCCTTTTTAACGTCCCACTGCTGGGCACGGGCCTCCCTCAATACGAGGGGAATTTATTTTAACGAAATTTTCTCCCTACTGAGATTCCTGTAGATCGTACAACTTCATCCTTATCATAGACTACTATCCATTAATTCGATAAAATAGTGACGGTGTATCTTTTTGCATTTTCAGTTGGCTCGATTACCGTTTCAGGTCACCTCTTAAATAAAAAATTAAAAGCAGTTAATCTTATTTAAAAAAATAAAATAACATTATTTTGAGTTTTTTGAGTTTTTCACGTTGAGTGAAACTTAATATTTTCAGTGTTTAAGACATTTTTCTTCCATGACCTGAACGTTTGATGCGTCGATGTGAGCGTCAATATGTGTAATTTGTAAGATTTCATCGTTTTCTTCAATTCTAAGACGCATTGTTTGTTCGAGAGATCTTATCCTTCCCATAGATCCTATCGATTAATTCGATAAATACTGACGGTGTCCGTTTTTGCATTTTTATTTGGTTCGATTTTCGGTTTAGGTAAGGTTTTTTTTTTAAATTAAATGCAGTTATTTATATTTTTTAAAATAAAGAAATGTTTCCTTGGAGTAAATCTTGATAACTTCAATATTTAAGGCACTTTTCTTGCATGTTCCAACGATTTGTTCCACCCTGTATATAGTTTATTATATAAGTTAAGTATATAAGTTTATATTAACCATGAAAACGTATCTACATAGTTAATATTATAAATACGAAAGTAACTTGATTATATACGGCTGTATGGATCGTAAATAAATTTGAAAAGGAGGTAGATTATATCCTGGGGAAGGACATAGGATAATTTTTATCCCCGAAATCATCCTTTAAGAGGCTAAAAAGGCAGGTGGAACTTTATATGGCGTATCAATCATTTCAAGTTTTTAATATAAAAATCATCATACTTATGTATGTAATATTATAATTTACCAGCGACTTACCCTCGCTTCGCTCGGCTTCGTCTTACTCGTTTCCCAATAGAAATTTTCTATATTTTTTTTAATTTAAGAACCTTCTCCTGACAATAACAACCAACAAAAAAAGAATTAATGAAATCGGTCCACCCGTTTACGCGTGATGGCGTGACTTGTTATTTATATATTTATAGATATATACCATACTAAGCGTAAAACGTACCTAGCGACGTTATGAGCCGTACCATAATATATTGACAATGTTCCAGTGTGAAGAGAAAGAGCCCAAAGACGGCGAGGAGCCGCAGCCGCGCGCGCGCAGCTACGACCAGCACAAGCAGACGCACGACAATGGTATGCACACACACGCGCGCACACACTCATACGCACACACACACACACATACGCGCATACACACACACACACACGCGCGCATACACACACACACACACACACACACGCACGCACGCACACACACACACACACACACACACACACACACACATACGCGTGCGCGCACACCCAAATATTCACACACACAATTACACGCGCGCGCACACAAACACAAAAACACACACACCAAACCACATAGCTGGTACGTGTCGTGGTATACTGTAGTAACTAACAGCTCGAGTGTGGATTTACACTAATTGTAAATACATTTTTATAATATCTTCGAAAGAAGTAGTATCAACTAATGATTTGTAGAAATAATATATTTGAGACCTAGGCAGGTTAACAATAAAAATATGAAGATTATATGTATATGTTATGACATGTAATTTGATTCTCATTAAAATATCGAAGTCGCAATTGTCAATAATTTTAAATATTTTAATTTACTAATTGGAATACAAAAGAATTAGGTTTTTTGAGGAAGCATTTATATAAAACAATATGTATAAAAAATAGTGAAATCTAATAGAAAACAAGTCAATATCTGTTTTATCACGTGCCTTTCAAAAACGGCTAGACTGATTTCAATGAAACATTTTTATTCATATAAGTGTAAATAAACAAATACTAAATGCTAAACATATTTTCTCCTTTTTTTGCAAGTCGGCTAAAAATAATTATTTTTGCTTAATACTTTCTTAGGTTTACGCGAATATTAGACATTTAAATAAAATGCTGTAAAGCAATCGAAACGTCGGGAAACAAAAATCAAAATAAATCCGCGAAAAAATCCGAAAAGATAGTTTTATTTAAATATTTTTGCTTCATTTCAATCGGGCGTGAAGTTCAAAACATTCAGCTTGATCTGTAGTAGATTAACTGCGGCTGTCGTTAGCTTCTTGTTATAAGTATAAACAAAATACAGTTTTAAATTCACATTTGTCCATTTTAAATAATGAAATTATTAATTCTATAAATATTTGTGTTGATAATTTAAAATAATATATAGCCTTTATAAGTTAGAAATACTCTGTTTGAATTTAATAATAATTGTATTGTTGATTACACATAGATTGTTTAAATATAATAAAGTTAATTTTTGATATTTTGTTCATTGGTAGTTGATATTTATCATAAAATATGAATGTTGTAAATTTTAATTTTTATACGTCAAAAATTTATTTCCTTGTTTGGTTGAAAAATTAAAACAGTATACGATAGTTTAAACAAAATTACTGCTAATGATTAAATTATTTGCATTGTAATTTTTTTTTATCAAACTTATATATGAAAATTGTTAGAAAAAAAAACAATTCTCTTACCTTTTTTTGAGTAGTCATTGAAATCGGTATTATTAGTTTAGGAGATGTAAAAATTGTTATAGTTTTATATAAATATATTAGGATAATCTTCATTATATCGGTGATGGAAAGACGTTGTCGTCGCATGTCTTGATACTTTTTCTTGACCTTGCCTTTGTATCTCATTACAAATGTAGTTTTCAAATCGATGATTTTCCTTTTTAATCATATTTGATATTATTTTCAGTGTAGTTTTAACCCACTTTTGTAATTAGTGTTGCCAGGACAAATAATATTTCTAAGTTGAGGAAATCTGCTTTTAAAACACCATTTGATTATTATATTAGTTGTTAATTGTATCATCAAAACATTTGGACAATTAATGGCGTCATATTTGCGGACTTGAAGGACGTCAGGGCAATTTTGTTTGAAAGCACCACAGCCTGGCAGCACTATGTATAATGTCTGAAGTATTAATTTTTATAATTTTGTGTATTATTTGACTTGTGTATTTTGGAGTGTGTAGAGACATCGCCTCGGCAGCGCTTCTCTGCCAAAGTGAGCTCATTCTGGTCGGCGATTTTGTGTGTGTTGCGTAGCACTCTTGCTCCTCGCGAATGTGTGTGTGCGTTTGACTATCGTTTGTCCTTTGCCTTTGCATGACGAGTGTTACTAACGACACTTATGTCATAAGACATAAGGTAGTATTTATCGAGAACGTTAGCTTCAGTCGCCGTGTTTCTCCTTCGGTCATACGCTAGGTGTGACGGTTAGAGTACTACGGTGATATAGAGGGTAACGTTCACACAAACAGTCGTCAACCGCCACACTCGGCGGGCCTTCCGAAAAATCTTAAACGCGGTCTCTCGTTATCTATCATCATCGGCACGCTTCGATGCACCTTTTCTTTTTATTATACTTTATTTATCTATTATATTTGTTTATCGTTTATGTATATTTTATAGCGAGTCACTAATATGTATTTTGTTTCTGTCACCCCTTCTCTAACACCGCTCCCATCTGTCACGTAACCCTCGTATCATTTCGTACCGCGTCCCCCGCCCGCCGCCGCCGCCCGTCGCCGCCGGCGGCCGCGGCGGGCGGCGGCGGCGGCGGGCGCGCGGCTGTAGCGTGCGCGGCGCAGGGCGGCGCCAGCGGCACAGCATCGCCGGCCAGATGAGCTACCTCAAGATGCTGGGGCTGGGCGCGCGCGGCAAGCTGCCCGGCGCCGCGGGCCTCTTCAGCACCGCCGTCATCTCCGGCTCCAGCTCCGCGCCCAACCTGCGCGTCATGATACCCACGGCTACGTCCAGCAACAGTACGTGTGACGGATTTTAGTTTTTTTAACGTATTCAAACTAACTATTCTCATAATCAGATTACTAATTTAAATGTGGAAGTTTGTATGTGTGTGCGCGTGTGTATGTGAATGGGTGTGTGTTTGTAACTAAAACGCTAAAACGGCTAGACGGAGTTGTACAGAGACAGAGCGTGGAACTAGATCTAGCCCAGGAGTAGAACCTAGATGTCTTAACAATAGTCTGTTAACTTAAACAACTGATAGACACTTAGGGATGTACCCGAGCGAAGCGACGACAAGTAGTTATAATATGGATACAGTGTTATACACATATAGGCAAACGATGGCCTAAAGGCCTTAGCAACCTAAAATAATCACATGTCCAACAGCGCCCAAGCACTAAAGTTTTCAGAATGATATTATTATTAAAAGGAATAGAATTATATATAGCCAGGTGTATGAGAAGTATATGTCGGTGATCTAGTGGTTAAGACGTACGACCGCAGATCCGGAGATCCTGGGTTCGAGTCCCAGGTCTAGTTCAGTTATTGAGTATTTCTGTCAAGAAATTCTCAGTAACAGTCCGGAGTTTGGAAGTTGATAATATTTCACCTCCGTGCCTCGGAGACCTTGTAAAGCTATCGGTTCTGCGCCTTATCTCTCAATGGTCGTGTTGGAAGTATCGTCACATCGGACTTTGAGAGGAAATGTAATAGAAGAGTGCACGTTGTGTCTGCGCGTACCGACACACGCGCTGCACTATAATATCTCCTGTGCAGGTGGCCAGTCTCAATGAGGTTGGTCGCCGTTGCCGAAATTGGTCGGGAAGACATTTATAATTATTATGATAATAATTTTATTGAAATACTTTTACAGAGTTATATAATATTTATAAAATAAATTATCAAGGATTGAGGACCAAATTGTAATTTGGAACCTACCTGACCTAGGTTAACATTATTATTATTATTCGTACCTGGGCGACCGAGCTTCGCTCGGAGTTCTTTTTTGTTATATAGTTTTTTAGATTAAAAAAAACTAAAAACTTGAATAAATACAAAAAAAACAAAAGTAAAAACTTCGTATTCCGACCGGGACTCGATCCCGGGCATATGTATTGTCTATGAAATTATCGACCATATTCTGCGTGGAATAATGCAAAAGAAAACCGCATGAAAACTCGAAAACACGCATTTTCCCAGACATGAGACTAATCTAGATCAATTTTTCGCCCCCGAAAGCTCCCATATACCAAATTTCAGCGAAATCGTTAGAGCCGTTTCCGAGATCGCTGGTATAAATAAATGAAGAAATAAAGATATAAATATACAAGAATTGGTCGTTTAAATATATAAGATTATTATGTGTGTGGTGTTTGTCGCAGCGGCGCTGGAGGGGTTCGGCGGCGTGCCGGCCATCCGCCCGCTGGAGACGCTGCACAACGCGCTGTCGCTGCGCCAGCTCGACGCCTTCCTGGAGCGCGTGTCGGCGCCCGTGCAGCTGCAGGGCACGCCGCCCGCGCCGCCCGCGCCCGCGCCGCCGCCGCCGCCGCACCACAAGCAGCCCTCGCCTACCAATAGTGAGTGTTGATTTCTTTTTAGGGTTCCGTACCACGATAGGAAAAAGAAACCCTTTTTTCATCGATGTCCGTCTGCCTGTCAAGACACTTTTTCTCAGAGACGCGTGGAGGTATCAAGTTGAAATTAATATCAAATACTCAGGTCTGTAAACCCTTGGAGCTGTGAAAAAATCAAATTTCTAAGTTAACGCAATCAAAATATACGGCCATTCATGCCGCATATTTGGACACTCGCAAGGGATTTAAAACCTATAGGATATTTACCGTTGACTTAGAATATATAGCACAAGTAAACGAAAAAATCCAAAAAGCTTGTAACTCTATAATAGCATTTTTGCGATTATAAACTTGTTTTAATATTTCATGTTTCCTTGGACCTGTCAGGGTGCGAGTCGGACTGAAACTTGTACGATTTTTATGTGTGTTATATAGGCGTAAGCGATGGCGTCATTAGGCAACTTTCGGTCACCAACAGGAAGAGATTTGTTGTTTTTTTTTAGAACTAGGACTGCGAATACGTTACTAATATACAATATAGTTTAAACATATTAACTTGTTTTGTTTTCCAGGTGCAGGCTGGAGCGGGCCGTCGTCGTTGATGTCGTCGTCGGGGGAGCTGCCGAGCGGGCTGTCATCGGCCGAGCCCTCTTCCCCCAACTCTAACTACGCCTCCAACTCTGACCACAACAAGAACAACTCCTCCGATAGGTATACTACTTGTGCCCGCGACTTTCTGCCGTCTACCGACCCTGTTTAAAAACTCCAATAGGATCCCATCAAGAGCGACAAAAGCCACATAGAAACCAATAAATATTTATTGGTTACTATGTGGCTTTTGTCGCTTTTGATGGGATCCTATTGGAGTTTTTCAACAGGGGACACGCTCAGTGCATGCGTACAGTTGACGTAGACGGAAGAAATCCTCACTATAGTTCAACAGCTAGAGTTCGACTGTCACTTGCTGTGTACACTTAATCATGTGTTCCGAACTGCGACTCGCACTCACGGAGCAAAATTTAATTGGAGTTTGTCCACTAATGTTATTTAAATTGAAAGCATTTAATATTACAATTGGCAAAGTTTGTTACTTAAACATTATTTCGGAATACTTTTTTAAGATCTATCGCTCGTTGTTTGATTGTGCTATCAGTGATGGAAGTGCTAATTTCCAGCTTTTTGATTTTGGTTTTTAATAGTGATTCACTTACAAATCATACTCATGTGGTATCAGAGTTTTTTTTTTCGTTTGTTCATAGTACTTTTGTTGTTGATTTATTTAGGTCATTCGTATAAACGTGGCGACGCTTTGTAATCGATCGGAGATGTAACGGATTTTCAATTTTAAGTTTTTTCAAATTTCGAACGTTGATTTTGAATATCGATTTGAAGTCGATTACAAAGTGGGTCCGCGCAGTAGGGAGGGAGGTGCATTAACGTTATGGGTTGCAGTAGCAATTGGAGTAAACAGGCGGCCAGGCCCGAGTGGGAGCGCGCCGCGCTGTGCCTCGCCGCCGCGCTCGCCCCCGCACCAGGTACCCCGCCGGCGCGCACACACACCCACACACGTACACACACACACACCCACGCGCGCGCGCGCGCACTCGCACACGCACGCACGCACACACACGCATACACACACATATGACATCATACATGTACATACAAGTGTGAGGAATGTAGAGTAGGAGCGACCACAGCAGTGTTTGTATACCCTATATATATATAAGAGGTAGAAAATTAACGTAGAATTATTGAACGCTCCGTATTCCATTCACGAATCACTCCCTTATTCTTCGCCTTGTTAGTATTCTCCGTACTAATGCCATATCCATTTGTTACCGTTTTGCTATTGGTATTGTGAAGAAGCAAATTTCATGTTCAAGTTAAAGAGTTGACACAAAAATAATTGCAGTTTTATGTGGAAATTAATCGGTTGTGATTCAAATTGTCGGCAAATTTAGATGTCGTTATTACTTGATATTATATTTATGTACCGTCGGGATTAATGCTTAAAGTACCTTAAATTTCCGAGTTTCTACTAAATCAATAATTTCACCTGAACCCTATAAGAAATATTTGTCGAACACATATGAAGACTTTATAATTAAAGATTGTCATGTTTTGTAAGCTGTCTTTGACTTAATATTGTTTCTATCACCTCTTTATTTCACTTTTATTTAATTTAAAACTAATAAGTTAAACGAAAAGCGGCGATATTTACAAATATTGTAGTTATTTTTTCCAAACACTACCTTAATTAGAGAATCTACTACAAAATGAATATTTAAGTCTAAACACAATACAATTATAACTAAAATAAAAATTGAAACAATTTATTTTTATTTTTAATACCATTTGCACACAGTACAGTTCGACGTTCACTTGTAAGAAGGCACTCCGCTGTGTCCGTTGCATGGTCATCGTCATTGCACGCCACACTTGTGTATTATCTTCCTATGCTCATATTGATGCATGCACTTAATATGTAAATGTTTTTTTAATATATACAAAGCAGAACATTTTTGCATGTTTCTTAGGTTAACTAACTATTAATATAATTATATAATAAACTTTTCTATGTATGCCATAGGTTCATCTATTAGTGGGGATGTGACGCCGGTGTCGGCCGCGTCCGAGCTGGAGTTCCACAGCAACGAGGCCACCGCCGGCTCCATCACAGATCACGACATATTGGTAAACCTTACTCGTCTGTTATAGAGGCCTACAGTTCGTAATATTGTGTTGCTGTGTGTGTGTGTGTGTGGTGTGGTGTGTGTGCGTGCGTGCGTACGTGTGTGTGTGTATGTGCGTGCGTACGCGCGTGTGTGTGTGCGTGTATGTGTGCACGTTTGTTTTTTGAAGTAAAAGTTTTTTAAACACGCTTGACTTGGGGGGTAAGCTAGTGAATGCGTTACGAAAAAATGTACGTACCTTTGTTGCCATGGTAACCGTTGGTTATCTAACTATTTTTTTAGTATCCTAATTATTGAAAACATAAATTGAATTTCATAAAGAGTACCGATAACCTACAGGAGTTTACTACGTGTGCGTGTACGCATTCATACACGCACTCTTTAATTTTAATTATGCTTAAACGGCTGGACGGATTTGAATAAAATGTAGTACACAGATACACTATGACCTACGGCAATATACACAGGCTACTGTTAGGCGTCTCGGAATGCACCCGGGCGAAGCGAGGATAAGTTGCTAGTAATTTTATTAATGTGTATAATTTAGGGAAAGGAATAAAATATCACTATTATATATATTATTAGACGAAATAAAATAAGGCTAATGTAAATTATTCTTTAATAGAGTGCAGAAGGTGAAGACGACGAGGAGACATTGTCAGTGGATGCCGGCGGCTCCCCGGGCAGGGTCATCCGGAACGACCTGTCGCGGCGCGCCGCGTCCCCCGCGCCCGCCTCGCCCGGGCCCCCGCCGCGCCTCTACGGCCTCAGCTACCACGACATCAAGGACACCTTCTACAAGGACATGCCTTCTAGTAGCAAAAACTACAACGTCGACAACGACCTCACGAGCAAATGCACGAAGGACCCCCTGCACTACGCTGACATAGAATCTTTAAATCTTCAAAGCAAAGAAAGCAGGAGTAAGGCGAAGAAACACGAACTATTAAACAACGGCAGTAGAAGATATAGCGATGGTAGCGCACAGAAATGTAACCTGAACTCGACCGTGTCGGGCAGTAGGTTTACCACGACGCTAGTGTCGGAGGACCCGCTCAGGCCGGGCTCGCCCGGAGACAGTAAGTCCAACAATAACTTGGTAAATTCCGAGCCGGCCGCCGACGGCCCGCTTGTGACTAAAGCTAAGCCCGTGAACATTAAACGTGGCTTCAGTATCACTCATAATAATATAGAGTAAATAGATAGAATATTTATGTGCTTGAATCACTCATTGATACGCTACTGCGATAGATAGTACACATTGAATGTTTGATAGGATTTTTTTCAGTTGAACTGAAAGTAGGCCATATATATAATGTTATTGTTTAAAATTGACTCGCTATATGTACATATTATCGATTTGAATACCTTTACAATTTATATTAAATTTTTAAATTAATATAATTTCTTTTAGTACTGATAATAATTATATTTGAATTTTGTATTCATTGGGGGTAATATTTAGTAGTTAGAGAATTTTTCAGTTAAATATGATGATATTTTCAGATTGTGAACATGATCCAGAATCTACAGACACTGTGTGATATTATGCATTAAGCTTTCTGCTTGTCCATTATAGTAATATCGTAGTTGACATAAGTATTTTGACAATATATTACTATTGAAAATTTAATGTGTTTTATATTTTTTCAAGCCCCTGTATATCCGTGTATTCTACCATAGAAATAAGTAATATTACATCACATTTTTTTTTTGTCTTTTAATGGAGGAGTATGTTAACAAATCGATTAAGATTGGAAATTGTATTTATAAACAAGTTGTATTCAGTCAAAACAAGTACATATTATATTTATGACGACGGTAAAATAATTATACTACGGCAGAACTGGAAGTGTATAGCGAACCTCTTTAATAGGTAAAATCTTAGATTTTAGAATTATTTCGCTGGTTTTGTTAAATTCAATACAATAGACATGGCTCTCAGGGTCTTTAAATGCATTAAGACAAAGACGTTTTTTTTTTTTAAATCTAAATAGATTTATATAACTATCAGAACTTCAGGCTAAAGAATTTATAATATAGATGGAGTCCGCCAGAATAAATATCCCAAGTCAAAAATAGTAGCGTGATTTGCTTTACAAGCTACTATTCTTGATTTTGCTACACAGATCCTTCTTTTTTAAAGAATAATCGAAATTTCATATATTAGTTAAGTAAATATACAATTTCTGAAAATAAAATATGAAGAATACTAATACTTTATTTCTTTGTATTCTTTTAGCATTAGTTCTCTTCCCCTTAAATAAACATGGCGTATTGTGACCTTATTTTAGGGAACTATACTACGTGACCCATTTTATACAATCTAATATATAAAGTCTCGTGTTTGTTGTCGCACTCCTCGGAAACGGCTCCATCTATTTTAATTTTTTTTTGTATTTAGTTTTTTTATAAAATCTAAAATGCTTTATCTTCTATTTTATTAATTCTAAAGTCGTAAATTCTGCCCCTGTTCTATTTTTTAGGTCTAATCTCTTAGTTTTCCAGTTTCTTATTTTAGCCCCTATTTTGGCTTTTATTAACGTAAGTTTTGATAGAAACCTAACATATGTATGTTCTATGCTTCTTTTTACGTTAGTTTACACACAATAAAATATAAAGTGCATCGAATACTTCTATCAGTTCCTTACTTTGGTTTATTATTAAGAAGTTATTCACAAAACTTTTTTTAGGCCCAAAAGTAGGATCTTAACTCATCATCGTGTATCTATCAATGTACATTTTTACCACTTAACCAATAATATGCAAAGGAAACTTGTTAAAACTTGCAAGTCACAAATGATTACAACCTCGGTTGATATAACTTTTCTGATACAAACCATTTTTTTTTATTTTCTACATAATATTTAAAAAATAAAACAATTTCTATATAAAAGTTTTTATTTAACCCAAATAAAAATTAAAAGTTCATGAGTAAGCCAAGTTAAACTTAAAACAATGACCAGACCATACATCACTGATAACAATCTTAAACATTGGTATAGTTCTTGCCAAACTTTTTGGCTTACACTTAGTACATGAAAGTATCGGGCGAGGCGCGCAGAGGACGCGCCCCTCCCCCTCTGCTTCCCACCCGCAGCGTTCATGAGCTCATGAGGCATTGCGTGACATGTCAGTACATAAACTACAAGCACACGACACATTCGAGTACAAATTTCTTAAATGTATTTATTATTGCTATAATATTATTTATTTTGTTACTTTTTGTCGTGTCCGATTTTTGTTTGTAATTTACGCCTCCCTGATGTAATATGATTGTCAATGTATCCATTGACAGGCATAAAATATGTTATACCATATTATGATACTTACAACATATTTTAAAGTCTTTGATGATTAAATGTATTTAATTCCCAAATCCTATTGACTTTATTAATATCTTAATTATATTTATTAAAACTATATAAACAAAGCATTGCATATGAAAAAGTAATAACAATATAAATAAAACTTTATGAACATGTTATATTACATGCATTAACTACTGTCCACTCGAATGTACCTGCACTAGGTCTTGCTAGTGCCAACTTCAGAGTGGTCTAAAAGTATGGCTAGAACTATAATTAAAATTAGCTCATTTAAAAACTAACACAAAGTACACACTACTGCCACAGCTATATAAGTGTCCCATCAATATGAAATTCACTTATATAAAGTGATGTTTACATATTTTATTACTTTTTTACTCATATATCACAAATACAAAATGGAGATCATTATTACATGTACCACTTAAAAGCTTCAGTTTAAATAAGCTGCTATATATAAATTTACTTTAGTCTGATTTTGACAAAGGTACTTTTGGTGCCTTATATATCAATGATGTAAGAGTATTAAAAATACCCCGATGCTGGATGCCAGGCCAGAGGAGCACTACTGTTGAAAATATGTATAGTAGAAAGATGTTGTTTATGGAAGCAGACATCCAAGCCAAAATACACAGCATACTGATGGAAATTATGTAGTACTGAAAAGAAAAAAGGTTTAATCACTAAATGGAGTAGAGTAAGTGCACTAGAGATAATTGTATTCTATTTTTCAATACTATAGAATATCTCAAAAAATATTACAATAACTCACCATTGGTGGACTGCTTTCTCTCATAGCATAGAATGAATTAATGTTATTCACTATTTTATTATAATGCATTACAATACTCCTACAGATATCTTCAAACATTTTTTCCTTCTGACCAGTCCATGAATTAGGACTGTAAATAGTACCACATATAATAGGTACTATAAAATCAATAAAGTTTAATACCAGGCCAACAATAGAAATTGATGCAAGAGTATTAAGATCCATAAGCCAAATTGAAAAGAATAAAATAGACACAGCCGCAAGAATAGCACAAGGATGCCATTGTTGTTCCCATAAGAAAACGGATTTTAATGGTAAGAGAGCCATGCGCCAGCCTTCTAGAAGCCTCTTCAGTTTTTTCACTTGTTGTTCCTAAAACATTTTTTTTCGGTTACAGTTTTATTTCACAAAAACAGTAAAGTATAATATAATGTTTAAAAAAAATCCTTTAAATATTACCTGAACTAACTCAGCCATCTTCTTGATTAACAATAAAAATTTCTTTGTATTTTCGATTACTGTCTTAGTCTATATTAAAATAAAATATATATTTAATACGAATAGGATTTGGAAAGAATTCTTATTCCCAAATTGCGTTTCACGAATAGGTACCTACTCAACTATTCAAATCAATCCAAACGAAAAATTTTTACACTCTGTCAAATTATGACCAAAGAGAATCAAAAATTCAAAAAGACAAAGAACCGTATACAGAAAATGCTATCTTATCTCATAATTAGCTGTTTAACGCAAAAAACTCTTCGAAGTATTTACTAGAGTGACTGAAGATTGAAGAAGAAATTTATTGTTGCTTGAGTTGAGATAAATGATAATACATGGGAAAAATGAATATCGCGAACGGCGAAAGTGAAAATCAAATGGGGAAAAATTTTGCCTTTTTTTCTCGCCAGATGTCGCGATCACTATAGCCCTCAGTATATTATAATCGTAGATGATTTTTTTTCATTTTATTTAAAATTCAATTACAATGACAAATTGTGCAATAGGATAGAAGAAAATGGATATCATTTATTCCCAAAAGACAAAAACTGAGGAAATTGTGGGCTAAAACAATAAGACAACCAAAATTGGCGAAATCAATCTTTATCCATATTTTAGGCTATGTGGACATCATTCTAAAGAAAGTGATTTTAAAACTCACTCACTTCAATTGTTATCGTACACGCTGGCGTGTACGCGGTCCTCGAGCGGGTAATAACCAAGTTTCAAGAATTTCTGATCCTAAATCATTTTTTGCCCATATAAACTTTACCTTTTACCCCTTTAAGGGATGAGTTTCTAAAAAAATCAAATAAATATATTTTTTATTTTTTATCTTAAAGCTAAACACCATTTTCTGTGTATTTCACATTAAGAACGACAGTTTTATATAATCTTTAATTTCCTATTTTACCCACATAGGGGATGAATTTCGAAAACGACTAGCGGTTTAGGCTGTGTGATGATTCATCAGTCAGTCAGGACCACCACAGGATGCACCTTCTTATTTCCAGATACAATACATTGCACAAGGTAAGATGCAAACACAATAGAAGCAAAAACCAGGTATAAAAGAGGTATCACAATAAATTGCTTAATCCCAGACTTAAATGTAAGTAAGCTATAGTGTGGCGCCCTCCTTTTGAGAAATCTTCCCCATTTAATATTAATAATTAAAAAATGTTATATTTATACAATAATTATTATTTATAAGTATATGCATTTATTATTAATAATTTTAAAATAATAAATTTTATAAAAAACTAGCAAAACCCGCGGCTTCGCTCGCGCTAAAACTACAACAAAAAAAACTTTAAAAAGGTAGGTTTCATACAAATTTTCATCCCTTATTTTATCTCCTTATGGGATGAATTTCAAAAAACGCAAAAACACGTATTTATTTAATTGTATTGAAGATCATTAATACCAAGTTTCAAGTAATTCTGATCATAAATATTTTTTTGGGTTGTATTATAACTTGTTTTCCCTTGAGAACGAGATAATCTCCCGCGGTAAAAAGTAGCCTATGTCACTCTCCAGCTCTCGAACTATCTCCACACAAAAAATCACAATCTTCCGTCACTCTGTTTCGACGTGAAAGTAGGACAAACATACAAACACTTTCACATTTATAATATTAGTATGGATGATATATAGCCTATATAGCCTTCCTCAATAGACGGGTACCTAATGCAAAAAGAATTTTTCGAATCGGAATAGTAGTTTCTGAGATTAGTGCGTTCAAAGAAACAAACGAACTCTACCTTTTTATAAAATTAAATAGCACGGGTTTTGCACCACCAAATGTTAAATTTGTTATATTTTAACCATTCCACGACACAAAATGCTAAAGTATTATTCTATAGTCTGAGATTTCAACTTAAGTAATTTATTAAGGTAAAAGTAAAATAAAATATTTACAAATTAATTTTTGTACCACAACTCTATCAAAATTTTCATAGTATTTCTCAATGATTCTATGATTTATGAATAAGAAAGTTTCGGTCGTTAAAAATACACAAACATGGCAAATTTATACTAGAGGCCGTTTTTAGGTTCTTAAAATATTAAATGTACAAACACAACTTCTTACTTA
The DNA here is from genome assembly GCA_033884665.1 of Argynnis bischoffii washingtonia. Lineage (NCBI taxonomy): Eukaryota > Metazoa > Arthropoda > Insecta > Lepidoptera > Nymphalidae > Argynnis > Argynnis bischoffii. Next base: position 4,814,260 of record CM066616.1, on the reverse strand, counting down.
CAACGATTAATCCTTACTGTAGTGGGTCATGGCCCATATTATGGTTTTATAAGAATTAAGCTTGTATAATTCATACTACAATGAATTTCGAATATCATAAAGAACCTCTTTCTATTATTTTAGGTTAACAAATGATTTATAAGTTTTTTTTTTCAAAATGTCATATTAATATGTCAAATAATAAATTTATTAAAAAAAAATGATTAACATAAGAGAAATATAAAAGTACAAAACATAAACAATTAACATATTATCAGTATCTCTTAGCAACATGACTGACGCCACAGCATCTTTCGATTTTATTTACAGTGTATAAAGTTAATTCACCCTGCGAAAATATCTTTTACCCGGAGTTTTTGCTTTCTCATGCGTCAATGTCTGAAAATAGAAATGGTAATTTTATCATAAATGATATAATAATATGAATCTATATGCATAGTAATTATTTATTTTTACAATAATTTGGAATATTGTGTAAGTGTGCGTATAGTGAGGTTGCGTGTGGGTGTGCGTGCGTATGGATGTCAGATGTGTGCGTGCGTGTGTGCATGTATGCGTGAGTGTGGGTGTGTGCGTCAGCTAGTTTAGTTTAAAATATTAAATTATATATATTAAATTATGGCAGACCGCAGAGAATTACATTGTAAGTGATGTATCTGATGTATCTAATCCATATATTTTATATCCTAAGATTCCATTATCATTTTCAAATACTTACAACAACACATTCGTCATCTGTAAATAAGTAATGCCTCCCACATTTTGCACCTGTTTCAGGAATAACAGACTCAGTTACTAGTTCATTGTCATTTATAAGTTTAGTAACACTCTGAAAAAAAGAAAAATGTAATAAATATTTAATATGTATGCATTTAATTATTATTAAGAGGCCTATTATATTAAGACCGTGATTTTCAATTAAATGCACACTTTTGGCGTTCTTATTTAGAGAAACTGACCTCTTCGACTATTGTATGGTGGAAAATAATTTACATTGTTCATAGTGGCCTAGCTTTTCGCAAATTATCATTATTTATTTATTTATATTGGAATAAAGCCAAAATTTCGAAGTAAGTTTTTAATAAAATGCGCGACGGCACATTTTCAAGCTCATGGATTGAAATACTATATTAAGCAAATGAAATGAAAAATATATAATATATCCTAACAACATTATTATTAAATAAAATATATACCACAATATATATCAAGTTCAAAAGAATTGTAATGACATAATTTTTTAAGTAATTACAACTGCATAAAATATGACAAAATGCAATATGTCGGCTGCTTAAACTCAGTATTGTAGATCTCTGTACATTTTGTGATAGGCCTCTTAAGTTTTTGCTTATATTAACTAGAGCTAAATATGGTAAAAAAACGATTCTCTTTGCTGTGCTCCTTGCACAGATATATAATCTATACAGATAAATAAAATTGAAGTGTGTTTGTAATGTCAAATAACAGGTTTTTAATAAATGCATATGGAATTATATACAGTATTTAGAAGAAAAACAGTTTTTAAAATTTTTGTCTGTCTGTTTGTTCCGGTTAATCTCCGAAACGGCGGGACCGATTTTGACAGGACTTTAACTGGTAGGTAGTTGATGTTATAAGAAGTAACTTAGGCTACTTTTATTTCAGTAAAAGAATTAGGGTTCTGCTCAAAAAAATTAAAATGCACTTAGGGACGAACCCAAGAGAAGCGAGGGTGAGGCGCTAGTTTTTTTATATAAAGATGTAGAAGATGCAAAATCTATTAATATATTTAAGAAGAAATTCAAGAACCACATACTTTCGAAAGATCTGATTAAGTAGCACTACTGCATGATTAGTTGCATAAGTTTTTTTAATTATATAATTTTCCTAATATTAAGTGAACTATGTTCTTTTTTGGAAATAAAAATGTCTTTAAACCTATTTTATTTTACAGATAAATAAGTTTGCATTATTGTTACATATTTAGCTAATATTTTTATTAATGATATGTAATTTTGACTTTTCATACAACATAAATATTTATTAGTATATCTAATTTCCTGATAATGAGTTACATACATTATGTGATTAATCTTACCTTAATGGTTGAATTTGGCATTTTTTCTTCATACTCTTCGCCTAATTTAAATTTCATTTCCATAGTTCTCAAAAGTGATGAATTTTTTATTGTCATTTCTTCACCATTTAATGTGATCTCCATTAAAGGCGATGACATTGCCATCATTTTTCTACCCATAAATGGGACACCTAAAGATGGAAAATTTATTTTATTGATATAATATAGTATCAAGTATTTTATAAATATGTATATAGGTAACAATTCAATCAAATATACATGTACATACAAAACTACATACCTACAGCTATAAAGTAGTCATCAATGTCTTCATTTTTGTAATGTTGATATTTTCCAGGAATTGATGGCATTGTTCTATAAAATTTTATTTACAGTTATACTTGAAAGAAAAGTAAGTGTTTCTATTAAATATATAATGATTGAACAGTGCAATTTACCTTACTTTAGTAATTGATAACTTATCGTCTAAAAATTAGTCACGTATATAGATAACAATTAAATGATATATAAAAATTACTATCTCAATCAATATCGATGCGTCTTAGCTTCGCGTCCTGTTATCGTTACTAGTATTAATTATTAAATGATCTGTGTCGTAACTAATTTACTTGCTATATCCTCAAACAACTAGACGTACCGCGATAAAAAGCAGAAACGGAAATAAATTATAATTATAAAGTACCTAATATATGAGTAAAAATTTGTAGAGTAGGTATTACAAATTAGCTTAGAAAATATATACTATATACATACGTTTTTATATGTTTAAAATGATTCTCTGGTAATTTATTTATACGACATTCAATAAATAACAAAACAATCAAACTTTCGTGATGTGGTAAAGAAATATTATATTTTCAATATACTTTTATTCAATTAATATTCGTCTATGTTCAATTATTTATTTGATGGCATTTACGCTTATCATATATACTTTCACTTTTTAAAACAAAGAGGATATTTTAATCACTACTCACTACATACATCTATCTACATGTTTTGTTTCTTAATTTTATTTTCATTCAAATCAGATGTCAGAAACCATAGATGAAATTTTTTTTTTTATCTCATTATTATTTCCATGGATGACAAATAAAAATTATTTCAAGTCATAAGCACAGAGTAGACTCTAATACTAAGCAGTAAGTTCTAACTTTTAAGAGTTCACAGATTAGGCTGGTTGCACATGTACGGTTTCCTGATTCAGTTTCCTGATTGGTAATTCAGATTCGGAGACCCGAAATCCGAATGCATGCAATTAGGCTGGCCGTACATGTACGATTACCTAATTCAGTTTCCTGATTGGTAATTCAGATTCGGAGACCCGAATGCATGCAATAAGGCCGACCACCCATGTATGGTTTCCTAATTCGGTTTCCTGATTGGTAATTTAGATTCGGATTTCGGAGACCCGAATGCATGCCTCACAAACAAAACATTCAACTAGGAGCACACGTTCGTACATTTTCCGTTCGGAAAAAAAAATGACGTTCGTTTCGGAACCAGGCCGTGCGATTGGATAATTCAGAACGGAAAAAACCGAATGACGTCATCCCGAATGTAGCGCTCGCATACATTTTTGCTAATCCGCCGCACACGAATGGAAATTTCAGAATAGGGATGTCAGCTGTGAAATAAAATATCAATATATCAATGTATTGATATTTATTAAAATATCAATATCGACCTCGATATCCCAAAGAAAAAATATCGATATGTCGGTCAAATTTTCTGAGATTTTTGGAGACATTAAGAGAGATGCATCCTGTGGTGGTCCTGATTGTCTGATTGATCAACACACAGCCTAAATCACTGGTCGTAAAAACGTAAAATTCGGACGACGTATTTTTAAATGATGTAGGCATCCGATAAAAAAGGATTTTTCAAAATTCGTACCTTAAGTTGGCAAAATGGGGAATTAAAGATTGTATGAAATTCTGACATTATGAATGTGAAAATGTGTGTGTTTAATACCTCGACTGTCGATCGACCTCCTAGAGGTCGATATCAAAAATACCCTTGACTGTCAAGCGACCTCCTAGAGGTCGATTAGTCCCGATGTGATTTAATATGTGATTTCTCGCGTTTAAAGTATGTTTATTTTTATCTAGCTTTTGTAACGTGTAAAGAAAAAGACAAGGAATAATATCATACTACATGTCAAAAAAGTAATAACTCCAATAACATAAATTTTAGTAATTTGTGCAGGCAACTTATTTAAATTTTGGCGGTCTTCGAACTTAATATTAAGTGAGTAAAAATTATTAAAATAGTGCAAAATTATTATTACAAAGATTGGAATATGATGGAAGGGTAAGTAATTAACAGTCTTTATTTCATAGGATGTGTTTTGAATAAAGATTTTATACAGAAACTTTTACATTTATCAAACATCGTAAGCATTGACGGGCACTAAGTCCTTACATTTTCACTTTTTATGGATAAAAAATACACTAGTGACAGCATATTATCTATATTAACATGATTTAAATTTATAACTACATAACTACGTATAATTGAATTTGTAAATCTTCTATTAGATTTTAAGTAATTAGTAATATCAAAACACGTAACCCAAAACCGACCCGCCATTTTTGACGGTTGTTGGATAGTATGGATAAGGCTTTTTTAATATTCATTAGAATGTTTTCATTGGCTTTTTTACCATTATTTGAAATTTTGCATTTTATAAATATTTTAACTGATTTCCTAAAAAAAATATTTTTATTTTTTAAAACAGTACGACTTTTATTTTATAGATATAATTTCAACATAGACATTACTTTAAAATATCATAAAAATTAAAAAAAAACTGACTGCATAAAAGCTAACTAAAAAAATGAAAAGAAGTTGACGAAGGAATATAGTATAATACAGTAGGAGACATACATATGTACATCTCGCGAGAAGGATGAAACGTTGGTTTTTTTTTATTTTTATAGTATATTTTTTTTACAGCTTTTTTGGTTTTATTAGACATTTGAAGTTATAATAGGTCTTTGAAATTTATTATCTATGAAGTTGCCGTTTTACAATACTGGCTATTTTAATAAACGTAATTTACGAATGGCTGGCAGTAAATTCTAAATTTAAATTAATTTTATTTTAAAAGTATCGAGTTCTATTTTCAAATTCGATCATTTGCTTATTAATTAGTGTTTTGTTTTCACTACATTTGATTGTTTTTCATCAATATGGGCACAATAAAAATATGAGTAATTATGAAATACGAGTTCTGTCGCGGTAGCAATGCCGCACAAATGGCTCGCAACATTAATGACGTGTATGGAGTGAACACTACAAACGAACGCACAACTGAACGCTTCCGACATCGAAATGTTGATTTAAAAATGAACACCGTGGTTGCCTGAAGACTAAAACCAGCAATGACAAATTAAAGGCGATAGTCGAAGTTGGTGATACTCAATCTATGGCTGAGTTAGCAGTAGGTTTAAACGTTAATATCAAAAAAATATTGGTCCATTTGAATCGAATTGGCAAGGTAAAAGAACTTAACGGGTGGCGCATGAACAAAACGATCTCCAACGCGACGAATGCGTTGAGGTATGCCTTGCGTTGTTTAACATACATAGAAATGAAGAGATTTTGAATCACATTGTCATCGTGTTGGTTAGACCTCGGTTCAGCACCTAGACAATGCCCCGAACGAAAACTTACCGCTAAAAAAGTCATGGCTACTATTTAGTGGTCTAGTGCCGGTATAATTCATCACAGCTTCTTACCAAATGGCACTAGCATTACTGCGGATGTGTACTAAGAAACCGGACACAATAATGGAGAAGCTAGCCAATCTCCGGCCAGCTTTGGTTAATTGCTCGAGTTCACTGCTCTTTTAAGACAAACCTCGACCTCATACGGCACAACAGGCGGTCTCTAAGCTACAAAAACTAGTGTTTGAAGCTTTGTGTCATCCACCGTAAACACCAGATATTGCGCCGACAGACTTCTACTTTTTCCAAAATTTGGACAACTTCTTGGCAGATAAAAAGTTCAATACCCGAGAGGCAGTGCAAGATGCCTTTGTTTGTTGACTCCCGTACACCTGGCTTCTTCAAGAAGGGCATTGAAAAATTACTACTGTGCTGGTAGAGATGCATCAATAGCATGGGTGCATATTTTGATTGACAGAAATGAAAAATATTTATGAAAAAAAAAGACTAACTTCTCTCTTCTATGTATTAAACGGCAATTTCATAGGTAGAGACCTAATATTTAGCTATTTTTTTATCCTAAATTACTTTTAAATATGTAAGTTGTGTTCTTTTAAATATTTTTATGATCGCCAAAAATCTTTATTTTGAGACCCCATTCGTTTGGTTTGGAAGATTTTTTTTTAAAGACACACAAATTGGTGACTGATATCTGCTATTTTAATTTTTAACTATTTTTATATAACCTATGACACTCGCGTAAATACAAAATTAACGACATATGAAGCATCAAAATCGGCCCATGCGTTTGGTTTCTAGAGTGCCACAAGGGAAAAAACATACATACACACATACATACATACATATATACATACATACATACATATGTACATACATACATACATACATATATACATACATACATATGTACATACATACATACATAAATACATAGGCTGATAAACACATTACCCTCCTTTGCGTTGCGCAGTTGGGTAAAAAATATGTTTATTTGCATCTATTAAACTAGTGATACAATATGGTATATGTACCGTGTATACATCCATATGCATTTAGTAAAAAGCAGTTATTTTAATATTACAAACAGACACTCTAATTTTATTTATCTGTATAGATATAATCTGTTCAGATGTGATAGTATTGGTCGTATCCATACTTTTGTAGCGTCCCTTGTAATTTTTATAGTGAAATTGTTAGTTTTCGTAATTGATTTCTGAAATGTTCTAGTAAGGCAGCATGCCTGTTTATTGTATTTTTCCATTTGTAAATATCACTAAATTGTAAAATGTACACATTTTTTAATGAAATATCAAGCAGAATTTGCTCTGTGATCCAAAGTTTGAGATGACGATTTTTAGCACTTATTTTCAAGTGTTTGGTTTGTTGTTTAATTCTCGTAAACTAAATAGTTATAAGAACTCAAACTATGTCAGTATTATCTACGTGGACTAAACTATAATATAAATGATTATCCTAAATATCTTGGTCTTCAATGCACTCAAAATTCAAGTATAAAAAATACCTCTTTTTTATCCTGTGCTAAGTCGCCGTGATTGAGACGTGTTGTTGTAAAGCTTGTGGTGTGAAAAAAATGTACAGTGAGTTGAGTTGTTTTTATCAATTAATATAAAATATTGTATCTTTAATTCAATGATATAAAAAACTTTTTAAAATAATAGTTTTATTTTGTAATAATTCCTGATTTCATACTATGTACTGATAAAAATCACTTACAGTGATTTCAACTTAGAATTAACTATATATTATTAAATACAATTGAACTTATATTTTCATACATTGTTAGTATACTTCAAAACGATTCCAACGACATAAGCTTTATATATAGCTTTCATATAATTTTTTTAGAAACATTGTTATTTTAATGATGCGTACATATTTCATGCGAGGCTCTCGGAAAGTAGCCGACAGATGCGCCATATTCGTGCAAAATGACAGCGACAGTTGAGAGGTTAAACAATTTAAGTCTAAAATTAAAAATGTATTAGTGAATAAAGCTTATTATACAGTCACGGAATACTTCGGAGATATCAATGTGTGGAACTAATATCTGGTTGGGTTGGTCTCACGTAGGATAAATATAATATAATAATTTTTGTATTACAATATTGTACACAATTATTATTTTAAAAGAGCAACTGTTGAGTTTCTCGCCGGCTCTTCTTAGCAGAACTGCTAGTAGTAGATTCCTCACGGACTGACCACACTGACATTTAATTTAAACTCTGTAATTAATGCATAATAAGTATTGTACTTACCTTTAAAATGAAAAATAAAATAATTCAAATATTTTGTATTGATTTTAAATATAAAGATATAAATAGCCATTGCCTTAAATATATAGATTGTGATTTCACCATATTTGGTCTTCTTATTGCTTTCGCTCACAATTTCATCAGTTTTTGTCTTTTAGGAACAAATAATATCCATGTTGTTTGCATTCTGGCACTGTAAAATTTGTCATTTTTATTAAATTTTATATAAAATAAAAAAAATCCATCCATTCTTATAAAGCATATCATCAGAGGATCATAGACTTCGCGACATCTGGCGCAAGAAAAAGGCAATGAAAGTTCATCTATGATCATGATGTTGCAAATTATTAGTTGCTTAAGTTTAACGTAGTTGTTCTATGTACATAAGTTGATTGATGTAATAAATGCTATTATATTTTTTATATTTATCTAAAATATCAAAAACATGATACCCATAGTCAACTTTATACTTCTATTCTTTTAGAGTAAAGAAAGTGAGCAAGAATTAATTGCTTAGCATATTATTATTGTAATATACGAATGAAATATCTATCCTACGAATTTTCTAAATAAATTTACAGGTCATGTGTAGTCTCCTTAATCTGTGAAGTCATGCGATTGCTTTAGAAACTAGATAACTTTCAATTAGTTTAAAAGTAATAAGATTAAACTGAAGTTCACGATCTGCAGAACTACCTATAAATGGTTATAAAAATACTTCCACATCATGGATGCTATGTGTTGCACTTGCAAGAGTTAATGTGTGTCAAGCACATGTATTATTTTTTTTAAATCAAAGAAATATTTTGTAGTCTATGGTTACTATTTCACTATACTTTAATCACCTGTGTATACTATGGAGTATGGATTGTAAATTGTAATTTGTGACGTGTGTGAGCGAGATGTGAACTGAGTATTATGATTTTATTAAAAAATACCAAACTCAACGAATAAGAATTTGATTACTTTTGTAAAAATAAGTAATTTGAAATAAGTGATGTTTATTTTAAGTTAAATTCAGTTCTTTGATATTCATTTATGACGAATATTATTTGAGTTTAACGTACTGTTTATTCCCTAAACAAGATTTTATCACTTAATTCCTCATAGTTTTGTTTTGTTTAATAACTTGTAAATAATATTATACGATGGGTGATAAAGATGATTATTTAACTTCATACCGAGTGTTCTTTGAGAATTTTGCGGCTACTGTCGATCCTGAAGATCAATTACCTGTGAACATCGCAGGATACACAATTACTGAGGCGGAGTTACCGGGAGAAGTCATATATTGGACTACTCAGTACTTGACTGAAAAGTAAGTAACACATAAATAATATACTTAATGTATTTTTTTATTTATCATATTTTTGATTGTTTATCTTTAATATAATATATACACAGTATATAATTGTATTGTAAATTGGACTCGTGTTCCGTACTTAGACTCGCATTTGGTCCGTTGTACGTTTCGAATCCTGTATATAATATAAATAAGATATTTAAATGTTCTAATTGGCTAGATGCTACAACATTTTTAAATAATAATGATATTCCAATTTATATTGAATACATGCATGTATAAGTTGGCTGATTGTAAAAATATTCTTATAAAGTTTTATTAATTCTTTTTTTACTCCTAAAATTTGTTATGGTATAAGATTTGCTACTTACATAATCTTAATATTAAATATTGAAAATTATTTAAAGATTGCTTTTATACATTTACTCCACATAAGAATATTTAAAGGGTAAAAAATAATTTAACAAGTTATTAAATAATTTTTACGACTACAACTTGAGAATATTGTTTCCCCATACAAAAAATAGTCAACAGTTTATTAAAAGTCAGATTATTTATTTACATACTGAAGTACATTGACCTTTCAAAGACCACCATTTCTTCAAACAATGAAATATTTACTCAAGTGTAAATGGGTGAATAAGGCAATAACTTATAAGGTTTACTGTTTAAATTGTCCCTAAGTTTGTAAGGAGTAGTGTCTTAGTTTTACTTTGCTTTTCAATATAGACATAATGAAACCATATTTATACTTTTTTATTCTTATATAATGTCAAATTATTCATAATGTCTAGGAAAATAAATGGTATAAAAATCAGCCAAAAATCAAGTTTATTACATTGTGATTTGAACTCGGCATTAACATATATTTCAAATTTTATATTGTACTAGTTTTTGCCTACAGCTCCACCTGTGATGCTATTACGATTATTGTAGCACATTGTTAGATAGTATGTAATCCTCCTCAATATGCAAGAATTAAAAATTAGTGCTGAAATGGATACTTGTTTCGATACCATATCTAACTATTGAATATCTAGTGAGTTTAACGCCGGATGTCCAGATATGGGATAGTTACTGGATATCCATTTCATCTCTATTTAAAATGTTAACAGTTTTTTTTTTCATCATACAGGTGATTTCAAAGAATAGCACATTCAATGAAACAAACACTTCAGCTTTATAGTTTAAATATTAGAAAAGATAGGCTACAAGACTATTTCTAATACATTATGTACTTAAAAAATAAAACATTTTAGACCGAATTAGAAATTTTCGAGAGTCGCAGGTACTAAAGTTAATATTTGACCATATATAATAAATTAGCGACTCACCCCCGCTTCGCTCAGGTACGTTTTAACGGTTAATATGGATAACACAGGAGCTATACATTTTTTTGGGGTAAAAAGAAACCTATGTTATATTCTAGACTATAATCTATCTCTGTGTTAAATTTCATCCAGATCCGTTCAGCAGTTCTGGCATGATTGAGTAACAAACAAAACATCCTTCCATCTAAACTTTCGCATCCTACTAATATTATAAATGCGAAAGTTCGTGAGGATGTATGGATTTTTGTTACTCTTTTACGCAAAAGCTACTGAATGGATTTTATTGAAACCTTACAATAATATAGCTCATACATCAGAATAACACATAGGCTACTACTTGTCCCTGAAAAATGCATGGTTTATTTGTTTTTGTTTTTCTAGGGGTGAACCTAAGCGAATCGAATATGCCGCGAAATAATGACCCGCTAGTTTATAATATTAATAAGATTATTATTCAATTTGAATTTAGTTGTACGATGTTGTTTATAAATACAAAAAAATACTTTTACGTGCAAAATGGTACTTACGTAAATATACTCGTAGCGAATAGCAAACAAACGTTATCTAATCGCGTTAAAGTTAACTAGACTGCAAAGATTTTGTGATTGTTCAAATGGATTTTTTAATCATAGACATTCACCTGGTGTTGTTATTTTTTTATTTATACATAATTATGTTTAAGCTGCCACTACTGTTCTTAAACCACACACTGCCCCCATTATTTCTATTTAATTTACACTATGAATGAGTCAGTTTCAAAAACAGCGTATAGAATTAAATCTTGCGTAAGTTCTTCGAGCCTAATTTTTCAACAGAAGTCCCATTGTAATCCAAGTAGCTATTCTTGAGTGATGATTAATTAAACAGACAGACAAAACTGTAAATTTCGTTAACAACATCACGTCACAAATTGTACCCACCCAAACAACACTGGTTTTTCAAAAGAAAGAAAAAAAATTGATATAAGCCTAAGTAATACTAAGATATACATATATCTAGAGACTACATACATATATTAGGTTTAATATAGCAGTATTATTTAATTTAACAAAAATATATTGTTCTATGTATGTATGTTTCCTGTTTGTTCGCGTGTTGTGAGGTGTCATAATTATAACGTATTATACTCGTACTATAAATACTTCTAGCAATTATACTACGGTAGTTCATGGAAAAAAATATATGGCATCTTTAAAAGAACCTTTAAAAAATGTGTCCGTCCATCCGTGTTTTAATATGTGATTTGCTAGATGCTCTATTAAGTTTAACTTATATCGTGTGTCTTTGTAATTATCTATATGCTTCTATTATTTAGTCCGCACATCCTACCTTATTCCATAATTATGAATTACTAGCAGAACCCGCGGCTTCGCTCGCGCTAAAACTACAAAAAAAAAACTAAAAACGTAGATTCCATACAAATTTTCTTCCCTAATTTTACCCCCTTATGGGATGAATTTTGAAAAATGCTAAAACATATATTTATTTAATTGTATTGTAGAGCATTCATTTAATACCAAGTTTCAAGTAATTCTGATCATATATATTTTTTGGGTTGTATTATAACGTGTTATTCCGTGGTAATGAGAGTATATGTCACTCTCCAGCCCTCCAACTATCTTCACACGAAAAATCACGCTTATTCGTCACTCTCTTTCGACGTGAAAGAAGGACAAACAAACACACTTCCACATTTATAATATTAGTGTGGAAGTGTGGATTCATCAAGAATATCAATTGCAAAAGCGTTGTTACTAGTCATGTGAGTCATTGTTTACGTTATCTTTTCGTCATTTTATTGATGACAAAACGTTAAAAGTACTCATGCGAAAAATAGTTTTACATTACCTACAAATGAAAGCGAAATTTAATAGTCGTGGGATAATACTGTTTTAAACGCGTTGTTTTTTACTTCCACTTATTTACAGTAAGTATCTATACATAGATACTATTTGAAAACATAAAAACTATATATAAAATTTGTAATAAAAGTATTCTTTTATTGTAGTGCATTAAAGTTCTTAAATATCCGCTAAAAAAATTGTGATCAATGAAATCATCATATTTTAATGTTTTTGTTGGCCTTTTTAATCACACAACATTTAAAGACTAATTTCAATAGAGTTTTTTGTTGCAGACGTAAAAAAATAGTTGGGATATTTTTTAAAATAAATTTTATTTTAATAGGTCAAGTAGATCTAGAGTTTTACCACTTCAGTCGCGCTCACGCACTCATACACATACATATGTACATATTCACGCACTCTCATATAAAGTGGGGTTGTTGCGTTTAATATTTATCTTTTGACTTTGACTAAATAGATTACAAGTGAAACTGTAGCTAGTAACTAGTAACTAAATCTATAAATATATTATGTGCAGGTATCATCCGGTCTCCACTAAAAAAACAAGTCTTAAGACTATTTTCTTTCTTGCGGATACCATCTGTTTTGGATCGTCTCTGTAAAAACTTAAGATTGTGTTGGTACTACCTGTTTATTTCAATATCACAAACATTTTAGAGTTTTGATGAAGGAGTAGATTTTATTAGGGGTGACACCATCGATAACCGCGCCGTGTGTCGCCCATGCTAGCTACGCTACTGCCTGGAAAGTTCGTTAAAATCGGTTTTATCTCATTCTTCTGTGCTACAGCAACTATCGCTGGTTTCCGGTATTAAAAATCGATTTTATGTTACTTTTGCAATTTCTACACCAGTGAGTTTCGTTAAAATAGTTCCGAGTCGTTTCTGAAATTAACGAGTACAAATAGACAGATGTAGAGACAAAATGCTTTTTTTTTAGGTCAAATTAGGTTGTCTTGGGCTAAACTGGCATATCCTGACACATATAGGTGAACCGGTTTGGTCTAGGATAAACCAGTTTGGCCTGAAATCGGGTTTGGTCGGTAACATATATACGTACTCGTTTTATCGATAAAATCAAAATAAATAAATATAAATAAATAAATTAGTTGGGATATTTAACACACAGCACCATATAGTTCCATGGTAAGCTAGGAGGCTTGTGTTATGGATACCAGATAGTTGATACACTACACATATATATGACTTTTAATACATATATATTATAGATATAAACACCCATGACTGGAGTACAAACATTTGTGCTCATCACACAAATGAATGACCCCAGCAGGACTCGAACCCGCGACCACTGGCACAGCAAGTAGGGTCACTACAAACTGAGCCAAACGTGTCGTCAAATGAATTGTTTCATGAACGTGATGCAGTACAATACAATAGAAAGATTGATTCATCTGAATAACATTAGATTAATGATAAATCTACATAATGATAGTGTTCAGTGCTATATGTTCAATGTTACATCTTTTAATATATTCTTTATTGTGTGGGCGCTCCATGTAGGTGGTCATTTGAAGGAAATTTCCTAATCTTTGCCTATGGATATTAGTAGATTTTTATGCGATGTTGCTTAATGTTGCATAAATTAATTTTAATTTTTCAATTATTAATAATACTAGCGACTCACTCTTGCTTCGCTCGGGTTCGTCCCTACTTACGTTTTAACGATTAGGATAGATTTCTCAGACTTGAGATATTATATTCCCGCAGTAAGAAATATCTTATATGTTGACCCGGATAACCAGTTATCATCATTTCAAATCCCATCAAAATCTCTCCAGTGGTTTTTCCGTGATGCGGTCACAAACAGACAGACAGACAAAAAATCGAAAACTATAGATTCGGCCTCTGTATTGATAATAATGTCTGTTTCAATAAGATTTTCCGACAAATATTTAATGTACAGATTCGGCCTAGTTACAATTTTATTATATGTATAGATTATATAAGATAAATTCTTTAAGGCATTCTTTTAAAAATACTATACAGAGACATTTTAGCTGTATTGTCTGTTGCAAAAATTGCCTCACTGATGTGGGCGTTGGGACACACGGATGTGATAATAGTGCGACGGAGTCAATGGACGCGGTGCTCATCATAAACTTTCACATTTTAATTCACAAAAAGATTGCAGAGTTTTGAGCGTAGATATGTATATTGTTTTCCTATTTAATATAATAAAAAGTGAAATTATAATCACTCGACATAACGCTACAACACACCTACATCACATTCTCTTCCTTCCTCTCTTTCATTCTCATAGGACTGCACCGTTTGTAGTGTTATCATTTTTTTTTTTTTATTGATGATAAGAAAGAAGAGATAAATTATTTTAAAAACCTCCTTATGTACGTAATTAATGCAAATTAATGCTTATAGACAATGTGCATAATATATGCTATGGCTTTAAAACTTTATTTGTTGGCAAAGTCTCAATGCAATGCACGTTAAATGATATCATAGGAATAAAATATATACTTTACAATGAAATTAAAGGCCCTTTGGAAAAAAACTTTAAAAGTTGCCAGCATTTGAAGTTCTTAAGGAGTCAGAATTTTATTATAGTTAAGTCCGACAAGAGCACTGACCTTTTTATGTTTCCTACAGACAGACGTACGCGTCCGCGTTTTATTTTGTAAATGTAGTTCTCATTTGGGGAACGAAGGAAATTTAACACATGTTCCGCCTAAATACAAGTGAATGCCCTTACGGTTTGCTCTTTGGCTCACCGTTGTATTTTTCAATGTTTGCTATGAAGTACCTTTACATCGCTAATATCTTTAAAAATTTCTTATATTAAAAAATATATGGAAATATTTGTTGTCAATATATTAAACAAAGAATACTGATAACAATTATCACTTATCACAAGGTATGTACAATGTACATAGCATTGCATATTTGTGTATATTTAGATTAGCACTTGAGTTCATATTCTTATGTACCTACTACACTTTGAATTAGGACAGTTGACAAATCATTAAAGATGTTTTAATAGAAATTTTAATGTAGTATTAATGTTTTAGTAATCGCTGAAGCTCTACATCATTGGTGAATAGATTTACTACATATACCTATATTACACAATACGTAAACAAACAACATAGGTGACAGGTGTGTACCTAACACAAAGTAGTAGGTAACCATTTGTTCAAAATTCAACTTGCTTGGTGTATTTTTCACTGAATTTGAAACTGAATTTCTTTCATACCTACTAATGGTAGAGCGTATGTATAAAAATTGTATAGTTATTAAGAATAAAATTTGTCTAATTATTGCTTGTAATTTGATTTTATATTAAAACGAAATAAAAAAGACTATTAAGATCCAAGCAATTATTTATTTGCAATTTGTTCTTGTCAAACTTCTTCTCTCCATAAAGGAAACGTACGTAGGTATCAACTTAGTTAAATTGTAATGACATACTTTTTATATGTTGTGATATGTGAATCACTATTTATTTATTTTTTCAACTTGTTAATCGTACCTAGTAGTACTACTTCTGTGCTATAACTTATACTTTTTATTAATATGACTTTTACTCTATGTATGTTGTATATTAACTTCTATGATCGATTACGAACGTTAAAAAATGTTTCTTGTATTTTTATTTATATTATTTGTTGTTATAGCGGCAATTGAAATACATACTCTGATACAGCCCTCTGAAAGACGGACGGACGAAAGGACAGCGAAGGCTTAGTAATAAGGGTTCCGTTGGCATCCTTAAAAAGGAAAATAATATTCTTTAGTGGTCGGGTTTTCTTCAAACTCCTATTTGTTTTCTAGGGAAAAATCTATATATAGATTATAATTTTAATTAATATGGATTAGTAATAATAATGTACAATGTGTTTTCGATTATATTTCGAAGATTTTTAATTTTGCTGTTTTACAAATCGTTTTATAATTACCAATATTTGTATAGTTTTGCTTTTGTTCATAAATATCGCTTAATTCCAGACAATGTCCGCTAACACTGATGGCTCCGCTGCAGCGGATCATACTTGAAGAGGTGCATGTTGCGTCTAAGAAGCATCCTAATGAGTTTGGATACAATTCTGATGATTCAGGTGGGTCATCACGTAGCAACTCTATGTATCATATTAAAACTTCCTTATTTGTATATGAAGTCATGACAACAAAAGTAATCTAAGCATTGTTTTAATTTACATACATGTGTCTATGTCTTATATATTAGATATTACGAGTATATTGTAGTGGGTTATCCATTTGCATACTGAGCAGTATAAACCTATTATTGTTCTAGGTGTGTAAATGTAGAGTAATTCAACAATTCTTTAATTTTAAGCGGTAGTATTTATTAGTATTATTAAGTTATTAAAAATATATTAAATAAATTAAAAAAAAACTTTAATATATTATAGTAGTAGCCTTTCAACTCATATTTTACATATTTTATGATCTACGTTGTTTGAAACAAAATAATAAGGGGAAGGAGGGAAATATGACAAAGACGATGATGAATGGAAAATCCATCCTTCGTCGATTCAATGTAGTCGAGAAGGTCCCTCGAACAGTGCTGTGGTTATTTTTGCGAAATAAAATTTTAAAGATCGTTTCGGGGCATTCTATATAAAGAATCTAAAATATGCAAATAATCAGGACAGGCCTCGCGAGAATGTTTTGTCGTATTTCTTATTATTAACTAATTTGCGTGTTGAAATTTTGTATTTCCGTTTCTGCGGTTTCAATATTATTTATTCTTCTTACTACGTTACTTTTATTAATAGGTTTACTGATTGATATATTGTTTGTATATGTATGTAGTTTAGAATATAAGGAGTTATTAAATATAAAAGTGACACTTTAAATTCCTCCAATATTAGCCAAGTTACGCATCTAAAGTTTTATATTGTAACGAAAGTCTTGCCAGTTTTATGGAAGTAATAACTTTGTCGTGAAATCCCGAAAGCTAGACAGATCAATACAAGTTCATACATAAAAAACGTAGTAACTCGGATCTGTTTTTAAATTTAACAAAGAAATCATAACGTTTTTACATAACTACTTTTCACGTTCAGGTTACGTTAGAATTGTTACGTCGTACACAAAACGTACAAAATAGCATCTTCCGCCTTAGCAAAGTACATTATGGCACATTGCATACATTTTAGACAACATTCCATAGATGAAAACAATGCTCATTGAATTTGCTTAGACATGATATCATAGTGTTATCCTTTAATCTAATAAGGTTTACATCATGAGGCTGATCATACAAAATATTTGGACTTGGCTACGTAATATCCAGAATAACAAGTAGTTTTTTTTATGTAGCACACGTGGTTCTTTTATGTCGTGCAGAAAGTGCTTTGATTGTATCATGGCACATTATAATTCTTGACCAAGTGATTTTTTTGTTGTGTTTATTAATTCTACTCATAAATTCTTTTGAATTACGATCAGTTCGAGGCATAATTAACAATACTTTTAGTGTTAAGCATGCAAAAAAATAACCAGCTAACTTCTACACTGTGGTAAAATAAATATTAATAAAAATACTAACGCACATATTTTGAACACTTTAGTAAAGTCTAGCTTAGAATACGCCAATATTTCAATTTTATTTTTACTTCTACATTCATTTCAATATAAGACCGAGCTACCTCTCTGAAGTCAGTAAGATATACCGGTTTTTGATGCATTCTAAAATAAACAAATGACACGCGACATGAAGCTACTACGCCCGTGCATTATAGTCCAAAGAGGTCGTAAAATGTTTATGACTGTAAACAAGATATTCGCATTTATTTTTATTTCGCTTTGAATAGTTTTTACCTTTTCTAGAGAGAACTCGTGAAAAAACTATGATGAAATTAACCTTTGAAGTTTGAACCATTTTATTTTTTATAAAAAACTGGTGACTCACCCTCGCTTCGCTTAGCAAGCTAGGGAGGGAGCTTGCTTCCCAATACAAACTTTCAATCCCATTTAGGGATGATTTCCGGGATAAAAAGTATCCTATGTCCTTTCCAGGGTCTCAAACTATCTTCTTACCAAATATCATCTAAATCGGTTCAGTAGATCCAGAGATTACCCCCCTACAACCTGACAAACTTTACCTCTTTGTAATATGCATTATTTTCAATTTATTACGCTGTATTCACTAGTCAGCGATGCATTTTGAAAGGCAAACTTGACCACTGAAGGTGACACATCTATTATTATCTGCTCTGAAAATAAAATAAAATCGTTGTGGTAGGTTGTAAGCCATATTTCGATGCGTCAATGTTAGTTTAATAAGAAATATATTTTCGAATACCTTTTGAAATATATTTTCGAATACCTTTTTCCATGATAGTTGTAAAGCATTCGAAACGTCGGGATCCAAAAAGTCAAAATAAATCTGCGAAATAATTCTTAATGATAGTTTTATTTAAAATATAGTACTTATATTATTTTTTACACAAGACCAAATGGTGTTGTAATAATATATTCATATGAACCCGTTATAGCATTTAAGTTAGTATATTTTAAAATCTTACTTTACTTACTTTGTAAAGGGCTACTGAAAGTGCCGTTCAAATTTCGGGTCTCGCGCCTCTGACATTTTCATGTGCGAATCATTTTCAACATGATTACCACTTGTCTTAACGGTGAAGGAAAACATCGTGAGGAAACCTGCATGTCTGAGATAATTTAACAAGTTTACGAAAGACATGTAAAGTCCGCCAACCCGCACTTGGCCAGCGTGGTGGACTATGGCCTGATCCCCCTCGTTTTGAAGTGAGACCCGTGCCCAGCAGTGGGACTTAAAAAAAGGGCTGAATACACTGAAAGTCATGCGTTTTTATATTTTGTTTTCAGAATACATAGCTCTCCGCCTAATGCAAGCAGTGACGGCACGCGTCAATGATGTGTGTCTCCGATATTTGGACAATTCCCGCTTAGACACTCTCCCTCCCCCACCGCCGCCCTCAATGAAAGAATACCGTACAGTATCGTCTGCCACTAAGAACGTTCGGAGAGTAATGGAAGATAGACATGTAGAATTTGGAAATCTTGAAGCTTTATTTGGAATTGAGGCGAGTATTATACACATAAAGAAAATTAGATGGGAATCGGTTCTGTCGAAAGTGTTCTTATATCAAATTGGCTATGTAATTAAAAGTTAAATTCAGCAAGTTAAAAATTACCTAACAATGAATTCTTTGTTAATTATTAAAATAATGATTAAACTTATATAATTTACTAGCGACTCACACTCGCTTCGTCCGGGTTCGTACCTAGGTACGTTTTAACGGTTAGTATAGAAAAGATAGACTATATCTATACTAATATTATAAAGCTGAAGAGTTTTTTTGTTTGTTTGTTTGGTTGATCGCGCTAATCTCAGAAACTACTGATCCGATTTGAAAAATTCTTTTTGCATTTGATGCCCGTTAGCTGAGGAAGGCTATAGGCTATATATCATCCCGGAAAAGTTTACGGGTCCCGTGGGATAGATTTGTTTTTTTCTAGAGACGAACTCGAAGCGAAGCGAGGGTGAGTCGCTAGTATTATATGATAATAGCTTTCCTTCAATGAACGGGCTATCTAATGCAAAAAGAATTTTTCAAATCGGCTTAGCAGTTCCTGAGATTAGCGCGTTCAAACAAAATTTGCCTCTTTATAATATTAGTATGGATTATAATATTAGTTTATTTTAAATTTAATTTCATCAGGTAGTATCCATTGCTAATAAAACGGAAGGATGTGAGGAAAAGATCTGATATTAACGATAAACAAATTTACGGTTTCCTTTTAAAAATCTGACTCATTCATAGACGTAGACGCTATACGCCTTAGTCATATTTGAATTCAGTTTATAAATACATAATGATAGGTCATGTAATATAATTCAGGTCATACCTACATAATTATAGTTTTATATAGGTATTGCTAGCGACTTACCCTTGGTTCGCTTGGGTGCTTTAATTTTTTTAAGCAGAAACCTAATTCTTATTCTAAAATAAAAGTTGCCTATAGTACTCCCTATAACATCAGTTGTTTGCCAATGAAAGTGCCGTCAAAATCAGTCCAGTCCTTTCGGAGATGAGCCGAAACAAACAAACAGACACAAACATTTTAAAAATTGTGTTTTTCTTATGAATACCGTATATAAATTAATTTTATAATTTTTTGTTTTATTACTTAGTCGTAGTTAATTTTTGTATTTTTTTGTTTTTGTTAAGTTTAATATGTATTTTTTTTCTTTCTTAATAACTATCAACTTCACCGCTCGATATGAGTCATGTGTCAGTGGAAACTTTATTGGTCTATGTTCTATATATATAAACTATTGTATAAACACTTGTAAACACTGTTTGTTTCCCCAATAAAAAAAAATTAAAAAGAAATTCTATGTACATTTAGTAAAAAGTTGTTATTTCGGCAAACAGACACTTCAATTTTATTTCTCTGTATAGATAGATAACGCAGTTGTTTAATTTCAAAATAATCTAATTTTATATATGTCGACTGAATTTATTTAAGAAACCATACATTATTTTAGAAACGCTTAAGAATCAAACGATTCTAATTTTTAATACATGATTCATTCATGATTTTTATAGCTTACAATATAATAAGCGGTTTGGTTTACAAATTTTGCTTGGCGCATCGCCTAAAACAACAATTTGCATTATAATTAATAAATATGCCAAGTCAAACATATTGGGCGAGATCGCTTTACTGCTAACATATTTCTTTGATCTTAACAAGACAGCGAAGTTAGTTAGATTTTTATTATATTTTGAAGGAAATATATTGGATGTGTTATAACTTATTAATAATATTAAAATATTGAATTTGTAATGATTTATTTAGGTGTTGATATATATTACTATTTTATTTTATCTAATATATTTAAACGAGTAATTTTTGTATATTTATTTATACCGGCGACCTCGGAAATGGCTTGAACGATTTCGCTGAAATTTGGTATGTGGGAGTTTACGGGGGCGAAAAATCGATCTAGATTAGTCTTATGTTTGGGAAAATTGATAATCACAGCTGTCCGGGTTCGAATCCTGGTCGGATACAAAGTTTTTACTTTTGTTTCTTATTTTCCTTTTTTTGTATTTATTCAAGTTTTTAGTTTTTTTTTTTTAAGAAAATTGTACCTTTGGCCAAAAACTCCGAGCAAAGCTTGGTCGCCCAGTTATTTAGGTTTAATCTAGTCTCTCATTTTGGCATATCATAAAAAATATAAATCATGTGCATAAATACTATAGTATTTGTATAAATAAAATAAAAAAATGATAATGGATGACTGTCGAAGCGTACCTAATACCTATAGGCTGCAAGGCCAAGCATTAGTCTGCTAATATGGTATTATATGCTTACTGCATCTGATTCTCGTGATCCCGAGTTGGGTTCTTGCAGAGATTTATGTTCAGGAATTATATCGTAAATACATTTTTGAATTATGTTATGTACTCCAATGAAGATGACCCTTATTTTTTCATTAAATGAAAACTGGAAGCTTAAGTAAGGGGCTCAACAGTCAACCGATAATGAACGATATCTTTGAGCTTAATCTAGATTATTTGTAGTTATTACATTAAAAAGATACCTTGCTTCTTTGATTCTATTGAAAAGTTTTTTAACTTTAAGTTGACTTGTAAACATGCTCATAAAAAAAGAATCAGACTACGAGTACTATATATAGTATATGTGCAATATTGTGTGTGTATGTTTGTTAATTACTCCTTCATGCTAAAACGACTGGATGGATTTTGATGAAATTTAGTACACAGATAGGCTAAAACCTGGAGTAACACGTAGGCTTCTGTTAGACACCCAGGGACGGACCCGAGCGAAGCGAGGCCATCTCGCTAGTAATACAATACATGTTTTATATAGTTCATATATGTACATATAATTTACATTATATAATTTCATTAAATGAATCTAAGATAATATAACATATAATATATTTATCTAATTTGTACAGACGACAGAACCGACGAGTTTCTACGCAGTGTACGACGGGCACGCGGGCTCGGCCGCCGCCACGTACTGCGCCGCGCATCTGCACCAGTACCTGGTGGAGAGTCCGCACTTCACGAGGGATCTGCGACAGGCGATGCACGATGCATACCTTAGAACAGATGCTGAGTTTGTACGAAAAAGTAATCAAAAGGTACAGCAAATAATGTGCTATTATGAAAATATTTTTTGGCATATAGAGAAGAGTAGCGTTGTACGGTTGTAGTGTTTTGTGCATGTTAGAACTAGATAGTTAAGTTGTGACATGTATTAGGTCAGTGGCTGCAGTGTTTAAACACTTAGGAATCTGTATTCAGTCTTTTTAACGTCCCACTGCTGGGCACGGGCCTCCTTTCAATGCGAGGGGGATCGGGCCATAGTCTACCACGCTGGCCAAGTGCGGGTTGGCGGACTTCTCATGTCTTTCGAAAACTTGCTAGGTTTTCTCAGACTTGCAGGTTTCCTCACGATGTTTTCCGTCACCGTAAGACAAGTGGTAATCAAGTTAGAAATGATTCGCACATGAAAATTTCAGAGATGCGAGACTCGGGATTTGAACCCATTTCACTCGGTTTCCTAAGCGAGCGCGTTACCACTGGGCTATAGTATAGTATGGCTATAGTAGTATATGTATAGTAATCTATATCAACATTATGACCTTGAAAAGTTTATATGTTTGAAAGTTAAGGTCAAGAAGTACCTATTTATTTAAAATTTCGGTGGTCTATTGGCTAGCATGTCTAGCTGACGAACCGAATGTCCTTGGTTCGAATCCCGGGTCGTATAAGCTAACTACTACTACCAAAAAATTTTTACGTTGAGAGAATTATCAAATAGTACAAAGTGGCTTTTCAGCATACTAAAAGGCCAATAATAAATGTAGTGGGATAGTATGCAGCCCTTATTATTGAAACGTCTTTCGAAAACTTGTTATATTTATCTCAGAAATAAAGGTTTCCTCACGATGCTATGCTTTATCGTAAAGCAAGTGGATTGCCACTGAAATATACATATTACATGAAAATGATTCGCACATGAAAATATCGGAGGTGCGTGACGTGAGATTTAAACCCGCTTCCCTTGGTTTCCGAAGCGAGCACGTCATCACTGGGTTGCCACTGCCACTATGTATGTAATTAATGGGTTTTATTTTTGTGTGTAACTGCCTCGGTGGTGTAGTAGCTATCATGTACGGCTGCACATCCGGAGGTCCTGAGTTTGATAGCCAGATCGGGCCAAGTATTTTTTTTAAATTTATTTAACATTTAAGATAACCGAAATCGGTCAGGAGGACATTATTTATATGAGAGGGCATGAACGGCAACTATCTCCAAAAATTAAGGAGTCGTTATGACCGAAATCGGTAGGGTGTTTATCATTTGTTAATATATATTGTGTGCGTACTCACTGGCCAGCGCGCGTCGGGCGGCAGCACGGCGGTGTCGGTGGCGCTGCGCGGGCGGCGGCTGGTGGCGGCGTGGGCGGGCGACTCGCTGGCGCTGCTCGTCAAGCGCATGCGCCTCATGCAGCTCGTCAACCCGCACAAGCCCGACCGAGCCGTGAGTCTTGTGTACCTACTGCTAGTGTATAGTTTGTGTGTGTGCGCGCGCGTATGTGTATGTACGCGCGTGTGTGCGTGTGCGTGTGTGTGTGCGTTTGCGCGTGCGCGTGCGCGTGTGCGTGTGTGTGTGTGTGTATACGTTTGTTATTCCTTTACGCTGAAACAGCTGGACGAATTTAGATGAAATTGAGTTAGATAGATTTCATCTGAAACGAGGATAGGAGGCTAGTATATATTTGATCTATATTTTTGTACAACTTGTTGGCTTAGTGACTAGCATGTACGGATGCCTGCGTAGGTCCTTGGTTCGAGTCCCTGGTCGAGCAAATATTTGTTTGGTTTTCCTCTCAATATTTTTTTTTGTGTATGCCTATGCACGCACTATAATATTTCCTGCTTAAATGCCTAGACTCAGTGAGATTGTCGACTCTTACCAAAATTAGTTTTGTTTATATATAATTTAATGTAAATATTCTGTATATATGTACGTCTCATTGCGCCGTATCTGTTCCATTTTCCGGTTGAAATGAAGCTTTGGTGAGTCGTTCTGTAAAACACATCTACCATGGTATAATCAAAGACTGTTACACGAGTTGTATCGGATCATTTGATATATATATATATATATATATATATATATATATATATATATATATATACATATATTTAACACGTACGAGATGATTGTTGAATATTACAAAATCGAAATATATTTAATTTTTACAAAAGTACTATTACATTTTTATTTACAAACGTCAGTGTAGTCAGTACTTAAGGAACTATTTGGAAATGCAGTTCTGCCGTATTGCTTTTTAAAATTCTTGGTTACATCACATATATTTTATTGACCTTAGAATATTTTAGCTATCCTGAGAAAAAGTCAAATGATTTTATTGCAATGCATTTTTGTCTTCTAAATATTCTTGAGATAATTAGTGAGCTTTAATCATAGTATAATTAAATATATAATATGTTTGTTTCATTAATTAGAATTATGGATGTGACTGAAAAAGTGTAAAATGATGATGTTTATATTTTATACTTATTGTTAGTTTAGTAGAAATTTAATTTATTAAATTATAGTTTAGGTGATTGAGTCTCAAATGATTTGAGTCGAAAGAATGAGTGACGAATATGATAAAAAAGCACATAATAAATAATCTAATAAGGGAGTGAGAAACATGAATTTTGGTGATTTATCTCATCAGGACAGTGTGTGTGAAGGGAATCATGACGGTGAATAAATAGAGTATGTAGATATCATGGCGGTCTGCGCTATATTATCTGGTTACCATGCAAATATATGGAATATAGCGTTTAACTTCACACTTATATATACTTCATATATTAATCTATACAATAAAAATGAAATGCTGTCGTTGGTAAGCAGGTCGCTTGAAAACGTTTGGATCAATTTGGTTTTTTTTTTCTTTAAAATGTTTGTTATAATTCGAATAAGAGTTTTAAGGGACAAAATTGCTCGGAAAATTAGGAAATCCGGGAGAAACTAATAGTGTTTTTTTATATACTATTTTTGTATGACCTCAAAGGTCATAAATAAAATTAAAAATAAGCTATGGCAATCCTATCGTGTCAGCTAGTTATAGATAATTTGTATTGCAGAAAACTACATATTAAATACTAGCGACTCACTCTCGCTTCGCTCGGATTCGTCCCTAGTTTGATTCCCCATACAAACTTTCATCCTCATTTTCACCCCCTTAAGTGATGATTTCCGGGATAAAAAGTCGTATATCCTATGTCCTTCCCAGGGTCTCAAACTATTTTCTTGCCAAATTTCATCTAAATCGGTTCAGTAGATCCAGAGATTATCCCTTACATCGTTACAAACTCGCAAACTTTACCTCTTTATAATATTAGTATAGGTAAGTAAAAAATTTTCTATGTCCCAGGACGAACGAGAACGAATAGAATCTACGGGAGGTAAAGTGATGTTTTGGGGCACGTGGCGCGTCAACGGACAACTCGCGGTGTCACGAGCTATTGGTGAGTTGATTTTTTTATACCTCTCGAGCTTCGGTTAGATTTATACTATTTAAGTTTCAGGAATACTTACTATAAGTAAGTACTTAAGTTTATACATAGCCTTAAATTTATACATAAAAATAAATAATTACAGCTTGAAGACTATTCAAATAAACAATAACAGAAAAAAGCTTCGGCTTTGTAGAGCTTTTCAAAATATTATATTTTTTATTTTGTTTTTTAAAAAATATTGATAATATCGAGATTATCTACGTCATATAGTTCTTAGATATGTATACTAATGAAATTAAAGCGACACTAATGAGAAATTTTTTCAAAAACGAATTTCACTTATCTATAATTATTCCTGACTACCTTTTTTAAGAGATAGTATGAAATCTTTGATACAATTTTTTAAGTAGATTACACATTGAACTAAAATATTATATAAATAAATCAAATCTTAACAAGTGTCATAATTATTAAAACATGAATAATAAAAAAAGAAGAGAACAAGAAACACTACGTTAAAATAAGTTTATTTTTATAATAACACTGTTAACGCTTTGTAAAAGCAACAGCAATATCTGCCAGACAACCTTGATGTGAATGGTTATCGTCAAATAGATTCGATCTTTTAAAAAGAATAACTCATTTTGTCCGTAACCGCAAATGGTTGTTATAAAATGTATACGGAATTGAATAAACTTATCAACATAAACTCTTAACATCCTCGCACAAATTGCTGCCGTGACTCAGTCGTTTTAGAGCAATAACTAAACACGAGTTTTATCAATGTTTTGATCTTTCCCCATGTTACACTAACTGTTCTCGAGAGCTTCAAAATAATTAACACCCTTTTATTAGGTTCACTTGTATTTAAATATGTATGTACTATATGTTTATTTATGCGGTTAGCATTCTTGCCACTATTCCACGCGGAGATTCGCACAGTAATAATTAAGTGTTCATTTGTTTTCTATACATATAATAAAATTCTAACTAAGCCGAATCTGTTCTTAAATATTTTTTGGAAAATCTTATTGAAATAGGCATTATTATCGATGCGGAGGCCGAATCTATAGTTTTTAGAATTTTTGTTTGTCTGTCTGTTACCGCATCACAGAAAAACCACTGGAGGGATTTTCATGAAATTTGGTATGATGATAGCTGGATATCCGGGTCAACATAATATAGGATACTTTTTACCGCGAGAGATTATCTCATTGCCACGGGAATACACGTTACAACACAACCCAAAAAATATTTATGATCAGAATTTCTTAAAACTTGGTAATAATGATCTTCAATACAATTAAATAAATACGTGTTTTAGCGTTTTTTGAAATTCATCCCATAAGGAGATAAAATAAGGGATGAAAATTTGTATGACACCTACCTTTTCAAAGTTTTTTTGTTGTAGTTTTAGCGCGAGCGAAGTCGCGGGTTTTGCTAGTGTATATATATAATTAAGTTTTTATAACTGCTTCGGTTGTGTAGTGGCTAGCATGTGCGGCTACACAACTGGAGGTCCTGGGTTCGAGTAGGAGTGAACAGTAGGAATACTTAAATCTTTTAATTCGGGTTCTTCTTCTTTGTATTTATTTGATCCGTTTTGGCAAATCCATTATGTGAAAGTAGGTTAAAATACTTTTAAAATTAAAAATATTGTTTTATTATTGATTTCTACGTTTACATAGGTATTGAAACAAATATCTTATTTAAAAAAATTGATTTAGTGGTTTCGATTGGGTAGAAAATTATTTTTTTTTTTTTTTAAATAAAATATTTACGTTGCTGATAAAGAAAAAATAGTTAAAGTTCTGACTCTTTAGGCTTGATATTTTTTTAAAAGCTACAAATACATGCGTATTTGTAACTAGCGACTCACCCTAGCTTCGTTCGGGTTCGTCCCTAGGTACGTTTTAATTTTTTTACGCGAAACCCTAATTCTTTTTCTAAAATAAAAGCAGCTTAAGTTACTCCTTATAATATTAGCTATCCGCCAGTGAAAGTCCCGTTAAAATTGGACCAGCCGTTGCGGAGATTGATCAGCCGGAACAAACAGACAAACAAAAATTTTAAAAATTGTGTTTTTTTATAAGTACCGTATAAAATTCCATATGCATTTAGTATAAAGCTATTATTTTGACATTACAAGCAGACACTTCAATTTTATTTATCTGTATAGATATTAATAAGGAGACGGAAAACAGCCTAAAATTAATAAAATATCAGTTTGATATTGATATGTTTTTAAATTATGTTTAAGCATTTTAAATTATAATTTCTACCACAAAAAAAATGGAAATTCACTTCATTACTTAAATTTTGACATTAATAGGGTAGTCGATTGTCCTGAGCAACGGGTGTGAAAATTCTAGCACGCGGTTAATCAGTCGTTTTATTATTACGAGCCCCACAAGGGGTGGCCGCTTATTCATCGGAGCTCGTATTTTATATCCCCTTGAATACAATGGATTTTGTTGTTTGTCACAATCTTATTTGACAATTATGATTTTGTTTGAGTAATTAGAGTTGTTGTAGTCTCTTAAAGACAAATAGTTATTATCTTTAACACTATACTGGAACTTGGGTTTGTTTTTGTTAGAATATTTAAATTATAACTTAAATATGATCTGTTTCTTCTGACATTGATTGATTTTGTTCATAGTAAATTATTTCTATAAATTGTATATTCGGATCTTAGTTAAGATTTAAGATACAACACACAGTTGTACTGACATTGAGTTTGTAAATTTGAACGAGTATATTTTTAGGAAGAAGAAAATAAAACAGAGAGTAGAAAGAATATGTTAAAGATTTTAATTTAATACACAGTACTGAGATGTATAATTCAGAAAGTCCCCAGTGCTCATTATGGTCGTGTGTCCGCCATTAAGTCGTTAGCGTGATGCCGGGGGATGAGCGATAAATTGCCATATCATGCCCTGCGTTGATATAATGTTGTAATTTATAAGTATTTCTTCTCATTTGAATATGTTTGCAAATTATAACGTCGTCACCACAGAAAGGTTTATGGTGTTCGACATGATTAATTGATGAAGGGACAAGAATATGTTTATATATTTTTAACGCGATTTCTATTTTTAATGATGATTAAATGTAACTTTTTTTTATTAAATAAGAGCAATAATTAATAGATGAAATAATAAATCCATACTTCCATACTATCCATACTAATATTATACATACTGTTCTATACATATATATGTACATATATATAGTATATTCACACTAACAGTGAAAACGTATCTAGGAACGAACGCGAGCGAAGCGAGCGTAGCGAGCGTGAGTCGCTAGTGTTCTCTATACATTTTGAGATTGTAGAAAACAAAAATACAAATTGTATTGGAAAGCAAATATCTGTGACATACGTTGCCTGTAGGAAGTTTAAATTGACTCAGTATCCTACCGCAAGTAACTTAGAAGGGTAAAATATTGATTACAACGTGCAGTCGGAAAAGTGAAATGTCGTTCTTAGCAACTTTCGCAATTAAGGAGATTAAATATTGCTAAGTATATGTTCAACTAAGCTTAGCAGAACATTTTTATGGTGTGCGCAGTGGCTTTAAAATATTTTAATATGACATTTTATTATAATATTGCATCTGGTAACAAAGGCTGTCTGGTTTAATTTACAACTTAATCGCGGTAAGGTGCGCGCGTCGGGCGCCGTCGAGTCGCCCCCTGCTTACTCCCTCAACCCGCGTTGCACGAAACTATATCGATCACATCGGACACGCTGCACTCGTAGTGCGGTGACTGCCGACGGACGTGAATCTAACTTATAATATATGATTACAGCTTGGAATGACTAAATATGTATTATGATATGGATTTCGAATTTATAGTTTTTCTACAATAATGTCGTATTTTTCTTTTATTTATAGCTATAATGATTGATGCTTTTATCATTTAATTTTAATAAAAACCATTCAAACCCAATAAAAATGTTTCACGTTTGCTTAATTTCGATATACGAAAAATGTTAGTCATATTTGTTCGTTAAACGCTTTGTATAGTTCCAGTGTAATTCCAAGACATAAATAAATTAGTCATAATTCTGATAATGTTTAAATTTTCCTGTTAGAGTACTGAAACATTTATAAATAGACATGGGTTTGTAAATATAAACAATTTTTTAAAAGTAAACTTTTCGACCATTATAGTGGTGAAATCAGTTTAGAGTGATATTTGAATATACATAATAACTTAATTTATGGAAGAGTTAGTTTTAACTCGCGGCTGTGCTTGCGTGTTGCATGTTACGCCCTCTGGTCTTAACAGACCGATAAACAAATATTTTTTTAATGGTTGCTTGGATTTTGGTGTCGTGCTAATTACCATAACATTAACTCAATGAATATGTGTAACTTGATTATGATATACCTACAGACCGTTTATTATATGAGTAAATATAGATCAAATGGATCTTATTAAGTAAATAATTTCTATCCCCAACGGATGTTATGATTTTATTAAACTTCAAATTGTACTTATTATCGATTGTTAACTACTTTAACTTGTTAAGAAAATAAATTATAACCATGATGATAATGAACGCAGATTCTTGATACCTAATTAAAATATATCTACTATTATTATACTTAGTATATCTATCGACGTTGTCCCATCTCTAGTATATTATGAGCTAACAATGGTGTAACAATGGAAACAGTGTTGACATTTTCTTTACAACTCGGCCCGTGCCAGGTCCCCCATATTGAGACCATTGATTTTGCGTTCCACGAGAGATTAGGTCCCGCAGCATTCACTCTAAGCCCCTCTCACTCCGGCGTAATTTACCCATCCGAATTTTATGCCACATTAAATTACTATAGATTTTGAAATGGCCAGCTATGGGCAGCCGCTTTTATAACTTATATGAGAAATTATGTACATTTCCATACTTACCTTTAGGGCTTAATTAAATGTACTCGTATATTAAAAATGCTTGCAATAATGTAGTAAGTAACGTAACTTCATGCCATTTTATAAAACTAAAAAACTAAATAAGGTTAAATAAAGAAAAAGAACATAAAACTATTTATATATTTGTACTGATATATTATAAATTATAATGACAAAGTACGATTTTGAAGGGTAAACGTATTTGTTTTTGTTGTTCACATCTAATGATATAGCTTTTATAATAATCTTACTCTTATTTAAAATCCTATTCGAGTCGTGTTTTTGTGAGCCCCTGTTCGATAAGGATGTGATTAGAATTCTTATAAGGCTTTTTATTTAAAAGTTTTTACTCGTATTCATTGAATCGTTTGTTCAGGTGACGCTAAATACAAACCATGCGTGACGGCGCGGCCTGAGATCACTGAGGTTGATTTGGACGGCGATGAGGACTTTGTTGTGGTGGCCTGCGATGGCCTCTGGGACGTCGTTAGCGAGGATGCTGTTGCGGTCTCAGTCTACAAGCAGTTGATGAATGATCCAAGTAAGTGACTTAATATATGTATGTATTGACAGCTTCTATTTGGAGCAGGAAACATAGTAACGACTTTGATCAAAATAATCATTTCCAAAAAGGAAATTTCAAATTATTCGTATTTCCTGTGCAGTAATTAAGGTATAAAAGGCAAGATGAATATTTTTAATGTGCATTCATTTTAATTGACTAATCAGGTTGAGCATTTTAGGTATAATTTGCACCTAAACTGGTATTGGTTTAGTAAAAAACGTCATATTTAAGATTCTTTGTTTACACTACGTTAGCATTGCAAAGCGATTAAGGTTATATATAATTTTAAGGTTATAATTTTGCGGTGTCCTTATAACTGGTTGCCGCTCCTGCTTTTAATGTAGGTATAAAATACTCAATATAACATTTTGTCATGAGTCAAGTGCCTTTTCACTTATGTCATTCCTATAAATAGCAGTAGCAACGGCTTTAGTTTCCAGATAAGAAAGTCATATCAGCTAACGCTTATATAACGATATGTTTATGTTTAAATTAACTTGCTACTTAGTTCATAGCTTCTGATACTTAACGCGTTCGAACATACTAGATTAGTTAAGACTTTAACACCTAAAATAGCTTTCACTAATGAGCCCTAAAGAGTCCTTGACCTGGTTTGATTTTACTTCATTTTGATTATTTAATTACTATATTAGTATTGCAAAGCTATTTGGCGATCGACATTGATTGGCACCACTCAAGAGTATTATATTTATTGAGTCACACGCTGATGACGCAATGAGTTTGTTGATATGCATACGTTCATATACAACCAAAGAAACAAGACCGTTAGCTCTACTTTTAGATATTTTCTCTTACGGAAGTCTCGGTTCCACTTATTGTGGTTGTAGTAACTTAGGCGCCCTTCAAGTCTTTGTAAAGTGTCTTTAATGGATCGCTACGCTCAAGGCGTAAAGCTTTTATGTTGCTCAACAGATTTTTGTTGTCGCATAAATGTAAGGGTTTTTCATTGTACCACTTGTATTAAGGGAGAGGGTGTTGTATGCCACTTTTGCTATTGTCCCATTTGGTTTGAGGCGTCACAGAGAAATTAAAAGTTTTTGAGATTACAAGTTTGCTTCGTTAATTCTGAACTAGGTTTACATGTAGGTACGTGACTACTTTAATTACGCTCACGTAATATATAATTAGTTAATTATTTGAAGTTTTACCTGATGAGTGATGATTTGAAGTTGCTTAACTTTATAATAAAATTCCTAAACTCTGAAGTTTGCCTAAGACTCTTACTTAGAACAATACAAAGTAAATAAAAGTCAAAGCAATAAATCATTTTCCAAATTTAAAATCATTAGCAAACAGTCCCTCAAATGAGTACTTTTAAAAACAACTATTTTATACATTTTTGATAACATAAATAGTATAATTAATTTATTGAAAATTTAGCATAATAACAACATAAAAATCTAATTTTAGAAATACTTATCCCATATAAATATACTTAGATATGTTATATAGTAAACAAGAATCTGACGACCCCGCTCTTCCGATTTAGTGACAAGTTGACGTTTGAATCAACCTTATTACTAGCGGACACAATTTTCTAGCTCAAGTTACTATCTGACTGATGTCCCCCAAGAGAAACTAACAGTTTGTTTGCCTCGATTACATAAAAGAAAGTATTATATTACCGATATCTGCCGCATGATCTGCGGACATACTGAAAATGCATATTAAGTGTTCTATAAATATACCTATATCAGATTTCATTATAATTTTAAAGCGAAATTGTGACGCCTAAATTGATACCTAGTCGAAGAATTATATATTTTGTTTTATTAATATTTATGTACCTATCTTCATCTTTTTTTTTGAAATATATAATACACTAGCGACTCACCCTCGCTTCGCTCGGGTTCGTCCCTAGCTTGATTTCCAATACAAACTTTCATCCCCATTTTCACCCCCCTGAGGAATGATTTTCAGGATAAAAAGTATCCTATGTCTTTCCCAGTGTCTCAAACTATATTCTTACTAAATTTTATCTAAATCGGATTTGTAGATCCAGAGATTACCCCCTACAAACCCACAAAATCACAAACTTTACCTCTTTATAATATTAGTATAGATTGGACTTTGCAAAATTCATATTACTTCATGAATATTTTGTACCTGCTTGGCAGTATGCTCATATTTTATTACACAATACTCTCTTTATAATTTCTTAGAAATCTTTGTGGTAAAATTTGCGAATCTTTTGTGAAAGCACCGCTATTCAAATTTGACATTGAATTTTGAACTTTATAATTTATTCGTGGCACTATTCAGAAACTTTGAAAATAGGTCTCGCAAATACCTAAGTTGAATAACAAAACGCTTTTGTGTAGCTTAACGAGATTGCGCCGCAGTCTAGGTTTCAGCTACTGCGGTCAAGCCAGCCCGCAACAACTCCACAATATTGTTTCGTAATTGCGTCGGAAGTGGGGAAGCGGAGAAATTCGATACATTGTTTTCACTGCGCCCTCAGCCCCCCTGGTTCCACCCACGTCTTGATGAAGCCTTTCCAAATGTGTTCCACAGTGCTGTGTAAACACACCATTGTGTTGATGCCAATTTATTTGTCAATGATAAATAATATGTCTGTGCTCTTACCATCCTTTCAATTTGTCATCTTCCCACATTCGCTTTACAATAAGTTGTTGTTGTTGCATGTTCGTATATGATATTATTTTGTGATTTTGTATATATAAACTCATATTTATTATTCTTTGATACTTTGAAAGCTTAGAGATAAGAATATAAGGATGAAATGGAAAATTATTAAAGAGCAAAATGTTGAGATAGATACAGGGTTACAGTCACAAAGTCAAGCCATATAGTGTAATATCTATAATGCTTCACCTTTCATTATAATCTTCTTATAGCATATTATAACAATTTACTTCCAAGAACTCTAAAAAGCCGTATAAATGGCGTCAAAAAATTCTAATACACTTTTGTGCAGAACTGTAGGGGCATATAAAATTTATTTTAATAATTAAACTGTACCTTTGAAATTTCAACTTTTACTCCAGTAGACACATGAGGGTCTTATTGGATTATGAGTTTTAGCAGTTGAAACAGTCGCAGTTGATATTTAAACTGGGGCGGGACGGTCAGGTGGCGCTAATTCGCTCGGGGGCAGTCAGGATTAATGCCATCCTTTCCCTGAGATTTTGAATTCGTCTTTATAGCGCAGATCATAAAGGTCAAATTCCATGTCAGGTATGACGTCGAATGTTATATCACATTTGTTAGCAGTATATCCTCTCATATGACGCTTTTCCAACCGACAGTGCCGGAGATATTCCTTCCTGTTTCGTTTTTTATTGTACAGCTAAGCCTATAGAATCGTTTTTATTTTTAAATGTTGTGGAAAATATGCATTACATAACTTTTTACTTTTTTAACTATTGAAAATAGCCAGTAATTAAAAAAAATGCTTAAGCTAAGTAAAGATATGTGAACTAAAAATGTTATTTGCTCCATATTTAAATGATAATGGCAATTAGTAATATTAAGTATAAAAATATTAACTTAAATTATTTTTCATCATACATTTTTTGTTATTAAATTACTTTAAACTTTGTAAAATACATACCTATCACTATCTTAGTACTTTATATTGATGATGTAAAATACCATCAGTGACCGTGTCCTGGTGTCAAAACCCCGGTCTAAAGACTGGCTATTTGGATTGTGCCGATAACATTGTGTCCGTAGATCGAGCGATAGCTGATAAGACCTGCCAAGTTTACAGCGATTTAGATGGCACTCGATAATTTATACAACAATTGTGTTTATTTACAATATACTACAATATTTAACTCTTTTCCTTTGTTTATATCTGTAGTATAAATAGTATTCAAGTATTTACGCATGTCATAACATTCCTATGCGAACCTATTCTAATCCCATTATTTTAATATTGTAAATGCGAAAGTTTGGATGGATGGATGTTTGTTTGTTACTCAATCACGGCTGAACGGATCTGGATGGAATTTGGGCACAGAGATAGATTATAGTCTGGAATAGCACATAGGTTACATTTTATCCCGAAAAAATTCACAGTACCTGTGGGATGGATTTGTTTTTGTTTTTTTATGAGTGACTCATTAGTGTATTCATATAACAAGGTTAAGCAATGAGTACCATTATTATTTATTATGATGATATAATTGAAATTACATATATATATATATATATATATATATATATATATATATATATATATATATATATATATATAGGTATATATTTGTATTGTATTGTAAATTTAAGGAATAAAAAAAACAAAATGACATTTCTTAGTGAAGTTAGCTACGGAAATATTGAAAATTTGATACTTAAAATTGTATTTTCTATTTCGACTTTTCATAGAATTTCAATGATTTATTATTAGCTGATTCCAAAATAAGACTTCTAATATTATTGAGATATCTTCGCCAATTAAATATATTCACAGTTGTGAAAGTATTTGCACTACGTATTCTTTTTTTAATATTTGTTTATACCTAAAGGATGGCACCATATAAATTATAAGAAAAAAAATACACCTCCAATGGTGTAATAATTTAAAATCATTTTGAAGTCGGTGTACGTGTATCTCTATAGTTAAGAAGTAATTATAAAGGAACTGTAATGACAGAAAAACGTACAACACGCTTTTACATACATTTGGATAGTAAAAATATAACATATTATCCCGTTAATAATTCATTTTATAAGAGTACACAGCTCATTAATTAAGTTATGACTGGCGACAGCGGGTCCATTAAATTACAATGAGTCGCTTGTATACTGCTGCAAAGAGTTGAAGCCCGAGAACGTAAATTATACAAAGTCATTCGTATTCACCAGCCGTTGACATCGTTTCCTCTTTCATTGGATGCTTATATACGTAGATGCAATTTGTATTAAAGACAAAGATGTTTTAGCACTTGCCAACTAGCTTTCAAGCGAATTATCTAGTCTGTGATATCTAGTCGTTAAAAATAATTTATTATCCAGTTTTAATGTTTATTATATTATTACACATACCAATATTTTACTTATTAATATACTGGAAGTGTTAAGAACCTTTCGTTTGCAGACTAATCTCAAAAAGTGTCAATTTTATCTTATTACAAAAAGTGATATTTAAAGAGCCACAACGGGCCAGAACTATATAAAATAGTGTATCAATAATAATAATTTCGTAACGGTTCCTATGGCAACGGGGTGAAGTAAAATTTTTATGATCTTAGCTTAGCCAAAGGACAAGGGAGCAATTTCTTTATAAAAGTACTTTTATAATATAATCCCATAAACTAAATCTTGAATGTACGAAGGATAAAATTAATGACAGTACGAAATAAAAAGTTGTTAACTAAAATACAGTATAAATGAGGAACTATACTAATATAATAGGACTATTGCGCAGACGTTGATCGTGGGCAATGGGCACTAGTTGGCAGAGCGTCCACCACAACGTGAGTGACCTTGACACTGTTCATTGTATTGTCGCTTTATCTGCCAACTTTCATTCACTTCTTATCTACTTGCCGAACTATAAGATATAGATTATAGACATTAATTATCGTAATGATCTAATGTATAATGTATGAAAAATTTCTTAAAAACTACATGTAATTTGTGTAATTTAGGTAAAATACGTTAGCTTATTTTATAATACTTAGTCATTTAAAAGTTTTAAACTATTTCTGTAATATGAGTGTAGTTTCAAAACACTTAACATAATACCAAGATTTTCCTTCATTAAAAGTCAAGACCAATAATTGCAGCTAAGTTATTTAGCTCACTCATTTAATGCTTTAAATTATAATGAACACTTCCTCGATTAAGCTGTTGACTATGTGAGACTTTGAAAACATTATTTGTCATTGTACTCTTTAAGCAATCTACGACGTAAATACTTGAAATTAGAAATAATAAGTCACTGAATGACTGTGCTGTGCACTAATTATACTTACGTCTCTAAATATAGTAGATTTTTGTTGTTTACTTTCAAAAAATATAATTTTAAAGAGATTGTATATTGATAAATAAGAAGAGCTCCACTTGTTCAACAAACCATGGCTCATGGCAGGCTCATTAACATCTCCGGATTGGAGATGGTAAAGTGCCCTTTTCTCTTCTTCAATTTAAAATACGATTTCTAGCAATGCTCTAGATTTAATGTATGTATGTATGCGAGATATAACCGAGTATAGTATTATTTTTTATATTGTAGATTATTTATAAATGGTAACTGATTTTAATAAGTAACGTTTTCACACTGGGATTATACTGTGAATTAATTCAATATTTAAAGGAAACATCCTTTAAGCGAGCAAAGCTACAGCAAACGTTTAGTGTTATGAGAAATAGTGTAGTTAAGAAACGCTATATAAACTTTCGATTAAATTGAGCAATATATTTCTCTCTTTTGTAAGATAAATTGTATTTTCGGAATTAAGACTTACGAAACAATGCAAAGTAATTAATCACGGTACATTTTCGTGCCTAACATAAACCATGTTACTACATTCATTTTATTAACTCATGCAAAATGGTAATGTCTCAATATATTTTTATTTCTTAACAAATGAGGTACGTAGTTGAAAGTAAGTGGCTATATAGCATGATTATTTTCTATGAAAGTACTCAAAGTCGCGCTCCATATGACATGTCGGGCACTGTCTGCGGACGAACGACGGATGGCATGGTGACGGTTGCTAGTACATATTTGCATTATAAACAGCCAAAGACAGACAGACTATCATACCACAGTCTAATAAAACAATGTCTCATCGTGTGCATATGTAAATTGGGAGACTTTTTCACTGAACAATATATAATGTTTGTCATGAATATTTAGTTTGCTTTGGATGTGTATCATCACTATATTCGACTATCAACTGACCTTGAACTTCTGTCTTATATTAAAAACGTTGAAAGTATATTTTCTGAAACAAATAAAAAAATTTTTTTATTAATTTTTCACTACAAATTTTCATAAAATAAAAATAAAAAAGGAAATCTAGTAAGTACTAGGTACAACAAGCAGCCTAATCGCTAAGTGAACGATTTTTTCCAGACAACCTTTGAACAGACTCTCTTTGAACACTCGATCGAAAGTAAAAAAGATAGTAAACAACATAAATAGAGAAAATATTATTACACCGGAATTTTTTGGTAGCCTCATATAAATTTCAAAAAAACATTTATTAGAAGTTATTGATTCATAAGAAAATCGCAACGATAAGGAGTAACGTGCACAAAAATACACCCGATTTGTATACCTACTCATTTTTGAACTCGGTCAAAATGGGTACATCGACTTCAATCATTCAACATCAAAATAATGAATAAACCCTTGAGGGTGGAAATTTAATTTGTATGTTTGACTAACCACACTTTTTTGAAGTTATACTTCTTTTGGCACGTTTGGAAGCGACATGTCGCTTTCATCTAACTTCATCATGTCGCTTTTTGGCTGTCAGTGAGCGCGCGAATCGTAAAAATTTTACTCTCATAGTTTTTCCCAAACGTGCCAAAAGAAGTATTACTTCAAAAAATAGATTCACAATCAAACGTGAGTAATAGAGTAATGCTCCTTGCGAGTTGCGTTATATTTAAAAATCATAATATTTTCTTATGAAATTTATCATACTCATTTTTGCTTGATAATATATTTTTTCAGCCACCAACAAGTGATTATACGAAACAATAGGTAGTAGTGATTATATTCAGTCGAGTGGTCTCACGGCGTGGCGGGAGGGTGCATCGCAATAAAAATGTATAGGTAGAGCCGTGCGGGAGGCGAGCTAACGTAGCGCAGCCCTCACTTTGACATCATTACAATTATTGCTGTATTGCCCCACCCTTGTCCTTTTCCGCAAAATCGTCAACGTGTACCTATAAATACATATAAGTGGAGTTCATTCAGGCTTCTTTTCGTAGTTTTGGTCTGTCGGTTTTTTATTTGTAAATTTGTATTATAAGTAATATGCATATATTTTTCTGAAAAACTACGGTTTTCGCATAATATCATATTAGATACCAATTAAAAAACAGTATGTTGTATACACGTACAACTTTGTCCTTTCGTAACTCCTACCTTTGCGTAATATAATGTAATAAAAAATTTAATACCCTAGAGTCACGAATGCCATAATTTAGTGTCGTGACATTACCGTATATCTTCCGAACAAGTGTCGTTACAGCCTCCCAATGAGAAAGGTTCGTGATATGTCAATTTACCTCTTTTTTGATCTAACTAAAGCTTCGGGAGACGCTGACAAAGGATGTCCTAATACAAATCCTTGTATTGAGATAACGAGATATCCTCCGAAATTGAATCCCCGTGATTTTTTTCTTTTCATTTTGCCACCGAGAAGTTCGATGTTATACACGGGCGTTGAATATTTGTAAATGACAAATGTGTAATATATTTATTTAAATATATATAAACGTTCTTAGCATTGCAACTTACAAATACTAGATTGCTTGGAATTTAGAAATGTTGTACATTTTAATTTTATTTTGACGTAAATCGATTGCTGGATCGCGCCCAAAACGACAGAGACTGTATCATCTAAACACCCAATTGGAGCCACGTGGGTGGCCGGTTGTTTTCAAATTTGCAATAGCAAAAGCTTCATCACATCTTTAGTGTGATTCAAAAGGCAAAGCTTTAAAAAAAAATTCCAATTTACTCAGGTTTTAAAAAGACTTACTAACTTAACCGCCTTTTACCGTAATGTTTTATCTTGCAGTGTGATTTCCATATAAGTAATCGAAAAACTGGTAGCATTATGTAATTCGTCGGCAATCGAAAACACGTCAAGAACGTTAATGTTGATTGTTTTTGGAAGATTGGGAATCTTCAGCGTACAACTTGATGAATTTTTCATTTACAAATTTCTTTAAAAAAAAAACTACAGTATAAGAGTTCCTTAACTATAGCTTAACTATAGCTCCTTAACTAGTACATTGAACTACTCCCTTTTTTGTAGCTACTAGTTTGATTTAATAAATTTCAGTATAATTTATATTATAATACATATAATACTAAAATATTAAGTCTAGGTCAGATTAAGTTTTTCAGTTGTAAAAATGACGAGGAAATTTCTTGATTAATCAATGATTTCTCATAATTCGAATTTATAACAAACGATGTCATTTTGCGGCAAGGTTAATGACATCATTCGTAAGAGTATGCATATTTATATGTGCAACGAGCAGAAAATTGGCATTTGGCAAAGCTTTTGGCAAAGCTTGTGATGTTAGCTCTACAAATCTTGTACGTTTACTAATCTTAGTCCCTCCCCGATTTACCTTGGGTAATAATTAGCGCAGATAATATCTTAAGTAGCAGAAATTAATTACGAACATGTACTTTTGTTATCACAATATCGGATGAGGTACTCTAATTGGGTTCACACATGAACAGTGTTGGAGAATGCATTGCGCTGACGCTTATTTTAAATACTCTTCTTATATTATAAGATAGAGGAGAGGTATTAAATTATTAAATATTACAATCACTGCTCTAATATTATATGTAAATTTAACTATTTTTTCTCAGTAAATGTTGAAAAGTTTTCATTAGAATTTTAATGTAATTATTAATTGTGCATAATAATACTATATACTATATTTTATCGTAGAAAGTCTACTCATTACGTATATACTTTCGAATAGAATAGACGAGTACATTGACATGTCTTCCAATAGTTCTTTTTACGGTACGGTAAACATTAAAATCCTAAAAAAACACAGTTTTTTCATGCAAATATTTTAATATTTGCATGAAAAACTAAGGAATGAAAATAACAATAA
This sequence comes from Argynnis bischoffii washingtonia, assembly GCA_033884665.1. Classification (NCBI taxonomy): domain Eukaryota; kingdom Metazoa; phylum Arthropoda; class Insecta; order Lepidoptera; family Nymphalidae; genus Argynnis; species Argynnis bischoffii. The sequence continues at coordinate 4,772,837 of CM066616.1, read as the reverse complement.
TTGCACTATAGGGCGGGCGTAAGAAATGTTGTGGTCACGATTGAACCGCATATCGGAAATTATACAGCGACGGGATTATTGCAGTAAACTAAATACTGTAACGGTACTCCTCTTTCTAAGCAAATTAGCCATCGTAGTAGTATACTAGATTGCATTAATTATAATTCTTAGATACTCGTTTACCTTCAGGAAGTTGTATTTCATATAATAGTGTCTTGCTCGCGATAAAATGTTAGTAGGAAACACTGAAAACATTCTATTATTTCTCGGTTATGTTATTAGCTATAATTACGCAGATACCTCGAGATTTATTTATATTATCGTTTATAACTGGCACTTTTTATAGACTCGTTAAAGCTTCATAGAGAGCTTTCGAGTATGATAAATGTCGAGACGAGTCTTATTTGCGTTTGGGTCCACCGGTCTATGTTTGAGCTTATACCATTGTGACGGTACAGCGGGCGGCTCGTTATAATTCAACAATGCTCTCAAAATGATGTCTGAATAAGTAGATTTTTTACTATGAATATAAATATGCATGAAAGTAATTAAAAGTTTTATTAATTTTGTATTTCAACATTTAAGATAACGTTAATTGTGTTAGTATTTTGATAAACTTATATGCATACCTACGCAGTTTTAATTTTAAAATGTATACATGTATAAAGAATATATATCGCACATCGCATAATAAGTAATTAATGGATTGTTTTAAATACTGTTTTAAGGAATCGCCCCTTAAAAGATTTATATTCACGTATTACTCATGTAATGTTTCTCGCAGCATCTGCGCGCACATTCTCTGACGATGGGCGACGATGTTTTTTCGATTCGTATAACGCATTCACACAAATGGATATTTATTATTTTTTCGGATGCAAGTTCGTCGACCGTGTAATCTGCACGTATTCGGCCTCGAAATTGTTATACGAGTTGTTACACATTAGACAGTCGTGAAGTGAGTCTATAAGTAAATGAAAACTTTCTGAAGACAAGTTTTAAAACTTTACTCTTATCTAGATCGAAACCTGCTTCAGGAAAACAACCAAGCCAACTTTCGCTCCTTTTTAAACAAACGAGAATTTTTATTAAGCTTGCAAGTATGCTGTGATTTATATTGCAGGATTAAAGGGCTTTTAAACAACATGTAAAATATAAATAAAATATATATTTTTTTTATTTTACCATATTTATTTTTTGAAATATACATGATTTCATATTATATTTGAGTGCACTTGTGTATCAAGTGTAAAGATGACCAAGTCAATTAAAACCGTCAAATTTCTACGATGACTAGATATGTTACTACATATTTATTAATAAATATTGCACGCTTGAGTAATGATCCGTAATTGGAGACAGTATGAATATCGGTGTAAAATAAAGAGTTCGTGACATCCGTCATTTATAACTGTTATTTATCGATGGGTATGATTTAATTTAGTATTTTTTATATTAAACTTAAATCGCGTCTCTTACTGATGATATAGGTAGAGGAGTACAAATGGCGATTTAGTAACAAAATTTACGCAACATTATCATCAATATTGTTGTTAACTATACAGGTATTAGGCCTTTCAAGCAGACTACATTGCTAAGTACCTATTGAGTACGGCGGGCCGATGTTACACCATATGTGCATGCAAATTTAGATTTTTGCAATCGTGAGTCACATTGTTACCGAAATGGTATGGTAGGCTTATGAGCAACCGAGGTGAAGGGAGAGCATACGGTACTCATTGGGATTCAGCACGACGTGGACCAAACTTTTCCTTATCCGGTCACTTTATAATATCTCTATTGTTTGCAAGAATAGTTAATCCATGAATTTAAAGCACCTTCACTGCTATATTGATGCAATCGACATAGGTAATCGATCAACTCTATTTACAAGCTACATTTTGTAAAACTATGTTTTCATTTCATTTTATGTTTCAGATACTTATTATTTCATGTTTATAGATTTAAATAATATATTTTTTAAATATTCTTTAATTTTTCGTGTTTGATGTTTCAATAGTTCTTCTATAGTCTCAATAGTTTCATAAAAAATATCGAAAGTTAACAATCATTAGGGCTGATTTATTCCATTACAACTGGTGTTGGTTGTTTTTGTCTAAATTGCATTGACAATGTTAGTAGACGGGTGTTGCGTCAGATTTACGGTAATTTCACGGCTGGTGCGTTTGGATAGTTCCTTGTGGTGGAAAAGTGAAGTGCGAAGTTTCGGCGAGGCTCAGCGCGGTAGAGCGTGGCTATGCGGGGTCGTCGTCTCCTCGCCGCTTCGCAACGAGTTGCCAGTTACCATCGCGCTACAAGCTCTCGCGATTCTATGCTGTAGTGGGGACCAATTGCAATATTCACTGTTAAGATAATACTAACTAGGGTTTCTAAATTATTATTATACACAATTACCTCTTTACCGTTATCCCAGTAAGATAAAACGTTAGAAATTATCATTCTGTTGTATGATTGTGCGTGGAAAATAAATGTTAAATACTACTTAAAATAATCGATTTAAAGCATACTTTACTAGCAATAGAAATGATATAGATACCTTTATAATTTTTCATCATCATCATCAATCATTGTTTTCTCTTGACCACTAAACTCTTTAAAGACCATTAGGTAGTACAGGACAGAAATATTAAATAGATTATTTTGTATTATTTTAATTAAGAAACAACTTTCGCAAATATAAAACATATCCACTCGAAAGAATTCTTCTCTTTTGTGTATTTAATAAGTTCCTATAATATCATAATATATATCGGAAAATATAGAAAAAAATGGCAATTGACATAAGCATCTGTGTATGTAAAATATTAAACAAAAATTTTTTCCAATTTTTATATGACAACTATTAATCTTAATTCATAGAGTTACATCGTATTATGTACCTTTATTTTTATATCCTCGAACTTACTGAAAGAGTTGATGTAGACTAAGAAATCCTAAGGTTCTATTAATATTACCTAATATATATGTGAAAGACTGGATTTGAGTTCTGGAGTTTCTGAGAATGGCCACAGCCGGTAAATGGCAACATCTGGAGGGCGCTGCGCGAGCGTCGGAGGGGAGTGCGGGGTGCTCTCGGGCTCCGGGTTTCAGCGCCACCGCGCGCCAGTCCCCTATACACCGGCCGTGCGAACGGCCACCGCGGTACGTTTTGCGCTATACTCGTGATTCATATTCATTATCCCTCGTCTCTGCCCTCACAGTGATCCTCCGCCTAGCACCAGCGGCCCTAACTCTCGCCGTTACATACATGTGAGTTTACACTCGTTACTCCGCTCTGCTCATCCCACGCGCCGCGTCTCGTCGCGCCGGCCGGCGTTTTGCTTAACCTATACTTGTGGTGTATTTCTGAAAACAAAGAAACTAGTGATTGGTGTGCGAATAATTGAATTTTAAAAAGAGTAACTGGATAATTATAGGTAACAGTAACGCTTCAAAAATGCACCACGATATGCCATGTTGTGAAAATTAAATTATAAAATTTATAAACTCTAAGGAATGCTAATTAACTTAGCAAAGCTTTATAGATATAGGCTCGTATAAGAAAAAAAAATTAAATCTTATTAGAGACCTTTTTTCTTGTAAGACTATCTAGTCGGGACAACTATAGGACATATCTATGTCCTATAGTTGTCTACCCTTTATTATTAATCAGCTTTGTGAAATTGACAAAAAAAATAAACTTTTAATAATAAATCTAATTAATAGTGAGAAACTAGATAAAATAACTCGATAGGTATTATTCGCGTTCATCTTTCAATTAGATTAATTAAACCGCTGGGCGGGTGATGGTGCGCGATCACGCGAGTGAGCGGCGTTGGCGACGGCGCGGGTTGCGTCCGACGGGTCTTCGAACCTGCACCGTGGAAATGGGATTACTGCACGATGGCCTTAAATGCCATTTTGTTCTCATTCTAGTCCGTATAAATTGCAATAGATGAATGTTACGATAGGTTTTTTACATTCTTCATGAGCATGTCGCGAATCAAATAGACTTTTATTATAAACCATTTGAATAAAAATTATTGCAATTACAGCTGGATGAATTAGCTTCATAAAAACTCTTTTTAAATTATAAGCAAGACTAAATATTATATAGGTTTTTAAAATGAAATATTTCATTGTAGATACTTACAAAAAAGTTATATTTGCATCGACGTAATGTTTTGTGAGGAGAGTGATATAGAATTCTTATCCTAACATATTAAGGGATTCTCGTCAGATATTACTTTCTATATCGCAAAAGTTAGCATTAGGTAATTAATTATAGTTTGGACTTGACAGAAATGATGTTCGGTCACTAAAAATAGGTGTTTTTAGAAATATGTATGAAACATATTCCTAAAAACACCTATTTTTGTGGGGTGATTAGAAAGCAAGTGGAGACTTTCACATTATACATATCCTTTACGAAGTATGACAGGTAACGAATTGTCGTGCGCTACGATTTCTATATACACATTATGTAATTCTTCCAATAACCATCTTTTTTCATGCATATTGGTTAAAGTTCGCCGTTTTCTTATAATGGTATCTTTTTTATAATCAAACTTTTAAACAAAACTTTCAAACTTTATCTCTTTATCTTTATCTTAATCGTACGATATTACCATTCTCTTTTGTCTATCGGTTTTTCCTAAGTTTCATGCCTACTTGTTGGGGACTATATCATATTTTATGTAGTTTGCACCACCATTTCCACCTCAAGTTCACCGTATGCACGGTATAAGGTGTAAGAACTGACAACCAACTAGAATTTTGAAAGTGATTTTTTTCTTCCGTATTGGTTTTGCTACATAATTAATTGCTTACAATAATATGTTTTTTACAGTATATAGCATTTATTTTACTAAAACGAATAAGATTCTTATTGGAATTAAAAAAAAAATATATATAAATATAGTTTAACCAATGAGTAATAGGAGCTATAGTGTTTTTTAAGATTTGTATACAAAAACAAATTACATGTAACATTACAACAATATATCCAAAATCTTGTTATAAATATTTGTACAGATTAATTATATATTTAAATAATTTCTACGCTAATTTGATTTTAGCTTTTTTCGAAACCAAGACAATATAATATATTCTCCCTCTTAGATTTGGACACCTGTCAATTGAAGTACAAGATATATTTGTGATGCAAAACGCAGGTCATTGTAACAAATTCTATTGTATTACCTAGACAAGACAGATGTGTGACACATTAAACTGTCGCAATACAAGACAACCTGAGCTATCGTCGTGTTGAGGTTGTTAGTGGTCGAAAAGTGTCAATATTGGATGGAGATTTACCAACAATGGTAACATACATACATATTTTCTTTTGTTTTATTTATTTTACTTGACATATTGATTTTTTAATAAATTTTTATACGTAAGATTTTCCTTACCACCTACACTTAGCCACTATATACCGAAACCAATAATGCATGTATATAAGCTACAAATAGTTTAGGATGAGTCGACGGTATTCGTGTAGGTTACATTTCAAACAAAAATCTCTTAGTCACTGATGAAACTTCGCCTGTCTATGAATCTCTTTATTAGCAGTGCTGCCGAGAAATTTTAACAAAGCATAATACAACAAAGTTTCTCTCATATCATTCGGCAATCTTGAAATATATAATGTGTATTTAAACTGCACTATCTGCATATAAGAACTGTTATAGGCATTGTTTTGGCTATCTCTACGTTCCGATCTAGCGCATTTTCGACGTGGCGTTTGTGTGCCAGATTTCCCAGGTTATTACCGTTCGTACCATCATTATATACAGTTGTGGAATAATATTCTGAAGATACAATGATGGAATGAGAGAATACAATTTGGCGGGTATCGGGTGTTGGAGCGCGGGCGCTAGGCGGCCGGCGGCTCCGTTGTGACGAGAAATCACGCCGGTACCGCTACTCACCGCTACGGTACTTAGTTTAAGTCGTCGTTGCTGTTCTCTTAATGCATTTTGTTTTACTACCGCGGTCAATTAATCACTCCAACTGCCTTTCTAAGTATCGTCCGTTTAAAATATAAGAAAAGTATTTCATAGACACGCTCTTATTGAGAAACTTTGAAAAATATTTTAGTTTGTTTAGCCAAGAATGAACTATACTAATATTATAAAGCTGAAGAGTTTGTTTGTTAATTTGTTTGTTTGGTTGAACGCGCTTATCTCAGAAACTACTAATCCGATTGGAAAAATTCTTTTTGCATTAGATAGCCCATTAACTGAGGAAGGCTATAGGCTATATATCATCCTGAAAAAATGTACAGTTCCCGTGGGATAGATTTGTTTTTGTTTAGGGACTAACCCGAAGCTAAGCGAGGGTGAGTCGCTAGTTATCCATATACATACTATGAGATTGGACAGTAATCATAAAAACCTTCATAAAGATAGTTTTTTTATTAAAAAAAATTGTTAAATCATGTGTTAAACTCGGTGTCCAAGCAGGTACAAAATTAGTAAAAAAACATCATTGAATGCCATAAAATCTTACAATCAGGTTTTCGCAAATAAACAAAAAGGTATTCTGTATGATTTCCAAGTAGATATTAAAAAACATATGTATGTGTTAGCGCTGACATATCACATAAATAGATATGTTAAAACATGTGGTAACCATATCCTTTAGATAGAAGTAAGTTAGTCCCTAAATTTTATTCTTTGATAAGTTTTGTCTTGTTGTGACGGCAACATGACGTCATAGCCAGCTGTAGGGCGGATGACGTCATGTCGACAGGGGCGTCGACCCTTCTAGCCCTAAGCGCTCGACGGCCGTTGCGCTGCGCCTTGTTCTAATATCATGAATAACTTATATTATGGGCTGTATGCTTGGCGACCTGGGGCAACCTGCCTGAAATATGCTGAACGTAATTTATCCTTAGCTTCAAAAGCGAATAATGTGAACCTTTATGCTTATATATTATTACCTTATTTCAGTGCTTATTCATTGTAAAACTTCTTTGAATTGTTACCTACTCTGTATACTCATGTTTTATTCTTCTTTAGAAAGCTTAAATGTAAACTTTCGTATATTTTAACTATAAAGCTCCCACTTGTATATAGCTAAACTTAAATTAGTGTAATAGGTATACGTATGTTACATACATACGTACACATATCTACATATTATGTCATAATACATAATAATAATAAAGAAGCACAAAAAAACAGTGATTTTACTGATTTATTGAGATTGTTACTTAACTACGTACCTTGGGGTTTATTTTGAGTCTACTTTCGTGTAATTTGAAACCTTCAATAGTGAATTTGAAATTAAAAAAGGTAAGATAATAGTAAAATCTAGAAAAATCATAAATTGTTTCTACCAGAGTGCCGGTGCCGATTGTGACACGGTATACCTTTCACTCTAACGCCAAATAAATTACAATTTACCCATGACATGTTCATTTTATAAAATTATCCATGGATATAAATTAAATTTATTAAGATCCGCAATAGATTTTTAATAGCGTTACGATTATCGCGTCCATCTAAATTTCTCCAATGTCCGCTTGTAGTGGTAAGCGCGCGTGTACAGTCGGCCGTACCACACATGAAGGAGAGAGTTATTATTGCAGTTTAATCTTTATGTAGTCAGGGCAAAGAACTATAATAGTTTCAATGTTTTTATATCAGGGTCCACAAAAGGCGCGCTCGCTTGGCTTTCCAGCGTCACGCGAGCTCATCCACGCCCCACATCCACACAACACTTTAAATACCATATTCATACACAATATTGTGTACTTATAATTAAGACGCTTTCATTTTAAAACGTTTTCACTAGTTCTGTATTATATATGTTATACTTTTCTTCGTGATTAGCACAAAAAGCAGAAAGTTATGATAAATGTGCAACGATTATATTTATTATGGCCCCGCGTTGCCGCACTATTGTTAATGTAGAGCAGAATTGTAAACCTAAGTTAAATAAAGACAATTTAATGATGAAAGCCATGTCGTAAAAAGTCTAAACCAGACTATACCTTGAAATATTGAGTTCAGAATTTTACTCACGTGTCCTACCCTAAAGAGGGTTGGTAAACGTATATTTAGATATATTGCAATGTCACGTCCCCTAGGACTACGTTTTGTATTAAACCTATCTACCTTACACACCCTATATAGTTGTCTACCTTCATCTGGATTTATTATACTTAAATATCACAATTTGCACATTCAGATTAAATCATATTTCTACAGGATTTATTTTATAAATAAATATAAAATAAATATGTTGGGACATTAACACACAGCACCGTCTAGTTTCATGGTAAGCTACGAGGCCTGAGTTATGCATACTAGATAGTTGATACACTACACATATATAATTTTAAATAGATATTAGATACATCTTATACTTATAAACATTCGTGTCAACATACAAATGAATACCTCCAGCGAGGCTCGAACCCGCGACCACTGGCACATCACGTAGAGTCACTACAAACTGAGCCAAAAGTGTCGTCGATTTTATTTTTATTAATATTTAAATGTAATAACTAATTTGATATATTACTAGGTATATGCGTGTACTAAATATCTAGGCTAATATAAGAATACGATAAAATATGTATTGTGTCTGCATTATTTTGTAGGTACATATTTTGTTTTTATGTCACGCTCTGAATATTTTGAGTGTTTGATGAAGGGCCTACTTTATCATAATAGGCGTATTCGCTGTAATAAATACTCAGAGGTTCAAACAGCGGTAACATGCTCTTTGATGCGAATAAATTAAAAAAAAAAAGATTGCTTAATGTGACATATTTTCAGATTTCTCGTCACATTCGTAAACTTTCTTACATATTATACAGTAAAAGAGTGTAAATGCGTCAAAAAATCAATGTTAGAATTTAAACTTTTAACTAATAGACTAAGTCTAATTACAGGACAATATCGTAAATATATTTTATATTGTTATAATATTCGCTTAAATATTTATCGGTTCCTATGAGATTACGATTTGCGAGCTTTCTTTAGACTTTACAGACAACATTTATAAAAGTGGCAAGTAACTGTGAGCGTTGCCGTTTTACATTAATTGGTTTTATGCTTTACTAACGGAGCCGTCGCAAAGTCAAGTGGTTTCACTGAGCGACTCGGCAGTATGTTGAAGTAGACCACAGAATTTTTAATTGCCGCCCCCGCATTCATGAAATAAAAATATATAACCGTTGCAGATGTATTGAAAATTTGCGCACCTCGCTGCTTTATGGCAAATGTTAGCAAAAGTTGAATAACTTTAGCTTTTATTTCTTACTTGCTTTTGAACATACATAATTTAAATATTTTCGAAAGACACAGCTTAGTCTTGGTTAATAATATTATAGTTACGGCCATTTTATTCCATATAATCTTTTTCTCTCTTTGAGGCTAAGCGTGTGACTAATGGCCTGCGGTCGAGTTAAATCGTGAGAGCTATGATTCTGCATCATAGATAATAATATAATACGTTCAAGCGCAATACGAACTATAAACTTTAATATTTTAATTCTAAATTGGAGTCTTTTTTATAATAATTTCTTATAATAATAACTGAAATCAGCAGCCAGAACGTGCTGGAAAATTTTGTCTACGAGTTCATCGCTCTATCGAACAACGCAATTTACTTAATTTTGGCCTCTGTTTTCCATTTCATACATCTGTTTAAAATTCATTCAAAGAAGGCGGAACCTTAAAGGTGTGGATTGTTTTAGAGCTTAGAAGTTGAAAGCTTCAGTTAAACAAGTGTGACGGTAATGTGTGAGTGGTGTTAAAAATAGGTGCACGTGCCCATACTGGGTACTAGTTAAATCTGACATCCCTTCGTCGGCACTCTCTTCATTTATTTACACTGCTGTTACATTTGCTAGGATATTCGTATGTTTTAAATATTACTTTTTGTATAATTATTTGCTTTGTTTCCATTCAGCTTAAAATATTAGTTGTATAAAATAATTAGATTAAAATAAAGAACAACAGCTATGGCATCGAATATTCATGTCCTAAAGTCAATAGTTTAAGTTGCATGTTAGGCGTGCTCACTCATACTCATAATTATTTGCTCTTCGTGCACGGGAGTCGGGAGCGGCTTGATTTACTGTGCCACTACGGCCTCGGACAGGGGGTTTAAATTAGTGCCGTGGCGTGTGTCACATAATATTTTATTTGTCTCCTCCTGCTTGCCTTCGGACTATATTTCGTTTAAAATCTTCATTCTTACTCCGTCACGAGCTATTTATAAACATGCCTTATTTAAAGAAATGTCTCACCACCCGGCTTTATATAGTTAATCTCACTAAACTTTCAAGCTGCTTTGCCTCATTCCTTCTCGGGCTAATAAAATATTTATAATGTATAATTTACAGTCGCTATATACATCCTGTTTTGCTTTGAAAGCGTAATTTCATTATAAAATACACAAGAGATATCGGAAAAAAGAGAAATTGACAAGATTAATGACAGGCTCTTTGCGTAGTGGCAGTGTGGTGTACATCAAAGCGTTAGTTGACACTCATTTTCTTGTGACGATGCACAGGTTTAAATTTGATTATTATTGATTACAAAAAGTTAACGTAATTTATATGAATGATCTATTAGTTGTAAAAAAAGATGTCTGTCTAGTAATCGAAGGTTTTTATTTCAAATACTGCAATTGTATCTTTATTTTTAATTGTATAATTCAATATCTGGAATTCTTTTTTAAATTCCCACCATAAAAGTTATTTTGATTCTCAAAAAACTATATATTTAATATACTAACACAGATTTAAACTACTTCTTTTTTACATATTATTACTAACAGGCTCTTCAATTATGCTTCATATTAATCTAAACAGTAAAAATAATATATATTTATTAATTAAAAGTTTTTGTTTCAATATATTATAGTCGATATTTTCATGCATGATTAGTGATTACCTATTACACTATGATTATGCATAATATCATGAAACACTAATTGTAAGAAAGTTTATTACATGTTTTAGAATTTTAAGCGGCTATTATTTTGTACATTCTTTAATTATCACAATTATAAATAGTAATACAATAATGTTACCTATGCATAAATAAATGGAAACATAATATATTTAAATAATTTTAGATAATGAAGATACTTTTTAATCGAAATGCATTTATCATTAAATAATTTATTGTATTTGTCTCTTTCGATTTGACTAATAAGGCTACTGATAAACAATAGGCATGGCCAGGCACGTACTTGGATGATGTAAGCGGCGATTTCCTGCGGGCTTCAGCTCCGAGCGCCGGACCAGAGGCTTGTGGCGTACGCCTGCCTGTTAATTACCCAGGCTGACGTCACCTGTGAGAGCGTGACTCCTTGTGTTATTACTTTGAGCCACGATGTGGAAACGAAAACAGCCAAAAATTTATCTGCAACCATTGCTAATTACAAAAATCGTTATCGTATATTCTTTAAGGTTATTCTTGAACACAAAAAAAGCTGTCAGAAATGTGAACATAGCTATTAATAATGAATTAAATAGAGAATAAACGTAATTGCTGTTAAACGTTTTGTTGAAATTAAAGATGAAAATCTCTTAGTTAACTTTAATTCACTTCCAAGATGGCGTAAGAAAACGCATAGCAATGTTATAAAGCGATCGCATCTGATAATGCAAGCATGGTTCGGGCGCATCGTTAAGCGTGACTCATCTTAATGGTAGCAATTATATTCGAACGTCAGGGAGATGGCATACAAGAACATACTATATGTGTAAGAATCTGCAAAATTAATCGATTATAATCCATTAATTCTCTTAAGAATTTTTGGTAATTTTTGGGTCTTACGGGAAAGGACACGTGAGGAAACCTGCATGTCTAAGAGAACCTAGCAAGTTTTCGAAAGAGTTGTGAAGTCCGCCAACCGGCATTTGGTCAGCGTGATGGACTATGGTCTGATTCTCCTTGTAGTAAAGAGAGTCCCGTGCTCAGCAGTAGGACGTTAAGAAAGGGCTGAATACATGTAGATTTACATAAAACACAAATCTGGTGCGACAACACAATGAAAATATTATACACCTGGATCTAAATATTTTATTAAATGATAGAATTTAAAAATATTTTTATACTCAAAAAATAATCCACGTTTATACGATTATCAGAAAATCCGGCATTTGTTTAATCTTTGTAAAAGGAAGGGTGGTCCCTCGTTATTCTTTAGAATAAGTCTGATATCTCTCTTAAATGTCGAGCGTTCTTGGCATTTCCTATTTGTGAAAGGATTCGCAGGCGCATTAAATGTCACTCGCGATGGTTTTTTGATATGATATTAGTAGTACCTGGGCGACCGAGCTTCGCTCGTAGTTTTTGGCAAAAAGTACAATTTTCTTTTTAATTTGGCTTAAAAACAAAAAGAGAACTCAAAACTTGAATAAATACAAAAGTAAAATCGTTTTATCCGATCGGGATTCGAACCCGGACACCTGTGATTGTCAATTTTTCGCCTTGACCGGTTGACTACGATACTTATGCCCGAACGTGCGAAATTATAAACCATATTTTGCGTGGAATAATGCGAAAGGAAACCGCATGAAAACTGGAAAAGCGTTTTCCCAGACATAAGACTAATATAAATCGATTTTTCGCACCTGGAATGTCACATACCAAATGTCAGCGAAATCGTTAGAGCCGTTTCCGTTATTGCCGGTATATATATAAATAAATATACAATAATTGCTCGTTTAAATATATTACATAGATAGAACTTACTTTTTGGTATTATCTAATAATCCTGTCAAATCAAAAAGAATACTTTTTTTTAAGTTAACATGCGCTTTATAGAAGATGAACTTATGTTTACCTATTATTTTAGACATTTATACTAGACATCCTCGCACCCTCGCTCCGCTCTAGTTTGTCCCTAGATATGTTTTAACGGTTAGTACAAAGTTTTCAGAGATGAGATATTTTTCTAACCTATTATAATTAAACAGCGACACGCTCGCTTCGTTTCGAGTTCGTCCCTAGACAAAAACAAATTATCCCACGGGAACCATACATTTTTCCGGGATGATATATAGCCTATAGCCTTTCTAATTTAACGGGCTATCTAATGCAAAAGATTTTTTAAATCGGATTAATTGTTCTTGAGATTAGTGCGTTCAACCAAACAAACAAACTCTTCAAAGCTTTAAAATATTTGTATAGATTATGCTAAACTAATCTAACCTAACCAGCTATCATCCTACCAAATTTCATCAAAATCTGTCCAGTGTTTTTCTCGTGATGCGTTCCCAGAGAGACAGACAGAGACAAAAATTCTAAAAACTATAGAATCATGACTATTTCAATAAGATTTTCCAAAAAAATATTTAATGTACAGATTCGACTCAGAATTTTATATGTTTTTGATAATCCCATTGATCCATACTAATACTAATTATAAATGTGAAAGTTTGTGAGGATGGATGGATAGATGGATGTTTCTTACTTTTTCACGCCAAACGGCAGAATGGATCTGGATGAAATTTTACACAGAGATAGATTATAGTCTGGAATAGCACATAGGTTACTTTTTATCCCGGAAAAATGTACGGTTCTCGTGGGGTAATTTGTTTGGCTAAAGAAAAACCCGAAGCGATGCGAGGGTAATTCGCAAGTATTATAAATGTGAAAGTTTGGATAAATGTTTGTTATTCAATCACGCCAGAACGGCAGAACGTATCTGGATGAAATTTGTCACAGAGATAGATAGTCTGGAATAGCACATAGGTAAAAAAAAATTCGATCAAGTCAATTTAAATCAACTCAGATATAGAATTTTACGTTTTAGCTTTGTATTATATATTATGTAAGCTTTACATGAATATGCCTTTGCACTTGTATGTTAAATTAAACATCATTATTGAACTTAGTTTAATTAACTAGTTGCTAGACTATTAGTAGGCAATTTGTTTCTATGTTTACAAATATTTAAAAGTAGTTTCTTCAATATGTGCTATTTAGTAAAACATTTGACAAAACATTTGTACTTTATTGACTCAGATTAGAATAGATTAGAAATTCATAACTGTCAATACTTACCTACTTTAATTACATAAAGTAGCGTATGAAATAAGAATAAACGTATTAGTAAAATGCATACCATTATATATTTTACTACCACTAACATTCTAAAGAGCGTCCTTATTCCATTTCGACGCATGTCATTTTGATCCCTATCTGCAAGAAGTGGAATGCATGTTGCTATCGCTCAAGCATTAAGTTTCCTTCAGATAATTTAAGTCCTCCTACACGTAGCTTTTTAGTGCTAACCAGTTGTAGGCTAGGTATTAGAACAGGCCTTCGTATAAGGTATGTCTTGTTGCATTCCACACTTTGATAGCTTTGAAATTACTAGAACAATATTTGCGCCATCACCTAACATCTTATACTTAAAATTTAAAATAATAATGGATTTCCGCTCTAAAGTGAAATTTTATTTCTAAATTATATGTATAGCATTAATCTAAGTGTATGTTCGCTACAAGTTAGTTATTGAGTTCTATATAGCAATTTAACTCCTAATGGAATCTATTTTATGTGGGCCGAATGCAGAAAAGGCTTGGATATAAATAGAATTGCACGAGTTGCATGACCCAAACTGGTTCCTATTCTGAGTCCACCTACGCTCGCTATCCTCCTGACCCGTGGCATTACCCTCGCTGACTCATTTTCAGCATCTGCTTTACTCCCACTTTCGAATCATTACCTAAAATTTCTTACATAATATGTTGTCAAAAGTTTAAAAAAAGAAAAAAAATATATAATTACACCTTTAATAAAGTCAGAGCTAGACAAGGTTATCATAGTGTTAGTTAATTTAATTGGTTACATACCTACTGCTAAAATTGAAAATTTGCCTCGCAATATAAACTTTTCTCTAACTTGTTCTCACGCTAGAAGCTTGACAGACACTTGAGACCACTAGTCTCTGATAGTAACTCATTGCATCGACAAACTGATAAACTCGTTGTTGCTTTTGCCTTTATTTCTTCTAATGAGTTGGTGATTTCTAGTTTATGTTAATATACGTTCATTAATGTCCCCTCTTACGAGTAAATAAAAAATAAAAATCTTAGGTAAAATGTATATAATCTTATCATTTTTACTGAATTCGCAATTTATAATTTAAATAAATTTGAAGTAAAAGTTCAAATAAATTATATATCATTATTTGAACATATAAAATATGTTCGTAAAATTGCGTGGCGTGGGCGAGAGCGTGTGCATTCTTCCGCGATTTTAGCGCTGTGGTCTTTTTGCTCTCAAAACATATACGACGGTATAAGAGGTGGTAAGAAATGGAACACGCTTCGCTTACGCCGTCCTCCCCCTATTTTTTATTTACCTTGCCGTATGTAAACTAAAGAGTGTCGTGAGCTTTAAGGTATGAAATTTTTCGCTAGAATACTGTATTTCCATGAAGCGACTCCGATGACGCATATGGTGAATCCAAACATAGTATTGATTCAACAGATTCAGAATTACCAGTTAGGTAGGTTTCAGAGAAAGGTTTTTGTAAATGCGGCATTACATATGTACATATACATATATTACGTAATGCATGTAGTGCCAGAATCCTTTATAATTGCAATTACATACGAGTTATGTTATAGCGGCGAGTTGCAGCTAATAGCTTTAACTGAACTGAGTTCGTATAGATATAGATTACTTGATTAATTAGATACGATATTGTAACAGTAATAAAACAGAATTATCTTAAAGATATTTCTTTGTCACAGATACTATTATTTTTTTTTTATATACTCTTCAATCTAATATATACTTTGAAACTTATGTACATTATTGATTCTATGAATAAAATAATAAAACTTATGTGTTGTGAGTATTTAATATGTTATTTTTATATAATAAACATATATCAATAGTTTTTTTTAAATAATACAACTTTCTTACAATGCATTGAAAGAATTGAAAAATTCAAACCGTGATAGACAGTAGCAAAGTTAGACATTCATAGTACGCACCATTTCACCTGATGAGTATTTTAAGTACGCCAGACTGGTTGGACGGACTTTTCGTTCACGACTTTTATCGAGCAAAGGATATTGGCAGGCATGCCATTTCTCGCAAAACGTACAGAAATAAACATCCCCCGCCGTACATGATCCGATAATTCCGTCAGTGCCCTACGAATGCACTTCGCAGCTGGAGAATTCGTCTTAACTTTATTTATTCCATTTGAAGCAGCGTCTTCAAACTGATCACATCAAATTTTATAACTGTGTTATTTCTGTCCGCACTCCGCACCCCGCATGTACGAAGTGAGCCGAGAGAGAGATTTTCCTTTGAAACTGTATCGTTTTGATCAGTGTCTGCTTAGAATCGTGTTACTTTTCTGTTTTATTTACTTCTAACAACTTTTTCCTTAATTGTATTACTCTTGTAAACAAGGGAATATACCGAAGTAAATTATTTTTAATTTGTAGTTTTAAGGTTTTTTTTAAATAACACATTTACTTTGGAATTAAAAACTCGTACATCGTACGGGTTTTTGTCATATTATGTATACCTTGATTTTTATTAAATATTAAATTATTTTACTGTCATAAATTAATTTTAATTTTTAAATCCATAGGCTCTTTATATTATTATTTTATCAGATACATAAAGTATTGAATTTGTATTTGAGACGGTTCATAAAATTATTGACATCATCAAATTCTAATTAATTAATCTTTTTTGAAACACACAGACTAAAATATCAATCTAATTAATATAGCTTATCTAAATAAATCTTTAGAAATCTTACAATTGGTTAGGAAATAGGAATGTTATTAGATCACTTCAGTATTTATTTATATTCACCATTAACCGGTGTATATGCAGTAGCGTAGGCCGATAAGAGCTCGTTACACTGTTGCTCGTGCAAGACCCACACAGGACGAGTCCTTATTATAGCAGATATTGATCGGTACTAGCATTCAGATAAGCCTATTCAAAAAATATTTACCAAAAAGTTATAATATAATTTTACATGTAAATGGAACTGGGCTGGTTGGTCACGTCATCCGGATGTCCGATGACCTTTGGGCCAAACAAACAACTTTTTGGATCCCCCAACACAGCAGACGACAGCGTGGTAAGCCCAGACGGAGATGGCGGGATGAGTTGGACTCCTTCCAAAAAGAATGGCTTATTATGGCGAAAGATAGGGAGCAGTGGAGGAAGAGTAGGGAGGCCTTTGCCCTGTTGTGGGACACAGCAGGCTTATAATAATAACAATAATTGTACGTGAATAAATTTTCTAAAAGCTTAAAAAGAAGATGGAGATATTATTAAAAAAGTTTCTATACCATATCTATACTTACAAGCCTTTTTTAATAACTATTAAAAGTATGATATTACGCAGCAAGCAACATTGCCTATTAGTTAACTAAAATACTTTAAAATAATGTAGCATAGCTAATAATAAATTGGATCAACTTGTATAAAAATACTATCTCAAATATACAGGCTATTATTATTATCGGTTATATCGTCAGTTCGAGGTGAACAACCTACTCTTTGTTTAATATAGACGCGAACTAATTCCGATATAATTATTTATTGCACGTGGAGTACTACGTAACTGTTTTTGTTTCCCAACATTTCTCGTGTCTTCATATTGTTAAATCTTATGAGAGCCGCCGTCAAGATTCCTTTCATTAATTAGAAAAAGATAACGTAGGAAAACTTATTTGTATAATAAAAGAGCTATTTTGTATTACTACATAATATATCTACTTTATTTTTATTTTTTATCAATTATATACTTTTACATGTTTGTATGGAGAATTAGTTAGAGTTAGGTATATTAATGCGGATAATACACAACAAACAGTTACTGCAAGTGATTTCAATTCAGCTGACCTCTTAAGATTATTTCAAAGTGCAATAACACTCGATTTCTCTCCGCATCGACCTCGGCCTCAGACACGCACAGCTTCGATTAGGTATACCAGCTTCGATTACCTATACCATGTGACCGAATCTTATAAAGTAGACTTGAATGTTATCTTTTGTTTGTAAATTAATGAATTGAAATTTGGAATTATTATGGATTTATTTCTATTTTATTGTATCTACTGAACTACTGTCAAAATGTTGCTTTTTCACATTGTGTTGTTTTAACTGTTTATTTAGTCCGCAATTAGATACCAGATGACTACGAGACGTTCACACGGACAATCCATTCAACTCTAGGTTATGTGTTTTGAAAATGTTAAATACGTTCCCACACTTTTTAAATGAATGTTTCTGTAAATTTTAAAACTCTGTTGAGTGTATCTTGCTGTGTATATTAAAACTAAAATATTAAGTTGTAAGAACCATTTCTTAATTTTCAACTACTTTTTTACATTTTCGTAATAAAATAACTATAGAAATACGTTAACACAATTGCGTTGTATAGAATGGCTAGAACAGATTTAAAAATTATTACGTCAAGTTTTTTTTCTTTTGACCTTGAAACGAGAACCAGTGCAAAACCTCGTTTGAATGAGACGCCTATTACATCTTAAATTGTTTATTATTGTTCTTGAGTTGTCCTGCTGCAGGCTGACCTCGATCCTTGATCGGCATAGTCAAATGCTGTGAGTCATATTTTAAATGAAATTATTTAATGCCTGTACAAAATTTAACATTATAATTTTCCTCTTACTTGACATCATTTAATCTGACCCTCATTTGCATATGTGCAACGGAGCATAATGTTGATGATCTATTAAAATTGTCACTGTCATCATGTTTAATGTTAAGTAAAAGTTACTCTCATTTCTACTATCGGTTGTATCAGACTCTTGTATTATTTTTACATTTATCTACTGCAAATTTCTTCTATAATCTATTATATTATTATTAAATATTTAAAATTATATGTAAAAAAAATATACATTTCTTAAAGTTTCAGTTTAAAATATGTTTGTGATTTTTGATAATATTCTGGTTATTTATAAACAAAAAAGTATTCTTTTGTTTGTATGTATAACCAAGGAATTTATTTTGTTGTAACTTCACATTAATATTTCCGTTTCTTAACACATATTAAAATGTTGCTAGGTACCACGTTACATATGTAAATTTTTAAAATGAACGTTATTTCTACCTGCCTTCATAACTTCGTTTCGCTTGATTGTACTTAATTCCTAAGTCTTGTGCTCTACTGAATCGTGACGGAACATAATGAACATAAATGTGAACACGATTAAAATTGAGACATTGATTTGTAATAGACTGTTTCGTTCACTGGCGTTGTGCATTTGTTCTGTCACTTTGTAAATGTGATAATATACTTAACAGCAAGACTCGTATTTATAAAAGTTATTTTTTTATAATATAATATTCAATTTGATAATCGAGAATATAATTATTGTGCCTAGAAGAGAGCGCTGTGTCAGCCTAGCCTAGCCTAGCCTGTCTGATAGAGCTGAATCTTGTCTTTAGCAGTGTTCATCAATTTTTAAATTTTCATGTTGCGACTTGCTTCAATAAAATTGCGAAAAAAACCTCCCAATTATCTTTAATATGTTTACTTTTTTCTCTCTACTGTACTTGGTTTTAGAAGATATTATGTCGCACGCTAAATTTAGCATCTATTGTTAAAATGTAATAGTGAGAAATCCAAACGATGAGAAGCTGGTCTTGGTGAATGTCATTAATCGTGTCAATTGTAAACAAGCCCGTATGGCGGCGCCGGCGCTGAGTCATACAATTGCGATGTGGGCCGGCGCGGGGCATTGTGCCGCCTCAAGAAGTGTAATATGATTGTATGTAAAGGAGGCGCAGGCGGGCGCCTGCGACGCCAACACAGATCCTCGAGAAAGCAGCGACTGTCGTGACCGACTTATGCCACATCGGAATAATTTGTAAATGCTTTATCTTATTAAATTAGTAATGATCCTATGGAATCATTACAGCTAACCAAAGACCTTTTTCATGTCAATTTTAGCTTTTCTTTAATTTGACTTGATATTTTGATTATGCATATAAGCTTTGCAATCATATCAGTTGTGCTGAGAATACGAATATTATCTATACTAATATTATAAAGCTGAAGAGTTTGTTTGTTTGGTTGAACGCGCTAATCTCAGGAAGTATTGATCCGATTTGAAAAATTCTTTTTGCATTCGATAGCCTGTTAACTGAGGAAGGCTATAGGCTATATATTATCCCGGAAAAAGTGTACGGGTCCCGCGGCATAGACTTATTTTTGTCTAGGGACGAACCCGAAGCGAAGCGAGGGTGAGTCGCTAGTGTTTAGATATAATAACATTTATACCTTTACATTTTATTTAGGTTTTCATTGTTCACAATAAGGATTTAGTTGTTGAGATGAACTTTATCTACTTGCCTGGCTCTCTCTCACGATTTATGTCGTGATGAAGCCTCTTGCAGATTCACGACATGATAGCTTGCTATATTTGGTAAATCGATTGTAACTTAACCCTACGTACGAAAGCACCTGTCTTATGTCTATCCACAATACATTAGAAAGGATATAACCCTTGTAAGGGGAATCAGTGAAGGTTAATACATTAATCCCTAAAAAGATACTACTTTATATAAATTGTTATAAAGACAATGGAATGGATATGTAGTATATGATTTTTCATATATTAATGGTTGAAGAACTGTAAGAAATAAATCTATTAATAATATTTATTTAGAATAATTTGTAGTATAATTAATAAAAGGTAAATAACTTCTACCTTTAATGTTTATGTAATGATGTAGGTAGTTGTAGCGTTGGTGTAAATATTATTTTTGAGTGTTTTTAATTATTAGCTATTCTACAAAACTACAACATTCCAACTATTTAAACATTGTATTGTGTATTATAATAAAATATTAATTAGGAAGTCTTTAACACATCCTTGGCCCAGCGTGAGAAGACTCGTAAACGAATAAGTAGAATTTTAGCAGTGCGGGTCATTGATCGGACCTTCCTCTTTTTCTTATTTATATTAGACATTGATTAGCAAAGCACTACAAACTGAGCCAAAGTTGTCGTTGATTATAAGTACCTATTACAATTAGGAAAAGGTTATTATAAATAATATAATCAACATATTTAAGTTATTCTATATATTAACACATAATGAAGTTTTGGTAAAAAAATGACGATATGTGATAAATTGTTAATAGAACGAAACATAATATTGCATAAGCACTATGCAGTACGTACCCACTAAAAATACACATCATCTTTCTGATGCAATCTGCTTCAATATTATTTCCATGAGTGAATCACTTTTCAAATTGCCTTTCGTGCTGAAATCTGCCTACTGGCCAATTAGTAAATAGTTAATCGGATGTGTCGTATATTCGGAAATAGCAATTCTGATTGATCTCCCGGGTGAGAGGGCGGGTCGGGCAAACGAGCAAATTAAATAGCACTGCGCAGCGCCGCGCCGGTCGTAGAGAGCGTCATAGCATTGACGGTTATCCGGATTGCAATTATTAGAACTGCTCTCTATTTATCATACTACTAGCGACTCACTCTTGCTTCGCGGTACGTTTAACGGTTAGTATGGAATAGGTAGACTATATATTATATGATATATGGATTCCTTCAATAAACGGGCTATCTAATGCAAAAAGAAATTTTCAAATCGGATTAGTAGTTCCTGAGATTAGCGCGTTCAATCAAACAGACAAACTCTGTCTCTTTATGACGTTAGTATAGATGATATAAAATATTGTGATTGTATATTATTGTAAACTAATATGTGAAAGCATCACACAAAAAGCAAAGACCAGTTACAATTTAGAAATTACCATTTAAGCACGTTGCATTTTTTCATGTAAACTCAGCACACGATAGTATTTGCATATACAGTCATGCAAGGTGTTGTAGAGCAGGTTGCTGTTTTTCTTGGCACAGGTCGTGTAGGATTTTTAACCTCAAACATAAAAATAAAAGACAAATATTTATTGTATATTATAAAACGTATATACCTAAGTAAAGTGTTTATTTAGGTATATATTCAAGTTTGTTTTCCATATTAAAATTTTTTTAATCACCTAATTATCTCATTACAAAATTATGAAAAATATTTACAATATATAAGAGGTAGGTAATTATTAGGAATATGCTCGTTTTTACAAACAGTACATATTGTTTTAGATTAAATATTATATTACCTGTTAGTCATAGTATTACTATGTTCCGAACTACAATTTGTTACATGTTTTATATAATGGTTTTTAGTAGCTAGACTGTTTGTTGCTTTATATTTATGTATGCATATATTTATAAATTTATGCAGATAATAACTTTGAAACGTTTTAGCATTATGGCTCGCTAAAGCTATTTCTAAAATATTCAGTTAAAAGATTTATATGCTGAAGTAAGTTTACTGGGGATGACGTGATATCTCGTTAGAATGTTCAACAAGCAAGCTATAGCATGAATCACGTATGAATATGACACACAGATAGCCTCTGTGGCGTCCGTGTGAATTATCTATAGAGATGTAATTTTGATTCGTCTAGCGAGTGAGGTCGCTGTCCGTACCACGTGATCACTGTGATCCGACTTAATGGATGTTAATTTTCTGATGATAAAGCATCATCATGATGCGTGCATGGCACGCGCATAGTTTTCATTTTAAATACCTGTCATTATGTATGTATAGCAATTTGTTAAATTGCATATAATAACATTTTTTGATACTATTAAAATTAATAATACCTACGTATTCAAGACTAGCGACTCTCTCTCGCTTCGGGTTCGTCCCTAGAGAAAAACAAATCTATTCCACGGGAACCGTACATTTTTCCGGGATGCTATATAGCTCCTCAGTTAACGGGCTATCTAATGCAAAAAGAATTTTTCAAATCGGATCAGTAGTTTCTGAGATTAGCGCGTTCAACCAAACAAACAAACAAACTCTTCAGCTTTATAATATTAGTATAGATCTCTCACCTATACTATAGGTGCTGTTATACGTATTATATTAGATTATATTAATATTTTAATACATAAAATAAATTTCTCTAGATGATGTAGAAAGGTTAAAAAGCTTTTATCATAATTCGATATGTGCTATGCTATTAAGTGCTTTGCAAATGGCTAAATCAGATTAATAAGTATTATTGCATTTATTGGCAATACGATTGTAATTTTATGAGGCGTTCATAGCTTTCATCGATAGCTATTTATTGAGCTGCAAAATAAAACTCACCGTTAGTGGTATAGATAATTCTGTATGTTGAGTAGATAACAGTTGATAATATTGCAGTATAGCTTTTACACATTGCATTATATCTTATCGAGTACATGTTATTGTCTTTGGAAATTACGTAGGTATATATTGATCAATTTGATGATGTAATAAATAAAAATAAACATACACATTATGTATGTACTTATAAAAAAATAAAAAATGTTTCGTAATAACGAAAATAGTCGACGCTATAATCAAAGCTTTGTATATTACGAAGCTAACAACGGTTGAACTTACTGAAGTGCATTTCACATTTCTCCCTTTGAAGACACAAGAATACATCACTTGTTGCATGGGTCCCATGTACGTATGTAAGAAACGCGTTATTTTCCGCAAGATACGCTGGAAAGAAAAGCGTAGTTCAACCATTAAAATAAACATCACCCACAAGCAGATGGGAACCGTAAATAGGATAAACGATAAACAGTTTTGTAATTCTTTACCGTATTATTGTCGTTACTAATTTGTACCTAACATTTATTTTCGATCATTAACTATTCATTTAAACAATGCCTTGTAGCTTTTATAATATATTTCCCGGAAAACGCATTCATTTGACCTGATTCTCATCTTTCACACGTTATATTCAATTCTGCTTTAATTTGGAACGTTTTAGTGCAGTGGAAGCTGTCCATTGTGCTGTATTGTTTAACTATGCGTTTAACAAACACATGTACATACCTACGCAATTTTATCAATAGACCTTTTAAATGTTCGTAATTCACAAAACGCCTACCATAATATTTAAAATTACAAATCCTGTTTAAAGTAAAGAAATGGATAAATTTAATATAAATAATTTATATTTCTTTAAATATGATTTATGACATATCTGTCCTTAAAATATCTATCTTTTTACTAAAATCATCCATACAGATAAATAAAATTGAAGTGTCTGTTTGTTATGTCCAAATAACAGCTTTATACTAAATGCATATGGAATTATATACGGTACTTATAAGAAAACACCATTTTTTAAATTTTTGTCTGTTTGTTCTGGCTAATCTCCGAAACGGCTGGACCAATTCCAACGGGACTTTAACTGGCAGATAGCTGATATTATAAGGAGTAACTTAGGTTACTTTTATTTTAGAAAAAGAATTAGGGTTTCGCTCAAAAAAATTAAAACTTACCTAGGGGCGCACCCGAGCGAAGCGAGGGTAAGTCACTAGCTGATATATAATAATTTATCAGTGTAAAGAATACATCATAGAATTTTAACACTTTGCAATGCAAATAAAGTACAGCAATTACAGCGACAATTTTTAGAAAAAAATGGAAAAGTATCGTACAGAGGTGATTTGAAAAGCAGCAGACAGCCTGGGCAGCCTTTCAATTACACGAGGGCAATCGGATCGACGGCGACTTGCTGCGAGCGTTAATTAGAGAATTCCCGCTAGTGCCATGTATAACTCTTCCGGGCCCTCTGGTCCTTCCGCTAACCAATTACAAGCCATCTGATGAACTATACGTACAAAAGTTTGCACACAGTGCTTACTGGCTTAGTCACCCGGCCTGAATAAAAATGACCATGAAAATAATATAAGCTACTTAACCAGTACGTTGAACATTTAGTCATACATATAAGTTACCGAAAAATTATTATTGATAATTACATATAATACCTTATACTTTATTTGCCAAATACATAATTTATAAACAAATATAAAAAAGAAAACTATTTTTTAACCGACTTCCAAAAAAAGGAGGAGGTTCTCAATTCGACCGTATAAATTTTTTTTTTTTTTATGTTTGTTCGGGCATTTTTTCGTCGTTTATGAACCGATTTTGATAATTCTTTTTTTGTTGCAAAGGAGATATCCCAAGAGTGGTACCATGATAAGGAAACCAGGATCTGATGATGGGATCCCAGAGAAATCGAGGGGAACTTTCGAAAATTGTAGCGGCGACTAGTGCGTTTGTTAACATTTACATTAGGTATTTTAAAGCACTACTATTTAATGAAGGTCTGGAGTCGATCTGATGATGGACCCGAAAGATAGTCGAGGGAACTCCTCAACGATTTACAGCAATTACCTGGTGTTTGGGCTTGATTAATTTGTATTGATGATACGTCTACACTAAAAATGGAAAAATAAAAACTTTAAAAAAAAAATAAAAACCGACTTCCAGGCACTGAAAAATAAAAAATAAGTAAACGGGGGTTTTCATTTAGAATAGATACTTAATCAGATTTTTTCGAAGTCGGTGCCAGCCAATACAAATCAAAGCACACCGACTTCGAAAAAATCTGATTAAGTATCTATTCTAAATGAAAACCCCCGTTTACTTATTTTTTAATTTTCAGTGCCTGGAAGTCGGTTTTTATTTATTTTTTTAAGTTTTTATATTATATGTATATGTACATCATAACTAGTTTTAATTATTCTATTTTGTCATTTTCCTTAAGAGTAAATAGTTGAACATTTATAAACCTAGTAAAAGCTTGAAGCTTATCGAATATTGTCAGCCTTGCACTAATGGAATTACGTAGACTTGATATCTAATATCTGCGAGAAAGCTCTCGGATAAGATGCCCTTTATTTGTCATGTGTCTCGCCGGGATGGAAAGCTCGCTCACAGCCGCATAGACGGTTGGGCTTAAGTGGCCGCATCGAGTTTGTTTTCATACGATAATGTGTCTGTAAATATCAACCATCACCACTTTCTCACTGAAAGAACTTTACAATATTCGTTTAATTAACACTTTGCCGCTTGATTAAACTTATCTCATAAAAAATAGTTCAGAATCAACAGCTGTGACTTATTTTCTAATATAGTGTAATAGAATATTGTAATCTATCCACTGTCATTGTTGTGATGCAACAGACGTATTGGCGTCATGATACAGTTAGACCGCAGGCTACAGTGTCGGGTTCAATCCAAAATACAACACACGGACGTTTCGGAACGTGCATCAATCTCTAACTGGATCTAACGGAATTCCATAATTGAAAGTTGACTCTTTATAGATAAAACTTAATTCAATTATGTAGACTTTATATATTTTATATGAAAATTGCTTAATTCTTGAATAAGTTATAAATCTTTAAAAAATACAACTTTATTTTAGTTAAAAGTGGAAAAAAATAATGAATTCAATGCTAGCTTCTATACAGTAGACCTTTAGTATAGCTAAATCGTACGTTGGAACTTTAAGTGGAACCTGCAATGGCGTCGGGGGGTTCTCCCTAGCCATGCTGCAGCATGAAAGCGCCAGCCTCCCTGATCCACGCGTTCATCGATCTTTCAATATTAACTTTAATGCTAGTAGGTATAGAGAAAGAATACTAGTTTGTTTTTATATAACAAGGGACGGCTGGAGGTTAGACAGATAATTCCAATTGAGTTACTCGGCTTAAAGCTTTTTTTTTATTACATTCCTATTCGTTTGGCACCATGGCCATGAACTTAACACATTTAAATAACACCATATTTTGTATTATAATTCTCATAATAGTTAGATGTATCAGATATTAACATAAATATAATACATAAAATAGATATTTGTGTTTCCAAAAACAAATTCATATGCTAATAGCGTTTGCATTTAATGTTACATTAGATACTAGGTATATATAATATCTTCTTAATTTAACAATAATAAGATGCATGCCGGTATCACGAGCAAGTTTAATCTATTCTATCGTCTTGTCGAACTGCAAGTTGCAGCGAGCCGGATGAACTTGCTGGAAAATTGCACTTGATATGCCTCCCGGTGCCCCCCTTACCCCTCTCAATTCCATTACTACACTTCCTATCTATGTCGTAATGGCATGTATAAGATGTTATCTTGCGCCGCTACATTCTAAACATTTCGACTCTAGTTCTATCGGGATAATTTATAACAAGTTCTAATTTTATAGGTACACTAGCGACTCACCCTCGCTCCGCTCGGGTTTGTCCCTACTTACGTTTTAAAGTTTAGTATAGATTTCTCAGAGATGAGATATTTTCCCGCAGTAAAAAGTTTCCTATATGTTGACCCGGATAACCAGCTATTACCATACCAAATGTCATCAAAATCCATCCAGTGGTTTTTTTGTGATGCGGTAACAGTCAGACAGACAGACTAAAATTCTAAAAACTATATATTCGGCCTCTGTATCGCTAATAATATCTATTTCAATAAGATTTTCCAAAAAAATATATTTAATGTACAGATTCGGCTTGGTTACAATTTTATTATATGTATAGATTTGAAGTCAGTGGAATTTAATTTATGACTCGTGCTCAGGTTTCTGAGTCGCTGTCTACTACTTGTAATAGGGCAGGTGCGTTCGGTTTAGTATGCACCGATGCGATGGATCGTAATCCGTTTTTGCTCGAGTTGCAGGAACAATGGCCGACGGCGCATTCCATCCGCATCACCGTTAGCGGTCCGTAGTAATCATAGCAATCATCATCGCTTTAGTTGTACGTAATTTAGTTGCGTCACAGAATAATTTTATTAAGTAAAAAAACATATGACGCCTGATATGAAATTGTTTGCTCTTTTTTACATCAGACGCATTTAGAAGACAAACATTCCGATTTATACTAACACGACAGGATATAAACTAATATTTTAAGTACAGTAGATTCCGGGATGAGGGTTAAATTGATTCGTCGGGTGAATATTTGTTATGGGCATAATATGTTGGGACTAGTGTCAAATAACTTGAAAAGTAAAACGTTGCTTATTGAACAGCTTTGTTCTTAATGCAAGTAGATATCAACTCTCTCATTAGATTTAATTTGACGAGTGTCTTACATTACAATCTTATATATTTAAACGAGCAATTCTTGTATATTTATATATTTATTTATTTATTTATTTATACTGGCGATCTCGGAAACGGCTCTAACGATTTTGCTGAAATTTGGTATATGGGGGCTTTCGGGGGCGAAAAATTGATCTAGATTAGTCACATGTCTGGGAAATCGCGTGTTTTCGAGTTTTCATGCGTCTTTCTTATGCATTATTCTACGCAAAATTTAATCGCGACATCTATACAACTCTGTCAGTAACACTTAGTCACTTAATGTAAAATTATTTTTAAGCCAAATTAAAAAGAAAATTATTCTTATCGCGACATCTATACAACTGTCTCAGTAACACTTAGTCACTTAATGTAAAATTATTTTTAAGCCAAATTAAAAAGAAAATTGTTCTTATCGCGACATCTATACAACTTTCTCAGTAACACTTAGTCACTTAATGTAAAATATACAATCTTTCAAGAACTCCGAGCGAAGCTCGGTCGCCCAGGTACTAATTAATAATTCGTCAAAACTCACTCAAAAGCTATATTTTA
The DNA here is from genome assembly GCA_033884665.1 of Argynnis bischoffii washingtonia. Taxonomy (NCBI): domain Eukaryota; kingdom Metazoa; phylum Arthropoda; class Insecta; order Lepidoptera; family Nymphalidae; genus Argynnis; species Argynnis bischoffii. The sequence continues at coordinate 4,744,307 of CM066616.1, read as the reverse complement.
AAACTATAATTATTCTCATAAAAGCTATTAATAATAAATAAGTAATAACATTTTTATTTATTTTATGTTCCATTTCTATGTTTTTTGAATTTATTACAAGTATGCTTATAATTAAAATTATAATCAATTTATATTTGTAATCTTAGGCTTGTCATTCGTTTTATAAGAGACATGGCGCGGTTGGCTTAGCGCCAGACTAAATAGGGTAAAAAAGCAAAGGGCGGTGGCGTTGACCGCGCCCTAAAATAGCAAGCAAAGTCAAGGCGTGTATCTATGCCTAGCAGCAGTTGCCATGCATTTTCAAAACCTTCATTTATCGGAGTATTTCAACTATACCTGTGAATAAAACACACCCTGTCTGGTGCGAGTTGCGATAACATCATGCGTTGAAAAGCTAATTATTTTTTGTACTTACATTAATTAAATATTACGAAACATTTTCATAATAGCGTATTATTAAAATTATATAAAAAATTCACGCGACAATCGTATAACTACGAAAAAGCATGTACACAATCACACTACAGAATGCCAAACGAAACCATGTCGACAGCACTTAGGGAAAAGAGCGGCCCTTTTTCGTATCCCACCATATGAGTCAACAATGCTGACCAACTTTGCAAAGTTGGAGTCGTGTTAATAGATCAGAGAAAATAACGGAGTAGGTACAAGTTAATACCCGACGCACATTAGATATTATACGCTAGTGCAAATAGGGCACAATTGCGATGAAGTGACTCATGCGCCAAGTTTGAGACTGAACAAGGACATCCTCACACTGCTTGAGCTGTGGCAAATGGAAACATAAACATCGTTACTCCATATCCGTCCGCTCTATTCACCATTGTGCCGCAACAAATTGCAGACATAATAGACTTCGCAACAGAACTTCGCGCTAGATCATTAAATGACACATTTAAATTTTAAGGATAATAATAGCGTTGAGTAATGCGACTCTTGTCCGAAATATTCTAGGCGCCCTCAATACTGTGCATTAACTATCTATTGTAGCTTACGAAATAATTATAATTGCTTTGTTTTTGTCTGAATAGATGACTTGAAGGCGGTTCCGAAGAATTTAATAAGACAAGCTAAGAAAGACGGCTCTGAAGATAACATTTCAATAATCGTGGTGTTCCTGAAGGACCCGCGTGATATTGTCGCCGACAACTGCCCGCCCATGGACCTTGGGTAAGTGTTAATGGTTACGATACTTAAGAGTGAATTCACTCGTGGCAGCACATGTAGATATAATAAAATACTTTTTAAATTTCCGATAAAAAAATTTAGCAATAAATGGAGAAATATTGTTGGTATAATTAATATTTTAGTGAAATATTTTTTTATAAAGGCTGGACAACGCGGTGGTGAACGCACCACCGTTCGCCGTAGAGAATGAAGCATGTAAACTGGTCGCCGAGGCTGGCGGCGGCGACTGTGCAGAGGGCGGGGACAACAGCGTCTCAGACAGCGACAGTGACGACCTCGGCCCGGAAACCGCGGTTGACGCTGACCTGGACATCGACGACGACGCGGAAATGAACCACGACCCGGCACCGCCGACCCCCCCGGCACATGCTGGTAAGTTTTATTTCATACTAGCGCCTCACCCTCGCTTCGCTTCGGGTTCGTCCCTAGATAAAAACAAATCTATCCCACGGGAACCGTACATTTTTCCAGGATTAGATATAGCCCATAGCCTTCCTCAGTTAACGGGCATCTAATGCAATAAGAATTTTTTTTTTTTTTATGGTATTCAGTGATAAACGAGCAGACAGTCCACCTGATGGAAAGCGATACCTGTCGCCCATAACACCTACGGTTCATGCACTTAAGTTTTATGCACTTAAGTTTAACAAAGCTACAGAACCGCCGGTACGTTATCACTGTGAGGACTGAGATGTTATGCCTCTTGCCTGTAATTGCGCTGGCTACCTTATCCTTCAAACCGGAACACAACAATGCAATCATTGTTGCTTGGCGGCAGAAATAGATAAGGTGGTGGTACCCATCCAGTCGGACTCCTCAGGCTTGACAGAGTCCTACCACCGGTAAAACCGGTTTTTCAAACTAGATTAGTAGTTCCTGAGATTAGCGCGTTCAACTAAACAAACAAACAAACAAACTCTTCAGCTTTATAATATTAGCATAGAGTATCACTCTATATTTTCCTATAGTCGGTTTCGGGAAGAGAAACATAAATCGTCCTGCGTACACAATATCTACTCATAATAATAATTAATCTACTTTGTATAATATGGTAAATAAATAAATAAATACTTGTATTATGTACATATGTCTGGTGCAATAATAAAGTGTCTACGCCGAGGATCGCAAACCACCAAATATCAGTACAATAAAATATTGAAGTGTCTGTTTGTTTCGGCTAATCTCCGAATCGACTGGACTGATTTCAAAGGAACTTTCAGCTGATGATATAAGGAGTAACTTAGGCTACTTTATTAGAAAAAGGAATATTAGGTCATGCTCAAAAAAAATAAAAAGTACCTAGGGACGCACCCGAGCGAAGCGAGGGTAAGTCGCTAATTCAATTAAGTCGCCAAATTTTTAAAATTATTTTAATCGAATAATCACTTACGACTGACGTGTATAAAATTGAAATATGGAGGATAAAAGTGACCCCGTAATGAAGATGTGTCATCACATTCTAATGCCGTAGACGCACGTCGCCAACGCATTTTTATTGATTGGTTTAATGTACCAGGAAAAGCGACCTCGTCCGTGACATTGCAGGCAACAATTTTTTGACAACACAAGTCTCACTTATTAAACAACGTGCTACGATTTAAATATTTACATCAATAATATTCTTAAATAACGTTAATTATGGTGATGTTTTTAACTGATTTAAATTTTTTATATTTTTATTAAATTATTTATTGACTATTAAAAACATGTTTATAAAAATTTATATATTTTAATACTCTTATATAAAACGTTTATTTATTAAATTTCCGATTCAGCTTACACTGTCGTCGTAAGCTGAATCGGTTTACTTTTGTTTATTTCTTCACTAAAGCAACTTTAAGTATGGAAGGTAGGTATACTCACATGGTTCTTATTCGCTTATTTTCTACTATCTCAATGTTCAATGTTCTTTATTCTGTGGCTTATTGGCGTACTTTATACTATCTCAAATACCATATAACTGTATTCCCAGTAGTTTCTTTAATGTAAAGTCATATAAAGGATACACAACAGAAAACACTAAATGCAATCTATTTTTAAAAGAATAAAATTGTCTAGTCGTTTTGCTAAAATCTTAAAAGGGTGCTATGATGTTATATTAATTGGTTCACATTTTAGGTGTGGTATTATTGCTCACATAATTACTTAGTGCTAGGTAAAAATTCGCTAATGAAATGAGTAAGTTCTGATGGGAGTGTATACAATTTACGACTTACCTATTTAATTAGTCTGGTGTCATGCAACTTGCTATTTTGACTACAATTATTTTATTTACCAACCTACTTAATGAAAAATCTATACTAATATTATAAAGAGGTAAAGTTTATGAGTTTGTGATGTTGTAGGTGGTAATCTCTGGATCTACTGAACCGATTTAGGTAAAATTAGGTAAGAAGATAGTTTGAGACCATGGGAAGGACGTAGGATACTTTTTATCCCGGAAATCATCCCTCAAGGGGATGAAAGTTTGTATTCGGAAGCAAGCCAGGGACGAACCCGAGCGAAGCGAGGGTGATTCGTTAGTATTTTAATAAAATGAAATCAAACTGAAAAAGTTTATAAAAGCTTGTCTATTTATCTGTATACTACCAAGTATGTAGCAACTCACCATCGATTCGCTCGGGTTTGTCCTTAGGTACCAGGTAGGTAGGAATGAGATATTTTCTAGCTGTAAAAAGTATGCTTATGTCATTCTCCAGCCCTCCATCATCTCCACATAAAAAATCACGCCAAACTCTTTTTCGACGTGAAAGAAGGACAAACAAACAAACACACTTTCACATTTATAATATTAATATGGATGAGTAACAAGCAATTATATATGAGTAATGGGACGAGGAAAAATCAGGGAAAATAAAATAAATAAAACGTAATTTACCGTGTTACACCTAAACTAGTCCAATTTAAAACTTCATTTAATTTGGCTATGATAACCCAGTATTAACGCGCTCGCTAGGGAACCGAGAGAAGCGGGATTAAATCCTTGGTCTCGTGCCTTATATTTTCATGTGCGAACCATTTCCAACATGACTACCACTTGTCTTACGGTGAAGGAAAACATCTGAAGAGACCTCCATGTCTGAGAGAACCTAGAAAGTTTTTGAATGACATGACGTAGAAACTTGCACTTGAAGACAACCCGCACTTGGCCAACGTGGTAGACTATGGCCTGATCTCTCTCGTATTAAGGAAGGCCTGTGCCCAGCAGTGGGACGTTAATAAGGGCGATTACTTAAATTATCTGGAAATTACGTTTAATAAAGTGGAAATGGAGTGGAGTGGGTAAAAGCTATTTTTTAATTTAGGTTTTTCTATTATATAGAATTCCTTTATATGTGTATTATAAAAGATAATTATTTAAGTTCAAAACTTAACTATGTTTTTATTTCGTTTATTATTTATTATTTCGTTTATTCGTTTATAATTTGTTTAACTAAAAACAAAACAAGTTAATGGTTAAAATTAAAGGATAATATTATTTTGTGTAGACTTTACAAGACGTAAATAATGTTATTATTATAATGAGACGGCATCCCTGAGTCCGCGCCCCTCTAGCCGCCACGAGCGCCGAGCGCGCCGGTTCCGCCCGCGGTGCGCCCCGCGCCGCCGTCCCCGCCACGCGCCCGATCAGTCGCACATCGAACGTTCGTGGGCTCTGTACTGCTCTCCAACGACCAATCTACAGTTTGTGAACGGGCTTTTGTCTACACTCAACGCACAAAACTATATTCTTTTCGGCAGTTGACGTATAAATTTGTGTTGTGAAATTACCGTTTACGGTACGTGGTTTAAAGCAAATTTTGTTAACTACCTATTTCAAATAACGAATAGTTTGTGAAAGGTTATTTCTGTGTTGATTCATGCGGAGCGGTGTTCTGGAAATAGATTATTCGTGCTGTGGCGCATCCCTCCTTCGAGCCGTGCAGGATTCCCGCAAAGGCCGTAGTTTCATTGGCATATTTTTGACTAGACATGCATTCATCAGACACGGGCGTGTCTCCATAAACCGTTCTCGAAATGGCGTCCGCGAAGTTTTCGCGAATTTAAATTGGCGACCGGTAAATATTGTGTCAAGCACGCTACATTATTGCCGGCTTTTTTATACCCTACAATTGAACGATGTCGATATGGAATTTTAATATTGCGATGAAATCGTAGCTTGTTCGCTTGGTTTATCACGTAAGGGTGTGTCACCTGTTGATAGCGAGTGGGGGTGAACGTTGCGTGATCACCTGGTGTCCGACGGGAGGTTCCGAGCGCATGTAATAACGTGTTATTTTTGTGTTGTACAGTGGAAGAAAGCCACGTCGACGGCAACTTAGTGGATAATGTAGCGGAGAGTGGCGAGGAGTCCGAAGACGAGTGGAATTACTACAAAGGAGAAGGCGAACGCGAACAAAACCCCAGTGAAGAGGCCGACGAGCCCCCAAGATCCGAAACACCTTGTCAAGATAATGTAAGTTTTAAAATGGACTTTCTACGAAATATACATTAGCATTAAGTTTGTATTAGTAAGTGTGAGTAGAAATATTCATCACGACCCATGGCCCGACTAAGGAGTGTTATTAAATTAGATTGTGGTTTCTTACATATTGTTCAATGGTTATGTAGCGATACATTCCTCATTATTGCATTAGTGAGTGAAAAGGAATTCTTATCATAGGTTGTACAGTTTTTTTTTTTCATAAAATATCTTGTTGCAAGCTATAAATAAATATTACTTTATTTGATATTATACTATATATAGGACTTAAATATCAATTGATAAAATAATTAATCATTGACTTGTATTTAAGTATTTATCTTTACAAAAAATAAATCATAATTATAATGCACAATAAATAATATGCACTATATATATTATTAATTATTATTAAGTCAATGAGGAAAAATTTAACAAAGTACTTAAAGAATGCATAATGAACAAGCAAAATATTATTTAAATTATAATTTTAGTTTAAGAGTTTAAGGAAAACTTGTCGTTTTAGAATTTAAATGTACATGTAAAAAGTATGAAAATGCACCACCATTTACAATCCAAATTTCACGATTATTGATGTTAATATAATAATTATGACATCATTAGTGAGTTTTATCAACATCTCTTTCATGTTACACCATTTCCTTTTATTTGGAATGATAAAACATATGTAGGTACTTTTTTATTATTTGGTATAAACTATTTTTAGTACATTACATATAATAATATGTAACAGTTAACAATCTTATTAATTTAGTTTTGATTAATGCTTATTATTAAATAAACAGAACAAGATATGGATTAATGAAAAATTAAAAATTTATAGTGCTCTAAATTATATTAACATAAACTTTTTCAGTCTGCTTGGGAAAGCAGTTCAGTAGACATGAATAGTTCACCACTCAACCCAGATGCACCGGTGTTTGTGCCTGGCAATGTTGCGGGCTCTGATGTGCTATTAGCGGAATCCCCACGGAAACCGCTACCAATGGACGATATCGAGCTGCCGGATGTCGCCCAGTTCCAGACTGAGGCCATTGTCAGGCCAGCAGAACTACAAGACTTGGACAACTGTGATCAGCTCAATGGGCATCATGTAAGTTATCATTAATTGTATTATTAGCACTTTTTTTTTGCTTACTTATCTTAGTCCCAAATTAGTTGCCTTATTATATATTTTTTTACCATTTGTTAAAAAAAAACATTATATTTTTGGCTCCAATAAGTGATTTTTTTAGTTTTAATGCAGAAAATTATATTATCATGTGATTCATCTTTCTTATAATGTATTTTTTTGTTATTAAAGTACGTTGAAAATTATAAAAAGAAAGGGTATTTTAAAATAAAAAAGACCCACTTAAAATGTATTCTACAACTATTATATGTAAAGATATTAAAAGATAAAACAAATAGCAATGAGTGTGATTGTTATATCAATTATAATTACCATTTTAATTTAAATATAGAATTATTTCCATAATTAATGTGATTATATATTTTATGCAATCAATTTGCTACAATTGTTAATAACTTTTGATAATTATATTCCTATATAATCACAGTAACATATATGTATTATGTACATACATGAATAAGCTAGCAATCTACTTTTGCACTGTATGGGCCTCTTAAGTTGTTTACACTTCATGCTGCATATATTTTTATTAACAGGATGTATATATTATTAACAGAATGATTTCATTCTGAGGCCCTGCCAAATGTTTGCATGTTTATATCTGTTTAAAACTTTAAACTTATAACTTTACTATGTAATAACTATGAATTAAGTAACTATTTGATAATGGTTTTAATTGTATTTTCAGAATATATCAATGGAAGGTGTAACAGAACATTTAAATGGTAATGACAAATGTGAAATGGAAAGTCTTGGCTTTGGTTTCAATGTAGGTATTGAACAAGATAAAATAAAGGATACAAGCCTCATACAAGATTTTGAAAGAATACAAAAAGATACTACAGATTTTTGCAATATTCAGGTTAGTGCTAAAACTTTGTAAAACTTTCATAAATATTTTCCCCTGTAAATTTATGTTGAAACAATGTATTTTTATAGCATTGAAGTGTATTTCGTGACACATCCTTGACAATTCCTATATAAATAAGTTTTAATATGGCACATTTTATATTTTATATACATTTTACATAATCTTTACAGGTCTTTCAAAGTCACACAGAAACAAATCCTTTCAATGTTGAGGGTGATGATGAACTTTTTGAGCGACTAAAGAACAAAGAGAGGGATCCAATGAGCATGAGCTTTTATCAAGAAAAAGATGATGACACCTGTGAAAGATTTGGTAAAACAGAATCAAATGTAGACTTGAATGCAGTTCAAACTCTGCCAGATAGTGATGATGAGGACATTCAACCAAACGGGTATCAAAACACAGAAGAGATTGATAAGGAAAATGTTTGTCCCGAGGAGAGATCGAATTTATTAAACTTAGTAGAGAATGTGCTAGAACCAAATAATGATATTATGAGGTTTGATGATAGGTCTGACGTTATTAGTAACAATATATCGAATTTAGACAATTTAATGGATTACAGCAATCAAAATTCAAACAACATGCAAAATTATTCCAATTCTGAGTTTGAATGCAATATACAACAAGAAACTGTTATTCAAACTGACACACCTGAATCTCATAAACTTCTATTTGAGCAGATACCAGAAATTCCAGATGGTAAAAGTTCAGAACTAGGATTCAATAATGAAGATTTATTGGATCCTTCAGAAAGTGAAAAAGATGCTCGAGCTATCACTCCTCAAGATGAAACTTCACAAGATATTGAAATGGAGAGCAAACTTGATGAGTCACCATCTGACGAAGTCAGGCATGAAATAATTGAAGAACTAAAAGATGACCAAATAGAAGATGATATTTCTGAACAAACTGAATCAGAGAAATTAGAAAATGAAATAAGATTGGATAATGCTATTAGCCCAGAGATATCGGAACTGGCTACCCCTGAACCTACAAAGGAATTAGAGGAAAATAAACCATCTTCACCAGAACTGACACAGGAAAATGTTGTGGTAGATGTCCATGCAGACCCTCAATGTCGCACCATTGATACATTTGTACAGTCCAGTGTAGCTGAAGATCAACAGGAATTGTTTGACGAGTTTGAAAGTAACCAAGACAAATTAGAATCTGCAATAGAGGCTCCTGAAATTAGACTAGAGGCTGAAGCTCCAGAAGTTAGTCTTGAAACTGAGGACAAAGATAATGAAGAACAAGTTGAATCAGAATTACCTGAGGAGTCCCCAGCACCATCACCTTTACCAACTGAATCCTTGTTACCGAGCGGGTCTTCATTACCGCGCGAATCACCTTTACCAAGTGAGTCCCCATTACCGCACCAGTCGCCTTTACCGCGCGAGTCACCTTTATTACGAGAGTCGCCTTTACTGCGCGAGTCGCCTTTACCGCGCGAGTCCTCATTACCGCGTGACTCCCCGTTACCGAGTGAATCTCCATTGCCGCGGGAATCTTTAACACCTAAAGAGATTTCACAGCCGCATGAGTCTCCATTGCCGAGAGAATCTCCGTTATCGCGAGAATCTCCACTGCCGCAAGAGGCTTCATTGCCGCGAGAATCTCCTTTGCTGCAAGAAGAGGAAATTGTGCCCCAAGATGCTTTATTGACACAGGAATCACTGCAGCGAGAATCACCAGTTCCAAAATCCCCATTACCTTCAGATTCATTCATGACAACAGGGTCGCCACTGCCTCAAGAGACCTTAGAATCTCGAGAACCATCATTGCCACGGGAGTCCCCATTGGGTCAAGAGCTGCTACGTGAGTCCCCACTACCAAGAGAATCTCCACTACCACAAGAGTCATTGCAGCCAGCTTCTCCAATGCCCAGTGAGTCTCTTAATCCTTCAGAATCACCTGTACAAAGTGTGCCCGAAGTAGTTGAACCTTCTTTATCTATTTCAAAATCACCACTCCCATCAGAAGTAGAGGTGTCAGAGTCACCTGCACAAACACTGTCACCCTTACCTTCAAAGTCACCTCTGCCACAGGGTACCTCCGAGCCTCTAGTACCGGCCGAGGTACCCTTACCTAGAGAATCCCCGTTACCAACTGATTCTCCTGTAGCTGAGGATATTTTAGAACCAGTGCATGTTGATGAAATCACACAAAAAGTCGAAATTTCTGAATCACCTGTACCTTCACAAACATTTGATGAACAGTCTACAGCACAGATATCTGCGGAATCACCACTTCCTAGCACAGAAAAAGAATTAACTATGCCTGACCAACAAGCTTCTCCCATTCCAGTTATACAAAGTGAGAGTGAAATGGAACTTCATGAGGTGCAGCACGAGGAGCAGCAGTTTTCAGAGAAGTCTGAACAGATAGAGGAGTCTCTTGAAGCAGTTGAGGCATCAACTGTAAAGTCGCCCGTACCTGTAGAATCTAATACTGAAGTGACACCTACAGAATTAGTTCCCACAGAATCAGAGAGGCCTGAAAGTCGATCTCCCGCTCCCTTGGAACAAGTTTCAGAAATCGAAGCTAGAGTTACACCTACAATTCCAATAGAAACTAGTGAAACGTCACTAGGCCAGGGAGTAACGACTGGATTTAGCGCTCCAGCGCCAGATATCGTTCCAGAGGAACGGCCGCGCACCGAACTAGTCACTGATATCGATATCGGTATTCCCGAGTCGCGAGCACAAGAGATCTGCGTCCCGGTCACCTGCGAGATCCAACACGACGACGCCGTGCAGGCGGGAGCCACGCCGCCGCCCGCGCCCGCCGCGCCGCCCGCGCAGCCCGCGCTCGGCGACGCGCCCATCGCCGCCGCCACCGCCGCCGTCGCCGCTGCCGCCGTCGCCGCCACCGCCACCGCCGCGGTCGCATCCTCCGCCACTAAAGCGAAACTCTCACCCAAGAAATCGCCAACGACCCCCACAGCGAAAACCGACAAAACTACGGCGAAAGCTACGCCGAAAACTACTACCACAGCGCGAACGCCCCTTTCGGCAAAGAGGCCGGCGTCCGTCACCGCCACGCCGAAATCGCCGGCCGCAGCGCCTGCGCGCGCCGCGCCCCGCACACCGGTATCCGCACCCAAAGCGCCGGCCGCGCGCCCTGCCGCCAAGCCCGCCGCGCCTCCCGCCAAGTCTGCGCCTAAACCCGCCGCTACGCGCGCCGCCCCCGCCCCGCGCCCGGCGCCTGCCGCTCGCGCGCCCGCTAAAGCACCAGCGGCTAAGCCTCCCGCGCCCAAGCCTGCCGCGCCCGCCAAGTCTGCCTCGGCGCCGCCTAAGCCCGCTGCGCCGCGTCCTGCGCCAATCACCCGCCCTCCGCCTGCCGCTGCCAAGCCTAAGGAGGTGACGAAGCCCAAGCCGCCGCCCATCACTAGGCCCGTGACCAACGGCGACGTGAAAGCCCCGGCCAAGCCGATGCCGCGCGCGCCCGCCGCCGCCCGCCCCGCGCCGCGCCCCACGCCGCGCCCCGCGTCTGCCACTGCTCCAGCTAAGTATGTCTCAATTTAATTATTTTAGTATCACCTAATTATGAACATATTATTATTCATGCGCCTCGGATGCCTGCTATACTAATATTAAACTTGAAATCAGATAATGTAAGAACCTTGCAGACAGAGCAATGCTATTTATTAAGTATGATATTATAATTCAAGGCCAGCAGCTCCCAAGCCCACGGCGCGCGCTCCACTCGATAAGCAGAGTAAGGACCTCGCCAACAAACGCATCACAGCTAAGGCCGCTCCCCCGAGGACTGCAACAACTAAGGTACTATTTGCATTCTTATGATAACATAATCTCCTATCTATACTTCTATACTAATATTATAAAGCTGAAGAGTTTGTTTGGTTGAACGCGATAATCTCAGAAACTACTAATGTGATTTGAAAAATTCTTTTTGCATTAGATAGCCCGTTAACTGAGGAAGGCTATAGGCTATATGTCATCCCGGAAAAATGTACGGTTCCCGTGTGATAGATTTGTTTTTGTCTAGGGACGAACCCGAAGCGAAGCGAGGGTGAGTCGCTAGTAACTAATAGATTTGTAGGTAAGTCGATGAGATAAAAATAATAATATTAACAGTATAATTCGTTCTGGCAGGCCCCCGGAGGCATAAAGAGCGTGGCGAAGAGGTCGCTGGATAGCAAGAAGGAGGCGGCCAAGCTGGCGAACGGCGTGGAGGCGGGCGGCGACGCGCTGCTGCCCGACGTCATCGCGTAGATTCCGATTCCTATTATTTTCCGCTTGAATTTTGTGATTTTCTATAAGTGTACGATAGTTGTAACGCCGCGCGGCGACGCGGCGACGTTAGGTGCGGGAGCAGTCTCCCATTTTATATTATAGAGTCGCTTTTATAGACGTACGCGGTACGCGCGCTGTACGGACTACGGCCACAGCGCCATCCACTATTACGAGTCTGTTTAGAATTTTTATATTACCAACGAAGGATTGATTTTAAATCTGGCTTTTAATTTATTTTCTTTGTATAACCGTATTATTTAAATAAAATCGTGAAGAAAGGACTGACGCATTGTTTTATTTATATTAGTATGGATTTATGACTTAATAATGATAAAAAGTAAAAAAAAAATGTTTACTTAATAACTACATTTACTTAATGTCAATGTTTAACTTAAATATCATGGTGTTACAAAGAAATACTAAAATAGAGCATTTTATTCAAATAAATGGTTATATTACCCTCTTTTGTTTTTCTTTCTTCCATTTCTCCATCCTCATAATTATTCTGTTACTAATTTATATTCACTATTAATAAAATACCTTACGCAATTTGTTTTTTTTAAATTGGTCATTAAAAATGACTGATGTGACTGAATGTGATTTTTTAAATGTTTTTCCATGTCGAATTTAATTCTCAAATTATAAGAATTCTTTTTTTTGTTATTAATTTTATATTGTTGATTTATCTGACCCTTTAAGAAAGCATTGAAATAAAAAGGTTGCAGACGTACATAAATGAGAAAGTCCGGTTTCATAAAAGTGTTGGTACATACTCCTCGATTAAAGTTTTTGTGTACTCCATCAAATAAAAAAATATTTTCATAATTTTTTTAAATAATAATAAACTAGACTAAATATTAAATTAAATTTTACATAAGTCAAGTATATATTTTAGGTAATTAATAAAAAAAGGATATTTAAAAAAAATGAACTTTATTATCTATTGCATTTCTAAATGCGTAATAGAACTATATTAAAATGATTATAAAATTATGTACATCAAAACTTACAATATAATATGTATACCTGTTTATAAAAAGATTATAGCTAAAAAACATACAAGAAGAAGATTATAGCTACATCATTCTTTTTCATAATAAATATCTTATTACAAAAAAATTATTGCATGTGTGGAAAGCGTAGGTCTGTATCACGTAGATTATCAGCAATCCATTTGTTGGCTTCAGCTGTCATCTCTTCATCGAAGTAATCGGACCAGCCTCCTGCCTTGCCTAAAAAATTGTTACGAATTTTTTATTTAGTTTTACGCTAAAGGATTTATTCAATTTAAAATAATACATTTAAACTTCCGGTGAAATAATAATAATTGCAACAACTTTTTTAAGAGTCAATAAATATCAGTAAGTACATTGTATTCTGTTACATTTTCATTTGCGGCATAGACATTAAAACAATGACGTAAACATGCAGTTTTAGTATTCATGTTAGTATTACATGCAGCTTGCATCAGCGTACTTTAACACAACAATGTATAATCTTGTTAGTTTATGTACCTTTTCTTATAAAACTTGGTTGATCCGTTTGTAGAATACCGAGTTCTCGCATGACATCGTAGTTGACAGATTTATTTTGTTTAAAGTTTTCAATGCTGAGATGATCACAGAGACGCTCTATTTGTTCCTCTGTGAACTGCTTGCCGAAAAAGTTCATCACTCGTCGCACAGCTAATGGCAAATCCTAAAAGTTTTTTTCTTTATAAAGAACTAAAATCTATATAATTATCACATACGTAGGTAGGAGTATTCGCTGCATATAATATATGAACATTATTAAAAATAACCCATATTACAAAGAAATAGTATAAGATTAAGTAAAAAAGTGAAATCAAATAATTCATGGATGTAGAATGCAATGTTCGTATTAAATATTAAACAGTAGGTTTTGTTTTTAAATTTCATACAAATTCAGCCAGACGTTTAGAACAAAAATAACAAACAATAAACATATATTATAATTTATAATAGTTTTACTATTATATATTACATTAAGTAGAAGTACTGCTATATATTACCTTTGAAAGCTCTTCGTAAAATAAAAATAACATATTAGGATGATTTCTCTTTTCCCATGACTCCTTAAGGTGTTCAAAATAGGGTGTCCAGTGATCTGAAAATAGAATTTATCCTTAAGGGTTATAACGTGGCCAACAATAATGCTTGAATAAATACTATGGGGTTTTATCGGGATTAAAGAGAAATTAGTTCATATAAATATCAATAGATGCAGCTATTAATTATTAAAATAAAACAAAAGCTTATATTCTGATAGGAAAAGAAATAAAGGAATTTATTAAATAGTAAATTTTGTACTGCGTGTTCTTATCAGGTAGACTAGGGAAACTTTAATAAAACAGACACTGAACATTGCTTTGTTAACTTTAACTAATGTGTGGACTAAAATATGTAAAATATTGCAAATTTTTTCTTGCATTTAAACAAACAATATCAGTGGCTTTATCCGTTTTCAACTTGAAAAAAAAGTTACAAAAAACAAAAACGCCATCTGTAAATACGCACTACAAACTCATTACGTAAAATCTGGATTTTCAATCTATACTGATAAATAAAATTGGAGTGTCTGTTTGTAAAATTAAAATAACCGCTTTTTACTAAATGCATATGGATGTATACACGATACACATACCAAAATAACATTTTTTACAATTTTTGTCTGTCTGTCTGTTTGTCCCGGCTAATCTCCGAAACAGCTGGACCGATTTTGACGGGACTTTCACTGGCAGATAGCTGCTGTTAGAAGGAGTAACTTAGGCTACTTTTATTTTAGAAAAAGAATCAGGGTTCCGCGAAAAAAAATGAAAACCCATGAAATTATGAACAAAATCCGCGTATGGCGTACGTACGTAACATAAAACGCTATAAAATTTAAATGAATATTTTAGAAGTAGAAAGCTACTATTTATTTATAAACATAGCTTACCGTGAAAATGTACCTAGGAACGAACGCGAGCGAAGCGAGCGTGAGTCGCTAGTAGTCAATAAATTTTATTTACCATAAAATATTTTTTAAAAACCATAACATACCTTTTTTTGGTATGTCTTTTGTTAATTCAACAGAACCTAAATAAATTGATACATGTAATTCCATGTATTGACATTTATTTGAACTAATTTTTATTTATTCCTGATGAGACCCGGATGCTGATATTTATTCATCTTGCTTTTATATACTGAAAAAACTTAGCTATCAACTTACGCAAGTCTTGTATGAAGAAATTCCAGTATGTTTTAAAATCACCAATGTAGCCCTGTGTCCTCATTGCCTTATTTAAATGATAAAAGGATACAACAACATCTCTCGGGTCGCGGGCGACGTATATCACTTTGGCGGTGTCGAGTAAGGTTGGCGGGAGCAGTGAAAGGGGCAGATGTGTTTTAACAAAACGTGGTGAGGGCGTATTCGCCAATTGTTCTGTTCCTGGTTGACTCACAAACTCGAGGAGTTCTAGTTTTCTTTCACTATCTTTATTCTCATCATGGAATCGCTGTTTCATTATTGGATGCACGTACACTGAGAATCTGTAGAGAAACAGTTCTTTACCGATTTCAACAACGGGATGGAGAAATCAATTCAGTGGTATATTTATTGTTTATGTTTTTAAATCAATTCAATTGTGAATTAATTTTCGTAATTCTCTATTTAATGAAAAGATCGAGAGTCAGTAGTCGGTCAGGCGGATTTAAGTAAGTACTTTTGTAGTTAAAATGTAATTATTATTTATGACTAGTGGGTCACCCTCGCTTCGCTCAGGTTCGCCTCTAGATAAACAAAAACAAATCTATCCCACGCTAACCGAACATTTTTCTGGAATAAAAAGTAGCCTATTTAATTTTTTGATGTATGAAATATATTATTGTAAAGTTTCATTAAAATCCAATTAGTAGTTTTTGTGTGCTAATCTGTATAGTTGCTATAGTTTTTTAACCATCCCACGAGAACTCTTTAATTTTTTTAGCATTTTTTTTTTATGTACAGACATTCGACCTCTACAGTTTTAATTAATGTATAGATAATAAAGTAGGTGCATAATGTAGGTACTCTTTTATTTAGTATTTAATTTAGTGTCACTAGATACCAATATATATGTATGTATCTACTAATTTAACAAACTTTAGAAAAGGATATCGTTCACTTACTCTAGAAAAGGATATCTTTCAGTAAGAGGTGTTGCATTTGATTTTTCATAATTTAAGTCATTCGCTACCATCCAAACTAGTTCCTGTGTCCACGTTGTGCCTAAAATTAAAGTTACAAAATACAGATGTCATATTTTTTATTTTTCAATGTGGTTAAAAAAACTTAATTTATCTGAACTGTATTAGGCTTTATTTTAGCCAGACCACACAAAAATCTACACAGTAAATGTTTTAATTAGCTACAAGTGTTAATACAAGTTCTTGATAATATTGAAATAACACAAAATATTAGTAGGTACAGTTTTACAGCTGTCTTAATTGCCTTCTGCGTCTCTTAAAACAAGTAGGTATGTAAATATAAACTTCTATATTATAGAAGTAGTCACCTAGTATTATCATAAATAATAACATATTTACGTTTTAGATTACAAAGTAGCATTGCTTGCAGTTTTAGATTAGCGCATTATTTATAAATCGAATCTTAGATGTAGATTGTAGACTTTTCTATTTTCTCTATATAATTACCAGAAGGTATTAATTCTTAATCACAGTAAAAATGAATGGAAAATCTGACTATATTTCGAGGAAATTTTATTACCTAAACAATACATACTTTGAAAATAACACAAATATGTTTTAGTTTTTGTAAGGGGCTAAAGTTGAAAATAACTAAAAGAAAGTTTGGGAGTTCCTAAGATATAATTTAAAAAATATTTTAATGACTTTACTCTAACCTGATCGAGGATAGCTAGTAACAAACACGTCTGATTGGCGGATGTCCATACTGTATATGTTAAGTGCTTCCTGTCTGAACTTGTGCGGTAGAAAGTAACCCTTCGGTCCCACGCGTACGAACCCGGTATGTTCACCTGAAATTTGATTAAATACACGGACATGTATGTCAATAAATAAACGTGTACCTAATTGTCACTTTAATATTAATCACGATTAGCTTTTTAATTTATAAATTCCATGTTTTTACTCAACTGTTGCGAAGCTAAAAGGAAGGTTGTGTGTTTGAGCTGTATGTATGCATGTACGTCCGATCTTATCCTTCCCCCGTAATGACTAAATGGCTTAACTAACAACTATATATAATGCTAATTAGTTTTTCAACGATATATCAATGTACACTCTAGGCCAATATAGGTTTTAAATAAAGGTATAATGGTAGTAATGAAATGTATAATGTATAGGTATACATATTCTGGCACGATGTTATAGGGTTTGAGGCGTAACATCTATCTATATCTAAACTTCGTACTCATAGTCCATATTTTTGAAGCTAAAAAAGTTTATTTTCAATTATGTGTTATCTTTTTACTTATATTTAAAGATATAGAGCGTAGGATTCTAAAGTAATATTTTTCATCGGCCACTCATATTTTCGGCGACTTCTTAAAAAACAACAATATGGACATTTTTTTCTAATTGAGATTTAAAAATCAAGTTCTATTTATTACATACGAGCAGACATGATGATTAACCAGCATGAGATTTCGTTCAATTTTAAGTTCAATTAAAAGAAACGTGCGCCTATAGTCAAGGTTTTAAGAACTGTATAATATAATAGCCATCAAATCGTTTGTTTATTAAAAAAAACTAAACTCATAAGGAAGTTGAATTCTTAACTATTGAAAATAAATGGAAAATCTGGCCGTGGAAACAAATTACGCTGACCTTGTTATTGTTATTCGATTAGAACTTAACTAAATTTTATTTTAGTTAATTAGAGAATGGAGCCAAGGATACTTTTTCTAGGGAACATGTTCGTTTTTTTGAAAAGTTGAATCACTGTCTAATATTGAATTTAGATAGCCTTCAGAAGGTATTGTAAAGGAGTATTTCATTAGACTAAATTGTGTAAGCAACTCCGCGTTAAATTTTAGTAAATTCTGAAGGAGGTTCTGTTAATTCGGATGTCATGGGAAGAATTAACCATTTCTTTAGTGTTGTCATTTTTTAATCCCATACTCACCTATATTTAAGAATATCGGTGATTAATACATTGATTTCAGTTTCAGAGGAATTAAGTACAGGCAAGAGGGACCTCACACTTTGATGCAAGACTGAGTTGGTCATGTGTTAAGGTAATATTGCACTTCGAAGGTCATGGTTACGACTTCAAACAAATATTTCGGCACTTTGCCAGTAAGTTATTTAAACTAAACGTGTATGCAAAATTTCAGCTCCATCGTTTGAGGATAAATGCTTTAAAATTCAGTTGTAAGATTTGACCCGAGGAAATGCACGCTCGGTAATATCTGGTTTATCTTCTGGTTTCAGAAGCTCTGAGAAAATTCCAACATCCGAAGCCTTGTTCAATTCTAACCCTACGCTTCGCACAGTCTGGATTGTGATTATTCATAAGTGAGTTTTGACTTGCACGAGAACCTCTAGTTTTAAGGTGATGTTGTATGGTGGTGTATATTTTATAAATAACCAAATTATAGTAGACTAGGGATCGCTCGGATTCGTCCCTAGCTTGCTCCCCAATACAAACATTCATCCCCATTTTCACCCCCTTAAGGGATGATTTCCGGGATAAAAAGTATCATATGTCCTTCCCAGGATCTGATATCAGATATTTTCCAAGTCGGTGCCATCCGACAATGCTTCATGATATAAATATCTAATAGGTAAATATGATAATTAAAATATCTAATTAATTTAAAGCTCAAGTGTTGGTAAACTATTATAGAAAATCTGTTTATTTAATTAGTAAACAAAAACATTGTATCTATTTAAGACAGTTATCATTAAGATAGGGAAAATATTAATGTAGGTGAGATAGCGATATTGTGCGAAAAATATATTATTTTATAAAATGGCGACTTTCTTTTCTTTAACAAAGAAAGATTAGTACAAATACAAAGGAGAAAAAAAAATTTCTAACTGAACTATCTCTACAAAAATATAATACCATAAAAATCTCATGCGTACTGGGAGCGCTATTGTGAAAAAAAATGAAAGTATAAAATCTTTTAAGCTATTCATTATACAATTCGAAGTTATTTAGGCCTATCTTATCGAACTCAAATAGCGCATTTTCTCAAATGTTTTATTATAAAGTCTCTTTAGAAATAAATAACAATGAACGACCGATACAAGTCACACTACGAGTACCCACTCATAGTAATGACTAATGATTTTATCCATATTTGTTATTCAACTATGTTAATATGAAATTTAAACGTTTACGTTTTATGTTTATCTAATATAATGTATGTCTATACTAATATTATGAATTTGAAAAATTATGAATATGGATGTTTGTTACTCTTTCACGCCAGAACGGCTGGACGGATCTAAATGAAATTTGGCACAGAGATAGATTATAGTCTGGAATAAAAAAATAGGCTACTTTTTATCCCGGAAGGATTAATGATTTCCGAGGGATAGATTTGTTTTTTGTTTTAGTAGTAAAAAACCGCTAGTAAAAAATAAAATGTTACACGTTACAATTAGTTTTTTAAAAATATCTAAAGACGTTTTTTCGTTTAATTCTTAGGAGTAGTAAAATAACATATATTTTAATTTTATATATAATATATAATTAATAATTATATCGATTGCTTCTTTGTAGGGTACACAAAGAAATAATACGTCATGATAAAGTCATTGAAACCGTTACTGATAAGTGAGTAGTTGGTGCAAGATACTGTCGTTAGTTCAGAGTCAAACTACATCTATAGGGAAATGTAATCGCCGGTAATATACTCAGTTGATATGAACTTTTATTATAAACATTTGCGTTGTGCGGTAGTCGCTCCTCTTGGATATTTGAACTGTACATTAACTTCAGTTTGAGCCTCGTCAATGGGTGCTACAAGCAGTGCAATTAGACATTAATTATAGTATGTAAATAGTTGTTTATATTGATAACTGCTGGACCTTACTTAATTGTTGATTACTGTATAACAAATGACATTCGCATTTAAGGAAAAAAACAGTAACAAAGGTTTTCATACAAACTGAAATATACCTATGTCATGGGGACTCTTTGATCCTTTTTAGTACTTTTTTCGACAGAAAAGTTGTAGCTACTAGGGCTAAAATGCATGAATGAAGTTTGTTACAGCGATTTTTCCGAGAAAAGATAAGTTGGGTGAAAGATATACAGATACTTTTGAATTTATGTGGAATGGTGTTTTAGCAAATTCAATTACACTATTAGTCAATACCTACTTATACATACATATTTTTAAATTCCGTAATTGTCATAGTTTGAAATACACTTACAGGTATTATATAATAATAATAAGCTTTTATTATCCAAGAAAAGATTACTAAGAGTTTGAAATAAATATTTACAATTAAAATTCACAAAAATCAGAAATCAATAAATGTTAATGTACCCATGCAACAAATGTCTGATGCATGATACAATTTGTTTTTAATATTTTTTTATTTATTTATTTTTTTATTGATTTTTTTATTTTATTTTGATAATATATAACTATACATAAGTAAAGTAATAACTATATATAGTTTATAGGTAAGCCTAAAAAAATAATTAACAAAAATTTAAAAGATGGACAAAACAGGTATGTAATGTGTCTTTTAATCTTCATATTGTATCTTCAGCATGTAACAATTATGATATTTACTTGGAACTACAAATTATATAAAATCAAATATTTAACTTTGATTTTAGTTTTTGAAAGATTTTACTTGCTTTAACTCTTGATATTATAATTATTTTTATATGAGTAATTGTAAAATTAATATATTTACTTACCCGTAAAATACTTCATTAGCATTTCTGCTGTTTCTTGATCGACATCTCGCATTTCCAAGGGATAATTTTTATTGACTTCATTCTCCATTTCGATTCACTTATATACTTCAATATTTAAGTTTTAAGCTTGTTTTGGTGTCACAAGGAGTGAGGTGAATGTGCGCGCGCGCACCGATCTCGGCGAAGTAACCAACTGTTGATTATACTCGTGGCCTAGATATTCAACTGTCAGTTTTAAAATACTTTTAATAGAATTTCTATGCCTATTTAATAATAATATTTTTTGTTAAGGTTAAGTATAATATTATATTATATTAGTTTACGGTAGTTAACGTACGGAAGTACTTACAAATTTGTTGAAGGTGGTGGCTGAGGGAGGAACGGTTGATTTTTTCTTAAACTTTACATATAATACATAGTACATTTTAAACACAAAATCAAAAGTACCAAAGTTGCATTGCAATGGGTCGACCTCATTTGATTTTAAAGATATTGACATATATTGACCCCTACTCTACACGTACCTATAGAAGGTCATGTTTAGTAAACGTGTACCTATAAATACTTCATAAGATTCTGGCCATTTATAACTAAGTTATTAATAATTTGAAATAAGTTATATACAAATATATTATTTTTCATCATAAATCAACTGCTTTAAACTTATAATGACGAATTTAAGAGTCTCAGCCTTTAAACATTTTATTAATGTTACATCACTTTTATTAGAATTCTCTAGCCAAGGCAAATAGTTTTATGAATAATAAAAACAACAAACTCAAACTGTTCATCTATTCTACGCTACCTATCTACTAACTTTGTAACAACAGAGTATTTACATAATTCTGTTGTATACATACATACATTTTTGGTGTGCAAAGTAGCCTTTAAATTGTAAAATAGTCATATAGTGAGCATGCTGAGTTATATACTATCTAAGTATTTGACTCTCGGTTGAGTTTTATTGCTAAATTATATAAGTATACTGACACTAGTCTCAAAGTTCTTTTGCATACCTACTGCCCTGGATTCTTGTATTTCGACCTAAGGATATGTTTAATTTATATAACCAAAGCTTATACTAACGGAAGGTACTAATGTTGTGTGCCTATAACTGAGCGAAGCGAGGGTGAGCCGCTAGTGCATATAATAAAATTCTAAATTAGTCAAATCTATTTATTAAATATTTTTTGGAAAATCTCATTGATATAATCATTTTTATCGATGCAAAGGCTGAATCTATAGTTTTTAGAATTTTCGTCCGTCTGTTTGTGTCTGTCTATCTGTTTGGGAACGCATCAAGAGTAAACCACTGGAAAGATTTAGTATAATGATAGCTGGTTTATGGTTATCCGGATCAACATATAGGACACTTTTTACTGCGGGAAATATGTCATCTCTGTGATATCTATACTAAACATTAAAACGTAACTATAGGAACGAACCCGAGCGGAGCGAAGGCGAGTCGCTAGTTTGCATAATAAGCATGTAATCTACAACAATAACAACAGAAATTATTTTATTAATAATAACAATAATTTTCTAAAAAATATGAATATAAATATAACATAAATTTTATTACATATATAAAAAAGCTAAGTTATTTTATAACTATAGCAACTTTTAGTTATTAAATATTGCTCTATTATAATTACCAGGCGAAAATAATATTTTCTTTTTTAATTTTAATCCTACTAATATTATAAACGCGAAAGTTTGTGAGATGTCTGGATGCTTGTTACACTTTTGCGCAAAAACTACAGAATGGATTTTAATGAAACTAAAATATATAGCTCATACTACATCAGAATAACACATAGGCTATTATCCCGGAAAAACGTACGTGGTATAGATTTGATTTTGTTTTCCTAGAGGCGAACCCGAGCGAGGCAAAGGTGAACCGCTATAGTAATGAAATACAGAGAGCAAAGAGTAAATGGGTATGTCTCTATCTTATTTCACCTCTTTATGAAAACTTAAAATAGTTTGTGTTCTTAATTTTAGTCTATCTTCTTTGTTTTCAAGTATCAAAACTTTAAATTTCACTCTCAAAACCTGCTCGGAATTTCTTTACCTTTCCCAATATAAAATGCTACAGTATAGAGAATTATTACATTTCAACTAAAAAGGTGCACCGACTATCTTAATATTATTCCACTCTTAAGGAAAAAAATTTCATGGAATAATTGGGACCACCCTCGAGTAGAACCTATGAATGCAAAAAAATTTATTATGTTACATTTACGAGTGAATATATCGTACAACAAGAATCTCCTTTTTTTGAAGTCATTGTAAAAAGTGAAACTATGGAAACTGAAACTGTAATCATCCCAAAGACAGTATAGTATGTTGTTGTATTCAGCCCTTTTTAACGTCCCACTACTGGGCACGGGCCTCCCTTCAATATGAGGGGGATCAGGCCATAGTCCCCCACGCTGGCCAAGTGCGGGTTGGCGGACTTCACATGTCTTTCGAAAACTTGCTAGGTTCTCTCAGACATGCAGGTTTCCTCACGATGTTTTCCTTCACCGTAAGGCAAGTGGTAATCATGTTAGAAATGACTCGCACATGAAAATATCAGAAGTGCGAGACCCGGGATTTGAACCCGCTTCACTCGGTTACTCAAGCGAGCAAGTTACCACTGGGCTACCACTGCCTTATACACAGTATAGTATCCCAAGACTTATTTTAAGTTTAAATAAACCTGCTATAATGATTTTACGTAATTGTTATAAATATAATTAATATTTAAAAAAAAATGAAATTGAGGTTTCTCGTAATATATTAAACTTTTGGGTCATGTCAATGGCCTATCCTAATGTATAGTTATTTTGACATTTCGAGGAATGAAATAAAATCTATATATGTATGCACATGGTATTATAATTTTTAGGTAAACTTTGTATTAAATAATAAATTACATATTCCATATATGTAATAAAAACGAAAATCAGTGTTGCGAAGCATACTGTTAACCATTCGTCAGTTCTGCCATCATCTCTTCGTCAAAATATTCGCGTCATCTACCAGATTTCACTGCAAGATAAAATAGTTAATTATACATATACCATATTATCTTATCAAATTGACTGGGTAGTGTTGTGAAAATATTCTTAAAAATAGTAAAAACAAGATTTAAAAATACTTCATTCCTAGGACCCGAACAACAATCATAGCTTGTAAATCTCTATCACAATGAGGTTGAACTTTAAAGACGAGTATGCGATAGGTACTTACTACTTACCTACATCATAGAAAGAAAAATTCTATGAATACTTCATATCGAAAAATCTACGTAAACAAGTTTCAAAAATACAAAACTTTTTAAAGCCATAATATGCCGTAGTTTTCAAATAATTTTACTTTTATTGACCCGTGCCGAATGAATAACATATTTCATCATTATAAACTAGGTATGTCTAAACTATGTATGTTCAAAGAAAAAAATTTGTAGCGAAGTCAAAGTACGAATCTAATCCCAATGATACCAATAAAACTAAATATATTAAGGCTCGCAATCGTTGCAATATAGTGTGTAGGGATAGTCAAAGACGCCATATTTATAAATCTGTCATTGAAGAAGATGACCCAGATAAAATCTGGAAGTTTCTCAAGTCTCTTGGAGTAGGTAAATCAAAACATAATATAAATCCTCACAATATAGATTTAAATCTGATAAATCAGCATTTCTCTTCTTCTTCTACTATTAATAGTACAAATAAGTTAAACACACTCAACTATCTTTCAACTTTACCTACTCCAGATTTTCCCCCTTTTACTTTTAGTCAATTTTCCGAAAGTGATGTTAAGAGAAATATTATGGCAATAAAATCTAATGCTGTTGGGGCAGATTGTATAAGCCGTAAAATGATTCTTCCTTTACTTAATCATATCGTTCCTATTATTACTTCCATTTTAAACTCCTCAATTAATCTTAATCAGTTTCCTTCTTCCTGGAAAGATGGGCAAATCTTTCCTCTTCCAAAAATATCTAGCCCGTCTTCTTTTTCTGACTATCGTCCTATATCTATCCTTCCTTTCCTTTCAAAAGTACTCGAACGACTGGTTCACCAGCAATTGAGTGCTTTCCTTTACAAGCATAATCTTTTAAATACCTTTCAATCCGGTTTCCGTCCTAATCATAGTACGACTACTGCCTTAGTGAAAATCACAGATGACATCAGGGAGGGTATGGATGACCGAAAACTTACTGTGTTAGCACTACTAGATTTTAGTAATGCTTTTAATACGGTGGACTTTGACATTCTGTCTGCCATTATATCTTCTCTTAACATATCTCCTGAGGTTGTTGACTGGTTTCGTTCTTACTTGTGCGGCCGCCGGCAACGCATTCGGATTGAAGATTCTTACTCCGATTGGTGCATAGTTAATGCCGGTGTTCCACAAGGTGGCGTGTTGTCTCCTCTCCTATTTTCAATTTTCATTAATTCTATTTGTCTTCAAATTTCTTCTCGCTACCACTTATATGCTGACGATTTGCAAATTTACGCCGTATCATCTGTGGCTGATTTACCACAAGCAATAGAAAATATAAACAAAGATCTTTCTTCTATAGCCACATGGGGTAAATCGTACGGCCTTAATTTAAACGCTACAAAATCGCAGGCAATTATTGTTGGCAGTCAAAGGTTGTTGTCCAAAACTAAGTCAATGCAAATACCAGCAATTTTGTTAGACGGTGTTCAGATTCCTTTTCACGAAAAAGTTAAAAATCTTGGATTAGTAATTGATCAGCATTTGTCATGGGGCCCGCAAGTGAGTGAACTGAGCCGGAAGATGTTTGGAGCTGTTGCTTCTCTTCGCAGATTGCGAAATTTTCTTCCGATTCCTACCAAAATTGCGCTAGCAAATTCGCTCCTTTTACCAATTCTTGATTATGCTGACATTTGTTATCTCGACATTAAAGAGGAGCACTTGAATAAACTTGAGCGACTCCAAAATCTTTGTATACGGTTTATTTTTGGCCTTAGAAAATATGACCATGTTTCTCAATTTCGTACAAAGCTCAAGTGGCTCCCGATCCGATTCCGCAGGAATACTCATATTCTTCATCTTCTCTACTGCGTGCTGTTTAATCCTTCAACTCCCATCTATCTGAAAGAGCGTTTTGAGTTTCTAAGTGATTCCCATACTCATTCACTTCGCTCTGGTCAGAACTTCCTTCTTAAAATTCCTACTCACTCTTCCTGTTTCTTCACAAATTCTTTTACGGTAAAAGCCGCTCGACTGTGGAATTCTATTCCTTTAAGCATCAGGCGTGCTAAAAGCCTAGATAAATTTAAAAGTTTATTAAAAGATTACTATCTATCTCTTTAAGCTTTTCGCCTTAGTCCTTTCCCATTTCTCTCTTTAGTCCTTTCCCATAGTATCATTATTATTATTATTCCTTCTGTTATGCTCTAGTAGCTATAATTCTATATATTATTTCGTTGATTTGTTGATTGACGTATGTATGTAAGTATGTATATATTATGTTTGTATGTATGTATGTATGTATATATGTATGTATGTATGTATGTATGTATGTATGTATGGATTCGTATATATATCTATTTATCTATAAGTCTTTATATACATAAACGTGTATAGCAAGTACACCGCCTACCGTTTTATGAAAACTTACTCCTCCTGCTCAAGGTTGCCTGGAAGAGATCGCTTCCAGCGATAAGGTCGCCTGATGTGCATCTTTTCTTTGTGTTTTTTTTTTTTCTTTGTATTTTTATTTATTTTTTGGTGTGCAATAAAGAATATTATTATTATTATTATTATGTTACGTTTTAACATTCCAAATTACAATATATGTGTATCTTCATAATAGGGTTCAGAAAATCGCTGTAAACATCGTTAATTCTTCATTTTTTTTAGTTATATAATCGTCAGGTCCTATAACCTATTACTAACATCACACTTCTTAGCATCAATCGTTTCAGTAGCAGCATATAAAACCACTAACCTGCAGTTCATCAACAATCTGCCCACACAGCTGCTCCTAATTCGAAAAAATCTAATATTAGAGAACTAATTATCCTAACTGCAACTACGGAAGCGGAAAATTTGTAAGATAATTGACAATCTCATTGTAAAAACAAGTACTGGTCTTGATGGTATGAGCTATTTGTGAACTTCTTAAAAATTTAATAATATCAAAGTGAAATAATTGTATTAATCACTGCTTACAACACGGTTATTTTTCTGATTCCCTAAAGTTCTTAAGAAAATTTGTCCTATCTATAAGGCGAGTAATTAAAAATGAGATACTGAAAATCAGTCCCATCAAAATTCCATACAATCGGCTTTATAGGGACATATCGAATAAATAAATAATTAAAGTTGAAACGTTAACATACACTACACATAGGTATATAACTTTAAATACATACATATTATAAATATAAAAACCCATGACTGGAGTACAAACATTCATGATGAATGCTCCCACCTTGATGGACTCAAACCGTCGACTAGGCTGGCACAGCAAATAGGGTCGCTACAAACTGAATCAAACGTGTCGTCTATATCTAGAAAGTTCAAAGTATTAACTTCCTCTCTAACATACAGGTTTTCGTGCTAAGTGTAGTAAGTACTCTAGCTGCCATCACTCATATTATAGATACAAGCTCAAGTAGGTAATATTTAGTATTTATGAAAATACTATTGGCCTAGGTATTTTTATTGATTTGGAAAAGGCATTTGATACCTTACTTCTTCAAAAGTTATACAATTTAGGAATCAGACGCGCTGCTTATGATATTTTTCGTTCTTATCTTTCTAATAGATGTGCAGAGTCACGTGAACGTGTAACATTCGGCATACCAATTAACACAAGGATTCTTAGCCTAATATTCGGGTTAAAGATATTTATTTCCTAAAAAGAACAATGTTCACTTTACATTAGGAAATTCAAATTTTACAAGATTATAGTCTACAATTTAAACAGTGGTGATTCTATACAAAATCTGGATTCTTACATGACATAATGTAATGTCTTAAGTTTTTCTTGAACATATTTAAAGTTTTTGACTCCTTAACACTATTTGGCAAAGAATTGTAAAGCTGTGCTCCTTCAAATGTAATAGTTTTTATTCCATATTCGGTTCGAGTCTTAGGCAGTTCAATTTCGTGCATGTTCCTGGTGCTGTGTGAGTGCGTTTTTGTTTGAAAAGTTATTT
Organism: Argynnis bischoffii washingtonia; assembly: GCA_033884665.1. Taxonomy (NCBI): domain Eukaryota; kingdom Metazoa; phylum Arthropoda; class Insecta; order Lepidoptera; family Nymphalidae; genus Argynnis; species Argynnis bischoffii. The sequence goes on along the minus strand of CM066616.1, from coordinate 4,716,244 downwards.
GGGAGTGAATGGTTTTAGTGATTATTTTTCTTATTAATATGCATGTCTTATATTTGTACATTTGTTTAATGGTTAGCAATTTAGTTTTTTCGTAAATATTTTTTGTTGGTGTACGGTAATCCATATGGTGTAAAGTCTTTAATAATTTGTTTTGAGAAGTTTGTAGGTTTTTGATATTTGTTTTCGCAGCAGTACCCCATATTTCTACAAGGTATTCAAAAACTGGTTTCACTAATGTATTAAAGATAATAGTTCGTACTTTAGGAGGAATACAGCGAGCTGATTTGCGAAGAGCTCCTGTAAGAGATATAATTTTAGAGTGAAGAGAATCTATATGATGCCGCCATGTTAAGTTTTTATCCAAAATTAGTCCTAAGTATTTTTCGGTGTTTGATTTTTTTATTTTTTCTTTGTCAATTACTAGATCTTGAAAAGGTGGAATAGGTTTATTTTTTGCTGAAAAAATAATATATGAAGTCTTTGAAACATTTATTGTAAGTAAATTAAATTTTAGCCATTCGTTTAAAATATTGTGATCATTTTGAGCGTTTTGCACTAGGGTATGAATAGATTCTCCGTAGTAAAATAGACATGTATCGTCCGCGTATAAGGATACTTCTCCAGAAAAAGGCAATCGACTCATGTCGTTGATATAAATTAAGAAAAGCAAAGGCCCTAGTATTGATCCTTGTGGTATTCCACAGGTAACCAATGCAGGATTGGTTTTGAAATGTTCAGTACTTAGTATTTGTCTACGATTAGTAAGATAGGATTCAAGTATTTCATGTGCGCTACCAGTTATTCCTATTTTTTCAAGTTTCTGTAAAAGCAAAGAGTGTGAGACTGTATCAAATGCTTTTTTCAGGTCAATGAACACTCCTAATACAATTTCTTTGCTGTCAATACTAGTTTTTATTTTTGTGACTAGATCTACTGCAGCTGAAAGCGTTCCAGACTTAGGACGAAAACCGTATTGTTTATTATAAAGTATATTAGCATTATTTAAATATTGATTTAATCGGTTATGAATAATTTTTTTTTATATTTTTGATAGAACTGGTAGTACGGATGGTTGTTCCTTCTTTTCTATACAGATAAATAAAATTGGAGTGCCTGTTTGTAATATTAAAATAACCGCTTTTTCTGAATGCATATGGATGTATTGACAAGAGAATCAGGGTTCCGCGAAAAAAATTAAAACCAATGAAATTGTGAACAAAATCCGCGTACGGCCTAGCAATATCGTACGTACGTAACGTCGCTATATAATTGAAATGAATATCTTAGGTGTAGCAAGCTACTATTTATGTAGGTATACCTAAACATAGCTAACCGTGAAAACGCAAGCGAAGCGAGCGTGAGTCGCTAGTATGTCAATAATATTGGTGAACTAAATCACTCTGATGATATCAGTTTGTTTTACTTTGGCGGCAACATTGAACCCATAATTGAATAGCCAAGCACGTAAGGATCTAAACTGTCTTCATCAATGGTTTTAACAAATTACTTATCTACGATCAATATAACTAAAAATATATATAATATTTGAATTGAATAGAATTGAATTATTTTTTTAAGAAATAAATTCCTATAAACCCTAATTCTTCTGGATCTTTAAGAATGGATGTTCCACAGTTATCTATTTTTATTTCATTTTTCATTAATTTACTTATTTATTTAACATTGTTCTCTTTAATGATGATATTTCTTTAATTTTAAAACCTGTTAGAAATATAAATATTTTTTTTAAGTTTGTTTATATAATTATAAGTATTTATTTGAATGTTGTGTATGGACAACAAATTTAAAATTATATTTTAGCTCTTAATACGTAGTTGTAATTTTTTCTGTTTCTGTACCAAAATAAATAAAATAAAATAACAAGTTTTGCAAAGTTAATAATAATAGTTTATGTCTCCAAAAGACATACGTATTCTAGTTGAAAAATATTTAGTACATTACAATTTGAAACAAGTAATTTAAATTATCATTAGTTAACAGCGCGCTATCTTATATACCTACTCAGTGGAGCATAATTCAAATTAATTTAATGCTATATTTTTAAACCCACTCACTGGTTTAATCCATAAATGCCAAAAAAATATATACTATTATATTTCCCAAATGTTTACCCAAATTTCAGTTTGCATATGAATTGAGATTAGACTCTTAATACTGTATTTCAATTCATTTTTATATACATTAACAAATAATTTTTGTAGAGTTACATGAGCTATGAGATCCTCTGTTATCTACTTACTTTATTAAATAGGTATATAATATTTCTTGTAAAATTAATAACAATTGTCTCAGGCCTGTTACTCTTTTCTAAATACAAAAATTAAGTTATCTATGCTAAGAGCTAAATGATTTTCGTGTTCAGCGACGAAAACAATGTCCATAATGATGACTCCGCATTTTTCGAATTTCTAAGAAATGGAAAATGTGCTGAAATGTGCCCAGTGTGTGCTATTACGTGCCACTTAAAAATAATACATAAAAAATATAATTTCTATGAGGAAGTCCTTTTTTTCAAGTCCGGTTACCTTCGACACTTTACTGTATTGGAATCATTAGAATTGTGCTGTGGTGAGCTCGAGATGTGCTATTGTGTGCAAATGTTACAAAAGAAAAATTTAACAATTATATTATGTAAGCATTGTATTGCATGTCCATAATGAACTCTGCAATTTTCGAATCTCTAAGAAATAAAAAATGTGCCAAAATGTGCCCGTTTATTTATTACATGCCGCTTGGGGAAAAAAAATTCTTTGAGGAGGTCCTTTTTTTCAAGGCCGGTTACCTCCGCAACGTAACTGTATCGAAATCGTTAAAATTAATAAAATTTGTATTTCCAAGAATAGTAAAATGCAAAGTATAAATTGTATGTAAAATACGCATCTCGATTACAGCTTCAACTAATACATAGTTACATACATACCTACATATTTTTATTTTAGTTTATTTATCATTAGGGACACATACAGTGTTACAACACAAACAATAAATAACAATAATAATAGTAAATACACCAATAAAGTTTCCACAAACAAACAATTCGTACAGTAAAAGAGTAGAGATTTAACAAAACAACACTTGAATTATATTAGCAAAACATAGATACATTAATAAGATATGAAGTAAATAAAATATAGGCAGTGGTAGCCCAGTGGTAACGCGCTAGCTTGGGAAACCGAGTGAAGCGGGTTCAAATCCCGGGTCTCGTACCTCTGATATTTTCATGTGCGAATTATTTTCTAACTTGATTACCACTTGCCTTACGGTGAAGGAAAACATCGTGAGGAAACCTACATGTCTAAGAGAATCTAGCAAGTTTTCGAAAGACATGTGAAGTCCGCCAATCCGCACTTGGCCAGCGTGGTGGACTATGGCCTGATTCCCCTCGTCTTGAAGGGAGGCCCGTGCCCCCAGCAGTGGGACGTTAAAAAGGGCTGAATACAAAATAAATAATATTGAAGCTGGGATATCTAAATTGTATATTACTTAATAGATAAGGGGAGTTGACAAAATCATTAATTATTTTATATAAAAACATTTGGTCTTTAAATAGACGACGGCTTGCAAGAGAAGATACAGCCAGGACAGCTTTGGTGTGGAGAGAGGCACCTAAAGTTCAAATGCTTAATAAATTTAAACTGGACTCTCTCTATTTCCTCAATGTAAGTTTAATAGTTGGGATTCCAAATTATTTATCCATATTCCAGAATCAAACAAACCAAGGTATAATACAGTAAAAGCATTGTAGAAACATTCCTAAAATCCTTACTCACTCTAAGTATGACACCCAGCATTTCAAAAGTTTTGGAAGTCATCTGATTTATGTGGGACTTGAACAACAATTTGCTATCAAGAAGTATACCCAAGTGACGCCCTTTTTTTTATGACATTCAGTGACAAACGAGCAGACAGACCACCTGATGGTAAGCAGCACCTGTCGCCCATAACACCTACGGTTCATGCACTTAGGTTTTAAGTAACAAAAATGCAGAACCACAGGTGCGTTGTCACTGTGAGGACTAAGATGATATGCCTCTTGCCTGTAATTGCGCTGGCTACCTTGTCCTTCATACCGGAACACAACAATGCAATCATTGTTGCTTGGCGGCAGAAATAGATTAGGGGGTGGTACGCATCCAGTCGGACTCCTCAGAGTCCAACAGAGTCCTACCGGTGGTAGGACTCTGTCAAGCCACTAGTTAGTAACTCGTGTTAATACTTCACGACCAAGTGCATATAGGAAATCTAAAGTAGGAAGCTTCCTAGAGAAAGAAATGACGGAACATTTCCTAACATTTAGATGTAGATAATTATTGGAACAATATGGGTAAAGTCTAAATCTTCCTGTAGTAGAGCGCTATCTGAGAGACATGAGATTTTTCTAATAATTTTTAAATCATCAGCTTAAAGAAGAAATGAACTATTCTTAAAGACAACCTTAGACAACATAGGTAGAAGTATACGTAAACATATACTTATTACGCCTCCGCAACTATTTTCATAACATTAATGGTACACGAAGACTGAAGTAGCAACACTTACTTACTATATATTATATATAACTGCATTTGTTTCTTATACCTTTATTTGGAAGACACAATTTATGAAATGGGTCATCTATCGGAAAAAATAAAATAAAATATTAATTTATAACAGAAGATGTACATGTGATAGCATTTTAGAATCTTGATGAAATCGACCATCTTTCGATTAAACTTGCCTTAGTGTATTTTTTTTTAGTACGAGTAGTCAAAGTTAAGGTATAGTAAAATTAAAGTACATTTAACGTTGATATTTACTTATTTTTCTTTAAAAAAACATTTGCTTCCGATTTGTTTGATTTACCAACAACTAATTTAGCTGATTGCGAGGCCGCAACAGCATCAAGCAATTCAAAATCTTAGTCACAATGCCGAAAAATTCCATTCCAGGTAGTATATTTTTAATTTTTCAATGAAATGTTTGGAACTCGAGTACTACTGTGTGTAGAACTATTTTTTTTACTGGCTCATCATAAGAGGACCTTTCGCCCGATTCAAGGTTATCGTTATGTTCTGGGACACCCAGTGTAATTTAAATTAATATCTTAGAAGTAGCAAGCTACTATTTATGTATAAACATAGCTAACTACGGAAACGTACCTAGGGACGAACGCGAACGAAGCGAGCTTGATTCGCTAGTATATATACCTACCTATATAATATTATATGATCTGTGGTACCTGCTTATTTCTGTACGTACATACTCTTTTTTAGCAGATAATTTGACGTAAAAATAAAAAAAAACCCGAATTAAATAGTTACTTTGTTATGAAAAATAATTATTAATTTTTTCTACATTTTTTAAAGTAACAGATAACCTTTTCCATAAATTGAACTTACTCTAAATTTAAGTAAAGAATATAGATAACAAATTTTAATAAGCTTATATATGATATCGTTGTTCAATAATAAAGTTATTTTATATATAACCAATTGGCAATTACATATATTTACATATTTAACCTATATATTAAATTAGATAATAAGAATAATTTCTAAAGAATTAATGGTCTCTTAGGATACCTAATCTTAATTAGGATATAAAAATATTCATGAAAATTATTTTTAATATAATTACAAAAATGCAATAAAAAAGCAACAATTTTCAATTTCTTTTACTTATAAAAATAAAAAATTTACAATAAATCACAAAAATATGGTTTAATTAATAAATAAATTAGCTTATACATATTCAGATGGAAAGGGACTTATGAGTTATGACTTAACTACTTCAGGCACATTTTCGGGTATGGCATCTACACGGAAACGACACATGAGGGTGACAGGATCTCGCTCACGATCTGGCCCGCACTGTTCAGTTGCTCCGATAAGCTTCATCTCGTCGTGGGGTTGGGCTTCGGTATCAAGTCTGCGCCGCCCAGAGATCACAACTTCTTCTGCATCCACTGTACCACCAGCCGATCTCTCACTCTCACCGATCTCCACTTTATACGGCGTGCTTGGCTCTACGAAAGCTTTTGTTGCTTGAATATCCGACCTATCTTGTGCTAAAATGTCGCTATTTTCCTTAGATCTTTTCAACAATAAGTCGAGAATATTTCCATAGGGTAGTTTTTTTGGTACTGCGAAAAGTATGAGAATGTTTTGCACTTCAGCTTGTACGTTATAGGGGCCTTCTTGCCGCTGGTCGACGGTAGGTACGGCGGGTGCGGCGGTGGCTGCGGCCAGCAGGCAGGCGAAGATGAGGATCATGGTACGTGCGGTTGGTTCACCCACTGCCCGGTGACTGTGTGCCGACATCTCCCGCGCTGCTTTTACTGAGCGCTCGCGAACCAGTCGCCGGATGAATCGAGCACACTGTAACGGTTTAAACGGCACGATCGCTTTTAATTTTACATACGGATGTGTGACACTTATAGACAATGTTGTGGTATAGGCTTTATATATGTTAAAGAGTAAGCTATTGAAATTCTTATATTGGTATGTGTTTATATATTATTCTAATTTTATGTACCTACATATAACATTTACTAACGACGTAGTGAGAACTATTTTTTAATTTATATAATAAGTACAAACATTATTATAATTAGATTCCATAACATACATTTTATTGAATTTTATAAGAATATTAAACAATTTTTTGATTGATTAAAGCTTTTTTGTTTAAATCGTGTCGTCACATATCATGGAGCCGCGAGCTGTGTAACCTTTGATAGTGACCGCAGGTCATCGATACGATAACCGAGTTTCCTATAAACTGCGCACGCGCACATTGTATACTGTCACATCTATGGTACAAGTAATGTTGATGGATAAATTCTTCTTGATGCAGTTATCTTAGCTAGCAATCCTACAGTTTTTAGTACCGTTAGTTGCAACTAACAGTGAGTATTAACGAAGCATCGATGATAGAGCAGGAAGAAAATAGTTAAAACGACATTCCCACACGTACAAGTTAAACTGCCGCAGCTGCCAATATCATATTTTTTAAGAACATTAAGAGCACGTAGATATAAATGTAACATATTCATTCATAAATTGAAATTATGATTTTTATATAAAAATCGTAATTCATTTCTGGGTACAGCATAATTTAGTATGTTGTTTATATAAACATTGCACTAACTACGGTGACCATGTGGCGCTGTAGAAGACAGTTTAGCTGAAACGATTGTCCTTTAAAGAGCTCTCTAAGCAGTAGGTGTATTTGTATTCAGCCATTTTTAACGTATAGTTGTATTCAGCCCACAGCTTGGCGATTAGGGGAATCAGACCGTAGTCCAACTGGCTAAGTGCAGGTTGGAGGACTTCACGTGTCTTTTGAAAACTTTCCTAGGTTCCCTTAAACATGCAGGATTCCTCACATTGTTGTTCTCCAAGACTTCCGCAAGACAAATTGGTAATAATGTTAGAAATGATTCATACGAGTACATGAACATATCAGATACACCCGGGATTGAAACCCGTACCTACTAAAAATAAATATGCATTTTGTAAATTGTATAAATTAGCTAAATAAAAATAATAATTAAATAATAATTGTATATTACTTAAGCTACTATTTTACTTTATTTGTTTTTTTTATAATATACCTACTTCATAGCAATATGATAATATACCTACACTAACTTTGAAAATAACTACCATAATACATATCGCTATGACTCATAACTTCGATTAAATTAATGTTGTTGAAATATTAAAAAATTATTAATGTCTACTACGATTTAATTTAATACTTAGATTAATAAATAATAATGTATAAATGTATAAATCTATAAATTAGAAATTATCCTAGAAACTTTCAGTGAAAGCTGTTTCCGATGATGAACTTTCACGTCATTATTTGCAACCTATACGTCCTTTTTACCAGCCAAGTGGGTCACGAGGATAAATGAGACGAAAGCATTTAGTGCTTTGCGAATTTTGATTAAGTATGTACAATTAAGAACTTATACTTTAACTTTCTCAAGACATAACAATTTATAGCATTTTAAAAGACGTAGCACTTCTATAAAATATAGTACAAGACTAGCGAAACATCCTCGCTCCGCTCGGGTTCGTCCCTAGTTACGTTTTAGCGTTTAGTATATTTTTTTTTGAGATATCTTCCCATAGTAAAAAGTATCCGAACTATCATCATACCTAATTTAATCAAAATCTGTTCAGTGGTTTTCTCGTGATGCAGTCATAGACAGACAGACAGTCAGACAAAAAATCTAAAAACTATATATTCGGCCTCTGTATTGATAATATTGACTATTTCAAAAAAATTTCCAAAAAAATATTTAATGTACAGATTCGACTCAAAATTTTATTATAATATGTATAGATAGATGTAATATGATATAGTTTTTAAAACATATTTTTTTAAATACGGTGTCCAATAGATTTCTACTAAATAATTGAATACCTAATATACATATTATACCTATAAATTGCTTGTATTGACTAATTTATCATCACTCAGGCCAAAGCGCTTTATAAAAACGCGGGAAAACATTAGACTATCGTTATAGAAACGACATTCTTTTTAATTGTATTCTTTTTGAAGTTCATGGAAATGACAAATTAAAAAAAAAACAACCAGCCACTGCAATCTGCTAGTTTGTGAATAAAAATAAATTTATAGCTTGGCGGTGTAAAAGCTTGAACTTTTTAACTTTTAGGAACTACATCATTTCATGAAAACCTTTATTTTCAAAGACGTTTTGGTTAAATAAAATTTTTACTTGTGATTATTTACTATTGTAATTTAAGTATTGTATTATTAGTCTTGGAATTTTAAGTGATAATTATATTTATTAATAATTTTACTTAAATTGGCATTGAAAAGGAATCAGATAAAATATATTTAGTATAATTATGTTTACATAAAATTATTGTAAAATTTACTTGTTAATTTATTAATTTTTTCATTTATCAATAAAATACACTTTTAGGATTTTTCAATAAAAATTATCATTTATTTTCAACAAAACAATTCACATACAATGCTGCATACAATCATACGACTTAAAACTAAATTATAAATATAAATAAATGCATTCTGCATCACTCGTGGCTTTATGGCCTTTATTTTTTCAAATATCTCACTTATCAATCACATCACATTAGTGGTGGCGCGTTCTTCGTAGCAATGGTATCAAAACATTCGCCAGCCGGTTTTTCAGTCTGAAAGTAACAAAATAAAAAAATATAAAAACAAAGTGAAATGTATGAGTATCTAAGGAAAATTTCGCTTTTTTATCTTGTTACTCGACTGCGGCGAAATCCAAAGGAGGGAGTATCGGTATAAGTATTTTTTGCTAGTAATAATGACAAAATATTTTTTGACAAATAAAAAATATACTCTTAGGTACATATATAAATGTTTTTAAATTTTTATTTTAATAAATTACCTTTGCGCTTTTTCTTGTTTCTTAACCGAGGCATCTTTCTTCTGGGCGGGTAAATTTGAATCAAGGCTAACATCGCTGATAGGTTTATCATTTGGATTCTCCTGTTCAGGTTTCTGATTTGATGCTTCAGGCTTTGACTCCTCGGGTTTTGATGGAGCAGGAGGTTTCAGGAATACATCTAAGTCCGTTTCGCTAAACAATTCAGTTAGGTCCGAAGCCGCATCGAGGAGAGTTTCAGCTGGAGCGACTGCTATAACGACACCATCGATGCTTAAGCGATAATTTTCAGTGCCATTCTGTCTTTGATCGATATAGGCATGAGGACAATCAGGGGCAGGGGCCGCAATAGTAATTGACACCGCCGCTAAGAGGACCACCACCTCGCATATCACTCGTTTGTAGTTGACCATCGCGCTACTCGTCTGTTAACGTACTGAGACACGGGCCACGGCACTTGCGGGGTTCAGTCTGTAGCCAGTCACCGCTGCATCTTTTATTTATTTGCCGAGATAGCGGTACAGTGCCGCTGTTCTTACCACACCACCCAGTTAAGCTAAACTGGAATTAATAAATGTTATGTAGGCCAATAAAGATGGGATGACAGCTATCTTAGATAAGAAGAGACATTTGAACTGGTTTTAGTTGACTGCAATATATTTATGGGTACTATATAGATATATGTACACACTCCCCAAATGCAAATCGGTGAAAGTTTGGACTGTTATCGATAGGTAACAGTATTTTCAGCAAAATAAAATTTGTATTAGGACAAAAAACTACTATATTGTGGTATATGGTGGTGGACCTAGTGATAATCTTTTGGTAATTTTAAAGGACAATAAAAATATATTATTGTAAAATATACCTAACATTAAGGCCATAACTTTTAAATGGTATAGCTTAGTATACATTGCGAGTCAAACAACCTGTTGAGATGCGCCGGCGCTCACCTCTAACTGTACTGTATAAACGGTAAACTTTAAACGCTTGTTTTGTTTACTATTTTATTTATTTATTTATTTATTTATTTATCATTGGGAAACATACAGCGTATAAATAATAAAATTTAGTTAAACACTTCTAAACAAAAATTTTAAGCCAATTAAGTTTCCACTAAAAACATAAAAGTATTTAATAAAGTGAACTCAAAATTAGCAGCAAATTACTAAGTTAGTGAACTTAAAATTAACAACAATAAGTCGAACAAAAAGAAAGAGTAAACATAAGCTAAATATTAACACACTTTATGTTTTTTTTTTAATAGGTGAGCGAATTTTTTGAACCCATTACTGAACAAGTCGATGTCATGATATTGCTTATTATACATATTGCAGGATCTTACGATAAATGAATTGTCACGATAATTTGTTCTGGAGACAGAAGTTGAGAAAGTAGCCTGAGATCGAGTGCCATGACTAGGGCATCTAAATGGTATTTTATTTAGTAGGTATGGAGAGTCAACTAAATTATTAATTATCTTGTAAAGAAAAAGCTGATCTCTTTGTTCTCTACGCTTTTCTAGGGATGTAGTATTATTAAAAGAATCACAACCAAATCTATTTTTTAATCTTTTTAAAAATTTATTTTGTATTTTTTCAATTAATTCAATATATTTCTTATATTGTGGATTCCAAGCTGTAGATGCGTATTCCAGATTACTCCTGACATATGCATTATATAGCAATGTTAGTGTATGAGCATTTCTAAAATCTGCCCCTTGCCTAAATATAAAGCCTAGCATTTGATATGACTTAGTTGCTACATTATTTATATGATGATCAAATATGACTTTACTATCCAGGTGGACTCCAAGGTCCCTTACATCTGTTACTCTTTTTAAATTAGTGTTCGAGATTGAATAATTATATGAAATTTGATTTTTTTTTCTTGAAAAAGTAATTGTATAGCATTTTTCTAAATTCAAATATAGACTGTTGGATCTACAATACTGTTCGAGTCTATTTAGATCGTCTTGCAGGTCAGCACAATCTTGCTTATTTTTTATAATTTTAAAAATTTTAGTGTCATCTGCATATAATAATATATTTGAATTTAAAAAGCAACTATTGATATCATTAATAAATATATTAAAGAGTAAAGGTCCCAAGTGCGAGCCCTGAGGCACTCCTGAAGTAATTGGAACAAACGAGGAGGTAAAACCTTTAATTGCCACAGCCTGGGATCGATCGCGTAGATAAGATGTTAGCCATCGGAGCAGATTACCATGTATGCCGATGTATTCAAGTTTTTTTATTAGAAGTTTATGTGAAATCTTATCAAAAGCCTTTGAATAATCGGTGTATATAACATCAACTTGGTACCCTGAATCCATTGCATTAAGTACAACATCCAAAAACTCGCAAAGATTTGATTCGGTCGATCGCTTATTGATAAATCCATGTTGATTATTCATCAACAATGGTCTCAATATTGGATATATCATATCATATATAATTTTTTCAAAGAGCTTAGGAATTGTGGACAACTTTGAGATTCCGCGGTAGTTTTTAATATTTCGTTTATCAAGACATTTGTGAATTGGAGTTATCAATGATTTTTTCCATTCTGTAGGTAGGCAACCGGTATTTAAAGAATTTTTGAACAGAATAGTTAAGGGTATACTTAAAGTGTTACTACATTGTTTCAAGAAAATTGGATGTATAGCGTCTGGTCCACTCCCCTTATCTGTTTTTAATTTAGTTAAGTATGATTGTACTTTGCTTTCTGATATATCCAATGAAGCTATAATTGTATCAGAGCTATTATTGTTAATATTAGATGTGAATGATGTATTCATCTCAAAGACAGAATGAAAAAAATTATTGAACATATTGGCAATTGTTTGTCCATCTGAGCCAGTTTGTGAATCTAGGTACATTGTATCTGGTATACCAATGTGTTCTTTTTTAGACTTAATAAAAGACCAAAAATGTTTAGAATTAATATAAATATTGTGTTCTGCTCGTTCTAAATACAAATTATAACAAGATTTTTCCAAAAACTTTGTTTGTGCTCTAATTTCTGAAAACCTGTCGTAATCGCTTAATCTTTCATATGTTTTCCATTTTTTGTGCCATTTTAATTTTTTATTAATAAGACTAATTAAGTGACGTGAATACCAAATGGGATATTTACTTTCTGCTGCCAATTTAGATGGAACATTTTTATCAATCAAATCGTTGATGATACGATAGAAAACATTAACTGCTTCAGTAATATCTTTGTCATCTAGTTCGAGTTTCCAGTTAATTTTTGCTAATTCTGTGTTAATAATGCTATAATTAGCATTGTGATACTTGCGGACTATACGATGATTAAGACTAAGATTTCTTTCTATTGAATGAATATCTACCTCCACAAGAAGTGAGGGATGATGCCCATCTTCTGGCTCTGATAAGGGCAAAGTTCGAGATACTAAGCACTTTAAGTCAGATAGAACAAGGTCTAATAATCTATTGTTATTGTTAAGCACACAGTTGTATTGTTGTAGGTCGGTAAAACTCATAAATGTAGATAATTGGTAAGTGAGAACGTTCTCAGACATATTCTTTAATTTAAAACTATTGTCGCTGTTTTGTAGTGACCATGTGGCATTTTTTATATTAAAATCACCCATTACAATAATATTATAAAGGGGAAAGTCTAAGCGTAAATCCGAGACGTATTCGAATAGTTTTAATTGGGAATCTGATTGATTACTATTTTGAGGAAAATAACAGCATACAATAATGAGAGATTTTTGCACAGTACCCGTTCTTAGATTTATGTTGAGGATAGTGACGTTCGCATCATTAATATTAGGAATTTGAGGAATATTACGCAAGTCTACATTAATCTCACGACGTACGGCAATGAGAGTCCCCCCTCCCATACTCAACTTAAAGCGCTGGTAGTCACGGTCCGTGCGGTACACATCATACCTAGTATCAAATAATTCCTCATTAAAAATACCACGTTTACCACGTTTTACGTTTGTTTGTTGTCATGGAATGGATTCTATTTAGCTTAGTGATATTGATGTATTGCTATGAGATTAATATTATGATGAAAATGTCTACGAAGTTGTTATAGCGGCTTTATCTATGCCGTTATCGTCTATGCCACTATCACACACTATCATTAACTAAGCTTTCCACCCATTATTATTTATAAGAAAAAGGCCTTAACTAGACGGTACGACACCTCAAGGGATCTTCAGTGCCATTTTTGCAATGTGAATTCCCACAAAAATCGCTTGGCATATATATTTATTACGTCCAACATATATTATATATATATAGGAAATGATATATTTTTGTCAAAAACCAGGCCGATATGTTGCCGCGTAAAAGAAGGACCAACAAAAAAATTTCTGCACATTTAATTACCAATATAGTATGACGTCGCGTCGTCTGGAATATTAGTAATTTTTTTAATAAATTTTTTTATTAAAATATTAGACGTACCTACGTACTACATACATATCGATTTTTAGTCATAAATAAGATTGATATAAACTGCAAATAAAATAAAAGATAGGTTTTTAAGTGTACATAATACAATGACAGTTTGAAATCAATATCTTTATATAGTTTAATACGGCCAAGAAAACATTTAAGACTCTTTTTAATCGTTGGAGAGCGACCAATTACAATTTACAGGTATTTAAAGCAAACGGGACCGATTGACCTACAAAATAAACGTTTTATAAGTACATCCACTTTGCTTTTAGAAAGCTTGGACGTTCGATTGAGACAGAATTTATTTTTATAACTCTCACAAGTAAACACCATTAATATTCGACCATAACGTGTTGATAGTGTATTAATTGAAAGTTAAAGGGTTTTTAGAGTGATAATCAATTTTATCAACAATGCAGATATTTTTTTCGTCTAAAACAACTAGCCAATAAGCAAAGCAATAGGTTGCAACTCTTGGTCGAGGTTATGGAGAGAAAGGGAGATATCATATTTCTTTACATAAATATAAGTATGTTTTTATGCATGCGAAGACAATGTTAAATAAAACGAACTATCGTTTCTTATGTATTGTAACAAGTATATAATGCCTTTGAGATGTCTAAAATCTTAGTCTCTTCCGTGACCATGATTGCTGTAAAGCATTCGAAACGTCGGGAACCAAAAATCAAAATAAATCCGCGAAATAATCCGAAAAGATAGTTTTATTTAAAATATGTCAAATATTCGCGTAAATCCAAGGAAGTATTACATGCGAAGACAAGTTATATGAAAGCTTGAAAATGTTGATTTACTAAAAGCGATATCTAAGTTTAAAAGCTCATAGAATTAGAACTTTGATTGTTAATTAAAATAATAAATTGAAAACTTTCTCTCAAGCTTGAGGTTATATGTATATTAATGTCTAAAACAAAGTAACGACACAACATTATTTTATATTACTACTAGCGACTCACCCTCGCTTCGCTTCGGGTTCGTCCCTAGACAAAGTTTTCCTTCAGCGTAAAACAAATGGTAATCTCGTTGGAAATGATTCACACAAAAAATAATATCATAAGTGCGAGACCCGGGATTTCAACCCACTTCAATTGGTTTCCCAAGCGAGCGCGCTACCACTGAGCATTGTAAGTGGGATAAAAAAAATGTCATAAAAACTAATTAGGTACTATAATTTTATTGTTCATAATTGTAAGAAATAAAACTATATAAAAAAGTCAACCAATTTATTAAATTTACATACACATTTACTTTTTCTTATACAAAACATTATATTTTTAATTATAACATATTTTAGACACAATCTAATCAGTCAAATAAGCAAAAAAAAAATCAATTCATTAGAATTCACTTTACACTTACTTTAAAGAAGAAAAACAACTATTTTTATTAATATCATAACATACACAGAGAATTCAATAGCAACTTAAATCACGGAAGACTTATTTGTGCAAATTCTAATAAAGTTATTACAAACAAATAAACATGTCAATCGAATCAGCGAACAAAATGATGAAAAACAAAAAGTAATAAATGAGTACTTATTTCTAAAGTAAGAAAATTAATTCATATTATTTTTCTAACTTCAGGAGAACTTTAAGTAAAAATTGTGGAAGCCAAAGATTATTTTCTTTAATCAGTCTTTATGTTAATATTTAGATTGGTTTACATCTATAGTAATACTAATAATATTATAATGTGAAAGTTTGTGAGTATGAATGTTTGTTACTCTTTCACGCCAGAACGGCTGTACGGATCTTGATGAAATTTGGCACAGAGATAGATTTTAGTCTGGAATAACACATAGACTACTTCTTGTCCTGGAAAAATGTATGGTTCCCGTGGGATAGGTTTGTTTTTGTTTACCTAGAGGCGACGGTTTCCTAGAAGCGAGGGTGAGCCGGTAGTTCATTATATGTATTTATTGTTATTATTGATCTTAATATTTCACCCCATAATTAATTGTGTGGTAATAGTTTTCCGCTAGCCTACCACAGATAATTTTGACATTACTAGGTACTATCATCGATCAAAAAAGTACTAGATACACAATCGCATGCAAAAGTTCTCTTAAAACTGTCACCAATCCTTTGTTTGTTTAAATAAACAATAGATGGCGTTGATTAGCAAACTGACGGACTGTTCTATGATATGACAATTATAAGGTATACTTAAAACAGCAAAATTAATTAAGCATTTTATAAAATACTATTTAAGTGACTGTACCCATTTTAAATATGAGAACCGGATTTTTAATACACACTAATTTAACAACGCATTATTTACTTTTCTTTTACATTGAGTACTTTTAATGGTCTTTTACTTCGAGTACTTTTTATTTTCTTTTACTTGGATTTCTTATTCGTGATCTACTTATTTTTTATTAATTTTGCTTTACACGTAACGCCATCTATTGACATTTATTTTAACTAATTTTTAATAACACCACATATGTACATAAAATACTCTTTGGAATCTTGCAATCTATAACTATTGTAACCATTTATGTGTGCATTTCATTTCTTAGCACATTATCTTTATCGAGAATTAAAACTTCCTTGAAATTATGATCCAGTCTAAGCAAGTGATCAAAACATTCCAAAATAATTATAAAATAACTAAAACAAACGAAATCTAATTTAAAAACGTTTTAAATGACAAATTCTTAATTAATATATTTATGAATTATATAATACTTCAAATCACTCAAATTAACAAAATAATGCATACTGTTTACTACTATTTACCTTATAAATTACAGTTAATAAGTAAATACTAAAACTAAGTCTCTTAACGCACAATATTATTAAACAAACAAATAATATCACGAGAAATATCATGTTATGTAACAGTTCAAGGCACTTGGGAAGACCATATTATAAATATTGTAAGGCACTAAGTTATTTTTCAACTTACATAGTAACAGATACAAAATTTTGATGTGTCTGTTTGTAATTTCAAAATAACAATTTTTTAGTAGATGAATATTTAAATATATAATACAGTACATATAAGAAAAACAGTTTATTTTAAATTTTTGTCCATCTGTCTGTTTGTTCTGGCTAACCTCCGAAACGTCTGGATCAATTTTGACGGAATTTTCACTGGCAGATAGCTGATGTTATAAGGCGTAACTTAGCCTATTTTTATTTTAGAAAAAAAGGATTTCACTCAAAAAAATGAAAACGTACCTAAGGACGCTTCCAAGTGCAGCGCCGGGAAAGTCGCCAGTTTATTTATAAAATAGGATACATTTGTTTTTTCTTCTCTTTTTTATGTTAAGGTTAACCAGTACTAAACTCCATTTTAAATAAAATATGCTATTGTCAATAAATGATATTGTCAAAACTTCCCTTTGTTTTGTAATTGTACCAGCAGTTTTTTTTTCTATAAACAAATTGTTTTGTATAAACTATAAACAAATCCAAAGTTAATTTACAATAATCAATATAATTATATAGACTGAGAAATCATTTTTAGAATTCAAAGAAAATCAACATATTATTAAACAACAAACATTTTAGACTAAAGTTTGATTAAAATGAAAATTACTACATCTTAAGATTATTGTCAGAAATATTTGACGCAAATATCTAAGAAAAATAACATATTTTTAAAAAAATACTACCCATTCAACGCTTCCAACAATGTTATGTGACAATATATCAATCAATGTTGCCATTTTTTTATTTTACTTTTATCAACTTACTCGTTTTATTACAAAGCTGTTTAATTTAAGGCGACCATCGTTTTTTTATCATTAACACTATATTGTATCATCACCGGTTTTCATCTACAACGAACAAACTACATAGTAGTCATACTACAGAGTACTTTACCAACTATTATGTACTAATTTTTGTAATAACTTAAAGAAAAAGTTCAAGTTTCTTATATGCCATATAATCACGGATTCAGTTGTCGAATTTCATAAAAGTTTGGTTACAGAATAGCACTATTGTATGGCTTTGTAAAAGCTGTCAAAGATGGCCGTACTTTTGACATTAACATTATACATACTAGTGTCTACGTAGCCGTAGCAGTGACGTCAGCAGCGATGGTCCGTAGCACGTGCTCGTAGAAGCCGTCGCCGTAGCGCAGGCGGTAGAGCGCCGCGTCCAGGTAGCGCTGCACGGTGACCGCGCAGGCGGCGGGCGCGCCGGCGCACAGCTCGCGGGACGCGGAGCACAGGGTTATCGCTTGACTCCATATACGGGTGCTTACTGGAATACAATGGAAAATTTACATCTATTCATATAATAAAATTGTTACTAAGCCGAATTTGTACAATAAATATTTATTGGAAAATCTTATTGAAATAGTCATTATTATCGATACAGAGACCAAATCTAGTTTTTGGAATTTTGTCGGTCTGTCTTTCACTGGAGAGGTTTTTATAAAATTTAATATGCTGATAGCTGGGTATCTAGATCAACATATAGGATACCTTTTACTGCGGGAAAATATCTCATCTCTGAGAAATCTATATTCTATACTAAACATTAAAACGTAAGCCAAAACGGGACAAACCCAAGCTGAGTGAGGGTGAATCATTAGTGTTTACTAATATTATAAGCGATCGAATTACCCTCGCTTTGCTTGGGTGTGACCCCAGGTAACCTACATGTTACTCCAGATCATGGTCCATCTGAGTAATAAATTTTTCCCAATTCTGTCCAGCAATTTCAACAAACTACAAACACATACAAACTGTCACACTTATAATAAATGTGTAATGTGATAGTGTATTTGTTAATTTGTCTTTTATTCACAGATAAATTGATGAGATATTTTGCATAAACATAGAGTA
Organism: Argynnis bischoffii washingtonia; assembly: GCA_033884665.1. Lineage (NCBI taxonomy): Eukaryota > Metazoa > Arthropoda > Insecta > Lepidoptera > Nymphalidae > Argynnis > Argynnis bischoffii. The sequence goes on along the minus strand of CM066616.1, from coordinate 4,697,556 downwards.
TAAGTACCGGAGTCCAGAGAATATCAAGATTTTTTGGGGCACATTGATATTATAAAAAACCATATTGCAAGAATCACTAGAAACACAAGTCACCAGCTACTAAATAAACAAGTTACTTACAAAAATGCTGCATATCAACATCAAAATGCTGTAGTAGTTGTTGTAAAGGCACTGTATTCTCTATTATAGGTATATTGTTCCCCGTCACTTTGGTAGATCGTTCTTCTGTTACATTTGATAATATATGCTCAACCTCTTCTTTCACCAACTGAAATATAAGAAAAATTAAATGAAAATGAAATTTAATGAAAAACCAAACTTAATACTTTTTTACATTTACGCAAATGTTTGACATTTTAAATAAAACTATCTTTTCAGGTTATTTTGCGGATTTATTTTGATTTGGGATCCAAAAATCAAAATAAATCTGCGAAATGATCGGAAAAGATAGTTTTATTTAAAAAAAATTCTTTGAACTTTTTCATAATAAAAAAAAATGTATTTACTGTAATTTTAATAAAAAAAACATTACCTGATCCTGGTCTGTAATTTTTTTCTGATCATTTTTAAGAACATGAAGTCTGTAGTGTGTTGGGATGTGCTGTAAAGAAACATACATAACATATAATCACCATGTTAATACTAAAAAGAAAAACCAAATTCAGTCAAAACTGACTGATTGATTAATTATTCTATAACAAGTAAAAGATGTTTTAGTTTTTCAGTGGCATTGATAACTGAACTTTAAGTAGAAGTCTTAAAGTCTATTTTAATAAAAAATGTTTTGAAAATGAATTCATAAGCAAGACAGTGGTAGCCCAGTGATAACACACTCGCTTGGGAAATCGAATGAAATGGGTTCAAATCTCGGGTCTTGCACCTCTGATATTTTCTTGTGCAAATCATTTCTAACTTGATTACCACTTGTCTTACAGTGAAGAAAAACAATGTGAGGAAACCTGCATGTCTGAGAGAACCTAATACGTTTTCGAAAGATAAGTCCACCAACCTAGGCTTGGCCAACTTGGTGGACTATGGCCTAATTGCCTTCGTATTGAAGGGAGGCCTGTGCCTAGCAGTGGGACGTCAAAAAGGGCCTAGTACAAATGATGTTTATATAAAAACTGATGTATTACCTTTGTATCAGCAATCATTAATATCCGATGCACATGTGGTTGATCTGTTGTATCTGGCGATAGTCTGTTCAAACAGTCTGGATACATTTCACTTAACACTACAGCATTTTCACCTCCTAATTTAGTTTCTAGTAATTTATTTATTGCTAACTCATCTAGTTTATTATAGATATAGTTTACAACTCTGGGTTTAATGTCTGAAAATATTTTTTTGTACATTTTAGTCAATATTTTTATTTCTATACTAACTGGTAAATAGTGTAAAAATAATCTATACTAATATTATAAATGTGAAAGCTTGTGAGTATGGATGTTTGTTACTCTTTCATGCCAGAACGGCTGAACGGATCTGGATGAAATTTGGCACAGAGATAGATTATAGTCTGGAGTAACACATAGCCTACAATTTATTCCGGAAAAATGTACGGTTCCCGTGGGATAGGTTTGTTTTAGTTTTCCTAGAAACAAACCTGAGCGAAGCGAGGGTGAGCCGCTAGTAGACTTATAAGAATTACAACAGTGAAGTGGTCAGATTTTATATATTATGTTTGAAGCATAGTTAATATATTTTTACAAAATACTCTCTTAGATTTACGCAAATATTTGACATTTTTAATAAAACTATCTTTTTGGATTATTTCATGAATTTAACTTGATTTTTGGTTCCCCACGTTTCAAATGCTTTACAGCAATCATGGTCACGTGAGAGTCTGATTTTTTACAAAATTATTTTAATGCCATTTATTACTAAACTTAAAAAATAACATAATGAAATCAACTTACCATCATATTTGAAAGGTAGCAAGCAGGAAACAATATACAATTATGAATTAAATTAAATAATCTTTATATATTTAGACATTATTCAAAACAATCGTGAATAAACTATAATAGTTAAGTAAATTACCAAAATGTTGAGCAGAAGAAGTAACATCAGCATCTTCACACCAAGCCAGGATGACTTGCAAAGCTTGTAAAATTGAGCATTGCAATTTAAAGAAAAATGAACCACTTCTAATTGGTTGTCTTTTTCCACAACCTTCACATACCCATTGAACTCTGGAACATATTTAGGTACGTATATAAAATGCAGTATGAGTATAGAAATTAATATAAAATTAATGAAATAATTGCTTACTAAAACATTAATCGTATTACCTATCAATAACTCGGGCTGATTTGCACAAAACTTTACAGTCAGGCATGTTTTTGGGGCAAGAAATATTTGAAGGAATCAATCCAAATGTTTGCAATTTACTGACTAGTTGAATTTCTAAACTGCGTTCACCATTATCATTAATTAGGTCTTTGTACAGTTTTAGATTTCTGTAATGAAATATTTGAAGAAATAAATATAAAATATTCTCCACAAGTTATTCCAAGTAATTCTTCAAAATTGTAAAATATAAAATCTTACGCTGGGCTTGAGTTAAATGGTAAAGGAATATCATCTGTAGAAGTTTTTGAATTATTATCAAAAGTTGTCGAATCCGCTTCCATTATTTATAATTTATCATGTATTCATTAACATTTTATTCTAAGTTCTAACTCATCATAAAAATGTTGTTCCTTGTCTCTGATAGAAATTGGGAAATATTATTTTTATTTAACATTTCGTCTGTCTTTGACATTTATTTTGTGTCTATGATTAATTTATTTCACATACTAATTTATCACAGACTAGCAAATAATGCACACAATATAAAATATAACTCAGATGAATAATATTCAAATGCTTAACATAACTTTTTATTTATTTTTGCTACTCTTAAGGAAAATGTGGGACGATATGATGTTTGAGATTTATAACAAACTTTTATTTCTTCTAAAAAGTGACAGTTATCCTTGTCCATTTATAGTCTGTTGGGGACTGCAGTCCGTTTACCTTTGCATTAACTTTAACATTAACTGTCATTTTGCTTATAATTTGTGAGTTCGATTTGCTGTTGTCGATACGTTTATGATTTTAAAGTATAAATGTGGTATTTATGAATTAAAGTAGTGATATAATTTTATATTGAATATTGAACAAGACAGTAATATTTGTAAATTAAATGTGCCCATCCAATACATAGTGATTTAAATTTGCTTCTGGATTTAACGATGGTACGTACGATTCGTGCTATATCTACAATAATAATTAATTAGTAAAGACTCAGTTATATATTTTTTAAACCATTAATATTATAATATTGTAATGAATACTTAATAACAATATTTAAATTTCACTAAGAGAAATTAAAATCGATTCACACTCATTTATTACTTAGGAAGTTCATCATATTTTTATGTATAATGTTAGTGATTTATAATTTATATGCTTTTTTTCATTGTTGACTCATTTTAAGAGTATAATTAATCATTAACAATAAATCTGTACTTGACACAACATTTGCCTATCTTAAATGTCACAGTACCAAGTATAATTATTATTTTAAAGTGAATGAAATGTATTTCAAAGTATTAAAAGTTTCCTTAATTAAATTTTAGCTTTACAGATTTAATAGGAATTACCAAAATATATGACATTTTTTATCAATAACAATTTAGGTACCTACATTCAATTTTTTTTTGTAAACTTTTAGGTAGTTAGTTTTTCCTTTAGTAAAATCTGAAATTCAGTAAAAAAATATTTTCTCAGCATTCATATATTCATCAATTTTATCCAAATTTTTTATTTTATTTTATTAAATACATTCCTTAATAAGTATCTTCCAGAAACAAGTTTACAATAAAAACTAATTTTCTAGTGGCGCACCGCGTGCGTGATTAGGGGCAATCGTGATGCAATGACGCAACGCACGTATTTTTGGTGGCACAAGAACACATTTTGTCCAACAACCGTTGTATTGTAAAATGAGACATTCAAACTAAAGTGATGCGAAATTTAATGCACCTATCCATTTTAATTTATGGTCAAAACCATAAAAAATTTTATATCCGCCCGGGGCATACCTACCTACATATGTAGAAAGAACACTGACCCCTATTTTTTTGCCTGTATGAGAAAATGGCAATTAAGTGTTAAGTCCAGGTAGCTAATGCTGTGCTTCGTATTAATCTCGTTAGTATAAACATCTGTAATGTCGTTGTGATCATTCATCTCGTGTAGAAATCTGTCTCAGGATATTATGCATCCTAGTCAGTGACATACCCTTCTATGCGACGTTGACCATCTTTCACAAAATTTCCAAATATACAATAATGATCATACATTATACCTCCAACAATAAATAAAATGTATTGTTACGAAGTAAAATTCTATAGCACAGTGTTCGAAATGAAAAAATCTACAATCTACATATTTGTATTTCCGACCGAACAGGATATCTGTTAGTGATAAAAAATACATTTTAAATATTTTTTAGTTTAATGAACCGAGAAGGTGATTCCACGCCGTATTAAACACGCGAGTGGTGACAAACGAGATCAGACGATACTTGGTATGAGGACGCCTTACATGAAATATTTATTAAAAGGATAAGCGAATATTTTTATTTCTCTTTTCCATTTTTTACTATATCTTATTATTTCATATTTACTACTCTGATACTAAATGCAACGAAATTATGCTTTTTTTATCACTACATATTATAAAACAAAAGTCTCGCCGCCGCGTCTGTCTGCCTGTTTGAACGCGATCTACTCAAAAACTACCTAATGGGTTTTGGGTAAATTGTCTGAAACATGACGATGACTGTTGAAGATTTCATCATTCAATCATGCTGATTGGGAACTTTACTGGCCGGCGACGCGTACTAACCAGTAGAGTTAAATGAAAACAATGTATTATGGAATAATTCCTCTTAAAAAGGTATATTAAACTATAGCAACGCTATATGTACGTACCTAATGATGCACCTGAGCGAAGCGAGAGTAAGTCACTAGTATAATATACGTTCGATATATGCATTGATTTCTCCAACTAATTTAAATGATATCCTTTCCATTGTAGCCATTCATGGGTTTGATGTCCCGTGACAATAAATTGCGTAGGCGCATTAAAATTTGCAACTGTTCGCCAAGCCTCACCTCACCGACTCCTCGTAAGGACAATGATGTCAAGATAAAATGTTAACTTTCTCAAATTCCGGAAGCATGGTATCTTTTTATGTTGCCATAATGAAACTTATTACTTTTGTAAAAAAGGCACATCGTTTTTCTTCCCTTTTTCGGCTTTAGTTCCGTTACTCATTAAACAAATTTCAATTCCATATTAAGATGAACACGAAGACGGAGTCATAGACAAAATTAGTAGATATCTATAGAAATATATTAAACCCCTTTTTATTCATTCATTCATGCATTCCGTGAACAAATATAAACTTCGTAAACAGACAAGAGAGTTTAAATATCATTATATTATTATTAAAGATAACCTAAACATAGCTAATAGCTAAATACCTATTTTTCATATTCATGCTATAAAGGATCATTGTTATCGTGTCCTTTGTTAAGCACTTCTATTATTGCTCTATAATATATTTTTTACTCGCAGCTTTTATCGGAAGCTATTATGTAGTTGTTATATTTCTAATTGAAAAAAAACTTGTATCATCGTATAATCGTGATACCAAATATACATAAATCATGTAGGTTCAAACACGCGCAAATATAATTCAATTGATGGCAACAATCAATAAATTAGTTATGTAGGTTGCAAGATGAATTGTATATTTTGAACAGCAAATAGCCTCCTACTGATATTTCACTTTTATAATTTATATCTTACGAGTATATTTCATACTCATTCAATCATTTTTAAAACGTTTTGATATTTGAATGACTTTTACAAATATTAAAATACTAGCGACTCACCCTCGCTTCGCTCAGGTTTGTCACTAGGTACCTACGTTGTAACGCTTAGTATGCTATAGATTTTTTTTTTTATTTTTTTTTGTGAATTTTTTCGATGTTTTAATAGTTATTCTGCTATCCGGGGTGAAGACAAATCCAACAAAAAGATCATAAAAATTGGTCCAGCCGTTTTCGAGTTATAAGTGTTGTAACAAACCCGATTTTGTTTTATATATATAGATTATTTTAGTGCAGTTCTTTAGACAAAATGTATTTTGACAAAAGTTTACACATTATTTCATAAGCGATGCTCATATTTTGGGCTATCCAAAAAAGGAAATTGATATCCTAAAATGCAAGTTTCATTAACCTGAAAGCTTTAATATTTCAACTTTTCCATCAAGAAAATTCTCAACGTATAGGCTGAAAACCTTTATTGCATATTACCTAGTAAATTGCCAATAACCTCGGTATTCTTTGGAGCATTTACAACATTTGTGGGGAAATACGCCCCGAGCAATAAGCTTAACTAAACGAGCATGTGTGGAACGGGTCGCTATATTTAGTTACGTTGTCATGTGCAGCATCAGGCTATGATCTAGCTATTTCCTCTAAAGTCTGTTAACCGTATATCTCAATCATTCCCGGAACATCCGTCGACGTCTTCGAGGTTGATATCGTATAATTGAGTTTGCGTTTATTTAATCAAGTGCCTCGTACGATGCTTTGTGATATTAGTGGCCAGTTAAGCAATTTCACACGACAATTGCGTCTTACATGTGTTCAAATTATAAGTGAGACATTATGACGTTCTCTGCAAAGTGATATTAGTTATTCCACGCCTATTAAATTTTTTACAAGACTTTATGAGTTATGTTAAGTAAGGCACGTTCACTTTGATAATATGATACGGTTTTCACTCATACACAGGTAAAACTACTAATATGACGGCTTTCTGTCGAAAACAGTTTTCATACGCTTGCATAGCTAACACTGGCTGATCATTAAATGATACATACATCAAAACAATACCTATACTCGAAAATCATCATCATAGATAATTACTTTATTATCTAATAAAATATGTACCCAGGCATGCACCTGAGCGAAGCGAGGGTGGGTCGATAGTTTTATATATTTTAAAATTTTAATTGTGGCGCAAAACTGGATGTAATGAATAGAAAGTGATCGTTTCAGGCGTAATAAAATTTTATTACGTATCTAATAATTTTCCAGTTCATTAGTTTCGACTTTAGCTCATAATTTTATAATATACCTACTACTCAATTGTTAAAATACCTGTGAAGAAACTCCTGAAGCATGGATCATATTAAGAGAACGCAATGTTTTTCATTCATCGCGACGATCATCATTGCCTGCGTAATGTGTAAACTGTTAACGCATTTCCTTGATTATGAGATAAGATTTACTCGCAACTTTTCAATTTTCAGTATAAAATTATATTTATACTTTACTTTTGTGGCACTATTATCATATTTACGGCCTTCGAGTATTCTATTCCATTATTAATTATTTTTATAATTCACATATGTATGTATTTGACGCTGATCTTATTTCTGCGACAAGTACAGAATACAAAATCGAACATCACTGCTTAATATTAAATCTAGGATAATTTCTTTCCCCTGTCTTCCCGAAAATATCCTTAACCGTAGTCATAGCAGTTCGCCAAGAAAATATAATCCATACATATATGATAGGTATAACGTTTTAGATTTTAAAGTATACAAGCGACTCACTCGACAGACAGACAGACAGACATAGACAGATATATGTATAGATAACATGGGCAAAAAAAGATGTGGATCTAAATAGTCTCTTTTTTTGTTCAGCTAGTAGTTTAATAATTACCCTCAAATATTCCGATTCAAGCTCTGCCTACGTGGTGATTGTTAACCGATTTGCTTTGTGGACAAAGCAAACCTATTTGCTCCCACGAACTTTCACTTGTCAAACCAACAATGTACTCAGGCAATTTTTTTCCACTATTACGTACCTACGTGGGATTAATCAATTGTGCCATCGATTCTTTATATACTACGAGATTTAGAAACAAACTTGTAAAAAAACGATGCTCTGCTGTTATGTATTTTAGAAATAGATAGATTTTCAGTCACATAACAACGATGTTTCATGGAATTACGTAGGAATTGACTACTTAAGGTTTTCTTAGTGCCGGGTTTTTATGAAATCAGTAAATTAGATTTGATTGCTATTGTTGCGTGTTCTATGTTGTGGAAGAGAGATTATGATGTTCGTTTAGGAAAAAAATGTTGTTAGGTAATATTCATGTATTGAAGATATAGCTTTGTTTCCATTTTCTATGTAAAAATCAATCTTGGAAGAGTTTCTTGATATTGCAAGCATAATAAGTTATCTTTAGTAAAATGATGTATCGCGGAAAATAAATCAAACAATATCATATCACATATCGACAGATAGAATAATATTTCCAGGTAATGTAAAGTGTATCAAATGTCCCAGACCAGTAGGACGCACTGTCCTCTCACGGCCAGCGCATGTGGGTCAGTCGACTGTAACCAATAGCCTCGCTATACCGTTCACAACCGTAACAATAGATCACACGAGAGGCACAAGTATAGTGAGTGATATATTTGGGGCTGACCACAAAGCATTTCTCTTTTTAGCGTTATTTTATTATGGCGTACTTGGAAAATAAAATTATTGTTTATAAATTTATTATAACCATACATTATGCTTTTAATTTTACGTTGCTTTGGAAAAAAATCTGGTATTAGTTTATCTACTTTTAATATATGTATGTAAAAAATAGTCAATCGTAGCCATTTTATAATGCAATGATATAAACATTAGGAAATATCAGTTTTTTTTAATATTTTCTTCTAATGTACCTTCCCTGCACTAAGTACATGATTAAATTGGATTTCCTTTGTTTTCTTTGAAAATGTTTGCGCTCAGTCTTAGTTACAGAGTTTATACGCTTAACATTTTAAATAGGCAGTGGTTTTCTTATTCTTATTTATCCTCGTTTAGTTATACTTCATTTAAAGTTTCGAACCACTTGCCGAACAGCAATTATATTACTGGCTAATAAGCTCAAGTCTCAACTGTAACCTACCACACTTGTCTAATACAAGCAAGTTATATATTTTAAAATGGTAAAATTAGTTTCATATGTCATGAGCGGTGGACCTTGACCTTTTCAATAATAGTGAAAAAGATTCATATTTCAATTCTACTCTTAAAGCTGGAGGGTTGACTTAGCCGTCGCGTCACCGCAATTCTATATTTTCATTATGAGATATTATATATGAATGACGTCGTTAGCTCAACCGTGAAAAGCTATGCGACCTCTTTTGACCTTTATATAATTCTAACAAAAAGCCTGACTAATGTCTTTTAAGAGAGTATGTAAAAATAAACTCAGAATATTTTCGCGAGCTCTCTATGGTCTATACTCTTTACCATATTTGTTTCGTTATAATTACTGAACTAAATAAAGGTGAGGTACAAAATATTTTTTCTTAGATACCAATTTAAATTAAATGTACATGATAAATATTATGAGAGATAAGCGACTCAACCTCGCTTCGCTCGGGTTCGTCTCTAGATTAATTACCCATACATACTTCCACCCCCTTTTCACCCCCTTAAGGAATGATTTCCGGGATAAAAAGTCCTATGTCCCTCCCAGGGTCTCAAATTATCTTCTTACCAAATTTCATCTAAATCGGTTCAGTAGATCTAGAGATTACCCCCTACAACCTCACAAACTCAGAAACTTTACCTCTTTATAATATTAGTATAGACGGTATTGACTAGCGACTCACCCTCGCTTCGTTCGGGTTTGTCCCTAGCTTGATTCCCCATACAAACTTTCATCCCCATTTTCACCCCCTTAAGGGATGATTTCCTATGTCCTTCCCAGTATCTCAAACTATCTTCTTACCAATCTAAATTAGTTCAGTACATCCAGAGATTACCCCCTACAACGTCACAAACTCACAAACTTTACCTCTTTATAATATTATAGTACCTATAGATTACATTGAGTAACATTTTTGGGCTTAATCATATGTATGTAGCGGACTAAATTAACTCAATAGTCACACTACGCGTTTGCAATTTCCTGTCATCGACGAACCTTTATGTGACTGACGTGAGCACTGATTCATTAACTCGTGCAAATTTTAATCGAATGAATTAAAATATCACTTTTCTTTCTTTTGGTTTCAATATTTAAAGAGTTTTCAAATTGGTTGTTTAATATTTTGTATTTACATAAGTTTCCGATATATATTTTTAAATTATTATTTATTTTGTTACAGTTCAGAATATTATCTGAATCTGCATCGCTGATGACAAGATTGATTTCAAAATAAAATTGTAAAAGTGAAATAAAAATACTACATTTATTATACTAATTTTGATATCATACTAATCAATAAATCATTGAATATTCTTTTTAAATATATAATAAAAAAAAATTTTTATTCATCCAAACTAACACGTAGTAGGTACCTACCGACCTATTAATAGGTAAAGAACCTTGTTGGAAAACTGCCTCGTTTTGGCAGGCTGAACATCCTGAGTTCCCAGATTCAAGTCTTGTGTCGATAGAAAAATAGTAATTGAATATTTTTCTCAAAAAATCGCTGCTCGGAGTTGAGGAGTTAGCGTTCTTACAGCCTCGTGCCTCGGACAACACGTAGGCGCGGTTCTGCGACTAATCTCTCATCAATAGATTTAGAGTGTCGTCCCAACGGACTATGAGAGAAAAGAAATAGAGACTGCAATTGTGCGCACACTTGTGTCACTATAATATCTTTTTCCCAAATGGCCATATACATAATCTACAGTTAACTTTATTAACATCCGTATTAATATTATAAATGTGAAAGTTTGTGAGTATGTATAGATGTTTGTTATTTTTTCATGCCATAACGGCTGAACAGATCTGGATGAAATTTGGCCCAGAGATTTATTACGGAAAAATGTACAGTTCCGATTCCGATAGGTTTGTTTTTGTTTTCCTAGAGGTGAGCCCGAGCGAAGCGAGGGTGAGCCGCTAGTTTGCAAGAAATACGTGATTTTTTTTTTCGGCAAAGTCAATCTTATTATCAAATTGCTTATGTATTTAAATAATGTTTCCATTTAATATTATACAGACACCAGTCACCAAGAGAGCAAGACTGGAAAAATATTTTACCGTTATGAAATGGTACAAGTTTTACAAAAATAATTAAATTGCTATAATAACTTATATGACTTCATCTATGATGTTTGACTCATGCATATTATTGTGAAAATTCTATGCTAGTAATGCGATTTTTTGGTGGACTATGTTGACAATACGTTATAAGCGACATTGCAACTCAATAGAGTATGTTTCTTATTTATGTATTCGTTAATGGAATACCATTGAGTTTACACTCAAGAGACCACAATTTCAAATTTAACAACATCACAGATAGGAATTTATTTGCTTGGATACATTACATTTACCGGTGGTAGGACTCTGTCAAGCCTGAGGAGTCCGACTGGATGGGTACCACCCCCTTATCTATTTCTGCCGCCAAGCAACAATGATTGCATTGTTGTGTTCCGGTTTGAAGGATAAGGTAGCCAGCGCAATTACAGGCAAGAGGCATATCATCTTAGTCCTCACAGTGACAACGCACCTGCGGCTCTGTATTTTTGTTACCTAAAACCTAAATGCATGAACTGTAGGTGTTATGGGCGACAGGTACTGCTTTCCATCAGGTGGTCTGTCTGCTCGTTTGTCACTGAATCTTATAAAAAAAAAAAAAAAAAAAAAAAACATTTCAAAATAACAAAAAGCCAAAATCTTTCAAAATAAACTGGCCAAGTGTTAGAGTCAGAACAGTCGACCATTTAACAAATGTTGAATCACCAATAAATATTAATAATTAGTAGAGTGTATGTAAACGACTAGACTCTTCTAGTAACATGTTTTATACCTATGGGCATTTGTTTTTCAAGAAGTAAGTTGATATCCCATCTTCTTAGTTTACGTGTAATAAATAACTGGTGGTTAGCCATTTTTGTTGATATTTTATTTTTAACTTTAAAGATAACCCTCAAACAAACGTTTTGAAGGCCAATCATCCACTTGAAAATGACTTTAACGATTAATTACAACTTTCTAATAGTAATTACGGCGATAAATTAGGATGCTGTTCTCAATAACGACGAGTAATCATTTAAAGACGTTGCCGGTTGTGGAAGGACCACTTCACCGGTCGCTTGAGAGTAAGGCTTTAATTAATCTCATAACATAAGTAGCATAGACTCCTTTGGAAAAACTCTTTTGATAGAACCTTCTGTTAGTGGCAGATAACACATAAAAATTACATCATTGACCGTTTAGTATTTAATTAATAATACAATATAATATAATTCAATACAATATATCTGAGATTTTATACTAACCACTACATAGCTACTTTACTACCGTTAAATGTCTCGATATAATTAGCACAGAGTGTTCCGCATCCATCTCGTAATCTAATAGAAATCTGCCCATCAAGACCCATTTGGGCACGGCGATAAATTTCACAACTATAAACATGACATCCGTTTGAAGCAGTGGTTTATTAAATAACTAGTAACTCGCCCTCGCACCGCTCGGGTTCGTCCCTATTTTCGTTTTAACTTTTAGTATAGATTTCTCAGAGATGAGATATTTTACCGCAATAAAAAGTATCCTATATGTTGACCCGGGTACCCAGCTATCATCATACCAAATTTTATCAAAATCTGTACAGTGGTTTTTTCGTGATACATTCCTAAATAGACACACAAAAATTCTAAAAAATAAAGATTCAGCTTCTGCATCGATAATAATGACTATTTCAATAAGATTTTCCAAACAATATTCAATGTACCTACAGATTCGACTTAGTAAACATTTTATTATATGTATAGGTATTTTTCTTTTTCTTAGTAGAGAACAATTTTTAAAAAAGCTTAAAAGTGTCATTTTTATATTATATGTTTATGTTGTCGTAATGTCAAATATGTAATGTCAAAATGTTGGATGTTAACGGTAAAAGTTATTAATTTTTACATGTCGATGTTGTAATATTATAGTGCCGTCTCTACTTATGTCTTGTTGTTTAAAACGTGACTCTAAGAAATAAGGAAACAATAACAATCTAAAAAAAGTGTAGAGTTATAAAAAATACGAAAGTTGATGTGATTAAAATGTTTAGTTATTTAATTTTATGCAAGCTTATATTGTTACCTTTATTTATAATTTATGTAATTTATGTAATATTAGTTTACAAACACTTAGTACTTCCGCACACGCATACGCAAATGCAAGAGTCGATCAGCCGGCTGGGGTTAGCAAATCTCATCGCGTCGCGCAGTCATCCAGCAGTCGGTACTCGGTAGTCACGCTCACTCTCACGTCTGCGACGGACGCGTATTCCTCGTCACGAATAACGTATGCCCATAAACTTTTTACTGTGCATCTATCATTGGTTATTTTAATACGGACACACTGTGACATTTAAGTGCATTTACTACCCATTTCGGACTGGTTCGCTAAATTTATGCGGCGTTTTATATTGAATGTAAGTAATTTTTATATTTCAATAGTTTTATAATATGTCGAAACTATTAAGTTATTATTGCTATCATCTCTATGTGTGCTAATGTTTCATGTACACAATTACAGTATTAAATCCTAGATATATCCGCGTACAGACCGGTTGGAAAGTGACGTTTTTGTTTGTGGAACCGGATTTTGCTAATAAGTTTATTGATACATTGTTCTGCTGGAGATTAAACTTTCATATGCTATGTGCAATATCAAATGGCCTCTTGTTATTTTAATCGGTAGTTTAAATATTGCGTTTCAACGATTTCATTTCTGAATTACACAATAGGAAATTTTCATATAACATACCAAAATTACTTTTTTTTGTTTGTTATGTCAAAACTAATACATCTCATATATTCAGTACGCATTGGTAGCATAATAATATTATATTCTGTAGGTTACTTGTCAAAATTCATCGTAATATTCATCCTTAACAAAATATATAGTGGAAGATGAAATTGTTTGATAACGCCAATCTCTGGAACTACCTGCCCGATTACAAAAAGACTTTTGCATTTTATTGCTCGAATTATGATTGTTCAAATTTAATGAATTGGAGTTTTATAAGTTGACTAGCGACTCACTTTCGCTTCGCTCGGGTTCGTCTCTAGGTACGTTTTAACGGTTGGAATGGAATAGACTATATATTAGTACATATACATATATATACAGGTATGATAGTTTTTGTGGGTTGTATGATAACGTGTTTTTCCGTGAGAATGAGATAATCTCCCGCGGTATAAAGTAGCATATGTCACTTTCCAGCCTTCCAACTATTTCCACACAAAATCACTGCTTCGACGTGAAAGAAGGACAAACAAACAAACACACTTTCACATTTATAATATAAATATGGATTAAAACACGAAACTTATACTTATAGGTGTGCGCTTTTTTAAAACTTGATATTATTAATTGAATATATTTTAATTGCTTTATAATCGCGATACAATACATTTCTCGGCTATAGCCAACTTCAATATATTATGTAGATGGTAATTTGATTCCAAAAACAGTAAAATCTATATATAAAAGAAACAAACGCACTCTTCCAGAATTCACATCAAATTTATTTCCACTATAAATTACAATAACGTTTTGGTCTTCGTAAGAACTATTATTGTGAATATGTTTATTCTTTGTCTAATTTTAACTTTTTACAACCATCAAACTAGGAAATACCAGCTCTAGGAAGAAACGTTTCCAAACACTGTTAAAACGAAGTTTACTTATAAATGGTTTAATTGCACACAATTGGTGTCTAAGTAAGTCAACGTTTCACATCTGGCATAGTATAAACTACAGAATACAGAATCAATCAACAATTTATCTAGTGCTTTATTTCGTTATTACCTGATCTGAAAAGTCTTGTATATATTTTTTTATCTTTGAGTTATTTCAAAAATGTTACTTTCAGTTTTTCCCGAATTTCCCAATTGTCCGGACATGTCTTTCATTTTTTTCCCTAAAAACCTTATTCAGACTATAGGTACTGTCAGTACCGTATTGAGAATTTTTCAAGTGATGCGATTAACAGCGAAAAGCATTTCATTTTAACATTTTTATTTAATAATTTAAAATTTATTCTTAATACTTAATAATTTAAAGTAAAGAAGCTTTATATATTAATACTAGCGACTCAAAAAGTATTCTATATGTTGACCCGGATAACCAGCTGTCTACCAAATTTCATCAAAATTGTCCAGTGGTTTTCTCGTGATGTGCTTCAGACACACAGACAGACGGACAAAAATTCTTAAAACTATAGATTCGGCCTCTGTATATATAATAATCACTATTTATTTCAATAAGATTTTCCAAAAAATGTTTTATGTTTTATGTTCGACTCAGAATTTGAATATAATATGTATATATTAGTTAAAAGTTATTTTTAATAGAACTGTACTGAAGTCTTTTAATAAAATAATTGAAACGATGCTGAATATGACCTCGTTATTAAGTTAAACCCAATTCAAATGCTGCTTTAAGATTCACAAGGAAAGCGAACAAGAAAAATAAAGCTAACGAGAAAAGTAGCGTCCAAAGCTATGCAAGAACGAGTTTAAACGAGGTATTACCAATTGTATGTACGTTGAAAGCCATTTTCCAGTGTGTATATATATTATCGTAACTCGTGCACTTTATTTTCATAGCAATGTAACGCCAGTAAATAAACACTTCATGTTTAGAATTAACTACCGGCCAGTGAACTCTTTAGGTTGTTTTTAGACCGATGACCTTTTAAACAGATCTTACAGATCTTAGTTTAGCTCCAGCTTCCAGCTTACCTTAATAAACTTACGTCATTTTTTATTTGACACATCGTAGAGAATCGTCCAGGTGTGATTTAATTAAAATAGTCTTATCCATGAAAAACTATGCGCATAGCGCTAACTTATTTGCCTATCAGTCTAAAGATAGAATACTTATTAATTTCGGTATATTATGTACTATAGTCATAGTACATCATACTAATATTATGTGAAAGCTTAGATGTTTGGATGACTGTTTGTTACTCAATCACGCCAGAAAGGCTAAACGGATCTGGATGAAATTTGACATATAGATAGATTATAGTATGTAATAGCACATAGGCTACTTTTTATCCCGGAAAAATGTACGGTTCCCGTGGGATAGATTTGTATTTGTTTTTCTAGAGGCGAACCCGAGCGAAGCGAGGATGAGCCACTCGTATGTACATAGGTATATCACACATATACATATTGTTAAGTCGAAAGAACATTTTTAACCGACACAAATACAATATCGAAATATTTTTATTAAATTTTTAATTTTTTCTCCAATTAATAAATCATTACACTAATGTACTTATAAATACTCAAGAAATACTGATGTCAAATATAATTGATTGACTTAATTAATGATTTCAATTAAAACAGTAGATGTTAATTTAATTATTTTTGAATATTAAATTTTTCGTAGTAATTTTCTTTATTAAACGCCATTTTTCCTTCCGTCTATACAATTAGAGCCTATTGTATTAATCTAGGTCAAACATACGCTGATGATGCGTGTAATCCCATTTATATTTATTAAGTAATATAATTGCAGTTGAGTAATAACAAACTAGCCAAATGGCCACTTAAGTGTTCAAAGTGAATAAATTAATCAATATTTGCTACGTAATTGAACAAGTAATTATAAAAAACTCTTAACATTTGAATATTACCTTGTGTATTATCACATTTACTCAATAACACGTCCTCTATAAAATGTTTTATCTTCATTTAGTATTAAAATGTAGGAACGAAGTCGTTTGTGCACGGTTCCGTTTAATTTCCTGTATGCGGAATGTTTTGTCGGTTCGTGGCCTATTTTACTATGAAGACACATCTTGATGTGAAGTGTCTACTAAAGTCTCGTCGCCTAGGAGTCTGACAATGAGTCGCCCCCTTGCACTTACTTACAATTTTTATAAGATTATTTTCTGTAGAATATTCCTTAGAAATGTAGGGTCCGTATAATTATAATTTACTTACTTCTCGCTACTCGCTCCGCTCGGGTTCGTCCCTATTTACGTCTTATAAATTTATTACGTTTTACGTTTCGTATAGATTTATCAAAGATGAGATATTTTCCCGCAGTAAAAAGCATCCTATATGTTGACCCGGATAACCCATTTCATCAAAATTCCTCCAGTGGTTTTTCGGTGATGCGGTTCCAGACAGACAGACAGACAAAAATCTATAAAATAAAAATTCGGCCTCTGTATTGATAATAATGTCTTTTTCAATAAGACTTTCCAGAAAATATTTAATGTAGATTCGGCTTCGTTCAAATTTTATTATATGTGTAGATTAAAACACTTGTCTACTCACATATAAGTCTAAGTAACAGTCCTAACAATAAAAAAAATGTTTTTTGAAAGATAGGCAGGTTTGTAAAAATTAGAAAGTTACAAATTTTATCTTGTTCTTATTACGTTTTCTTACTAATTCTATTTGACCTTACCCACTTTATGCAAAAGATATATATTATATAAGACACTGAGAGTCTTGCACCGTAATAGATGTGAAGTAAACAATATTTTAGACCGCAGAATATCAACATTAAGTAATTTAAAGGAAAAGAACAAGAGCCACGTAAATTTGAAGAAAATAAACATTTTCATTTTTATAGATGTCATGAATATTGAAAATATCAACATTTTATGCTTTTATATTTTACTAGCGACTCACCCTCGCTTCGCTCGGATTCGTCCCTAGCTTGCTTCCCAATACAAACTTTCATCCCCATTTTCACCCCCTTAAGAGACGATTTCCGGAACAAAAAATATCCTATGTTCTCCCCAGGGTCTCAAACTATCTTTTTACCAAATTTTATCTAAATCGGTTCAGATCCAGAGATTACCCCCTACAACGTCACAAACTCACAAACTTTACGTCTTTATAATATTAGTATAGACTAGCGACTCACCCTCGCTTGGCTTCGGGTTCGGCCCTAGACAAAAACATTTCTATCCCACGGGAACCGTACTTTTTTCCAGGATGATATAGCCTATAGCCTTCCTCAGGTATTCCGGGCTATCTAATGCAAAAAGAATTTTTCAAATCGGATTAGTAGTTCCTGAGATTAGCGCGTTCAACCAAACAAACAAACACTCTTCAGATATATAATATTAGTATAGATACGAGTAATATTCTTGTCTATATTGATTTAATATCGAAAAGTTTTACGGCAAAAGAATGTTCTCGTCTTTATATTATAAAGATAGATTATTTTATTATGAACAGTAACTATTTACACAAAGGTAGTTTTGGGTTATTGTTTGTTTGTGTTTGGGTATTTTGAGCTCGCATCTTGTTTTACAGGCAATATGTTCATCGTCCACACGATAGGGGCGAAGTCGTAAAGCGATAACTCCTGCTAGTCGTGTGTTTAGTTTCAGTACGAAAAAATTTGAATTTTATCTTTATAGACACATATATTTAGAAAATGTCTATATTATCTTTTACGGTAAACGATTCTAAATTAAGGAAATCGTTAACTTATGTTCTTTGTATTATACAAAAATGATGCTAAAAATGATTCTGCTTTTATAACATACTCGTACATATTATACTCAGCTATTTTTAGGTGATTGTTTTACAACAAATATCCCGCAGACATTAATTGCCATGTCAAAGAAAAGTATATCATGTCACTCTAGGGCCAATTAATACCTGTTGCTATTGGAAAAAGGACAAAATAACAAATACTTTCGTGTTTACCTATAATATGAATTAAAGATTACATGTGGGAAGATAATTATCAATTTTGAGCAAATTTTTTAGCTCATGAGATTAAAAAAATATAATATTAGATTTATGTTTAATATTGTTTTCTAAGAATAGCATCGTTTCCGTCATATTATCTCGGGCACATTTGATAGTTGTGCTATTTGATACAGTAATGCGGTTCTCATTGTGACAGCGGCGCCGGATTGTCGAGCCTGCGGTGTTGCGCCAAGCAGCATAGCAGCCGAGATTTTGATTATTTCTACGCAGTGATTGCATATAACGCAATGTACTTTATTTACTAAACTCACAATATTCTTTTAATATTATATTCTTTTGTCGTAACTCTAAACAAAAAAAGAGCAATCCTTTCATCTATACTTAATATTATAAAGCTGAAGAGTTTGTTTGTTTGGTTGAACGCGCTAATCTCGGGAACTACTAATCCGATTTGAAAAATTCTTTTTGCATTAGATAGCCCGTTATAATGAGGAAGGCTATAGGCTATATATCTTCCCGGAAAAATGTACGGTTCCCGTGGGATAAATTTGTTTTTGTCTAGGGACGAACCCGAAGCGAAGCGAGGGTGAGTCGTTAGTCTTATATAAACTTTTTCTCGCCAATTTAGGTAAGTACTTTATATGATAAATGTATTTCTCGCTTCATCTCTATGCTTTCAAAGCGTGTAAAATGAACTGAGGCTATATATCTCCGACACGATAACTTAATCTTAATCTACATGTGCTTTGAAACGTATCGGGGTATGTGATTTAGTAAGTAAAAATGTTCATAGCAATTTACTAATACCTACTAAGGTGAATAAACTTGGAAATCATTACTTAGGTTATATATTGAATGCAGTTATATAAAATTAAATATTTATTTATTAGTACAGATGTTTAAAGAGTAGTCTTTAGATTCGGGATATACACATATGTTATAAGCTTCTTATGCGAATGTGTGGCGCCAGATCGTCGCGTCTGCAATAGGTAGTGTTGCGAAAATGAGCGATTTGGGTCATAGTTTCATGGCTTTTGTGCTATGTCTCTTGGGACTCATTTAGGGCTCGACTGGATAGGTCATCACTCGTCATTTGCCACTCATTGAACCTTACAAATGTCAAACATTACCTACTACTTTGACACTTTGATCCAAATAAGGTTTTGTAGAATTATTTCTGTCACGACAAACGCCATTAACAAGAAGATTGAATTCAATTGACAAGAAAAGTAAATTTATTTTATCTTCTATATTTATCTTACATATTTTATTTCTTTATATTTTATACTAGCGACTTACCCTCTCTTCGCTCGGGTTCGACCCTAGTTTGATTCCCCATACAAACTTTCACCCCCTTAAAGGATGATTTCCGGAATAAAAAGTATCCTTAGTCCTTCCCATGGCCTCAAACTATCTTCTTACTAAATGTCATCTAAATCGGTCCAGTAGTTTTTGAGTTTATTCGTTACAAACATACAAAAATTCAAATCTTTCCTCTTTATAATATTAGTGTAGATGAAGATGAAGATTATGTACATAACTCAATGGAAATTTTCTTTAAGTATAATTAATTATGTTTAAATAAAATATGGCCACGGAATAGATCACAACATGACATCTTTCTCGCTTTTTATGGATATCAAGTTAACGGTGTCGATTCTTTTAAATATAGCTATTATTACTATTTTATTATAAATGGTAAAACATATATGAACTATATCCATGATCAGTTACTTCCTCGCTTTCCCGGATGTTGAAAGCCGTTTTGTCCAAGCAACCATTGTATGCAGTCCTCGTAACCGCCAATCACAGTGATCGCTCTTACGTAACATAATGAGCCTAGCCTAGCATTGGTAGCATTTCTACTAAAATTGAGACTGCGATGGATATTTAATGACTTAAAAGATTGCTCTTAAAGCATCAATGTTTTAGATTTCATTTTTAGGCAATATGCAATAAAACTTAAAATATATTCCAGTTTATCAGAAAAGGCTTCTTTCTATATCAATATTTTTTATAAATATTTTATCGGTTTTCTAGAAACTTTTAGTGGATCTATATCCACCTAAAGTTATAACTATATGTACACCTATGGCCGTTGCAGCAATATTATATTATTTAAATCTATTTGATTTAAAATAGAAATAAAAATCGTACATATAATTGTACGCCATTTAATGTGACGGTTTCCTTTTTTTTCAAATCAGTCAAAAACGTAATTAATATAAAAGGCTATTAAAAAAAGTCTTAATCAAAAATAAAAAAGTATAAAAAGGATGTGTTCGTGTATATTTGTGCAGCTACTGTATCGCTAGAAAGAATGCAGTAACTGCTTTGGATGGGAATTAAACGTTTATATTTAAACTAGCGACTCACCCTCGCTTTGCTTCGGGTTCGTCCCTAGATAAAAACAAATCTATCCCACGGGACCCGTACACTTTTTCGGGATAATATATAGCCTATAACCTTCCCCAGTTAACGGGCTATCAAATGCAAAAAGATTTTTTAAATCGGATCAGTAGTTCCTGAGATTAGCGAGTTCAACCAAACAAACAAAGAAACAAACTCTTCAGCTTTATAATATTAGTATAGATATACATACTCGTTGCTTCAATACAAGAAGAAGTTAAGAAAATGGAATAAAAAATGGGAATAAGTATGCAGACGGCGTCTGTGCAAAACAATTGTGGTGCAACGAACTCAGGAAGGGCTCACCGTAATTGATTCGCTATTTATCACTGCATGATTCAAGAGCATTCTACATTAGACTTAGAGTCTGATAAATAACAGATAATTATGACTAATTATTACTTGTTCATTGAAAGCATATCCTGTTAGAAGCTTATGGTTCCATACAAATGTAGCTTAAATGTTAATTTTAGAAAAATAAATAATTATTTGTTATACAACGACTTGCTTACAGTTTCTAACATAACTTTTATTATTTACTAGCGATTCACCCTCACTTCGCTCGGGTTCGTTAATAGCTTGCTTACTTCCCAATACAAACTTGCTTGCTTCCCAATACAAACTTTCATCCCCATTTTCACCCCCTCAAGGTACAATTTTCGGAATAAAAAGTATCCTATATAGCCCAGGGTCTCAAAATATCTTCTTACCAAATTTCATTTAAATCGGTTCACTAGATCCAGAGATTACCCCATACAACCACAAACTCACAAACTTTACCTCTTTATAATATTAGTATAGATTAAGCAAATTATAATATTCGTATTAGTTTACAAAAATATTATTACTATACTCCCCCTATTAATTTAGTAGTTAAAGCTCCGTGGTACGTCGATAAAAGTGTTAATGCAGGATTCATAGGAACTATTTCAATGACGAACCTTACTCTAATCCGGTGAACCGGATTACTTATGGATATACTTATTTCACATTATGAAACAAACGCACTGACTTACATAATTTAGTTCTTTTAATACCTATTATTCTTAATTCTTTTAAATATTTGCGATAAATAAAAAGGCTTTAATAGATTTTTTTAGAAACTTTTTCATTTAAAATTTAAATACTATTTTGAGTGAGAGAATAGCGAACTTTACGTGTAGCGCTCAGTCAGCAATTATTGTGTATAGAACTCTACAAAGTAAGAGCAAGAAAGTAATAAGTAGGGAGCTAGTTATAATAAAGAAGCCGGTAAGCTTGATTAGTTATGAAATTATAATTATCTACTGCTTACATAATCGATTGCTCATTATATCAGGACTTGTTTTTTGTACTAAATCTAGCGACTCACCCTCGTTTCGTTCGGGTTCTTCCATAGTTAGGTTTTAACGTTTAGTATAGATTTCTCAGAGATGAGATATTTTCTCGCAGTAAAAAGCATCCTATATGTTGTCATACCAAATTTCATCAAAAATTATCCAGTGGTTTTTTCGTGATACATTCCCAGACAGACAGATATACAAAAAATCTATAAACTATACATTTGGCCTCTGTAACGATAATAATAAACTTCTAAATAATATTAAATGTACAGTTACGACTCAGTTAGAATTTTATTATATGTATATCGATTGATAGTGCGATACCGGCTCACTATTATTGTTATCGTATTCAGATCTAAGCATATGACAGGTTAGTACCTAACTAGTAACCACTTAGTAGCAAATTGCACTTATATTATCTAATAATAGTGTTGCTTGAATAATAAAGTACATTATAACATAGATTTTTTAAATGATGGTTACTCTATTCAATTATTATCCCTGTTCAGTGTTTGCACACGTGTGCGTGTGACACACGTGTACACAGCTGACGCTTGCTCTGTAGAGTTAACGGTTAATTTTTTTCGAGCTGAATTTATTTGGCACATCTACACTAATATTATAAAACTGAAGAATTTGTTTGTTTGGTTGAACGCGCTAATCTCAGGAGCTACTAATTCGATTTGGGAAATTCCTTTTGCTTTAGATAGCCCGTTAACTGAGGAAGGCTATAGGCTGTATATAATCCCGGTAAAAAGGTACGGTTCCCGTGGGATAGATTTGTTTTTGTCTAGGGACGAACCCGAAGCGAAGCGAGGGTAAGTCGCTAGTATATTATGTATTTCTAAAATGATGTTTGCGTGTTAATCTATATTTTATACTTTATCTCATTGGATTTGTAGCGCAATTATATCTTACACTAGCTATTACATCTTGCTCTAGTACCTGCGGCTTCGCACGCGTTTAAACTTCCGATATAAACATCAGTTTTACAATAATGTATGGAAGCCTGCCCGATTTGTTGACATTTACGATTACTGCTCCGCTCCCTTGGGTAGCATAATGATGATATATATATATATATATATATATATATATATATATATATATATATATCATTATGCTACCCAATATAGGCTATATATATATATATATATATATATATATATATATATATATATATATATAGCCTATAGCCTATAGCCTTCCTCAATAAACGGGCTGTCTAATGCAAAAAGAATTTTTCAAATCGGATTAGTAGTTCCTGAGGTTAGCGCGTTCAAACATCAGTTATTTTATTTTAGTAGATAAGTTATTTATATCTAAGGACTAGCGACTCAGCCTCGCTTCGCTTCGGGTTCGTCCCTAGACAAGAACAAATCTATCCCACGGGAACCATACATTTTTCCGGGATGATATATAGCCTCTAGCCTTCCTCAGTTAACGGGCTATCTAATGCAAAAAGAATTTTTCAAATCGTATAAGTACTTGCTGAGATTAGCGCGTTCAACCAAACAAACAAACAAACTCTTCAGCT
Organism: Argynnis bischoffii washingtonia; assembly: GCA_033884665.1. Lineage (NCBI taxonomy): Eukaryota > Metazoa > Arthropoda > Insecta > Lepidoptera > Nymphalidae > Argynnis > Argynnis bischoffii. The sequence goes on along the minus strand of CM066616.1, from coordinate 4,673,485 downwards.
TTATAATATTAAGTATAGATTATTTAAAAATATACTAGCTTATGTCACCACCGTGTGTAAAATACATTCTAGTATATGTACGGTTTCTTATCAGAGTTTAATTATTGAAATTTCCTGTTATTCCTTCGTACAATTTATAATATGCTATTGTTATTTTTACAAGCTCGGCATATCGTATTTAAATAATACCAATGTAAATTAGTTAGGCATACACTGAAATAATAATATTATATGTATCTGTGGAGTCGGGGATAAACATGATAAGTACAAAAACACATTTTTTCAGTATGACACTTTAAAGATTTGATTAAATAGAGACCAGTATTGTGACGATACAATCATTTTTTTTTTCAAGATAGAGTTATCAGGATTAGATTAAAATTAAATTTGAAAAATTTTAATATCATTGTGTACTACAATGATATAACTCTAACGAAAATAACTAAAATTCGACCAAATTGGAGTTATCATGTTTCTTCCCGACATCACAGATATACATAATAAAATTAACCGTAAACTTTCTTGTTTTTTAAATTATTTAAATAAATTCGCGTAAATCTAAGAAAGTATTATCTAAGAAAGTATTTCTTGTTTTTGTCAAAAAATATCGCATTAGGAGAGTCGATAGAAGTAATTTAAACTTAGTGTATAATAGTTCTAAGTTTCAATATACCATCACCGGCCCCGACATCGACTCATCTTTTTTTTATGTTATACTTCTGAGCGCCAAAATAACCATCATCTCGACCCAATTTTTTTTGAGTGATTTATAATAACAGTTTTAAATTCTTGACTAGCTCGTACATTGTTTAGAAATGGAGATCATTCTTAAGAGAATTCAGATAATAAAATATCTGTTTCAATGTTGTTATAGATCGTTTTTAATTCACACAAATTACATTTATTACATACATATTACATATAAATATTCTAAGAAATCATTTATTAAAGCATGAATTATATGAAATTTAATACTTACATGATTTCGAAGAAATGATATGAATTCTAATTTCAATTTTCACAGGAACTCGAACTAAAATCTAGTCGTATGAGTTTCAGCTATTTACGCGCGGTCACCTAATATCGCCGGATGTTCGTTATATTAAATGCTCCCTGTATGGAAGTCCTGATCTGTCGTCAGCGCTAAATATGCCAATGCTGTTTTGCGTATATTTCCGGTAATGTCCCTACTTACTGATTGAAATTTTAATTATTACATAAGTAAGAAAGATTTATACTTATCTGTCTATATACATATTATAAAACAAAGTCGCTGTTAGCGTCTGTCTGTTTCTCCGCTTACTTCTTCTAAATAACGCAACGGATTTTGATACTATTTTTATCAATATAGCGATAAACGAGGAAAGTTTATACATATAATTTGTGTATATTTTGTACAAAACGACTGAGCCTAGACGGTGTTTTGTCAAAAAATCTGTTTACATAATATGGTTATATGGCTAAAGCTGGCTAAACCTTTAGAGGTACATGAAAATAATTTACTAGAAAATTATAGGTTTTAAAAAGGCCTACAGAAAAGTTCGCGATAGCATGTGTATCTCTTAGGTATGCTCACAATAACTTCTATATACGACGCGCCCGAGCGAAGCGAGGGTAAGTCGCTAGTTATCCATACAATATTATAAATGCGAAAGTTTGTTTGTTGTTTGTCCTTCTTTAGTATATTTATATGTAATTTATGTATAGTGTATACGTTCCATAGTAAACGTTAAAATGTACATAGAGACGAACCCGAGTAAAGCGAGGGTGGACCGCTAGTTTTTATACAATTTTATATATCGGGTATATATATTTTTTTCCTATGACTATAAATTTATTTTAGATTGTATTTTGAAACCGCCTTACTAAATTAGGCAATAAATGATCGTACTTTTGTTCATTTGTAAACTATTTGATAATCAACGATTTGAGCAATGAAAGAAGTAAATGAAGTACAAGTAGATAATATGGTTAGGAAATAACAAATCAACGTGGTTCAAGTTGTGACCTTCAGGTACTGTGATTAGTAGCATCATTATCCTATTACAAATAACGTGTCGATCGAACCAGTTAGGTCATCTAGTAGCATTACATGACGGACGTCTAGAGCCTATGAAAATTGCCAGTCGTCGTAAAATACAATTTACAGAGATGGAAATGATGATTCAATATTGCTTCAATCTATATATCAATCGAACCCGAGCGAAGCGAGGGTGAGTCGCTAGTTTTATTAAATATTTTTCTTTTTAAATACATCCATTTTATACATTGTTAACTTTATAATTTTAACAATAATAACGCAAGCTGTTACTGTAGCAGTAGTGATGTAGTGAGTAATAATTTTATTTATGCTTAAAAATCAGTTCATTATATTATGTATGCGTTATTAAGTCTTCATCAGATATGCGTCCGGTAGTATTTGAGCAAGGCTTTTAAATGTTCTGCAGAAATCAAAATGAAACTCGTAAATCCGCTTCATTTACAAATAGTGAATAAAATCTTTATTTATTAATCTGAACGGCTTATTTGTTTTTGTATAAACCTACGCGAATTTAAATTTAATTGCGAGTTTATTTTGCAATAAAATGGCTCCATTTCGTTTTGTCACTAAGAATATATTATTTCTTAATGTATTCTATTTTTTAGGTAATATAAGACAGTTAAAGTTTGGTATTTTAATACAAGGTGCACGAATAATTTGTTGTGAGCTATGTATCACATGTTACATTCCTAAAGAATTCTGGTATACCCAGCTTCGAGACAGGAACGCTAGGCACGCGACGGGGGACATGCGAAGATCTAAAATTAGATCATACTCGTTCGTTTAGCCCTACACACATAGGTATTTGCCATAAAAGCGACGCAACACATTATTTCAACAAAAATATTAATTTGATTAGTTTCTTGCTACTTATTTGTGCTATACTGCAACTTTCCAATCGGCTTTTTAACTGTTAACGGCTTATTGATTTTTTTAGTTCAGCTAAAACTTGTTTAAGGGCCTTTCACATGTGATACTTATGTTTTTACTAAATTATTCGACTCGAATTCATTTTTTTTATTGACATATAGTTTTTTTTAATTATTTAAAGCAATTTATCTTAATCATTTGTTTTTTTCAATTATGCAGGTTTTTACGAAAGTTTCTTTAAACATGTGATGCTGTATTTAATAAGTTACTCTGAAAACAGGGTGAATATAAAATTTTATAAAAAATGCATACAGCATACAAGAGCACTTAAAACTACCAAAGGGTTAGTAAGGTAACAAGATTACGGCTCTTCTTTAGTTTTTAACTTTAAGTAAGAGATTACTCTGCAAAATTGAATTGAACATGAAGTAAACATTAAAGATACATATTATGTATATGTTGCGCCATAGGCGTCAGATAGTCTTACGTATGGACAAAATCAAACCTGATACTCGTGGATGTTTGACCATGGTTCCGCCCTATGCACTTAGGATCCTATTGCAGCAATAAATAGCTATAAAATAGTCCTTGTACCCTCCAGAACTTTTGAAGGTTCATAACTTATTAAGATGTAGATACTTAATAAGTTATGATCTCGAATAACTTCTACAATCCATAGTTTTATAATTTTTGGTACTTTATTTTAAAATACAAATGTTACAATATATCTACAATTCAATCTATAGATTAAATAAAGGAGCGATAATCGAAAACCTCGCTTGTAATACGTCGTTGTTATATTATTTTTGTTTTAATCACAAGGGTTATAACTTCCTGTTAAGTCAAATGCAAAGATTTAACCGACTGTTTACTCTTAAAAACTTACTGATAGTTATTCCTTACATATCTGTCCGCTTAGTTAATTTATGTGTAACCAGTTTAACTCATTTTTATGTCTGTAGCAGCAAAATATAAGATTTTCGTATAAATTGACGATAGCCATTCAATCCCTTATATTCGGCCCAACTGCAACATCCGTACTTAGCTGATATCTGCTATCTATCAACTACCCATCTGCAAAACACTACCTTTATAGATTGTAAAGGTTTGTGAGTATGTATGAATGTTTGTTACTCTTTCACATTAGAACGGCTGAACAGATCTAGATTAAATTTGGCACAGAAATAGATTATAAATTTGGAATAACACATAGGCTAGAAATACTAGTACACTACTACATAGGCTGTGAAAAATAAACGGTTTCCGTGGGATAGGTTTGTTTTTGTTTTCCTAGAGGCGAACCCGAGCGAAGCGAGGGTGATCCGCTAGTGATACATATATAAACTATCAACCGAATGATACTGATAAGCTTTTAGAAGCAGACGTATTTGCTTCATGTTGTTAGTTCAGCCAGTCCGAACAAGGTTTTATTTATCATTTTTTATACACTACATAAAGTTTTATTAAAATTATGATAATGAAATTAATGTTTTTGGATATAAAATGAAGAAGTCATGGCTGCACGGACGAGCAATGACTCATGTTACTCACAATGCAAATAGTTTCCTATCAGTCGGTTTGGGTTTTTGCAATTAAAGTTGTCTGAGAGATAATCTATACTAATATTATAAAGAGGCAGAGTTTGTTTGTTTGTTTGCGCTAATCTCAAGAACTACTAATCCGATTTGAAAAAATCTTTTTTCATTAGACAGCCCGTTTATTAAAGAAGGCTATGGGCTATACCTATACCTCATCATACTAAGATCCAAAGGAGTTAAGCAGTAATCGTAAATGTCAACAAATCGGGCAGACTTCTATACATACGTTATTACTAATAGCATAAAGCCAAAGAGTTTTTTGTAGTTTTACCCCAAGCGAAGCCGTGGGTCTCGCTAGTCTATATATATTCTATATAAAACAAAGTCGGGTTAGTTACACCATTTAGAACTCAAGAACGACTGGACCAATTTCTATGATCTTTGATTTGTTGGATTTGTCTCCGCCCCGAATAGCAGAATAACTATTAAAACATCAGAAAAATTCACGAATAAAAAAGTAAAATTTATATGGCTAACGTTGGCTAATAACTATTTATAAGTATTTAAAACTTACCTAGGGACGAACACGAGCGAAGCGAGGGTGAGGTGCCAGTTTATTGATAAAACATTAATTAAATTTGATGACATCATACACTATTTATAGTTATTTTCAATAGTTTTTTATAACCTTTTTCTTATAAATATCTTGTATTTGAAATATCCTTATAAGACTACGGCAAATTGAAGTTATTAAATTGTAATATAAATAGTTACAACGTTTATAAAATTCTGGACGGCATTTTTTTTCAAAGAAGTCATTTCATTGACATAGATGTGCGCAATTATATAATCTCGAGGTGCTAATTAAGTTTTGCAATGTACATTTCCAATTCGGATCACGCTTACGTCACGCTCTTACCGGAGCCGTTTATAAAGAACGTTACTGAGATCTACTGAAAAATTCTGTTTTACGAAACACACAGTCATAATCATAAATGCCTATAAATTAAACATTTGCTATAATTTGCTAAATTGATGCTTACTGATTTCTTTACATGGCACGTAGATTACAACTTCGATGGCAAACAATAGAAAGTCACGTATAGAAAGATAGCCACAATTAGAAGGCTGAAAGATGATTGTACATTGCAAAACACTGGTCAATTGTTATCAGAATCTTACACGTTATATACGCATAAAGAATCAAAATAATTATACGTATGAGGAACTTGTTATTGTAATACATTACCTACAATTAAGAACCAAGTTAACTTTCTCTTCCTCTTGCCATCATGTAAGTATGACGAGTAGCTCCTCAAATGTCAATATTGATTTACACCATTTTTTGAAAAGGTAAACTTGACACTAAATATTTATTTTATAAAACTTGTCATAATTGACCTCGATATGAAGCAGGCTTGACACCTCTAGTTTGAGTGGAATGTGACCGTTTGTGTGCCTTGTACGGTACTAAACACTCAAGTTAAATCAAAGTGCGCCACCATATGGCATAGCCGGTCAAGGTCAAGAATTCAACACCAGAGGAATTGAAAGCGGCACAAATCATAACGTTGAGAAAAAAATGTCAAAGTATAAAGTAGTTAGGTGCACTTTATATAGCAATTTTTATATCATAAAACTTAATTAAATCGACGTAGGTTCTATGTTAGCGTTTATATTAACTATTATGGTTAAAAAGCTTCTCTTATACTCTTACAGCTTTTTACAAAGAAACCTATATTTCCAAAACACTAGGTTCACAACCAATACACATGTTTCCGCATTGTTAAAAATCTTGCAGGATGGATTTATCTCAACGTGTATTAGGTAATTTCGAAATATATATATTATCTAGCGTCTTACGTTCACATTCGTCCCTACGTTTTAAAGGTTAGTATAGATTTCGCAGAGATGAGATATTTTCCCGCAGTAAAAAGAGTCCTATATGTTGACCCGCATAACCAGCTATCATCATACCAAATGTCATCAAAATCTGTCGAGTAGTTTTCTCATGATGCGTTCCCAGACATATAGACTAAAATTCTAAAAACTATAAATTCTGTCTATATCGATAATAATGAATATGTATTTCAATAAAATTCACCAAAAAATATTAAACAAATTCGACTCGGAATTTTATTATATGTATAGATTTAAAATACATATTATCTTGTATTGTTTAAATAATTTATTGTCGTCGTATTTTTCCACGTTTTCACATTTTATAATTTTTTTTCTTTGAATAAATAAATATGGTGGGACATTAACACACAGTTAGTGCTCATCACACAAATGAACGCCCCCAGCGGGACTCGAACCCGCGACCGCTGGCACAGCAAGTAGGGTCCACTACAAACTGGGCCAAACGTCGTCGAATATTCACATAATATAAATAGGCAGTTTATCTTTGTCAAGTCGCAAACTTAACTACAAGTACATACGTTACTATTTTATTTTATTAAGATCACATAATTATGTATATTGGAAACATGTGGTATTCAAATATGAGTAAAACAAAAAGTTACAAAAACGGCACACTGAATTAAAGTTTTATTTCTCTGGCACTAATGAACGGTTGGATTACATGTAAATGGTGAAATGCCATTTAAGACACTTGAAAAATCACCCTTTTAACGGTTACATACATTGCAAATAATTTTATCTTGTAAATGCTAACTATGGTAGATTCTTTTAAACAGTGTCGTGACTTTTTTATTTCGGTTAAGGCTATGCCCAAAAGTCACTGCTCTAATGTCAAGCACGATATGCCATCCGAAAGTGATTGATTTTCAACTATTCTTTGAATGGCAAACTCATCATCTCTAGATCCATATAACAATATAAAATAGGTTGCTGCTAGCATTAAAAAAATGTTAATATATACGTTTTTATAACAATGAACTTTAACTTTTAATATTAAAATGATAAAACACTAGCGACTCACTCTCGCTCTGCTCGGGTTCGTCCCTAATTATATTTTAACGTTTAGTATAGATTTCTCAGAGATGAGATATTTTCTCGCAGTGAAAAGTATTCTACATATATGTTGTCCCGGATAACCAGCTATCATCATATAAAATTTCATCAAAATCCCTCCAGTGGTTCTTCCGTGATGCGGTCACAGACAGACGTACAGACCGACAAAAATTCTAAAAACTATAGATTCGGCTTCTGTATCTATAATAATGTCTATTTCAATAAGATTTTTAGGCTTAGTTACAATTTTATTATATGTATAGATATTTATTAACACGATACTGTCCAAAATGATAGATTTTCATATGACGTTTTGCCACAACAAGATGTTGCAAATGCGTGGGATGCACATATGTATATTCTTCCAGACGGCTCAGACGGTCTATACAGGCAGATAACTGCATTATATACCTATAGATATCTAATTTCCCGAAGCTTCTACGTTGGTACATTGATATAATCCAATCAGTCTTGCGAAGCAATCAAAGGGGTTAGCCGTAACATGGTTATGATGGAAAAGGTAATAGAATAACCGGATAGCCTATTCCAGGTGCAGTGTTTTCCTGTATAACCAGGATATTGCTGTCTGCCTTTTTTGCATTACGGGAATCGATTTGATCCGGAGATTAATTTTGTACTATAAGATTTAAAGTAGTTCTATTGTACTTATGTATGAAATACTAGCTACTCAGGGTGAGTAGCTAGTATTTTACTTCGCTTCGCTTCGCTCATGTTCGTCTCTAGGTACGTTTTGACGCTTAGTATGGAATAGATAGACTATATATGTATACATATGTACATAGGTATGATGAGTTGTTGTGGGTTGTGTTATAACGTATTTTCCCGTGGGAATGAGATAATTTCCCAGGCTAAAAAGTAGCCTATGTCACTCTCCAGCCCTCCAAGTATCTTCACACAAATCAAGCCAATCCGTCACTTTATTTCGACATGAAAGAAGGACAAACAAACAAACACACTTTCACATTTATAATATTAAATAATACATATGGATTTACTATTGATAAAGATATATTAGTGGTGTGATTATATGATACATAAGATTTATTTATAAACCATTTTGACATTTTTACAAACATATTTTTTTAACATGTATCTTAAGTTTTTAAGATATAAAACATTGATCGATATACGAACGTAAAAGCTAAGGAAGAAAGTATTGCTATTAAATTGTTTAATTGAAAAATCGCTTTTTAATACGTTTCTTTTTCTTCTTAGACTTTCTATGTAACGGCCAACCAGTATTTAGAGTTTAAACAATAGACTATTCATAAAATTTATTCATATTGTAACCATGTGAGGCTGCGCTACTTTCCATGCTTAAGATTGTACTGCCGTTTAGGCGAGGATTAAGCAGCTTAACAAGCTTCTGTTGCAGACTTTGCACGAGTTCGTACATTCATTTACGTTCAACCACAGAGTATAATACCCCCTTTTTGTTTATGGAGTTAAACAGGTAGTATAACTTAAAATCCATTCAACGGCTAAAAATGAAATTTAGAAATGTTTTTAGGTCTAAACATGCTTAACAACAAAAGAACTTCTCATCTCCAGTAAATCTTATCATAACGGATAAATTGTTTTGGTATAACATCTTATATTTATGTACTTACCCATCGTACTGGTTATTGCAAAAAATACTTAACAAATAAATTAACTATATTATATGTAAATATAAAAAAAAATAAGTAGTTAGAATCGTAATATTGCAATTATGATAATTTAATAATGTAATTTTATCTAAATACATAAAAAGATAAACGAAGGTTAATATTATTTATATTTTATAATGTATTACCATACTAATTTCTGTTCTCACAGATGTAGCCTGTATCAAACAACCAAAATTTTTTATTTACTCTTTTGCTTATTGCTAGTGCCCTTGGGAGTTTTTTTAGAGATCTAATCTTCCGTGTTTGAATTTAATAATACAGCAATTTCGTTTGCGATTTAAGTATGGATTTATTGAATGTTAAGATTGGAAGGCGTAAAAAGCACCGATATCACTGATAACGATAATCATATGACGTAGGTGCAGCAGAGTTATTTTATATATTATACTAGCGACTCATCCTCGCTTCGCTCAGGACCGTCTCTAGGTACGTTTTAACGTACGTAGTACGGAACAGATAGACTATATATATATTATACATATATACGTAGATATGATGAGTTTTATGTTCCTTACTTGAGAAATGATTGATTCCCCATATAAACTTTCATTCCTTTTTCACCCTCTTAGTTAAAAAAGAACAGTTTTGGCCGGCAAATAAATTTTACGATAATTATGTTTTACATGACATTGATTTGTTCAAGTATAAACCAACGATATTGTACGCAAATAAGATATAGCGGCAAATCAGACGGTAATACACTGCCTCCATGAATCCGATTACTCTTGGCTTACTGCACAAGCGAAACGAATTGACGATTTCAATTACAATCGTTATCTTCAACTAGGTTGAATTGTTCTATTCTGGTGCATATACCACGTCTATTGCGATTATTTTCTTTATGATGAGTAATATAGATTTCGTATTATTCGAAAATTTATATTAGATTTGTATTGGCTGGCACCGACTTCGAAAAAATCTGATTAAGTATCTATTCTAAATGAAAACCCCCGTTTTGTTATTTTTTTACTTTTCAGTGCCTGGAAGTCGGTTTTTATTATTTTTTTTAAGTTTTTATTTTTCCATTTTTAGTGTAGACGTATCACCAATACAAATTAATTAAGCCCAAACACCAGGTAATTGTTGTAAACTGTTGTAGTTCCCTCGACTGTCTTTCGGGTCCATCATCAGATCGACTCCAGACCTTTATTAAATAGTAGTGCTTTAAAATACCTAATGAAAATGTTAACAAACGCACTAGTCGCCGCTACAATTTTCAAAAGTTCCTCTCGATTTCCACTAGATCCTGGTTTCCTAATCATGGTACCACTCTTGGGATATCTCCTTCCCAACAAAAAAAGAATTATCAAAATCGGTTCATAAACGATGAAAAAATCCACGAACAAACATAAAAAAATATATATACGGTCGAATTGAGAACCTCCTCCTTTTTTTGGAAATCGGTTAAAAATTAATGATATAATTATAATTATTATTTGTGTTTTTCATCGTACTAACAACCAGATCAACTCAACATACGTTAACTATTTTGAAATCACAGATAAGTATACGTAATATAAAATTTTGTTAACCTGTGTATTATTTTACTTCTGTCTCAAAAGTTTAAAAAAATATTCTTAGAAATGCATTTCCCGCAGCTTGCAATCTTGTTTTAAGACTGAAGAACCTTTCGCTTAGAGAGTTCTTGACCTTTATGTGGATGTCATGTAACGTTTAAGCGTAGAGCCATAACGTTTACCCGTGTCGCATACAAATGTTAATTGTGGGAATCTTTCTATAAAAGTATTCAAACATTCTATAAACGTTGATTGGCGAACAAATTACTTGCATGCCAAATAGGAGATATTAGATCTGTGAAAGGAATAACTGGATTTCATTACTGAGTAAAGATGTTCAACCATTTTAGGCGTGCCTGAGAACTAAAGCTCTGTATCAAGATCACATCTTGTTTTTATTGGACCCAGCTGCAAGACTAATCAGCGTGGGGCATGCCATTATAACCTTGTCTTGTACGGTTGTATTGTACTTGTAAGTAATTGGCAGTAAATGAATGTGTATGAACAGTAGTTGGGTTATCATGGTGTGCGCACCCCTCGGTCTCTGAGACTGGCGGACGAAGTCTCATTTAGTTTTAGCCGTGTCCACATCGGACATTGACGTCCCCGATTATATTGCAACGTCTGAATAGAATTTAGATATTATTTTTCAATAATAGTGAAAAGTTGAAAGTGTTGTTTTTGTTTTTGGTAAGCAAATACTTTGATTTAAAATAATAACTTAAAATGTTCAGATTCAAATAAAGTGAAGTATTTTTATTTATTAAGCGGTTCTATTCGCATATTGTGAGAAGTTGTGCATTCAGAAATATGAAAATGAATATTATCTTCATTTCTTTATGGATTCTTATCAGTCTTCGATAAGGATTTTTTTAATTCGATCCGTTGTTATTATTAATTTATTTATCAATTGACACAGGTATACAAGTCTGAAATATATAGAAGTCATACTGCTGATTATAATTAATTTCACTTAAATGCATAGAGTGTTATATTGTGTTCATTCTTCATTTTAGTAATCGTAGTAAAATAAACTTAAATTGACCTACTTCGTAAGTTAGCGGCGGTTAAGATTTCTTAATAATTACTTTTTAAATAAAATGTTACGTCAAGCTCAAAATCTCTTCAGGTGTATTATGCCACTGGGTGAATTTCTTTTGATGTTTATTGGACCACCGCAATGTACATTGTATAGCCTATAGAGTTTCATTAATCGGTATTCTTTATCGGTTTATAATAAGCAAAAATAAACATGCACTTTGATTGCAAACCTCCTTTTTTTAAGTTGGTTGAAAATAGTGCTTGGGCATACTTGTTTATTTAGCTTTCTGTTCCTATATAAGACGATAAGTGATTTCTGTTTCTTCAAAATAACATATTTTATTATTAAACATGTGTTATATTTGGTATTTTTGATATAAAAGCTTAATTTTATGTTTTCCTGCTAACTTATCAAACTTCGTAGAACTCAAAGTTCAGACCACGTGCACACCAAAATCGATATAGCAATCCAACTCCCGTCTTTGGCTCGACAAAATGAGGGTGGCGTTTGTGGGGGAGAAAATGTTTATTGGAATAATAAAAGTGTTGTCTGTAACAGTACGCCCGAACAAACATTGCATTCTCATAATGATTTACATCTCATTATACTAAGCTTTTATTCATGAAGATTACTGGTTGGCGCCTATATTCGTTTTTTTTTTTCTGTTGGTTCTGTTTTCTCGACAGTGATTCAACTCGTGTGTAACGGACTTAATTTAGTTTGACGTTTGTGTTTAAATGGCTTAGCCATAAGCTAAGCTCACTGTAAAAAGAAATTGTGTTCGAATTATCGATGAAATATTTCATTGTCTTTGTTGGTAAATAAGTTCTATAAAATAAATTTTATTATGAATATAAACAGTATATGTACTACTGTTCATTAAAGTTTTAAATTTTTTTTGCTCCTTGATGCTCTTAATTTTAACACGTCCTGGATAATTTCTAAGAAATTAATTTTTAACGTGTTGAGAGACGCGGGAACACCGGTGGTTCAAAATTTGCCTGGAGTGGTTAACTGACACGCCGGCGTGCCCACGATTCTCAACGGGATAACAAATATGAATCAAAGTAAAATGTTTTAATCATTGCACTTATTCGTATTGTATTCTATCATCTAACAGTATATTAAAGCCTTAACAAAGCTTGAACAATACTGAGAAACGTTTGCATTTCGTGACAACGTTTTATGTGTTCCTAATATCATGGGGATCGTTACAAGTGCGGGTGTTCGAGCTTATAATGCTTGGTACACGTTTACTCATACTACCTAGTTACGATAATAAGGCAGTGTTCTGTTCTGGCCTAGTAGAAGTCAATGAAAAACTTAAAAATACATTAAATGAAATTAAATTCGACTTTAAGAAATATACATATTATATTACAAAAACAATTAATACTTAGGCTTTATGATTATATAAAAATGTCTTTACATAGTAACTATTATTCAATAATTATATTATTAAATTCAAAATGTTTTCAAAAATAAAAAAAAACATATTATGTATTATTCCAAGAAGTAAATATACATGTTACATGTTTATGTAAGTGTCTAGTTTCATCAACGTTCATTTTACATTTAAGAAGAGATATTTTACAATTAGAAGTAGCAAACATAGTACACTCGCAACTTTCTCATTTATAATATTAGTGTCATTGGTGTAGTAATTATTATTCTTTTATATAGTTGTTATTCTATTATTCACCAATATCATTAGCAACTTTAATAAACAGTTCATTCTAACTCATTTTAAAATTTTGTCAAACAACCAGCGGCTATTTTAAGCATTTACTACGATATTCTTACAACCTACCTATCTATATACCTATAAGCAACGACATCCGGTCGCGCCCGTCTACATCTAATTGCTAAATAAAAAAGGGTTGTACGGCAGTCGCGAACATTACGCCGTACATTCTGCTAATTATAATGGGTTTTTGCTACCTTTGTTTTATAATACTTTTTGCACGAATGTATTTGGTAACGATTTTTAAGTTCTATATAAGGCTTTTCTAATATTATAGAAAGACTACTCCTCACCGACTCATCCTCGCTCCGCTCGTGTTCGTCCCTTGTTACGTTTTAACATTTAGTATAGATTTCTCAGAGATGAGATATTTTTCCGCAGTAAAAGTTATCCTATATATTGACCCAGATAACCAACTATCATACCAAACATCAAAATCTGTCCAGACAGATAAAAATTCTAAAAACTATAGATTCGACTTCTGTATATTACCTGTGCCTATTTCAATAAAATTTTCCAAAAAATATTTAATGTACAGATTCGACTCAAAATTTTATTATATGTCTACTAAGACAAGATATGAGAATATTATTTAGAGCACTTTATATAATTAAGATAAGAAATGCATTGGTTAATAGTCACATAGGATTTAGATAACATCAGTACGGTTATGACAATTAAAATTAAAAAAAAAAACAAACGACCGCAATCTTCAAAGCTTTACTGGAAGCCATTGTAGTATTCCATTATCCAATTTCTGACTTTATCATCAGATCAGCTTATTCATCAGACATACGAAATTTAAATTGATATTAGAAGCCGGTTAAAAAATTGACTTAAAATTTGTTTTCATTAAATTTATTACAAAGAAGGCAAAAAAGCCTGTTATAATGTTGTTAATGAAAAGGCAACACGAGCCTTGTTATTAACTGTCGTTTTTTTGTTAAATTAGCAATTCCATCTGCCTTATTATTTAGTAAAGTAATGAGCTATTAAAAATGTAGACAAATATTCAAGTCGTTAACATAAAATTGTGTTAACGAAATTAAGCTCTACATTTATAGAGTGCCATGGCCATTTGCGTTTTTTAATCTTGAAAGCTATAGAATACTAAAACTATTTTTAGGTATTTTTTTAAATAAAAGGCGCCATGTTACAACTAAGCTTACTTTTATAATCATTATAATTATACTAGCAACTCACCCTTGCTTTGCTCGGGTTCGTCCTTATTACATATAGTTTTACAATAATGTATGAAAGTGTGCCCGATTTGTTGACATTTATGATTACTGCTCCGCTCTCTTGGGTAGTATCATGATGATATATACTTCCTCAATAAACGGGCTATCTAACGCCAAAAGATTTTTTCTAATCGGATTAGTAGTTCCTGAGATTAGCGCGTTCAAACAAACAAACTCTGCCCCTCTATAATATTAGTATGAGTATAGATTTCTTTATGTATGAAGTTAAAATTACCATAAAATAGAGAAATATAGTGTTGATTTAGACTGAAATTAACAAAAATTTAAAATTAAAACTCCAATAAATATTTATACCATCCATAAAACGATCACTGTCATATCCCTCGTGAATGGTTTGTAATAAAAGTTATATCGGTCCAACGGTCACAGCTCGCGTAGAGTGCGAAGCGGACGTTGACTAGTGCCGAGCCCTCAGGGAGCCGAGCCCTACCGTTACTCGCGACCTGATAATTTAATATATCTGTAACACCTTTTTATGTAGACCTGTTTATATATCTATACATTTGAAAGCCTAAACATCTAGATGGAATATTTGATAGGAATTTATGAAGTAGAAAATAATTTGTAATTCATTACATCCTGTAGGTCGAACAGGTTTACTGTAATTACACATTTCGTAATTTAACGCACTTTGTATGGTGCTAGATTTACTTAAAGGTTACTTTGTGTATAGAAATTATGTTATTAATTTTAGTTTTAATGCCTTGTCATTGCAGTAATAGAAATCATTTCCGTTTTTTTTAGTCGAAATATAAAAGGTTTTATACATTATTTATTATTATGTTTGTTAAATTGATTTACAGAGTCGATCAAATTGATGGGACAAGGGGCATGTATATAATATAGAACAGAAATTATATGCGAATGCTATTCAAATGGGCTATATTTCAAAGCCCAACCCAGGGGCGGTAATGGGACCTAATAAATCATTATCTTCTATACATATAATAAAATTCTGAGTCGAATCTGTACATTAAATATTTTTTTTGGAAAATCTTATTGAAATAGTCAATATTATCGATACAGAGACCGATTCTATAGTTTTTAGAATTATTGTCTGTATGTCTCTCTGTCTGGAAACGTATCACGAGAAAACCACTGGACAGATTTTGATGAAATTTGGTATGATAATAGCTGGTTATTCGGGTATACACTTAGGATACTTTTTACTTCAGGAAAACATCTCATCTCTGAGAAATCTTTAATAACCGTTATATAATAAAACATTTTAAATATACCTATCTATCATTTAGTTAATGTAATTATTGTAATGTCGTAGTTTATACAATTTCTACTTTTAATACAATAATTTCTTGAATACAAATATTACATCACTTTTATAGCACGTCCGTTTGCCGTTTGAATATAACGTAATAAGTATAATAAGTAAAGTATCTACAGATACATTTTTAATTAAATGATTTATGATGGTGCTCGGAGTGTAAAATCTCATCTATACATATAATAAAATTGTAACTAATCCGAACCTTGCATTAAATATTTTTCGGAAAATCTTATTGAAATAGACTTATCGATACAGAAGCCAAATCTATAGTTTTTAGAATTTTTGTCTGTAGAAATATATACCTATACAATACTGAATAAATTTTCATATAATTTTTGCTAAAAAAATGAGGCGTAATATACCGGTTGAAAATAAATTGAATAATCTACTGAAATGTAGAGTTCGACTAGATTGCGTAAGGAGAAATTTTGTATTCGGCATAGTATACACTTTTACGGTTTTATGTAAATCATGGCATGCAAAATCTTGTTGTAAGAAAAAATAATATCCAAAAATGAAAGTACATATTTAAACAAAGTTGAATATTTTATATATTAAGCTCCAGACAGCATTCACGAGATGAGATGAAAAGATAAATCTAGTGGCAATGAACTTCAAACTAATTTCAAAACTACATGTCCCAATCGAGAACAATATAATTGTTATGTAGGCGGCTAAATTAAAATTTAACGTTACGCTCTTGTACTTCCTTATACGAGTTTAATGTGATTCATATTATAGTTATTATGTTACAGATTTATCTTAATATATGTATGAATAAAATAAGTTTAAATTATATAACCTCTTTGTCAAAATTATAAACGTGATAAATGAATAATTATACTAAAGTATGTATTAAATAGATCAAAAAATTTATCATATTCTTTTTTAAAGTACATTTTACGTGAGTGAAGTTAACGATGAAGTCTAAATCTGGCGCTGATATTAAATTTTACATTACAGTGAGTAAGCAAAATATTCGCCAGACGGAGCTTATATCCGGCAAACATCGAACCCGCGCCAATCAACGGTGCAACGACCTTGCCATGTGTACCATACCCGTGACATAAAAGGACGTGCGGACTTAACGGGGATATAAAAGTTTTAATATATTCTCGCTCAAAATATACAGTTATCTTCGCTGCATGTTAGCTTATTGTATTGATATATATATATATATATATATATATATATATATATATATATATATATATATATATATATATATATATAATGGAAATATAATCCTTATCTTATGCGTTGTAACTGTCTCATCTTTATTGCTTCCTGTGTTCTATAACATATTACTTGGCCTTAATACTTTTGAAGGCATAGGCATAGCTGTTATTTTTTTATTTATTTTAAATATAATGTTTGGTCAAATTTAAACGAAAATATTAATAAGTATAAGTCGCATCAAATTAGGCAGGTGTACCAGTTAGCGCATATATAGTACATAGTCGATGGACTTCCCGATGGGTCTATTGACTAAGCTTTTACTAAAAGTTTGACGCGGCCCATTAATGTTATGGTAACATAGAATATATTCTATACATTTCCATAAACTTATTTCTTTTTCTTTTTATAGTTGACTAGCGACTCACCGTTTAACGTTTAGTATTGATTTCTCAGAGATGAAATATTTTCCTGTAGTTAAAAGTATCCTATATGTTGACCCGAATAACCAGCTACCATCATACCATATTTCAACAAATCCCTCCAGTCGTGTTTCTATGATGCGGTCATAGACAGACTGACAAAAATTCTAAAAAGTATAGATTCGACCTCTGTATCGATAATGTCTATTCCAATAAGATTTTCCAAAAAATATTTAACGTAAGATTCGGCTTAGTTACAATTTTATTATATGTATAGAAAAAAGCTTTTGTCACAATAAGTTTCTGCGTTGTCAATCATTAAGTATATTTTGTAAGGTTGGCAATAATGTCAGAGAAACCTATAAAACTATATACTAAATGTAATTTACCAATGACGTAATGCTCGTTCCGTGTCTAAGTTAAATTTTGTTCGTTCTCATTCTGAACTATCAGAAGTCTAAATCGAGTGATGACAAAGCTCCCAGCTTATGCAAGTCAAAATTACTGTCAGAGGTTTTTGTCGAGTGAACCTAGTCATTTTGCAAATACAAACCTACTCTATAATTTTGTGCCTCAGCAAAAAGTCCATATCAAACAAGTTAATTTATAAAAATATATGTATGTATTTGTAAAACTTCACTACGAAGTCTACAAAGTAGATAATTTATATTTATTTATATTAATGAATTTGAAAGTCACAAAACATATAATAAATAATCTTGATTAACTAATCGATCCTTTAATTAAATATGCAATCAAGAACTCGATTGTAGTAAAAAAGTCGTTAAGTAGGTACATAGATAATAAAAAAGTTATAAAATTTAATTATCCTAACAAATGTAATATATGTATGTATGTATGTATTCAATTGAAATTCAAAATATTTTATTCAGCATTAAATTATTACAATTTCGCATTCGTACATTCGTACATTCAAACGTCGGGAACCAAAAATCAAAATAAATCCGCGAAATAATCGGGAAAGATAGTTTTATATAAAACTAGCTATTCACCCTCGCTCCGCTCGGGTTCGTTCCTAGATACGTTTTAACGGTTAATATAGATTTCTCAGAAATGAGATATTCTCCCGCAATAAAAAGTATTTTATATGTTGACCCGGATAACCAGCTATCATCATACCAAATTTCATCAAAATCCTTCCAGTGGGTTTTCCGTGATGCGGTAACAGACAGACAAACAAAAATTCTAAAAACTATGGATTCGGCCTCTGTATCGACAATAATGTCTATTTCAATAAGATTTTCCATAAAATATTTAATGTACAGATTCGGCTTAGGAAGAATTTTATTATATGTGTAGATTATTACAATTTTAATACTGAACGTCATAGTCTACCACCAATTCAGAAAGAAAAATCCTCAGTCCTCAGAAAAACTAACTTAACTAAAAAACTCAGCCATAGCTATATAATATATACATATATTAATAAAAAATGTAAGATCTCATAAATTGCCATGTTTTGTAACAGAGCTATAATGATAGCCGTAAACATTAAAAGCAACTATTTGCGGCTTACCATATGACGTCAGCTGGTAATATAAAAAATCAACACACCCGGTCAAATATTTATGGTTAATGGCTGTAGTAACTTGTTATATTCCAGTTCAGTTTCGATGGCCGAAAATAGGCTTAATGTCTGGTAGAATAGAATTATCATTTTATTTTAAATACAGACACATTATCTATACAGATAAATAAAATTGAAGAGTCTGTTTGTAATATCATAATAACAGCTTTATACTAAATGCATATGGAATATACGGTACTTATAAGAAAAACATTTTTTTTTTTTTGTCTATCTGTCTGTTTGTTCTGGCTAATCTCCGAAAAGGCTGGGCAAATTTTAAGGGGACTTTCACTGGCAGATAGCTGATGTTATAAGGAGGAACTTAGGCTATCTTTATTTCAGAAAAAGAATTAAGATTCCGTTCAAAAAATTTAAAACGTACCTAGGGACTTACTTTCTCTTCGCTCGGCTGCGTCCCTAGGTACATTTTAAATTTTTTGAGTGGAATCTTAATTCTTTTTCTGAAATAAAGGTAGCCTAAGTTACTCCTTATAACATCAGCTATCTGCCAGTAAAGGTCCCGTCAAAATCAGCCCAGCCGTTTTGGAGACTAGCCGGAACAAACAGACAGACAAAAATTGTGTTTTTCTTATAAGTATCGTATATAATTTTATACAAATTTAATAAAAAGCTGTATTTTTGAATTACAAACAGGACACTTCAATTTTATTTATCTGTATAGATAAAGTGGTTCAAAGCTTCAAAGCTTTATTTATTGCTTATAATACACTTATAAGAATGTACTACTAAAGACTACTAATTTAACTATTAGTAGGCATAATATATTATGTATTGCTACATAGCCATCTATCTGCTCTTGTTTTGCTCTAGCTTTAACTTTTTTTTTATTGAACTGGGAAAAGATAACCTACATCGTTTTCCATGCATTGTCAAATTCGATCAAGATTATGAGACAAAGTTACAACGAAAAAAATAAAATTATTATCTCATTTAAATACGATAATATTAAGGAAATTAGAGAACACCAATAACACGTAATAAACGTCTCTACTCTCTATCTAAATCCAAAATTGAATTATTTGTCATAAAATGGTACGAATTAATAACTTTATCTTCGTCCTTATGTCCTCTACTGAATATCGGTCGTCGCTCGTGGATGTTATTCTATACCCGTCAGTTTGCTACGAAATGTTTACAAATCCATTTACCTCTTATACTATAACTAGCGGCTCACCCTCGCTTCGCTCGGGTTCGCCTCTAGTCAATCAAAAGCAAATCTATTCCAAGGGAACCGTACATTTTTCCGGAATAAAGAGTAGCTTATTTGTTATTCTGATGTATGAACTATATTATTGTAAAGTTTCATTAAATTCCAATCAGTAGTTTTTGTATACTAAGTTGTATAAGTTACTATAATTTTTTAACTATCCCACAGGAACTCTTTAATTTTCAAAGATGAAAAGTATCTAAAAATGTTGACCGGAAATATAAGGTACCAACATGCAAAATTTAATTTAAATAGGTCCAACAGTTTCGGAGATTAGCCCGTACAAACAGACAAACAGACAGAACAAAAATTAAAAAAAACTGGATTTGTTCTATTTCTCTTCTTACATCTCCCTGACTCGGTTTTAAGCATTTTTTTTTACTATGTACAGACATTCGACCTCTACAGTTTTATTATATGTATAGATCATGTCAATAAAGCTTTCTCCTAAAAATAATAACATGTTCTTAAATAACGATGAAATTGTAATTACGATACGTTTGGCTCAGTTTGTAGTGATCCTAATTGCTGTGCCAGCGCTCGCGGGTTCAAGTCCCGCGGGGTGCATTCATTTGTGTGATGAGCACGAATGTGTGTACTATGTATGTATTTAAAGTTATATATGTGTAGTGTATCAACTATCTGATATCCATAACATAAGTCTCGTAGCTTACCATGGAACTAGATGGTGCTGTGTGTTAATATCCCAACATATTTATTTATTGGTTTACTTCACTTCTTATTGGTCTTAACATTTGCTTTATCAGACAAAAAAACCCCGTCTACGTAAAAAGCAAATTAAAAAAAAAGATAGGAACAAGTTGATATAGGAACATGGAATTATACAGCAGTTTAATTTTGTTACCTATAGGTACTTCCGTTATTATAGATATGCCCCACAGTGAGACATGTTAAGTCTTTTATTATGCAATACGCATTAACCTATATTTGGCTTTCAAAGCCGAGTTCATTGAGTTACAAAATTTGTAGATCGTAAGATCTACAAATTTTGTAACTCAATTTAGTAATAAATGCAAATTTAGTAATAAATGCAATATTTTAGCGCAACCATGTTATATATTTGATACATGCCACAGTTTTAAACCAAGTTTAAAATAGGGAGGAGGAGTATTTTCAACCGACTTCTTCAAAAAGGAGGAGGTTTTCAATTCGGCTGTATTTTTTTCTATATACATTCGCTCATAACTTAGTTTATGAATTTCATTAATTTAGACCTTGGAATTCGTAAATAAGTGAACTCTTTAAAATTATATAATACATGTAATAAATATATAAGATATTGTTAGGTTTATGACAATCCCAAAACAAGATAGGTACTTAGGACAATTTCTGCTGTACTAGACTGGACTAGGACTATTAATTCACACAGCTAAACTCCTTAATACTTTTAATGTGCACATTGAATTATGATAAGTCGTTAAGGCATATTAATTGGCGTCAGTCACAAGAAAAATGGGGAATTTATTTAGATACTAGCGACTCTCTCTCGCTTCGCTCGGGTTTGGCCCTAGGTGATTCTTTAAATTGATATAACTTTTTTATTTATAAACCGATTGAAATAAAACAAATACTAAATGTTAATTGAAGACTACCACAATACATTAGTGATAACCGCACCCAAATCGGTTAAGCTGTTTCTGAGATTAGTGCACAGACAAACAGATAAAATTTCTAAAAATCATTGTTTTGGGTTGTATTACGTTTATAAAGACCCCGAATAATTGTCTTTCTCAAATATCTTCCATGTACAGACAGCGATCAGTTACACTTTTAATACACCTATGTATAGATGAACAAAAAACATTAGGTAGGTACTTTAATTATAATTAAAATATTACTTGTCTTTTTATGAAGAGCTATAAATCTAAATAGATTTTCATTGCCTTGCGTCGCGTCGGCTATCGTCACTAATTCCTAAAATATCTTGTTAGACATCTATTGTAAATGATTTAAATTTATTCAGTTAGTTTGTATTTTTTAATATTGTGATGTCCGTATATATTTTTGTTATTTAGCATTTAGAATTTATTATCTACGTCAAAAAGTTACTAATATCTTAAGTTGAATTTACTTGAAACATCAACTATGTCGAATATAGCAAAATAGTTTATTTGTCGTGAAAAGCTATGTGCTACGTGCCTTGATACTTGCAAAAATAATGGCACTCGGGCCTATTTTGAATACTAAGAAGGTGCGTGTCTGCTACTCTAAGCTTATTTGTATTTTAGACACTTATACAACTTGAGGAAAGTCTACGAATAGAAATTGCATTTCGAAAGAATCTTAAGAAGAAATAAACAATCTGTCTGTTCAAACTATTTTAAAACATGTATTTTTTTAAATTGTAATATAAAATAGCTCATACAAAATTCCGTTTTTTTAAAGAATATCAGTTTTATAGTTTTTTAGTTTCCATTGATCTATGGTTGAAGTTATACAATATTATTTATTATTAAAGTTATCTAATATATCTTATTTGAAACTATCAGAAAAGTTATTTTCGTCTCTGTAAAGACATTTTTGTGTCTACATAGTTAGGGTGTTCGTAGGTATCTCTGATAATAACTAAGTTTTACAAATACATTTGGCCTTAGATAGAACTTTATAAATTATTAAAGAAAATACCTAAGTTATTCTTAGAACTAGGTTGAACTAAAAGAAGGCCCTGATTTTAACTACTGAAAGAAGAGGTTATATCTATTAAAATAACGAGCTAGTTACGTCCAAGGAAAATATTCTAAGAAGTTGCGAGTGTTTATAATTTTAGTATACATGCATTGGCATTATCAACTAACAGCAACAACCTTCATCTGACGAATAACAAGTGTCATCGACTGGGCCTTCGCCGTGGCCTTTCTGCACATTTAATTAGCTGTAGACGGTACTCTATACTCGTTCTTATAGAGCTAAAAATAAATATTGATATACAGAGTGTACGCAGACGGCGTGTCGGTGATGGTCATGGGTGCCGACACCATGACTAATGAATACATGACTCTGTAACAAGTAACAATGCTGTCGATTCCCAAATACTTTGTCACGAATGAAAAGGAATTTCTAATGACCTTCAACGATACTATTTAAGTACAATTTTTTATTAAAATAAGTTTCTCAAAACATTATTTTTAAAACCAAATATTTGAGTTTTTTTTAATCGATATTTAATTTATCGCGTTTCATAAAAATATTTATTTAATCTATAATCGTATGATTTTATCGCATTTCTGTAAACAAAGCAGTATTGGTCGCATCGTTGTTTTCTTATCATTTGCTGATATTTCTTTATATTAGATATAAAATTCTCAGGTATAAAACACATAGGTGATTGTAAAACTTAGTAGGTAAGTCTGGTCATTTATCTTAAACTATATATGACCAGTATTTTTAACATGTGTTTGGCCATCATGTAAAATATTACACGACGGCTTCATATTACCACTTAAATCCAGGTATGAATAATGTAAAAATATTATGCTTCATAGTAAATAACTATGAGCTTACTAAATGTGCAAAACATTAAGATAAAGTTGCCTGTGTATGTGAATGAATGTCGCAAGTCTCAATGCGGGCCTCCGTGGGAACGCTTTATGCCTCTCAGTGTATTTGGCATGCATAGGGGTCATGTAGCAAAGTGCTATTGCTCACATTTTATATTACTCTACATTTGAAATAAAATATACTTATTAATCTATAATACCGGATCATCTGCATTCCGTAATTGAGCATATTTATAAGACGTCATATGATATATCTATAATGTATTCTTATAGTTGGTCTTTAAATTTCATTGTCTCCAAACTTTAAACTGTCGAGACTATGTGCTCACTTTACGTATAGCAACCTGGTTTCTTTGTGAAAATAATACGAATAGCTTGAGAATAGTCGAATAGGAACAATAGAAATAAGCTCCCTTGAGATTGTGACCCGTGGCCTGAGGGCTGCCGTACAATGAACGCTGTATTCTCACAATGCCACTGCATCGAAATGATTACTTGGCACCGAACCATCCGTCTGTCTACTTTAAGCATATTGTAATTTTTCATTCAACTTACGTTTTGCTTGTTTCAGATCATGTGACTTAAAAAATAGTCATGGAAGAAGAAAGTACAACTAAAATCGTCGCTGAAGTTGCTGAAGTTCACGACTCACCGCCTTTTATATCTAAAGTAGTTCCTAATGGAGAAGAATTAGAAATTAAATTAAATGATACAAGTGATAATTCAATAGTAACAGTTAAAGAAGAAAGTGGTATTAGTCTTGAGAATTTAGCAGATTGTAAAATTGAAAGTGTAGATTATAAAGAGTCTTTTGCTGTTAACGGTTCCTGCGAGGCAATTGATGATGCAAGATCGTTGGGTGATCTTGACAGCTTACCAGCGGGTGATGAGCTAGCGTTGGGTGCTGCTGGTAGTGACAGTGGTGTGGAGGGATGCGGTCGTGCTCTCAGTAGCGGAGGTGGATCCCGTTCTTGCGCTTCTAGTGTTGTGTCGTGTGGTTCAGGTTGCGGGTCCGAAAGCTCCTCATTAGCCGGAGCACCCCCTCGTCCACGCCGTCGAGTTAACGTTACCGTGGCTGAACCAAAAAGAAGTTCACCCATCGGGACATCAACACCACGTCCTGTAACAGCACCTCGTGGACCTAACCTAGCCACACGTGAGCGAGCGAGAAGTAGAGAAAAACCAACACCACCAGAAAAACCTCGACCGCTTACTCCAAAACCACGTATACGACCAACTACAGATCTTCCAAACTTAGTTAGGGAAAGCCCAGCTTTACGTGCCAAACCTACGAAAACTTCCACTGCAAGATGCAGAACACCAAATTCACCAGTTGACGAGAAAAAATGGCCCACGAATGGACAACGACTGTCGAACGCTACTGACACATCTGCGACTCGGGTAGCCGCTGATAAATATGGAACTTTACCCCGAAGACGCCGAGAAATGGATCCGGAATCTTCACCAAAACATGAAAGCACACCACCGTCTTCCAGAAGGCCGACCGTAGCGCGGTCGGTTTCTTCTCGTTCAGCAACTAAGACTCGCGTGAGAATATATGCTGAAAAGATTTCACAAACTGTATTACTTGGAACTGATATAGAATCAGCACTTGCGGGAATTATGCCAAATATAGAAAGGTAACATCATTTTAAATATTTAGCAAATCATAAGTTCTATAAACATAGCTTATCAAAACAATAATCCATAAAAGTTTATCTAAGAGGTTTTTTTTTATAATACTTTTTTTTTCAGTCGTGTGGACGTATCGCGATGCCACCGTGGAGTTCAAGCTAGCGCCCGTGACACTGAGACAGCGCGGTTGGTCGCCGCAGCGGCTGCAGCTGAAGCGGCTGCAGCGGAAGAGCGAGAGAGGAGGTTGCACGTTGAAGCGCAGCTAGCGGCTGAACGCGCTGCGAGGCTAGCGGCTATATCAGAGTTAGAGAGGAACTCGCAGCGGCTTCTTGAACTTGCTGGCGCTGGTAAGTGCTCAGTAAAACGATAAACTGTATGCTATAGATTTTTCTTCTTTATTTTGAATAATATTTTGTTTTTTTTTTTTTGGTTCAATTAGTCATTCTTTTGGTTCTGATCTAATTCATTTATCAGTAATTACGCAATTATATACCGTTATACCGATTAATTACTTTTATTTCGTTTATTCAAATTTCAGATTGTTACATTGGAATTTTAATAAAAATTTACAATTATTTGTCAAAACTTTTTACATCTAACTACACTATATAAATAAACATTGATAGTTATTGTCTATTTTTATTCATTGATATAAAAAATACTCATATTTAAGGCGCCGGCTCAAATGCGGACGGTTGTTTGAGAGCTCTAGAAGAACAGTTACGGTCTGCCGGGGAGCTCGCCACGAGACAGCGCGGCGAGATTGACGCATTACGGGACCACTGTAACAAACTACACGCGGTCAGTTCTATTTTTGACTTACCTGGTGAATGTAACTGGTTAATTAAGATGTAGGGTCTTTTGTTTGGAATATTTTAAATAATTCTATATGATTAGATCATACTCGATTTAAAATGAAGATGTTCAAAGCACTATTTAGACATTTATTCTCGGTATGTGTTATAGAGCAATAAGTAATGACGCTACTATTATAAATTCGAAAGTTTAAAAAAAGAAAAAAATATGAATTCGAATAGCTTGAAAATTAGTACACATAGGATATTATTGTAATGAAATTATCCACAAGGTGGGCCTTGCTTGTATGTGTATAATACTAGCAGAACCCGCGGCTTCGCTCGCGCTAAAACTACAAAAAAGAATGTTATTACCATATTTTGAAAAATGCTAAGACACTATTTATTTAATTGTATTGAAGAGTATTAATACCAAGTTTCAAGTTATTCTGATCATAAATAATTTTTTGGGTTGTACATATTATATGTTTTCCCGTGGAAATGAGATAATCTCCCGCGGTAAAAAGTAGCCTATTTCACACTCCAGCCCTCCAACCAACTATCTCCACACAAAAAATCACGACAACCGTCACTTTGTTTCGACGTGAAAAAGGACAAAGAAACAAACAAACAAACCACTTTCACATTTATATTATTAGTATGGATTATAAATATAAAAGACATCTAGAGAGTACCCGAGCAAGCGAGGGTAAGTCATCAATGTCACATATTTTGTCTCACGCTGTATTTTGTAAGTATATTTTTGTATAACATTTGTTAATTCTTCTACGTGACATTGACGACGTAATCTATGCTCTACTGGCACATTTTGAAGCCATTAACAAGAGAATTGAATTTAATTGAACATTTGTTAAGTTTAACATGTATGTTAGTGCTAATATTTAATACGTATTTTACTTAATACTTATGTAATATTATCTACTAGCGATTCAACCTCGCTTCGCTCGTGTTCGTCCCTAGGTACGTTTTAACGGTTACAGTTCGTCCTAGGTACGGTAGGTTTAATTTTTTTTAAGCGAAACCCTAATTCTTTTTCTAAAATAAAAGTAGACTAAGTTACTCATAATATCAGCTATCTGCCAGTGAAAGTCCCGTTAAAATTGGTTCAGCCGTTTTGGAGAATTAGCCGAAACAAACATACAGACAGATAGATAAAAATTTTAAAAATTGTGTTTTTCTCATAAGTAGGTACCATATATAATTCCATATGCATTTAGTAAAAAGCTGTTATTTTAACATTACAAACAGACACTTCAATTTTATTTATTTGTATAGATTATAATATTGATGGGATTATGGGATTCAGGAGGCATGCAATGGGCGGGAGACGTCGCGCGTGCTGGAGGCGCGGCTGGCGGAGGCGGAGCGCGAGGCGGCCGAGATGCAGGACTTCCTCGCGGCGGAGACGGGCGCGCTCGGCGACTCGCTGCGCGACGCCGAGGCGGAGGTCGCGCGGCTTAGTGCCGACTTGGAACGCAGGTGAGGGCTTGTTTTTGCTTGCTTCTATATATTTTTTTATTTTTAACGTTGATATTTATACTAGTGACGTCCTTAGGTGCCTAACAGTAAGTTTACTCCGATAGTTATCCAATTACAACACTAAAGCGCATTATGCGGCATAACTCAACTTCGAATTTTTCAACTAAGCAACGCTCCGCACAATCGAGCATTTTGAAAAGTACTGCTTTGTCGTGATGCGCGCAACGGATACCAACTCAGTAGCAGAAAATATAAGTTTTTTCGCGTTGTTTGTGTTTGTGCGCCAAAGTGCGGCATTATGCTCTGTAATTGGAAAACAGGGTCCATGTCTTAGTCTTATCTACTTACTACTAAAGTTCACCCTAATCCATCCAAACGTTTCAGCTCACCAGCTATTAGAACTGACCTTCTAGTCACCTGCTAGGTCTGTTCTTTACAGTATTGATTATTCATGACTAAATCTATTTTAATTAATCAATAAAAACCATCATAATTTGTTAATGTAAATATATGCTTTAACTCTATATAACAAATACGGGCATTGTCAAACATACGGGAATCGAACTCGCGAAATCAAGAGTAGTAAGTAATACCAGTCAGACAAGCCATACCGCGATAATACTACATCATTCGACATTCGCGACTATGTTTCAGTATAGATTGATTTTTTAATTACGTAAGCAGTAATTAATGATCGTTAGATATATTCATATTAGAAGTATTTTTAATCGGAAACAAGATGCAAAACTTGTTTGTCAAGGCAATTGTAGCGTTTAACGACTCTATATCAAGTGTGTTGGTATTGGCATTGAAAACAGTCGCTAATGATCAGCAGCAATTAAATTATATGTTTGTTGATATTATTTTGAAAATAATTTTATGTATCTAACATTGAATATAATGTTTTTTGTTGTGGCCTTACATTATCGAACTTTGAATATTAATTTTTAAGTTTAATAAGACGTTCGGTCTTATTTTTATAATTGAATATGAATAATGATGTATTAAAAAGCTTTTTAACTTAAATGTACCGTAGGCTTTATTATATTTATTTATCGGCATCAGCTCGCGTGATGTATGTATCGATAAAAATTATACCTATGATTTCTCAAAAACTTCCGGCTGAGACGTATTGATAGGTGATGGGTTGCCACTGGTACTTCTCTGATAGCAAAATAACCTATCTTCATTGCAAATTTCACTTGAATACACATTCTTCTCATTTTACCCTCATTTTTAATGTTAAGCCAAAAGGTGCCAGCAGGAGCCTATTACTAAGTTTCCGCTCCGTCTATCTGTCAGGGGGCTGTATTTTATGAACCGTAATAAGTAGAGACTTGAAATTTTTAATGTGTGTATCGCCGCTATAACCACAAATAATAAAAAACCAAGATGGCGAGTTAGCGAGTTTCAAAATGGTTACCATGTCAATTAAAAAAATCGATTGGTACATAATGTTATACGTATGTTGTACGATAGAACCTTTCATGTGCGAGTCCGACTCGCTCTTGACCGATTTTTTATTCCACAAGCAAGTATTTTTTTGGTCCGATTATTTATGAGTCATAATGAAGTCTCATTTGTGTGTGTGTACCAGGCGAGCAGAATGCCGGCAGCTTGTGCGCATGTGCGAGCAGCGCCGCCAGGAGGCGCTGGCGGCGGGCGCGCGGGCGCGCAACGGCGCAGGCGCGGTGGCGGCGCTCGACGCACTCTCGCGCCGGCTGCGCGCGCTGACGGACGCCGTGCGCGCGGCCTACGCACTGCCCCCGCATGTGGTACAGCAGAATGTGTACCATAATGATGTTTATTGCAGGTACTATAATATTGTTGATTAAATAAGTTAAGTATTAGTTTGTAGGCTTAGAAATAACTTGGATTTGTTACTCAGTTGTCTGTTATGAGTAATGTTAACACTAATTATATAATATGTTAATTTCTTAGTAGTTGTAATCATACTACTAACTACATATAATTGCCCAAACGCTTATCTTATTAAACTAAAAGTACAATAAAAATAAGGTCCATTTCAACTTAAACATTCCAGCCGCAGCGATAGCGGTGAAACCCTATCCCCAGAAGACGAGACGCGCGGAGGGTTGTTAGGCGCAGTGGCACGTGCACTCCGCTCGGCGGCCGGCGCGCCACTGATGCAGCACACCGCCCACGCGGCGCACACCCCCCACACCCCGCACACCCCGCACGCCCCGCACCCGGACGACGAGCGCTCGCGCGTGTCCGACGACAACGATAATTCCGCGGACTTACTGGACTCGGAGACTGAACCGTGTCTTGTGACGGATCCAGGTATGTTTGTGCACTTTTTGAGGACTTAGTTAAAATAAACGTAATATTATTATTATATTCTGCCATTAATTTTTTGTTCGGCTACTTTATGATAAACCCTTCTATTAGTAGTAATATATTCTTAGTTAAATAGATAATCAAAACTCGATGGTACCACGTCAACAATAAATTATTAAATTGTTGTTATTATTCATTATGAATAATATGTACTTATAATGGTTGTTACAGAATGTGCAGAAGAATGGTGGTCGGGCGCGGAGGGCGCAGGCGCGTGGAGTGGCGAGGAGTTGTCGCCCGAGAGAGAATCCTGTGGAGATATTGACAAAGGTACTTTACATTGCTATTATTTGTACACTGACTATTTACTTTTTAAAGATTTTTTATAGAACACTCGAAAATAAGCACCCGTACCTAGATTACTTCTTGTGACAGATTAATACTGAAATGCCCGCGGATGCACCAAATGATACACAATGAAAAAAAAAATTACATCGATTTTTTACTGTGTGAATCAATAAACAGAACTTTCGCATTATAAGTAATCATGATATCAGTATAATCTATCTACTTAAATAAAAATAAAAAAATAGAAGCCGAGGCGTCAGTGGAAGCGGACATATGCGCTGACGAGGCGCAGTACGCGGACGGCGACAACTCTGCGGAGTGGCCGTCGGAGCGCGAGTCGCTGCGCGCGCTGTCCGCGGCCATCGCGGCGCGCCAGCGCTGGGAGGCGG
Organism: Argynnis bischoffii washingtonia; assembly: GCA_033884665.1. Classification (NCBI taxonomy): domain Eukaryota; kingdom Metazoa; phylum Arthropoda; class Insecta; order Lepidoptera; family Nymphalidae; genus Argynnis; species Argynnis bischoffii. The sequence goes on along the minus strand of CM066616.1, from coordinate 4,642,620 downwards.
CGGGCGAGCGCTCGGCGCGCGGCGCGCTGCTGGACCGCGTGCTGGCGCTCGACCTGCGCCTGGCGGAGCTGCTGCGCGCGCTGGCCGCCGCCGCCGCCGCCGCCACCGCCACCGCGCCCGCCGCCGCCGGCGACGCGGCCGCTCTGACCTTGGCGCATGCGCTCAGGTTAGAGCGCTGTTTTTTATTCGAAATTCAAATTTGAATTTCATTTTTATTCCATGGAGAATTTGAAATATAGTTAATGTTGATTATTGATTAATGCTCCACGATATGAACGGTTCTTTATTCGAAATTTAAATTTGTATTTGTTTTCTTTTTTGATAGAGATTGGAAATTGTGGGTTAATATTGACTTAGTGATTTTTTTAATTGGGTCGTTGATATAAAAAGGTATATGAATGGTATATTTAAATTTAATTTAATAAAGTAAACAAAAATCTAGCCTTAAAACAAAATATTTTCAGTTGAATAAAAATACAAATATCAATCAGTTTTTTTAGAAAAGTGTAATTATTGCAGAGATAAAATTGAAGTAACGGAAAAGAATGTCGCCGACGTTGTGGTAAAAAAACTGGCTGAACTAGACGCCTGCAAAACGCTCATGGAAGAGTATCAACAGTCTATACAAGTGAGTTCTATATTATGTTACAAATTTCCTATATGGTTTTTTTAATATATTATACTAAATACATTTATCGTGTTGTTAAAATTCTTAATATTAACATTTTTATATATGTAATATTATTTTAAATTATTGGATTTTTATATGCTCATTAACAGAATTTAACATATTTTTTCCTCACAAACATCGAACAAGTTAACCTTTAACTCATTCTATTATTTAACTAACTCAGTTACAAAAGTGAGTCAGTAGTAATTCGTAGAGTAGTGTTAGTGCCGTTAACTGGTTGAATGTGAACAGGTATTTACACCATTCAGGGCCCGCTTGGCGATCTCGAGTCAAGAATAAAGCGACAAGGTTAATACACACTTATACGCTTCATGCACTTATGTAATGTCGAGTGTGCTCTCTCTCCCTCACTCTCATTCTTTCTCTGTCTCTCTATTTCTCTATATACTTTACTATTCTTCTTATTCATTGTAACAGGACTTTTCAATATGTGCTTTTTCAATAATATTCATTTCCTTGTATACATCTAAATTCAAAATGTAAAATTATTAGTTATACTAACACATATGTATTTTGTTTGTAATTTGTGAATCTCTTTAACAATAAATTAAAAATAAATATTAATATAATATAAAACATACATATATAAGTATTACGTTTATTATTTATTGCATATTTTTTCTTAATATCTATTATATACTCAATTTATTTTTAAACATCTGAATGTTTAATTAAGTATGTTATGTAAATTAGTGCTTTAAATTGTCATTTTTTATTAAGTAATTTTTTTTTAACTTTTCAATTCGATTTTTGTATTAATAATTTAATGTTTAACTAATTCGAAAACACACTTTTATATCTAACACTATGTAACAAAAGTATATATTACATATCGAGAGAGAACACACAGACGTCACAACGCTTCACAGACGCGCGTTGACTCGCGACCTCCACTTTGTATATAATCACGGGCAATTTAAATAACAGGGAATATGCGAGTGATTTAAATAAAGGTGAAATATTTTTTTTTTATAATCTCTATTGCTCTTAAATTAAGCCTATATTAATATTCTTTATATAATTTTTTTTTCAGTAAGATAATAATTTTTGAATTTGCAAATATAGGTGGGAAATTCAAAATAGTTGAAACGCGACGCCATCGGTCAGACCAAAATATAACGTCAAAGCTTATAACAACAGAGCCAGTGTTGCCAATTTAGGGATTTTGTCACTAAAAATTGCTAAAAGTCATTTTTAGTGGCAAAATTGTTAAATTGGTAACATTGGTTCTGTTATTATAGACTATAACGTCACGCCAAGAGCGCGAAATGACAGGCGTTTAAAGTATCGGTATAATATTAAAAAAAAAAAACAGTAAATTTTAGGTTTTTGGAGCAGGATATTTTTTACAATTATATAACGATATAAGCTATTGTGTAAAAAATAACAAAAAAATCACGCATATTCCTTATTGGCGATACATGGAATTGTAAATAACAGCAAAATTTAGAAATATTATATTTATCAAGATCTATTTGATTTATCAAGAATCTGAGTCCAAAAGTGAATTTGGTAAAATAATAGACTACTTATTTAATAAATTAATCGCTCGAATCATTTTATACATTACAATAAAGCTTCTGGGCCTTTTACTGGTATGATGATTTTTTTATAATATGCTTATGTGATATGATTTTTTTAATAATTCTTTAAATATATTATGATGTATTGCAGCGCTATCTTGGCTTAACATAAAATAAACCAAAGCCATATAATGCTTTATTTGTCAATCATTAATTATTTATTAGCAATTATTATAGAATTTACTTTTGGACACAGAATACATGTGTATTCTAGTACAATACATATAGTAAGCTTTGGCTCAACATTATTTACAGCTTAATCTTTCAAACTGGTCTCATTAAAAAAATATTAAAATTTATTTGTTTATTATTTTAGGTATTAAAAAGTCAGCTAGCTCAAAACAATGAAGAGGACGACATCAAGTTGATTGAGCAGGTGATTATTTAGTTTCAGTATATATATAATTAATATTTAATTTATCTTTCTTTAAGCTTTCATTGCTTTCATAAATAGAACACAATTCAGGCATTCGTGTTATATGATGTCGAAATGAAATAAATTTATCATAGTTCTAGTACACACTTTGCAAATTACAATTTCTTTAATGAATTGTTGTGCAGTAATACAGTAGATTTTAAAATCAAGCGATCCATTGATTTTTACATAAATGTTGCCATACGCAAGGATTATCTAAAAAATGGCTGCGAAGTTAAAGCGCTGTAGCGCCATCGCATGGCAAGTTACAGTCAAACCCGTTAACCCTCATCGTCTTGTCATAAAATGTTAGTATGACATCGATTGCTCTGTATAGACGCCTGCTTTAGATGACTGTATAGTGACAATTTATACCATAGTACTCGGGCGACCGAGCTTTGCTCGGAGTTCTTTTTTGTTATACCGTATTTTTTAAATAAAAAAAAAACTAAAAATTTGAATAAATACAAAAAAAAAAAACAAAAGTAAAAACTTTGTATCTGACCGAGATTCGAACCCGGACACCTGTGATTGTCAATCTTGCACCTTGACTGCTTGACCACGTCTCGAAAAATATCGACCATATTTTGCGTGGAATAATACAAAAGAAAACCACATGAAAATTCAAAAACACGTGTTGTCCCAGACATAGGACTAATCTAGATCGATTTTTCGTCCTCGAAAACCCACAAATACCAAATTTCAGCGAAATCGTAAGAGCCATTTCCGAGATCGCCGGTATAAGTAAATAAATATACAAGAATTACTCGTTTAAATTTATTAGATTAGATAAAACCTTGTAAATGTTCCAGGAGCTTCAGTCATGCGACGACACGACGCGCTCGCGGCGCGCGGAGGCGCTGCGCGCGGCGCTGGCCGCGGTGGCGGACTGCCCGCGACTGATGCGCCGCCTGCAGCGCCTCGCCGCCGCGCTGGACGCGCTCCCCGCGCCGCCCGCGCCCCCCGCGCCCGCGCGCCCCGCCCCCTCCCCCGCGCCCGCGCCCGCCGCCGCCTGCACGTAGGGCGCGTCTGAGTACGAGCGGCAAATATCTTGAGATTTTGATTATATACAATTGAGTAGTTGACAACATTAACTAATAATTTCAAGACAAATTCTTTAAAAACATTTTATTTTAGCTCTAAAATTTCAATTAATATTCAATTCGTGTTGCCAATAAAAAAGCTTGTAATAAACATGTCAGGTCATTGGTGGTGTCAGCTAGCCCATTCAAGTGATTTAGTCAGTCAGTCACTTTAAGTGTATGAAGTTAGCGCAAGTCATAACTACTATACGTGCGACCACCCAATAACACTAACTTCAGTTCGGTCTTTTTAGATAGCATATTGTAATAACAAGCTTTGGATCTGACGTGTATCATTTGAACGTTAAACATTTGTGTAGTCAGTACTGAAGTCGAGCCGCTACTACGCACATTTTTTCAGCAGACACCCTAAAATACTCACTCGTTATGTTAATGGTTTTTCAATCCAATTTTTAGGCCAATAGTGTTAGGAAATTTGTCAAAAAAAGTTATTTGATCGGTGGATCTTAGACTTAAGATGTTTCCCGCTCTTTGTACTATACAGATAACAGATACCAAATCGATACGTAGATAGTATAGATTATTATAATATTTTTTTTCTTGAAGTTATATCTAAATTTAACGGTATTTTAGTACTAAATATTACTTGAATATTAAAACTACTATGATGTATCAGTGTAATAGACATCTTGGATGAATATTCACATTTATTCATACTTAATATAAAATATACAAGTACAACAAGGTTACTTGTAGATCTTAAGTAAAAAATAAATTTCGTTTACTAAAAATCTAGTGTCATAAGTCAGTTTATGATAAATTTTATGCATGTCTTTAAATTAACTATAAATATCAATCAAAAGCGCCAAAATGCATTTCTAAAAAGTTTAAACGTCTCGACTACTATGTAGTAGTTATAAATGAAAAAAAAAGTAAATATATTTTTTAAATTCACAATTTTACTTTATGGGGGTAGCGTAAAATAAAAAAAAATTCTTATGTCAAATAGCAATACCTCATATCACATGTATGAGATGTTCGAAATAGATTTTTACACAACACAAACTTAGTTCACATAACATTTTTTCTGAAGCAAAATAAAACATTTTCTTCTTACTAAAGATTGAATAAAAGAAATTTACCCCAATGTCTGGTTTTCTATTGAAGTTTTGATTTATCATCGTTATATCTATCATATTGATTGATCATGGCCTGCCATACTTATTTTTTATACAATATTATTGTTAAGGTTTTTTCTATGAACCACATAACTATATTATAAGCTTTCCAAAGCAATACTTTCTTAGAATATATCCCACCTACTATTTAATATTACTGTCGTTCCGCCAAACCATGTTCTAATATACGGTGTTAATATTTATTATCTCAATACTGCCGCAATAAAGGCCGCAACTTCGTCAAAGTTGTTTTCGAGATATTTGAAGTTTTGTCTTACTGCTGTACGTCAAAATTACTACTAGTTTTGACGTAGTTACAATGAAAATGGTTATGGTATCTCCGGTTCCATATAAGACTTAGAGGTTTATGAGTAAGGCTATCATGTAGAATTTTTTGTGCTGATTCCAAATCTGTATATAAGTCTTTTTTAACCAAATTGTTAGTTACGGCCTTCTTTCTTATGACGGCAGAATATAATAAATACCCCAGAATACATAAAAATTACAAAAGGCGAACTTTAACCCCTCGAGGACCGCATACACGCCGGCGTGTACGATAACAATTGAGTTCTCGGAAATTCGCACGGATTTCTTAGAAATTATCCTGGAGAGATTAAATACTACTCACGTCGTACATTAGAAGAGTTAAGATCTCTACGATAAAAAGAGAGACCGTGTTGTTGAATATATTAGATATGCGTCAAACTACGAACTAAATTAAACTTTATTGCGACGTATTAAAGGTTGCTATTTATTTATATGAATTTTCGGACTTAACCTTCTGCACCAAACTAGTATTATGACTATTACACTTATAAAATTCGTGATATAAACAATATTTGTCCGTTGTGAACTCTAATTACGTATTATAAATTTAAATCTATAGATAAAAAAAATATACATAGTGATGAAAGTTTGCGTATGTCCTTGTGTCACGTTTTAGTAAAAAGAAAATACAAAATATCGTTCAACTATTTTATAATATTATTATTTATAATAATTTTATATCATTTCACTTTTATTTACATTAGCTAAAATGATGGTATTTAACTTCTAATAGGGGAGATTCTTTATTATCATTTCACTTTATTTTAGGGATTTTGCGGTTAAAAGAATGAAAGAAAATGACAATTTTGTAGCTTATAATAATAATTATTACATATAAATACGTTTTTGCATCAAACCTAATAAGTAATAACTATACTAACATTATCTACAATAAGTAATCTGAACCATATTATTGTACAGAGTGTTTACACTTAACACCGGCGATTATAACTTACGTGAAAATAAACAACCTGTATAATAATAGTGAATAACTAATACTAAAAAAAAAAATATAAAATATATTTCTCTATATTCATGAAATTACAAAGTGCCAATAGCATCACACTGACAAAAGAATTGCCAACATTGACAAACGTAAAGGTTTTTTTGGACGCTTGCTAAAGCTTTTAATTCACGGCTTAATAGACAAAATTTAAAAAATAGATAAATAATATAGTTCGAAAGTAGTTTTATTACTAATTAAGAATTGCAACGGTCCACTAATTAATTATTATATGAAAATCGAGGACCTTACTCATATTTAAAACAAATATTTTGCTAAAATTGTTCATTTTAAAACAAAGCAATCCATGCCATCACACTCGTCCGTCCCGCGCACTGCTTGCCGTTGGAAGACAAATAATTTTAATTAGGAAAATGTTCGAACTCATGTACGTAAATTAAATATTGGTACCAAATAGATAGATAATTTTGATGTTGAATCGTAGCTACTCGTTTAGGATATTACTGAGGACAGTAATTATGTTTGAAGTAAAATAATTATTATTATTCATTTCATTTCTGTAATAACAATAATTTTGGAAAAATAAAATGGCTCCAAAACTCAAATAAAAAAGTTTGTTGTATGGTTTATATTAAAATATTAAATATTTAAAATTTACTGATTTCTCCGTTTTCATTCACTGGAGAACTCTCCGCGTATTACTTTCCTTAGTAATATTGAATTGGAATTGAACGTTTAAAGGAGATAAGCTTTACATGTTGGTTGATGAGATTGAGTATAGTTGATGTAGAGTAAATAGGATATCCCTATTGAATGAAAAGCAACAAAAGCCACGTAGAAACCAATAAATATTTATTGATTTCTATGTGGCTTTTGGGGTGTTTAAAAGCGATGACGTAATGGCGTTAAGTTTGGACTGTTCGATGAAAATTATATGCCTTATAAAACCTATTAATTGCCACTTGGTTTTTATGTATCATTCCGAATCAGCATTTATTTCTCAACATGGCTTCATATAATCTTATAATGATTAATTTAATGCTATGTCGACAATAATCCGTCTTCTCTTTATTATTACTTTGTAATGCTATTCATGATTCGTCGTTGATATGTTCTCGACGTATGTGAAGCTGGCTTTACATTTTTGATTTAATTATAGTTTTAAAAAGCACTATGCAAGTACACGTATTTTTTGTAAACTTTAACTTGTATGCCTATATTTAAAGCAATTGTCTTAAAAATTATGTTTTGATAAGATATTTGTTGTAAGACAAAAGTATTAATACTAAGATATAATTTATAAAATAAAAGTATATAAAATAACATTATTTCTATTGAAATAAAATCACAATTTTTAGTTTGTGTGTGCCATTAATGCGTAAGATGTTCACCAGTTAATGATAGTGGGTAATATCACAAATGGAAGTTGTATATAAATCGAATTAATTGTGTTTGTTGTTAGTCTAGTCAATGAATATTGTCAAATTATAATGAATTTATAAAAATCTAAGAAATTCGAACATGTAAATAGACACTGCTAATAATAATTTCTGTATCGAAACGTGTGCGTTGCTGTTTTTTAATTTATGTTAAATTACTGCAACTGCCTCTACCGCGGTCATTCTGTTGTACTTTGTGACAATACGATTGCTCTCTTTATATACATTTAGTATATAAAATCAATAATATTAGATTTACCTAAATTTGCAGTTACTGAGACGAATGAGACTGAAGCTGTATTTATGTTGGATTTAAAAACAATGGAATGAACAAATCCTTCAATGAAAATATAAGGCAATGTATTTTTAGTTTTTGTATTATTTTTTTTATAAAGTAACCCTAAAACATGGAATTTATTAAAATTTCAAAGTACAACTCCACGCTTTTGCCATTCATATCGCTTGCTTTAGGAGCTGGCACATTCGTTGTACGAATATATATAAGCAAATTACTTAAGTAATAAGTTATAACATAAAATTGTCACGTTGTGATGTATATAATATGTAAATAAAATTATAATAAATTATGCTACATCGTTTTATTTATAAATAATAAGGCTTCCAATTGACAGTTGGATGGCAGTAGTACACCAGTGGAAACGCTGTCGCTTGGGAATCCCATTGAAGCGGGTTCCAATCCCGGGTCTCTGGCAATTTCATGTCTGAATCATTTTCAACTTGATTACCAAGTGGTAATCAAGACAAGTGTCTTACGATGAAGGAAAAAATTGTTGAATGATGGATTAAGACGAGAAATGAAACAAAAAATAAGTGTTTGAAACATTTATTCCATATTCTATTTAAATTAACATTACATTGTATCAGATATACACAGTTTGAGTTAATCACGTCGCCTCAGCCTTTATAAATTATCGACATAATTATTAATAAATGAAGATGCATATAGCAATAAAAAAACTCATCAAGATATTACTAATTACATTCTCGATATTAACACTTCAACTAAAATTACAGAAGTTATAAACATTTTTTCCCAGATAATGTGCTAGAAAGGCGTTCATAAATATTTATTACATTTACTTACAATAAAATAAAGGCTGAGGGTAAAAAAAAACCTGCAAAGTTTTCATTTCCATGTTGATATTGCGTGTAACAAAATTATACTATTAAAATAAATTCGAATCTAACACTGCCACGAGACAAACATTTAATATCCCAACAACGTGCATTGGCTAAAGGTGTCGATGCTTGTAAAACTTATTATTGAAACAATTGAGATTTCAAGTGACAGTGAAAGCGAAGTATAAAACCCAATGAGGGTTAAGCCTAAAGTATAAATATATCAGTCAGTGGGCTGTCGTTAGTCTATTTGCCTATCTACAATACAATTGGACTACCTTAGTATGGGCAAATTATATATAAGAAACAAATGAGTAGAATAATTGAAAAATGTATATTTTTTTTGTAAATGTAATACAAAAACTGTAATAAAAAAAATTGAAGATTTGATATAAGGGCCTAGTGTCAAAAACGCGCCGACGACGCACCTATCTTAAACGTACGTCTGCTCATATTATGCGTTGATAAATTAAGAAATGCAGACTACTTGCGTTCATGTCGACATAAAAGCGCGTCTATAGCGCATCGACAGCGCGTTAAAATGTCGCCATGAGCCATCAATACCTAAAAAACCGAGAAAAGAATCGTAAAAAGCTCACTAACTTATTGGTGTCTTTGTCTGAAACTTATAATTTGTTATTAGTATTAAATACTACTAATTACAAAATTACACTGGGCTACCACGGGACAGTGGTAGCCCAGTGGAAACGCGATCGCTTGGGTAACCGAGTTAAGTGGGTTTAAATCCCGGGCCTCGTACCTCTGATATTTTCATGTGCGAATCATTTCTAACATGATTACCACTTGCCTTACAGTGAAGGAAACCTGCATGTCTGAGAGAACCTAGTAAGTTTTCGAAAGACGTGTGAAGTTCGCCAATCCGCACTTGGCCAGCATGGTGGACAATGGCCTGATCCCCCTCGTATTGACAGCAGTGGGACGTTAAAAAAAGGGCTGAATTGAGAGATAAATAGATTAAATATTATGTTATCTGTGTCAAACAAAAAAACTAGTTATAGAAAATTACATATATTAAACACATGTTACTATATTGTATAGGTACTTTCGTACCGAAAGAAAGAGAAAGACACCAATGTCGGTGTGGACCAATATCACCGTACAATTCGAAGCTACGAAGCGTGGTCTTGCCCATACTGAGGTGGTGTACATTAATTAACTTACAAACTAAACGAAGATAACTTGTTCGATTTCATGTAAACCTCAATATACAATAAACACGTATGCGACATACAGAGTTGCAAAATGCACTTTTAAATTCTTAAAATTTAATGATTGCTTTCATAATTCATAATTAAATACATGGAAAGTTTCATTATAACTTAAGGAATGAATGATTAACCGTGTCCCATTGAAAGCTAATGTCACGTGACCGGCTTGTATGCGACCATAGATTAACATAGATATAATTTAATGAAATTCTGAAAAGAAAGAAATTAATATTAAAAAATGTTTAGTTTAACTAAAAATTATAGTTATCTGTGTCGCTTTTTAATCTGTATGTCTTTTAGCATACAAACCGGTCTTTACTGTCATAATTAATATTGCATAATATTACGTACTCACGTTACTACTTACAGGATATACATAGAGTGTTTTCTAAATATATTTTTGATATACATTAAATATTTTCAATGTTTAACAGATGTACGACTATAATACTCAAAAGCGAATACATTTCTTTAAAAATCGTATAAGCCACATATCTAACATGAATATACAAATAGATACAATTCGTACCCGCAGTAAAACGAATATTCTTATAATATGTAGGCAGAACTCATAACTTAAATATTATTTTATTTCAAATCCCTCAAAAACATTTATTTGACAAAATATCTAACATTTAAAAAAAAACTTATAAGTAATTAACTAACTAATCATTAAATATATATGTGTATGAAAAAGCTGGCTAATTGTGTGTTTAAAACCATTTTGAATCTGTCTACGAAGGATACGAATTGTGGTCACCTATTCCTTTAACAGACAATAATCAATATCTAAAGACAAATCTAAATTAAGTAACCGCTCAATTGATCTACAAATCTCTTCATTACCTTCGATTCACAACCCTATCACATATGTGATTAAATCCATTTCTCAATACTGCTTCTAAGAGAGCTAAAACATTTTGCGCTTTATGGTCATATTAATTCAAATGAAGAATGGTCTCTCCCGTGACCATGTTTGCTGTGAAGCATTCGAAACGTCGTTCAAAATCCGCGAAAAAAACCGAAAAGATAGTTTTATTTAAAATGTTAAATATTCGCGTAAATCTAAAGTATTTGTTTAAAAACTCGCATGAAGAACATAGGACAAGGAATTCAATTTCCATAAGGTTTCATATGAGAAATCCGTCCGCAAACATTTTTAGAGCTTTAGTTCCTGAAACTGCCACGAGTCGCGCTGCTTTACGTAGTTACCAAGTGAATTTAGCTGCATGTCAGTAGCGCGAAGTTAGTGATAAACAAATCAGTGTGAATATAATTAATTGAAAAATGAATTCACGTTGTAATAATTATGTATCTTTCTTTAATGCTTAGTTATTTTAAACAGTTTGCTTACATACAATAGGTAAACAAAAAATTTCACATTCCTTATTATGGACATTTAAATGTACCGGGAAATCCCTCGCTCTTGAGACAGCCATCACAGCGCTCTTTACGCGCCCACTATTATTATTTTTTAATTTGTTGCGAGGATTTTTTAGATTGAACTGATTTTCTATATTCTTCATGTTAATTCGTGAGATCATTCAGATGGGAAGGATTTTTCAGACAAAACTAAACAATCCGTTTGAAAAATGTACGCTAACACGACGAATAATTCTATATTGTAAGGCAAAATAAAACAAAATCGCTGACAATTTTTCTCGTAAATTGTTATGATTTAAAAAAAAAACAACATTTGATGATCTCACGCAAAAGTAACGCCCCAAGTCACATTTGCAACTATCGACTATTAAATACATGGATTTTCAATTTTATATGAACTTTTAGCAAGAAAATCGATTGCAATAAGCACATTTGAGGCTGTTAATAATTATTAAATGTCAGTATTACCATGAGATCGCTTTCAAACAGGGCTGCCAGTAGAGGCCAGGGCTCCCAACTTATTTTATACTGCTGGGTCACTAAAATTATACTAAATCAAATCCTATCATACAAATCAACAAAACTGTTGAGAAATAGTCTGTGACGGATAAAATTATTAATTTTTTTTCATTTTAATATGTCTAGACATCAGCTTACCATCACCTTACCAGCTTACCATCAAACATAAAGAAATTTACTCTATACTTTTTCGTTTCACATTAACGAAGTTACGAGAGGTATAAAATCTTTATTTATGTATCCAATTATACAAGGCTATCTGCTATACAAACTGGATACATAAGATAACCATATAATACAATTTTCGTATCCAATTATACAATCTGGCAGCCCTGCTTTCAAAACTACTAATTTTTGAACTGGCAATATTACATTAGCTTAGTATAGTGACTGAAAAAAAAACACCTAAGTATTATATAAAAACACCGACTCCTAAAGTGATTAAAAATTATTATCTATATAATCAATATATGAGTGAACGATGAATATTTTGAAGCACAACGGTGACATAATAATATATTATTAATAATAATTTTTCCTAGCCCATTTCCAATTTAATTTTTCACATTTTTTTTTCTCTGCAACAAGGGTTGCCAATTATATTGCTTTGAGTTGCGATTTTTTGACATAACCACTAAATAAACCGTTTGGATAAAAAATATATTTTATTTTAACTATTACTATACTGTTATTAATATATATTTTTTAAATATAAACTGAAAGTTTCACGTATAAAAAAATAAAAAAATTATGCATATTTTAAACCACATTTAAAATAATTATCAGAATTATTGATGTATGCTGTAACGTTTTTTTAAGTATTTAATTATATCGATAAAGTTTATTTTAATATTTGTATGATACTGTTCATAAATTACTTTAACAAAATTTTGACAGATAAATAAGTTGGTTTGAGTTACCTTGTTTGAAATAAAATATTATATGTAGTTAAAAAAAAGAAAATATCTGTTATATTTAAAAAAAAAATAGTGTCTTGTTTGAAAAATGTCATAATAAATCTATTTCAATAGGGAATATGCGCGTGATTTAAATAAACGTGAAATATTTTTTTTTTATAATCTTTATCGCTTCTGAATTAAGCCTATATTAATATTTTAAATGTAATTTAATTAAACTTATTGTTTAAATTTTTTTTTTGTATAGTGCATAAATAGGTGGCAAATTAAAAGTAGTTGGAACGCAGTAGTTGAAACGCCATTGGTCAGACCGAATGTGACGTCAAAGTATATAATAACAGAGTAAATATAACAAAGTATATATAACAACAAAGTATATAATAGCGCTGTTGTTTAACACTTCTAGACCACTCAATCGTTTATTGCAACATCGTCATAGACTATGACGTCACGCCAAGCGCGCCAAAATGGTGGGCGTTTAAAGTATTTGTATGATATTTTGAAAACAATTATACTAAATTTTCGTAACAAAAAAAAACACACATATTCCCTATTGTTTTTATACCAGAGATAGATTGAACATAGTTACTTTGAACATATCTTCTAATAGAGTTGAGTATCGAGAGACATGTTGTTTATTTTAGTTTGCGACACATAAGTTAATAAACGTCGATATCTTATCAAAATATAATTACAACGGTAATTCAAGTGATATACGCATTTTTGGACCAACTTAGGTACTGTATTCATTATATATGAAAAACGCCGCCATTTTGGTTTTAATTTCATACATTAAGAATGGGTATATCAACTTCTTCAACTCATGGTTAAAATAGGTGGTAAATAGATGGAGGGAAGTGTAAGGCCATCTTGCATGTAAAGAATTAGGATGTAAGTACCAGGGCACGATAGCCTGCAGGAAGTGGGTTTGGTTAAAGATATAAGGATTGCAGTAAATATTAGTAGAACATGTGGTAATTGAATGCGAGTATCAGGGTGGTATAGATTCGTAGTGGTAATTCCCCCTCCTCCCGTTCACCTTGTTGTGGTGGGGGGAGGGGGGGGGGGCTCATTAGCGTCCAGCAGTTCAGCCGGGCGCAAAGCCAAGAAACGCACAGGGAGGTGGCCCACTTCGGTGGGCGGTGTACCATGCGGGTTGCTCCTGATACTTCTCTGATAGCAGAGCGGACTGTGGAGCAACCCCATGGCTGTTGTGATCTTCTTCGGCAGGCCTGCCGTCGGGGCGTCGTAGTTGAGAGCGTAAGCGACCCTGCGACGCCCCATTAAGACGGGGGAGGTTTTCTTGGGTTTTAGTAGGTATTACTGGCTTTTCTAGCCGGTTCCCAACATAAAAAAAAAGTGGTAATCTTAGATTGGCTGAAGAGGTCGGTGTAAGATAAGAAAGGATTTTATGTGTGAGTACCAGGGCAGCATAAATAACAGGTGTTATTCGGATATCTATTGTAGGTAGGTGGATAAAAGTACCAGGAGATCATAAACTGCAGGAGATATTTGTGGCTGGTATTTGATACGAGTACCAGGGTGATATTTGACGCAGGTATTGGATAGGAGTACCAGGACGATATTTGTGGTAGGTAGTGGATATAAATACCGGGGTGATATTTGTCGCAGGTATTGGATAGGAGTACCAGGACGATATTTGTGGTAGGTAGTGGATATAAATACCGGGGTGATATTTGTCGCAGGTATTGGATTAGAGTCAGGGCGATATTTGTGGTAGGTATTGGATTCGAGTACCAGTCGAGCCTATGTGGAGAGGTAGAGACGGTGGTAGTCGTTGGCGCCGAAGGCCGCGTTGCACTTGGGACACTTGCGCTGGCGCGTCTCGTAGCGCGTGCGCAGACAGTCCCAGCAGAACACGTGGAAACACTTTGTTAGTACTGCGTCTTTGCGTTTCACCTGTAATTTAATATTCTTTAGTACATATGACGGAGTAATATCGATTATAATATGATAATTTTAATTTAATATCAATAAAGAATAAGATAAAAAAATATTTACAAAAAAAAAAGGTGAAATATATCAATTATTTTGTTATAAATGATACTTTTTTTAATATAATGATAATTATGTACAACAAAATATATCAATCATTATTATAATCTTAGATAAAATCTATTAATTCCAAAGCAGGTTTAAATAGAGGCAATACAATCATAATATATATTCAACATAAAATATGACTCGAAAACAATAATATTCATTAGTCAAAAATTTAAAAACCTTCAACCACAAGAGAAACATAGCACACATACCTTGCATGAGGGACAAGTGAGTGTTTCCTTGTACTCGCGTATCTCCTCCAGCAGCACCTCGTCCATGCTGCTGCCGGCCTGCTCCATCTTCTTCATACGCTCTGCTTTACGCCGAAGCACCGCTAGCTCCTCCTAATCATTAAAAAAAAAACAAATGAAAACAAAATTTTGGAGTTTTATAATGTTGTTAATATCATATTAACGTTAAATAATTATAATTAATTAAATTAATAAATAATTATAATTAATAAAAATTAATATATTAATATAATGCAATGTCAGCTATCGCGATGTTTCTAGTTATTTTACGTATAACTGCTATTTTTTTTTTTTTAACTATTGGTAGTTTTTTCAATTTTAAAATTCGATCGTTCAGGTAGTGTGACGTCACAAAATTATTCTTGCAAGCGCAACTTTAAAATTTCATAACTTATGTACTAGTAATATTTAGGTGTATATATGTATAGTTACGAGCATATTGAGATTATGGCAGTGGTAGCCCAGTGGTAACGTGCTCGCTTAGGTAAGCAAGTGAAGCGGGTTCAAATCCCGGATCTCGCAGCTCTGATATTTTCATGTGCGAATCATTTCCAACATGATTACCACTTGCCTTGCGATAAAGGAAAACAGCGTGAGAAAACCTGCATGTCTAAGAGAATCTAGCAAGTTTTCGAAAGACCTGTGAAGTCCGCCAAACCGCACTTGGCCAGCGTGGTGGACTATGGCCTGGTCCCCCGCGTACTGAAGGGAGGCCCGTGCCCAGCAGTGGGACGTTAAAAAAGGGCTTAATACAATACATACATATTGAGATTGAATATGCACTTACATGTAACCGCTTCGTCTTGTACGCCTCGGCCTCGAGCGCGCTGGTTTTCTCCGCCACCACTTGTTGCGCTTCCTTCATTTGAGCGTGGTACTTTTCTGAAAATAATCATTATAATTTAAACAATTATAATATTAATTATTGAAAACATATTTTAAGAATTTATTATTAACAGGATAATTTAGATTTTACCATGTTATTTTCCAACAAGAATGAAATGAATTCTGATATATGATGCTTTTAATAAATGTTAAGTACATTTGATTAATTTTCATTTACACTAAGAAAATGTATGTCAAGTAATAATTTTGGTACATTTTAACCGATTTCAATAAAAGAGGTTTGCAATTAGCTTTTATTTATCTCTGTAGTTTCACCAGGCTGTACCTCGATAGCAGACCCACAGAGGGGAAAGAATACTTTTAAGGTTATAGGTTTCGGAGCTGCTACAAGAAAGTGATGGTACAGCCATGGAGTTTCATCTCATACAAAGAAAAAATAATTCAAATAAATGTCAATACATAGCTATATATATCGGTTTGTATTGAAATTTGAAGTGAAAAATAGACCCCAAAGAGTTATATTTTGGACTAAGTCAATAGATGAGATTTTAAATACTGCAGTTTCATTATCTACTCTAGTCGCCGAAAAATATTACATTTTTTAACTTGGTACACTTCACATTGTTTATAATTGCTAAATTCACACCATACCCTGCACCTACATTAGCTCCATTTTGGAAGGTTATTGATGTTGGCATTTCCAATATGTAATTATGTACATTTTTTATAGTTGGCAGCAATTTTATAACAACGCCTTTTTTTATCACAGGTATAACTTACTAACCCGTTTGAAATTAAGTGCTCCAAGGTTTCAATAATAACTAGCCCCGTATACTAATGCTGAGGCCTCCCCCGACACGTTTATAGGTAGACACTTTAAATAATCTTTAAATAATCATCTAGTTCCATGGTAAGCTACGAGGCTTGTGTCATGGATACCAGATAGTTGATACACTACACATATATAACTTTAAATACATATTATAATATAACCAACCATGACTACAGTACAAGCATTCGTGTTAATCACATAAAAAAAAAATGCCCCCAACGGGACTCGAACCCGCGACCGCTGTCACAGCAAATAGGATCACTACAAACTGAGCCAAACGTGTCGTGACTTTATCACCTTATCTATATATGGTGGTTCCAGTAATGTCTACACTACAGTGTATGGGAGCAACATACCGAGATGCAGCTTGAGGTCGGCGGCGCTCTGCGCGGACTCGATGGCCTTGCGCTTGTGCATCTCCATGGCCTGCTGGCGCAGCAGCAACTCCTTCTCCACGGCCGACAGCGTGTTCTGCAGCAGCCGCTCCTTCTCCTCCAGGCGGCGCGCCACCAGCCCCATCGACTCGATCTGCTGGTCGCGGGTCACCACCTGGCCGGACGACATTCGTTAAAAACATTCGTTTATAGTGTTACAAGTAACTAACCCTCGCTACGTTAGTCTCCCATTTACGGGTACTCGCGCGCGGGGGCACGCGGGTTATGTGGGACTCCTGTCACGTGAAGCGCGACAGACTACCCACTAAAACCACCACGGTGATCCCTATTGCAAAAGACAGTTCCACGGGGTCGCTTTCGCATTCGACCGCAACCCTGTCAGCATTGTCCGACCGTAGTCGACCCCTCCCTAACAATTTAGTCAAATCGCCCGAATTAGAGGTGCGAGACCTGAGATTTGAACCTGCTTCACTCGGTTTCCCAAGCGAGCGCGTTACCACTGAGCTACCACTGCTACATTACACCTACATTACATTAGATACCAAAAATTTAGGTTTTCCTATGGTTAATAGTCACTTATTAAACACGAACCGTATTTGTATTGATCTGCTTCATAATTTTCAACAAGAGTACAGATCACAAAGTTATAGATGACAAGTATATTTTATTTAAATATTTATCTGAATCTTTAATATAATAGTGTGTAATACTTATTATTCTCATTATATTAATTACGAGCTATTACGAAATATTAATATAATACGAAAACAGGGAGCTTGGTATTCCTACTACGTTGCTTTATCCCAGATAGTTAAAAATAAAACCTTTTTCGTTCTAGGCATATTCCATAAGGAAAAGCCTTCCCTATATTATGTCAATTTAATTACTTTGCTTCCTGGAGGTAGACTAACATAAGCTCACACACATCAAATATCTATCTCTATGACTATAAAATGGACAACCACAGAGGTAAATTATTGGAACGCCCCGACAGCAGGTCTACCACCAAAGCAGACCACACAACGAAGGGGTAGTTAGCTTGTTTTGTGCTAGTATGTTAGCTACCTCCCTGTGTCTCTCTTGGCTTTACGCCCGGCTGGGTCGCCGAACGCTAATGAGCCCCCCATCCCTCCATCCATCCACAACAAGGTGAACCATAGGAAACATCCTAAACCAACCTGTTCCTGCAACAGCTGCTTCTCTTCCCTAAGCAGCTTATGTAAAGAGTTGGCCTTGATGCGTTCCGACATGAGCTTAAAGTTGGCATCGTCCTTCTCCCGCAACTGCTGTATGAGCCGCGAGTTCTGCTCCTGCATATCCTCGAACGCTTGGCCCGTCACCTCCATCTCGTTCAGCAGGGCTTCTTCTTCCTTCAAAATTGTTAAAATAAGATAATTAAAAATTAGTTCGAATATATGTAGATGCGAATGGTACAGTCGAGCCGAGTAAAGAGCTTAGAACTGTTTTGTTCTGTTTTGCTACTACATTACAGTAACCTTGCTTGTCCTATATACCCTTACTATTTTAATGCTTTATATGCTACTAGCTGTGCCACGCGGTTTCACTCATATTAAATTTGTTTATCTATATATGCCTGTTTCATTTACCTACCCTCTACACAATGAGTATTCGAACAAAGTTTCTGAGCTTATAGCACTTAAACATATAAACATCAATTTTACAATAATGTATGGAAGTCTGACCGATTTGTTGATATGTATGATTACTGCTCTGCTCCCTTGGGTAGTGGCATGATGATATATAGCCTATAGCCTTCCTCAATAAACGTGTTATCTAATGGAAAATGAATTCTTTAAATGGGATTAGTAGTTTTCGAGATTAGCGCGTCCAAACAAGCAAATAAACAAACTCCGCCTCTTTATAATATTATAATAATCAGTATAGATTTACCCAAAATGTATATAACTTTCATACTATTAATATTTTATTTATAAAGATATTGACAAAATGTAATCTGACATCTATATAATCAATACATATAATAAAATTGTAACTAATTGTAAGCCTAATATGTACATTAAATATTTTTTGAAAAGTCTTATTGAATTATTATCGATACCGAAACCGAATCTATAGTTTTTAAAATTTTTGTCTGTCTGTCTATGACCGCATCACGGAAAAACCACTGGAGGGATTTCGATAAAATTTGCTATGATGATAGCTGGTTATCCGGGTCAACATATAGGATACTTTTTACTGCGGGAAAATATCTCATCTCTCAGAAATCTATACTAAACGTTAAAACGTAACTAGGGAAGAACCCGAGCGGAGCGAGAGTGAGTCGCTAGTATATGTATGAATCTATTATATCTTATAATATTAAACTAGCAATTCTTGTATATACGTATATAAACTTATTTCATATATCTCGGAAACTTCTCTAACGATTTGGATCAAATATTGTAATTAATTAAGGTTTTGCTTTTTAAGTTATCTATATATGTAGATATCTTTTCTGGAAAAACGCAAACTTTCCGAAAAGACACAATTTAGAAAAAAAACGCTTAGATGCTTATAGATTAAAAAATTTAATAAATTTATATTAATAACAAAATTTAATTACGTAATATTAAATTGCTTTTAATAGTTTATTACCTGTGAACCAGCAAATGGTCTGGAGAAAGCATGGAGGGGGTCAGCATTGGGTCTCGCACACGACAACTGCTTCTGCAGTTCATATTTTTGTTCTTCCAGTTGCTTGATTTTTCTCAACGCGTCTTCATCTGCAAGCCGCCTTTCACGTTTGCTTTCCTGGAATATAACAATAATAATGGAAATTGAAATAAACTATTATGAAACGATTTTAATACAGAGTTATAAATTTTCTATACCAAACAACTTTCATCTACATATATCATCTTGTTCCATATATTCCTATGTAGGAGATTTTTATTACAATGCCAAAAGAAATATAGGAAAAATAAAATAACAAAAATGTTCTTGAAAGTATCAATTAATGCACTAATCATCATTCAAAACAATACTAGACACACAAAAGGCGACAAAAAATGTCCACACCGAATGAACGCTCATTTGAGCGCTTTCTTTTTGTGAAAACAACTTTAAGCATTGCATTTAAGGATCAATTTACATTGTTTTATATTTATTACAAGTGAATATATTATATCTAAAGACAATTGGTGACAGTTTTAAAAGAACTTTTGGATGGGATTGTGTATTTAGTACTTTTTTGATTGATGGCACTAATATGATATGTGCAAAGTTTTCCATGAATTCAAACTGTAAGTGCTAAGTCTGAGCCAAAACTAAATAGTCTCCCAGAAACTTAAGATTAAATGCCAATTTAAATTTTACTGTTCCGGCTAATCTCCGAAACGGCTGGACTGATTTTGACGGGACTTTCACTGGCATATAGCTGATATTATAGAGAGAAACTTAGGCAACTTTTATTTTAGAAATAGAATCAGGGTTCCGCGAAAAAAAATTAAAACCCATGAAATTATGAACAAAATCCGCGTACGGCGTACGCACCCGAGCAAAACGAGGGTAAATTGCTATATAATTTAAATGAATATCTTAGGAGTAGCAAGCTACTATTTATGTAGGTATACCTAAACATAGCTAACCGTGAAAACGTACCTAGGGACGAACGTGAGTCGCTAGTATAAAATAAAAAACACAATCAGCCCTCACCTGCGCCATCTTGGCCTTCTGCCGGTGGTCCTCCAGCTCCTGGCGCGCCTTGCGCTCGGCCGCCATCAGCTGCACCTTGTCGCGCTGCTCCTTGCCCACGCCCTTGTACATGTCCAGCAGCAGCTTCAGCTCCTTCTGCTCGTTCACCGCCTTTCTGTCGGTACGTGTACATACATACATCAGTTATTAAATGTTTCTTAACTAAACGTTATTGTTTTATTGTAGATTTCAATATTTAAATATATTTTTAACTATTAGATTACTATTACATTAGCTTGATTCCCCATACAAACTTTCATCCCCATTTTCACCCCCTTAAGGGATGATTTCCGAGATAAAAAGTATTCTATGTCCTTCCCAGGATCTATAACTATTTTGTTACCAAATTTCATCTAAATCGGTTCAGTAGATCCAGATATTACCTCCTACAACCTCACAACCTCACAAACTTTACCTTTCTATAATATTAGTATAAATAAATTAAAAATAATATATATAAGTATAAATTAAAAATAATATATACAATAAGTATAATAACATACTTGAGCTGCTGCTTCAGGTCCTTAATGAGCTGGTCCTGCTCCTGCAGCTTGAGGCGGCCGTGCTCCTTGCCCTTGAGCTCCGCGCACGCGCCGCTGCCGCCCTCCTCGCCCTGCAATGTCACACTTGTTATTACATACATGTAAGGTTACAATGTTCAATTTAAAACGCAAAATGTTTCTGAATTAATATTAATAATTTACTAATTACAAGTGACTTACCCTCCCTTCGCTCGGGTGCTTCCCTAGGTTAAACATTTTAATTTAGCAAAACCCTAATTCTTTTTCTAAAATAAAAGTAGCCTAAATTACTTCTTATAATATCAGCTATCTGCCAGTGAAAGTCCCATTAAAATTGGTCCAGCCGTTTCAGAGATTAGCCGGAATAAACAGACAGACAAAATTTAAAAAAATTGTGGTTTTTTTTATAAGTACCATATATAATTCCACTAGCGACTTACCCTCGCTTCGCTTCGGGTTCGTCCCTAGACAAAAACAAATCTATCCCATAGGAACCGTACATTTTTCCGGGATGATATATAGCCTATAGACTTCCTCAGTTAACGGGTTATTCAATGCAAAAAGAATTTTTCAAATCGGATTAGTAGTACCTGAGATTAGCGCGTTCAACCAAATAAACAAACAAACAAACTCTTCAGCTTTATAATATTAAGTATAGATATGTATTTTTTTTTATTATTTTGACATTACAAACAGACACTTCAATTTCATTTATCTGTATAGATTTGTTCGGCTTCAATTAAGTCATTATATTTAATTTTTCATTATTATTTTACTAGAGGATTTGCCTCTACAAAAATAAAAATAAAACCACGGGAACCTTACATTGTTCCGGCATAAAAAGCCAATGTGCTATTCCAGCCTATAATCTATCTGTATGCCAAATTTCATCCAGATTCGTTCAGCCGTTCTGGTGTGGTTGAATAACAAACATCCATTCAAAACCCAAACATCTAAACTTTCACATTTATAATATTAGTATAGATTATATATTAAGTCGCCTCACTAGATATCTTTGCTTGTCAGTAACGATTTGTTTCCTTTTTAATATCACATAAACTATATACAATCATATCACAGTACGTATTTGTTTGTAAAAGACAATTTTTATCTGCTTTAAGTACTTGTGATAGTGAAATAATTTATAAGTTAGATAACATGTAATAAAATGCAAATCTCGCAACACAGTTCTTCTACTGCAAAAAGTTATTAGGTTTATTCGATACCTATAAATGGAAGCATCTATCCAAAAACTCTGTCATAAATTGTTTTTTAATTAGTAAAATGACAACATTATATAGTGACTGTATCAATATTAGATATCTTTATTACTTCAACCTCTTCTCAGGGAGCTTTTTTTATTTAAGCTCAGCTCGGAATTTTTTTTAAAGTTATAATTCCTTTTGGCACGTTTGGAAAAAAATATGAGAGAAAAAATTTTACGATGCACGCGCACACCGACAGCCAAAATGCGACATGCAGTTAGGTGCATTCCTTTTACAAACAGAGTTGTGACATACGGGATGAAGTCTTTAGCTATTTTTGAAATGTTACGCCAAAGAAGTATAACTTCTTACGTGCGTACATAAGTACACATACGTTTTTTTTTTTAATTTAAGCTCACCTCGGGGGCTTTTTTGTTTAAGCTCACCTCGGGATCGGGCTCCTCCTTCTTGACGACGAGCGGCTTCTCGTCCGGCTGCTCCGCGCTCACGCCGCGCGAGCTCGCCTCCTCCAACTCTTTGCGTATCTATACATAACATACATATAACATCTATATATATATATATATATAATAAAATTCTGAGCCGAATCTGTACATTAAATATTGTTTGAAAATTCTTATTGAAATAGTCATTATTATCGATACAGAGGCCGAATCTATAGTTTTTAGAATTTTTGTCTGTCTGTCTGCGATCGCAACATGAGAAAACCACTAGACAGATTTTGATGAAATTTGGTGTGATGATAGCTGGTTATACGGGTCAATATATATGATACTTTTTAATGCGGGAAAATATCTCATCTCTGAGAAATCTATACTAAACGTTAAAACTAGGGACGAACATGACACTACTATATAATATAATAAATCACTAATGATAGATTTGTGGCCAAAACTTTGTAAAATTAACAATATCTCATTAAGTTTTAAGCGTTAAAGTTGACAAAAGATGTCAAAGTTACATAACCTGTAACATTCCTTAATAAATAGACTATAAATTGCAAAAACATTTTTCCAAATCGGAGCCATAGTTCCAGAGTTCCAAACAAACAAATTCTTCAGCTTTATATATTAGTATAAAATTGAAGATTTTCTATGCCCATAATTATACAACAACTTGGAAGAAATAACATCGGCCCCTGAAGTACCTTACATTACCTTTTATATTAAAAAAATAAAAAATATTTGCAATTAGTGTCACTATAGGTATACAGTTAAAAAATATTAATATTATGATGCTTAATTTAAAAAAAAACGTGAATAGTTCTTTTAATAATAAACAATCACGAATATATAAAAAAAAAACTATGATGTAAAACCTTACCTTATTTAATTCTTGACTTGTGTCCTTGTATTTCCGTTTGTACCGATGCACTTCTCCTTTCAACTGTTGATTATGATTCTGTAGGGATGTTATCAGATGCCTCATCTCCCTGTTGATAGGTCCAGTTTGTTCATTAGCAGCGAGATTCTGTTCGAACTCTATCCGCAGCATCTCATACTCTTTACGCAGTTGGCCGAGTACATCTTCTAACTGTATCATCTCAGCTCGTAGTGCTTTCTGTCTTGCTAACTCTTCACTCTGAAATTAAATATATTAAAGGTTTATCATATAGTTACTTTAGTTTTTAAGAAAGACAATATATCGCAATACCCTTAATTCTGGAAACTAGGCTCTCCCGCCCAATGTCCTTCTTCCTCCTTGTCATGGTGGGGGGCTCATTAGTGTCTGGCAACCCAACCGGGTGTGAAGCCAAGAAACGGACTGGGAGACGGCGCACCTCGGTTGGTATGCCATATGGGTTACTCCTGATACTTTTCTGATAACAGAGTGGACCATGGGAGCAAGGCCAGGCAGACCTGCCGTCGGGGCGCCGTGGTTGAGTGCGTAAACGAGCCTGCAATGCCCCATTAAGACGGAGGAGATTCCGTTGGGTTTTATACGTAAATGCATTTTTCAATGTTAAAAAAAAAGAAAGAAACTAGGACCTGTGTTATATAAAAAAATAAGCAAACTTCAATTTACATTTTTTTAACAACTCTTCTATGGTGAAATATATAATACATATGAACGTTTAGTATAGATTTCTCAGAGATGAGATATTTTTCTGAAGTAAAAAGTATCCTATATGTTGACCCGGATAACCAGCTATCATCATACCAAATTACATCAAAATCTATCCAGTGGTTTTCTCAAGCTGCATTCCCAGACAGACAAAAATTCTAAAAACTATAGACTAGGCTCTGTATCAATAATAATGATTATTTTAATAAGATTAAAAAAAAATAATTAATGTACAGATTCAACTCAGTTAGAATTTTAATATATATATACATAGATAACTTTCTCACTCATTACAAAAAAAAAAGTATATTCACCTCCATCATTTCAATCTGTCTCATGTGCAAGTTCTTGGCACTTTGAAGTTGAAGCCTCGTCTCATCTAACGCTGTCTTCATCTGCATGGACTCATTGTATAGCACTGAGAACTGACTTTGAAGGCATTTGTACTCTGTTGTCTCCACTATGACGGATTCGGGGAGTTGACGGATCTGGAAATAAAAAATAAGAAAAATAATTTCAGTATCTTTTATTTTGCTTTTCTGTCTCCCGTGACCATGATTGGAAACATCAGGAACTAAGAATCAATATAAATCCGCGAAAAAATCCGAAAAGATAGCTTTATTTATACTATAGTAGATAAAATTATAATTACTTACATCCATTTTGAGCTTTTCCAATTCCTTCAATGTATCTCTGTGCTGTCTGTGCAAGCGATCTAGTTCAGCGAGTCTATTGTTGGCAAGTTCTCTTTGTTCTTCCAATTCTGCTGCAACATCTTCTAATTTAGCACTGGCAGCGGAGTGTGGAGGACAGGCTGTGCTTGTTGAGGGTCCAGCACTCGCTCCCCCCGACTGATGATAACTCTTCAACTTCTCTATTGCTTCGGCTAAATGGTTTTCTAGTTTATCATTCCTGGATCTGACCTGATAATAAAAAAAATTACTGTCACAATCAATGGCTTTGTGTAGAGTAAAAACTATTGTTATATTTTTAAATTCCTATTATAATTGCCTATCCATATCGTGGTTACCTTTAAATATGATAACTGTTGGATTTAGACCTGCTTTGTACAATTATTTATTTTTGTTCACTGACTGTATACCATATTGATGAACCTAAATAAATAAAATCCATACAGATAATAACAACTTTTTACTAAATACATATGAAATTATATATGGTATATATATGGAAAACACAATTTTTAATAATTTTGTCTGTCTGTTTGTTCTGTCTAATGTCCGAAACAGCTGGAGTCATTATGACGTGACTTTCACTGACGTTCACGTGACGGAATACTTAAGCTACTTTTATCAAATAAAAATAATTAGGGTTCTACTCAATAAAATTAAAAAGTACCTAGGGACGCACCCAAGCTAAGCGAGGGTAAATCGCTACTCGCTAGTAATTAATAATTATAGTCTTATAATTTCCATTTACATCTCTATAGAGATTTATTGTCAAGAAAAAAACAAATATAAAATAGACACAGAAAAGCAAATATCAAATACATTTTTTTTTTACTTCGCATTATGAAATAGTCTAATTTTACTTTACAAAAACTAAAGGTACACTATAACACTAATTACCTTCATAAGTTCATATTGGAGATCATCAATTTGGTTTTTCAGTTCAGCATTTTCCGTATCCCGGCTGTTAACGGCATCTTGTAGCTGTGCAACACGCAGCGTCATAGCATGGTGACTCTCATGCAATGTTGTACATAGAGCTTGAAGCCGTCTATTCTCCGCTGTCACTTCGGAGTTTGTACCACGGATCACTTCATCTAGCGATGGAGCCGGATTGCCCTCTGCAACAAAAACATTTTTAGGGGATGTTAGTTTTATTAGGAACAATATTTAAGTATACTATTAACTATTTTAATTAAAGTATAGAGCAAAATTTTATTCTGAATCAATTTTTTTTTCTAATTTTGTGTTTATTTTAGAGTGAAATAGTACAAAGATAAGGCAGAACCTGAAAAACATGAAGACCACTATTATGCCAAGCGAAGCGAGAGTAAGTCGTTAGTTGCAAGTATAACATTGGGTACAACTTACTCTTGCTTTGTTTGGGATGTACCCTAGTGCTTAACAGTAATATGTTATACCAGGTTATCTGATTGATCATTGTGAAGGAGTAACTAACATACACAAGCATTTATATGTAATAGAAGGCAGATTAAATGGAATGCTAAATGATACTGTGAGACTGATGACAAAAATATATATTTTGATTTAAATAATATTTTGGATCAGATACAGATCAAAGCCATAGTTAAATTTAAATCTAATTGCAAGCATATGTTCTCCAGTCATATAAACACCTAGCTTATGTTCAGGTAATATATTTTCTGTTATTTTTTTTTTATTATTTACAATAAAGCAAAAAAGTTGTGCTAACTTTTTTGCTTTAGTGTAAACAATAAAGGCAAAAATTAAATAAAAAAACAATACATTTATTATTTTATACCTATATGTTACTTAGTTCCCCACCCTCAATTTCTACACCTAATACGAAGCAAACATTTATTTCAATCCAATTCAATTCTTATGTCCAATGGCTCCTAGGAATGCCATTAGGCCACCATTTACTTCACCAATGCTACTTAGAATGGAGAAGACCCGTTATATATGGAATGACCCATATAAAAAAAAGCCTCTAAGTTTGATTACTATTCAAATCTAACCACAATACTGAAATATAATTATCAATGACAAATTTATAAAATCAATTTTTATATTCAATACCTTCTCCTTCCCCTTTAATAGCTCTCCAGATCTTGTCATTTCTTTGCTGTAATCTATCGAATGCTTGTAAAACTTTGGCCACTGCTCGCTTACTAACTTGCACTCTGTTAGCAAGTTGGGCATCTAGTTCCTCCTTATCCCAAGTGGAGAGCTGCATAAGGAATGAAGTTGTTGCTTCATTCTCATCTATAACATGGAAAGTCGGGTTCAAATACTGAAATAAATATTAAATTTTGTGTACATCTTAACACCTAAGAAAAGTTAAGCATTTTGCAATATAGTGTAGAATTCAATTCATAAAAGTAAACATCAGGAGGACTACTTCATACAATAAGTTAAATTAAAATTCTTAGGACTAAGTTTTTCATGAACATTTTTAAATTTTATAATATCACAATATAGAAAAATTGTTGAAAATAAACATATGTTATGTATA
Source organism: Argynnis bischoffii washingtonia (assembly GCA_033884665.1). Taxonomy (NCBI): domain Eukaryota; kingdom Metazoa; phylum Arthropoda; class Insecta; order Lepidoptera; family Nymphalidae; genus Argynnis; species Argynnis bischoffii. The sequence goes on along the minus strand of CM066616.1, from coordinate 4,614,693 downwards.
AAATTGTTTGAAATTTTGTATGGAATTTGAAAAATTGCATTACTTTTATTTTCTGATTCATCAGCAGTTTCAGCATCAAAACGTTGCAATAACACTCTTATATCCTCATTCAACAAATTCCAGTATCTATTGACTACACACAATACAGCATCGTCTTGAGTTTGTCTTTTCTCTAGTTGCTCAATTCTAGCACGCAATTCTGCTTCACATCTGTGACGTTGTTCAATCCTCTAAAAATTATTCATTATATTAATATTTGTTTTGATCACTTATATTGGTTAATAAACTTTTATGTAATAAAATATGACAATATCATCGAGAATAAAACAATATTATGAATATCTTAGAATTTTTAGATAATGTTGATATTCTTTCATTATAGAATTAAATAAAAAATTACAAGAATTACAATAAAAATTTAGTAAGTGGTTTTGTTGAACATGAATATCTTGAAAGAGATTTAATAACTATTTCTCCTTTGTAAAAACAAACAACAATTTCTTTAGACATTTAAAATATATAAGGGTATGCAATCATATATCTCATATGTGTATGTGTGAAATTCTTCGAGCTGAATAAAATTTACATTTATCAAAATATTCTCATTCAAAAAGATCAGTAATATATATACATACTATCAAAACAATAACATGTGTTGCAAATATCATATAAAGTTCTGTGTAGTCCAATCATACATTCAAACTGGATGTTGAAAAACAATTAGTTACATATAACAGCTGATCATGACATTGTGTTTTGAGTTTTTCTTGTTTCATAATGATCATGAACATTTTTTTAAATACAGTTTGCAAAGTCTTTATTACCTGAGCTAACTTTTTATTTTGGAATTGAAGGACTTTTATGTCCATTTCTTCAAGAGTAGATACTGGACCAATTAAGTGCGGTTCAAAGTGAACCTTTTTAATCGGCGGTTGGCTGCTGCCATTGCTTCCATCATCTGCTGTACGTTTAGACATCTTGATCTGAAAATAGGTATGATTTGTTGGTACTTTCTCGAGAAAACCGTACTATTGATTAGAAATAAACTGGATAATACTAAAGTACAATGGGTGTGGAAGTTTTAACATTAAACATGTCTATCATAGTTTGTCGTATATAATACATACCTGCTTGTCAATATTGACAATTTCGATAATATGGATTTTAAGGTAAATCTATATTAACGAAGATTTTATACGTGTAATGTACAATAAAAGCTTTCATTTTCTATAAACTTTATTCATTTATGTTAAAATAAATTCATATAAAGTATTCAATTACAATATCCATACCACCTCAGCCAATCTAACTATACCACAGGCACAGATTATATTTTTATTAAAAATGTCAAAAATAAATCTTGTTCCTCACGGCACAATCAATAATTTGTACCACAGACTAATTTTGTACGAAATGAATATTAATACCAGTATTTTACCTTCTTGGAAAACTGACCGTTTTTTCACTTCTCATTACACACATGCAAGTCCTGCTAATTCTTCTTCTATACATATCTATAATAAAATTCTAACTAAGCCGAATCTGTACATCAAATATTTTTTGGAAAATCTTATTAAAATAGACATTATTATCGATGCAGAAGCCGAATCTATAGTTTTTATAATTTTTGTCTGTCTGTCGTCTGTTACCACATCACATAAAAACCACTGGAGTGAATTTGATAAAATTTGGTATGATGATAGATGGATATCCGGGTCAACATATAGGGTACCTTTTATCGAGGGAGATTATCTCATTCCCACGGGAGTACACGTTATAACATAACCCAAAAAATATTTATGATCAGAATTTCTTGAAACTTGATATTAATGCTCTTCAATACAATTAAATAAATATGTATTTTAGCGTTTTTTGAAATTCATCCCATAAGGAGATAAAATAAGGGATGAAAATTTGTATGAAACTTACCTTTTTAAAGTTTTATTGTTATAGTTTTAGCGATAGCTAAGCCGCGGGTTTTGCTAGTTTTAAATAATTTTACTAAAAATTAAAAAAATACCTTACTTAAAAAATAAATATTAATTAACTAATCACTTTAGACGTGGAGCAATTGCAGATTTCGGAGGAGCATTTCAAGAGCAATTTAATAGCATATAGCAGAATTCAAAAAAAAATTACACGCTAATTTCTTTCTGGTTTTACTAAATGATTGTGAATTGTTCACAAGAAACTCTTGCCAACTTTAGCGATATTATAAAGAGTAGATGTGTAGTATACACGAACTCTATAGAAATGCTATGGTAGTATACAATATGTAGTCTTCGATTAAAATAAGGGTTCTGGTTTTGCCTTTTGAACCCTTTAAACGGTATATCAAAATAAACAAAAAGAAAGAAATTATCGATTAAGTTATTAATAGGCCATAAAAAAATCTAAGCTATGATTAGAATCGGTCATGAACTACTATATTTATATATAAGGTTTATATTTAATGTCTATGGATGAATGAAAATATATTTTTCTTACAACAATATTTAATTTATTGTGCATATTACATAATTCCCCATAATAAACTATTAGAATTTATAACAGATGTATAAAAATAAATAAAAAATAAGCTTAAATCTATACAGAACAATGTACACAAAAACAATGAAAACTAATTAATAGAATGGTCTTAATTATGAAGCATAATCAATTATTCATTATATTTCTATAAAATATTTGATCTTGATACATCTTAAGAAAAACTTCATATTTTTTGTCATGGAATGACTTGATTTTTTCGTTTGGTTTAATAACTTCTGCTATACCTCCCATATTTTCTACAGCTGCCTGTACATTATTATAATAGCGTGAAGCACAAGCCCCTAAAATGGCTGCTCCAACTAAAACTGATTCTTTTTCAAGTGGCTTTAACACAGGCAAACCTACTGAATCAGCTTGTATCTGGATGAATAATGGATCTTTTGTTATACCTCCACAGATGAGTAAAGATTTAAATGGTGGATAACCCTCTTTCATTAATGCTTCTATAATATGTCTTGTTCCATACTGAAAATAAACCAAAACCATATATAAAGTAATAAAGTATGTAAATATAACCTTTCAAATAAAACTTTAATATATAAGAGTAGAAAAAAACATTATTCAAAATACAATTTCTTACCGAAAGTGCTTGCATAGTAGCAAGATAGAGTATAGCCAAATTTTCTTCACTACTATTTACAGTTAAGCCAACAATCATGCCTTTCATAGTAGGATCAGCTAGTGGAGAGCGATTACCATGAAAATCAGGCCATACATGAAAGTCCTTAGACAGCAAACTTACATCATGTATACCTTGATTATTTGCCATTTTTGTTAACAATGATCGTAAATGAGCCCTGACTCTAAAAATAAAACAAAAGAAGATTGACATTTAATTAAAAAAAAAATTAAAAACAAATTTCAAATATAAAAAATTGAAGTAAATACATACTCTCCAGTACTATAAATATTCAACAATTTTGCACCAGCTGGATGGCTTGTAATAATATGGTCCAATAGCATTCCTGATGCACTTTGACCTGCTTCATTCAGCCACATATTAGGAACCATAGCACTGAAATATGGGCCCCAAACACCTTTAACCATAATAGGTCTTGAGCTGATAGCCATGTGACAAGTGGAAGTACCACATATTAAGCTTAATCTAGTAGACATATTATCATCAATGCCTTTCCCTTTTGCTCCAATCATTCCCACACCACCGGCATGAGCATCTATTATCGAGGCAGCAACTGCTGTACCGGGTAATATACCAAGTGACTTAGCAGCTTCATTAGACAGTCCTCCACAATAATCCCCAGGCATTAAAACTCTCTTGCCAATTTTAATAAAGTCATCATTACATAAATCATCAAGGCCGATTGTTTTAAGAAAATCCAAATTCCACCTATGCTTACCATCTGTTGAACATTCATAATTCCATTTACATACCAATGAACATAAGGAACGACTTAATGATCCTGTTGCTTTCCAAGTTAAAAAATCAGGAAGATCAAAAAAGAAACCATATTCTGGCCAGCTGTTTGGTAAATTTTTCTTTAGCCAAAGAAGTTTTGGCATTTCCATTTCTAAACTTACTTTGCCACCTACATAATTCAGAATTTCATGTCCAGTTTTATTAATAAAATCTGCCTCTGTTTGTGCTCGATGGTCCATCCACATAATGACATTCTGCTCATCATTGTCTGAGTCACTAACTGCTTTTGGATTGCCATTTTTATCCAATGCCACAAGGGAGCAGGTTGCATCAAACCCTATACCTATTATATTTGTTGGGCTAATGTTTTGAATAACATCCTGAAATTAAATTATTATTATTTAAATAATATTATGTAGGCAACATGTACATTAAAAGATTGTGATTATGAAAATTAAATAGTTTTTATTTATAGGAAGCTAGGTACTTCATCCCAAAAGCAATTTTTTTATATAGATACTTAAACCTAGCAGATTCTGGATAATCTTAGTATATTGCTAAAAGTAGTAGTAAAAGCCTGCGTGAACACTAGTTAATAAATTGAAGATTATTAATAATAATTTATTAATATTAATATTAAAAACATAAAATTTATTGCGAACCTTTATAACATATTCACAGCATTTCCATATATCATTAGAAGATTGTTCATAGTAGTCGGGTTTAGGTTTCCATGTTTGTAAGTTTTTAACTGATGTTTTTTTAATATGCCCCTTTTGATCAACTAATGCTGCCCGTACACTGCCAGAGCCAACGTCAACGCCTACAAAATATATGTGCTCCATATCTTTTATGCTGCAAAATAAGTACTTAATAAATTTTAAAGAAATAAATTATAAATTGTTTAGATGATTACATGATTGATGATGAATGAGGATATATTTTATTCAAACAGATTTTTATGCAATGCCACATCATGAATTAGTAAAATTGCAATAATTATTGATTTACTCTGTTCGTACATACCTTAATACTCAGTTTATACATTATAATCATTAAAGTATTATAATGGCCTGATTTATCAACAAATAAATATGTAATAAAACGGTGACCTTGATTGATAAGATGGAATGAACGTGTCTATCTAAAGTCTAACCTCATAGTTCCTTGAACTTTCACATTAGTTAAATTATTTATTTAAGTTTAATTCAATAGCTACATAATATATTTATGAAAAATTTATAATTTTCATAGCTTTAGTTGGGTTATTACAACCTATGCTATGTACAAATTTATCAATATTTAAATTATAAACTAAGTTCTCATTAGGTATTTATTCTCTTATTTGAAAAATATATTTTTACCGCCCTTTACCATTTAAAGTAATAGAAAAAGGAATAATCTCTATGGGTATCCATTGATTTATATCATAAACATAAACGAAATTAAACCTAATATTAATGATAAATAATCATGACAAAGCCAGTGTTACTCATTTGCCGCCAGTAGGCTGTTCAAATTTTGCCGCCCCTATCGACCTCTACAAGTGTCAGTTCCTAGATTATTTTTATTTTTTACAATCCAACGACTTAGTTAAGAATTAAGATTGCACAAGAGTAGTTTTTGGGTATACTTCTGAGCTAATAAAAGCTCAGTCATGTACTACTAATAAGGCAGGATAAAGTAAGGCTTAATACTACTTACACAATAATGTACTTTCCCGATTTCAGTCATAAATTTTTACCAGCCATAATTTCTTGTACTAACATTAAGCAAATTGTTGAAAAATTTGTCTTAATGGTAAACCATATTACATGTTGAATTATTTGTGTTGCCTAATAACATTTAGGTATGATCTGTCTGTCTGTTTGTTCCGGCTAATTTCCGAAACGGCTGGACCGATTTTGACGGAATTTTCACTGGCAGATAGCTGATGTTATAAAGAGTAACTTAGGCTACTTTTATTTTAGAAAAATAATCAGGGTTCCGCGAAAAAAAAAATTAAAACCTATGAAATTGTGAACAAAATCCGCATACGACGTAGGCACCCGAGCAAAACTAGGGTAAATCGCTATATAATTTAAACGAATATCTATATATATTTATGTATACCTAAACATAGCTAACCGTGAAAACGTACCTATACTATACTTATAAATAAATATACAAAAATATACCCTCAAAATAGCCCCTTCAATCAAAATTTATATTTTTCTTGTTACTAGATGTCTTTAAACATTCATTAGTGTTTGTTCTTTTATAAAATACGTTTGTTCTATCGCAAAAGTGCTTTTTGTTTAAATAAAATTGTTTATTTAGCTCAAAAAAAAAATACATATTTTTAATTTGTAATTCTATAACATTAAAAGATATAAAAAGCGATTAAAAAAGTATCAATTATTTTGTTTTATTTTACGTGGTTCGTTATAATTTTCTTACATTACAGGCTATCTATTTTTGAACGGAACCGGAAGCATAATCATAACGTCATGATCATGGATGATTTGTTTATCTGTATGAGATTCAGGCGCGATCTGTCTCAATTCATAATTGTCAAAATCTCAAAATAATACCTACATGAAATATGAATAAAAATTCAAAGCATGTATTGTTAATAAAAAAGTAACTAGCAGCATAAATAAAAAGATTATATGTAAATAATCAAACTGTTTGACATATTTACTTCTTTTCAATATTTAAAAAAATACACATTTCGTATTTAACCATGGTTAGATTTAAAAATAGGTAACACATAAGTAATAATAAAAAATAACAAGTTTTTTTATTTATGTAATATTCAATAAATAGAATAATAAAACTTTATAATTTTTTCAGGTATATAACTATGGAAATACAAGCACCAACAATTCCTGATTGTAAGCCTATATATTTTAAATCAAAGATATTGTATGATACACTAATCGAGAAGATTCAGCAACTACATGGAGATTTTGGTGTGGCTGCCGTTAGAACTGGTTTAGTGGCTAAATATTGTAACGAAAAAACCAGAATAGCAATTATAAGATCAAGACATGGCCCTCACAGATTTGTAACTAGTAGTTTACCATTTATAACAAAAATAGGTAAACTAGACATTACTTTAAAAACTCTTCATGTAGGTGCTACAATGAAGCATAGTTTTAAGTTTATTCAAAAATATCAAAGATCATATTTAGATTCCATGTGGTCAAAACTGAAAACAGACGAGGAAAGAAAAGCTTTAGAATCAGTTGTAATGGACTTTACTAAAACAGATGTTACACTAAATATTGAAAATATTGGCTAATGATTAATGTTAATAATTATTTAGAATATGTGTTAATTACTAAATGATACTCCAAACAAATTACACATTTAAATATAGATATTAATGGCCATTTGTACCGAGAAAAATAAAAATGTAAATGCAATAACTATAAAGTATGTTTAGCAAATATCAATCAGCTTAATTATTAGATAAGCCTAATATACCTAATTCAATTCAATTCTTTAGTTCTATGGCTTTTAGAAGCGCTGTTTGGGCATTAGAGGCTTACACAATTATGCAAATTACATTAAGAATTTAGTGCATTTGGCCTTAAGATTGCAATTTTATGTTACATGTAAATATATGTATATTGACTTGATTTAATAAAAATATAGTCAAACTATAATACAATATTGTACTTATTTTATTATTTTATAAAAAAATTAAGGTTAAGTAAGACTTTCACAAACTATAAAAGCTAAGTGTAAATGATTATATTATGATGAGAAAGAGATGATTAGAATTAAAGTAAAAATTATACACATTAAAAATAAGTTAAGCCCTGTATAAAAATAGTTTTTTTCGTAATGTAGACTCAAATATTGGTACTTGAGCTCGTCGGAGTTCTGTACATATTGATGAAACTGAATCGGTAACTGATGTAAAAATATTTAATAAATCCTCTTGTTTTGCTCTTTGTTTGATTTTGCTACACAAAAATTGTATAAATATTGAACCCAAATGTTCAATTCTGAAGGCCTCATACTCAGGGGCAGTGGCCCAATAGATGAGGAAGTGTGTCTTTTTCAAGTATTTATCATATGAACTCGGCCCATCGGCAACTAATTTTGTATCTATTTCAGCTTCCTGTTCACTCTGACAAGCTTGAATGATTAGTACCTTGGGCATCCCATAGAGTTTATGTGATTCATCAGAATCTAACAAATTTTGTATATCTTGAATTTTAATTTTCATTGAGTCTGCTGTATATATATGACCCCTTACTCCATGAGATAAAATACAAAGCATAAATATACTATCTTCAGGGTGAATTTTATTTTGAATCACATCTTTCAAAAATTGAAATACTTCCTTATGTCCTAAGTTAGATTTACTTATTACAACAAAATTAAGGTCCTTCATTGTTTTTTCTAATGCAATAACATCATAGCTAGAACCCACACGATCAGATAAATTAGTCTTGTTATGAAGTTGAATGCTTTCTTTACTTGGATAAAAATTTTCTTGATTTATAATGCAACATACACCCACTCTATTACGATTCTTTATTATATAAGCATCATTTTGAAATTGAGTATCAGATTTTAGATTAGGGATGGGTTCTTCACCCATTTGTAATTGATTCAGAATGTCATACATTTCCATAAAGTCATCTTTCTTAAATTGAGATGTTTCTCCAGTATCATTTAAATCTGACTTATATTTTTTTACTAACGTGTTACTACTTTGTTGCTGATTAATATTGCTATGATTATTTAATTGACTCTGTATTTCCTTTATAGTCAATGCAAATTCTGTAAGGCCATTGAAGCTCTCAAGTATTCCTACAAGTTGATCCATCTCATATTTGTTAGTGTATGTTTTCATATCTGTATTGTATTGTCCCAATTTAATAAATTTTTTACATATGAGTTCCAAGAAAATTACTTCAGCAGCTTCACAATTTGAAACATCAATTTTATATGATGATAAAGTTTTTTTCAATTTAGTCATATGTTTAATTGTCATGGATTCACATAATCTGTATAAAACTTTTTTCATTGGATCTATATAAATATTAACATGAACATTTTCTGGTAAATAATGTTTCTTTATGTTACTTACATTAAATCCCAATTTTCTTATAACATTATAAAGGCGACATATAGCAAGAGCTTCTAAGAATTCATATTTCCATGTCGGACGACGTTGAGCATATACTGCCCATTCATAAAGCAAATTAATATGATTAACTGCAAGATCTGTTGATACTCTTTGATAAACAATCAGGCGTTGCAAAGCTGTTTCGGGAAAATCGTATAACAAAAATACCAATGATATAATATCATCTGGACTGATATCCTCTTGTACTTTTAAAATAATATCAAGGTCAATAGTATTTATATTTTGAAATAATATATCCTCAGCTCGAGTTTCTGCATCTGATCGTAGCATTTTTAATATCTATTTGTTTCACTCACAATTTATAAACGAAATTAAATAATAAAATATAATTAGCGACTAAAGTACTCGTATACACACAAATAACAATATTAGTAAAAAATGTGCAACTAGAGACACGTTTTATACAGGATATTCCTTTTATTTAATACCTATATAATACATATAAATATATATATGCAGCTACTATGAAGTATGTATTTACAAGTTGACGATGAGTGATGACAATAAAACGTTCGAAACGACTACCAAAGTGTGAAGCTAAAGGATTAATATCAAACAAAGAATCGTTTTATTATGAAATTCAATAAACTTTATTGTGCGATTCAAGTGTTAAGAAATCAGTTTTGAAATAATATATTTTCTGTGCTATTTTATGCAGACATATTATATCTACAACATTTACTTAATATTTAGGTTTTTCTACGATATAAATAACGTATTGAGGCAGTTCCGATCATTCCGAACATGTCATTACGAAACGGGATTTCCCAAAGTATTAATCATTAGAAAATGTATAATTTACAATATTTTTTTTTATTATATATATTTAAATATAAAAGTATTTAAATATAAAGCATTTAAATATAAAAGTATGACGTAGCCTATAAAATATATACAGTCCTAATGATCATAAGATTTTCCGGTAATATAACAAATTGCAATTTTTCTTACAAAATAAGAAAAATATAACAACGATTCCATTCCATGTAGCTTTTATTCTACCGTCTACGTAACTCCTGAAGGCCATTGCTTACCGGAGGACAAATTTAAAAACGTGACATACGAGTCGTATTTTTTAAACAATTGGCTATTTGACAATTCTAACGATAAAATATTTAATCTGTTGGAGACAGTAGCTTATGGGTCCACAATAATTATACAATATGTTTTTTGCATTAAAATAAATTGTAAATATTTCATTTTTGAAAAATAAATTTGAGTTTTTTTATCTGTGGATTACAAATACTGAAACGCTGGCGGCCATGTTTGTGCAGCGTGTGACGTCACCTTTCACATAACAAAACATCGTGTGTTTTATCGTTTGCACTTTGCTGAGAAGATCACTCTAAAATATTTTAATTAGTGCTTGTGAGAAGTTTAACGAAATGGAGCCGGGTTACACAAAAGCTGATAGTGCAAATTTACCAAAAATAGATTGATTTATGGTTGCAAATTTTTTTGCATGTAATCCTGACTTTTGCTCAGCCGAGTTTCGGAATGTAAAAACTTCCGTGTAAGTACCGAAATGAACAAAGTAATTATGTATAATTTAGTAAAGTAAAGTAAAAAGTAAGTAAGTAGTAAAGTAGTAAAAATTTTATAAAATAATTTTAAATTACTTAAAGGTTATGTTGATAATTTTAGATCTTCGCGACAGTCGTATGGTGAATAATAAAAATAATACTTTTAAAATTAATAAAAATAATGTCATAAAAAGAATTGTTTTTATGACATGTTTTATGTACAAAATACTGGATGAAGTTTAATTTATTTTCAGTAAATCAGAGGCTAAATTGATTGCTTTTAAATACTTACATCGAAGTGATCTTCACAAAAAAAATTGCAGATTTATCAGATGTAAAATTCAACTCTCAGCGTGCTAATTGTAACCCCTGCTTTCGACGTTTAGGACATTTAGGGACGTGTATAAACAATTTGTCAGGATATTTAATTGTAGAACTTTTACACATAGGTACGGCACACGTCTTGTAGCTTGTCATTTTCATAAAAAATATTTATATTCTAAATATATATATATATTAACTTATATGAGCTTGCCAATGAAAAAGCTGCAAACTTTTAGCTTAAAATATGTTTAAGAGTTGGAGCATCGTAGCATGGAAAATATATAACATGTTATATTCTCCATGCATCGTAGTTAGCTTTACTTAGTTTATTGAGATATGACGTCACAGCCAGGAATGTCACGTGATGTGCTGTTTTCGCGCGACTTTCAAATTACTGAAAGATTAATATATTTTTTTCCGAATAAATAACGCTTTTTTCAGAAAATAATAATTGTAAGAGGTATAAAATGAATCTACGTATGTTTTAAAATATCTTTCCGAAAACTGTCAAATAGCCAATTATTGCGTCGTATGATACGACACATTTTTTTTTAAATAGCTAAGCATAAGTGATAGGTATGCTTAAGTTCAAATTTGTGTTTAGAGTTTAGACGTCCAAATCAGAACGTTACATTTCAACGCCACTTTTCAAAGAGATATTTGTGTATTTTTTTAGGGTTTTATAATTCAATGAAGCAAGTTTTAAGCCATTAAGTGGGCCGTGCAGCGTGCTACGTAAATGCTATTGTGCTATATATATATATATATATATATATATATATATATATATATATTACTATTTAATATAGAAATCGAATAGAATTAAATGTCGCCCTTTATCTATACGTATAATAAAATTAGCTACTACTCACATAAAAAACCAATATTTATGGTGACGGCCACATTTAAGTTATAATAATAATAATATTCTTTATGGCACACCAAAAAACTAAAAATACAAAAAAAAAAAACTCAAAAGATGCACATCAGCTGCGACCTTAAATAGAGCTGGAAGAGTTAATTTTCATAAAACGATAGGGGGTGTACTTGCTTTATCACGTTTATGTTTTTAAATACTTATAAATACATATATATACATACATATACAGACATACATACGTCATTTAACAAATCAACCAAATAATATATCGAATTATAGCTACTAGAACATAATAGAGGAAATAATAATAATAATGATATTAGGGGAAAGGACTAAGGCGAAAGTCTTAAAGACATAGATAGTAATCTTTTAATAAACTTCTACATTTATCTAGGCTTTTAGCACACCTAATGCTTAAGGGAATAAAATTCCACAGTCAAGCGGCTATTTACCGTAAAAGAATTTGTGAAGATACAGGAAGAGTGAGTAGGAATAAATAAGAAGAGATAGAACGTAGTGGCGCTAAATAACGCACACTTATCAGATAAAACTTATAGTTTCTTGGTAGATTTGCAAGTTTGCAAACAGCTGAATGCTCCATTGATATAACGGTAAACAGACTGCTGTCTTTTCAAGTCTTAACTGCAGTTGAGTATTTTGTGACAAAAAATTACTATATTATTGGATCTGTTTTGTTTGAACAGAGATTTGAACCTGCGACTTAACATAGTAGTGCAACGACGTAGCATTTCTATATAGTTTGTGGCAAAGACGCAGTTTGAATATCCATAGAGTATAACAGACGTCAAGATCTCTTCTTAATCTGTATACTCTGTATTTTTATTTTTTAGTTTGTCAACATCAAATGTCATAATTCATACGTCAACTTTATTTGTCAATTGTAAACCATGTACGTCAATTGTCAATCAGTGTTGCCAAAGTATCGATAGTTTCACTATCGATAGTTTTCATCTAAAAAAGCCCTACTATCGATAGCTATATCGATGTTATCGATTAATCAATAGCATCGATAGCATAGCTATCGATAGATGGAAATGTGACAATACTATTGACAGACCATAATACTATCGATACTATCGATAGTATTGGTGCTCATAAATCATAAACTATTGATAGTATCGATACTATCAATACTATTGACGTTTCGAAATAAAATAATATCGATGCTATCGATACTATCGATAGTTTCAGTTAGTTTCTATTTTTTTGTTTTGAAAAGATCCCTTTTACCTATGACTTACTTATCCACTACCCACTTCCTCTATCTTTTTTAACTATACTATCGATACTACCGATAGTATCGGTAATATCGATAGAACTATCGATATTTTAACTATCGGTCACTATCGATTAACTATCGATTGTCGATAATCGACCGGCATCACTAATGTCAATGCTGAATAGTGAAGCATGAATGCATTTCTCAATCATATGTTCTAGATATTTTATGGATTTTTATGAATTCTTGTTTAAGTATAAATTATGTCTCTTACTAAAATAGAAGTTTTAAGACTTTATAAAAACTTGATGTTATATTCTAAATCTCTAAAATTCACCGACGTTGCATATTATAAAAAAAGAATAGCTAGTGAATTTAAGCGTAATAAAGATCTTGATAAAGCTGAAGACATAACTTACGCGTATAAGGTAAATATCACTATATATTATAAAACAAAGTTCCCCTGTTTTGTTGTTGTTTGTCTGACTGAATGCGATAAACTCAAAAACTACCCAAGGGATTTTCATACGCTTTTTACTAATGGACGGAGTGATTCATGAGAGAGTTTTAGGCGTATATTTCAATATGGGTTTGTGTAAATTGACTGTAATATGATGATGGTCCTAACAAAAAGTCATGCCAAAACAATGTATTACTGAATTATTCCTCTTAAAAAGATCTATTAAACTATAGCAAAGCTATGTAAGGACCCTGAGCAAACTGGAGTAAGTCACTAGTTTTAGATAAAATATGATTATTAAAATTGTATATGACTGAATGTTTAACAAGTAACAATGCTTATTATGAGTCTGAATAATCCATGGTTATTAAACAGAGGAATCTTTGAAATAATTTGAATATATCCATATAACCTTATTATTTGTCTATTGCAATTACATTACATTAATAAACATTTTTTTAGCTACTTTCAATTAGACAAAGTATTACTAGTCTACTTATTGAAATATTTTCTTATTGTAATTTTCAGAAAGGGGAAGCTTTTTTGCAAAGAGGTTCTGTTGTATAAAATGTTGGGCACAAGAAATATATTATTATTCCAGAGATATTGGAATCCATTCATTAAAATATGTGTACCAAAACATACCATAGATTACACACAAGTACCAAAAATTAATGAAAGTGACTTGATAGAAAATTTTGTAAGAGGATCAGGACCTGGTGGGTCTGCTGTCAATAAAAATTCTAATTGTGTAGTTCTTACTCATCTTCCTACAGGTAATAAATACTAAATGATTGACATATCAACATAAACTTATAAATGCTTTTATGAATATGTTTTTTCATGATATTTAAAAATGTACACTGTTAACTTTACTTATGCATTAAGTTAAGTCTACAGGGCTTTATTTTTTTGAAGTTAAACTTCTGTGAATTGTTGTGATTTGAAACTCGATGAAATGAAAATGCGACACTACAAAGAGACAAACACATAAATATGTAGGATTAAGTGGTGAGAGAATGAGATAGATCATAGAATAAATTGCCATGTTGCCATGGTAACCATTGTTATTGTTTGACAAATAATATTATATTCTTTCCATATATGATATTATATACATATATGATTGTTATATGCCTGATATGCCTTATGTAATTATTTAAGATTACACAGGAAGTAAAAATTAATAAAATTAATTACTGAATAATATGTAATGTATATTTGTGTCAAGTAAAATATAAAATAACTTTAAAACTTAGTAAAAATGGTATAAAAAAACCTTATAATTAAATATTAAATATCCTACTCCTGATACTCTATATTCATCTTATTCTCTCATTTACTTTTAGGTTTAAATACTTTTTTGAAGTTTTACTTCTACCATATATGAATTGCACACACACACACTTTATTTTTTTATCTTATATTAATTAAGGTTATATGCATGATGAATTAAAATGATTTCACCACTTGTGCTTGATCATCAATAAAAAAAATTTAAATAATTTGACCAGGTGTTGTTGTCAAGTGTCATACTAGTCGATGTCAGGATGAGAATCGAAGAAACGCACGTGAAATGTTAATATCAAAATTAGATGAAAAATTCAATGGTATAAACAGTGTGTCAGCTCAAAAGAAAAGGATAGAAGAGCAGAAATATAAAAAAACTGAATATAAAAAGAAAAAAAAAGCTCAACTTAAAGAAGAATGGAAGAAAAGGGAGGGATTACTTTAGTTGTTTGCAAAATGTGTATAATGTTTACTTGGCAATTTTAAATAAAAAAAATTATTGATACTTAGTACTAAATAATTAATAGGAATTATAAATACATATAAAACCTTGCTTAGTGTGTTCTTCTATTTAGCTACATTCAGCAGTTTTACAAAATAAAAAAATATATCCTTTATTACAATAAGATCCTTATTTAGTGCTTGATAATATAATAATAATAAATAATGTATACTTCATATTCATAATTTAATATCCAAATAATAATTACAGATCAATTAATAATGTTAATGTTATACTGAAATTATGGACATGAACTGTTCTAATTTGTGCATCTATGAATATGCAGTAGAAAGTTATTAACAGATTTTTTTAATCACTATTAAAATTGTGAAATTATAGAATTTTATGTTTTGATTTAGAATAATTTTTTTGCTTTGGGATATTTTTTACAGTTAGAGAATCGGGGTCTCATCAGGAATAATTAAAAGTTCAAATAGACGTCCACAGATGGCATTATATGCATCAATTTGTTGTTTATATTTTAACTAGCATTGCCCGCGGCTCCGCCCGCGTTCATATGACCAAAAACCAAATTCTTAGGTTTTACATATAAGTATACATTGCAGTTTTTGTGTTTTTTCTCAGAAATGAGATATTTTCCTGCGGTAAAAACTATCCTATATGTTGACCCGTATAACCAGCTATCACCATACCAAATTTCATCAAAGAACCCTCCAGTGGTTTTTCTGTGATGCGGTCAACAGACAGATAGACAGACAGACAAAAATTCTAAAAACTATAGATTCAGTCTCTGTGTCGTTTATTTCAATAAGATCTTTTAAAAAATATTTAATGTACAGTTTCGGCTCAGTTACAATTTTATTATACATATGTACCTATAGATTAAATTAACAAAAGAAAAATATTGATCCGATAAATATAATAAAATATAGAAAATAATGATTGCGTTAGTCAATTTGTGTATGTAATTTTATTTTACGATTTGTATAAATCAGTTTTTAATTTTCATAAAATAAAATAGTTCCACAATTTGCGGTTTAACGACATCTATTGTCTATTCAAGCAAACAAATAGCTTGATTTAAGACATTTTATCTATTATCATAGATCATATACTATATGGATATATACTAGATGGAGCTGGAGCTGTATTATATTTTAAGTACCTGTGCGACCCTTTTTGGTCAAAAGTACAATTTTCTTTTTAATTTGGCTTAAAAGCAAAAAAAAAACTAAAAATTTGTATAAATTGAAAAAAAAAAACAAAAGGAAAAACTCAACAAAGGCGCTTCCCGCTGTCTGTCTGTTCCTATGTTTGCTTAGATCTTTAAAACTACGCAACGGATTTTGATGCGGTTTTTTAAAAACGGTTAAACGTACCTAGGGACGAACCCGAGCGAAGCGAGGGTGAGTCACTAGTGAAATTATAATGCCATCCTTTGTTAGAAAAACAAAACGAAACGTCAAGTTTTACAATTTCTTCAAATGTTTACAATGTACGAAACCATTATGTGAGTCTGACTTGCATTAAGCACCATATTTCACTTGTTGAGGTACTAATTAAATAAAAGATTTTTAAATGAGATAATCTTTTTTAAGACTAGAAGGCTCTGCCTGTAATTCAATCTGCTAGAATAAATATATATTAAGAATATTAAGTTTAAACGAAAAGCCGTTTTCTCAAAAACGGCTGGTGGAGTTTGTGTCTTTCTTATTAATAATTATAGAACAGCTATTAACTTGAATAAAAATGAGTTAAAATTTATCTCGACCACCAGTTAGTCACGGGTGTTAGCAGAATTACTTTCTGGGAGTGCATTTGTTTCCATATATTAAACTATTAACTTATCTATTAACGGTTAGTATGGAATAGATAGACTTTTATATACCTATAGCCTATAGCTTTCCTCAATAAACTATCTGATGCAAAAAGAATTTTTCAAATCTGATTAGTAGTTCTTGAGATTAGCGCATTCAAACAAACACTCTGCCTCTTTATGATATTAGTATAGATAGGTATTTTTTATTAATGATGATAACAAGAATCTATATATTAATACGTGAAGCACAAACTTTGTACCCCTTTTTACGAAAATTGCGCGGAC
The DNA here is from genome assembly GCA_033884665.1 of Argynnis bischoffii washingtonia. Taxonomy (NCBI): domain Eukaryota; kingdom Metazoa; phylum Arthropoda; class Insecta; order Lepidoptera; family Nymphalidae; genus Argynnis; species Argynnis bischoffii. Next base: position 4,597,329 of record CM066616.1, on the reverse strand, counting down.
GGGCGAGTATGAAGTTTCCCACACTTATAGTTTATATATAGAAGGAGTACAGAATGCTAATGTTAAAAAAAAAATTATGCATAAAAAATACATTAAATCAATAAAAAAATCATTACACACGCTACCATGCATTTGACACACACGCATAATATAATATACGCTTTTGTTTATTGTTAAAGTCTGTGGTCAAATTGAGAATAGATTAAGATTGTAATACACGCAAGACAATAAATATATTAATGAATTATGGTCGATTTTCAACTACGCGGCAATCACTAGTTTAATTTATTTCGTAAATAGCGCATAGAAGTGCCTCATATGACTTCATTTACAGCAGCATTTATCTTTATTTTCATTTTTAGCAGACTCAATTTCTATGGTCATTGGTCATATGCTAAATAGATGTTACCACTAAGCGATATATGTCATACGTATATTGCCTACCTCAAATTCACTATAATTGTTTGCGTATATAGATTGATTTTACTTGTAGTAGGTACTTTGTTTGAATAAAGTATACCTACGAAGAATGTTTTTTTTTAATTTTCAATAATAAAGTAACTTATACACGGATAGTTAATAAGTTAGCTGTTAGAGGAATTTCCAAGTGTTTCAATTAAGGTTATTTTGAAGGTAGTTAAGTCGACTTCTGAAGTTATATTTCAATATACATAGTATTTATATACTTATATGTACATATGTACATCCATTGCTCGCCAAGCTTTCAAACGTCTTTGTTAACGTAGGTATGTTTTAATCCTACTTTATTGCTGAGTTGTGTAATGTAATATGTATGTAATTCAGCCCCGCTGCTAGCTGTTTGAAGTTTGAACGCCCGCGTGCAATTCCAATTACGCCGAAATTTGCTAGAAAGGTGACTCATGTAAACTGTTAGATAAGATAGATTAAAATAAGGGTGTCACTGCATACTTAGGGGTGAAAAAATTTCAAGTTCACATAAGCGTGTGGGGTATATCTCGTGGGTAGTATCTCTGTATAGGTTTTTAAAACTTCAGACAGAGGTTTTTAAAAATTAGAGATTTAGAAGAAAATAACTCTATAACGGTCCATTTATAATAATTTATCTGAATTTTAAATATCTGTTTAGAGATACCTCACACGCTTATGTGAATTTAATTTTCTTTCAGCCCTCAGTTACTTGTAGATAGATACATAAGTACAAACCTATATTTTTATTTTTTGTAATTTAACAACAAAATTGTCTTGCGGTTTACATAATATACTTACCTATCCAGCAATGGAGCTCTAATAGTCTCTGAGTAAAATGATTGTTACATGCGGACAGACGGACATGGCTATTGACCTATTTATATGAGTTCCGTTTTAGCCTTTTGGATAGGGAACCCTGATAATAATTCGACGATTTCGCACTCGTCTTTTTTTTTTGAAGCGATAACTTTTTTAATGTTATAGGTATTATGACAATGACTTTGATCATTATATAATTGCCCAATTTGCCACCCCCCTGGTCGTGCCGCCCTCGTGTACAGTCAGCAGGAAAATGTTTATTTTGTAACTTATTTATTTATTAAAAATATCTTTAATTAGCTACGTTAGTTAAAGCTCTTGGGGTACGAGCCCAGGGCTTTAGGCTTAATGCGAGCTAAGAGCTTTCTAACCGTTGACGTTCAAATAACAAAGGCTTTCAAATCTAAAGTACCTTAAAAACATACTGACCGTCCTCATTTACATATTTTGACTACATAAAAAGTTTCCAAACTTTGTACTCATGGTCATTTTATTCGTTTTACTCTAGCTATTTTGCATTCTATTGTGTAAGTTTCCTTTTTCTGCTGATATTAAAAAAAAACGTTTTTACTACACTTCATTAATAAATGTAAGAACATTAACTAGTCTTATTAAATTATTAAGAAATTGAATGAAAAATGAGTGAAATACACGAATAGATTTTAAAGCATAATTTAATTTATTTTTTTCGTACCTGTACCTACTAGTGCTTGCTCTTGAAAGTTTATATTTTATCTTTCAAAGTATAGGGAAGTCACGCCTCACGTGTCACTAATTACCTATAATCAATCAATGGAAAAGATTATATCATAAAAGTATTTTTGAGTTTCACTATTAGCATTGAAAATATAATGTACCACTGTGTAACCTAATAATAAACTTTTTATTTATCACTAATATGTATTTAAATTACATACTTTGAAATGAAACTATCTTTTCGCATTTTATTTTGTGCGGTTTTATTTTATACGTTTTAACGGTTAGTGTAGATTACTCAGAGATGAGATATTTTCTCGCAGTAAAAAATATAGGATACGTTGACCCGGATAATCAGCTATCATTATACCTTTAATCAAAATGTGTCCAGTAGTTTTCTTGTGATGCTAATTCTTACAGACAGACAGACAAAAATTCTAAAAACTATAGATTCGACCTAGGTATCGATAATAATGACTATTTCATTAAGATTTTCCAAAAAATATTTACAGTTAAAGTACCTACTATTCTTTAAATGATTAACTTTATAATTTTTATTTACAAATGTAATGTATATTTTTTTATATTTGTGAGGAATATTATTTATCTTTTTTTCGCAGATATCTTACAGATAAATAAAATTGAATTTTTTACTAAATGCATATGAAATTATATACTGTACGCAGTAAAAAAAACACACACAATTTTTAAAATGTAGGTTGGTAGCTTTTTTTAATAAAAACAAACCTGTGTCTTAATTCTATACTTACCGTTAAAACGTACCTAGGGACGAACACGAGCGTAGCGAGGGTGAGTCGCTAGTCTAAATTAAAACAGTACAATTTTATTTCTTTCACTTTTTCTATATATTATGTATTTTCCTTCATGGTAAGCGGATTATAATGCACCCTCTTGCTCCCCCTCATAATATTTATTACTGCTATATTACCTAAATAAAAAATATAATTAAGTCTCTACAACTGATTGTGGAGATCCAAGCGTATACTACGAGTAAAAGAAAAATCTCGTGTTTTTCCCCTGGATATTCCAAGCTATAACTTTTGTTAGAATATACAGTCCATGTCGTTTTATATTAATTTAGGTGTTTATCTTACAGTATATCTCCGATTTAGTGGAATTACGATTATACTTACGTTACGGTTACCGCGAACTTAATGAAATCCGAAAGATATAGCCTCGGGAACCAAGCTGGAGAATCTACGAGTAGAAATTGTGCCTACAAGGTTGTTATTATGGAAATTAATGTATAAAATTAAGAAAAGTGGGGTTCATTATTTAAATAAATTAATAAATATGTTGGGACGTTAACACAGCACCATCTAGTTCCGTGGTAAGCTACGAGGCCTGTGTTATGGATACCAGATAGTTAATACACTACATATATATAACTTTAAAACATACATATTATAAATATAAACACCCAAGACTGGAGTACATTCGTGCTCATCACACAAATGAATGCCCCCGGCGGGACTTGAACCCGCGACCGCTGGTACAGCAAGTAAGGTTACTACAAACTGAGCCAAAACATGTCGTCATTATTTGCTTTTGTATATCCAAAATATATTCTCTAATATCTTATATAAGTAAACTTCATATTTATGATAATAAATCATCATCAAATAGGTTGAATAAAATATATATTCCTAATAATTGTATGTAGACCTAACTGCCTTGTTCATACTGTTCCGACCTTGACCCAAATATCGAGTTCTGTGTGCCCTACAATTCCCGGCTCGGTTTCAAAACGCGATTGGAGCTTAAAAGATGAGGTAATTACGATGAAACATGTTGTGTTAAGCTTGCAATCCTATTCAAAGCTTATGTCCAGGCACATTAAAATAATGAATCTATAGGTATTTCAGCTACATATAGGTACCTAATGCCCATGATGGATGGTGTGGTTAGGATCTGTTTATTTAATATCCGTACAGTAAGAAACGTTTGTAATAGTTTCATAAATGTTTGGTCCAGATTTGGTTGATAAAAGAAGCTGCATAATGCACTGCTGTTGAGTACATTTTCACAATTATATTAAATGAAGGTTTTATTTGATTGGTATAAATTCAATTATGCTGTCTTTTGTTGTAGGTTCAAGATTTACAAAGGATTTACTCCCTTTGTTTACATAATTAATCTATACATATAATAAAACTGTAGAGGTCAAATGTCTGTACATAGAAAAAAAAATTGCTAAAAACCGATTCGGGGGGATGTAAGAAGAGAAATAGAACAAATCCAGGTTTTTTCAATTTCTTTGTTTCTCTGTCTATTTATCTGTTTGTACGGGCTAATCTCCGAATCGATCGATTTATATTCTCGGTCAACATTTTAGATACTTTTCATCCCGGAAAATTAAAGAGTTCCCGTGGAATAGTTAAAAAGCTGTAGTAACTTATATAGCTTAGTACACAAAAACTACTGATTGGATTTTAATGAAACTTTACAATAATATAGTTCACACATCACAATAACAAATAGGCTACTTTTTATCCCGGAAAAGTGTACGGTTCTCGTGAGATAGATTTGTTTTTTATGTCTATGTTTAGAATAATAATCTTATTTCTCCGACCTCCTTCATGTCTTTTCCAGTTTTAGTGGCATTGGCACTGCCAATGTAACCATGCTCTTCTAGTACGAAAGTTGAAGCCATTAACAAGAGAATTGAATTGAAATTATGACAGATGGGATGTGAAAATGTGTATACACGATTTCTCAGTACCGTCACTACACTCGTTGTAACAATAAATGCAAACGCTAATATTTTTAATTAAACATAAATAAACTTTGTTTTTATCTTAATTGAAAAAATAAAATAAAAATAAATTATCATCTCGTTGACTTTTTTTCACCAAACTTCTTTTAGATTTTTTATAGAAATATTTTCGTTTTAAAGGTAGAGTGATATGATCATGATATGCAGCAAGTTAGGTACTAGTTAGTTAAATTTTTCTTCACTGTGTGAAAGTTTATGAAAATATTTGGATATTAAGGCATTTGTAACTAAATAACATGTACAGAGACATTGTTAAAAGGATTGAATTTAGATTACTTTATTTTATTTTGTTAAGGACCTCCAACAAAAGATATAAACTTTACATCGCTTAAGAACATAAAAAGTAATTAGGAATTACAAAATGTGTGATCCTTTACTTATAGGAGACCACAGCTTGCTCATTTATGTATTATAAGTTAAAACGAATTAAAAAGATAAAGTTTAGGTAGGTACATTTCGAGAAACATACGTACTGAATATGTTCAGTTTCATAAGAAACGTATTTTACGAGAAAAGCCACGGACAAAACTTAAACATGAGATTTATTAATTAGAATAAAATTGAGCTAACTTTAGCATTCTCGTTAATATTATTTATTACTAGAAGAACCCGCGGCTACACCTGCGTTTAATCTACAAAAAAAGTCTTTGGCTTTATATTATATAATGTACTTATATTATGTTATTCATACAAAAATACTAAAATAACGATAAAAAAATGGGGGATGGTGGTAAGAGGGTGTAAAATATGAGTCATGTATCAGTGGAAACTTTATTGGTCTATGTTCTATATATATAATTTATTGTATAAATACTTGTAAACACTGTTTGTGAAAAAAAAAAAATAAAAAAAAATAAAAAAAATACTTTACGACCTATTCTCATACCTACCAAATATACAAAAAAATATCATTAAAATCGGTCGAGCCGTTTCGGAGGAGTGCGAATTGCGATCACAAACACTGTGACACGAGATATTTATACATTAGATTATGACTATTGCTTTTATGTATATATATTACATTATACATAAATAATGTGTTCCTGACTCAATTGACCGATCCGGTCATTTGTATGGGAGATGTTATAGAAAAATAACCAGGAAGACAAACAATGAACGAGGGCCCATGGTCTGTATCTATATTTACTACCCACTAGACTATCGGTCTTTTCCTTTTTTATATCATTACCTTGTACAAGTGAAATAAAACGATAAATCACAGTCTCTTGACCCACATATCCCCTAGCCTCTCATATTGTTCCTTATGAATTATTTACAATTTTGACCTTTGGCTTAAAATGAAAGCTCTTTGCTCAAAATTTAACTGCCTTATATATTTACAATATAATGCATTAAAATATAATAAGGAAAGAATTTATAATATGCAATAATATAAATTATTCGAATTTTATGCCTCATCTCTGCTTTTAATTTCAAGAAAAGTAGCTATAATATTGCCATAATTAATATTATATTGTATTTTTTTTTAATTGAAGTTGTTAATTTTAAATGTTCGATTATTATTATTTTTAAAAGTCGAAAAATTATAATAAAACTTCGATTTAGGAAAATCTTCAAATAAAACGTTATCATTACCTAAACGTAAAGCGTCTTAAAATCACATGACAATATCAACTTCAGATTCATTGATTTGTATGTTGTATTTATATTAAGTATGAGAAGAGCTTTTACATAAATAACCACAAAGAAAGTGCAGAAAGCTTCTAAAAATAAGCGTTTCTGCTATGTACGGAAAAAGAACTGTAGAGTTCTTTATTTCTCATAGTGTAAGAATTTGTGGGTGGTTTTTATTATATAACAACTATAACTTATAAGTATCTACTATAAACAAATATAAAAATATAGTTATTAAATGGTTTAAAACTTCTGTAATATCTATTATATCTAAAATTACAAGTATAATTAATCTCATATATTTAAGTGAGCAATTCTTGTTTATTTATATATACCAGCGATCTCGGAAACGACTGTAATGATTTCGCTGAAATTTGGTATGTGGGGGTTTTCGCGGGCTGAAAATCGATTAGATTAGTTTTTTGTCAGGGAAAATGCGTGTTTTCGACTTTTCATGCGGTTTTCAATTCCACGCAAAATATGGTCGCTAATTTCGCAAGCTCGGGCATAAGCATCGTGGTCAAGCGGTCAAGGCGCAAGATTGACAATGACAGATGTCGGATTCGAATTCCGGTCGAATACAAAGTTCTTACTTTTGTTTTTTTTCGTTTTTATTCAAGTTTTTAGTTTTTTTTGTTTTTAAGCCAAATTAAAAAGAAAATTGTATTTTTGGCCAAATACTCCGAGCGAAACTTAGGTATATATACAAAACCAACATGTGTATCAGTGGAAAAAAGTCAAAATCTTTTCAGGAAAACTTCCATAATTAACTCGCGAAATCAATTCCTTTGAAATCAGCTTAATATACATATGTACCTATAATAAAATATTAATTTTATGCTAGAAATGAGATACATAAAAATAACAAGGTATTCAAATTTTTCCATACAAAATATAGAAATCTTTCCATCTTCAAAGTCGATAGGAAATACATGGATTTGATCCGATTTACCTAATAGGATTGACCATATTTTTGACAGAAAGATTTGGTTTGCAATAATATAGCAATACCTCTTAAGCTTTGTGGAATTTTAATATCTAAACGTTGATATCGAGATTACGCTTTTAAACGTAAATCTTTTTATATCTAGATATTATAATATCATGGCTTTAATGTTTCCAAAAAATAGCTTATAATTTTTTAACTATCTAGGTTCTGCATGCGTGTTCAAATGTTTTTTTTTGAAGTAAAACTTCTTTACGCACTCTTGACTTGGGGAGTAAGCTGGTGAATACGTTACAAACGTTTGTTGCCATGGTAACCGTTGTTATTGTCTCCTGTTTATATTCTTTCCTTAAATGATATTCTATAAATATATGATTGTAATATGCCTAATATGCGTTATTTTTAGTATCTCACCTATCCTAATTATTTAAAACATAAATTGAATTTCATAAAGAGTACTGATAACCTACAGAAGTTTTACTTCTTTCGCGTGTAAACATTCATAACGCAGTCTTTAATTTTTTTACTAACCAAAGTTTTTATCAAAAGAAAACGTCACATGGGAGAAAAGAAATATTATAAAAATTTAAATTATTTTGAAAAACTATTGAGCGGTTTTTCGTTTCTAATCCTTCATTTGTAAACTTAAGCTTAATTTTAGTAGAATTTTGTCCCAACTGAAAGGGTTCATGCGGTGTAGGGAATTTTCAAAGTTTCTTCAAATATATAATTGAGAATCAAACGAACTTACCTTGTGATGTTTGATTGCTAATTATACGAATGTCTCGAACGAAGACGATTAGGTTTATAAGCAGCAATACGCCAGATTGACGCTGTCCTAGTCACACTTTTAAAGTTATTTTTTTATTAAAAGGTTTTTTTACTCTTAAAAAGAAAAAGTTTAAACTATTCCTCTTTTGAATTAGTTCTTTAGCGAATGTCGCTAAAGAACTAATTCACCACACCAACCATCACACCATTTTGTTTCATATGTCACTATTCAGAGCTTATTTTTAGATTAATCACGGGTTTTTAAAAAAAATACGGCCAGGGTGGGATTATAATCATCTTCGTTTGTGACACTCGTATAATTAGAAATCAAACATCACAAGGTAAGTTCATTTATTCTGAATTATACTTCGTATCTCTCGTACTCTCTCGAAGATGATTAGGTTTACAAGCAGATATTTAGAGCATCAAAAATAAAACATAAAAGCGATCAATATTACATAATTTTTAACAATTAAATTAATTATTAAAGTAATTAATTAAAAATTAAAAAAAAAAGATAAAGTGAAACAATCAAAAATTATATGAAATAATTATTATAGTACGAGTTTGATTTTAATCAACTATTGAAATATTGTGTCTACAAATTCAGTTCGAAAAAGTCTAGTACAGTATTTAAAGATTAAATTGGAGGATTCTGACCGATATGCTGCTTATCAAATAACTTGCGAGATAAACGCCAGATCTAGAAACAGCTGAAGTCGAAGCATGTCACGTGTTATGAGCACCGTGTAAATTAATATCAAAGCCTCCTTCAGAATGTTATTCAACCAGTGAGAGAATGTCTATTCGTGCTCCTTTTTATGTTGGTTTTGGTAGCGCATAAAGAGGGAACCTTATGATCGCAAAGCAGAGATTTTGAATATATACACTCTGAGACAAAGCTGGATGCGCGATACATATTTTCTTTTATATAAGGCAATACAATCAATTGTTAAAGAGCATTCGGTTTTAAGATCTTTATTAGATTATCAATTTTAATTTGAAATGAATCAAATACTATATTATAAATTTTATTAAATCGAGATTCTATATTCGTGGTGCAGATGTTGATGTGTAACTTTTTAATGGTAAATCTTTTAATGAAATCAATTTACTCGGATAGTAATTGGTGAGAAAATTTAATAACCTATTTCGATCCCTAGTACTTCCATATTTCAGTGCAGGAGGTTTTATGCAATAAGCATCAGCATTAAAATTTTATGTAGTACGCTGAGTTTATTGATTTATAAATCTATATTTAATACATATTTTTGTATGCATCGATTTCTAGGTAAGAGATTTACAGTTTAGAGGAAAATTCAGTTACATGTGCTTTACGAGTAAAAGTAAATAAGGATTTAGATTGAGTTTTGTCTATTCCGAGAACTGAGAATAAGAGATTTTCGGTTTAGGATGGTCTAAAGAAATCTTAATATACAAGCATTATATAAAAAAAAATTAAGTAGGTATATTTATGTTAAATAAACTTATGTTAAATTTTAAACTGATATCAACTTAGTCTAAACAGCTAAATCAAATAGAGTAGGTGACTCAGAAACGTTCCTTGAATCTTTACTTTAAATGCTAACAAATTTACCGTTAACAAGTAAAAAAGAGTCTGAACGATTAATGTAGATGTATATTTTTATTTAATTTGCATCAAAACAGAGATCAAGATCTTTTTCTCTAATCCATTCAGGACATTTTTGACCCCCCCGTAACTTCGTTGTAAATAAAGTTAGAAGCCTAAATTTTCAGTGACTAAGAGGACATAATATAACTAAGTATATTCCCAAATTACATTCAACTTGAACTTGCAGTTTAAGAAGTATTGCATGTCAAAGTTCTTTGATTTCGTCACTGATTCACTCATCGATTATCAAAATTCTAAGATAATTCTAGCAGCTAGCTAGCTAGATGGCCAAGTCATTCTATTTATTACAGAAATAAACATATCTAAAACATTTAATACTACTACCCTCTTAATTTTTAATATATTGGTATAATGTGTTTAAGTTTTTACTCGTAAAATTAAAGCAAAATATGTTTTTTATGATATAAGTTATTGTATAATGCTAAGTAGATAACTCAATAGTGAATAAGTTATGTAGTGATTTGTCCGACGACACGATGTTTGATATACCTATATAATATGTTTAATTTCTCTGTAACTGAGAAATAAATGTCTTAAACCATAATATTGATACGGTCACTATAAAATGTTGTTATTTAACTAATTAGGTAACAATTTATGACAAAGTTGTTGGATAGATACTTCCATAGATAGGTACTGTATAAATTAACCGACTTGGTTTTACATTAGATCTCAGAACTTTTTACGGTAGAGGAACTGCGTTGCGAGACTTCCATATTATAATATGTAAAAAAAATTTTACACGTTACGTTTTTGATGGGATATAATATGTGTCATAATGTAAAATTAACTTAAAAAAAATATAACCCCCCATTATTCTTTAAAGGATTACGAAGGGAAGGTAAATCGCACTATTATAAATATATAAATCCATGGGATGGTATGTGTATGATAAGGTTTCTATAGAGAAAACGCATTTATATTGCCAGTAGAAAACTGAAAAATTTCTATTTATATTGTCTACGCCTGGGGAACAGACACCTGAAAGAGTCTATTACTACTAGATTTTCATTAAGTACCTAAATATTTACTTTGTAGTATAATTTAATGTACCTTAAAAAAAATCTTTGTTTTTCTTTAATAAAATACCTTTTATTTTATTAAGGATATTTGTCTACACAAATTCCTTTTATCTCATATAATTACATTTCATATTAACCGTGAGTAATAAGATTTGCGGATACTTTGTAAGTTAATGCTTAACGTTTTTAGCTGTCTTAGTTTTTATCTTAACAGGCAGGCATTATCGTTACTGGTGTATAAATAAAATTCTAATAAAATAATTAAATGCTTAAAATATTTATTAATTATTTTCTTTATATTTTATACTAGATTTTAGCTACTTTATATATATTTATTTGATTGTTTTACGTTTCTGCTTACTAAAACATACTTTTATCATTAAAATTTAAATGGTCTATGAGTGAATTTAAAGTAGGTATGATAGAAGTATTGAACTAATATGATTATTTTTGAACGATATTAGGGATCCTAAGCTAATATCATATAATATGTAGACTAGAGGCTCACCCTCGCTTCGCTCGGGTTCGCCTCTAGAAAAAAAAAAGCATAACCTATCCCACAGGGACAGTACATTTTTCTGGGATAAAAAGAAACCTATTTGTTATTTTGATGTATGAACTATATTATAGTAAAGTTTCATTAAAATCCAATCAGTAGTTTTTTGTGTACTAAGCTGTATAAATTACTATAATTTTTTAACTATGTCACGGGAACTCTTTAATTTTCCGCGATGAAATGAATCTAAAATATTGACTGGGGATATAAGGTACCACCATGCAAAATTTCATTTAAATCGGTTCAACAGTTTCGGAGATTAGCCCGTACAAACAGGCAGAGAAACAAAAAAATTGAAAAAATCTGGATTTGTTCTATTACTCTTCTTACACCTCCAGACCTCCGTGAATCTATTCTATTCTAATAAAATGTTATTTCTTTAACTTTTTCTATATATTTTCCTTCATTGCAGGGTGGTGTAAGTGCACCCCCTTGCATCCTCCTCGCGGTGCTCAGATGTTGAGATAATTTTAACGATTATTTAATGATAGACGATTGAATCAATGAATGATAGATGATACTGCGTCAATAACAGCCGCATATTGTAGCAGCTGCATTTGAAAAGCGCCATCAAATATGCACTATCTCGAAATAACGTAAAAGCTTGTATATATAGTGATAATGAATATAACACATTAGTGACATAATTTTGCTTTGCACAGCGACATTCCTTGGTAAACTGCAAATATTCTCGTGGGAACTACTATGTAACTACTATAAAGCCTATATGCTAACTCGATGTACATAAAAATATGATGCAGTGTAAAAGAACAATCCAACAAACAAACATACTTTCACATATCTAATACTAGCGACTTAACCTCGCTTCGCTGGGGTGTGTCCCTATGTACCTTTTAATTTTTTTGAGCGAAACCCTAATTCATTTTCTAAAATAAAAGTAGCCTAAGTTACTCCTTATAATATCAGCTATTTGCCAGTGAAAGTCCTGTTAAAATTGGTCCAGCCATTTCGGAGATTAGCTGGAACAAACACAATTTTTTTTTTTAAATTGTGTTTTTCTTATAAGTACCCTATATAATTCCATATGCATTTAGTATAAAGCTGGTATTTTGACATTACAAACAGACACTTCAATTTTATTTATCTGTATAGATAAGTAAGAATTGTAATTTCATTGCTTTTGAGTAGTTCGTACATGCGAGTACATGACCATGTTTCAAAGTGTAGTAGAAACCCGCCGAGTCTCAACAGTATCTACAAGTAAAGTGGATTGGAAAATATTTTAGGATCAGCCCAAATTGATTTAGACAGAAACATAAAGTTATATTCATCGATTTACTAGATTACTTACTTTCTTTCTTAAATTTTTCAAATACACAATATACATATTGAGATATTTTAAAGAATAACTTGATTCTCTTGTGTAGTGTGTATATGTGTAAGCTTCTCTGATACCTATACATTATATTGTATTATTTGTATTAAAGTACACATTAAATTTAAATATAAATATGTTGGGACATTAACTCACAACACCATCTAGTTTCATGGTGAGCTACGAGGCCTGTGTTATGGATATCAGATAGTTGATATACTAAATATATATACACATATATTAAATACTTACATATTATAAATATAAACACCCATGACTGGAGTACGAACATTGTGTGGGATTTGAACCCGCGACGCGACCGCTGGCATAGCAAGTAGGGTCAACTGAGCTAAACATTGCATTTGATTTCATTTCATTGATGTATGTTCTTAAAAGACTACATTTTAAGATGAGTTTATGTAAACTCTTGGGCATTAAAGAATTTTATAAAACTGTATTACAAATGGATATAATATTTTTTGTCAAATAAATTAAAACATTAATTTTAATGTAAGTTTTACATACTATAAGAACTTTTTGATAGTCAAACAATGTTATTAAAACAAAGTAATAAAATTTGATTTATATATAATAGTTCATCACTTACGTATTATATGAAAATGGTATATTTTTACAAATGAAAATTTAAAGGTGCTATTATAAAGCTTTATCCTGGAAGAGAATTTCTCCTTAATCCGATATTCTTTTTCCTTTTACATCTAGATAGTACGTGTTTGATGAAGTTGTTTATTAGAAAGTTTTGCCTCAACCATTGTGGGATAAACAACATTGTTCTGGCCAATAAAATAATATAGTTGCCTTCTACCCGTCAAAAATAATCATGTCACAGAATTTTGATCTTAGCGGCTGAATCCCAGAGAGATTATTGTTTATTTATCATAGTGTAAATGCGAACAAGTGATTTGTAACCCCATTAATTTTCCAATTGTGGGCTACTGAGATTTTTTTAACAGATTCAATTACTTTTTTGGCCCTACTCAGGACTCTGGGCTTGAACCCAGAATTTCATCTGCTGCAGCCGTATAAAATATCCGCTAGAGTTAGACCAACGTGGTAGGTACCCTCCGACCTCAGTCAAACTCATACCCAAATCATACATCATTGCCACACCATGGTCATCAGAATACCCCTCAATCATGTATTATACGGGTTTTCATATGAAAAATGATGTAAGTCAAGCAAATACTATCTATCAAACCCGAGAACGGAAGCGTGATTTCATAGGATAGAATCGAGGAGCAGAGAATTGCGAACGAATATGATATTTGCGATATAATCTTGAATTTCTATCTTTATACCTGATATTATACTATGGAATGGAATATATATTCTGATTTAGCATTCGCTGGTCTTTATATAGTTGTATAGATTAAACTTTCTTTACGACAGATATCGAATCGCTTACATAATCCATACTAATTAATATTTTATATGCGAAAGTAACTCTGTTACCTTTTCACGCTTAATCCACTAAACCGATTTAGATGATATTTGGTATGGAGATAGTTTGCGACCCTGGGAAGGACATAGGATAGTTTTTATCCCGGAAATCATCCCTTGAGGGGGTGAAAAGTGCGATGAAAGTTGTATGGGGAATCATTTCTCATGTAAGGAATATATAAATCTTTTAATTTTTAAAGTATAAAATATTTTTAAATAAAAATCGTATATTGAAATTCTGTCTAGGGATACAAAACGGCGTGTAAGCAAATAAAGTATAAGAATTTCTAATAATAAGAAGAGATGAAAAGAAAAAAATGTTATTCAAATTCAAATAAAGGTTAAAATAGAAAGGCTTTTTTATTAAAATTATTTCTTTGTAAATTTTTAACTCGCTTTATTATTATGCTATTACAGCCAACTCAGCTTCGTTCACTGATACTGAAGTAAAACTTAGTTGTGTACAAGAGACCAAAATTAAAATAAAACTAAATAATGCTAAAGTTGTAATTTACAATTGATAGTTTCTATGCTTAGAATACCATATGTATTTTTCTGATGTTTCTTTAAGGCTAATAAATTTTTGTATACCTAATTACGTATTAAAGATGAGCTAAAGTGAGATTTTCCACGAATATTACAGTATAATGATCGCTTTGAAAAATAACGTGCAATAAATATATGTACAATGTACATATATAGAAATAATTGAACGGACTGTTCAAGCTCGGGATGGTTGACGCTCTATGGGGAGGCTTTTATTCAGTAGTAGACGCGGTAGGCTGAAAAAGAAAATTAAGTAATAACGGGAAATAATTTTCGGAATATTTTCTCATCAAAATTTATCATTGAATTTTTGGGTAAAAAGACGAAAATAAATCTTTGAGGAAATGAAAATAAGCTGTCTTATGTAAAGCGTTGTGTTGTATTTTTATTTCTATATCTATTATAAGTCATCTAAGAAAAGAATATTTAATACTAAGTACCTTCGCGACCGAGCTTCGCTCGGAGTTCTTTTTCGTTATATCGTATTTTTTAGATAAAAAAAAATAAAAACTTGAATAAATACAAAAAAAAAACAAAAGTAAAAACTTCGTATTCTGACCGGGACTCGATCCCGGGCATATGTGTTGTCTAACTTGCGCCTTGACCGCTTGACCACGATGTTTATATCCGAGTGTAAGAAATTATCGACCATATTCTGCGTAGAATAATGCAAAAGAAAACCGCATGAAAACTCGAAAACACGCATTTTCCCAGACATGAGACTAATCTAGATCGATTTTCCGCCCCCGAAAGCCCCTACATACCAAATTTCAAAATCGTTAGAGCCGTTTCCGAGATCGCAGGTATAAATAAATAAAAATATTAAGATATACATATAATATACAAGAATTGCTCGTTTACATATATTAGATAGATAGTAATAAATACTAATTGTTAAACGTAACGTCACCAAACTGTCTAGTTTACAAACTGTCTAGACTAGAATAAGGCAAAAATAAGTTATTTAACGACACGTTTGCTCAGTTTGTAGTGACCCTACTTGCTATGCTAGCGGTTACAGGGGTTACAGGGGCATTCATTTGTGTCATGAGCACGAATGTTCGTTCTTCAGTCATGGGTGTTTATGTTTATACTATGTATGTATTTATATGAGTAGTGTATCAAGTATCTGGTATCCATAACACAAACCTAGTAGCTTACCATAGAACTGGATGGTGCTGTGTATTAATGTCCCAACATATAACAACTTATATTTGTAGACTCATTTTTGTCCGCTATCTAAATCTTTTATTAATTTGATTTTCTTTTATTTATTTTATTACTAAATTCAAAGTATATTTTTATAGCATCAGATTAAATTTTTATTTTAAAATGAAATCCTTCAATATTGTTGCAAGCGCTACGCCGTAGCATGTAGCTCGTAGCAGGCACGAGATTACAGGGTTATAAGAATAGAATGCAATAAAATATATAAATTTCGCTTTATTTTTCTTTTCTTACTGAAGAATAGTGTATAAAAATATAACATTTCAAATTTTATATGTTTATCGCAAGTTCTGTTGATTTTATTATGAAAAGTAACATTTACTTCTATACATATAATAAAATTATAACTATACTGAATCTGTACATTAACCATTTTTTTAAAAATCTTTTTGAAATAGACTTTATTATCGATATAGAAGCCAAATCTATAGTTTCTAGAATTTTTGTCTGTCTGGCTGTCTGCCTGTGTGTTAGCGCATCACAGGAAAACCACTGGACAGATTTTGATGAAATTTGGCATGATGATAGCTGGTTATCCGGGTCAACATATAGGATACTTTTTACTGCAGGAAAATATTTCATCTCTGAGCTAAACGTTAATACCTATCTAGGGACGAACCTGAGCGGAACGAGGGTGAGCTGCTAGTTTTCTATAAATTCTTTAAATAAACAATAACTATCTGGACGACCGAGCTTGGCTCGAGTTCGTTTTTGTTGTACCTTATTTTTTAGATAAAAAAAATAAAAACTTGAATAAATACAAAAAAAAAAACAAAACTTTGTATCCGACCGGGATTCGAACCCGAACACCTGTGATTATCAATCTTGTGCCTTGGTCGCTTGAACACGATGCTTATGCCCGAGCGTAAAAATATATCGAGCATATTTTAAGTGGAATAATGCGAAAGAAAACCGCATGAAAACTCGAAATAACGCGTTAGATCGATTTTTGCCCCCGAAAACTCCCACGTACCAAAATTTCAACGAAATCGTTAGAGCCGTTTCCGAAATCGCCGGTATAAATAAATAAACAAGAATTGCTCGTTTGAATATATTAGATTACCTGTTTTATGTCATCAAATTGTTAAAAAGCTTTAAGATTTCAACCAAAGCCGCCGTACAAACGCCGAAACAAACTTATCTTATAATTGTAATATACTTAAATTGAATTCGTAAGTAATGTGTTTTTATAAAAGCATATATTTATAAATTCATTCCAGTGATGTTTCATAAGAGTCGGCTGAATCTAAAAAGAATTTATGATTAAAAGAATCATAAGTCCGTAAATAACTTCAAGTGATAGGAATAGTAGGTAATTTATATTCACGTTTATATTTAGAAGTTTTGAGCTACGACTGTCTACATCGCTAGATAATATAAATATTTGTTATAGAGCTTACTGTGCCGCTCTGAAACTAGGCTTAGCAAATATTTACCGACCAAGTCATGGTATTCATACATGCAAGCTGCTGTTCTGATAGTAATATTGTAACTTGTAACGTTAAGTTAGCGGTATAGTTATTATATTAGCCATACTACCTCCTAGTTAGATGACTTATTAAAAACCAACAACAGTACATTAATATCATATCCATATATTCCCTATAGGATTTATAATTTAATTTAATTTTCTATATACTGGAATGATTAATATTATTAATACCGCGTTACAGAAAAAAACTAATGAAACTTTTGATATTTCACCCAAGCAATTTAGCGAATCGATCACAAACTTATGTCTTGGTTTGTAGCCATTGAATAGTTCAAGCGTTAAAATAAACAAACATACGTATTTTCCACTGACTATAACTATTTGTCTGTATTCTATGAAGCATTTACCGGAAAAACAATAGAGCTTTAAATTTCAGCAGAGAAACAGAATTTACATACAGACTATAATAACAAAGTCTTATTATTAAGTGATTGTAATAGTACTCGTAAGTTAGGATTAGAAACTTCTTTCGAGCAAAAAAATAGGGATTTATGATTTTTCTATTAAGATTTGAAATTTGAAGAGGTGGGTGTTTACGAAATATTGAATAACTGATTTTTCTTCGTCGCGCACTATTACCGTCCTACCACTTACTGTAAGTACCGGAGCCGTAAGTCTGGACCTATATGCCTGATCCACACGTTTGACATTTGCCACAAACTACAAACCTATACAAACGCTTCGAAAAATTAAGTTATCTACGAGTAAACAGCGATATTCACACGTTTGTATTTGTGATGGCTTGTTGAGGTTTGGCAAGCGTGTGGATCCGGCAATAAAGATATATAATAGTACATCTAATTGTCCGACTGTCAGTGCTCAAGTCATAAGTATTTGTGGTTCACAAAATTAATTTATGAAGTAATTTATGATAATGTTTTTGTTACATAATATCCTATTTTATCACTGGCGGGCGGGTGGGTTGATTGTTAGTCTCACGTATGACTACAGATCCATAGATTCTGGGTTAGAGTACAGGATAGGGTCAATAGTACAGATATAGAGATTTTTCTGTTTAGAAGTCCTCAGCTCGAAGTTCAGATGATGGTGTTACACCCCCGTAATTCGGAAAGCACGTAAACCGTCGATCATACGCTTGATCTTCTCGGTGGTTGCATCGCAATATTTGCTCAATAACTTTAGAGTTTAACATATAAGAACATTGTACACCTATCGTTTATTGTGCATGAAATTGACGCATGTCAGCTAGTTTTTGCATATTGTTAGACCACTTTAATCTAGTTTACTACAAAATAAGATAGTCAATTAAACATTTTATGCAATTACGTATTAAATATGTAAGAATGTCAAAATTATTGGTATATTACAAAATGGAGTATTTTTATAAAAACTCAACAAAAGATATAATAAAAATGAAGATTTGATTGTGAATGTATTCATATTTTTAGCAAAAAATAAATGTATTTAAATATTTCTTTTACATTTAACTCAGTAGCACTGAAGCCTGATAAAATATTCTTCAAATATGATTTAAGTATATCTAATTACAAACATACTACCACTAAGTAATTACCATGGAAATTTTTAGGCCTTATGAGTAGCGAGATGTTGGCATTTTTGCCTTACCTTATTATATTCTCAGATACTTCTTTGTATCTAGGGCATTTCTTTATATTTAAAGAAGAATATAATAATAAAAAATTAACATTTCTATTATTAGACTCGTGAGATGGAAGCAAGACTCGTCTAGTCTTAATGGTGAAATAAGGAGACCAGATGTTGTTCATAATTGTTTTGTGTAAAATTATACCGCTGCTGTGTATAATGTATTTATTAAATAAAATTTTCATTTGTTGAATGACATTGAATAAATATATAACTGGGGATGTCGAGTGGAGACGGCGAAACACCTAAAACCTCATCATTGAGTTCATCCATTGTGGGCGTTACACAATTATGGATTGAAATGACTTTAACAAAATTATCTGTTATAATTAATTTAATCCAAAAAGCAATTGTATAATTAAATTATTAGGTGATAGCAAAGAAATAAATGAATTTCAGAGTTTACAGTTTTGTAAGCGTAAGCCACAGTATCAGTTGTCAAACAGAATCCTCCACAACGGATTTCCTATATCGACGTCACTTACAACTCTATCCGGTGTTACCGCTCCAAAATACATTGTTAAAGAAAATTAATAAACTAACCAATCTATATTCTATACATTGAAACCAAAAAAAAAAATGAAACAATAAATAAGAATAAAATAGTGCGCGCCGTAATATAAATAAAAAAAAATTAAATATGTCGGGCTGATTAGCTCAGTATACCTGGTAAACCTCTTACAAAGCACTCTCGTACAGAGGTATAATATAAGCAAAGTTCATATTATTGTTCAAATTTGCAGGCGTAAGGTATTATTAAATATAAACAGATTATAATTTTGGTAAACGACTCCCTTTAGGTTAACATGATTATGTAAATTATACACGCGAGTATATTGTTTTCATTCGCCCGACTTGTTGATAGAAGCCTGTGTTACCATTATGTGCTTATGATAGAGACAAACTAACTGAGCATTAATTTAAGATTAATGTATTCTCTTCAGTGTTTGTAGTTCAAAGAGCCTTATGAGTACGCTAATTATTAATTCATTTGCCTATAGGTAGGGATACAATAGAGGAAAGCGACTTTTTAACGTATGTGGGGCTTCAAATGGATCTTGCAATAACTCTTGATTCAATATTTACTGACACTAAACTATCTCTGAAGCAAAGATTAGAAATATTTTTATAGTTACAAAAAAACTTGATAATTATATTGACAAGCTTTTACCCACAGCTCTGTTATTTTTTTTTTGTTAATTAAATAAACGCAAAAAGAAAATATTCAAATCAGACTGATAGTTCCAAAAATTAGTCGTCCAAACAAATCAAAAAAAAAAAAACAAGAAATAATGTACGAATTTTTTGTATATGGGGTAATAACAGCACAAGTTAGTTTTTAATTGATTTTTTAACCGACTTCCAAAAAAAGTGCCAGCCAATACAAATCAAAGCACACCGACTTCGAAAAAATCTGATTAAGTATCTATTCTAAATTAAAACCCCCGTTTACTTATTTTTTACTTTTCAGTGCCTGGAAGTCGGTTTTTATTTTATTTTTTTAAAGTTTTTATAACGTAATAATATGGAATCCAAAAACACACGTATAATAAGATTTGCGTTATATTTAAATCGAAAGTATTTTTCGAACTCAAATACTATAATAATGTATATCAATACTGATTTATTGAACTATGAGCGCTATAGTGTCATATTAGCGAGTAACATCAAAATAAAGACGTTGTACAAATGTCAAGTACGAAGGTATTTCATGACCAAACAAAATTTGTGTGTCAAAATTTCAAAGCAATCGGCAAAGAAATTTCATAGTTTTTTTGCATAAACAATCATTTATATTTTATTTATATACATTGGGACTTGGGAGGCGTATTCTAATTCCCTCGAGTACCGTAGCACGTAGCTCGTAGCTCGTAGCCGCTACGTGAATATGTTTGATTTAAATAGTTATGCCTGCAAAGAACCTATAGACGTACATACAAATATAATTTATAATATTATATTACATTTACGTAACTCTTTAAGCGGCTAATTGACAAAATTTAATTCTTACATGTTTTTCTTTGTTTCCACTAAATTATGTTATTTAAACAGATTCAAGTCGTGTATGTACTATGTATGTACTCAGCCCTTTTTAACGTCCCACTGCTGGGCACGGGCCTCCCTTCAATACGAGGGGGATCAGGCCATAGTCCACCACGCTGGCCAAGTGCGGGTTGGCGGACTTCACATGTCGTTCGAAAACTTGCTAGGTTCTCTCAGACATGCAGGTTTCCTCACGATGTTTTCCTTCACCGTAAGGCAAGTGGTAATCAAGTTAGAAATGATTCGCACATGAAAATATCAGAGGTGCGAGACCCGGGATTTGAACCTGCTTCACTCGGTTATCCAAGCGAGCGCGTTACCACTGGGCTACCACTGCCTTTTTCTACCACTGCCAAGTCGTGTATACTTTAGTTATTTTTATTTTTGGAGCGATCGTTCAAACTTATTAACTTCTCTTACAAAATGAATTTTTTAGCTTCTTGAAAATCAGCTTTAAGCTACTTTTGATTTTTGTAGCAATTTCAAACATTGTGATACAATACAGTATTTAAATACTATTGCTAAAACCTTCAATTTTAGGCTCATTTCATACGGCATTGGTTGCGTGGACATGTTTCAAAATTATAATTATATAAAGTCTCTTAAGTCTATACTAAATATCCGTCTCTCCTGGACTTACCCTAATTAATATTTGATTTCACTAACTTATCACATACATCTTGATTATAACTTATAAGTTATTATTATAAGGGTTTTCCCGTATACTAAAGCATATGCTTCCTTTTAGTATAATTGTATACTCGATATCTGTATAAATTTTATAAATGTGAAAGTTTGTGAGTATGGATGTTTGTTACTCTTTTACGCCAGAACGGCTGAACGTTTCTGAATGAAATTTGGCACAGAGATAGATTATAGTCTAGAATAACACATAGGCTACTTTTTATCCCGGAAAAATATATGGTTCCCGAGGTATAGATTTAGTTTTGTCTTTTTAGAGGCAAACCCGAGCGAAACGAGGGTGAGCCGCTAGTTTTAAATATAGCAATTACATAAGGGTATTCTGATATTTTCGATAATCCATCTATGTATAATAAAATTCTGAGTCGAATCTGTACATATTTTTTGGAAAATCTTATTGAAATTGTCATTATTATTGATATCGGGGCTGAATTAATAGTTTTTAAAATTTCTGTCTGTCTGTCTGTGAACGCATCACGAGAAAACCACTGGACAGAGTTTGATGAAATTTGGTACGACGATAGCTGGTTGTCCGGTTATATATAGAATACTTTTTAATGCGGGAAAATATCTCATCACTGCGAAATCTAACCGTTAATAAAACTCGTATTACAAATAAAAGAGAATCTGTTTAACTATTGTAACCATTTTATCAAAATGTCTTATTTATAAATAAAAAAATATCGAAGCCTCATTTTCCAGGGACTATAGAAAATCTCTTTGAATTATTATTTATGATTTACATCAGCATTTTCAAGGCAATTAGGTTTTAAGCGCCGCGTCGTGCATGCGCAGTGGTAAACAAAATTGGACATTTACCGTCTTATCGCTAATGGAGTTAAATTGGATGGTATTTTCGAAAGTATTAACATTTTATACAAATTTAAATTATACTTTCGTAGGTAGAAAAAAGGAGTCGATGGTTCGGACATAAGATTTTTATCTCGTGTGTGATGAACTCTAGTGAAAGAGGGTTCTTTCACTAGGGTAAATAAATAATAACAGATAAGACAAAAATATATTCATTATACACATTGGCGACGCGACGGTAGAATTATTTCCAGAGGGGTGCATCTGATTTTTCACATTAAACTACTAAATAATCTTTTATAACTTTTATTCATATCTTATTTATTGCCTTTTCTTTGAATATATTTAAATTTATACAGTGATTTTACTCATATAATTTTATTTCTTTAACTTTTTTTATATAGGTTTCTTTTTATATTTTATATTTTCCTACATGGCGGGGAGGAGGGGGAGGGCGGGGGGCAAGTGGTCGCTCTTACATCCTCGCCCCGACGCTCATGATTATACATAAATGTAATAGGCTTAGGCTTAATGTATGAGCTAACCTAAAGTAATGAAATCTAGAATTAGTGCTGTTAATGTTGATCTTAAACATAACCTGCTTGTTCTAATGTGAATACATTAGTTGAAATTACTGTAGTACATTTGAATACTTGAGCTTGCTACAGTACATAATCCCTTTGTATTCTTAATCAACTAGATTATCAAAAATATTATATAGCAAATGTGACGATCGTAATTCGGATAAATTTTATTTTCAACATGATGTTGCCCTGTTATTCCGTCGTTGAACTCATGGTTACAGCTGTATAGTTTTCCATGCCCTTCTATCTTTAGCTACTTACCGCTTGGAAATGGTATCACAAGGTTCCCATCCTTCTAATGTCCGTCTTTATAGGTCTTCTCCAGGTGGTCAACCGGGTCTTCTTCGACCGAGGTTGCCATTGGAACGACATTTGTGCAGCATTTAACTCGCAAAATATGCCCGATCCAGCGCCATCGCCTTAGAGCTATCTCCTACCAGGAGTTAATGGTATGCTTGCCTCGGATCTTCATTTCTGATTGCGTTAGGCTAGAATATATGGAGAATAATCCTAAACACTCGTTATGGAAAAATTAGGATACTCAATTTATATTTAAAGTACGTTTTTTTAATTAGGAATACTACAACAATCTGCCTTTAGGAATAACTAATGTACTATAAGCAACATAAATATTGAATAATCTTGTATTGCTCTTGTATCTATATTTTAATATTTTAAGTAAGTTTTTTACCCTTTAAAAGTGCGTTGCATTTCAAAATATTTTAGACATTTAAATTCAACAAAGTTCGGAACACAAATTTAATTAAATATTTAATAATAATAACTGCTCCCATTACGAATAATCGGTGCTGTCCTCGATTTATTGAAATAATTTCTGTACGCAGCTAAATGGTTACCGCTATTTAAAATCATATTACTCTTAAAGTGGTTTTCATAATTAAAATACATTATTTGTAACCTATTTTAAGTATTTAATATTAAAAAGATAGTTTGTTAATTTTTTATTTTATAATTTCATGTAGTAGACGTTTTTTTATGAAATGTATGAAAAAAATATTTTTTTAAGCTGATTATATTACAGAGAATTAAACATTTAAATGTGTTAAATTAGTTTTACATAAAAATATCAAGATAAGTATTTTATGTATTTATTAAAAAAATCAAACTATAGCTATGAAATCCAGACATCGACTTATTCTAAGACTGTTTTATACATAACAAAAGTATAATATTTTTAAAATTTAACTTTAATAGGTATATGGTTTGACCACCCATTTAAATGAAATCGAAGCATACTAGAGTATGAAAGTGATTTTCATGTTAGAATGCAGGAAACATTAACATAGTACACTCGAATGGAATGCACTCAATTCCCGAGCTCATGTGAAGCATGCGAAGGCAATTTCTTACGAACTGAAAGGTAAAATAGGAATTTTGCTTGCATAGTTTACGTTTAATTGTGAATCGTATATTTTATGTGTAATACGTATAATAGTGATAATATATTTTTAATTATTTTGTGCTTACCGATAGCTATACAAAACTAAATGAATATTGCAGCTTTATTCTATTATAAGAGTTATAATTTTATGCATACGAGTATTATTACAATAATATTTCCATTTAATTGGAAACATGATGTTAATTTTTGTAAAATGAACAAGTCTTGATATTTTTTTAATACAGTAAATCATTAGGATATATTTAAATTATTTAGGTGCTGCATTGACTGTAAAATGTATATGTTATAAAAATGGCCCAAATCTCGAAAAAGTATATGAAATATAAGTTTTTAAAGTAATATACATAATAAGGTAATGTTTGATTATCGACACTCATTTGTGTTGTTACTCTGCGCCTGGCTTAGTACCTAATATAAGCAAGGGAAACGCTTTCAATCTCGTTTTTACATCAGCTTACTGGTATGAAAACTAAATATTATCCCAATATGATCATTTAAGCAAAGTTCTTAAATTTCATTTTCATAGAATATTCGATTAATATACATATATAGGATAGTAATAAGAATTTTTCTTTTACAAAAGACTGATGTAAGTATTAATTATAACAGAAGTATAATAATTAACTAGCTCTTAATACGCTTAAGTTTACGTTTGAGCTGCGTCGTTCTAAGATACTCGTATACAAACAGAATTTCTTTGGGCTTAGCATAGTTTGTATCGTTAAGAACGCAAGCAATCTGCTTTATATCAGCATTTAGCTCAGAGTATGTGCAGACGACGTACATCACAATAAGCTCATCACGAAACTTGGTGTGATTAGACTCTTGTAATGTAAGGTAGACTCAATTTTCCGCGATTTAACTCTCATTTGGTCTATTGTGCGTCAAAATTATCTAAATAAGGCTCTTTTAATTTTATCAAAAAAAAAAAAAGTTCTGATAATACGAATAAGCAATTTGGTTTCCTTAATTATATAAAAATATATCCCTATATTTTTGGTAGTCAAGCGGAGTATTTAAATGACCCCGCACTACTTCAACGTGACGGTCCACCGTAGACATTTTGCGTTTAATGAAATTAAAGGCAATTTAACTTAACATATCTTCCAACAAAATTAGGCCGTTAAATTAATTACATAAGCACACGGCTCGTACAAATTATATTTCTTACATTTAATTTTCAGAGGGGATATTTCGTTTTATTTTGATTGCGGGACGGGTGTTCGTTGGGGACGAAGAGTTTTCGAGTAGCGGGCACGTATCGGAAGGTGAAGCGTGGGTTTCCTCAAAGTCGACTTACGACTTGGTCAAAGTTGCTGGAATTTAGGTGTGGATGGCATAAGACCAGCACTGGCGAAAATATTTTGGGGAAGCCTATCTCCACTAGTGTTTTTCGGCTGAGACATAGCAGACTACTTAAGACAAGGTCACTTACTACTTCATTCGGTGCTACTAATGGTATCGATTAATGTATGTACTTACACACATCACATCATAAATTTCTGTGATTAAGAAGTTTTTTGTTTCTATATAGACATATCCAACCCTTTTCCATCCAATGTGTTCGCAGTAAAACAGTAAGAAAGTAATATAGACAGATAAATATACGGGTGGCTCCATAATAGGGGTTCCAATCCGACATTGATTGTGCGATGCCATATAAAACCAATACCTGGGCGACCGAGTTTCGCTCGGAGTTATTTTTTGTTATATCGTATTTTTTAGTTAAAAAAACTAAAAAAATTAATAAATACAAAAAAAAAAAACAAAAGTAAAAACTTTGTATTCCGATCGATCCCGGACATATGTGATTGTTAATCTTGCGCCTTGGCCGCTTGACCACGATGCTTATGCCCGAATGTAAGAAATTATCGACCATATTCTGCGTGGAATACTGCGAAAGAAAACCGCATAAAAACTCGAAAATACGCATTTTCCTAGACATAAGACTAATCTAGATCGATTTTTCGCCTCCGAAAGCCCCCATATACCAATTATCAGCGAAATCGTTAGAGCCGTTTCCGAGATTGCCGGTATAAATAAATAAATATACAAGAATTATTGCTCGTTTAAATATATTACATAAAGTAGGTACATTATAATTTGCTTATGTATGTATATTGTACATGGTGAAATTTTCCTTATATTTATGATTATTAATATTAAGTCATAATTATGGCTATTAATTTCATGGAAAATTATTCACTTTGAATAAATCGGCAGCTAAGAATTCCTGGAATTGAAAATGAACCTCATTTAAATTTCATTTCTTAAAAGCTTCGTAATTTCACACATAAGAAGGCACCAGCTCGTATAAATTATTATATTGAACCTCTTAGACATTTATAAAGATGAAAAGCTACTGCGACCCACTCAAGAGTAACATACAAAGATTTGCCTGAAATGACTTTTATAGAAAGTAACAATTATTATGAATACAAATATATTTTCTAATGCTTACTTACAAAATGAACGCTTATATTTTACGTACAGACTGTCTATTTAAAATAGTGCAGGTCTAGTTAATAAAATGAGGCCTAGCTTACAAATATTAAATACACAGTGTGCCAAAAAGCAATGAGGAGCTATCTGCTACAGGTCATGCACGCATTACGGCTACCTCACAAGATTAAATTGAAAACAAAAAAGTAAAATTTAAAGTAGAATAACAGTTTTAAGTAAAAATATTATGCTAAAGGAAACGTGGATTCGATTCCCGTGTGAGGTAAATATTTAGAGAAGATATCTCAGAATAGAAATCATAAATCATTGCCATATTGTTTTATACATATTATAAATGGAAAAAAACGTAATGTGATTTCCTACTTTTCCTCTATTAATGCCATAAGAAAAGTCTAAAGCTATCAGTTATACTATAAAAATGTAGACATTCAATTACAATGAAAGCCCTATTGCTTGAACGCGTGATTTCACTGAATTTTCACTTAACATACATACATAGATATATATTAATTTATGTTTTTAATAAATATAATTCAACGATAAGCTACAATGCGCGACTACTTCGATTTTAACAGCTACTAATATTAATTATGAAGGTGATCCTCGTGTATCTAACTCACGACATCAAAATAATCGTTTTTAACGAGAATATATTTATTATCCTTGGAAAGATATGTAAATGCATGGAATAATTTAAATTAAAAGAAAACTAAATTCGATTTATTCGGATGATGCAAACATGCTCGCAGATCCTAATATTCCTCAGTACGCGTGTTCGAAACCATTAGTTATAGACATACTAGCGGCTTCGCCTCTAGAAAAATAAAAACAAATCTATCCTACGGGAACTGTACATTTTTCTAAGATAAAAGTAGCCTATGAGCTATTGCAGACCATATTTTATCTGTGTGCCAAATTTCATCCAGATCCGTTCAGCCGTTCTGGCGTAATTGAGTAACAAACATCCAAACACCTATCTAAGCTTTCACATTTATAATATTAGTAAGATATATGGAGACGATGTATAAAATGAAATATGGTTCATTGCTAAGCAAAGTTATGCGTTGAACGGCTACGTATACTAGAACGGATTTTGAGGTCCTATTTTGAGGTCTCTAGATGAAAATTGGAAGAATTGCCCGAAAAATTTTAGTGAATAACTAAAGAAGCTTTTTTATGTGACCTAGATTATAAAGCTAAAAAATTTGCTTAAATATTTTTATCATTTTGAATATGGTAGTTCTAACATTTGTTTTGGCAACGTTCATTCAATCAATATTGAATCTACGTCATATGACTCGGCAGAATAAACGGAGATAAGAGCGACATTGCTTTCGTGTCGAACTTCCTAAGTTATGTATTAACATTCATATATATTTTTTTTACTCAATCATTTATTTCAGGCAATATTTACAAAAAGATCTTAAATATGTAAACAGAGGCCCATAACATATAAACCTTAAAAACTAACACATATAAACTATTTAACACGAAATGTCGACGTAGACATGTGTGCTGTGTCAGCGGGCAAACGACCTCGGAACTTCCGAAATACGACGCCCTGTGGGCAGAAGTCCTCCTTCATGAAGGTTGGCAGATGATAGAGTAGTTTGTCCCTGTGACTCCACTTGTATGGTAGGTAAGAGTACCTACGTTGAAACAAAATAGTTTATGCTAATCCAGCATATATACCACCTATATTACGAGAATTTTCACTCAAATTCGTCTTATAGTAGGTTTTTGTAATAATATAAATATGTATAATAATAAATAATAGACATTTTTTTAAGAAACTAAAGAAATCTTTTATATTTTTATACAAATATAGCAAGCAGTCTTTTACCATATTTATGACTTATAAATATTTTATATTTATGAATAATGAATTTCTTATTTATAAGCACTGCTGTAGATTGTTTGCTTAATCTGAGGATGAAGGCACGTGTTACTAAGGGATTTTATTTCGCTATTATTTTTACAAAATATGTATTTCGTCTTTGCCTTAATTTAAATAAATAACTATTAAAAAATACTGTTATAATTTAGTGCAAGTGCTTACTGTTAAAATTTTACGTATCATTAAATAGTTTCTGTAACATATGTATATCTAAAACTTCATGTGAATAAAAAATCACGTGTTATATACTCAAAAAAATCTATATTGACTGTACTTACGGTATGTTTACGGACCTCCAACATAAAGCACCTACTCTAGTACCCTACATCTTGTAAGGGTCGTTGGATGTGTAGCGCAATTTATTTTCTTTAATTTGCTTACACGAAAGGGAAAGAGTTAGAATGGGACTTTATAACCGAAATTATAATGTAAATAGACTGTTTAACGGAAATGATAATAAATCTATTTAATTAATTAGATATATTTCTCATATACATATATTATTTTACCAGTTATGTCTGTACATGACGAAGTTTACCTTGTAGAGACTTTTATTTAATTGGTCGATTTTCCATAGTTGACAATATTTAGTACATGTTGAAAAAAGAAAAGTACAAATATAGGGAAACAACAGAACGTACGAAAATCCTTACTAACGTTAAAAATGCTAAAGTGTTTTTTATTGGTTTTTCCTTTTCTTACATAGCAATGAAGCGACACATCGGCGTGACTTGTGTACAGAGATAGTTTATGAATCACAGAGTGTTATAGGCATTATATATCGGTATTTATATAGAATAGGTAGTTTATATAGAATATCAGTTTCTTAGAAAAAATATCTACACTATATAAAAATATCCGTAATATCTACACTAATATTATAAAGCTGAAGAGTTTGTTTGTTTGTTTGTTTGTTTGTTTGGTTGAACGCGCTAATCTCAGGAACTACTGATCCGATTTGAAAACATCTTTTTGCATTTGATAGCCCGTTTACTGAGGAAGGCTATAGGCTATATACCATCCCGGAAAAGTGTACGGGTCTCGTGGGATAGATTTGTTTTTGTCTAGGGACGAACCCGAAGCGAAGTGAGAGTGAGTCGCTAGTTTATATTATAAAGAGGTAACTCTACCTACAGTACAAACTCTTGTAAGTTTGGATGTAGGGAGTCTGAACTGTTAATGCGATTCTGAAAATTCTTTCACTTATAAAAAGCTACATTATAGTCGAGTGCTATGGTATTTTGATAAAAATGTAATAAAATAACTTTAATGGAAGTCGAAAGAAACTAGCCGTTGAGTTATTTTGTCGACGTGCGCTGTCTAAACGAGTTGAAATAAAGCAATATAGTATGACTAGGTTCGACCTTACTTACGTTTTAACGTTTAATATAAATTTCTCAGAAATGAAATATTTTCCCGCAGTGAAAAGTATCCTATATGTTGACCCGGATAACCAGCTATCATCATACTAAATTTCATCAAAATCCCTCCAGTGGTTTTTCCGTGATGCGGTAACAGACAGACAAAAATTTTAAAATCTATAGATTCGGCCTCTGTATAGATAATAATGTCTATTTCAATACGATTTTCCAAAAAATATTTAATGTACAGATTCGGCTTAGTTACAATTTTATTAAAGTTATAGATGTATGGCAGAAATATATCCATCGACGCACCTCAGCGAAGTGACGGTGAGTCACTTTTATTAATTATTGTAAACTAGCAGAACCCGCGGCTTCGCTCACGTTCAATCTACAAAAAAAAAACTCTTTGGCTTTATGTCATGTAGTGACTCGTCCTCGCTTTGCTCTATATGTTTATGTATATCTATATCTATATGTATATCTATGTATTTAAATAATATATATAGTTTTACAATAATGTAATGAGTCTGCCCGATTTGTTGACATTTTTGATTACTGCTCCGCTCCCTTGGGTAGAAGTATGATTATTTATAGCCTATAGTCTTCCTCAATAAACGGGAAAAGAATTTTTCAAATCGCATTAGTAGTTATTGAGATGAAAATGTAACAAACAAACTCGCCTCTATAATATCAGTATAGATGTTATGTCAAACTTTTACTAATCCATGATGCAATCAGTAGGGTCTCAGATCAGTCAAAAGTGTTGTAAATTGTACAAGTGGGATTAAGACATAGAAATACTTAAGTTTTTCCATTTATAAGGCTTATTATTAGTTGTATTAATTATGTTTAGTTATTACTATAGGGGTGGTATGATCACTTTGTGACCAAACCCCTTTAAAATAATGATTAAAAAAAAGTATATATAGTAGCCATTATATTACTTGAAGTAGTTTTATTTATTGAAAATGCAATCAGTAAATGTAAACGTTTGGAAAGTCCCTATAAATAACGTCTTGTGTTTCGTGGAAGCCCTCTCATAAATCGAGTGCATTCGTGGACGACGTATCTAATCTGTACTATTTTAGTTTCATATACGTACTCGTACATATGTACATAGCATGTATATTGTATATATTGTATGTTTAGAATTAAAATCAACAAATATTGTAAGGTACTCTGGTGCCATTTTTAAATTTTTAAAATCATTTTCGTAAAATTGTGTGTAGGCACTGTCTGTAATAAGTATATAACGCCTTTGTGATGTCTAAAACCTTAGTCACTCCCGTGACCATGATTGCTGTAAAGCATTCGAAACGCCGGGAACCAAAAATCAAAATATATCCGCGAAATAATCCGAAAACATAGTTTTATT
This sequence comes from Argynnis bischoffii washingtonia, assembly GCA_033884665.1. Classification (NCBI taxonomy): domain Eukaryota; kingdom Metazoa; phylum Arthropoda; class Insecta; order Lepidoptera; family Nymphalidae; genus Argynnis; species Argynnis bischoffii. The sequence goes on along the minus strand of CM066616.1, from coordinate 4,565,634 downwards.
TAATATGTATATGATAAATAAAAACATATTAAGTAATATATTTTAAAAATAATTATAATTTATTGGTTTCATATTCCAAAAGAGCCTAACCAGTCATAATTTTTAAACCAGAGAGTGTTTGTTATAGAATATTTTATATCTCGGTTAATTAAGTGATATCCATTTCATATTGATAATAATAAAGTAACTTTATAAAATAAATAAATAAATATGTTAGGACATTAACACACAGCACCATCTAGTTCCATGGTAAGCTACGAGGCTTGTGTTATGGATACCAGATAGTTGATACATATTATAAATATAAACACCCATGACTGGAGTACAAACATTCGTGTTCATCACACAAATGAATGTCCCCAGCGATAATCGAACCCACGACCGCTGGCACAGCAAGTAGGGTCACTACAAATTGTGCCAAACGTGTCGTCAAGAAAAAAAATATGTTATTTCCATTTATAAAATAAATATTTGTTTCTTTATCCAAGTACATACAATATGAACGTGTATAGAGCTACGAGAATAGAGGATGCGAGTAGTTCACTGTATATTTCTCTTAACAGCCTCCCGTTAGAAATCGATATGCGTCGGTCGTCAGGTCATTAAATTTTCCGCCACATTACGAGCTAATAAGTCCTGCGTCGGTGGTTCAGATATGAAATAAAAGAGAGCAATATACTTATGTTACTCGATTAATTGATATACTTATAATTAATTCATTAAAGCTAGGTATAATAAGTTATAGTTATATTCATGATAATATTGAAAGAACTTATAGAAATAAATGGTGTTAGAAATTTATATTCTCATCCATGAATAAAAATATATGTAAAATTGTTTAATATCATCCAGCCTATTGATAGTCACTACGCCTACTGACAACTTCGTCTCGTTTCAAGAATTTCTTATTAAAAATTATAAGGATGATCAAAAAGCTATTGTGATTGCTTCACTCAAAGATCTAGCAAAATCATTGGGGTGTAAAGAGGGCAAACAAGGGAGACCCTTTAAGGTGAAGGACGCTATATCTACGCTCTAAAAACCAAATAACCTGAGTGTGATTAACATATTTATTTCTATGAAATTAAAAAAAATATATAAGAAAAGGAAACCAACTTAGAGTCAAATTTAATTCTAAACGCAATAAAGAATACTAATACGGCATTTAAACAACCAATCTCGATTTTAATTGGAAGTCAGGATTACTCTCATCCCGCCGCACCGGCGGTCATAGCGAAAAGGAATATCAAGACATCTTTTGAATGTAAAACATCTAAGCGGCGTAATTTCATATTTATTAAAAAATACCTATTTGCAAAAAAATATACAATGTTGTGAAAATTAAACAACAGTACCTATATACATAATATATATATATATATATATATATATATATATATATATATATATATATATATATATATAAACAAAAGATAATTAATTTATTTTATAAACGTTCTTTTATTATTAAGACTAGCGAGTTTCCCTCGTTTCGCTCAGGTTCGTCCCTAATTATAAGCATTATTTTCATATACAGGCAATTATTCGGCCAGCGCAGGCCGGTAAAGCGGCTATTTAGCCAATTTTACTCTAAATTGATTTGCAAATATTAAGATTTAAAACTGAAAACTTTTGTAAATATTGATAAAATATCCATATAAATAGCCTATATCCGTCAGGGATAGTGTAGCTTTCTATTAGTCTATAGTAATTTTTGGATTCGGTTCAGTAGTTCCACAGATTACAACATACAAAGTATTGTATATAAAATTGTAAAACATATAAAACCTATATATCTCTTTATATACCTCTTTATTATAGTAGTATAGATATGCATATGATGATATTTGTGACATGTCACGCCTTTTTCACTTTAATACGTATGTTGTATGTCTATATCTATTTATAGCTGTGTTTTTCTAATGAATTTCTGGAGCAATATATAGATTACTGTTAGGCACCTAGTGTAAGCTTGTTAATTTTAGCCAACATCAAAATTATTATTTTTTTCAAACATATATAACTTTTATTTTCTCCATTAGATTGCGCTAACAGTTGCAAGCATTAAATTTGTGAGCAGCGAGTTATAATTAAAAAAATATTTATTTATGCTTATATTTCGTCTTATTATGTAACTATTGCATACTATAGTAGGCATTGTTACTTCTATTTTAAATGAATAATTTATATATGTAATGGTTTATAATTATATCACCAATATTCAAGTTTATACATAAAATATGCCCAAAAAATCCAAGTCACATTAATCTCTTGCAAAATGATACTAGCTCATAACTAAAGCGAAGCGAGGGCAGGTCATTATAGTTCGTATATATTAAAATACTAACTGAGTCGAATCTGTATATTAAGTATTTTTTGAAAAATCTTATTGAAATAGTCATTATTAGTCTGGGAACGCATGACGAGAAAACCACTGGACAGTTTTAAATGAAATTTGGTATGATAGCTGGTTATCCGGTTTAACTTATAGGATACTTTTTACTGCGGGAAAATATCTCATCACTGAGAAATTTATATTAAACGTTAAAACGTAAGTAGGGACGAACCCGAGCGGAGCGAGGGTATGTCGCTATTAAAATATAATTTCATACGTTTAAGTTTTACATTTTAATAAAATTTTGTATGATAGCTGGTTATCCAGTTTAACTTATAGGATACTTTTTATTGCGGGAAAATCTCTCATCTCTGAGAAATCTATAGGTACTAACCGTTAATAATATTAGAAAGAATTAATAAACATTAGAATTAAAGTGGATCTTTTACTTTGTCCGTGAATGATATTAAGTTAATTATTTATTTAGAGTGAGCAGAACTTTTCCCGCAGTAAAAAGTATCCTATATGTTGAGCTATCATCATACCAAATTTCATTGAAGTCCCTCTAGGTTTTCCGTGATGCGGTAACAGACAGACAGACCGACAACAATTCTAAAAACTATAGATTCGGCCTCAGTATCCATAATAATGCCTATTTCAATAGCATTTTCCATAAAATATTTAATGTACAGATTCGGCTTGGTTACAATTTTATTATATGTATAAATTTAGAAATAATTTCATATATTTTGAATCTGTAGCTGAGATATTAGGTATACACTATGCAATATACATAGAACGTATTACGTAGGTAATGTTCCAATCCCTTTGCTAAAACGTTTTCTCGATTAGGGCTCAAACTTCGTATGGTTAGGATAGTGTTTGATTATTTGACAATACCCTTGTTTTCTAAATAAATTTTCAGGTTAACCTTTGACCCCTGACGTAGGATAGTTAATTATTTAGTGACTAAGTGCACACACTCGAGTACATTTACACTGGATAGATAAATGTAATAGTACCTGGGCGACCGAGCTTTCCTCAGAGTTCTTTGTATTATATCGTATTTTTTAGATGATAATCTAAATTTTGTCCAAAAGTATATTTTTTTTAATTTGGCTTAAAAATAAAAAAAAACTAAATAGAAGAGCCGTTTCCGAGATCGCCGGTATGTATAAATAAATATACAAGAATTGCTCGTTTAAATATACCTATTAGATTATGGTAATTTATCATTTAATTTTTTATGGAACATAAATAATGGGAGCGTAAGTACGAATTTGCGAATCATTAGCATAAAGATGAAATGACAATCTTGAAAGAGAAATGGAAGAAGATTATCTTCTTATTGAACTCCTGTGGTAAGGTTACTTATACCACTTTAAACGCTCTTAGCGTTAAAATGGCAAGTTGCTTAATTATATATACATAATATTATAACACAAATAATTGCTTTGACAAAATTATAATCTCAAAACAAATGAAATCTAAAAAATTAAAAGCACTTAAAAAATCTAAGTGTACAAAAACTGTTACTGTTAACCATTTTGTTACTTATATTATTACTAATGACTTACTCTTGCTTCGCTTTGGGGTCGTCGGTAAACAAAAATAAATGTATCCTACGAGAACCGTACGTTTTTTTGGGATAAAAGGTAACCTGTTGGCTATTCTAGTTTATAATCTATCTCTGTACCAAATTTCACCCAGATTCGTTCAGACGTTCTGGCGTGAAAGAGCAACGAACATCCATCCATCTTCATAAGCTTTCACATCTATACATATAATAAAAAATTGTAACTAAGCCGAATCTGTACATTAAATATTTTTTGGAAAATCTTATTGAAATAGACATTATTATCGATAAAGAGGCCGAATCTATAGTTTTTAGAATTTTTGTCTGTCTGTCTGTTACCGCGTCATGCGAAAATCACTGGATAGATTTAGATGAAATTTGGTATGATGAGAGGTGGTTATCCGAGTCAACTTATAGGATACTTTTTATTGCGGGAAAATATCTCATCTCTGATAAATCTATACTAAACGTTAAAACGTAACTAGGGACGAACCCGAGCAGAGCGAGGGTGAGTCGCTAGTTTATAATATTAGTAGGATATAGTAAAAATTTAAAATATTAAATATAATCTTAATAATAAGGAACAAAAAATGAAAATAACAAGTCTTATGTCTGGGATGGAAACTGGACTTACATAAGGTATTAAGAATAAATTTACTTCCATAGACATTAAATGTTTTTCATGTTTATCATAAATATTAATGTTACACAAAAAAAAAAACATTAAATAGTTGTTTAGAGAAATGTATGTACTCGTATTCCGAGATTCTAGTATTTCTCCAGAATAAAACAGGATGAAACCTTAAAATTAACAGGATGAAACCTTTTCTATAAAATTTTGACTTCTGATATTCTGATTTTTATTTATACCTACAATTAAGAGTTTATTTATGTTGTTTTTATAAATTTTAATGTAGCAAGTAATATACATAGAAATGAAGATGAAAATCCATTTGAAAGTTACTCTAATTTTAAATCAACTCCAGGTGCATTTAGCATAAATTCAAATGCGTTGCAAATGGACTTGAGTCGCAGTAATTGCTCTCAGAGGCAACAATTATGGGGTTTGGAATGACTTGAAGTCCGACACAGCTCGTAAAAGACGTTTAAAAGTACTCCTGCTCAGAAAGTTTATAATGTTCTATTTATTATTTCTATAAATACTTTATTTTATTGGTCTTTAGTCGGTTATGATACCTATAGTTTCGCAATTAGTTCCAAGTTTTAGTTATAATGTGGTTAGTAATTTCGAAATAGATAACTAAGTCTAAATGTTTAATATCAAGCTAAAACTTGTCTTGGAGACTCGGTAGTTATTACAAAAAAAACGTTATTTTAATAAAATATGTACCCATTATGTTATCTCCTAAGAGTTTCCAGATTACCGACACTAATATTTTAAAGAGTTAAAATTTGTAAGTTTATCAATTTGTTTGTAATGGATAAACTAAAAATTCGCTGAACCGATTCAGATGAAATTTCGTATGAAGATAATTTGAGACCCTGAGGACATAGGATAGTTTTTATCCCGAAACCCCTTAAGGGGGTGAAAAGGGGGATGAAAGTTTATATGGGGAATCAATCATTTATCAAGTAAGGGATCTAAAACTCATGATACTATCTTTTTTCATACTAACAGTTAAAACGTACCTAGCGACGAACAAGAGCGAAGCGAGAATGAGTCGCTAGTTATCAATAAAGATAAATTGTCCCTTGTGGACTTGTATAATAATTTAATTATTAAGTAGTGTCAGTTTTGTATATACATATACCTAATTAAGTATATTTATTGTTTCGCCGTATTTTTTCTTTTAACTAAAGACATTATAATCATTTCTAACATACAATTTTAAACTTAGCAAAATAAAGTAAAAATTTATTTTTATTATCCATAAACCGTGTAAGCGTAATTTCATATTATTTTGAAAATTATCTCAAGCAAGTCTCTGAATACATATTGGCACTTAGCTCTTCTTATTTTTACTTACTGTGCATGCCAACGGCTACGACCATCTTTCTTCTACAAAATATTTTCTACACTAGTAATCTAGATATCTTTTATATAGAGCAAAGAAAAGCAATATCAACTTATTTCGCAATGTGACCTTGTCTTTATCCATTACATTGGTTAGAAAATTTCAAAAAAATATGCTGTGCTTGGTTGGTGCAGGCAGTGGTAGCCCCCCGGGGGAGAGCTGACTCCTACCGGGCGCGTCCCCAGGTGGCGGATAGGGGAACGCCACCCGTTGCCCCAACGACGGGTGGTACCGGAGAAATCCGGCGCGGACCAACAGCATGGGGGTGCCTCTGGCCGTGGGCCGTCGAACGCGGTTGAGGCACCTCCCAGGTGGGGCCGCTCTTCGTTGAGGCTTCGGCTTCCGGAGTTGCGGCCACAGGGGGCGGGGCCGCTTTTGTGGTCCCGCAACCGGAGGGTTTGGGGCCTCTCTCTCGTCGTGGCTGCATCTGACGGCGTTGCGGCCACTGGTTGTGGGGTTGCTTTGGCGATCCCGCGATCGGATGAGAGGGGGGTGGACGTGGTGGGGCTGCAGGGGAAGAGGCGTGACGGTGTTTCGTTGCCGCTCTCCCTGTCCTCTGCAGCCGAGGTAGTGTTGCCCACTTCGGTGGGCGGTGAGGTTTAGTGGGGCTGTTCCGGGTACTTCTCTGTTTTGCAGAGTGGACTTTGGAGCAGCCTCACTGGTTTGGTGGCCGACAGGCCTGCCGCCGGGGCGTCGCGGAAGTTATGCGCAAGCGTTCCCGCGGCGTCCCACTATGGCGGAGGGGAGGGGAAAGTTGGGGTTTAGTGGGTAGTACCGGCTCTTCTAGTCGGTGAGCCCCACATAACCACCTGGGGGTACAGGTGGTATGCGTAAATGCATTCCCCAACTATAAAAAAAAAAAAAGGCAGTGGTAGCCCCGGGGGAGAGCCAACTCCTACCGGGCGCGTCCCCAGGTGGCGGATCGGGGAACGCCACCCGCTTTGTGCAGGGCGGGTGGTACCGGAGAAATCCGGCGCGGACCAAAGCAGGACGGGGCTGCTCTCCGTTGAGGCTTCGGCTTCCGGAGTTGCGGCCACCGGGAGCGGGGCCTCTTCGGCGGTCTCGCGACCGGAGGGTGGGGACCGGTTGCGGAACTGTGAAAACAGGCCCGTAACCGGTAGAGGGGAAGGCCGCGGTGGGAGAGGAGTGCCGGTATTTCGGTGCGCCGTTCTCCCTGCCCCCCGCGGCTTTGACGGGACTGCCACCGTCTTAGATGGCAGACGCGGTGGGGCTGCAGGGGAAGAGGAGTGTCGGTGTGTCGTTGCCGCTCTCCCTGTCCTCTGCAGCCGATTGAGGGGTGCCCACTTCGGTGGGCGGGAAGGTTTAATGGGGCTGCTCCGGGTACTTCTCTGATTTAGCAGAGTGGACTATGGAGCAGCCCCATTGGTTAGGTGGCCGTAAGGCCTGCCGCCGGGGCGTCGCGGTAGTTATGCGTAAGCGATCCCGCGGCGCCCCACTAAAGCGGAGGGGAGGGGAAAGTTGGGGTTTAGTGGGTAGTACCGGCTCTTCTAGTCGGTGAGCCCCACATAACCACCTGGGGGTACAGGTGGTATGCGTAAATGCATTCCCCAACTATAAAAAAAAAAAAAAAAGGCAGTGGTAGCCCAGTGGTAACGCGTTCGCTTGGATAACCGAGTGAAGCGGGTTCAAATCCCGGGTCTCGCACCTCTGATATTTTCATGTGCGAATCATTTTCTAACTTGATTACCACTGGCCTTACGGTGAAGGAAAACATCGTGAGGAAACCTGCATGTCTGAGAGAACCTAGCAAGTTTTCGAAAGACATGTGAAGTCCGCCAATCCGCACTTGGCCAGCGTGGTGGACTATGGCCTGATTCCCCTCGTATAGAAGGGAGGCCCGTGCCCAGCAGTGGGACGTTAAAAAGGGCTGAATACATGCTGTGCTTATCCATACATAAATTAGTCTTTGATAGTACAAAAATTAACATAATATGTAAGTAGGTACTTAGTTAATTTTTGAATTGGATAGTATCAATAAGAAAAAACAGACTATAAAAAAAAATGTCAACTCTCCCGTTTCGAAGCCCTTAACAAGAGAATTGAATTGAAAAAAAGATATAATAAATTCTATTTATGTGTTATTTAACAAGTTATAGCTACTGCTGGTATCATAAAGTGAGAGAATCACAGGGGAGCATATTAAATCCTTGGAATTGGGTTTTTGATATACGACCCGTATATTAACACCACTCACTGCTTAATGGTGTGAAAATATTTATACTTTCATATTTTCTGTTTGACGTTCATAACCTCGTGCGCTACTCATATTATTAACTTAATTAAGCACAACTTTTTACTGTGTTTAACATGTGCGGATATAACGTAACCGCTCATATTGAAGAGATTTTATTTTAATAAAAAAAGTGCGTGTGTTTGCAATTCACACATGGTAGAAGTGAAAATTAATATTATTTGTCAGACAATAACAACGGTTATCATGGCGACATGGCAATCTATTCTATCTCATTCTCTCGCCGGCTTAATCCTATATATTGATATGTTTGTCTCTTTTTAGTGTCGCATTTCCGTTTCGTTTCCGTTTCATCGAGTTTCAAATCACAACGATTCTAAAGAAGTTTCACTTCAAAAAATCTATTAAATATAACTTATACGAACTTTCTCGCATAGACAATGGTCATAATATGGTCATAATAGCTTAAATTGTCATCAAATATTCGTCTCCTACGACCCACCAATTTTAGGTATAGCTGTATAATATTATTGAAACATTGCGAAACTCACTAAAATTATATTTTAAACCACCTTTTTTGTACTATTGTTTAAAAAATATACTTTTGTTTACATTCAAAACGTCGGGAACCAAAAATTAAAATAAATACGCTAAAAGAAATAGTTTGTTTAAAATCTCAAATATTCGTGTAAATCTAAAAAGGATAATATACTTTTATTTCTTTATGCTATATATGTTTATTGTATATAGTTACATTGAAATGTATTTAAATGATACTTCGATATTTCAAATATTTTCAAAGTTCAATAATCTAATTTTGAAGCAATTTTAAGATAATTGAGCGCCAGCGATGAAGCATGAAACCAGAATTTAATTTAAAGTTTGAATAAACTTCGAATTTCTCCTGAAGATGATCTGTGATAGTGTGGTATTGTGTTAAGATATTTTATTTAAAATTTCTAAAATATCGTTATGAAACGAAATGGACAACTAAACATAAAGAGAAGATTTTAAATATTTTAAATATTTTTTATATTTATATACATATATATACTAGCATAGCCCGCGGCTCCGCTCGCGTTCAGATGACTAAAAACCAAATTCTTAGTTTTTACTTATTAGTAGATATACTTTTACATAACAGATTTTGTATTTTTCTCAGAAATGAGATATTTTCCCGCGATAAAAAGTATCCTATATGTTAACCCGGATAGCCAGCTATCACCGTACCAAATTTCATCAAAATCTGTCCAGTAGTTTTCTCGTGATGCGGTAACAGACAGACAGATAGACAGACAGACAAAAATTCTAAAACTATACATTTGGCATCTGTATCGATAATAATGACTATTTCAATAAGATTTTCCAAAAAATATTTAATGTACAGATTCGAATTAGTTAGCATTTTATTATATGTATGGATATAATCACGAATTCCAAAAACATTGGTTCCGACTTAGTCAAAAGTTGGAGGGTATTCAATATCAAACTGAAGAGGTTATTTATTTCTTTTTTGGTTTGTTTAAACTCGCTAATCTCTTTCGAATAGATGACAATCGAACTGTCAGATCAATTTGAAACGTTTTAGCATTTTATAGAAGAATTAGCGACTCACCTAGTTACGTTTTGACGTTTAGTATAGATTTCTCCTAAAAAGTATCCTACATATATGTTGACCCATCAACCAGCTATCATCATACCAAATTTCATCTAAATCCCTCCAGTGGTTTTTCCGTGATGCGGTAACACACAGACAGACTGACAAAAAATCTAATAACTATAGATTCGCCTCGTGTCTTTGATATCGATAAATGATAATAATGTTTATTTCAATAAGATTTTGCAAAAAATATTTAATGTACAAATTTGGCTTAGTTACAATTTTATTATATGTATAGATTTATTGAGGAAGGTTAGGTATAATATAATTGCAATTACTAGACATTAATAACTACAGTGCCATTTAGTGATAGCCCGGGTGCCCTAAATACTGATACTTTAATAATACTTGTTTAGATTTACGCGAATATTTGATATTTTAAATAAAACTATCTTTTCGGATTTTTTCGCGGATTTATTTTCCCGTGTCAGTCAGTCTCTCCCGTGACCATGATTGACATTCGGAACGTAGGGAACCAAAAATTTAAATAAATCCGCGAAATAACCGAAAAGATAGTTTTATTTAAATACTGATACTTTAATATTAAACTAAAAACTAAAATGATAAACAACTGCATTGATTGACATTAAACGATACATCCGTTGTCAATTAACAAAATAACCGTATGATTAAAAAGAAACCGGAGCAGAAATCGATTCGGCGACCGCCGTAAAGTTATAAAGTTGGCGGCTACAATCAAACACAATGCTTACGCTTTTCATTATAATCATATTTTATTCAAAGTTAAATGGGTAAAAAAAGCTTACGGGGCACAAATCCATTCAGAAATAGACAGATCTGGGTCAAGGCGCATCCGAACGGCACATAGTAAATGTTACTATGTGCTCGCAGTTATGGCGTAACCTTCATCCTATGCGACTTAAACGGGATATAAATGCTCTGCTAACTTAGATATAACAGAACGCTTTACCTTTCTGTAATCTCTTAATTTATTATCTAAATAATACATTAAGTATAATACGGTACAAATTGAGTTAAACTTTGAATGCAAAGAAATTAAATAAAAGCTCATAAAAACTTAATAACCTGTCTAATATCGCGTGTTATTCAATAGTGGCTGTATTGATATTAATGTGCTTTTTATTACAACTTTTTTTTTATTTGGGCCGATTATGAATCTATACTAATATTTATACTAATATTATCTATACTAATATTGCTGAAGAGTTTGTTTGTTTGTTTGGTTGAACGCGATAATTGCAGGAACTACTAATCCGATTTGAAAAATTCTTTTTGCATTAGATAACCCGTTAACTGAGGAAGGTTATAGGTATATATATCATCCCGGAAAAATGTACGGTTCCCGTGGGATAGATCTGTTTTTGTCTGTCTGTATATAAGTAGCTTATGTTTAGTGGTTCCGAAATGAAAATGTTTATAAAGTCGCTAACAAAAGGAAATTGTTTAAATATAAATGTACAGTGCAAACTGCACAATATTCCTTGGAGTACATGAATATATTATATATATTCATGTACTCCGCTATACCTGATTCTTGTATACATAAAAGTAATGAAACATCTATATTGAATGTGGCCAGTTTTAATTTCCGATCCCAGAACCCAAGCTCATAGCTATATATTGATTTAATTACATTACGTTACGAATACCTTTCCATCTAGAAATATCGAATACCATTCTATCTAGCAACCCATCTCGTCAAGCATTAAGGGATAGTATGTATGCAAACACTAAGCAATTATATGAATAGTAATGTTAGTGTTGCTACAATAACTAGACAGCCAAATGAAACTCAATGAATACGAAATGAGTAAAAACATGGCTAACGTCATCTTTTAAGTAGTTTGATTTAACATTCTTGTAAGCTTTTGAGAATATATTTGTATGAAGTCAATTTATCTTTGAAGGTTTTAAAACTAATTATTTACAATTAAAACACAGAAACTTGACAAAGCACCAGGATCAGACCAAATAACTAATGAACTGCTAAAAACTACTTTGCCAGTGATTGCTCCTATTCTAACTGATATATTCAATGAAATCATTAAAACAGAACAAATACCTACGGATTGGACCAAATCAACAATAATACTATTACATAAAAAAGGAGATAAAGGTGACATTAAGAACTATAGACCCATAAGCCTAATGTCAAACATCTACAAAATATTTTCAAAAATTATACTTTCTAGAATAGCTAATTGTCTTGACGAAAACCAACCTAAAGAGCAAGCAGGATTCCGTAGCAATTTTTCGACAATAGACCACATCCATGTTTTAAGGCAAGTTCTTCAAAAATATAATGAATATAATAAAACGTATTACTTAGGATTTGTAGACTACAACAAGGCTTTCGACTCACTAGAGCACGATTATATTTGGAAGGCGTTAGAACTACAGGGAATACAATCTAAATATATAAGCATACTAAAAAACATCTATTCGAAAAGTACTGCTCAAGTTAAACTAGACACAGTAGGAGAAGAGTTTCCCATACAACGAGGAGTGCGTCAAGGAGACCCTATATCGCCTAAAATATTCTCGGCAGTTCTAGAGATGATATTTAGAAATCTGGAATGGGAAACACAAGGCATTAATATAAATGGAGAACACTTAAGTCACCTTCGTTTCGCGGATGACCTTATCCTCTTTTCTGAAAGTCACTTAAAACTAGAGAAAATGCTACAAGAACTAGCTAATGAGAGTATTAAAGCAGGTTTAACAATGAACACATCTAAAACCAAACTAGTGACAAACTCTAAGCATAAAAGTGCCATAAAAGTAAACAATGAGGTTATAGAATACGTGGATGAATACATCTATTTAGGCCAACTAATATCTCCAAAAAACACTATGGACAAAGAAATTGATCGAAGGATAAGTAACACCTGGAAAAGATTCTGGTCACTCAGCGAAGTGATGAAGAACAGAGATATGCCTTTAAAGGAAAAAAGGAAAGTTTTCAATATATGCGTATTGCCATGCTTAACATACGGCTGCCAAACCTGGGCACTGACAGAAAAAATGGCAAGCAAACTAAGGGTCTGCCAAAACTCTATAGAAAGGAGTGTCATGGGTTTCAGAAGAAAAGACAAAGTCCGCCTAAAAGACATTAAAAGTGCTACCAAGTTCAAAAATGTACAAACGGTTCATAGAACTCTTAAATGGAAATGGACAGGACATCTTCTAAGAGAAACAAAAGAAAAATGGACAAAACTAATAACAGAATGGTACCCAAGAGACGGAAAAAGGAAAAAAGGACGACAAATAAAAAGATGGGAAGACGACCTAAAAGATGTGGCTGGCTCTACATGGATGCGAACAGCAAAAAACAGAGAAAAGTGGAAATCTTTAGAGGAGGCCTTTGTCGGAAGGCAAGCTGTTACAAAAGACTAACCATTTGCCGATAGCTATTGAATATTTTATTTAAAAATTAGTAGTTAGATTAGAAATTTTTTTGTAAGATCTTCGCTTAAGGCGAATTAATTAATTTTTATATGTATTAGTGTTAAAAAGAACAGCAAATAAAGGCTTATTTTATTTTATTTTATTTTATTTTATTTTATTTTATTATTTACAATGAGATTTCTTACATATTGACTTTAAAACTGTTGGCACTGTTAAGTACGAAAAGCATTCATCAACCGACTTCTTCAAAAAGGAGGAGGTTCTCAATTCGTCGGAATCTTTTTTTATGTATGTATGTACTAATTAATCGAAGACTCCTTAACGGATTTGGAAAATTTATAAAAAGTTTAAAAAAAAGATAAAACCAACTTCCTGGCACAAAAAAGTAAAAAAAAACTAAACCGGAGTTTTCATTTAGAATTAGATATCTACCATACCACCATATACAATGCCAGCCGATACAAATTAGAGCACACCGACTGGAATCTATTCTAAATGAAACCCCCCGTTTAGTTATTTTTTACTTTTTAGTGCCTGGAAGTCGGATTTTTTTAAGTTTTTATTTATTTAAAATAAATTACCGACTGTATGCTGTAATTCACTGATAGGTTGGTTAAAATACGAATGGCATTTCAGGACATGATTAACGATTATTTAATATTTGATCTGTACTTCAAGACTACAAGTGACGTTGACCTCTCGTCTTAGAGGTCACATTCGGCAGAAGACGTCACGCCCATAAAGGTAAAAGTAAATAACCCTTTTTAGTTTACAAAGCTCTATACGGTTCATTATTGAACAAAGTTGCTGTATAGTCGATAAAATGCCATTAACTTAATTCAAAAGTTTAATTAAAAAGTTAAGTAAATAATTGCGGGTAGGTGTAATTATTTATTTCGTGTAATCTGTAATGTTTATAATTTTTAATTTTAGTTGGGACCTAAGTTTATATCCAATGAAACCTCCATAAATCATCTATACAGATAAATAAAATTGGAGTGTCTGTTTGTAATATTAAAATAACCGTTTTTTACTAAATGCATATGGATGTATACACGGTACATGTACCAAAACAATATTTTTTACAATTTTTGTCTGTCTGTCTGTTTGTTCCGGCTAATCTCCGAAACGGCTGGACCGATTTTGACGGGACTTTCACTAGCAGATAGCAGATGTTATAGGGAGTAACTTAGGCTACTTTTATTTTAGAAAAAGAATCAGGGTTCCGAAAAAAAAAACCCCATGAAATTGTGCACAAAATCCGCGTACGGCGTACGCACCCGAGCAAAACGAGGGTAAATCGCTATATAATTTAAATTAAATGAATATCTTAGAAGTAACAAGCTACTATTTATGTATACCTAAACATAGCTAACCGTGAAAACGTACCTAGGGACGAACGCGAGCGAAGCGAGCGTGAGTCGCTAGTATGTAATATAAAATATGTAAATGTACCTACTTTGGTCCATATCTTAGTAACATACTTTTATATCATTCGTCGACGAATAAGTGTATATTTTATGAGCAAGTAAATATGCAACAATATTATATTGGAGCAATAGCCATAACTTCTAAGCATAAACAAATTCAAAAACTTGTTAATTTTAAATAAAACTATCTTTTCGGATTTTTTCGCGGATTTATTTTGATTTTTGTTTCCCGACGTTTCGATTGCTTTACAGCAATCATGGTCACGGGAGAGACTAAGGTGTTAGATGTCACAAAGCATTATATAGTTGTTACTGACAGCCTACCCACAATTAACAAAAATGAATTCAAAATTTTGAAAATTAGCATCAATGTACCTTACAATATTTGTTAATTTTAATTTTAAACATTTTATAATTTTAATTTTAAACTTGAAATATGGAATATTATTTATATAATTTTAGCATTATAATTATTTCAATTTTTTAGAAAACTTATTATTATATTATTGTTTAATAATCTATATTTTTAGTGTTACCATTATTATATTCTATGTCTACTTTAGAAAATAAAAATTAATTAAAATTACATTTACAATTGTAAAATATTAATTTGAAATACTGTTATTTTGATCTACACAGTAAGAACTTACTACATCTAACTGTCTGTTATGTTTAATTTTATTATTAGCTTAATTAGCTTAATTTTATTACTAATAATAAAATTAAACATAACAGACAGTTAGATGTAGTAAGTTCTTACTGTGTAGATCAAAATAACAGTATTTCAAATTAATATTTTACAATTGTAAATGTAATTTTAATTAATTTTTATTTTCTAAAGTAGACATAGAATATAATAATGGTAACACTAAAAATATAGATTATTAAACAATAATATAATAATAAGTTTTCTAAAAAATTGAAATAATTATAATGCTAAAATTATATAAATAATATTCCATATTTCAAGTTTAAAATTAAAATTATAAAATGTTTAAAATTAAAATTAACAAATATTGTAAGGTACATTGATGCTAATTTTCAAAATTTTGAATTCATTTTTGTTAATTGTGGGTAGGCTGTCAGTAACAACTATATAATGCTTTGTGACATCTAACACCTTAGTCTCTCCCGTGACCATGATTGCTGTAAAGCAATCGAAACGTCGGGAAACAAAAATCAAAATAAATCCGCGAAAAAATCCGAAAAGATAGTTTTATTTAAATGTCTAATATTCGCGTAAATCTAAGAAAGTATTATTGTTAATTTTAGTTCTGATAAACCAAAAATATTATTAAAAATACAAAAAAGATACATTACATAAACGTCTTATATCGTAGGTTATTTTATATATTTATTAGCACTACTAGAATAGCTTTGGGTAGTAATAATTTCGGCAGTGAAATACTGTCCGGTTTAACGGTTAGTATAGATTTCTCAAAGATGAATTCCTGTAATATAAATTATGTTGACCCGAATATCCAGTGGTTTTCTCGTAATGCGTTCCCAGACAGACAGACAAAAATTCTAAAAACTATAGATTTGGCCTCTGTATCGATAATAACGACTATTTCAATATGATTTTCCAAAAAAATATCTAATGTACAGATTCAACTTAGTTAGAACTTTATTATATGTATCGATAAAACAGTTAAATTTCTGCGACAGATTCCAGAGTGGATTGAATATAAAATATTGTACTGAATATGAAGTAACACGTAAACCATCGAAGTACGATATTTCCTGCGTATATTTCTACTATACTGTCACAAAATATGAAAACTAATTCGCTTGACTTCAGTGACAACTGTCTCAGAAATTAAGTTTAGTATTGCGTAGTTTTGCAATATCCCACGGAAGGTACGTCAAGATCTATTGGAAAGTATAGCTATGTGACTCTATCGATTAGGGTTGCCAACCGTACTATAATATGTAGTATTGTACTATATTTCGGCTCTGCGTACTATATTCTGTTGAAGAAATATATAGTACGCAAAAATACTATATTTTCATCACCAAAATCTAACAAACAAATCCTTCATTTTAAAAAGAAGAAAGAAACAGAAGTAGTGTCTCAATAATAAAAAACGAGCTTTTGATTTACATTAATTCTAATAAAAACTTAAAAAAAAAAACCGACTTCCAGGCACTGAAAAGTAAAAAATAACTAAACGGGGGTTTTCATTTAGAATAGATACTTAATCAGATTTTTTCGAAGTCGGTGTGCTTTGTTTTGTATTGACTGGCACCGACTTCGAAAAAATCTGATTAAGTATCTATTCTAAATGAAAACCCCCGTTTAGTTATTTTTTACTTTTCAGTGCCTGGAAGTCGGTTTTTTTTTTAAAGTTTTTATTTTTCCATTTTTAGTGTAAACGTATCATCAATACAAATTAATCAAGCTCAAACACCACGTAATTGCTGTAAATCGTTGAGGAGCTCCCTCGACTATCTTTCGGGTCCATCATCAGATCGACTCCAGACCTTCATTAAATAGTAGTGCTTTAAAATACCTAATGAAAATGTTAACAAACGCACTAGTCGCCGCTACAACTTTCGAAAGTTCCCCTCGATTTCTCTGGGATCCCATCATCAGATCCTGGTTTCCTTATCATGGTACCACTCTTGGGATATCTCCTTTCCAACAAAAAAAGAATTATCAAAATCGGTTCATACACGACGAAAAAATGCCCGAACAAACATAAAAAAAATATATATATATATACGGTCGAATTGAGAACCTCCTCCTTTTTTTGGAAGTCGGTTAAAAACTGAATGTAATTAAGCATATTATGACACTTTTATTTTAGGCAAAAAAATGTTAAGAAATGCGAAAAATGCAAAAAAAAATGTTTTTATAAAAAATAAGTAAAAAATATCGTTGTCTATTTTTCGCTTTTTTTTCTGTAAAGTACTTTTTTTTTTGAAGTGTACCATATTTTTTATAGCAAATTTTGAAAAATACTATATTTCGCCGAAGAAATCTTTGCAACTAATATACAAGTTTTATTTAATCAGTCGATCCCAAAATTATATTCGAAATCTGGTAATAATTGCTAAACTTATATGAGCAAAGCCATTGAACGTCGAATAATTATTATTAATAGTTGAAGCTTAGTTAATTCGAACTTTTAATAGCAAACATATAATATTTTTAATCAGATTATTTTTAATCTGATGATATTCAGTTTAATAAATCAAATTGAACTTAAAAAAAAAAAATTGAACTTGAATATTCTTTACCTCAAGTTTTGATCACTACTTTTTCTAGTTCAGTAAGATTACTGATAGCTAGATAGCTAATTAGGAGCATGTACCTACTTCTTGTACTTTGTCATGGTCAAAGTCGCTGAAACCTACTGGATGCGGATGGCACAAGACTGGTCGGCGTGGAATTCTTTGGAGGAGGAGGAGGAATTTCTATTTCCAGCAATGGACGTCTTTCGATTGAGACGATGACGAACTCAGACTTGTTTATTTGGTTTTGTATAACACACCTAACTGTTCTCTATTCAATCTCTACGTGTCAAAGCTATTTGGCTAAAGTTTTTTCCTTGGGTTTATTTAATTTTTCTTGAACCATATTATAATAATTTACCCTAATTTATATAGCATACCTTTATTGCTATAAAGCAATATAAATAACAATGTGCTACAATAATATCATCAATTCACATAAATTCTCTGAATTATGTAATAATTTAGAAAATAGGTATGATATGTACTGAGAAGAAAAGCCACCGAGACGCCATTAAAGGCATCGAAACGACTTAAATATACGAGCTCTCGCTGCTCAATGACTAGTACTTTAATGTTTATTGCTCGTAATTCTAACACAGTTACCAATAGATTAAGAAATGCAAAGACCTTGTTAAGCAAAATGTCTTACGCACACAAAGTACGGTCTACGTATAATGTGTGAATTAATATATCATGTAAATTAATTTATATTTTCAGAACTTTACCGTTATATTATGTACTAGCGTACGTTTTAACGATTAATATGGAATAGATAGACTATATATATTATATGTCGTCTGTGCAAATACGAATCCTGAAGTTCTTCGGGCATATCACCCGTAACGAGTATTCCATGAAATGTCTGGTGGTGTAAGGGAAAGTTGAGGGTAAAAGATTGAGAAGAAGATTAAGAAGAAAGCGACTAACAGTAATTATTAGTGAATTTCCTCTGTGTTCACTAGAATAGATCTCCTTCTTTTTTAAACTAAATGTAACGCGGCCAGCTTAAAACTATAGAATGACTATATGATAGACACCTAAGAGATAACGCATTAGCAAAAATACCCTTACACAGGAATCAATACGCCTACAGTTCAGACAAATCAATGGAATCAGCTCTCCACGCAATAGTAAGCAAGATCGTTGGAAGGAGCCATCGTTGCCAAGGGCTGCCCACAAGGAGGGGTACTGTCGCCTCTCCTATGGAACCTCGTAGTCGACGATCCCTGCTCAATGACAACAGATTTTACATAATAGGCTATGCAGACGATCTAGCCATTCTTGTAGCGGGCAAATTCAATAGTACGGTCTGTGAAAATAAAATATAATAAAAATAAAATTGTTGAAAAATGTTGCAATAAATTTAATTTTACCGTTAATTCGCGCAAAACAGAATTAATAATGTTCACAAACAAATTAGCCCTAGGGAACTATACCATACTACCGAAACGAAACTCTTTAACTCGACCTTGACGCTAACCACAGAAGTAAAATACTTAGGTATAACTCTAGAAAGCAAACTAAATTGGTCCAAACACCTAGAAAACAAAAATTCTGATAGACGTAGCCAAAGACATTCCTCTTATGGGAGCACCATATGATGGGATACAAATCTAATACATTTTTGACAAAAAATACAAAATAGAGCTATAGAAAGATAAATATGAAAGTCGTGACAGCAAGAACCTTAGAATCTTCACGGATGGCATCTCGAAAACTAAATCAGGGACAGGCTGCGGGATTTTCTCGTATGACTTAAACATTAAAACTTCACTACCAATAGGTATCCTTGAGGCAGCTAGAACAATTGCGAAAAACGACGTCAAAGACTTCTCTATCCGCATACTATACCGCATATATAAGACAGTATGTCAGTACTAGTTTGATCTATGAATGTCATAACGCTTTGACACAGGTAAGTGACCGAAATGATGTCACCATACAATGGTCAAAGGCCACAGTAACTTGTGGGGCAATGATAGGGCTGATGAGCTGGCAAGAAAAGGTTCGGACTTCGGAGTAATAGGACCCGAGCCCTTCGTGGTGCTACCTTCTTGTTGGCTCAAAGATCAAATACGACAACGCACACGACGACTACACGATAATATATGGCGGGAAATTGTAGACTGTAGACAGGCCAAGGAGTTGCTTCCCATCATTAATTTCCATCATTAAGGATCTTCTGGTTAATAATTTAGAAAATGACAAAAATATATCTACATGTTCGTTTCTAGGTAGGATTTTAAAGTTTGTGTTGAGTGGCTGCTCTGATCAAGCAGATGAGGCAAATTATCTACTCAACTAATGGTAAGTTTGCTAATGAGCGACAACATTACTCTACTTCAGTTTGAAACATCATGTAATTACTTAATTTTCAAATTTCAAAAGCGTTTGTCAGTTTCAGCACAGATTAACTAATAGTTCCTTTTGGAAGTTTCAGCAATCACTCATAGTTATAAAATAATTCTAACGTTGTTTATTATTCTTTGGTTTGACCTAAGGTCACATGTCCATGCTACTTATTAAAGAGAGATTTGTTAGGAAATGTGTATATACATATGTTTTTATATATCAACTAGTGGCTCAGTTTCACTTCGCTCGGGTTCGCCTCTAGACAAACAAATACAAATCTATCCAACGGGAACTATACATTTTTCCAGGATAAAAAGTAGCCTATTTGTTATTCTGATGTATGAACTATATTATTATTATTATATTATTAAGTTTCATTAAAATCCAATTAATAGTTTTTGTGTACTAAGCCGTATAAGTTACTATAATTTTTTAACTATAAGTATCTAAAATGTTGATGTTAAAGTACCACCATGCAAAATTTCATTTTAATCGGTCTAACAGTTTCGGAGACTAGTTCTTACAAACAGACAAACAGACAGAGAAACGAAAAATTTGAAATAAATCTGGATTTGTTCTATATCTCTTTTTACATCCCACTGGCTCGGTTTTTTAGCATTTTTTTTCTATGTACAGACGTTGAACCTCTACAATTTTATTATATGTATATATAGATGTTAAAAATTATAAAAAATGACATGCTTTATATGAAACAATAAATAAATAAATGGCGAACTTTCTGAATGCCTTTTATTAAGTACCTACCATACACAGTTTTACTGAACAATAAATCTGCTTCGTTGTGTTCCTACAGGCTACAGCTGCAATCATCACTCACCGCACAGATTAAGCGAGGGTGGACGCCGAATAGCTTCTATGAAAAGGTTCTGGGTTATTTTATTTCTGCTTTTAAAATATAATACTTTTTTCTAAAGGTTAAATCATTCTAAATTTTTAGAGTGGGAAATAGTTTTTTTACCTTTTTCGAATCATTTAAAAAGTTTTTTTTTATAATTTAAGGACAAAAATTTCCCTCAATTTTTTTTCATAAAATACCACATGTTTATTATTCCGATTATAATATAATCGGTTAAGATATGTGTAAGTAGCGGCTCACTCTTGCCTCTCTCAGGTTCGCCTCTAGGAAAACAAAAACAATCCTATCCCACGGAATCCGTACATTTTTTTGGGATAAAAAGTAGCCTATGCGTTATTCCAGACTATAATCTATCTCTGTGTCAAAGTTTATCTAGATCCGTTCAATCGTTCTGTCGTGAAAGAGTAACAAACATCCATACATACTCACAAACATGCACAATATTCGTCAAATATTTGTCAGTCGACTATTGTCGATTTGTCATAAATATCTGCCACTCAAATCAAATCAAAATTTACGTTATTCAAATAGATTTTTAAAAGCACTTTTGAATCATTACTTAACATTATAAGTGAGGGTTCATTAAATGACTGGGTCACTAATTGGTTGGGTCACTAAGTGGCTAGGTCACAAAGAAGCTCGGTCACTAATTAACTGAGTCACTAATTGGCTGGGTCACTGAGTGGCTGGGTCAATAAGTGTCTGACTCACGAATTGGCTAAGTCACTAAGTGACTGGGTCACTAATTTGTTGGGTCACTAATTAACTGGGCCACTAATTGGCTGGGTCACTAATTGACTGTTTTACTTATTGGCTGGGTCACTAAGTGGCTGGGTCACTAAGTGACTGCTAAATCAAGAAGCATTTAATGCCGCAAAATAGGATAAAATCTATATTTTACAGGTTCGGGATCACAAATTGGTTGGTTTGTAAGATTATAATAAATAAATAAATATGTTGGGACATTAACACACAGCACCATCTAGTTCCATGGTAAGCTACGAGGCTTGTATTATGGATACCAGATAGTTAATACACTACACATATATAATTTTAAATACATACATATTATAAATATAAACACCCATAACTGGAGTACAAACATTCGTTCTCATCACACAAATGAATGCCCCTAGCGGGGCTCGAACCCGCGACCTCTGGCACAGCAAGTAGGGTCACTACAAACTGAGCCAAACGTGTCGTTGTCGTTAATAATATGAGAGTGCAATAAACTTGCAGTCAGATGGAATCGTGAAAAGGTTAAAAACTAGACCTTGGAACGGCATCTAGCAAAGGTTGTGACTTTTGGATAGAAATTAAAGAATTAAGTCGAACATTTACCATTAGAGCATTGGAGCTGGATATTTGACTTCCTAAGTGAGAGGTCATTTCAGGTGATCGATGACGGCTGCTCATCTGATCTGATCATGGATGTCGATGCAGGTGTTCCACAGGGATATGTTCTTTTCATAACTGATGACAACAATGTTACGGATAGATACTTGTCCAGTTCTAGAGCCAGTGCTACTGAGATCCTTGAGCAAAGAGAGGCGAATTGGTGAATCACATTGACTTAACTCTAAAGGATGGGTCCGATTGAGGTGACGCCAATTTAAGTTAAATGCCACCAAAACACAAGCGTGTTTGTTCACCCTAAAAAGGAGCCCATTTACCTTGGCTCTCACTTTCCAAAGTGTATCCATCGTCCATCCCGATCAATGACATTGAGTTCTGGGCATGGATATCTCAGCCAATCTCAATTTCGTTAAATGCATCTAGTCAAAGGCTAAAATAGCAGCCAAAAAACTTCACGCCTGAGTAGCGCTTTACTCTCTATCAGGCTCAGGTGCGCTTAGCCATGAAGTACTCCCGCCACCTCTGGTATGGTTCTGCCAAATACCAACTCCACGCAATGTTGGCTGTCTATCGATCTTCTATCGGACATACTTTGGGGAGTACGCTTAGGAATTTCACAACCTTGTGCCTCCTTCACCGTTTTATCACAGAACTGCGAGAAATCGTGAGTGTTGGCATCCTTAGGTGATAGGAATTCAATCTACTCGTACGAAACGCCAAAATGTGGAACACCTGTCCAGCATCAGTGTTTCCGGCCATCTATAATGTGAGTACCTTCAATTCAAGAGTGAATAGGCATCTTTTAGGCAAGCGCGCTCCAACCTCATCAGTGTTTTTTAGCGTTGATTGTCGTCAAGCGCAAGCCTATCCAGTAGTCAAAAAATATATTTAAAAAATAAAATCGCTTGTCAGGGTTATTAATCGGGAATGGTCCTGTTTTATTAATATAATTGTCCAAAAATGAGGGCGGCGAATTTAACTTCCGCCCCGGGCGGCATAGGTGCACGCTACGCCACTGATTGAGAACCTCCTCCTTTTGAAGAAGTCGGTTGAAAATATAAAAAGAAAATTATTTTAATCGGACTCGTAAGAATAAGCGCGTCTAAACAAAGTTAAGTAAATAATCTTTTCAGCTTTATTTAGAAATAGGTATTTGTAAAGATTAACGAACCACCCTCACTTTACACGACTTAATAAAGTAAAAATAAAATTGAAGTGCTTCTTTTTGATTTCAAACGATGCTTGTTTAATGAATTATTCGAATATCCGCGTTTTTGAATTTTGAATTTACATGTAGTGCACTTGCTATTTTCTTTGCCATTTAGATAAAATTGTATTATCAATACAATTTTGATTTTTGACCTTTAAATAATGTATAGTGTATAATATGTTGCTGTTAAAGCCTGTACATTCGTAAAACTTAGGTTTAACTAATAAATCTTATATTTTATCGTCATTAGGTTAAGTTAGGTTAAAGTTTTCAACATTTCCCGTTTTTCTTAGGTAAAACCTAAGATTTACCGAATGGATGGTGGTAAAAGTTCGAAATGAACGACGGCCTCAAAGCTTTTCGGACTTTATATTTAAGAATTACTGTATTTTGGGTTATTACATCAACATACATATATACATGTACATATTCAATTCAATTCTTTTGTTTTGTAGCTTCTAGGAGTGCATATGTACATATTTTAATACTTATTATTTTGCGACTTATCCTCATTTCGCTCGGTTGCATCTCTAGATGCAGTAGCCAATCACTCTTCATCCAGGTCATAGTCTACCTGCATACTAAACTGCATCCAAAGCCGTTTGAACGTAAATGAGTAACCAAAATAGACACACATATAAACTTACACATACAATGTTGTGAGGACAATACGCTTACTTTAAAAACCCTCGTTTGAATATGTATGCAAATATCGGTTGTTCGCTCAGAGGCACCCACCCTTTATGTTTGACACAAAAATATCGTATCCAGATTCCAGATATATGAAATTCTTTTATTAGTTACAAACCAATATTTTACAGTAACAGTACAACACTTTCTAAGAACACTTTGTTGTAACTTTGAGGAAATTTGATGGATGAATCTTCCGTTTCTAACATAATAGAAGTAGAAAAGATTAAATTGATTACTTTTTATTTTGTCTATTTTTGTCCCCATGTGAGATTTCTATAATTACTTCGAACTCCTAGAAGCCACTGAACAAAAGTATTGAATTGAATCACTACATACAATAAAATTGTAATCGTATCAAATTGTACTGTTTATTTATCTATTTTATAAATAATAAATTTTCCACTTAAAAAATACACTGACTTCGAAAACGTAGGAATATTCATTTGGCAACAACCGTGGGGTAAATCGAAAGATTAAAGTTTTTTTTTTATAGGCAAAATTATGGCGTAACATACACAAAAATAAGGCAAGCCCGACTAGAGAACCTAATTATAAACAAAAAAATGCCTAAATATAACTTAAAATTTAGTAAAAGATGCTTATGTGATATAATATTAATCTCATAATTATTCATAAAGTCGCAATTCAAACCAAACAAAGCTAATTAACCTCGAGCTAGGCTTGCCTTAAATTAAGAATGATAATATTTTGCCTTAAACAAACATTGCTTACGTACTCATAATTAAGCTTTTCAAAAGAATATTTTTTGGAGCTTTATATTATATAACATTTAAATTGTTAACCACCGTAGAGAAGATATAATTTACCAATATTTTTCATATTTTATTTTTCGTTTTTTTTGAATTAACAAGAAAATACTGTTCTTGTATGCAGAGCAATACGTGAGACAATTGTAAACAATAGAAGTACGATGGAAACCCATTCAACCCTTTCCCAATAACAGGTTTTCAAATTGAAAGATAGAAATATTATACAGCCAACAAACGTCTTGTGATGTTTAAAGATTTTGGAAGGTTTTTGAAATTAACTCATTTGAAAATACAAAATGTTCTGCTACTTTTTTAATAATTCTACGTCTATTAACGCCCTTATACTGAAGACACCAAAAAACATGCAAAAACTAATTAGATTCTCTTAGACAAAGGTGCTATACAAAAGGCTACTTACTACCACTGCTATATTTTTTCTTATGATATATTTATTGTTTAAAATATACGACTAAACGTATAGAAATTACTTTATACGGTTAATGGTATTTAAAAAAACATTACAGCAAACTAATTTTCTAAAATACCAACTTAAAAAAAATATTTATCAAAGATTTAAAAAAATCCTTACAAAGCCTTTTCATACAGGTTTTAATTTGTAACTTATTTATCAATATATCATCTCTATCGGATCCTAAAATCTTCAATCGAATCCGAGACTTTTTTCAAAAGATCTTCCAAAAGCTTGGTGGTACATGTATTTCCTTCCCCAACATAGACCTAACTCCTATTTATTTAATAAACAATAAATAAATAAAAGATTTTTAAATATAGTTTTGTAGTCATACAAATTAATTATTAAAGTAGAATGGGTTTAGTCCACTTAATTACCACACATTGTCGTGGATAGCCATTAAAAAGTTTATGAAATTACACAGTCTCGGATTAAATATTAACGAAAATTAAATCGAAAAAGTTTACAATTAGATATTAAAGTTGAATAAAGGTTTTAGTAATCAACACATGAAAGATATTTCTTTTTTATAAATAAACAAATTATTACGATTTATGAAATATTTAATATGCTTATGTTGCTCGTATACTGAGAACCAGTTTCTTTTAGACTTTTTTTTAATTTATGGAAAACTAGCGAGTCACACTCGCTTCGCTCGGGTTCGCCTCTAGGCAAACAATAACATCGTCAGTGTGGCTAGTATAAGCAATTAATAACTGTTGTATTAAACACTACCGGTTAACCGTTCGCTCGGATTCGCCTCTAGACAAACAAAAACAAATCTCTTCCACGGGAACCGTACATTTTTCCGGGATAAAAAGTAGCCTATATGTTATTCTGATGTATGAGCTATATTATTGTAAAGTTTCATTAAAATCCATTCAGTAGTTTTTACGTGAGAGAGTAACAAACATCTTATACATCCATAAAAACTTTCGCATTTATAATATTAGTAGGATAAAATGTCATGGGAATGATATAGAGAAACAGAAGAGGATGGATAAAAAATAAATTTCGTAAAATTCGTATTTTATATATAAATCTAAATTAAAAATGTTAACACATATATGCATATTGTTTCAGTCAGACTCGCGCATGGTGTAACTATTGGTAACAGCACGTTTTTTATTCGGGTAAAAGTAGAATAAATATGTATACGCAATATTTTACCCACAACTTTTGAATATATTTACTAAATGTTTGTTTTTTTTAAAGTAAAGGAAATATATAGAAATAAAAAATATACCTTATTATATATACAAAACAAATGTACCTCCTGTAATTATTACTGTACGAGTCATGTCTGCGTGGAATTTCCCGCTAAATGGCAATGCCAATTCTTTGGGCGAAAAAAACCAGCTCTCTTGTCACCAGTAGAGGCGATAAGATATGCTGTTATGTCTTTTAACGGGGCCAACGTGTCATTGCATGTGGCGTCGCACTATAGGGCCCGTCCCCTTTCGTAGGATGTACAAAAACAATTATACACCGAAATTACTTAATAATCGTAGAAATCAAGCAGTTTGCGTAGACAATGGGATTTTTCGAACTATGTTTATTCATAAATTTTATTGCTACTTGGGACCGTTTATCTATAATATAATTAATAAAAAATTAAATATACTCTCTGCCAATAGGAAAATTTGTAAGCTGAAAATTGTTGACTATTTCTTGAACTTATCTTATGATGATACTGAAAAACTCACTAGTTTTTACAACTGATATATAAATGATATTATACATTACGATGATAACTCTTATACATACATAACACACACACACACACACACACACACACACACACACACACACACACACACACACACGCACGCACACGCGCGCACACACACACACACACACACATCCACACGCACACATACAAACACGCATGCATGCACGCATACACAGTTATTTTATTTCCTTTTTATAAATTTTATAGAATAAATAAAGAAACATTTATTATACATGTATAATTATAAGTTAGTTATTATACATATTAAATAAAAAAAAAACGTTTAAAAATAGAAAGAATAAATAATAATCAAAAGACGGGGATTGGTTGGCGGGAGGGTTGACATGGGTGGATGCTATACGTGATTTTTAATTGGAGCAAAGAAATAGGAAATTGTTGAGTGTAAGTGTTTCCTAATAAATTTTAAATAAATATAGTTAAAATATATAAGTTTTTAAACATGATGCTGGCTTTTCCAGATATATTCTATACATTTTAGTTCGTAAAATTGTTTAACTATCACTAAAATATAAGAGCCACAGGGCACTACAATTGTAACTGGCTAAGTGTACAAACCAAGAAAAGACCGACGGTACAACTGAATTTTAATTCAGTATAATAACTGTATTATGTAACATGATGACGGCGCTAATGATTTAAAGTACCAGAAGTGAAAAAGAGGCAGAATGTACGTTTATAAATACATATTGCTTACATCGGGAAATGCATTTACGCGTACCATCTGCATACGTACAGGTTTTGTGTGTTTGAATACATCTTAGGGCAAGAACATAGCCGATATTAGTGTATTTCTATAAAGTTTATTCACCTAATTTCATTAACAACCCAAACTCTTTTGACCTAACCAGGGCATGAGAGCAATCTTGAACCTCATCATCTGCAGTCAGAGAGACTATACAGATATAGTTGCTAAGTAAGTAGTAATTACCTTCAGTTTGTTGGCATATTAATTAAACATAGCACATAAAATATTTCCGTTTATATTTATAGTAATATTTCTATCACAAAATATGAATAGGCAATAAAACTTTCATGCTTTGCATTCGCATAATGCTTCCGACCTCGGCCGGGGCAGTTCTCTCCGCGTCGTTACATTTTCCGCACATTACGATTAGCGACACACGTTAATGCTCTAGTGCTCGAGCTACGCCCGCTGAATGTGAATATGAAATTTAGAGTGGATGGAATTTATACTTCCATATTAATATTATTAAAAAAAAAGGTTTGTTTATTGATTTATCCTTCTTTATCACAGAAACTACGAATCAATTAATTTTTTTGTTAAGAGATTTTTCATAGTGGTGAATCAAATAGTTTTCGTGAGATATGTTTGTTGCAGAAGCTATGAGGACATATAGCAATGCAATATTTAAATATTGATAGTATTAAGAGCAATTTTTATGATTTGGTACAGTAAACATATCGTCGTGAAATTTCTCTCACATAAATATTAGCGAACCAAGTAGGCAGATGTTTTCCTGTCACAAGCTCCTTTTGGTCTGAAAATTAAAAAAAATATCTGGATCTCGACAACAGTGCCACCATTCGCATATTGGGCTGTCTATATTTTTGACTAAGTACTACAATAACTCATCATCATTTCCAACATTATTACCACTTGTTTTGCGGTAAAGGAAAACATCGAGAGGAAACCTGCATGTCTGAGAGAACTTAGTAAGTTTTCGAAAGACCTGTGAAGTCCGCCAATCCGCATTTGGCCATCGTGATGGACTATGGCCTGATCCCACTCCTGTTGAATGGAGGCCTGTGCCCAACAGTGGGACATTAAAAAGGGCTGAATACAACACAATAACTAAGAACCATCTAGGTTGATATCATGACCCCATGAAGTAAACAAAAAAAACATCAAAATCAGTCAAGCCAAGGATTTAAACATATGTCACATGCACATTGGAATTTTATGTTAGACTAGCGACTCACCCTCGCTTCGCTTCGGGTTCATCCCTAGACAAAAACAAATCTATCTCACGGGAACCGTACATTTTTCTCGGATAATATATAGCCTAAAGCCTTCCTCGATAAATGGACTATCCAACACAAAAATAATTTTTCAATTCCAACCAAGTAAATCCTGAGAAGTTTGCGCGTGTTTGTTTGTTTGTTTCTTTGTTTAGTTGAACGCGCTACTCTTATGAACTACTGATCTGATTTGAAAAAATCTTTTTGCATTAGATAGCCTGTTAACTTAGGAAAGCTTATAGGCTATATATCATCCCGGAAAAAAGTATAATATTCATCAACTATATTCATATGACCTTAAAATATTGATTTTCAGCTAAAATGATAGATTAATTTAAAAAGTGTTTTTTTTCTTCATTTTAGAAAATAATCTGTATAGAATAGTAGTCAAATAAACTGTCCTCAATCCATCCATACTTAATATTATAAATGTGAAAGTGTGTTTATTTGTTTGTTTGTCCTTCTTTCACACCGAAACAGAGCGTTGTCGCTCATTGGCGTGATTTTTTGTGTGGAGATAGTTGAAGGACTAGAGAGTAACATAGGTTACTTTTTACCGCGAAAGATTATATCATTCCCTCTTTTTTGTTAATCTACTTATTAACACAAATTAACTACAGCGGCATGGCACAGAAAGATAATATATTAAACACAAAGGCTTTAAGGATTAAATCCAAGACGCGTTGCTAAACCCCTTTAAAATATTCTCTGTTTAACAGTTATGTGTGCGAAAGAAAGGAAATTTGTCACAATAAAACCTTTTGACCTATTACATCTATTCTAGGCGTATAATAAAAGTGTAATTGATCACTGTTTTGTACATGGAAAATATTTAAGTAAAACTATTATTGGGAATTCTTAATGATTTTTAGAATTTTTAGAATTTTTGCCTGTTTGTCTTGCGCGCTAATCTCAGAAACGGCTTAACCGATTTGGGTGCGGTTTTCAATAATGTATTGTGGTAAACTTCACTTAATATATTTTTTTATTGTAATCGGTTCATAAATGAAAAAGCTATGTCAATCTAAAGAATCGCCTAAGGACGAACCTGAGCGAAGTGAGGATGAATCGCTAGTGGATGGAGTTTCCACTCCATTCATATGTGTTCCTCATCTGCAGTAAAAATTATGATTATGTTCATTAGCAGTAAAACATATAAATATTTCAATTATTCTATAGCATATTTATTATTTCATTATGTAGAAAATAAATTAAATAAAGAAAAATATACTTGTCTGGTCGTCGGGTAATAATATTTATATTATTTTATATATTAAACAGATTCAACTCGCAACCGTATATTTAAAGGATTTTATTCTATTTTCAAACCAAAATTTATATTCATTTTATTTATGCGTGGTCACGGTTAGACCGATATCGAAAATGACCAATGTAGAAAATGTAAAGTAATTTAAAATACAATATTTATAAGATTCAATTCGACTCAAAATTTGTTTTACATATAGAATGAATGCATTTTTAAATAGTTATGAGGTATCGTAAGTTTATTAGATATGCACACGTTTTTATCCGACTGCAGTGAAGATAAAAGGAGGGTTATGTGTTATGTTAGATCTGTATATACTATATGTCCGATCCTATGTTCCCTCGCAATCACTAAAAGCCGTTACATACGTTAAATACGCTGTTAGATTCGTCTTGATAATGCGAGTGTCATAGACTATAAGAATATTATAAAAAATCAAAATGGGGGACTTCAGGCGCTGATCTGTGTCTCAAAAAAAATTTTTTTTTCAAATCTAGGGTAGCGTAATACCCTTCGTATTAAAATAAAGGTTTTTTCTTAAGATGACAAAATATATAACTCATATGTTTCATCGTATTTTGAGATAACAAATTGTTAAATAAAACTTCAAATCTTTAAAAAATTACTGGCCAAAACTAAATAGCTGTGAATAAAAAAAAATATAAAATGACCAGACTACCTAAACTGAAAGCGAACTTAAAAGGAGGAAACAAGTTAACGAAAGAAAATAGTGAAAATATGCAGTCAGAGACATAGTTACACCTTCTTACAACAAGTATAAAACATGTACCTATATTTCCGAATACCTTAATACATAACTATTCATTCATCTTGTTGCCTTCTTTCTAGTTCGCTTTTTTAATTAAATAAATGGCCGAAATAACTATTCGTAGAATTGCGCAAACAGAGTACTTGATGAAAGTATTGAAATTGTAACATTAAATATAAGCAATAAAAATATTATATCGCTTTATTTTGTTTTAAAAAACTAATTTGATATCGAATACGCTCGTGTTAGTATAATAAAAAAGTCCGTACTAATATCCATACGTAATATTATAAATGTGAAAGTTTGTTTGTTTATTCGTTCTTTCGTTCGTTTGTTTGTTTCTTTGTCCTTCTTTCACGTCGAAACAGAGTGACGCATCAGCGTGATTTTTTGTGTGAAGATAGTTGGAGGGCTGGAAAATCAAATAGGCTACATTTTAGCGCGAGAGATTATTTCATTCACACGGAAAAACAACTTTATTATAAAATCAAAAAAAAATATTGATGATTTGAATTACTTGAAACTTGGTATTAATGCTCTTCAATACAATTAAATAAATACTTAGCATTTTTCGAAATTCGTCCTATAAAAGGGTAACATTGGGAATGAAAATTTGTTTGAAAGATACTTTTTTAGAGATTTTTTTCTGTAGTTATAGCGCGAGCGAAGCCACGGGTTCTGCTAGTTGAATAAATATTAATGTTCACTGATACTCAATGAAGTAGAAACATAAGATAAACAAAACTTTGTTAATGGAAACATTCGTATCGTTTATCTACTTAAATTAAGTTTCATTCAGTAGGTATGCGAGTACTGAATGTTTATATTTAATTGCGTTATATCTAGTTGACCGATACGAAACCGATCTTTATTTCTTTTTCATTCATCGTGTAAAGAAAATTAAAATATTAATTTATTTTTAACTAGCGACTCACGCTCGCTTCGCTCGCGTTCGTCCCTAGATACGTTTTTACGGTTAGCTATGTTTAGGAATACATAAATAGTAGCTTACTACTCCTCAGATATTCATTTAAATTATATACCTAGCGATTTACCCTCGTTTTGCTCGGGTGCGTAGGCCGTACGCGGATTTTGTTCATAATTTCATGAGTTTTAATTTTTTTCG
The DNA here is from genome assembly GCA_033884665.1 of Argynnis bischoffii washingtonia. Taxonomy (NCBI): domain Eukaryota; kingdom Metazoa; phylum Arthropoda; class Insecta; order Lepidoptera; family Nymphalidae; genus Argynnis; species Argynnis bischoffii. Next base: position 4,533,130 of record CM066616.1, on the reverse strand, counting down.
CGGAACCCTGATTCTTTTTCTAAAATAATAGTAGCCTAAGTTACTCCCTATAACATCAGCTATCTGCCAGTGAAAGTTCCGCCAAAATCGGTCCAGCCGTTTCAGAGATTAGCCGGAACAGAGATTAGCCGGAACAGACAGACAGAAAGACAGACAGAAAGACAGATAGACAGACAAACAGACAAAAATTGAAAAAAAAATTGTTTTGGTATATGTACCGTGTATACATCCATATGCATTTAGTAAAAAGCGATTATTTTAATATTACAAACAGACACTCCAATTTTATTTATCTGTATAGATTGTACTAAATGTCAACTTAAACAGGAGCTGCCATTTTAAACATACATTTTTAATAGTTCAAGTTCAATATATATGTAGGTATATGCAATCTTAAATGATTATACACATTATACATAAAAAAAGTCTCTTAGTTTATAGTATTGAGAAAAAAAGTTGATAGCTTTTTTTAATTTTCGATCTTATTTAATTATAAACAAATTGAGATATTAGAATAAATTCATTGAGATTATCATAAATTAAATAAAAATTAATTTTGAACAGTCATTACTTCTTTCATTTTCATTTATACAATTTATTTAGCTTATTGAAATTCACGAGATATACATTACCTTCAATCACTAATGCTTAGAGCAGTTATGGTGTAGAAAAATGTATTTTTTAAAGTATACTATGCTAATAATCAAATAGTTATTATTATTAGTTATTCTTAGTATTATTGAAAATATAGCGATCCAAGGCAGTCCGGCCTAATATTGAAGAAGAAAGAACAACAAAAGATAGTAACAACTTAGTAATAACAAACTTGAATAGGCTTCTCTATTTTCCAAAAATATTGTAAACGGTCTTATTTATTGAAGCGAGAACGAATTTATTATTAATTCCTAGTAATTTATTGAGGTTTAACGTTTAGTATAGATTTCTCAGAGATGAGATATTTACCGCAGTAAAACGTATCCTATATGTTGACCCGAATAACCAGCTATCATCATACCAAATTTCATCAAAATCCGTCCTGTCGTTTTCTCATGATGCGTTTCCCAACAGATAGACAGACAAAAATTCTAAAAACTATCATCGGCCTCTGTATCGATAATAATGACTATTTCAATAAGATTTTCCAAAAAATATTTAATGTACAGATTCGACTCAGTTAGAATTTTATTATATGTACAGAAAATATCAACAGTAAGTTGAAACATTTTTAATTATTTTTTTTAATTGCTAGCAGTAGTATGATGTCATTTTATCATTTGCGCAAAATTGTATTTCATCATTTTCATTATGGGAATGAACATTTCTAAGCCTCGCTACGTTTTTATTCATTTGCATTTTCAATACATCTTCAGTTTGTTCTGCGTTCATGCCTGTGACATAGCGATAATTTTAATAATTTAAAAACGAAATATATATAAAACTTTGGTTCAGTTTGTCCCAGTCCCACTGTGGGTATTCATTTGGGCGATGAGCACGAATGTTTGCACTCCAGTCATGGGTGTTTATATTTATAATATGTATGTATTTATAGTTATATATGTGTAAAGTATTAAGGTGTGTAGAGAAGCAAGGGTAAGTCGGTAGTTATGAGTATTAATAAATAATATTGAAAACATCTTGTCATTTCACCACATAATCTTAATAACAATATGGAATCGTTAGAGTCAATTACTTGCTTAACAACCATCGGGAACGGCGCTGAGGTCTTATTAACTTGAAAGCATTGGCGGTTTCTCGCCATTTTATAACGCTACCTTTATTGTTCTCGTAAAAATATTTTATAAGGAAAAAAGATAGACAAAGGGTTTATTTACTCCCTTATCCGTAGACATATTTTTATAGCATAATAAATATTTTTATGTTTTATCTACCTTAATTTATACTTAATTATTCGTGACTGGTATACTTATTAATTGGCTGTTTTATAATGTTAACCTGTTTTGCGTTTTCGTAGAGCTTATAAATATGATATTTATATTAAAAAAGGTTTTCCTTAAAAATCTTACTAATATTATAAATGTGAAAATTTTGATGGATTTTTGGATGTTTGTTACTCAATCACGCCAGAACGGCTGAACAGATCTGGATGAAATTTGGCACAGAGATAGATAGATAGTCTGGAATATCACATAGGTTACTTTTATCTTACTTTAGTTGGAAAAATGTACGGTTCCCGTGGGACAGATTTGTTTTTGTTTTTCTAGAAAAAAAGAAAGTTTTCGTATATGAAAAATTCAGTATCATGACGCTACCATATAATAATTGAGTGTACATAAACTTTTGATAGTCTTTTACAAATGATAAAGATATACATAAAAAAAGTTTATTGTTTAAGCATAATTGATGAATCATTTTGCTCCTTCGGTCGTAAGAATAGAGTCCCCTTACGTCATTTAGAAATTAAGGTAGTGAAATACTTGTAAATAAATCAATTTTATATTAAAACTATGAAATTTTTTACTTAATATGAAGTAGGTACTTAAGAAATTTCAATATCATTAAATAGGTTTTAAATGCATGGCTAAAACTTTAGGAAAAGTGACTTATTTCCGTATTTTTAGCTAGAAATAAGATAAGTATGTATACTATATATGTACATATTATGTTCTTATTTTTACTTAACTTTGCTCCTGTCCTCACTTGCGACTAGCTAATTCAATTTTCTAGTAAGAAGAATCTGAGAATAACCTAACCCTTGGTTATTCACAATCATGGAATAATATCATACCATAACCAACAAAAATAACCAAAAGTCATCAACGACGTTCCCCTTGTTCACGTGATGGGAGAACTGAATAGCGTCCTGCAATCTAGCCGGCCGGCCTAAGTTTCGCAATTTAAGAGGATTCCCTTTGTAATTAAAGTGGACCGTGAAAGTAACCTCTTGGTTGTTGTGGTTTGCTTGCTTTGCATTATTGTAAAGGGCTTTGTGGTTGAGTGCGTAAAGGTTCCTGCGAGGAAGCAAAAGAAGGCTCCGTTTGGTTTTAGTGGTTAGTACTAAGTAGTTCTGGCTTTTTTAACCGGTGAGTTTCCATAACATAACCACCTTTATGTATAAATGTGGTTTAATGTTAAAAAAAAGGTCGCATTGACCCCCTGATAACCAAGGGTAAACACTATCACGTGTCACTCACGTTCAAAGGAAAGCTTTTTGCTTTTAGGAGGTATTTTATTTTATATTATTAGTTTTAAGCGTTACATTTACACATATAATAAAACTGTAGAGGTCGAATGTCTGTACATAGAAAAAAAATGCTAAAAACCGAGTCAGAGGGATGTAAAAAAAGAAATAGAACAAATCTAGATTTTTTCTTTTTTTTTTGATTCACTGTCTGTTTGACTGTTTGTACGGGCTAATCTCCAAAACTGTTGGACCGATTTAAATGAAATTTTACATGGTGGTACCTTATATCTCCGGTTAACATCGGTTAACATTTTAGATACTTTTCATCCCGGAAAATTAAAGAGTTCCCGTGGTATAGTTAAAACTATAGTAACTTATACATCTTAGGACACAAAAACTGCTGGATGGATTTAATGAAATTTACAATAACATAGTTCATCATACATCAGAATAACAAATGGGCTACTTTTAATCCTGGAAAATTGTATGGTTCCCGTGGGATAGATTTGTTTTTGTTAGTCTAGAGGCGAACCCGAGCGAAGCGAGGTTGAACCGCTAATAAATATTTTCAAAGTAATAAAAAAGATCTTATATGTTTTACTGGAAAGTTATAATTATGTAAACCTAACCGTATAAGTACGGTTTACCTACGCTAAACAAGCTCAAAGGAACGGTTCGCAAAGGGCGAGATTTAAATTTTAGGTTTATTACTTTTATAAGAGTACCTTTGGAGGTAAAAATAGTACACCAATTAGATCTAGGCTTTAGTCTGTGGCTTCGTGTGTCTGCTGCAATAATTTAGTTGGTAACATCAATCAATCTTGATCATCAATGGGGCCACACAATTCCAATACATTTGATTCTGCTCAAGTAATTAAAACTTCTCGTTTTCTTGTTTTAAGTTTACGTTCTCGACGTTTGCTAATGCTAGAGAAAATACTTGCTTCAGCCACTCTCATACGAATTCCTTACACCAGTGGCAGTCCCGTTTAAATCGGTTTAGACGTTGTGGAAATTTACTAAGGTATAAAAGACAATCAGGCAAAAATATTGGTTGTACCTAATAAATAAGCTTGACACTTGAAATCAAGATGATCGATTTAATCAAAAGAAAATTCTATACTGTATATAATAAAATTCTAATCAAGAGTCAAATCTGTACATTAAATATTTTTTGGAAAATCTTATTGAAATAGTCATTATTATCGATAGAGGCCGAATCTATAGTATTTAGAATTTTAGTCTGTCTGTCTATGACCGTATCATGGAAAAACCACTGGAGGGATTTTGATGAAATTTGGTATGATGATAGGTGGTTATCCGGTTCAACATATAGGATACTTTTTACTGCGGGAAAATATCTCTTCTCTGAGAAATCTATACTAAACGTTAAAACGTTACTAGTGATGAACCCGAGCGGAGCGAGGGTGAGTCGCTAGTAATCTATAAATGTGTACCTTAAGAGATAGACATATGCCATTGTGTAGACGTTTTTTAAAACTTAAAATTTTCTAGTACATTGTTTTTATGTATCTTTTCAGGTTTGGCCAACGTTAGCCATGTAAATTTCCAAAGAGAACTCGACAGAACATGTGTGTTTTCCCGTCCCGTGGGAACCATTTTCCTGTAGTAAAAGGTATCTTAATGTTGACCCGAGTGATATATAATCTGTAACCACACTGTTAAAATCCGTTCTATACTTTTTGCTTGAAAAATATATAGATATACAGACAAATAGATAAAAATTTCAATAGCTATTGTGTTTGTGTCCACCTATATTCTGGACACAATACGTTACAGTCATTGTTTTAAAAAAAAATATTTGGGTACAGATTTCACATTGTTACTATTTAGTAATAATTCTGCATAGATACTATACGAAATATTAAAATTATTTAGGCTATTAAGGCCTGTCCAAGACAGAAAGCTATACATACTTTAAAAATTATATTACAATAAAAAAATAAGATTTATTCAATAATAAAACACAAAAGTAGTTTGGTTTTAAATTTATTTTCATAATATTCAACTGTTGACAGATAACAAATGATCTTACAATATCCAATTTGTACATAATGACTTAAGAAAATATGGCAACACTCATATTTTAACAATAAATACGTAATGATATTCTGGTGTTACTTCAATGTTTAAAATATTAAGACATGAAAAATTACTATATTAGAATCTTTCTCGCCAAATGCAAATTACAATTTATTTAAAAAAGATTTCACATCCATAATAGAAACACTTAATAAAACGCGAGCTATCGATGACGAATGAGATGCAATTCACGTATATGACGAAATACAACTACTATTATGCCACAATAATCATAAATTGTCTTTTTATTAATAAAATTGAGGTTTTATACCTAAAAATACGTTAAAACTTGTGATTAAGCAATAGTAAATCTTTAAGAGAAACAATTTTCCGAACTGTACGAATAGGCTAGTTTCAAATATATGAATAATGATTGCATTACGATTGCGATTGTTTAAATGAAAATCTTGGGCGACCGATAATGATTTATAATGTTAAAGTCGATATCATGCGATAATTCGCTCCTTTGAGTTAGTCCATAGTGAAAAATTAATATATTAAAATGTTAATAAAGGTAAACATAAAACTATTTGATAAAATCGAATTCATTTAGTTTTAGACGTTAAAGTCTACTTTGAGTTTTTATTCAATAATCCTCCTTATCTACGTACTACAGTTTTTACATAGACAAAGAAAGTTTCGTAACGACCAATCGCATTCGTAAGGCAAAAAAAAAATGCTATATCGCAAAGCGTTTGTCATATGAAACGTACAAGGCGATTTCGGTGACTTGGTCTTACATACGCCAGTGATGTTGTGTACGCATACGTCACTTTTACTAAGACTGCAAAATTTTATATCAAAATTCATACTAGAATAAGAAATAAATAAATGAGCTTAGATAATTTATTTAATTTATTAATCACAAAATAAATATATATCATAAAACTTTCACAATTCAAGCAGATGATTAATGAAAGTCAAAGATCTCATTAAAATTCTTAGACCAAAAGCGTCCACCCGACTTTATATAGTGATAAATATCGAACGACATTATTGCAGTCTTAAGTAGGCAGCACAACACCAATATAATAAAACCTTTAAATACTATACAACAGACGCCCAAAGAATTAGCGAGAATTTAAAGATTAAACTTTTCAAATGATCCATCGCATTAGATTAAAAAACTTGACAATTATTTAATATACTCCCAAAAATACGATTAACAGACAACGATTTCGAATTTTAGTAATAATTATCTGTTCCGTAAAAACACCGGTAGACGTACTGCACTTGTGATCAAAGGTTACGTTAATCTAGAAAGTAAGGGCCTATGCACACGATGGTCTTAACGCGCTGACGGACCGTGCTTGTCACGCTTTATACGCGCCAGTAATCTGCATTTTATTAAGTGTATTTGCCTAGAATATGCATAGATGACGTACGTTTACGATACGTGTCTCGTCAACGCGTTGATGAAGCTTGGTGTGTACAAAGCCTTTGTGCCTTTTAAGTTTGATATGCGCGTCGTTAATGTTAATTAACGTGGTTTACACAGGCCTTAATATGTTACTTTGTTTCTGTAACGTCGCCAAAACACTACAATACTGGATCTTAGTTTGAAGCCATTTATTTCAATCACTAACCACATTTCGAGATGGATCCGACCGTACCAACCGTTTTACAGATAATAAACATCTAGAGAATAACAATTTTAACCGCAAACACCTTCACAATACGAGTCGGCCTCGGACCAGTTCGTTAAAAAAAACTCCTTTAGCCTCTCCTGGATAATTTCTAAGAAATCAATTGTTAACTGACACGCCGGCGTGTACGCGTTCCTCGAGGGGTTAATACGCACAATTTCAAAACATGACGTTAATCTATCAATCACTATTTAAAATATCTGATATGAAGACTATACTAACATCGTATTGTGCGTCAACATGCAAATACAAGGAAGACGAGAATCATTAAAAGCGACGAAATTGAACAAGTTTTTTGACGAACGCCCCAAATAACCGTAACACGTAAATTCACAGAACTAATGAGAAACAAGTGCTCCAAAAGTTATCGAGTGACATTTTAAAATACATTAATTCATAATATGAATATTTACATTCTCTGTAAACCGGCATGATCTCAACCATGACCGCGACTACTCACGCGATCCTAAACAAGATATTCCTAATACTTTTATCAACAATGCTATCGTTATACTCCTTACTCATCCTTCCAAATCGAACACTCGTAATAGTTTCAAGTCATTAAACAGTTAGAAAGTTTTAGTAACAGCATAATATCTAATGTCCCACATCGTCTCTTCATATATGAACAGAACTCACTAAACCGTGTGTTTTCAAAATTTCGAGCTACACTACATAGTATTTTAATCAACGACCAATGAATGGATCAATGAGTTAGTAAGAGAAATTTAAAAAAAAAACCCACAATACTAGACTAGACGTGACCGGTTACACGATTACTAACAATTAGGCTTTATCGGATCTATTGAGTATATTTCTTTGAACAAGTAGACCTATAATCCTCCTGGCTTGTAGACGAATTCGCTGTAATACTGTAAAATATCATCACACGACCCCAAATGCCGTCCCAAACCCGCACGACTAGTTGTAACATTGATAAATTTGAGAAAACCCCTAGCTATTAATAGTCATCTAATTAACTACTGCTTGAAAATCCTACATCCAGTCGAACGTTTACTATTCATATCTAGTACGCTTAATTTATGATAGATTTAAAAAAAAAACAAATCACTTTGAAATTACTTATATAAAGTCAAAGAAAACTGAATCAATAGAAAAATCGTTGTAAAACATTCATATCCTCTTAGAAAGACCGCAATCGGCATCACATCACAGCTCTGGGCTGATTATAATTTATAAATATATGCCGAAAAACTATGGAAAATAGAATCTTAAAATTAAATTATACGTAATACCGAACGAGAACGCATTGAAAATACTCAAAAAGTAATAATACCTAGTGGACCATTCGGCCAACCTTAGACGTGGTGGGAAACTGTAAAATTCTGAAATAAAAAGACAAATAGCATGCAAACTCTTTCCTTGATTGTTCAAGAATAACATTTGTTAGTCATTTTATTATTGCACTTGTCATACAGTTTCCACTAATCGCGGCGATAAGATTAGATACGAAACAATCGAAATGCACTCATCATTGGAAACTTTAACAACATTAAATTTAATTTAATAAAAATTTCTATTGAGAAAATATTATATTGATATTGTAATTCTGAATCGAGCTTGCATGCATACGTCAGTTCGCTAACGCGGGGCTGTAGTTAGACCTTTACGCGTTTTCGTTCAGCTGCTTGAACAACAGAGTTTCTTCGAATATAAACTTCTTGAGGGTCTCCTTCGGCAAATTATCTAGTTCCATTGTGAATCGGAACGGTTCTTCGGCGACTGGCTGTAAATTAAAATATGTTTTAGTATATAATATATTCTAAGAAAATTTGGTGTGACTCAATAGGAAGGTTTTTTTTTTTATGGTATTCAGTGATAAACGAGCAGACAGTCCACCTGATGGAAAGCGATACTGTCGCCCATAACACCTACGGTTCGTGCATTTAAGTTTTATATAACAAAACTGCAGAACCGCCGGTACGTTATCACTGTGAGGACTAAGATGATATGCCTCTCGCCTGTAACTGCGCTAGCTACCTTATCCTTCAAACCGGAACACAACAATGCAATCATTGTTGTTTGGCGGCAGAAATAGATAAGGGGGTGGTACCCATCCAGTCGGACTCCTCAGTCAAGCCTTGACAGAGTCCTACCACCGGTAAATGATCGCAGGTTCGACTCCTACTCGATGCAAACCTTCACATCACATCAGTTTGTATGTGTGTATGTTTGTTACTTCTTCACATAGAAACGGCTGGACGGATTGTGATAAAATTTAGTATACAAATAGGCTATGACCTGGAGTAACACATAGGCTTTTTTTAGGCATTTAGGGACGCGAAACTAGGGTAAGTTGATTGGTAATCATGCTGAAGTCTAAGTGTAGGTAGACCTTGTATTCTGTGTCAATATTTTACAAGCTGATGATAGCTGGTGTTTATTTATTTATGTGGATATTAAAAATATTATCCCGCTATGGTAATCGAATCCCCGACTAGGTACGGTAAAATATTCAAACGATTGTTTTCCTATGAGAGCCGCAATAAATAAAATTTGTTGATCGTTTCTTAATGGAGTAACAATAAACAATTGTATTGAAAAAGTATATTTATTTGTTGAAGTTACTAAGTAAATACGCAGGAATATATTTTCCATCGCTCGATCCACGGGTCAGGTCTCGGGAGTGCCGATAGTTATTAATTCAATTTCCCAGGGGCGGGTGTCGTAAATTATAGGGATAACCTAAATTAATTCGTAATAAACAATTTCTTATTAAAAATAAAACAAACATTTATTGTGGCACTTTAAAATATTTCTTCATTTTTAATTATATTAGGAAATAAACTTTTATACTGTACTTTTATATAAACTCTGCTCATATTTTATTTTCTTATGGACAGTGTTATGTAGTTTTTACTATCGAAGTATTGCCTTAGTGCGGAAAATTTTTATGTTCGACACATATTGCGTGGAAATGTTGAAAATAGATGAAAAATAAGATACATTATCAATAAACAATAATCGAATTTCATTTTCAGTTATCCGGCTTTACTTACTTCATCATTAGGGTCGTAGTATTGCTCCAGGTAGGGGTGTGCGAGGGCCTCCTCGACGGTGATACGTTTATGAGGGTTGAAGGTCAACATGCGGTGCAAGAGATCCAACGCCCGAGTGTCCGCTCCGGGGAAGAGATCCGTCCACGGAACACGCGGCTTGTACGGCAACGACTCTAGGTAGCTGCGAGCCTGCGTCAGAGGAATTTCTATTGATGGCTTGTTTGAAGTAATACTATGTTATGTGAATTTAAAGATGAATTCATCTTAATAATCTTACTAATATTACAAATGTGAAAGTATAGATGTTTGCATGTTTGTTACTCAATCACGCTAGAACAGCAGAATGGATCTAAATGAAATTTGTCACAGAGATACATTATAATCTGGAATAGCTCATATACTTTTTATAATAGACTAGCGACTCACCCTCGCTTCGCTTCGGGTTCGTCCCTAGACAAAAACAAATCTATCCCACGGGACCCGTACACTTTTCTGGGATGATATATAGCCTATAGCCTTCCTCAGTTAACGGGCTATCAAATGCAAAAAGAATTTTTCAAATCGGATCAGTAGTTTCTGAGATTAGCGCGTTCAACCAAACAAACAAACAAACAAACTTTTCAGCTTTATAATATTAAGTATAGAAGATACACTAAGATAGATCACTTTAAGTGATAAGGTCGCCTTTACACTGAAACATCTATTTGTATTATTTTCAAATTGTACTTCTTTTTCTTTGGTGTAATAAAGGATTAAATAAATAAATAAATACATTCTTCCGGTTCTCGTGTGATAATAATTTGTATTTGTTCTTCTAGAGGCGAACCCGAGTGAAGCAAGGGTGAGCCGCTAGTAATATATAAGGCAATTTATTAACACATGTTTATCATTTGAAGAAAGTTAGCCACAGTTTTTATTTTAGCACTAGCTTTCCGCTCTTGATGGGGTCAGACCTGAACCATATTTCCCTAACCTTAGTTACTTTTTCCAATATTATAATTTAATCATTTAATCTCGTTCTCTCTAATAATTTTCTCCTGGCTCATATCATTGAGTGGTATGTCTCCACCGACTGACTACTCAATTTCGGGCTGTTACTGAAAATTTATTTTCAAAAACCCAATAACTAGGTAATGATACTTGGGCTAGACCGAAAATCGACATCTCGATACAAAACATCTGGATTTACAGCCGTAAATGCTAGCTAGCCATTAAACGAATGATCCAACTATATTATATAGATGATGAGCTATGGGATAGAGAATCTCCATAAACAAACATCCATAGTGCCCATGCCACATAAGGGAATTATTCTTTTAATCTAACAAGCATTTTCAAATTTTTATTAATATTCTATATCGTTAACGATGAACTAAAAATAATTACACTACGGGACTTAAACGCTTAAATTCGTTAGTGGTTATATACCTTATTCCCGACGTTTCGACTGGAATGCACCAGCCGTGGTCACGGACAGACTCAAGTCTGTCCCGTAGTGTAATTATTATATAATTATGGAACAAAAATATAAAAAGTTATATGAACTAAAAAGCTAACTTACAATATAAGCATACGTACTTTGTCATTAATCATAATTAAATTATTTTTAATTGATACCATCTCTTTCTTGGTTTTGATTTATTTTTATAAGAAAAGTAAAAAGCTGGCAGTTAATTTTTCAAACGCGCTGAAGCGTCTGCAGTGACTTTGGCTAACTGCAGTAATTTTTAAAGATACTACATAAAGTGATCCATTTCGAGCTTTAGACAGGGATATAAATTAATGTCGGTCTCTTCCGCGTTCTCACTTCTTTTTAATGAGACCTTTCTCTCAATAAGAAATATAAAATTAAAAAGAAATATTTCAGTATACTGATGACTGATTAGATTTTGAGGATTCCAATCGTAATACTTCAAAGAGTCAAAACGAATGGATTCTATCACGTGAACAGAGCTTATCTTTTAAATTGTAATCGGTACTACCGTACGGTTGCCTTTTTCTAATAAGTACCTGGACGACCGAGCTTCGATCGGACTTCTTTTTTGTTATATCGTATTTTTTAGATAAAAAAACTAAAAACTTCAATAAATACAAAAACAAAAGTTAAAAAACTTTGTATTCCAACTGAGATTCGATCCCGGACATATATGTTGTCTAATTTACGCGTTGACCGTATGACCACGATGGTTACAACCGAGTGTAAGAAATTATCGACCATATTCTGCGTGGAATAATGCAAAAAGAAAACTGCATGAAATATCGAAAACACGTGTTTTCCCAGACATGAAACTAATTTAGATCGATTTTTCGCCCTCGAAAGCCCCCACATACCAAATTTCAGCAAAATCGTTAGAGCCGTTTCCGAGATCGCTGGTATAAATAAATAACGAAATAAAGATATAAATATACAAGAATTGCTCGTTTAAATATATGAGATAATAATATAATGATAGATATTAAGTAAAATTAATTAAAAACCCGGTCAAGTGCTTGTCGGACCACGCGCAATGTAGGGTTCCGTAGTTGCCCATAACAATAAATGCGGACTAAGAAGAGGGTTTTTTGTTTTTTCATACTATGAACATTTAAAGTAACTGTTTTAGCGGCTCATAGTAACATGTGCATTTTATAAATTGGTCGACTATTACTCGTAAACTTGTAAAGCCTACTTAGCTGTGATAGTTTTCGTTTTTACTTTGTTATATATACTATTACTATCGATAATTTTTTTCACATATCCAAAAACAACCATTTCACTGGCAATTTCTTGACTCGAACTAAAAACTGACTTTAATATGTATATCCATGCCAAACAAATTACAGCTTTCTATAAGAGTCTCTCAGCTAAGCTGCGGACAGACGGACGGAAGAAAGGACATGGCGAAAGTATGAGGGTTCTTTTTTTATTAGGGAACCCTAAAAATAGTAAAAAGTCAAGGGATCGTGGACAAGAAACTTGTTTTTTGAGGTATTATTTATTTTTACTCCATTTTTTATCAGTAATATATGCATTATGCAAGCGTTTATATGGGTTTTAACTTTTAATAAAATTCCTACTGTAAGCTAACAATTAATAAAAAATGGTCAAGCGTGAGTCGGATAAGCTAGAGATTTCAACCACTCAATATAAAAATTACTGCTAAATATATAACACAAATAAATATCAAATATCTTGATTGTGATAGGGAAACCTGCGCAAGTAGCAACTGTCATAATATTTTTTTATTAAAATCATATTCAGTTTTCGTAGAAATATCAATTTCGTAGAAAAGTATTTCAGCAAATATAATAAAAACAAACGAAGTTAATATTATTTCAGATAAAAACTTCTTCTTTTCTAATCATTTGCGGTCTGATGTTTTAAATGAGTTTTGAAATTATATTTCTTTACTTAATTATAAGTAAATAAATTATCTTATTCTTTAATCCAAAGTTATTAATAGATAGAAATTAAAGTGTATATAGTACTACTGATTCAAGATTACTATCATTAGAATTTTGATGATTTGGCAACACTGAAAGCACTTCATGCCAAAGATTAAAAGTGTATGTTAATCCAGAACATAGGTTATCTGTATACTATACTAGTGACTTACCCTCGCTTCGCTCGGGTACGTTTTAAATAGATGTGAATGGTTATTAGCCAGCTTCACTAATGTAAATTTTATAAATTTATTTCTTGATTTCTTCCATTGTTTTAACAGCGGAGACAAACCCAACAAATTAAAGAGCATCAAAATCGGTCCAGTAGTTCTTGAGTTATAAATGGTGTAACTAACCCGACTTTTTTATATATATATACAGATTTAGCCCAAACGCTTTAAGCACAATTACGTAATATACACATACTAGCGACTTACCCTCGCTTCGCTCGGGTTCGTCTCTAGGTTTAAACGGTTAGTATCAAATACAAATCTTTGAATTTCTCGACTTTCTGTACTATAATATGCATGTATTATACATATAAACCTTCCTCTTGAATCACTCTATCTAATAAAAAAACCCGCATCAAAATTCGTTGCGTAGTTTTAAAGACCTAAGCATACATAGGGACGGACAGACAGCGGGCAGCGACTTTGTTTTATACTATGTAGTGATGTACCCGCTCATGTATCATGAAATGCATGAAATTAGGTTATTTGATTGGTAATAATTATAGCTTAAGCTATCCTAACTAACAAAACAGGGAAAAAATAGTATTTTAAAAAAAAAATATCATTACATCAACTGCATACAAATGAAATAAACAAAACAACATTTAATTATATGCCAAAAAATTAAATTATAGGAGCAAAAATGTACATTTGCACCAATCAAGTCTCTTGTATACACCCACCCACTACGGTAGTTAAACTACATATATTGTTCTATAACGAGGGCTTCATTGTTCACAAAATCTGAACAAACAATACACAATAACTGCCCGAAAACAAATATTCCATATGGGAGTTTCAGTGATATCGCTATATTAATATTTTAATGAAACACTTGATAATTTGTATGCCTTTGATATTATATTATGTTTTTGTCATGTTGACATTGTAATTCTGAATTTAATATAACTAATTTATTTATTTATTAACGTTTAGTATAGATACTCAGAAATGAGATATTTTCCCTCAGTAAAAAGTTGCTACATGTTGACCCGGTGAACCAGCTATCATCATACTTTTCATTAAAATCCCTCCAGTGGTTTTTCCGTGATGCGGTCACAAACAGACAGACAGACAAAAAATCTAAGAACTATAAATTCGGCCTCTGTATCGATAACAATGTCTATTTCAATATTTAATGTACAGATTTGGTTTAGTTACAATTTTATTATATGTAAAGATTAATAACTTCAGTCTCCAGTAGCCTATGTATTACTCCAGACCATGGGCATCTGTATTTAAATAATAAATTTCATCAAAATCCGTTCAGCCGTTCAGAGTAAAAAAGTAACCCAAATACATACATACATACAAACTTTTTTATATATAATAGTAGTCCGATTATTACTTAGCTCATTTCTACTATACTTTACAAAAAGTGTGTCTATGGACGTTCAACAATAACAATCATTACGTAACTCAAAAAAAACCCGGCCAAGGGTTCCTTATCATTATCTATAGAAACGGCAAAAAATCATATCTGTTGTATGAGCGCCCCCTTAAATATTTATTTTATTCTGTTTTTTTAGTATTTATTGTTTTAGCGGCAACAGAAATATATCATCTGTGAAAATTTCAACTCCCTAACTATCACGGTTCATGAGATAAAGCCTGATGACAGATGGACGGACAGACAGACAGACGGACAGACAGCGGAGTTTTAGGAATAGGGTCTCGTTTAATCCTTTGGTTACGAAACCCTAAAAAAAGAAAAATGGATGAACAGCAAGTTTTTCCTTATACCCATCGGGAGAGAGAGATATAAGTCTTTGTCACTTTATATCCCACAAAGCAATTTATCTTGCTCCCCCTATTTGGGAACTTATTTAGTGAATATGAGTTATATAAGTTTTTAAATTTATACTTAAAGTGAATTATTATACCAAAAATAATTTGCAAGTTTAACATTTTTGAGATACAATGTATGCAATATCGCATGCAAACATTTGTGGAGATATTGAATTTTTCTCATCAAACGAGGGAAGAGATATCTTTTTATATAATACATGTAAATAAAAAAATACACACATTAACAATATGTATGTAATATATAATTAAATTCATAATTGAGATCAAAATTAATTATTCCGTTTTTAAAGTGTAGTTCCAAAACTGAATTTGTCACTCCAAAATTCTATTATTACAACAATGAACATTACATAACATAATTGTCTCGAGCGGTAATAAATTCAGTTATCAATATCTACACTTTGAGATGATTATGCGAAAACGAAGATGGAGATAGATTAGCATACCTCGTATTTTACTTTATTATATATTACTTGAATTTTCGTACTAACGAAATTTAATTTACATGATGTTAAAATAAATTCCAACATACATATTTAAATATTACTCTTACGTAGACGAAATCTAATAAGTTTTAGAAAAAATTATGTTGTAGTTAATAAATAACCATCGTTATTATATAAATATAACTAGCTGTTCAACCTCACATCGCTCGGGTTCGCCTCTAGAAAAACAAATCTATCCCACGGGAACCGTACATTTTTCGGGATAGAAAGTAGCCTATGTGTTATTTTAATGTATGAGCTATATTATTGTAAAGTTTCATTAAAATCCTTTCAGTAGTTTTTGCGTGAAAGAGTAACAAACATCTATACATCCTCACAAACACATAATATAAGTAAGAATTTATTATTAGTAGGATATTAGTGACTTCACTCGGGTGTGCCGCTAGGTACGTTTTCAATAGATAAAAAATAATTATTTTCAGTGTACCTTAGGAGATACACACATGCTATCGCGGACTTTTTCGTGAAATCGTAAATTCGAACTTTCGTATGTAAGAGTTTTTGATTTTTGCGCAGGAACTCTTATTTAAAGTCTTATTTAAATTTAATAATTTCCGTAATAAAACGTACCTTATATGTAGCCCTACAAATTCCTCAATCTTTCAGTGGAAATATCCTTCCAATCGGTTAAGCCGTTTTAAAGATCAAACAGAAACAGAGACAAAATTTTTAAAAAGGGCTGTTTTGGGACTGCTATCATATAAATAATTCTATGTACTTGAGAATACATAGTTATTTTGAAATTACAGATTTCTCCAACTTTATTTGTTTAGATTATATATTCCTCAAAGACGTTTTTTGGTACGTAATTTCTGATTTACCTTAATACATATATTATAATAATTACACTACGGGACTTAAACGCGTGAATTCGTTAGTGGCTATATACAAGGCGTTTCACGGAAAAAGTCCCTTAATACATATTTTATCTAAATTAATGAGACAATACTTTCAAGATTATTGCAAAATTAAACTAAATAATTTAAAATTAATTGTACTGTTAAAGTATATTTTTAAAAACCTTTTGTATAAAAAATGTAGAAAGCGCCATCTATTAACACTGATCACAGTCAAGTGGCACATAGTTAATTTTGTAGCAAAAAAATTAAAATATGATCGATTTTAACACAACGTTCACAATCAATCCAAATGCATCATAAATTATAATACAAGATAAATATCATCTGTAAATAAAAATTACATCACGTCTACAACAAAGCAGAGTACCTAAAGCATTCTCTTATCTCGTCACTTTCAATCGTTCATTTCAGCCGCCATACACGCCATGTCTATTAATTATGGACGAGAAATCCAATAACGACAACAATGAGAATGTGCTGTCTATTCCTAACCTTTGGCCATCTCGTTGATCGTTTATATTGTGCGATAGATGTTGTTTGCTGAATTTATAGTGTTAGTGTGTATTTGGGTTATACCTCTATTATAGACTCAACTCACCCTCACTCCGCTCGGGTTCGTCTCTAGTTATGTTTTAACGTTTAGTATAGATTTGTCAGAGATGAGATATTTTCCCGCAGTAAAAAGTATCCTATATGTTGACCCGGATAACCAGCTATCATCATAGCAAATTTTATCAAAATCCCTCCAGTGGTTTTTCCATGATGCGGTAACAGACAGACAGACAAAAATTCTTAAAACTATAGATTCAGCCCATTTTGACCGATTTCAATAATGTTGTTTACGTAATAAACAGGATGGAACAAATTGATGAAAAAGTACCTTAAATATTGAAGTCATTAACATTTACTCAAAGGAATCACTTGTTTATTTTTAAAAATAATGTTTTTTTTTTATAAAAGCTTACCTGAACCGGGAATCGAACCAAATAAAAATGCAAAAAAGGACACCGTCACTATTTTATCGGATACCTTAGATTGCTATCATAATATTTTTATTAACAAAAATTTTAAAAGTTGAAAAATTTATTTTATAGACGTCAGCCCGATATGAACAAAGTTAAAAATAAATCTGTTAAGTAGTTCTAAAGTATAACTTTGAGTAGACGCATTATAACTTTGTGAACATCCCGAGTCTAACTTTGAACAAGCAAGGCTATCTCTAAGTACATAATAACGACCTCATATAACACTAAGATCATAAGTGTAGGCGAGTGTAAAGAAAACTGAAATTTCACGTGTATTGCAACTGGCTAAAGGAAAACAATTAAAAGATAAAAAAATACTAATAATATTTGAAACCATGAATGGTATCGGGTTTTGGAAAGGTAACTTAATATTTGTAAACGAAAAGTTTAAAAGTTCCACGATAGTAATAGACTACAAAATTAAATTGAAAATTAAAAAAAAACCCACGCAAAAACACTTATAGTTTATGGAACAACCCTTAAAAAGTAAAAAATAATTGTCCTTTATCAGTCGTTAGAAACCAAATAAACAAATATTTATCGAAATGTGAATTGAAAAATATTTAACAAACCGTCTCTAAACATTATATTTTTTGATGAAACTTAACAATAAACTCATACTCATACTCATACATACTATATTTGTTTTTCAACATTCCGAAATATAACTAGATATTTTTATAGTGATTTAAAGTTGCGGCGGAGTATAAAGTTGTCACAGACAAACACCCCTATTTTTGCGTCAGGGGTTGAAAAATAACGGTAAATAAACGTTTAATTATGTTTTTTACAATGGCTTAACGTAATATCTATTGATAAGATTTTCAAATAAAAGAGTGTTATATTATCACCAATGGTATAAAAAAGTAAGTTTAATACCATCTAATTATAAGAACACGGCTCACCCTCGCTTTGCTTGGGTTCGTCCCTAGGTACATTATAACTTTTAGTATGGAATAAATATATTATATGATATATATCCTAAAGCATTCCTCGATAAACGAGCTCACTAATGCAAAAAGAATTTTTCAAATCGGATTACTAGTTTCTGCGATTAGCGCGTTCAAACAGACAAACAAGCTCTGCCACTTTGTAATATTAGTATAGATAATAATACATGTTAAATTCTTATTAGTTATCTTGATAAGGTAGACTGTAATCGCATCAGCTCTTATTTTTACAACAATGTGCCTTAGTTTTAGTATAAAGAAATTAATTTACAAAAATAAAAAACCCGACTGCGTAAAAAGCGAACTAAAAAAAAATGAGTCGGAGGACGGAGACATACACACACGCAGCTATTATAAAACATGTACTTTGTACTACCTGTCTCCGACTACATAATATTATGTCCCTTCGTCAGCTTGTTCTCATCTCTTTAGTTCGCTTTTTACGAAGTCGTGTTTTTTTATTCATGTAAAAAAATTAAGTTAAAATTTAAAAATTAAAATTATCAAATATTGTAAGGTACTTTGGTGTCATTTTTCAAATTTTTTTTAAATTCATTTTGTTATTTTGTGGGTAGGCTGTCTGTAACAACTATATAATACCTTTGAGACATCTAAGACCTTAGTCTCTCCCGTAACCATGATTGCTGTAAAGCATTCGAAACTTTGGAAACCGAAAAACAAAATAAATCCGCGAAAAAATCCGAAAAGATAGTTTTATTTAAAATGTCAAATATTCGCGTAAATCTAAGAAAGTATTGTGGAAAAAAAATATTTACAGCTTTTAAGTTTTGGTCAGTTACGACATTTTTAGTTTTATCTAACAATTTTATATCCTAAATTCCTTTTAAACATATAAGTCGTATATATATTTTTGTGATCGCCTCTTAAAAAGCTGTATTTTGACACCCTATTTGATTGTTTCAGACAATATTTTTTTTTAATTCACACAAGTTGGCGCCTTAGATCTGCCGTTTTAATTTTTAATGATATCTACATAATATATATCCTACTAGCGGCTCACCTTCACTTCGTTTGGGTTCACCTCTAGAAAAACAAAAGCAAATCTATCCCTCGGGAACTATCTATTTTTCCAGGATAAAAAGAAGCCTATATGTTACTCCAGACTATAATCTATCTATGTGCCAAATTTCATCCATATCCGTTCAGCCGTTCTGGCGTGAAAGAGTAACAAACATCCATACTCACAAACTTTCACATTTATAATATTTATCATACAGATGACACTCGCGTTATCAAGACGAATGACGTATAAATCACCAAAATCGGTTAAGCCGTTTAGTAATTACAATGGAACGTAGAATCGGACATACTCGTACATACTGATCAAACACATAACCCTCCTTTGTGCTTCACCACAGTCGGGTAAAAGAACTATAATTAATACAAATATTTACATCACGTTAATATCGGACACGCGCCTTTTACCATAAAAAATATCAGCCAGGCATAATAACAACGTTTCACAAACATGGTTTTTTGTTTTCTTTTATATAGATAATAAATGAATATTTAAAAAAAAAAAAACAAAATATTGGCTATATGGTGCCTACAATGTTAATCTCTCGCTTGTTAAAATGTTTGTGCCAAAATTACGTTGGATATGTATGAGATATTTGATGAAGGCATACACAATAGAATATCATGCCTCATATACAAAATTCTTTAGCACGTCTCTGGAAAATTTCCTTTTGCCTTTTCAAGTGCAAATTACATATCACGTTACAAATCGTTATTTAATTAATGCGTAGGTGGAAACAGTGAATGTGATTTTATTTTTCATCATTAAATTATCATTATACGTTTGTTTTCATTACTTTTGCAAATTATGGATTTTAAAATACTTATAAATATAAGGACTCGCAATAGATCAGCTACTTGTCATAGATAAAAAAAATATTTTGAAAGAAATTAATAATTTTAAATTATATCTATTATCTTTTAACTTAAATATAATTAATTGAATAAATATAAAATAATGGCAACACCTTAACAGAATTTCATTCTGCTAAAAGGTCCAAGAGGTCCAAAGGTAATTTGAATAAAGTGATTGTCCATTACATTGAATAATTAAAGTCATAATTAAATGACCGTTCGCTATACCATTAAAGTGTCAACGGAACACTTCTATAAAGCAAATTCAGTGTATTTTAAAACGTTTTAGATTATGCAAAATAAAAAAAAAGCTAATGGAATATGTCAAGAACATCAGAGTTGCTTGTCAAAAAATAATTAATTTACCATACTACGCCCTAAAAATGATAAACAACACAATTTTCATATATAGAAAAAACAGATTATTCAATTTCCTAATCTTTTTTTTATGTTTGATAATATATTTCGAAATAATACTATATTTATTTTGTATTAAAATTTAAACATCGGAGATATTCAATATTGTATAACAAGTTTCTACGACATTACGCTATTTAATATTAAATACATGGGCGACCGAGCTTCGCCCTTAGTTTTTAGTTAAAAGTACAATTTTCTTTTTAATTTGGCTTAAAAACAAAAAAAAACTAAAAACTTGAATAAACACAAAAAAAAAACAAAAGTAAAAACTATGTAGATAATAGGTATCTGATCGGGATTCAAACCCGGACACCTGAGCTCGATTTTTCCTTCCCGAAAACCCCCACATACTAAATTTCAGCCAAATCGTTAGAGCCATTGCCGAGATCGCTGGTATAAACAAATAAAGAAGTAAATATATAAATATACAAGACTTGCTCGTTTAAATATATAAGATAGGTAGGTATATTAGATGTATTATAGTTGAATTTTGCACAAAATGGTTAACTTGTTTCTTTTTTTTAAATTGATAACTGTAAATTTTTAATAGATGACTTATTAATTATTTACTATCTTTTATTATCAATCATAACTACATTTATAAATGCGAAAGTGTGTTTATTTTGTTTTCTTTTCACGTAACGAGGAAACTACGGGATCATATGACTTTTCGCATAAGTGATAGTTTATGAGCATTTTTTTATCATGGCGAATTTTTTTTTATCTTTACTACAAAATTAGACAAAGGTTATATATATATAAAATTATTTAAAATATTTGTACCTACTTTCATCCAGTACCTAGTTAGCACGTCAAAAGGATACGAAGAAACAAAAAATGCCATAGCATTATTTCATTATATTACGGTGTAGATTAGCTTTCACTAATCATACTATATATAATTATGTATATGTGTTTTATACGAGTAAGTACTAATTATATGCATGTCATATTGCGTTTAGATTAATCTATTTCATACGTCGTCGCTTTGTTTATAACATAAATAGAAAAATAAACTGTACTAATTAATATATTACACACCAATATAAAAGTGTAGCCAGTAAAGACTAGACGTATCATGTGTACATAAATAACAGATAGGTATAATCCGTTTAATATGACTCCGCCTAATATGACGTCACTGTGATGATGTAGTTTGTTTTTCATACAACAAAATCTATGTAAACGTGACCAATATTTTACGTTTTACTTTCTATATTTATAGTAAACTAGCGACTCACCGTCGGGTTCGTCCCTAGGTACGTTTTAACGGTTAGTATGAAATACAAATCTTTGAATTTCTCGATTTTTCTGTACGATAATATGCATGTATTATACATATAAATTTACCTCTTGAATGACTCTATCTATTAAAAAAACCGCATCAAAATCCGGTGCGTATTTATAAAGATCTAGCATACATAGGGACAGACAGACAGTGGGAAGCGACTTTGTTATATACTATGCTGTGAAGTGTAACTGATCGCTGTCTGTATATGGAAGACTAGCGACTCACCCTCGCTTCGCATCGGGTTCGTCCCTAAACAAAAATAAATCTATCCCACGGGAACCGTACATTTTTCCGGGATGATATATAGCCTAAAGCCTTCCTCAGTTAACGGGCTATCTAATGCAAAAAGAATTTTTCAAATCGGATAAGTAGTTCCTGAGATTAGCGCGTTCAACCAAACAAACAAACAAACAAACAAACTTTTCAGCTTTATAATATATATGGATATGGATATGGATATGGAAGATATTTGAGAAAAACTATTATTAGGGATTAAAGTAAAAGAACCCAAAAAAATATTTTTAGAATTTTTCTCTGTTTATCTGTGCGTTTGTGCGCGCTTATCTCAGAAACGGCTAAACTGATTTGGGTGCAGTTTTCACTAAAGTATTGTGGTAAGCTTCACTTAGCATTTAGTATTTGTTTTATTTCAATCGGTTCATAAATAATAAAGTGATGTCAATTTAAACAATCACCTAAGGACGAACCCGAGCGAAACGAGGGTAAGTCGCTTGTTTTAAAATATGCCCTGTAACAGTATTTTACATAATACCTACTTATATAACATAGTTTCCTGTTTCCTAACACTTATCCGATGCCTAAAAAACTACCTTTCCCCTGCGATGTTATGTAATCCCTGCGCTTTATATGATATTCATTCAATATGATATAATTTACAATTCCCTTTAAAATTTTCATATTAGTGAATTGTGAAACTATGACAATAATGTAAACTTTAAATTACCTATGATTTGTTAATTGTTAACTTATGTGGTTAAATTTTATTTTTGCTTGATATGTTGCTAGATTCATATACTTAGTAGAAAAATGTGTAAAATTGTATTAAATTTAATATTTCTACTATAAAATGAAAATCTTTAAATATTCCATGACTCTATATTATAAGATCTTTATAAAAAATTATAAGCTTATTTTTCAAAAATATTTGGAATATACCTTACGTAATTAACATTCAGACTGGAAATTATAACTATTGTATCTACATAAATCTATTACATATATGGATTCAAAGCCACAGCTTAAAGTCTACGTTCTACGCGGTACCACATAAATCGTAAATTATATCGAGTTCTTGTGGACAAATAGAAATACACAGACCGATGAAGCCACAGGCAAGTAGTCCTTACTAATAATATAAATGTCAGTGTGTTTGTAAAGAAAGACACATAGCCTTTCTTCAACTCAACAAAGGATAGAAGTGATTTTTCAGATATAGATACTTATTAGGCTAGAGAATGGTATGGGATATTTTTCATTGTCATAATTCAAGTTACGCACGCACGCACGCATACACACGCACACAATATTTGTTATTATTAAAAATTTAAGTTTTGTTACTATAAGACTTATTTACTTTTATTAACAACCCGCACTTGGCCAGCGTGGTGGACTATGGGCTGATTCTCCTCGTATTGAGGGCCGTGCCCAGCAGTGGGACGTTAAAAAAAGGACTGAATACAAGACTATTTAGATTAATGTATTTGAAAACTCTTGTTTATGAATAAATAATTATTTATCATTTTTTCATTTTCAGTTACCATAGAATATTAGTATGTCGCAAAAACTTATATATATATATATATATATAGGTTATGTATATATATAAATCGAATTAAGAAATAGATGTCTAAGTAGAAGATTCTTTACGATACGCCTAAGAATGACAACTTACCTTTTCGTTGATGATGCAATCCAAGTCCTCCTGGCTCGGCGACCCCAACACGCCCAAGATATGATTGAGTTGATCGAGGTAGTGCTTTCCAGGGAAAATTGGCCGATTTGACAGCATTTCAGCCAAAATACATCCCACTGACCAGATATCTATTGATTTTGTGTAGCCCTGGATAAGTTATTGTTAAGTTTAGTTAAAATTTACAAATATGTGTTTATTACAGTAAAGCAGTACAGATAAATAATATTGAAATGAAACATACTTTGTTCAATTAGACTTATTACAAGCACTGTTGTATTGTCAATTTAATTAGTTGTGTAATATATGTAAATGCTAAAAGTATTTACCTAAATGTTATGGAATTGTAAGGGAAATTTTATAATGTAATGTAATTTAAATACATTATTTCATATAATACAATGAAGACATTGTCAATAAATTGAGAAAATTAAGGGTGTAGCGGAACAAAAAGAAAATGAAAATAAAATGATACGAGGACAAGAAAAATATGTAGATATTCTATTTCGCTATATTTCTATTATTTTGACTTTATTATTATTTAACATGACATTCATAACTTATTCTGTTTTGCTCGCTTTTTAGGTACTCGTAGCATTACTTAACTCGGGTTCGAAATTTAAATATGTTAGAATTACATGGAAATTGTAACATAAAAGCCATCAGACGACAGAATTACTTCTAGGGGATCGTATCTACTTCTTCACATTAAACTACTAACTAACCTTTAAATGATTAACTTTATAATTTTTATTCATATCTTTTTATTGTCTTTTCTCTGAAGAAATTTAAAAGCAATATAAACTTAGGTTTTACTCATATTTATTTATTTCTTAAGGATCTCCGACAGAAGTATATTTAAATGAAACCTCTAGCACCCCCACCCAGCGCCCAAAAAAAGATTGTTAATTTACTACATTTTTTATTATTTCCCAACATAATATAAGCAATAGAAAACTAACTTCAGTATATTTGTAATACACATGTTTAAAATAACACTCAATTTCCATTATCAAAGGAGAAAAATCAATATGCGATCCAGTGCAAGTACACTCAGTAGTTCAATTATACTATTCGCTTTACTCCTGTTCGCTAACTTTAATTAATGCAAACAAGACTATATTATTACGTGCCAAAGCACAAGTAAAATGAATTGTATGCTGTTGACATAAAGTCGCTTGTTACACCCGTGTGAGCTGAAACGATCGAACCTTACAAAATTATGCACCTCATTCTCGATGAGATATCGTTTCCACTATTTTCAAGCGAATCTTTTATGAGTCTGAAGCACAATTTGCAAAAAATTGCAAAGTACCCGAGCGCGCGTGCAAAGCCGTTGGGATTTCGAATAATGACGTGCTTTGTTACAAAATGTTGCTTTATATTTGATAAAATATTTTTTTCAAACAAAAGCTACCTACTAGTGATGTAACGAATGTTTGATTTTTAACATTCGCGAAAGCGAATGCGAATATTCATCTCCAATATTCGCGAATGCGAATGTTGATTTTCAAATAAAGCGCGCGCTAAATGTTAGACATTTAGTGGACAGACAGGTTTGACATTTCGTGTCGGCTATGTTGAATGAACGAAGTTAGTCGCCTAAAGTTCATTCAAAAAGATTTGTTGTGATTTGAGGTTAGTTTAGTATTATCGCATTTGTCAAGTTATACTGATACATATTCAAAAGGGACAAAGTGATATAAAACATGAGTAAAGCACAGTTGTATTATCATTCATATCTATCAATTCCATATACGTAATTTCCTTTTTTTTTGTCAAATACATTCGCGAAAGATTCGCATTATTTCGCAATACGAATACGCATGTCAAAAAATATGCGAATATTCGCGAATGCGATTATTCATTACATTACTAGTAGGTACGCCTTTAGTAATAGTTTTGTCAGCTTATTATTGAAGGCAAAGTTTTATTATTAATATCCTATATGGGAAAAGTACCTACTGCTTATAAAAAACAGAATATAACATGAAATTAAGATTTTTGAAAGTCAATCAAACTTGGTGTAGACAAGGGTGAAAATGCAAAGAAAACTTTTTAGGAAGATTAGAGGCCGTACAGTCAAAGAAAATAAAGCGGTAAATTCTTTTCATTAGTAAGCTATTGTGCGAAAATTTGAACATAATATTTTGAATTGAAACAGAAAGGAGAAAAGGGTTATAAGAATGGAAACTCGATAGAAATTTGAAACCCCCTTATAAGTAATTATTATGGTTATAGAACTTTTCTGAAATATTTATTTCTTTGCTTGCAATGATTAGACAACAAAGGAAAGGTATACTTAATAGGCTTTCTTACCAGCTGCCTTACTTCACAAAAATCGAGATGAAATGTTCTGACATAAGATCAGAACATTTCATTTCCAAACATTTTTTTCAGATTTGACTCGATTTCGATTCTAAAAAATTAACTTATCACGAAGACTTGTAAGAGTATTAAACTACCTTGTAAACACTCAATTATACATATTACATTACTCTATAAACATACACTCTTAGAAGTTAATTATTATATAAAATATCAAACTATAATCACCTTTGAGTTAAGCATGATCTCAGGCGCACGGTACCAGCGCGTCGCGACGTACTCCGTGAGGAAGCCCGTATGGTCGTGGTCTGGGTCCGCCACTCGCGCCAGACCGAAGTCACAAATCTAAACAAGGAACAAATTTAAACACATATAACATATGATTTACAAATTAAAAAAATAACGAAAAAAAAAACACGTTTAATATTAAATATAACGTATGTCGTAAACCAAGTAGGTATTAAAAAGGAGATAGGTCTACGAAACATAATAATATATTCCTGACGAATTTCGGCCACGGCAGTCAATCTCACTGAGATTAGCCAACTGTACAGAAGATATTATAGTGCTTAGTATACACACGCGCAGACACAAATGGACTCTCTATGCAGAGTGAAAGGCAATCTCAAATTTCGGTGGGACTACATTTAACACTACCGGTGGGAGATCAGGCGCAGAACCTACAGGGCTGAAACACCGTCAACTTCCTTATTCCGGACAGCTACTGAAAATTTCTTAACAGAAAACTCAATGACTAAACTTGGCCCGGGCCGGCACTCTGTATGCTGCTGAACATGCCAGCTACTTGACCACTAAGGCAGGCCACGAAACATAATAGATTGATAACATAATAAAATATACGCAAACTAACATACCTAAAATACAATTTTGCTAATATGTATCTAACTTGTGCAAACATTTATTCTAAGCCAATATAAAACCCTGCGTCCTAATACAAATACAAATATAGCGTAGGTGAAGATTTGACGACCATTGCGCCAGATGCGATACGACCATCTAACTCCTATTACAAAAGTTAACTACTATGCCTTTGTGCAAGTAAACTTTATTGACTGTAATAGATTTCATCCATACATATAATAATATTCTGAGTCGAATCTGTACATTAAATATTTTTAGGAAAATTTTATTGTCATTATTATCGATACAGAGGCCGAGTCTATAGCTTTTAAAAATTTTTCTGTCTATCTGTATAGGAACGCATCACGAGAAAAATAATGAACAGATTTTGATGAAAATTAGTATGATGATAGCTGGTTATCCGGGTCAACATACAGGACACTTTTTACTGCGGGAAAATATCTCACCTCTGAAAAATCTATACTAACCGTCAAAACGTACCTAGGGACGAACCCGAGAGGAGCGAGGGAGAGTTAGTTTAATATAAATGTAACGTACATTTAGGTATATTAAATGAAACCCCATTAGGATATTTACTCTTATTGGTTTTCTAATCATTTGACACAAAGAGCCTTTTGCAAAAGATTTTATAACAACAGTTATAATTAACCCATTTTCCTTTCACATAAAACTTTGGATATAACCCACTTTTTTATTAAGTCAATAATTAATCGCTATATGCAATTACTGTAGAAAATATTATAACTATACTTTAACTCATCACTGACTTCACTCATCATTTGACACAAAGAGCCTTTTGCAAAAGATTTTATAACAACAGTTATAATTAACCCATTTTCCTTTCACATAAAACTTTGGATATAACCCACTTTTTTATTAAGTCAATAATTAATCGCTATATGCAATTACTGTAGAAAATATTATAACTATACTTTAACTAATTTGTTTGTGGCCAAAGATGTTAACAAGACGAAATGGAGATATTAAAACTAACGAACACTGTCAACACAACGAGTTCACGTTTAGCACTTTCATTATTGTAACAAGATGTCGCTAAAAAGCAATTTGTTACTTCTTGAAATCTTAAATATTTGCCTAACTAGTTGCGGTAAGAACCATATTTACTTTGAAAATTTAATAAGGCTGCCCTAACCCTGAGGTAAAAAGCAGTTTATTATTGACACATATTGTTAGAAAAGAAAAAGGTAATTTATATAAAAAAATTTGTAAAAAGAAAATGGAGACTTATGTGGCAGATTTTTGTAACATGTTGTACTTAATTATAAGAGAAACAGTTATTTTGAAAATGACAATCGAATAAAATTGACAACACTGAGCACATCAGTAAAAAATCGTAAATCAACATATCGAGCACGTATTAGGCTAGCCAAACTAAATCACGCAAACATACACAAAATAAATAACGTACATAATAAATGTTACATTGTTTTCAACTCTGTTATATAATTACTAGCGACTCACCCTCGCTCCGCTCGGATTCGTTCCGTATTAACCGTTAAAACGTACCTAACGTTTTAACGGTTAATATGGAATAGAAAGACTATATATTATATGATATATGTACATACGAGTATATAGCATTCCTCAATAAACGGACTAATAAAAAGGGAAAAAACTTTTCAAATCGGATTAATAGGTTCAAATAAACAAACAAACTCTGCCTCTTTTTAATATTAAGTATACATAACAATCTATCACAATATTAAATTACTATATACATAAGTATTATTTCTGTTTAGCAATAGAACAACGCTTATGGGAGTGATGTTTAAAATTAGGACGGAATACTTTTTAATTATCCAAGGGGTAATATGAGCAAGTCAAAGTATTTAGAGTTTTTAGCAAATAATAAAAGTAGCGAGAAAACAAAACTGAAGAGCGAAAAAATAAGCTTCTAAACTAATATAACTGTATGTGCCAAATGTTCTTGTTATTTTACTTTCGCTAAAATCAACTAATTAACACCCTCAAAAATAAAGTGAGCTTATAAAAATAAACTTTTAATGGTCATTTTATATGTCACTAGCGACTCACCCTTGCTTCGCTCGTGTTCGTCCCTAGCTTGAATATAGTAAAATGGATATATGTAGTATGTTATCCTTAAGAGATAGACATATGCCATCGCGGACTTTTTTGTAGATCATTTTAAGGTGTACAATACTGTAGAACATTATTATTTATAATCGCCAGTTTCATATTATAAATTAATAATAACTTTACCACGAATTTTAAATGAAACTATATCGTTCTCACGTCCTAGAATGCAACATGCGCTGATTAATGCACATGTTTTATTTTATTTAAATAAACAAAACGGATCTGGAACTGAAATTAAAAGTTTTAATTTGCAATTCGATGGCTATTTGTATAACAACAAAAAGCTTTATTATGAGGTACAAAAAGAGCCATTCAGTATTTATTCTTTTATTGAATTAGCTGTTAGAAATGAAAGTAAAATCAAAAAAAAAATGTAATTGCACTAAAAACATAAAAAATTAAACTGTCTACGTTTTAAAATCTATACATATAATAAAACTGTAGAGATCGAATGTCTGTACATAGAAAAATATGCTGAAAATCGAGTCAGGGGGATGTAAGAAGAGAAATAGAACAAATCCAGATTTTTTTCAATTTTTTTTTTGTTTCTTTGTCTGTTTGTACGGGCTAACCTCCGAAACTGTTGGACTGATTTAAATGAAATTTTGTATGGTAGTACCTTATATCCCCGGTCAACATTTTAGATACTTTTCATCTTTACTGAAGTTCCCGTGGGATAGTTAAAAAACTATAGTAACTTATACAGCTTAGTACACAAAAACTACTCATTGGATTTTAATTAATTTTACAATAATATAGTTCATACATTACAATAACAAATAGCCTACTTTTTATCGCGGAAAAATGTACGGTTCCCGTGGGATAGATTTGTTTTAGTTTGTCTAGAGGCGAACCCGAGCGAGTCAAGGGTGAGCCGGTAGTACGTTAATAAGCCTAGGATCATAGTTATATTAGTAATTGTTTCTTTTTTCTTTCAGCTACCAATAGGTCAAAGGTTTGACTTTGTTGGTTTTTTGCATATACACATTTTATGGTCCAGTAAATTGCCATAAGATATTTTTAATACAGTATAAGTGGCGTCAGGTGGATATTACCATATTGTAGTTTTTTGGCCGAAACCGAGGTGGGTGTATAATTTTTTGTGTATCTTACATATTTCTCCAATTAATGATGAACCGTAATTATTCTTTTTTTAATAAATATCCTATATGGATCCTATCCTATATGAATCCTATCCTATATGGATCCTATCCTATATGGATCCTATATGGATTTCAAGAAAAAATTGTACTTTCAGGGGTTGAAAGTGATTTTAAAGTCAGTGTAGTGTACCTTTTAAGTTAAAGAGGCATATACGAGTGTTATTTTACAAAAAATAGTTGTACTACCACATAGGACAGTAGATATTCTTTTTAATTTTATGCAATCAGGCGTGCATAATATCCCTCCATAATTATATACAAATTATATAATAACACCGTGCCGTATTGCATTTCTAAGTATTCTTTGTTCTGAGTATTAAGATGTCTTATCTGCAAATGAAGGCTGATGACATCTGCGCTAAAGGCATTCTACCTGATTTAACTTATGATTTAAAGAAGTTCTTGGAGATTTCCAATTTTCCAACTTTTTCAAAAGTTTCGATATCAACGTTGTGATTAACATATTTTTACAGATAAAGTAAATCTTCACAAAACTTTGTTTTAATTTAGACCGCAATAAATTAAAAAAAAATGGAAAGATAATGAAAAATGAAAAAATATGAATAATCTACTACAAATGTATATAGGTAATTAAAAGTTATGAAAAAAATTTCAATTTACGGGTATGACTCAAAAGCAAGCATTTTGTAAATTACTTGTTGACTTTGGATTTTCAGTAATGAAGCATTCCCATATATGGTCATCGATTAAGATACGAGAGATTCAAAAAAAAAAAAAAAAGAAACAGAAAATATTTGACCTAATTCACTCCACCCTAATACCCATACTGTATTCTTATAAATAAACTTAAATAATACACATTTATATGAAATAAAGAGCACTATACCTTTAAATCACATGTAGTGTTAAGCAGTAAGTTGCTTGGCTTTAAATCCCGATGGAGAACATTCGCCGAGTGAATATACTTGAGCCCTCGCAGGATTTGGTACAGGAAGTAGCAGATGTGGTCGTTACTTAATTTCTAAAACAAAAATAACCCTCAGACGACATCATAATAGACTACCAGATGTTAAATTTAACTAAAACGTTTAACTTTTTTGCTAACAAAAGTGGACAAGAAGTTATATGGAAGAGCAGATATTTTATATCGTTAATTGTTGTATTCTTAAAGCTTCAGGCCATAAAACTTAGCGGTAGTTATCGATCAAAAAAAGTACTAGATACATAATCAGAGACAAAAAATATCCTCACCGAATGAGCGCTCATTTGAACATTGAGCGCGTTTTTTTTTTGTGAAAACAACTTTAGGCGTTACATTTAATATACATATTTATTTCAACTAGACTAATAATTAATAATAATCTAAACACAATTGGTGACAGTTTTAAGAGATTTTTTGCATGGGTTGTGTATCTAGTACTTTTTTGAACGATGGCGGTAGTTATAAAATATTTTACTAGGTATCTATGAACACATAAATTATAAAGTATGATTTAAATATTTCACAATAGAAATACATACATTTCTTTGTGAAGAAAACAAATTCTTTTCTTGAATAAAACATGTGATCTTATTCAATCTTTCTTATTTTCTCTTATAAGATATTCGTGCAGTTAAATATAGAAATAATACCTATACAAGAAGTAACATTGACACGTGTTGTTTCTTTCAACGGTGATGGAAAAGATTTTGTTGTTTTCTTATCTATACATGATATATAATAAAATTCTAACTGAATCGAATCTGTACATTAAATAGTTTTTGGAAAATCTTATTGGAATAGTCATTATTGTCGATACAGAGGTCAAATCAATAGTTTTTAGAAGTTTTGTCTGTCTGGGAACGCATCGCGAGGAAACTACTGGGCAGATTTGGAAGAAATTTGGTATGATGATAGCTACCCAGCTATACCCGGATACCCATCCGGGTCAACATATAGGATATTTTTTATTGTGAGAAAATATTTCATCTCTGAGAGAAACCGAGCGGAGCGAGGGTGAGTCGCTAGTTAAGAGATATATAACAATAGTTTTCAGACTACATTTTACTGAAATTCTACCTTTAATACCTTAGTCTCAAATAACTCTAACACTCTTTACCCAAACCAGGAGTAGTGCTGGTATCACTCCACTATAAATGTGAAATTTTGTATGTATGT
This sequence comes from Argynnis bischoffii washingtonia, assembly GCA_033884665.1. NCBI lineage: Eukaryota > Metazoa > Arthropoda > Insecta > Lepidoptera > Nymphalidae > Argynnis > Argynnis bischoffii. The sequence goes on along the minus strand of CM066616.1, from coordinate 4,500,272 downwards.
ATGCTTTTTACTCTTTCACGCTGAGTAGATTTGAATAAAATTTAGCACACAGATACATTATGACCTGGAGTAACACATAGGTTATTGTTAGTACTAAAATTCACCAAAGGGAAGCACTGTCTGTATATAAAAAGCAAAAGGTTTGTTGGTACCCACCCGAGCGTACACTAGAGTCACTGTCCCCTGTCACTAGCCAAAAATTAAAACATTTATCCCATATAGGTATTGAACCCGTATCTACTAATGTGTGTATTCAGCCCTTTTAACGCTCCACTGCTGGGCACGGGCCTCCCTTCAGTACGAAGGGAATCAGGCCAAATTCCACCACGCTGGCAAAGTGCGAGTTGGCGTACTTCACATGTCTTTTGAAAACTTGTTACGTTCTCTCAGACATGCAGGTTTCCTCGCGATGTTTTGCTTCACCGTTAAGACAAGTGGTAATCATACTGGAAATGATTTGCACATGAACATATCAGAGGTGCGAGACCCGGGAATTTGAACTCGCTTCACTCGGTTTCCCAAGCGAGCGCGTTACCACTGGGCTGCCAATGTATTAAGCATTCTATTAATGAATTAAGCATTATTTACCATGCAAGTATTTTCAAATTTACCTGTGTTTTTAATAATTTATAAAGGTCCGTCTCCATTAAACATTGTACAATGTACACATCCTTCATTTGGTCAATGCTGTCTGCTCTTAAAATATCTCTTATGTCTATAATCTGAAATCAAAAAAAAACATGTAGTTACATTGTAAATAACAATTATATTTTTATACGTACTAACAATTTTTACAGGAGCTATATTAATGTCGCAGATGAATTGTCGAGTGCTCTGTTTTACAAAACCGCTAGTTGTTTTACATAACAGCTCCGTTATGTAAATCAATCGCCATTGCGAAAGTAGTTTTTGATACTAGGGGTTCTGGGTTTGAAATAAAAAAAAAAAGGCCGGAATTAAAAAATTACTAAAATCTACAATCTGACGTTTATTTCTCGCTGTTTTACATAACCACTAATTTCATACAATTCTGTTAATTAAAGTTCAGTAATCATAAAAAAAAAAATGCTAAACGTCGTTCAGTTGTTATGCAAAACTAGTGGTTTTGTAAAACAGCTGATTCAGCAATTCATCTGCGACATGAATACTGTAAAAAAAGTATACATTCAGGTAAAGGACACTTGGCATCTTTGTAAAATGGAAATAGAATAATAAAGTTGCAACGTTATAAACTTCTTCACAGGACAGCGCCATAAATGTTTACTTTATCGTATTACCCCGAGCGGTCTAGTTACGAGAAAATGCTAGGTGTACTCTCTATCCAAGTAGTTTTGCATGTAAAATATTACTATGGAAATAGGGTATTTTGCAAAATATTCATGTAGTCTTTCAAGCAGTGTATTTTCTATTGTAAAGCTTTTGATGCTCTATTTTTTTTACTGATACTAATTATAATATGCCTTAGTAACAAGCCTACGCTTAGGTCCCGAATACATCCCGCTCGTCCTCTGTTAACTTGAGTTACTACTACTAGGTAATTTTTAACACATTACATAAGCTAACACACACAGGTTAATATAATTTCATATTGCGAGGAGTAATATCGACGGTCGATCATGGCCCGTGGATTTTGTTGAGGAATAAAATGAAATAATCAAAGTAAAAATCTATACATATAATAAAATTCTAACTGGGTCGAATCTGTACCTTAAATATTTTTTGAAAAAACTTATTGAAATAGACTTTATTATCGATACAGACACCGAATCTATAGTTTTTAGAATTTTTGTCTGTCTGTCTGTTACCGCAACACAGAAAAACCACTGGAGGGATTTTTTGATGAAATTTGGTATGATGATAACTGGATATCCGGGTCAACATATAGGATACTTTCTACCGCGGGAGATTATCTCATTCCCACGGGAATACACACATATATAACACAACCCAAAAAATATTTATGATCAGAATTTCTTGAAACTTGGTATTAATGCTCTTCAATACAATTATATAAATACGTGTTTTAGCGTTTTTTTAAATTAATCCCATAAGGAGATAAAATAAGGAATGAAAATTTGTATGAAACCTTTTTAAAGTTTTTTTGTTGTAGTTTTAGCGTGAGCGAAGCCGCGGGTTTTGCTAGTATTAAATAAGTAGGTATTCATTTAGTGGCAAAAATTTACAAAAATTATAAAATAGCGAAATTGTTTTTCTTTTAAAAGCAGTATTGCCATATTTAAAAATAAAAATCGTTCCCGTTTGAACTGTCACTATCATACAACAGTTTATTCATTTTAACTAATTAAAAAATTAAATTTATAATACCTCTTTAAATATATTAAATTGATAAATAATATCGCCATAGAGATTTATATAATACATTGCATACAGTAAATGAAGGACGAGCAGGGTGTAGTTACGACATAAGCATAGCCCTTGATTTGTCCTTACAAAACACGAAACCTGCAACATTAATTAACGCTGTGTTTAAAACTTACATTCTCATGTTTAAATCGGGTGAGAATTTTGATTTCTCTTAGTGTCCTCTGACAGTATGTCTGGTGTTCGAATGGAGATATTTTCTTTATGGCCACTTTCGATAACTTTATACTGTCGTAGGCGGACCTGTGTACAAAATACATATTAATTTTGTTTCATCAGCGCTATAGGATAAAATAAAACTTTCGATTTTAAACGCATTATAAGCAATAAATCTTAGGCATAATTAAGATCTAAATAAAATTATAAATAATATTAATTATTAAAAATATTGTTTGTATATTTACTTGCGCTTGATTAATAGTCGCTTGACGTATTTCAATTGTGTTTTAATTAAAATATAATAAAAACATAAACGTGAATTAGGCTGAATGTAGTAGTTAAAAATTTCCGGTTATTTAAAAAAAAAAAACTTAGTAAAGGTACAAAGCCATTTTAAATCGGACAAAGTAATTATATAAAAAAATAACGTCGGGTCCAACGTGCACATCTATTTTACCGTTCATGGCTATGTTTATACTTTGAGTATTTAAATTAATAGTACTCTATTTATTAAACTATAACAATATTATATTTATATTATCTAGGCAGTGGTAGCCCAGTAGTAACGCGCTCGCTTGGGAAACCGAGTGAAGCGGGTTCAAATCCCGGGTCTCGCACCTCTGATATTTTCACGTGCGAATCATTTCTAACATTTACCACTTGTCTTACGATGAAGGAAAGCATTGTGAGGAAACCTACATGTCTGAGAGAACCTAGCAAATGTCTTATGTGAAGTCCGCCAACCCGCATTTGGTCAGCGTGGTGGACTATGGCCTGAGCCTGATCCCCCCGTATTGAATGAAGGGAGGCCATTGCCCAGCAGTGGGACGTTAAAAAATGGGCTGAATACATATTATCTATTTAGTTTAGTACAAATATACTAATGACTATATTGACCTACTGAATCTAGATGTTATTTAAGCACTACAAAAAATCGATGAGTAATAGATTTATGTGGTAAATAAAATATGATATCATTTGTATATTCTTTAAAAAATCGATATGATCTAACAAACATTATCTTTGTTTGCAAGATTACTGAGAAGTGTTTTTTATAGTTTTTCATATTAAGTTTTAATATGTATATTTATATGTATGTATGTATTCAGCCCTTTTTAACGTCACTGCTGGGCACAGGCCACCTTTCAATACGAGGATAATATCAATATATGTATGTATATAAAATAATAAAATAAGAAAAACATTGACATGTTTATTTATACTTATGAATGAAATATGTTTCCAATTACAAAATACAAAGCAGTTTTCTCTACGAGCCTTATGGTAATAAAAACATCATTTTATATTATGTATGTTATTTATTCATAGCTCATATTTTATATTTATATTACAATACAACAAATTATAGAGCTATTTGCTCTTAACATTAGTACACTTAAGTTGCTTAACATTAGTAACTCGAGTGCAAACATTTATATAGTCTTTCAATGATTTTAGATAGTTAAAAGCGCAACTAAGAAGAATTTTGTATATTATACTTTACATTTTAGAGTTTTGTACTCATAAGACAAAAGACTCAAACAAAAAAGCACTTTAAAGCTTTACATTTCACAAACGGGATCCCTTAATCGAAAAATTGTTTTCACAAACCCGCAATATTTTTGAACGACCTATCCAACGACACCCTACACGACAGGGTAGACGAGAAAAAAAAACATCCCCACTTTACGTGTAATGGAGGTTACCTAAATTACAGCTTTCTAGCAATAAGTCTCTGAACTAAGCTGGAGCAGACGAACGGACGGATATAGCGAAACTATAAGGGATCTTCGTTGCGTACGCAACCCTAAAAACGGGATCCTTATAATTTCTGACACTCTCCGTATAACAATAAAATTACAATAATAAGGTAACAGATTACGTATGTTGAAACTTAACATTTTAATGGTTCATGCTACGAAACTGTGTGCGAGTCGCAGTCGCACTTGGCCAAAATTTTAATTACTATTGAAAGAAGACTTAATTTACGTATAAAAATGCTATTGACACCATGATTAAAAACCTTATTTTTATAATTAGTGCGTTTAACTGAATTCCTTTTAAAATAGTCAGCTCTTGCTTTTGGCAGGGATTTTTAATATTTATTCACTTTTTTTTTCGGTGGTGCAGTGCAATTTAATACGGCCTGAACGACATTCGTTAACGCTGTGACGACCTAGTTTCTGAACTGAAAACCTTATAAAAATCAACAGCGATTTAATGTTTGTAGAGGAAAGTCGAGATTCGACGTCAATTTTTCTAAACTGGCACCAACATGAATAATTTTTTGCGGCAAACTTAGTTCAAACAAATTCTACAATTCATATTCTAAAAAACCTGATTATGATATCTAAAAACAATAAATAATCTAATATTATCAACTAAGTAAATTTCTTTATTTGTTTAAATGCGCAAATCTCTGTAACTCCTAATCCAATTTGAAAAAAAAAAACATTTTATAGCCTATTAAATCAGTACTTATTGAAGAAGGCTAAAGGCTCTGCAACATCACGCATCTACATCGCATAGAAGTGGAAAAAACTAAGTACTAAGAGGTACCTAAGTAAATAAACAACGCAAGCAGATCCGGTGACAAAAGTTAGTTGTAAATAAAATGTCTTACCTCAGACCAACAAAATTGTGAAAAATTTAAAACTTGGATAGGAAAGAAATTTCTTGTTTCATTGTTACGAAAATTCTATTTGAAGTACCCTTTTTTGCGCTTTAAGAAAATTCCTTACAAAATGTCTTACTTTAAGGACTTTAATATACCTGTATTGCGGTCTGTTACATAGAATATCGGATTACAGATGTTGACGTTTCCGATTTTGGAAACTTTCAATAAAATATGCTGTTTAAGTAATTATATTTAATAATAATTTTAAGAAATTTTGATTTGCATTTGAAATGACAAGTAAACAAGATAATTAAGTCAGTAATAAGTTACTTGTCCGCTTCACGTGGAATGCCCCTTACGCCACTTATATTTTATAGAAGCCATAACAAACTACAACTTTTCTGTCCATTTTTTAGATCATCATCATGTTATTCGGAGAAATTAGGCTGTGATAAGCCGACAAATAACTAGGTTCTCGAATTATCCTACAAAACAAGTTTTTTTTTTAAAGTGAGTAATTATTATAAAATAAACTCACTTATTTTAAATTCAATATTATAAATCAAAGCTAAAAAATCAAAACTTAAATTACTTAGAAGGTATTAGAAATTTCACTTAATATTGTTAATAATAAGTTTAATATCTCGTATAGGGAATAACAAAACATGAGAAAGTTCGTAATGAACGAAGTTTAACATAAAATTGTTAAGCACGTAATTACAATCTCTTGTAAATAATTATGAAAATATGAGATGATACAGTAAACAAAAGTCTTATTTATGATAATATATAATACAGTAATTTTAATGCATACATAAATTGTATATGTATATAAAGTTAACTTTAATACTATTAATCGTTATATAAATTATTAGCGACTCACGCTCGCTTCGCTCGCGTTCGTCCCTAGGTACGTTTTCACGGTTAGGTATGTTTAGGTATACATAAATAGTAGCTTGCTACTTCTAAGATATTCATTTAAATTATATAGCGATTTACCTTACGTACGTACGTTATTGCGTACGCCGTACGCGGATTTTGTTTACAATTTCATGGGTTTTAATTTTTTTTCGCGGAACCCTGATTCTTTTTCTAAAATAACATTAGTCTAAGTTACTCCTTATAACAGCAGCTATCTGCCAGTGAAAGTCCCGTCAAAATCGGTCAAGCCGTTTCGGAGATAAGCTGGAACAAACAGACAGACAGACAGACAAAAATTGTAAAAAATGTTGTTTTGGTATATATACCGTGTATACATCCATATGCATTTAGTAAAAAGCGATTAGTTTAATATTACAAACAGACACTCAAATTTTATTTATCTGTACAGATTATTATTAACATCATATTAATTTTATCTAGAAATAAATTATTTAAGATTAATGAGATGTGCAGAAAGATCTTACATATACATACATACATATGTAAGTACCTACTTATTAATTATTATACTGACCGAACTATCGGCCGATCAGATGTCTGCACTCTCTTATGTGTCTCTCTGTTTGTCTATCTGTTACCTTTTCACACTGAAATCGCTAAACCTATTTAGATGGGTATGGAGATAGTTTGAGACCCTGGGAAGGAAACAATAGTTTTTATCACGAAAATAAACCCTTAAGGGGTAGAAAGGGAGGTGGACTTTAATATGAGGAATCAATAATTTCTCGAGGGATATAATTTTTTTTATTTTTTAAAGTTCTTGCCTAATTTTTTATACCTATATATAATCTACTATCTATTCCATACTAACCGTTAAAACGTACCTACGACGAACCCGAGCGAAGCGAGGATGAGTCCCTAGTGATTAAACTAAAATTAACTTATTATGAAATATCTTAAACTCATTTCTAAATACTCTAGGCGCGTAGTCTATTTTCGTCTTGAAGTACCTAATATATACTAAACAAAATGACCGAACCACAAAACCATTGAGGGTCGTTCAGTATTCTAAATCCAGAGTGTAGAAAACGCTTTTATATTTTCAAATCGCTCTAAAAGCCATGAAAGCGAGAGCTCTCCGTGGAAACCCAAGAGCTCTTGCTTTACCTAAATCCGGCATTCGTTTCATCAAAAGCTCTCTGTTATACTTAATGTAACTATAAATACTAAATTACTATATTAGTACCTACTTAGGTTGCAAAAACACTTTTGTCATATGTTGGTAGATCATATAAGAATACTAACGGTCTGTTCTACTTCTAGCCTTACTAGCAACCCAGGTAGGGTTTCTATTTTTTTGAATTGACACCCGGAAAAAAACTAATTCCTATACACAGTTCGCCAACTTTTTATCACCTCCTGGTTAATTTCTAAGAAATCAATGTTAACTGGCACACCGGTGTGCCCGCGACTCTCGACAGGTTAAAAGATGAAATTCAAAAAATCCTTCATTTACTGTTATCTGTGTCAATACATGGAGGTAAAGACATTAAAAATTGGGCTTAAGTTTTAGGTACAACGTTTTGGTCTTTAATCACTCAGGCACGACAAACATTTTTATAAGAAAGAAATAACATCAGAAATAATTTTCCTATCGAGATTTTAAATAAAAACTAGATACTATATGATGTGTCACATACAAATGATAAAATATGACAGTGTCGCATGTTAATTTCAAATTTAATAACAATCTTGATTTTTAATCAAAATACACATTACAATTTTATTCTGATGAGTTTTTTAATGAACCGATTGAAATAAAACATATACCAAATGTGAAAATAAGTGAAATATTGGTGAAAACCGCACCCAAATCGGTTAAGCCGTTTCTGAGATTAGCGCGCACAAACGCACAGACAAACAGACAAAAAATCCAAAAATCATTGTTTTGGGTTTTATTGCGTCAATAATGACCCCTAATAATAATGTTTCTTAAATATCTTCAATCCAAGTACAAATAACGAACGGTGCACTTCTATTATATTTATATTATGTATAAATAAAACCATTGATGTCATAAAGTATGAAGTTCGCTTTCGATCCTACAATAAAAAATTACTTAAAACTGAATAAATAAATGTTTTATTGGGGCATTTCGACATGAAAAACAAAAAAATATTAATTTTTAATTATAACAACAAGCTGCAGTCTGAAGTTGATACTTAGATCTTTTATTTAAAAACAATTATATTAAAAAAGCAAGTTATCTTTAAAGGAAGATTAAATAATCGTTCTCATATAATATCCTAAGTAGTATAAATACGATTTGTGCTACTTGGATAATCCTTTTACCCAGCAACGGATAGGCGTCATTTTTTGTAGAGATAATTAATGGGCCGGAGAGTGATACAATGGCGCAATGGGCGGAGGCTTTGCTTACACTTTTTATACCCTATTATCTAAAATATTAATCAGTCACAAAATGTCATCCAGAGGGACGCAAAGCGAAGGTGGTTCACTAGTTACATAACACTATATATTTTAATATAGAGGTATATTTAATCTGCCTGCGTGGACTACTTATACGGCAGTAGATCCGGAGGTCCTGGGTCCGAGTCCCGGGTCGAACCAAGTTCAGTTATCGAGTCTTTCTGTTAAGAAAGTCTCGGTAACGACCCGGAGTTGGGAAGTTGGTGGTGTTGCATGCCTCGAGGAGTACATAAAGCACCGTCGGGCAGGAGTCTGCTCTTTTACTGGTTGTGTCGAATTGTCGTTCCACCGGAGTATGAGAGTGGCAGGAATAGAGAGTGTACTTGTGTCTGCGCACTATGATATCTCCTACGCAGTTGCCCAGTCTCAGTAAGATTGACTGCCGTAGCCGAAATCGGTCAGGAGGACATATATTGAGAACTAGCGATTGACCCTAGGGTTCGTCCCTAGCTTGATTCCCCATACAAAGTTTCACCCGTATTTTCACCGCCTTGTGGGATAATTTCCAGGATAAAAAGTATCGAAGTATATGTGTCGAAGTATCGTCCCATCGGAATTCGAGAGTGACAGGAATAGAGAGTGCACTTGTGTCTGCGCGTAGACGCGCTGCACTATAATATCTCCTGCGCAGATGACTAGCCTCAGTAAAATTGGCCAGGGTGGCCGAAATCGGCCAGGAGGACATTATTTATTTAGCTTAAAACACTAATATTGTACAATCAAAAAGCGATTGTGATCAACTTTATTTAATACTAGCGACTCACCCTCGCTTCGCTAAGGTTCGTCCCTAGGTTGATTCCCCATACAAACTTCACTCATTTCACCCCCATAAGGGATGATTTATTAGTAGTATCCTATGTCCTTCCCAGGGTCTCAAACTATGGTATGGTATGGTATAGACGGGCTTGTTTCCGCAACTCGACGTCTTGCGCCTATTTTGCGTGTGTGGGAAATAATTTGCTCGTGTTATTCTTGCCAACCCAGTTCCTCCAGGAATCTCAGCAAGCTCTTCGTCTTGCCGAAAACCTCTGGGAGTGTACTAGGGGTGCCAAGGTGTTGTGTCCGGTATGTCGCTACACCTGGACAGTATAGGATGACATGTGCAGCTGTTTCGTCCGCCTCCATGCAGGCCCTGCAAAGTGGGCTGTCTGTTATACCTATATTAAATAGATGTTTATTGTAAGGTCCGTGACCAGTTAGTGCCGCGGTTATTTGTCTAATTTGGGGTCTGTTGAGTTTGATTAGACGGTTACTCATCTTGGCATCGATGTTTGGAAGCGATTCCCTCGCCTGTCTGCAATCTGCAACTTCGCGCCATAAATTGTTGTGTTGGCGTTTGGTGCGTTGTAGGATTTGGCTTTTGAGCCAGCAAGAAGGTAGCGAGACGATAGGCTCTGGTCCTATCATCGTCATATCCGAACCTCTTCTTGCTAGCTCATCGGCCCTATCGTTACCCCACGAGTTGCTGTGGCCTTTGATCCATTGTAAGGTGATCTCGTTTCGGTCACTTACCTGTGTCAGGGCCTTGTGACATTCATAGATCAAACCTGATGTGGTGGCGTTGCTATTTAGTGCCTGTAATACTGACATGCTGTCTGATAGTATGCGAATGGAGAAGCCTTTTACGTCCTTTGTCGCAATTGTTCTGGCTGCCTCAAGGATACCTAGACATTCAGCTTGGAATACCGTGTTGTAGGTACCTAAGGGTATTGAAGTTTTAATGTTTAGATCGTCAGAGAATATTCCACAGCCTGTCCCTGATTTAGTTTTAGAGCCGTCAGTGTATATTCTCAGGTTTTTGCTATCGCGACCTTCATGTGTGTCTTCCTCTAGCTGTATTTTGTATTTTTTGTCAAAAATGTATCTTATTTGTATTCCATCATTGGGTGCTCCCATAAGAGGAATGTCCTTGACTACGTCTGTCAAAATTTTTGTGTGTGGCGTGTCTGTTTTTCGTAGCAGCTTTTGACTATCCAGTCTTATCGCGGTAGCCGCAGCCTCTTGTTGTATAAACAGGTGCAATGGTAGAAGATTTAGCATGGCTTCGAGGGCCGCAGTGGGTGTTGTTCTCATGCAGCCCGTCACCGCCATACACACTAGCCTCTGCCAGCTCTGTAGCTTAGATTGTGCTGTAGTCAGGAGAGTTCTGCGCCACCATACTACGGCACCATAGCTGATCATAGGTCTTATGACTGACGTGTACAGCCATAGAGTCAGTTTTGGGTTGAGACCCCATTTTTTACCTAGCATTCTTCGACATTGCCAGAAGGTGATGCTGGCTTTGTTTAGTTTAGGGTCTAGGTGTTTGGACCAATTTAGTTTGTTGTCTAGGATGATTCCTAGGTATTTTACTTCTGTTGTTAGTGTCAGGGTTGAGTTGAAGAGTTCCGGTAGGGTGTAGTTCCCTAGGGTTCTTTTGTTTGTAAACATTATTAATTCTGTTTTGTGTGGGTTGACGGTCAGTTTATAATCTCTGCACCATTTTTCAACTATTTTCAGGGCCGTCTGTGTTAGTTCACAGATCGTACTTGCGAATTTGCCCGTTACGAGGATGGCTAAGTCATCTGCATATCCTACTGTGAAGAATTTGTTGTCATTTAGTAGGGTTATTAAATCGTTGACTACGAGGTTCCATAGGAGAGGTGACAGCACTCCTCCTTGTGGGCAGCCTTTGGCAACAATGGCTCCTTGTTTCCTGTCGTTGCCCAGTCTGACCATTCTGTTCACTAACATATGTTGGATCCAGTTTGTAAGTACTGGGTTCACATCATGTCTGTTGAGTGCGGCTCTGATGCTGGCAAAGTTAGTTTTGTCGAAAGCACCTTCAATGTCTATGAAGGTACCTAGACATATATCTTTGATTTTCAGCGCTTCTTCGATTTCGCCTACTACTGCGTGAAGTGCTGATTCCGTTGATTTGCCTGAGCTGTAGGCGTGTTGATTCTTATGTAAGGGTATTTTTGATAATGCGTTATCTCTCAGGTGTCTGTCACATAGTCTTTCCAACGTTTTGAGTAGGAATGATGTGAGACTGATTGGTCTGTAGGATTTTGCATCCGAGTAGTCTGATTTACCGGGTTTCGGTATGAAAATTACCTTAACCTCTCTCCAGGTTTTGGGCACGTAGCCAAGAGCTAAGCATGCTTGATATACTTTGTTAAGTATGTGGTACAGTTTTGGGCCTCCCCATTGTATGAAGGCTGGATAGATGCCATCTAAGCCTGGTGCTTTGAATGATTGGAAGCTTTTGATGGCCCACGCTATTTTCTTCGGGTTTATGATCTCCATTGCAAGTTGCCAGGAGGTATCTGTTGTGTTGTGATCTGAGTCTGACCAGTTTGTTTCATTAGTAATTAGGCAGTCGGGAAAATGCGTCTGCAGAAGCACTTGGTGTGCTTCCTCTAATGATTTAGTGTATGTGCTATCTGGTTTCCTTAAGGAACCCAGTTCTTTTTGCGGTTGACCGGTAAGAATTTTGCGAATTCTGTTTGCCTGTATAAACGATTCTATGGATTCACAGTATTTCCGCCAAGCACGGTCTCAAACTATCTTCTTACCAAATTTTATCTAAATCGGTTCAGTAGATCGAGAAATTACTCTCTACAACCTCACAAACTCGCAAACTTTACCTCTTTATAATTTTAGTATAGATAATGAATAACTTAATTAATGAAGCCACTAATGACTACACAAAAGAACTGAATTGAATCAAGTTAATTAATAAATAATAATTTGCGACATATTTTTGACTAGCGAGCGGCTCACCCTCCTTCGCTCGGGTTCGCTCCTAGATGATTCTTTAAATTGACATAACTTTTTTATTTAGGAACCGATTGAAATAAAACAAATACTAAATGTTAAATGAAGCTTATCACAATCCCCTAAGCCGTTTCTAAGATTAGCGCGCACAAGCGCACAGACAAACAGACAAAAAAAACTAAAAATCATTGTTTTGGGTTGTATTACAATAATAGAGATCCCCAATAATAGATTTTCTCAAATATCTTCCATTCCATGTACAGACAGCGATCAGTTACAATTTTATTATATGTATAGATATTATATGATGGACAGGATGACATAAATTATCTTCATTTATAATTTCGATATTCAATATATTAATCCTTCAGCTAGCAAAAGAACCGAAGGTAAAACTTAAATTATCTTCCAGTAGTTATTAAGTCACAAACAAAATTGACTATAGCTTGGGTAACCACGAAGTCCCATTTACGTTGTACACTTGTTTTATTACAGAGGGATATTTGAAAGACATTTCATTTATATTAAATCCCTCAAGATGGGTATTCCCATCAAACAGAATTAAGGTACTGGAATAAGATAGATAGCGGTTATCAATGTTAACTTTACTGTTAAATAATTTATCTTCACAAGGTCTTTAATGGATTGTAGACGTTGTGGTAAACAATAAATCAATTTTAAAGTGTGTTATGTATTATGAAAAATATAGATTTATGTATTTTAGTTATGTGAATTAGCTCCTTAGAAAACTATAATACAAAATTAACACCGTTTAATATTTCCATTTCAAAGTGGAATTTCATTAATTTTTAATGACCAGTAAAACAAAAAGTAGTTAAGATCCATCTGAATTTCATGTAGCTTCTGGCAGATCTTCTATGGCGTGAGGAATAACATAGCATTCAGATCCTCAATATCTGTAGGAATCATGTTTTACTAGCTTTAAAATTCTTTAGTACTTAAAGCCCACTTGTTCCACGGAATGACTGCGGAAACTTAGGTCAATTTGCATTAATTGTCGACATTCCTTAAGAGAGTTTGCACCTCAATTAACTTTGTTCCCTATTCTCAAAAGATGGTCAAGTACGTGGTCAGCGAATCAGTTAGAACGCGTATAAGTTTATAATCGACACTTGGAGTGCGATCAGTAATCACTAAATAACTGGAATATAGGCAAAAAGCTTATATAAAAACTAACTCATTTTCATCATAGGACATCGGGACTTTGTTATTTCCATTTTTGATGCTCACCATGATTTCATCATCCAAATAGGTGTGGTATTAATACCGATTCGCTATTTTAAACCGAAATTCGATCGCCAAGTAAGCAAACGAGTTAGCTTTTCATTAAAACAAATATAATTTTATTAAAAACGTGCCTTTTGTTTCAATTTTAATTATTCACAGTGTTAATGGTTTTCTTTGCAATTACTCATACCTGCAAAATGTATTTTTCAATCTGCTTAATAGCTGTTACAAGCGCGTTCGTTGAACAGAGGCTTAAAACTTATAAAACTATGTCGCGATATTTTAAAAATTCGTTAAATTATTCATAAATATAATTTAAAGTTTTACTTAAGAAACTAAGAGAAGAAACTAATTACACGAGAAATCTAAACTATCTGCTTCATATATATCTGTAAAAGCACTTTTAGTGTGCTTTTAGTAAGCCATTTTACGAACAATGTCAAATAGTGGTACCGTTTATATGAAAAGTAACGGGTGCGTCGTAAAAGTTTATTAGTATTTGTAGCATTATTTGTTATTTTTAGAAGAACATGGTGATAGGACATCTTGAATTACATAAATAGACTGATTTTCAACATTAACAGCAGAATCTACAACAATAAGACATAACAAGGAATGTATAATATTTCTATATTTAATGGCCAATTAAGGAAAAGAAAACTGATGATCAAATATAATTAACCAAGTCATATTATCAGAAGTATAAGAAGAATATTATAATATAAAAGAAATTACATTCAAAGTAATTGGTGTGTCTTAAAAATTTAATACTGTTTGTTTGGTTATAGATATAAAAATGTGTATATATATATATATATATATATATATATATATATATATATATATATATATATATATACATATTTATATAAAATACATTTGCAAAACTTCTAGTCTGTAATTTCCGATGAGGTCAAATCGACGACCCGTAAGTGATAACATTACGGAGCGCTCGAGGGGTGCGTCAAACGTACCGCGAATATGTAAAATATGAGGCTTCGGTACCATCCAATAAAAATATTTTCTCACTTAACATTTCATGGCCCAAATATAAAATGCGTTAAAACACATTCCTCTCTTTCGTACGCATTATCGTATATCAAACTAGGATCTACGGAAGAAAATTTTTTTTGATACAAAAATATCTTTTCTATACATATAATAAAACTGTATAGGTCGAATGTCTGTACATAGAAAAAAAATGCTAAAAACCGAGTTAGGGGGATGTAAGAAGAGAAATCCAGATTTTTTTCAATTTTTTTGTTTGTACGGGATAATCTCCGAAACTGTTGGAAATTTTGCATTTGCAATAAGGTACCACACCTTATATCCTAGGTCAACAATACTTTTCATCCCGGAAAATTAAAGGGTTTCCATAGGATAGTTAAAAAACTATAGTAACTTATATAGTTTAGTACACAAAAACTACTGATTGGATTTTAATGAAACTTTACAATAATGTAGTTTTATCCCGGAAAAATGTACGGTTCCCGTGGGATAGATTTGTTTTTGTTTGTCTAGAGGCGAACCCGAGCGAAGCGAGGTAGAACCGCTAGTTATTATTATAAATGTGATAGTTTAGATGGATGTTTGTTACTCTATCACGCCAGAATGGCTGACCGGATCTGGATGAAATTTGATACAGAGACAGATTATAGTCTGGAATAGCACATAATCACTAGAACAACGAGACAGTTCAACAGTAGTAGTAGGCAGTATAAAAAATCATGAATGCAAGGAGCAGTAAACTTTACAAAAAGATATCGATATTCGATAGGTTTGCGTAAAATTTCTTTTATAAAACAGACACTATACTCGTAAAAACGAAATGGCTGCTCTTCACCATGTAGAGGCATAATATTGCTGAGCCTTCGACGTAAACGTTTACTTTCTACTTGACCTAAAATTACAATAGGGTTTTTCTGAAAACCGAACTATTACGAATTACAAAATAGAATATGCAAGAACAACGATGTCACAGGAATAAAAATATAATATTATGTTGTACATAATGCTTTGATTTGTTAATTTCACAATCATACGAGCACAATTGTATGATTTATAAAATTTTGCATTTTAAAAAAAGGCATTCTCACGCTTCTAAAAACAGGACTTTATCGCTCTGATATGATGATGAAAATTGGACGAAATTCTTATATATTTAAACGAGCAATTCTTGTATATTTATTTATTTATTTATTTATACCGACGATCTCGGAAACGGCTCTAACGATTTTGCTGAAATTTGGTATATGGGGGCTTTCGGGGGCGAAAAATTGATCTAGATTAGTCACATGTATGGGGAAACGCATGTTTTCGAGTTTTCATGCGTTTTTCTTATGCATTATTCTACGCAAAATTTAATCGCGACATCTATACAACTCTGTCACTAACACTTAGTCATTTAATGTAAAATTATTTTTAAGCCAAATTAAAAAGACAATTATTCTTATCGCGACATCTATACAACTGTCTCAGTAACACTTAGTCACTTAATGTAAAATTATTTTTAAGCCAAATTAAAAAGAAAATTGTTCTTATCGCGACATCTATACAACTTTCTCAGTAACACTTAGTCACTTAATGTAAAATATACAATCTTTCAAGAACTCAGAGCGAAGCTCGGTCGCCCAGGTACTATACATAAAAAGCACAAAAAAAATGTTTACAATTTTCTTTTTAATATCGAAAACTTATTTAAATTATTAAAATAAATTAGTTGAAATTATTTTAAATTTTAGTAGCTTTATCCCGCCAAGCAGTAAGACCACTTATGTATGTTCTAAATAAGGTGTTTACGGCTACTCATATTGAAATCAACCTACACATCATTCTCCTATTGTTTAATAATAATAACTAGTGATCGCTGCGTGGTTGAAAATCAACCATAATTCATTAAGTTATACTTATAATAATTATTGTCTTGCGTATATTACAATATTAATCTATTCTCAATTTGACCACAGACTTTAACAATAAACGAGTACATATGCGTGTGTGTCAAATACATGGTAGTGTGTGTAATGTTTATTTATTGATTTAATGTATTTTTTATGTATAATTTAAAATATATTAGCATTCTGCACTCCTTCTCTATATAAACTATAAGTGTGGAAAATTTTATACTCCTCCGTCCGCGCAATTTTCGTAAAAAGGGGTACAAAATTTTTGCATATTTTCTTTACATATTTTCAAATATGTAAAGATAATAAATTTCTAATTCAAAAATAGCTAAGAAGTAAAACTTACATCACTCTATAACATTTATCTTTGTGATATCTAAGTTTTCTATTAAATCACGTCCTAGACCGTACATTTTTTTGTTGAAATTGCTGTTCTCATATTAAAAACAAGCGTTGCAGGTTTGATTCCTGCATGGCGATCAAAAGCGAATAATTAAGGCGATTGTTTTGGTTTTGACACTTATAATTTCTACTCATTATGAAGCTATTATTAAAGATCACCTTATTAATAAATTGTAATGTACATTAATGTTCAGTTAAAATTAGTTTGTTTTTTCGAAATATAAATTAATGACACATTGATCTATCAATTCGATTTCTTTAATACTTTTGACCGACATCAAATACTTTTAATATAATAAAAGATATTACATAGGTACTGGTTGAGTATGTACATATGTATGTTACTCCAGAAACTATAGATTAAATAAATTATTTTCTCCCTCTCTCGTTATTTCTCTCTCTCTCTCCTCTCTCTTCCGTGACCATGTTTGCCGTAAAGCATTCGAAACGTCGTCGTGAAAAATCATAATACATATAATATACAATATTAAAAGAAATAACACATATTTAAATTTATATAATACTGAGAAATGCTGTACGACATTGTATTTTTTTTTAAAATAAATTAATTGAAACATAACAATTAATTCAAACTGTTAAGATTCTTAATTAGGAACGTTTGTTAGTCGGGTCGCAATTTCCTACGAAGAAAACTTTAGCGAGCATCAAGTACAGTTCATTCGTAACTTGATTAGTAGCGTTATCCTTGGTGAAGATTTAATTTAGTCCAGAAATTAAAAAAGTGAATGAAAGCAAAAAGTTTAACATGTTTACTGTTTTGCTCTTTAATGAGATTGTTATAAGATTTACTTATGATTTAAGTTCAAAAATCTGCTCTTCAAAACTGCTAAATGTTCATAAAGAGCTTATCTTGCTCATTTCTATATGTCAACTACTTCATAATAGTAGATTAGACTCTAGACTAGGCATAATTGAGAATATCGCACAAGAAAGCTATTTTGATATATTCATCAAAATTATGCGAAGCGAATATAATTTTGATCTGACTTTTCTTGTTAGAATTTATATTCCTACAGTATTTATTAATGTTAATTATTTAAGTTTAGATTTACTTAATTCATTTTATGTATTAGTTCAGTAGATTTTAAATAAGTTACTTCAATTCCGTTTAAACTGTACTTTTCAGCGGTAACAAAAATAACCAATAATGTTCATGCATACTCAATAAGACTCTATGAAAGCTCAGGCATCATTATCATTAATTAGAATAAAAATACGGTTACTTTACGTAGAACAATGTGTCGTTCGGAAAGACGACCTTATGGAAATGACTATACTAGGCTGAAAAATAAAGTGTCTAAAATAATAAATTGTTTACTATACCGTATGATTAATGGTAACGTGTTCAAATTCTCGGTACCAAGCCGCTGTCAGGAGCTGGTTAAGCGTTTGTTAGCTAATTATACAATGCTCACTCATACCCTTCTCAAGTTTAGGGTAACTTCATCGGAATGTTATTTCAGTAAGATGAAACATGTGAATAAAATTTGAAAGATAAAAACAGCGGTCCAACAAAATTAAACTGATAACGACTTTTAGAGATCATAAATAAAATTCAACAACTATAATTCAAGTTATTTTTAGCAAAGTAATTTAGCTAACTGAAGTTAGATAATTTAGCTAACTGATAGATACATATTATAAAGTAAATTTTAATGTGCTGCAATTTTATTTTAATCATTTTTCTTCCTCAGCTGTTTTCTTTTGGTCATTACCGGACTTCACACTAATTTTATTTTTATGGACAACTAGCGACTTACCCTCGCTCCGCTCGGGTTCATCCCTTGATACATTTTAATATAGATTTTTCAGAAATGAGATATTTTCCTGCAGTAAAAAGTACCCGGATAACAGCATCATACCATATTGGTTTTCTCGTGATGCGTTTTCAGACAGACGGACAGACAGACACAAAAATTCTAAAAACTATAGATTCGGCCCCTGTATCGATAATAGTGACAATTTCAATTAAATTTCTCAAAAAATATTAAAGATAATATAATATAGAAGATTTCAGGGTGTTTTCTTTACATATTGAAAACGTAATTGAATAAACTAAATAAATAAATATGTTCTTTCATTATTTATTGTTATGGTCAGTTAAATTATATTTCCTTATTTATTTACTAGCTTGCTTTCCTATACAAATTTTCATCCCCATTTTCAACCCCTTAAGGGATGTTTTCCGGGATAAAAAATACCCTATGTCTTTCCCAGAGTCTTAAAAATTTTTTACCAAATTTTATCTAAATCGGTTCAGTAGATCCAGAGATTACCACCTACAACTTCACAAACTCATAAACTTTACCTCTTTATAATACATATTAGTAGGAGATTATGAAATATTTCGTACGTACGAGACGTAGTGATAAATTAAATGTTACCACATATTATTATGAATATATTTGTAATATTATATGATAATGAACAATTTTGGAGATAAATAATGTTGCAAAGCGTAACAATGTATTAAATTTAATAATTTAGCCAACCAATTATTAAAACTGACACACCCATATACCTACACATAGTAAGCATACGTGTAACCATGTAACTATCTATAAATTTTAATACTGTATATTATGTACATATTTAAATAAAAAACGACAAAGTATCCATACTTTTTAAAACTATAAATGCGTATGTGTGTCTGTTTGTCTTCTTTCACGCAACAATGAAACACTATTTGTATGAACATTGTAAATGCACCGAATAGTGTCCGACTAACTTAGACTATGTTTTATTTCGGTAAACCTAGGTAATAGTTTCCGTATAATATAAGGATAATTATATTTTATATAGTTCCATTGTTACCTGAGAGACCGTGTCGCAGTTTTTAATCCGAAATGTAATTTAATATAAAACCAGAACTAACTCAATTTAACTTGTAAACAAAGCCACTCACTTGTCTTCAAACAAAAAATACGTTGTTACATGTGGTTAGTAGGTAACGATTGTTCACAAACAATACTACGACTGTTGGAATTGTAACAGAAATAATAACCATTTTAATAAATTCGAACAGCTCTTAATTAGTATAACAACATACTATATACGATTTTCAGATATTATTGTTATATGAATACAGTGAAGGGATTTATAAATCAAAACTTAAAATTTACGGCAAATATTTCATTAATGGTTTCGTAATGGTATGTAGATACTATTTTGTGTTTAGCCTTTTATAACGAACGTGCTAGGTACGGATCTCTCTTCAGTACAGGGGGAATCAAGCCATAGTCCACCACGCTCGCGAAGGCCAAGTGCGGGTTGACGGACTTCACATGTCCTTCGGTAATCTAATGGTAATTAAGTACTATTACTAACGTAAAAGTGTGACTGTCTGTTTGTTTTTCTTTTAAGAAGCAGAGAACTTATGGTAGCTAACGTTTATGGTAGCGACATTGATATTTTATGTAGTTGGAAAATGACATAGTCCTCTTCTGGTACATCTCGTGTTTCCTTGAACAAATTACCAAAAAGAATGAGACTACATCAGTAGTTCTAAAATCTAATTTAGATTACTATTTTAGATTAACTGCACATGAATATATGCATGCTGCGTACATCTTTTCCTTAAGGAAAAATGAATCTATCAATTTTAACATCAGTTGACAATACTATAGTTCTTTATAGAATAAATAAGTTAACGTACCTCCATAATATCTCAATCATTCTCATACTTGTAATCTAATATCTACAAATAAACGACAATACGTAGACGAATAAGGCAATTGTTTTGGTAATTTTCGTCATATTTATATTTAGCGAATTAAGGAAAATATAAACAAACCCTGCCAAATGGAATGTATTTCAGGGTCTCGCATTTGTCTTATTTAAATATCTAAATGACCAATGCTAAGAAAGCCGCAACCGTCGGCAGAGTAGAGAATGCCAGTTGGGCAGGCTCTACCACAGAATCAACAACTTATTTAATATACATACATATAACTCTGTTATGCTAACTCCTAATATACTATCTATCTATGGTTTTCCTTACTAGATGTAGGAATTTGAAATAATTTTTATGGAGTTTATGTAAAATATATTTCTATCACTAGTATTATCACTCAACTTTTTTCTCTTTTTATTTGGTACTCATTCGTGATAATGAAACTGTTTACTTTTTTAAGAACTAATATAAGGTAATTCAAATAATCAGCTAAGCTTTACTTATTAAAAATAGTTTTTCAAACATAAAAGCAAATTTGAAAACTACAAAAAAAAAAAAAAATTCACCTATTTTAAATAAAACTATCTTTTGCAATCACGGGGAAGTCTCTAAAGTGACCATGATTGCTGGGAAGTATTCGAAACGTTGGGAACCAAAAATTAAAATAAATCTACGAAAAAAACCAAAAAGATAGTTTTATTTAAAAAGTGAAATATTCGCGCAAATCTAAGAAAGTATTATTAAGCACATCTATGATCAATGCGATATCGGTTATCGCACTTTCTAGTAGAAATATTAAGGTCTATAGTTGTCAACATTGTTTGCACTTTTAATCAACTACATATTTAAGAAGCGCACGTAATGAACGCTGTTTTTTCCGACTTGCTAGACAATCAAACCCGTGACAGCTTAATTAAAACACACGACAAATATAATTTATAGCTTATAGCGCTCTGGGATAATGTATCTAGTATGTTTTAGTGAAAGAATTTATAAATCTGTTCAATTGTTTTCAGACTTTATGTACAAACAATAAAAACAATATCTTCTCTATACTATATAGATAGGATCATTATAGGAGGGTAGAATTTGTAGCTTTAAAAAAAAAAAAAAACAAAATTATTGATATAAAAATTTTTTTACTCAACATTTTGAGGTTTTGAAGACTGATTTTTGAAATAAATAATTAATTCAAAAATTTTGTTTTTTATAAGTTACAAATTCTACCCCCAAGCTAAGTAAAAAAACTATCTTTTTCCCGCTCCATCCTACGACCATATCAACAGTTTTAAGATTTTTCGTCTCTTTGTTTAAACGTGTATTCGTATATTGTTTGTAAAAGTTTGATGAAAAGAATAATCCTAAACAAAGAAATAAAAAACCAATTCGAGACAAAGTCGGGTGAAATAGGGGATAAAAGTTTGTATGAAACTTTTTATTCCTTGGACATATTTGCATGAAATTTCGTATTTTTCGTAGTTTGATCGCGACTGAAGCTGCGGGTTCTGCTAGTCAATAATAATTATGGTATTTAATATTGGTAGCCCAATATTAACGCGCTAGCTTAGGAAACCAAGTGAAGCGGGTTCAAATCCCAGGTCTCGCACCTTTGACATCGATTCATTTCCAACATGATTACCACTTGTCTTAATGGTAAAGCAAAACATTGTGAGGAAACCTGCATGTCTGAGAGAACCTAACAAATTTTCAAAAAAGACATGTGAGGACTTCACACTAACCCACACCTGCCAGCGTGGTGGACTATGGCCTGATCCCCCTCGTATTGAAAGGAGTGGGATGTTAAAAAGGGCTGAATATACACAATAATAATGGTTAAAATTTCGACCACTAACCGAACAATAGTCAAAATAAAATTGCAAATGCTGAGATACGACAACAAACGGTGACGTAACAATATCAAAAATGAGTCACGAGAGCGGCAGACGCATAATGCGACATCCGCTAGCCGTGCTACGAAATCCACGCACGTGAATATCTTTATCCTCATCATATACTTAAGTTCTTAATAAGTTGATAATATTGTATGAGGAAATAATTTAGAAAGTTTATTTATAATTAGTGCAAGTGGAGGAAACAAAAACTGTTTACATCTTTTGATTTTTTATAAAACAACAAAGCGTCTCTTTGCAATTTTGTTAAAGTACCTACATTTTTTAAAGCGAATATTTGACATTTTAAAGGTAGTTTGGTCCCATTTTTCTATACCGTCTTTAACGTGAAACGGTTATAGCCATATGTAAGGTTTTAAAAAAAAAAAAGAGAAAGAAAATACTATAGTATCTACATAATTCAATATTTTAAAGAAAAGTATTGTTAACATAATATATATTAGTA
The DNA here is from genome assembly GCA_033884665.1 of Argynnis bischoffii washingtonia. Classification (NCBI taxonomy): domain Eukaryota; kingdom Metazoa; phylum Arthropoda; class Insecta; order Lepidoptera; family Nymphalidae; genus Argynnis; species Argynnis bischoffii. The sequence goes on along the minus strand of CM066616.1, from coordinate 4,477,381 downwards.
CGGAATTTAATGATAGGCTTTTAAAAAAAAAAAAAAAAAGTGAGGACGCGGGAACGGAGATGTTTTCCCGCGCATTTTGGCTTGGGGTCAAAAAAAGGGAGGCAATTTGATATAGATGGCAGATGAGTAAATTGTATCTGTAAGAAATAAAATTATTGTAAAAGTCGACCTGGATTTCATTTGGGAAGGAGTTTTACAATTTCAGAAAGTGGAGTGAACCTATGCGAGTTTGTAAGTAATTAATTTGTTTGTTATTTAAAAATTATGATGGAAAGAGATAAAATGGAAAGAGATTTTTTTTCTAATTATCATCAATTTTTGAGAAGCATATTTAGTATTAATACAGGCATTTTATTGTAATTTTGTAATTTATAAATATTTTTCTTTGAATGCAATAACACAATAATAACTAAATTTAAATAATATTAACTTATATGTTGTGTTAAGATGCAGGTATTGATTTGGTAATACTTACAGAATTGTGAAGGTATAATTGTTGTGCAGCCTATATAATTTGTATCTTTTAGGGTATGCATATGCATATGAATATTAATATTTTGGTTTAGCCTATGCAATATACAATAATTTAATCTAATATTAGAAGATGCTAATTTTAAGCTGTAACTATTGTGCATTCGCTTTGTTTTACTATGTGCAGGTGTAATGGTTGGTAAGGTATGGATTTCTGTGTTAAAATTGTCATTTAATGTAATATATGGTCGAAAGGAACCTTTAATTACCTAAGTCAATAAATAATTCAATAAGATTGGTTAAAAGGTTTTGTTATGTATAATTTTCATGTGTAAAGTTCGCCTAATAATTATTAATACCTATTATCAGAATTTACTTCCTTTAAAATACAGGTATAACAATTTAAGGTTAAGTATAAAATCTATTTATAATTAATTTTTAACTTAGTCTTTATACTATACTTATTCTTTGGATACAACAATGAGGGTTGCATACTATATCATACAGTTTTATATTATCCAAAGTTAATATATAACATGAGTGTTTGCATTTGTAATGTGGATGTTAAAATTAAATTATATTATTACAGCAATTAGGTAACAAATTAGTTTTCTTTATTTTTTTTTCCATTTAATATAAGCAACAATGAAGGTTTAATACTATATCATAAAGTTTTATATTATCCAAAGTTAATATGTAACAGAGTGTTTACATTTGTAATGTGGATGTTAAAATTAAATTATATTATTACAGCATGATTAGCTAACAAATTATTTTTCTTTATTTTTTATTTAATATAAGTAGGTAGATGCAATAGCCTGTGAGGCTAGTATGTTAGGGAAGTGTATGTTGTATAAAGAAACATTTGGATAAAACATAACATTTAGTTTAAATATTGGCTTTGCTTGAATTGTCGGTTTCTTTGTTTAGCAATTGTATATTTTTGCATACTGTGTATTTTATTGAACTTTTATGGATATAAGTGAGAGTGAATGTAATTTTGGAGAGATATTTTAACTGAGCGGCCACAAATAGTATATAACTAAGGTGAATATCACAAATATTTATAACAATGTAAAATAATATATGTTAATAATAACTTGCAGACAATGGATGGAAGGATTGAGGCTAGGCGTTGTCGAGAGACACCTGAACGGAGAGATGATGCTAATACTAATGAGAGTGTGGCAAGCAGCCGTAGTAGGCGTCGCAGCCGCAGCCGACGCAGCAGTAGCAGTGAGTCCAGCAGCTGCAGCCGGAGTCGCGGTCGTAGTCGTACCCCAAACCGGATACGAAGGTGGAGGCGCAGTCACAGTAGGCGTGGAGATGTGCGCCTGTTGGAACTGGAGATACAACTTGAGCGAGAGCGTACTCGAGGTTTGGAACAACTGCTTCAAAGACAGCGTACGGGTTATAAGCGAGTAAACAGTAATGAACGTAGTCATTCATCAGTTAAGAGGCAGACCTCTTGTAAAGACGATGACCCACGCGACACTGGTACAGCAGAGCAACATCTGCATAAATCTAACAGTCCTACTTTTTCAACTAAAGACATAAGTGACATTTTGCATTCAATTAAACATCATCCGTCTCAATCAGAAACGAAAGTAACGTCACTGTCACATAGCACAATAGATAATAAAAACATTCTACCTGAATTTGACCCTTCACATAACAATCAGCGCATAGATATTTGGCTTCGTAAAGTAAATGAGTGTGCTTCCGTTTATGGTTGGGACGAGAAAACTACGACGCATTTTGCTTTACAAAAACTTCAAGGATTGGCCAAGGTATGGTATCAAAGTTTAAACACCATCCTATATAATTGGACTGAATGGCAAGAAAAGCTAGTTAAAGCTTTCCCTCATGAAGAGAACTATGGCCAATCATTGGAGAACATGTTACGTCGTAGAAGCATGTTTAATGAACCTATTGAAAAATATTTTTATGAAAAACTTTCTCTATTGAATCAATGCGATATATCGAATAAGCGAGCTGTGGATTGTATTATCCACGGCCTTAGTGATAAAACTTTGAGGTCTAGTGCTCTGGCATTACGCTGCTCTGAACCCGACGAATTGCTACATTTCCTTTTGAGTTACAAGGATTCAAATCAACAAAATTTTACCTACCATAGAAAACTTTATAGCAGTAATTCGGATAACTTTGCACGTAAAAATAATAGTGTTTCTTTTAGATCCAGCTTAAAATCAACTGTAAATTGTTACAATTGTAAGGAATATGGGCATTCTTATGCGCGTTGTACTAAGCCTCTATTAAAATGTGAACGTTGTGCTAGAGTAGGTCACAAAAAAGAGAACTGTCTCGAACAAGGGGGAGGGGGACTTGCGAAACTGGGTGTAGACAAAAAAACCATGTGCATCTCGGTAATTAATCCAAATGGTAAATATTTTAAGAACGTTAAGGTTAATGGTGTTCTGCTTGAGGCATTTATAGATTTTGGTAGTGAGGTGTCATTAATAAAGGAATCCGTACTAATGCAACTTGATGTCAGACATGACAATATGCCCACGGTAATGCGAGGGTTTGGTGATAAAATAGTGTCTTCAGTGGGTACGGTACTATTAAATTTTACAGTGGATGAAGTTAAGGCACAAGTCCCATGTAGGGTTGTGGAGGATAAATTTTTAGATAAATCAATTCTTATAGGCCAAACCTTTTCAGAACAACAACATATACTAGTATATAAAGATTCGACAAAATTAGAGTTTCGTGATATTCGTTTCGAAATGCCTTATAATTGTGTTATGGAAAATGAGGAAAAATTAATAAATATTAGAACGGTAGGGTACGTACGGCTATATGGCACCGCAAGTATTAGAGCTGCGACAGAGGTTGTGTTTACCGGTGAGATTTTTTTAAATACTAAAATAGTAGGAAAACCAAATGAGCAGTATATAGTTAGCGGAGGTGTTTATGAAGTAAGAAATGGAACGCTCGCAATTGTTATAGAACATGGTATTATCCCGTGTATATTACACAAAAATTTAATCTTTTCTCGTGCAGAGAAAGTGCAGGTCGTTTACAAAGAGGTTAAACAAGTGTTACCAATTTCAAATAAGTATTGCCATAGTGTAGAAGTTAACAGAATTAATGAAACAAATGCAAACATAGGCGAGGCAGCCTCCAACAGCGACAAAATTAAACTGGTTGACTTAATTAAACGATACGAACATTGCTTTGTTGATAATATTTTTGAGTTAGGGTGTACAGACATCACGGAAATGGAAATTGAGTTAAGTAGTCAATGCCCGATAGTTTACCGCCCATATAGTCTGTCCTGTGTTGAGAGAGAGAAGGTAAGACACATGGTGGACGATATGTTACGAGCGGGTATAATACGAGAGTCGGTATCTAACTATGCGAGTCCTATCGTACTGGTGAAGAAAAAGGATGGCAAAGTTCGACTGTGTGTAGATTATAGAAAACTTAATTCTGTTACTATTAAAGAGCGATATCCGTTGCCGATTATTGAGGATGAAATATCACGGTTGGCAGGGCAGGCATGGTTCATTGTGTTAGATCTCATGTCTGGTTATTATCAAGTGCCTATATCAGAACGGAACAAGCACCTTACAGCGTTTGTTACACCAGATGGCCAGTATGAGTTCAATCGGATGCCATTTGGTTTGGCAAACGCCCCTGCTGTGTTTCAGCGTATGATGAACCGTATTTTAGGTCCTGCACGATTTAACAAAGCCACCGTTTATATTGATGATTTGTTGATATATGGGCGAACTAGTGATGAGTGCTTGGACCGTTTGGAGGAAATATTAAAGCTTTTGGAAAAGGCAAACCTGAAGTTGAATTTTAGTAAATGTAAATTTTTGCAAAACAGAATAGACTATTTAGGCTATGAAATAAGTTCATCAGGCATACAACCAGGCGAAGCAAAAATTGAATGCGTAAGTAATTTCCAACGTCCGGAGAATGTTCATGGGGTAAGACAATTTTTAGGGCTAGTTAGCTATTTTAGGAAATTTATTAAAGGGTTTGCTCAACTGTCTTCGCCTTTGACAAAATTGTTGAAGAAGGATACTAAGTGGCAGTGGAATAAAGAACAAGAAGAGGCTTTTACGACATTAAAAAGGAAATTGACAGATCGGCCGGTGTTAGCGATTTATAATGTGACCGCAGAGACGGAGTTACACACCGACGCGAGCAGAATAGGAGTAGGAGCTATTCTATTACAAAAACAACCAGGGCACGATTCATTCCAGCCGGTTGCGTACTACAGTAGACAAACGACTCCGGAAGAAAAAAACTTCCATTCCTATGAGCTGGAAACATTGGCAGTGGTTTGTGGTATAAAGAAGTTTAGAGTTTTTCTTTTAGGAAAGACATTTAAGATTATTACAGATTGTAGTGCGCTTCGCTCAACGTTTCAAAAACGTGATCTTATTCCTCGAATAGCACGATGGTGGCTTGCTTTGCAAGAATTTGATTGCACAGTTGAGTATAGAGCAGGAATAAAAATGTCTCACGTGGACGCCTTGTCTAGGAATCCAAATGGAAAATCTTTGACAGAAGATGTAGAACAACTTCCTAATGTTATGACTATTAGCAGTGAAGATTGGTTACACACTCTCCAATTAGGAGACTCGGAACTACAGAGGATTTGTAATATTCTTACCAGTAAATTAGAACCAAAAGAGCTACAATATATTACTGATAATTATGTACTTCGGGGCAATAAATTGTTTCGGTGTATAAATGGAGATAAGGAAGACATACGTTGGGTTGTTCCAAAGGGCGCAAGGTGGCAACTGTGTAAAATGAATCACGATGAAATAGGTCATGTCGGTTTTGAAAAGACTCTAGATCGCATAAAGAAAAATTATTGGTTTTCCAAAATGACCAAATTTGTAAAGAAATATGTAGGATCGTGTATCGAATGCGCATACGCGAAAAAGTCTAATAATACGCGAGAAGGATTACTTCATCCTATCACGAAAATTGATATACCATTCCATACATTGCACATTGACCACCTTGGGCCATTTGTAAGATCGAAAAGGGGAAACACTCACATTTTAACTGTGGTGGATTCTTTCACTAAATTTGTGTTTATAAAACCAGTAAGAAATACTAATACTCAAAATGTTATAAAAGTATTAGAGCAGATATTTGATACCTTTAGAAATCCTGATCGAATAATTAGTGATCGCGGTAGCTGCTTTACTTCTCACGCTTTTAAGGCATTTTGCAACGATAGGGGTATTCGGCACGTTTTAAATGCAGTAGCGAGTCCAAGGTCTAATGGACAGGTAGAAAGGTATAATCGCACCATTTTAGATTCGTTACGCGCGCAAAATATGAAAGATGATGAGAAAGAGTGGGACGGTAAGTTAGGGAAAATTCAATGGGGGTTGAACAACACGTTACAAAAAACTATAGGTAGAACTCCGGCAGAGGTAATGTTTGGTACTAAAATGAATGGGGAAGTTAAGTCGATGATGAATGGCATTATTGATGAAACTAGGCAAGCTGATAATATAGAAATGTTACGTAGGGAAGTAAAAGATAAAATCGATAAACAACAAAAAGCCCAAAAACGTTTTTACGATACAAAGAGACACCCAGCACGTGATTACAAAATAGGGGACTTAGTTAAGATAACTAAAACCGTTTTCCAGAATGATGGTAAAAGTACAAAGCTTTTGCCACCATATGAAGGTCCGTATAAAGTTATTAAAATTTTAGGAAACGATCGTTATAAGGTTGCCCCTATTCCTGGTTTTAAAGGAACGAAAAATAAACGTAAAACCACACTCGCTGCAGATCGCATGCGGCCGTGGATTCATGTGAAATTCTTAGAGGTTGATGATGATAAAATAGACACTTGTAGTGAGAGTACAGTGAATGATAGTGATTGAAAATATGAATGATGCAATAGTAGTTAATTATCTAGTGTTATGTTTAAATTTAATTGAAGATATATTTAATGTGAACCTGATGATCCTAAATTAACTAAATTAATATTGTAAAGTTGCTCCAGATGAGACTTATAGAGTTGCTGCCCAGAGATGCGATTCTCTGGGTGCTTTAATGAGAATTATTGAAAATAAGAGTTATTGAGTTTCTACTTAGTGATGTCATTCATTGGGTGATTTCTAAGTTTCCACTTTAATAATATAATATTTTAATAATACTTTATTTCAGAAGTTATTACTAATGTTTGATTTACAGAGAGTTATGTTGATGCTGCTCAGGGATGTGATTCTCTGAGTGGCTTATGATGATGAGATTGATGCTGCTCAGGGATGTGATTCTCTGAGTGGCTTATGATGATGAGATTGATGCTGCTCAGGGATGTGATTCTCTGAGTGGTTTATGATGATGAGATTGATGCTGCTCAGGGATGTGATTCTCTGAGTGGCTTATGATGATGAGATTGATGCTGCTCAGGGATGTGATTCTCTGAGTGGCTTATGATGATGAGATTGATGCTGCTCAGGGATGTGATTCTCTGAGTTGTGATGATGATGAGATTGATACTGCTTAGAGATGTGATTTTCTGAGTGGTCGATTGATTTTTAAACTGAGTGGTTTAATATGAAATGATTCATTAAAAAAATAGATTGTCATATAACAGATTTATTATTATTAAGATATCTTAAAAGTGTAAATTTTTGGATGATGTATTAGGAAATTATTATTTTGTTTTGTTAGCGAATGTCGTTTAGTTTAAAGTATTGTTATTTAAAAACTTATGAAATATTGTTAGACTTGGTTTGTCTAAGTGGAAATGAATTGTATTTTTGGTTTAAAAATCTATCTATTTAGATTTTTCTGTGAACTCCATTGATATTAATTGAGATTACTTTCTAGTTATGGTCCTGAAATTTTTGTTATATTTTTTTTCTCTTTTATGCTATTTGCTGTTGCCAAGTGTAAGGTTTTCCAACTGGAAGCGTGTATGAGGTCATACACGTTATCAGGATGGACGAGTGTAAGGTTTTAAAAAAAAAAAAGAGAAAGAAAATACTATAGTATCTACATAATTCAATATTTTAAAGAAAAGTATTGTTAACATAATATATATTAGTACGGAATTTAATGATAGGCTTTTAAAAAAAAAAAAAGTGAGGACGCGGGAACGGAGATGTTTTCCCGCGCATTTTGGCTTGGGGTCAAAAAAAGGGAGGCAATTTGATATAGATGGCAGATGAGTAAATTGTATCTGTAAGAAATAAAATTATTGTAAAAGTCGACCTGGATTTCATTTGGGAAGGAGTTTTACACATATAATAACTTCTGAGACGTCTAAAACTGTAGGCTCTCCCGTGACCACGTGACTATGTTTAAGTTTGCTGTAAAGCATTCGAAACGTGGAAACAATAATCAAAATATATCTACAGAAAAATACGAAAAGATAGTTTTATTCCAAATTTAGCAATAGACTGATATCCCGTTGTAAAAGCAGCGTAAAGCAGTATTTCAAGCTTTTAAAATATTAGAACTAAATATCGTGTTAATCTGTTGCTTCGTTGTTATTTAAAAGAAGAACGAACCAATAAAAATATTATAGTTCCTTTTTCCAATTTTAGTGAGGACAGTTTAATAAGTAGTTATATTGGTAGAAATTTACAGTATGTTTTAATACATTTTGATATTCCATTTCACCATTCCTTTTTTTCCACTTTCTTTTATTACTGTGACAGTACCTGGGCGACCGAGCTTCGCTCGGAGTTCTTGAAAGATTGTATATTTTACATTAAGTGATTAAGTGTTACTGAGAAAGTTGTATAGATGTCGCGATAAGAATGATTTTCTTTTTAATTTGGCTTAAAAATAATTTTACATTAAGTGACTAAGTGTTACTGAGAGAGTTGTATAGATGTCGCGATTAAATTTTGCGTAGAATAATGCATAAGAAAAACGCATGAAAACTCGAAAACACGCGTTTTCCCAGACATGTCACTAATCTAGATCAATTTTTCGCCCCCGAAAGCCCCCATATACCAAATTTCAGCAAAATCGTTAGAGCCGTTCCGAGATCGCCGGTATAAATAAATAAATAAATAAATAAAGATATAAATATACAAGAATTGCTCGTTTAAATATATAAGATATAGCACTTTTCCTCACAACCTCTCCATAATAAACGGAGCTTAACGAGTTTTCACGCATTAACTGCCTGCCTTTACATTACATTCTTAACATGCATTGTGCCTTCATTCCATAGTTACATTTTTAATTACTTTATGGCAAACAAACATTGATCAAAAAAGTACATGACACACAATCCCATGCAGAAGTTATCTTAAAACTGTCACCAATTGTGTTTAGGTAATTATTCTAGTTGAAATAAATATACCATAATGTAAATTGAACCTTAAATGCAATCTTACAGTTGTTTTCACAAAAAATATATTAAAAACGCGCTCAAAAGTTCAAATGAGCGCTCATACGGCGAGGACATTTTTTGTCGCTGTTTGTGTATCTAGTACTTTTTCGATCGATAGAAGCAAAATACAAATATCTTCCTTAATAAAAATATGACGAATCCTGGAAAGATGTAATTATGCTTTAAATAAAGTTGACAAAAACTTATGTTATAAAAGGTCAACGGACGAACATGTCACGATGTGTTTAATTAAGGTTAATTGAGACAATCGCTTCCACATAAACGGAGCTATTCATGATGAAGGTCATATATTATATGTATATATGTATTATGTACTAGTGTTTTGGTTAATTACCTAGAACGTGACTTGACATAAGATATGGGTATCATCTGTAAATCTTACTTATTGATATCACTATCAGACTGAGACCTAAAGCGACAACAACAGTTAGTAAAAAAAAACAAGCATTTTATCACCAATTACATTAGCAAAAATTTTCAAATGTAACATAAATATATCTAATTTTAATAAGTAACAAAAAAAATCATCTTCTGGTTTTCTTTTGTATCCGTATCTTATAAGCAGCCAAAACTTTAAGCAAACTCGCAACCCCTATAAGTAATGCCATCATCTGTCTGTAATATGAGAGCGATTGGCTTGAGCGACAATGCCATTATATTACAGTCCGCTTGACCGTGTAATTTCGCCCCAGGCATCATTTGAACTACCGACGGATACCCGATACAATATTACTTTGATCATATAAATTCCAAAAAGATATGATGAGAAGAATAGTAATATTATTATTTATTAAGCAAATTCAAATAGTAATAGTGATTAAGTTTCTAAAACCGCTATCTTGCAAGTAAAAGATTGGGTAAGACTTTTTTGACTTAACACACAAGCGATTTTGTGAGCGATAGTAAATGTATGTATTCAGCACTTTTTAATGTCCCATTGCTGGGCACGGACCTCCCTTCAATACGAGGGGGATCAGGCCATAGTCCACCACGCTAGGCAAGTGCGGGTTGGCGGAGCTCACATGTCTTTCGAAAACTTGCTAGGTTTTCTCAGACGTGCAGGTTTCCTCACGATGTTTTCTTTCACCGTAAGATAAGTGGTAATCATGTTAGTAATGATTCGCACATGAAAATATCGGAGGAACAAGACCCAGGATTTGGACCCGCTTCATTCGGTTACCCAAACGAGCACAAAGACTAAAGTTATCCGAAGCAAAAATAATAACCAGAAACGATCTTCGATTTAAACGATCGATTGATTTAACAATACTGAACTAATAGCTCAAATGTTTTCTTTCGACTAAAACAAGCTAGGCTCATACATGTCTGAGAAAAATATATCCTGCTATATTTAATTAGGTAATTATGTATATATGTTTAATTGATAATTCCTTTAAGAATTTCCAAGAGTTTTGGTGCATTCCAAGAATCTTTAATAGATAATTTATTACGGCAAGTTCGCTAAGCATTAAAGTTTGTATGGGGAAGCAAAAAAGTTGTGATCGAGCAACAAATTATCAACCCTTGGATAACTTAAGTGCAATCTACTGAAAGACTTCTTGTCATGCCACAAAGCAAAAGCTACATAATATATTTTCATCCTAAATGTTTCATTAAAGTTTCAGATCAGAGTAAATCGTTATGGTTATAAATTTTAATATAAATTGCGCGTTAATCTTAACAATATCTAATTCTAAATACCTTCAAAGTTCAAAGGAACATAAGCTTCTTCAGCTTTATTATGTTATAGTAGTTATAATCTACATTGAAAACAAAATGAACTTAAATGTTTTTGATTTATCACTTTCGTAGATAAATAAATAGATCATAAACTTATCGTTTGATAAGAAGTAAAAACCAACTGGAAAAGATTGCTTGTAAAATTCAATAGATATTCATTTCTGTTAGATATTTTCTCATGCGACAGATAGAAGTTCAATGAATTGACTAATTTTGGTAAAAAAAATAAAATAATGTAAGTTATATTTTTAATTTTTGTTATATCCTTAAATAGTGGAAGATTCACACTGAGATTCATCTCTGAGATTTCTAGACGAACATAGAATAAGCTACTTTTTTCTATTACTGTCTAGCGCAGTGCTATTTCTATAACATTTATGAATTAAATAAGTATGGATCAGGTATCTTCTAATTTATCATGCCCCTATCCCTGCTAAAAACAAAAGGAACAAACAATAGAGCTTAGTATCAAGATTCAGACGCCAATAGAAAAAAAAGGAGCCGTATTTAGTATGTAGTGCCAGCTGCACTATATGAGCATGCCTATAGAGAACCTAAATTACTTTTTTAATTACCTTGCATATTGTACAGAGTTTTAGCTTAGAAAAGCTATTTGAACCTAGAAAAAAAGTGTTATTAAGGTCTTATAACGCAAGAGGTAAAGTGATATATTTAGTTCATTAAGTAATATATTATACAAAGCTCTGATATGCTAATGATATCAATATAAGTAATATTTTTATTTGCTAAACTGTAACTTTTTAACGTTTTTCCCTACATACTTCCCTAGGCCCCTATTTAACTATACCCAGGTGTCTATTGAATCCCCACGCAGTGACGCTATTATTCTTCCGACGTTAAATCAAATTGTTATCCTTAGTAGGTACCATTAGGTTTAATTAATTTACATGTTTAGAAAGCCTATTAAATTTTTTTACTAAAAAAATTAAACAACAAAAAAAATCTTATTCCGTTATAAGTAAAACCTATTCTCTTCAAAGAATACCGTCCAAGTCTGCAAAAGACAGGGCATATCTTTTATAATGTCCCTCCCTTGACGGTCGAAGAAGCACAACAAAAATTCTCAAAGAAATATCTAGTTAGAGTTTTCATAAACTCGATCAATATTATTACAGTAATATTATTTTCGGTTCATTGTATCCAACAAACTTCTTAGTTTCCACGCAAGTAGAATACCAATGTCAAGCCATTTCAGAGCCGGAAGAGACAAACCACAAAGAAAAAGTCGAGATAAAAAAAGAAAAATGATCATGGTGGGCCTTATAAGAGTACGAATTTATCGAATTTTATGTTTTTGCATAGAGATAACGTACTGGGATAATGAACGAAACTGACGGCGATACTTCTTTTTAGTCGTTTTATTTTATCTTTCACTAGTGGCTCACCCTCGCTTCGCTCGGGTTCATCCCTGTGTACGTTTTAACGGTTTGTATGGAATAGATAGCTAGACTATTATTTATTATATTGTATTACTGCTCTGCTCCCTTGGGTAGTAGCATGATGATATATAACCTATAGCCTTCCTCAATAAACGGGCTAGCCAATGCAAAAAAAATTGTTCAAATCGGATTAGTAGTTCCTGAGGTTAGCGTGTTCCAACAAACAAACAAACAAACAAACAAACAAACAAACAAACAAACAAACAAACAAAGAAACAAACTCTGCCTCTTTATAATATTATAGATAAATTAGTAGGTACGTCATACATTGATTTCATTACAGTTGCAGCGATGGATTTTTCTCTGTGCAATACAATCTCATATAGAGCTGGAGGTTACGACCGTTTATTGGTTCAAGTGGTGACAACGGCATCGGTATTGAAACTGTATTTGCCAAGCACGTTTGAGCGTATCCACTAGTATTTAATAAACTTAATAGTAATTAGATCATATACCAGAAAAATCTATACTAATATTATAAAGCTGAAGAGTTTGTTTGTTTGTTTAGTTGAACGCGCTAATCTCAGGAACTATTAATCCGATTTGAAAAATTCTTTTTACTTTAGAATACCAGTCAACTGAGGAAGGCTATATATCATCCCGAAAAAATTCACGGTTCCCGTGGGATAGATTTGTTTTTGTCTAGGGACTAACCCGAAGCGGAGCGAGGGTGAGTCGCTAGTAAATAATACATTTAATTGAATAACTTGTGAAATATTTTTGCACAATTCGTGAACCATTGAGCTCTATTCTCCGAAACATAAAACCAGTTGCATCGGGACACCGCATATTAGGTGACGATATCCAATCTCGTGCTTTATTTTTACCAGGCAGAGCTAAACATAAAAAAAATCACCCCGTGTAGGAATACAACCTACAACCTTTGATTTAAAATGGCACACATGACCCACTGCATTCTGTCGGTCACTAAATCGCCTCTTACAAATTACATATTACAGAGATTAAGACCATCAATTTTATTTTCGAACCATCTACGACTATATTCGACTATCGTTATCTAGACCTCTTTAGAATTAATGACATAGATTAATGTGCCCATCAACGATGTTCGACATCATTAACTGCGAAGTGCGTACTCGTTTTCTTTTCGATCGTTTGGTAATCTTTCCATAGTAACAAAAATTCCTTTTTCATTTTATTGAGAAAATGAATAAAATCTTAAACACATATTAAATATTCATCTCAAATTTTTATTTTAGAATAAGTAAGTATATATAGCGTATATATACTTTAATTATAATATTTCAAAGAAATGTTTTAGTTCTTAATAAAGATACTTTTGAGGTATAATATATTTTAATCGAAAAACCGAAAATTCAGTCAGGGATTAGATCATCTCCGACTACGGTAAAGTTATATAACTGAGTTGATACCTGATTGTCAATATTTTTATTTGAAAAATGGGAAAAAGGTATCATTGTTTGTTAGCTCGAGGCTACTATGAAATAGATTTCGTTATTGGATATGATACGAAACCTCCCCGTACGTGGTCGGAATGCGATTGATGCGCAGAACGCGGTGGGAATGGTTGTACCTGACTCAAACCCATTGTTATATTCATGTTCATACCTTAATATACTTTTGCAATTTCTTTAATCTAGTCAAGCTTTAGCACTGTTATAAAAACAATATTACCTATTGTTGCTTGCATACAAAAACGATTCTAATAGATTTCATTTTTTTATTCTTTTATTTCATAATATGTAGGCAAATAATAATCGGAAAACATAATTATTGTTATTAAAAATATTGTTATTAGAAAAAAACACATATAGTAGAGAAGAAATAAATCTACGAATTTTATTGTACACTAGCGACTCACGCTCGCTTCGCTCGCGTTCGTCCCTAGGTATGTTTTCACGGTTAGTTATGTTTATACATAAATAGTAGCTTGCTACTTCTAAGATATTCATTTAAATTATATAGCAATTTACGTTACGTACGTACGTTATTGCGTCCGCCGTACGCAGATATTATTCACAATTTAAGTTACTCCTTATAACAGCAGCTATCTGCCAGTGAAAGTCCCGTCAAAATCGGTCCAGCCGTTTCAGAGATTAGCCGGAACAAACAGACAGACAGACAGACAGACAAAAATTGGAAAAAATATTGTTTTGGTATATGTATGTACCGTGTATACATCCATATGCATTTAGTAAAAAGCGTTTATTTTAATATTACAAACAGACACTCCAATTTTATTTATCTGTATAGATTTACTCTTCGGCTTGGCTTGGCCTTACAAGTATAAAATAACCTGTTTCTCACATTCAAGTTGTCTATTTATATATTCTGGAAATTAGCAGATATTAAAACGATTAACCAACAAAAAAATTGAAGGATTGATTGAGCCTACTGTACATATATAAAAGCATTTATCCAGACGTTGTTTTCAACATTAATCCCAAATTATATTAATAATAGGGGTTAAAGTATGAAATTGCCGATTTGTACTGAAAAATTGAAATTCGTTTTTTTTTAATTTAAGAGCCTCCTGAGAAGTAAACTTTTTATCACGTAAAAAATTGTCCAAATCACGAAAAAAATGGTAGTCCGTTGGGGCAAGGTCTAGCAAATACGGAGGGTGACGAATGGTTTCTAAATGCAGTTCCTGTAGAGTTAAAACGGTTTCTCGTGCTGTATAAGGTCTCGCGTTATGATGGAGCAATAATGGTGAAGATCGATTAATGAGTCGAGGCTGTTTCACTGCTAGTTTTGCTATCATTGTTCGGAGTTGGGCACAGTTGACATCTGCCGTTATTGCTTGACCAGATCGGAGAAAGCTATAGTGAATAACACCATGCTGAGAACACCAAACAGTTACCATTACCTTTTTATTGGTAAGCTTTGCTTTAGGACACTGTTGCGGCGTTTGACCTGGGGTCAGCCATTGCATTTTTCGCTTACGGTTATCGTAAAAATACACTTTTCATTACATGTCACAATTCGATCCAATATTCCTTCATTTCTGTATCGATTCAACAAGGCAACACAAGTTTCAATACGCGTTTCTTTCTGCAGATCAGTCAAATCATGAGGCACCCATTTTGCATATTTTTTTTATTTTATTGATTTGACGCAAATGAGTCAATATTGTTGGTAAGGTGACGTTAAACCATGCCGCTAATTCCTGGGTAGTTTGGCTTGGATCGGCTTCCACCATCTCTTTCAATTCATTGTTATTCATGTATGTGGGCGGTCTTCCACGTGGTTCGTTCTTCAAATCAAAGTTTCGATCACGAAAGCATTTAAACAAAAATCGCACGGTGCGTTCATTGGCAGTCCCCTCTCCAAACGCAATATTGATATTGCGAGCTTTTTTTTTTTTTATGACATTCAGTGACAAACGAGCAGACAGTCCACCTGATAGAAAGCAGCACCTGTCGCCCATAACACCTACGGTTCATGCACTTAGGTTTTAAGTAACAAAAATGTAGAACCACAGGTGCGTTGTCACTGTGAGGACTAAGATGATATGCCTCTTGCCTGTAATTGCGCTGGCTACCTCATCCTTCATACCGGAACACAACAATGCAATCATTGTTGCTTGGCGGCAGAAATAGATAAGGGGGTGGTACCCATCCAGTCGGACTCCTCAGGCTTGACAGAGTCCTACCACCGGTAGCTGTTTCTGCCGCGTTAGTTCCGCGTCGGAACTAATATTCAAAAATCACTCGAATTTTCGAAGTATCCATCTTTCTTGTCTAAGCTGAATAAAAAAACAACTGAAAGTCGATAATCGAATGTTGCACATTTTTTAAAAGAAGAACTACATAGGTAATATGTGAAAAAAAATTCACTCAAAAATCTCAAACCATGAAGGTTCTATGTCAATTCAAAGTACCTATTACAATAAAACGGCAATTTCATACTTTAACCCCTATTATAATATTATAATAAATTACATTAATAACTTCACATGTCTTTTGAAAACTTGCTTGGTTCTTTCAGACATGGAGGTTTCCACACAATGATTTCCTTTACCATTAAGACAAGTGGTAATCATGTTGGAAATGATTCACACATGAAAATATCAGTGGTGCAAGACCCGGGATTTAAACCCGCTTCACTCGGTTTCCCAAGAGAGAGCGTTACCACTGGGCTTAGATACTTAAATAAATTATCATAGACATGAATCAGTATTACTGTATGATGCATGACAAATAATTTTATAAAAATAAAAAAGTTAATATTTCCATATTTTTGATGAATTTTTCATAAATTTTGGTCACTTTCCATTTTATCATTTAACTAGTAAAATACTAAGAGTAATCTAAACAGTAATATGAAAAACAAAGTAAATTTTCATAGTGAAAAGTATACTTCATCTTTGTCAACATTTAAAAAAAATATATCTTATTTGAACAATTCCTAATAAAGTTGTAAAACTTACTATCAAGTTAAAAAGTGAGAAAAACAAAGTCATAATAACCATTTTATTACAACACATCAACTTATTAAGGAACTTGTGACTAGATTAGTGTTCAGGATATCCTACAAATACTATCTGGTTTTTGATAATAAAATATTATAAGCGCTAACCGTGAGAAATTTTAGAATAATCATAATTTTATCTAAATGTTTTTTTTATGTTAATATTATTTTTTGATTAGCTATTTATCATTTATCTTGCATAGACTTAAATAGTTACCTTGATATTAATTTGATAATAATCAGGCCTATTTGAATTAGTCTGGTACTAAACAGATTAATCACATAGTACAATACAAATAGTAATTGTTATTTGTACATTCTGGTATATGAAAACACTATTCTCAACATATAAGCCTATGAATGTAAGTTTTCATATATTGAGATTAGTTTAGTGATTAGTGTAAACAGTAAAAATTAATTGTTTTCTAAATTAAATGATAGTGAAAATTATAGAAAACGTTAGCACTATTTTATTTTAAATAAACAAATAGGTATGTATAAACAGAAATTTACTTTTTTTGAAATGTAGAACATTTTCAGGTTATGAAACTACTGTAGATAGTAAGCTTGTTTGTTTAAATTATAATTCCAACATAGGCCGATTGTATGGGTAAATAAATACACATAAGGAAAATCTAAAAACATATTTAAATTGATATCAAATTACTCACACAACCATGCCATAAGCTCCTTCCCCAATGTACTGGAGGTTCTTGTACCTAGGGCCCACTTCAAACACCTGGCCTCGTACAATTTCGGCATTAGGATTATTGGTACAAGTGGCTGCAGCAGCTTCGGCCATTGCGATGCACAAAAAATAGGAAAACCACTTAACCACAGAGCAAATGTTTACAGTATGTTCCTGTCACTCTATTTCGAATTCCAAAACCCGATATATCATAGATCACCGAGTACAATCCAGGTAGTGAGCATCAATTCACAATATCTAACCAATGATAAACCAAAACAAACTGCTATATCCGACCTACATTATCCACTTGCAAAGCAATTCGCTTATCATTCTCGTTTAACTGTACGGCCGACTTTCTGGACACTCCCGTACGGACACAGTACCGTTACAAAATTGGATAAGATAAATCTATCCGTCTTTGTTACGCGCAGTCTGCATAAAGCGTTCGGATACTCGCACTATGTCACAACTTAATAATATTGTTACTTACTTTAATTCTGTATTTATTATTAAAAATATATCCATTTGATAAATTTTTATCCATTCTCATATCCATTTAAAAATTATACTTTACAAATATTTTTCAAATTAATAAAGGTTATAATCTGTATAGATAAATTATTATTGAATGTCATATCACATATGTCTGTCATTTATTAGACGCCTACGTCACTTTACCATTTGTTATTTTTAATGCATTTGATTACAGAAATATTATAAGTGATTTATGATTCAAACTACAATAAATCTTCTCTTTTAAATAGTTATTCATAAATGTATCTATGCCCATGGAAAATATACTGTCATTGAAAAGGTAGTGACCTCGTCCTCTTAATTTGAAGGACTGTCGTGGTGCGTACAATTTGTTTAGGTATGTCGGTTTGGTCGGCTAGTACTATCGGCAATAATCATCACTACGGGCATTCGAATAGTCGTTACAGTCAATCCAATAGCTGGTGCCCGAATCCGTCTAAGGTATGATATTTTTATCATTATTGAATCAGGCGTTTGTAATTTTTTATTTATATCATTTTATCAAAATAAGTATTGTTCAACATAAGCAATTCAAACAAATGTCTAATTTAAAATATATATTTTTGTTTTAATAAATTTTATATTGCACTTTTGCCACTTCAAATGCAAACATGCCAATTTTATGAAACATTGCATGAAGTTATTTAATTCAAGTTAATAATTTAACTTTTTTCTTAGTGGAACTGATGACAGGTCTTTAATGACATCCTAATATTTGGTATATCCTGCACATCCGGAGAAGCTATTCAACTGTTTTGTTTTTAATGTGAGTTTGCTTAACAGTTAACATTAAATGGGCAAAAGGGCTTATGTCATATGGTTCCATTAGCTTCGATAAAATTAAAATTCTTATTTTCTAACATATTCTTAAATATTCTCTAGATAAACTTTCCTTTACATGCTTATTGTGCTGAGGTGTGTTGTATTAGTTAAATAATGCTTATGTTTATGCTTCATATAAAATATTAAAATATTTTCTCATATTCTATTATATATTTAATTTTCTATCATATATATTTCTCATATTATTCAGTTATTTACATAATATTTTAATTAATTAATATCATAATATATTAACTGTTTACCTTTATATAGTTATAACTATTTATAAAAAATATAAATCCTACTATTATTATAAATGTGAAAGTTAGGATGGATGTGTGTTACTCCTTAACACCAGAAAAGCTGAATGGATCTAGATGAAATGTGGCATAGAGATAGATTATAATCTGGAATAGCACATAGGTTACTTTTTATCCAAGAAAAATGTATATTTTCTGTGGGATAAATTTGTATTTGTCTAGGGACTAACCCAAAAAGAAGTGAGGGTGAGTTACTAGTATTTAATAAATTAGCTAAATAAATAGGTACTACCCAATTTTTTTTTTCTTTTGAATTTTTCAGAACAATGCATTTTTAATTATTGCTATGCATTATCAATTAAATTTACATTTTAACTAATTACCTTGAATAAATTCATACAACACTTTTCATTTCTAAATACCATTATTGAAACAATTACTATTAATAGCTTTTTTACTAACAGTAGTATATTGCAAATAAGTTTTCTGTTTTCCTGTAAACCCTAGATTACAGTTTTAATTAGAAATACATTTTAAGTTTATTTTTTTTAAAACAAATTATTTAATGATTTTTAATAGACATATGCCTAGCCATAAGCATACAAGTTTCTTATATGCGCTTATATCTGTAGTATCAAGTTCGCATGCATACCAAAAGAAGTAATTTAAATTTAGAAGATGATGGTTTAGTTGGATTTCATTTTTTTATTATGGAGCCAAAGTGTCCCTCCAATTATAACCCAATGCAGCTTTACCATATTACAAAGTAGACTGATACAATAAAAAACTGAAATATAGTATAAGGAAGTGATATTAATTATTATTATGTGAGTAATCACTAACTTGTTGCTTTTGATAAGGGATATACATATGCAAGTATGAGAGAAATATTGTAACAAAATATATTAATTAAACAGTCTTTATGTCCCTATGAAAATAAAAAAACCGTTCAAGTGTGAGTTGGACGCGCACATGAAGGGTCATAATTGTTTTTTTTAATTTGCACAGTGGCCATTTTAAAATTTGCCATCTTGGTTTTTTATTATTTCTTGTTATAGCAATAGAAATGCACACTCTGTGAAAATTTCAAATCTCTACCTATTACGGTTCAGGAGATACAGCCCGCTGTAAGACAGACGGACTGACAGCAGAGGCTTAGTAATAGGGTCCCGTTGGCATCCTTTGAGTACAGAATCCTAAAATGCTTTTATTTACTACAATGTAGATGTTTTTTTTTTAGCACAGTTGCGTGATGTCAGGTGATACGCCAATACAGTCGGGAGACGCGTTGCACACTCCCGCCTACTTGTCATGGCGGAAGCTTCAACTCAGTCGTGCCAAATTAAAGGCCTCCAGTAAAACTTCCGCTCTTCTCTCTGGCTTCGCTATGGTATGTTTTATTTTAATATTACATTTTAAATATATTCACTTGCACCAGAATTCTTGTAAAGCTAAATGTTAGAGTACTTATAAAGTTTAGACAAAATTATACAAACTTCTTTTGCTGAATTGCATGTTTTAAACATTTAAATTAAATTAAAAATTTCATGCAAGGGTCACTTGGGTGCTTTAGGGCCTAGCACACGACGACTTTATAACGCGCTATCGACAGCTTGTCATGCGTCAGTATTGATACGTACGCAAGTAATTTACATTTTTTTTTTAAATTAACAGTCCACAATATGTGACGAATACTGGGCAAAGTTCGAGATACGCGCGTCGTTGGCTCGTTTTCGAAACGTAGTTTGCACAAGCCCTTAAACAAGTAGTTCACTATGAAACCTGTCTTAGTCCAATTCTTGTTTTTACCGAAATAGTATAAAATTATTCCAATTTGCAAGAACTATTTGATGTACATACATTTTCTAATAGCATAAGAAATTACAAGAGTCCTCTCAGTCCTCAAACATTCGATATGCTTTTGATATAAGTGGACTCCACCTCCGCCTTTTTCTCTAAATTTAGTCAACCTTATCCCCTAAGTCTCCTTTTTCTTTATTAATTTAAAAGTATAAATTGTGACATGTATGATCTTTTATCTCAAAGGATAAATAAAAGTAAAAAATAAACATTCTTTTACAAATAAAAATAAAAATAATGAACTGCGAATGTCACGTTTTCTTAGATCACTCCGCCACCTCCTTCCTTATCACATGTCGTCACGTTAAGCAATAACCCTCCCCTTGTTTGCGAACGTATTTTATAAATGGCGTCTTATATTTAAAATATATTTACTGAACTGAAAATCAATCTCACAGGTAGCAATGGTCGAAGTACAATTGAATCCACCAAATCAAACCAAAGTGCCGCCGGCCATGCTCGTCGCTTTCACTGTATGTACCACATTATTAGTTGCTGTACACATGTTGGCTCTCATGATAAGTACTTGCATACTGCCTAACATAGAAGCTGTTGGGAATCTCCACAGTATATCACTAGTCCATGAATCTCCACACGAAAGACTACACTGGTATATAGAGATAGCTTGGGCCTTCTCTACCCTGTTGGGCCTCATATTATTCCTCGTAGAAATAGCTATATTGTGCTGGGTCAAGTTCTACGACCTAAGCGAAACGGCCGCCTGGTCGGCATGCGTTGTTTTAATACCGGTTATGATAATATTTCTAGCGTTCGCCATACATTTTTATATGTCTCTGGCGACGCATAAATACGAAGTGACCGTCACGGGTATAAAGGAGTTAGAGTTGCTCAAAGAACAAATAGAAATGGGCGATCACGACTCCCGTATGAATAATCTTACACTTTTAGACCAGAGGGTGGTATGATAGATTTACACGTTTTTTGTTTTTTTTTTTATGGGATTGTTATATTTGTGTATATAGTTAGTTAAGATTTTTATACTTGATAATAAATAATTGTGGGTTTTAAATATTATTTCCAAGCACAGTTATTGATAATGTATAATGGGACGGCATTCCGCAAAACTAATTTATTATTGCAATTAGCCGTTTGTTTATACTTTTGAATAATTCAATATGACCTAATATTGTTTATAAAAGTACTTATTTTGTTTGTACTTATTGCGTGAAAACACCCTAAGTATAGGAGGACGTTTAAAATGTTCGATGTTTGAATATTACGTCTCTAATTATTGACATGTCATCCGAATCTCTATAGAAAAATTAAATTTTACTTTTGTATTTTAATATTTATAGTTTATGATAATATATCTAATGTGAGAACAATAGTTATTTGGTTTTTTAATTAGAGTAACCGCAAATGTGACACTAAAATCTCTTTAGTTCTGTAAACTTCTTTTCTTGGTTGACTAATTTGAGCTCCATACCTGTTACTTATTTTGATTAGGTATACATATTTTATTATCCTATATGTTGACCCGGATAACCAGCTATCATCATACCAAATTTATCAAAATCTGTCCAGTCGTTTTCTCGTGATGCGTTCCCAGACAGACATAGACAAAAATTCTAAAAACTATAGATTTGGGCTCTATATAATAATGTCTATATTCAATAAGATTTTCCAAAAAATATTTAATGTACACATTCGACTCAGAATTTTATTATATGTATAGATAATAAACAAAATATTAAATTTAATTCAATTGCTCAAAAGCGGCGTTTTTCACTTTGGTGTATTGTTTATATTTTAGAGAAAATATTGCTTTAGTTTTAAGTTCACAGTAATCACTAATAATGCAAATGTTGCCTTTATTTAGGTCGTGACCAAGAAAAATATACTGTTTCT
Source organism: Argynnis bischoffii washingtonia (assembly GCA_033884665.1). Taxonomy (NCBI): domain Eukaryota; kingdom Metazoa; phylum Arthropoda; class Insecta; order Lepidoptera; family Nymphalidae; genus Argynnis; species Argynnis bischoffii. The sequence continues at coordinate 4,454,827 of CM066616.1, read as the reverse complement.
ATTCAGTTTCTGTTATCACCATTGTTCATTAGGGCAATACAACGTAGTATAAAATTACTACTTGAATTTGTATATCTATAGAAGATGTAGACAAATTGACGCAGCATGTTCAGTCGCTTAATTTGCAATTCTGCCGTCATAAGAAAGAAGGCCGTAACTTCGTCAAAGTCGATTTCGAGATATTTGAAGTTTTGTTTTACTGCTACGTCAAAATTACTACTACTTTTCACGTAATTACGACTAAAATGGTTATGGTATCTCCGGACTCATAAGACTTAGAGCTTTATGATTATGAGTAAGACTATCAAGTAGCATTTTTTTTGCTGATTCCGAATCTGCCCAGTCATTCTTGATCAAATTGTTAGTTACGGCCTTTTCTTCTTATGATGGCAGAATTACAATGCAAGTTTTATCATAAAGAATGTCTTACAACCTGTTAATTTCTTCACATAAAACGTTTAAAACGAATTTATTTAGCTAAGCAAAAATGATACTGTAAAAAGACAATTACAGGAAGGTTACCTTCAAAAATATCACAACTGGTACTTATATTTTTTTTAATAATTAATGTTCTAATAAAACCTATTGTTAATATATATATACGGTCGAATTGAGAACCTCCTTCTTTTTTTGGAAGTCGGTTAAAAAAGGAGACGATATTATACAGGCTCGCTAACAGCGCCACACGGACGCAAATATTAGATAGAGCGTTCATCACACGTCCGCACAGCTATTGTTTTATTATTCAAATGAATTTCTCGTACCGACATTATTGTCGTTTTCATAATAATACATCGCATTCTGGAATCTTAATAATTAAATGACGTACAACATTATGAATATTGTACAATGATTGTAGGTGATTAGGAATCGAGTTCATAATATCATGGTTTGGTGATGCGGATTGATTCAATTGGGCTTAGGGTTCCGCACACAAAGGGTCGAAACGAGATCCTATTAGGCACTTGACCGATATTTAAATGTAACAAACTCGTTTCTAACATTTCCTGCGTGTGATTTAGCTTTTACAAATAGTGAACACCATTTTGCTAAAACCATTCAAACTAAATTGAATACCTAATTCTGGATACTATAAAAATATTTTTTTTTACAATTTCATAGAACTTTCTTTGTTGTATAATATAACAAAGGTTTTATTTAATTAAAATTTGTCTCGTTTTCATATAATACCTACGCGCTCAATTGGAAAAAATTAAGAGATATGCTGAATGTGATATTTAAAATTTTAATGTTTTATTTTTATTATTCATTCAATATTATCTAGAAATCTTATTTATATACCTATAAGCTATAGGTTGGTAGTAAAATGGCTTACACTTTTGATTCGAAATATTTTACTATTGGCTAGGACGATAAAAATAATATGGTATCAATAATGTATTATGTTTGGTGATTTCATTGAAGTATTTTTTTTTCCGCATTCGATACTTCGTCATTAGTCCAAGGAAATGCGAACGACCTTTTTTATATATCCTGTCTGTTTAATGCAGTTCAAAGATAAATATACATTTATTTCTACTACTTATCTACTTAAAATATGTAAAAATTTAACAGATACTACTTATTTATAAACTTTATTATTTATTTATATTTGCACTTTAGAACCTATTAGTAGATGTGGTGGACCCCTCACTCTTTTTCCATGCGCAATATATTTTTTTAAACAATAAAACATATTAACAAACACGACCCATGGGGGTTTGCATCAAAAATTTGCTCTAGGCTATTTTTGATTATATTTTTTTTTTTAAGTAGGTACAAGAACAGGAATATGTACTTGTAGAAAATGTCATCATACGGTCGGCAGCTTTTTTCGAATCCACTCCGCTCGGGTTCGTCCCTTCTTGCGTTTTAACGTTTAGTATAGATTTCTCAGAGATAAGATATTTTCCCGCAGTAAAAAGTATCCTATATGTTGACCCGAATAACCAGCTATCATCATACCAAATTTCATCAAAATCCCTCCAGGGGGTTTTCCGTGATGCGGTAACAGACAGACAGACAAAAATTCTAGAAACTATAGATTCAGCCTTTGTATCGATAATAATGTTTATTTCAATAAGATTTTCCAAAAAATATTTAATGTACAGATTCAGTTTAGTTACAATTTTATTATATGTGATTTATTGATATAGGGTTTTTATAACAAAACATCTCCAGGCTACATGGTTTTTAATTAAAAATAGCCTGGAACAAATTTTTCGGTGACAACCCCCCTGAGTCGTATTTTTTAATATGTTTTACTGTTTAAAAAATATATTTCGTCTGAAAAAAGAGCGACGAGCTCACCACGTAGATCGGGATCTTAGACTATATTATAATAATTAAATGCAATAATATCTATGTTTGATTGGTGTTAACAGAACCGATTTTGACAAAAAAAAATGTTTTATACCTTGTTTTACACTTTTAGGTATTGGTACAGAAAATTTATACGTAAGTTATATAGAAAATTGATTGGGTATTTTTAAGTAAAAGTAAATACTTAAAAAAATGTTCCTGGGCGTTGTTGGGAGGCACTTTATTTAAATAAAAGAGGCGATTTATGTTCTATTACGATTTCGTCAAATAAAATTAACAATGTTATTTAAACAAGAGAAATAACATAACACTTTCTTAGGTTTACGCGAATATTTGACATTTTAACGAAATCTATCTTTTCGGATTATTTCGCGGATTTATTTTGGTTTTTGGTTCCCGACGTTTCCAATGCTTTACCGCAATCGTGGTCACGGGAGAGACTAAGCTCTTAAACGTCTCAAAGGCAGTAGGTATATAGTTCTTACAGACAGCCTACATATTCAAAACGTCGGGAACCAAGAATCGACATAAACCCACGAAAAAATCCGAAAAGATTGTTTTATTTAAGAAGAGAAATAACATTTAGATATGTTTTTACTTAAAGAAAAGTCTTCAATATGCAGATTTAATAAAACTATAATTGTACTAGTTACTTAAGTAATCCAATAAATAATTAATTACTGTGATATGATTATGACATAGTAATAAAATTCTGTTCACTATCTTTGTATAAGGTTTAATATATGTCAAATAAAGATATTATAAACGATGTCGTTATGATCTGATAATTTCACAATAAACCTTACATTTTATCAATGCAGTGTTTTAAATTTTTATCCACTTCCCCTATTCTTTGTTTCAGCCATAATTCACTATCTTCAAGGATTTTTCTTGAATTTCGTAAGGTTTCCTGAATATAAAATGCAAAGTATTAAACTATCGCATTAATATTATAAATGCGAAAGTTTGTATGTTTGTTACGTCTTCAATGCTGAGATGGCTTTGTATGATTGGTAGACACGCCTTTAAGCCACAGAATGAAGAATTGAATTGAATGATATTTAAGAGGATTGTGAAGTATCGCTACGCGAAGCGAGTAGGTTTAAAAAAAAATACTATCTGTTTCATACCGCTCGCTTTGCCAACCCGTATGCGATAGAGAGAGTTGCAAAACTTAAGAGGCAATCACCTACATTTCCTGTTTGAAATATTGTTTCGGGCGATAACGTTTTCACCCCCCTAAACATTTACGAAATGAGACAATTTTGGTCTCATTAGATTCAGTACACTTTAATCTAGTTCTGTACGTTTTTCTTTTTTAGTAATTCAGTTTTGTTTCATTAAAAAAAAAATCGGTCGATGAAGTTTTTAAGTCGAAAATACAGATATTTAGATGCTAATAACTTCTATCATACGCAATATTTCTTTAAAATAAAACGTAGGGACATAGTTTTTTATTATATCTACAACATTTCCAAAAATTATGAAAATTAGACTACGTTGATGGGGGGAAAAACGTTATCGCTTTTTGTATGAAAATTTACAGCTTCACAATCCTCTTAATATACAGGTTTCAGGTAGTCTGTGACGTGGACCTGGACCTTCTATTAATAATAAAACTTGCTGAAAGGTGACGCTGTCTGTATTATAAATACAGAGAGAACCGAGGGTAAGTCACTACTCACTAATTCTTGCATAAATATAAAGAATTGTCGATCCTCATAGTGTTAATTTTGTATTTTGTAGTTAATTAAATATAGTCCACTGAAAGGGGTTCGATTCCTTTACGGATCAAATTGCATTAACGATATATTATAATATATAAACATAGCCACTAATCGGATCAAGATAAGATATAAAATTGCGCGTTACATACGTAGTGCTGAAAAGCAGTAAATCAACACCATGATAAGTAGTAGGTACTTCCATTTATTTCGCAAGAGTATCTATATTATTTATTGCAAAGTAAACAGCGTGAAGTGGGATAATAATAAAACAAACATCACTACATATTATAATTATTTAAAAACCCTCGCTGCGCTTTTGTGTTTGTTCGAGCTAATCTCAGAAACTATTGTACGGAATTACATACCTACAGCTATAGGAAGAGGGATTCTTTAGAAAGGCTATTATTATAAAAATACTAGCAACTCACCCTCGCTTCGCTCGGGTTCGTTCCTACGTTGATTCCCCATACAAACTTTCATCCCCATTTTAACCCCCTTAAGGCATGATTTCCGGGATAAAACGTATCCTATGTCCTTCCCAGGTTTCAAACTATCTTCTTACCAAATTTCATCTAAATTGGTTCAGTAGATCCAGAGATTACCCCCTTCAACCTAACAAACTCACAAACTTTACCTATTTAATATTAGTATAGATTACCATAGGAATTGGATATTCTGTGGGTAGATCACAAAACTGCCGTATGGTGATGTCTGACATCTTAGATCGCACACACACCCCGCGCACCCAACAGCCCTCTTGCAACTGGCCGGTGTTCATGTGGTAGAAGCGACCCAAGCCATGTCTCAGATCACCTTCCCAGTGGCCCTCATAGCGATTACCATTTACTATGTAGAATCACAATGGAATACATATTTTTTTTTTATTTAATATTCTTTCTATCTTAACTTAGAAGATATCATGAAACTTCAACGAGGGTATTGAGTGTAAGTTAATAAGTAAACGTCCCGATAACAATAAATAGGTAATTCACTAAATAACGAACAAATTAAATAAGTTGCATATTTAAATATATATTTCAGTTATTATAGTGTAGACACTGTAACGTAATGGCGTATTCTATTTTATTATGTGCTACTTCCAAATTGAATGAATACATAAAAAAAAAATCGCAAGTGGACGTAGTCTTCATTACTAGAGTAGTCATGGCCGTCTTCGGACTACCATTGTAAATCTATCATAAAAATTTGAAAGTTTGTATGTGTGCGTTTGCTTGTTATACCTTTGCGCTGAGACAGTATGATGGAATAAGATGAAACTTAGTACCTACCGGTTGAGTTGGATTGATTATGTCAATGCTACTGTTAAGAGGGGCCTAGGTGTGGTCGGGTACATTCCTATGTACCCGAAGCAAGTATACATAGTATAGTAAGTAGCAGTAAGTCAGTACTCGGTAATAAGAAATAACGATATCATATACAGTTAGTAGCTTTAGAAATGATATTAAATCGATAGTAGTAAAAGTAGCCCATTTCCGTTTGTCTTGTCAGAAATTTTATCATTGAACCAATTTTTATTACTTACTCAGTTTTGGGATTCGTAAATTACTTTTGCATATGATTAGCTATGATAAGACTCACATTGTACAAACATACCGAGACCGTGTTTCTTATTCCTCTCCCAATATCCAACATAAAGAGTGCCGTCACTGTACCACATTTTACCATAGCCATCGAGATAACCCCGTTTCCAGAATCCAAAATAAACATCTCCATTATCAAAGTACCTCCAGCCGGCACCTTCTGGCTTGCCTTTTACCCAATCTCCTCTGTATTCCAGACTAAATAAGCCATTTGGCAGTTTTTTGCTAAGTACTCCAAATCCGTGCCTATGGAAATTAGTAGATATATGTATATGTACTTATTGTTAGTGTAACACAAGCGTGAACATCTTTACATATTTGTTTAGTTAAGTCTAAAGCAAAACCAATATTTAAACTACGTTTCGCTGAGCTTGAACGTTTGCTGTTTAAATTCTGAGAATATTGTGGTTTTATAAAAGTATATAAGCAAAATTGAAAGCCTAGGTAATATTCCAAAAGTAAAAATTAGGAGATGCAGGTATATGAGCTGAATACTACTTGTTAATAATAGATAATATCATAAAAATTATAAGAAATATACAAGTGCCATATAACAGATACATAATACGTACTTATGTTAATCTGAGATAGAAAAAATAAGTCACCTAAATCCTTTTTGCCAATCTCCTTCGTATAATTTTCCAGTAATAGTTAAAAATAATCCTTTACCTATTAAAATACTTTGAATATAAGTAAAAATTGAAAGTAAAATATAATTAGTACTCCATTTATTTAAAAATCACAGAACTCTCTTTCTTTGAGATAAAGTTCAAAATGTATTACGAACCTATAGTATTGCTATAATTTTATAAAATGATTAGCGACTCTACTCGACTCGCCCTCCCTCCACTCGTCCCTATATACACGGTTTAACGGTTAGTATAGATTTCCAGAGATGAGATATTTTCTTACAGCAAAAAGTATCCTATATGTTGACCCGGATAACCAGCTATCATCATACCAAATTTCATCAAAATCTGTCCAGTGGTTTTCTCGTGTCAGTGCATTCCCAGACAGACAGACAAAAATTCTAAAAACTATAGATTCGGCCTCTGTATCGATAATAATGACTATTTCAATAAGATTTCCCAAAAAATATTTAATGTACAGATTCGGTTCAGAATTTTATTATAGGTATGTAATAACTAGTATAGATCAGATTATTATGAATGACTTCATTCGATTCAAAGTATTTATTCGCACGAAGTTTCACAGAAAATATATGCCAAAAGTAATAATATCTGGACAAAAATTAATTTATAATTGTTTCGCGTCGTCTCAGAGATTGAATTCTGAAAGAATAAGATAGGCAGAGCGTATAAAACAATAAAGTGAAAACAAATTCCTCTCGAATTTTTCAACATACCTACAAATAGAGTAGATACCATTTGAGATTAATTTCACTATTTTTCACGCTCTGTCTGTCTTATTCTTTAAGCCTGAGTACCATCTTTTAAATCTTTGTTCCAATCTCCAACATATTTATCAAATTTAGATGTAAATATTGCATGATGTACGCCATTTTTAACTGCTTTCCGTTCCGCATTTATTAGTAGAGGTGTAAACGTCTTCGGTTTTTGATAAAACGGCATATTCAGAAATGAAAATTATAAATGTAAATAAATTAATAAATTTTAAATGACACAACATCTGTCTTTAATATATTAACATTGACGTACTTGCGTAGATTTAATAGAAGGTTATATAAAAAGTGTGCTTACTAAAAATAAAATTTTCCAAAAGATGGCGCTACCTGTACATCAAACTATATATATATATATATATATATATATATATATATATATATATATATATATATATATATATATATATATGAGAAAGTTTGTATGTGTGTAGGTATGTCATTATATGTTTCCAGACGGATTTGAATATGTACATTATAAACTTGGACTTGGAATAACACATTAGCTACAATCAGGTACTAAGGTCCAGGGACGTATCCCAGCGGAGCGAGGGTAAGTCGTTAGTTCTATATACTGTGTCGTCTAGAGAGGGTACTAGGGATGTACGTCACTTAGATATGAAATAGGGAACTATTACTATAATATGTGAGTCTATTATTAATCTATGCTTATAATCGAGATGGAATGCGTAATGACATAGCGTTGTTCTCTTATAAGTTTTACCCGACTGCGCTAGAATAGGGTTATGCATGTATGTATATTTCTTTGGCTCTATAATTTAAACGTTTTGATGGATTTTAACTTAAGATGTGTAGTTAGATTCGTCTTAATTGTGAGAGTGGCAGTGAGTATATCAAAATTATAAAAATTAAAATGACCGAGTTTTGTCGCCATATTATATCTTAAAAATATTTTTTCCTCAAACCTATCGAGTAGAGTATAAAAATAAGTTTTTATAAAAGGCCAACAAAAATATACACAACTTATATGTTTAAGTGTAATTTGGAATGAGGAATGCTAAAAAACAATAAAATATTTGTTTCATTATTTTTTTTATGTCTATTGATCACCAGAGTACCGGTGAATAATACATATATATATATATATATATATATATATATATATATAAATAACAGCCCCAATTAATATCAAGAAATATGAATATAAACATCTTTGCAGTTCTAAATAAGGCTGCTTTGATGAATTCAAATTATGACATTGTGTTTAGAATTCTAATATCATTAATAAGTCAGCACAAAGTCACTGGTTTTTCCTCCGACCTATTGTTACTTAATCATACCAAACCCTTATTCATTGCATAGAATAAAGTTAGGTATCATACATAAATATTTACGTATCCAAATATATAGGTTTGTATATGTTAGCGAGCCAAAGCAAAACACCTCAATCAAGACAAGTGCGGATCCATTTCTCAAAAAAGGTTCTGGTCACAGCCACCTGAAAAATGGCTAAGTCTTAAGGATGATTTCCGGGATAAAAAGTATTCTATGTCCTTCCCAGGGTCTCAAACTATCTTCTTACCAAATTTCATCTAAATTGGTTAAGTAGATACAGAGATTAACAACCTCACAAACTCACAAACTTTACCTCTTTATAATATTATAGTATAGATAAATATAGCAACTGAAGAATTTTCTAAATCACATGCTTATTTTTGCCTTTTATTAGATGATAAGAAAAAAATGATTTTAGTAACACTGAAATTTAAAAAAAAAATGTTTGACCAAATCTATGATAATGTGGCATTATATATTTGTGAAATATATAAAAAAAACATATTAACTTATCTAAACATTTAATACACAACTACATTCAAGCGGTTCCATGGGCCTTCTTCAGTCCCCTGCTAAGTTCAACTAGCTGTTGATAGTACTCCCTGAAGCCCTGCAAAGCTAGCCCTAGCTGGCTCTTCATAACCGAGTTATTTTTTATATAGTTGTCAACACAATCCATACATTTATTGTCTAGTTCTATATCTTGTTCTGAAAGGTACTCTGGCTTTGTTAGTTGCACTGGTGTAGGTAAGATCTGAAAAAAAATCCTTGTTGCTTAATCTCCATACTATGTGTGCAGTTAAAGAATGGGATTAGAAATGGCGGCTTTTTAAGCTTGTAGCGTCAGTATAATTCAATTTAAGTAACGATTTATTTTGGTAATGGCGTTAAAAGAATCTTTTAATTGTATAATATTATAACAGTACTAGCGACTCACCCTAGCATTAAGTTTTAACGTTTAGTATAGATTTATCAGAAATGAGATATTTTCCCGCAGTAAAAGGTATCCTATATGTTGACCTGTATAACCAGCTATCATCACGCCAAATTTCATCAAAATCTGTCCAGTGGTTTTCTCATGATGAGATCACAGACAGACAGACAAAAATTCTAAAAACTATATATTCAGCCTCTGTATCGATAATAATGACTATTTCAATAAGATTTTACAAAAAATATTTAATGTACAGATTCAACTCAGCTAGAATTTAATTTTAAGTATAAATAAAAAATATTATTTTATTTTCAAAAATGTTAGGTACATTATAATACACATACGAACGGAACCGTTTTTTTTAAAGTTGGGAAACACATTTAGGCATACCATCTGCATATATATATAGGTGGTTATGTGGGACTCACCGGCAAAGCCAGTACTATCCACTAAAACTCAACAGAACCTCCTCCGTCTTAATGGAGACACTCAACCACGACGCCCTGACGGCAGCTCTGCCGAAGCAGACCACAACAACCATGGGGTTGCTCCACGGTCCACACTGCTGTCAGAGAAGTACCAGAAGCAACCCGCATGGCACACCACCCACCGAGGGAGACCGTCTCTCCGCGCGTTTGAATGTAATAAATCAAAATGTAACAATTATTATCTTACTTCTGCAACTAATGCATCACTATCTTGCCCATTGGTCAGGTCTTTATGTATCCCGTGTCGTAGTGCCATCAACAACACAGCCTCGCGTATGGCCCCACCCTGCACCAAATCTAACATGAGATTATCCATACTGTGGTGCCACGTGAGATAGAAAGCGAGCGGCCCAAAGTGACGGGTAGATCTGGAATAAATAACAAAATGCGTCAATAAAAATTATAATATAATAAATATAACTAATTAGCCTTTTGGGTACGGAACCCTCGATGGTACATTGATTATTTAAATTTTTCTTTATTTTTAATCCATTTTTGCTGGATAGCTAAATCTTGTTGGTAAGTTTTATGCAAGGCTTGGAACTGCATCAAATTGGATAATTCTTTTTTTTTGTGTTTGTTATTGTCAGGACAAGTTTTGTATAGAAAAAAAATTAAAAGATGTATTTATTTTACCAAAATAAGGTTTTTTTAAATCTCATAATATGAAAAGTGAGTGAGTGAAATAGTTTTTATCCCGGAAATCATCCCTTAAGGGGGTGAGAATGGGGATGAAAGTTGAAACCCGAGTAAAGCGAGGGTAAGTCGCTAGTTTAAAATAATAATAATTTAAAAACTGAGAAAACAAGCTTTTATAGCACATCAAACTGAAAAATGGAAAATCATTATAGTTTAAAAAACTAAAAAACACGCTTTAATGATGAACCAAACTAGAATAGTGATTAACGAGAAAATTAATGTTATAATGAAAAAAGCATGGGATGTTCGATATCAGTCGTTATAAATATTCCATTAGCACAATTTCTAAAAGTAGAGTTAGTAAAAAAATATTGTATAAAGCACCCCACACTTTTTTTTCACAATAACATTAATTTTCTTGTTAATCACTTCATTCTCATACTAAAAATTATTTTTTACTTTTTAGTTCAGTTCATCATTAAGGCGTGTTTTTTTCGTTTTTTAAATTATAAATTAATTAATGTTAGTTGTTAAACATACCTTAGTAAATTAAACTGTGTATTCATATCGACATGCTGGTATGTTATACTTGTCAGCTTCTGATACTGAGGCTCATCTGGCTCATATTGAACGCAAGTTCTGTCTAAAACATATTCATACTTGTAACGGTCAAGCAGGCTGTGGAATATTTCTTCATCTGAGAAAATCAATGGGTCCTTTATTTTACGACCTTGCATAGGGAAGTATATCTGGAATTATTCAATATATTTTTATTTATTATTTTTAATACTATACATAAAAATTAATTTTTGATTCAGAAGTTTAGATGATTTTTGCATACCTGGTTAAGTCTTTTCCTATCACCATGATCACAACTACGTAATGTGCCATCTGGGTCTCTAAAAGAATATAATTTAAATAATTACATATATTTATGTAGTTTAGAGAAAACAAAAACTAATTTAATTTTTATTTTATTTACCTTTCTACGATTATTCTGTGTTCATTATCAACACCGAAAGTAATATCTGTAAATAAATATCTTGCTGAATCATATCCAACCAGTGCTGGATCTTTGGATAAAACATCAACTATGGGTTCATGAATCTGAAAAGCTTTAATTATTAGTATAAGGAATTAGAAACTTAATCAATCCTACAATTAGTTATTTCACTTTTAATAATCATTATTATAAAAAAGGGGTTTGAACATTAATTTATATATTATCATATAATTAACTTCATAGTTTTTAATTGATATATGTATATTATGCCATTATTTAATCATTCATTTTTATTATTACTTAAATTACTTAATATTTTATTGTACCTTTTATAATTTTCTTCTACTTTATGAGTGTTAAATTGATTTAAAAATGCTAATAAGCAATAAGACAACATTGTAAGCATAGAGTACAAATAAATAAACATGTAAAGGTAAGTGTTTAGCAATATCGAATAAAGTACAATTTGTTAGTATTTTTTGGTTAATATATTTGTATCTAATGCAGTCAAGAGAGATAAAAGAAATAAGAATTACCTTAACAACTGGTGGCATCTGAAGCAATCTATCAGCGCTTTTGTTGGCTTTTTCTCGTTCAATATTTAACTCTTCATCAGTTAAGAACTTATAAACTGGTGTTTTAAGAATTGGTACATTGCTATTGGTTCTTTTGCGGAACACTTTAGCAAAATCAGGGCGAGTTAAACGTTTTAGCAATATTTGAATCCCTGATGAGAAGAATTTCGGCGCCGGATCCTCTCCATCTATATAAATTAATATAAATGTAATGGACGATCCAAAACTTTACAGAAAAAGTAGGTATAGGTAGTTTTAGTCTTACCATATACTGAAGGTACTATACTTAATTTTCTAGAAGAAATAAGGACAGCTTGTGACTCATTGTACTTAATCAATATATTTTTTGTATTGTTTTGCATTAATTTTAATAAAGACATGATTATTAAGGTCCTCTATTTGGAAATCATAACCTATAAATATTAAATAATACAATTTGACAATTTATTTCTAAAATGTCAAATTGCAGTAACTTTGCCACAGACTAAATAGGGATACCTTTAACTTTTCAGTACTTCCATAAGAGGCCTATCATAAAATGTATTGAGTTCGAGTCGCCGCGACGCATCGCTGTTTCTAGCATTTTCTGCAGTTGTAATTACTTCTATGTAAAGTTTTATAATAAATTACTTAAAAAAAGTATGTTATTACGTTTCTTTTGAACTGATGTATATACTGATATAAATTTCACTTAATAATATTAATGCTGTAAGGATATATTTACAGCTAATTTTGAACGTTTTTAGTCGTTTTTAAGATTTTAAAATGGTTTTTTTTTTGTAGAAATCCAATACATATTTTCAAATTCCGAGGCCACTATAAACTCAACCACTATATATGAAACATTATTATATATTTTTCATTTCGTTTGTTTAGTATAGTATTTCGATCCATGAGAATATATATATATATATATATATATATACATATATAGAATTGAAAAATCAAAGTCAAAATGTAATAGGCCTCTTAATTCTTCGAACATGTAAAATGAAACAACAATAAAGACGTCACTTAACCGCTAAAAAATAAATATGTACTGAGGCCTTTTTTAACTTCCTACTGCTAGGCAAGGGCCTTCCTTTACTACAAGGGGAATTCTGGCCATAGTCTACCAGGCTGACTATATATGTATATTGTCTTTTGAGAAGTTACTAGGTTTTCTCAGACATGCATGACATGTAAGACAAGTGGTAATCATGTTGGAAATGATTCGCATATAAAAATATCAGAACTGCGAGACCCGAGATTTATACTAGTTTCACTCTGTTTCCCATGCGAGCAAGCACTGGGCTACCTCTACGTTTATAATAATATTTATTCGAAATATGTAACTACTTTACTTCATACATCATACAAAGGGTCCTAAGTATGACTGCAAGCTACTTTACGAATTTTAATTCTAAGAAATTGGGAAAGTGTGTATCGTGCGCCGCTTCGTAGATGGCATTTTATTTTTTTATTAGAATTAAGATTTCAGCGTATAATATTTTATTGTGCTTTCTTTTGATATTTGATCTACGTCTGGTTTACAATATTTAGTATATAGAAAATTTTGATTTTAAATTTTACGTTTTGGTTATTTATTAATATAAGCATAATTAATCTTTTCTTATACTTTTTACCAAACTATATTATACACCAAATAAAATATTAGAGATAAAACAATTGTTTTTTATCTTCCATGTCTAAAGCTATTTTTGTAAATGTACTCGAACAGAATCATGATAACATGACATTAGTAGATTCCACAGAGCACGTAAAATTCAAATCGGAATGCTACTGTCACAATAGAAATAAAGGAAGATTGTGTTCTTGAAATATCTCTAAAAATTATGTTTAATACTGTTATTGTATTCAATTTAAGTCGTTTGAATATTTCATATTATTATTATTAACATGGCAAAAAGAAAAGCAGGAGTAAATGATATCATTTATGAATTAGATAATTCTGATATTGAAATAAGCAGCGACGACGAAGGAAAGGAATCTAAAATAAGACGCTTTACACCTGAAAACGCTAGAAGATCGATTAATATAAAAGATGAAAATGTATCAATTAATCATGAAGTAGTAAATCTTGATAGTCCTGAGAAAATTACGACGGCAAAACTTCAATGTAAAAACGGAGGGAAAACTGAATCGGAAACAACATTAATGAAAAACAATCCTGATGAGAAAAAGCAAAGTAATAATTTCCAAATTTCAAATTTAAATATCGAAAAACGTGAAGGACATATTAAGCATTTCTCAGAAACGATATTATTTGATGAAGATATAGATGTTGACTCGCCAGCAGCTAACAGTGATTTAAGTATTGTTGGTTGTGAAAATAGGACACCTTTAGTGACAGTGCGTTTTAGAGACATCCAGTTGGCTCATATTTATAAAAAGCAAGTAAAAGAATTTCTCCTGAATCTTTTGAAATCACAAAATATTAGCAATTCTAGTGTAGATGATACAGATGTTGAATTTGACATTTGGCCTGAGGACTTAGATGATGGTAACTATGATAATGGGGAGACAGGAGATACTACAGATGATGACAATTTGTTTTTTATGGATACAGCTCTTTGTGATAATACACAGATAGAGATACCAGTCTATAATAAAGTAAGATGTTGTATTGTAACAAAAATTATGTAATGGTTTTATTAAATATTTATATTATTAACAAGACAATAACTTTATGTCGTGTAATATATTTTTAATTATTTCCAGGCATCTTGTGTAATTTCAAACTCACCAAAAAAAGAAGATAGTTTACCACCAGCTGTACGTAGCAAAATGACTTGCTTTAATTGTGATGGAGAGCACTCTTTGAGAGACTGTCACCTGCCAAGAGATAATTACAGGATAGCAGAGAAGAGAAAAGCTCTGCCTAAATTAGGGTTTGTAAAATATGTATAATATGCAATATGTATTAAATATAGTACAAATTTGTCTTTTTCTAGAAATATGAAATAAATAGTATAAATGTTTACACAATGAATTATTTAATTTTACAGGAGATACCATGTTGAGGATGATCAAAAGTATGGTCATTTAGTACCAGGCAGAATATCAGCATCATTACGAAATGCGTTAGGACTTAAAAGATATGAAATACCACTGCATATCTATAAAATGAGACTATTGGGCTATCCACCTGGATGGTTAGAGGAAGCTCGCATATCACATTCTGGCATAAGATTATTTGACGCTTCAGTAAGAATATGTTTATTTTTTTTATTATTAGCTAAAAATATAAACTATTTTATTATACATTTAACATTTAACATTATGTGTGAATGTTTTAAAATTAGAGGATTAAATAAATATTAATAAATCGTAAATATGTGAAATTCTGAGGCATCCAAAGTTTTTAGAGACAACAATAAAAATAATTCTTAAAAGGTTAGATAAGCAAGCTTTAAAAAGGTTAGTAATTTTCTATTAATAGCTAGTTATAGGTGTAAGATAAAATTTTCTGATAACCTTGAATATAGTACATTTATCTATATGGAATAGTTACAAATTTATTATAAGTATGATTAGTAAAAATACAGATGAAATTGGACTTAAAAGTATGAGGGAATAAAGAATATTACAAAAAAAATAACCCTTTTCTTGCAGTCGGGTAAAAATTCTAACAGGAAGTATTTGCACCTCATTTCCCTAAGCCTCCTACAGTGGTAATTCGCTAAGTTGTTGGTTACCTTTTAATTTTTTTGGGCGAAACCCTAATTCTTTCTCTAAAATAAAAATACCCTAAGTTACTTTTTATAAAATCAGCTATCTGCAAGTGAAAATCCCGTCAAAATCAGTTCAGCCATTTAGAAATTAGCCAAAATAAACAGGCAGCCAAAAATTGTGTTTCTCTTATAAGTACCTACCGTAGATAATTTCATATTATGCATTTAGTAAAAAGTTGTTGTTTTGACATTACAAACAGACACTTCAATTTTATTTATCCATGAGTGTACATAGAAGATGTTTGGGAAAACCTATTATTGGGGTCTTTATTAACACAATACAACCCAAAACAACGATTTTTAGAATTTTTGTCTGTTTTCACTCATATATTGTGGTAAGCTTCATTTCATTCATTCATTCTTCATTAACATTTCATAAATAAAAAAGTTATGTCAACAAGAACAACCTAGGGACAAACCCAAGCAAGAGTGAGTCGCTAGTAATTACTATTTTTATTAGTTGGATGATGTTTATTTTAACACCATTTTGTTGTGTGTAAAATTTAGTCTCTAGCAATAACATTATCAAACTTTATAATTAATAAATATATAAACACATTCCATAAACACACCATTTTTTTTAGTCCTTGTGTTGAATTTTATAAATTATATAAAGATTACAAGTACAGTCATTTCCCAGTTTACATAACCCACATTATATAAGAAAGTGTTTCAGCTTTACTACTTATGAAAAGTTGGTTTTATATATATCTACATACATACTCGTAAATCTTTCAAAATAATAATTGTTTTAGTCTTTTCCATAAATAATCCTGCATTTCACGGAGACTGAACAAATATGGAGGAGATATTATAAGGCACAAGTGTTTAAATGTTTTACTCTCTCATTTTCCTTCCGTGCACTCTCAAAGTTCAAGGGAACACCAATAGATACGGCCGGTGATAGATCAGGCGTAGACTCGGTCCAAGTCTAAATCCAGTTTGGCTGGACGCCGCCCGGTAGCTCTGCGAGCAAAGTCACTATTCCACGCGGACTAAGTCGCGGGCAAAAGCTAGTCTTTAATAAATACATAACTAATAATATGAATATCTAATATTATCGTCTATCTGTCTTCGTATCTTTATCACAGGGCAGTGCAATTTTAGACCCTGAGGAAGAGGAAGGTGAAGTTTGTGAGCCAGGTTCTAAAGATAAGTTTGATATAAAGAAGATTCTGGACTTTCCTGGCTTTAATGTTCCCGCTAGTTCACGATATATAGATGTACGTATAAACATAATTAAAATAAATATGTTGAGACATTAACACACAGCACTATCTAGTTCCATGGTAAGCTACGAGGCCTGTGTTATGGATACCAGATAGTTGATACATTTCACATATACAACTTTAAATACATACATATTATGAATATAACATCCATGACTGGAGTACAAACATTCATGCTTATCACACAAATGAATGCCCCCAGCGGGATTCAAACCCGCGACCATTGGCACAGCAAGTAGGGTCACTACAAACTAAGCAAAACGTGTCGCTCAATTTACATGAAGTTGTGCTGTTCTAAATATTTTTTAACATTACATAAATTAAAATGACATTCATAATAAGCTTTTTTTAGCTTAGATTAGTGTAATAAGACATCCAAATTCTAATTAAAATAGGCAAAGCTGTTGTGCAATTCAAGAAGTATTCTATCTATTTGTAGGGTTCTGTACCTCAAAAGAATCCCTTATAGGATCACTTCGTTGTATGTCTGTCTGTCTGTCTTCAAAATCCTTTTTCTCAGGAACGCAAGGAGGTTTCAAGTTGAAATTAATATCAAATCAAATACTCTGGTCTGCAAGTCCTTGGGGCTGTGAAAAAATCAAACTTTTAAATCAATGCAATCAAAAATCATATTTAAATGCTCACAATTGAACCATTTTGTAGTTACATCACATAGTAAAATAACTGTTTGCGATTATAAACTTATTTTAATGTTTCATGCCACGGAACCCTCGGTGTGCAATTCAGACTTGCACTTGTCTGATATTTTTTATCTATACTTATGCATATTATAAAGAGGTAAAGTTTGTGAGTTTGTGGGGTTCTAAGGGGTAATCTCTGGATCTACTGAACCAATTTAGATGAAATTTCATAAGAAAATAGTTTGAGGCCCTGGAAAGGACATGGGATACTCTTTAAGAGGGTGGAAAAGGGAATGAAATTTTGTAAAATCAACCTAGTTTTAAATATTATTTTTTCTAGGAAGCACATCTACTGGGTTATCCGCCTATGTCTGAAGCTGACAGCAAGATGTTAATGTTACAAACACTAGCCCCTAATGCGGTGAAAGCTTATAAACGAAAAAAGCTCATGTTTTTCCCCGCTAACAATAGTTCTGCAGCCGATGGACAAATGGAAATGGAATTAGATAGCGGTGATGGTTCGTAAATATTCATTTAGTTAAAACTTTAGCAAATATATATTTTTATTAATTACACTGACTACAAAATTACCTTATATGTAAATAATCCATTCTTTAGAAAAATAATTTATAAAATGTATTATGTGGTCTCAGACTAATAAATAATATAGACAGAATGTCATAAAACTAAATATAAAGCCAAACAATAATGTTTTAAAATTGTATACAAATGGCATTATGTATACTGTATAGTAATCTATACATATAATAAATTGTAACTAAGCCGAATCTGTAAATTAAATATTTTTTCGAAAATCTTATTGAAATAGACTTTATTATTGATATAGAAGCCAAATCTGTAGTTTTTAGAATTTTCGTCTGTCTGTCTGTCTGTTACCGCATCACGGGAAAACCACTGGACAGATTTTGTTGAAATTTGGTATGATGATAGCTGGTTATCCGGGTCAACATATAGGATATTTTTTACTGCGGGAAAAATATCTCATCTCTGAGCTAAACATTAAAACATATCTAGAGACGAACCCGAGCGGAGCGAGGATGAGTTGCTAGTAAATAAATAAATGTTATTAAATAAAAATAGCTAACGGAATTTACTACAATAAAGAAAACAAATGAAACAATGATGTAATAAAACTAATGGCCAAAAAATTTAAAAGAATATAGTATTATTTTTATAATATTCATATTTTATTCCCAAAATTGTATACTAATCTTTTGTTAAAAGATACATAAAATTTATTTTTTTAGAAAATAAACGGCTTCTCATATTATTTAAAAGTAATGACTCACCCTCGCTTCGCTCGGGTTCCTCCTTAGCTTGCTTCCCAATACAAACTTTCATTCCCATTCTCACCAGGGATGATTTCCGGGATAAAAACTCTTTAACTATCTCACTTTTCATGTCATTAGATTTAAAAAAAAAAACGTATTTTAGTTAAAAAAAAAATCTTTTAATTTTCTTCTATACAATGTGTCCTGACAATAACAATGACAAAAAAATAGAATTATCCAATTTGGTACAGTCGATCTGAAGTTGTGCTTGTACATACATATCGTTGATTCATTTTTATTTATATAGATAAATAATCTATATGGTGAAATCGAGAATAGTAACATAACAGTAAATCATGGTACTGTTTTTAACCGACTTCCAAAAAAAGGAGGAGGTTCTCAATTCGACCATATATATATATATATATTTTTATGTTTGTTCGCGGATTTTTTCGTCGTTTTGAAATTAACATTTATGGCGTACTCGGTTTTGTATAATTCTTTAATCTGATTATGTGATTTATTAAAGTAAGCAATTTTTGTCCCTAAAAAAAAGCCACTCATTATAATAGAGCTTCGTATTTATGAAGAATTTTAAGCATTAATTAAAAGCAAATACTTTCAATAACCTTCCTACATTCAAACTTACTTTATCTATACTAATATTATAAGGAGGTAAAGTTTGTGAGTTTGTGATGTTGTGAGTTTGTGACATTGTAAGGGATAATATCTGAATCTACTGAACCGATTTAGATGAAATTTGGTAAGAAGATAGTTTGAGACCCTGGGAAGGACATAGGATACTTTTTATCCCGGAATTCATCCTTTAAAGGGGTAAAAATGAGGATAAAAGTTTGTATTGGGAAGCAAGCTAGGGACGAACCCGAGCGAAGCGAGGGTAAGTCGCTAGTGTGTTTATAATATTAGTGTAGATTCATAAAGTCTGTATATTCTATAATATATTTCAGAAATAGTGGAGTTTCCATCAGTCCCGCCATTACCAGACGAAGCACCACCACCGCCGCCCCCTCCCCCACCACCGCCTCCTGAAGGGACACCCCCGGACACACCCAAGAAGCACATATCTAAAGAAAATATTCCAATTAATTCTTCTTCACCTAAAGAATGTAAAGCAAAAGATTTAAAACACAATAATGATGATGTTATGGCGAGTAAAATTGATTCAGACAATGATTTGGAAGTAATAGAAGTGCTACAGGTCCCTGACATCCCGGTGCCTGAGGACGGGTTTATTACTATTGATGAGGATTATGATGTAAGTGAAATGTTTTTTTTTTATTATACTATTAACTGTATTCGTCTTCACTTGCGAATTGCCCTTAAAATTAATTCCGTTCATTGATCATAAAATACGAACCATACAATATACATATAATAAAATTGTAACTGAGTCGAATCTGTTCATTAAATATTTTTTGGAAAATCTTATTGAAATAGTCATTATTATCGATACAGAGGCCAAATCTATAGTTTTTGGGACTTTTCTGGGACAAAAATCCTAAAAAGTCTGTCTGTTTGTCTGTGACCTCATCCCGGAAAACCCACTGGACAGATTTTGATAAAATTTGGTATGATGATAGCTGGTTACCCGGGTCAATATATAGGATACTTTTTACTTCGGGAAAATATCTCATCTCTGAGAAATCTATACTAAACGTTAAAACTTAAGTAGAGACGAACCCGAGCGGAGCGAGTGTGAGTCGCTAGTATTATACTATATTATTTAATATGAAGTACGTTTAATAAATAAAAATATTTATTGTGGGAGTACCTTAGGAGGTACACACATATGTACTATCACTGACTTTTTCGTGAAATCGTAAATTCGAATTTAACTTTTAGTGAAAGTGCCATTGCAATTGGTTAAGCCATTCCAAAGATTACCCCGTACAAACAATAAAACACAGACAGATAGACAAACATTATAAAAAGGGTTGTTTAAGTACTGGAATATAAATAACTACGTACTCGAGAAAACATAGCTATTTTGAAATCACGGACAGACACTTCAATTTTATTTATATGTATGTATATTGTATAGAATTTATCAGCTTCATTGCAATCTATACTTATTATTTTCTATTACTAATTGAAAGATACACGTTTTTTATTAAATATATTATACAACGATAGTGAAACCTCCTTTGTTATATGTTTAAATTATTGGAAACATAGTTCAAATAAACCTTTACTAGTACTTTTGAATTATTTTTACTATTACCGCCATTTTTAATTATAAACAAAACTAATACATTATTAATATTAATGATTTTTTTTTTATTATAATAGACCGCTTCGCTAAACAGCAGTCATAACAGTCCGACCATAGACGACTTAGAAGAAAAGAAAAGATTACTTTTAAGCGCACTCAAAGATGGCGCTGAGAGTGAAGTATCAATCATAAACATATCAGACACGGCAGATACGCAAGACGAAACAACTGATATTGAAGAAATTGAAACTCTGCTTGATCTAGCTGAAAAAGAACAAAAAGAGAAAGATTCCAAATTAAAACAAGAAGTTATAAAGGATGTTGATAATAAATCTGCAAATGAAGAGTGTACAGATAATGAAAATATAAATAGACCACATGAATGTGAAAAGGAAACGGATGTAAAGGAAATCATAAACAATGATGACAATACAGATAATAAAACGAATTTAATTCAAAATGAGGAAAATTTGGAAAATCAAAATGAATCTGATCTCAAAGAGGAGTCTGATACAAAAACTTCAAGTCTTATAACTAGTGGTAGAGTTAAAACAACTGCATACGGTACTCCAGTAATAAATGTCGCGTCGCCATATTTAAAATTGCCAAGTGAGGATAAGTTTTCGAAAGATATTTGTGACATCATCAACTTCGAGAACCTACCAAATTCAACGGGCAAATTCAAAAAGATAAGTACATTGCTCAAAAAAGTTAAAAATGAAGTAGATAGGATTCACGACTCATGATTAAATACAGCCACCTTTTGAAGGTGGTGTAAGTTTTTGTCTTAAAGTGTATATTCGGACTATTTTTGAGTAAGAATTTGAATTTAACAAAATTCAAAGAATTACGATAGTTTTTTATTCATAGACAAAGTATGCGCTGTTTGACACAAGATGGCGACATACTTTTGACGTTAGATGGTTAGATATAATACTCAGGACTGGACTGGATTCAATTTAGTTGTTTTTGGGGCTGTCAATGCTAATATTTTTAGATTTTAAGTTTCCTTATTTATCTATAAATAAAATGAAATGCTATTCGTAGGTAAGCTCATCACTCGAGAACCCCTGGACCGATTTGTTTAATTTTTGTTTGTAGTAGTCTGAATAAGGTCTTCAGGGGGAAAGAAATTGGTAAAGTTGCCCAGATTTGGATAAAACTCAAAGATTGTTTGTATCAAATGTATTGAACATGATAGCGTCCATCGGTTAAGCTGGTGGGGAATAAACATATATAATTATGTTATGTATATATTTAGTATTATTTTATATGGTTGTCAATTGGTGGGCTGTATATGAAGAAATAATATGACTTCATATTAATTATAATTATGAAGAGGGTTTCAGGGCTTATAGTTTGAATTTCTTCTGACCAATTTTTTTTTTTTGATTATTCAATCTCGTTCGAAGAATGATTACTTGTATATTTCAATAGATAAAGATATGTCGCATTATACATATCTTTACGATTAAATATAATTTTAGTTTACTCAAATAAGATTTCGCACAATAAAAGTACCAAAAAATTGTCGTTAGAAGAATGACACGAGTTATTATAATGTATTATTATTATGCAATAAAAAATTAAAATCTGTTTAGTTCAGCTTTGCACGTCTTCACAGAGGTAGAGAGAGAGAGGACCTGACCTGACCAGAGGGAGAGAGACCTCGGACAGCGAAACTAGCTCAGGTTTATATATGAATAGTTATAAAACTATTCATATTTATATGTATATTAATGTATAAACATTACTCCGTTTTGAATTCCAATTTTATTAAAAAACATTAACATGCATGTCTGAGAGAAACTATCAAGTTTTTCAAGATAAGTGGAGTCCGCCACCCACGTTTTACAAGCGTGGCGGACTAATGTCCCATCTACAATGCATTTGAAGGAAGCTAGTTGAATTAATATTTTTTATGAGCACCCCAATGCCATCTGTGGACAGAGTTTTATAAAAAAATATCTAGAAATCATGAAATTTAAAATTCAATTCGAATGTAAATAGTTCAAAAACACATTTATAAATATAGGTTTTATATATAAAGATTTTGTAGCTTTTGTATGACTGATGAGTTAACAAATGTGAAATCTGTTGTAGATAGAGTAAAATAGTTGAAACTTAGTTTTTAATTTGATGAAATAAAAAAATAATGTTCAAGTTCATTAGATTTAAAAAAGTAGTAGAAAAAAAATCTACTAAAATATATTTTTTTATCGAATACATATGCGTAAGGTCAAAATTGTTTTTTTTTTTAAATATGAAAAAGTTCTATAATATAAAAAGGTGGGCAATAATAAAACCTATCATTAGTTAACTAAATACGTGTGAATAATAAAGTATCTACTTTTAATTTTAAATATATTCTTTTATTTTTTCACATCTGCTTATTTTTAAATAACTTGGCCATCGATCAAAAAAGTACTAGATACAAAATCTAATGCAAAAGTTATCTTAAAACTGTCACCAATTTGACAGGTAATTGTTCTAGTTGAAATAAATATACAATAATGTAAATTTAACCTGAAATCCAATGCTTAGTTGTTTTCACAAAAATCTAATTAAAAGCGCGCGCAAACGTTTAAATGAGCGCTTATTCGGCGAGGACATTTTTTGTCGCTGATTATGTACGATAGGTAAACATTATATAGACTAAATGTGATTTCATTGGTCGAAGTTAGTTCTGCTTGCTGGTTACAAATATTTATTTAAAAACAAAATTATGAGTAATTTTGAAATACAATTTTAAGTATATTAAGTATGTGCAAGATTTAAAAAGACGATTTCTTTCGAAATCACTTTCTAATATTTTAAATAATTGTAAAGTACATATCTTTTGCCACTTCTTAGTTCAAGAGGAAGTTTTGACATTTAGTTATGGAAAAGGTAAAAAATAAAACACTCAAATAAGAGTCACATGTTGTCTTCATTTATTTTTTGCATATATTAACAATCTCGATTGGTGTTGCCATTATAATTGTGAAAGCAAAAGTTATTCTAGTAATAATATTAACTGATAAATCCCAACCCAAAAAAAAATAATTAAAACTACTGACATATCACAAGCTTGGTCTGACATACAGCCATATAGAAAAAAAAATATGTTCAGTTTTAATTATAACATAATATTTAAAAATAAAAGTAAAATATTAAATATAAATAAACTGAAACAGATAAAGGAAAAATATATTTATTCAAGAGTCAGATCTGAGTATTGCCATAATCAAATACACTTACAAAGATAATTGTGAATAAAATTGGTGTTAAAAATCAGCAATTTCTTAAAAGATAGAATTTTTAATTCCTTTAGCGAATTCATAAATAAATTATATATAGCACCGAAATATAAAGTATCAAAGTAAGTGCACATAAAACGTTTTGAGTTAAACATTCTACAATTAAATGAGTCGACATTGTTTATGGAATGATTTGTAATTTCAAATTCTTACCCATCGTCAAAGTAACGGAGGAACACTTGAGTTCAACTATTAATATCCAAATAATGTCTTATAATATATATCTTATAACGCTATACTTAAAATCGTTAGTTATTGTTTATACGTTATGAAGTTTATACATATCGAAAACGAGTTTTCTCTTTGTTGAACCTTTACAGAACCTCCATTTTTTTTGTTTAAATTCTTGGAGGCGTTGGTGGTGCGCCATCACGATCCTGCGAATAAAATAATAACTAAATAAGCTTTTATATTGACAAATAATGTAAAGAATGTTTGTACTCCAGTCATGGGTGTTATATTCATAATATGTATGTATTTAAAGTTGTATATGTGGAATGTATCAACTATCTGGTATCCATAACACAAGCCTCGTACCTTACCATGGAACTAGATGGTGCTGTGTTGTTATTATGTATATACCTACTTACAAACAGGTGGGCATGTGTATTTAGATCAATATTATTGCTAAATTGTCACTTGACAAGATAACAAAAGTTAATTGGCACTTGTCCACAAGTAGTGACGCGACGCTTAAAGCTGTGATCACAGCATTTATATGACGTCATTAAATTAGAAACAAAGATAGAACGCTAGCCAACTCTTTATATGAATATTAGAGGATAAAAATAAATTCTAAGCATATTTGTTATGTTTGAAGCCATGTTTGTGACTAAAATAAAAAAAAAAGTAAATAACTTACTAGAATATAATAAAACAAACTTCATTTAAATACAAATACTTAGCTACATGGTCATTTAGGTTTTGTTAAATAACAAATTAATATTATGCACATAATTAACTGTACATAAATTATTATATAATGTAGAGCTGGTAAAGAGTCCAAGGTGAGTTAACCTATATTGTGTCGACTGTTGGTCTTGATTTTTAAAAGAGCACTAACTACTTAAGCCCGCTTAGTTCGGGTGCATTCCTAGGTACGTTTTTTTTGAGCGGAACTCTTAATTCTTTTTCTAAAAAAAAAGTTGCCTAAGTTACTCCTTATAACATCAGCTATCTACCAGTGAAAATCCCGTCAAAATAGATCTAGCCGTTTCGGAGATTAGCCGGAACAAACAGACACAAAAAATTTAAAAATTGTCTGTATAGATTAATTTTAGCTTACGTCTACGAAATGTATACAATTAAAATATTACGTACTTAGGAACCAAACACAAATTTTATTTTTCGAAGTAAACATGGCACATTTAACAACTATTAAATTATTATTTTTACAGTTCCTTTTGCAGGAAATAACGCAATTCTTAATCAATCGTGGTAAAACTCTGATTAGTTTAGCTTAGCAGCTTTGGTCTTATGGTTTAAATCTTTAAAGGTTTTGAAGTTCTTAACCCCGCATAGCCACGTCAGTCGACCCCATACAAAAATCTGATATAAGCGAACAAACAAGCAAGTATTACTTAGGATCATAAAACGTTTGTGGGAAACTACCTATTATTTCCTGTTGCGAAGTAACAAAGTACGGATAAGAATATTATTAGAAATAAAATGTATGCGTAATAGATGATGTTGGTATTTTTCAATGAGTTTGTTTCATTAGCTACATAAATGTTTTAAATAGATAAAATATATCAAGGTATTTAAATTTCAAAACTATAATCAAACGAAAAATTGGTAGGATTTTGAAAAAATGTAGTAACGTTTTTTTTTCTCCGATAATATAATTAAATTTAAAATTAAAGAACTAGATTTTACTTACAATCGTCAAAAGTTACAGTTTGTATAGGTAACAAATTTGCGAATTTATAATACTAGCGACCTTTGGCGCAAAACAAAAGCATATGTGTTACTCCTCGTTATAGCCTATTTGTATACTAAATATCATCAAAATCAGTCCAGCCATTTGCTCGAAAGGGTAACAAGCATAGACATACAAACTTTCGCATTTAAAACAGTAGTCCAATTAGTGATGTGAAAATTAAAACGAATTAAATACTAATGATACATTACAATTATATTATTTGTAAATTACAGATTGTGCTGTACTCACTTCGCCCACATTATGTCGATAACACAATTACGTTCTTTACACGTGTTATTAGCGTGTATTATATCGTGATTACGCCTAATTTCATTTAGTATAGATATGTATAAGTATTATTTATTTTTAAGGCCTCTATTAAGGTCTTTAGGGCCTGATCTGATCGTATTGAAGGGAGGCCCGTGCTTAGCAGTGGGACGTTAAAAAGGACTAAAACATACATTATTGCTTAGCTGCCTTTGTAGTGTAGCATTTACGGCTGCATATCCGGAGGTCCTGGATTCGAGTCCCGGGTCAGGCCACGATAGGTAATTGATTTTGAGAAAGTTCCAGAAATAGCCCGTAGTTGGAAAATTTCACCCCATTGCCTTACACTTAAAGCTGTCGATGTTAAGGCGCAGGTGTTAACTCTCACCGGTTGTGTCGAAGTATCGTCCCACCGGAGTATGAGAGTGACAGGAATAGAGAGTGCACTTGTGTCTGCGCGTACACGCGCTGCACTATAATATCTCCTACGCAGTTGGCTAGTCTCAATAAAATTGGCCGGTGTGGCCGAAATCGGTCAGGAGGATATCATTTATTTAGCTTAAAACACTAATATTATACAAGCAAAATGCGTTTGTGACTAACTTTATTTAATACTAGCGACTCACCTTCGCTTCGCTCTGGTTCGTCCCTAGGTTGATTCCCCATACAAACTTTCACCCCCTTAAAGGATGATTTCCGGAATAAAAAGTATCCTATATCCTTCCCAGGGTCTGAAACTATCTTCTTACCAAATTTCATCTAAATCGGTTCAGTAGATCCAGAGATTACCCCCTACAAACTCACAAACTTTACCTCTTTATAATAATATTACCTATAGACTACTTTATGCTGTATGTAACGTTTCAACGTATTTAAATGAAATTCGTTATGGACATGGTTTATATCCACGATTTATACATGCTATATTTATCGACGCAATAACCACTAATGCTGAGATGGTACCAAATTAGTCCATGTTTTTGAAGTAATTCTTCTTTTGCCACGTTTGGAAAATATATGAGAGTAAAATTTTTACGATGCGCGCGCACACCGGCAGCCAAAAAGCGACATGATGAAGTTATCTGCATTCCTTTTACTAACAACGGGATGAATTGTTAGCTATTGTAGTGGTAGTAGTGGGAGCTTCCTCACGGACTGACTACACTGACATTTAATTTAAAATGTAAAATTGACGATTCAAAAGTGCTTGTAAAAGTCTATTTGAATAAAGTATATTTTGATTTGATTTTTTTGTTCTGTTACGTCAAAAAAGTATAACTTTCTACGTGCGTACATAAGTACGTTTTTTTTTAAGTTCAACTATCTCCCTGGGATGGCGACATAACTTATTAGATATCCTAATTGATATTTTAACTACTGGTATTCGAGTCCACTTGCAGAATAACGAGGGTTTACTATTATATAAATATAATATAAAAGTGTTTGTTTCTTAATCGAACTTGCAGCTCTATGATGGCTAATCTAACTTGAACTCTAAATATTCATAAAACTCCTTAATTCTCAATTTTGAAAGCAAGATTATAACCTTAATTTTTAAAATGAAAAAAACCTCTATAAATAAAACAAAAGCTCATAAAAAGGCATGTACAAAGTCTGTGGTGTTCGTTTTCTCACATAAAAAGAAAAAAAAAGTGTTCTTTATCTTCTTTTTCGCATCAACAAAGGACGCATTGACATATAGATACATATATATTTAGCCCTTTTTTAACGTCCCACTGCTGGGGTTGGGTTTCCCTTCAATACGAGGGGGATCAGGTCATAGTTCAATACGCTGGCCAAGTGCTGGTTGGCAGACACAAGTACATATTTGGGCAAAAGAGTGATGTAGACAATATTGATTCTCGTTAAATGTTAGTCTCGGTAAAGTCAGAGTGTCACATTACTCACTAGAAAAAAAAAATTCATTGGCTGGATTTCTTAAGACTTGTGAATTTACTCTGTGCCAATATGTTTTTAATTAAATATTACCAACCAATATTATTATGAAAAATTGATCACATTTCCGATATTACGTGGTTTGGATACATTATAATGAACATTGTAACAATAACTACTTAATGCTATATAATAGGATGTTATTTAGAGGTAGGTATATAATATTTAATAGTAATGTCGTTGGATGAATAATTCTCTTGTCTCATTTTTTTTCTCTTTCGTTTTAAAGAGTACAATACTCGGTGTAACATGTCGTGGTAAAAAACAAAACATTTCCACATGCTATTCTGATAGGTTTTCGCCATCACTTTAAACTATTTTTAGCGTTTTTTTTTTCATATTATTCAAATAACCAACCGGCATTTATAAGTTATATTAAGTACCGCCCTAGATTATTGTAGATTGAGCATAAAAGTTACAGGAAGCGCATTGTTCTATCCATATCACGAGCAACGTAAAGTATTAAAAAAGTAGTTTATATAAGAATTATAATTCTTAATGCAACTACTTTTTTAATAACTATACTATATTTCAATCACTATACTACACTTTTTTAACCCCTCCCAGACAAATTCTAAGAAATCCGTGCGAATTTCCGAGAATTCAATTGTTATCGTACACGCCGGCGTGTACGCGGTCTTCGAGGGGTTAAATAATTATTTATCTGAAGAAACTCGTCTGATGAATTTAAGGTTAACCGTTGATAATACGACCCCAAGTCGAATACTGTACAAGAAATATAATTTACAATTCTACTCTTACTCTATACGACTTATACTAGATTTTATAATAAGGAAAATTAACTAAAACAAACGTCACCTTCACTTTAGAATGATTAGTGAGTGAAGTAAAGGAATTTTCCATACTGATATTAAAATCAATTTTTTGTCTGTCTAATTTAATTGCAAATATATTCTGAAGTTGACTTCAAAATAGCATAGATCCGAATCTACATATGCTATTTTTAGTATGAATGGCCAACAAGACCTTTCTTTTATCATTTATTGCAGAAAAGTCATCTATACATAAAATAAAATTCTGAGTGAATCTGTACATTAAATAGTTTTTGGAAAATGTTATTGAAATAGTCATTGTTATCAATACAGAAGCTGAATGTTTATTTTTTAGAATTTTTGTCTGTCTGTCTGGGAATGCATCACGAGAAAACCACTGGACAAATTTTGATAAAATTTGGTATGATGTTAGCTGGTTATCCACTATATGGGATACTTTTTATTGCGGGAAAATATCTCATCTCTGAGAAATCTATACTAACCGTTAAAATGTAATTAGGGATGATCCCGTGCGGAATGAGGTTGAGTCGCTATTTATTAATATCACTAGAAGTGCTTTCTCATACATATTTAAAATTATTATTTTAATTCTAATTGCTCAGATGAGTTATTATGTTGTAATATAATAATGACTTAATATTTATTATAAAATATGGTAATTTGTATTATAAACTATAAATAGTGATAAGTTCCCAATACTAAATAGCTAAATAGCAGCAAGTTACTGAGACATATAAGATTATAAAAATTCAATAAATTTACATCAAAGAAGTGCATGGGAAGTCATTAGTAATATATTGTATTAGGCATATTACCTGAGAATTAGGCACAGGCTTGGCATCTTGTATTTGATTGCGTCGCGGGCGCATCATATACATGGCCACTGCTAGCGCCATCATGAGGAACATCATTAAAAAGCTGTTCCCCGCTGAACTTGCTGGAGGCAACCCAGGTAGTTCATCGAGACATTCATTGTCTGTACAGTAGGATTGGCCTTGACGCAGCTGGAAGTATAAGTTTGGCATGGTTTAATTTTTTTTCAGTTGTTTTTTTCAGGGTTGAAAACTAAACCTTTACAGGGATAATGAGTATTATGCTATCTACTCTTTTTCAAAATTCTAAGTTAAACTAGCCAATGTTTAAACAAATAAGTAACATAATGGTGTAAAGAAAACAAACAATTGGAGTAGTAAAAAAATATTTATGCCTATTATGTATAGACATTATCACAATATGGTATAGCTGGTGCAGTGGTAAGCAATAAAAATATTTAAGAAGATATAATAAAGAACAGTGAAAATAGTGATTTGTATAGTAATCAATAATTTATTACATTAATAAAAATAATAGAGTTTTCTTTTCATTCTGAATGAAAAACTTAATATTAAGAATTGCAGGTTGTTTTCATTTAAAAATGGCATTAATAGATAATGTATAAAAATAATAATACATACATTTTTATTTAAGAAATAAGCTTAAATAACTATTATTTATATTCATAACAATGGATATTGTAAACATTGCTGAAATACTCCTACTTGCAAGGTCAAGCTCAACTTCAGAAATAAAAACAATTTCAAACATTAGTTGTGTCATAAAAGGCACAAAATGATTATATGTGTGAATAAATTGCATACTAGCTGATAAGAGCTGTTGCCAGTGTTATTTGAAGCTAATTGGTTCCATATCAGCAGTTCTGAATAGAAAAAGAAATTGATTTTTAACTACTTTCCATTTTTTTAAATCATATTTGATTCTTATATTATCATATACACCATAATATAAAAAAATGTTCCATTTGAATCAAAAAGAAATCAAAAATTAATGCTTAGAATATTTAGATCAGAAGACTGGATTTATGTTTTTTTTCTAAAACATTAGCTATTATATTGAAGCACATTAGTTATTACAATTAGGGATGTGTTTAACAACCGTAATAATCATTTTGAAGGTTGTCATTATGAATTTCTAAATGTAAAACACACTATACAATGTACAAGTAATGACTAATGATTAATCTCCGCTTTAATATTTTATGTATTTTTTTCGACTGTAGACGTGGTAAGTTGAATTATATATCTAGATAAATATAGTGCAAGGTCAGGTGATAAAACGACTTACCAGTGAGATGAGCCTCCGCATCGCTAGCTCATGGTTCCACAGGCATTCACACGGGTCCATTTCATCGCCCATTTCTGCGCAATAAAACAAAATCTAGATATTTTTTTGTTATAAAACAGGTCACGAGAAAGCTGAGTAACTTTATGGAATTGAATCACTTATATTTTAATCTAATTGAAATATAAAACAGTAAATAGTTTTATACCACAACGAAGATAAAATCTAATATCAGTAAAAACACAACACTTTTGTTTTTATTTACAAATAAAAAAAAACAGCACACTGATCATCTGTCATGGGAGAGAAAGTGAAATAAGGTGTATAAACGTTAGGAATCTTTACCTGTACAGTATATTTACACTTAAACGAAAATATGTAGGGCTAAATTGAAATATTTATTATTTTATAATGTAATGCACCCGCGATTAGCCTGTTAAAAAGTTGAAATGTAAGACGACTACACCTACGCCGACATTTTTTACTGTCTGCTTGGACTATTTTGATTGGCTTTTCGGATGAACTAATCAAACGATCACAGCCAATAAAATATTAGGGTTACCATGTTTCATCATATAAAATCTACTAAATATACCGACGAAATAAAGGTACATAAGTTCATATTATGTCTCCATAGTTAAAAATTTTCAATATGTTTAAAATTATTAAAGACAATTTTATTAAAGTAAGTTATACTTGCAAATGACATCAAATTGAATAATAAAAAATGAGCGTGTGTAAACTTTACGCGCGATTAAAGTGAAACTTCTTTAGCGTGTGGCAGATACCGCAATTAAATTAAAACAAATATAAATATAATATTCATTTTTTAATTATTAGTAATAAGTATATATTTTTAATAAAATTAATTATTATAAAAATATTATAAGTGAGAGTCAAATTTATTATTAATAAACTTCCGCGACACTCTTCCGCGATACTCATTTTTCCAATATGGTATTGACTTACCCCTCAGTCACGCCTAAAGAAGTTTTACTTAAAAGAAATATGTATGTATGAAAATAAAAATAATTAACGTCAATAAGAGAAATAAAAATAATTGCCGTAACGTTTTTCTTTGAAATTTTTTTTTAATATTTTGTTTTTAATTATGTCATATTTATTGCCTTTAAGGCCGACTGCATATTATAAGATTTTTTCTGTCAGAAAATTTCTGATGCCTGCCGGTCCAACCCCGGACACACAATGACAAGACTGCGGGGTCTAGTACAAAATGTATAGAGAGCGCGCCCTGCGACGTTCTGATCAGAAAAAATCTGATGTCCGATCGATTGCACCCTATGATTGCACCCGGGTCTCATCAGAAGTGGACGTCAGACACGTCAGAATTGTGATAGTTTAGGGGGTCTAGACCAAAACATATGAGCAGAGTGCCTTCCGGCGGGAAATTTTTGACAGAAAAAAATCTTATAATATACCTACGGTCGACCTAAAAACCATCCTCTCATGCATATTTTCTATTTTTCTAAAAACATCAATATTTTTTTTTTAATTGTCTTTATTAGCTTTAAAAACCATCTCGTCATGAATATTTTTTATATAAAATAGATTCGACGTTTAACATCTGCCAGGCGTCCCGCGACGTCTTTAATTGTTTTTTTTAACTTAATTTTTTTAGCATTTTTGTTTTGGATAATTTTCAGAAATGCAACAATTGGAGTTTTAAATTACAATTTCCTATCTCAAATACTTTTAAAGATACGATCAGTATTAATTTCTGTGTATGCCTCTTAAACCTTTATTTTGATCCGCACCCATACCGATTTGTTTATAAAAACAAATTGGCGCTTAGAAATTAAAATCCGCCATTTTGTTTTTCAATAGTATGTATATTTACCGTAGACAGAGAAAGACCGTACCGTATTTAGATTTTTATTGACAACTAGCGACTCACGCTCGCTTCGCTCGCGTTCGTCCCTAGGTACGTTTTCTCGGTTAGCTTTGTTTATACATAAATAGTAGCTTGCTACTCGTAAGATATTCATTTAAATTATATAGCGATTTACCCTCATTTTGCTCGGGTGCATACGCGAATTTTGTTCACAATTTCATGGGTTTAAATTTTTTTTTGCAGAACCCTGATTCTTTTTCTAAAAAAATTTTGAAAATAAAAGTAGCCTAAGTTACTCCTTATAACATCAGCTATCTGCCAGTGAATGTCCCGTCAAAATCGGTCCAGCCGTTTCGGAGATTAGCCGGAACAAACAGACAGACAGACAGAAAAAAATTGTAAAAAATGTTGTTTTGGTATATGTACCGTGTATACATCCATATGCATTTAGTCAAAAGCGGTTATTTTAATATTAAAAACAGACACTCTAATTTTATTTATCTGTATAGAGTATAGATATTAGATTAATATTGACAAAGGGTCAAATATTTAGATGTTACTGCTTCCTTAGTGTAGCGATTAGCATGTACGGCTGCAAATACGGAAATCCTTTGTTCGACTCTCGAGTCGGGCCAATTATGGTTATTTATATTGGGTTACTCTATCAAAAAATTCTCAGTAACCAGTTGTAATTGCAAACTTGTGTTCCTCCGTATATAAATATTGACTGTTGCTATTCGTACTTAAAAAAAGGATTAAAATAATATATAATTATCCCTACTTTAATAGGACGAATAATAAATAAAGGAGGCTATTGCTTTTCGTCCGATAATCAGATGAATAAAAAATATATTAGGTATTCATCCAACTATTGTCGGTTTGTGCGATTTTTTACCACTTTTTTGTTTTCTAATGTAAAATAAGTGATATTTTGGTACAGTAGTTTCTACATGCATAAAAAATTACCTTAACCTACCGAGCTGAAAACTTATTCTTTTAAATCTCAACGACTTTTAAGTTCAAGAATTTTTAAGGTTAAACAATTATTTTTAGGTGCAAGAGTTTCTGTATGCAAACAAAAATAATTTTAACCTATCGAGCTAAGTCGAGCTACTTATTCTACTTACTTATTAATCTATTTGCCCGTCCTAATAATTTATACGTTTTATAAAGGACACTAAAATTTTTTTGTCCTATTAAATGACAAATAACATTTCGATAAATAATAAACGGATTTAAATGTTGGATGGAATGCGCAACATTTTAATGAAAGTGTATTTTTCGATAGCTAGAAGTGAAAAGATAAATGCGTTTTCAATTAAAATCTATTTTCAACACTTAACATTAGAGAAAGTTTTCATTTCAATAATTCGGTGTGTATGTTTTTTTTTAATCTTACGGAATATCATCTTATACTGTAGGTAGGTATACCTATATGTGAATTGGTTAAAATTTTATTTTTTTAATTTAACCTACGTACCTATACCTCAAAACTCAAAAGTGGTTTGAGGGAAGGAAATTTATATTCTCCTAACGGTTAAATAAAAAAAAATCAATTACGAGTCTTTTATTGATTATTTAAATAAAACATGGACAAAAATACATACATATTGAAACATATTGTTAGGAAAATTATTTTAATTATGAAATACCTACTAAAAAAAACTGTGAGAGCTGTACCGACGAGTATCTACCGAAAAGGGTTTTGTTTTGACGAAACACCGTTATAGGTCAGCTATTTTATCTAAAATATTTACAAATTATACGATTAGTTTTGGTTCCCGATGCTTCGAATGCTTTACAGCAAATATGGTCACGGAAGAGGTATCATATATACCGATCAAAATAAATCCGCGAAAAAATCCGAAAACATATTTATTTAATAGGCTCTAATAACGCTACAATATTTTGACGGCAACTTATCAGTACAAGTGACAGTGCGACAAAGTGATCTCGGTCACTCATCACTTACTGACTAAATACAAAATCTAGAAAATTACTTAAACTAAAAATAAAATTAAAACTAATCCGAATATGTATATTAAATATTTTTTGGAAAATCTTATTGAAATAGACATTATTATCGATACAGAAGCCAAATCTATAGTTTTTAGAATTTTTGTCTGTCTGTCTGTCTGTTACCGCATCACGGGAAAACCACTGGATAGATTTTGATGAAATTTGGTATGATGATAGCTGGTTATCCGGGTCAACATATAGGATACTTTTTACTGCGGGAAAATATCTCATCTTTGAGCTAAACGTTAAAACGTAACTAGGGACGAACCCGAGCGAAGCGTGGGTGAGTTGCTAGTATATGTCATAAGTTTATATAAAAATCCTGTTTTTGCCATTAATGGCAATGATGACTTATTCAGAATTCTGGTTTAAAATTTATACTAATATTATAAATGTGAAAGTTTGTGAGTATTCATGTATGGATGTTTGTTACTCTTTCACACCCAGAACGGCTGAACGGATCTGGATGAAATTTGGCATAGAGATAGATTATAGTTTGGAATAACACATAGGCTACTTTTTATCCCGGAAAAAAGTAAGGTTCCCGTGGGATAGGGTTGTCTTTGTTTTCCTAGAGGCGACCCGAGGGAAGCAAGGGTGAGCCGCTATAAGTTACATAAATAAATAAACACGGGTGCAGCCACAGTAAAACACTAGTTCATTCATCAAGTTTATTTTAAATTGATTCGATAGGAGAGAGATCTAGCGATATTTCAATGGTCTTTTTGTAATTAGCAAATTTCTTCAATTAATTTTTTTGTTTAGACTTAAGTATAAGATCAATAAATTCTAAAATATTCTTATATTCTGAACGGTATTTTTGATTATGAAACATGATGAATAAGTAAAATTATGAAGGTAAACGAAAGACCGAGAGTGAAAAAGTCTGTAAATTATCATTGTCGCCAAAGTACTTATATCATTCTCTCCATTTTCTCTCCCGGCGAAATGCATCTTCTATCTATAGGTATATTTAATAAAATATTTAACAAGCCGAATAAAATCTTTTTTCTATACTAATATTATAAAGAGGTAAAGTTTGTGAGTTTGTGAGGTTGTAGTGGGTAATCTCTGGATCTACTGAACCGATGTAGATGAAATTAGGTAAGAAGATAGTTTGAGACCCTGGGGAGGACAGAGAATACTTTTTATCTCGGTAATCATCCCTTAAGGAGGTGAAAATAGGGATGAAAGTTTGTATTGGGAAGCAAGTTAGGGACGGACCTGAACGAAGCGAGGTTGAGTCGCTAGTTATCAATACAAAGGCAGAATGTATAGTATTAAGAATTTTTATCTGTCTGTATGTTTATCTGCCTGGTAACGTATCACGAGAAAACCACTAAACAGATTTTGATGAAATTTGGTATAATAATAGCTGGTTATCCGGGTCAACATATAGGATGCTTTTTACTGCAGGAAAATAGGTATCTCATTTATGAGAAATCTATAGGTACTAAACCTTAAAACGTAGCTCGCTTGTGACTATTTAAATAAAGAAAATTTAAGAACAAAACATAACTGTCAATTAAAATAAAATAAACTTTGTTTAAAATTTAAATCCCAGGATGCATTGTAACGATTACGCCGGATAGAAAAATAATAACTTTTGAATTGAGAGTGCTAATAACTTTGTAGGCGAAAGATTTGTGTAAAATGTAAATAATATAGATCGTTTAATCATAAAATGTTTTTTTTTATGTCATCAAGGGGGCAAATGAGAAGGAGGCTCACCTAATGGAAAGTGATTACCGCCGCCCATGGACATCTGCAACACCGCAAGAATACGCTCTCTTCTTGAAGGTGAGCAACACATTACACACATCTTGTAATCGTTTATAGAATACAGTATAACTGAATTGGTTATTTGAGAGAACATTCATCATCTCATTTTTATATAAAACTAGTTTCGCTCGGGTTCGTCCCTTGCTCCATACAAACTTTCACCCTCATACTCACCCCCTTCAGGGATGATTTCCGGGATAACAACTATTTTACTTACTCTCTTTTCGTATAATAAGATTTAAAAAAAAAAACTCATTTTAGTAAAAAAAAAAAAATCTTTTAATTTTCTTCTATATAAAGCTTGTCCTGACAATAACAAACACAAAAAAAAAAAAGAATCCAATTTGGTGCAGTCGATCGGAAGATCGCGTACCTACATACATTTCGGTGATCCATTTTTATTTATATTGATAGTCCATATAATTATTCTTTAAATAATTTTACTGCTTGGTAAAAAAAAGCAGTATTTTTTTTGTTTCCTGAAAAATCAAGTTGCATGGATTCATGTTCTTTCTTAAATGATCAATTCAACTAGTGTGCAATTGACACATTCTCGAGTAAATACGAAGTAGGTCGACTGGGCGGGTAGATTCGCCCCGCCCAGCGTCCCGCCCAGCCAGCTAATTGACTCCCTTATCTCGTAGAAGTGAAATATTTAACGTTTGCTTTCATATTTTTTAATATGCTTCTTTACTTACTTTTATTTTTTTAGGGGATAATATTATTTGTTCCTTTAAAATGTAATTGATCTATTGTAAATGTGCACTTTTTAAAATAAATTATGTTTTTTTTTTAATATTAATTATTACGTCTATATTAGTTGATCTACGGATAAATTATAAACGAACGGCATTAAGGTAACACGATAATTGTGTTCAAGCTTACTCAATGAATATTTGGTATTCAAAAAATAAAATCATCTTTCTTTTTTAAATGATTGATGCTTTTTATACTCAGTATTAAAGATTATTTATTTGTAAGTTTTAATTTTCGATTTTGTGTCTTCTCGTTAGGTCTTTTTCTTATTGCAAACAAAACATCCCCTACTCCCCCCCCCGCGCTCCCCTCCCCCTTTCTCATTTCTCTTAGTTTTGGGGCCTAATAAGTAACTATCAAATATAATTTCTAAATCTCAAACATTTTTTGCGTAGCTCTAAATAGATTAAAATATCGATTTATTTTATATCTCGGAGAAAGGGGACATTTATTAAAAAAGATGACAGTTTTGGTTTTTTTCTGCTTGCTGTTTTTGCAAAAAAAGCATGTATTTAAATGATCATTTCGTTAATTTAAATATATGCCTTTTTTTAAGCTACGTAAGGTAGTTATAGGTACATTAATGGCAATGCAGATTTTTGGACGAAGCAGGAGCCAGTCCTCTTGTTATCAGTAGAGGCGATAAGACGCATTGTTAAAACTACTTTGTTTTATTAGATTTGAAGATCTCCATAGGCTAATGGGTAAAAGATTAACCTTTGAATTTAGTGACTACAAAATAAGGTTCGAATAGTATCACAATTAATTTTTAATTAATTATCTCTTCTTTAAAACCAAATTGAACTATCAAGTTATCTCCTATGCACATTTCACATGAAAAATAATAATAAAAGGAATAAAATAAATGTGTATATTTTTGTCATATAAGTATGATTCTTAAATAAAAAAAGTTTTATAGCCTCATTTTATTGGAAAAGTTTATTGTTAAACAAGACTCTCCAGAAAGATCTCTTTTTATTTTTTTTAAAGAAGCTAAATTATCTTAAACCTAAGCTTTTAGCTTTTGCTTCCTTAAAGCAAGTAAAATAAAACATGTTCAAGTCCTTTTACGTCAAAGATTATATTGAATGTTCTAGAAAGGACCTCCTAGTTCAAAAAGCCCCGCCCCCACAGGGTTGAAGAGTAGATAAAGCGTCTACTCTGTGGCCTCACTCAGCTGCGGTCGCCGCGGCCTGCGGACATGGCGCGAGTTTTGCGCCCACCGAGCCGCACGTAAGTACTCTGCCTCATACTAACTTTCTTAGAAAAGCATAGGTAATTTTTTTATTATTATACCAGAAGTAAAATTATAAATATTCGTAATCTTCATCTTCATATTATAAAAAAAATAAGTATAATAACCTAAAGGTTCAATAAAAAAATATGGCAGCAAATAATAATATTAGAAAGTTTATTCCTTACTTGACGAATCAAATCTTACATTATTAAATGAGCAGTTCTTATACGAGTACATACATCTCTAATATATATAAATCTCGTGTCACAATGTTGGTCCGGGATGAACTCCGAAACTACTTATCCGATCTTAACGTTTTTTTTTTTTCAAAATATGTGATTTGTTCCAACTTAAAAGATAGGATAGTTTTTATCCCGATTATTTCCTTTTTTTATTGCAAAATTGACGATTTTCATATGTGTGCCACAGCAACGTGTGGCCGGGTCTGCTAGTATGTATATAAATTTATTTCGTGTATTCCGGAAATGGCTTTAAGGATTTGAATTAAATTTTGTATTTAGATAAGGTTTCGCTTTTTAAGTTAATCTCTATAGGTGTCTTTTCTGAAAAAACGCAATTTTTATATCTTTGCCAAAAAGACGATTTTAACAAAAAAAAAAAAAAAAAAAAAACGCTTAGCGAAGTGCAGTCGACCAGGTGTTTTAATGTTATATAACTGTTATTGATTTAAGTTTTATTTATAACTTATATTTCGTCTTCATTTCAACCCTATAAGCTCTTTTTTGAGGCATATTATATTTAAATATTTATTATATGTATGCTTAAATTTTATAGATACAACGGATATTTTATAAAATCTCAATATCAAAACTTCATTATAAAAGATGTACAATTCGAAAAGGTCAATAATATAAGAATGTGTATCCAGAAACATTCCTAAATAAAATTATAATTATATTATTGTATTCAAATTTAACATTTTGTATTTTTACTGCCAAATAAAAAAAATATAGTAATTAATTAATTTGTGAATATATTTTCTTAAAATACAATGCAAGGATAAATATAGTGTTATGCAATATTCGAAAAAAACGTTACGAATTTCTTTTTGAAAGAAAAGCTCTTTTAAAAAAGCATAAGCTTTGGGAACTCTTCAATAAATCAACTTTTAAATGGGCTCATTTACAAAATCGTTTAATATTAGAATGCCGGACAATTTTTTATACATTTCTTTTGGTATCCATCGTAGTTTAATTTATACAAACGATCATCATAAAACGCGAGAGCTTTGGCGCTTAGTTACTATACACTTGCATGTATCGCTATACATTTTCGCACATCCAAAATGTTATGTTAAAAATACCTATTGTTTGTGGCTTAATATTACAAAAAATCTATCTCTATTTCATATATCTTGTTCTAATCTTACAATTAAAAAAATATATTAAATCAACAATACGTCTTGTTCAGCTCTGTAACGTTTGGCTGAAACATAGAAAAAGATGTACCATATATTGAAATGTTTTCATATAATTTTAAAAATATTTCCTTAATTTAGACGCAATATACAAAAAATCGTTAATTAACGTGTGTAAAATGTCGATTATAATTGAAGAAGTTCTCCAAAAATACACTAAATTTTAAATAACCTTAAGCATAGGCTTCTCTGTTGTAGGCGTAAATAGATTTTTTGTGGATGGTATAAATTTTCGATTTCTTTACGTAAATTCAGTATAAATTCATCTCCTTTATTAAAAATTCAAAAAATCCCCTGACCATCTTGGACCGATTTTCATTAAACGTAGCTAAGAACACTCCCGGTTAATTCACCTTTCAAGCAAAAAAAAAAAACAAAATCAAAATCGGGTCATCCGTTCGGGAGCTACAATGCCGCAGACATACACATACACAGACACGTCAAACTTATAACACCCTGTCGTTTTTTCGTAGGGGGTTAATAAAATGCAGGGTCATACAATTAGACAGTTTTTATAAATTAAAGTCACTTTAACTCCTAGCGGCGAGAGGATTACACTCTGGCCAAATCCTTCAGACCCATTAGCCTCACCTCGTTCTTTCTAAAGACGTTGGAGAGACTGGGGGATAGAGAGATTAGAAGCCAAATATCCCTCCAACACCCAATACATCCCAACCAACACGCCTATAGCGCAGGCAAATCAACGGAATCAGCACTCCACAGCGTGGTATCTCGCATAGGGAGCTCGCTGAATCAGAAACTACCTACCTTAGGCGCCTTCATTGACATAGAAGGAGCCTTCGATAAAACGAATTTCACCAGTATAAGCAGAGCTCTGCTAAAAAGTGGTGTAAATCCAACACTAATAGAATGGATAAACAACATGCTAAAACAACGAGCTATACAGTTTACCGTCAATACCACGACGCGTGGTATCGTAAGTAGAGGCTGCCCACAAGGTGGAGTCTTGTCTCCACTATTATGGAATCTTGTCGTGGATGAGCTCATAAGAGAGCTCAACGACAATAGCCTATACACGGTAGGATATGCTGACGACATAGCTATCTTAATATCGGGAAATTTTGAAGGCATCCTGTGCGACCGCATGAGGAAAGCTTTCAAAATATTAGAGAACTGGTGCTTGAAGCATGAGCTCTCCGTTAATCCCACGAAAACCGAGCTGATCATGTTCACCAACCGAAGAGCACTCGGACCATACAAACTTCCGAAACTCTTCAAAACCGAACTAAAACTCAAAGAAACAGTCAAATACTTAGGTGTAATCCTAGACAGCAAACTGTTATGGAACAAGCACCTGGACTATAAACTCAACAAATCAACCATTGCCTTCTATCAATGCAAAAAGATGCTAGGCAACAAATGGGGCCTATCGCCGAAAATAACCATGTGGCTATACACTGCTGTAATAAGACCAATGCTAACCTACGGAGCCCTGGTTTGGTGGACTAGAACGGAACTCCGGACCGTAATCACCAAACTAGGACGCTTCCAAAGGCTGGCACTGTCTGCCACCAGTGGATGCATAA
Organism: Argynnis bischoffii washingtonia; assembly: GCA_033884665.1. NCBI lineage: Eukaryota > Metazoa > Arthropoda > Insecta > Lepidoptera > Nymphalidae > Argynnis > Argynnis bischoffii. The sequence goes on along the minus strand of CM066616.1, from coordinate 4,412,704 downwards.
AAACTACCCCAACAGCAGCCGTAGAGGTAGCGCTCCAAACAACACCCCTAGACCTGTACATACAACAAGAGGCGACCATGGCTGCCATAAGACTGTTGCACCTAGGTCTATGGGGGAAAAATAACAACAGTTCACACACATCCATTCTGGATAGGGCAATAAAGCAACTACCACTCATTGCTGCCCCGTGTGACAGAACACATAACAAACATATTTTCAACAAAAAATTCAACATAAATATGATCGAAGAGAGATTAGACCAATCAGTAGCCAATGAGCTACGTATATACACTGACGGCTCCAAAACACAGAGTGGCTCTGGAGCTGGGATATTCTCCTTTGATCTCAACATAAACCTACACATACCTTTAGGCATACACAGTTCGATCTTTCAATGCGAATGTGTAGCCATAACGGAAGCTGCAAGAACCGTGCACAGACGGGGGGTAAACAACTTCAATATAAAAATCCTCTCCGACAGCGCGGCGGTTCTACAGGCGCTAAATAACAAACAAACCAACAACAAATTAATAATCGAATGTCACCATGCTCTTAATAAAATAGCATCGACCAATCGCGTCACCATCCAATGGATCAAAGGACATAGTGGTTCACTTGGCAACGACGCAGCTGATGAACTAGCAAAAAGGGGAGCAAAACTAGAAGTAACTGGCCCATACCCACTTCTACCGCTACCCTTTTCACAGGTTCGCACCTGGGTCCGTCAAAGAACATTAACACTGCAAAATAACAGGTGGTCACAAACGGTAGACTGCAGGCAAGCTAGGTCAGCTTTGCCTGCAGTAAACCCACGTCTGACCAAACGCCTATTAAGCCTAAACAGAACTCAATTAAAAACAATGATAGGGACAATAACGGGCCACTGTCCCCTAAATAAACATCTATTTAACATCGGTGCGACGGACAGCCCCCTGTGCAGAGGGTGTTTCAGCGCTGAAGAATCAGTCGCTCACGTAGTCCTGGAATGCGTAGCGGTTACTTCTCAACGCAATGAAATCCTCGGACCAATGAGGTCGCTCCGCGAAGCCTGTGAAGTTCCCAGGAAACTTCTGCGCTTCTGGACGGAGTTAGGCTGGCTGAACTAGCCAGGATTCCCATGACGTACAACGGGCCAAACGCGAGTCTAAGTACGGAAAAAGGAGTCCAACATACAATACAATACAATACAATACTCCTAGCGGCATAGTAATTAATCAAATAGCAAATTGAGTATAGTATCGAAAATGACAGATATTCGGATCCAATTTGCGTTGGCGAGACAGAGCTGTTGTGATGACGAAATGGTTTTTCGGAATCATCGCGGTGCCCGTGACAGCCACTCGCGCTACGCCGATCGAGTACTATGGGGTATTAGGGTTGACACTGTGATGTAATGAAAAATAATGTAATTTTATCAAACGTGTATTTATTAATACACATACACAAAAAAGAAAATTACAGATATACTTAATTATAAATACTAAACAAATGTACACTTAGTTATTACTGTACAAATCATGTCCGCGTGGAATAGTGGCAAGAATGCTATATACTTACATATAATTAAAAAAAGTAAAGTATACGTTTTTAAATACATATTTCTTTTCATATTTGTTATTTCTATGTTTATAAGTGGGTAGTTACTTCGCACTATAATAAAGCGGAATCTGTACATGAAATATTTTTTAAAAACAATGATTGTTACGTATTGTGTAATATAGATTTCGAAACAATAGTTTATTGAAATTTTTGTCTGTTTTTCTGTATTATATATCTGTTTGTTTTATACGCAAAAAGTATTGAACAGATTTTAACAAAATTTTGTGCAGTGTTTAGGAGATATAGTTCAAAGTAAAGAAGATATAGTTATTTAAATTATTATTGTTAAGTAAATAGTATACTTTAATACCGTAAATAAACTGCTGGCGATAGATCCAAAAACAACCACGAGGAAAATTTAATCACCCCTAAGACGATGCTAAGAAATGTTACAAGGCTGCATTATGGAAGGGACTTTCGTAACACCGTTACGATTTTCGTCTATTGTACATAAACCATAAGATTTTTAATGAGAATATACAATTAAAAACAAAATCAACAAGCTAACCTTAAGGTAATATACACCTTATAAAGCTACAATAATAAAATGGGTAATGACTAATGACACAAAACTTTATATTTCTAAAAATATATATTTATTTACGATAAAGAAAATTAAAAATAACTTAATTGTAATACAAAACACATGTACACTTAATTATAATTGTACAAGTCATGTCCGCGTAGAATTGTGGTAAGAGTGTCAACTACATTCCCCCGCTGAATGGCAATGCCGATTCTTTGGGCGAAATATGAGCCAGCTCTCCTGTCATCAGTAGAGGCGATAAGACGAGGTGGTGTCTTTTAAGAAGTGTTTAGCGTTTGACTCCATGGACCAAGGGTTTCTACAGTAAATGATATAAAAACATAGTTTTCTATAAGGGAGGTGTATTTACGCAACTTGAATAGTTCAGCCATTTCTTAATCTGCTAGATTTAAAATATTTACTAAAACGTTCATTATATATTGTTCAGTTTCTCGCCGGATCTTTTCAGCAGAACTGCCATCCGAGCCGGTGGTAGATACCTCACGGAACCTACGGACATTTAATTTAAAATTTAAAAATGTTAAAAGCGACGATTCGAAATTACTTGTAAAAGTCTATTTCAATAAAGTTTTTTTTATAATTGTATAAAAATAAATGAGTCAAAAAATGCATTATATGGGTATGGTTCAGCCCTTGGCATAATTCGCCGGTCAGTTCGAGTGGAGCCCAGCGACGCGAGCGTTATAACATTTGTCACTCAATAGTACGCGCACCTAATGGAGAGCTCTCGACTTCGGATAATTTCGCTCGTAATTAAAACACGTTAAAGGTCAAGTACTTGTCATCTCGCAAACCTTTTCATTTTTAGACTTTTACTTTAAGTCATTTACACTATGTAACATGACTGATGGATCAAAGGCAGGTAGGTCGAGGACATTAATACCTTTCGATTTAACCGCTATGTATTCGTATGTTCAAAGATTTTTTGTGGTTGGAAAGCTATTTAGCTTTTAACAGAGATATAGTAAGTAGTAGAAAAGAAGTAGCAGTAGTCTAAATTTCGTCGAAATATTGAGTATATGTTTATATTTTTTTCCAAACTAGTCTAATATTGACATTCTTACCTTTATAATGCTTTTTATCAGTATCTTCTAGAATTCGAAATAAAAATTAAACATTATTAATAACTGTACGCATACGAAAAATAAATTAAGCCACCAGCGCTGCTCATGTAAGAAAGAATGGTCTCAAGCTGTTCATAACATATAGATACAACTCGTCTAACAATGTCACAAGCCACGTTCCAAAAATTAAAATGATATATAAATAGTTATGAGGGTACCAAGGTTTAGAAACCACACTTCAAGTGAAAAAAGCAACTTTTCCACAATCGCGTTATGTTTTTACGTGTGTCCAACGGCGGCGTCATACCAGTAGCGTAGCTAAGCTAATGCGACCAATGCGGTCGCATAGGGCTCCTGATTCAAGGAGGTCCCAGCGAGCCACAAGCCATTCTTTTGTTTCAAAATATTTTTTTGAGGACGGCCCAGATAAAGTAAAAAACCGCAAGAAAAAAGTGCCCTAAATTTCAACATATTATATGCCACTGCGTCATACTATGCTTTCAGTAACAGATCAGTATGGATCGTGATATCGTTCAAATGTAAGCCGAAACTCAGCCGTTAATTAGTGGTTTTTCTTTTTTACAAATTCAATAGCTGCATTTTCTACCTTATGACTTCCAATAAACAAATAAATAAATTTGTTTTTTTCGCAATGGTCGTTAATAGAATAAGCCTGTAATTCGGTATGCAGCCTTTAAAGAATTTATACTTTTTATATCCCCTTAAGGCAGTGGGAGCCTTAGTAGTGTACCGCGTTTGCTTGGGAAACCGAGTGATCATTTCCAACAACAACACATGTTTTACGGTAAAGAAAAACATGGTGAGGAAACCTGCATGTTTAAGAGAACCTACCAAGTTTTCGAAAGACATGTGAAATCAGCTAGCCCTAATCCATCCTATCCTATCCTAATCCATCAATCGCCGTAGATTATGGCCTGTTTCCCCTTGTATTGAAGGGAGGCCCGTGCCCAGCAGTGGGTTAAAAAGGGCTGAATACATATGTACATACATACATACATACATACACACTATTTGATTAATAATAATTATTTTTTAACTTACCTAAATGTATAACTACCTTACTTATAATTTTCAATAACTTGTGCCATTATAAGTATATACATATATATTTTTATTTATATCTTTACGAGTATATCCATAGCTTTGTATTTGTCGAAATATAGGAAAAATATTATAAGTTCATTTAAAAATTTAAGCTATTCAGTACAAATATCAATCATTTTTACAAAGATGAACCATGTATAGCCATTTATAGACATTTTTTTCTTTGAACTGAAACCCAACTCTCCTTTGCTGTAGAATAATGCAAAATCGTCCACAGGCAAGCTTCATAAAAAAATTAACTGTTTAACATAACCTAATTGAAATATTCACTAATTGTAATTATAAATTATAATACTTTCTTAGATTTACGCGAATAAATATTTGACATTTAAAATAAAATTATCTTTTCGGATTTTTCGGGGATTTATTTTGATTTGAACCAAAAATAATTGTAGTTATTTTTGATGTTTAGTCTGTGGCGGCAATCCAGCCAGTACTAGAATGTCGCTGAAGACCCCGACGCCGGGCGTCGGCGAGCGCGAGACATGGGGCAAGAAGGTGGACTTCTTGCTCTCCGTCATCGGCTTCGCAGTCGACCTCGCCAATGTGTGGCGCTTTCCATACCTTTGCTACAAAAATGGAGGGGGTAAGTTGAATTTTACACTTTTTAGAGGGATGAGTGTTTAACTAATGTTGATGTTAATGCTTAATTTTAATCTTGAAGTACCTGCAATTGCTAACAAATCGTTTTATAATACCATATTAACGTTCTCGCATCTATAGTTGGTAGTTACGTATATTGATTGCAACCCTGCGTTTATTCCGCACAATTTTTACAATTTAGTATTAAGTGTAAGCAAAATAACTATAAATTAGGCTAGTTAGTACGTACTTAGCATCAAGTTGGTATTGATATGATATAAAACTACACATTATTAACCACTCCAGTATAATTTCTAAGAAATGAATTATTAACTGAACCACCGGTGTTCCTAGGGACGCGGGACAACAACAACAACATGTTAAAATCACTAGGTAATCGTAATTGCACACCGTAGAAATTCGATTTTCGCATTTGGTATGTTTGCTGCAGACAAAGTGTAGCGTTGAGTATGCACCGTTTTCACTATGACAGGTAGGAAGATAGATAGAGAAAGGCGAAAGCCCTATTGTGGTTGATATTCTAGTACCTACGTTTATATAAAAAAAAATCTATTTTATAAAATAAAGTACCAAAACTTTCATTAAAAAAAAATCCAACATCTTCCGGGACTGATAGAAACTTACTAACAGCTTATACACAAACTATTAAACGATATAAATTGTATAACAGATTTCATTTCATCCGTAACGCAATTCTTTAGTAAAATGTAACAGATCTTCAGGACTATTCACTTATCCCGGCATTATTACGTTATCCCGACTAAATCAGTGTGTAAGTGCGCGTTGCGGCGAGGTGATGAAACGCCAGCATGAATGCTAAGTGCCTCTCGCCACCTCTCACAACCTCTTGCAACCTCTAGCTGCGCTAATTGTCGGCCTGTTTCCGACCTGAAAGACGTATTCACGATCTACAGTGTTCTAAGTACGCTTGCATGCCTCTGAGATTCATTTTAAATTGTTTAAAAATTGTATGTTCGATCCGTTATAATAAAATGTATTAAATATATAATGATATTTTTTAAATAAATATACCTATAATATTTACATATATGATATTAGAATTCAATATTTTTAGTTATTTTAATGATTTTGGATTTATTGAACAAGAAAATGTGGTTAGAAGATGCTTTTGAAAACTACTTACAGTTTATTAAAAAATAATTATTGATATACGACAAATAAATTGAATACAAAAACTTTTGTCGGACAATAGAAAAAAAAAATAGTGTTATCTCTATATAAATAAAAATGAATCACCGAAATGTATGTACGCGCATAATTTCCGATCGACTGCACCAAATTGGATAATTCTTTTTTTTTGTGTTTGTTATTGTCAGGAAAAATTTTGTATAGAAGAAAATTAAAAGAAAAAAAGAAAATTAAAAGATTTTTTTTTAAAACTCATGTTGTGAAAAGTGAGTGAAATAGTTTTTATCCCGGAAATCATCCCTTACGAGGGTGAGAATGGGGATGAAAGTTTGTATCGGTAAGCAAGCTTCGTTTTTAATAAATTAGTTTAAATATTATAAGAAGCTCTATTTAAGGTACAAGTAATATTTTATCAAATGTTTTTTTTCCCATATCTAAGTATTTTTATGTTTAATAAATAACTTTTAAAAACTCTAAAAACTTTAAAAACTTTTAAAAAGCTCAAAAGCATTTATATTTCAATAGCTTTACGCCATATTCCTGTTAGGCACAAATTGCATACTAAGTACCGAGTGTAAATCAATAATTGTACTTCATGCAGTATGGGGCTTTCATAAACTACCAAGCAATAACGACGAGCGAAACCGCCTTCAATGACTTTCAAACTCTTGAGTAATTGAAGATAATATTAGTGTTTATTGTTATTTAAAAATTTAATATCTCATTATATTAAACAAGTAATTCATATATATTTACTAGCGACTCACCCTCGCTTCATCAGATTCATACGTTTTAACAGTTAGTATGGAATAAATAGACTATACATTATATTATATATATATATATATATATATATATATAGCCTTTCTCAATAAACAGGATATCTAATGCAAAAAGAATTTTTAAAATCGGATTAGTAGTTTCTTATATTAGCGCGTTCAAACAAACAAACTCTGCCTTTTTATAATATTAGAATAAATTTATTTTGTGTCTTGGAAACGGCTCTAACGATTTGGATTAAATTTTGTGTTCAGATAAGGTGATGCTTTTTAAGTTTATCTAGATGTATGTATTTTCTGAAAAAAAAAAAACATATTTTTACTGCTTTTTCGAAAAAGATAAATACTGATTTTAAGCATTTATCAATTGCATAATATTAATTAAAATTAGAATTTGATTTTCATTCGAAGTCATTATGTGTCTTAAATTAAAATAGAACCACTATGCATTTTAAATTTAGGAAAAGTATCCAAAATCCTTTTAAATTTAATATTTATTTTTAATATTGTTTTATTTTCTAGTAGGTATGTTTTAGTTTTGTGTTAAAATCAATGTCTTAAGATTGTTGAAAACATGCTTTCTTTTATTTAATATCCTACTAATATTAAAAATGTGAAAGTTTGTAAGGATGTATGTATGGATACTTGTTACTTTTTCACGTAAAAAATACTGAATGGATTTTAATGAAACTTTACAATAATGTAGCTTATAGGTACATCAGAATAACACATAGGCTACTTTTTATCCCGGAAAGTTATATTTGTTTTAGTTTTTCTAGTAGCTAGTATATTAATATTTATTTTTTAATTTATTACTTAAGCATTATTAAATATCATACACAAATTATTTTATATAACTATATAATACCCACATAAGATATGGGCTATGGCTGTTATCCGCAGACGGAAACGGTTAACTCAGTAGGCGCTAGCGGTCGACATGTTAAACATAACGCGTGTGACGTCCCCGGAAATTATGAGAACAAGCTCTCTTTGTACGATCATTTCCTTTGACAGTTTAGGATTTTCTATACTTAAAATAAATTAAAAAAAAATCATACCACAGTGAATTTATACATTATTTTCAATTAGTACCTAATTTTTTATTTAGTAAATAATGTAAATATAAACATTTAATATATATTTCCATCCTTTCGTTAATAAAAATTGTACCACGGTTTTTGTAACTTATATAATAAATATCTAGCGGATCATTTAAAGTCGATTTACTTGGCTATCTTCAGCCAAAATATCTATTTAGTTCGATGAAAATATGCTTTCAATGTCATGTATCTATACATATAATAAAATTCTAATTAAGTCGAATCTGTACATTAAATATTTATATAATGATAGCTGGTTATCCGGGTCCACATATATACGGGAAAATATCATATCTCTGAGCTAAACGTTAAAACTTAACCGAGCGGAGCGAGGGTGAGTCGCTAGTTAAGCATAATATAAACTTTCATAACTACCACAGAAAATATAAAGTTCCCATACTAATTACATCCCCTTCTCTTCGTAGTCTCCCTTACGTCTTTGGTCCAAGGCAGTAATTGACTATCAAAACGCGCACTTTACGCGACGCTTCGAGAAACTTCGTTAGCTTCTCGATGTGCAGGAAATTAGAGACGCAATAATGGGGGTAATAAGGTAATGGAGGACGGTCATCGATCGTGTCTAGATCTAATTATATATCAATTTTATATCAATGTTATCTCGTGAGGTCCCGCCAAAGGGTCACCGCCGGAAATTTATTTAGTGACGCTAGAACGCTCATGCTGCAGACGCCTCTATAGTTATTAGCTGGTCTTTGATGGTATCATGACGGTGGCTAAATCTTGTAGTTAAATGAAATAGGATTTATAATATTATTTAGTATTAAAATAATAGTTATATAAGTTTTCCTTATGAGGTGCGAGGAAAACTGTCTCACTTTACGATTCTTTCACCGTAGAGGTTTTACGCATTTCAATGTCAATTATTATATGCTTCTAGCTAGTAACATGCTTCAGTAAATTTTATAAAAAAAAATTCAGCATTTTTTTTACGGAGTAACATGTCCTGACTGATTGATTCCTCAACGTCAATAACTGCATCTAAAAAGCAATGAAATTATAACATCGCGGCGTAATCCTGTAATGATATCGACAACTTTATGGATCTTTGATATTCTTTTTTTGAAGTAAAACTTCTTTTTCTTTAGACTGAGCGGTAAGTCAATACATTGAATAAAAGAGTGTAGCGAAAGTGGGAGTCAAATTTAATATTAATAATTTAAAAAAAGTATTATATTTATATATTTATAGTTATTATTATGCATAAAAAATATATTTATTATTAATAATTTTATAATAATTCGCGCTCGCTTGGAAAACCGAGTGAAGCAGGTTCAAATCCCGGGTCTCGCACCTCTGATATTTTCATGTGCGAATCATTTCTAACATGATTACCACTTGCCTTACGGTGAAGGAAAACATCGTGAGGAAACCTGCATGTCTGAGAGAACCTAGCAAGTTTTCGAAAGACATGTGAAGTCCGCCAACCCGCACTTGGCCAGCGTGGTGGACTATGGCCTGACCCCCCTCGTATTGATGGGAGGCCCGTGCCCAGCAGTGGGACGTTAAAAAGGGCTGAATACATTACTTTAAAAATGAATATTTGTTACTGTGGGATGAATGTGCACAAATTAAATAAAAACTATTATGACTAATTGTTGCCATGGTAACCGTTGTTATTGTCTGGCAAATAAATAAATATTATATTTTTTCCGTTTATGATATTCTATAAATATATTATTGTAATATGCCTGATGTGCCTTATTTAATTATTGATTTGTTTTAATTTACTTGCAATATTTGCTAATGAAGTTTTACTTCAACCGCGCGTAAAGATTACACGCACCCATTTTTTTAATCATGCTCTAAAGGTGTCAAAAATGGAAACGTTGACGTGGAAAATTAGTAAAAACCAAAATTTCCAACTTAATACAAATATTAACCCACTGTAAAATAAGATATGAAATATGTATTTCTTTTTTTTTAGTTTGAACCCTTTCTTGTTTTTATAAAGGCAAAACCGGGCTAGGTTGTTAGTATCTATTATATGAGGTAACATCTACCATGTGTAGCAAGATTTCATCCACTAATTAATAGCGAGGCACTTCATCATGCGACCCCGCCGTCCGTCACGGCACCGTCACACTGACATTTTGAGTACGTAATGGAATCACAATTGATTAGGCTATACTTAGTTTATATTTTTTTGGATAATGTTTATTTATTTTATATTACTATTTATAAATATTAAATATATAAATACCTACATATATAATGTAAAATAATTTTTTTGCCATATTGCCTCTTAGATTTTTTTCCATACCCATTGGTTGGATCGTAGAGATCTCTTATAGAATAGTAAGTACAAATAAAGGACATATGTATTCCTTTGCAACTAAGTTTTTGTAAATTAATTACTATAGGTAAATATCTACTTGTTTTTAATATAGACTTGAATAATTTTGGGTAATGTTGTTTTAACGAATATTTGATTACGAACTTAAAAATGTGTTTTCGTCCATTGCGAAAGTAACTGTGTCTGTTTGTTTATTTATTAAGTATTCACGGCTAAATCGCTGAACTAATTATGGTGATTTTTGGTACCTATAAAAATTAGATTAGACGTTAGGTATATAGAGTAAACTTTAGAAAAGAACATAGACATAATGCAGATAATAAGTATGGAAAACCCATCGGTGGGTTCGAGAGTGGCATAATATGTAGTTATGCTTTTGTTTATCTAGGGACGAATCCGAGCGAAGCGAAGACCGCACGCAGGGTTCACTAGAAGATAAATCTATTCAAATCATAATTAAATCGGCAATCTAATACACTTTCATTTCCGTTGTCATCACTATAGCCATCGATGATTTAATAGCTGAAACAATTTGATGGGAATCTCGTAACGCTCAATGATCGCTGTCCGTCGGGAATAGCCGGAGATATTTCATTATCTGTTGGTACTTTGGAACTACAACATTGTTAGCTTAGTTATAAGTTAAAATACAACTTTGAAATTTTACTCACCATACAGAAAAAGAATCAGGGTTTCACTCAAAAAAATTAAAACGCATCTAGGGTCGAATAGTATTTAATAATATACATAATTCATTCTCATACTTCAATCAAATGATAAATAAAGTATGATTAAACTAGCAAAACCCGCGGCTTCGCTCGCGCTAAAACTACAATAAAAAAACTTTAAAAAGGTAGGTTTCATACAGATTTTTATCCCTTATTTTATCTCCTTATGGGACGAATTTCAAAAAACGCTAAAACACGTATTTATTTGATTGTTTCAAGTAAAAGTTTCAAGAAATTCTGATCATAAATATTTTTTGGGTTGTGTTATAACGTGTATTCCCGTGGGAATGAGATAATCTCCCGCGGTAAAAAGTATCCTATATGTTGACCCGGATATCCAGCTGTCATCATACCAAATTTCATCAAAATCCCTTCAGTGGTTTTTCTGTGATGCGGTAACAGACAGATAGACAGACAAAAATTCTAAAAACTATAGATTCGGTCTCTGTATCGATAATAAAGTATATTTCAACAAGATTTTCCAAAAAATATTTAAGGTACAGATTCGACTCAGAATTTATTATGTGTATAGATGTGCTATCAAAGTATTTTAATTCTTGATAAATAAAGAGAATTCTACATTTAAAACATAACCAAACAAGTTTTTCAACCAAGAGTGAAATGCTGTAAATAACGTTTGTTAAATATTATATTACAAGGAGACGAAATTAAAAAAAATAATATTAGGGCGATGAAAACGTTTCATACCATCTATTAAATTTGAAACAGTCTCATTTTTGAATATCAACAGTCTCTTTTAAGCAAAAGTTGCAACAAGATTTGCAATATCATCAGTGCACTTGCATATTTAATTGACTCTACATTTTTTAAATAAGAGCTAATAATACGAAAAAAAAATGGGTTAAAAATGGATACAGAATAACTAGTGAAATAATCTTTCATTGGCTGATGATATAAGGAGTAGCTTAGGCTACTTTTATTTTAGAAAAAGAATATTATTAATCATAAAATTGTGAACAAAATCTGCACACCTAGGTACGTAAATCGCTAGTCATAAATATTAATCATAAATGTTTAGTCTGTGTGTCTCTGAAATATAAATGTATTTTATAAAATAGGTTCTTATTTCACCTTGTTTCCTTCTTTTTAGTTTGCTTTTGATGCAGTCGGGCTTTTTTTAAATTATTATTTGAATATCTGTATTACGTAGATAAATTAATATAACGATTCAAAAATATTTTATTATTCTTTAGAGTATTCTAAACTGTTTTAAATTAATATTTAAACATTAATAATTTTTGTATTAATAATTGCAAAATAAAATATATTTTATGTATAGATACATGTTTGCTGATTATTTTCATAGATTTTCAATCAAATGTGAATTGCTATTTAGAAAACAGTCCACAGTTTAAAATCCAAGTCCGATACCTCGTAACACTCAATCATCCGCCGCCCGCCGGGAATAGCTCGAGATATTTCATTATCCTAAGTCCAAACGGATTGGGAAACGGAATTGATATCTAAAAAATTTTAAAGTTATAGATACTTATCTAGATATGTCGAACTTTTTATGTGAAAGAGGTAACAAAAATAATGAAAAATGTGCCAATTTCATAATTTCATACAGATTTTTTTTTAAAGATTCTTTTCTTATACTTAATTTTGAGTACATATTGTTATATTACAAACTAGCGACTTACCCTCGTTCCGCTCGTGTTTGTCCCTAGGTACGTTTTAACGGTTAGTATGAAATACAAATCTTTGAATTTCTCGGCTTTTCTGTACTATAATATGCATGTATTATAGATATATACCTTTTTCTTGAATCTCTCTATTTATTAAAAAAACCACATCAAAATTGGTTGCGTAGTTTTAAAGACCTATATGTATATAGGGACAGACAGACAGCGGGAAGCGACTTTGTTTTATACTATGTGGGTTTAGTAAAAACCAAGGTTACTGAAGCCTTCAACTATTTAGTATGTAAGAAACTTTCGCTGCAGTAAAAGAGACGTGAAAGAGCATAATTTTCTATCATTATTAATACGCTTTTCATATTAAATTCAACACTTTAGTATTCAAAACAGAATGAAGCTGGAAACTTAAACTCTTCTTCAAATACAAAACAATTTTTTTCCAAGTAAGAGAACACGTACATATCGCCATATCAAAGGCCTATTATCCAAGTTAAGCGGCGGGGAAACTCCGGCACTTTGGTCGACTTACAGACTAAGATGCTTTCATCCAGTGACCTGTTGCATCCGGCAATAAAATAAATCCCGTCTCCCTTCCCACCCTTAAAGACGATCGTATTATTAAGCTTCAGATGAAATTCAAATAGAACAATATTTTATAGTGGAAAGTGTAGAAAAATTCAGTATTTTTGTCAAAAAATTATTTATTAATATCTTATCAAGAAAAATATTTTATGTATGTGATTTATAGAAAACTTGTACTAATAATATTGCCTATGCTTTACTAAAGTCTTAGGACTTAACTTCGCCGCCCGCCGTCTTTAGAAACTTTTTGTAATGTTCCAGGACAACTACTTTTTGTTATTGGTATAAAAAGCTTATTTCTCCTTCTGGTTCTAAAACTGTATTTTTCAAAAAATAACCTCAATATGTTGCTGCTTTAAAAAAGAACAAATAAACATTTTCGCATTTGTAACATTAGAAAGAGTTTAGATTTCACTCATTATGTTTTAATCTCAGACTAAATAAAGAATCTATACTAATATTATAAAGCTGAAGAGTTTGTTTGTTTGTTTGGTTGAAAGCGCTAAACTCAGGAACTACAAATACGATTTGAAAAATTCTTTTTGCGTAGATAGCTCGTTAACTAAGGAAGGCTATAGGCTATATCATCCCGGAAAAATGTACGGGTCCCGTGGGATAAATTTGTTTTTGTCTAGGGACGAACCCGAAGCGAAGCGAGGGTGAGTCGCTAGTTACATATATAGGAGTCCTCCAAAATAAATGACAAAGTTATAGTAGCGTGATTTGCTGTTTGTGCTAATATTCTTGACTTTGCCGTACAAATCGTTTACTTTCTTTAAAGAATAAGGGAGAATTTATCTAGATGTATGTATTAGTTAAATTATTATTCAATTTTTGAGAATTAAATATGAATAATGATAATAATATTAAATATATATTTTTTTGAACTCGTATTTGTAAGCATTAGTTCTCTTTAATTTGTTTTTTTTTCTTTATTGTTAAAAAAAACCATTAGGATTATTATTTCTTAATATTGATTTATTTATTATTAAGTATACAAATTGTTGAGACATTGTTGAGTCATTAACATTATTCCTTAGTTTGAGGTTTTAATAAATATATTAGTATCGTGCTTTTCTCAAAACTAAAAAAAAAAAAAATGTCTAGTACTTTTTATTTAACTAAAAAGATTTTGAAATATCAATTTAAATTGCTTTACAAATAATAGGTTGTACTTTATATTATTTTGTTTTAGCAAACTTAAACCACAAATATTTATGTGAATATTTTCAAGTAAACACATTATTTAATGAAGAAATCTTAAGTTGAAAATTGTCACTGGTGGAACCATTATCTACTCGTACGTTTTAGTCTTAAACGGAAGATCTCTATTTACCAATTGCTCTCGTTAATATTACTCATTCCTATGCTATAATTAGGTACATACATTTTAACAAAATTACAACAGGAAAAGGTCATTAAGTTTAGAATGATTCCTGAACTTAATGACCTTTTGAAGTAGATAACTCATATAAGTAAAAACTTTCTAAATTTGAAACTTCTTTCAAAAATATTTAATCTACATATATTATAAATGTGAAAGTTTGTGAGTATGGATGTTTGTTACTCTTTAACGCCAGAACGGCTTAATGGATCTGGATCAAATTTGGCACAGAGATAGATTATAGTCTGAAATAACACATAGGCTACTTTTTATCCCGGAAAATGTACGGTTCCCGTTTGTTTTTGTTTTCCTAGAGGCAAACCCGAGCGAAGCGAGGGAGAGCCGCTATTCTATTTTTCTATATTTTTCAATATACATTACAGAAAATACCTTAATTTTGGTATAACAAAACTCTTGTTTATGAGACTAAATAATAAATACAGTATAATAATTTGTATGTATATATGATAATAAATTCAATTCGAGAAAAACTTTATGCAAAGGTTATGACAGGCAGTTATCCATATCATGAACATCAACCTTGTAATTTTTTTTAATTTTCAAGCTATAATATTGCATGTTCTTATTATTTTTACGGAACCAGTATCATACCTCATACGGAGGAAATTTCGTATAAACCGACAATGTAATAAGCCACGTTTTTTGTAGCGGAAAAGGGAAAAACAAGTGAGGCGTCACAATCTTCTCCTTTCCTACTCCGGAATTGAAATAACGTGAAACATGAATAATGAAATATATGTATATTTTAAAATAAGTTAAAGATTTTATTTTATTAGTCAGTTTAAATATGCCTAACTATAATACATATATATTACATACATAATACATATATATTTAAGTTCTTTTTTTAATGATTCTTTTAATTTTTTTTATAAAGAAATCAAGCAATGTAGACTTAATTATTATGCTACATTAATTTAATTTCACTAGATACTTATATTTCATTTTTATACTTTTACCCTTATTAAATATTTATCTATACGTATCTACATATGTATGCCCACAGTAGAATCTTTACCCTTTTAAGAATCGTATAGTATTCAGCCCTTTTTTAATGTCCCATTGCTAGGCACCAGCCTCCTTTCCATACGAGGGGGCTTAGACCATAGTCCACCAACACTGGCCAAGTACGGGTTGACGGACTATGCATGACTTTCGAAAACTTGCTAGGTTCTCTCAGACATGAAGGTTTTCTCATGATGTTTTCCTTCACCGTATTAAGTTTCTTTAACAGTATTTATGAATTAAATTCTCATATAATCTACTTATCAATACCCACAATAATAGGTACCTAAAATACAATAACTAAAAATATTTTATACACCAACAGTTCTATACAGAATTGTCTCGAGTTTCATAAAAGCTTGTTCTAAGTAAATGTAAGACTTAAAAGGCCAATTACCGCACAATTTGCTCGCCCCCTCTGTCCTGAGGGGCCCGATATAAAATTATTGCCTTGAGAATTGCGATCTATGATCTGAGATTGCTCCCTTTAAAGAAAAGAAAGAAAGTGATTTTTTTCAATCTTAAGAGGATTAGCTGTTCATTTAATACAGTACTGAAGTTCTGGATCCTTATTTCATTTTCTATTACTTAAGCTGCTTGAGCTTTATCTCTATATAATTAGTTTAGTGATGCTTTATGGAACGAAATGTACAAAAGCGTACTGAAAGGCAACATTTTATGTAGCGGTAAGTTGTATACTCAGTGCATTACTTAGTACATACGTCTCGATATCATAACTGAATATAAGCTTATTGATTTGAGAAAAAGTATATTTCAAAATTTTGTGAACCAAATCTTAGAAAAAAATAGACGAAAACAAGTTTGCAAAGGAACATACTATTACGCAGTTTAACAGTGTTTTACTAAATGCATATGAAATTATATACGGTATTTATAAGAATAACACAATTTTTAAAATTTTTGTCTGTCTGTCTCTGTCTTTCTGTTTGTTCCGGCTAATCTCTGAAACAGCTGGACTGATTTAGACGGGACTGTCACTGGCAGATAACTGATGTTATAAGGAGTAACTTAGGCTACTTTTATTTTAGAAAAAGAATTAGGGTTCCGCTCAAAAAAATTAAAACGTATCTAAGGACGTAAGTCGCTAGTTTGGAAATAAGACAGAAATTCCATAAAAGGACTGTCTGTAATAACTATTACAATTATAACGTTGCAAACATCTTAATCTCTCTTGTGACCATGTTTATTGTATGTATACTATGTTAACCAAAAAACACAATATCCGCGTAAACCTGAAAAAGTTATTAGTTTTTACCATTTTTTTCCACAGGGGCTTTTCTAGTACCATACTGTATCATGCTGGTGGTGGGTGGCATTCCTCTCTTTTATATGGAGTTGGCACTGGGACAATTTCATCGAAAAGGTGCCATCACATGTTGGGGCAGACTTGTACCACTTCTTAAAGGTAGGTAAAATCATACTATAGATGTTTATATATTATAGTATAAATAAGACTTGTTATTATGTGTTATTGGCTGTGAACTGTGAACTTTTAACTTTGATAGATATTTATTATGGAATTGTTCCAAACAAAACCTTAGTCAATATAAAAAAATTGAGTAAAATAAAGTTATTAAAAATAAATTTATCTTATAATGGAAAGTTTTATAATTTTCCTGTTATTAGGATTACATCAGTTTTTTATCGAAATGTAAGCAATTTATGAGTTATGGCCACTTAGTCCAGTCATGTGGCAAGAGAATAAGGCATGAGCGCTCAATGTCTTAGCGATCTTGATTTATAGCGCTTAAATTTACGGACATAAAAGACAGAAATAAAAGCGAAAATATATCGTAATATTAGAGCTAAGTAAAAACTCTAGTTTAAAACGTTACAAATATTTAGGCAGTTAAATGATGAGACCAAAATTTATACTGCGTTTGTAATGCTACATCACAATTTGGCTGCTTTTTCTAAATTCTGTTTATGGTAATTTTATCGTCATTTCACCATAGCCACTCCACCATAGACTATAACATTGTTCATAGAATAAAATAAAGATCATATCATGCGTCGCGATCCCAAGGCTTGCACTTAACATCCATAATTGACACCATTTCTCGGTCCCCCCTTAAGTGCTTCATACGCTTTCAAAAGACTGCAGATTTGCGAGGTCGGCTTATGGCCGGCGATTTCATTTCACTTGTCACGTCGTAGCTAAGTGCCGCCGAGTGAACGACGATGGTATGATTTAAAGAATAAAATTGGTAATGGAGTGGAAAGTAGGAAGTTTTTGGGCATATTTTTTTAGAAAGGGTTCGCCCGATTGTGTTATTAGTCCGGGAGGTAGCGTTGCAATTTTTCTAGGAATTTTATACCGAATGAATTTTATTTCAAACAGTTGTTTAATGGTCAGAAATAAGTAAAGTGAGCGTCAGTTGTCGCACTAGCGGTGGAGCTAAAGGAGACAGCATGATAAAGTCATTGGAAAATAATCTGCTCGGATGATTTTTATACCGAGCAAAAATGTATTAAATTATTGTTTCAATAACGTTTTTAAAAAAAATAATCGTCAGCTGTATTGACGAGGGGGGGTTATATGTCAGTCACGTGCATGAACCCCATTGAAAATTTGACAAATAAAGTTATTTTATACCTTATAAAATTTATACATCTGAATTTTTATACTTTTAAAATAATAAAGAAAATCGTCAGCTGTATTTTTGACGGGGGTAAGACCGTCAGTCAGCGTAATAAACATTTTGCGCGCTCAATGCATTTGAACGTTGCATAGTCTCTTTGAAAAATAAACTGACGATCTTTACACCCACAACCAATCAGCTGACGATTAATTTTTGGTTTTTTAATATTTAAATTATCTTATCCTTTAATTTCAATAAGTATAATATTAATTTAATATAAATAATACAACATTATATTTATTAACTTTGTGTCGGTTTCAAGTTATATACATAAATATTTATTTATTAGAAACAAAATACTAATTACTTAAAAACAATTATTTTTATTAATAAACAAAAATAAGACAAAAAAACTTAGATTTCTATAAATACATAAATTCTTATTCTACTTCTTCATATAAATCTTCTGCTGTGTCTGTGTTATAACTATCACTTTCCCTTTCTTTCACCAACTATCATCTGAGCTGTCGATGATGAGATTTCGTTCTCCTTCGAATTCTTCTGCATCATCTTCGATATTGTCTGATGTTTCAATAACATTACTTTCGACGTTTTCTGTAAAAAAAAGTGTTAATTTGATATGTTTATCCACTTGACTTTTATTTAACTTCAATGTGATATAGAAAAACATAGATAATTTTTTTTTTAAATTTATCATATAAATCAAATATAATGTTTTTGGAGTATAATAATATAAGAGAATTTAATGTACGTTTTGAAATAAGCTAAAATAATTTTTTTCAGGGGGTTCAGTAGCATTAAAAATTAGAAAAAAATTCTGACTCGAGATTTAACTCGTCTGTACAACACAATTTATACCTGTGTTAGTTCTCTTCCCCCTCCGATTTCACGTCTCTCTCTCTTTCTCTATTTTTCTTACAATGAAAGGATCTTTTTGAAACGGACAAAGAATATACGCAGGTCAAATACCCATACATTGCTCACAAGACGTATCTCAACGTTTGAAAACGTTATATCTATACTCCAAAAATCAAAGCTTCACTGTTAACTTTAGTTCACTGAGTTACTAATAATGATATTTAATTATTAAATAAAAAGCTTTTAATAACTAATATTTTTAACTTACCTTGATTCATGAGATGATGGTTCAGACCCACCACTTGAACGATATTTTTTTTGTAATGCTGTGAATAGTTTGTAACACTTTGAATGACATTTTTGTTTATCATTTACATCCACTGGCACTTTAGCATCGTTCATTGATAAATTATTATTTTTTCGTATATCTAGAACTAGCGACTCACCCTCGCTTCGCTTCGGGTTCGTCCCTAGACAAAAACAAATCTATCCCACGGGACCCGTACACTTTTCCGGGATGATATATAGCCTATAGCCTTCCTTAGTTAACGGGCTATCAAATGCAAAAAGAATTTTTCTAATCGGATCAGTAGTTTCTGAGATTAGCGCGTTCAACCAAACAAACAAACAAACAAACAAACAAACAAACAAACAAACAAACTCTTCAGCTTTATAATATTAGTATAGATAGTTTTACACTTTTTTAAAAAACTTGGAGTGAACGAATGAAGCGGTTCATTTTTTTTAAAACAAAATACACAAATTGGTTTTGTTTTCGCGGACATTTTGGAGACTATACCTTTCGACAGGATAGCACAACAGAAACTAAATAAACTAGTCGAAAACTCTGCAGCAGAGGGTAGTATTTCTCTTTTATTCATATGAGTGTGTCTCACTCCATTAGGGTATACTTACTATAGTCGATTCTAGCTGAAGGCCAGAATAATAATTTTTAGGAAAGGTATGTTAGAGTAGTGAGACTTTTACTGCTTAGAATTCCTTGATGCTACAGTACATATTAATATAATTTGAAACCGACACAAAGTTAATAAATATAATGTTGTATTATTTATATTAAATTAATATTATACTTATTGAAATTAAAGGATAAGATAATTTAAATATTAAAAAAACAAAAATTAATCGTCAGCTGATTGGTTGTGGGTGTAAAGATCGTCAGTTTATTTTTCAAAGAGACTATGCAACGTTCAAATGCATTGAGCGCGCAAAATGTTTATTACGCTGACTGACGGTCTTACCCCCGTCAAAAATACAGCTGACGATTTTCTTTATTATTTTAAAAGTATAAAAATTCAGATGTATAAATTTTATAAGGTATAAAATAACTTTATTTGTCAAATTTTCAATGGGGTTCATGCACGTGACTGACATATAACCCCCCCTCGTCAATACAGCTGACGATTATTTTTTTTAAAAACGTTATTGAAACAATAATTTAATACATTTTTGCTCGGTATAAAAATCATCCGAGCAGATTTTTTTCCAATGACTTTTTCATGCTGTCTCCTTTAGCTCCACCGCTATCGGAGCAGCTGACGTTCGGAGCTGTTATGTGATGGGGGAAAACTATTATTATTATGATTTTCAGCCTGTATAAAATGACTCGCTCAACTATAGCGCTACCTCCCGGGCTATATCGTTCTCTTGCTAGCAATAGGTATTGTTCCTTTCGCCTTCCGCCCATAGATCTATTTAGTTTTCAAACAGGTTGTTGTATTTGAATATTATATTTTATTTATTAATTTATGTACCATAAAATATATGTTATACAAAATAAAGTACAGAATGTCGACAAAGGATAACTTATCTCTTTAAGAGATTTCTACCAGCAACCCTTCAATAGTAAGAAAATAAGTTAATTTGTTATATTTTATAAACTTAATACTAAAATATAACAACTAAATATTATAATTATAGAAAAGAACTGTATTATTTAATTTATTTTTGTTCTATTTTTATTAAAGAAATAAACAGTGTTTATAAATGTTCATACAATAGTATTTATAAACATTACATAGACCAATAAAGTTACCACTGATACATAAATCATATCGTCTATCGAGCGGTGTTAGTAAACAACTAAAAAAACACTACATATAAAATTTTAACAAAAACCAAGAAAATCTACAAACAGACGCAAAACATTATAAAATTAATCTACAAAAACTAACTTAACATCATTAACAAAAAAGATGTATACTTACTTAACAGTAAGAAATGTCTTTTTATTGTATTTCATTTGATATCTTCTAGAAAAAAAAATTAATAAATTTCAATATAATATGTACACATGAAAACCTAATTATTCCAATTAATTAGGTATCGGGTATGCGGTAGTTTTGATAGCGTTCTACGTGGACTTCTACTACAATGTCATAATCGCTTGGGCACTTCGATTCTTCTTTGCATCCTTCACCACTTTGCTTCCTTGGACCAACTGCAACAATGATTGGAATACACCATCTTGCCAACCGGTGAGATAATTTAGATTTTAAGTACTTATCACTACTTATGAACACACTTACATTCATATATCTAATTAGCCTTTATTAATTTATACTTTGCTAATGTATATTTGTGTAATGTATATTAAAGGCAGCGGTAGCCCAGTGGTAACGCGTTCGCTTGGGAAACCGAGTAAATTGGGTTCAAATCCCGGGTCTCGCACCTCTGATATTTTCATGTGCGAATCATTTCTAATTTGATTACCAATTGCCTTACGGTGAAGGAAAACATCGTGAGAAAACCTGCATGTCTGAGAGAACCTAGCAAGTTTTCAAAAGACAACAAGTGAAGTCCGCCAATCCGCACTTGGACAGCGTGGTGGACTATGGCCTGATCCCCCTCGTACTGAAGGGAGGAATTTGCAAAGTAAGCTTTGCAAATTGATAGGTATCAAATCACAATATTTGCTTTTGTATGGCGTCGTTATAATACCTACTTTAAACAAAAAATATTATTTCGTTTAAAAATATGACTTAGATGCAAGAATAATCACTTCTTCAGTATTATTATTATTTTTCAATAATTCTATAAATAAAATTATGAATTATGTCTGTAGTTCGAAGCTAACTGGACGTTGATAAACGCAAACGAAACAAGCCACAATTCGTCTGAGCCAGAATCACAGACCGCGCCATTCACATCTGCAGCATCAGAATACTTTAAGTAAGTCACACTTTATGTAAAGCTAACAAATTTTATATAAAACACATTTTATGATAAAAAATTTTATAAATAAGAGGCACACTACGTGAAGCGGACATGTAAAAAATATTCACTTTTCCGATTTACATATTAATCCTCAACAATATCCATTTCTTGTCCGCTTAGCGTGGAATGCCCCATAGACCTTAAGTAATATTGAAATTGTCAATTATTAAAAATATTTGACACCGTGCGAGTACACAATTATGGCCTAATATTAAATTCTGTAGCTTTCTCTATACTGCTCTACATTCTTTACTTCCAACGAAATCTAAGGGTGCTTAACTAGTTTACTAGATTGAGATAAATATCTATTTTACAAAGTAATTACTACTTAAATTTACGCGAATATTTGACGTTTATAATTTATTTTAACAAATAACATGTTAGTTATGCTACTAAAGAAGAAAAAAAGATATTATGCGTTTTTAGTGTAATAACTAGAGCCGCTAAGCACATGCCTGTTGTGTGAACGATACAGTAGTATTTTGTGGATATTTTTAATGTATGTTGTCTATAACATTATTGTAAAGTTCAAAATATAATTGCATTCTAACTATATTAAATAAAAAGTCGAAATCACAAAGGGAATTAAAAAAAATTATATATTTTACGTAAACTTTTATGATAATAAAATATATATTTATAAAATATGTATCATAATTCATATAGATCATTCTTCAGTGCTGATCTTGTCTGTATGTTTTTTCTGTGCTTTATATTACAGTCGGGCCATATTAGAACTTCATAGAAGTGAGGGCTTACATGACTTGGGCGCCATAAAGTGGGACATGGCTCTGTGTCTCCTCGCAGTTTATATTATTTGTTACTTCTCACTATGGAAAGGCATCAGTACATCTGGGAAAGTATGTAATTTATGTACAACTTCTATTTAATTTTAATTTTGTACTATCAAAGTAAGAAATACATATAATAAAATTGTAACTAAGCCGAATCTGTACATTATATATTTTTTGAAAAATCTTATTCGAATAGACATTATTATCGATACAGAGACCGAATCTATAGTTTTTAGAATTTTTGTCTGTCTGCCTGTTACCGCATCACAAAAAAACCACTAAAGGGATTTTGATGAAATTTGGTATGGTGTTAGCTTATTATCCGGGTTAACATATAGGATACTTTTTAACGCGGGAAAATATCTAAATTCTGAGAAACTGAGCGTTAAAACGTAACTAGGGACGAACCCGAGCGGAGCGAGGGTGAATTGCTAGTAGTATATAATATCATTACGTCTATTACGCACTATTTTTTAAGTATATACATATTTCATTTGACTGGAAGAGATCTCTTTAAAAGATGAATCCACTTGTGCCTACTACATTTTCATATTACATATTGTACTACTTAGAGTGACGATATACGTAAAGTTAATCGATCTCAGTTTATATCGAGATCAGTGGCGTACCATAGGAGAGGTCTATGTCCAGCTGTAGACAAAAAACGGTTGATTATGATGATGATGATGATTTGGTTGTAATATTTTTTGTCTTTGTCGAGAATCATATGATTTCCTGTTGCAAATCTACTATTACCTATATTAAAACATAATTAAGGTGACGAGGTTCTCTCGAAACTAAGTAAAATATACATAGTATATTATATTGGAATCAATACGATTTAAAGAAATCGATGAAGGATTAAATATTGGATTTTTATTATAATATATTATTTTTCAGGTTGTTTGGTTCACGGCGTTATTTCCATATGCAGTTCTTCTAATACTCTTGGTGCGAGGCATCACTCTTCCAGGTTCCGCTACAGGCATTCAATACTATCTAAGCCCTAACTTCGAAGCCATTACACAACCGCAGGCAAGCTATGACATTCTTCTTTTATATATACATGTGGCTGACTCACATTTATAAAACATTAAATATTTAACATAAATACATAAACATAACAATTTTTACACAATATAATATATAAATAAATTCACACACCTTACACACATACACCTACCTAATAGTAAATAAATAATATTAAATAAATAATAAACAAAATACGCATATATATCTATTTTGAATTTGAGCCTCACGGACAGATGGTCGAGGTGACGTAGCAACGATCTTTCCTCCCGCGCACCTCAGTGTTTACCGTTAGCGGCGCCCGCGCATCAGCTGACAATCTTTTAATCAAGTTAAAAGTTGTAACTCCAGAGTCCAGACAGTCGCAATCCGCACGCTAGACGAGAGACACGTACTACTCGCTTACGCGCCATTCCTAGCTTACGTACCTAATCGTTATAAGCTCCGTAATTTAATGTATTTTTCTTCTATTATCTTTGTGCTTTCGTTCTTTCTGTCGTGTAAACTATATGAACTATCTATCCGCTTTGCTCTTTCTCCTTCTATCTTTTGTGGGTGTAAAAATAGTGCAATAAAGACTGTGAATTGTACATAGACTTTTAATTAATCTCTCGTATAAAAAATACGCCAACTCGACAACACAGATAGCACGCACAACACCCCCACATACATATATATAAAATCTTTTATATATATATAGATATATGTATACAGTATAAGTAATAATCTATATAGTAATATATCTATGTATGTATTTACGGAAAACTATGCATGTAATTTAAATAAAAGATGAAATATTTGTTTATAAACTTTATTGCTTTTGAATTCATATCAATATTTTTAATATAATTTCTTTTTGATTAAGAAAATAATTATTAAAAAGTACAAATATTGATGGGAAATTCAAACTAATTGAAACGCACGCCATTGGTCATACTGAATATGATGTTAAAGTATTATAATAACATAGCGATTAGTGATTTTGTCGCTACAAACTGCTAAAGTCGTTTTACAATTATATAACGATAGCGACTCACCCTCGCTTCGCTTCGGGTTCATCCCTAAACAAAAACAAATCTATCCCACGGGAACCGTACATTTTTCCGGGATGATATACAGCCTATAGCCTTCCTCACTTAACGGGCTATCTAATGCAAAAAGAATTTTTCAAATCGGATTAGTAGTTTCCGAGATTAGCGCGTTCAACCAAACAAACAAACAAACAAACAAACTCTTCAGCTTTATAATGTTAGTATAGATGATAGATAATTGTAAAATAAATATATCAGAACATCGAAGGTATAATAAAATATAGAAACTAATGAAAGAAAATGTATAGCAAATTGTAATTTACTGTATCTCTTCAGTTAATTTAAAGTACTTATGCATTGGCAGACTATGTTAGTATGTACTGTGTAGGTATTGAATGCTGTAGATAACGGTAATGTTGATGAAAAACCCCAAGTTGAGCGTGAACTACAAACACTGGATTTCATACCTCTGATATTTTCAGTGGCTTAAATTGTGATAAAAGATATGAATAATTCATCATTATCATATAACATATTTATTTACTATATTATTTACTATATAACAGATTTACTTTATTTATTACTAACTAACTATTATGTGTCTTCATTTTATAGGTGTGGGTGGACGCAGCAACTCAAGTCTTCTTTTCCTTGGGTCCAGGTTTCGGCGTACTCTTGGCTTACGCATCTTACAATAAATATCACAACAACGTTTATCAGTGTGTATTCATTATTTATTTTTAACTACTGACATTTTCTGTAGTCTTTTTGTATAATAAATACTAGCGACTCACCCTCGCTTCGCTCGGGTTCGCCCTTAGCTAGCTTCCCAATATAAACTTTCATCCGGCTGTCATAGTCATTTTTATCGATACAGAGACCGAATCTATAGTTTTTACAGTTTTTGACTGTCTGTCTGTGATCGCATCATGAGAAAACCATTGGACAGATTTTGATGAAATTTGGTATGATAGCTGATTATCTGGGTCATATAGGGTAGTTTTTACTACCCTACTGGGGGAAAGTATCTTATCACTGAGCTATACTAAACGTTAAAACGTAACTAGGGAATAACCCGAACGGAGCGAGAGTATTTCGCTTCCTAAATTATATCTGGAAAACAAATAACCTTTCATTTACAGGGACGCTATACTAACAAGCGTGATTAACTCTTGCACGTCATTCGTGGCGGGTTTCGTTATATTCAGCGTGTTAGGGTACATGGCGCACGCGTCGGGCAAGCACGTGCGGGACGTGGCCACGGAGGGCCCGGGGCTCGTTTTCATCGTATACCCGGCCGCCATTGCGACGATGCCGGGCTCTACTTTCTGGGCTTTGATATTCTTTATGATGCTGTTGACTTTGGGATTAGATAGTTCTGTAAGTATGTTGATATATATGTATGTGTTCTTGCATATGTTGAAGGTTTATGATGATTGTATTGATTTGTAATGAAATTGCATCGTTCGAGGAAATTATATTATTTAAAATTGATGATTTATGAGTAATTATGCTTTACAATGGATAATTTATAGTGTCTAAATGAATACGTATATAGTCCGTATTTAGTAGTGTTATTAATATATGTATAATGTCTACACTTATAAATATGAGCAGAAGTTTTTTTGGCTTAACCAACTTATACATATGATTCAATATAATATACATATAGTAAATAATTTTTAAATAAATCTTTATTTACGGTGAAGGAAAACATCTTAAGGAAACCTGCATGTCTGAGAGAACCTAGCAAATTTTCCAAACATATGCTCAGCCCGCCCGCACTTGGCTAGCGTGGTGGACAATGGCCTAATCCCCCTTGTATTAAAGAACGGCCTATGTCCAGCAGTGAGATTTTAAAAAATGGCTAAATACGAACACAAATCTATATTTAGCATTATAACAACACATTACATTATTTTAAATAAAACTATCTTTTCGAATTTTTTCGCTGATTTATTTTGACTTCTTGCTCCCGAAGTTTCGAATGCTTTACAGCAATCATGGTCACGAGAGAGACTAAGGTATTAGATGTCTCAAACATATTATTTAATTGTTACAAATAAAGATAGTTTTATTTAAAATATGTGACATATTCGCGTAAATCTAAGATAGTATCACAAGTTATTATTTCAGTTCGGTGGTTCAGAAGCGATAATAACAGCACTAAGCGACGAGTTCCCACCAATCGGCCGTCACCGAGAACTATTCGTAGCGTGTCTCTTCACGCTGTACTTCTTCGTGGGTCTTGCGTCATGTACTACTGGCGGCTTCTATGTTTTCCAACTGCTTGATAGATACGCGGCTGGCTACTCCATGTTGGTCGCTGTGTTCTTTGAAGCGATCGCTGTGTCCTGGATTTATGGTAATGATCTAATCTTTAACGTTAAATGTTTAATATATTTGATATGATTTTTTATATCACTACATAGTATAAAACAAAGTCGCTTCCCGCTGTCTGTCCCTATGTATGCTTAGATCTTTAAAACTACGCAACGGATTTTGATGCGGTTTTTTTTTTAATAGATAGTGATTCAAGAGAAAGGTTTGAATGTATAATACATGCGTATTATAGTATAGAAAAGTCGAGAAATTCAAATATTTGTATTTCATACTAAGTGTTATAACGTACTTAGGGACAATCTCGAGCGTATTATAGTTAAATCAGAGATATTTTTTAAGCCTTCAATTGTTATGAAATCTAAAATATTTGTTCTAGTTCCAATTCTATCATATAAATAGATATCCTATTTATGCAATAATTGATAAAATTCATATGAAAAGTAGATACCGCTCTGGATATTTATTATGTAGTATGTAACTTAAAAAGTTTAGGTTCATGAATGTTTTTCTGTTAAGAAATTCTCATTAAAATGCTTGAAAAATTGGTAATGTTAAACTTCTGTACCTTGAGGAACACCTAAATCTGTCTTAATTCTTCTAAGGATTTCAAGACTTTGAGATGAGGAATAGTAAGCAACACACTTGTAATAGAATATATCAATAGTATCGGCTGTCATGATAGAAATTAAGTCAAGAAAGCTTTATTACTTAGCCTTTTAGCTTTTATAGCATTTTATACTTTTAAAAATTCAAATTTTTATTTATTTATTTATGTACCAAGAAAAAAAACCATATAAAATAAAAAAAAACAGGTACCATATTGTGTACAAAGGATGACTAATTTCTTTAAGAGATCTCTACCAGAAACCCTCGAGCGTGAGCATTAAAATAATAATGAGGTGCGCTGTAGTTACAAACTACAAACATTAATAATTTATTATATAAATATATACATAAACAAACATACATACGTACGTACATTACATACATACACATACTTCAAGAAATACATTATAATATTTTTTTATTTTACTTATTTAGTGGCAATTACAATATTACAATTTATTATTATATTAGAGTACAATAGTTAATAGCTAATTGCATTACCTTGTAAGGTGAATACCACATGCAAAGATGGAGATTTTATAAAATGTTTACATTATGTCTGTTACAATGATAAATTAAATATAATAATTCTTTTTAAAGGTACGGAAAGATTTTGCGAAGACATCCGCGATATGATCGGTTTCCGACCAGGTTTATACTGGCGTATTTGCTGGCGTTTCGTCGCTCCCGCCTTCCTCCTCTTCATCACGGCGTACGGCCTCATGGACTACGAGCCGCTGCAGTACGACAACTACGTGTACCCGGGCTGGGCGAATGCCTTGGGATGGGCTATAGCGGGTTCCAGCGTCATATGTATACCGGCGGTCGCCATTTATAAGATTATTACTACGAAGGGAACGTTTTTTGAGGTAAGTTCTTTTGTACATATATAGTATCCATACTAATATTATAAATGGGAAAGTATTTTTGTTTGTTTGTTTGTCCTTCTTTCACGTCGTAACAGAATGACGGGATGGCGTGATTTTTTGTGTGAAGATAGTTGAAAAGCTGTAGAGTGACATAGGTCACTTTTCATTGTGGAAGATTATTTCACTTAAACGGGGAAACACATTATATAATACAATCAAAAAAAAATGTGATCAGAATGACTTTAAACTCGAATTAAAGAATTACGTGTTTTAGTATTTTTCAAAATTCATCCCATAAGAGGGCAAAACAGGGCATGAAAGTTTGTATAAAGCCTAGCTTTTTAGTTTTTTTTTGTAGTTTTAGCGCGAGCAAAGCCGCGGGTAATGCTAGTATATTATATATGTATTTATTGAATTTTACAAAATTATTACGAGAATTGTATCGCTTTGTACAAGTTATTTAGAATAGGGATCATACTTAAAGGATTTTGTTCGTTAGTTATGAATTTAGGAATATATTTTTAATCTTCTACGTATTAAGTAGTATATTTTTAAATAGTGATGCAAGTATTTAGTAGTAATACAAAAGTGTTTGTTAATCTTCCTTTGGCATAGAGGTAATACCTACAAGGGGCTGGAGAGCTAAGGAATTTTTGTATTTCTAATATATAGATAAAAAAAATAAGGCCAAATTAAAATAAATTATAATTTTAAACTGTAACTTCCAGCGGCTAACGATCCTAACAACGCCATACGCGGACACACAACACACAGTACATAACGGGGTAGTTGTATCTGAGAGCGGGGGTGTAAGGCTAGCCTCGGCTGCCAACACCCCGGGGACTCCCCCCGCCCCGCTCACCCCCGCCACCCCCAACGCACCCCCCGGACAGCCCGCGCTTGTCTGAGCGGCACTGTCCTTCGACATCTACTATGTATAGACAAAAATAAACTGTTTTGTGTGTGGTAGTGTTACTGTGGGCGTTTTCCAATTACAGCACTAAAGCGCATTATGCGGTATAATGCTCAACTTCGAATTTTTCAACTACAACAACGCTCCATACAAGCGAGCACTTTGAAAAGTACTACTTTGGCGTGTGCGAAAAAAAAGTAGTAGAAAATATAAGTAGTGTTTTTTCGCGTTATTCGTGTTTGTGCGGCAAAGTGCGGCATTATGCTCTGTAATTGGAAAACAGGGTGTGTTTACTCTTTAGTACGAGTTAATGACATTTGAGAACGAAATTCAAACGTGTTACTTGAAATATAGCATAGATGGCGCCACAAATGTATGAGATTGAGAAGAAAATAATTATGTTAATACTACAATTTTAACTTAACCGAGCAAACTTAAAAAAAACGATATTTTCTTATGGCGCCATTACTGGCGAAAAGTCACCGTAAGTCTTCTTCTTTCCAAATCTCGATTTCCTTCTCGAATGTCATGAATACTTCTTAGAGTACCTACGTATTAAATATTTTCATGTAAGCTATGTGTGACACTCATTTGATAATTAATTTTGATTGTATCCATTAAATAAAACTTTCATTATATCATTATTTATATATAATCGACTTTTACGTCAGTGTTTATTAAGTAGTTATGTAGTAAATGCTTTAAGTGAAAAATAGTATATTATTATATTATATTCAAAGTATAACTTTGAATATAATATTATAATACCCACCACTGGAGTGAAATTAAAAAAAAAACTTGAAAACATCTTTTATCGTGAATCTAAAATAGATATATAAATGTATATCATTGGCAAAGGATGAAGGTGGTATTCTAATTAGAATCTTGTATTTATATAGCATTACAAATATTTTAAAATTTAATAATAATAAGTAATATATTAATAACTAGATCACTTTTCTCTATTACTTAAAATTAAATAATCGAGCTGTTTAATTAGAAAAATAGTTATTTTATTTATAGTTAATGTGCATGCGTCTAACGTGCTTTACGCGATTCTCATATACATATTGTGAGAATTATGTACGTATTGTGTTAAATAAGCAATATATAATAATAATAAGTTAATCAGCGCCTACTTTTGGGTATATAATAATAGAAAAAATATTTTTTAACGCTTCGTAGATACTTCGACGTGTATCTTACACGTTGTTTTGCTTATTACTAAGTCAATAAAGATAAGCAAAATTTATTGGTAGCATGTAATATAAAATAATTATTAACATGCATTTTACTTCCTTCTTCAAGTTAGATTGCATAGCCCTGTTGAAAAACTCCAATAGGATACCATCAAAAGCAATAAAAGCCACATAGAAACCTATAAATATTTGTTGGTTTCTATGTGGCTTTTGTCGCTGTTGATGGGATCCCATTGGAGTTTTTCAACAGGGAGATCTATATACGGCTTATTTAGTATCGATACTACAAATTATTGCTATGTTGTCTAATAAACTATTTATTCCATAAAATTTAGGATTATATTTAATGTTTATAAAAAAAATTCGATATATAAGCATATAATATTATTAAAAATATTTAAATATTATAGCAAAATACATATACTTATCCATACCTATAATATAGCTAAGTAGTTCAAAAATTTAATTATTATAGTAATAAATAATACTGTATTTATAATTATAAAACTTTTCAAACACATTTCTTCTCTTTTACAAACTTAAGCAAATTTAAAATTCTGTAGAAGTAAGTCTGTAAAACTGGTAATTCAGCAAACCGTCGGAAATTTTTAGATGTAGTTATAATAATATTGGGGTTTGCCATACACGAGCAAAAAAGTACTAATTATCTATGGATCCACTCTATTTCAAAATTATATTACAACATCTGCCTTAAATAGGCAAATACATATATAAATTTTATATAGATAGTATATTTTTGTTTATAAGTATCAAATCTATGCTGATAATATAAAGAGGTAAAATTTGTGAGTTTGTGAGGTTATAAGGGCTAATCTCTAGTTCTACTGAACCGATTTAGATGAAATTTGGTACAAAGATAGTTTGAAACCCTGGAAAGGACATAGGATACTTTTTATCCCGG
Organism: Argynnis bischoffii washingtonia; assembly: GCA_033884665.1. NCBI lineage: Eukaryota > Metazoa > Arthropoda > Insecta > Lepidoptera > Nymphalidae > Argynnis > Argynnis bischoffii. The sequence goes on along the minus strand of CM066616.1, from coordinate 4,380,618 downwards.
AAATCATCCCTTAATGGGGTGAAAATGGGGATAAAAGTTTGTATGGGGAATCAATATATATAAAAATGCAATAAGATATGGATATATAAATAGGTATGTCATTTATTTAAAAAGCTTTTTGACTCGTGTATGAGCAAGTCCTTAGCCAAAGAGCAAAAAGGTTGACGCTGGAACAATTAGTCTATTATGAGTCGCTACACAGATCCCTGAAGCTGTAGTTATCTCAACCCCCAATCATTAGGATTTCCTTTTAATTACATAGGCTTTACAAAAGCATTTTTCTTACTTATTATGTACGTCTATGAATACTTCCTATTCAGACTATTTTTAAGATATAGATTAATCATTTATATATAATATATAAGAAATTGTATTACAATTTTGAATTATTATTACAAATTATTTGGTAGCTTCTGAGTTTAATTGTATTTAGTAATAAGGTCATTCTGATCTTTAATATCGATTAAATCGATTAATTCGTTTAAAAATAAAAAAAACATGCTGTGTAGATAATAGAAAAGTAGTATAAGTAATTTAGTCAGTGTTAAAAAGTTCATATACCCACATATTAGCTCGTAAAGTATATATTTTTAGATTTGATGTCTATCTGTAACCGTAATATATTATTCATGTTTGTCTCTTAACTCTTTGAATCTCTTAATGTTGTGATGAATATATATAAGTGCTCCATTTTTTATTAAAATTTTTAAAGATAATTAAAAAATATTTTTTGGCATATTTTTATTGTACTATTCGTCACTCCGTCCTGGGCAATGCGGATTGAGGAATTGTACAGAAAAGTTTTAATATGTTTTAAATAGGTATATAAGTTGGACATGAACACGCTCCACGCGACGTTCTTACTTTTATAATATACGAGTACAACCAATTATCTTAATTACAAAAATATTTTATCAATATTGTATTTTGAATTTTTGAAATATAACGCTTGTACTAGTAGCACATTTGTAATAGTTTGCTTCTAATAAATAAAAAAAAATAGTAAAAATCATCACATACATATATCATAACAACGATATGTTATTATGTAGCTGTGCCAAGATTTAAATAAAAATAATTCTATGTTAATTCTCGATGTAATATCTATATTGTGTATCGGCTATTTGTAGTTGTTGATGTTGCAATCAATTGTCATACCAGCCATTATGACCATTGATGATAGAATAAATTTATTCATACTTAATGTAAGACGTGTTTTATTTCACATTTAACATATAAATATATACATAAACACATATATTCGAATCTTCATAATTTAATTTATTTTGATCATACTTTCTTAGATTTACGCGAATATTAGACATTTAAATAAAACTATCTTTTCGGATTTTTTTCGCGGATTTAACTTGATTTTTGTTTCCCGACGCGACGTTTCGATTGCTTTACAGTAATCATGGTCACGGGAGAGACCATGATTCGGGGTCGGGTAACAAAAACCAAAATAAATCCGCGAAAAAAATCCGAAAAGATAGTTTTATTTATTTTGATCAATCTAAAAACAAAACGCGATAAGTACATATGTAACTACATGAAATTAACTTATTGCAATATTATATAATAATATAGAGAAAAATATTCTATAAATATATTTAACTAGGATGGTTGACCCTATGACCCTAGGCACCGGTTGTTGATACTTGATCACTTACAAGTTGCAGCATTAAGATTTCCCCCCACTGTCTGTTTCTTTTTATGTTGGCCGTATGTTGTGGCAATCACCTTGCCAGTTGCCACTAGAAAGAAAAAAAACATTGTTTCACTTCCGCTTGTCAATGGCACTTGCCGTTCAGCCCACAGAGATAATTGTAGTCTCCTTAATCTTTGGAGATAGTACACATAGCGTAGGCAACTGCCAATCAGCACTTTATGTGGCGGTGAGGCGCGGAGAAATATCTGCCTAATTTCTATCTTTGTTTCATGACGCATGCGCATTTGTAGACTGTATAAAGCGTATAACTCAAATAAAAAGAAATGCACAATAAGTAAGGAAGAATTAAATTGTTATAAAAAAATATCTTAATTTTTGTAATAAATATGTAATAGTTTACAAAATTAATTTTTATTTGTTTTTTTTATAAATTTAATGCAACTGGTTATTCTTTGTCTCTTTCTATCGGGACAAGCAATAAACCACCAAAAAGTTGTTTCGACCGATAAGATTATTTTATTTTCAACTAGCGACTCACCCTCACTTCGCTCGGGTTCGTCCCTAGGTACGTTTTAACGGGTAGTATAGCATAGTCTGTATTATACATGTACAATGTACATACATATGTTTTTTTATTATTAGAATAAAAATAGTAATTGCGAATGTACCTTAGGAGATAGACAAACTATTGCGAAATTGTCCGTATAACTTTTTAAGACCTACAATTTTCTAGTACATTGTTTTGATGTATCTCTTAAGGTTATTAAGTGATTATCTTAATGATATTAGTTAAGCCAGCGTAGCCGTATAAATTTCTAAGGACGACTCGATAGAATCAGCCATTGCGTTATACCGCGGAAAAGAAAAATGTACCTATTTGTAGTAAAAAGTATCCTAAATGTTGACCCGAGTAATAAGTTATCACTATACAAAATTTAGTTAAAATCGGTTCAGTACTTTTTGCGTGAAACGCGCACATCGATTTGACTAAGTTAGTTTTATATAATTATCTATAGATAAGAATAGGTATTGCGAGTGTACCTTAAGAGATAGACATATACTGTTGCAGATTTTTCTGTTGGCCTTTTGAAGATCTATAATTATTTAGTACATTGTTTTGATATATATCTTAAGGTTTAGCCAGCGGAAGGTTTCTAAGGAGGACTCGATAAAACCAGTTATTGCAATTTCCCGCGGAAAAGAAAGATTTTCATGAAGTAAAAGGTATCCTAAATGTTGACTCGAATAATAAGTTATCACTTCACAAAATTTACTTTTTGCGTGAAACGCGCACAGACAAACAGACAAAAAAATTAATAACTATTGTTTTGGGGGTCTATATTGTATACATAAATAATACGTTACAGTCATATATTTTTTTAATATTTCATGTACAGATTTCGCTAAGTTACTGCTTTATTATAGTATAGATTTGCATTATTTTTGGATAACCTTTGTTGTAAAATGGTTGATTTCAGAGTTGCAATAATTAAAATCGCAATTGACAACATTTCAAACATATTATGAAGCCCCTAAAATAAAAATACTATTTCTTTATTCTCTTATTCTGAGTTCAAAGATTTTTTTTCGGATTTTTTTATTGCTGCGTTTTGGAGAAAAAAAAAATTAAAATATTATGGTGACATGACATCACGAATTAGGTTAAATAAAATGATTGCCTTTGCCTACTAAAAATTCGTGCTTCTAGGTGAAATTATATGTCAAACGTCAATGACGCACCGCACACTTGTCAGTTGTCATTTTGGTCTTTGGAGTTCGTAATTGTTCCTCGAAGTCAAATATATTTGTCATCCATGGTCAAATATAAACAATAAACATACATAACGTCTTTATCTAATAACTGCGTTTGAGCAGTTCTTAGTGTCTTTTTATTAATACATATTTTGCAATAAAATGAATCACCATTAAGCATGGACGCCATACAAGGATATAAAATTTTGTTTTGTACCAGCCTGCAAAAACAATTCTAGAAATACTCGGAAGACAAGAGACAAACATGAGTAGTGTTATGCAGTGCCCATATGACTGAGAGAATATATTAGTAGAAACAGGCTCCCAAGTAAATATTTTGCATGTAGACATTGTTAAAAAATTTAATCAATAATTCTTCTGTGAAACTGAGAAATTTTGATGGTTCTTTTTAGGTTTTACTCAAGCAGAAATATATCTTATAAAAATCATGTCAATCAATCAGCCTATCCCCGTCTACTACTGAACAAAGGTCTTCACCAATGAGTGCCAACCATCCCGGTCCTTGAAAAATTATGTAATGAAAACAATATTTTTTTTGTTATACATTTTGAGAGTATGATTTATAAGCTATGAAACCTCAAAACAATTTTTAATATATAATATAAGCAAGATTGGCATTGATTTTAATAAGAGATATTTACAAACTCCAAACTAATTTTTTTGCATGCATTATTAGCTCTATAACAAGGGAAAAATAATAAAAATAATATATTCATTCATGACAATAGTATATTTAAAAAAAATGGGTCGGTGGAAATTTACATCATTTTGTAATTAGTAGTAACCTAGTAGGAACAAATGAGCAATGGGTTAATAATTTTACTCATTATGGTATTTATTGAAACAATTATTGCTTTTATTCAGACAGGTTTACGTTGCATTTTTAACAATGTATAGTTTAATATCCCTAACATTTAGGGTATTTATCCGCAGAGATCCCCCAATCAGAGGCCATTGACCTTGCCCATCTTTTTTTGGTGGGACAACTGCGAACTTGGACAACCCCTTTTATTTTCTTGTACTACTCCTAAATTACAGAGAGTGAAGGCCAATTCATTTCTAAATGCACCTAAATTGAAGATGTCTTTCATGGGCACATTTTTGGCAATCAAATTTTTTTATATAGTATCCAGGCATTTATTACTGTCAGATTTAAAAGTTGAAAAAAAATGCAAATGTACTATTTTCTTGAATTGAGCCTTATTCTATATCTTCCCAAGAAACTATCCATAAGATCTACTTCCTCCATGTGGGCATTCACTTATAATTTTATTGCATGGGATCTGTATTTTCTCTTTTATTTTTTTGTCATATGTACACACATTATTCAAAGGCAAAGCTCCAACATAGGATGAAAGTAATGTGACAACTCTGTTGTCCTTCCATGCAACTACACTCATATCCACATTTTGAAATGAAGTCACTCTTTCTTCATACGAATCTCTTTAAGTAGATTTACTCATAAGTTGTTTTTTATCAGGTAGTTTTGAATTTGGTATTCTATTTTGTTGAACTGTACCTACTGACAGAATTCCTTGAGTTCCCAAATAGTACACCAATGGCACAGATGTATAAAAATTGTCAAAATTGACAATATGATTTATATATATCTTGGTATACGTCGAACTAAATGGAGTACAACATTGCTGGTGGGGCTCAAATTTCGTTCATTATCAGGTTTATCAATAAGATCCTGCCCAGCATATACTTCAAATTTGTATGCAAATCCTTTAAGACTACACAAAACAAACAGTTTAAAGCCCCACTAATGGGGCTTATATTTGAGGAAATGTGCAACTTTGGTTGCATACATTGGAATTGGTTGCATACATTGCATACACAACTATGGAAAGTAGTTGTTCCATAGCAACTGATTAAAATTTATTATTCAATTCATCAACAACAGGCCGTATTTTGAATAAACGATTATGGCCTGTCTCACCAATTGCCTTGTGGAGGTCATTATTACTAAAATGTAATGATTTTTTATCTGTTCAAAGCTGTTATTGATAATCACTGAATATTAGTTCATAACCATATTTTAGAGACATATATGACCTTGTACTTGGAAAATGCTAAACCAACATATATATTAGTACTCCAAAAAAAAAAAAAGTAATAAATTGTATGCAATAAATTTTTAGGATTTTGCTGTGTGGCATTTATTTGTTTATTTATTTATTTAACACCAACAAGACACACTAACAAAATCATATTAACATAATTACAATAAATAATAAATTCTTAGTGCTGGCTTAATTGCAGGTGTTACACATGTTACATAAAAGATAGACACAAGTAGTGAATTAAATTAAATACAAAAATTATGGGAATATTATATAAATTAAATTGTATATAGATTGAATCAAAAATTAATATAATAATTTAAAACATGCATTTTCTAATTATATTAATAATCATTAAACATAACAATTATAAACTTATTAATTCATTGTTCAATGTTGTATCAGACTAAAACTTATCTCTATTAATTTATTTATTCTTACTAGTAATTTAAAAACATTACCGGTAAAAAAAAATACTTTTTGACTAAGAATTACAATTATTCGATGGGTATAAATGAAATAAATTACCTTTAAATGTTGAATGATTATCTGAAAAAATTATCTGAATTCTTAGTTATTAAGCATAGAGGTTTGTTTGTTCCACTATACTTTTCATGAGATGTTCTATAAAAAACTAATTGAAGCAAGTATATGGAGTATCTAATTCTAATATATCAGGCCCTAAATCAGAACTTCCTAGAAATTTGATTTTAGACTCATCAAAATATTATCATTTTACTGTATTATTTATGATTACTATTTGCTTATGAGTTACATAAGGGCAATATTCAAAATTTTTGTACAGTCACCAAAAAGAAACAAAAATGAATTACGTTACAAAAAGGATTATTGTAACAAAAAGTAAACAAAAAGAAGTTATTAGGGTTATTTCACACTCTAAATAAAAAAATAAATATTTAATTAATTATTATTTTTATTAAGTAACAAATCTACTAAAAGAAATTACAAATCAGATTTATTTATTAGATCTAACATTCTTAGGCTCTTACTCTAAAATCAAAGTGAAATTCAAATCTCTTTTTGAGTACAGTAAGAAAGAAGGAGGCGCTATTCATCACATATAGCCCCATCCTTTTTTTTACTATACTCAAGCAAAGATTGACACTTCGAATTTCGTTTTGGAATACGAACCTTAGATTTAATACCAATAATCCTATATAAGATTCTTGCTTAATACCTTTATATTAAAAAAAATAATTAAATTATGAAGATGGCACAAAACAGGTACATTTCCACACCTATGTTTTTGGCAGTATATTTTCTCTTATTCAAAAATAACTAAGATCAATTAGGTACCTACCCTGTTGAAAAACTCCTATAGGATCCCATCAAAAGCGACAAAAGCCACATAGAAACCAATAAATATTTATTAGTTTTTATGTGGCTTTTGCCTCTTTTGATGGGATCCTATAGGAGTTTTTATTTATTTATTTATTTATTTATTAGGCAAGCCAACGCAACATACAATGTGACATGATTAAAACCATAAAATATATTTAAAAAAAAATTATTACATTGTAGATCACACTTATAGGCTAGCTCAACATGATAATAAAAAAGGCATTCTGTTTACATTATACACCACACCGAAATAAAAACAATCAAATAGTATTAAAAAAAAACAGTGCAAAGCAAAAAAAATACCAGAAAAAAAAACAATAAAAATCCTAATTACGAACGACTATTTATGACAACGATTACAAATATAAAAACACTAAATTAAATTACTAAACTAAATTAATTAAATTATATATATATATATATATATATATATATATATATATATATATATATATATATATATATATATATATATATATATATATATATATATATATATATATATATATATATATATATATATATATATATATATATATATATGATGTTCTCCTGACCGATTCCGGCCACGGCGGCCAATCTCATTGAGACTAGCCAACTGCGCAGGAGATATTATAGTGCACAAGTGTACGCGCAGACACAAGTGCACTCTCTATTCCTGTCACTCTCATACTCCAGTGGGACGACTACTCGACACGACCGGTGAGAGTTAAGGCGCAGGACCGACGGCTTTACGTGCTCTCCGAGGCACGGGGGTGTAACACCGCCAACCTCCCAACTCCGGGCTGTTACTGAGGCTTACTTTACAGAAAGACTCAATAACTAAACTTGGCCCGACCCGGGACTCGAACCCAGGACCTCAGGATGTGCAGCCGTACATGCTAGCCACTATACCACCGAGGCAGTTTATATATATATATATATATATATATACACATACACACACATACATACATATACACATAAAAAATGCGAGTGGCACAACAAACATAATATTATTTTTCCTGTATTACTAGGTCATTAAATATTTTTTTAATTTATTCTTAAATAACGTTATAGAGTCTTTAAAAATATCAATTTTTGCTGCGTTAAAAAGGAAGTTATAACTTCTAACGGCTCTGTTTAAAGGAGCATTTGTGCCTAGGTTAGACTTTACCTTTCGACATCGAAAAGTAATTTTTTTCTTTATCTGAACTCTTGCGTTTTGTCTCGGTATAGCAAACATAATTTTTGTCAATAGTTTATTGCAATCTATTCCTCCGTTTATAAGTTTATATAAAAAGCAAAGATCTAGCATGACTCTACGGTTGCATAGGGAAAGAGATTTATAGTATCTAAGCAGGTCAGTATAATCCTTATTTTCTTTTATCTTATTATCTTTATAACTTAAGTGTTTCATAAATTTCTTTTGTACTCTTTCTATTCTGTCCTTGTGTATTTGGTAGAATGGATTCCATACAATAGCACAGTATTCTAGTTTGCTTCTTACCACTTACTTCAACAGGGTAGTCTCTTATAAAATGCTATTCAACATAATATGCGTTGGCAGGTACAATCAAAATTATTTAATCACAGTCAAAACCTATAACAATTATAACAATCAACTTAAGTCACTAATGATACGTAAACTTTTCAAGAAATATTTGTAACAAACATAAATTGCGTTACCAATTTTCAATATCGCTACTTGAGGTATCAAAAAAAATATTATGTTTCTTTTTTGAGACAGTGTTTTCTTTGTGTACTATTTTGTCAATAACAATCATCTCTGGGAAATCATGCTGTATTGCCACTAACGACATATTATAACGAGAAGACCCTTTAAGCATATTTTGTAACTTATCACTTGACCAAGACACTTTAACGTCTGATAAAATCGTAACTGGGTTTTCAAAGTTTTAGATGAAGTTGAACAACAGCTCAGCTCTTTATTGGTGGCCATTGCCGGTCCAGCTACTGATAAAGTCAAAAGTCTCTGCGGATTTCTGTTGACATTAAAAGTATTTTCATCAGTATTTAACATTTTTTGCTTTGTTTTTTCAATAGAAGTCAAACCAGAGTTATGCTCTACGGTGGCTGACAAAACATGGGCTGTTTTGGGATTTGATTGTGCATTAGTGTTATATATTTCTTCATCTGTATCAGAGGAAGAAAAATGTCGTGGTCGTTTTTTCGATATTCGTTTTATCAGACAATGTTTTTTCAATGAAAAACATGTACAAAACCCTCTCATCATTGAACTGTTACAGAAACAACTCAAACACCGGTAAAAAATGTCATGCGTATCATCATTGACAACCTGGATTTGATGTATCTTTAGAGTACCGGGAACAGCTGACAAAGAATTAAATGCAATCTTGTTATTAGTTTCGATTTCGTTAATTTCGTCTTCGTTGACGAGAAACAGTTTTGTTTTAGTACTGTTTTTCAAAAGATTGAATGCACTCTCGGCGTTCACCACATCTTTTCCGTGTGAAACTTTCACGTCCAAAAGTCTTTTAATATTTGCACCAACGCCTTCGGCCGGCCCTTTTCCATGGTATGATTCCGAAAAATTCCATGTTCCTTGGTTAAATCCTAGCTCACTGAGGTATATTTTAAATAGGAAAAAGTTTTTCTTCTGTTTGTACTGGGTCACCGGGCCATCGGAAAATACGTGTAAAATTGTTACCTGTGGATGTATTTGTTTTAAATCCACTAGAACCGGTTTTAGGTGTGCCCAAATACTTTCCGGAGAATGTTTTGTCGAATCTGATAATATAAAAGTTATACTACGGGACTTAACGCGTTGATAAGCGGCTATATACCTTGTTCCCGACGTTTCGACTGGATTGCAACAGCAGTGGTCACGGGCAGACTGGCGGTGTACGGCATCCCCTGCTACGATCGGAGATGTTTTTTGCAGACACCCTCACTTGATTTTCACAATTTATAATGGCCGGTACACACAACAATAATATTATCAACCGGTGCGTTGGACGGACAACTGCGATATTTTAACTTTTCTATCACTGGACTCCACGCAGATGACAACTTGTATCCATCTTCACGATTGATGTTCCTTGACCCTCTCCGCTTAGTTTGACCAATGTACGAACTACCGCAGCTGCAATCAACCTTGTAGACGTCGGGTGTTTGGTACGGGATTACATCATTTGGCGTGCGCATAAGTTTTTCAAGTTTGGAAAACGGAACGTATACAGTCTTAGTGGAGAATTTTCTTAGTACTGATCCAACTTTGTCCGTTATTGCTTTGACGTAAGGCAAGAATGCAGGCTGCCGGTTAACCTCAGGATGTGTCGTACGTGTGCCACGGCGGCCTGGATTCCTTCGACTCACTTTGTACCCGTTCCTCTTAACAACTTGTTTACCAATGTTCCGCTGAAAGAGTGCCTTGAGGTGATCAAAAATAAAAAGTTTGACACAGTGTGTGTAACGCAGTATCTAGTCGTATATTTTACGTTATTTTTTAAGTTGAATATGGTAATTTAATAAAAAGAGTTAGAAAATTTCTGTATAAAAATTTGTACCCAGTGCTAATCTGTATCACAAATCGAAAATCTGTATAAATACAGAGAAATTTGTATATATGCAAACACTGGGTCGGCGGTCGACTGCGTGGTGACACTCATCGCTTACTTACCTTCCCCCGCGCAGCTACTCACACGCACAACGTATTTCAATAACTCTCTTTTGAAATATTGAACGATTTGTTAGGGTCTGGGTATATTACACCCAACCATGCTCCATTTCTTCTTCTCTTATCTTACCAGCCCGTATTTTTCAATATTTTGAGTCGTTCTGATAGACAATTTCGAACGATGTCTGTTTAAAAATCCTTCCACCCACGTATCACTGGGTAATTTTCTATCGAACAAATCAGTTCGTGACTTTTTTTCTATATATTTATATTTTCATATCCATTTTCATAATGAAGCTGCCGTAATCTGTTGAAGCTTATTAGCTTCAACAGATTACGGCAGCTTCATGATGCAGCGTGTTATTACACGTCGTTTGCCAGTTTTTCTAATTTTTCGTCAGTGAGTTTCTTTTGTCCTCCAGCAGGTTTTTTTTAACTTTGTTTAATATCGTCCGTCGAGGGATCCCGAACCTCTTTTATGCCTCCCGACTTGACGTCCTGTTATTTTCTACCATGTCAACTGCTAGTTAGCACTTAGCAGTAACATTTCTTCGTAATAATTTCTGTAGATCCTAATATTCTTCTTTTTTTTTCTTGTGTTTTAAGCTTAGTATTATTCATCCATAAATGCGAAAAAATGTCCTCAGCAAAATTAGCAAATAAGATTAACTAAAATAAGCTTATTGAGCTCCTAAGAAACTACTATGTATGTGTGAGCATATTTCTCTCTCATTTTATCAGCAATACTTAAGTAATGAATGTTCCGAAATGAATTTAAAACAATGTACCTACTTATCTCAGATCTAATTTAACATCGAGGTGACAATCCTAACGGTAATATGTTGTTGAGCAAAGTCGTAACAACTGCTATAGGAAAACTAATTTGAGATTTCCCAACATCATATTTATGCGGGGTTTACACGGGTCGATTTTCGCCGTGCGACTAGTCGCTTCACAAATCGTCTCACCAAGCCGCATCGCTAGCCCATTTACACTGGTGAATAAAATCGCACGCGACTCGGTCATTCCCTTCGAAAATGTTGAGAAGAATAGGTGTTCGTGCCGGGATTGAAATAGTCATTGATTCAATTATTCAAAAATTGCTCGAAGAACAAAGAGAGATGAAGAAACAAAAGGAAAGAAGAAAACGTAAATCTTGGGTACGTGGATGGATTTCTCGACGTAAGGTCTTGGGTGCCTCGGATACTTTACTGGTGGAATGGAGATTAGAAGATCCTGATTATTTTAGAAAACGATTAAGAATGACTACAGATCAGTTTGATACTTTACTGCATAAGGTTACTCCGCTTATACAAAAATGTGATACCAATATGCGTGAAGCGCTTTCTCCGAAAATTAAATTAGAAATAACCCTGAAGTTCTTGGCTACCGGTGATAACTACCCAAGTCTTGCAGAATCATTTAGAGTCCCAGAATGCACGATTTCTCTATTTTTGAAGGATGTTTTGGATGCTATATATAGTGTTTTGCAGGATTACATTATGGTAAGTGAAACTCGTCATTAATTTCTAAACGATATATTTATCAATTTTGCAAAGTATCATCTAAGCATGATCTAATAGCTTGAGATAGAATATCGTATTGTCCAGTATTTTCTTGTGTTAGTAAACAGCTGGCAAAATAGTCTTCTTCATATTGGAGGTGGTTTCCGGAAGTGGAAGCTTCGGGAGTCGATGTATTGCGCTGGTTTCGAAAAGTGGATGCTTGGATTCGAGAAGTGGTAGCTTCGGCTTCGGGAGTCGAAGTATAGCGTGTATAATCTGAGAGTGAGCTCGTTGGTCTAGAAATTGGAAGATGTTGTGCATTTAAGATTTTCAGTCTTTCTTGTGACAAATAATTATTAATAAAAGTTTGACAAACAATAGCATTTGCTAATGGCAAACTACGTAATTGACTTGCCACATGTAGTCCAAATGTGTCAAATTCATCTTGACGAATATTTTGAGCCAAAGTTTCTAATCTATGAACTGCTCGTAAAACAGTTGGTTCCACTGTAGGTGGCTCCATTCTTCGGGCACGCTCCGCTGTTTTCTTTGGAGACATTTTTTTTTCTTTTGTATATGCTCAGTGTTAGATTCTTGTTCCAATTCATCAAAATATGAAGACGCGTCGCTGTTTGTATGTACCGCTGAATCTTTTCTTTCTTTTGCCTGAAACCAAAAAATAAAATAAGTTTTTTTGTTACCATGGCACCTAATGCCATCCACAAGAGATCAATGGATTAAAATACAAAAAGATTTTTTAGATCGCTGGCAATTTCCTTTTTGCTGTGGGGCTATTGACGGAAAACAAGTCTTAATACAAAATCCACCACACGGAGCTTCAGACTATTATAATTACAAAGGCACTTATAGTGTAGTGCTGTTTGCAATAGTGGATGCACACTACCGTTTTATATATATAGATGTCGGAACTAACGGACGCATGAATGATTCGCATATTTGGAAAAAGACAACGTTCTACAATGCCCTTGAAAGTAATAATTTGGAACTACCTAATAAAGCAGTTTTCGTTGGTGATGACGCTTTCCCTTTGACAACCAATCTAATGAAACCCTATTCAAGACATGAAGGTTTGGAACACAAACAAAAAGTCTTTAATTATAGACTATCGAGAGCACGCCGAATCGTAGAGAATGCCTTTGGTATAATGGCTTCCCGATTCAGAGTATACAGAAAACCTATATCTGTTTCATTGGATAAAACTGATTCTATTATTAAAGCGACATGTGCGCTACATAACTGGCTTCAGACTAATCGCATATACATGAATACTCCTGAATTAATTGACGAAGAGGACTTCAGTTCAGGAACAATCAGACAGGGAAGTTGGAGAAGCATTCCCGCGGAAGGAGTAGTCGAATTAACGACACAGTTGTCTTATAACAACTATTCACGAAATGCGAAAGATCTACGCGATAGATTTGCTGACTATTTTGTAGGACCTGGAAAAGTTCTATGGCAAGATAGAATGATTGTGTAAATGTTGTACGTTTAATAATAGATAAAAAAGCCCTGTTTACGTAATATTATAAAACACAAACAAGAATACTTATTTAATAAATAATAATAATACTTACCATGTTATCTTTACTGTTTCTTCCTTCTATCACTGGCTTTAAAAAGCGATCAGTTACAGAAAACCAAATTAATTGAGGTGTGTATAGATCATCCGTGCCCGCACCACTCTTTTTTGACTTTGCTACCTTACTGGCCTCTCTATTATATGTGGTTCGTATATTTTTTATTTTCGATTTAAGCTCTTCAACTGTTAAGGTCAAACGCATTTCTTGAATAATAGATTTGAGAGCCGCTAAACGTACATTATTGTTCCTGTAATCTTGTTCTCTTGGGTTCCATAAGCATGGATGTCTTTCATAGCATTCCAAAAACTGTATTTACATGGTCGATTACATGGTCGTCTAAGTCGGATGCTACCCAACTTTGGGGCTTGCGGCTTTAGTCACTTGCGACTTAGCCGAATTGACATTTAGACGGTCGATATTCGCCGCGCGGCAAAAATCGTGCGGCTTTAGTCACCCGTGTAAACCCCGCATTACGAATTTAAGAGAGATTTTGCGTTGGGTATTCGATTATTCTTGTGTATTTATTACAAAGTAACAGTGGTAAAAAACTTACTTACCTGCTGTAATTACAAATCGAGTTTTTAAGTATTTCACACGAGTTTTGGCCCGCTAAATACACCACTAACTTCGACACAGTTTGATAGCCGACTGATCACTGAAGTGACACTAGGCAGTAGTATTGAGTAAGACATACATAAGGCATGACAGCTCATACGCGATGAGCTTGAGCGTAGAGTGAGTGAGAGAGAACGCATTGTGCCTCGTGGTCGTATGCTTCACTTCAGTAATAATAATAATAATAAATATACACACAATTTATAAAAAACTACAACAGAAAAAATACAAAAATACACAGAATTAAAAGAAGAAGTTATTAGCATATGGAAAATTAATAAAGTATTTATTGTACCGTTTGTGCTTTCCAGTACAGGCGTTATATTTGTTAGTTGGTAACAAAATAATATGTTATATCTATTTTAACTCGTGTGTCAACTGATGTATATGCATGAAAAATAAATTGTTTTTAGTATGTGATAAACACTTGTAGTATTCTTAATAGGTTATGTGCCGTGCGTGTTTTAAATACGAGTTCTATTGTAAAGAATAGTAAAAATGTTTACCAACTTAATTGTGAGCATAGAAAAATTAAAAGAAAGAGAAAATTATGACGGCTGGGCTTTCGCGGTGGAAAATTTCTTGGTTTTGGAGGGAATGGATCAATGCATACATAGTGAGGATGATCCAAACGACGCAAAAGAAAGAGCAAAAATCAATTTAACAATCGATCTAAATTTGTACGAGCATATCAAAAGTGAAAAGACTGCAATGGGATTATGGTTAAAAAAAAAACTATTCGATGATAATGGCTTCACCCGACGCATAGGATTGCTTCGTAATCTTATATCTATCCGTCGAGAAAACTGTGAATCTATGTCTCAATATGTAACTTCATTATTAGAAACAAGTCAAAGATTGAATAATACAGGATTCAAGATCAGTGATGAGTGGATTAGCTCTCTATTATTAGCGGGATTGCCTGACAAATACGAACTGATGATCATGGCGGTTGAACGAATGTTCATGTAGCTGACAGCCGATGCTATTTAATCCAAGTTGCTAGATATAGATGACGGAAGTGATAATAGCGAAAATGCATTTATGTTGAAAGGTTGGCGAAATAAAAAAGTTGCAGAGTCAACAACGGAATCAGTTATTACTGCAAGGGTGACTGCTAAACGTATCCGTAAACAACCTAATCGTTATGGGTTTAGTAATGTATGTGTAACCAGTGAATTAAGTGCTAGTGAAATAACTCTTGACGAAGTGTTGAATGGACCTGAGAGTGAGTGAAATTAAATCATTTGAGGACAATGATGCTTGGGAGTTAGTCGATATTTCATCTAGTGGTACAGTTGTACAATGTAAATGGGTTTTTAAAAAGAAATTTGATAATAATAGTAAAGTCAGGTATAGAGCTAGATTGGTAGCTAAGGGGTTCACACAGAAGCCAGGTATAGATTTTGATGAAACATTTTCACCTGTTCTGAGACATTCAACTTTCAAATTGATATTTGCTTTAGTAGTTCAACTTAATTTAGATACTTGTCATTTAGATGTCGACCTGCCCTTCCTCAAATTCTTGGTAGGTCGTTTGCGCTGAATTTTTTTTGCAGAACAGCATTTTAATATTAAGACACCCTGTTGCTTTTTTAACGGCTATACGTAAAATGTATTGTGGAATCTCAGGAGATCTTGTAATTTTAGCTTCTTACATTGATATGCGTTTGTGTCATGGTTACATGTTATCGGTTCGGGTAAATTCGACGACGAGTACCTGTTGGGGACAGTGCCCTATTCACTTAGTGGTAGGGAAAACTGACTACCCTATAGAGATAAATGAATAATGGACTGTACTAAATTGGTTTATTGCTCAAAAGAGTTAACCCGACAATACCTAGCGACTCACGCTCGCGTTCGTCCCAGTAATGAATATAATTATGATAAAGATAATATATTAACTTTAGATCAAAAATTTTATATCGAGTCTTTAGCTAAACGTTATAATATTGAAAATGCAAAACTGTATAGTACTCCTGTGGAAATAAATTTAAAATTGATTCAGTCTGATGTAAACGAAGATATAAAGTATAGAAATTTGATTGGCGCTCTTTTGTACATTAGTTCTGGTACGAGACCTAATGTACAAAAGGGAGATATATCTTTCAGTGTTAATTTTTTTTTTTTTTTACAACAAGATTTAGCAAAGAATTATATCTCGCCAAGCTGTGATGCTTAACGGCGAGACGCGCTCGTTATTACAACAACATAAACTAAAATGTATTCTTATCAACAATCAACAACATAAAGATAAACACTAAACATATAAATATAACTCTACTTTGTTTTTGTTACAGGTTTGTTTCTCGATGACGACACTTTTTCCTCATCGAGAAACAAGTTCCTCAGCTTTAACTTTAACAATTTTTTGCTTATTTCATATTTCTGTCTTAGCATATCAATTCTATTAAATAATTTTGGTACCATGTAATTAGACGTTCTTTCCCCATAGTAATTCTTTACCCTCGGCTGAATCAATATATTTTGGTATGTAAATACATATCAAAATTGTTATGATGACACATTTTAAATATGCTTTGCGAGTTTTGAAGTATTTGTACTTGACCAGAAATCTTAAATTAAATTATTATAGAATATTATATTGATACGGTCACAATAAAATATTGTTACTTAACTAATTGGGTAACGATTTATGACAAAGTTGTCGGATAGATGCTTCCATAGATAGGTACTGAATAAATTAACCGACTTGGCTTTACATTATATTTCATAATTTTGTGTAGTAGAAGAAATGAGTTGCGAGACGTGGAATTTTTTTACATGTAATGTTTTTGATGGCATCCTATTTCTTTTTGCAGATAGTTCTTTTTTTCTCTTTTCTTGTACTATTTCTTGTGCGTCAGCTACCGACTTTCTTAAAACCCACTCTCTGTCTCTGTGGGTTTTTTTCAGAGGCTTTGATATAACAAATTTTGACAAGTCTGGACGGTAAGAAAATTAAGTCTATTATATTCTCAAATTGCGGATTTTTGGGCCTTAATACTACTATCTTATGCATTAGGTATAAATAGTTAGTTTAAAGAATATTTTAATCTCATTGTTGATTGATATTGAACTTACATAAGTTTAATAAAACGTGTAGATTTATGTGTCTATCTGCGGCATCGTAGGTAAATGGTTGTCATACTTAATTATTATTGCTTGTTCAGTCAATTTTAATGCAGTTTAACCCATTAACGTCCAAAATGAAACTACCAATACATTGTTTTTAAATTCGGTATTTTTTTATGTAAAATGAAGTAAATAAAAGTTAATAAAGAAATAAATAAGAAAAATATTAAAAGGGGGTTTTTATGGGGGTGTACACAACTATGTATACTGGGCGGATTAGGCATGAAGTTGCCTGGAGCAAGGGCGCTCAACACATAGTGTTTTAAGGCAAAGTTGGCAACGCCAGCGACCTCGATTGGCAAATAACACAACGCAATAGTTTCTTGATGCGTTCGGGGTTATGGCCATAATTTTTTCTGTCCAAACCTAACACTTTTGATGAAGATGGTCGGCTTTTGGGTTTGGTTGGTCGCAGGTATGTTCTTACTATGGCTCGTCTAAACGCGAGTTGATCCATATAAACCACTCCTTCTTCTGTCTTACTCAACAAAACATGAAGTCGCCAGGCATTCGAAACGGTCATGTCCACCAAGTTTGTAAAAATGACCCACCACCATTTTTTGCCTTTTACTGATATACGATATAAGCTAATCGATTGATCCATTTGATCAACTTTTTGCTTTCTAATATTGCACCATCTTTTCATTTTGCTTAATGGCTCAACATTATCAAAGTTCGATCCCATTGTAACTATATTATTATCTTTCCACCGAACAATTACTATTTCGCCCTTGGTATCAAAACAATAATCATACCTATATAAATATCCTACCGGTGGTAGGACTCTGTCAAGCCTGAGGAGTCCGACTGGATGGGTACCACCCCCTTATCTATTTCTGCCGCCAAGCAACAATGATTGCATTGTTGTGTTCCGGTTTGAAGGATAAGGTAGCTAGCGCAATTACAGGCAAGAGGCATAACATCTTAGTCCTCACAGTGACAACGCACCTGTGGTTCTGCATTTTTGTTATTAAAACCTAAGTGCATGAACCGTAGGTGTTATGGGCGACAGGTACTGCTTTCCATCAGGTGGTCTGTCTGCTCGTTTGTCACTGAATGTCATAAAAAAAAAAAAAAATTTTGCTCTATTTTTCTTCATGTCCTTTACAGAAGTCAATGAACATTTCTTAGTTCTGTTTTTTCTTATTGTCCCAGTTGCCCTATGGCCTATTGGTTTCAAATCGTACAGTAGCTGATAATTTGTGAAATAATTATCAAAGTATACGATGTGTTCCTTTGGAATTGTGGGTATTTTTGCTAGCAACGATTTTACTACTCTTGCCCCAAGTGTATCAGTAGAAACGTCAGTAGATATTCCGCAGTAAATATCGAAAGAATACCCATCGGAACTAGTCGCTGCCCAATTTCTGTAGCCAAATCTTACAGGTTTTCCCATTATAAATTGTTTGGCGGTATGACGACCAAAGTATTTTATCATCGATTCATCAACAGATAAATTTTCGTGGAAAACTCCCCACTGACATGAGTTTCTTTGAATCAAATCACACAGCGGCCTCACTTTGAACATTTTGTCACTCGAACTTACTGCAACAAAGTTATCGACAAAGTGCATGTTTATTTTTATCTCTAGAAACCGGTTGCGTGACATGCAATTTGCAACCAAAGGAACAACAAGATCTTTATCCAAACTCCAGTCACATTCAGATGGTAATTCATGATATCCAGACAATAATAATATGCCCAAAAACCTTTTCAAATCGTCTCAACTTAACTTAAAGTGTGCCGATTATTTTGTCCCGCATACAAAACGCTATTAGTTGTCAACAAATCTATTACGTCATCATCAATTTTTTTTTCAAATTACCTAACTGGGCTATGTTCTTTCAGGGATTCTACGATATATTTTTGCCGAAGCTAAATAGCATCAGTAATTTCATAATTTGTACTATATACTGGTAACAGTTTTCTCCATACAGGTGTTTCGGAATCATGGGTTCGAACTCGCTTAGAAGACCTAGCATAGTTAGAAAACGGTTTATCATCACTGTCATTTGAATCAGACACATCGTGATGAGGACGCCGTGAAATCACCTCAATAGTACCTGGCACATCCTTAGGGAGGTTTGATGAAGCTAAATCATCATCATTGACATTGTACACCGCGTCTGATATGTAAATTAATAAAGAAGTCTTGCGATTACGAATTATACTTTCTTTGCACCCCTATCAAAAATACCAAAGTGGCGACGAGGATTCTAAAGTCAAAAGAACTCAGCAAGTCAAGTCAGGTACGATTACCTATAATTATTATACAGTCATAGAGTCGACGCCAATAAAAGTCTAGTCAAAAAGGCGTACATAGAGGTGTTGCCTCCATTTGATGGAAAAGTAAGTTTACAGAGTTGGAAGGAATCGTTTGAAGAATACTGCTCTCTAAATAAAATTGTGAGTAATGCCATGAAGAAGTCACTGTTTTTAACGCACATTGGCAGTATGAAATATAATATTTTACACAGTGCGTGCCTTCCGATGAAACCTAACACTAAATCGATTGATTAATTATGATACTTGAACATAAATATGAACCTCCAGGATTGGAATCCACAAATAGATACATTTTTCACCGAAGAATGCAGTTGGAAAATGAATCTGCAATAGATTACATAAGTGCATTGCAAGAAATTGCTGTCAAAACAGTAACGAAACGTTCAGTAACGAACACATTGCAATTCTGTTACGCGATCAATTAATTTGTGGAATGAAGTCCGAATATACAAGAAAAATAACTTTTAAGTACACAGTCATTAACGTATGATGTAGCCAAAGAGATATTTTTACAAGAAGAGACAGTACAGAATCAGGTGAAAAATTTACATGATAATACAAATAATGGCACTATTAATAAAAATACACAGAACAGTGAAGAAATAGATTGCGTCTTGGAAGGTTTTAACATAAACACTATTTACGAAAATTATATATGTACTTGTGTCTCATGTAATATTGCATGTGACGTTAATTGTAAAGCCTGTCAAGTCCCTAATCAGTCAGTGTATTTTAACTATAGTTATAATATAATTAATCAATTAATTATAATTGTATCAGTATTATGTTATTTTTGTTATTAATTATAATTATCTTGAAAATATTATATAAGGTTGTGGTATATGGTGCATGTTGTGACATCTTAAAATGTTAAACTTTTTGTTTTAATTTTGCATTTAGTTTTTAGATACAATGTTATGATGTTTTTAACAACTATGTGTCCTATAAATAAAAAAATAAATAAATAGTCAGTCACAGTCACGGGAAGCATCACTTAATAAAAAATCTATGTCACAGTATGTACAAGTAAAAGTTGAAAATGTTTTGCTAAAAATGGAAATAGATGCTGGTGCAGCGGTTTCTTTATTACTATACTCCTTGTATAATAAATACTTTAACAGACATGATCTACAGTATTACAACGATAAATTAAAATCAATTTCAGGCAAAGTTGATATTGCAGGTCAAATTAAAGTACAAGTACAATATCAAAACAAGAGTGATACAGTGTCAAAATTTTTAGATAAAATAGAACAAGGGGGTAAAATATACAAAGTAAACCGCTCCGAATGGGCTTCACCAATTGTACCTATTAAAAAAATGATGGCACTTATAGGTTGTGCGTAGACTTAAGAAAAACTGTGAACCCAAATTTAAATATTCATATTTACCCACTACTTCTTATCAGGAGGGGCAACATTTGTAGTATTAGATTTGTCAGATGCGTACCAACAATTAGCAGTTAGTACTGATAGTCAAGTATGCCAGAGAAGAACATGAGCTAAACATGAAACAGACAAAAGAATTACATGAGCTAGAGTTAGAGTTTAAGAAATAGGAACGAAGTTCCTTCGGCTAATGTAGAATTGACACAACTTGCAAAAAAAAAATCGTGCTCAATTTTATGTAGGTTTTCTTGATTTTTCTCTTAAATTTTGCTGATTAGTTTTTATTTAAGTACAGGAAAGTATTTAGGAAATTCAGTATTTTAGGAAAAATAATAAATTACGTAAAATAAAAAAAAATCGTAATTCAAATTATCAACTAAAATAACAAAATATGTCTCTTTATTTTTGTTTGACAACATAAAATTACATAGAAATAGAAATAATTACAAAAAAAAAAGTGTATTATTATTAGTATAAGTAATTCTTATTAATCAGTCTCGTCATTTAATTCTATTGCTGAAACTATTGGCTTGTGGTAACTAAAATATGATACATATGTTTGTGATTCTATTTTATGCAAATACCTCGAAAAAACAGCATCAATAGTAGTACCGTATCTCGTTGTCGATTCTTTTGGATTGTTATTTATATGTAATTTAAATTTTTCTAAAAGAAATGTTCTTAGTGGTTCTGATTTTTCATCTGCAAAATTGATATTAAAGTCTCCAGATAAAACCATCGGAAGCTGATGGAAGTTTCCACCAAGTATTTCAGAAACCTCATCAGTATATTCTATCAGCGCTCGATGGATGAAATGTTTCACATCTTCAATTTTTGTATTTGGTGAAATGTAGACTATTACCATGACAATTTCAACTCCGTTGTTCGTTTTACATATAGCTGAACAAATGTCTCCAACTCCTGTACGTCTAACATTCACATCGCCAGTATGTTTTAAGATTATGTCCATATTTGGTGTTAAAATATTAGTAGTGTCATTGCTATTTTGATAGATAGCAACTCCACCTGTACGTACGTAATCTCGCTTGAAATGGGCAATGCAGTTGAAATTAGGAATATCAAATTGTTGGTCATTGCTCATCCACGTTTCGGAAAGAAGTAAGAAATTAGTTTTTTGAATTACAGAATCCGACAAATCCAATCTATGGCTTTGTAGACTTTGACAATTTAATGTGGTTATGGAAATGCAATTCTTAGTTTGAAGAAAATCCAAGATCGTTTGGGCTTTAGTTTGTAAAGGATTTAACGACAATCTCTGAAATTCTTGCAGCAAACTTTTCGTTGATGATGCTTGCACTCGATTATGGTGGAATCTGAAGTTAGTTCGATCGTTATCGGGTGTTACAATAAACAAACCTTCGATGTTTGTTACACGAGATAGCGCAACATAAACAAGCTCTTGTGGATGTCCCTTATTGTATTCGTAAACAATTTCATCGAATGTTCCACCTTGTGATTTGTGGATGGTCATCGCAGCAGCCGAAACTAAAGGAAAGTGCTTCCGTTTCGCAGTAACTTTCTTATCTGATGTCAATGGGATGTTCGCTGAACGTAATTCAATTGGTACAGCAAGATTACTGATACCACATTGAATTGCTAGTCGAGCAGCTTTTTTTCTTTTTTTTTGACCTATCTTTTTCGAACCACAAAATTCTAACCAAACTCTGCATACGGTGTTGTTTTCATCAAATTCCATATATACTAACTTTCCCACTGAACCATTACATAAGCCATCAGTTACATCGATGTTAGTGGTAATAAGATAATACATAGATTTAACAAAAGTAATTTGGTATGGTAACCCACCGACTTCATTGAGATTCTTTTTATGCAGTTTCTGACGACAATTAGTCTCTTGTTCACGACTTTTCGAACCAATGATCACATCCTCAGCTGTAGAAATTATTTTTTCTTCAAATTTTTGCAAAACATAATTGTTGTAAGCGTCAACACGAACGTTTTCATAAAACAAACGAACTCCATGAGGACACAATCTTTCGGCATCTTCTTTGTTAAAAAATCTGGATTCAATAATTTGAAATTCAGCCTTATCCAATGGATCTCCGTTGCCTATCTTAGTTAGAATATTAGAAAATTGAACATTAGTCTGTCTCACTACTTCAGTCAGTTGATAAAATTTTAATGTTCTCCACAAATAAGGTCCAAAAATATTTGTTTTAACTGGCTTATATATGGCTGTTGCCCTTACTGGTGGTGCTTGTCGTAAATCCCCAATTAAAATAACATCTATGCCACCAAAGTCAGCTGTACCTCTTCCGGTAATCTGTTTTAAACGCATGTCAATTTTGCCTAATAGTTCTGCGCTGATCATGCTTATTTCATCAATAATCAATACTTTAACATATCTAAAAAGTGATCTGTACAAATGTAACGTTTCAAATGGTAAAGGTAACATTTTTGAAATTGGAATTTTAAGAGCTGTATGAACTGTTGTACCATCAATTGCCACAGCAGCTTTGCCAGTTGAAGCGCAAGTTATGTAAGCATTGCAGTATCCATCATTGTCAGTAAATCTATTGTAAATTTCCATTATAAATTTAATGACAAAAGTCTTACCACTACCAGCTGGACCAGTGAAAAAAACTTGAAACGGCACTTGATTTGGAGTTTGTAAATGATGAATAATGTTCATTAATAGATCTTTTTGTTTTGTATTTGCCGATCTCATTAATTCGCAGAATTGTTGAGTGTCCATCAAGTGTTCTCTTTTTTTTGCAACAGCACCAAGTTTGCTGAGTGCTGCATTTTGCAAATCAGCATTGATTGTAGAATCCGGATATTGCGCTATCAATGCATAAGGATCATTTTCGAAGACTATATTGGCATGTTCTTGTTCATCTTCTCCATCATCCTCTTCGTCTTCTTTTTCTCTGCACAACTGTCTGCAAATTTCAAGGGTTTTTTCTATATCTAAGTCCATCAAACTCTTTTCTGCGTTTTAAGATTAAATCTTTGTTATCTTCATATATTTGGATATATTTATTATCAGCAAGAACGTCGTTGTTTTCACTTTTAAAAGGAATATGCAGCAATACCATTTCTCTTCTGTAGTCGTTGAAGTTATCAGCCATATCATAATTACGGTAACGGATCACTTTTGGAATTTTCCTTTTTACATATTCCCCTTTATTATTGATGTAATAATTAGCTACGAACTGTGCTAATGTAACGTTGTCCAAACCATCGGGTCTATTTTCATACTTATCAAACCAGTTTTCTTTCCATATATTTGTGCAATCATCCTCCAATACCTCTAATTCTTTCATAGTTTTCCTTATTCTTTGACGTTCAGTGGGATATATTGTCGGTATATAAACAGTCACTACCGATGATTTTGCCATAGGCTGTCGTAACAAATACCAAGCAGCTTCTTGTGCTGACATTTCAACAGCATGAAGAACGTCAACACTCAATTTCTTAGTGATATCTACAAGATCAAATTCTGGATTTTCGTCCATAACCTGAAGTATTTGTCGTTGTAGATTGCTGATACCTCTGTTGTGTTTGTTAACATACTCAACAACGTATGCAGCACATGAATATTCATCTTGGATCATTTGAAAATCCATATTAGACTTTAGATGGTGAAGTACAAATGGATTAAAAGAATTATGCCACTTTTCTGATGGTGTTCGACGATAGAATAACCTTGGTCGATTGATACCTGCACGAATAATGTTGTAATAATGTTCATCGGATTCAATATTATTGTCTTTATAAAAGTGATCAAAATCTGTGTATTCAAAATTTTCTAAATTTGAACGAATCAGTTTATAGTGATTTTTAAATTCTTTAAATTTTTCTTCAGAAAAATTTGGATCAGTATCTTTCATAGGTAACAATGTTATTGTATTTCGAGATGGCATAAAAGGTGCACCAAATCGACAGTTTTCTTTTTTTGTTAGTGTCCATTTTTTTATAACACGTAAAAGTGTGTTTGTGAGTTTGGAGTTTTATATTTCCAGACGCTTCTAACTCTGATACTGAAATTAATTCATCAATTATTTGAATTAAATCTTTGTTGTTATCTAATAAATCTCCCGGTATATTATCCAACCATAACAGAATGTGAGCGTGAGGACTTCCACGATGTTGAAATTCGATTCTTTTGAAGTAATTATTTACCCTATGTTTACCAAATGGACTTCTTTTCTTAGATTGTAAAATCTTCAATAAACAATCTACTAATTTGTTAAAGTATATGGCGCAAGTAACAGCATCTTCATTAACTAGAGTTGCTTTATCGATATAACTCATTTCAGCTAAAAGTTCATTGGATATATCTGCTCCATTATTCTTTAATTTATACAATAATTTAAGCAAATCTGTCCAACCCGTTTCATTAGCACTGACAGTCATAAAAGCAGACGGTGCTCCTAATTGTCGAATCATGGCGAAAAGATCTTTTTTTCGATCGGACCAATACCAAGCGGAATTCGGAATACAACGAAGAAAAGCAAGGTTACTTTCAATACAGTTATTAATATATTCTTCAGACTGTACGTTCTCTTTCGTAATTTTAGTGTCATAGCCAACGTGTTTAAATGCAATCCTAAGGCTTTGACTGACTCGCAGTCTCATAATTTTCGCAGCTAAATATAAAAGATGCTGTGGATCAGTAGCACGTCGATCTGTACGCCGGATTTCACTAGTAGCTTGCATAAATTCAGTTACATGTATATCTTCTCTAAAGGTTCTAAACTGACCACCATAGATAGTTGGAAATGAAAGCTCCTCGGCATGTTCGTCGAATAGTATGCTAACAGGAATACTCTTTTCTCCAGGTGCCATATGTAAATGTAAATCTTCATTCCACATAAGAGTTTGTTGTTGAGCTGTGAGATTATCTTCAATCGGCACATGCTCACTGACATCATTAAGCACTAATTCCGGAGCTGCTTCGTTATTATTATTATTTAAAAAGGTATTGTCGATTGTGATATTGTAGTAAATATAAAGCGGAGTTTTTACCAAATAAGTCAACCATTTTTTAATATTCTTTAGATTTATGAGGCCATGAACATAACTGCTTTTATATACTAATTTCTTCTTTAAGTGTACATAAACGCAATGATCATCGTTAATATTTCTAGGCAATTGGTTTACCATTGTATTAACTTCAATTGGAACATTTATAATTTGACCATAAATACCGTATTGACCATGAACATGTCTAAGTCTTCGTATTTGCATGAAAGGAATTCTCGGTGAAATTAATCGTTGTTCTACAAGATTTAATGTTGGCAAATCAGATGGAATTATTGGGTATTTGGAAAAACCGTTGTATGTCGCCATTAAAGGTATTTTTTCTTTACTTAAAGCCGCTTTACACGTAGAACAAATGTCAACATTTGTACCACATACATAACTCTGAAATAGCAAAAAGAACATATAGTAAGAAAATAAGATGAAGTACCAATAAAGATGAAAAATTGATTAAAGTTAAAAAATTACCGGCAATATTTTTTGTAAAATATTCTCGTGTATACTAGATGTCTCACTAAAATCTTTCATCCACCAAAGCCTATCACAGACAGCACAAGAATGTCCAAAAGTATTTTTTTAAAGCCAGTGAAAAAATCTAGATGACTACTGCTGTGTTGGTAATAATTTGTATAAACTGGAATTGTGACATCATTTTCTATAAATTCCATCTCAATCACATCGTTTTCGTCATCAAATTCAATTTCACTTGCACTGGAATTTTTTCGGCTGTTGTATCATTTTCAAAGTTTGAAGGACCTTCAAAAATACAGTCTTCAGTTTCAATATATTGAGTAATAGGCTGTTGACTATTAATTCTGTTGTTATTCATTTCCTGTACTTCAATATACGGAGTAAAATGCAGATTGCGAAGATGGAGGTGAATGAAGTTTTGTGTATCATTCACAATAAAATAACAGAACAACACTTTTTCTTGACGTGTGTTGGTATCGAAGTAATGAAAATGCACACAAATATTTTGATTGTATTCTCTTGAAAATATCGATAAACAATCTAAATCTCCATATTCGAACTCACTAATAAGTATAAATCTTGCATTATTTGGGTTTTGGCAGGTATGAAAATATCGAGATTCCAGTAATTGTTTTCTGAGTTCTGATGGTGTTATTCTGAGCCTTAGGATTTCAATGAGAGAATAAAATAAGCAATTGCCGTCTCCAGGAATGTTTATTAAACGCTGTAAAATGGCGTTCGGCTTTGAACATTCGGTATGTTGCTCGTATGGAGCTTGGAATGGAATATTTATGACTGATCTTTGAGAAGATGCCTGTGTTTGTGTTGGTAAATTATCAGTATCATGCAACCTAAGACAAAAAGTTATATGCTTTAAAGAAAAATTTAAAAAAATTATGAAAAAAGTTGGATACAAATTTTGAAATACATACAGCTCTTTAGATGATTCGATGTGATCAGTCAAAATTTCGTTGTGTCTCATAATAAATTTTTTGTTTGTTACATTCTGTACATCAATCAACTTAATTTTTTTTCTGAAATTAAAATATTAAAAAATTTTGTAAATAAAAATTACAAAAATGCATATCTTACGATTGTGGAACTTCACTCTTTTCAAATAGTAAAGCATCAAGTTGAACACGCTGCTTTTTCAATCTAGATTTCTGCTGATACTCTTTACAGTGTTCAGATTGAGTTTTTTTAGTTTTAGATGGTGCATTTAATGCAGCGTCACTAAAAAAAAATATTTAACATGAAAAAAAAAAATTCTATATATACATTTGAGTGCTTCTTTTCTTTGAATTTATATATTTTCACTCCACACACGAATTATTATTCTAAACTCAGAAAGTAATTTTTCTTTTCCTATTTTACAATAATACGTTTTCGTAGATGAGGCCAAAAATAAAATTCGAAAAAAAGGGAGCACCCTCGTATGTATACATACACATCGATATTTTTGTATTGTACCTTTCGCGTTTATTTGTAATTTTCTTCATTTTTTGACGTTCCCTGAATGCCTTTTGATGCTCTGCATTTGTTTTGGGTGGTTTTGCGGTACTAAAAATGATTAAAAATAGATTTTTTGTTTAACTTAAAAAAAAAAAATTCAATAAACTTTTTAAATATTTTCATTAGTTTACTAGATATTTTTTTTGCTTTATATTGTACCTTTCTTGTTTATTCTCATTTTTTTTAGCTTTTTGACGTTCCCTGAATGCCTTTTGAATCTCTGCATTTGTTTTTGGTG
Organism: Argynnis bischoffii washingtonia; assembly: GCA_033884665.1. Classification (NCBI taxonomy): domain Eukaryota; kingdom Metazoa; phylum Arthropoda; class Insecta; order Lepidoptera; family Nymphalidae; genus Argynnis; species Argynnis bischoffii. The sequence continues at coordinate 4,352,329 of CM066616.1, read as the reverse complement.
GTTTTGCGGTACTGAAAATGATTAAAAATAGATTTTTTGTTTAACTTAAACAAAAAAAATATTCAATAAACTTTTTAAATATTTTCATTAGTTTACTAGATATTTTTGCTTTATATTGTACCTTTCTTGCTTATTCTCATTTTTTTTTTAGCTTTTTGACGTTCCCTGAATGCCTTTTGATGCTCTGCATTTGTTTTTGGTGGTTTTGCAGTACTAAAAATGATTAAATATAAATAGAATTATTAATAATAAAAAACATACATATGTATGTGCATTGTACATATATAATATAGTCTATGCATTACTACCCGTTAAAACGTACCTAGGGACGTACCCGAGCGAGGGTCAGTCGCTAGTAATTTGTAATTTAGTGTACACTTTTAAGTAAAGTAACACAATTTTAGCATATATTATGAAAAATTTATTACTGTATTAAAAATAATATTACCGTAATAAAATAATATAATAAAAATAATACTACCGCAATATTAACAAGAAAAATATTAAAACAGAAAGCAAAAAATTGTGGGCATCCTAAAGCCTATACAGGATGCAAGGTATAATTATTAAGCTCAATGCGAAGTGAATCTAAAGTGTACAAAAGTGTGTGTGCACCTAATGTTCACAAACATATCAGCAAGTTATTTTCTGTCTGAAAAAAATCGAAAATAATATTCATCACAAATGTTATATGCTCAAAATTTGCTAAATATGTTAGTAAACACTTTTTTGAATTCTTTATCAGAATCTATTATCTATACATATAATAAATTCTAACTGAGTCGAATTAAGTACCTTAAATATTTTTTTGGAAAATTTTATTGAAATAGACTTTACTATCGATACAGAGTTTACTATAGTTTTTAGAATTTTTGTCTGTCTGTCTGTCTGTCTGTTACCGCATCACGGAAAAACTACTGGAGGGATTTTGATGAAATTTGGTATGATGATAGCTGGATATCCAGGTCAACATTTAAAACACGGGAATACACCACCAACCCAAAAAATATTTATGATCAGAATTTCTTGAAATTTGGTATTAATGCTTTTCAATGTATGTATTGTATGTATGTATTCAGCCCTTTTCATGTCCCACTGCTGGGCACGGGCCTCCCTTCAATACGAGGGGAATCAGGCCATAGTCCACCACGCTGGCCAAGTGCGGATTGGCGGACTTCACATGTCTTTCGAAAACTTGCTAGGTTTTCTCAGACATGCAGGTTTCCTCACGATGTTTTCCTTCACCGTAAGGCAAGTGGTAATCATGATAGAAATGATTCGCACATGAAAATATCAGAGGTGCGAGACCCGGGATTTGAACCCGCTTCACTCGGTTTCCCAAGCGAGCGCGTTGTCACTGGGCTACCACTGCCTGCTTTTCAATACAATTAAATAAATACGTGTTTTAGCGTTTTTTGAAATTCATCCCATAAGGAGATAAAATAAGTGATGAAAATTTGTATGAAACTTACCTTTTTAAAGTTTTTTTGTTGTAGTTTTAGCGCGAGCGAAGCCGCGGGTTTTGCTAGTTTTTATATAAATAAACAAAGATAAAACAGCTTCGTACCTTTTTCTGCTCTGTTTATCAGCGATTTTTTTTAATTTATGGAATATTTATTGTTTTGTGTAATAACGTGTTTAGTAGCTATCAACGAGCTAAAGATCGTCGGTAGCTACTAAACACGTTAAAGTGTTTAAAAGTAAAAAAAAATTGGAAACAGTTTTTTTTTTATTTAGATAGATAGGTAAAGAAAAAACAATTTAGTATTACTATTTGCCAATTTTCAATAATTTAATTATTATTGTTAAATTTCAAAGATTGGACGAACACTATTTTAAATAATTCCATAATCTATGTAAGTGACTAATGCATTTTTTTATTATAGATATGCGAATTCTTGATATATCATACTTAACGTACTATATCTATCGATCTGCATATCTTTTGAATGTCCTTTTGAATGTAGTTTTTTTTCTCAAACTTTCAGTACGTATACTGTCATATTTAGACATACAACACTATATTTGAGAAAAGATACGATTTCTTTGCTGAACGTAATCATATATACTGTCATAACTCAACTCAACACAGTGTTATTGTACAATAAATTTGAATTTTTACTTACCTCATTCACAGTAATTGTCACAACTCGACAAGAAACACTATACAATCATTAGACGACACGTCCACCTAGCGCAAGCTGTCACGTGACACTGTTCTTGTTTCGGAGGCGACTACTTTCGGCTACCGCTATAGTGACATTAATTAAATCTAGGGACAATTATTTCCGCTTTATATTAATGGTCTACTTTCTATGTAAAGAAACTTTGTACGTTTATTGCAATGATTTACAGTAAATAACTTTTTTATATTCATAATTTCCTTCACCGATGTAGTGTATCACACGAGCCATCTACCTTTTAAATTATAGTTATCTAAAACTGTATAACAATATGCTAAACTCAATGAGATTACTAATTTTATTTGGAAAAACATCTAAAATGTTTGCGTACAAATTATAATAAAATTATACTGTTTAATTCAACATTCAATTAATTTATTAAGTTTCTTTACGCTGTATTCTACATAACTAATACAGGGGCTCAGCCTTGGTATGAGGACGACGCACGTCCCTAACGTTGCGACATGGACCTCGAGTGTACGACATGCGCAGCAAAGAACTACACGAGTACAAATAATGTAAAATTACACACACGTACACACACACACACATATATATATATATATATATATATATATATATATATATATATATATATGTATATATATATATATATATATATATATATATATATATGTGTGTGTGTGTGTTATAGAGATTATATATATATATATATATATATATAATCTCTATAAAGTTTCGTAGTTTTTTTCTCAATTTTTCCGTATGACCCTAAAAACAGCAAGAAAGATAACCTAGAAAACCTTACAGAGATTTTAGTATGTACACACAATATTAACCGATGTAAAATATTTTATATTTATAAATAAACTAATACTTACGTATTTAATTCTTTTGCACTGAATAATTTCCCACTATTATCACTGTCAATTGCATTCAAATCACTTGTTAGTTCACTTGCCATTGTTACTATATTTATTATTGTTTTGACGATTTGAAATTATATGAAAATAAACGTGGCTACTCACGAGTAAAATGTATCTATAATGTGAGTATTCGACACGTGCTTGTCCATGAATTCATGAGTATCTACTATGTATTGGCGGAGTGGAGTGGTAATAGAGAGAGAAGGGATGAGAGAACGAAAAGAAAGAGGGAGAAAGAGAAAGATATTATACACTACTCGCTTGTGTATACGACTGTCGCGCCTGCGCACTTTTTCTTACGCACTGTTCATTACGCTCTTTTTCTTACGGTTTTACTATCACATTTTTTTCAGTTCGGTCGCGCAGCAAAATCCCTATCTCCTCCAAGCCTGCCGTAAGGAACTTCGTTCCAAAAAAATATATGAATGAAACTATCTTTTCGGATTTTTTCGCGGATTTATTTTGATTTTTGGTTCCCGACGATTCGATTGCTTTACAGCAATCATGGTCACGGGGAAGACTAAGGTGTTAGATGTCTCAAAGGCATTATACAGTTGTTACAGACAGCCTACCCACAAATAACAAAATGAATTCAAATTTTGAAAATTGGCACCAAAGTACCTTACAATATTTGTTAATTTTAATTTAAACATTTTATAATTTTAATTATTTTATACTTGATGAAATCTAAACACAACAGGCAGATGTAGTAAGTTCTTACTTATATACGATACGAATATAATACGATACGAATTAATATTTATATATATGTTTGCTACTTAATATACCTAATTTATTATTAATAATTATAATTGTTGAGCATCTTCAGAGTTTAGTAATGAGATAAAGTATGTGGTTATGAGATCTCTTCTGTATTGCTGATCATTTTCTATCACTGGGAAATTAATAGCACTGTCTTGTTCATTCTCTTTTATGTCCGCTGGTGGGTAAATCTTCCCTATTTTTAATACAAATGTTATGTAATGTTGCAGTGCTGACAATAATAGGCTACAAATTATCTAATTTAACTCATAATTGGGAGCCAACACATGGAAATCTCCTCTTCCACACACCAAACGTTTTTTTACACTACATTTCTTGTTCTAATTTGGCTCTCATTATAGAGCTTTTCAGCATTGCTTTGTGGATCTGCCAATGGTGTTAATAAATATTTTTTTAACGCGTAGCCACGATCTCTTTTCAAAAGGCAGCACCTGCCTAGCTCTTGGGAGTTCATTAAATATTTAACTCTGCTGTTGTTAAAGATAGAGCCTGGCCATCTTGCAACTATATCCCTTATTTTAAGGTCAGCATCTGCTACTATCTGTGTATTTATAGAAAATACGTCCTTTCTATTTCTATAAAGTTCGGTATCACCTCCTAAATTAAAATATTCGTTTTGCTTTATAGGCTAAATACTAATTGAGTTCAAAATTTAAAGCTCATGTGTCTACTAGAAGTACCTTAGAATCTTGATGATCGATGAGTGAGTGAAAATAAAACCTGCAATAGTTCTAAACTGCAGGTTTAAATTTAATGTAATTTGAGAATATACCTAGTTATATTATGTTCTGTTAAGGCCAGATTGTTGATCCGTAATTAACTCAACTAATGGTTGAAAATAGTAACCAATGATTAAATATAGACAAAATGCGTTTTTTGATCAATTGTTAGTATAACCAATAGTCGAATAATTAACTATTAGTTGAAAAAGCTAACTGCCGAAAGTTGGAGGATTAACAATATGGTGGATGGTTAACTCGACAATAAACAGCTGTTATTCGAGTTGTATTGTTTTCAATGTGGCGTAATTCACAATATTCTTTGAAGTCAGTTTATAATATTATCATGAATTTTTACTTTAAAACGTCGGAGAGTTCATCAGACGATGATATTTTTGCGGAGTACGTGTTAATGAGAAGGCCAAAAATCTTTAGTCCATATAACCCACCCTTGGATACCTGGGATAATGTAGACTTCTGCAATGCAATCGAAGAGAATTTAAAAAATAACGTAAATAAAGAAATTAAGAAACGTTTGCTACAAACGGAAAATGTTAATATTCTTGCAGTCACCACTCTCATGGATTTCAAAAATATACATTTCCAAGACACATTAGCCTATTCCAGAGCCATTAGGAGCATCAAGGAATTGATTTCAGAAATTGAGATGACTGAACAAATTGAAAATGATCAATCGGCGGAGAATTCCACTGCACAAGTGGAAGAAGACCAAGCTATATAGATATATAGAAAGATCATAATAAACTTCTTAACGAAAAGAATAATATTTTAGCTGGTCAACGTGACACGAATATGCCTACGAAATTACAATTTTATTTTAAAAGCCCAGTAGCTAACTTAAACAAGACCCATTATCCAAGATTCTCTTGGTATAAAAGCTGGTCGTGAAATCGACAGTTTAAGTACCACGAGATGGAGCTGTTGGTACGAAAACTGTAAGGCTGTCATAAATAGTTATGATGCCTTTAGAACAGCACTGGAGGAAGAAATTTGTCAAAATAAAGACAAACATGTGGCGGAAGCCGTAGGTTCATTGATTTTAATATCAAAACCAGAATTCATAGTATGTTTACAAGTATTCCATTCGGCATTATTAATTATACATGAATTAAGTGAATACTTTCAAGGTAAAAATGCCACTCTCGGACAAGCTGGGACCATTATAATCGGAGTCATTTTTAGTTTTGAACAAGACTGTAACAATTTTGATGCACGTTGGAAGGAAATAGAAGAGTTTGCAGAAAAGCATGAAATTTCTCTGGAACCCACGAAAGTGAGCAAACGATAATACAACTGAGTTGGTGGAGTTAGCAAAGACAGCTACTTTTATATCGAATCCACACTTGGCAGAGGAAATTGGGTTGATTTACCATCTGATACCCACGCCAGTGAATATTAGAAAGTTAACATTTACTATCCTGTTATCGATACTATAAAAAAGTTAACATGAAATCCAGATTTGAAAATATACCTCTGGCTCAATCGATTGATGCGTTTTCAAACATAGATCTCGAAAATGGCAAAGCTTTTATAGATAACTACGAAAAAATACTTCGAATTCATAGAACCTTTCTAGAAGCAGAATGCTTAATTATAAAAAACGTAATAAAAGAAAAGAGTATTACAGATGTACTTCATCTGTAATACTCAGGAATACGTTAAATAAATTTTTTTTCGCAAATCTTTTTAAATTAATCCAAGCTGCAATTGTGATCCCAGTCAGTTCAGCTGGATGCGAGCGGAGCTTTTCAGTAATACGGAGAATAAAGACATGGCTGAGATCTGCTATGGGAGAAGAGAGGTTCTCAAACACTATTCTTCTTCATATAGAAAATAAATATGTAATGAAATATGTTACGCCCGAAAAAGTTTTAAATGTTTTTTGCAGGAAAGAAACGTAAATTGAAGTTGGTCTGATTAGTACATATCAACCTACATATCAACAATTTATCCCAAATACAAATTTAACAGTGTAGGTAAAAATGTGCTCTCCTATATGTTTTACTGCAAAAGTAAATTTATACGAACAATACTGAGAAATTTATCATGTTACTTTAAGACTTTTGAGTTATACATTTTCCTGTAATCTGAAATAATGTTTTTGGATGTTTTCAAAATTTTAGGCTCATTAGCTTCAGAGTTAAATAAAAAAATACGAAACGAGAGCTTCCGATCTGTCATAGTTAGATTTTATGTAGTAGGGGCCCAAGTCCCCCTGAAAATAACCGTAGATAGATCAATGCGTTTATGTAAAAGAAAACACTATAACCAAATAAAAAACGATACGGAGCTGCTAGCTATTGAAAAAGAAAAACGAAGTATGCAATATCTTAAGAGAAAAGAAGAGATAAAAGTTCTGCAAATTAAAGATAAAACGCCTTGCTCTCAAAGAGAACAATGGAAAAGATGGAAAGAAAATAGAAGATATAGAAAGAAAAATAAAGAAGGAAACAATAAAGAAATAAGACTGGAGACTATTCAGATCGAAAAAGCCTTAGCCTGAGAAGCTACTGAAGAACCTGATAATAATATTGTAGAACAGAATTCTCTAAAACACGGCTCTGAATGTCCGGCTGTTAAACGTGCTGTTAGAGCAATCCGATACAAGGAAATTTTGAAAAGAAAAATACTACTATCTATCACAAATGCATTAAAAAAGAAAAACGAGTCTCAACTTAAAACAATAAGAAAACAACAAAAACTTCAGTTTATCAGTTAGATAAGAGTAACACAGCAAAAGGTTTCAAAAAACTAAAATTTACTAAAATTATTTAATTAAAACTATACTGGAGTGGCAGGCGTGTAAATAGCCGCGCCCTCTTTTGCGGTGTGGAAACAAAACTTACGGTCCAGCGCGTGGAGACGCGTGGGCCCAATACTGTCCTTAAAAAATCCTTAAAAAACGTACTTGGCGGATGATGTAATAGCTTACAACTATGTGGGATAAAGTAAGTCGCTTACCTGGTGCAGCTCGCTGATCTTCTTGGTGGCCACCTTGACAGCTCACTAGCACTTCACAAATCAAAAAAAATAGCGGGCAAAGAAATAGGCAAAATAGCCAAAATAGCGGACAAAATATAGGCAAAATAGGAGGCCGCCGTGTCAGTGCGGGCCTTTATACAAGTTATGAGCCGCACGTGTCGGCACAACAGCGCCAATCAGAATAGCGACGAGTAGCGCCCTCTGCGGGATTGCGACTGCAACCCGCAAGTCGAATGCTATAGACCATCCTTACCAAAAACATTAAAAAAGGACAATCCAAGGCCAGTGTTGGCCACACCACTATACTTAAAATTACATTATAATTAATATGTCTTGCTACGCGATGTAACAATTAGAATTTTATATATATAGTTAATTTTAATATTAACGTGAACTTTTATAGAACAAACAAAAGTGTAGAGTTACTTTATAACGCAAATGCCTGCGAACGTGGGAATGCTGACACCGCTTCTCGTGTCGCCAGCGTACTGCGCGAGGTTAGCGCTCCACCTATAGCTATGCGCTATAACAAGTTTGAAGTCATCGGATAAAGTTATACTAAAATAACAAAAACTCAACGATAAATCAACCAAAACACAAATTCATTTATCAAGCAAACCGTTAATCTAAAATTAATAAAATAATTTCGTTTTATTGCGAGGATTCTATAGTACAGTTGCAGGAGAGTAAAAAGAATACATAACAAGGAATAAGAAAATAATTTAGAAGAGGTATCTAACGGCTCCATTAATTGATTTATATAAAAAAATTTAACATTCAGTTAATTCCTACATCCATTATTATTATTTTTTTTTGCAAAAATCGACATTTTTGGGTTCTGTATCCTAAGCATACTAACAGGAAAACTTGCAAGTGTGTTAAGTTCAAGAATAGATAACGTTATTATAAAATGAGTTACTGAAGAAGAAATAATTCAGAAAAAGATTGATTCTTGAGCAGTTGAAACCATTCAGAAGCACCCTTTCTGTACATTAATTTCTGTGGGATAAGTTTATACCTGGAATTACTATGAGAGACATAAGCTGTTTTTTATGTAATGTGGGTGAAGTATGAGCGCATGGCAAGCATTGGGGATATATCAATAGTTCGCCTGTGAATCAAAACGTTAATGATAATAGGGGAAAATGGGGTAATGGGAGTCAGATGGCAATGGTGGTCAGCGTTCTAACATCTAGACAAAAGTACCTAAAACAAACGAATATCGTCCTAAAAGACTCGTTTAGTGACAGTTCGCGGCCTTCCGATCGCCCGTTCAGTACGTGTTCATCGTTTGCACAAGAAGGCCGCTGCGCAGTTTCGCGCGCATTCGATGTAATTTTACGATTGCACGAAATAAGTGGTAAGTACATTAATACATGAAACTTAAGCACTTAGAGTAGGTTATTTGTGATATTTTAATAACAAATTATAGTTTTATATTTATTTTTTACACATTTGATATGATCGGGTAATAAGAGTCACTACAAGGCGGGCAATAACAGTTGACTAACATTGTCATGTCATTGTTTGTAATATAATTAAATATTAATTGTCATTATTTATTAATCCAGAAATGCCGAAAATACGTTCCAGATTCACAAAAAAGGCTCAGTGGTCATCTGACACACTATCAAAAGCTGAAGTCCTCATGAGTCAAGGCCATTCTATGAGGAGTGCAACTAAAGCCATGAATATACCTTTTTCAAGCCTCCAAAAGCGGTTAAAGAAGAACCACGTCTCGGTCGACTTACTGTATTCATTCACAGCAGATGTAGAAAAGATTTTTTCAGACCGGATAAAATATTTATCTTCAATTTTTTATGGGGTCACAGCGATACAATTAAGGAAGACATCATACCAGTATGCAGAAGAGCTTTAAATTTCACACAATTTTGACGCGAGTGCTAAAATGGCTGGACGCGATTGCCTAGACGGTTTTTTGAAAAGAAATGGCATATCTGTTCGTAAAACTGAAGCTACTAGTGTCAACAGAATAACTGCCTTCAATAAAGAAGAAATCCAACTCTTCTACAAATTATTAGGAGATCTAATGGACAAATATAAATTTACTCCTAATAATATTATAACTGTAGTTCTCTACTCTAGTATTCGTCCGGGTGTTTCTTTTCGTAGCAGAGCTTTTTTTGCTTGTTTTGTCTGCACATGTATTACATCATCATTCGTTACTTGTAGTTTATTCGCGATTTTTTCGACTATTGATTTAGCTTCTTCATTTCCATTGCAGGGTACATTAAATATTTCTATTTGATTACCTACTTTCTCTTGCTCGTTTTCCTGTAGCCATTGTTCTAGTGCACCAAGTCTGGATACTAGATTTAGATTTTTATTTGTCAGCTCGATGTTTTTACGTTTTAGTTCTTGAATCGATTCCTTGCAAAATTCAAGCGTTTCCATAACTTCGTCCATCTTATCACTCTGGTATTGTAGAGATTTCATAAATTCCTTCATCTCTCTTTGAATGGCTTTTTCAATGTCCTTTGTCATGTCAGTTGCAAGTTGTTTTAAGTTTATTCGCATATATTGTGAATTATTATCATCAATCTCTTCCTCCGGAACAAAATAAGAGCTGCGTCTTATTGATGTGTTTAGGCATTCATGGCACGTCAATTCTAAATTATCGGCGGCACGTAAAGCAGCAAGTTGTTTATTAGTAAGGCCTGAACAAATCGTATTTCCATGCACAATTTTTTCGCATTTATTACATTCTAGTCCAGGATTACGTTTTGTAATAGTTTTCGAACATTTATCACATTTACTCATTTTTTAACTTTAACTGACACTATGTACGTGTTGTTTAGAGTAACTACCGACAATGAATGACTAATAAATATATTATAACATTTACATAATTGATTTTCAAGGTTTACTACACTACAATACACAATGGCTTATGTCTTACGTTTCATCTACAATCTACGTAACCCTAAATCTAGAATAGTCGGATATATCACAGTAAGTGAACTAAACTCTTCTTTAAATACTATAATTAAATTACACCAAAGGGAATGCTTTTCAATAGAAATATCAATATTAATTAAAAAAAAGGCATTACCTAGCAAGTCACACATTTTGTCGTTAAATCCTTTCATAGATGAAGCGGGCATTCTTCGTGTTGGTGGTCGTATCGGGAATTCATCGTCGTATCGGGAAACATATACAAAAGAACACCCAGCATTGCTAGAATCTAATCACCATTTTACAAAATTACTATTCATACATGAACACAAAATTTTTTTACATTGTGGAGCTCAATTGTTATTAAAAAATATAAGACAACAGTATTGGCCATTAAGAGGTAGAAATTTAGCTAAAAGCACTGTTCATAATTGTATTCTTCCATGACTTGGCGTCAAGGTAGTTCTCTCGCCGTGTATTTGTACAATAAAATTAATAAAATTCTCAATTTTTACCCACTCACACTACGTGAATGTCAAAAAAAAGTTAGATATTGGCTGCTTACACTTAGTTATGAGGAAACAGAAAAGATATTAGAAAGGATTGTAAAAATGCTGAATGACTACACACACACACACACACACGCACACACACACACACGCACACGCACACGCGCACGCGCACACACACATACACACACACACACACGCACACACACACATGCACTACACTTCTTACAACTTTGCTGCTCGTGAAGGTATAAAATTTGGGTTCTCACCCGCTTACTCTCCCCACTTCGGTGGGCTTTGGGAGGCAGGAGTCAAATCTGCAAAGTATCATATGACACGAATTCTAGGCAATCAACAGTCAAAGTTAACTTTTGAGGAATTGTCCACTTTGTTCACTCAGATAGAAGCGATCCTAAATTCCCGACCATTAACTCCTCTCTCTTTAGATCCGAACGACCTCTCTCCTTTAACCCCGGGCTACTTTCTAATTGGCAGAGCACTAACATCTTTACCTTCACCAGAACTTGTAGATATCAAGGCCAGCAAGCTCGATAGATACAGACTCCTTGAACAAATGAGGCAACACTTTTGGGAGCGTTGGAGTCTCGAATATTTAAATGAACTACAGGAAAGAAACAAATAAAAGGCCAATCAACCAAACTTAAAGGAAGGCGATATGGTACTACTGAAGGAGCCTAACCTTCCTCCACTCAAGTGGCGTACGGGACGGATCTTTAAACTTTATCCTGGTACTGATGGTGTCTCAAGAATGGTCGACGTTAAGACTACAAAGGGCATAGTACGTCGAGCTATCAGCAAAGTCTGCCCGCTGGCGCCATCAATCAATTTATTCGCTTTTTCTTCTCGAATATCAGACATATTCGAGGAGAGGGAGAATGTCTACGATGCACCTGAGCGGGGAGCGGAAGAGGAGAGGGGAAACGTTATATAATGCGTCGACCGGCCGCCGCGCCGCACGCACTGGGGGTCAAGTCTGCTATTGCAATTGTGTGACAATTGTCTATCAATGACATCGTAATTGCTACTTTTTGCAATTTTGGTAGTCTACTAGTTCAATGGTTTTCCGATGGTGTGTCACTGACACTCCAATGATACATTTGCAAACAATTGTTAGTCGCGTACATAATGACAAGTCAATGATCGAATGTGTTGTGTAGGCTGTTAATATTTTGACAGTTCTAATGACCATTGAACTATCATTGAAGTGCAATTGTGCAGTCATTGCATAAAAGCAATGTTTGTTTGATGGTTGGATCACAAAAACAAATATTTTTAAGTTGTGAAGTGTGTGTGTGTGAACCTAAATAAAATGTTTAGACTAAAGTGGAACATTTTAAAATTAGCTAACACGATTGACGCTCAAGAACGCCAGCGTTCGGAGCGAAGAAACCGCCGTCGAGCCCGCCGCTTGTTAAGGAGCAATATTGACCCCTTTCAGGATATTTCCGAGGTAGAATTTGTGAAAACATTTCGCCTCGGGAAGGAAACTGTAAGGGGGCTAGTGGAGGAGCTAACTCCATTTATTCCAAGACCACGTTGGAATGATGGAGTATCGGCGGAGACGAAGGTTAGAAAACAACTTCAATTTCATTGCTTATCACTAAAGGCATAACTATAGTCTAAGAATACATGATGTTGATATTAAAGAAATATATACCTACATATTTCTATTGCAGATTCTGATAGCTTTAGCATTTTCTGCATCTGGATCTTACCAGACCATAGTTGGGCAGAGTGCCCTTCACAATGTCTCACAGAAGACAGTGTCAAGAGCTGTGAGGCAAGTGACGGAGGCACTCAATGCCAAATTTAACAAGTATGTTAAATGGCCTATCAATCGTGATATCAAATCAAATCTACACCATGCCATAGTGAGAGGTCTTCACAAATACAATCTCACCTCGAAGACATGCAAGGTTCAAACAAAGCAGGCTGCCCGTCAGTTTGTAAATTCTTATTTTGAATGGAGAGCATTCAGAATGCAGCAACATAGAGATTATATGGAGATGAAAAAGGAGCAAAATAGGATAAGAGAAATGGTAGTGCAGACTCAGAGGGAATGGCAAGCTTTAGGTTTAAGAATGTTAGATTTATAAGATAAACTAGCTAATAAGTTTTGTGAAGATTAGATTGGTAAATTAGAAAATAATTAAATTGTTTATTATTTTTTGTTATGATTAGATTATTTTTTAAATAACCTTATTAGTTAACTGTTATTTAGTTCAAATTTTCTTACTTCTAGTATGGTAAACTATTAAGATTAAAAATTAAACATTAAAATGGTTCAAATTATTTTATTTAGCTCTTTTTTATTTAACACCCAATTTATATGCATAAGTACTATTCATAGATACATATAAATGATACAATATTTTTTGTGGTAAAGTACAATAGATTGATTGCCACCAAATATTAAAATAAACATATAAAAGGTAATAATTATTGCTGTTGTAATCTTCTTACTAATTATCCCTTAATACTCTTGCCTCTAATTAAATCAGTGGTAGATCTTCTCTCTCTCTCTCAGTGATAATCCTCTCATTATGGTCTTGCATGTTAACATGTTCCAAAACTGAAAATTAATTAATTTATTTTATTGAATAAAAATTGCTTTTAGGTATGTTATTGAATATAAAAAAAATTATAGTAAAATCTTTAATTACCTATTAGAATAAATATTTAATAGTTTTCAAACAAACAAAGGTAGGTATAATATGTTTAAACTTATATTAATTTTATGTCCAAAAATAAAAAAGTTTAAACTTACATATCAATATTTTTTGAAATTCCATACATACCCGTGATATCGGGATTTTGACTAACTGCTTGTCTGGCATATGGAGTGTCAGGAGAGTGAATATATTATTTAACATATTCTTATGTATTAATGCTGTGGTTACTTCTTCTCACATGTGGAGGAGCTAACTCCACTTATTCCAAGACGGAAGTCGGAATGGAATATCGGCGGAGAGGAACAAATTGACTTATCAAATAACATTGACATTAATGTCAATTCGACAGTTACAGATAAAACTTATTAATTTTGGACGTTTTATTTTTTAGATTGCACTTAAAAGTGCAATGGCCAAATTTCTATAGGAGCTGGACCTGACTTTTTTTTTTCATGTCCCAAAATAAGCTATAGTTAGATTGGTTTGTTTTTATGTTCTAAACACAATCCTGTTTAAAAGTCACACCTAAATAGCCACGATTTTTTATAATTACGTCAACAATACTTTTGAGGTTAGAATCCACCACTACCTTTTACTCGACTGTGGCGTAGCCTAAAAGTGTAGTTAGCGATCACAGAGTACATTTGTATATACGAATTAGCGAGGAGGGTAATTAGCTATCTCGTTTTTATTTATTTCGATTTCCCTCACAGAATTACCGAAAAAGTAGATCTGTCAAAGCAGTACATCTCTCAAAGCGCACTAACCCCTTATCTGTCTATCAGACTCGTAGAGTTCGACGTCATAAAGGGCAGTCTGACCAGCCGGCTCGTGGAGTCTGGTCCGCTTGGAAGACAGATTTTAACCGATAATTCAATGAAATTCTATATTGCTCTTAACTTGCACGTGTAGTGCAAGGATGGCATAACCTCACACGGAAAGTCTTTCTTAAAAAGACTTCAAGACTTTTTTGTGGTTTGACCCTATCAATTCTGTCTGAAGAGAGTTAGTCGCTAGATACCGACTGTCTATCAGTCTTCATTGCAAGTTGCATATATATTGACAAATCGAGTAATGGTAGCTTACAGGAGTAAATGAAGTGTTAAGGTAGGAGTAGGTACTTAAAATGAAAGAAATAGGCTTGACAAAAATACTTTTTATTCATCATCCTCTCTAATAACTACAGCATCAAGGAATGCTGCTGGTTCTAATATTGTAGGCTGATGCCTGGCCCACCCAAGGTACCACACAAGTGTCATGACATGTGCACAGCACCCAACCGTTCTTCTACCAACGAGACAATTACAGCAATATTCTGTTATAGCTTCTCTTCCAGACACATTATTTTCAATTAATATATAAACATAATATATTTTTCTCGAAATGTGTCTGGATTTGATTTTGCCTCTTATTAGAGAATTATTTCCACTTCCTCTCAAACGATACTCAGTTACGTTAATGTTTTCTCTGCTTATTTCAATTCGATACCCTCCATGAAACCTGACATGCTCACTATAATAGGACCTAGCCTGTCGAATCTGATATGTTCCGAGGGCAAATAAAATAACATCACTATATTCTAAGCGGGGGAATATAATATTAGTATTGGAATGAGCTGTTATACTAGTAAAATCTGATGTTCGTCTATTCATATTCATACTGTTTATAAAATCTGATAAATTATTATTTAATGAAAATCGTTCCCTAATCACATTTATGATTTGCTCAGCATCATTCCTATTTTTTAAACGAACACCGAATTTATTTAAAAGGCTTGCAGCTATGGAAAACATTTGCATCATATGAGGAACAGTTTTATTAAAAAAATCTTGCCGGAATATTTTAAAGTCTCGTTTGAAGTACCCGTTAACAACTTCCACCACCCAACGGCATATTGTAACACAACGACTTCTGTTAGCTTGATGGGTGGTGAGTTGATGTTCACCCTCAAGCAGGGATTCAGGCATATATGTTTTGTAGCTGCAAGCCTCTAATAAACCGATTGAATCTCTAAATCCCCTGTCCAGAATAAAAATATCATTATTTTGAAAGTATTGTCTAAGAGGAGAGGTATCATCTCTGAAAAGAGACTTCATTATATCTGCATCAGATGTGGTAGCTTTGTATGGGCCAAAGCAGTCTACAATGTAGCCATCAGGTGTCACCAGCAAAAATGGTTTTAACAAGTTTTTATACTTATGTAGAGAATATGTGTCCTTTTGGAACATATAATTGGAACTTTTGTTTATATAAATATAAGTCCCATCACATATAATTATCGTATTTTCATTATTTTGGTTATAAATTGCATTTGGAATCATTAAATTGTGTTGCAACAATTGTTCGCGGGATATATGTTGAAGTCCCAGATATCTAGGCACAAAATCCTGTACCAATATTTCCCTAACCTTATCCATCAATCTTTCTAATGTTCGTCTTGGAACCATTAATAATTGGGATAACCGGTCGTCAGAGTCACCAGTTCTCATCTTCATTAGAAGAGCACCTAAACCCAAAATGCCTCTATTGCTTTCTGTAAGACGTGGCATTTCATATAATAAAAGTTCAAATTGCTGTTTATTTATTCCAAGCCAATAATGAAACAAATGTTCATCAATTCTTTCAACACTTTCCAGACTTGAGAAATCCAGAAATGTATTAAAAGCATTTATAAAAGAAAATGCATGTTCCACTTGTTCAGCCGTAAATGTGCTAAAACTATTTTGTGAATTGAACAACACATCCCAATCAGTACTAATTGTATGTTCTACACAAATACGAGCATTTATAGGCAAGTAATATTTATATCTGCTTAGAGTCGTTGTTCTTAAAGGGTCAGAAATCCTATGCAAATCTCTGTTCTGGCAACCAGAAAAAACACAATGTGTTGCAGTATTAGCCGCTCGTCTATACTGCGATAAAGTAATCACCCCGGGTACTTCTTCAGGTTGCTGGTTGATGTTTGGAGAGCTTCTAGGTTCTTGGGGTCGAAGCTCAGGCTCTGGCTCCGGCTCCGGCTCTGGTTCTAAATGCTGCTCAATATTTTGCTGCATGTTATGCATTGCAACTCTCTTGAGTCTCAGCCAACAGGGATGACAAACATGGTCTGATGAAGTTACCTGAAACAACCATACAGCTATATAAATATTTCAGCTCAATATTATTGAACCCAATCAAATAAAAACATTGTTACAAAACAATATTAGGTTGCAGTGATGAATGCACTATAACACTGATACCAATAGAAAGAAAAAGTACATAAATCATAATTACCTGCCGTGGGGCAACTCTATTTTCAACTTCAATATATATAGCTTGTTGTAACTGAGATGGATTCTCTCTCACAATAAGGTCACGTTTACGCTTCCACAGAGAATTTCCACAAAGTATGCAAACGTGCATGTGGCCACGGGAAGATGAGACACCAGGTTCATTAGCTAATCCGGCGTTTACATGCTGCATTGCCAATTGTTTACAGGCATCACATATGTAATCTTCTTCAGAGATCTAAAATAAGAATTAGAGTTGTATTATGATATATGATTGTGTGAGATGGTTTATGTTGTTTGTGTACTAAAATAAGTAGGTATGTAAATACTTACTACTATTGAAGAATTCCACTCGCAGATCTTAGAAATTACTCTCGTATCAAGCTCAACAACGAGATGGCGGCGAAGTGTATCAATGCGTATGTTACAATTAACACATAGCAATCGCAGAGCTAACTGTGGCGTCTGCATGATGTCTCTTACAAATAACCAAGAAGCAAAATCGGTGTCCAGAAATCGAAAGCACAGGTAGGTCGTACAAGTATCGTTATCAGTCCGTAAAACAATGCCAAGGTAAAAACAACAGAAGGAAATCAAAAACAGCGTACTACGTATCACAATTCACAACAACGTCAACAACATCTGGGTGATCTGGGTCGGATCAATGACGCGGGTCGATGACAAATGACGTTCCGTTGTACGCAGTTAAACAAAACAAATAATAAAGACTATTATATAAATAATAACAAAATAAATTGATAACTTTTTTTTGTGGCTACTTAAAGAGATATTTCTTGTGTTTTTTAAAACCTTAAAAAATAAGGGTATTTTTCATATATGTGTCATATTGGGACGCCATCATTTCGTCGTCAGGTACGATTTGGCCATCCTACTTTGTCTTTTTGGCTTTTTATGATAATTTTACATAATGCTTAGTTTTAAAACATAGATTTATCAATTATATAATTTATTATAATTACAAATATAATCGAATCTAGCCTAAAACTCATTTCGGCGAACGCTTTTTGAACTAATGGCAATACCGATTACCTTTCTACTGCAATTCAACTACAATCCAATTACAAGACCATTGATCGACCATTGTAAATTTAGTAGGCTACGAAATTTTGGACCAATGGTAATTGAATTATAATTGCATTGTTCTATAATGACAATTCATGTAAAATAGCAGACTTGACCCCCTGACTACTTGATAATTCACTAACTAATATTTAAACAGCCAAGCGATACATACATCTGTACATTATTCATTATAAGAAATATAGTTTGTGTCTAAATACAAATAAAGAATTTATTTGTTGTCCGCTCTAATAATTAGTTAAAATCCACTTTAACACGATCTTTTCCAGGCAACCAACTACCAGGTAAAGGAGAGTGTGAGAGAAACGGTAGGTGGTGTACTTGCTATAATATGGTATTTTAATTTTAACTTATACATACAATACAAATAGGTAAACTATACACATATACATACAAACCTACATACATATATACACACAAACTTATACACATAACACAAAAATATAAACATAAAACACATATGCATACTAATTTATATACATACATACTTACAAACATATATAATTATAGATACAATTTAATAAGATAGCACTAAAGGAACAGGTAATATTCTTTTAAAGAAAGTGTGTTCCTTTTTTTTTTGGCGGCTTTTACGGTATAAGAGTTGGAATAGAAACATGAAGAATGCAGGGGAATTTTGAGAACTACGTTATGCTCCGAGCAAAGAGAACGACTATTAGAATCACTTAAAAATTCAAAGCGCTCTTTTAGATAAAAAGGAGTTGAAGGAAAATAGCACACAGTAAAGAAGATGGAGAATGTGAGTATTTCTGCGGAAACGGATAGGAAGCCACTTGAGTTTTTTGCGAAATTCTGAAACGTAGTCATACTTTCGAAGACCGAAAATAAACCGTATACAAAGAAGTTGAAGTCGCTCAAGTTTATTTAAATATTCTTCTTTGATATCAAGATAACAGACGTCAGCATAATCGAGAATCGTAGTAGAGAATTTGCCAGCGCAATTTTGGTAGGTATGGGCAGGAAATTTTTTAATCTACGAAGAGAAGCAATCGCTCCAAACATTTTCCTGCTCAGCTCGCTTATCTGCGGTCCCCACGATAAATGAAATGAAATGAAATAAACTTTTATTCAATTAGACTAATTACAAGTGCTTTTGAATCGTCAATTTGATGTAAGCGTCAGTGAAGTCTGTCCGTGAGGAAGCTACCACCGCACATAGGGGTATTTTGCTGATCTAGTCGGTCATAAACCAATTTATAAGAAGTTGTCGCAGGTAAAAAACAACTGGTTCATATAGTTATCGAATGACTATAGAGAACAATAGACAACCCGTCCCGGTCTCTTATCGGATGCACCTGTGCGCTTGTTTTGTCGGAAGTTAGTCATCGCTTCAACTGCACGTATCTTATGCGTTTCCTAAGTGTGATAGTATCTGAAAAAAAGTTAAATATTTCCGTGACTACTGACTTCTTTTGAAATATTGCTATGGATATGATATCAAGGAGGTATGAACGCATATTGTTAAAATATTATGCTGTATTTTTTTTGATAGGATATTGTTATTTGACGTTTGAAAATATAGATTAAAATTCTTAAAATTTCCCATTCAATTTTGAGTTTGAAAAGGTTTTTGTTGTATTTCCGGTTTCTTCCCGGTTATAATGTTAATTGATAACGACAGGTTATACTTTATATAAAATTATTATGGCCTAATTAGCCGTCCATACCTGCCCCCTTTTTTGCCAGAGGTGACAGACCAAGACAGTGAAAAAAAATATAAAAATTTTATTTGGAATTTACACTACCAAGGTAACAACCTTGGTAATTATTTGTTTTCAGGGTCACCTGGTCACTCAGGTGTTAGAGTAGTGACCCGTAGATCACTTTTTGATAAAATGAAAAAGCAAAATTTGCCTAATTTTGAAGAAAAATTAAATTACTTGGAAAATTGGATTCTGTCTAGCGAAAATTATTCCGAAAATGAATTAAAGGCGTTGAAGCACAAGTTGTCGCATATTAAGTCGGAATTTAAACAAAGGTGGAAAAAAGCTGATAAAACGGAAGCTAGATTTCTTCATAATAATAACGAATGGCTAAAAAAATACATTCGAAATACCGAGAGCGCAGCCTAAAAGTTCGGGTCGACCATCAAAACCATTCAGTGAGCTAAGCGAAAGAAGTAAGAGAAGGAAAACTGAAACCTTACGTATTACAACGGATAGTGATATGTTGATACATGCTGCACAAACAAATTTACAAACATCTGGAAAAAAAGATGCTTCAAGTATACTTAAGCAGATTATGAATTCTCCAACGAGAGCTACAAAGTTGAAAATGTATTTGTGGAAGCTGACTTCACTCGGCGACAATATGAAATAATGAGAAGTGCCAGTAAAAAGTTGTTTCCTAGTTACAGCATCCTACAAAAAGCAAAAAGTAACTGCTATCCGCCCAAAGAGTCATACAAAGTGACTGAAACATGCGCACAAGTAAATCTTCGAGATGTACTAAACCATACTGCAACAAGATTACTGACGTATTTGAAGGATGTTCTACGTGATCTAAGACCAGATGAATCTGACTCATTAGAGCTGTTTTGCAAGTGGGGCTGTGATGGATCACAGCAGGCACAATTCAAACAAAAGATGGAAAATGACGCCACAGATAGTAACATTTTTCAAAGTACCACTTCGTTTGGTATGTTAATAGTAGTTTAGAGCATGGTGCGTTTCCTGATCTAATGAAACACAGTAAAATTATTCCTATTTTTAAATCAGGTAGTACCTTAGACCCTAATAATTTTAGACCAATTTCGGTACTACCAACTTTTAGTAAAATTTTTGAGAAAATCATACTCGCGCAAATGTTAACGCATTTCAATGCACACAATCTACTTCATAAGAAACAGTTTGGATTTACGAAAGGCCGCTCCACGGCAGATGCTAGTGTTGAGTTAGTAAAAAATATTTTTGAGGCTTGGGAAAGGTCACAAGATGCATTTGGGATATTCTGTGACTTATCCAAGGCCTTTGATTATGTGCATCATGAGACGCTGATCAGGAAACTGCATCATTATGGTATTAGAAATAAGGCACTCGACCTTTTGAATTCGTATTTAAATAATAGAATACAGAGGGTTGATGTTAATGGTAAGAGATCTCCTGGAGCTCCGTTAGATATGGGGGTTCCACAAAGGTCTATTCTCGGCCCCATTCTTTTTCTAATTTATATTAAAGATTTGCCATCTTTTGTACAGGACAAACATGAGATAGTATTGTTCGCTGATGACACTTCACTTATTTTTAAAGTGAAGCGAAATTTGCTTATGTACGACGATGTAAACGATACTTTCTCAAAGGTTGTCTATTGGTTTGATTCAAATAAATTATTATTAAATAATAAAAAGACAAAGTTAATAAAATTCTCAACACCCAATGTTAAACTTGTTGATAATGGTGTAATATTAAATGGGGAAATGTTAAAACCGGTAGAGTCCACTGAATTCCTGGGTATTATTATAGATTCCAAACTGCAGTGGGGCCCCCATATTGAGGGACTAGCGAGTAGACTCAGCTCTGCAGCGTTCGCCGTAAAAAAAATTAGACTTCTTACTAATGTACTCGCATAGTATATTTTAGTTATTTTCATAGTATTATGTCCTATGGTATCTTACTATGGGGAAATGCTGCAACTGCTAATACGATTTTTGTACTGCAGAAAAGAGCTATTCGTGCAATTTATAGTTTAGGTCCTAGAGTGTCATTAAGAGATAAGTTTAAAGAAATAAAAATATTGACTGTTGCTTCTCAGTACGTGTACGAATGTGTTATGTATGTTCGTAAAAATATACACGAATTTCCCAAGAATTGTGACATGCATAACTTTAATACTAGGAGCAAACACAAACTTGTAATGCCTGTGACTCGTTTAAAGAGAGTCAGTAATTCTTTTTATGGACAATGTATACGCTTGTACAACAGGATCCCAGAAAATGTTCAAAAAGCTTCCATCACTAAATTCAAAAAAATTGTTAAAGAACGTTTGTGTGCTAAAGGCTATTATACAATAAATAATTTTATAGAAGATAGCACGCCTTGGGAATGAAGTGATCGCCTCCAGGCTACTTCAATTTTATAGAAATACATGTATTGTAAATTATAATTTATTAAAAAAATATTAGTCCCGCTGAGTTTCTTTCGCCAGTTCTTCTCAGGTCTGAGGTTTCTTCTTTCCGAACTGGTGGTAGACTCATGACGTTCAGTAAAAAATTGTAATAATTTAATGCTGAATAAAATATTTTGAATTTTGAATTTTATGTGGTACCAAAACAGTATGGCAAAATCCAACCCCATCCTCACCGCGATATTGTCGTCTTATTAGAATCAGATTCGTTAAAGAAACTGTGGATATAACCCAAGAAGAAATTGAGTATGTGGAAAATGCCATTAACGCCCTACAAAAAACAACATTTTTACTAGAGGAAAAGTCATATTTTGTAAAACATACTATGATGCTTACAATGGTAGACGCAAAAGTATGTAATGCTGCCACACAGACCACGTCAACAATGAGGTGCTACATTTGTGGGGCATCATCGAAAGACTTCAACGATTTAACTATCAAAAGAGATATTGATGCAGACGCACTTTCATTCGGATTATCCACTTTGCACGCCAGAATTCGTCTGTTTGAGAGCATATTGCACCTCTCATACAAACTCACTGTAAAAAAGTGGCAGTTAAGATCTAACGTTGACAAAGCTATTGTTAAGGAGAGGAAAAAAATCATTCAAGAGAAATTTAGACGTGAAACTGGTCTAATAGTGGATGTACCGAAAGCTGGGTTTGGAAATACCAATGATGGTAACACAAGTAGAAGGTTTTTTTCCAATCCTGAATTAGCTGCAGAAATAACTGGAGTTAATTATAATTTCATTTACCGACTCAAAGTCATCCCTGAAGTCATATCAAGTGGTCACAAAGTCCATTTGGACAAGTTTGCAGATTATTGCATAGGCACTGCGAAACTTTATATAAGTTTGTATCTGTGGCATCTCTATGACACCTACGATGCACAAGATCCTGGTGCATGGTGCTACTGTCATAGACAAGGCATTGTTGCCAATTGGATTGCTCTCGGAAGAAGCCGCTGAGGCACGGAATAAACATTTCCGGCTGTACAGGCAGAATTTCGCGAGAAAATTTTCAAGGGTCAAGTGTAACACTGATATTATAAATAGATTATTACTCACTTCTGACCCACTGATTACTGGAATGAGACCAACCCCCAAAAAATAACGTTGCCATTCACGAAAGAAGCGATTGCTTTGATGATTCCTGCTGTTCCTGACTCTGAAAGAGACTGACCCCCATATTCTTAGTTGTTACCTCGAAACTCCCTCGACTCAAACTCGTCTTAGGCGTGTTCGAGGAAGGCCTCAAGGGATCCTCGAAATCGGTATTCATAAACATCGCCTTGAGGAAATTTCAGAATCCCTCGAATGAGTGTGAGTCGAGGGAGAGTCGAGGAAAACGTCATGAATTACGTCACTATCTGGAGGATTTTGTTATAGTAACTATACACAAAATCCGTAGTTGCCATCTTGATTTGACGTGGTTTGTTAGTCATGGGTCAAAGTTAGGTTAGTATAAAGTACTTCAGAGCCGGTAAACAAAATAAATTTTGCAAAAAATGTTTTGGAATGTTATAAGTGTATTGTGTCGTTGTTTAATATACAAAAAAGGTGTTTGCTATTCGCTGGGTGCAAAGTAGGGGGTGGGGGAACTCGAATCGATCACAGCGCGCACTGTGGCAAAAAAAGGAACATTCGGCGGCAGACAAATTGTCACTTTTGTTTGAGTAGCAAAATTTACTTTACGTGTTACGCAACCCTAATTAATTCATGGGAACTACCTCGCGTCGACCACCAACGTCGCATTCTTTTCGTATGAACTTTTATTGTTAAAGACTTTGTTTCGCAACTCTAATGCATGGGAACCACCCCGCGAGTCGCGTCGACCACCAATATCGCATTCTTTTGGTATTTTAACATAACTCTCGTGAAGTGACAGTGTTGTAACATCCGAGTGCACCTTATTGTTAAAACCTTTTCTTCATTCATTGCATTAGTCCCACTTCGACGGTGCAATCACTTTAGGATAATTAGTTTGTAAAATTAGTATTAAAGTATTTTATAAGTAAAGTCTCCGATTTTATTTGCAACCTCCGGCAGTAGCCCATCATAATTTACGTATCATTTAAAAATAAATAAACAAACATGCGTCACGATACCTGCTGTGTAGTTAATTGCAAAAAAAATGGAAGAAACAGTGATCACTAATTTTATAAATTTCCACAAGCAAGTTGGAAACGCAAACGACGTATTAAATGGATAATCGCCGTCAAAAGGAAAAAGTAAGTAAGATAACCTATGATTTTGTATGTTGTAGGAAGTAGCACGTTACAATGGTCAAATTACTATAATTCATTTATTGTATTACTTCAGTGCCGATGGATCTCCATGGTCGCCAAAGCTACATGACAGGATTTGCAGTGCACACTTTATTGGAGGCAAGAAAGCTGATGAACAGGACAGTCCTAGTTACATCCCAAGAATATTTCCTACTATATACACCTCTACAGTTGTTAATGCAAATTTAGTCATTTCAAGATACAAACGATGCATGGAACGCAATAATGAGAAAGAAAAAAATACAGCAAACTTACCTAATATTCATTACGAATCAAGTGTTATTAAAATGATGGAAAATATTCATAGTACTAAAATTGACAAAGAATGCCAAGTTAATATATTTTCGCGTGTCGGAAATGAAGGAAAAACATTCATCTGCAGTAGATATAGACATAGTGGCAAAGATATATGTGACTCTGAAGTTCAAACTGAAATATCAAGCAATTCGAAGATTATCACGTTTGACAAAAAAACCAAGCACCAAGGATGTAATACTATTGTAAAGACATTCGCTCATCAAGCAACCTTAACAGAGAATAAATATTTTACTGGATTTCGATCGATTACGGAAGACGAGGAACTCATTGATCTTGCTGGTGTTACCCTTCAGAATTTTCGGTTTTTATTAAAACGAATAGTGGACAATCACAAGTATATGGTTATCAAAGAAGATAGACTTCTTATTTTTTTGATGAAAATGAAACTAGGCGTGTCATTTTCAGCTCTAAGCGTCTTGTTTGGTGTACATAGAACAACAGTATCAAGAATATTTTATTCAAATCTTGAACAATTAGCATCTGCAACATCTAATTTGGTTTTTTGGCCCAGTAAAAGTGTTTTACAAAGAACAATGCCGGACTGCTTTCATCCAAATTACAGTAACACTAGAGTCATTATTGATTGTACAGAGTTTCAAGTAGAAATACCATCTACAGTTGATAATCGTGTGTGGTGCTATTCACACTACAAGAAAGGATTTACTGCAAAGGTGCTCATAGGTATTACACCAGGAGGCTTCATTTCATTTAAATCAAAAGTGGCCGGTGGAAGGAAAAGCGATGCTCAAATAACAGTTGAATCAGGATTAGTTGATTATTTAGAAAATGGAGACATTGTTTTGGCTGACAAAGGATTTCCACAAATAAAGAAAATTTTAGATGAAAGTGGAAAAGAAATAGGAATTGTTATGCCACCTTTTCTAAGTGATAAAAGGGCATTTTCAAGAGATGAGACAGATGCTACTTACAATATCGCTCGGGTTAGGATTCATGTCGAGAGGATAATGCAACGGCTGAGACTTTATCAAATATTAAATAAAATTACTCAAAACTTGTTTTGCCATATAGATGATATTTTGCATATTTGTTGTGTATTAGTAAATTTGCAGAACTCAATATTTTCTAATAAATAAATGTACCTATGATTTAAAAAAAAACAAAATATATAACACAATTTACTTTTATTTAAGAACACAATAATAGAACAGAACAATATACTTTAACAGACTCTTACTTTTACTCTTATTAGACAATAATAAATTATGTATAATTAACAACAGTATTCACCTAACTTTATAATTTTTCATAGATTTATTATGTTCTTACCAGTAAAAGTACGCTTTGGCAGAATCTGTTTATTATTATTTTCATTATATTGATTAATCATCACATACAAATGCGGTAAATCTATCTATATATCTATAAAAGAGAAAGTGTGTGTGTATGTTCCGTATAGGCTCCGAAACGGCTGGACCGATTTCAATGAAACTTTCAGGGAATCTCCAGATTGACCTGGCGAGTAATCCTGTAAAGTTTGGTGACGTAATAAAAAAAAAAAAAGCAGGGTAGTGAAGTTGGAGTTGGTCGAATATATTTAAACAGTACTATGGCTCAAGTTCTCCGTAAGTACACACTTACTGTGTGGGATATAAAGTAGAGAACAGAAATTATTACAAATCTAAAGAAAAATTATGTAAAACTTCTTGGCTGGCCACAGCAATGATAACGACGAGAGAGATAACCTAGGCAGAGTATATCCTGTTACCTATATCCTCCTTCTTAAGATTAGCATATGTGTAATAAAAAAGTCACCTAAGTTATGTAACGGGATTAGACTGTGAGTAATTCATCAAACATTAGAGCGGCCACTGTATTCGCTGGATCAGCTCGGGGGGAATCAGTATTCATACCTCGAATACCACTGATAACCTCTGACTACGCATTTGAATTTACTTTAGAAAGATGTAGTAGAAAAATGCGCATAAAATAGAGGCAGTGCTGAGGCATAAGCTTGCTAAATATCTACAATGAAAATTTATTTACAGAATATACGTTTCGATCGCTACGATCGCTAAAATTAAATTTATTTTCCCTTTTATATCTTTAAGAAATAATATTATGAAACACGAACTTATTTTTGTAAATAATAAAGCATGTATTACGAAAAAGTTTGTTTTTATTTCGTAGATTGACCGCGGGCGAAGCCGCGGGTTCTGCTAGTAATGATTAAAATAAAATTCTTCACTTTTCAAAATGGCATTCTTTATAAAATTTTCATCTCTATCTACTCTTACTGTGCAACTACCGTTTCCCACTGGAGAATAAACAAAAATATCGCACATCGTCATACCAGTAACATACATTTGTACTTGGATTTGGGTATAGTATGAGTGTTTCTTCTTTAATTCTATGTTACCATTAACAAACTCCAGATATTGCACATTACAAAGCTCGCTTTCAAAATCCGCAATAGCTTTTTTCTGGCAAGATATTGGACATTTAAATTCTACTAGCTTATTAATACATCCATCTTGTATCACAACTCCGTCTATGCTTTGTGCATAGCCACGGCTCAATTCTGCTCACAATTACTCCAACTGTTATCACACGACAGTTGTGAACTTTTTCATATTGTTGTAGCGCATGCCTTTCATTATGTTTACCATAATTAGTAGCCTCACAATTAATAGACCTAGGAAATAACATATTATGCACCAAACTATCAATTGATTTCGTGGTTCGCACTTTTATGTGATGAACATTGATACTTGATGAGATTCTTAATCTCCTCGTAGTATACCACTCTTTCATCGTGGACTGTTTGATAGTTTTGCAACATAAATCAATAATTTCCTCATTTTCCATCACAATATTTGCTTCATAAAACTTTTTTAAATTTAAGTTAATATTTATCTTACCACTTTTGTAAACTTCAAAATCTTCTTTAAAAATACAAAAACTTCTAAGACATTCAATGCAATCTTCTATTTGTAAATTAATCACAACCTGGTCAACTACAGTCTTAACAACTTTGGTAATGCATGCATCATTTTCTTCCGTATTAAAACATAAAGCAACAGCCTCCATTATTAACTTTAATGCTGACTCTCCCTTCAATTCCGAAACATCTAAGGGCAAAGGATCAGGCTTAATCTTCTTTGCCGGTGGATACATTTCTTCAAAGTATTGCCCTTTAGAGTACTTTTCTTTGGCGAACTGTCTAGCACTAGGTCTGCCCCATTGCTGCTCTTCACTGGTCTTCGAAAAGCTATCTTCGTGATTAATGTAGTATATGACAGCCGCAATATGTTTACATCTGCCACTCTGATTGTACACACAATTACATTGTGCACTCGTAACATAACGGCTGGAATCAATCTGTAAAAAATGAATTGTTTCTTTACTTTCTATTACATTTAAATGGATCATAGTATGGATGTACTACGTCAACGATTGCAAAAACAAAAAAAATACAGCTTACATTCAAAGATGTTTTGTAAGGCGTCGATGTCACTGAAGTTTGACGAATTACATGAGCTTCAATCGTATGATTTTCAGATTTAATTTTTTTCACATCTTGCACATGTTGAGCTAAAACTAATTTTCTTTCTTTTATTGTCCTTTGTGGTTGGAAAGTGATGTTGTGTGTTATTGCTCGGAATCCAGTTTTTATAATTAATTTGGCCATGTTTAACTATGTTTATAAAATGCATTATTCGATTACATTTGTTTATTTCTGTACTTACTTCTCGTGAAGTCAGCGATGAGAAAGTCCGTGTATACTATCTGTAATTTATTTATTGTCACTCTAGACGGGTAATACAAAACATCAACGTTATTATCGACACTATAGATTTACATGATCGAATAGAATATATATAAATTACGATACTTTCTTGAATTATTTGTTTGTTTACTTAATGACAGCCGCCCATTTGACATTTCAATGTCCGCCATAATTGTGAACGCTAGTTGGCGCTGTCATCGCGCACCCAGCGAATATGTTTCGTCATTCTTCAAGGTAGATTTTGATATTTCAGCCAAATCACAAGGTAATTAATTTTGAAATATAATTATGCCTCTCATACTTTATTATAACAATAAATAAAAATGAAAAAAAACCTTTTCTTCCTTGCGTACCTATATAAGAAGTAAATTAAGAAAGCTTTATAGATTTCGTAAATATAAATTTTTATTAAGATTTCAGATTTGTAAAAAATAACATCTAAGAAGTATTAATACATTGGATTCTATTCTAATAAATTACTTAAGTTTTACAAACTGTTATTTAATTTTAATTGATTACGTTTAAAAATCAGACCTTAATAATGTATTGTAATGTAATCTAGTGAACATAATATTAAATAATGCTAATATTTATTTAAATTGTTTTTTTTTTTCATTGTGAATATGAGTAATTGCATTAAAGATTTTTGAAATGATTCACACTTCCCACTATATTAATAGTATTAAACATTTTACCAATTCTAGTGAATATGATCTTCTCATATGTGTGCTTTATCACATTAGGTACTTCACATTTTTGTCGGAGGAACATAAGTTTGTAGCACTATACTCGTACCATCATTATGTTTGATGTCACAGGGCATTTTTGTTTACATGACATAATAATTATTTTAATGTCAGTATCAAGAAATACAGAGACCAGAGTAATCGAGGAAGAGTTCTCTATCAGATCAATTTTCCCGAAATTATAAAATAAAAAAAAAAAGGAAGGAAAAGCTTCATTAAGCTTAAAATTTAGCTGATCAAACATTGTTAGTGAATGCTGCAGAAGAGAAATAATTAAAAGTAAAAATTAAGAGAGAAGCTGCCGAAGAACTCTTTCTCTGTAATAAAATGAAGAAAAAGAAGAAGCAGAGCTAAAATTATCGGAATTAAAGAAATTAAATTAGATTGCACATTATTTTATTTAAACTAGATTTGCACAGTATACCTTATTATCATATAAAATATTGCAATCTAGCAATCCACGCCTGTTGCTACCACCATTGTTTTAAAATAATATTGGCAAAAGTAAAGTAATCTCGTCATATCTTTGGTAAAGAGAAATCAATTTTTATAAATTCACATTCATCATAGATCTCCATAGGATTACATCCCGTAAATAGCGCCGTGATAAATAATAATCGTAGATATTGTCATAGATATGCTCAATAAACTCTACAAAAGACATTTTAAACTTCAAAATAACTTTAAAATATAATAAAATGTTAAATAACTCGCGATGTTTTTGTCAAGAATTGTCTCGAGGTTTCCTTAAGGTAGATCGCGACGTACCTTACATTTGACAGTTCGTTCCTCGAGTTTTCCTCACCTTACTCGAGGAGAATAGTTGAGGTAAGGGACAAAATGACGTCTATGAATTCCGAACCACCTCAGTGAGGTTGAGTCGAGTCGAGGAAATCTCGAGTTTACGACTAAGAATATGGGGGTCAGACTAACCCCCATATTTTTAGTTGTTATCTCGAAACTCCCTCGACGCAAACTCGTCTTAGGCGTGTTCGAGGAAGGCCTCAAGGGATCCTCGAAATCGGTATTCATAAACATCGCCTTGAGGAAATTTCAGAATCCCTCGAATGAGTGTGAGTCGAGGGAGAGTCAAGGGAAACGCCATGAATTACGTCACTAACTGGAGGATTTTGTTATTATGTGATAGTAACTATACACAAATCCGTAGCTGTCATCTTAATTTGTCGTTTTTTATCAAAGTCATAGGTCAAAGTTGGGTTAGTTTAAAGTACTTCAGAGCAGGTAAATAAACCAAATTTTGCAAAAAATGTTTTGGAATGTTAAGTTATGTCGTTGTTTTTTATACAAAAAAGATGTTTGGCGTTTGCTACACGTTTCGTCATTTAGTATTAAATACGCGCTCATTATGGCTGGAAGGCAATTATTCAATGAAACTGAGAAAGTTTGTCTTCAGAAGTTAATTATCAAATATAAACTCAATTCGACGGCTACAACAAGTGTCGGAAGTGTTGCTTCGAAAAAGGTCGCTTGGGCACGCTCAACGGAGGAGTTTAACTCCATAGAAACAAACTCAAAAGTAAGTAAATTTCACATTTAAATAGTTCCCTTAATCGTCTTAACTTTCATGTAGTAATGCCATAGTGCCATAGGTAGCTTGTATGATACCGATGTAAGGTCGCCCTCTTTACGACCTATTACTAGTACTTAAAATTCTTTAGTAAAAATTTGCTTATATTCGTTAGGGATGCAGTAAAATGTGTACCTATCTACAGTCAATTGTTGAGTTATAAAAGTTGGAGTATGAATTTAATGAATTTCTTTCTTTCAGAGAACTGAAATGCAACTTAAAAAATGTTGGGATAATCTAAAAACTCGGCGCAAAGCTATGTTAGTCCTAGAAAAAAAGAGAGAATGAGGACAGCGGGTGGGTCTTTTAATCCTGATATACCAAGTACATCCCAATCCAGCCACGAAATATTACTGGACAGCGCTCTTATTGAGCAGACAGATGTGGAGCTGATGTTTGCGATCGATAGTGACACACCAGACATGCAGACAATTGAAGGTAATAAAACATGTTTTAAAATAATATAATCGATAATATAATGTGGTAATAGGTGTTTGTTCCAGTGAAAAGGATTTTAGTTTTTTAAAAGAATATACAATGATATCAACATTTCAAAAATCTTTTCTAATTAATTTTATTGTTGACAGATAAGCAAACTAATCTAGGGACAAGTGCCCCTCAAACTACAGAAAACTTTTCAATTGCTACTGAAAGTGTAAATGAGCCTTCGACTGAAACAGGTAAATAAACATAATTCAATAAATTGAAAATTTGAGTAATTTGAATCTAATACGAATTGTAGCCTACTTTACAATTTATACATTTATTTATATATTTATTTAAATATAAACACACAATCACTAACATACATACTTCCATACCAGTTGGTCGATAAATTTACCATCGATAGTCGATGGTCATTAAAGTATCGACCGAACCACTTTACTAATTAGCAACATCCATATAACTATCAATAGCGATATATGGCCGGCTACGGAGACGTGGGCGCATGCCTTTCACCTTACAATGTCAAACCAGTCAGGATCAAACCTCGACGCGGAGCGCATGCTTGTCGGCTCAATATCCAATTACGCTGTATCGCGATTTAGCCTGTTTTTTTATGTTAAATTCAACTATATTTCATCATCATACTGTGCTTGTGCTTGTGAACTCTTCCCTATTGTGCCTTCTGAATTGTGTAAGGATTGTGAACAGTATATCTTTAAGAACGTGAGTTTGCCTACTTATTTTATACCACTACACACTCTCTTAACTTTACTGGTGACCCCGAGAAGAACAATGGAAAGGGTTAAGTTTAAAGACGCACGAGGCGCGACAATGTCACCGCCACCTGGCACAAGTGATGGTGGGATGTCGGTAGACCCCAGCAACGTTTTTAAAGTCGGCGTACGAGTGCCCCCGTTTTGGGCCGAAGAGCCGGAGATTTGGTTTGCCCAGGTCGAAGGGCAATTTAGTATAGCTGGAATAAATAGTGATGTCACTAAATTTAATTATGTCATCGGACATCTGGACAATCAATACTCTAGAGAAATAAAAGATATAATTATTAGCCCTCCTGTAGCTAACAAGTATGAAAAACTGAAAACCGAGCTAATCAAGCGACTCACCGCATCCAAAGAGAAGAAAATTAAACAATTATTGATGCATGAGGAGCTTGGCGACCGCAAGCCATCCCAGTTTCTTTACCACTTGATAAGCCTGGCAGGCTCAAACGTTCCTGATGACTTCCTGAAAACGATATGGGTTAGTCTCCTACCACATGGCATCCAGACAGTGCTCGCAGGACAACCAGGTACAGCTTCTCTCGAGGATCTAGCTGACTTAGCCGATAGAGTGAATGACCTAGCTGCGTCAACTCCGAAGGTCACCGTTGTGAGCGACGCTGTCCCTAGCTCGGTTCTGAACGAACTAACTAGGGAGATAGCTGAGCTTCGTCGACAGTTCCAGCAGATGTCAACTCGGAACAGCCGTTCACGCTCCCGTTCCACCAGAAACACTCGCAGCAGTTCGAGGCAGCGCTTTCAATCGAACTACAGAAAGTTCCCCAATTGTTGGTACCACAATAAGTTCGGAGAAAAAGCCAGCAAGTGTATCCGCCCCTGTGAATACAAGTCGGAAAACTCCAAGGGCGGTCGGTAATGGCGACTGACGATTGCCCGTTGTCTGCTTCTGGTCGCCTGTTTGTTACTGACCGATCCTCGAAAACGCAGTTCCTGGTCAACACAGGGAGCGACCTCTGCGTGTTCCCCCGGTCAGCGCTTCATGATCGTCGTGCTCGTACGGATTATAGTTTGTGTGCTGCTAATGGTTCTAGCATAGCTACATATGGTTGTTTAAATTTAGATTTAGATTTTGGTTTACGCAGAACCTTTCAATGGCGTTTCATTGTAGCCGATGTTACGAAGCCTATAATAGGCGTAGATTTTTTAAACTTTTAAAATCTTATGGTTGATTGTCGTAACAAACGCTTAATTAATAATTAAATAATTATAATAAAAATAATAAAAATAATTTAACTTCAATTTCTACTATTGCTGCTGTAGCTTATTGTAATAACATTTCTTCTGTTAAGGTCGTGGCTGGTGAGACTCGGTATCATAAAATTCTCAACGAGTTTCCGGAAATTACTCGACCAGCTGGTAAGCCACACTCCACACCGCACAAAACAATACACCACATACGCACGACACATGGCCCTCCAGTTTGCTCTTTACCTCGTCGTTTAGCACCGAACAAGCTTAAGATTGCTCAAAAGGAGTTCCAGTCTATGCTGGCCCTCGGTACAGCTAGACCTTCTGAGAGCCCGTGGGCGTCACCTCTACACCTAGCGCCAAAGAAAGACAACGAGACAACGGCTGGCGTCCTTGCGGCGATTACCGTAAGTTGAATACACGTACCGTGCCTGACAGGTATCCGATTAAGCATATTCATGACTTTACCCATAGTATAGCTGGATGTAAAGTCTTCAGCACGCTCGATATAGAGAAAGCATATAATCAGATACCTGTCAGCCCGGAGGACATTCCTAAGACCGCTATCACAACACCATTTGGGTTATTTGAATTTCGCTATGACGGTGGGTCATGTTGTACATTGTCAAATTCAAATGATAGATATACTTATTTTGTTTCTCTGATAGGGTACTAGAATATGGGAATGAGCAAATTATAAAACTACACTTTGTCTTATTGTGCATATCTAGTAATTTTTAAATACTTTGAATAACTTCTTTTACCTAACAGACAAACTGTTACCATGTAAGAGTACAATAGTACTATTTTAATTCAAATTCATATTTAAAATCTTATTAATATTGTACTGGTAGCTGGCACCGGGCGAACATGTGTTATATACATTTATTATTTCATTACTTAAAAGAGACCCGAAACCTTGACCAATTTTATTAAAAATTATAATAGTTTTTTTTGAAAAGAAAATTGTAGGACTTATCACATACATATAGTTTATTATTACAAATAGTATTTAAGTTTTTGTATGACCGACTCACCCAGCACCTCAGGACTATTTTTAATTTCATTTGTACAAGTACACTGGTGTTTATTTGTTAAGGATTTAAATCTTTCTAAATTATAGTTGCATAAATCTACTAAATCACTAGTGGCAAGAATGTGTTCCTGAATTTGGTTTTGTGAGGGTTTATATTTTTCACTAATTGATGTCAAGGAGCATGTTAATCGATTTATCATCATCATCCTGTAAGCAGAGGGTGTCTCGGTCATATCTAGACCTGCTTTGATTTAATTCTTCACTGTACTTTATTTAATAATTTTGAGCGTTCACTTCTCAACTCATGAGTTCTTTTAGCTGAGTATTTGTTATGAATTCGTTTCTTAATTTTCTTCATAAATTTATTAATTTTAATATATATTTTTAATTTATTGTGAGTTGAGAAGAGAACTGGCTGCTCACAAGAATCATCATTTGTGAGGTCTATCAAAACTGGGTTCAAAGAATCTTCAAATTGAGAATTGCATTCAACCAGTTCCTTATATAAGTATTGATAAATACTGGTCAATTAAAATACCCAGGTTTTTCATTTTGTCAGTATACATAATTTGGACACCATTAAGAAGTATGGGTGGTACGTGCATATTTTTAACTTTGCATAATAGTCTCTGGCTGCCTATAATGATTGCTTGAGATTTAGCAGGATTTAGATTGAGTCCATATGAATTACCCCATGATGATATCACAAACGAAATTAACGCTACTACAAACAACTACAAACGAAAAAATGGCACTACAAATGAAATTAAAGCTACTACAAACAACTACAAACGAAACTATGGTAGTACAAACGAAATTAACGTTACTACAAACAACTACAAACGAAAAAATGGTACTACAAACGAAATTGTGGTACTACGAACGAAAGAATGTTACTACAAACGAAATTTACGTTACTACAAACAACTACAAACGAAAAAATGGCACTACAAACGAAATTAACGCTACTACAAACAACTACAAATCAAACAATGGTACTACAAATGAAATTAACGTTATTACAAACAATTACAAACGAAATAATGGTACTATAAACGAAAGAATGGTACTTCAAACAAAATTAACGTTACTACAAACAACTACAAATAAAATAATGGTACTACAAACGAAAGAATGGTACTTCAAACAAAATTAACGTTACTACAAACAACTACAAACAAAATAATGGTACTACAAACGAAATTGCGGTACTACAAACGAAAGAATGGTACTACAAACGAAATTGTGGTACTACAAACAATTACAAATGAAGAAAAGTTACTGGAAACGAAATTAACTCTACTACAAACAACTACAAACGCTTATCTTCTTATCAACTTCTGTTCCAATACACTTGAAGATTCTTCCACTACTAACCTTCACGAAGGTTTTTTTAGTTTTTTTAGCGTTAATAGTAATCGTATCGGCTTTCAAATTGAATTTATATAGTAAAAATCGTTCTGGAAAAATACTCGAAAAAATTTTTTTTTAATTTTTTTTTTACTACAAAAAAAATTGCACTACTAACGACTACTAACGTTTTTCTATAAGAATCAAACGGAAAAAATTTTTTTTTTCCAACTTCGGGGGATGACATTTTTTTTTGTTGCCTGTATTTTTTTTTTTGCACTACTACAAACGATATTAACTTTACTACTATCCAATACTAACCGAATTCCTTCAAATAAACACACAGCCTATTTATTTTACATTTACAATATTAGCAGTGTTAGCTTGCCAACCTAAATACCAAATATTTTCTTTTATCAGATGCTGAAGAACTCTTACCCATTTTATTTCTTGTCCCAAGTTGCTGCCCCTCAGCCTCGTATGTATCCTGCTCAGTATGGGTAAACTACACCATGCCATATTGAGAGGTCTTCACGAATACAATCTCATCTCGAAGACATGCAAGGCTCAAACAAAGCAGGCTGCCCGTCAGTTTGTAAATTCTGATTTTGAATGGAGAGCATTCAGTATGCAGCAACATAAGAGTTTATATGGAGATGAAAATGAACCAAACTAGGATAAGAGAAATGGTAGTGCAGACTCAGAGGGAATGGCAAGCTTTAGGTTTAAGAATGTTAGATATATTAGATAAACTAGCTATTTTTTTGTTAGGATTAGATTATTTTTTAAATAACCTTATTAATTGTTATTTAGTTCAAACTTTCTTACTTCTAGTATGGTAAACTATTAAGATTAAAAATTAAACATTAAAATGGTTCAAATTATTTTATTTAGCTCTTTTCTATTTAACACTCAATTTATATACATACTATTCAATATTCATAGATATAATATTTTTTGTGGAAAATTACAATAGATTGATTGCCACCAAATATTAAAATAAACTTATAACATAAAAAGGTAATAATTATTGCTGCTGTAATCTTC
Source organism: Argynnis bischoffii washingtonia (assembly GCA_033884665.1). NCBI lineage: Eukaryota > Metazoa > Arthropoda > Insecta > Lepidoptera > Nymphalidae > Argynnis > Argynnis bischoffii. The sequence goes on along the minus strand of CM066616.1, from coordinate 4,315,569 downwards.
TTACTAATTGATCCCTTAATACTTTCGCCTCTAATTAAATCAGTGGTGGAACTTCCCCCTCTCTCTCTCTCAGTGATAATCCTTTCATTATGATGTTGCAAAACTGAAAATTAATTTATTTATTTTATTGAATAAAAATAGCTTTTAGGTATGTTATTGAATATAAACAAAATTATAATAAAATCTTTGATTATTAAAATAAATATTTAATAGTTTTCAAACAAACAAAGGTAGGTATAATACGTTTAAACTTATATTAATTTTATGTCCAAAAATAAACAAGTTTAAACTTACATATCAATATTTTTTGTAATTCCATATATACCCATGATATCAGGATAAGTATTGTATAGTTATGAAAGCATAAGTACCTTTGACTAATTGCTTGCCTGGTATTTAGAGTGTCAGGAAAGTGAATATATTATTTAACATATTCTTATGTATTAATGCTGTGGTTACTTCTCACATGTGGAGGAGCTAACTCCACTTATTCCAAGACCACGTCGGAATGATGGAATATCGGCGGAAACGAACAAATTGATTTATCAAATAGCGTTGATATTTAATGTAAATTCGACAGGTACATATGAAACTTATTTATTTTGGACGTTTTATTTTGTAGATTGCACTTAAAATTTATCTTTTTGGCTTTTTATGATAATTTTACATATTGCTTAGTCTTTAAAACATAAATTGATAACATATATAATCGAACCTAGCCTAAAACTCATTTCGGCGAAGGCTTTTTGAACTAATGGCAATACCGATTTCTTTTCTACAATTCAACTACAATTCAATGACAAGACCATTGATCGACCATTGTAAATTTAGTAGGCTACGAAATTTTGGACCAATGGTAATTGAATTAAAATTGCATTGTTCCATAATGACAATTTATGTAAAATAGCAGACTTGAGGCCCAAATTGTCTTCGGATTTCATCGTAGAATTATATCGTCGTCATTGCTAATTAGAGAGCGAGCGAGTAGGCATGAAATGGGCATGTAGGCTAGTTAGAAAGAGAAAAATATATGTATGTTGTTGATAGGTCGTTATATCAATAACCAACGGCCACTTACTTGTAAACAATAATATACCGTAGAACTATGACTTCGTGACCTTTTAAAATGAACTTTAAGTCCAGGAGAATAAAATTTCGATTTCCTTATTAATTTGAATTTGTAGCAGGTCACAATTTAGTACAAATCACAAAATGAAATGAATTATGAAAGTAACAATAGTTGACAGCAATAAAATTTTACTTGTGGCGCTAAATTCATACGTAATACGTACTGTGCATAATGTTACATAAAAATTCTTATTATACATAAAAACAATGAACTTTTAAATACGCCAATATAAATATTGAAATTAGCTTAATACAATTTTACATTGTCAGTCCCAATCCTGTTGGAGTATAAGGGAAAGTTCATTGTTTCTAAATAGGTTCATTCATGTCATTTTAGTAACGCTATTGGTAACATTTCATACTTCATTTTAATAACAAATTATATAAAGTTTACAGTGCGTAGTACCAGACCGTCGAAATTAAAAACCATTGCCTGTGAAAAGTAGCAGGTGAGATCACTGAAAAATTTACGTAATTTCATCAAATGAAAATGAATTAAAAGTAGCAATCATTTCCATGCGTACTACAAGCTTTTCCAGAAGTTTTACCTTCATCAGACTTAGAAAGTGCTTACTGCCCGTACATAAACAATGCGCTACGCATACTTTGCATTGGATTGCCAGTACAGATTTTAAACAAGCAATGTTAAAAAGTATACAATTTATAAGAAACTGCATGATGCGGCTTTAGCAAAGTGCCAAGCACTCTGGAGTTTATGTTCTAGATTACCAAAAGTACGTGAAATATATTTAGAGATGACAGGAAAGTCAGCAACTTCTCCATGCGCAACTCGATGGAACTCTTATTACAATTCCGTACCAGATCTTTAGTCGTACAGAACAGTCTTAGTGAAACCCCGAAAATGTTAAAATTACCTCGAATGAAGGAAAATGAAATTCACTTCTTAAGTGAATATGTGGACTGTTTAAAGCCTGTAAGGGGAAAAAGAAACTTATTATGGTTCTATGTTACCCGAGCTAGTAAGAATTCTTATATGTGATCAAATGTCTTAGGACGGAAAATCTAAAAATACTGCGGCTCTCTGCTAGATGTGAGTGAAGAAATCTTAAATAGACGTTTTAAAAAGTTTTTGCAGTTAGAGCTTGCAGCAAATGATGCAATATTGGCCTCAGTGTCACATCTGTTCTTTAAAATGAGATGGGTATTAAAATCGCGGAAAGAATATGTAAAAGAACTTATCCTGACTGAAACACGAAAAATTAATCGAACTGAAAAACAAAAATCGGAGGATTTAGACAATATTGAAGGTGATATAAAAAAAAGGTCTAAAGATGAATCTTATTACATGTTACTTTCTTAGATTTACGCGAATTTTTGTTTCCCGACGTTTCGATTGCTTTACAGCAATCATGGTCACGGGAGAGACTAAGATGTTAGATGTCACAAAGCATTATATAGTTGTTACAGACAGTCTACCCACAATTAACAAAAATGAATTCAAAATTTTGAAAATTAGCATCAATGTACCTTACAATATTTGTTAATTTTTTCTGTTCTGTGGAGTTCTGCTCCTGTGGAGCGACTCTTTTTATTTGGGGGCATAATCATGAGGCCTCATCGAAAAAAACCGGACAAGTGCGAGTCGGACTCGCCAACCGAGGGTTTTGTACAAATTTGTAGCTACATACATATTATAAATAAATTGTATGAGCGCCCATACAACTCGAGGACTATCTTAATTGGCGTCAAATACATATATACAGGGTGTCCGGTAAATAGTACGACAAAAAAAAGGGGAAGGTAGACGAAAGGCTGACCTACTACATATTAAAAAATAACAACTAATTGTACGCTGAACGCTAACGACAATATTTTGACAACAAAATGAACACCATAAACAAGGATGATAATAAACCAACGACATCATCTGAAACAATACAATATCCGTCATCACTTACGGAAGAGGAGAGAAGCCTCTTTGCATTTGATGATATCATCGTTACAACTGTAGAAGAGACAGATTCCTCACTCACGACATAGAGCCTCAGCTGTACCTAGAAAGTCTAGAAGTACGAGTTGAAAAAGTTCTAAAAGCCGCGAAAGGTTTCACGGATCTAGTCGAAATTACAGAGGCTTATAGTGACGATAGAAAAATTAACGTTAGACTAAATACTACACCAGTATCGTCTGACGAGTTTGAGGCCTTGATATCGCAAATTGATAGAAAGGATGTGGCAGAAATTGAGACTACTTTCGGAGTTTTCCAAGTGCCCATTCCAACAATTCAATCAGTAGCAAAATATCAAAAAGTCTTAAACACTGCCGCAGCGGCGAGTATCAAAACGCTTAAAGATCTAATTTAGCAGATCGAAGCGTGGATATATGCCAAACTGTGGAAAAGATCAGAAGTCTAGCTAAAGACGCGGTATCTCGCTACACTAAAACGACCGAACGAAGAGAAATCATGGGAAATATACTTTCCGTGCTCATGGTCGAACGAGTGAAAGACCCGTATTTAGCTCATATTTGTGATCATTATAGCACGCCTGAAATGTGGGTTGATCCACTAACTCAGGGATTATGGGTCGTCAACCCAAGTGACTCACACCCAGCAATGTCTGCGGCGAGATCACGGAAGGTTACGTCAATATATGATTTTGACGAGAACCAGACACAGAACTTGATATCCCTCGCGTTCTGGACAAATCCGAGAGAAAGAGCTACTGCAAAACTAAATCTTTTCTCGAGAGTCAAAGGGACGAAAAGAGACGATATTAAGACTGATTCTAGAAAAGTACTCGCGATAGTATTTTCAGAATCAGAACTTACACAATCGGAAATTAAGTCGATGATTTTCAACAAATCAAAAGACGCACAATCGATATGTCCATTATGTACAACACCTGTTGAACTAAACGGAGTAACATATCACAAAGAATGTAGTGTCGTAAAATGGTTAGTTGAAAATTTCTTCTTTAAATACGATAAAGTACTAGGAATACTATCAACTCAACGAGTTGTATTCTTAGATCACAACCAACGCGCAATGTTAGAAACAATCCAAAAGTATCATCGCACATTGAATAGTCCGTTTAAAATAAAAGGCGGATCTAAATATGCTGTGATGCAAAAAGGAGATGGATTACGTACATTAACGCAACTGCAAACAAATCCAACTTATGTTCCAGGAACTCAAGAATGGATAGAAAAGCAGAAACGAGATGAAGCCGCGAAACATAAAACTCGCAAAGCTTAAAATCTCAAGTCCATATCAAAAGGACAAAACTTGATTAAGAAATTCTTAATCAAATTGTAAATATGTGTAAATGTTTTATTTTTCATTTTATTTTTAGAATAATTCTAGATAGGGATTGTTATGTTATATTATAATACATTAATAATTAGATTTAATTTAATTTAGCCTTATTAAATAGTTTATATTTTTATAATTAATACTTAGTTCTGTTCATATATGCACGTGATGTTCACATCTTAGAAGACATCATTTGTCTGATTGTATAGTTTTGAATAATAATAATTAAGCTTGTTTATTTCATTTGTAGGTTGGTTTTGTGAACTTATAAATAAATAAATAAATAACCTTAGTAAAAGTTTCACCGTTTTTAAGATATCATTTTTTTTGTAATATTTTGAAAAAAGACATTTTTTTATCTATCTTATACTGCTGTGCGTAGACAAAACTACATATTGTTTTATTTTTACATCAAATACTCTCAGGCGGTTGATTTATTATTTCAAATATTATTTTCGGTAAACACAATATTAATACTTTGTATTTTATTTTTTAAAAATTGTTTTACTCAACTTTGGTCTCCAGCACTGAAAAAAGAATATACTAGACTGCTACTGCCTATTATAGTAATAAATTACCTGTTTCATTGGAAATTTATAAAGGTATAACAATTCTACCTATTTTAAAAAACAAAAAAGTTAGAGCATTTTTTCGGCTGTACAATCACATTAACAATTAAGTCCGATATTCGAATCGAAATGAAAACTTTAACTGATTATTTGCGTGCTTAATGTTAAATAATCTACAAAATTATTATTAGCGCTTAATTTAGTGACAAAACTTAACGGTATGAGGCGACGCTACTACCTGCATTGATCTTGACTACCAAAATTGAAACACCGATGACTATTTGTATCTCTCTTTACGCGTTTAAATTTTATTTGCAGTCTTGCTCGCACCGTAGTTAAAAGGGCTTAACTTTCAGAAGGTATTTATTAGTCAGTACGATTCTTACTGGTGACTTGTGCACTCATTTTCTTCGCAACTCTCGTGTTTTGTTTTCGTACTAACTGAAATTTGCTTTGAACTTGGACTCTGTTTTGTCAAACGATTTGGATATTGTTGAATGTGATTTTATTTACCTACGTGTTACATGACGATGTAACCTACGGCCATTCGGGATGACACGAGGTTTATTCAAACGAAATGTGAAGATTGTGTAATACTTACTTATTGTAATCGACCGCCAACGTTGATGACTCCCAAGATTTCCCGGAACTGTATGTGCGGCGGGCACCTGTTTTAAATCACGGTTCTCACGATCACTTTCGGTACAAACATCGACCGATTGTCACTTCTCGTAAGAAATAAGTTATAATTATAATTTCCATTTTCAATTAAATTAATTTAAGTACAAATCTCCGATTTTATTTGTAAACTCCGGCAGTAGCCCATCATAATTTACGCTTTGTACGCCTTTGGACTTTGTTTTATTTTTGTGATTGGGTTTCGTTAAATATGGCCATAGCATCACCATCCGGTGTGTACACGTCGCACGGTATACGGATATGCACTTAATTTATGGTGAAGTTCGCTACAACGCTAGAGCTGCGGCGAGTATTTATACTGAACGCTACCCCAATCGTCGGCATCCAAGGCCATGAAGATTTTAGCCGAACTCATATTGCAATTTCTGAAGGAAGGACTCCTGGAGAACGGAGCCGCGGTGGACGGCCTGTATTGTGCGATGATGATATTTACAGCTGCTCAAGAAATTTCTCAATTAAAACTTACAAAATTAAGACGAGAATTTTTAAAAAGGTGCCGAGCCTGTATCAGAGTGGAGGGCCGACTCGACTTCGCTGAAGACAATATCATCGTCGCACAATACAGGCCATCCACCTCCAGGAATAGTAAAAATAACAGAAAAAGAATGTATGAAAAAGGGGCCAGTAAAAACTTCTAAGAGAAAACGTCAGGTCACATACACGGATAATTTTCTAAAAGACGAGGGTAGAGTCAAAGTATGCAAGATTTTTTTTTGCGTACTTTAGGTTACGCGAAAAAAAATTATAGACATCTTCTTTCAGTTTTAAATATATCAATTATTGCAAAAAAGGATCAAAGAGATGGGGCAACTTAAAATTGATAACTGTCGATAAAGAATTAATTACATTACATTGCGCACTGATAATTCGCTCGATATTTATAAAAATATCAAACCAAATAGCACGAGAGAAGGTGTAAAGAAAAAATGGAATTCTCTACGAACAAATTTTCGTAGAGAATTAAAGAAGATCCACAAATCGAAATTATCGGGAAAGGGAACCGATGAGGTTTACGTCCCGTCTTCCTGGACGTATTATGAATTGCTGTTTTTATCAAATGATGTGTTCATCATTTGATAACCAGTAAAAAAACTACGGAGTACTCGCTAGTCCGCCGCTTGATAAACCGACAACTAATATAATCCGCCGACTTTTTGCAAGTCGATGTAATCAGTATACTTCTGTAATCCGCCATTATTAAACAAATTTCAGTTCGGTAAGCCGCCGCCACGCATCGTCTTCTTTCTCTTTCGTGCTCATAACGAACACAGTTCTATAGTTCGTCGCCCGGTCATAAGTAACTACTCTTTAGTCCACCTATTAGAACCAAGGTGAAATGTCGCACTCTGTACGCTTCTTTCGTGGCGTTCATTAACAAATTAAAATGGCTTCCTCTTTATCACAACATATTAAACGACAGCACGAAACTTTAACTTTAGTGCAAAAGATGGATATCTTAAAAAAAGTGGAAAGTTTCATGTTGGGCGGTCAACTGTTTATGACATTAGGAAGGATAGAAATAAAATAGAAAATTATGTCACTAAAACAGAATCTGGAATTGAAAAACGACAAACGATGAGAACGGGTGAATACCCATAGTTGGAAAAAACACCTTTTTCGTGGTTTTTACAAGAGCGTCGACGTCACGTACCGATAACTGCTGATGTATTGCGGCAGAAAGCACTTTAATTCTTTGAGAAAATTTATAAGAAAAATGATTTTAGAACTACTGAAGGATGGCTTTCTAAATTTAAGGCAAGATTTGGAATCAGATTGCTGACCATAACTGGGGAGAAGTTGTCCAGCAGCGAGGCTGCTGTATAACCATTTCTTGAAGTTTTTAAAATAAAATTGAAGAACTTAATTTACGGCTGATCAAGTTTACAATGCCGATGAAAGTGGCTTATTTTGGCGACTTTTACCAAATAAAACGTATGTTCACAGAAGTGAAACGTCTGTTCCAGGCAGAAAAGTGTCTAAGGAGCGCATAACTGTTATGCCTTGTTCCAATGCAACTTGCAGTCATAAGTTAAAGCTTATAATCATTGGAAAATCTAAAAACCCTAAGCCATTCAAGAACATTACTCTCGCGGTTGTTTATAATAGTCAAAATAATGGGTAAACAAAGAATTGTTTTACGACTGGTTTCATAATGTTTTCGTTCCTGACGTGAATTTTTTTTAAAATTGCGAAATTTACCACTTAAAGCTCTTCTTATCTTAGATAATGCTTCTGGGCACAGCCCAAATGACGAATTGTCGTCTAATGATGGCTGTATAAAAACATTTTTTTTGCCTGCTAATTGTACGCCTTTGCTCCAACAAAGAACGGAAAAGAATTACAAAAAGATTTTATTTTACGCCATGAGTCGAAAGGCTAACATTTCTGAAAGTCTAAAACAGTTAAATATTAAAGATGCAGTTTTTACAGTTTCTGATGCTTGGGATGAAATTGGAGAAAGTGCTATCAAATCATCTCGGAAAAAATTGTGGCCTACCATTAGTGAAGATGATGAAACTTGGGGAGAAGATCTAATTCCATAACAGAATTTAATAAAGTTAGCAACAATCCCAAATGCGAGCTTAACGCGTGACGATGTTGAAGATTGGTTTGAAGAAAACCTAGCGGGCTTATTATCTAAAACTAAGCGATCAGCGATAAGTGTGCAGTCATCGCAGAAGACGCGCGATTGATCACTCTATGTGAAAAATAATCGTATTACCTAAGCGATCACTCGCTAATCGTTTGCTGATCGCCAAATGCAGTTTTTGCGATGTAACTAGCGCCACTAACAATTGGTAGCGATAATTGGAACTAAAGACGTAGCAACTAATATATTATATAATCTGTCAAAAAATGCCAGTTGACATTTGGAAATTGGATTCTAATTTGTTTTGTTTATATCCACATTCTCTCGTAATTGATAGTAATGGCAAATACAAATAGAGTGTCGAACGACCAGCTCGAAGAACTCTTAGAGTTCCTTAGCGAGCATCCCACCTTAGCCAAGGAAGTTGGGCTTGAAGCAAGATCCAAGGAAGCTGTCGACAAGCAGACATTCTTGCTATAAAGCTCAATTCCCATGGTTCTGGGTCGTCGAAATCTGGAGGACGATAGAAAAAGGTATGTATTCAGCCCTTTTTAACGTCCCACTGCTGGGCACGGGCCTCCCTTCAATACGAGGGGGATCAGGCCATAGTCCACCACGCTGGCCAAGTGCGGGTTGGCGGACTTCACATGTCTTTCGAAAACTTGCTAGGTTCTCTCAGACATGCAGGTTTCCTCACGATGTTTTCCTTCACCGTAAAGCAAGTGGTAATCATGTTAGAAATGATTCGCACATGAAAATATCAGAGGTGCAAGACCCGGGATCCGAACCCGCTTCACTCGGATACCGAAGCGCGCGAGATACCATTGGGCTACCACTGCCTGCCGAAGTCAGTACGAATTACAAGTACTAAAATTGATTGTATACACTATGGTGCTAATGATCGGTACTTTGTTGGCATGCGGACTATGCAGCTTCTTTTTCGGAGTGCTAGTTGGAGGGGGGGCTGGTACATTAACTCGGCAGATATCAGAGCTGGAAGAGGCGAAGACAAAAATAAAAATGGCAGTAGAAAACATCACAAAAGAGAAGGTTGTTATCGCAAGCCATTTAGATCAAATGTACGAGCATACAAAGAACTTATCTAGACAAATACATGATGTGAAAGCAAATCTGAGCCGTCTGGATACTACTACAGGAATACCAGGTTTTGAGGTTGTTATCAGAGATGAAAAATGGTTTCCATCTGAATTTGAGAACACTCAAAGAATTGACAAGAAAAAGAAAAAACAAAAAAAGAGCCACATACGATCGAAAAGATCCTCCCCACGGAGCGTCAGTTCTCCTGATGAAAGGAGATCCCTAACGGATCTGGAAGACGATGCGTCTATTAACACAACAGCAACTGTTATGAGTACTAATTAGTCTATGTAAACGTCAATGTCATTTGTCATACTCTCACTATTAAGTAGTCTGTACTAATATATAATTCATGCCGGTCACTGTCTAATAATCGTCCATTGTCTTAATAATATAATATATGACCGAATAATATTAAACATGGTGTCAGAAGTGATGTAAGAAGTAGTCATGGTGCCTGAAGTAGTCTTTATTTTTTAAAAAGTAAGAACTACGCATATATCGTCAATGACAATGCCAGAGGTCAAAGTCAAAAAAGTCGAACCACGTGGTGAACGGGAAGAGCTGGAGATGTCGTCGTCAAAAAGGCTTAACATCGGAGGTAACATAAAGCCAATGAGTTTAGAAGGAAATTTAGCATCGAATTGGAAGAAATGGCATCAAACTTTCATTATTTTTCTCAAGGCAAGTGGCATATACGAAGAGTCGGACGCACGAAAGGTTGCAGTCTTATTACATTTTATAGGCGAAGAATGTCTCGAAATATTCAATACATTTAATTTAGACATGGAAAAAATTACATTCAGTCAATTGGTTACTAAATTTGAAGAATATTTTGTACCTAAAAGAAACATAACCTATGAATGCTATAAGTTTTTTACAACTAAACAAAAAGCTGATGAAAGTCTAGAAGATTTCCTTACTACACTAATTAATAAAAGCAAGTCATGCGAATTCGGAAACTTACAAGATAGAATGATTAAAGACATTTATATAACTAATATGCATGAAAGTTTTCAACATGTCCGTGAGAAACTATTACTTGAAGAGGATTTAACACTAGAAAAGGCTAGAAACTTGTCTAAAACAATAGTCTCAGCTAGATCTCATGCTGCAGAGTTTAAAGAGTCTACAAATGTCTTCTATCAACATCAATCATTCAATCAGTCAAGGTCTCAGTCTTCAGCTAAGTCTCAGTTTTCAACCAGGTCACAGTCAAAGGCAAGGTCACAGTCAAGAACAAGGTCACAGTCAGGAACAAGGTCACAGTCTCAAGATAGGAACAGGTGTACTCGGTGTGGACACATTCATAGATATACCTGCCCTGCGAAAAAGGCTAGGTGCAGACGGTGTCACAGTCTAGGACATTATCAGGCATTATGCAAGTCGAAATCAGTGAAATATATACAATTAAGTCATAATAATATGAACAATCTTAACTGTGAAGGTAAAGATTCAAATTATTTGTTCATCGGACACTTAAATTCATGTCAGTCTACAAATTCAGATTGGAGTGTTAATCTTATAATTAATAACATAAATGTACAATGTATTTTAGACACAGGAAGTGATGCTAATGTCATGTCATATAATTTATTTCAATCATTGAATGTTAATAAAAACTTTTCACCTTGTAATGTTAAAGTTACATCTTACTGTGGAAATAGCATACCAATATTAGGTCAACAAAAGCTTAAATGTACTTTATATATAAATAGTCAACTTCAATCAAAAATTATTAACTTTATTATTGCAAATGTGTCTTCTCCAACTGTCATTGGTAAAAATACCTGTTCAGAGCTAGGTCTTATTAAAAGGGTCTATAATATTGAAAATTCAAGTGGTTGTCAAAGTTTTAGTCAGAATTATAATTCAAACTTGCAAAGTCAAAGTCACAATTCAGAGTTTAATAATTGTCTTGTCAATAGTCATGATTGCCAGTCAGAGTTATATAATATAAATAATAATCAAAGTATGTCAGAGTTGTATATTAATAATAATAATTATTATAAACAGTCACAACAGTCTTATAAAAGTAATTATCATGTTCAGTCACATTTACAGTCATATTATATTAATAAAAATAATAATAATTTACAGAGTCTATTGTCTAAGTATAAATCTGTATTCGATGGATTGGGCTGTCTACCTGGTGAGTGTCATATCACTGTTAATACTGATGTTCGTCCTAAAATTGATCCACCGCGAAAAATTCCATTCTCATTACATGATAGACTGAAGAAGGAATTGGACAATATGGAAAGTCTGGATGTGATCACCAAGGTTACTGAGCCAACGGCATGGGTGAGTTCACTTTTATTAGTTGAAAAGAAAAATGGTCAACTTAGAGTCTGTCTTGACCCAAGAAACTTAAATGAAGCGATATGTAGATCTCATTACCCTTTACCTACTATTGACATAGTACGGTCTAAGCTTCATGGTGCGTCATATTTTTCTACTCTTGATGCAAATAGTGGATTTTGGATTATTTGTCTGGATAAAGAAAGCTCAATGTTGTGTACATTTAACACCCCATTTGGTCGCTATAGATTTAAAAGGTTACCTTTTGGTATTAACTGTGCCCCAGAAATATTTCATAGAATTATGACAGAAACATTTGGTGTATTACCTGGAGTCATGGTGTACGCTGATGATATTTTAGTCTATGGAAAGAGTCGTCAAGAACATGATGAAAATTTAAAAAGAGTATTTAAGAAAGCTCAAGAAGTCAACCTAAAATTTAATAAAAATAAATGTAAATTTGGTCATACACAAGTAAAATACTTAGGTCATATATTTTCACAAAATGGAGTGTCACCTGATCCAGATAAAGTCCGAGCTATCAAAGATATGCCGTCTCCTGTCTGTCTCAAGGATCTTCAAAGATTTCTTGGTATTTTAAATTACCTAGGAGGATTTATAAAGAATTTAGCAGAGGAAACTGAACCTCTACGTCTTTTATTAAAAAAGTCAAGTAAATGGTCATGGAATGAAAGTCACGAAGCTACATTTACACGTCTAAAAGATATTATTTGTCAGGTACCAGTCTTATCACACTATAACGTCAAGAAGTCTGTAGTCTTGTCAGTTGATTCAAGTCAGTCAGCAGTTGGTGCAGTCTTGCTTCAAGATAATCATCCAATTTGCTATGCATCTAAAACATTAACGTTGAGTCAGAAACACATGGCACAGATTGAAAAAGAACTGTATGCCATTGTCTTTGGATGTATTCGCTTTAATCAATATATTTATGGTAAAATTGTCACTGTTGAAACAGATCATCGTCCATTAATTACTTTATTTAAAAAACCTTTAGCTGAAGTTCCAACACGTCTACAGAGGCTAATGCTTAGAATACAGGCATATGACTTAAAGGTTGAATACAAACCTGGTACTAAAATGTACATAGCTGATTCATTATCACGCGCAGCTTTACCTGAGTGCAGTGAAGATGAACTGGATGAAGATGTCAAGGTTCATGTCAACATGCTTGTCAAAAACTTACCTATTTCAGAAGAACGTCGTCAGTGGCTTATGAAAGCTACAGAAAATGATGAATGTCTACAGCTACTTAAGCAGTATTATGAACAAGGATGGCCAGATAAAAAGTCAGAAGTCAATAAATTAGTCTTACCTTATTGGAACTGTCGTCATGAAATCCATTCAGTCGGAAATTTATTATTTAAAAGTAATAGTCTTATAATACCCACAAAGTTAAGGTCAGAAATTTTGAAAATTATACACAGTGGTCATCAAGGCATAGAAAAATCTAAAAATTTAGCAAGAGGAGTTGTATATTGGCCATTAATGTCGCATGATATACAGCAGTGTGTCGAAAATTGTGAAATCTGTTTGTCACACAGAAATGTCAATCCACCAATGTCAAAATGGGAACAGAAAGAAATTATAAAGGAATGTGAACAGCCTAGATCTTTTATTGTTGAAGCTCCAGATGGGTCTACATACAGAAGAAATCGTCAACACTTGTTATCTTCTCATTCTTCTAGTCCAACTATAGAAAAAATATTAGAAAAGAAAATAGAAAGTCCATCAAGTAGTCAAAATGTTAGTTCAAGGAAGGAAATGAGAATGGAAGATAATAATAGTGAAGAAAGTAACGTTGAGGGAATTAAGAGAACACTAAGTGGTAGACAGGTCAAACCCCCAGTTAGATTTCAAGATTGTATGTATGATTAAGTTTAAATTAAATTTAATTGTTAAGTCTGTCAGTCTATAAATTTTATATAAGCGTTATATAAGTTTGTTAGTTGTCAATCAGTCAGTCATAATAAGTTTATTGAATTGTCATGTAAAAAAAAAAAAAAAAAAGAAAAAGGGAGATGTTATGAGTACTAATTAGTCTATGTAAACGTCAATGTCATTTGTCATACTCTCACTATTAAGTAGTCTGTACTAATATATAATTCATGCCGGTCACTGTCTAATAATCGTCCATTGTCTTAATAATATAATATATGACCGAATAATATTAAACACCCTAATACCACCCATTATAATACCACCCAATTCAAAACTAGAGTTCTCGAATCTGGCTTGTTTGCACCGGAGCTCGGGATAGTAATGGAACAAACAGGGTCTTACATGGAATATTCAGGGTACATATATGTACCTATCATCTACCACATGCCTCATCTGGCACCCACTAGCTTAGTTGGAGGGGGAGTTGATTGTAATTTAACTGCAAACAAGGGCCACCAGGAATTGATCATCAATTTGCTCAAGGAGAAAATCGGGACCCTTATTCCTCAAAGACAGGCCACTCGCAAGCGGAGGTTCATTGAAACTATGCTTCTTGGTGGGGCTGTGGCCTGGAATCGAGCATCCATCTGGTCTCTGCAGGATACGGTGTCATCGTTAGATAGCCAACTTGAAGATATGAGGAGACACAATCAGATAATTACTAACAGTATAAACACCCTAATAGATAATCAGCATGCGATTCATCATGCTGTTGATAGACAAGCAAGAATTCTTCGTGAATTCATAACTATTTTAGGGAAATTTATTCCACATGGCTATCATTAGCTCCGAATGATTTTGCAAGAGTCGTGGACAGTGCTCTATCCGGGAAGATTACACCTGATCTCTTGCCCGCAACAGATGTGTTATCAGTCCTGCTCAAACATCCTGCAATAATCTCAACAGCATACTCGAAGGATATGACTCTATTGTATGAGCTTGGGAAGTTTTCTCTTCATCAAGTAAACTATGACCCTTACCCGATGGTCTCTGGAGTCATGATTTTCCCCAGAATCTTGGTTGATAGATCTGCTGCCTTAATGAGGGTACACACTACTCATGCTGTTACTGCTGGTGGTTTTAGAAAATTATGTCTTCCTGATGTTGTCGCATGTAAAACGAGAGGGGATTGTTGGGGAATCTCACCAACAGCATGCAAGGAGATGCTAACCTTGACATTATGTCCCAAGACAACCAAAATTTAATAGGTATATTGGTATTTTAATAATACTGTCTCGATAAAACTGCTCTATTCGAAAATCGATTTCTGGTTTACATATAAAACTTTGTATGTAACACATAAATCAATATCGATTCCTATAATATCAAGTTATTAGTGTATTTACAATAAAACGACACGTGACCTTTTAAAGATTTTTATTTTATTATAATACTACCAAACCGAATACAATAATGCTTACTAAAATGTTATACAATAGCTATTTAATAAAGTAAATTATACAACTTTTAGTTTTACGTTAATCACTTAGATTTTCTTTCATTTGGGTGATAATTTTGGTAACATCTCTATATATATCATCCAGGAACAAGTTTTGTACTACGTGCTGTATACATAGATTTGCATTACACTTGAATACTTCATCCTCATTATTTTGCAATTGTTTCACATCATATATTTGAATGCGAATAATTTTGGTACCTTTTGATAGTATTTTCATGTATGAATATAGTGTATTAGCATCCGCTGGTCTTTTACTGCTCCTTTCTTCTGGGTTATTTGGTATAAATCTGAATAAGTCTCCAGAGTCCTGAAATAAATATTATTGTTAAAAGTTATTTATATATTATTAGTGTATTTTAAAATCAATCAAATCCATAATCAAATTATTGGCAAAATTTTGTTTTTACATGTCATTTTGGTACGGAACATTTTATTCATAATATTAAATGACTTAAAATTCCACTTTCACAGTTTTTAAATATTCTATTATTTATAATTTTCATATGTATAGCAAAAATATATAATACATATAAGACTTATAATATTAACTTACTTCCATTTCCCCAAAAAATTATAAAATGCCACTCAAATGTATATTATGCAAATTCACATAGGACCGCTCTTAATGAGGATCTAATTGAAAATAACTTAAATTTTCTTTGTAAATCATCAATAAGTAAATATAAAACAAAGTTCTAAGACCAAGTCTGTCTGTGTAATCTCATAATCGAGAAACTAAATGATTTTCATTTAAAGACGAATCTATGGTTCCATTATGCTATTTGTGTGACGCCGGGGCTCAATACTAGTATGGATAAAATACTTAGTCCTCCAAGTTCAGTTTCCAACATGTTTTTGCCTGCAAGATGTAACTTGATGAAATTGAACATTCCTTACCATAAAAGGACACCCGACAGAGCGGCGTCGTCGGGTGCAAATTGATCCTATCAATGTCTACTGAAACTATCATAATAACTCTCTACCCATGTTTTGTCAAGTTGTACGCACATAGATTATCAGGTTATATTTTAATATAAATATTAGAGACAGACAGAGCCAGAGTAGAGTAGACAGAACCAGGGTAATATGTAAATTTCTTTATTAAAATAATTTGTGCTATCTTCGCAATTTTAGATTAATCTGCACACATCTCGACAGTCAGCTTACATACGAACAATTTGTGTTTAACTGTCTACACACACATTTTAAATTTTTGAAACTATTTATTAGGTTGGTGCCCATCAAGCCGCCATTTTTGAGTTCTACTTTCAAAGGTGACAGAATTCCCCAGCTCCAGTTGTTTTTTTTTTTTTTTACAAGTACCTAACCAAAGTTGAAGTGCTCCATCAGTGTTTTTCGTGAATTTCATCCAACATACTACTTATTTTATATCTTAGATTTTATATTCCATTTCCCTTTATCAAATTAACATAGTCATATAAAATATCCTGGAATACAGGAAAATAGAATAGTGATTTTTATTTAATTACTAACTGATGCCCGCAACTTCGTCCTCATGGATTTAGTTTTTAAAATTCCTTGAGCACTCTTTGATTTTCCAGGATAAAAAGTAGCCTATGTCACTCTCCAGATCCTCAACTATACCCATGCAAAAATTACATCGATTTGTAGCTCTGTTGTGGTGTGATTGAAGGACAAAGCAACAAACACACTTTCGCATTAATAATACTAGTATGATTTATGCAGTTTCGTTAAATCATCAAACCAGACGTTCTTTTTTCATTTTTGATGAAATTTTCTGATATTTAGGGTTTGATAGGAGGATAGAATGATACCAGAATTACAATAATTTTTAATTTACAATATTAAATTATAATAACTTGTATTTATTATTAATAATACAATATCTTTGAATGGAAATGAAATCTTCTTAGCACTATTATAATCTTGTATTATTAGCAAGAAAATATTCTGAGATCGAGAGTCATTTGAAAGCATAAATCTTCACAAGAATAACTTGTACGTACCTTATTTAAAATATTAAGAACAGCATTTGGCAGATTCTGTGTACTTTTTGTAGGTAAGAATATATTTTGTGAATGTCAGATCAAAATCGGTTCAGCCTTCCTACGTTGCATAAATAATAGTGCTATGGTGAACATTAAGATAAGCTTACATGAAAACATTGCTCACCATTTCTATCGAAAATATTCTTCACATTAGTTCTTAACAGAGTCTAGTTTAATGGTTAGAGCATTTAAACAAGTCGTCTATTCGTAAAACTGACTCAGAAAGAAGAAGTTATTTAAAGGTTTTAGATTAAAATCCCGAGACATCGTAAAAGTTATATTATTTTTTTAGATATTTAAAACTTAGTATTCGTTAAAAACTTAAAGTTAATACAGCTTTTTAAATGATACATGTTTTTGTTAAAATTATAATTATTTCTTATTTTAGATCAAGTAACCATGAAAACATTTTTCTATCAGAAGAGTCTTCCTCTGAAGAGAGGACCGAGCCAAAGGGGAAAGAGAAGAAAGCAGCGAGGAAAAACAAGCGAGGGCGTAATTCTCATGGAAACGAGCCTTCCACCAGCGGGAACGCTTCAGTACGTGTTCGGTCCAGCGGAAAGAAATCAAGATCGGACAAAGTCACCGCTCAAGATCTTTTCGGCGTAGACTCCGATGATGGTGAAATCAACGATGTAACATGTAAAAATACATCTCCTTTAGTATCTTATTTAACAAAACGGGTAACAAACGGCTTTTCACGACAAATAAAATTTGATAAGCCTGGTCAAGGAAGTCATTTTGTCGAAATAAAAATATATAAATGCGAAGAAATCGAACGCGTATCTCTTATGAATAGATGGCGCTATGCAATAGTTGCTCTTAAAAACAGAACAAATGTTGATACTGAGTCCTGGCGACATTTATCAGCATATTTAAGCGAAGTCCGAAAGGAGTTCAAAGAATGTTCGCCAATTTTAAATAAATTCACATATAATGTAAATTTTATATTTAACGTTTTACTTTATTAATAAAATGTATTAATATTAATAAAGTATATTTACCTATCCTACTAATTTTATCATATTATTTTCATTTACGTTTTAAAACTTGCTATTTTATAATAAATAAATATTTCAAGTTCTTAAAAATCGTATTATAATATATAGATTACAGCCTGAGAATATAGAAAAGTACGTTACTCCCGAGTCATTTCTTAAAGATAATGAAAAAGATATATTAAAGGTCATTGAGCTCTCAATTACTAAACATACATGTGTGAAAGTTAATTTTGAACTCTTTGCTCTGTTTTATTTACCAAGTTCTGATCAGCAACAACTTAAGTCATTTAATTCAAAATTTCAAATTCTATGTCGAAATACTGATCTGAAAGAAATGTTTTCTTTAGTAATAGACTCTATGAAAATGAAAATGGCTGAATTCGAACATTGCAAGTCTGGTTGGACTTTTGGAACAATTAGTCATTTAGAAATAAACGTGAATAAATACTCGCCTATGAAGGGAAGTAGTTATATAGAACTCCCCGCGGCTATTAAAAATACTAAGAGTTGTATTAATATTAAAAATGAAGACGATCACTGTTTTTTATGGAGTATAGTTGCAGCATTATATCCAGCAAAAAATAACGCATGTAGAACTAGATCTTATCCTCATTATAGTAATGTGTTCAAAATAGATGGTATGTCTTTTCCACCTACTACACACGATCTCAAAACTTTTGAAAAGCAAAATTGTAATATTAGTTTCAACATTTACGGCCTCGATAATAGTCACCAAGTAACTGGCCCGCTTTATATATGTAAATCAAGAAAAGTACACCATGTCAATATATTACACATTGAGAAATATAATAGGGGTCACTATTGCTTAATAACAGATTTGTCACGTCTTGTGCGACCACAGATTTCAAAACATAACGGTAAATTACATTTTTGTGATTCATGTCTTCAACATTTCTCGTCGAAAAAGAAATTTATGTCACACCAATGTTCTAAAGTATTCACTATATTGCCGAAAGAAAATAGCATATTACAGTTCAAAAGATATGAGCGAAAAATAAAAATAAATTTTATAATATATGCAGATTTTGAAAGTTTATTGTCAAAATGTAATAAAAATGAACAATCATGTAATACGGTTAATTTACAGTTACACGAGCCATCTTGTTTTGGATACTATATTTGTTGCTCACATGATTCTAAGTTAAATAAATATGTATCATATAGAGGTCCGGATTGTGTTAAAATATTTATAGAACGTTTAATTGAAGATGTTAAAGATATTGATAAACTATTATCTATTAATAAACCAATGAATCCACTAACTGATAAACAAAGAAATGCTTATTTAAATGCTACTACATGTCACATCTGTAATGAACCTTTGCTGGGAGATAAAGTTGCTGACCATGACCATATTACTTCTGAATATCGGGGTCCAGCACATTCTCACTGCAATCTCATGTTAAGAGCATGTTCTTTTATACCAGTCGTATTTCATAATTTATGTGGTTATGACAGCCATCTATTTATCAAAGAATTAGCAAACCATGTGGGAGACATAAAAGTTATACCTAAAACAAAAGAAAAGTATTTAACAATAAGTAAAATAATTTATAACGGGCACACTTCTCGTAACGTTCAAATTAAGTTTATAGATTCTTTTCCATAACTTGCCTTGTATTACTTATGAAGGTACGACAATAGAACTCACTGAAAAGACAAAAAATCTTGGCTTGATTATGGATAGCCATATTTCGTATTCAACTGAAGTGGCTTCCTATTCGCCTTCGCCGGAAGATGCGTATACTTACGGCATTATACACTATTTTAATTAATTCTTCTCCTACGTACTTACGCGAGCGTTTTCAGCTATCGATCCCAAGCTCAAGACCCGTACGGTCCTGTGTTAGGCCAAAAAAGCTTAACATATTTTCTTACAACACTATTTTTTATGAGAAATCCTTTACAGTTCAGGCAGTAAAACTCTGGAACTCCCTTCCCGATAGGATTATAAATGATAATCCATCACTAAAATTGTTCAAATCTCGCTTAAAAGAATTTTATCTAAGTCACTCCACATAATTTCCTTATTATATAATATTTTTCTTGAAGTATGTATGTATGCAATACTTATGTATGTAATATGTATGTATATTTATATATGTGTATGTTTATATAATATAGATATAATTGATGTTTGTAGTTTGTACCTACACCGCACCTTATAATTATTATTTTTACTTTCTCACGCTCGAGGGTTTCTGGTAGAGATCTCTTAAAGAGATAAGTCATCCTTTGTACACATGGTTACTGTTTTCTATTTTATATGTAATTTTTTTTTTGGTACATGAATAAAATAAATAAAAAAATTAATAATATCGAAGACGCAGTCCATTACCCACAGGAATTTTTAAATTGTCTAAACCGTTCTGGACCGCCACCATATTATGAATTGACGTTAAAAATCGGAATTCCAATCATGCTTTTGAGAAATTTAAGCCCTCCGAGCATGTGCAAGGACGAGACTGCTTATTAAAGAGTTGAAGGATAATTTAACTATAGCAACCATTATCACCGGCCGAGCAGCTGGCCAACTAGCTCATATACCGAGGATACCGATGATACAAACTGATTTGCCATCCCATTTAAACGGCTTCAATTTCCGGTGAAAACATCTTTGGCCTTTACTATTAATAAGTCACAAGGCCAAACCTTCGAATTAGTAGGGATCGATCTACGAAAATAATGTTTTATTTATGGGCAACTGTATGTTGGCCATGAGTAAAACAAAGTATCACAGGTCGGAGCTCCTGAAAATCAATTTATTTTGTTGCCACAAAATAAAATAACATCAAATATCGTTTACAGGGAAGCTCTGACTCAATGAATTGAATGGCTTTTGTTTTGTATATATGGGACGTTGTTCTTTTCTATCGACAATGACATGTCCCCACCGAGAAAAAAATCGTTATTGTTCCAAAATATTGAGTTTCGCAATTTTATCCGCCCAAAAATTCTTTTGACAATATAACCATTAAAATAACCTTAAACTTCCGTTTCTATTATTACTGCTTTTTACAAAATAATTGTGACATAGTGATTAAAACTTGTGACGGAGGTGTTTTACATACAAATAAGTTGTGTTCCTATGCGCTGTGTAATGTTACAAAATGATGTCTCGCAAAAAAATCATATAAAATCGATTAATATAAAAGCATTTATTGAACTTCTAAAATGTTGTTATTAAATTAATTCGAAAAAAATAAACACAAAAGAATATATTATGAAATAAATTTTTTTTTACTATTTGTCTTCCGCTGTATATGATTTTTATTACTATCTTCTGTCACGCATTTTAAAAAACAAACAAGGCGCGTGGCTATTTTCTCCTTGAACGCTAGGCAACAGTACGGTTCCCTCTTCCCCTTGGCCCAAGCCAAGTCAGTCGCCCAAAGACCGTGAAAGGAGGTGCGTGTGTTTATTCGGCGACCGCTCTGTCACGTGAGTTAATACTTTAAAATATTATTGTAATTTTTATTTTCTAACACTTTTTTATTGTTTCCTGGTAATTCTGTCTTATAAGTCCAGTTTTATCAATAATTCATAATAGGTGAATGCTGGAAACCCTGAACGCTATTATTTTACACCTCTGTCACTAACACTGTGACGAAGTGGTACAACCTGTGACGGAGTAGTAATTTTTGTATGGAATTTAAAGCTTTGATTGATTTTCACAATAGCTAATTATTATTTTTTATGTGTAAGTTATTACATCATCAATTATTTTATTCATTTAAGGTATTACCATCAGTTGGGTTGAACAATACCACTATCTGCTGCGGAAAGGCAGAGACGCTGTCGTGAAAAAAGGAAAAAAGACCCTGAAAAAGTTGGCAACTTAGAAATAAGACGAGAAGAGAAAAAAATAATGTTTTGAAGAATATTTTAATGAACACTCCGGTTTTCACACCTCCTCCTTCAAGCCCCAGGTTACTTCCCTTAAGCCTTAGATCGCGTCCACTAACTCCAGCCTCGTCCACTGCTAGAACAAGGGGAAGAAGACAAGTAAGACGGGACAGATCAAAACTTTAGAGAAAAAATATTCAACTTCAAGAGCAAATACATGAATTACAGAGAAAGCTAGAGAAATATAAGAAAAGACTTCAGCGAAAGAAGAAAAAAGAAAATAGAGTAAATAATACAACTGACAGTAGAAAAGAAAACGAATATAAAACTAAACACACCGAAAATGAAAACAGAAAATACACATTTTTATCAAATACCATTAAGAAACATTACAAAAACATTAAAGATTACAAAACAAAACGTCACATTAAAGCAATGTTTAGAGACCCAACAATTGAACGTTCGAAAATAAAGCTCGAATTATTGAGAGTGTTTGGGATTAAAGAGAGCTACAAAATACAATACTGTTTTGCCAAAAGATACCTTATTAAAACGAAAAAATCATAATTTTTGTCTCAGGGATGATGTGTCACGACCTACTGCAGGAATAAAAGCGACAGTCACATTTCGGAAAAGAAAGATGCAGAAGAGGTTTTTGTTGGATACAAGGAAAAATCTTTACTTATCATTCCTAAAAGAGAACCAAGACGTTGAATGTCACTACAGTTATTTCGCAAAACATAAGCCGTTTTATGTCGTACAACCTTCCCTTGATGGCCGCGAAACCTGCATGTGCAAGCTACACGCAAACATTACATCCATGGCAGTTGCTTTGTACAAAAATAAAGTTATCGAAACAAATGACATGACTCAGATAATCCCACAAATTGTATGCGATGTGAATTCATTACCTTGTATGAAAGGTAAATGCGCAGAATGTGAAGCGAAACAAATTAATTATAATACTAAGATCGACAGAGAAAAATCTGTCGAATTAACACAATGGGCCAGAGCAACGGAAATTATTGAGAGGGATGGAAAAAAAGTTAAAATCAGTAAAAACATAAAACAGATCGAAAAGTTACTATTACAGTTTTGATTCGCAAAGAATCATGGCAGATTTTGTACAAAAAAAAAATAATTCTCGAGAATTTGAAATAACTTGTAATTGTTTAATTAGATTTCAAGTATTATCCTGAACCATTCAAAATATTTTTAAAACCCGGGGATCCTAAAATCATTTTCTTATTTACATAGTTTACCATTTCTGGACGAACATTTTGAAGTAGGTTATATCAGCGTTTAATCTGTGATTTCGATTGATTTGTAATCTGTTGTAACACTTACTCTGTGGCGTAGACTAGAATCATAGAGATAGAGATAATAGAGAATGCCCGTTCTATGGTTCTGTGTGAATCCAACAGTCAATGTCACATTGTCATTGGACTGCGAGCGTTTTGATTTCGAATTCGATTGTGATCTGAGTATTTCTTACGGTTTTTGGCTATTCTTCTGGACTACTGATTTTATGTTTTTACCTGACGACCAGGCTACGTTAACGGACTTATAGATCATATTCAACTTTTTGCTTTGGCTTGTATTTTTGACCCCCGTTGTTTCCTCCCGTGATTTGGACATTATGAAGTGCATCAATTGTAACCTCGATCTCCAGTATTCCCGACGTACTCTTGTATTTGAAATGGATACAAGAGCTATCTCGATGATAGCACAGTGGATAACTCCTATCATAGTAAGTACATCTTATGATCGAAGAATAAAAACATTTTCCTTTTAAACAACTACCCTGGGTAGGTACCTAATATTAATAACTTTTTCAGATAACTGAAAATGACTATATTTGCCAGCTATGCTGGGAAGCTGTAATGAGCGCTGTGAATGACGCTTTCAATAGAGCGTCAACTACATCTGAAAATCTTCTACCAGAAGCAAGTTCGAGCAGCATGCAGCAGCAGAGCAGAGTGGTTGGACACTCAAGAGTATGCATTATTTGTGGACGCTCTGTATTAAGGTTTCCCAGTGAGCTTGTGTTGCGTGCAAACCCAACCACAAGGCAACAACAGATACTGCAATGGACACAAAGTAAAATTGCACCCCGGCAGGTTAGTTTCTTCAAGCAATATTAAGTGGTAACTATAACTTATAAACATGAAATAATGTAATGTTGGAAGAAATTCGAAAGCCTGTTGACATATATAATATATAATGATGTATAATATTTTTTTTATATTTATGTTGTTAAATAGTTTAAAACCTTTTGCAGGTGAATGCTACAGACCGGTTGTGTAGTAATTGCTACCGCACAGCTGGGTTTGCCGTAGCACGTTTGTATCGAACACAGAGTACAGTATCACCACATCAGGTGCAGCAAGAAGTTGGTAGTGTTACAGCTTCAACTCAGTTAGAGGACCAAGTATCCCAATCAAGCTCTACACCATCTTCGGCTTCTGAATGGCTACCATATAATGTATCAAATGTGGATCAAGAAACATTACCTACAATAGTATTACCAACTTATAAAAGAGCCATGGGAAGCCCAGCCAACTGTGCAATATCACACTGTAATAATACTGATACTCATTGTATTTCTGACGCATTGAGAATAAGATTACTACAAGATTTTAAATTGTATATTCCAACACACATTAGAGTTTGTAGTGATCACCTTTTAAATAATGAATGGGAATCATTATATAACTCAGGTTCTTCCTCTTACCAGTCAGCAAATAGAACACATATTTTCTTTTGTTAATAATAATGAAAAATATAACTTTGAGGAAATCTTAAATGTTGATGACAATTTATTTAAATATTGGATTGGATTGACCAAAGAAAACTTTTTAAGATTAATAGAGGAGGTACCAAGTCTTGGTCAGTCAAATATGAAGACAGGATTAGCTGCACTTCTTATTAAATATAGGAATGGGGACTCTGATGAGAGAATAGCAAGTCTTGTAAATGTTCCAAGGCGCACATTAGAAAGTCATATGAGCAAGGTCAGAAAAATCATGACTGAGCAGTTTGTTCCGAAATATTTAGGTCTATCTCATTTAACCAGGCAGCAGATGTTGTCACATAATTTATTAATACCCAACGGTCTTTATGGTCATAATTTAAAACCTATTTTTATTTGGGATGGCACATACCATTTTACTTTCAAAAGTAGTAATTATAGCTTTCAGAAAAACTCATATTCATTGCATAAATACAGAAATCTCCTTAAACCTATGATGATTGTTTTGTGTGATGGATACATTTTGGATACCTTAGGTCCATATAAAGCTACTACCTCAGATGCAGAGATTATGTTATCTCTTCTTACTGAAGAAAATAGTCGAATGGGAAAACACTTTTAGACAAAATGATGTGTTCATTTTAGATAGAGGATTTAGAAATTCTATAAGATTATTAAAAGAGTCTGGATATGACCCCCATATACCAGAGTGTTTATTGCCAGGTAACAGCCAATTAACCACACAGCAAGCCAATCAAAGCCGCTGCGTAACTATCTGCCGTTGGGTGGTAGAGGTTGTCAATGGTCATTTGAAAAGAGATTTCAAATTATTCAGGCATGAAGTAAATAATAAAACTCTACCACACCTAATGGCAGACTTCAAAATAGCGGCTGCTTTATATAATAGGTTTGCTGTGAGGTTAAAAGATCGTAGTGATGCCCAAGAAATATTAAATGTAATAAATGAAAGAATTGAACTACATAATAATCTTGCTGATGTTGTAAATTCATTACACCTCAATAGACGCTCTGCTAACTTTATAAGTATTACAGCTAATCGGGACAATGTGTTTTTCTTCCCCCGACTAACATATAATGAGTTAATATTATTTGCTTTGGGCACTTACCAGATAAGACAGGTTATTATAGTGAGCATGTCAAGGTAAATGGTGCCTACATAATTGATGTTTGTCATGAATTGCCATCAGATATAGATCTGTCTGAAATGAACATAACATCAACTGAGGAAGTTTCTTTGTTAAGAGGAAAAATAAGATCCAGACATGTCGGAAGGAAAATATATTATGTATATGTCCTTATAAAAAATAATTCTCCAGGGCGTCATAGGATTTTGGAGTATTGCTGTAATTGCATAGTGGGTCGACGAACGCTAGGTTGTTGTGCCCATGTCATGACAGTTGTCTGGTATTTGGGTTGGGCAAAATATCAGGAGAACATTCTACCCCCTGCTCAGTACTTAAATAATGTATTTATTGATTTATTGTGATAATTTCATCAGTGTCATGATCAGACCATGGGAAGATCAGCTAATTTGTGACTGCACCTGAGTGTAACTTTACCTGTATATCTTTTTTTACATTAATAATTTAACAACCTACATATTTTATACCACTTGTTTGTTATTTGGATTGGGTATAAAGTATTTTAACAACATTACTTCTCAGGCTAAGTACCTATCTGAATTGTTTTTGTAAATATCGAAAATGGAAAAAAAAATAAAAACTAAATCATATAAGTATGGTTTCATTTATTTTTATAAAACTTATCACATAATATAAGTGAATAATCCATAGTCTAGTCTCCTTTTATTATATCTGTGTGGGTGTGGATTAATAACAGTCTAGAAATCATTTAACTTCCTTTTAGTAGATAATACAATGAGAATAGATTGAGCATATTTATGTGCTCTTATTCATGTAGCAATCCATTCCAATAATAATTATATTAAACAATCGCCAATCCACTACACACTAACTTCACTTTCACACTATAAACTCATGTCTAATGTAAATGAAGTACTTATTTAAATCACTGTTTCTTCGGTGATGTGGGCTCATATTCGTTAAGGTTGTAACAATTTTTAAAATCTTGAGGTACATTGTATCTCTCCAGAAAACTTCAGTTAATCAGTAGTGCAGAAAGCAATAACAGTAGATGTCAACTGTTGTGTTTATTCTTTATTGTATTATATTAACCAACCCTGGACAATATGGTTCGAGCTCAAGTGTAACAATAAAACAAACATTACATTAAGTAGTTAATTTAAATTCGAATTTATATAAACAGTAAGCTAATAAGCTTATGATTGTCATTATTATCATTTCGTATGTCACTTTGACAGTTAGCGTACAAATGGCGTATTTTTGTAATGGCAAGAAAGTGTAGAAAATTATATCATTTTCGATTATATAACCCCGAGGTTTAAAAATATTTTATATACATACAAGTGTTGCTAAAAATAAGAAATAAATATTACAACTCATTCCAGGCTCTCGAGTTTTTTTTTTTTTTTTTTTTGTACAATTCAATGTATGAAACTTGCCATGATTCTTTGAACAAGTTTTAATAGATTTTAAATTTCACATATTTAATATTAAAAATCAGTATATATCATACGGCCAGTGTATAAATGAACTGACAGAAACTGAAATTGCTTTACATATTGACTATAGCGAAAACGACATTGCCGAAATTTCAAAGACAATTCCAAGTGGAGTTATTACATTGAAAGGGACTATGCAAGTTCACTAACTGCTTGCTCAGCAGCCTGGAATTTTGTGTTATCGGATGTTGAGCTGTTTTTGCGACAAATTTTGTTATTGTTACAATTTAAAGACTTACCGCCCATTGCCTGAACGTGAAAAAGAAGTCGACATTACCACATCATATTTAGAAGAACCCCTAATGGATATAACTGATATAATTGGAGTTTCTACAAAGGGCTTTTATGAGACTGTGTATACTTCTACTTCAGAAGACGAAGATGAAAAGCCACTTGTTAATTTGAAAAGATCTGTGGACCTAATACCGGGTACTTCGTATGACCTGACTCTGAAGATCCACCCATCATTATCTCGGACTGCAGATCCACCCATCATTAATTAAAGCTGGTACACATGTTTTAGTAAAAGTATCTAGTGAAAAAAAGTCGAATACACATACGTAGGAGTTGCAAAAAGTGGTGTGGATGAAGATGGAGATGTTCGGGTGATGTTTTATATGACTGTTAGTGACACTGGGAAATTATTTAAATTATTAGGATCAGATGTATCAGATGTGATGTTTGAAAATTTGTTGAAAATAGTGCCATCTCCTACGGAAGTCAAAAGAGGAAGGCGCGTTTATTACGAATTTGATCAACCAATAGAAGTATTTGAAAAGTAGATTAAGCGAACAGAGATAAGACTGATTTTTTATCTATCAAAGAATGATTCTACCAACAATTATAAGATTCAAAGTATCATTTTAAGAGAAATATTATATTTTTTTATCGTTTTAAAATGTTTAAAAATGTTAAAAGTTTAAGTTTGTACGTGAACTAATTAGCAATTACTACTCTGTCATTTTATTAACCACTCTGTCACAAATGTGTCCCCCTAAAAACTAAACGTCAAAGGAATTTAAGATTCAGTTTATTAGAAATATTTACTAAAATGACCTATTCTACTATTACTACACTGAACAAAAAAGTTGTTAATCAGATTTCCAATATGATTTATTTCAAGACTTGCACAATATTTAAAACATTGTTGTCTAAACAAGCAAACATGTGACAGAGTGGTATTAAATAATATTTTCAAAATGGTTATAATAAGAATTCCATCGTAACGAGCTAGGTAATAATAAATATTTGTATTCTAGTTAAGCAAGGTAATTAAAAACTGAAGATCTGATTTTACATGACCACTAATAAATTAAAAATATGTTTGTGACTGAGGTGTTTAATTTTTGTAACCACTCCGACAAAACTTGAGATTAAAAAAAATCTAGTAATACTGCGATGCTTTATATGATTCTGAAATCTACGATAACCGGAAAATAATTTAAGACTCATTTTATTATACAATTGACAATTTTATTTTTTTGAAAATTCTAAAAGTTTATCGTTTAAATTGTCGGTAGAAAAGAAGAACGTCCCATATAATCTTTTTACAAATATTAAAAAAAAAAAAATCAAAGATTTATTAAAAAATAACAAAAAAATTATAACAAAAAAAACCATTAAAATAAAAATAAAAGTTAATTATAATAATAATAATCAAACTTTATATAAAAAAATTATAAAGAATTATAATTTTCTTCCTTTAGTAACCTGACGCAAATAATTAGAAAGGTTTATTGTGTGTGTATAATAATTTTTAATTTTTAATTTTTTGTTAAATACTCGTGCGAAGCCGGGGCGGGCTGCTAGTGTTATATATTTAGGTATCTCTTTATTGTTATTTATATAAACTTGTGTGTAATTTATAGTATGTACCGTTTAAGTAAGTACGTTATTTTTTTTTACACCAACCTCCATCCATGCTACCCTACGAGTTCCTTTATAATATAGGTTGCCTGGAAGAGGTCACTTTAAGTGATAAGGCCGGCTTTATGTTTTATTTTGGTGTAATAAGGATTAAATAAATAAATTATTGGAACGACATGTCAATTATAAAAATCAAAAAATGAAAGTTAGACTAGCTGCAGTTATTAAATAGATCAGTGGAAATAGTTATTGGTGTTTGTGAAAAGGATTAGTCCGGGATCCCTGGTCCATTTTTGTAAAAATCGAATCGTTAAATCGACATACTTTATCCCTGCTACCCCTGTTAGCTACCACAATCGAGTTTTTTAAGAGAAAAATTGGGCATCTCATCAAAATGAAGCTACTCACGGAAAATTAGCTTGATATGAAAATAGACCAGGGATCTCGGACTAGATCTCTTAATTCCTGAATTTCAGGACTTTAATGGAACAGTAAAATTCCTGCATTATGTTAATAACATTTTTGACATACATAATTCAGGGAACTTAAACAATGTTGGTTTGAAAAAGCCTCTTTGCCGAAGTAATAAAACAGAAGTATTCAATAAACTACGAAGTATATGAATACTTTCAAACACTCAAACGATCTACGGACGGAACATATCTGATAAATACTCAGAGACAGCTAGAATTTTTAGGATTCATAAATAATATTATTGCACTAAAATGGATATATGTAGATTTCATTGAACAACAACATGGTCTCAATTTTTTACCTACATATAAAATGTCTCAAGACTAATTAGCACCTCTTTGATTCTTTAAAGAAACGTGTTTTAGATCAAGCCCCGTTGGATGATCACTGATATCTCCTTATGAAAGAAACCGTGTAACTGTGTAAACGCCATCAAAAACCAAATTACAAAATATGGTTTAAAGATAGAAAATATTGTTGGAATAGGTGTAGACGGAGCCAATGTTATTTTCGGGAAACACAATTCTATAACTTCTCTGTAAAAAGGGAATTACCTGATTTAATTATTGTTAATCGTATAAGTCATTCTCTTTATTTGTGTCCTAAAAATTCTGCTCAACTCTCAAGATAATCTTTAATATACAAGATAATCAGTTAATTTTCATACAAGAAGCGCATAACTGGTTTAGCTGCAGCCCTAAACGCTTACAAAAGTATAGGGATCTTTTTGAGATAGTGAACAAGAGTAGAACACCAGATAAAATGTAAGGATTAAGCGAGACTCGGTGGCACAGCAATACTTTGAATAAGACAAATCTAGACACCAGCAATCAAAAGGACGTTATAATACAAAATGATGAAGTCGAGAAAAATTATATAAAATCTGCTAGTTATACGGTAAGAAAATAAGTGAAAGAATGTGTATTATATCCAGGGAAAGTGGTACCTAAATAAACTAGGAAAGCAATTTACATTCATTCCTTCAATTATCACTTTAAATAAATGGATAGATACTATGGCAGCAGCCAAAAAAGAAAAGAAAGAAAAACAGTCTGTACAAGACACATAGGGTTGTACCTAGCGGTGGATGTGTGTATATCATATTGTTATTGTATATCATATATACTCATTCACTCGAATGAGTATTTAGTCTACGTCAACCACCGGTAGCTACTTCACGTGTCCCTCCATTATTCCTAAATTATAAATTATAAGTTAGCTATGTCTTTAAGTTTATTTTAAACAAAATAAAATTCTTATGTTGTCAACAAAATCCAACAAAAAGAAAAAATATATGAAAATGAAGGCCAAAAAGAAAAAAGAGCCAGAAAAAATCTCGTCTTCCGAAGAAGATGGTTAAGTCGAGTATGTGGAAAGGGGTGAAAGCGAATGGAATGAACAGAGTGATACTAATTCAAATGATGAAGATATGATAGATCAACAAACTAAACTAGATAATCAACTGAGAAAATGTTCAGAGCAAATGAGAACAAAAATTTCTGTCAGCGAGGACAGTAGTTCTAAATCAGAATTACCTTTGAGTCATGTAGCAAACTCTACTACTAATATTAAGTAGAACCAAAATTAAAAAAAAAGGTTGATATGTAATTATTAAGTATGAAGGGGAATACTTTCCTGGCAAAATTGGGGAAAAAGAACGAATAGAGTTTGGTGATGTTACTTGTAACAGTTGATTTTTCGAAGTATTTATTTATTTAGACTTAGAAATTCAAGATAAACTGTGTATATTTACGTATACAAATTGAAGATCCTGTAGGGTCTTCAACTTCAAAGTGACAAAAAATGGGTATAGAAGCATCATTCTCAAAAATATTTAAATTCGAGTCAGGGGGTTCAAAAACAAACAGATTAAAGACGCTATAGCAGAATTGATATATCTAAATCCGCTAAATCCCGAGCAATTTGAGGCATAAAATTGCATTTCGTTTCGAGCTCCGCTACATCCGCAACTACTCATTTTCACTCGCCGCCACTTCCGCATTGGCCAATTAACTGTCATGGCGCAGCGTATTTAAACTGTAATTTCGTCCGGTTTTATTGTGAATAAGTAAACAATGGCTGATTTAACAAAAAAAAATAGTACCCGTTTCTCCTGAATATACAAGGAAGCGGGGTGTGAATAAAGAAAACTGGAAAAAGGAAAAAAACCAAGAGAACTTTGAGTAAAACTTTGATTGATTTTGCTATACAGGTTGTTTGTCAATGATGTCATTTACGTACCTTCTAACTTGTCAGCCAGCAATAATTTGTGTATGTGCATTTTTATTTAATAGTACAACTTGTGTTCGAAATTAAAATAAAGTAACGAGATTGCGTTTTGTGTAGTGTTAATTTTTAATAGTAGATTATTAAAGTTTAATTGTCGGTTGAAAGTTTTAATTTCCTTTTTGTTTATTTCAGATATTCTTCAAGACGCTTTGCAATTGCTCCAAAGTGCACCCACAAAAATAATAAAACTTTTACCCATTCGACATTGAAAATGCAAGACATAGCTCGTATGCACCATAACTTTTACAAATTCAAAAATAAAATAAACCAAGACAAGTTCGTACAACAACACTGTTGTTTCTACAAATGTGTAATAGCAAGAATAGTAAATTAATCCAGAGGCCCAAAAAATGTAAGCGTTGAATACTACGTCACTATACAAAATCCTCACAAAAAGGTTAGAGTATGCAAAAATACATTTTTAGGAATACTTACAATAGGAAAAGATAGTGTCACGTGATTTATTCAAAGATTTAAATTTGCATGCAGTAATGCCAAAGAAACACATGGTGGTGTAGCATACTTACCTGCATTACTATTAAATTAGTATTTGCTATATATACTATTATACTATTATAATATATATATATACTATTTAATTGCATAACTATTAAATTAGTATTTAATTGTATTTAAATAACATACATAAATAAAGTACATAAATAAATATACATATAAATAATATTATATAATGTAACAATATATAAACATATAGGATCAACATTGTAATAATATAATAAAACTGTATGTCGGAAGGTGGTCGTATCCGCGTAGTCGCGCGCCTTGTAAACGACGTAATAATCCTCGACCGGTACGAGAACAATGGGTGACGACATCATGTGCCTGCGCCGGCCGGCTGACCGCCTCCCGCCACAGATCGCAACAGCTACGCATAACGGACGCATGTCACTCTGCTTCAACTCCGTGCTTGATTGTGATACTGTAACTATTTCTCCTTATACTTACGTACTTCATCTATATTCTTCGCGCCTATCATCTATCTGTGTATATCTTACCGCTTGTGCCTACCTGTGACTATTTCTTCCGTAAATTTCTTCTGTGCCTTCTATGTACTTTTTCACTAATAAACTGTGTAGTGATCATTGAATGTGGTGTTGTTATTTGCCTAACATCTGCATATACATCTCAGCCCCATACTGGTGACCCCGTATCTACACCTGGAATATCTGGAAAACAGGTACGCCACATAATATTAATAATGGCCGAACAAGCCCAACAAACAACGTCTAGTCACAAAGTCGAAGATGGCGAAAAGACATTTATACCTCACGACATTTGTCGTGTCGGAATCCGTATTCCCCCGTTTTGGCCCGAAGAGCCCGCCGTATGGTTTGCTCAGGTCGAAGGCAGCTTCGCCCTATCGAAGATTAAAGACGATGAAACGAAATACTATTACGTCAGCGGCCAATTGGAACATCGATACGCAGCTGAAGTCAAAGATATTCTCGTCAATCCACCGGCTACCAGGAAGTACGAAACATTAAAAACCGAACTTATTAAGCGACTATCAGCATCTAGGGAGAAAGAAGTCACTCAACTCCTCATGCACGAAGAGCTTGGAGACAGACGACCGTCTCAATTTTTACGTCACATACGTCACTTAGCTGGCAAAAATATCCCGGACGATTTTATCCGAACCATATGGTCCAGTCGTCTGCCAACTAGTCTGCAGACAGTCATCGCATCGCAGCCCGAGTCTACATTGGAAGCGCTCGCAGACCTCGCTGACAAAGTGCACGACCTGGTGCCCTCGACGCCTCAGGTTGCATGTGCGGACGCTGCTCCGGTATCATTGCTGGAAAAGATCACCATGGAGGTCGCTGAACTTAGCCGTCAAGTCAAATCCCTCTCCATGAATGGTTCAAGAAGGTCAAGACAGGGAGGCAGCCAGCGCAACAGAAGTCGTACTCGCTCACAGTCAAGTTATCGCAAGTACCCAAATTGCTTCTACCACAATAAGTATGGCGACAACGCGCGCACTTGTGTTAAGCCTTGCGATTACCAGCAGGGAAAAGCCAACGGCGGTCGTTAATGGCGACAAGCGATTGCCCCAGTTCTTCAGGTCGCCTATTCGTATCGGACCGAAAAACGAAGATGCAGTTCCTGGTCGACACTGGTAGCGACCTCTGTGTCTTCCCTCGCACGGCTTCGAAAACCAGACGACAGCCATAAAATAGGACTTTACATGGAAAAACAAACAAGTGTTCAAGAATTTATGGAATCTTTGGAAGGAGCTGAATCACTATTGTAGAGCTAAATCAGCAGTAAGACTGTATTTACCACCAGAATTATATATCAAAAAATTATGGTAAATATATCAAGACACAGATACACCTCACTTGCAAGTAAAACAGTCGTATTTTAAGAATATTTTCAACAAAAAGTACAAAATTGGTTTTGGTTGGCCTCTGAAGGATACATGTTCTCGGTGCTCTGAGCTAACAAGAAAAATTGACACTGCCTCTGCAAGCCAAGATAAATAACGTTTCCAAACAGAGAAACAAGTGCACACGTAAAAAGCCAAGCCATTGCACACGTTAAAAACCAAGGCATTTTACAATCTGTTAAAGTTTGAACCTGAAGATACTATTTTACTAATATTTGACTGTGAAAGAAATTGTGCTCTGCCATAATTGCCGGACCAAGCAGCTTATTTTAGCCGACAATTTAATATGTACAACTTCACAGTTGTCGTTGGCTCTTCTAAATCCCCTTTAACAACGAACAACGTGCAATCCTATTACTAGTGTGAAAAGGAGCATTCGCAATAATCTAACGAAATAGCAAGTGCAGTAAGTATTTCATATTTTGACTACTCTGTATATTCCTGATGTTGGTATTATTGGCTTTATTTTAATATTCAAATATTAATCTTAATTGAATAAGTAGTTGTTATCACTAATTGGCTAAGCGTATATAAACTGTGTAATAATAATAATAATGTCCTCCTGACCAATTCCGGCCACGACGGCCAACCTCATTGAGACTAGCCAACTGCGCAGGAGATATTATAGTGCACAACTGTACGCGCAGACACAAGTGCACTCTCTATTTTTGTCACTCTCATACTCCGGTGGGACGACTACTCGACACGACCGGTGAGAGCTAAGATGCAGGACCGACGGCTTTACGTGTTCTCCGAGGCACGGGGGTGAAACACCGTCAACTTACCAACTCCGGGCTGTTACTGTGGCTTACTAAACAGAAAGACTCAATAACTAAACTTGGCCAACCCTAACTAAACCCAGGACCTCAGGATGTGCAGAAGTACATGCTAGCTACTACACCACCGAGGCAGTCAGTATAAACTGTGTAACTTTGCTACAGCGTTGCCAGACCTCCTGATTTACCAGGAGATTTCCTGATTTGTCTGAAATTATCCTGATCTACTGATTTTATTATTAAATCTCCTGATGTATATTCTCACAAACACAAATATCTCCTGATATTTGTGTTTTGAAATAAATATATACATCTCTACAGTGACTGAACTACTAATTTCTAACAGAATTCAGACCCAATTCAATAAGTGTTATATTGCAATAAGCCTTTATCTATCGCCCATTCTTCTACATCATGTTGTTTATTGCGCATGCGTAAGGGAAAGAACCTATAGCCACGCGCCAAGGCTACGCGACTAAACTAAATAGGTATCTTTTGCGGTACTATTTGATATGTTCTAAAAGATATTTAAATTTTACATGTAATAGCTGTCGTTTGAAGTTTGTTCTTTGTTACGGTTTGGAACGAGTGAAGACTAAAAAGACGTTTTACAATTAGATAGCTACTAATATAGTAATCTGTGTTTACAATGTCTGATTCTGAAATAAATACGGACAAGACTCCACCAAAGAAAAAGAAGTATTCTTCATTTTATAATAAAGACTGGGAAAAGCAAGATATGTTTAAAAGTTGGCTGAAAAGAAGTTCTAAAGTTAAAAACAAACAATAAGTTTTGGTATATTTTTTTGGTAGCATTTTACCTAAATTATTTTCGTCAGAGATATAAATTAATGATTAACATCATTCATCATCATCGAAATTAAGTTGTATAGGTAGCATATCTAGCTAGGTAGCTGGAGGAATACCTAGCTCGCTTACCAAGTCAAAATTTGACGCCACAAGCTATTGTCATGATATCAATGTATTGACACATGACAATGTGCACGTTTCATTCATATGTCAGTGCGGTGTCACTGTCAGTAGGTTTTTTCTCAGTAGTATGGAGGGTAGAGGTAAGGAGAGTCATCTTATATGGGAGAAAAGTTGAAAAAGTGTCCAGTTGTATGCGCTAAATAACAGTTGCAAAATCCTCCACAATCGCGCTGGTGGATGCACAGGGTATGGTATGAATGTAGCAATCGTAGATGAATTGAAGTATGCCGAGTTAAAAAATTTAATGTCATTATCGACTAAAGTAGTTAATTATTGAGAATTTCAACAACTTACGTTGTACAAAATATTGTGGTAAATATAACCTTACAGAATTATTATAACCAAACATGCGTTTAGAGTGATTTTATTTCGTGAACAGTAAATAGTACGGTTATTGATATATAAACATTTAATTTTATGAAAAAGTGAGTGAATAACAGAACAGTTATGGGTAAAATTTGTGCTGTGAAAAGTTGTCCAAGTGGACATTGGAAATTCGTTCTATTTTCTAATGAATATTTATTTATTTTCTATTTCAGAGATTTTTTTCAGTCATGAGACAATCATGTGGAGGTAACGATCATCCTGACCCTAAAATGTTTGCTCAAGTATATCGCTTAGCATCTTCCTTCTCCTTGATACGTCCTCCAAGAGGGTGCAATGTTTCAGGAAAAGATCTTTTACGGAGTCTAATAGAGGCTAAGCATGTCTTAACAACATCTTCTTGTGGCTTGAAAATATTGACGAAATGTTGCAAAGTCCTCAACCATTAGATGAAAGCTCCTCAATCGACGTGGACCACGATTATAACCAGGCGGTAACTAGCGATGCTGTCCAATCGTACATAGCTGGTTATATAGTTCGAAAAGTAAGAAAAACCATAAAATGTCAAATTTGTTTAGAAGCTATAGAGACGCATGCTGAAGTTGGTAAACAATTACAGCGGAATGATGTTATCAATAAAATGGACTTATATGGTGGACTGCGGTTTGTAAGTAATCAATTATTTGATTTGACAAAGCAATTGGAAACGTGTGTGTTAAGAGCTGTCAGTAAAAACTTGACTAATGTAGAAACAATTTGCGGAATAACTATGGAACTCAGAAAAGAAATTGTTATGAAAATTGGGTGCTTGGAATATGAAAATAGTTTAACTGCAAAGGTTATAGATATTTATATTGTTATGCGCGCCCATTTTTTGGCTAAGTCAGAGAATAAGCGTTACGAATTAGCAAAAATTAAAACTAAAATGAATCGAAAAAATGCCAAATTATTATCATAAAATCAATACTTGCGATATTTTTTTTAATTTTTAATATTTAATTTATTATTGATAATGTTTGTATGACATTATGTCTTTTATTGCTGTTAATTTATATTGTTCATTACGTGTTCAGTCCATGTTACATGACTGCTTTTGTAGTAATATTGAAATATACTAATTTATAGAAATAAATAATTTTTTTTTAGCGAATAATATTGTTTTAATACGTTCATTGATTA
Source organism: Argynnis bischoffii washingtonia (assembly GCA_033884665.1). NCBI lineage: Eukaryota > Metazoa > Arthropoda > Insecta > Lepidoptera > Nymphalidae > Argynnis > Argynnis bischoffii. The sequence continues at coordinate 4,277,908 of CM066616.1, read as the reverse complement.
AAGGTATCTATGTTTTATTCTAAAAAATTTTTAGATGTAGAAATTGATTGCTTACAGGAGAAAATTTTTATATTTTCGTTTTGCTCCTGATGAACTTTTGTACTCTAATTTTAAACACATTCGTTTGTTTATTTTATTATATTTATGTACTTATTTATTTTGTATAACATAGTTATTTCTTCTTATTAATATGACGGCGGCAGCGATGGCTGAGCGATAGAGCCGTCTTCTTCTAAGTACGGTGGTACGGGGTCCATCACGAATTTGTATCAAATATAACTCGAAGTAGATATAACAAGGATTTATTATTACAAATCACAATCCACTAAGTATAATTAGATACTAGGTAGGTAAACCGACAGTTTCGCCTTGAAGGTGTCGACTGATCCGTTTTTCAAACGAAAGTGTCCTTTTATACAGTCACCCCACTCTCCAACACGACTCTGCCCACGTGACTTCAACAACAATTGACGTCACCGCGTTTACCCGCTACTACTATAATCAATTCAGCTACTTTTAATTAAAATTATTATTTTTCCACGACACGGCCAGCCTGACGAGTTACACGCCCTCGTGTTTATCTGTAACAAGACGATCAAATTTGAAACATTTTTTTTTTAAATCTCGGCCAACCTGACCGTGACGTGGAATTACATTGTTTACTCATCAGTTAACATTAATCACAAAAAAACTACCAATTTATCTTATTCGTTCACAAACGAAAGGTTCCTCTACCCATCATTAAAAAATAAAGTTTTATTAACAGAGTAAGATCACATACAATGCTCATGGCCCGGCTGACTCAGCAGCTAGTGACAATTACTATTGCCACCCATATCGTCATCACTTCATGTGATACGACCAACACTCCATCTAGACTCTACGAGTCCCAGGTCAATACATGACCGACACAACAATAGTCTCCTACGAGACCCGGGTCCCCGCCACACGACTAACTGCCCATCGCGCCCTGAACAACCCGACTGAGTTGCAGTTACGATTACAGACTAGTGCGTGCAGTGCGACCAAATAGCCATGGTATGTGCTCTATTCACTGGTGGCGGTTCCCGCATCACCATCATCCACATTAAACAAATCTAACTCAGCAGGTACATCAGTAAGAGGAATCCTTCGTAAGCGATCGTGAGCATACTTATAGGTTCTATTACCAGACAACTGTTTTAACAGATAACGATCGCCTTCAAGCAATTCCACAACTTTAAACGGTCCCTTGTATTTAGGATCTAGCTTAGTTTGATTTCTCTCTTCGTTTTGAATTAAGACCAAGTCACCAACGCCAAACTTTACAATTTTAGCCTTATTTTTATCAAATCTAAATTTATCGTAACTCGCACTCTTTTCTATGTTCCTAGCCGCTTGCTCTCTCGTTTTGTTAATGTCTATTTCCGGTTCTGTATCATCAATAGTCAAAAGATTTAACGGTCTAGCTACACGCCCTATCATAAGCTCGAGTGGACTAGCACCAGTTACACGATGAACAGAACAATTTAAAGCTAGCTGTACATCCTCTAATGCTTCCTGCCAAGACCTATCAGACGACTCTACCGAAGTCAGCATACCTTTTAATGTGCTCATCACCCTTTCAACTTGGCCATTGGCACGACTTGATCCCGTAGCGATTAAGTGTAAGGAAATACCGTGACTCTCACAGAAATCTTTAAAATCTTTACTGGCAAAACATCGACCTTGATCAGCAATAATTCGTGTTGGAGCTCCAAATAGGGATACACTAGATTTTAGGGCCTTAACCACGCTAGCTGTATCAATACGGAGAGTATGGTACATAAGAACAAACTTAGTAAAGGCGTCTATTAAAACTATGACGTATTCTTTAGAATCGTTTTTACCACTAAGCTTGCCAGTTATGTCCACATGCACTGTATGCCACGGGACACTTACCTTGGGGATTGGATGAAGTTCAGCCTGCACACGACCCGAATGAGATTTTGACACTTTACAGGTCATACACCCATCAACAAACTTACGCACATACTTAGCCATATGCTCGAACCAATAATGTTCGTATACCCTATCGAGAGTTTTCTCCCATCCAAGGTGCATAAGCGATTCGTGGACGTGGTTTATTACTGACCAACGGAAGGCCCTAGGAACTATTGGGAGACATCGAGTGCGGTTGTTTCTCTGCACTTTTCGATGCAAAATACCCGAACGCATCTCGTAAGTCTTAGCAATATGAGGTGGGAATTGACCCTCTTTGAGTTTAGTTACCAACGACTGAATTTCTTGATCTCGCAGCTGTTCCGCCAATAACCAGTTATCTGACAAGGTTGCAAGATCAACGCGTTTCTGTTCGACCTTTGAAAAAACTGGGAGAATCAAGAGATGGTAAAGCATTTCGCGAAAGAAAATCGACATGAGCCATACGACGTCCCTCGCGATATCTAATTTGAAAATCAAATGCTTGGAGAAAAGCCCACCAACGATGCACCCGTGGTGTTATATCGGCTTTGTTTCGTGAAGCCTTCAACGAATTACAATCAGTAACAACCTCAAAATGCCTACCCTGTAAATAGTGTCTAAAGTGTTTCACAGCGTTTACTACAGCGAGAGTCTCCAACTCATAAGAGTGGTACTTTGACTCCGCTTTCGTAGTTCGCTTACTAAAGTACTCGACTACAAGTAACTGATCATCTGCCTTCTGGAACAAAATGGCGCCATACCCGTTGGCACTTGCGTCGGTATGCAATTCAGTTGGCAGGTCTGGATTAAAGATAGTTAACACCGGTTTAGTAGTTAAGATAGAGATTATTTGTTGTCTTATACACTCGTGTTCGGCCTTCCAAGTAAATTGCTTATCAGTGACTAGCAAAAACAATGGTGTCATAATTTGAGAAAAACTTTTTATAAACTTGCGAAAGTATGAAGCAAGGCCAATGAATTGTCTTAGCTCATGAATATTTTGTGGGGGAGGTAATTTAGTCAGAGCTTCTATTTTTCTAGGGTTCGGTCTAAGCTCACCTGCAATGATATCATAGCCCAGGAATTCAACATGACGCTTTAGAAAAGAACACTTCGAAATGTTCAAAGAAAATCCGGCTTTAGTCAAAGCCTCTAACACCTCACGTAGCCTACAGAGTCCCTGATCCTCAGAGACCGATGGTATCAAGATATCATCAAGATACAACACTACATATGAGAAGACTAGGTCCCCCAAAGCACTAGATACTGCTCTTTGAAAAACACTAGGGGCGTTTCGTAAACCAAAAGGCATTGCAAGGTACTCAAACTGCCCATCAGGTGTAATGAAAGCGGTACGCTCAATACTATCAGGATCCCTAATGGGTATTTGATTAAAGCCACTAGCGCAGTCTAGGCACGTATAAAAGCTAGCTCCAGACAATCTAGCCACCTGGTCTGCTATGAGAGGCAAAGGGAACCTATCAGGCACCGTGTTGGAGTTCAGTTCGCGATAATCTACCACCATACGATCAGAACCGTCACGCTTCTTTACAAGTAGTATAGGACTCGCGAATGGAGACTGACTGGGGCGAATAATGTTAGCTTCCATTAGCTCCTTAACCTTAGAACGCACTATCTGCCTTTCGTCTGGACTGAGCCTGTAAGGTCTACGATAAACAGTACGATTTGGGTCTTGAAGTCTAATGATTAGTTCACCAGATGTGACACGCGTGCGGGGTAAACTATCAATAAAAGCGTGAGAAAATTCCTTAAGCAAAGACAACAGAGGTTCTTTATTCTGAATATCTGTGTCGATATTGTCAAAACTGAACACGGATTCCGGTTCGTAAGTGCAGGTAGCAACAGATTTTTGTTTAGAGATAATAAGAGATGACTCAGACATATTAATTGTAAACCCTTGTTTTAAAATTTCTCGACCAATCATTACGTCATATTTTAAACAATCATCGGGCAACACATGAAATAGAATCGATAAACGACTACCACTAATAAACACGTCACAAAGAATTTGTTCTGTACAATCTACATTAGCGTAACCTATACCCTGTATACGAATAATCGCGAATGTACGTTCCCCTATGAAGTTACGGCTAACAGTTTGTTTAACGAGAGAGCATTCGGCACCGGAATCAAAACAAAAATAGTACGACTCACCGGACTGTTGTAACGTTCCACAAACGCCTGCCACTGTACAGACATCCGCGCGTCGCTCCGCTACAGCACGGCCCACTGAAGTCGAGTTGCCCGCGCCCGCGTTGCCACGATGACAGTTGGACGCTATGTGCCCGCTTTCGCCGCAACGAAAACAAACCACTTGTTTACTGGTTCCAGATGTGACCGTCGATGTCGGTAGTCCCTTATTGGCGGAAGGGACAGTTGGTTTGACGAACTTGGAACGACAGTCAACCGCTTTATGTCCTGGTTTACCACAATTATGACACTTGAATGTAGCACTAGCATTCTGCGACTTGAAGCGCTTCACATCCGATCCGTCCGTTCGTATGACAGATCCATTGTTCCGGTCGTATTTCCGTTTCAAACTTGCACTTGCCTTCACTTCTTGCAGTAATTTGTTACGTGTCGTAATTTCACTCGTAAACGCTAAACGATACAGACGCGAATCGAACTGGGCAATATGAGCCAGCACATATGACGTAGCGATTTCTTCGTGACTTAAATCCTTCCATCTAGTCAAGAGCGACGTCATCACACGGCTCGCATATGCTGCGAGGCATTCCCCATCCTTCGGCTTGCCGTTATTCACACCGATAAGCGTCGCAGCAAGTGTTTCCGTGGAATCGTAACGTGCGAGAAACAGATCACGAAAGTGTTGCCACGTCATACCCGCATGGGATATTTGTGACAGCCACGACGAGGCGCTGCCCTTCAGTGCCTTACTGAGTGCTATGATGAGCGATGCACCTTCCAGTGGACGTTCATTAACGCAGATGTCAATCGTAGCACACCAAGCACGTGGGTCAGCGTCTGGTTGCTCTGGGTTGAATTCCGGCAGAGAAATCTTGGGTGACGATACTGGTGTTCGAATGGCCTCAATCAATTGCATCATATTTCTCTGCTGAATCTCGAACATTGTGCGCCAGTGGGATTCAGATCCCACTTCTGATGACGGCGGCAGCGATGGCTGAGCGATAGAGCCGTCTTCTTCTAAGTACGGTGGTACGGGGTCCATCACGAATTTGTATCAAATATAACTCGAAGTAGATATAACAAGGATTTATTATTACAAATCACAATCCACTAAGTATAATTAGATACTAGGTAGGTAAACCGACAGTTTCGCCTTGAAGGTGTCGACTGATCCGTTTTTCAAACGAAAGTGTCCTTTTATACAGTCACCCCACTCTCCAACACGACTCTGCCCACGTGACTTCAACAACAATTGACGTCACCGCGTTTACCCGCTACTACTATAATCAATTCAGCTACTTTTAATTAAAATTATTATTTTTCCACGACAAATATATTAATTTATTTTTTGATATTCACAAATAAGCGTTAAATCGTTAAATGATACTTAAAAAAATAATCATATATTGTTTCCCACTTTATGCGGATTTTTAAAAGCGCGCCATAACTTAGCGGAAGTTTCTCTTTCCTTGTTTATTTTTGAAGCCTACTCTAACAATATTTGGCGCTTCTTTTAAGAGTTACCTTGATGCAAATGTGGCGCCATCCTAATTTAATACATTTTGACGGACACTTTTTCATATACACAGATGACCCTCCTTACCTCTACCCTCCATACTCAGTAGGTAGGTATTGGTCATTCAGTGTTGCCCGCTTCATACAACACTGCTTTTCTTTATGGGTATTTTATTTTGTTTTATAGGAAATGAATATGCATACTGCACAACGTGTGCTGTCGATTTGAATATCGCAAAGTCTAGTAAATCCGATATTTTAAGACCCAGCAGGATAACAAGAAGTTTGCAACAAATGCCTTATTTTAAAGATCAAACCTGTGCGGAAAAATTAGCAAAGGAGGGTGAAAAAGGATTGGCCAGTTTTGTCGTGGAGCACAATTTACCACTAAACGTAATAGAACTTTTTCCAATTTTATTTAAATGTGTATGCCCAGATTCGGATGTTGCGAAAAATATAAACTGTGGTAGAACAAAGACAACACACATCACAGATTTTCTGAGAAAAACAGACCATGAAATCATTGTTGAAGAAATGAAAAATAAAAAATTTCGTTAATTGTCGACAAAAGCACGGATAAAAACTCGATGAAATATTGATGATGCTACATTTACGGATCGCATTAATGCTGCCGAAAACATTTCCGCCATGTTGGAAGGTCCCATCAATAAATTGTACTTACAGTTTATGAAATTTGTCTTGGAAATTTTTAATATATTGAATAAATGTATGCAGTCAGAGAATTATAATATTCACTGCATATATAGTAAAGTTGTATGCGTCATTAAGACTGTTCTTGAATGTTATCTCAAACAAGAATTCATTCCATCGATCCACGACCCATCGATGAATCATATTTGGGAGTCCATGTTGCAGCTTTTTTAGCTACAATGACAACTGACCAGGAAAGTATCAAGAACTTTAAATTTCACTGCTTAGAGTTTTATATAGAGTCCCTTAAACAGTTACTATAAAAACTTCATCTGAAGACAATTTAACATTATCTTTTGCTAAAACTAGACTTTTGGCTCATGAAACACGATTAAAAAAATGAAAGTTGTGATACCAGTAAAAAGATTTTACAAGTGGAAAACAAATCCGACAGTTACCTATAAAAGAAGAAAATTTAAAAATTAAATGAGAACCTCCTCCTTTTTTTGGAAGTCGGTTAAAAACCTTAAATAATTATTATCAACAAAACAATAAAGTCAATAAAAAGACGAAAACATACATTAAAAAATGTCACCATTGTGGACGAAAATGATACCTTAATTTGCAAAGCGGCCAACTCAACTTTTTACCGATTTTTAGATTTTTGTACTGACTGTAACTTTAGACGTTTCCGCATGTTTTAAAAAAACGATAGCTCTTTTAATTTATTTAGGTTTTGAATATATCGCCGCAAGAAATCCGAACAACTCCACGCGAAACAAAACTCAACGATTTTGACAGCTAACTCCATGAAATCGGCTATTTTGTTCGGCGTCTTACGCGCGTACTTATAGTGCTTCGAGATTTTTATTAATAAGTTAGTTTAGTTTAAGTAAAAGTTAATTGTATGCTGTAAAACTGATGTGTTTTGTAACAAGGTAAGTGTAATTTACATTATTTTAACGGGTTACGTATTTTAACAATGGTCTTGTGATTTAATCTTAGCACTGGAGTTGTTCGTTTTGCTTTCTATATGTTGGTTTCTTAATGCGAGTTGTCATTTTTCTTATAAGCGTAAACTACGTAAATACGCTGTTTGTGTGTATGTACTTAACGTTTTTGTTTTATTTATGTTTTTCACTATTAATTAACAATATAACGTACAAACTTTTATTTTAGATAAATTAGTATGTTCCGAATATCCTATTTAATTATATCATAAATTTATTCAAAAGTTTGTGAGGATGGATGTGTGGATAAATTATATATGGGTGTTTGTTACTCTTTGACACAAAAGCAGCTGTACGGATTTGAATTTATTTGGCACACAGATAGTTTATAAACTGAATTAACACATTAGTTATATATAAAACACGCTGACGCGGCTAATACCGCGAGACGCAGCTAGTAGGTAATATTCAGATCATAATAATTAACTAAGGTACCTATGTAAAAGCATGTAGATGCATAAAAATTGACGAAAAGGCTCTTATTTTGAAGCTGCACAGATTAACTTTCTAAACAATTTTATTAACTTTTTATTGGCGTGGTTAATTGATTTTTCGTCCTAACACTACTCTTTCTTCGCTTGTTTTTGCCTTTTTTGTTTGCTTCTGCTGTTTTGGTTTTTTTTTTTCGTAGATGGCAATGGTATGGATGGATGGTTTACCGGTGGTAGGACTCTGTCAAGCCTGAGGAGTCCGACTGGATGGGTACCACCCCCTTATCTATTTCTGCCGCCAAGCAACAATGATTGCATTGTTGTGTTCCGGTTTGAAGGATAAGGTAGCCAGCGCAATTACAGGCAAGAGGCATATCATCTTAGTCCTCACAGTGACAACGCACCTGTGGTTCTGCATTTTTGTTACTTAAAACCTAAGTACATGAACCGTAGGTGTTATGGGCGACAGGTACTACTTTCCATCAGGTGGTCTGTCTGCTCGTTTGTCACTGAATCTCATAAAAAAAAAAAAAAAATTGAATATGCTTGAGGAACATCAGCATAGCGTAGATGAAATAACTAACCCAGATTCTACTTTGTTTATAAATAAGCAATTCCCAAGACCGTATGATAGTTTATCGCACGAAAGCTTAGCTTTAGCACCGTCAACAACTTCTATTGAAAAAGAACAGCAGAGTGTAGTCATAATACTGCTTTGAGCAATGAAAACCACATTCTCTACCATATCACCTTAACAGACATTCCTATGCTTTCTATTCCATTTACTTACTCTATAATATCCTAATATGAAATAGTTGATAACGTTTTATTTGAAAAGATATAGAAACCTGAAACACGAACCATTTTTTCTTCCAAGTTTGCAGGACCATGATCAAGTTCCGAATTCGTTACACAATGAAAACAGTGACTACATCTCAGAGAATATTAGCACATTGCAAGAAGGTAGCTTATCAAATGAGTATTTCTTATTAGATACTAACGTTATGCCACAAGAACTTATAAGAACCAATAGTTCAACCACATGACCCAATTTTATTATCTGAAAATATAGTAGTTGATTACAGTAGCTCTGACAGTGAAGTTGATAAACCTAAACCAAAAAGTAAAAAACGATGCCAAGTGACTAAGGATGAGTGGAAAAGTGAAATAAATAAAAAGAATAGAGTCAGAAAAAGAGTATTGTGGCAAGAAGAAGTTCAATTCACATAAAAATTCGATTGAAGGTCGTCAATAATACCATGGATGTAAGATGTAAATGTGAAGAGAAAAAGAACGGTGTTATTAAATGTCATTTAATAAATGAAAGTGAGAGGAAAATACTGTTTGAAAAGTTTTGGAATATGACGTGGGCTGAAAAACATTTGTATATCAACAGTATGGTGACAGTTGTACACATTAATAGGCTAAGAGACCGTAAAGAACCTGATAAGTCAAGAGATCTTTATACTATACAAAGAGATCTTAATACTTTAGTGTACCACTTAAAGAAAGATGATCAAATGATAAGAGTCTGCAAAACCTTATTTTTTATTACATTTTGCATTGGAAAAACTAGCGTATGGAGCTGGAAGATGGAAAATAAAGCATTACATACATTACACCTAGTCACGATTATGTTAAAGATACTGCCATAAAAATAAAACCATTTGATAAAGAAGTAAAAATCTTAAACGACTTTCCAGATGAGATAAGAAAAAATGAGGCAAGAGCTGAAAAAGAAGCAGATAAAGTTAATATGCCTTTTGTTTTCACAGCAGACTTACAAGCAGTGCTTTTAGCACCAAGATCAAGTGTTTCTTCTACCTATTTTGTAATAACAAAACTAAGCTCTGTGTTCATAATTACATCATTTATGACTTCTGAATTCTTTTGAAAACTACTGGTGGCTACTGTTTCATACGGAACAAGGCTGAAGGTGGTTTAAACTCAGATGAATTTACGACAATAATCTCAAATTTTATTATTCAATCAGTAATCCCCAATTTAGAAAAAGGAAAAAGACATATAATTTTTTTTACAGATGGATGCACTAACCAGAACAGAAACACACTCTTGTCTAACGCTTTTTTGAATATAGCTCTGTTGTATAACGTAACTATAGAACACAAACACCTTTCTAGGTCGGTCACACTCATCATCATAATCAGCCTGCTTTCGTCCACTGCTGGACATAGGCCTCTCCTAGGGCACACCACTGAGCTCGATCTTCAGCTCTACGCATCCAACCGCTGCCAGCCAGTTTACGAATATCGTCGCTCCACCTAGCTGGAGGGCGTCCTACACTACGTTTGCCGAGCCGTGGTCTCCACTCTAGAACCCGTCTACTCCATCGGTTATCGGTTCTGCGGCAGATGTGACCAGCCCACTGCCACTTCAGCTTGCTAATTCTTTGGGCTATGTCGATAACTTTGGTTCTCTGTCGGATCTCTTCATTTCGGATCCGATCCTTCAGAGAAACTCCGAGCATAGCCCTCTCCATAGCACGCTGAGCGACCTTAAACTGGTGGACCAATCGCACTGTCAGTGTCCACGTCTCGGCTCACGGTCACACTCAGATGGAAGTAAATAGCATGCATGCATTGATAGAGAAAAAACTAAAAAATCAAATTATTTACATAACCGCTGAATACATAACTGTGTGCAAACATGCAAGAAAAAAGCTTTACAAAGTTAAATACTTAAATTACAACTATTTCAAAAATTTTATACATTTAACTTTCTATAAGTCAATAAGACCTGGCAAAATGAAAGGAGATCCTAAGGTGTTAATTTCTTTATTGCCTGCCCACAAAACTACCATAATAAACAATAACGACAACATTGATTATTATTATAAACGTAAAAAAATGTCGTAAATGTATCTTTATTATAATGTCTTGTTTATTTTCAGGTTACTGATATCCGGGCTCTCAAATATGTTCCCACTATGTTATTATAAATTAAAATAGTAGTTCAACAAAATAGTTTGCTCCTATATCAATGAGTGACGACGATTAAATCATTTTTGCTTTCTACCTAATGAGCACTGCAAAGTCACTTAAACCATTTTTCCTGCTGCTGATTGGTAACACTGTGGTCACTTGAATCATTTTTCATGACTCCAGAAAAAAGTAAATACAGAATTTTATTTGTTTTGAAACTTCTAGCTGTTTTTGTATTAAAAAATTTACCAATATATCATAGAAATATTTTTCAGTAAAGAGAAATTATCTGCTTTAATGTATGAGCAGTAGATCTTTTAAAACATTATTTTTGCGAAATTTTGAATCTTTAAATGGCTCTTCTGTAAAGTTTATAACATGTCGCTTAAAACAAATAGCCTTTCACCCCTCGATATATGTATACTACACTTCTAACATATTAAATTGACACTAAGGTTTATTAAATTTAATGTTGACTTTTTAATACATTTTGAAGACATTCATTATACTGAGACTGTGAACTAATGAAAACTAACAAGTCATCAATGAATATTTGTACACCTGAAAGATCATACAACAGTTGCACCATTGTTCTATGAAATATTTCTGAACTCAAATTAATGCCATAAGGAAGGCAAAGAAATTTGTGTCTACCAATTAATGTTGTGTTAAATGTACATAGCTCACTGCTTTGCTTAACAAGTTTAATAGCCCAAAAACCTGAGGTAGCATCTAATTTCAAACATACAATGTGGTCTTTCAATTGTTTCATTTAAATAAAGCAGATCTAGAGAAGAGAGTATCATTTGATTTTTCAACAAGAACTATAGCATTTACTTTCAATGACATTGAATTTTTTCATATTTTCCAATTCAGTTTCTATAAAGAGATTGAAAACCAAATGGTATTCTCCTATCACATATTTGAGGTATAACAATGGGATTAATGTCTAAGTGAGCTTTGGTGGGAAGACAACCTACATCTTCAAATACATTTGAGTAGTTATTTTTAATATCTTGTACTGACCTTAACTTTAAACACAACTTCTTTAAAATTTCACTGTTAATTTCACTATTTATATTTAAAATTCTTTTGACAATACCATATTCTTACATGTTTTATGACCAATAATTGTTTGACTTTGTATATCTGCTACAGCAAAGTAAATGCTGTCTGCGACTTCTGATTTGATAAGAAAATGAACAATTAATATAACATCCACCTATTAGGGTAAACCTACTCGTTCTTGGCACCCCACCAATTATTGGCACAGTCACGTTTAACCTAAAAAAAAAAAGAACCCTGAGGTCTAAACTATGAAATAACGACTTCGAAAAAAGCATGGATATATATAGTTATAGTGCCACTAACTATTTGTCATAAACAGAGACAAGGAACAACAAGCCAATCAATGCCTGATGCAGTGTTGCCAGAGTGATTTGGTCGAAAGTTACGTTGGCATGCCTGAAAGTTACGTTTTTAAACTAAAACTTACGTAGTGATAGTTTTATGAGTGTGAATGTAGCAGCCATCAACCAAATTTATAATTATTAATAAATAGAGTAAATAATTAATAAAATAAAACTTTATAAAAATGCACATTTAAAATTTTTTCAAATTTATAAGTTATTTTTTTATAAATATTATTTTTTTAATTATTTACTCTATATATTTGTAGTTTTTAATTTTTCTGATGCTGCTACATTCATGCTCATGTAATTTTCAGCTCACAGATCATACATTATTAAATACCTACCTACGAAACCGCAAAGTCAAAGGTACGCACACACGCTCAAGCAAAATCAGTTTTCATTGACGCACAATATGTTTCATTTTGTCATGGCGCGTTTCATTCAGAGCCATCTCTGAGTATGATATGGAGTTTTATTTGTCATCTATGCTTTTAATTTTTTAGACGCACCAGTTTCAGGTGCTTTCAATTTGAATGCGTTCGTAAAATGTTTGCAATAAAAATCTAGCATTACAAATCTCGTTCTCAAAAGTTACGAAAATTGCCTTAAATATAAAAATTACTTACATGTTACGCGAGGGGGTCAAAAGTTACGAAAAATGTAAGAAATGTAACCATCTGGCAATACTGGCCTGATGCCTCAAACCATGGATGACAAATCCTCAAACTTGTTGTTCCTTGTCTCTGCCTCAAACTATCCACAAACTTATCTGACACTTGACGTTGACAGTGACCTGTGTAGAAAAAGTAAAAACTAAAGATGCCCGATCCTTTGAATTGAATCGATTTTTTTGTAGCATTGAGTCGATTCGCGATCTGAATTGAATTCATGTGAACAAAAAATAGGCACTTTGATGATAGAACAAACGTATTTTATAAAAGGACAAATATTTATGAATATTCAAAGACTACTAGTAACACGAAAAATTACAAATTTCAATTGATTGGGCTATTTTGAGGTTTTGAGATTGAATAATCTATATCTATACATATAATAATATTCTGAGTCGAATCTGTACCTTAAATATTTTTTGGAAAATCTTATTGAAATAGACTTTATTATCGATACAGAGACCCAATCTATAGTTTTTAGAATTTTTGTCCGTCTGTCTATCTGTCTGTTTGTCTGTCTGTTACCGCATCAGAGAAAATGCACGCAGATGATAGCTGGATATCCGGGTCAACATATAGGATACTTTTTACCGCGGGACATTATCTCATTCCCACGGGAATATACGTTATAACACAACCCAAAAAATATTTATAATCAGAATTTCTTGAAACTTGGTATTAAAGCTTTTCAATACAATTAAATAAATACGTGTTTTAGCGTTTTTTGAAGTTCATCCCATAAGGAGATAAATAAGGGATGAAAATTTGTATGAAACCTACCTTTTTAAAGTTTTTTTGATGTAGTTTTAGCGCGAGCGAAGCCGCGGGTTTTGCTAGTAATATATAAAAATGAATTTCTATTTCCCTTAGTCACGCCATCACGCGTGAACGGCTGGACCGATTTCACTAATTCTTTTTTTGTTGTTTGTTATTATCAAGAGAAGGTTCTTACATTTAAAAAAAATTGAAAATTGCGCAGGAACTTAGAAAATAGGGATGAAAGTTTGTATTGGGAAGCGAGCTAGGGACGAACCCGAGCGAAACGAGGGTGAGTCGCTAGTTATTTATAAATAAACTATTTACGAACAAACAATTATTTATGGCGAGATCGAGATCAAGAACAAACGAAGAACAAACGATGTGTGAAAAAAAAAATTCAAAAATTCGAAAAATATAATCTCCAAATGAAAATTGTTAATTAAACAAAAAATAGACTTGACTTTGACGATAGAACAAATGTATTTATAAAAATAACATACCTTAATGAATATTTAAAGACACCTAGTAACAAGAAAAATTATAAATTTTGATTGAGGGGGCTTTTTTGAGAGTACATTTTTGTTTATTTATTTATAAATAAATGATTTACGAAAAACTAATTATTTATGGTGAACAATCAAGAACAAACGACGAACAAATTGAAAATAAAAATTCGATAATTTAAAGAAAAAATTATCCTGGGTGGCCAAGTTTGGTTAGCCCTTTAGCTTTCAATTCTGGTCATGCGTCAGTAACTTCAGAAATGTTTGTAGTATTAGCTAGATTCAACTACTTTATTCATACAGAATATAATCGTTATTACTATACTACTTGTCACATAGTCTTGTCCCGACATTTCTTTGATTACATTTTCTATAGGAGTCAGAATGTTGATACTTTCCTTTATAGTAGTAATTTCTGTACTAGGAAGCATGGCAGGAGCTATTGGATTTTGTTACAATATGGTACTTACATATATAATCGGAAAGCTCTATGAATCGCTGTAACATGTATAACTTTGTTTAACAATTAAAGTAATGAACTTAACAGGTCAAACTATATGATCGTAATAAAGTAAATAAAAAAAAATCTAACCTCTTTAATTATAAGGCGCGCCTATACAAATTGATCGGTAATTCAATAATATTGTTTATATTCGTTAAATGCTTAGATTATATTTCAACTTACAAAATATGATAGTGTAATTTTACAATTAGCGATATGAATCCAAAATAATAACAATAGTTCCGCTATTTGCCTGTTTTACATCTAAAACTGGTTATTCGATTTTTTCGTCCGATCTTATAAGAATGCGATACGTTCAATTGCGAATCGATTAAAAACATCGAAGATCGTATTGCTTAAAATCAATCTTGTAGGCCGGCCACACACGTACGATTTCCTGATTCGGTTTCCTGAATGGTAATTAGATTCGGAGACCCGAATGCTTGCCTTATATACAAAATAGTCAACTAGATGCACACGTTTGTACATTTTCCAAACGAAAAAAAACTGACGTTTGTTTCGGAAACAGGACGTGGGTTATTTAGAACGACAAAAACCGAATGACGTCATCTCGAATGCAGCGCTCACATACAATTTTGCTAATTCACCGTACATGAACGGAAATTTTCATTCAGAACCGTGCCTGCTCTGTGCCATCATGACATCGTGTTTTTCTTGCTTAGCGCCAGTAAAAGTGCAATAGCAATAAATACGTCGTCGTCCATGTTAAGCGTGCTCTCATGAAAGCGTCTGCTACTGTGTAGCATTTTTACATGACTTATGCAGTGACCCGTTAACGGCGTGAGGCGTCACTGTTGTTGAATTTAGTATTGCCGCTAAATACAATTTCCGTAGTTTCGTAGTAAGGGTAAAAATAATGACAGCTCAAGTGAACGAGGAGTAATCGAAATGTTAATTTGCTCTTTTGGTCATTGTTATACAACATGATATAACAAGGAATAATAATTTAAACACATTTTAAAGTAATTATACAATGTAGATAATCATCTGGCTAATTTTGAGGCTGGATTCCAAGACAACACTTCAGTTTAAAGAACTTTATTTCTCATTACGAACAAGTCTTTTACATGAGAAACATTTATGTAGTTGATCAGTAGAAATGAGAACATCAGTTAGAAAGAATATATATATTTATACATATAACCTAGACATAAAACTAATGAAAGTTTTAAAATTTTTAGAACTTGACAACAAAATAACGTTACGAAATGGCGCATGGTCACGCAGTAATTCCTAGGGATGTGCTTTTTAAGCTCGATCCAATTTTGTGGATCGTAATGCAACTTCCTTGTTTTCCAATTACAGAGCATAAAGAAACAAATATAACTACTAATATATATATATATATATATATATATATATATATATATATATATATATATATATATATATATATATATAAACAGTCATGTATTTGTAGAATATCATATACGAAAAGAATAATATAATAATAATATTATGTATTTGTCAGACAATAACAACGGTTCCCATGGCAATATGGCAATATATTCTATCTCATTATCTCACCGGCTTAATCCTATATATTTATGTGTTTGTATTTTTTTAGTGTTGTATTTTCGTTTCATCGTATTTCAAATTACAACAATTTTAAAGAATTTTGACTTAAAAATACTTCTTATATTTTCTGCTACTGAGTTAGTATCCGTTGCGCGCAACACGCTAAATTTCAAAGTGCTCGATTTTGCGGAGCGTTGCTGTAGTTGAAATATTTGAAGTTGAGCATTATGCCGCATTATGCGCTTTAGTGCTGTAATTGTAAAACTACCCGTGATGTCTCGTTCCGATGTGCAGATCGGATAGCATGCATTTAATCCAATTTTTAAAAAAATCGATCCAAAAATCACATTACAATACCACATTTAAATATTATTATAAGAATATGATATTTATTTCAAACAAAAAAGGGTTGAGTGATTAACTTAACATTCAAAAACGCAACAGAAATAACATTAACCTAAAAAGATAAATTTTTTGATTAAAATTCACTTACAATAATTAAAGGTATAGGTAAATATTCGTAGTCATAGATATTCGCAATTTCACATCCTACCCACATTATTTCTTAGAAATAATAAACATGCGCTTATCGTTTTTTTCGTCTCATTTTTTTACCGCAACCGCCAAGAGCAAACATCAATAATAATTAAGATATAAAGTACCGACATTTTGCTTACATTTGTTAACATAAACAATTTAAAATTTTAGGTCGTACTTTGATTGACCACCCAATAATAATAAACTTACTTTACACAGTGTGCAAACCACAATATTTGGATCGCAATCCGATATTTGATAGAGTTGAATCGATCCGCAGTTCGGATCCCATGGATTCGATCGGATCTGAAAATCGGTTGTATCGTATGCCCATGATTCGATTTTCGAAAAGATCGAATCGGATCGGCAATTACTAGTAGTTCCAGTTCGGACTTGATTTCATGAGCAGTATCGGGATGGGCAAGTGAAAAAAAAAGATATCTATTTTTATCGTACGATATTTTTAAACAGTGGTGATAATTATCGAATGAAAAATGTCGATATATCGATGTATCGTCAGTTTTCCCATGATTATTCATACATATTCCCAAAGCATTCAAAGTTCGTAAAAATAGAATAGACATGAATAAAATAGTATTTTTTATTTATGCTCGAGCCTAAAAAAAATATATACGAGTACAATTTAATCAAACCAGCACTCATCAGTTATGGACATTAGAAGCACCATGTGTTTGATGTGCTCACCTGTCAAGCGACTTCTATTATCCAAAAAAAAAATCCTCTCACACTCATGGTATTGGTTTAATAGTATTAGTGTTTTCATGTACGCAGCCAATAGTCCTACTGTTATAATATTGCATTTCATAAAGATTGTGGTGCGACTTTTTTAAGTTAACGATGCGCGATTAGCATGCAACGAGTATCGAGTAACAATAAACACAAAACCAGAGCTGCGTTAAAAAAATATCGAAATTGACATGAATTCGATACTCTAAAATAAATATCGAATATCGATGTATCGAAATGAAACATATCGACGATATATATCGATAATTTTGTGGGAAAAGCCTATAGCAGTAAGTAGCAAAGCATGTCAATTTTTTTTAACTTTCAAGTTTTAACTTTCAAGTCTTGTTGTTCCTTGTCTATGCTTTCAAGTTTCAACAGTTTTTATTAGGTTATTAATCATTTTGTACTTAATTTAATTAACATTTTATTCGTGTTGATTAGATTTGTGTTTGGACCAAATCTTTTTCTGATTTCTTCATTAGTGTTACATTGCACTTGTTTGTTAAGTGTTTTTATTAAGTGTGTGATTGTGAGGGAAGAAAAGGTTTTACATATTATCATAGAATATCTATTCAAATCGATGGTCGGTATTTGTAAATACTTGCCCTTTTTAACTTAAAACTTATAACGCAAAAGTCTGAGATTCAAAGAGATTTTGTAGTAAACATTTTTTAACTGAGCATATTATTCGGAATTTTGCCTACGCAATGCCTACGCTAAATTTATATAATCTTGATAACATTGTAACTAAAGGCGTTTTTAATGATCAAAATATATCTTACAAATAACAATGTTTTATGTATTTCACCATTTACGGGCATTTGTAATGAAACTAATTCCTCAGTAACACATGTAAACATTACACTATCAAAATCCTAGTAGTACTAGACACATACATACATTCATTCTAATATTCTATTAATAAACTTCTTGTAAGCAGTGTGCTCAATCGGAATATGTTCATATTATGGTCATGGTTTAAGAAGTAGACAAAAAAGTATACCAATGGCGACTTACTAAAAAGCATATTTATCCGTATAATTTTGATAAGATGAAGGTAATTTTATTGTTATATTTATTAAATTAGAACATGTATAGTTGTTGATTTTATAAGAATAATATTAACAGAAATTAGGTATTAATAAAATTAATAATTACATTGCAAAAATAAGCTCAAAATTAAATACATTATATACATAATTCGCACTCCTAATAAATTCAGGGCTTATTTTAAAAATAAAGATTGTTGGGAAAACGCAATTAAAGATTCGACAGACCTGACTCTGTTACATAATTATTTATAACATCATATTCAGTCCTATATTTACAAGTACATTATAACAATTTTTTATGCTTCAAGAAGTTTAAATTTATGTACAAAATAAATAAATCTAAAATCTCTAAAAAGTTAGGCCTCTTTCACACAAATTGTATATTTAATTTTGAGGTCAATATTTGTTATATGCTTTTCTAAGGATGGTTTTGTTATTAGGTTTTAATAAAAAAAAGAAGCTTTTTTCAAAATATAGCACCCTTAGTTTAAGGCTTCCATTCCAAGGCATTCCAGCTTATTTTTCTAATGCTTAGTATTTTAGTTATAAATGTGATTTTCTCCAGATTTATTCTTCGATACCTACACTATAAGTAGCCATTAATAAATATAAATAATAATATGAAATTCCATAAATTATAAGTATTTGAAAAAACACTTTCAAGTTGGTCTAACTTGAAAGTTATATAGTACAAAATAATATAACTGTAATGTGGTCAACATTTAAGTTTGAACCACTATATTATTAAAAGGCCTGTGACTTTTTAGTTTTTAATCATAGTTGGTACTCTATATCATAAAACCAAACTGCAAGTATGAACTAATTGTTTTCATTTTAAAAATAAAATATCAGATAAATCGAAAATAATACTTTAATTATCAGTCAAAATTAAAAAGGTAAGTAATGTTACTTACCTTTTTAATTTTGACTGATTAGGTATGTACCTACAATATCTCCAAAATTTTAATTTTAATCAACGATTACACATTAGATAGGTGAATATTACAATAAAGTTATGAACTCAAAAAATATTTATTCTCAATAATAAAAAATAAGTATCAAAAACTTTCTTTAAATCAACAAAAACCTGACATATTTTTTAGAAAAATATGTGTACCAAAAAATATTCTACAAAAACCGATAACACATTTGGCTCAGTTTGTAGTAACCCTACTTGCTGTGCCAGCGGTCGCAGGTTCAAGTCCCGCTGGGGGCATTCATTTGTGTGATGAGCACGAATGTTTGTACTCCAATCATGGGGCTTATATTTATAATATGTATGTATTTAAAGTTATATATGTGTAGTGTATCAACTATCTGGTATCCATAACACAAGCCTCATAGCTTACCATGGAACAAGATAGTGCTGTGTGTTAATGTGCCAACATATTTATTATTTATTTATTTAAAATAAGCAAAAACATAATAGGTAGTACTTTTACGACGTAATCAGTCTTATCTTAACCAAAATATCTCTAAAATAAAACAAGTTTAATAACATCATAAAATTAAGATAAAATGACATTGTAATAAGAAGCACAGTATGGATCTTTCAATTGTTTATCAATAAGATGCTTGAGATCATTCTTTTTAGCAGTACTAAGTTGAAGTGGCTTTAAATATGCCATTTGCATGGTTATTTCCTCAATATCTGGCAACATTTTCCTCTTATTAGAAACATTAACTTTCTTAAAATCATCCCTGTATGAACACTTCTAATAAAATGAAAATGGGTAATCTTTGGTAAATTTCAATGCTTTAATGCTATTCTATACTGGGTAAGGCCGATAAAATTTCCACTTATAACAAATATGTAACACAGGAACTTTTATGTTATGATAACAGAAGTGTAACACAAAAGTAACCCAATAGCTTTGTAAAGATTGTTTCATATGGTAACTATTAAGGGAATAAAATAGATGAAATAATTGGAAGTATGAATACTACTTTTATTTTAATAATTAACAAGTTATCCTTATTTTAATATGAACATAAGAATTTTAGTTTCGTAACTGATTCTACCAAAACTAAAAACTAAATTAATAGTAATTGGAGTATCTACCTGAAGCAGGACTTTGAGTATGCACTCCAGTTAATGTTTAAATGCTTCTTTGTTATAAAATAAACCTTTAAAATAAACTATAATTCAACAAAAAATCAACATTCATAAAACAATTCATAAATATTTAATAAAAACAAACAATTTTTCAATATATTATTCTGTTGTCTTTGAACTTTCTTTTGTAGATTTAGAAATCTATTCACTATGGTGTTTATTTTTCGTCGTAATTGAATATTTTCTTTTTTAATTTATACTCTATTCGTCGTTGCAAATTATACATGATTTGTGTCAGTGGCGTAGCGTGCCTTGGCGGGGCCCCGTATAAAAATTTGTTTGGGGGCCCTTAGGAACGGTAAAGATTTCTCACAAAAGAAAAAAAATGTTTGCATAAAATTACAAGAAATATTTATTCATCATAATTATCTATGTCACTTATTCCAAAATTTTTACAAACAATTCAAATTAAATATACACTTTTTTTCGGCAAACTGATTTATTAAATCATTTATAGCTGATGATGACTTTAGTTTTTCTAAAGTTTCTGCCTCTATGGACAATAGTGACAGGTCTGACAGGCGTTCATGTCCCATCGAAGTTTTTAGGTAATTTTTTATCAGTTTTAATTTTGAAAAACTTCTTTCAGCAGTTGCGGTTGTGACTGGAAGGGTCAAGAATAAAAAGCATGCTGTCATTACCTCCGGAAAACTGGATGCAAGACTATTGAATTTTATCAGTAATAATTCAATAAGTTCCTTAATGAAATGAATTTTTTGAATTTCAGATTTTAAGCATGTTTTTAGAGCCTTTAATTGGTCATAAAGATTAACTGAGATTTCTCTACTGTATTTAGCCGACAGTTTTCCGGAAGCGTTTAATATCTCTTCGTTTGAAGAAGACAGGAGTTTCTCCGGTTGTAATATTTCGAACATGCTACTCAGGTACCAAAGGCTCTAAAATCTTTGTTTAGTTTGAGAAATTAATATATCTAAACAGCAATAGTATACATTGACTTTGAAATAGGATTCCGGGTCTGAAATTCTCTCATCTTGTGATAACTCATCAAAAAAACGCTTCGTTATCTTTCGCCTTTTGTTCTTAAAAACAGTTGTTACCCTCCACTCTTTAGCTAAATCTTTGGACTCATTTAGCAAACTATTGAATGAATTTTGATTTCTTAATTCGCACAGTCTATTCAAAAGATTACTTAATAAAATACTCGTTTTCTGTAAGTCATTATTTTCATGCTGTAGAGCTTTAGAAACAGGATTAATGATTTCATATAGTAAAGAAAAAAATGTGATAAGCACTAAGAAATCATAACTCTCTAAAATGTTAATTATATTTTTACATTCTTCACGTTCATTTTTTTTTTTCGAAATTAAATTTAGTTGGTACAAAGTTTTCATGATTAATAAATAATTTTTCTTAACCGCTAATAACGCGTCGTTCCTTGAAGACCATCTAGTAGGGCATACCTTTTTAAGGGTACCTACTAATTAAATATTTTTCAGATGAATCGTCACTTAACATTGCCCAGCGTTGTATACTATTGCCAAAAAAAGTATATATTTTTTCTAAGTTATCGAAAAAAGTCGACACTTCACGAACATGTTTCGCAGCATCATTTAAAACTAAATTTAATGCGTGCGCAGCACAATGAACATAATCGGCATTCGGAGCATGCTCTTTTATTAGGGTTTGTAATCCTCCATAAACACCCGACATAACATTTGCTCCATCGTTACCCTGTCCTCTACATTTAGTCAAATCAATTTCATATTCTTTAATCGTATTTAAAATTTCAGTTTTAAGTCCTTCATCACTGCAATCGGATACTGCTGTAAACCCCAAAAAGGACTCATAGATTTTTAATTTTTTAGGCACATTATTATCATTTTCTGTAATCGAGATGTATCGAAAAACTACAGAAAGTTGGTCAATTTTTGACAAGTCTTGTGTTGTATCTAGGATTATTGTCAGAAATGGAGCTTTTTTAATTTCTGAGATAATATTGTTTCTAACTGCGGTACCAAGCAAATTAATAATTTCATTTTGAATCGTAGGGCTTAAATAATTTATTTTGCCTTTTGGTTTTAGAAGAAGTTCTTTTAAAGTTGCGTCATAATTAAATAGCAAACGTAAAATTGCCATAAAATTTCCAGAATCAGAATCATGGCCTCTTAAAGGTATATTACAAGATGCTAAAGTAATTATAACATTAATTATACGATGCAATACATCTCTCCAGAATATAATTTTACTATTGACTTCACTTTGCAATAGAGTATCGATGGTATTTCCTTGTAAACAATTATTATAAGATAGGGATGCATTAATATGCTGCTGTGACTTTTGTACTGTGTGTGTAACTGTGTTCAAGTATAGTTTGCGTAAAATTGCTTCTAACGGAAACACCGTTAACCCATGCAGAGGAGTCCGATTTGCTTTGACGATCTGCTAATAACCAACAAGTGGCAATACGGTTTATTTAAAACATTAGAATAACATAACCATGGTCTTGGAATTTTTATGCCTGCCTTATTGAAATTGAATAAAAATAGGCCGAAAAAGGTCGGTTACTTTCTGAATCTTTTGGAAACGGTCCTTGTGGTTTAAATGGACCCAATTTAAAAATTATTTTTCGTTCGCATTCAGTTGGACTGTCGCCAAAATTTCCTCTATCTGATGAAACTATATAACAATTTTCAGATATCTCAGAATCGTCGATTTGGATTTCTTCTATTTCCGGATGGACATCTGATGAAGAATGTGCTTGGGTTTCTTCTATTTCCGTATGGACATCTGATGAAGAATGTGCTTCAGAAGAATCTGAAAATATAATTGTTAAAAAATAAAAGCGAATGTTTTGATAAATTTCAAAAATATATGTTAAATAAATTACTGTACGTAAGGTTACGGTTAGAGAGTGTTCAGACGTACGCAGGCTCTACGCGGGTTGTGCGCGTGTTAGTACAAAATCACCTACGCGCAGCCCATGCATTACACCCGCATGCGATCCGATCGCGGCGCGTGGCCATACAAAACGAACATAACCCGAGCTCGCATACGTCTAAATACGCATAAATAAAAATAAATTTACGATACGGACTGATAGACAAACAGACAACAAATTGATCCTATAGGTAAGTAAAAGTTCCGTCTTTTTCTTTTTGAGGTA
Organism: Argynnis bischoffii washingtonia; assembly: GCA_033884665.1. Taxonomy (NCBI): domain Eukaryota; kingdom Metazoa; phylum Arthropoda; class Insecta; order Lepidoptera; family Nymphalidae; genus Argynnis; species Argynnis bischoffii. The sequence goes on along the minus strand of CM066616.1, from coordinate 4,254,284 downwards.
CGGAACCCAAAAAACAAAATTCATCCTTCACTACAGTTAGATAAGATAAATGGGTTGGGTAGTACTTACCTTTGCAATCTAAATCGCTCACAGGAGCTGGTGTCTGAAAAAATGAAGAATTTTTGGGCACTTTTTTTATGACCTCCTCCCTTTTCTGTTTACTTTTTCTTTTCGTAGCTCCTCTGGGATAATCTCTCTTCCTTTCACTCATTGTTTTTTACAAATCGCTACTAATACTACTAAAACAGAAGAACAATTGTTTGTATTGTATTACAATATAATGCTCAATTAAATAAAGCGCGTCAATGAACACTGCTCTCCGTGGTTTATCATCGTATCGTATGTACATCGATTATTGTGGGATTCCCCCGTTGAAGTAAATGACTTAAATGAGGAAATCCCGCAGCCCACGATAACCGATGTAGGGTGTTGCCAACTTTTGAACGCACGCTTTACGCGGGAAAAAAAGAAATTGCTTCTTTTGATTTTTGTCATTTCTGAAATAAAAAAAAATTTGAGACGTTTTTATTAATTTTTGCTTACGCACGTTGGGGGCCCCCGTGGCCCGGGCTCCCCGTATTGATACGGCAGATACGGCGGTAGCTACGCCCCTGATTTGTGTATCTGTGATATTTTTTATGTTATGTTGAGAACTTTGCGTTGGCATCTGCGATGTTGATGGCACTTTTTCTTCTCCTTTTTTCGGTCTTCTCTCCATTTTTGCCGGAATTGTTCTTTTTGCTCTTCGCTATAATTTGTAGTTTTAGTTCTATATTGGTTCTTTCGCAATTCTTTTTCTTTTGTTCCTGAAGTTTTTCTGGATTTGATATCTTTAACTTTTCACGACATCGTCGTTGTCTTTCTGCAGCACTTATGGGCATTATCTATAGATAAACAAAGTTATTTCTTTTTACTTAATTAAAAAAAGGAGAAAGCTTTTAGCATAGCGACAAATTTTGCGGTGCACAATAAAACTGGCCTGTTTAGGTAAACAAACAATAAAAATGCCTAGAGATAGGGTGCTTTAAAGTGTCACGTTGGCCAGATATTTGGAGGTAACGTCGTAAGCCATAACTATAAAAACAATGACTATCGAAATGAATTATACAGGGTGTCCTGTTTTGAATGGATAACCTTGAAGTGGCATATAGCAGGACCTTCAGCCGTTCAGAAAAAAATACAAAACCAAATTTATTGTAAGTAGTACCTAAGATATGATTTTTTTTTAAAAGTACAAATTTTTATCTTATTTTAGATTATTAAACACTACAACCACAAAATGAATGAATTCCACCGATTTCTGATCTTATTTTAATGTACACTAACCATGCCAATAGATAGGTAGTAAAAAGTAAGGACTAGCTATTGTACTTTTTTTTTAAAACGACTTGAATTAACTTTTTCGGTGAAAAATTTGTAAAAATTTCATGTTTGACAAAGTTTAAGCACCTCGTGTGTAAAAAAAATGTATGAAAACACGAGTGATCAATAATTTAAAAAATATGTGTGTTTAAAGTAGATTTCAAAATGGTATAATTCATTATGGTATCTGATGTAAATCGTGAATTATTGCTATTATTGTACAAAAGGAGTAAATTTGACTAAATATTGAAATATGTATTATGGGAACATTTTTTACATTAAATTGTACCTGACCATTGGGGGTTTAATAAAAAAACAATATTCAACATTAATTCGACTTTATTCACAATAAGTGTTCAAATTGTTTGCCACCCACTGCGATACAAGCCCTACATCTTCGAATAAATGTTCTTCTAAGCAGTCTCGTGTACCGTCGCTCACTTATTTTTGATGCGGCCGCCCGGACACGGCTACGTAAATCTTCTAAGGACCTAATCGGCTTGTGGTACACCTCTTCTTTGAGACAACCCCAATAAAAAAATTCCAACGGATTCAGGTCCGGTGAACGTGGGGGCCAAAAAATCGGCCCCAGACGCCCTATCCATCTGCGTGGGTACGTTCTATTTAAATATGTACGAACAGCAACGGCATAATGCGCAGGACATCCGTCATTTTGTAACCAATATGATTCCCTCAGCTCCTCGGACACCTCTTCCAATAAATTTGAAAGATCATTTTGAAGAAACTCCAAATAACTTTGACCAGTTAGATTCCCCGTTAATTCAAATGGGCCTATTACTTTTCCATTTAATATTCCAGTCCAATAATTTATTTTAAATTGGTATTGTGATCTGTCTTCACGCATGAGATGAGGATTTGTTAACTCCCAACTATGTAGATTGTGCAGATTCAAATACCCATCTCTTTTGACTGTTGACTCATCGCTCCACAGAATTTTATTAAAAAAGTGCAGGTCTTCTACAATCTTTGCCAGCATTTGTCGGCAAAAACATAATCTTGAATGAAAGTTTCTTGGTTGGAGAGTTTGCACGCGTGTGACGTGGAATGGGTGCAAGTTGTACCTTTTTAAAATAACGTGCACTATAGATTTTGAAATACGTGCGTCGAGTTATTGCTCGTGTAGAAGTCGACGGATCTTTTAACCCTTAGTAGCCTGATTTACGCGAGTCTTCTTTTTTAAATATTACTGTATTTGCTTGAGGGTCTAGATGAAGGGAAAAATAGCTAAATAAATCACAATATTTATTTTACATATTTATTTAAAAAAAAAACAGGTATCAATTTTGATACTTCAGGCATTATGGCCATAAAGAAATCTTAAATGACCTATGCATGAAATAATGCGAAACATCGATTGTTTTTATTATCGCATAACGATACTTTGCATTTTTTACAGAACCAGGAGGTAAGTTTCCTACAATTACTAAATTTACATTTATTCCTAGACTCCATAAATATTTTTTCATGGCCAATACAATCGGAACGCACGTCAGTTGGGGGTAGTACTTGTGCACCTGTCCGGGGTTTTTTAGAGGGTACTGTATTGTCTTGTTGACTGTTGGTACTGGGTCTGCCCCTTTTATTTTTTGAGTGACTTTGATATCTACATAAAGTATCGGCAAGCTCAGTTCTAAAATCTGCTAACTTCATAATATTCTTCTGAAGTTTTCCTTTCCTTGTGTTTACCTTTTTGTACAGTACCCAAGCATTGATGACAGTCATGTCTAACAAGTGGTAGAAGAGCCTCGTTGTCCACTTTCTCGACTTTATGCGGATGCGATATCGACCAATGAAGCTATCCATCAAATCAACGCCGCCCATGTGTGCATTATATTTTACAACCCGAGGACATGATATTTGAATATTGGCCTTTAGTTTTTTTTCGTAGCGGGTTATAGTATCCGCTGGTTCAGCGCCAACATACGTGGATAGTAATAATACCTGTTTGTTGTCTTTCCAACTTGTGGCCGACAATTCTATACCTTCGTGAGAGGCCACATTTTCGTAATATGTTCCTCTGGGTACGTTGGATTTCATAATCTCCCGTTTCTCCGGCAACTTGCACGACTTTCCAAGCCTGTTTCTCTGTACTGTTCCAAGACAATAAATACCTTTGTTGGTCAAGTAATGTACCAGAGGAATATTCGTATAAAAATTGTCAAAATAAATTATATGATTGACATGCCTTGGTACTGGTCGTAGCAATCGAATAACTGTATTCGACACAGCTCCGAGGTCTGGTTCGCCAGGTAAACGGTCCATGTCCTTAGCTCCCGAGTAAATCTCAAAACTGTAGGCATAACCAGACAGAGAGCATAACACGTATAATTTGAATCCCCACTTATGGGGCTTGTTGGGTAAATATTGTTTCATAAAATGTTTCATTTTTGTGGAACACATCTGCTCGTCTAGTGATAGACGATGCTCAAATGGTAAAGTAATAAATTTCTTGTTCAAATAGTCTATCACTGGTCTTACTTTATGCAGTCGGTCGTGCTGGGGGTGATCAATGGGCAAATGTTTAGAGTCGTCATTCATGTGAAAAATTTCTCTAATTTTATCAAATCTGTTGCGATTCATTGTTTTTACTATGGGTTCAAACTTTGTAATGTTTGACCAGTATGACCGGACACTAGGATAATGATATACACTAGTAAAAATAAGAATTCCAATAAATTTACGTAATTCTAAGACAGTTACAGGTTCTGTAAAGTTGGGATTCTTTTGGAAGGCATATTTATTTGACTCGTCCACTAGAAATCTCAAAATGTCTTCACCGAAAAAATAAGAAAAAAACTGAAATGGAGTGTCTAAGTTCATAATTTCTTGTGAATACTCAGTATTTCCAGCAAAATGGAAAGCATTTTGGACTAAATCCATATTTTTTACTCTCCACACTAAGTTTCTAGAGTTGAAAGGTGCAGTTTGCAGGTTGTTCTGGCTGCTGGTTGTAGGAGTTGGGTTTCGTTCAACAGTCTCTAAATTATGTTGCATGTCGGTATCTACGTTTGCTGCAGGCGGATCTGCATCCAAGTTTGGGTCAGTGGGAAAATTACCTACATCCTCTTCATCATCTAGCTCCATCAGACGATCTCTTTGGCTCGAATAATAGTCTATGTCATCTTCATTGTCGGTGGAATCGTCTTCCGAAATTTTACCATTTTCTAACCGCTTCAATATGTTCTCAATCTCTTCTGGCCGCATTTTGGATAAATTTCTATAATAAATAAAAACAAAAGTAATCCCCACACCAAGCTATGCAGAAAAAATATGAAACAAAAGTTCAAAAAGTTTTATAGCTAAAGAGTTAGTAGGTAGGTGATATGTAGGGCGGAATGCCTGAAGTATCAATATTGATACCAAAAAAAAAGCACTAATTTCTTCAAGTAAAACATGCATTTGCTAAAAATAATTATATCATAGCGAAAATAATGTATTTACTTACCTCAAAAGTATTTATATTCTTCAGAAAAAGAAAATATATCAAATTTATATTCAACAAAACTTTTAGTAAAATGTGTTTACTTGTTCACTTTGCCGCGCAAGTAATATGTCACAGATAAAATAAAACAATAATGACATTTGTTTTTTTTTAATTTCGTTGGATAGAATACTATACAACAGTAAAATACATACAGCCAACATATAAAAAAAAACTAATAGTAATGTGAATATTCGGTTTAAAATATTAGTATCAAAATTGAAACTCTAGGTTATTAAGGGTTAAATAAGCTATTTTTTCATTAATAATGCCTGATGATATTTTTCAATAAACACCAATGTCAGGTACAATTTAATGTAAAAAATGTTCCCATAATACATATTTCGATATTTAGTCAAATTTACTCCTTTTGTACAATAATAGCAATAATTCACGATTTACATCAGATACCATAATGAATTATACCATTTTGAAATCTACTTTAAACATACATATTTTTTAAATTATTGGTCACTCGTGTTTTCATACATTTTTTTTACACACGAGGTGCTTAAACTTTGTCAAACATGAAATTTTTACAAATTTTTCACTGAAAAAGTTAATTCAAGTCGTTTTTAAAAAAAAAGTACAATAGCTAGTCCTTACTTTTTACTACCTATCTATTGGCATGGTTAGTGTACATTAAAATAAGATCAGAAATCGGTGGAATTCATTCATTTTGTGGTTGTAGTGTTCAATAATCTAAAATAAGATAAAAATTTGTAATCTTTTTAAAAAAAAAATCATATCTTAGGTACTACTTACAATATATTTGGTTCTGTATTTTTTTCTGAACGGCTGAAAGTCCTGCTTTATGCCACTTCAAGGTTATCCATTGAAAACAGGACACCCTGTATATAATAAATTGTATTCAAATTTACAGTCCTCAAGTTGATATAACTATTCATTTATTTATTGATGTATGATGTATTATTTATTTAGCCTACACCGGCCTACTCTAGGGCTAATTAGGGCAGATTATTAATTAGATTAGGTAAACTTTACCGTATACCGCAACTTTGAAAAACAATAATCAAAATGGCGGCAGGTCATTTTGACAGCTTTCGTAGAAAACTGTTCGAACCTATTTACTAATGAAAACTTACTATTAAAGATACTTAATGAAGAGTTGTTCAGTGTCATAAGCATCAATATACACTTAGATTATTCCAAGTAGTACAATATGTATGCACCTTTATATTCGCTTTGTGTTACGTAACACAAAAAAAATGTGTGATGATAACACAAAAGTGTCACAAAAGCAACAAAAATGCAACACGAAAGCTAAGGGGCCGTACTTAAATTACGTAACGCAATTTAAAGAGCTTTTTAATCCCTCCCCCCCCCCCCCCCCCCCGATGTAACAGGTCGTAACAAAATGTCAACCTCCCCTCCCCCCTATCCAAATGTACGTAATTTTTTGTTATGGAATATCGTCATTGCATAGTATTTAATTAAAATCAAACATATATTTTTTATTTATTACTTATTTAATTACATTATCACTTAGCAATGTATTTTTTCAATATCTTAAAAGGAATATAAGTTATTACATAATTTTTTTTAATAAAGTAACTCAAAATATTTTTCTCTTATAACTATTCATACATATTATTTTTTCTTGACGTATTAATTTGTTAAAATTTTGCAAAATATAAATACGTTTACTTAAATCCTTTTTATAAAACTTTAATATTTGGTAATAAACTGATGTTTCACCTATCACTTACAATATCGTTTTCAACTTGAGTAGTTGATTTTAGCTACATAATATCATCAGTCCATGGAGTGTTAAGCCAGTCTCCAATATTTTTAACTACTGGTATGCAATCCTTACTGTCCAGTATTGAATTATTTTCGAGTAGAATATAATCATCATTAACACTTTCTATGTCAATCCATTCTGTCTCTTCGCTGAATGGTGATTCCAATTGACAAAGTAGTTCTCTACCTCTACAACTTAACCTTACCGTATAAAACTTTAGAGATGTCGTCATTTTAAGCACACGCGGCGGGGTTCCTAGCGATCCGCTTAAGGGCTTACACAGACACAGCGATACGCGTAAGATGGCTGTCACAGACGATCTAGTATAGCGCTAGTTTCAAGATGTATGAAGGCTGGCTATAGTAGAATTTGGCGCGAAAAATATCGTTAGTATTTTTCCATTAATGACCTAAAAATTATAGATTCAATTGGAAAAATTACGTACAAGCATTAAAAAACCCCCTCCCCCGAACCATAACGAATGGTAACAATCGAGCCTTACCCCCCTCCCCCCTTGCGTTCGTTACGTAATTTAAGTACGGCCCCTAAGTTTTTACAACCATTTTAGGTTATAATTTAAAAAGTTAGTGAAATAAGTCGCAAATGCATGTTTTTATGGAAATATAAATATATAGCACTGTCGCATATAAAATTGATTTAGTAAACATATCAAATCTGTTACTTACCGGAGTAATGCCAAAAAACTATTTTAATTCACCACTGACGAAAACGTGACTCGCTCTTTTGATACTTGCCACAGACAACACAAGATGGCTGCCTTTTTACTTTTTTTTTGTTACGCAATACTGTGTTGCCATATCTAGATTTCACTTTTACCTCAGTTTAATGTAAAAAATAGGGGACGAAATCCGTAACACAAAATTTATAACACAAAAGCAAAAAATTGTAACATATTATCTAGAAAACAATAAAACATGAAATATTTAATATTTCCGCAACGTAATACGTATATTATTATATAATTATCTCATATTTCATTTGCTTAACGATTCATATATAAAACTTAAAAAAATAAATACTAGAATGTTGATTGCAAAAAAATGTCAAAAAAAGACACCATATTTTTTGCCAAAATCCAAGTTCATGATTAACTAAATGTTTACATTTTTTTACGAACTAAAGTTAGTTCATGATTTGGAACAGCTAGCTAATTAATTACTTTCAAGATTCCAACTGTCAGAAGATTTGTATTGTTTGAGATTTCCTTGAAATTGGACATGGACATTTTACTATTTTTTGTTTCAGACAAAAATGATAATTTTGACGGCCTTACCCTACTACATTATTTTTCTGTTTATCAATATTAAAATTATCAGGGTTCGAAAATATTCGATATTTATTATAAATATCAAAATATTGTATATACGAGTATATGATAACAAATAATTTGTAGTCTGTAACGCCGAGCATTTCAAGACAGGATTTCTACACGTTATAGATTTTCTACTGTACTCAAATTTATAGGGGCAATAGATAGTAGTTTATAGAACATATTTTTGGTACAAAAAAAAATAAAAAAAAAAGTTCTTTTAATAGAACATTCGCCATTTCTGACTATAAAATGAAAAAAATACGTTTATTGTTTTTTATATTAAAACGCAGAGTATTTATAAAAAATCCATAGTAAATAAATTCTACATTAATATAGGCTATTGACAGTAGTAAATGTAATTGAACTGGTACAGACCGTTCATTATAAGAAGTCACTTCGTTGCTATGTTTGTTACCTTGTTAACAGTATTGCCACTATATACAATCGGTTTACTTACTTATTATGGTTGGAAATTCAAATTTTAATACATATAATTTTTTTATCGAGGCAAGTGCGAGCTTAATCATATAAAATGCGAAAAATAATGTAATTATATCAAATAAACTGCTTACTAGAGAAAAATCAGGTAGGTACTTAAAATAAAACAAATATATTTGGTTAAATTTATTGGAATCATAAATATATTTTACGATTTGCAGTACGCATGATCAAATGGTATTACTCCCGATATATCGCTATCACTTGATTCACTACTGTCTGATTCAGTTTCAGAGTCATTTCCCAGTTCAATTATAAATTGATCTATTTCTCTGTCCATACAAGGATGAAGATTATAAAATTTATCTTCAATATTTTTAACATGCTGACACTGCTTTTGCCAATCTTCTGCTGTAATTAAGGCAAAAGCTTCTTCAGTCAACTTAACAATATTTTTAGTTTCTTGACCAACATTATTTGCTGCAACTCGTCTTTTTATAAGACTCCACATGTATTCAATGACGTTTAACTCGCAATGATAAGGGGGTAGCCTCGCTACTTTATGACCATAACGCATCAATACTTCATCCGCCTCATAAATTGGAGGTTCTTTATGCTCCTTTATTATTTCATATCGTTCTACTTTAAGCATTGTCAATAAATATGACAATCCTTTATTTTCAATCCACTGCTGCATTTGTACTTTCGTAGAACTCATATTTGGTGCCTTATTGATCTGTACTGTATGGTACGGTGCATTATCCATGACAACTAAGGCATTTTTTGGCAAGTTAGGAATCAATTTTTCGGTAAGCCATTTCATAAAATTTGTCCTATTCATGTCGTCAAGGTAATCACCTGATTTCGACTGAGATTTAAAAATTAATTGTGCGTTGGAAATAAATCCTGTTTCACCACCCGCATTAACAATTATCCACCGTGCCCCCGTGGAATCACTTTTTGAAACTCCTGGCTCGTCATCACTTTGCCAACATTTATTCACAGAATACGAAGAATGTATGTAAGTTTCATCAAGAAAGATAACAGGTCTGCCTTCAAGGCGATTTTCCCTTAGTATCTTAATATATTTATGCCTCCAAGCAACAATATCATGTCTCTCCATGAGCAACTTTCTTTTAGATCCACATTTTTTAAATTTAAATCCAATTTGTCGTAATATTTTAGATAATGTAGTACGACCACCTTTAAAATCTAAGTCATTTCTTAATTCAATTAACAATTTATTTAAAGTTGGTACTTCTTTTTTCACAGTATACATCTCGTGTATTTTATTTCTGACTGCACAGATATCGAACTCATCAAGTTCCACTGTTTTGTTTTTATTACGTTTTTTACCTGGAGTGCTTATTTTTTGAGACGTTGATGCGGCAACTTCAGCTTCTCGAGTAATTCTAGAAACTGTTCTGTCTGCTATACCTGTAACAGATATTTACGAAAGGTTTAAATTTCGTAAACATATAGATTGAAAGTTCATTATTATAATATAATTTAATTTCTATAGTGTTTTGGTGAAAAAATAACGCAGTTAACATGACAATATCTTAATATTATGGAATGTGAGTTTTTTACCTATAAATGAAAAAAAACTTTAACGCTGGCAACTCTATTTTACTCACCCGTCATGGCAGCGACTCGTGATACAACATTTTCTAATGGAATTAGTGGACCTTTGTTTGATTTTTCTTTCTCGCAAAAAGCACGCACCTTTACCACAATCTCTCTCCCGCTGCTATTTAATACTTTTGGCATGATTTTGCACAAAACACAATATATTTCGGATTAAAAACTATGCGCTTCCTGTCGCAACTAAACATTGATAGTTGTGAATGTTGTTGTTACTACAATCAGTGCTGCCAACTTGACCGAAACGGACAAGTTATGATGAGAACGATCTATATATCTGTTAAAATTATATTTTAAGGTTTATTATTTGTTCTTTTGAAAGTACTATCGGACTCAATGATTTATATTTTTGTAAGTAGTTATGATATCAAGGAACTTATGACTATGTATTACAACAAAGACACTTATTTTAATCATCAAATTTATTTAAATAAAAGTCTTACTTTAATCAACACGTAATTTGATACCGTCTGTCATTTATAATCATCTTAATCTTATTATAATAAAGACGGAAAAGTTTACTTATAACTATTATTCATAACTAACTTTTCATTGGTAGTAAGTTTCATTTGTACGTGAAATAAAAAAAAATACTCTTTAACATTAGGTACAATCTTAGAAAATCTTTTAGGTACTTTATTTGACTTACTTCAATAATTAACGTTAAGAAAATCAACATGTTATATTCATATATTATTTATGACTTCTTATTGAATATATAATCAGTCTGTTCATAATCAGTCAGGTAACTAACATAGAAAAAGTCTAACATTATTTAAAAATTCATTCATGATAAAAAAATACTTGTACGATCGACATTCAGAAAAATAAAAAAACATTTTTAACTAAGCAAAGTGTTATAAGTGTTTAGTAATCCAGGATTTTTTCTTACAAATCCGACACCTTATTGACTTGTCTCGAAAATTCGGGCATGTGACTCGCGTTGCGATGTCTAAATGCAGCAGTTGGTGTCGGAATTACACATTTTCTGCCCCTCTATACTCTGCGTATAGTATCGTCCGATTCCTCAGATTCTAAGTTTGATAAGGTGTCACAGTAATGCTCCAACAAAACTTGAGCTATTGCCATTTTGTTACTGCGTAGCTGTAATATGTCTTTTGCGGGAGTTTTACGAGCTTTCTGATCTTCTTTGTACGAAACCCAAGAGTTACAGACAACCAGGTCCAGTATATGGCAGAAAACTCTGAAGGTCCATTTTCTAGTCTTGTAACGACTGGGGCAGACTGACAGAAATCTATCGGCTAAGTCCACGCCTCCCATATTACTATTATAGGCTTTGATAACTTCAGGTCTGGAAACGTAGATATAGCTGTTCAAGTTCTTGCTCCATCTTCGACAAATATCTGTCGGTTCCTTGGCATGTACATTTGACATGAGCATAACGGGCTTATTATCAAGCCACATCGTTATGGCCAATTATTTTTCAGAGTTAGTCAGAACTTGATAAGCTCCTCGACCCTCATCTCAGAATTTCTCGATGTTTTTCTTTTAGTACCAATTTGACTTCAGCAGGAAGGCGATTCTTTTGAATTGTTCCAGTTGCCATTAGATTTCTGTTAGTAAGTTCGTTGATCAGTTTAGAACTGGTAAAAAATCTGTCAAAATATAGTTTATGGCCCGGAGTAATGTCATCTGTGAGGTTCAATACCGCTTTCTCTCCCAATCCAAAATTTGTATTGTCATATTTAGGGTAAGTTGTACTACCCTGATAAAAATTAAAGTTTAGAACTAGACCCTTGGGGTCAGCCAGTACAAAAATCTTTAATCCCGTAGGATTTGGCTTGCTAGAGCAATACTGTTTGATGCCGCAATGACCCGTAAAAGGTATAATCATTTCATCTACACATAGATTCTCAGTTTTTGGTAAAGTCATACATGCTTTTTGAATAGCATTAATAAGTGGACGGACTTTCCAAACCTTGTCGGCTGCTTTATCCGCGTCAGAGACATTGGCATCTATGACAAACTTTATTTTGTTCCGCAGGAATAGGAATCTATCACGAGCCATCGCGTTGGCAATCAAAGGGGTCTGAACTTTTTCTCCCAATACATTCTAATGGTGGGATATCTTATGCATGACATAACCATTACTATTACCATGAACGTATATAATTCCGACGCAGACAGGTTGAGTCTTGAACCTGTTTCTTGTTCATTGTTTGCATTTGACGTGTCAACAATTAGAGTAATTAAATTTTCGTTAAAGTATTGCAAAAAATAATGAATTTTGTCAAAATCTTCACTGTTTAATGGCAAGTAAGCCGGTTCTGTAAATGTGATTATGTGGGGATTAAAGTCGCTTGAACACCATTCTGTGATCTGACAAGATTCTGGATTTACCCGGCTATTACCTCCCCGACGTCTACTACGGCGACCAGAGTTGCGTGTTCTAGGTCTTCCTCTAGTCCGAAGTACGGAAAGTGGTACAGAACCAAAAGAGTCTGAATCATCAGAACTTGTATCTGGATATTCCTCTGGATTCTGCTGATGTTCCTGTTCATTAGAATCATTTTCCGTCACATTATCCGTATTACATAAATCGTCTAATGGGTTGTCCTCACTTTCGTCGCAGTCAAAATCAGATTCATTTAAATACTGTTCTATATTTTCTTCTAAGTCCTTTTTCGAAAGGACTGAAACAGAAAAAAAGTATTTCAACAAAATTTCAATCATTAATAAAAAAACGTAGCATTGATAAAATGTAGCCTGACTAACTATTATTGACTAATATATCGTATTGGAAACATGAAACGAATCAAATTAAACTAATTTGGTTCTGAATTTGAATAAACTAATTTAATTTGATTTAACATTTAGAAATGCATCGAGCCTGACTGACAAAGAAAATGAAAAGATAGATAGATAAACCTTGTCTATGAACTAAATACACTTAATTTATTATAATAATCATGATATAAATCATACTACATTACTCCTCCTGGTGCAATAAAAAATTAACCAATTGAGAACTTCTTTAAAACCGATAGTTCTTCGCAAGGAACAAATTCATTATAAAATTAGTGTCTCGGAATTACATATGGAATATGAAAACATTATGTTTATGCGTATTTACGTAAAATACAAACTTAATTAAATCAAATTTCGAAAACAAAAAACTAAACAAAATCATACTTAATCAAGACCGAATGTTCCTTGCAAAGAACAGTTAATTTTCAAAAGTAATTTTTTGAATAAAAACTACATAAATTATTATAGGTCTCGGTTTTAGCGACTGCAAAGTGCTTGTTCCTTCAAAGGTACATCCGGGCTTATGAGGTTATATATCAAGTTTGATATATTATATCAATTTTGTATGAAAGCCATATTATTATTTTATTGTATTATTTATGAATACTATTTGCATATGTGTTACATACTAAAATTATAAAAAAATATTTTTAATGTTTTATTTATTTAGGTACTTAAAATCAGATAAATGAAAGCAAAACGTAAAATCTTCTTTTAGATAAGGCAAAATCAACTAAAAAACATAAAATCTTTTTTATAAATTCCAATCAGTCAATGGTAATACCTACACTTATGGTGCGTTCCACTAAGCACTCACAACGATCACGCTCACGACCACGGTTTTTGCCGTTCCACTTGGTTCTGGGCGTCACAATCATTAACTCAAGTGGAATGAATTTTGGAGCGTTTTGAACGTTCATTTAAATAATACACATGGCGCGTCTAAAAAAACAAAACAAAAAGTTGATGAGGTTATGTTACAATTTGTAAGTGGTATCAATAAGTTCTATTAATTATTGGTTAACATGATTTATTAAACAAAAAATATGTATATACTTTAATTTTAGAGGAGTGTTTAACTAATTTATGTTCGTATATAATAAAAATGTCGTTTACGGCGGCAGTTGGAAATTTGTTGGTGCGTCGAAATAATGCTTCACAAAGTACTAGTTCGTCCAGCTCAGATGAAGAATGGAATACAATTTTACAAAAATATAATCGTGAAAAACGAAAACTTAGACCACGTATTATTGATTACGATAATAGTAACAATACACAAGGTGGACTCCACCTGTATAAAGAAGCTGAAAAAAGCACATATGTAACTGACATCGTCACACATTTAACGTAAACATCAAGATTATTGTATAATTTTTTATTTTTCCAGTATACCTTCACTTTCGTGAGTTTCAGAGTTGAGATCACCTGTATCCTCAGTATCAAGACATTCTTCATTGCTAGAATTAATGTTAAAAGCATCATTAGATAAAGAAAGGTCGTTATCAACATTAGTCGATGTCGATGGTCCTGATTGTTGATTGAAGGCTTTTGTTAGTAATTTTATAGCAAAAACTGTATCTGAAATCAAAATAAGTTTCTTTTGACAAATATATTTTTATTTAATAATTAAAGTTGTTGATTCATCAACTTAGGTTATGTTATTGACAAATAATGAAAATATATAAATTGCGATAAATTATAAACTGCAATTATGCTTAATAAGCTTCATTTAACAATAATATTTACCTGTTAACGCACGTTCAGCATCTGCAGGAGAAAGTTTGAGATCCACAACAGTATCTCGTTCGGCACAATAGAACGATATTGTTGTTGTCGCCATTTTGCTGCTTTTAGTTTTAAAAATTGCGCCCAGTTTCTCAAAACGCTCACATCGACCCACCTCTTGAGATGGGTCGTCGTGAGCTTAGCGTGAGCATAAGTAATGACGTCATTAATGACGTTTTCGCCGCGACCACAACGATCGCGGTCGCCATGTGGAACGCCTGAATGAGTATTTTAGGCGTTGTGAACGCTTAGTGGAACGCACCATTAGGTCACAAAACAATAAACATTACAAATAATAACTCTTAAGTTTCCAAATCAGTCATTCTTAATAAACTGTTAATTATCAAATAATTAATAAAATAATCAAAAAAATACCGTATTCGTGATTGTGCTTAGTTTGACTGCAAGGAAAATAAAGGTAGGTTATCTTCCTATTTTGAATCTAGACATTAACGACATTTTGAATCATAATATCATCCGCTACATCAGCAGGTTGAGTAATATCATCATCATGAATAGGATCCGATATCCAACCTAAGTAACTTTTCTTTGCTGAAGACTTGTTGAGGCGTTTAAGCATCGATACAGACGCCGAATCTAAAGTTTTTAGAATTTTTGTCTGTCTGGGAACGCATCACGTGAAAACCACTGGACTGATTTTGATGAAATTTGGTACATATTATGATAACAACATATAGGATACTTTTCACTGTGAGAAAATATCTCTAATACTTATCATAAGCACAGATCTTTAAACAACATATTTTTTGATAATAAGTAGATATTGGAGTGGTAGGCGTGTAAATAGCCGTGCCCTCTTTTGCGGTGTGGGAAAAATAAAAAGAAATAGGCAAAATAGCGTATATAGCTGAAATAATGGGCAAAAATAGGCAATATATAGCGGCCGCCGTGTCATTGCGGGCCTTTATATATGATGTGAGCCGCACGTGTCGGCACAACAGCGCCAATCAGAATAGCGACGAGTAGCGCCCTCTGCGGGATTGCGACTGCAACCACGAAATCGAATGCTATAGACCATCCTTACAAAAAACATTAAAAAAGGACAATCCAAGGCTAGTGCTTGCCACACCAGATATAATAAAACATTTCCACACAACTTTCTTGTATACATTCAGATGTTTCTTTATATGCAGCATCTTTCAAAGCCTCTTCAACTAATGTTTTTCTTTGCCTATTGACAATAACATTACGATCAGTACTTGAAGTTATTCTCTTTCTATTTGGTTGACAGGTAAACCTTGAGGGCAGACATCCTTCTTTCATGTGATCTATATGTATCCTTGTTTTCTATACTGCATATAATTGTCTATGTCATTAGGTAGCTGAAAAAGGTGTAAAAATCTCATTAGTCTTAACATAATCCAAGGAACCTAAATAATCTCTAAGCATAACATCATATCAAAACACAGATTAATAGCATACCTATAGCAGTGACCAGTTTCACGTCTGGCTATATATAAAAATAGTTCAATGATTATTTTATACTGTAATGCATACTTACATTAAAATGATCTTCACAGAAGTAAATCATTGATTTTATGGATCGGGTTTTCCAATCTCCCCTTGCTAGAATAACTTTTTTTAGTTTATTTTTATCATGAGGCACAGGTATAAACAATTTCTCAGGTGTCTAATGTCTTATTGGTATTATTTTCACATAAAGGCACTGAACAAGATTATTAATCGATCGAACCCACAGATAACGGAATATCATGCTCGAAGCTTGGTAAAAGAGTGGCGTTTTAGTGCCAAATTCAAAGGTGAATTTTAAAAATTATTTTTCAAATTTTTAATAAGAATGCAGTAATTTCTGCGGGAAAATATTTTTCGCAGCATTTTATTTATGTAAATAATAGGCTGAGATACTTTTTATAAAACAGTAAAAGACTATTCCTTCTTATTACAAGGGTTCTCTAAACTTTATTGTTTAACTTAGCTGCAATTATTATAAAATGTCATCAAAGTATATCGAGGATTGTCTAAAAATATGGAAGTGTTTACTCTTTGGAACTCTTCAGGAGCGTTGGATACGCCAAATGGGAGTCTGAGGAACTTTTAGCACCCAAAAGGTCGTTTAAAGGCACATTAGTTAGAATCTAAGTGGTTCTTAACCTTATAGTCATAAATTTACCATGTACCACCATGTACCACCAAGTTGGTTAATTAGTTTGTAGTTAATATAAAGTATCTAAATGTAAATAAATGGAGGGTTGTTCTAATACATCTATAAATAAAACACGCATAAAATTATTTAAAGCCCTCAGTATTTTAATTTTCTTTACGGTAAATTATTCACATTATAGTTACAGATTTTAATGTGATTTTTGTGATTGCATACTCTTTACTAACTTCTGAATCGTTGGTTCAGTGTTACTCAAAGATAAACGCATATCGGCAGTGGCATCCAACCGATTTCGGTGCTTGTTTTTAATAATCAGAAGCGCCGAGAACACCTGCTTACATTGATATGTCGATGAAAATAAAGTTGGTAACGAATTGCAATGTCTCGAAATTTTGGTGAAGAAATTGCCTTTTGGCTCCAAAATTCTTTAAGATTAATTCCTGATTCGAATGTATCTTTTAAGTATTGTTACGACTTAGGGTTCGTTACGATTAAAACAGCCGATTATTTTATTAAAAAAACAGACACTTTAATTACTCAACACCAATGACAAAACAACACAATAAGTTATAAAATACAATCTCACTATAATCACTTTAAGTCGCACTCGTAGATCGCTTCGATATTTTCGCTTGTATCGCTGATACAAAACTGACTAGTCGCGGCTCGTACCCGGCCTTATATAGGGGCCTCGGAAGTTTCTGGAACGCTCTCGACTACTAGTTCCTCTACTCGATACTAGATGGCGCTAGTAGTACATAGAAGTTTCTGGAACGCTCTCGACTACTAGTTCCTCTACTTGATACTAGATGGCGCTAGTAGTACGTAACGTCACCATGTCCCGAGCATTAATCGTTGCGCGCAACACTGCCCCCTCCTAAGACATGCTCGTCCCGAGCATTATCGGCCTCATAATAACGCGCTAGTCGATCCACATGGACGATCTTCGGAGTACCTCTTGCACCTTTCCGTATCCGGTAGGTTACGTCATTGATCCTTGTTACAATCCGGTATGGTCCATCCCATTTAGCTTGAAGCTTAGGAGATTTTCCTTTGCTGCGAACTGGATTGTGCAACCATACTAGTGAGCCCTCGTCGAACCCTTTGTTGTTCATTTTGCGGTCATACCGGGTTTTCATCTTTTCAGACATTTTCTGACCCGATTGTCTGACGTGCTTATAAATGTCATCCATCTTGTTTCGCAAGTCATTCGCATAATCGGTTATACAGCTTGGGGCATCAGGTGGTATTCCGGTGATCAGGTCTGCAGGCAGCCGTAATTCTCTTCCAAAGTTTGCGAAAGCTGGTGTCACCGATGTACTTTCGTGAACAGCGCTTCGATATGACAGCAAAAACGGTTGGATGTGCTTGTCCCAATCTCGTTGACGATTTTCCACGACTTTTGCCAGGTACTTCTCCAATGTCTGATTAAATCGTTCCACCATTCCATCCGATTGTGGGTGGTAAGCAGTCGTTCTCGTTTTATGAGTACCCATGACTCGACAAGTTTCCTGGAATATTTGAGACTCAAAATTCCTTCCTTGATCGCTGTGAATCTCTAAGGGTACTCCAAAACGACAGAAGACTTCATGAACCAGTTTATCTGCAACTGTTGACGCTTCTTGGTTTGGAATGGCGAAGACTTCCGGCCACTTAGTGAAGTAGTCCATTACTACCATGAAATATTTGTTCCCACTGTCACTTTTCGGAAACGGTCCGGCAACGTCGAGGGCTATCCTCTCCCAAGGTGCACCAACATTGTACAATTTCAATGCACCTCTACTACGAGTCTGAGGTCCCTTTACAGCCGCACAACTTGGACATTTGCGGCACCAGTCCTCGACATCGTCACGACAGTGGATCCAATAAAACCGTTCTCGTATCTTTAGTAGAGTCCGTTTAACTCCCAGATGACCTCCTGAACAACCTTCATGGTACAGCTTCAGAATATCCGACACTTTAGCTTTAGGGACAACCATTTGCAAATGACTGCTGTCCCCCCGAGCATTTTCCCATTTACGGCACAGGACTCCATCCTGAACCACCAAGCTGTCCCATTGGGCCCAATAACTTTTCGTGGTCGAACTCATCGCCGAGACATCGCTCCACGTGGGCTTAGGAGCACTGGCCTTTATCCATTCCAGAATCGGCTTGATATCCGAGTCTTCCTGCTGTGCTTGTTGTAGGCTTTCCTTCCACTCGTTGTTAAGTTCTGTCCTAAGCATCTTCACAGGTACCACTTCCTTAGCCTCTTGCCTAGCACAATGCTTGCAATCTTCGGGACAAGGTCTTCTTGACAATGCATCTGCGTTGCCATGGGATTTCCCGCTGCGATGTTCGACCACAAAGTCGTATTCCTGCAGTAGTTCAATCCATCTCGCAACTTGTCCTTCTGGATTTTTGAACTGCAATAGCCATTTCAGTGCAGCATGATCGGTTCGTAAGTGGAATTTCCGCCCCAGAAGATATTTGCTAAAATGCTGCAATGATTTTACAACAGCAAGTAATTCCCGTCTCGTAACGCAATAGTTCCTTTCTGGTTTCGATAACGACTTGCTGAAGTACGCTATCACGACTTCTTGATTGCCATTCCGTTGGGACAATACACCGCCAAGTCCTATGTCACTTGCGTCTGTGTCGACTATAAACTCCTTACCCACATCAGGGTATCCCAAAATGGGTGTTTTGCACAGACGGTCCTTGAGCTCCTGGAATGCGATGTCACAACTTTCATCCCAGCAGAAATGTCGCTTCTCCTCGGTTAACTTGTGCAGAGGTTTTGCTATATCTGCAAAGTTCTTGACAAATCGCCGGTAGTAGGAGCACAAACCCAAGAATGCTCTGACCTGCGTCTTGTCTTTCGGAACTGGCCAATCCTTGACAGCGGCGATTTTCTCTGGGTCCGTGCGGATACCTTCTTCCGACACTACATAACCCAAAAAGCTAACTTGCCGTTTGAATAGTGAACACTTCTTCGCACTTAACTTGAGGTTGGCACTCTGGATCTTCATGAGCACGCGTTCCAGGTTTTGAAGGTGTTCCTCAAACGTACGTCCTACGATAATGATGTCATCCAAGTAGACCAGACAGGCATCGCCAATTAAACCGGCTAGAACAAGTTCCATCAACCTTTCAAACGTTGCCGGAGCATTGCACAATCCAAACGGCATAACTTTAAATTGCCACAGACCCTTTCCTGTCGAGAATGCAGTTTTCTCCTTGTCCTTAGGGTCAATTTCAACTTGCCAGTAGCCACTTTTCAGGTCCAGCGTGCTAAACCACTTTACTCCCGTAAGCATGTCCAGCGTGTCATCAATTCTTGGCAAGGGATAGCAGTCCTTCTTCGTCACGTCGTTCAGACGGCGATAGTCAACACAAAACCGCAGGCTACCGTCCTTCTTCTTTACCAGCACTACCGGTGAACACCATGGACTAGATGAAGGTTCAATAACGCCGTCCTTCACCATTCCCTCAATCATGGTTTCCACTTCCTTTTCACGTGCTACCGGCAATCTCCTTGGTCGCTGACGGATAGGCAATTCTTCACCTGTGTTTATTCTGTGTTGGACTAGGCCAGTCTTTCCAATGTCAGCATCGTTTGATGAGAAAACATTGCCGTATTTGAGTAACAACTTCCTCGCCTTGACCATTTCATTCGGAGAGAGGACGCCGTGACAGTCTTCTAAAAGTGTAGTCACCCTCGTTTGTGCGTCCATGCTAATGGTCCCAGTCGATATATTTTCGCATCGACGCAACCAATCCACTTCCTCGCAAGTACCAACCAGTGCGCCTTTGTCTATAGTCTGTTCCTGATCACAAAGGTTCAGCACACGTACCCCTGCGATGTCGGTGGTTCTGACTAAAGTTCGAGCCACTTTCCATGGAAGGTCATTGTCTACCCTTTCCACGAGTACACAACGATTTACTTGCCCCGGATTCCAAGGAAGACTAACCGGCACAATCGTTTCCGATCTCGGCGGAAGAACAATCTTCTTCAGGCTGTACACATTCCCTGATAACGCCCCTTCCACGAAAAGTTCCTCTTGTCCACATTTCAAGACGCCTTGCTTAACGTCGATCTCACAACAATTCTTCCTCATAAAGTCTAGGCCCAGGATGCAGTCGTCCATTATATCAGCCACGATGACATTATGCGGGTAAATCCTGTTGCCTAGCTTCAACTCCATCTCCTTCTCTCCACAGACGGGTATGCGCTGACCGGTGGCTGTCACCAAATTAATCCGTTCTCGGGTGTATGCTGAGTCCCCAAGGAACCGACTAATAAGTTGGGAACTGACAACCGTGCGAGAAGCTCCAGTGTCTATGGTCAGCTTACACGGCGTTCCGTTGACCTCGCCCTTGATGATTAGGCTGTTCCCGTCATGGGTTTGTGAGATCGAAATCCTTGGGGCTCTTCGAACATCAGCCAGCACCCGCCCCGCAGTCCTGGCTATTACTCGTTTCCCTGCTGCTGCTGGGCGGTGCTGTTAGACGCACTACCCTCTCGAGATTGGCCATTTTCCCTTTCTGCAGTCCGCTTAGGGCAACTGGATCGAAGGTGGCCCCTTTCCCCACAGCCGTAGCACCTAGGGCTGAATCCTTTACTATGGTCGCGAACTACAGCCGCTGTAACCTCCCTGACGCGATGGGAACGATGATCCTGTCGCACAGCTTCCACCTCCAGTGCATGGGCCAAGGCGTCCTTGAGCGTCCCGTGGTGCCCGAGCCTCACTGCAGCTCTCACTTCAAGATCACGGATGCCGTCGATGAATGCCTGCACCAGGTTCCCTTCAATCACAACGGGCATAGACCGGTAGGCTTTCCGAACCAGCTTCTCCACTTCTAAGGCCCACTGCTGCAGGTTTTCGCTACTGCGCTGCACACGATCTTTTAGCTGCGCACGAAACACGTGTTCCAGGTGGGCGTCACCATACCGGGCCTCCAACGCCTCCAGCAGCTGCTCGTAAGTCACTTCCTTACCGAGAGCTTCTAGAACAGTTAAGGCCTGGTCGCGCAGGCCTAGGGTGAGAGCAGTCATGGCTTGGTTTTTACTCCAGCCATTCGCCTTCATGACGGCCTCGAACTGGATTTTATAGGCCGACCAAGAAGATGTCCCGTCGAATGGCGGCACTTTGAAACCGCGGGGTGAAGCCGCTGCAACTGGGACTGCGATTCCATCTTCAAGTTTCAGGTTGTCCAACGTTTTCTTCACGTCAGCCATCACATTGTCAACCCGATTATTTACTTGTTCGATTCTGGTTTCAGCCTCTGACAGGCGGTTGTTCACCTCCTTCATGTCTTTCCCTAAGATAGCGTGAAGGTCCTTCATGAGGAGCAGCTGCTCCTCCTGTCGGCGGGCCCACTCCTCCTGTCGGCGGGCCTGCTCCTCCTGTCGGCGGGCCCACTCCTCCTGTCGGCGGGCCTGCTCCTCCTGTCGGCGGGCCTGCTCCTGCAGCATCATCATCAGAGCACTCAGGTCAGGTGCTGTGGATGCAGGAGCTGCTGCAGGGGCAGCAGACGGGCTGGCCACAGAGGTCGGCAGCTGGCCCTCTGAGGTCTGCGGCGATGCTCCTCCAAATCGCCTTTGGTCCGTCTCCTGCTGGCGTTGCTGGCTCCGGGTACGGATACCTTCCGTGTCGTCCTTGGGTAAAATCGGCATGATTTAATCCACACTTCTGACACCAATTGTTACGACTTAGGGTTCGTTACGATTAAAACAGCCGATTATTTTATTAAAAAAACAGACACTTTAATTACTCAACACCAATGACAAAACAACACAATAAGTTATAAAATACAATCTCACTATAATCACTTTAAGTCGCACTCGTAGATCGCTTCGATATTTTCGCTTGTATCGCTGATACAAAACTGACTAGTCGCGGCTCGTACCCGGCCTTATATAGGGGCCTCGGAAGTTTCTGGAACGCTCTCGACTACTAGTTCCTCTACTCGATACTAGATGGCGCTAGTAGTACATAGAAGTTTCTGGAACGCTCTCGACTACTAGTTCCTCTACTTGATACTAGATGGCGCTAGTAGTACGTAACGTCACCATGTCCCGAGCATTAATCGTTGCGCGCAACAGTATTGTCGTGTTTAAATGAAATGAAATATTCTTTATTGCACACTATTATTTTACATTACATAGTATACATTAAAAAGAAATAGTACAATAGGCGGTCTTATCGCTAAAAAGCGTTCTATTCTAGACAACCTTGGGGTAGAGAGAAAGGCAGCGAAGGAAGGGGTGCAAACAATCTTAACGAGATCTACAATGAATACGTACATAGATAAAATAATATATATACATGCATACACACATACATACATACATACATACATACATACATACATACATACATACATACACACATTTGATATAATAAGCATATATATTAAGCATATAAAATAAAATATGACACTATTTAGTACTTTCTAAGTTAAGATAGTATTCTTTAGTTAATTTTTCAAATAATGGCAGCGAATCAGCTTGATTGACTTTATTTGATGAAGAGTTCCATAGACGGGCAGATTGGACAGTAAAGGAGCGAGTATAGAAGGAAGAAGAGTGTAAAGGAATTTGTAAAGTTAGATTTAGGTTAGAACGAAGAGAAAAATGGTGGGAATCACTTAAAAATTTAAACCTATTCTTGAGATACTGAGGTGTACAAGGATTAAAAAGAATATTGTATAAAAGACAAAGAACGTAAGTATTCCTACGAAGACTGATAGGGAGCCACTTGAGCTTTTTACGAAATTCGGAAACGTGTTTATATTTACGAAGTCCAAATATGAACCGAATGCAGAGATTTTGAATTCGCTCAAGTTTATTTAATTGTTCCTCTCTTAAATCAAGGTTACAAGTATCAGTATAATCAAGAATTGGTAATAGGAGAGTGTTAGCCAAAGCAATTTTAGCGGGAATGGGTAGAAAGTTGCGTAAGCAACGTAGTGATGCATCGGCAGCAAACATTTTTCTAGTCACTTCGCTCACTTGTGACTTCCATGATAATGTCTCATCTAATAATACCTAGATTTCTCACTTTATCACTGTAAGGAATTTGTATACCGTCAAAAACAATAGGCGGTAATTGTGATAAAGATATTTTTGATTTTAATTTTGAATTACCTATAATTATAACTTGTGTTTTACCTGGATTTACTATTAGCCTAATGATTTACTTTTTTGCAAAATATTAAGTAGGTGAGTATTAATATGATCGATGGTTCGAGTTAGGTTTAATACAGTCGTTTGGCGGTAGATTTGAAGATCATCAGCAGATCAGAAGTGGTAGGGAAAAGAAATATAGTTACGGTGAGAGTTAATAAATATATAAAATAAGAGAGGAGACAACACGCCACCTTGAGGAACATTTCGTTGTGTTGCTTTTCAATCACTTCTTGAATTTCATCAGGCACCTCAGATACGTTTACAATAAAAGGATTGCGGATCAGTATTTCAATATCATGTTCTTCTGTATTTCTCCTTTAATTTCAGAACCCTGTCCATCAATAATTTTATTGAGCTTATTAAAAGGCAGAAAAGTTATTACTTTCGACCTTGTTGATCAGTAGCTCGATTTTAGCGATAAACGCACTGATTTTATCTCCATAAGCAAATATATTGCTCATGTCTTGCAACTTCAATTTTCCTGACCCTAGCAGTTGAAGGTTTAATTTATTTAATTACATGAAAAAATCGGCCAAATAAACAAAACGTGTATGAAATTTGGACTCACAGAACTGGAAACTCTTTGGTTTCCTTGTTAGTTAAAAATTTTTTACTTGCTCTCTTAGTTCGTACAACCTCAACAGCATGTTTTCTTTGGAAAGCCAACGCACTTCCGTGTGGGAAAGCAGAGTTGCATGTTCAGAGTTCATATCAAAACACAATTGTTTGAAGAGACAGGTATTGAATGCACTCTTTTTAATGAAATTTACTACTTGTGTAGCCGTCTTCATCGTCAAAGCAAAGCATTTTGGAAGCGTCTTCGCAGCTAGTACGCAGTGTAATGTACAGTATAACGCAGTGCGTCGTAATTGCAAATGGATATTTTGTTTATATCAATGCTGCAAGACCAGAGCGGGAACCAAGCATAGCAGGAGCCCCGCCCCCAAGCCCCGCAAGCCGTTCCCACATAAGTCCTTGTTTCTCCATATATTGACTATTGACATCCATAACAACTGCACCTTACGACGTCGTTTCAAGTTCTTAAGAAAATAGTAACTCCTATTTGAATGTTTTATTGTCATCCAAAAATCTCATAAATACAAGTAATTGACAATATTGCGAAACGTCGCTAGATTCATCACATTGTAATGCAAAATAAGGACTTCTCTTTACCGTAGCAAGTCTTCTAATGTCATTAGGCATTCTCCACCAGCGTTAAAAATTTCGAAAATTACGATGTTCCCTGTCGAATAATAATTAAAATAATATTACTTTGTTTTTTCGATATCATGATGTTGAATTATACATACATACCTAGTTTTGAAATAGATGTTTTAAGTTGTCCTTTGCAGTGTGTAAATCTACATCGTGTCACCATACATAAATCAGGAAGGGTGGCGATATCAAGCTGGTCATTCACGATATCGCTAATACAAGCAATCGGAGCAATTATATTTCTCTCTTCAAGTTTTAAGCATTGATTACATTTTATTAACACAGTGCAACTAGGTGAACTTCCAAATGTCCTTAAAATTATATGCATTACACTTGTTTCACATGATAATAAAATCGAACCGTCCGGCTGCTTGATATGTTCGATAAAATTGTAATGAATTCTGGCTCTTATTTCATATGCAGCAGAAAACGATGTCCGATCCCCAAAAAGATCAATCGCTAATTTGAGGATCACATTTGAATCGCTATTATTTTTGACCTGTTGCAGGGAAAAACGATTTAATTCTTTACGTCCTGATTAAAAAGTTGTATTAGTTGAATACATTTATCACCTCTATGCTACATAGTAATATGTAAAGTACAAACGCTGAAAATTTATTAAGCATATATAACAATGATTGCACTGTTGTGTTCCGGTATGAAGGATAAGGTAGCCAGCGCAATTACAGGCAAGAGGCATATCATTTTAGTCCTCACAGTGACAACGCACCTGTGGTTCTGCATTTTTGTTACTTAATACCTAAGTGCATGAACCGTAGGTGTTATGGGCGACAGGTACTGCTTTCCATCAGGTGGTATGTCTGCTCCCTGTGGAAACGGTCTCATAAATTCTCAAAAAAAAAAATTGTTTATGAGAAAACGATCTGCATTTGTCCATAAAAAACCTCGAAAATTCTTATACAATTATTTTCTCTTAGCAATAAAGGGTTTAACAATTTTTTAGGCAAAACTCTGATAAGTTTAATTAAAATTTATGAGGGTTGAGTGATAAAATTGTTTAGCTATGAGTATTTATAAGTTCGGGAAACTGAATTATTTTAGGATTATAATATTTACGAGAACAAATGAGATTTAAGGAGAACTTTGTCGGAGTGGTGGTATGAGATTGTATACTGATATACAACATTCAAGGTTAATTAAATGCGAACCTAACCGAACTTTTATAAGATTTCATCAGTAAATTCATGTTATATTTCCATTATTTTAATGAGAATGCTTAGAAGTATTTTTTGAGAAACTTCAGAGAACTTGAATGCTATAATGGCTAATAATTTTATAAGATTTTATGAGTTCATTCACATAACATCTGGATCAGTTTTAATAAGATTTATTTCTACAAGTAGTTTGGGAGGATTTTCAAAGAAATTGAATGCCTTCATAGAAAATGATTTTATGAGATTTAATCAATTAATCCACATAACGTTTGCATCAGTTTTTAAAAGATTTATTTCTATGAGTATTAGTTTGGGAGAGGATTTTCAAAGAAATTAAATGTCTTCATAGTAAATAATTTTATGAGATTTAATTAATTACTCCACATAACGTTTGCATCAGTTTTTAAAAGATTTATTTCTGTGAGTAGTTTTTAGGAATTTCGAATAAATGGAATATTCTTCTGGCAAATAATTTTATGAGATTTAATGAGTTTATTCGCATAACATTTGCATTAGTTTTAATAAGATTAATTTCTATGAATAGCTTTGGAAGAATTTCAAACAATATTGTGGAAAATATCTGATATATTCTTATAAAAATATAAGCTATCAGAAAGTGTTTTGCATTCGTCCACTAAAAATCTCATAACAACTTTCAAGATCATTTTTTTATATGAAAAATGTGTCAAAAAATGCTTTTTCTAAAATTCTCATAAAAGTTATCAGAATTTTAAGAGATTGATGATTAGATTCGGAGATTTATAAGCATTTGTAAGAAATAAAAATATGACAGTTCTTTCAGAAATTGAGATTCGATGAGAAAATTCTAGAAAGCATTTCATTAGTTTTTAGATATAAATTGAGTAAAAATATGAAATTTAAAAGCCATTAGAACAACAATTATTGAGTAAATTTATGTATTTGAGTCATCAAATTTTAAAAGGAAATATTTTTTATTTTTTCATATCAAGATCTTGAAAATCATGCCTTTAATGTAAAAATTTGAAAATTTTCGGTGAAGTCTCAAAAAATTTATAAAAACTAAACTAACTAAGTATTTCAATAAGTATTGCCACCAGTTATTGTAAGGAAATTATTTTTTCGATTTTATATATGGAATCTAGAGAATAATTGAGAAACGATTTTTATAATAACATTCTTTTCATGAGATTAAATTAAATTTTTCATCAGAATTTTCATTTTTTTTATCAGTATGTATACGAAAAATTCTGATAATAATGATGTAGCCTAAAGAAAACTTTCACGAGAGTTAGTGAATGAATTCATTCAGTACAGTTACCAATTTTTATAAGGATTTTTTTTTCTTAAAATACAGAATCTCGAGAGAGATTCAGTGACGATTTCGAAATTTACATCAATATTCAAAAATTATTCAAGTAGTCAATGTAAAAGATCAAACTGATCATATTCAGGTTAAGTATATTTATTATGTTTTAATTTTTAATACTCACTTTCGATCATTCCTAAATTATTTATGCTGAATCTATAGACATTTATTTATAACATAAACTAAAAGAAAACATTCAGAATTTGATCAATTAAGTATATAATCATAATTATTATATTTTTTATTTTTTCAATGAAACATATCAAAATATCAAATTTATAACATTTGTAAGCCTTAGAAGTATAAATGCGTTTAAACTAGTAGTAAGCCAATAAATGTAATATTAGAAATATTAGAAAATATTAGAATAGGTTTATAATTAGTTAATTTAACTTATAACTATAGTAATGAAAAATCGTATTGGTTTATATCTTTAAAATTATCAGATATTTAAGTATAAATGAATATATCCGTCACTTTATAATTTTTCAATCTTAATCAGTTACTTTTTCCTCACTATTATTAGGGTTGAAACTGTTGTTGGGTTCACTCTCTTCTTTTCTCTCTTCAATCGATTTTTCCTCAATTGTATTTACAATTGCGACTGTAGGCTCAGCTTCATGATCAACATCAGTTTTTTCAACTTCTTCCTCTCTTTCTTGAATCTTGACATTATCAAACTCTTGATCAGACACTTCATCGGTAGACTCTCTGATATCTTCCTCACCATTTGAGGCTATGGTATCTTCCTCAATGTCTGAAATATCTTCAGTGTCACTGCTTTCCACCGGCTTTACCTAAAAAAAAAAATTTATACAACACTCATACTATTGTTCTTATGCTGAAGAATAAACAAATTACCAATTAAAATTTACTTCAAAATAGGTTGAACTTTTTTTGAGTTTAAATATTTATAATTTTTTTATTTTTGATCACGCTTTTAAATTTTAATTACCTTTGGTAGTTTCTTTTCGTTTGGACGTTTCTTTTGAAACAATAGAATCTGCTATTGAAACCATTTCAGGAGAAGAATATATCACATTGTCTCTAATAATTCCTCTGATAAAGGGTTACTTACTCTGATAATGTCGTTACGTTTTGCAGAGCTGGAACCGATGTTAGATTTGGCAAGGCCTGTTCTTGAAAATATAAAAACATCCATAGCCTCGAGACTAAAACCATACGAGAACAGATCTGCTTGTATTATATCAACGCTTTTGAATCCACATTTCAAAAAAAAGGGATTTAAAACGGACACTGATGCAGAAAGGGCTGTTCAATATGTCCTCAAAGAATATTCGTCATATTTATTATTATCGAATAAAACATCATCATCAGCACATGAGACTGAGAGGCACAATGAGAAAAGTAAACTAGAGAGTTCTTCAGAGGATATTTTAATGCCATCTAAAAAAACTAAACCAAATAATTTGCTTTCTTTCCTTGAAACTCCAAAAAATAGTAATTCCACTGCAGACGCAATTGTTGACGTAAGGCAATACGTCGAAAAGCCTATCATACCCAGGTCAGAATACCCTATAGAGTACTGGTCATATAGCCAAAATAATTTAAAGTATATTGCTTTAAAATATATGTGTATTCCCGGAACTTCGACACCAGCGGAAAGAATATTCTCAAAGGCTGGTCAAATTGTGAATGATCGCCGCAATCGTTTATCAGGAGAACACATAAACGAACTACTTTTTATAAATCAAAACAACAAAATATTTAAAAATTAATTATTTATTTAACTTTTGATGCAGTGATTGAATTTATTTTATTTCTTATTAAAAAAAAAACAGTTTTCTTTAACGTATGATTCAACATAATATGATGTGATTTTTTTAATTAAAAATGTAAATTATAATGTATGCAAGATTAATTTGATTGAAATTTTTCTATAATTTTTAATATTTCCGTCATTGCTTTTATTCTTTTAGCAGGAGGAAAGTTTTTAATTTCTTCAGCCCCAATATTGCCAAAATGATAGTGAACAGTTGATTTTTTATTCGTATCTTTTGATTCACTGGAGATAGTTTGGACACTAATATCCATTTTCTGTTTTTTAATTTCGTTCATTTCGTCACTTTCCCTGCTATCAAATTCTTTCTGAGCATCATGTTTGCATTTTATGGTACATTTATGTGATTTATATGATTTATTGTTTGAATATCCAGTAGTGCATTTAGTTGATATATGTGTTAAATTCGTATTTTGTATGCCCGATGGATCCATACTCTTATGACAACTGTAACATACTTATTACTTATAAGAAAGAATGGGGCGAAAAACTAAACTCTGCCGTCGTATGCGTGAGTCAAGCGTCTACTAGATACTGGGAACCCGAGACCCGAGCCACACTTAGCTACTCTTAAAGCGGGAAGCGGCCTGTGATTGGTTAAGAGAAATGCAAACAATACTCACCGTTTTCCGATATATTGCAACTGTATAGTACGTTGTATCCGTCTTCTATCACAGACAGCGAACATCGATACACACATATAAACATATATAACACACACATACACTTTGTTAAATTTAATATTTTTTTTGTCAATTCTAAAAAAGTAATATAAAATCACATATTAAACTTTATGTATTTTTAATTACTTGTACTTGAATGTTCATTCTTTGAATTTCAAATAGTAATTTTTTTCAAAATCTTATCCTTTATCAAAACAAGTCAACATGCTTTTATTCTGTCAGAGCATTGATAAGAATGAATAGTGATTTTGTAATAATCATTTAAAAATTTATTTGAAAAAATTACAGTCCAAAAAAATTAAATTTCGTCAGGTGGTTATTATTGAATTCTTATAAGCTCTGATATATTCTTATGTTCCGAAATATTTTTATAATGCTTATATATACTTATAAAAACTTAATACTTAATCCAACTAAAAACTTTCGTATTTATATTTACTTTTATATATACGAGCATCATTATAAAGTAAATTTTTATATTATTTAATTATCGTTGTATTGGTAAATAATATTCTCAAAAGTAACCATATTTGCACTATTTAATTTTCAACGTCGATATAGAAAAAAATGATGGATTATAGATACGAAAAGATACTGTTATAAATACTAAAAAAAAGTAATTGTGATTGCATTTGATAATAAAAATGTGTAATCTTTTCGGATTGAAAAGAAAAATACTAAGAATTGCAAAAAAAGATTTAGTTAAAATTAACTAACAAATTGAGTTACAATAGGTTAGATAATTATATCTTAAACTCTGTTTTTAAAAACAATAAAATTCATAACCATTTTTCCACAAAACATAATTTTTTTAATGACAATGATTGTTGTTCAAAAAACAACTTTAAATTTATAAATAATGAAATAAATATGAATCTAAATTCTGTTTTTAGTAGGGAAATAATTACTTTAAGTTTTCTTTGAATTATCAAAAATATTAGATAAAATTTGAAAAATCTCATAAAAGCTATAGTGGTTATTTGAATCAAATAATACATGCTTCGAGTTTTCACAAGTTTATTCGAACAATAACTTGCTAATCAAATCTGATAAAATTTTTACCAGAAAATGGTCTGCCTTTGTCCTCTGAATTCCTTGTTTGATCTTATAGAGTTTGAAAATAAGAATGTTCAGAAATTTCTTATAAAAAATGATAACTGATCTTCGATACTTTATCAGATACTTCAGCAAGTGAAAATTCTTATATAAACTTATAAATTTTTCTTATTTGAGTAAAAAAATCGTATCTCTAAGATTCTACAAGTATTATCCTATGTGAATCTACTTTGTATATCTCATTAAAAATATCCTAGAATAAACTTACATAAACTTATGAAACCAGATATTCTTATAGAATCTTTTATTTGTTTCCGCGGTATTACCCGATAAAATCTCTTGACTTATTCAGTCTTAATCATTCTTATAAAAAAATAAGCAGTAATTCCTGATACAAAACTGGTCTCAATTTTAACTGATAGATTCTTATAGAAATCTGTATCAGAAAATTTTTTCAATCTTATAAATATTTTTTTAACTGATAAATTCTGATACCCAGTTAGCTGTTTTGTATCAGAATTTATAAGACTTTTTCCACAGGGCTCGTTTGTCACTGAATCGTATAAAAAAAAAACTTTTTCGGGTATTTTTGAGCACCTCAGAATAAATCGTTTACATTTTTTAAATGCGATATTCCATGACGTAGTTGGTTTTAAAACTGACTTCACAGCATCTCGCCAGTTGAAAACTGGACAGTCAGTCCCAAGCTTTATCAACGTTGATGTTTCACCTAAAATGTCTTTTATTACATCAGGATATACTATTTTGCGCATTTTTTTCTCAGCAATGCCAAATTGCCGGTCAGCAGGCATAAACGAGTGTTCTGTCACTGGAAACACCAACTCGATTGTTTTTATATATTGATGCTCCAAAAGCCATTTAGAGCATGCACATGACCGCTGCAGCCATCTATGACCAATCGTATGTTAGTTATGTCGGTCAAATCTGTATGATTAAGTCTATGTGTAATTGCTGAAGCAACTACGTTCGAGTCTTTATTGATTTCATTTTCCACGCAATAATAAGTAAACACACGTTCTTTGTTTAAGGGGATATTGGAAACACCCTCCACCACAGTAAAATTAAAAAAATATAATTTACGCGAATAATATGCCATTTGATCAGGAAGCTTTGGCAATGGCAGATTTTTTTGACAATCAAACGATAAAATTTTAATACCTTTCGAATCATCTTTAAGTTTCTCATAAAAAGCTTTGGCCCTTAAAGAGTGCACATTCTTCTCTGTCACAAGTAAAGCTTTCTTATCAGTTTCAGAAACAATTTTTCCAGCAAGCTCTAAACACTTTGAACACGCATCAGTTTTTGGCGTTCCAAAGCCTAAATTGTAGCAAGAATTAAAATTGTGACGGAAATACGATAGCTTAACAGCAGCATTCGAATACTCACTATTTTTGTGGATTTTGTTGATGTTCAAATCTGAGGATAAATATTTTCTTTCAGCCGTCTTCGTTTTCTCGATATCGAATAGATAGTTTTTGTTCTTCATATAAATGTTCCTTACGATTTCCACCTGGAATAAAATAAAATAACTTAAAATAGGTAGGTACCCAAAATTAAAGACCATACTATTCATAAAATGACAGAAAAGAAACTCTTATTACCTCTCTTCTCATCAATGATTATATCTCCAGCATGAGAAAATGTATTCATTACATACGCCACTCTGTGTTTTGTTACATTAAACAGGCTTAAAATAATTTCTGACAAAATGGCACCTTGACATTGCGTAGAAATACGGCATATTTAATTGTTGTTTGTTTTGTCCCTTTAAAACCCGCTCTCCGCTTCATAGGTTTAATACAACAATATTTTAGTATTAGAGAGTCTGGATCTTTTTTATTCTTATGTTTGTAAATATTTTTTTTGAATTCTATTAACTGAGCCATTGCTAAAGTGGCACATTTTAGTGTTTACGAATTATGACTGCATACTATCGGGTAATGATTTCGCCGAGTACCTAAAACAAAAAAAAAATTACTACATTATTATGCCCTTTCACATGACAAGAATTGACAACCCTACGGGTAAACTTACTACAATTCCTTATCCCGGTTTCTTGTCTAATTTTCTGGATTCCTCTTGCGTTTTCGTGTGTGAAACCTTCATTATTATTAGCCTTTCTCTTCATACATCAAAAATCATTTTTCTCTCTCTTCTATGCAAAACCTTTTTAAATAATTAAAATTTTTGTGCGCGATAGTATTTCGAAAAGGAACGTAACGTGAACACAGAGCGGAAAGCAAAAGTCGACTGACGCAGGGTCGAACGAGCTCAAGTAATATTTTGTGTCGACTGCCGAATTTACATATCTTCTATCTCTTAAAAGTCCGAACTGTAAATCATCGCAATAAGGGCTATAATTGAATGTAGACATCCTATTTCTCACTCCACTACTACAATCGCATGTCACGCCCATATCTAAACTTTTTATTACTATACTAATATAGTTATGTACAATAGCGGCATAAACGTAGCGGGCCAACTAAGTTTTCACCCTAAATTTAGGGAAAACCACGCGACGAGAAAAAGCTAAATTCATTCAACATAATACATATTTTTAGAAGTTTATCATTTTTTTGATGCTGGATTTTGAAAAGTTTCAATAATCTCAAAGTCAAAGTTAATAAATTATATTATGTCAGTTTTAGAGATTTCAGTTAGATTTTAAAAATGTCTTCGAAGGGTAAAAAAGAACAATTGTTGGCGACACATTTTATTCATTCATAATTAAAGTTTTAGTAGGTACTTGTTTTTTCACATTTCAAAATTCGAGAAAAAGCGCCATTGCTCGACAATAATAATTTTATTTAGGATACTTTTTAAATTTCGTCCTAATTAGTTAATTACCTTGTATATAGTGTGATTTGCACTTGGTTTGGAATTTTTCAGTGTTATATTTCTTCATTAAGTGTCGATTAATTATTATTTAATTTTTATTAAGATTTAAGTGTAAATTTTTGTATTCAATGTCCGCCATGATGAAATGTGTCCCTGGATTTAGAAATATATTATACATAAATAATTAATATGCAGTACGCTACACAAAGTTATTTCGTTGGAAGGCTTGGTTAAATATTTTTCCATTTTTCAGTAAGTATTCCCAAAAACAATCTAAGTATGTTAAGATTTGTAATGTTCAATTTTTACCTCAATCACGTAGATTGACTGCGGATGCAATTCCTTCGTTGAATTTGCCAAATCTATCTAACAATAAGCCAGGAACTGTTTTACTTTCGACCAACAAAAAATATTTTGATATAAGACCTTTCATTCATGGTCTCAACCTCGCAAGGTAATAGTAGTTGAGTTTTCTTCAACAGACAGAATGGTACCCGGTTTTACTTTTATAAATGTAGTGCCCCCGTTGACAAGCAAATTAACTCTTTCAGTTAGTAATGAACCAGTTTTTAAGTTATGAGACTTTATGAAGAGGAAATCTTTAGTTCCAGCCCTTCCAATAATATGCCTTTAAATATATCTTGTAAACAGTCTTTAGTTTGTACCTCTATGTATTAGTTTAGATTTTATTTAATTGCATTACATTGACTTTTTAACCTTTCAGGTGAAGTATGCTGTACAAGTCTTCAGCAGAGATGTGGCTGACAATGTGTCACTGCAGATGAAAACATATAAGGACATTTAATTGATTAATGGCTATTGTATTACGATACTTGAAAACATAGATAATGGCTTTTTCACTGCCAATATCATTTCTTTTATAAATGATTTATTTGATAGCTTGAACAGCTATGGTCATGTTAGAAGCAATTTAAGTAAGCCTTGTCCTTAAATTCTAACTATTTAGAGTTTTGGAATGAAGCTTTAAAAAAATTAGATAAGTTTTAATGTTGTATGTATTTTTATTAATTGTGAAGTATCACAGTATTTTTTATGTATCGGTGAAGCATTGTATGATGTTACCTAAAACTATAAACTGTTAATACTTTATTGGAAATCTTCTGTTTATATCAATGATATTTTTCTTTAAATTACAATAATTGTTGTAGGAATTATTTTATTTATAAGCTCAGCTATGTATACGAAGGAAGCTACAACAAGTCAGATACAATGAAATTCAACGCCACGGGGTCAAAAAAGTATATTTGTTTTTCATAATTTCATTCAAGATATTACCAATTAAACTGAAATCAAATCAATTCAAGATGTAAAATTCTTCTCGACTAAGTGTCTAATAATTGATTAATGGCAATTCAGCAAACAAAAAGTTTAACATAACAGTGAAGTAAATTAATATATTATAGCAAAATTAATAATTTATAGTTTACAATAATTTAATTTTATAAACAATTTCAATTAGAAAATATTTGTATGAGGAGGATGTGTTTAGATTACACTGAGCACATTATATAGACTAAAGGCTTTTTGTTGGTTGTCTTTAGAAGAATTAATATACATATATTTTATAAGTACATATAACTTTAATAGAGTTAAGAATGTCCAAGTAAGAAAAAGGAGACGACATTAAAAATTTCGTTATCTTGAATAATTTAGTAAATCTTAATTTTTATTTTTCAACTAGGTATAGTTTAGTAGTTTAGTTTACAGATTAAGAAACAAGGATAAATTGGTAATGCCTGGCTTTCGCTTTCAAAAATTGATATTGATAATTGATATTGATGATTGATAATAGGATGTTAAGAATTTTAATATCTTAATGTTTTTTATTCAATATTTTGTAGGTACAAGAATTAAATATATTCGAGTTTATGTAATTACATATAATCAGCTAGAACTTAACATTAAGAAGAGTAATTTTGAAGTAGTTTGTATTTTTATTACAATTACAATCGCGAAGTTTATTACAGTAATTTTTATGTAATGGTAAAGGATTGTATGATATCACCTAAAACCCTATAAATCATTAATACTTGATTGGAATTCTTCTATTTTTATCAATAATGTTTTTCGTTAAATTACATTGTAAGGATTATTTTGTTTATATGCTTAGTTATGTACCATTTTTGAAGGAAGCTACGACTAGTCAGAATCAATGAAATTCGACGATACAGGCTCAAAAAAGGCTTTTTTTTTAATTTTCATTCACAATATTACTTATTAATATATATAGTGCGATATACTTATAATTAAACGGAAATAAATTCAAGACGTAAAATTCTTCTAAACTCTTGAGCGAGTGTCGAATTCATTGATTAAGGGCAATTAAACAAACAAAAAGTTTAACATCAAGTAAATTAATATATGTATTATAGCAAAATTAATAATTTATAGTTTATAATAATTTAATTTTATAAATAAATACTTTATATATATATATTTCAATTTTAAAATACTTGTACCAGGAGGATGTGTTTTTATATAGACTATAAACTTTTTGTTAGTTGTTTTAAAGTGGAATTATTATATATAGTAATTAGTATATACTTATTAAAAATAAATTTAATAGAATTAAAAATGTCCATGTAAGAAAAAGGAGACAAGACAAAAAATTTGCTTGCTACCTTGAATGTTAAGTAAATCTAATTTTTATTCAATTTTTCCAATTAAGTACAGTTTTATTATAAATATAGATTAAGAAACAAGTACAGACATACTAGTCATAAGGATAAATTGATAATGCCTGGCTTTCGCCTTCAAAATGTAAATAGCTCGATTATGGGGCAAGGTGTACATACGCATATAAAATAGAATTCCACAGTCGATACTGAGCTTGCCATTTAAACAATTTAATTCTAAAATTAAAAATATATTATTGAATAAAGCTTATTACAAAATAACGGAATACTTTGTAGATATCAATGTCTGGTTAGGTCTCACATAGGATAAGTAGATAATTATTGTATTGAAATGTTATAAACAAAAATTATTTTAAAAGAGCAACTGTTGAGTTTCTCGCCGGCTCTTCTCAGCAGAACTGTCTTCCGAGCCGGTGGTAGATTCATATAATAAAATTACATATTGAATAAATTATTTTACACTTTATTTTTTGGTTTAATTTAAAAACCTAAGGCTGAATTACAAAGAACTAAAGAATCGGTAATATATAGAAATCGGTAAAAAAAACCGGTAAAATACAACACTAATTCCTTGCGATTAGTTTACGGTTTTGTACAATCGGTAACG
The DNA here is from genome assembly GCA_033884665.1 of Argynnis bischoffii washingtonia. Classification (NCBI taxonomy): domain Eukaryota; kingdom Metazoa; phylum Arthropoda; class Insecta; order Lepidoptera; family Nymphalidae; genus Argynnis; species Argynnis bischoffii. The sequence continues at coordinate 4,216,968 of CM066616.1, read as the reverse complement.
AAGCGCATCCCTAAAATTACTACGCTTCGATCACGTGATTGCGGCGCACGTCATTGCCCATTCATGACGATTACATCTATAGAATTTTGAGAGAAAGAGCAAGTAGATGTATGAATGAATTTATGACTGAAAAAGTGAGAAGGAAGATTTTTTTATGAATGACATTTAAGGTATACGTAGATATCGATTTTTCCTATATATAATACGTTTATATAGTCAAATTACTAAGCACAAACGTTTGTATGAACTGAGCTGTCTATCTTGTTGTTCCTTGTCTATGGACTGACGGACCAATGGCGCGCCCAGTGTTGCCAGAGCCATTTGGTCAAAAGTTACGTTGGCATCCATGAAAAGTTTACATTTTTAAACTAAAACTTACGTAGTGGTAATTTTTAAGTTTTAACAGACTTCCAAAAAAAAAAAACGACTAGTGCGTTTGATAACATTTTCATTAGGTATTATAAAACACTACTATTTAATGAAGGTCTGGAGTCGATCTGATCGGTGCCAGCCAATGCAAATCAAAGCACACCGACTTCGAAAATATCTATTCTTAAGTATCTATTCTAAATGAAAACTGGAAGTCGTTTTTTTTTTTTTAAGTTTTATGAGTGTGAATGTAGCAGCCATCAGCCAAATTTATAATTATTAACAAATAGAGTAAATAATTAATAAAATATATATTTTTTAAAATGCGCATTTAAAAAAAAAACAAATTAATAAATGCATTTTTTATAAATATTATTTTTTTAATTATTTACTCTATTTATTTGTAGTTTTAAATTTTTCTGATGTCTGCTACATTCACACTCATGTAATTTTTAGCTCGCAGATCAAAAATTATTATTATTTTATATTTTCTTGTACACAATAATTTAAAAAAATATATATTTATCAATATAATTATAACTTTCTTAATTTTTCGAGGTAGTTTTTGTTTTTATTAAATAAATTTAAATAAGAATATGAAAGAATGTAAATAAATTAGCTTTTAGTTTACTTTTTCTTTTTATTAAATTTATTTTTTATTTAAATGTTAATAATTAAAACAATATATTATATAAGAAATTATTATTCCTGTGGTTCCATTTTGTTTGGACAGCTTAGGATGAACCCTATTAATATTTATATGAAAACCTGAAATCATAAAAAACATAATCTAACATTAATTACTGATCCCTGTTTAGAAAATCTTATAAAATCGTCCCATTGAGATTTTATAAGAATAAATGAGTTCTATGAGAAGTGCTATAGTTAAGTATAGGGACAACAGCTATAAGAATTTATTGGATTTTTTAAGCAGTGATGTTTTATAATTGCGGAAATAAAAATAAATTAAATTTGTCAATAATTTAATAGCTTTTATTCTTACCTATCTATTTTTATGACTTACAGACTGTCTCTTGGAGCAGCAGTTGCTTTTCGTATCTGCTTGCTTTCAAATGGAAAGCCTTCATTTTTTTTTGGTAATAATAAATACCTCAACTGAAAATAAAAAATTAAATTATTTGTAAAAAGTAGTATTATATAATTAATTATAATTCTTGGTCATGCAAATTATAATAATATCGAGTCTATCACACCCTTTAACATGAATATCATGCAAACTAACAGAAAATTTTAATATTAACTGAAGTGTGTTATGTCTTTTTCAGATATCTTAAATAAAGATATAACTATTTTTAAAGACTTTAATCTACATTATCGAGTGAGTGTGAGAAAAAATGTATGAACGTTTAGGTCTGGTGTGAGAGAGAAGATGAATCGTATATTCAGTAAAAAATAGTAAGAAATGAAATCACCTCTATGATAAAAAACGAAAAGAAAAGTTATCATAGTAAAAATAAATCCAAGCATGCACATGCACTCTAAGACTAACACGATGTATTTAATATTTTATCTTACTGTTAAGAACAGATGTATTAGGCTCAAATTTGATGGCATCTTTGATATTTTCTTTTGTTGTCATAAGGGCAGATATGGTAGATGTATGTAAATTGTTTCGATGAGCAGTTTTTATGAGTTTTAATTGGCTAAATACTCTCTCCACACAAGCATTCGAAAAAGGAAGTACGAATAACAATGAAAAAACTTTTCTTAAGTTTGGAAACATAATCCCTCCAGCAACTTTCTGTATCTGAAATACTTTTGGCCAATATTCTTCAGCAGGAAGATTCGAATGTAATCCATATTTTTCACACTCTAATAATGCATGTTCACGCCATTCTCTTACCAATGCTTTCTCATCAATGACTGTATTTAATGTCGGAAATCTTGATAGTACGTCACTTAAATCTTGTTTTTCAAATGATTGAGCTTCTTTAGACTCTAAAACTGATAGTATATTAAATATGGAGTCTTTAAAATCAAACCTGTCCTTGATTTGTGATATTATTTCAATATAGAAGTTTAAACAACTGATTCGAAAATTTTCAATTTCTGTTTTTGGAGGATTTGTTGTCTTCGATAATTCTTGAATCGAATCTTGAGCGAGCGGTCCCAAATAAATTTTTTCAAGACTAAGATAATAACGAGAATTTTTAAATTGAATATCAAAGGCCCTTGTTGTTTTGCAATGATTTATTTCCATGTAATTACTCGCAATTGTGCGGATGAGTTTTTCAGTTTCTGGACGTAAGCGGTGTAGTAGTGGTCTTTCTGATTGGAATAGCTTATTAAAGTCATTGAGAAGTTCTAAAGTATAAGACATAAACTCTAAATAAATTCTAGTAAATTCATTATTAAGTGCTTGAACAATGTCATCGGTAACTTTGCTTGGATCTTCCATCGCCTCAAGGAGAAAATAAGATTTTAACGCTTCATATTGTTCAAGTATTCGGTCTACACAAGATTGTAATGAAAGCCAACGCATATTTGATGGACTCAAAATTTTATGCAATTCAACTCCAAAGAACTCTTGAAATTCTTTAAATTTAGATTGTCGTTTAGAGCTTCGACTAAAGTGTGCTCCAATACTTCTCAATGTGTCTTCTACGGAACGCGGCAGTTTTAAGCAAGCATAGGAAGCTACCAAATGAATCATATGACAGCTACATTTCACGCAAGTAATATTAGATACTTTTTCTTTCAGATGGCTAAATACAGAATTGTGTTCACCTACCATATTATTTGTGGTATCTGATGCAAAACCAACGAAATTTGTGAAAGGTATTTGTCGACTACTTAACCAATTTAATAAAGCATCACTAAGATCTTTTCCTTTGCCTGATTCTGTTTCATATATATCGAGAAATTTCCATTCAACTTTATCATTAACATCATTATACATAATTACTGCAAGAGCACATTGTTTTTTACTGCTAATATCAGTAGCTTCGTCCATTATGATACTGAAAAAAGTCCCAGGTATTTTTAATTTGTTTATTAAATTATTTGCACCATCTGGTCCTAATAATTTAGTTATTGTATTTGTAGCTTTTGTTCGACCTAAAGTTACTTTTCGTGCAATTTTTGAATCTGGATATATATCAGCCATAAAAGGTATCAAGCTATCTGCCAAAAAAAATGGAAGGTTGTGTTGAGCGAGAAAAGCACAAACTTTAATTTCTGCTCTTTTTATCAGCTGATCATCCTTTGTCAAGAGCAATAATTTTTCGATTGGTTTTATCTTTGATGTTGCATTAACATTTGCTTTGTGTTTATTTGTTTTTGAATGTCCTTCTAGTGCTGGTTTGTGATTAGTTAATGGGATTTCACAAATTTTACAATAAGCCACAATTTCATTGTTTACGACCTTTTTTAGTAACCATTTGTTGAACTGTGAATTTTCTAACCATTTGTCATTAAACTTGTATGTAGTTTTTTTAGATAATTTGGGTGGTGTCTCATCTGTATCATCAGAATTTGATATTTTATTTTCATCATGGCGAGGACTACTATTATAATTATCAACACATGAGGTAGAAGAAGAAGAAGAGGTAGACGATGGAGGTATTAAAAATCTCTTCATTTTGTTTAAAATCTGTTGAGAAAAAATGATTAGTTACATAATTATCTATCAACTGTGAAACAAATAAAGAAAAAGAATATTAAATATAAAATATCTATTAAAGTTTATAGGTATATAAACTTATACTATAAACTTTGAGTTGTATAGTTAAAATTAATCAGTACCGTGTAAATTGTTTATTTTCAATTATTTCTTCAGGTTATAATTTGAAACTTTTGGCTTTTCAATTTGGACATATAAATATACACTGAGCACTAACTATAATGAAAATTTAGTCACTAAATATTTTTTTCGAAGTACAGTGAAACCTGGTTTATGGTTAAGTGGGACCTGGATAAGTGAGAAACCTCTACTATTGAGAGTTGCAATGAGGTCCCGGTTCTTTTTCATTGTATTACCTCTGTTAATGGGACTTTTTGAACCTGGTTAAATGAGATTTGAATTCTAAGACTTTTTCGGTGTTTACCTCTATAATTGAGACTCTGTAGCTCAATTACCTGTATAAGTGAGACAAATTAATCAGGTTTTAACACGTTTTGACATCGCACTGCTAACACAAGACTGTATCAACTCAAAATGAAGCTTTTTTCAGAAATGATGGAAAACTGATTACTAGTTTCCTGTAAACGATTGTAAAAAAGTGAACAGTGTTTTAAAATAAGTGATACAATTAAGGGGTTTCTTTAATTATGAGTAATCTCTGAGATTGCGGGTTATCAAGTTATTTCCAAATTTGGAGTTAATACACTATTGTGTGAGAAATTAAAAAAAAAAAAAATATATTTTTAGTTGCGTAGTTATAAGTGATATAATTTTGACTTCCTACGATTTATTTTGATTTAACAATGAATAATTTTAGGTAACGTATTTTGAGTTAGTATACTTTTTCTTTAGATCTGTTATTTTAGAGACTATGGTTAGGGCACAAATAAAGCAAAATAGAAGTCAAATATTGTATTTATCAAAAGAAACCATACAAATAATTACAAAAAACTATAATTATGGCACTTACAAAATATATTAATTAAAGTTTCTTCTTTATTTATTCTTCTTAGGCATTTCTTGTTCAGTCATTTTACAAATAATCACTAATCTTTGTAAATTCTTATTAACATAACAACATTGCAAACATTTTGGACTAATAATTAAACAAAAAAAAGTTTTTAAACAAAACAAAAAGAAAATGTATTCTTAGGCAATAGTAATCACTCACTTTACAAAAAGTCATCACTAATCTTATCAATCCGAAAATCACACAATGAATCTTTGTGAATTCAAAATGTTATACAAACGTTTTAGACTTATATTTAAATAACAAAATAATCCTTTTAAAACAAAACAAGAACAAAAGTCTCTTAATTACTTATTTTTCAGTCTTAAATCACAAATCACAAAATTAAATGCTTCAAAGCAACATAGAATACCGAATTGAAATAATATAATTATGATAGGTGCTAACTAATAGTTAGTCGTTCGAATTACTCAATCAAATCTCGATAGTACGATTCATAAAAGGTCCTCGGAATTATATTTTTATCAATCAGTTCTTTTATATCCCTTTTTTTATTCTGATTTAAGGGTATCTGGCTTGTGTATGCTGGCGACAAACCAATAGAAAATATTTGCGATTGGTTTCCAGACCGTCGTGAACTACGTACAAAAACTTTATGGTAATTTTCATCTTCATAAGAATTCTTATAGAAAAAAGTGATAGGATTTTCCTTTTCAACACGGAGCACCTTAATATCATGCCATTTCACTTGGTTTCGATCCTCGTTTACGTTGAAATTACTGCCCCACTGCTCTTGAAGAAGTTTAAGATCAACAAATTTATCGTGGGTCATGTCAGTAACTTTGTAGGGTTGTCCGGTCTTTTTAGCAATTTGAATTAAGGTGGCATATTGCTGCGGAACATAGATAGGTCCTGATTTAAGGAAACGCTTCACTTGTTTTTCAATAACGCTATGTACGTTATCACCCTCATTTTGAGAGTGACCTCTAATCAAAAATTTGTGGGTGATACTACTTATGTTAAATTTTTGTGTTGCATATACGTAGGCTGATAAGAGGTACTTATTTTTTTGCTGTCCACAGCAGTTGTCGGAATAGAAAATCACATCGACTGGTTCTGGTTTATTCTGTGTAATCTTTTCTAAATAATTTAAAATGCATGTTCCTATTTCAATGGCACCTCGTTTTCCCTCGATTTCATTCCAGAAGTAACATTCAACGTCTTTAGCATGTAGGTCGCTTACAGTAAAGTTAAAACAATTAATTCTACTTTTGTAGTAAAAAACTGATATTTGGCCCTTTGGTACCGGCATGACAGCCTGTAAGTCGTACACAGCAATAATTGTATTATCGTTCCTAGTCTTGTCTTTTTCTTTCTCCCTTCTGGCCAGTTCTTTTTCTTTTAAATGAATTTCATAGGCTTGAATAATTTTCTGTTTCCCTTCTTCGTTAGCATTGTTAAAACTTTCACATAGATCACACTGATCTTTCTTTGGTATGTGGAATGAAATATTGAAATCTCTATTGAAAATACGGTTAAAAGTAGATTGAGATGCAAACGGTAGGCTATCTTTTGTACGAATATCTTTGTAATCCCTGTATAATTCAGCTAAAGATTTTTCACAGGAAATGTATTCTCTTGATGTCTGGGCTCTAAGGTAATGTGATTCAATACGTGGTACGCTATTTATAAAATTTTTCACGCTATCGTAGACCTCTGGATCAACAGTGCGATGATTATTATGTTTCCCGCGTAATTCACCCTCTACAAAACCAGTCTCTGATTTTTTAGATAATGCAGTAGCAATCGGTCTGTCATTTATTGCGAGAGTATTTTTAAAAAATGTTTTGCAAACTCTAATATTAGTGTGATTTAGCTCGAAATAAAATGCAGTATTTAATTTGCGGAAATTTTGAGTAGATGAGTATCTGTATTTTGGTTTTATTTGTGAAGTGTGAGCTATTATAAATTGTCTTTGTTTTTGCAAGTCTCCCAAACGCCAGTAATCATTAAAAATGTCTTGCCTCGAGGTCTCATCTATTTTTGCTCGACAATTTAATCGACATTTATCTCCACACAACGGTCCCATCTTCCTTGCTGGGACTTGTTTTTTAACACTTGATATGTAGTCTTTACCTGTGTTTCGAAGTGTTTTAGCAATTTTACTTTTCCAATTCTTTTCATTTCTCACCCTTTTCTTGCCTCGTACGATTTCCTGTAGCTCTGAAGCATTTGCCTCTGTAGTTATTTGACCTACTGATCCACTAGTAGAAGCAATGAATGAACTGGAACTACTTGCAGAAGAGCTACTTGAGGAAGAACTATTTGGAGGTCTCGTGGCTTCACCTTGAAGTAAACGGGGAACATTACCTGTTGACCCAGGAATAAAATGAGGGTCGCAGTCCGAATCGTCGAAATCACTCTGATCACTGTGCAGGGGTGAAATGTAGTATTTACTTTGGTCAGAGGCAGTGTTTTCTCCGTTAATATTATTTTCCTTGTCCGTTTCATCGATGGAGGTCGTTTTGGTCGCCATATCTACCAGAAGACGCCCACGGTTCATGCTACAAATAAACAAAAAGTAATGTACCTATTTACGAAGCGAAAATATGTTTTCGTCACCTAGGATGTGGTAACTCAAAATTATTTTGTAAATCATGGAGAAATGTTTTATTTTCACTTTAAGATAACTGATTCAACGTATGGTTTTAAGTACTATTAGTAACAGCAATTATATTATTGAAATTTTAATAATTTACCCCATAAAAGTTAGTAAACAAATTTTTTTCAACAAGACTGCATTAAGTCTAAAATTACTAACTAAACCAACAAGAACGTCGTTATTCATAATATCACTTCAAATCAATTCCTTGTTAACCAACAATAATGTAACAACTCGAAATACACCGACTTTATAATAAGGTTTCAATCATCAATAACGTATTAAGTCGTAAAAATACATCAATTTTTACATACCTGATTCAGCAATAACGCAGCAATTCAAAATAATGCGGTCTATTACGCCAAGCGACACGTCCTCACCACTCAAATTTTAACCGTAACTAAAGATGACGCAATGTTGCGCGGGGTCTAATAACAGCCGGTAAATCATGAACAGTGACTTATAACGCCATCTCGTAATTGTTTCTTGAACTATTTTAGTGACTGTTTTATTGACGCGTAGAGAATTAAATTTTACACAACAAGAATGAGTTATCTCGATTTCGTCTTTTTTTGAGTTGATACAGTCTTGTGTTAGCAGTGCGACATGTAACATGTTTGCTTACATACATTTCGTGTCGTCTTTCGCGCATGCTTTGTTTGTCACTACTGTCTTAGGTTTTGACCTAAAAAGTAAAAACAAGGGAATAAAAGTGTACAAAATGTCCGAACGTAAATATAAAACGTTATCAGTATCTGAAAAATTAAAACTTCTATCAGATTATGATTGTGGAAAGTCGCGTGATGAACTGTGTAGGGAGAATAACATACCAAAGTCAACCCGCAATATGTATGTATGCACATTCATGGCTACATTAAATTCATAACACCAAAAATACGCATTTTTGTTAACATTTCCACCTCTTAAAATGGAACAACGGCACATTTGGACCTCTGTAAGCGGGGGCCTCTGTAAATGAGACGACTATAATTTTAAACCTGCTTAATTGGAAAATCCCAAGGTGGTGTCGGGTTTATCGTCTCTTGTGATGTCTTGTACAGCATGGTAACTATGTACGCGTGACCCGCCCGTCCCGCCCCGCACCTCTTACCACCAATTCTTCGTTCGTTTTACATGACATTGAAAAATATATTATAGATAGAATATCATTAAATAGAATTCTATTCATGATTAAAATATGTTTGATTCAGTGTAGAATGTTTAATCTACTTACAAAAAATTAAATTAATATGTTTAATACATTTTTATAATTATTAACTGCATTATTATCAAGTGATACCAAATAAAACAACATTTAAGCATTCTTTAATATTTTTAATTTTCGTGATAGAGATTGTTTCGAAGTTTCCTCAACGAACTCTCAATTTCTTAAATAGCAAAACCGTTTTAGGCATATAGCAATTGTGCTGTTGATAATTTTCTTTTTATTTATTTGTTCATGATCCTCACACCCCTTTAGCCAGTTGAAATTTAATTGTTCACACATTTTGTACAGGTTGCATTTAATATTTTCTGTGTGAGTGTTTTTTTAGAAAATCATTTATTAATCTAGCAGCATTCTTAACTACTTCACAGAAACTTAGCTGGATGTAGTTAAGCAATTTATTGCCATATTTTTACTATATAACCGCACACATAAGCACATGCTTGCATTTCTCCAGAACACTGAGGTATGTCTAACTCTTCTACACCTTCAATTGAAATTTCAACAGGTGTAGAAGAGTACTCTTTTTCATTTAAGGATGTTTGATCACTTTTGCAGCCTTTTTGAAGGAATACTCTAAAACTATTTAAAAGGTCATTGCCATCATCCAGACAGTTTTTGTTTTTATTATTATTAATTAAATTTGTTACAATACTTGTTTTCAATGCTGCTATGAACTGTATAATTATTATTATAGGTATTCATAAAATACTATTTAGCAATTAATTTAACAAATCTTTAATATAAAATCTTTATATTTAACGATATTTTTAAATGAACAACGGCCTAACTGATTTCATTATCCCAGTAGCAACGTCCTATCCTAATATCGAATCAACAAATCGTATCACAGATTCCGCAAAGAAACGTCCTATATTCACATGAAACGCTTAGAAGTTCAATAATGTTCATATAAAATCGTTCTAATATTTCATAAGACTTCAACTTTTTACTGTTCATTAATACAGAAAGAATAATTGCCCTGTGAATTTGCATTATGCCAATAGTATTTTTGCACTAAAAATGCGTTTCTATACTTCTCCGTCAAAAAACATCCTATATAAAAATAGATCGCCCACAACTGTTTACTGAGACAAAAAACGCAATATACACATAATATTTATAAATTTAAGAAGTAATAGTTTATAACACGTAATAATACAATTGAAATCGTCAACTTACCAGCATTTACACTTTTTTTCATATGAACAGCAGGAACATTTGATAATGATGAACTAAGTTTATTCTTTTCTGCATCTTCTTTAAGCATATCTAAAATTTTCCGTAATCGTGACATCTCTAAATATATGTTTTTCAAGTAAAACACTCGATAAATTATTTTTTTCGTCAAACTGAAAAAAAAAACTCAACGCATGATACAAAAACGCCCTCCCTCCCTCCAACAAATAGCGGCCGGACTGACGAACGGACGGGGCCGCCGCCGCTCCCCGTGCGCCGTCGCTTGATCACTCCGTGCGTTTTTATGTGAAATTAATGTAAGATTGAACGTTATTCAATTCTATACTTCCGAAACTAAATAAGATGCGAAAATTCTAAAAACGTCCGTCTATAGAGTTCGTATTCCTTATCTCGTTTAACTATTTAACTCGTTTTTGCTACATGATCACATCGCACTCTGTTCAATGGATAAGTCGTTTTGAGTGTGTTTTATTAGTCATTACTTTTAATTTTATTTTGTTTGCCTTCTAAACAGTTTAGATTTTGCCTTTTTTCTTTCTATTTCTTCAGACGCTTTCCTTATGGCCTTTTTCGGGGGTATCTGTGTAGACGGTAGAGTATCATTTCTTTCTGCCTCGGTTAGATGTTTTGCGTGGCTTTCTAGTGAAAATATTTTAGGGCTTGTGGATTTTGAAGTCAAAGGCATAGATAGATGATATAATGTTGGCGTTGGCAGCGCGCGTATATTATACATGGAACAGATTTAAAGTGCTGTGGAGGATAGTATCACAAGCATAGGATTATCTGGTGACGACTTGAATTGGTAATTTCTTCAAGGGGTCTTGTACGTGGTCAAGGAATAAGTCCAGGTGAGTATGAGCGTGAAATAGCTAAAGGATCTTCATAAGCCGGAACATTTTCTTTAGCGGTTTTATTTTCCTCGGGTATCGTATTAACGTTCATTTCTTCTACTACTTTGGAATCTTGTCGAGCAGTTGTTTCGCCAGCTGAAGCGACATGATTCAGTAGGGTCTTCCTGCAATTGTGTAGGTTTAGGTTAAAGCTGGTTATTTACATATGAAGGCCCGAAATCTACATCATCAAAAATGTCCCGGTTTAGGGAATAAGTTCCAGTGCATGGAAATCCTGCTGTAATATTACGAATTTTCAAAGCAATAGGAAACGCTGTGGTTTTTAGTATTCTTTGCCACTATTGAGATACTAATAAGTATATAAGCACGTCATAAAATAAGTTTTTAGGTCCAACGAATCTCGATATATAATATTCGTAAAATAAGTCGCCATTATTTTACATGAATTTTGACTATTACTCACTGATACTATACTACTGATACTCACTGATGCCTGACGAGGGTAAATCACTATAGAAAAACTTATATAATTTCATATTTTCAGTTGTTTATAGCATATTTCAATAGTTTTATAATATATATAGTATTTGTAAATAAACATATTTATGTTTATTTACAAACACTACCTATAAGCTGTCAAATTTGATATATTTGAACTCTCATCCAAGACCAGTCAGACATTGACATATGTCGATGTGTATTGTCCATATCGATGTTTTAATATAAATCTATGTTGAAAAAGTAAGTATAAAAATGGTAATGTATGTTTTCATACATTACTATTTTTATACTAAGTTTTTTGATGTTGCCATTATTTACACATCGTGATGTTTACCCAAAAAACCATATTATAGTTATCACGTGAACACAGGTACCGATGATCCGTGCACCATTTTTGCAACTACAGTAGTAACTTTATTGAATCTTTACCCACTGAGTTTTTTCTGCTAACGCATAAACATAGTATTTTGTTTTCTTAATATTATGTCGAGACTGTATTCTTCCTTTATTAAATAATGCATCCGCTAATGAAAACCTATAAGAAGCAAAATCATCTGCATTCATGTAGTCGAAGTGAATTAGTGTATATCTAGACTGCCATCAGAAAGTCCTTTCCTAGTTATTAGTGAATTTGGTAATAAAAAAGTCCGCAAATGACGCTAAATATAACTTTATTAAAGAAAACGTGAAACAAACATACAATCTAACTTATTTAAGAACAAGATTTAGGAAATAACTAAAATTTTAACTCGACGTCAAATAATGTTGTAGGCAAATCTTCATCTTCATTCCCTTCAACTTCAAAGACAAACAAATTCAAAGTTTGTTAAAATTCCTTTGATTGTTTTTTTTGGTCTCTAAATTAATATATCCCGTCTTTTCGGATTTGCGCAATTATTTCATCTGGTAGGTAGCTGATAAGTAAAGCAATTAGTCTTACGATTTTTTAACTGGTTTCGCAAAACCAATGATATTTAACTTTTACAACTTTGTGGGGGTTGTTGCGCTATCTGTGTGTTGTCGAGTTGGCGTATTTTTATACGAGAAATTAATTAAAAGTCTATGTACAATTCACAGTCTTTATTGCACTATTTTTACACCCACAAAAGATAGAAGGAGAAAGAGCAAAGCGGATAGATAGCTCATATAGTTTACACGACAGAAAGAACGAAAGCACAAAGATAATAGAAGAAAAATACATTAAATTACGGAGCTTATAAAGATTAGGCACGTAAGCTAGGAATGGCGAGTAAGCGAGTAGTACGTGTCTCTCGTCTAGCGTGCGGATTGCGACTGTCTGGAGTTACAACTTTTAACTTGATGAAAAGATTGTCAGCTGATGCGCGGGCGCCGCTAACGGTAAACTGAGGTGCGCGGGAGGAAAGATCGTTGTTACGTCACCTCGACCATCTGTCCGTGAGGCTCAAATTCGAAATAGATGTATATGCGTATTTTGTTTATTATTTATTTAATATTATTTATTTACTATTAGGTAGGTGTATGTGTGTAAGGTGTGTGAATTTATTTATATATTATATTGTGTAAAAATTGTTATGTTTATGTATTTATGTTAAATATTTAATGTTTTACAAATGTAAGTCAGCCACAACTTCATTTTATTTCTTAGTTTAGATTTGATAATGTTCATCAAATGAAGACTGAAAAAGCTAGATCAGACAACTCTTCAAATCTATGTGCTTCCGATATACCTTTAAATTTTTTACGTCTACCCAAAATTTTATGATGTTAATAGTATTTTCCCATTTGACAAAGTTAATATTGGAGTATTTTGTCGATCTGGTTACCTTCGTAGCCCAATTAATTAAACTTGCCTGCTCGGCTTAGTGTATTTTTTTAGCACGAGTAGTCAAAGTTAAGGTATAGTAAAATTAAAGTACATTTAACGATGATATTTACTTATTTTAAAAAAAAACATTTGCTTCCGATTTGTTTGATTTCCCAACATCTAGTTTGGCTATTTGCGAGGCCGAAACAGCATTAAAACCTACAAACAATTCAAAATTCTAGTCACAATCCCGAAAAATTCCACTCCGGGTAGTATTTTTAATTTTTCAATGAAATGGTTGGTACTCGAGTACTACTGTGTGTAGAACGCAGATTTTTTTTACTGGCTTAATAAGAGGACCTTTCTCCCGATGCCAGGTTATCGTTACGTTCTGGGACATCCTGTACAAGTTATATAACAAAACTATTTTTTTATATTTTTTTCGCAATAATTCAAAAGTTATTTCAAAATAAAAAATATTTTTTGAATCCAGTACGAAGACACGCCGACAGCTCCCAAACAAACTCGAGCGCATGTGACGTCATAATGTTAGTTTTCACTCATTACAGTTAATATAGAAGTAATAAGTACAGTATTTTGATCTATTTAATTTTGTTGTCATTGTTAAACATTCAATATTGAAAAAGTCGAACCTCAAAAGTTATCGTTCTTGTTTTGTACCATTATGTACGAATACTACAAAAACAACTCCTGACAAAAAGTTTTTAAATGTTCCCCAAGATGACAAACGTCGAAATACAGTCTGTCAAGAAAGTCATGAAAAAAAAAGGAGAACGCCACCAACATTTACATGGTATCCCTATAAATTTCGACTAAAAGGTTTTGATACTTTTTTTATAAAATAGTATTTTTTAATTTTTTTTTTTAATTTTTTTTTATAGTATTCTGAATTAGTGCTTGACTACGTTCCACCTGATGGTAAGTGTTAGCGCAGTCGTAGATGGTAAGTCGCACTAATTCAGTAGCCACCTATTCACTCTTGCCTTGAAGACACCCTTAATATGATCGGGCCTGTTTTATTTGATACGTACCCAACAATACAAGAATTACAACACTATAACATAACTCAAGAAAATCTTTTAATTTGTATTGACATCTATTGGTCGGAATTGCATCCTACGCCGATTTAAGTTATTACTTATTACGTATGCAATCAATAATAATAATCGGTATACATATGTGCAGAAGTACAAGAAATTCGACACAGATTAGGATTCGGATTAAAACACATTTACATACTTGCGTATGAAATATGAAAAGCAAATGACAATATTATGTCATACGATTTTTGTATTCAGATATTAAATTTCTATGGAAGTTTTTATTTAGCGTTAAAAGTAAATCATATTTCAGATTTTCGTTTTAACATTAAACTTAAAATATAATTTAGCTTAAATTCTACAAAAATGTACGCAAACCGCACAGCACTAATTCTCAAATAAATTAATCATAATTTTTAATAGAACAGTTCTATAAAATCATTTCATTTTCACGTTTTATAAAATAAATAAGACAAATAAATAATATCAGTTTATAGAAGATTTAAGCAATATCGAAAAATGCATTTTTTCTTAACTTGGCCGTTGCAAATAAAAATAAGATTTTAAAGGAATAATCAAAAAAAAATTAGTTTTTTTTTCAATATATATTTGGTTCCTAGTTATCAGGGCCCGAAAATGGGTTTCTCCTTTGTAAATTAGAATATTATATAATGTGTATGTAATGAGAAATGAAAATGCTTAGAGTTTATTAGATATTTCTTTATTAATCAGAATCCAAATAATCAGAGTCGAGGTATTCGACTCCCGAAATGTTGCCTGAAACTCTTGCATAATTAAATTGGTCTTCTTCTGACTCTTCAGATTCACTTGAAATATCGTCGCTAACTGAGATGACAAATCGATCTATATCATTATAGAGAGATCCTTCACGGACAAAATATTCATTTTCAATGTTGATGACATGCTCAACACAATTTTTCCATTGTTTTGGAGTTACTAACTAAATTGCTTTCTCAGCCAACTTCACAACATTTTGACCACAAACATTCTTTTGTGGAATTTGCCTTTTTACTATAGCCCAAACTAATTCGATTGGGTTTAAATCACAATTGTAAGAAGGCAGTCTTACCACTGTATGTCCATGTTCAGATAAAAGTTCATCAATGTAGTAGATCGGTTCAGGTATATGTTTTTTTACAAGCATCAATAAGGATGGTTTCCGCAATGTTTCATCAAATGGAATGTTATTTGCAAGTAGCCACAATTTGATTTCATCAATTCTTGACGCAGATATAGGAGCCTGGGGAAAAATAACTTAATTTAGTAGTTGAATTTTAATTTCAAATTTTAAAAAAAGAATAAATTAATTAAAAGTGGAGGAATAATAAATACAAAGAAAAATGACTACGCGTATACCTTGTTTGTCATAATCGAGTGATACGGTGCGTTATCCATCACAATTATTGATGGTTCACATATATTGGATAATAACTTTTCAGTTACCCATTTTATAAAATTTTGAGCATTCATTTCAGAATGGTAATCTTCTTGCTTATTTTTACCAGTAAATATTAAATGTGCGTTAGGCACAAAACCTTTCTCACTTCCAGCGTGTACAATTATCCACCTTTTCCCTTTAGACACATTTTGTTGGACACCAGCAATATTAGTAGACTGCCAAAATTTAGTTACTCGT
Organism: Argynnis bischoffii washingtonia; assembly: GCA_033884665.1. Taxonomy (NCBI): domain Eukaryota; kingdom Metazoa; phylum Arthropoda; class Insecta; order Lepidoptera; family Nymphalidae; genus Argynnis; species Argynnis bischoffii. The sequence continues at coordinate 4,201,043 of CM066616.1, read as the reverse complement.
GTATGTAGCTCTCATACAAATTAATAATGTTTTTTGGAGCTCTTCAGGCAGTCTTCTGTTTTCAAGGATGTGCCTTAAATAATACTCACGTTTTAAAGCAATTGCTGGTAAAAATTTAAATCTTCCTTAACCACTGTTAATAATTTTCTTAATGTTGGTATTTCTTTCTGCACTGTGTAGAAAACTGAACTTTCTGACGGATGGAACATACATCGAAATCATCGATGTGTTTTATAGGTCAGCCTTTCCTGTGTTTTCCAGGTGTCGAAAATTTACCTCCATTCTTAAAACCTTCGTCTAATATGCGCCGAATTGTGCTTTCGGAAACACCTGAAATCAATAAAGACATGTTAAATAACAAATACCTTAATCGTATCTAAGTAGAAGTACAACAACACAGAAGTATCAAAACCGTTGAGTGGTAGTCTAATAAATCGTAGGTAAAAACATAACCTCAACGATATATAAACAAAGATAAAAATAGATAAATTAAACTTATAAAAAACAGATGAGTACCAAGAGATTATATTTCCCTTAATGTATTTAACATTAAAATATATTTACGTACCGGTTAACTTCGCTGTTCGACCGTAAACACCGTCTTCGTTCGTCCCAGCTTGAAATTCGGTCATAGACTCTTGAAAAACTTTAAATATAATTTGTCTCGCACTGCTCTTATAAACATTTCGATTCAGTTTTTGTCTCTAAACAGTCACACGATTCAAAAAACTCGAATTATTACAAAAATATTGTAAAACTTCAACCACAAAACTACGATGTGACAGTTGAGATACTCAGTTTTAGGAAAAGCAGTAGTTCCCAAAACATTCTTTTCATGACTTTCTTGACAGACTTAAATGATTTCAAGCAGTGCACCATGATAATCCCTAAACAAAATCGATCTTTTTTTTGTTGTGAAGATCATTTTGATGTAAGTATTTCTTAACACCATTGTTATTAATTATTATTTATCTAAGTATACAAATCAAATAATTATTACATACTATAATTTAAAGTGCTTAAATAATAAATTCATGAATCTTTATCTAATGATTGGGATTCAATTTGATATATTTATAATTTGTATTTGACTAGATTATTTTTTTTAAATTTTATGTTAGAGTCTGTGCGGAAAGAGAACCGTCGTGGCATAAAATGAAACTAACATTATAATTTTTATATGGCTACCCAACTTAACCATCTGTCAAATGTCAAACTTTATTTCGTGTTGATACAGCTTTGTTTTTCGTATTGTTTTATTGTGATTATTTTAAATCATGTCAAAAAGGGGTAAAACTGTACACAGTTCGACAAGGGAAATAAAATTTAATATTATACAATTCTGCCAAAGAAAAAAAGTGGCAAATCACACCATTATTGACATAAATAAAGTCACGGAACGTGTGGCAGCTATGTGCGGTATGTATCAGTTTTACTCTAATGTTTATAGATTTCCTAGGTAATCTCCAGTCCCTAACATCTCAAAATGTGTATAAATGAAAAGGAATTCATTTAGATATATGATAATATTTGTTTATTTTGTTCCAATTAATATTTTTGATAGCAGTTATAAAGAGTGTTGGTACTTTTAATCTATAATGCACTTAGACTAACTTTAGCACTTGCATGATAATTAATTCAATTAAAAATAGCTATGAACACTTTTCGATAGGTAAGTGATTATAGGCATGTTTGTTAATAAATTATATTTGATAAAAAATATGTCTCATCGAGTTATCAGATAGGTGAAGGTCGATCTTCCACGTCTCCTCTACTATATAGTTTGCCTAAAAAAAAGGTTATAAAGAGAGAACTGTTATGAATACTAATTTCTCTATGTAAACGTCAATGTCATTTGTCATACTCTCACTATTAAGTAGTCTGTACCAATATAAAGTTCATGCCTGTCTCTGTCTAATAATTGCCCATTGTCTTAGTAGATATATAAATTAATATAAAAGTCCTAATAAATATTGAACATGGTGTCAGAAGTAGTCTTTATCTTTTAAAACTAAGAACTACGCATATATCGTCAATGCCAGAGGTCAAAGTCAAAAAAGTCGAACCACGTGGTGAACGGGAAGAGCTGGAGATGTCGTCGTCAAAAAGGTTCAACGTCGGAGGTAACATAAAACCAATGAGTTTAGAAGGAAATTTAGCATCGAATTAGAAGATATTGCATTAAACTTTCATTATTTTTCTCAAGGCAAGTGACTTATACGAAGAGTCGGACGCACGAAAGGTTGCAGTCTTATTACATTTTATAGGCGCAGAATGCCTCGAAATATTCAATACATTCAATTTAGACATTGAAAAAATTACATTCAGTCAATTGGTTACTAAATTTGAGGAATATTTTGTATCTAAAAGAAACATAACCTATGAATGCTGTAAGTTTTTAAAGTTAGTAAAAAGCTGATTGTTAGTGAAATGGAACGCAACCATTTTTATTTCCTGTTTCTGTTCTAATATCTATATATTGTCTGTCATTTTTCTCTCTTCCTGTTTTCCGTTGTATTGTGGTGCAATAAGCGTGATAAGTCTGTTAAATATTTCATTTACCACAACCACAGAATCTTCCTTTATGGTAGCAGAGCGTGGTTCTGATGTGGTACAGTTGGAAATATTGAGGAAACAAAATAAAACTTAAACAGATAAATTGTCGATGCAATTAAATTTGAGGTTGCGATTACTTACACGTGCACCAAAGCTTTTCGATTCCAAAGTTTTATATTCCTGGTGAAAGTACTTAAGATGGGCGCAAATATGTTTAATTTAGAAAAATTAGTCGGAAGAGAAAATTTCGCCACCTGGAAATTCAGTATGAAGACCTATTTAGAGCATGAAGACTTGTGGTGTTGTATCGAGCGCCTTGATGGCAAACCGGTAGATGCCAGCAAGGACGTCAAAGCAAAATTAAAGCTGATTTTATTATTAGAGTCACAAAATTACGTTTATGTTCAAGAATGCAAAACTGCAAAACAGGTGAGGGAGAGTTTACAAAGAGCTTTTGATGACAACGGCTTAACAAGAAGAGTAGGTCTACTTAGAGATTTGATCAACACTACACTAGAATCGAGCAACATTGTTGAGGATTATGTTAGTAAAATAATGAACTCTGCTCACAAGCTGCGTAACATCTGCTTTAAAGTCAACGATGAGTGGCTTGGCACTTTGATGTTGGCCGGGTTACCAGAGGAATATAAGCCTATGAATATGGGGTTAGAGAGTTCTGGTATTCAAATAAGTGCTTACTCAGTTAAGTCTAAACTCATACAAGAAGTTAGTACATCCAAGTCAGCCGCTTTCTATACAAACTCTAGGAAAACAAGAAGTAATATCCAATCAGTAAAATCAAAGGGACCCAGATGTTTCAATTGCAATAAGAATGGACATTTTGCTAAATACTGTAAACAACCAAAGAAACAATTAGCAAACAAAGGAGAAAGTTCCAGTTTTGTAGCGGCTTTTTCAGCCACAGTGGAAGAAAACATAAGCAATAAATGGTTTATAGACTCTAGGGCATCCATGCATATGACAAGTAGAATTGATTGGATGTATAATGTCACTGAGCCACCAGGAAAGAATATTACAGTAGCTAACAGAGAGCCATTAACTGTGAAGGGAGTCAGTAGTGTAGACATTCATATAAATCAAGAAAATAAAATACAAGTTAAAAATGTTTTGTTTGTTCCCAGGCTAGCTACTAATCTTCTTTCAGTTAGCAGCATTGTGAAAAACGGATACAAGGTTACATTTAACAACAAAGGATGTGAGATACTGAATTGTAAAGGTGAGATAATATGCACTGCAACATTAAACAACAATTTGTACATCATGGATACTACTCACAGTAAAGAAGTAGCTTACTTAACCTCAAGTTCTGTGGACTGTACCAGTACCTACCTGTGGCATCTGCGAATAGGCCATTTAAATATTTTAGATATAAAGAAGTTACCTGCTTGTGCTGAAGGTGTGACTCTGACTCAGGATAAAAGTAATGTCACCTGCACTCATTGTATGGAGGGTAGACGAGCTAGGTTGCCATTAAAAAATGTAGGAACAAGAGCAACAAGGCCACTAGAACTAATCCATTCTGACTTGTGTGGTCCCATGGAAAACTTATCATTTGGAGCACAACGGCCTAACAGAAAGAATGAATAGGACTTTGGTTGAACGAGCAAGGTGTTTTATGCTAACTTGGAGAAAAAATTCTGGGCTGGGCTTTGGCAACTGCTGCATATGTTGTAAACCGATCCCCAACAAAGTTATTAGAAGGTAAAACCCCATATGAATTGTGGAAAGGTAAGAAACCTAATTTATCACATATCAAAATATTTGGCTCTGTAGCTATGGTCCATGTGCCAAAGGAAAAACGCCAAAAGTTGGATAAAAAATCAGTAAAAATGATATTAATGGGTTATTGTGAAAGTTCCAAAGGATATCGTTTAATGCACCCTAAAACGCATAAAATAGTCAGAAGTAGAGATGTTGCTTTCAATATGTGAAAATTTTGATTCATTAAAGGATAGCCAAACAGCCACAGTCAGTTCATTCGCGCCAGAAAATGTAAACATGAAAAGTACTAGAGCCAGTCAGAAACAGAAAATACACACTCAGGAGTCATCCTCTTTTGCACCTGTCCAGTAAAGACTCGGATACACAAGATGGTAATAATAGTGAAGACTCAAGTGAGTATGACACTGATACTGGTGAACTAGTTTTTAATTTTCGTTCAAGGGAAAGTAAACATTTTTTAACTCTGTGAAACGAGTTACCTAAAACAGAAGCATTTTTGCTTTAACGGGATATGAACACAAAAACGACCATCCTGTAAGCGTGTAGCATTTTTAATAAAATGTTCCTCACATAATCTTTCTCCTGGTAAATAATCAGAGGATTGCGACTGAATCTCTTCAAGATTCCAAAATCGCATTAAATCTTGACGAATTAAATCTAATTTAGAACCGTTACAAGAAATCACACTATAACGTCAAGAAGTCTGTAGTCTTATCAGTTGATTCAAGTCAGTCAGCAGTTGGTGCAGTTTTGCTTCAAGATAATCATCCAATTTGCTATGCATTTAAAACATTAACGTCGAGTCAGAAACGCATGGCACAGATTGAAAAAGAACTGTATGCCATTGTCTTTGGATGTTTTCGCTTTCATCAATATATTTATGGTAAAATTGTCACTGTTGAAACATATCATCGTCCATTAATTACTTTATCTAAAAAACTTTTTTAGCTGAAGCTCCAACACGTCTACTGAGGCTAATGCTTAGAATACAGGCATATGACTTAAATGTTGAATACACATCTGGTACTAAAATATACATAGCTGATTCATTATCACGCGCAGCTTTACCTGAGTGCAGTGAGGATGAACTGGATGAAGATGTCAAGGTTCATGTCAACATGCGTGTCAAAAACTTACCTATTTCAGAAGAACGTCGTCAGTGGCTTATGAAAGCTACAGAAAATGATGAATGTCTACAGTTACTTAAGCAGTACTATGAACAAGGATGGCCAGATTAAAAGTCAGAAGTCAATAAATTCAATCCCGACTCGTGCTCACACCAGTGTGACGACGAGTATTTTTTTTCGTCGTCTTCACACCACTGGTTTTACTACACCTTTTATATCTTAACGTTAGTGTTGTGATAAGTACAATTATCATAAAAATTAAACAAAAAATTAAAAAAACCCCTACGTTAAAAAAACTTATAATTTAAGGAACAACTCTTAAAAAGTAAAAAATAATCGTCCTTTATCAGTTGTTAGAAAATACCTAGATTTTTACCGAAATATACCTAGATTTTTTTGTAGTGATTTAAAGTCGGGGCGTAACTTGTACACTGTAGCTTTCTCCGTTCTGGTCGAGCAATAACGGCAAATGTCTACTGTCCCGAACCCCGAACAATGATAGCAAAACTAGCAGTGAGACAGCCCCGACTCATGAATCGATCTTCACCATTATTGCTCCATGATAACGCGAGACCTCATACAGCACGAGAAACCGTTTTAACTCTACAGGAACTGCAATTAGAAAGCGTTGGTCACCCTCCGTATTCGCCAGACCTTGCTCCAACGGACTACCATTTTTTTCGTGATTTGGACAATTTTCCGCGTGATAAAAAGTTTTCTTCTCAGAAGGCAGTACAAAATGCTTTCACACAGTTTGTCGAATCTAGATCACCAGAGTTCTATCGCAAAGGCATAAATGATCTTCCTATTAGATGGCAGCAATGTATAGATAATAATGGTAAGTATTTTGATTAAATAAATATGTTAAATTAAAAAAAAAAAAACAATTTCAATTTTTCAGTAGTTGCCGATTTAGGCAATTTCATATTTTAACTCCTATTATTGAAATTGTTCAAATTGCATTTTCCGATAATCCTAAAAACAATTTTTTTTAAATTGTTGATAACAAAGTGAAGATAACATTTTTTTAATTTTCCAACGGGAATTTATTCTAAAATCTTTGAAGAATAGCTCCAAAAAAGGAAAAAAATGTCAGATTTGTTATTTAACAACTATCGCACTTGCAATATTTGTGTTCAAGTAGGAAGAAATTTTTAATTCACTAAGCATAATTAATAGAAAAAACGCGATAAAAATTTTTGACCGCAGGTTATTGCTGAAAATTAAGAATTTTTTCAATTCTTAATTTTCATATTTTATAAGTTTAAATAATAGTTATTGATAAAGTGTCCGAAGTAGGTGTAGCTTGCGCAAGGCAGAGCAATTGTTTCAGGCCGTATTTCATCCCTCTTAGAAAATTATAAATATTGGTCATACAGTTCCGGAAGTTAAGACTTGTTTTTAGAAAATTTCCATCTCTTTTCTTTTTTTAGATTGATAAATCTCAATTGGTTTTTAAGATATTTGTAAAAACTAAACCCTTTTTTTTATTTTTAGTTAATTGTTTATAATATTTGCAATTTTTGCAAGCAGAACTTAATTTTTTTTAAAAAAAATCTTCTACATACCATTCCGAATGGAATGGCATCTCGTTCATATTTTTCGGAGACTGCTGAAAAAAGTTGACCTAAAAGGCACTTGTTGACTAGACTATAATAAGTTTTCTAAAACCTTATGCCTTTAATATCATTTTATCATATCCAGATATGAGACAGAACATCATAGGAGAATTTAAATTCCAAACTTTCTTGTGCATCTTCATGTATCCGGAAAATGCTCTTACATTTTATGAGAACAGTAAATTCGTTTCAAATACGTCATATTCCGAAATAGTTGTCAATTTAATTTTCTTTAAATTTTGATTCGTAACGATTAAAATTATTCAGATCTTTTATGTCCTTACCCTGAGATATAGCAAAATCGGCAGTTCTCTCAGTTCTCTTTTCACGGCAACCATGCCGTCTGGAATACCCTTGTCCTGGCCAAATTAGCTGTTATTTCATGTTATGGTGTCGATAGAGTTAGGTTAATATGTGTAAGCTAGAAGTTATATGAAATATTTTTTATCACGATATTGATTGGATGTTGAATCTGAAATGAAATTTAAGGTGTGAATACCTGTCCTTTCTTTACTTTTCTATTCAAGGATTGGACTACCGCTGATATATCATGGCGCAGGCATTCACTTGCCGTGCACAATGATTGTATTTGAGGCATATTTTCAGCATCTAGAAAATATATTACTGATGTATGTAAAGTTAATTGTTTATGGCTACTACCAAAATGATAAGACTGAATTTCTTGATAACTCTTGACTGTATGATTTTCGCTGTAATCAATGTGAATTATATATTCACCCTCGCGTAGACAAATTTTTCAATACATTTTTAGGTTTTTCGATCTTCTGTAGCTTTTTCAGTAATTCTAATTTTCCTTTCCAAACTTTTTGTTACATCTTGTTTGTGTCCCACTGCCAATATGTCATTTCAATAGAATTATCAAACTCCTGATAGCAAACTACTTTATTTTTTGATGCCAAACAATTGCGATGCAAGCAGTCCACGCTAAACATGTGATAATATAACATTGAAAAAAGATTTACATCAATTTAATAAAACCTCATAGCAAGTAGCAACCCTTTTACTAAATAAAATCGCAACTAAAATTCCTTGTCAACTGTGCAGCACCATCTCAACAAATCCATCAAATAAATCAAAATTACTTACATTAGAACTACATACATACAAAAATTTAGAACAACATACAAATCAAAGTTTTTTGAATTTATAAAATGGTTTTGTTTCTATTACATTTGATGGTAATTTATTAAATATTTGAACGCCTTCATACATTATATTAAGTTTGCCGTAGTTAGTCCTTGGTTTAATTAAACTTATTTGATTTGAATTTCGTAGTGAATGTTTTAGTGTATGTGATTTCTTTGTGAAGGATATATTTGTATGTATTAATCCATTCATAATTTTATATATTAAAATTGAAGTATTATACACATATGTTTGTTTTATACTCATAAATTTAGTTTCTTGGTACAGCTTCACCGAACTTCAACTAATTGGAGAAACTCTTAATGGCTTAGAGTTGAAATTTACTGTTAAGTGCAAGCTGTGTAATAGAATATTTATCATAGGTGGTGATAACTGCAGCTACAATGATTTGTTTATAAATAAGTGCGCAGTTGCAGGTACTATAGCAAGTGGTTGTGGACGTTATCAACTAACAAAAGTAATGTCAGCAATAAACTTGCTTTTTTTGCCTGGAAAGACAAATTCAGAAAAACACGATATAATAAGTGAAAAATGGGAAAGTGTTTCTGTGGAATCAATGAGGAACGCTGCAGAAAAAGAAAGACTGTCCGCGATTTCAAATAATAGAATGAATAAAGGTAGCATTGTAATAATTGACGTTATTGCAGATGGTTGCTGGGGTAAACGCAGTTATAAAAAAATATAATGCTCCCTCTGGTGCAGCTGCTATCGTAGGTAAATACACCAATGAAATTTTATTTTTAGGTGTACGAAACAAATATTGTTTTATTTGTAGTTCTGAAAAAAATAAACATCGGGCTCATAAATGTTTCAAAAATTATGATGGCCCATCGACTAATATGGAAAGTGAAATTATTGTAGAAGGTTTCAAAGAATCAATCTAATTGCATAAATTGATTTATGGTAAAATTATTTCTGATGGTGACTTTTTACTGTGATTAAAAAATGAAAAATGAAAAATTTTGATAACTGAACAGCACGCATTCTTACGATTTATTGCGAGAATTTTAAAATCACCGTCTGTGCTACACATATGATAATACATGACAGAACGCCTGTCAGAAAAAATGAACAATACGTTGGTCTATGTTATTTTGCTTAAAGTGAACTTAAAATATATTAAATGGTGTTTCAACAGACTCGAGTACATACGCAAAATTATTACAGGCTCGGCCATACCAAGACCCGACTATAGAAAAAATTGAATGTTGCAATCATGTGCTTCGTAACTTTTGCAATAAATTACAAGCACTAAGCACGGACACCAAACACAATATAAAGAATAGAAAACTGATAAACAAGAAAAGCGTTTTGTAAACAAGAGCAGTCATTTGTAAAGCCATAAAAAACATAAAAACGGCTCAGACGTTAAATTACTGTTTGACGACATCATGTTGAGTCATCTGCATGGCTTTGGAGACCAATCAAAATGCCGTGAATTCTTTTGCGATAAAATAGGAACAAGCATACCGAATACTGATTTTTTTAAGTGCACTATGGCAAAAAATATGTCTCAATATTCAAAATGTAGCTGGACATGCCCGAAGCTTAATTTACGATATCGACAGCAATGTTGTTGAACGATATAATAGTATTGTAGTAAAACACGTAGGGGGGAAAAATACATTTTTCAAAAAAAAAAAAAAATATCAAACTAGATGCCACGCTGCTCTTGTAGTATTTAATGAAAAAAAGTCAATATCCTGATTATATAGGTCAATGAATAGTGGTTATAGTCCGAGAGGAAAAATAAAAAGGTTGGAACGAAGGATTTACAAAAATGAGAAAAATAAAACTTATAGAAAACCAAGAAAAAGTAACTTCTACCAAAATCAAAAATTTAAAACAAGTGACAAACATTATTGTAGTGATCACCACCCAACAGGGAAACTTCACCACTGATATAGATTTGACACTGGCTCACCACTACCCCCAGATCTAAGCGCAAACGCATGTCCTACTCGTACCGCGTCTAACGGCAGACCGCCCGCTTGGGTGACGTTGACGGTTACGCCTTCTCTCGGGATACATGAGACAATGTATTATATCTACTTAATAGATACAAACACTACAATTATGGCTAAGATTGCTTGAAACCAGATATACCAGAAGTTTTACAGGCTCTCAAATATTTTTTTTTAGAAAGTTTAAAAAAATAGATGCGTAAAGGCAATTTATAGAGCGAGAAACAGTTCTACAAGGTGAAAGTAATGAATGGCTCGAGTTACGTAGATCATTACTTGCAGCATCAAACTTTGGCAAAGTAAAAACGCGGCGCAATGACACAGGCTGTCATGACTTTGTTAGAGATCTGCTTTATAAAAAGAATATTGATCACGTTACATCTGTCAAACATGGAAAAGAAAATGAAAATCTAGCAATAAAAAAATTGAAAGAACAGGAAAATATTAAAATTGAGCCATGCGGTTTGTTCATCGATAAATATATACCCTTTTTAGGTGCCACCCCAGATGGTTTATGTAGAAATGATACAATAATAGAAATTAAATGCCCTATAACTGCTAATAAATTTGTCATTGATGAAAGCGATAAAGGAAAAAAATAACTATATGGAAGGTAACAAAAAATGGCCTACAAATAAACAAAAATCACCAATGGTACTATCCAATTTAAGAACAATTACGCGTGACAAAACGGTCAAAGTGTCTGTTTTCTGTTTGGTCGAATGAGAACACTCTACTTAAAACGGAAGTCATAGTAAGAGACGATCAGTTCTGGTTAGGTAAAATGGAACCAAAGCTACCATCATTTTATCTCGACTGCATTCTTCCGGAGTTAACTGATCGTTTTCCTCGAGGTATGCCAATTAGAAATCCAGCTTACATTGATGAAGCTATTAAAAGGAAAGGTAAATGCAATGAAAATATAAAACCTGCTGAATGTATATCAGAAATACCTAATAAAGATATATCAGAAATGGAAACTGAAAGTGATTATCCCTTTCAGAACGACAAAAAATATTTTGATTTCTATATAAATTCTGAGCAATTTTAAGATTATTGGGAGGTAAAATGACCAGGAAAAATAATGAAAAAAATCCCCCCCTCTTAAATTACACTGAAGCCCCCCCGCACATATGTGCGCTCTGGTTTTCATTTGTGCTAACGCACGATCATGCATGTGGAATAAAGATGCAAATAAAAGTCTCTTTTTGATATATTTACAAAAGATTTATTAAGGGTATTAATAATTTATTCTTTAGTTATTTGTATTACATGTGTATTATCAATTTATTTAGTACACAGCGCTTTGAGATCAAATATTTATCAATTTTTACGTATAAAGTCACGTTACTTAAGAGAAATGTGTTTCTAAATTAATCATTCTTCATAAAATTATCAAATAATATATATCAGAATCAAACAAAAATATTTTCCTCCGAACAATTATTTAAAGTAATAACATTTCACAATCATTTTGACTTAAGTATGGTAAAAAAAATACAATTTTGGTTCCTCGAAATGCACAACTATACGTTGCATTTTGTGCATCTTACTTTCGTTGTAGAAGAGCAGCTTTCTAAACGATATTCCCTGCCCTTTGATATGTCATCTGGTATAGGTAAATGGCCAAATTGATCGAAACGCTTATCAAAGGACGGGGGTAAAGCTGGTCTATATCTTTTGTATGGCCTCTCAACAAATGTAGAGATCTTCCAATGCATTTCGATAACTTGCGGCAGCGCAGTTCATAAGAGCATCAGCTAAATCTACTCGAAACCACAGCTAATTTTTGGTTTTAGTTCTATTTAAAGCACGTGCAACCTTTATTATCTCCAAGCGCTTACCACCGCAAGGCCCAAGAAATGGTTCAAAACTTTTAACGTCCATTTCTTTGCCTTTCGTTACATCCTATAATATTCAACCAACTGGTTTAGGACATCCACCCCACCCATGTTTGGTATTTGATTAGTAATCAACTCCAATCCTCATACCGGTTCGCCAGTACATGTTAATTCGTGGATAAGGAACACAGCTCATTAGTAGAAATATGCCGAACAACGTGCTCGTCTCTTGAGCAGACTTCTTTAAAGTTGAGCCTATTTTACGCAGATAGTATAAATTAGTGTATGTGGCCAGATTATCAAAGAAATTACAATTTCTACGTACTGCAGTGGTGTCTTTACTTTTCTGGGTACAGGAGGAGAGGGGTAGTTATAAGGAATATCAGTAAAATTAGCAACTTTCCATATCCTTGAGCATTTTTTTTGTGTTGTATGACAACTTGTGCTTTCGGAGGTACAAGAATTTACAAGTGGTGGAGGTATGTTTTCTTGATTTGTGGTTTGTAGTTCAGTTAAGGGGATATTTGAATCTGAGTCTCTGTCACTTTGGAAGTCACCTGGTTGATCATGTACTGGTATATCTTCATCTAACAGTCGAGGAACAGAAATAGTAGGTTCCCTCTCCTCATCCGATATCTCAAGATCTGATTGGCACCCATTTTTAAACAATTCTTCCACTACATTGAAATCTAGAGGCCGACCTAGTTAATAGAAAATAAGACATTAGTCACGTTTTTAGAACAAATATGAACGACAACGCACGATCGTGCATTTGAAATTTGAAGACGAGTTTCAATATGTAGAACTAATAATTTTTCAAGATGAATTCAAGGTTACAATAGCGTAACAATTAAACTATTTATGAATATAAAAAACATAATGAAATTTTAAGTTTAAAATAAAAATTTATGTACTTACTCCGACCAGTGTCATCAACGAACACAACGTCCATCTTGAACGCGTCACAACACTTTACTGCTTACTACTAGCTCAGCCCAAACATTGTTACAATATAGCTAGATTAACGGACGAACGATCGAAACCGTTTGCGCTCAATGAAATAAAATTTGGCGTTTGTTAGAATTTTTTAAACCTTAACGCACGATTAGTACTGTACGTTCTGAAAGGGTTATGATGATTTAAATAATCGCCGTAACGATAATGATAGTCCATCTTGCAGTCGCTATTTAGATTTTCAAAATTTATGAAAAACTAGCGACTCACCCTCGCTCCGCTCGGATTTTTCGGTGAGATATTTTCCCGCAGTAAAAAGTATCCTATATGTTGACCCGGATAACCAGCTATCATCACACCGAATTTCATCAAAATCTGTACAGTGGTTTTCTCGTGATGCGGTTACAGACAGACAGATAAAAATTCTAAAAAATATAGATTCGGCCTCTGTATCGATAATAAAGACTATTTCAATAAGATTTTCCAAAAATATTTAATGTACAGATTCGACTTAGAATTTTATTATACATATGTATAATAGAATGCTTGTAACTTTAGTACATTGTAATAAAGTGAAATAAATAATAAATAATTATATATATAATTCGTTTCATGAAAATATTATAACTATCTATAGTTTTATTTATTTTTCCCATCTCAAAACTTTATTAGAGTGCATTCTTGAACAAAAACTATTGTTAGAACAAAAATATTATTTTATTATGTGCCTTAACATTGACATGAACTAAAATGTATTAAAATTATTTTTAATTTATTACCCAAAATTATTTTAGGTATTAAAATGGCCAGTTACTGATTGGTTTACCCTACCTAAAATAAACAATAAATAATTATGTAACTTTGTACCTTTTTCCAAATAAATAAAATAATAATAAAATATTTGTGTTTTCGTTCCCCAGTGAACATTACTCTTTTTTTTTTTTTATGAGATTCAGTGACAAAGGAGCAGACAGACCACCTGATGGAAAGCAGTACCCGTCGCCCATAACACCTACGGCTCATGCACTTAGGTTTTAGGTAACAAGAATACAGAACCGTCGGTACGTTATCACTGTGAGGACTAAGATGATATGCCTCTTGCCTGTAATTGCGTTGGCTACCTTATCCTTCAAACCGGAACACAACAATGCAATCATTGTTGCTTGGCGGCAGAAATAGATAAGGGGGTGGTACCCATCCAGTCGGACTCCTCAGGCTTGACAGAGTCCTACCACCGGTAAAACTCTGCCGGATCTATAAGTTCTATGGTCTGTGTTTTATGACATGCGCAATATTGTGTTTCAACTTTTATTCCATAGATGCCGCTAGTATTTATTACGATTTTTTCTAGAAGTGAGGTGGGGAAGGAAGGAGCCGAATGTTGAAGGTCACTTGCTCGGGGGATGGCCTTAAAGTATTAGCTTACTTAAATCTGAGGCCGTACGTAAATAGCATAGTTTGTTTAGAAACTGTAGGTAAAATAAAATGAGGGGCTTTTTGCATCCCGTAGCGCACTGAATACAAGGAATTTATGCACGGTTTGTAGTGTTGGGAACAAAAAATGTCGATTTATAATTGAATATAAATGTACCGAAAAGAGGCTTCATGTTTGTTTTCCATAAAAAAAATTTACGCAAAAAAGTTTTTTGCACTCAACACATTCAGTAAGAATTTTTTTTACTTTTTCTCTGCCTCCCGACTTGATAAAAACGTCCGGAGTTTTTCGTAACATCTAGTACATTTCCTCTTCTTTTGTCTTTATTTGAAAGCGTGTTTATTTTTGTTGGTCCCGGTTCTAAAAAGATAAAAATTAGTATAAAAACAACATACTAGGAAAATAAAAAAATCTGACTGTTTTTTTTAAATGAGTAAAAAACTTTCACATGCTAGCGTCCAGTCAAGTTATTCATTAGCTTATAAAAAATAGAATTTACCGGTATCTACATACATTCAAGTCCTTTCCTATAAAAGCTTTAATAATTTTCTCTACAAATTCTCTTTTGGTCATTTTTTTCCGTCTTTTATTATAAATTGTAAACGATCCGGGCATTAATAATCGCTGTCCCAAATATTAGCTCCATTATCACATTCTTCCACCATACGATTCCTTTTTTTTATGTTGTATAGTAGGATTACATTTAGTCGCTGAAATCTATGCTCTTTTTTGTTTTATTGTATGTGAGAACACATCCTGGTTTTTTAATAGATTTGTTTGTACCTCTTTTCTTTTTTCCTGTATCTATTAGGTGGTCGTCATGATTTTTACATGTGGTTAACATCAAAACAGATCTTTTATCTACCCACTTTATTAGTTTTACTCCTTTTCTTTTCTAATTTTTCCTAAAATCTGGCCCTTCTTTGTCTTTGAGAGGGTAACAAACTTTAGCAAACTTCTTCTTTTTAATTGTACAGTTCCACACAAAAAGGTTTTCTGTAATAGAAGTTTTTCTGCTAGACTTACCGAAGTAGAGTAATTATCTACTATTACAACTCTTTCTTTATCTGTTAGATTTCTCATCAATCTTAATACTATATTTTGACCGTGATCGACTTCTTTTTTTAACCTTTTTTTCCTGTATATACTTCCACTTGGTAGGTACAACCTTCGGGAGTGCAAAGCTTATAAAATTTTACGCCTTATCTATGAGGTTTATTTTTGACATATTGGCGAAAACCTAATCTTTCTCTTTAAGGTACCACAGTCACATCAATTACTGTATATTTCCCTGGCTTTAACACAGACTGTAAATTTTCAATGATCATTGATAAAATATTTCTGATGTTGTGCAGTTTGTCAATTTCATCATCATTTGTGACATCACTAACATGCCAATTTATAACAGCAGCAAAAATGAGACAGATTTTTGTCCAGCAACACGATCGGGCGGTAAGCAGAGACAGAATCCGCTGGGCGCCCCACCTTTCTGAGGAGGACTAATCTGCCTGTCTTCCACCGCTGTGGAATTAAAGCTTGAGCCAGACAGGCAGTATATAGTCCTCTCAACTCTTGACCGAAGCTGTCCATGGTCAGGGCCAGTACTTTCCCGGGGATTCCGTTCAACCCCAGGGCTGTCTTCTTTGCTGCCAGTCGCGACATTGCTCGAGCAAACTCCTCTTCCGACACTGCTGGAATTTCTTCCTGATCATTTGCGTTAGCACTAGCCATCGGATGCGGAACCATCGGAGGCGGCGTGAACTCCTCCCTGTGAGGAAACAAGTGGGACACCGCCTCTCGCAAGACGTCAGTTGATAGCGTCTGCGTCAGTGGGGGAGCCCAAGGACGGAGCTTGTTACGCACCATCCGGTACGGCGTCCCCCACGGGTCCCTATCCAATCCCTCCAGCATCTCTTCCCTGGCACTCGTTTGCGACGTCACGATCGCCACCTGCAGGAGCCTTTTCGCCTCCGTGTATTCGGCGTAGAGCCGGTCTTCTGCCTCTAAATCTCTACGCACTCTCCGCCGATGGTGGGTGTACTGGCGTCTCGCGCTCACGCAGTTCTCGCGTAATCGCGCGATTTCCGCCGACCACCAGTACACCTGTCTTGAAGGGCGACGCCCGGAACGAGGCATGCACACGTCGCACATCCACGTCAGGGTCCGCTGCACCCACTGAGCAGCCTCCTCCACTGACCCCCTACTACGCGGCAGCCAGGATGCTATCAATGACGCTTCCTCCAGCAGCCCTCTGTCTATGTGCCTCAATTGCCACCGGGGACCCTCCTCTCCCGAGTTTCGACTGGAGCCTGGCGGCACCGCCGGATGTGTGGAGACCTCAAACAAGATGTAGAGGTGGTCCGAGAGAGTCTCCACCTCACCCAGCACTCGCCAGCCCTGAACACGGCGCGCTAAGGCCTGGACCTGCCCTGCCGTCGCACGCACGTGTTGGCCGTCCCTCGGTTTAGGACGGTCAAATTATTGGCAATGACCCATTCCTCGAGCAGTCTGCCCCGCACGTCCGTAACCCGTGAGCCCCACAAGCCAGACTTGGCGTTCAGGTCCCCCGCAACGATGAGGTTCCCGGCATGAAAGTTTCGAGTGAACCCCGTCACCTCGTCCAAGAACTCCTCGAACTCTGCGACTGACCGATTAGGGGAGAAGTAGACCCCAACGACCGTCATGTCACCCAGCAGTGCCGCGACACATCCCGAACACTTCACAACACGCGTAAAGGGCGGGGAGCCCGCGGCGACCTGGGAAACGACGGCCACCAGTCCATCGTTATCGCCCGCCCAGTTAGCACGCGACGGGACCGAGTATGGCTCCGCAACGACTGCCACTTTCACCGACCACTGCACCAGGCTTTGGACGAACAGGTCTTGGGCTCTGGCACAGTGGTTGAGGTTCGCCTGGAGGAACTTCGAGGCCATTATTGGGTCTCTACCGTTCGATCCTGCGCGTCCCGTGGACTGTACTCAGTCGGCGCTACTTTGCCAGCTGGAGCCACCTTTCTTCTCTGATTTTTGCCTGGGGCCTCCGAACGACTACATGCCGCTCCTCCCACCATATGACCCGCAGGCTTCTTCGCCGCCTCACAGAGCGCGCAATGTGGAACAGCAGAGCGCTGTGCCTTTTTGTGGCCCTGCTGCCCACATCTAAAGCATAGTCCACTGCGATCGACTCTTCCCGTGCAGTTCGCCGCAACATGGCCCAGCTCCTGGCACTTGAAGCATCGCTGGGGTCGCGTCTGCAACAGCTGGACACGCGCAGATACGAACCCCACCAAGATTCGACCACCTTCCACCACCTTGGCAGCGGCCATCGGACAACGGACCCAAGCCGTCCCTAGCCCAGTTCGGCCGCGGCGGATTTCTCCCGTTTTTACGGCTATCGACGAGCAGCCGCCCACTCTGCTGATAGCCTGGGACAATCGTCCGGCGTCACCGAATCATCCAGACCGACGACACGAATTTCTGCGCATTTTTTCGGCCTGGACACCCTCACTTCTTCGTCGACCGGCACCCCTTTGATCTTTTCAGCCAGAGCATCTGCCTTATCGGCACTGTCCCTGCCAGGCAGCTCTAGCATTATGGCCACGGTGGCTGCTACCATGAATCGAAGATCCACGATACCCATGTCCTCCAGGCGAACTTCCCGCTTCACCCTAGCGAACACTTCGCTGTAGGTTAAGTGGTCCGTTGCCCCCGGCTGTAACTTTAGAACCACCGCCGCCGATTTGGGTGGGCGCAGCTTAGGCGTTTTGGGCTTTGTTTGGGCTTTGTTGCTCTGGCTGCTTTTTGGCACCCTCCTTCTTCTTGGAACCCTTCCTCACCACCACGTTCCACCCCTCTGACAGAGTGGTGGGGGCAGGAGGCAGAGGACGAGGGTTCTCCGATGCGGCCGGTTGGGACGCACTCTCCTTTTTAGGCTTCGTTTTCTTCTTCCCTTTCTCCGCAGGGGCAGGGTTAGCTGGCGCTACCAAAGTGGTGGTGGCGGCTACCGTCTCTGTTGGCTTGGATGGCCTTTTGTTCTTCGTCTTATCGGATGCGAGCGGGGGACGAATGCGCTGCTCCGGCAGAAGCCGACCTTCTAGTGACTCCAGTCGGGCGTTTAGCATATTGCCCACCTGGACCATTATTGAGCGCGCTAGCTCATCAGCACCCGGCACGTTGGTGGGAGATGGCGTTGGTGGTCTCCGCTCCGTCTTTGCCTTCTCCATTGCCTCCTTCATAGATGCGATGTCTCTACGCAACTCTGCTAACTCCGTCTGCAGTCGGGCATTGCTTGCCCGCAGTTGTGCCGTCTCCTCCGTGGCAGTGCGCTGAGCAAGGACATGAACTGCTGCCGCGATTGAGCTCGTCGCCTGCTTCAGGGCCTTGACGAGGGGCCCCTTAAGATTTTTGGACTTGCTGGCCACTTTGTTGATGACCTCCAGGTTATCGGCCACCAGCATGTGCAAGTCAGTGGCCAGCACTCCATCACTGTGCTCCTGTACCGACTTAAAGGATATGTCGGAGAAGCGGGAGCTCGATCTCGTGTTCACATCCAGTGCAAACTCTTCAATCTCTCGCGCCGCCTGCAGCTTGAGCTCTTCCTTATGTGCCTCATTGGAGGCTTTCTGCTCTGTCAGACTGACAAAGTGACCGGTCGTGGCACACCTATTCATTGCTTTAGTGGCCCACATTTTGGCCTTAGGCCTGTCTTTATCCTCCTCGGAAGAAGCCGACAAGTTCATGGGATTCCGAGGTCTCTTTCTCATATACTGAGATCTGGCAGTGCCCCTATCTGATCTCATCGAGCCCACGCTTTCTCCTTCTGATCCTGAGCCTGCCCAGAATCTCCCGCCCTGCGAAGACACGGAGCTCCGTCTGGACATCGCGCTTTCCCCTAGCTGAATACGGGTTAGCACAATTTGCGGCTGCCTTGCCGCAACAACCTTCTCTGCGCCTTTATAATGCGCAACAGAAACACCTCCCATCTCAGGCCGAACGCCAGCACCGCCAGTCGCTGGCACAACATCATCTCTGCCTGTCGCAGGCTCAACCTCTTCTCCGCCCGTCCCGGGCACATCATTTTGGGTTTTGTTTTTGTTTTTACAGTTATCCATTTTGATTCCCACGAGTATGGGGGAAGGGTGGGTCCATCTGCACATTGCCCCCTGTCTGCAGATAAGCCTTCGCGTAACCCGCTAGAGTGTCTGGCAACCAACCTAGCTTTACATTAAATAACATTATCAAGTTTCTTAATTTTGAATACCCACTTACTTCTTATGATGTTTTGATTTTAAGGTATTTGACACACCGTCCATGTATTGTTTGCTTTTAGGGTCTCAAGTTCTTGTTTGACAGCTTCTTCCCACGGACAGGCATCACTTCTCTGCATGGCTTCCCTATAGGTTCTTGGTTCTGTGTCTGCAGTATAAACATTTTGACAAGTATAGAATTGTGGTGGCTTTCTGACACGTGTACTTCGACGAGGTGGAGCTGGCTGTGGCTCATTGTCAATATCACATTCAGTATACTCATCACTTGTTTCTTCAGGTTCATGTAAGCTATGATGGTCTTCATCTGTGTTCTGATTTGTAAGGTTTGAGTCACTCATAACCTCTTCTTCAGAGTCATGCTTGTTATCAACAGCAACTGATGTTTCATTGTTGTGCATTTCTGTTACAGATTCTAAGTTTACTCTTTCTCATTGATCTTTCATGACAGGTTTCAAGAATGAATCCCTCTTCACTAACACTTCATTTTTTGCTGGATAGAATATCCTATAACCTTTCACATTTTCTCCATAACCTAGCATAATTCCTGTCTTTCCTTACGAATCCCATTTTCTTCTTTTTTCTTTTGGGATATGGACAGACACAAGTGTACTAAAAATTTGCAAGTTACTGAGGTCAAAACGTTTATTTGTCCATATTTCATAAGGTGTTTTAGGGTTTATTACTTCTACCTGTTCTGTTTAGAACATATGCTGCAGTGTTTACTGCTTCAGCCCATAATTTCTTAGGAAGACTCTTGGTACACAACATTGATCTTGCGGCTTTTGTCAGGGTTCATATCTCCCTTTCCACTTTGCCATTCTGTTGTAGACTTGATGTACTGTACCCCGCTGTGAGAAAAATTTGACACAGTCTTATTAATAAATTCTAAGCCATTATCACTTCTAAAGCTGATTAGCTTGTTACCTGTGATATTTTTGCTCTGTTTATGAAATCTTTGATGCAATTTATCACTTTTTCCTTCCTTTTAATGAAATATACAGTTCTATAACATGAGTAATCGTCTTTTGATATTAAAAAATATCTTGATTCTCCAACAGATCTTTTCTCCATGGGACCGCAGACATCGGCGTGTATTAGCTCACATGTTTTCAACGTTTTTCTATCGGTGGTATTAAAGGGCAATCGGTGTGCTTTTCTCCCTATACAGCCTTGACAATATTCAAGAGACTCGTCAGATACTTTGATGTTGTTTGCTAATACGTTCTTTACATGCTGTATATTTTGATGCACAAGTTTTTCATGCTACTCGATTAAGCTTGATTTAACTACTGTTATGTTTGCAAAGCCGCATGTATATCGAACGTCAAAGATATATACTGGTCTATTTCCGACGCGATTTGCCACCGCACGTACTTTATTTCTCTTTAAAAACTTATAAATGTTTTGATCTGTCACATCAATCATTTGTTATTTTGAAAAGGTAAGTTACACATTTTATTTTCTAAACATATTTCACATTGAACATAATCATTTTCAATATTGTTTGGCAAACCATTTAATACCTGATTAACACATAACTCTTTAATCATATAAAAGTTTGTATGAGCAAAAATTCTATGCCATTTTTCTTTATTTGTCATGTTTGGAGTATTACATGTGTATGACTCTGAATCTATTTTCTGACTAACTTGACCTACCAATTCAAACTATTTATTTTTTATGAAAGCAACAGTAATTAAAACATTTTTAGAATCAAAAATTTCAGCATTATCATGATTAAACACTACCTGATTATTTTGAAATTCAATACTAGACACACTTAAGAGATTTTATTTCATGTTAGGTACATAGTAAATATTTTTCATATTTATAATTTTCAACTTTACCTTAAAATGCATTACAATATCACCTATTTTATTTGCTTTTAAAGAAAAACCATCACCTACTTTTATATCTACTGGATCTTTTAAAATTTTTGAATTACAAAAGTACTTATCATTGTTCACAATATGATCTGAGCAACTACTATCTAAGAGCCATTTTAGTTCCTCAGAACTTGACGAAGCGACTGACATCACCTCAACAATAAAGGTGCTTGGAGTAGAGTCCTTATTCACTGAAGCATTTCCAGCAACTTTACTATGATGACCTCTTGAATAATATCCTCTGGAATTTGATCGACCTCTTGAACGACCCCTCCAATTTGTATTTCTACGGTTACTACTATAGCCTCCTCTTGTAGAATTATTGAGACGAGGACAATTTCTTTTCATATGTCCTGGCTGGTTACATCCAAAGCAAATAAACATACTCGAATCCTTCCTTGATTGCATGCCATATGGTTTATTTGACATAGAGTTAAATGACTGTAGGTTTTCTTCACTATTGCTCGAGTATTTTTTTCTTTGTTCTAATAACAATTTTGTTTTTATATATTCAACTGACTTTTCCGTCTCTGGCATTGCATCTATAATATCCACAATATGGGAGTGACTTTCTCGTAAGGCCAACAACAGGTAATTCAATTTATCTTCTTTTGTAACGTTTTTTCACGTCTTCACCTGCGTTATTTTAACTCATTTATTAGCGTTTTAAATTTGTTAAAGAACTCCGTTGGTGTTTCGTTATTTTTCATTTTGAGTTCTAATAATCTTCATTTACATAAAAGTTTATTTGCGCTGCTCTTTGCCAAGTACGTTGCATCGAGTTTTCTTATCATATTTCTGGCACTACTCTTTGTAATGATTAACTCCAATTGAGAATTATTTACGTTATTTACGATGTAATTTTTTGCTTTCAATTCTTCTTGATTTCAATTGTTTTCTTTAATTGTATCTAGTCTCTTCTCATTTTCAATCACTTCGTAGCAATTTTTCATTTGTAGAAATAATTAAATTCTATATTTCCATTTGTCATATCCTGTACCATCAAATACTTGCAATTGTATTGAAAAATCTTTTTCTTATTCTGCGGCCATTTTGAATGCAATCCTTAGTGTGAACTTCTTGTTTTCCAATTAACCACGCTAGGCTACCATGTTAAATAAATAAAAAGATGCACAACTTCAATTGATTCTTTAATTTTATAGTTTTTAAGCTTTTCTTAACAATATTTTAAACTCTTTTACTTTTACACTTTTTTGTCGCCACGATGCCGTTTCTCAATGACTATCATAGACTATAAAAGCAATATTTTATTTTAAGATACAACTACAGATAATAAAAACGAAACTACTTGTGTTGCCAACAATAAGATGCAAAATCATTATTTCAGCAATAAAAAATGTATTTTTCTTTAGTAATTGCAGGGATATGTCTTTTAGAGGAATATCTTCATCTGACTAAGTTCAGATTCAGTTCTCTGTTTTGGGTGGTTTATCCGGTCTTCTTCAGATAACTCTAAATCTTGGTCACTCTCTTCATAATATGGTATATCATTTTCTTCTGCTGATGAACTAGATGATTCAATTCTCTTCCTTTTGTTATTTACAATTTTTGCTATTTTCTTTTTATTTGTAACTTTCTTCGTTTCTTCAGCTATTTTCTTTTTCATTAGGTATTTTTTTTTTGTCTCTCTTTTATTCTTTTGTTTTTCTCTTCTTCCTTTTGTTTCTTTTCATTTTCTTTCTTGATCATATATGCTATCCAACTCTCACCAATGATTGCCGAAAGAAGACGTTCCTTACTATGCCTTTTTTTCATTTCTGGTTCTGGCCAAAATAAAGCACGTTTAATGGCCGATAGAATATTTTCATTCATTACATTTGGTGGCTTTGAAAGCATGAGTTTTGATATAGTGTCATTTGATTCAGAATTATGAACTTTATAAGGAGTAGTATACATTTCCAAGCAGGCAATATCTTTTGACATCGTTTTCGTTTCTTGACATCGTTTACAGATCCCTGTTGGGGTTTTTTAATAGATGGGACAAATGGTCGACAAAAAGCAGATTTAGTGCTGCAGTGTCTGCGACATTTAAACGAGTCAAATATAAGCGTAGTCGGCCTTACTTTTGATGGATGTTCATCCAATATGACAATAGCAAAACTATTGGGTTGTAAATTACATCGTTGCCGATTCTCTCGATTTTTGTAGAAAAAATTGAGAACTTCAAATTTCAAAGATTCGTTAGCTACAACTAAATTTATACGTATTTTCAATAATTTGTTTGACGTTTTAAATTCTCGAAACTTAAAAAACTTTGGTTATAAGCACCCACTTAAGTAACAAAAAAACAATCATGAATTTTTGGAAAAGGCCGAAGAATACATTAAAAGACTGCGAACTTCAGAAGGAGATTTGTTGACTAATAGTGATAGAAGGACAGGATTTCTTGGTCTTTTAGTATGCATAAAAAATTCAAAGGCTCTGTTTCAGCATTTGATCGAAGAAGATAGAATCAAGTTTATGTTAATGTACCGATTTAGCCAAGACCACCTTGAATTATTCTTTTGTAATGTACGGGCTCATGGTGGGTGTAACAACAACCCTACTTCACGGCAGTTCCAATCTTTTTATAAGAAATTATTGACTCACGTTGAAATAAAAATTGCAATACTGGTAATTGTGTGGAACGGGAACAAATTTCGATTCTGAATTGTTTTTCGGCGATTCAAACGATTAATGTTACTATACAAGGTTCTCTCTCTTATGATGATGATGCAGATTGTAGAGAACTCAATATAAGCAGTGTCCGTGATTTCGATGATTTTTGTAGAACATTGCCACAAATGACAGAATTTTGTGATCAAATAATCAAATATATAGGCGTATATGTTGTAACAGCAATACAAAAACAAATTAAATGCGATGAATGTAACAGTGTGTTGGTATTACAAAAACCAGATATAGATCGTACATATGAATTGGTGGTTTTTGAAGATGAAGGCGGTCTTGTTTATCCCACTAAAGATGTTATTCAGATTTGTAAAGTTCATCACCGTTCACCAGTTTGATCAATCTCCAATGGAAAATCATTTAGTTAACTTAATTAAGGCAGTCGCCAGTACATACATGAATGTGCGTTTTTATTATTTGACTAAATATATAAAATCTACTTTGACAAAGAGACAATTGTATAACAAGCTTATTTTGTTTCAAAGGCAATAAAAACATACTTTTGTACTCATATTGGTTTTTTTTATTCAATATCCTCAATGTTCCTGAATACAAACTTGCTTTAATGACAAATGACAACGACAGTTATAAAAATCAACTTAAAAATAATCAACAATTCGAAATTAAACTTAAAATAACTTAAATTTCAAACAGGTACTCATTAATATACACATATTACAAAATCTACATAGATTTTAAGAGATTTAATGTTATGTTAAGTCGAACAACTTAGTGTGAAACATTTAATTATAATTGTCTCATAGGGACACAGTGAAGACGAATAAAAGGCTTCTCGCTTGGCTTGATACGTTTTAATAATTTATAGTTTTACATATAGGCAAATTGGAATCAAAATTTCACTATTCGCTTTGACAGTTTGAGTAGAAGTGAGGACGTTGACAAGCAGTGGCACACTTATATTTGTCCATACGCCTAAAAAGTTAAGATAGCAATAACACTCCTACAACTTATTGCTAACTTCATGTTGAGCTTTAACATACTCCCCGCCGTTGAAAACGTCAGTTTTTAACATCTTCATCAGGAAGAAGAGGACATAGGCGGACTAGAGGGCGCCGATAGTATCCCCTTGCAGTAGAAACGTCAGCCACACGAGAAATGTTGTCGGGGCCTGGAAACAATTTTGCTACTCGGCCAGTGGCCCAACACAGCGGAGGGAGCGAATCTTCTTGAAGCAAAACTAAATCGCCAACTTTCAGACTGCCCTTGTTGGTCTTCCATTTTGTGCGCAATTGCAATTCTGAGATGTACTCCTTTTGCCACCTCTTCCAAAAATGTAGTCTCATCTTTTCTAGGCGATGGTACCGGCTCAGGTTGTTCTCACTCTTGTATTCCAAAGTAGATGATGGAAGGTATTTCAGCGGTCTTCCAATCAGAAAGTGCCCCGGGGATAGGAATAGAAAATCGTTGGGCGAGGAAGATAACGGACATAGAGGACGACTGTTTAGGATGGATTCTACTTGTGCAAATAAAGTGGAAATTTCCTCAAAAGTCAAATGGGAATTTCCCATGACACGCCTTATATAAAACTTCGCAGACTTAACGCCAGCTTCCCAAATACCGCCAAAGTGAGGAGCGTAAGACGGGGTAAACATGAATTTAAAGCCTTCCTGAGCTGCAAAGTCACTAAAATAAGCTGAATGCTGTTTAAGAAATACACTTAATTCTTTAGCAGCCGCAACGAAATTGCGCCCGTTGTCGGAAAATAATTCCGCTGGCCGACCTCAACGAGAAATAAATCTGCGCAAAGTCATTATGAAAGCATCTTTAGAAAGATCGCTTACAGTTAAATTATCTTGTAAATCTTGTGAAGCATCAACAACTAAACTTAAATTACTTTGAAATTTTCTTAAATTGAAACATCCTTTCTTTAATTCTGAAGTTACATTGTTTTTAATAAAAAGTAATTCTGACTCGTCATTAAAACCTGTCATAAGATCATCCACATAAAAGTCCTTTTGTATAATAGTCTTTATCAGCTTATCCTCACACTCTTCCCCTAGCTGTACCAAGCACCTAGTGCTTAGATAGCTCGCACTAGCCGTACCATAGGTGACAGTATTTAACCGCATTGTTTTAATAGGCAAATTTTCACTATCTCGCCATAAAATTAGCTGAAGGTTTCGCTGATCGCTAGCAACATTGACCTGCCTATACATTTTTTCAATGTCGCCTGAGAGAACATACTTGTAAAGCCGAGCCCTTAACAAAATAGCGAAAAGTGAATCTTGCACGTTTGGGCCTACCAATTGTAAGTCATTTATAGAACAGCCTGAGGAGGATGGAGCCGAGCCATCGAATACCACTCGAAGTTTAGTGGACTCACTAGAATCCTTTATGACAGCATGATGGCAGAGAAAGTAAGATGGGTTCGGAATAACAGTGCAAGACTCAGAAAGATGCCCTAGATCTTGATATTTTTTAATAAATTGTGTATACTGTAATTTTAATTCAGGGTTCCTTCTGAACCGCCGCTCCATGTTCAAAAATCGTTTTTTTGCTAATGAATACGAGTCACCTATACAATTTGGCGATTCGCGCAAAGGTAAACGAACACACAATCTACCATTTTTCTCTCTCACCGTATTCATTAAAAAATATTTTTCACATGCTGCCTCGCTATTCACTTAATATAGACCTTTGGGGAACTTCTTCTAATTCCCAAAATTTAGCTAGTTGATAATCTAGTTGGGGTTTCTTAAAAGAATCTGGGTCCTTAGATAATGATACGTAATTAGAATATGTTTTATTTGTTGATTTATTTAGTTTCTTGTTAAGACTACATTCATTGGTTATAATATTCGAACTTATATCGCTAAACTTACCACCGATTAACCAACCTAACTTAGAACTATGCAGTTTGGGCTTATCTTGACCCAGTGATTTTTGCTCACTTCCTATCACATCTCAGAATATATCCGCTCCTAGAAGCACATCAATAGGTGCGGATTGGCCGAAACCAGGGTCAGCTAGCAATAAATCCTTAGGTATATTTAATTGGTTCGGCTCAATGGGAAACCTTGGTAGTTTTCCCGTTAAACAATTCAAAATCAAGCAAGAAAATATAATTTTAAAATCATTTATAGATGTTCGGGCTTGTAATTGGACAACACAACTTTCGTTCACTGTGTTAGTAAGACGATTACTTCCAATACCAATAACATTAAGAGAAATAGGAATCGTATTTAGTGATAATTTTCGTTGTAATTTTTTTGTAATAAATGATGACTGACTGCCTGAATCCAGCAAAGCGCGCGCTTGCATTATCTCTTTAGTTACTGGATTCACAATTTGAACTAGGGCAGTAGACAACAGAATTTGGCTATTTTCACTTGAGACTTCCCTAGTAAAATTGACAATAGAAGTAGATTCTTGCGTCTTAACTAAATTAGCTGATGTAATGGAATTGGTATGCAGCAACGTGTTATGACGTTTCTTACAATGTCTGCACGGGCCCATGTGGCACTTACTTACATAATGATCCCGTCTTAAGCAATTTGAACATAATTTATGCTTAGCAACAACCGATAACCTATCCTCTATACCTTTAGATAAAAAACTGGGACACTCATATATTTTGTGATTTTCGCTACATATAATACATGCATTCGGTGACTTTTCAACAGATGCAAAGGATTTAACATTTGGTAGATGTTTGTTAGGAGCGTGATGAAATTTTGAAGTGCTTTCTTTGTTTTGATTTAATGATTCTAAAATGTCAGCACGAGTGATCAAGAATTTTTTAAATTGATCTAGGGTAGGATAATCATCATAACAACTACGATACTCTTCCCACTTAATTAAGGTTTGACTGTCAAGCTTAGAAGACAACATAAAAATTATTAAAGTATCCCATTGATCAGTTGGCTGACCTAAATTAGAAAGGGCGCACAAATTTTTTGTTACATGATCAACTAAATATCTTAAAGAGCTTTCAGATTCACGGGTGAATTGTTGAACGTTAAAAAGAGATTTAAGGTGATGGTTTATAAGTAATTTTTTGTTATCATAGTGATCAAGAAGTAACTGCCACGCATTTAAATGGTTTGCAGATGATACTTCAATATTAGAGACTATGCGCAGTGCATCGCCCTCAAGGTAAGACAATAAATAATGAAATTTTTGTATCATAGGAATGCGATGATTATTATGAATAATATTGCGAAAAGTATCACGGAACTCGAGCCAGCGAAAATATGATCCGTCAAATTTTGCAATTTGCAATTGAGGCAATTTAATAGAATCACTGAGGTCGAAAGAACATTGAGCGTCCTGAAGTAGAGATTGGCGTCGCTTTTGTTCTTGCTCAACTATTTTAACTTCATTTTGACTTTCGATTAAACTTTTTGCCATGGCTGTACACAAAATTAACTCTTGCTCAATGTGCTCCCGCTCATCTAGCTCTTCCTCCAAACTATCTGAGTTTAATAATTCTATTTGACTTTGCAGCTCATCAAACTTAGCAGATAAACTTTCAAATCTACCTAGCTTTAAAGAAAGTTCAGCAAATTCAATTGATGTCAATTTAGACTGCTCTGTGATTTTATTAATATAATTTTTAAACTTAGTAATTTGACCCTTAATTGAACTTCTTTTAGTAATCAAACTCTTTAAATTTGAAGATATGTCTAGATTTTCACCTTTTCTCATCATTTTTAATTTTTAATTATTACACACAATATATTAATAGAAATACAACAAAAACACGCTTTTAGAAATACGAATATTGAGTAAAATGTAACACTATAACTTAATATGTATTATACTTAATTCGACAAAATGATTCAAAATGAACGCAAATAATAAAATGATTCGGCTTACGTCCCTCACTTGACGATAGATAGGTTAGGTTAGCTCCTTAGCGTTGCGACTGAGAAAGCTCACATTTATTTTCAGGAAGCTAAGAAATGTGGTAGATTTTCAATGTCAAAAAACAGTATACTATGCTCTTTGTCAATCCGTTATATCATACTGCATTACGTGTTGGGGTGGTTCTGCTAAAACGTTAATGTTGAGAGTGGAAAGGGCCCAGAGAGCAGTTTTAAAAGTTATGTCCAATAAGCCAATCTATTTCCCTACGACGGATTTATACGCTCTTAGTAATGTACTATCCGTAAGGAAACTTTTTGTTTTACAAACTGTTCTTCGTAAACACACTGAGCTTCCTTATAACCCCAGTATATTATGCACTAAACGCAGATCCCACGCAATATGTCAAATTAATTCTGTAAGAACCGCGGCTGCAAAACGTCATTACCCATATCTAAGCTGTTTACTATACAATAGAATCAATAAATTATTAAATATATATCCTCTCACATCTTATCATTGCAAATCTAAATGTTTATCATGGCTTAAATCCATTACGTATGAAGAGACCGAAGAACACACACACACACATATACACACACACATGCAGACACACTCATACACATATATCATTATCCATCTTTTTGTTGTTTCAGTTTTTATAAAATAGTCTAAATATTGTACGGAGGCGGGCGTTGATATCTGCAACGCAGTTTATACTTTTGCAGTATCATCGTAGCCATAGTTTTTACTGTATTTATAAGAATTGTTACTAAATAAATAAATTTCATTTCAAATTTCAGATAGGTACTTGCGGAGGCTGCTTATCGCTCGAACAGCTCATGCAACGTCAGCTTGGCCGTGACTTCGATGAACGTGTCTCGTAGCCAATACTGAAATGTTCGGCAAAACTACTCAATATAGCGTAAAAGATGTCGCGAATAAATTTATTTTCTTCTTCTTCTTAAAGTGCCATCTTCTTTCGAAGGTCGGCGATCATTACGGCAACTTGTATCTTTGATGCCGCGACTCTGAATAAGGAACGAGTGCTTTTTCCAAACCATTGGCGTAGGTTTTTCAGCCAAGATGTTCTTCTTCGACCCACACTTCGTTTTCCTTGGATCTTGCCCTGAATTATGAGTTGTAGTAGGTCGTATTTTCGGTTTCTCATTATGTGGCCGAGATATTCAAGCTTTCTTTTCTTCACTAAATACACAACTTCTGGTTTTTTCTTTATGCGACTAAGCACGCTTACGTTTTTTATTTTATCTCTCCAGGATATCCTTAACATTCTCCTGTATACCCACATTTCGAAGGCTTCAATCTTCTTACAGCTCGATTCTGTGAGGGTCCATGCTTCAACGCCATACAGGAGAATGGAGAAAACATAACAGCGTGCTAGTCGCACTCGAAGCTGGATGTTTAGCTTTTTATTGCACAGAAGTGATTTAAGCTTAAAGAAAGCAAATTTAATTTAATATTTATTTAATATTAAATTATTTTAGACAAAAGTAATTCCTTTACTTTTAAACAAAGAACAGTTAAAAAAAATATTAATATTATGCGGGTGATTGAAAAATTTTGAACGCTTTATTGCACAAGTAAATTATAGTTTAAATATGATAAATGGTTATATTATAGGCTGTTAAGTTATAGAGCCAACAGGAAAATTAAAAGAATTAATAATTTTCAATAAATGCAATGTAATCACATTTTTTTTAGTATGTAGCACAGATAAAATAGAGAGTACAAAACACAGAGCAAATAGAAAATTATCCACAGATTAAAGATAACATGTTCATGTATTGAACATAATTGCCACCCCAGAAGGTAAAGGATATGCATTATTATTATAATATTAATAATTAAGTATATTAAAATTATTACCAAAATTTTAATACAGGGAAGTATAACATATTTTTAGAGTAATTATAAACTTAGATTCAATTTTTAAATGAATTTTAACAAATAACTAAACCAGTATTGTTTAAGAATCCAGTCATATGAATAGAAATATTGTTTTTGCGGTAAGTGCTTAAACTAAAACATATAAAATACAATTTTTAATTTTATATTGATACTTGAACTATAAAGATGCTGTTTCAACAATAAAATCTATTGTAGGATATCAAAAGGGTTTCCGTAAGAGGAGTAGGGGTAATTGCTATATAAGCCGGTGCATCTATTATGACAGTCTCTTTTTCTGTGTATTGAACTTCGCGTGCGGACGTTATGTTAGTCAGTGTATCGGCGTGATTTGTGAGTGCTAAATATTGTCTTTTATTAAGTTGTGTTGAAGTGTTTCTTTATTTGCTTTGATTGATATAATTAAATAATGTTAAGTTAGCTGTTCGTGATTAGTTGTAAAATCAATGCTAAAGACTGGAAGTTTTGTTAATAAAATATTTTTTTTAATTGCTATTTCACTTCTGATCCAATATCAGAAGTGGGATACCAATCCAGGCCCATTACCTTAGCCGTTTAGCTGTCGTTTATCTTTCATAAAGAAACAATTCAAAACTACCCACATATTTTTATTTTTTTATTTTACATTTTTAGTCTTGTTCGTTTTTGTGTTATTAATTCTTCTTTGTGGTGATTTTTGTGTAATATGCCGAGAAAACGCGACTCACGTAGCAGGTCACGCCGATATCGGCAATCGCATGATAAGTCAAGGAGTAAATCACGTAATAGGTCGCGTTATCGTTCGTCACCTGTACCACGGTCCCGTTCACGTTATAATTCACGTAGGCGATCGTGTTCAAGGACTAGGCGACATATCGACCGTGATCGTTCACAACCGCGTTTAGGGAGTAAATCGCCGAGGCCTAGCGTAAATTTTGACGAAACCTTAGACACTATCATGTCACGCTTAAAATCTATTGAAAATAATCTTGCATCTACCCCCATACAATCGGAGAATGTACCGTCTTCCGCCCAGGCAATCGTTGACGCGATCCACTCCATTATTCCAGGACGTCCTCAAAATTATTATATTTCAAACTTTGATCCATCTATTCATGACATTGACGCCTGGTGCAATGAGGTAGATCGTGCACAAGTAGCCAATCGATGGGATGATGGGGAATGTTTATCACGAGTTGCGGGTTGTCTCAAAGGCGATGCAAGGGTCTGGTTAAACGAATGGGTTACCGAAGATAGGTCGTGGAGTAGCTTTAAGCGCGAATTTAGACCCCTCTGCCCTCGTCGACTAGATTACGCAGGTATTTTGTTCGACGTTTTGAGTACCAACTCCGATAAATATTCCTCGTACAGCGAATATGCGCGGCGGGCTTTACTACGGTTACGCATAGTTAAGGGGATTAGTGAGGAATTAATGACTCTAATCGTTATTCGCGGTTTTAATGACGCTCAAGTAAGAGCTGCCGCTGCTAACGCGGACCTTTCTCCTGAAACCATCGTTTCGTTCCTCTCAATTTATCAAAAACCTGATCGCGGAATATCGACATCTACCCACAACTCCCATAGGTCAAAAAATCGTATAGCACAGCCTAAGAAATTTTCTAACAATCGCCCACCTCTTTCAAATCAGATATGCTTTAATTGTAAACAACCAGGGCATCGAAGTTATCATTGCCCTGCAACACCTAAACCACTCAAGTCTCCTACTACTAACTGCACATTTTGCAAGAAACCTGGCCACTCTGAGAATGATTGTTTTGCAAAAGCTAGGTCGGGACCCCACAAGCGAAACGTTAATCTCTGTAGTGAGCGCGTACGTGACACTGTAAATAGCGATATAACCACAGCGGTGGTACAAGGGATTCCTGTTGACGTCCTTATAGATAGCGGTGCGATTAATATCTCTCTTATATCATCGGATGCCTTGAAACATTTTTCTTGTAATACTAAGCCCACGAATTGCGCATTGAAAGGTTTAAGCAACCAAGAGATTATAGCTAGGTCTTACGTAACTCTTACTCTTGAATTTAGTGAAATCGCTATAGAAGCAGATTTAGTAGTAGTTCCATCAAGCTGTATCTCGTTTCCAATTATAATCGGTACTGATATCTTAAATAGAGAAGGTATAACGTACGTAAGGACCAAAGACAATCAATATCTCACTCGTTCCATTAACGTTGTCTCTAACGCTGTGGCAAATCGGGCGACGAACGAAATTAAAATTAACACGGCGTTACTTGGCGAAGAGCTTAGTAGTCTAAAAGAAGTTATAAACGATTTTTCTAAATTTCTTATTTCGGGAACGGCGACAACCACGGTAACTACCGGTGAGATGCGTATAAACCTCATTAGTGACGTCCCGATCACCTACAGACCTTATAAACTTTCTCAAGCCGAAAAATTAAAGGTTAGGGAAATCGTTAACGACTTGTTACAAAAAGAGATCATTAGGGAGTCGGAGTCCGAATACTCTAGTCCGATTATCTTAGTTAAAAAAAAAGATGGCTCCGACCGAATGTGCGTCGACTACCGTGCGTTGAATAAAATAACCGTTAAGGATAGGTACCCGCTCCCCTTAATAGATGATCATATTGATAGACTAGGACGTAAAGAAATAACGCGCTTCACGTCACTTGATATGGCCACTGGTTTCCACCAGATCAGAGTTCATTCAGATTCGATTCATAAAACCGCCTTCGTCACACCGGAAGGTCATTATGAGTATTTAAAGATGCCCTTTGGACTTAGTAATTCGCCTATTGTTTACCAACGAATAATAAATAAAACACTACGTAAACATATAGATGCAGGTAATGTCTTAGTGTACATCGACGATGTACTCCTAATGAGCTCCACGGTGCGCGAAGGAATTGATCTGTTACGCGAAGTACTTACAACCTTAACAGCAGCCGGATTTTCAGTGAATATTAAAAAGTGCGCGTTTTTAACCGAAGAGGTTGAGTACTTAGGGAGGGTTATAAGTAAGGGTCAGGTCAGGCCGAGCCCTAGTAAAATTAAAGCACTCATAGATTCACCGGCGCCTAAGACTTTAAAGCAAGTTCGCCAGTTCCTAGGACTGGCTGGCTATTTTAGGCGCTACATTGAAGGTTACGCTGTTAAAACGCGTTGCATTTCTCAGTTGACTAAAAAAGGTGTCACCTTCCATTGGGGTATTGAGCAAGAGGCTGTTCGTCAAGACATAATAAAACTCTTGACCACTGAACCAGTTTTGACTATTTTTAACCCTAAGCTTCCCACGGAAGTTCATACCGATGCTAGTAGTGTTGGTTACGGAGCTGTATTGCTACAGACTCATGAAAAAGGTAACAAAACGGTGGTCGCTTACTTCAGTAAAGTGACCCAAGGTGCGGAGCATCGGTATCATTCATATGAATTGGAAACCTTGGCGGTGGTGAAATCTTTACAACATTTCAGGCACTACTTAATTGGGATCCAATTCAAGATAGTGACCGATTGCAATGCCCTTAAGGCCACCAAGGAAAAAAAAGACCTCCTTCCGAGAGTAGCCCGTTGGTGGGTATACCTTCAAGATTTTACTTTCGAAATAGAATATAGGAAGGGAGCTATGATGTCCCACGCCGACTACTTGAGTCGGAATCCCCCCGTGGAAGTATACAACATTTCGCGACCACGCAATTGGGCTCAGATAGCACAGGAGGCAGATGATGAGACTCAAAAGCTTATCACCCAACTTAATGAAGGTAACCTCGACTCAAATAGGTACGTCCAACAAAACGGTATTTTGTTTTATAAATATTCCCCAGTAGGCGATGAGTCTAGGCTACTTTGCTTTATACCCAAAGGTCACCGCCTTAGTTTACTTCGCGTCTTTCACGACGAACATGGTCATTTCGGTTATGATAAAACTTTAGACTTGATAACTCGACACTTTTGGTTTCCGGGCCTTAGACAATTTATAAGAAAATACATAGATCACTGTCTCATCTGCGTATCAAAGAAAAGAGTTCCTAGAGCTTCCAATCAAAATATAACATCTTGGGACAAGCCCGAAACTCCATTCGTAACCATCCATATAGATGCCCTAGGCCCTCTTCCCGAATCTAACGGCTTTAAGTTCATACTATTACTCGTAGATTCTTTCACGAAGTATACCCTACTCTACCCAATTTATAGACAAGACGTAGAAGAACTACTCAGGGTTTTTAGTAACGCAATTTCGCTTTTCGGCGTTCCTAAACTAATTGTGACCGACAAAGGCAGAATGTTTGAATCTTCTAAATTCGTGAGTTTCGTTAACGAGATAGGCTCTTCGATCCACTACATCACACCAGAGATGCACCATGCAAATGGTCAAGTGGAACGGTACGCTCGTACTGTGCTGAACTTAATCCGCATTGAAGTCAATCACAGGGACACAACGTGGGCTGACACCCTCTGGAAGTTACAGTTGACCCTGAATATCACAAAACAGAAAACTACACAGGCTTCTGCTCTCAATCTGTTAATTGGATGCGAGGCAGCGACACCGGTGATACAGGCGCTTGTTCGTGACGTGGCCGTGGAGAACACCTCTCCTAACCGTGAAGCACGCCGTGAGCTCCGGCGCAGTCGGGCCGCCGAGTTGCTCCGTCGAAACCAAGCTCAACAGGACGCCTATGTAAACCAAGGCAGGCGTCCTCCACGAGTTTTTAATGTCAATGATCTTGTGTTTGTTATAAAACCTTCTCAGTCTACAGGCAAGCTAGATCCAGGTATGCGGGGCCCCTATAGAGTCATCCGCACACTACCGAGCGGTCGATACGAACTACGTTTGTTAAGTGGTTCTCATGGGAAAACAACGCAGGCTGCCGCCCAGTATATGGTGCCTTGGCGTGGAGAATGGTGTCCTGAGACATGTGCCGCCTTTTTCGATCGTAAGTCAACAAACTGACAGACAGTTGTCCTACGGACGCTGAATGTTCTCTTTATAACGGACTGCGGGACGTTATGTGTCATGACAAAACTCATGGTGGACTGTGGGACGCCACGAGTAAGGCAGACTGCGGGATGCCTAACATGTAAAGGACGGACTGCGGGACGATCCTAGGGGCAACAGACTGCGGGATGTTTGCCAATCATGTGTATGAGTATGTTGAGTAGATTGGGTATTAGATATGAAGAATGAACTTTAAACGAAAGATGTGTGGAACCTACCGTTTTTAAAAAAGTTTTAGCCAGTAAAATGCGTGGCGATCGATGAGTGAGGGCCTTGGTAGCGAGACGTATGAAATAGATAGCTAGGGACTTGATAAAATACTTTTACTGCATCCTTGCTCTGTTTCACAGATGACGAGACCACTGACGAAGGAAGCAAACAATTCCCTTCTGACAACAACGAAGAAGCGCCTGGACGTGACGACACCGCACCACCACCTTTAGCACTGCCAGATATACAAGATGCCGTCGTGGGCGACGTCTAGTCAGGAGAGGCCGTGTAGGATATCAAAAGGGTTTCCGTAAGAGGAGTAGGGGTAATTGCTATATAAGCCGGTGCATCTATTATGACAGTCTCTTTTTCTGTGTATTGAACTTCGCGTGCGGACGTTATGTTAGTCAGTGTATCGGCGTGATTTGTGAGTGCTAAATATTGTCTTTTATTAAGTTGTGTTGAAGTGTTTCTTTATTTGCTTTGATTGATATAATTAAATAATGTTAAGTTAGCTGTTCGTGATTAGTTGTAAAATCAATGCTAAAGACTGGAAGTTTTGTTAATAAAATATTTTTTTTAATTGCTATTTCACTTCTGATCCAATACTATTCTATTAACATAAAATTATTCATTTACAGGTAAAGGACATATTTTCTTATAAGAACGAATAAAGGTTTTATCAGAATTTGCAAATTTTAATTCAACCACCCTAACTTTTCCGTCCTGGCCGGGAATAGCCAAATGGTCATACCTTACAATGACCAAGTCTCCAGTTTTTAAATTCTGATTGGGATATTTCCATTTAGGTCTGTTTTGTAACTGGCATAAATAGTCTTTAGACCAAGCTTTCCAGAAGTCTTGACTAATTTTAGTGCAAACATTGTAGAATTTCAGTCTATTAGTTTTAGTATTAGTAAGATCAGTTTCTGGAAAACTTGTTAATGGAGCACCTATCAGGAAATGTCCTGGAGTCAAGTATGTCAGATCTGAAATGTCTTGGCTCATAGGAAGTAGAGGTCTTGAGTTAAGTACTGCCTCTATTTGTGTAACTACAGTATAGAACTCTTCAAAAGTGAGACATAAATCGCCAACTACTCTTTTTAAATGTGACTTAACACTCTTAACTCCAGCCTCCCACAGGCCACCAAATTCTGGAGAATAGCCCGGTATGAATTTAAATTAACTTTATGAGGTTGGTAGAGCAAAAGTTTTCTACCTCCTCTTTATGTTTATTACATGAATATGCCTTATGCAATTGATTGGCCGCTCCAACAAAGGTTTTTCCATTATCGCAGAAAATCTGTGTAGGCATCCCTTTCCGACTTATGAACCTTTTCAGACTTGCTAAAAATGTTTCAGTAGTGAGATCACTTACTACCTCAAGGTGAAGGGCTTTAGTGCTAAAGCACACAAATAAAGCAATGTACGCTTTGCTGATTAACGGCTTGCGTATTCTACCTATTTTTATATTAAAGGGTCCACAGAAATCTATCCCTACAAATTGGAAAGGCCGTGAAGCCATAACTCTTTCTGGAGGAAGAGATCCCATCAGTTGCGAAGCAGCTTTGGCCTTAAGGCGAGCACATTTTATACATTTGTGAATTATCTTTTTAACACCTCTAATGCCATTAACAAGCCAATATCTCTGCATTATAGAGCTTAAAACATGCTTAGGACCTGCATGTAAAAGTCGTAAATGTTCTCTATTTATAATAAGGTCAGTGATGTGACATGACTTGGGCAATATTATGGGATGCATTTTACTATACGGAATATTTTTAGCATTCTGTAACCTTCCTCCTACTCCAATTATTCCATTCTGATCTATAAAGGGGTATAGGCTACCCAAGCTATGCTTTTCATTTTTGTTAGAAATTATTGCCTGCTTTTCTTTTGCAAAATGTTTTGATTGAATGGTGACAATAACAAAGGTTAGTGCATTTTCCAATTCTTTTGGAGATATAGTTCCATATAATTTTTCATTTGGTTTTAAGCAGTTATGTTTAAACCGTTGAATGTATGCCATCACTCTTAACAATTTATCCAAATTTGAGAACTTGTTAAACACTTCCAAGAATGAATTTTCAATAATACAAACATTAGCAGCCGGAGCACTTTCAATAATCATTTATTCGGTATTTTTGAATACTGAAATCATTTTTATATATGGGATGTTCAAAATTCCTATCCAATAAATATTGAGGTCCCTGCCACCACAATAAATTACTTTGAAGTTTTTGAGGGTCACAACCCCTTGAAAGTAAATCTGCTGGATTATCACAAGACTTTACATAAGACCATTGAAACTCTTTTGTTGATGACAAAATTTGAGAGACCCTGCTAGAAACATATTTGTCTAACTTAAGTTTGTTAGAATTTATCCAGCTAAGGACAATTTGGGAATCTGTGTACAAATGCACCTCAAGATGAAACCTACCTTGTAAGGTTTCTTTGGTTCTGCTAACAAGCTGTGAAAGTAATAGAGCACTATTAAGTTCTAATTTGGGTATAGTTAACACTTTATTGAGTGGAGCTACTCTTGATTTAGAGCATAATAAATTAACTATAACCTTGTCATCTCTATCAATGAGTCTCAAATAGACACAAGCGCCATATGCTTTTATAGAAGCATCAGAATAGCCAACAAACTCGGCTTTGATGATATTTGGAGATGTGATTCCCCGAGAAACAGAAATAGTTCCCATCTGCATTAATTTAAATAGAAATTTATTCCAAGTTTCTAGTTGCTGGTGGGGCAATATAGTGTCCCAATCTATTTTTAACTGCCACAGTTGCTGTATGAATAATTTACCCACTACTACAATGGGGCCTATAAGACCCGATGGGTCAAACATCTTGCTAATAAAACTCAATATTTTTCTTTTTGTGTTTAAAGATTTTTCATTCGACTCAGGACATTCATATGTAAAGGTGTCTGATGCAATTTTATATTTTAAACCTAAAGTTTTTACTGTATTCTCTTTTTTGAGTTCTACTTCATCCACAAAATATTTGCTATCATTGTCAATTTCATTTAATGCCTGCTTAGAATTGGAACACCACTTATGTAGAGTAAAACCACCCTTTTTCATTAATGCGATTAATTGATTCTTGATTTCTATCAATTGCTTTTCTTCATCAGCACCAAAGATCACATCGTCTACGTAAGTGTGTTTAATTAAAGCTTCAGCTGCAAGAGGATACATATGACCATAACGAGATGCCAGTTCTAACAAACATCGTGTTGCAAGAAATGTGGATGCTTTAAGACCATAGGTTACAGTTTGCAGCTGCAAGCAACTGATGGACTCCGAAGGGTTCTCCCTCCAGAGAATATTTTGAAGGCATTTATGATGTTCATTAACTTTTACCTGCCTGAACATTTTTTGAATGTCAGACATCAATGTATATAAAAAGGTTCTAAAAAGCAATAAGATGTCAAACAAATCATTTTGTACTATGGGACCATTAAGCATGACATCATTGATGCTGATTTTATTTTTAGATTTCATACTCCCATTGAATACCACCCTGCATTTTGTAGTACGGTTCTGTTCATTCGTCACCATATAGTGTGACAAGAAATATACTGGACCATTGTAAATATCATATGAATTAATATCAACCATTTTAGCATGACCCAGAGATAAATATTCATCAATGAAGTGTTTATATTTTTGTAAATAGTCGGGATTGTTTTTAAACTTTAATTCTAAGGATAAAAATCTTTGTAATGCAGCAGAAAAGCTATCTCCGAGATTCAAATCCTCCAAGGGGAACACAAGAGGTATGTCTACATGAAATGTATTCTGTTCAAGTATAACAGATTTTTTAAAAGTGTCTTCTGCTTTTGCAAATTCACTAGAGTTCTTTTCTGAAGTTAAATTTTGAGGTATCTCCTCGGAGAGCCAAAACTGTTGCATTACATTTTCCAATTTACTGCTATCCCCAATAGCCAAATTATTTGTTAGATAATTATTTGAATTCATAGTTGGAACAATGCCGCCAACAATATATCCAAAAATTGTGTTTTGTAACACTGGACCATTTTTTATTTTAATATTGCCTTCCAACAATGAATTGAAATAAATATCTGCACTCAACAAAATATCAATATTTGATGGTACATAAAACTCATCATCAGCCAGTATAACCTCCTTTGGTAAAATAAACTTTGAAAGAATGTGTCTTTGAGGTAACTGTGTTGTGATAGAATCAATAACATGACACTGTATTTTGAAATTAATATTCTCATAAACACATGAAAATATGTTTATACTGACAGATTTATCAATTTTATTATTTTTCTTACCAATACTTATAATATTAGTTTGTTGAGTAATAGGACTCAACTTTAAGTTTTTAACAAGGGAACTTGTTATAAAGCATGTTTGACTACCACTGTCCAACATTGCTTTTGCTATGATATAATTATTTGTAGAGGAATAATAAATTTTCACTTTTACCGTAGGTATCAAAACAGTGTTAGACAGTGAATTTGAACAAAAATTAGCTATAGAGTTACTCTCTTGGTTGTTGTTAATTACAGGACTTGATACACAATTTTGTTGCTCACCAGGCTTTTCATTGCACAACAGGGTTTGTGGAGCAATTTTTTGCACTTTTCACATTTTAGTTTTAACTTACACTTTCCATTATGAGACTTCATACATATCTGACAAAGGTTATTGTCAGCGACAAATGATTGCCTCTGACTAACTGAAGCCAACTTGAACTTGGGACAGGTATAAAGCTGATGCGGAGCAGTTTGACAATATTTACAGTTTTGGTTACAGTTCACAACCATATTATTTACTGTTTTATTATTCAGTGTAGTTTTATGCAACAACTTGGGTGCAGAGCTATCTTCAAGTGCTGTTGCACGTTGTTCTAAAAATGTCATGAATTCAGATACTGTGGGCAACTTATCACAGTCCCTATCCAACTGGTAAGCCCTATGTGTGTATAAATCAAGCTTTCTGCTTAAGATTGGTATTAGGATCATGTCCCATTGTTCTACAGGTTGTTCTAAATTTTTTAGAGCATATAACTGCTGCTGTATTTGTGAAATAAATGACCTAATAGATGCAGCTGTACCCTTTTGTAGCTGAGGCAAGTCGAGGAGCAACCCTACATTGTTGGTAATTAGGCTTGACTTATTGTCAAACCTTTTGTTGAGCAACTCAAGAGCCTTTTTATATGAGTCATTTATAATTGGTAAATTTATAATTGAGTTAAGTGCTTCTTCAGCTAAGTATTTTCTAAGATAAAACAATTTTTGAACATTTGATAATGACTTGTTGTTATGAATTAATGCTGCAAACATTTCCATAAACGGTTTGAACTGTGTGAAGTCTTTTCCGGAGAATACAAAGAGGTCTATGTTTGGTAGTTTGGAATTTGACACATCAGCACTGGTTTGAGACGTTGATACACTGGTTTCTTTAAGTAACTTATTTAATTTTGATAGCACTGTGTAGTATTTATTTTCAACTATTGACACATCCTCACTGTCTTTTTCATCACAATTTAAAATGCTGATCTGCGTCTCCTCATATGCTTGGAAGGTTGACACTAGCCTTTCCTTGCGCGCCTCCAGCAACTCCACACTTAAATCCGTAGGGGGATCATTTACAAAAGTCTCCAAACGCGTGATTGAACATTTTAAAGTCACACGTTTTGTACGTAGTTCTTTTAGCCGCTCTGCAGACATTTCTATTTTGTATTATTTTTGCTCCAAAATATATTATTTGGGTTCTTTTTTTTTGATAGGGTCTTGCCTAATTTTCTGGAACACTTTTTTATTACGCTGTATTACGTAATAGTGCAATAGTTATCATACTATAGGTACAAATTGTAAGCACTGTTTTTTTAATACGATGTTAATATAGATTAACCACTCGCAATTTCTATCAACTTTTAAGTTTTATTTAACTCGGAGGACCACTTGTTAAGTTATAGAGCCAACAGGAAAATTAAAAGAATTAATAATTTTCAATAAATGCAATGTAATCACATTTTTTTTAGTATGTAGCACAGATAACATAGAGAGTACAAAACACAGAGCAAATAGAAAATTATCCACAGATTAAAGATAACATGTTCATGTATTGAACATAGGCAAGATTTGGGAATTAGGATAGGAACAAGACACTTAACTGAATGAACTAGGCTGCGAGGTGATGCGTTAGCTGGTCACTGCTCGGCGATGTTCACCGTTCACGTGGCTGGTTCTCCTTATTCTGGGCCTTTTAACATTTGCTTCGTCACAGATGCTGTTTCTTCAAAACCACCAAACGTCCAATGATGAAGTCTTTAAAGGGTAGCTTAGTCGTTGGCGTTTTCAAAAAACAGGAACGGTATTTCGGGACAATTCTCGATTGTGTCCTGTCACGGTCGCCAATTATGTCTCATAGGGACACAGTGGAGACGAATAAAAGGCTTCTCGCTTGGCTTGATACGTTTTAATAATTTATAGTTTTACATATAGGCAAATTGGAATCAAAATTTCACTATTCGCTTTGACAGTTTGAGTAGAAGTGAGGACGTTGACAAGCAGTGGCACACTTATATTTGTCCATACGCCTAAAAAGTTAAGATAGCAATAACACTCCTACAACTTATTGCTAACTTCATGTTGAGCTTTAACAATAATTTAAATTCTTTAAAACTTTTTCCGACATCCAAAAATGAACAATTATATTCCCAATTAGACCTAGTATTGGGCGATACGAAATTTTGTTGCGTTTTAAGATCATAGTTTACTTTGACGTCAGAAAGTACAGTAACAACATTTTTTTTCTTTGTGTCTTGCATCGTTGAATATGACGGCTCAACGAGTAAGGAATCTTTGTCACTGCCGCCGCTAGATTCAATAAATTCACTTTCCTGTTCTTCTTCCCTAATATTCACTTATAGTACTTCCTTATCCTACTTTTTTTGCGGTAATACGCTTTCGAATTTCCACGCCACTTCTGTCTTTGTTTTTGCTGTTCAGCTGTGTTTTTATTTTTTATAAATACGACACGCTTCTTTCAGGCTATTTAACTTATAAGAAGCTGGACTTTTCACTAAAAGCAATAGTATATTAAGTAAGTTTCAGTATTCAGTATTATTTTTTCTACAGTCAACCTGCATGATAAATAAATGTGCAGTCCTGTTGATGCTTTTATTTTTACTTTCAGGTGCAGTACTTCAACTTACTATTACTTCAATGTTGCCCAAGTCTGCATCAAAGTCACAGATAAAATTAAGTCTGAGAAAATAAAGATGGCATGTTTCCTATTCCTATATCATATAGATAATAAAAATGAAATAAATACAAAATACTTGATTCTTTCTTAGATTTACGCGAATATTTGATATTTTAAATAAAAATATCTTTTCGATTTTTTTCGCGGAATTATTTTCATTTTTAGTTCCCGACATTTCGAACGCTTTACAGCAATCATAATCACAGGAGAGGCTTTCCCTCTTCATACGATACGTCGGGAACCAAAATGAAAAAAAATCTTCAAAAAATCCGAAAAGATAGATTTATTTAAAATACAAAATACTTGTTTTATTTTTCACGTAATTCGTTGGGCAGTTTCCTGGAATATTAAATATTTCCTATTCGAACGAACGTAAAACCTTGCATAATTGTTATTTATTTAATGAAATTATAAAAAAAATTGTTTAAGTCTTAGTGGAAAATGAGTAATTTGTTACTTATGTTACTGATAACATTTGGTTCTGCGTAAGCAGCGCCGGTGGTGCGAAATTGAGTCACTAGATTCCACACTGACGTTTCATACATATACACTGTGATTATTGGCACGATCATTTTTAATGACCGATTGTCTAACCGACCAAATCCAAAGACCGAATAGAGCTAATAGAAGTAGTGAAATAAATTAGTTCACTGTCCTAAATATTCTAGTACAGACCGCTTTATTAAATGAACGCTCAGGCACAAGACTTACATACAATGCATAGTAAGTAAAGTTTACTTACTGTGCTTGCCTTTCCGAGGGCATTTAAAACAATTGGGGAATCCTCATAACGGTATTTTTTTAAGAACAGTGGAGCTTCTTGCTGAATTTGATCCATTTTTAGCTGATTAATTAAAATCATTTGCGCATTCAGGAAGTGGAAGTACAACATATTTATCAAAAACAATTTATGAAGTAATCATATTGTTAATACATAATCAAGTATTGAAACAATTTTTTACTAAAGTGCGAAATGCTAAATACTTTGGAATTATTGTAAATTCTATGCCTGACATCGCCCACGTCAATCAGCTTAGTATAATTCTTAAAGTCTGATTTTTAATT
Organism: Argynnis bischoffii washingtonia; assembly: GCA_033884665.1. Lineage (NCBI taxonomy): Eukaryota > Metazoa > Arthropoda > Insecta > Lepidoptera > Nymphalidae > Argynnis > Argynnis bischoffii. The sequence goes on along the minus strand of CM066616.1, from coordinate 4,156,556 downwards.
CGACGAAATTCTGACATTTCAGAAGTGTTGTCAACTTTGAAACATTGTAACTAAAAACGGAAAGCATTTTAGCAAAATAAAAAAATAAACCTTTCTTGAATTTAAGGTTTCAATTAGAAAAACTAAGACTTAAAACATAATTAATAACTCTAAAATGATAATTATTTTTTTATTATCATATTATTGAAGTTACAATAATTATTAAGGAAATTATTTTTCTATTACAGGAATCCCTGTCCAATAATCCATAGGTTGCAAGCCTTTTTTAGGAAAACCCCTTTGTAAAATATTTGCTTCTTGTAAGAGTATATTATTAAAGAAGAGGATAAAATATGCCCTCTTAATGATCTGATGGATAGTGTGTCCGACGACGACGACGACAATGATTATATAAGTGATAATGATTTATAAATATTTTTATTTAAGATATATTTTGTTTTACTCTGTTTTTATCATTTAATCATTAAAAAATTACATTATAGTTAGTGTGCATTAAATGCACAAAATAAAGACGATTTACAATGTCATACATATAGTTTATTTGATCTAATTCTGTTTTATATTTTTTGTTATTATATATTAAAAAAGTTAAAAGCAGAAAAGGTTTATGATATCTGAATTGTCAAAGAATGACAGCTATCATATTTCCGTGGAATAAAAAATCTGACTTTAGATATGTACGTAACAATGGAAAAATAGTAGAGTGCTTTTTAGGATTTGTACCAAATGAAGGTCATAAAGCTAAAGATATTGAGGGTGCTATTTTAAATGTTTTGTTACAGAATGATCTCGACGTGATGAACTGTTGTGGTCAGTCTTACGACAACGTAAATTATATGTCTGGTATAAATTCAGGTGCTCAGGCACAAATTCTCGACTCTCGAAAAATCAGTACTTAAAGTCTACTAACATTTTTTGTTTTTCACTTCTAAGTGTTGTTTTTTTATGTTACTAAAGAATTTAAAACAAAAACAATCTAAACAGCAACACAATAGCATCTCAAATTATCCACCTTTTTTTTTTAGCGTGTGGAAAACCCTGTTACGGGTACCCGCTCGCCTGGGGAAGCGAGACGAGTTATGTGTGTCAAATTCGTGGCAACAACCCACTCCTCCAGCAATCTCCCCGTTACATCCGATGCCGGGGAGCCCCACATGCTCGACTTTGCGTTTAGGTCCCCCGCGATGACCAGGTTCCTGGCCTGGAAGGTCTGAGAGAGTTCCGCCACCTCGTCCAGGAACTCCTCGAACTCCGCAACGGGTCGGTTGGGGGAAAAATAAACCCCCACGACCACCATGTCACCCAGCAGTGCCGCGACGCATCCCGAGCCCTTTACGATTCTTACGGAGGGTTGGCTTTTGGCTTGACGGCCCAGATGCACCCGATCGTCTTTTCGCCCCTGGTTTTTGGGCCCGAGCACACGCTGCACTCCCTACCGAATGGTTCGCTGGCCTCTTCGCATTCTCGCACAGTGCACAGTGAGGTGCAGCGTCACACTGGCTGCGCTTGTGCCCAGACTGACCACACCAAAAGCATTGGCCGCTGCGGTCAACGGAGCCAGAGCACTTCGCCGCGATATGGCTACCCTCATGGCAGCGGAAACAGCGCTGCGGTCTGGGCTTCAGCAGGTCGACTCTGGCCAATACAAAACCTACCAAAAGACGTCCTGCATCAACCAACTTCTTGGCGGCTGCTATTGGACACCGCACCCATGCTGTCCCAAGGCCAGCGCCATTGCGACGAATCTCACCAACCCGGACTGTTTCCTTCGCGCAACTGCCAGCTCGACTGACCGTCAATGCCAGTTCTTCCGACGTTATCGAGTCGTCTAGGCCAACAACGCGGATCTCCGAGCACTTCTTCGGCCGAGACACTGCTACCTCGTCGTTTGGGAGAATCTCACGGATTCGCTGCGCGAGAGAGTCCGCTTTGTCGGCACTGCCGGTGCCAGGCAACTCCAGCATCCTCGCGCCCGTGGCCGCCACCTTGAAGCGGATGTCCGAGATTCCCAAATCCGTCAGGCTTACATCCTTCTTGACCCGGGCGAACACCTCACTGTAAGTGACGCTTTTGTCGGTTGCGCCTGGTAGCAGCTTTAGCACCACCGCTGCTGATCTCGGTGGGTGCAGCTTTGGCAATTTTGGCTTTGTCCTGCTGGCCTTTTGCTCCTTTGCTTTAGGCGTCGTTGCATTAACCACCTTTTTGGGCTTCCTTGCCACCACGTTCCATCCTTCCGTTAAACGGTTAGTGGAAGGGGCCGAAGTAGACGGAGCTACGTCTGCTAACGGTGTTTGCACAGCTGGTTCTACCTCAGCTTGGCTCCCCTTCTTCTTTCCTTTACCCTTCTTGGGCTTCTTTTTCCCTTCTTTTGCCGGGTTGGCGGGGGCCATGAGGGTCGTCACCCTGGCATCACTCTCTCCAGTCTTCGGGGCAGACCTTCCCATCGTTCTGTTAGACGCCAGTGGAGGTCTGACCCGCTGTTCCGGCAAAAGCCTTCCCTCTAGTGAACCGCGAACCGGGCATTGATCATGGTCCCCACCTGGACCATGATCGTCCGGGCAAATTCTTCTACGCCCGACGTGACGGTCGCACATCAACCCGGGAGGCTTCTACTTGCGCTCTCAGCGCCGCAAACTCTTTCCGCACCTCGTCGAGCTCTGAGTGCAGGCGGGCGTTGCTTGCCCTTAGTTGGGCCACCTCATCCGTCGCCGTCCGTATCGCAAGAACGTCCACTGCCGTGGCAATCGATGCGGCCGCCTGCTTGAGGGCTTTCGTGAATGTGCCCTTAAGGTTGCCCGATTTAGTGGCAACCTTACATATCAAATCGAGGTTTTGCGCCACCTGAACCTGGAGCTCGGTGGCCAGTGCCTCATCCTTGTTCAGGAGACACTGTGTCACTTCCGGGGTACTTGTGCGCGAGTTTGACCTGACTGAAATGTCCGTTTCAGAAGAGTATAACGAACATAAAAGGAAAAACACAAATTAAAAACGAATGACAGTTAAAAGAGGAAGATAGAAACGTGAAAAATCAAATTAAGAAAGAAAAAACGCGAAACAGAATAATAAAGAGACAATAGCATTACTACATGTACAAAATTATGATTGCAAACAGAAAGAAAATATTGAGCCAGAATTGGGACCAAACAGCAATACTAGCAATGCTACACCTAAAATTAAGGTTTTAAGTAATAGTAATATTCACATGCCTCTAGATGAAACCACAGACATTTTTTAACTAAAGCTACTACCAGAAAAAACTAAAGATATAAGCGAGCAACTGAAGGTATTGACTCAAAAAATAGAAACAGTAGATAAGTCAAAAATAGGTACTGGCTAGATGAAGACAGACCATCTAATGACATGGACAAAAAAAATGAGATTTACCTGAATTAGTACAGTAGCCATTGTACGGGATTTTGGCAGTATTTTAAGGAGTAAATTAAAAAACGTGTTCTTGATGCACTTACAAAAGTTCAATAATTTTATTACATAAAAAAATCAAAGAGGTGGGGTAGGTACACCACAAAGTATTTTACAACAGGCAAATTTGCCTCAAGAATTATTCAGGCGCTTTGCGTGAACAGCCATCTTTACACCAAACGACAATTTATTTAACGATGATATTTATTAAATATTTGTAAGAATGTGGCAACATTAATATTTTAATTATAATATCTATGGTGATTAGTAATTTTTTTTTAAGTATGGTAACTCTCTCTCTCTCCTTGTGTACGCCGGTCAAGGCGATCATCCATGTCTTTTTGTATCGTGCCTAAAGGTAAAATTAAAACGCAATTAATCCAACATTATAACCTTTTATTTCGCTCCATCCGCTGCTAATATTCCTGAAAAGGTTATGGGCCCAGTCGCCCGGAGCGAAAAATAGGAGTATTGCTAATTGCGGTGCAGCTGTGGTAAAACGGTGGTGTGGTACTGCGGTCAAGCAGTCAGAGTCACGTTCGGTGCTAAAAAATGGACGGCGAGGGCGATATCTTTGGGGCGAACAATCGCTTCTTATTAGAAAATGCCAGTAACTGGCATACATGGAAATTCCAAGTAAAAGTCTTACTAAAGGCGGTGAATGCCTATGACTTGGTGGACGGTTCGTCACAATGCCCAGAAAATGACGACACAAAGTTAGCCACGTGAAAGAGATTAGATGCGAAGGCTCAAGGAGTCATCGTAGGCAGACTAGGCAGCACAGCTATGCTGCATGTACAGAATTGGCTATTTGACAATTCTAACGATAAAATATTTAATCTGTTGGAGACAGTAGCTTATGGGTCCACAATAATTATACAATATGTTTTTTGCATTAAAATAAATTGTAAATATTTCATTTTTGAAAAATAAATTTGAGTTTTTTTATCTGTGGATTACAAATACTGAAACGCTGGCGGCCATGTTTGTGCAGCGTGTGACGTTACATCTCACATAACAAAACATCGTGTGTTTTATCGTATGCAGTTTGCTGAGAAGATCACTCTAAAATATTTTAATTAGTGCTTGCGCCTTCAAGCTTGTGAGAAGTTTAACGAAATAGAGCCGGGTTACCCAAAAGCTGATAGTGCAAATTTACCAAAAATAGATTCATTTACGGTTGCAAATTTTTTTGCATGTAATCCTGACTTTTGCTCAGCCGAGTTTCGGAATGTAAAAACTTCCGTGTAAGTACCGAAATGAACAAAGTAATTATGTATAATTTATTGGTAAAAATTAATGTGTATAGTTCTTAAGTCAAGTAGTAAAAATTTTATAAAATAATTTTAAATTACTTAAAGGTTATGTTGATAATTTTAGATCTTCGCGACAGTCGTATGGTGAATAATAAAAATAATACTTTTAAAATTAATAAAAATAATGTCATAAAAAGAATTGTTTTTATGACATGTTTTATGTACAAAATACTGGATTAAGTTTAATTTATTTTCAGTACACATAGGTACGGCACACGTCTTGTAGCTTGTCATTTTCATAAAAAATATTTATATTCTAAATATATATAGCATCGTAGCATGGAAAATATATAACATGTTATATTCTCCATGCATCGTAGTTAGCTTTACTTAGTTTATTAAGATATGACGTCACAGCCAGGAATGTCACGTGATGTGCTGTTTTCGCGCGACTTTCAAATTACTGAAAGATTAATATATTTTTTTCCGAATAAATAACGCTTTTTTCAGAAAAAAATAATTGTAAGAGGTATAAAATGAACCTACGTATGTTTTAAAATATCTTTCCGAAAACTGTCAAATAGCCAATTGCGCTGGCTACCTTATCCTTCAAACCGGAACACAACAATGCAATCATTGTTGCTTGGCGGCAGAAATAGATAAGGGGGTGGTACCCATCCAGTCGGACTCCTCAGGCTTGACAGAGTCCTACCACCGGTCAAAGTCCTACCACCGGTCATACATACACACATACATACATACAATAATAAGGACAACGTTGGATGGATATTTTATTCAATATTAAATATTATAATCATGTAAAGTAATAGGTTAACAATTGGCTATTTGACAATTCTAACGATAAAATATTTAATCTGTTGGAGACAGTAGCTTATGGGTCCACAATAATTATACAATATGTTTTTTGCATTAAAATAAATTGTAAATATTTCATTTTTGAAAAATAAATTTGAGTTTTTTTATCTGTGGATTACAAATACTGAAACGCTGGCGGCCATGTTTGTGCAGCGTGTGACGTCACATCGCACATAACAAAACATCGTGTGTTTCATCGTTTGCAGTTTGCTGAGAAGATCACTCTAAAATATTTTAATTAGTGCTTGTGAGAAGTTTAACGAAATGGAGCCGGGTTACACAAAAGCTGATAGTGCAAATTTACCAAAAATAGATTAATTTATGGTTGCAAATTTTTTTGCATGTAATCCTGACTTTTGCTCAGCCGAGTTTCGGAATGTAAAAACTTCCGTGTAACCGAAATGAACAAAGTAATTATGTATAATTTATTGGTAAAAGTTAATGTGTATAGTTCTTAAGTCAAGTAGTAAAAATTTTATAAAATAATTTTAAATTACTTAAAGGTTGATAATTTTAGATCTTCGCGACAGTCGTATGGTGAATAATAAAAATAATACTTTTAAAATTAATAAAAATAATGTCATAAAAAGAATTGTTTTTATGACATGTTTTATGTACAAAATACTGGATTAAGTTTAATTTATTTTCAGTAAATCAGAGGCTAAATTGATTGCTTTTAAATACTTACATCGAAGTGATCTTCACAAAAAAAAATTGCAGATTTATCAGATGTAAAATTCAACTCTCAGCGTGCTAATTGTAACCACTGCTTTCGACGTTTAGGACATTTAGGGACGTGTATAAACAATTTGTCAGGATATTTAATTGTAGAACTTTTACACATAGGTACGGCACACGTCTTGTAGCTTGTCATTTTCATAAAAAATATTTATATTCTAAATATATATAGCATCGTAGCATGGAAAATATATAACATGTTATATTCTCCATGCATCGTAGTTAGCTTTACTTAGTTTATTGAGATATGACGTCACAGCCAGGAATGTCACGTGATGTGCTGTTTTCGCGCGACTTTCAAATTACTGAAAGATTAATATATTTTTTTACGAATAAATAACGCTTTTTTCAGAAAAAAATAATTGTGAGAGGTATAAAATGAACCTACGTATGTTTTAAAATATCTTTCCGAAAACTGTCAAATAGCCAATTGTGAAACAGCCAAAGAGATATGGGACAAATTAAATACAGTTTATGAACAAAAATCCGATGTATCACTCCACATATTACAGCAGCGTTTCTTTGAAGAAAAATACAACGGTTCAGAAGATGTATCAACATTCATAGCCAAAATAGAAGCAATCGTGACACAAGTAAAGCAAGCAAAAGGTGAGGTTGCTGAAAACATGATTGTTACAAAAATTATAAGTTCGCTAGGTGAAAACTTTCGACACTTTGTCTCTGCATGGGACTCCGTTCCAATAGAAAAGCGAACCCTGTCTGAGTTGACAGCCAGGCTCATTATAGAAGAGCAAAGAAACAAAATGTACCAAGAAAGATTATATCTGCGGTAAAGTGGGGCATTATAAAAAGGACTGTAAAGCTAAAAAGCGTGAAAACAGCTACAAGTCTGAAAACATTCCATTTTGTAAACACTGTAAAAACCATGGACATACAAAAGAAAAATGTTGGTTCAACAAGGATAAAAGTCAGTCAGTCGTCAGCTGGCAGCGCGAGCGATCGGCCAGAGGTCAGCGACCTCCAGAGAAATGGATACTTTAAAATGTAACAATTGTAATATTGTGATAAATGAAGTGCTCTGCTTTTGCCAGAACAAATTAGATGTAATGAATAATGTGAGTTTGGCCCTAATATGCCGGCAATCCTTTGACGAGGACGAGATTTTTAAGGCGAAGTGCTTGCTGTTTGAATCAATACTATCGCGTCTAGTGAAGAGAAAAGGAGAAGACCGAAAGCAGAAAAATATAGATGACATTATTGGGATACTACGAAGTACTGAGCCAGAAGATATTCCAGTATTTGTGGCAAAAAATCTGCACAGGTTGCCGTCAGTTACGTTTGATCATGTCGATGCTACTCGTGTTTTAAAGGATATAGTCGTGCTTCAGAGTCAAGTTCGTACGATACTAGAAAAACAGGATGTTTTCGTTAAGAAGTCGGACTTAGAAGGATATTTTAAAGGCAGAGAAGAAAAATTGGGTACGTCAGACACACAGGCTAGGAAAACTGAACCTTTTGTGAATAAGAAGAGAGCCGGTTTCTGCTTGCAAGACAGTTATGACTACGATAGCGGTCCGATGGGGTTAATGACCGGACTAGTCAGTGATTCACCGCAGCATGAGCACAATCTGTGATACAGGTAAACGATTTTTCGAGCATCTATCACCTTCTTACGCGAGCGCAGTGGAGGTACGCAGTGATCAACCTAATCAACCTATCTCTGTCGCTCCAGCTACCACTCCTGCGTTGCGACTAGAACACGTGGAGGCCCACCGAGGCGAAGAGGCCCACCGCGGTGACGATTCGCACGTGTCGAACTTGAAACCAGAAGCAAAAGCGCGGACAGCTGTTCCGGTGACGTCATGCAATGCTTGTGGGCCGTGTGTCACCACCGCTAGAATGCAAAACGATAACGAAGGAGAATGGGTTCGTGTTGTTAAGCGTAAACGTACATCGCGTTTTAAAGGTATGCGCGGTACGGCCAGTGTGAACGCCGAAACAAAGTTAAAAGCAGCAGACGTTATGATTCCGCTGTTTATCTATAATGTGTCGAAAGAAAACACGGAGAAAGATGTTGCAGAGTATGTTTATGGTAAAACTCAAATAAATATAATGCCAGAGAAAATAAATATGAAAACATCAAGGGATTATAATTCTTTTAAGTTTTATGTGCCTAGAAGTAAATTGTCGTTGTTTACGGACAATGAATTATGGCCGGAAGGTATATATTTTAGAAGATATATATTATTTAGGCATGGAAAAAAGGCTACAGTAGATCGTGAAAAGAAAATCTAACAATGGGGTGGGACATTAATAAAGTAGAAAATCACAGTCTAAAGATAGTGAGTTTCAACTGTAAGTCACTGAAACGTTCGGTGGATAGTGTGAGGAGTTTATGCGGGACAGCGGACGTAGTAGCATTGCAAGAGACCTGGCTGCTGCCATTTGACCTCTCCTATCTTAGCACCGTGCATGACGATTTCGAGTCTACGGGGACATCGGCTGTAGATACGGGCCGTGGCATTTTGCACGGCCGTCCTCACGGAGTTGTAGCTCTTTTATGGCGTAAGAATGTGTTTACATCAGTGTCGGTAGTAAAGTGTAGTAGTGTCAGATTATGTGCAATTAAGTGCCAGTTTCGTGAGCACACTGTGTTATATTTTTCTGTATATATGCCTACTGACTGCCCCGACAATCTTACAGAATTCACAGAGTGCCTGAGTGAAATTAATGCAATTATTGAGGATAGTGGTATTGCTATGGCATATATTCTAGGCGATTTTAATGCACACCCAGGAGAATTATTTTTTAATGAAATGAGTCAGTTTTGTGTAGAGCAAACGTGGGTATGTGCTGACTTTGATTTGTTGTCAAATTATACCGATGTGTACACATTTATGAGTGATAGTCATGGCTGTACACGGTGGCTAGACCACTGCGTAGTTACAAGTTTAGCTAAAAATTATATTGAGAGCATTCGCATTAAAAACGATGTGACATGGTCTGATCACTATCCCATGGAAGTTTATTGTAAATTTAGCCTAGATCACTCTCAGGTTCTGCCTTCACAGACTAAAGTAGCTAATAAAGTAATCTGGGGGCACAGGGACAGTGATCAGATCAACAAATATACAGATTTCTGTAATAGTAGGTAAAGATTAATAGATTGCCCTACCGAGATGATAGAGTGTGCTGATAAGTTATGCCATAAGTCTGAACATAAATTAGCTATTGGGAAAATGTATGAGGCTATTACATCTATATTGCAGGATGGAGCGATATATAGTCGCGAATCGCTGCAGCGTAGTAATAAACGATATATTACGGGATGGAATAAACATGTGGCGCCGTATCATCCTAGGGCTCGTCTTTGCTTTCAGTCATGGGTACATACCCACACCCGGTACCGGCACCGGCACATGCCGGAAGGCCGAACTGTGGAGCTGCATACGAGGACATGAAGGAGTCGAGGAGAGTTTTTAAAAGTAAACTTAAAATGTGCCAAGACAATGCAGAGCAGATAAAAATGGATATATTGGCATCATCGTATGAGGCTAAGCATTTTGGTAAATTTTGGCAACATACAAATAGACTGAATGCAAGGCCGAGTCTTCCGGCCGAAGTGGGGGGCGTGAGTGGCTGTCAAAACATAGCTAATATGTTTAAGGCGCAGTTTAAAGTGGATATCTCTAAGGAAGTTTGCACATCGGGTGATAACGGCGTTGAGGACAGCATAGATTCTAGGGAAGACTCCCTGCGTTTCACAACCGGTGAAGTTAAAGACGCGATAAAAAGTATGAAACGTGGGAAGTCACCTGGACATGATGGCCTCAGCGTCGAACACCTACGATGTGCTGGTGAGCACCTTCCTAGAGTACTTAGGGTATTCTACAATTTGTGTATTGGACATGGTTACCTACCAGATGCATTGATGATGACAGTGGTCGTGCCTATCATCAAAAATAGGACGGGAGATGCGGCAATTAGAACCAATTATAGGCCGATATCCCTAGCGACAATCATAGCTAAAGTACTGGACAGCTTGCTTGATACACAATTAATTAAAGCACTCAAAATACACGATGCGCAGTTTGGTTTCAAGCCAGAATTATCAACTGAGAGCGCAATACTGTGTCTCAAGCAGACTGTGCGGTACTACACGGACAGAAAAACTCTAGTATATGCGTGTTTTTTGGATCTGTCCAAAGCATTTGATCTCGTGTCCTACAAATTCTATGGCAGAAGCTTAAAAAGGAAAGCACCTTGAGACCGGAACTAATTTCATTACTCAAGTCCTGGTACGGTGAACAGGCTAATATGGTTAGATGGGGTAACGCCCTTAGTGATCCATACAAACTGGAGTGTGAAGTGAGGCAGGGAGGGCTGACATCACCCAGGCTGTTCAATCTTTATGTGAACCAGCTGATAGAGAGGCTCAGCACAGCCGGTGTCGGTTGCTCCATCGATGGAGTAGCTATGAATAATTTTAGTTACGCGGACGACATGGTTCTGTTGAGCCCCTCGGTTAGTGGACTAAGGAAGCTTATAAAAATCTGTGAAGACTATGCGGAGGATAATGGACTCAACTACAACACCAAAAAGAGTGAAATCTTGATTTTCAGGGGAAAGAACAAGCCACTGAATTACAAACCTTGTATTCAGTTACGTGGGACGCCCCTGAAGCAAGTAGCTGAGTTCAAATACCTCGGTCATATTGTAACCGAACGCCTGGATGATAGCATTGACATAGAACGTGAACGCAGGGCGCTGTCGGAAGGGGCATTGGCGGTCAAGCTAGATAGCCCTCTCTGGAGGAAATGGAATAGTGTGCATCTATCCACGAGGCGGGAGTAAATGGGTCTCATATGATCTTGTTTGGCCTTATCACGTAGGGCAATCTAGTTGTTTTTTTTTTTTTTTTTTTAATCTAACATAGGACAAGTATTTTGTATTACTAACTCTTAGATTAGGTAAATTGTATATGTGTTTTTTCTTTTATGTCTTTTTGTATTTTTATGGGTTTTCTTTGCCTGAAATAAAGATTATTATTATATTATATATTATTATATTAAAAAACAAGAAAATACAAATAATAAACAAAACGCGTTTGTCATGTCAGTGTGTGGACTTGCGTCAAAAAGTATAAACAATGAGTGGTACTTAGATAGTGGTGCTTCCGAACACATGTGCTCTACAGTGGACAATTTTATAAAGTATAAAAAGTTGTTAGTGCCTAAAGACGTCGTTATTGGTGATAGGACAATAATAAAAGCATTAGGTTATGGTGACATTGACCTTGAAGCATATGATGGTCAACAATGGATCAAAACATCAATAAGCAATGTTTTGTATGTGCCGAGCATCAAGGTAAATCTATTTTCCATGAGTGCTGCTCTGGATAAAGGCTACAAGCTGGAGTCAACTGCTACAGAGTGCCAGTTTATAAAAAACAACAGTGTCTATGCTATAGCGAAGAGACATGGTAAAATGTACACAATGTTGTTCAGACAGCCTGATGCTTGTGCCATGGTTGGAAAAGTGATGTCAAATTTGAGGGAATGGCATGCTAAACTAGGTCACCAAGACATTAACCAAGTAAAAAGTATCTTGATGAAACAAAATATTAAGTTTGAAAATAGTAAAGAAGAAACCTGTTTGCCATGTTTGAAAGGAAAACAACATAAGTTTCCCTTTCCATCGAGTACCCATAGAGCAACAAAACCAGGAGAGGTTATCCATATAGATATTGGAGGTCCAATAGAACAAACTTCACTAGGTGGGGCAAAGTTCTTTCTACTCATTAAGGATGATTATTCCAAATATAGAAAGGTGTATTTTCTGAAGAACAAAAGTTAGTCTATAGAATATTTAAAACGGTATTTGAAAGAAGTGCAAGTGAACCCCGGTCACACAGTGAAATATATAAGAAGTGATAATGCAAAAGAATTTATCAGTAAAGAAATGGAGAACTTGCTAAATTCATATGGAATACAACACCAACAAAGTGTAGCATACACTCCACAACAGAATGGTTGTGTAGAGCGTGAGATGAGAACGGTGGTTGAGTCAGCACGAACTATGCTTCTAGAGAGCGGCCTTAACAAGAATCTTTGGGCTGAAGCAATCAATACCGCTGTCTATGTCATCAACAGAACTGGTCCAAGTCGAGTGAAGGATGTAACTCCATATGAACTCTGGTGGAATAAAGAGTTTGATGTCAACAACCTACAAGTCTTCGGTAGTCAAGTATCTGTACATATTCCTGATCAGAAACGGTTAAAATTTGATAGCAAAGCAGAATTAGGCTATTTCATTGGATATGGAGAAAATACAAAAGGATACAGAATATACTTTCCTGAAGGAAACATAGTAGACACTAAGAGAGATGTAATATTTATAAAAAAGTCTGAAGAATACAAAGAAAGAGACAGAAGACAAGGAAAAGAAAACTACATACATTTTGACACTCAAGAAGAGACAGAACAAGTATCAGAACTAGAAGAAAGCCAGTATGAAGATATTGAGAACCTTGAAACAATAGAAAGTGAAAATGAAGAGAACTCAATTCATTCCTTTCATGAGGAGTCGGCTATAATAGAGGAAGAGATAGAAGGAGAACAGGAAACTTCAGAATAGACAGAAGAGGTAACTGAAAGACCTAGAAGGGCGAGGAAAAAGCCAAGCTAGTTTAAAGACTATGAACAAGGAGAGGAAAATATGTTCCTGAGTTACAGCTGTGATGAACCTATTTCCTACCAAGAAGTTATGAAGAGACCCGATAAAAGTAAATGGGAAGAAGCCATAAATAAAGAATTGCAAACACTGGAGGAAAATAATACATGGGAGGAGGTGGCAGAAGTTCCTGACGGAGAAAACATAGTGATTAGCAAGTGGATATTTAAAGTCAAGGAGGCAGAAGGAAAAGCTTTGTATAAAAAGAAGCAGATATGTCTCTGACACGCGCCAAGTGAAGACTCGAAAACGTGCCAAATAGAACGTTTCGTCTTTAGTCCGCGTCTAAGCGTCTTAGTGAGTGCAGAGTAGTCCCGAGTGGTGAATTTTAAAATTATAACAAAAATGCCGTCGTGTGTATTTAGAAAGTGTACAAATTATGGTTCTAAAATTAATAAAACACAAGGGGTTTCCTATCACATGTAAGTACCTAATATATTTATCGATTTATTAGTGTATTTCAATAAAATTAATTTATTAATATTCTAAAATAATGGTGGTAAAAAAACGAGACAGCGAATACTTTTTGTCGCCAGGAAGATAAGGACGCATGCACTACGAACATAGATTATACGTACAGATGTGAACATCGTAGGCAATAAAATAAAAATTACCCTATTGCTCAGTTTCTTTTATCTAACTTTTTTAATTTGTTGATAATATTAGTTGTGTGTGTTAAATATTTATCACAGACAAGACAACGCACTAATTTACCAAATTTAATTACTTATTTAGAATAATAATTTTTAATTTTAAGGTTTCCGACTAATGAGGTGCGACTTCAAGAGTGGATTGCAATTGTTCGTAAACAAAGAAAGGAATCAAATTGGATACCGTCAAGAGGTAGCAGAATTTGTATCAATCATTTCAAAGACACTGATAGATATACTTCGAAAAAAGGTCGAACATTACTAAGGAAGAATGCTGTTCCTGTTATCCAGGTAATTAAACATTTATAAACAAATGTATTAAAAATAGAACATAAAATTTACTTTGACATCCGAGGTAAGAGTGTGAACATTGTATGGTCATTACCTCTGCGGTAACCTTCCGGTATAATATAATCCTACTAAGCGATTGCTGCTTATAACCCACTAATGTGACTGAACAATTTTATTAGTTGCTGGTAATTTTGTACAACACTAAATGACGTGACTTACAACTAGAAGACATGTTAAAATTTATTTGTTAATTCTGTTTAATCTTGGAACTTTTAGTTATTTTGTTTTATTTCAGGAACCTATAAATACTGTGCTTCAGAAGTCTCCGACAAGTCTTGACAGCGTTAGTATAGACGAAGATATTTTTGAGACACCCAGAAAGGCGGCTTTTAAAAAATGCGTGCGTCAATTATCATTTCAACGACAACAGTTGCAAAAAAGGAATAAAATACTTATTCAACAAAATAAAAGATTGAAGAAGAGAGTTGCCAGTGTAACAGTTATACTAAAAGATATAAAGAAGAAAGACTGTTTCACAAGAACAATTTACACAACTCAATTTAAAAGCCGAAGTCCTAGATTTAATAAATAGGATATACTTAAAAAAGAAATCAAATAAGTCATATCGCGCCAAGTATCCCCCCGCTCTCAGGAAATTTGCATTAACACTAAATTTTTATTCTTCTGCAGCTTACAAATATGTTAGAAGTGTGTTTCATACTGCTTTACCACACCCACGTGTATAGCTAAGTGGTATGAAAGTACTTCTTGCTCGCCTGGGTTTACCCAACAAGCATTCAGTATTTTGAAGAAGAAGAGCTGTTTATCGGAAACTCGTCTATTATGTACCCTTGTAGCAGATGAAATGGCACTTCGGCATCAAACAACTTGGACTGGTAGAAAAACTGACGGTCTTGTCGATTTCGGTATCGATTTTAGTCCCAATATCGAAATCGCGACACAAGTGTACGTTTTCCTTTTAGTGGGTTTGAATGAAAGCTGGAAGATGCCAGTAGGCTATTTTTTTATTAAAACTCTTTCAGCCGAAATGCGAGCAAATTTAATTAACACTTGCATAAGTAAATGCTACGATTCAGGTGCTGTTGTGGTGGCAGTTACTTTTGACTTTTGTCCAAGTAACTTGGCTGCGGCTAATCTATTAGGCTGTAATTTAAATAGGCCAAATAATTTAAAAACAACATTTTTACATCCTGAGTGTGGTATAGAAGTTGCTGTAATTTTAGACCCCTGTCATATGATCAAATTAGTTCGCAACACCTTCGAGGCAAAAAAAGTCATATTCGGGAGTGATAACAACGAAATAAGATGGAGCTTGATTGTTGCTTTGAATCAGCTTCAAACTAGTGAAGGCTTAAATTTTGCTAATAAACTTTCGCAACGACACATACATTTTCGAAACGAAATCATGAAAGTCAAACTGGCCACACAATTATTAAGCAGAAGCATAGCCCACGCTTTAAAACTGTGCGATCAATTAATAATCTCATCTAAAATTAAGAATACAGAACCGACCGTAGAATTTATCTCTATATTTAATAACTTATTTGATATTTTAAATACCAGATCCACAGGACAGTATGATTTTAAAATACCCATCAGTCCAAATAATGCGACAAAAATATTCGATTTTTTAGAGAAAGCCAAACAATATATTTTGTCCTTACGAATTTATAGCAAAACTAAGCGAATTACGGGAAAAAGAATTATTATAAACATATCAAAAAAACCAATAGTTGAATGTAAATCAAAAACGGGCTTTTTAGGATTTTTGATTTGCATCCAGAGTTTAAAGCATATTTTTAATACCTACGTTACTGCAACAATATCACCATTTTACAAAACACCACTATTAAATTATATCGCTACATATCGTTTAAGTCAGGATCATATTGAAATTTTTTTTGTTATTATCCGTCGCCAAGGTGGTTACAATAACAATCCGAACACTATTCAATTTAAAGGACTATACAAGAAAATTTTTAATCATTTAGAGTTACGCAGTGCTTTTAGTGGCAACTGTATTCCTTTGGAACATATTCCTATACTCACGTGCTCATCATCAGGTATTATAAATATTAATTCTTCATCAGGACTTCGTGCTTTAGATGAAATTAGCAATATTGTAGATACCGTTACAACCAGTGATAAAAATTCCGAAAATAATGTTAATATTCTTGCTGAAATGCTCAATAATGAAAATTGTTCAGAATCAGCTAAACAAATAACAGGTTATATTTCTGGTTGGATTGCGCGAAAACTAGCAAAAACTTTAAAGTGTGAAACCTGTGTTGATACTTTATATACCAGTCAAAAAATGTGGTTCCACAAATTAGTTACAATTAAAGATATGGGAGGTTAATGCTATGCGTCAGAAAATTTGTTTTCCGTATGCTTAAAGTGTGAAAATATTATTAAATGTCATTTAAATGAAAAAGGAGTTCATTTTGTAAGTCTTTATGATATTGATGTATTAAAATGTCGAATTTTAAAAACTTTTTTAAATTCGAACATATTCGACTCGCTTTTAGAACATTCAAAACAACAAGCACCCGCTTTTAATCATCGCATCAATTTAATTAAAACAATTATTGATAAATATACTACAGTTCGTCTTCATTCCGCTCATAAAAATAATCCTGAAATAAAAAAACTATCAAAGAGACAGAAAAGAAATAAATTAAATCTATTCGAAGGTGTTTAATTATTGATTATTGCGTTTTTTTTTTATTCTTTTTATTTTATCTTGATGTACTTTTTTACTGTTTTTTAGATTATTTATTAAACAATAATTTTTATTTCGTCTTGAATTTTCAAATTTGATTAAAGTTTTTTGTTGTTTCATTTTATGTTGAATTTTATTTTTTACCTACCAACAAAATATCCGTCTGTTCAACAAAATCATAATCTATGGTTCGACATAACAGTTGAAGCGCAATCGTTCTAATTATAGGCATCTCTTTTACTCACGTGCTTATCCCATTTTTTGTACTAGTCATCAATACACTTGTCAAAATATGAGCACTGTATAGCTACGTATATAGAGCGAGAACAGATTTGAAGAGTCAGTTACTATGAACGTAACACATCTTTATATAAAAAATCATTGATTTATGTGCTATTATTTGTCGATGACTTATTGTATTTTGGCTGTAATAAAAACCAAGTAAATAACTTTAAAAATTCAATATGTAAAACTTTAAAATGAAAGATTTGGGTCTGGCCAGTAATTATTTGGGAATAAATATTAAACAGGATCTTGGAAATTATGTAACTGTAATTAATCAGAAAAAGTATTTATTAAAGTTGTTGAATTTATATCAAATGTCAAATTGTAAATCTGTATGTACTCCAATGGAACAGAACTTTAATTTTGAATTATTACAGAGAGATAAAAGTGAAAGTATTGAAATAGAAAAAGCCTGTAGAAGTTTAGTAGGCAGTCTTTTATATGCTACTTGTACTAGACCAGACTTATGTGTTGCAGTAGGATTTCTAAGTAGATATGTGCATTGTGCTAGTGTAGTTTTGTTTAAATGTTTAAAGAGGATATTGAGATACATAAATGGTACTATTGATTTATCTTTAACATATAAATATGATAAGGAAAGTAAAAATGTATGTAAACTGCAAGGTTACAGTAATGCAGACTGGGCCGGTGATGTGTCAGACCGGAAGTCAACATCAGGACAAATATTTTATATTTTTAATTCCTCAGTTTCTTGGTATAGCAAAAAACAATCTTGTGTATCACTGTCATCTTGTGAAGCTAAATATGTAGCTCTTAGTATGAGTATTATGGAAGGATCTTTTTTGAAAAATTTACTCAAAGACTTTGGATATGATAATGTATATTTTGAAATACTTGAAGACAATCAAAGTGTAATTAATATAGCAAACAACAACGACAGTAATAAGAGATTAAAACATATAGACATAAAGTATCAGTACATAGTAGAAAATGTATCAGCAGGTTTAGTTAAAATAAAATTTGTTTGTAGTTATAACAATGTTGCTGATTTGTTTACCAAACCATTAGGAAAAATACTTTTTGTTAAACTTAGGGATATGATATTGTCATAACTTTGTAAACTAACTTTGTAAATAGACACATGCATAGGAAAGTGTTGAGTTACTATCTTATGATTGTAAAAGATGTTTAGTATTCTTAAGTTGAGGGCTCTGACTCTAAGCATTTGTTTTGAGGTTATGTTTATGTTATTAAGGGGGTGCACTAGTGTCTCAAAATTGTTAACCCGTCAACGCGGAAAAACGAGACACAATAGATTTTCTATTGTTACGGCCCGACTACGGGCGAGCCGCCAGTTGACAGGTTAAGGGTTAAGAAGTGTACTTTAAATTAAAATATAATGTTGAGGGGGTGTATTAAATATTTGTAAGAATGTGGCAACATTAATATTTTAATTATAATATCTATGGTGATCAGTAATTTTTTTAAGTATGGTAACTCTCTCTCTCTCCTTGTGTACGCCGGTCAAGGCCATCCATGTCTTTTTGTATCGTGCCTAAAGGTAAAATTAAAACGCAATTAATCCAACATTATAACCTTTTATTTTGCTCCATCCGCTGCTAATATTCCTGAAAAATATTGAAATAAAATCAGAAGAACCTAATAACACTATATCACGCCTCAAGAACGGGGATTTTGTTCTAGCCAAATTTCCGAATCAAAGAAACAAAGAGTATCGGTTTGTTTGCAGAATCAGATTTTCGATGCCATTCAACAAAAGCTTATTCTGTGTCTAACAAATCAATTTACTTACAGCTAAACACCATTTGTCATGTTGAGAGTATATCGTGCGACTGTGTTTATAATAAGAGTGGGAAATGCAAGCACATCGCAGCACTTATATACTTCATAAATAATAGTTTTACGAAGACCAGCCAAGAACAACAATGGGGTAAGCCAAGTGCCCGTCAAGTTTTTAAGGAAAAATATTTTAAAGGAAAGTAATTCCATGAAATGTTTCCCACGGCAAAGAAACAGAAGTGTGAACCTTTTCAGTTTGATGTCTCGAATTTGAAGGACGATTGTGCTTTAAAATGTGTCCTATAAGCTGCTGCTAAAAGTAATGCTGAAGATATAGAAACTTCTGTTAGCAAAGTTGTCCAAAGTTAAGTCGAACAGACTGATATCAATTTACAAAGAGAAGATTGTGTGATATGTCTTTAAAACTTTAATGTTTTTAGACAAGAGTTACCAGTCTATAAAAGTAGTAGGTATAGAACCAACTTTATATAATTTTTATCTATTGCATGTTGTGATGGAAGACACAGAAATTTCGAAATTATTTAGTGATACTGTAGTGTAACTACTTAATTAAATTTAAATATTAATTAACCTAATTTATATTTCTATTCACGTACTAATGTATAGAAAATACAACTGCTATATAAGTAGGAGCGTGTTTTTAAAATGTTTGTTGGTGGATAGTATGTACGTAGCTATACATTTTCAATTTATTTATCATTGTTTTCAGTGCTTACGGTCACGATGCCTCCCAAACGGGCATTATGGTCAGAAGACGATTTGATCGTAGCTGTTAGAGCACTACAAAGAGGATCTTTGAGTACGTATAAGGTTGCAGAGAGATATAAGGTTCCTAGAAGAACAATCAGAAATCATCTGTCATCAATCAGTCTGGCAGTTTAAAGAAATGTTTGGGACGTAATTAAATGATGAAGAGGAAGCTCAACTTGTGCAAAGGATAATCCGGTATTCTGAATTGCCTGGGACACCAAGAATATTACGTCGATTGGTGTATAAATATTGTGAGTAATATAAAACAAAATTTTAATGATGAGGTCAAACGCGCAGGCAAAGACTGGTTCATAGCGTTCATGAAAAAACACCATGAAATATCCATAAGAAAAGCGCAATTCATGAACCCAGCTAGAGCCCAAAAGCTAAATACAGTGAAACCTGGTTAATTGGGATCTCAAGGGACCAAGACATATGTACCAATTATTGAGGGTTTCCAATAATCCAGTTTTCCAATTAAGCAGGTTTAAAATTATAGTTGTCTCATTTACAGAGAGGTCCCGCTTAGAGAGGTCGAAATGTGCCGTATTCGTTTGAATTTTCCTTTTCCATCAATACACTGAGACCGAATTTTCTCGTTGTTTTTAATAATTCTACACAGGGTTGACTTTGGTATGTTATTCTCCCTACACAGTTCATCACGCGACTTTCTACAATCATAATCTGATAGTTTTAATTTTTCAGATACTGATAACGTTTTATATTTACGTTCGGACATTTTGTACACTTTTATTCCCTTGTTTTTAGGTCAAAACCTAAGACAGTACTGACAAACAAAGCATGCGCGAAAGACGACGCGAAATGTATGTAAGCAAACATGTCAAAACGTGTTAAAACCTGATTAATTTGTCTCACTTATACAGGTAATTGAGCTACAGAGTCTCAATTATAGAGGTAAACATCGAAAAAGTCTTAGAATTCAAATCTCATTTAACCAGGTTCAAAAAGTCCCATTAACAGAGGTAATTTAATGAAAAAGAACCGGGACCTCATTGCAACTCTCAATAGTAGAGGCTTCTCACTTATCCAGGTCCCACTTAACCAGGTTTCACTGTAAATTTATTGTCCATGACCATTTTAAAAAACTGAGAGATATCTGCGATAAATTTGACTTATATGATCATCCAGAGAAAAATTATAATATGGATGAGAAAGGATGCCGTCTCACTATCCACCACCAGCAAAGTGTTTTGGCCAAAAAAGGGACTAAAAGCATTGATTTTAGTCATCTGAACATGCTGAAAGCGTTACCATCGCAGGATGTGTTAATGCTCTTGGCACAGCCATACCACCTATGGTCATATTTAAGGGAAAACGTTTAAAACCAGAATTGTACAATAATTTGCCTTAAGGATCTTTAGTAGTAAAAACAGCAAAGGAGTATATGACCAATGAACTTTTCAAAATATTTTTAAAACACTTGTCTAGATACAAAAGCCAGGGATCATACCTTTTGATATTTGATGGAGCAGCATGCCATTTAGATCTTTCCATAGTCTATATATCCGATTCACTTGGCATTAATTTGTACTGCCTACCTTCAAACACAACCCATAAATTACAGCCCCTCGACAAAGCCGTATATCGATCATGAGCACCACTGGGATGTTGAATTGTTATCATTTTTGGACCAAGACAGAGACAAAAAACTCACTAAAGCACGCTTTAATATCACTCTTTCAAGCGTTTGGTCTAAATGTATGACACACAGCAATATCACGAGTGGCTTTAAAGCGACTGGCTTGTATCCCTTCAACCCACAGGCTATACCAGAAACAGCTTTTGCCCCTTCCATTTTAACAGAAGCTGATGCACTAGATGGTGCACAAGAAAACGCACCAGCTCTCGAACATCCTCATGCACAAACTTCAGAATCTGGAGATACAACACCGTCTATTTTATCGGAAGCCTCAACGCCTGATCATAATCAAGAAAATATATCACCTATTAATAGTGATTAACAGAAGAGTTCAGAATCTGCTGCTAGTTCACCGTCAATTTTGACACCGATTCCAATACCCGATGTAGGGGAAGATAGGGCAATCGTGGTCAGCGGGTAATGGTGGTCACGCACACAACTATACCAATAACAGTCCCTTACGCGTGTGTCGCGCGTCAACGTCTCGCCCTTCACCCCCCGTGAGCGACTGATGCCCCGCACTCATTCCGCTCGACGCGTTTGCACAGGACGAGTGTCGTTTGTTTCGCGCCAACTTGATCTTATTTTACGTAGTGATACAATAACACTGTAAGTTTTGAACAATTCCATAATACATATAAACTATTTATTATTAGTATAAACAGTTCATCATTAACTTGTAGTAATGGTTATTTTCAGTCAAAATATATGGTTGTTTTTATTATTATTTGTTTTTTCTACAAAGTCCGGTACGGGTAATTGTGGTCAACTGACCACCATTGCCCGCAATGTTTTTATTGGTGACGCATTTTGCCTAAATCTAATTTAATTGTTTTTAGATGCCTAAAAATCGACCTAGAAAAACGCAGAAGGCTGCATGGTCTTCGGAGACATTGGAAAAGGCCCTGAAGCTTATGGATAGTGGAACATCTATGAGAAAAGCCGCGGTACAAACCGGAATACCATTTTCAACCCTTCAAATTCGACACCAGAAGCAATTGTATGGAAGTCCATCTCTGGGGAGAAAGACTGTATTTTCTGCAGAAATTGAAAAAGAGATAGATGATGCTATTAAAAAAATGGCTAATATATTTTACGGCTGCACAGCACATCAAGTAAGAAAAGTCGCTTATGAATATGCTGAAAGCCTGAAATTGCCGCATAATTTTAATAATAGTTGTAAGATGGCGGGACGATCTCGTCCCGCCATCATTGGCTAGAAGGCTTCCTAAAGAGACATAGGATATCAGTAAGAAAGCCAGAAGCCACAAGCGTAAACCGAGTAACCGCCTTTAACAAGACGGAAGTTTCCCTTTTCTACAAGAACTTGGAAAAACTTATGGAAATTTATAAATTTGTCCCCAAAAATATTTATAATTGTGATGAAATCGGGATCTCAACAGTCCAAGATCCAGGGAAAATACTAGCCACAAAAGGACAGAAACGGATAGGGTCCATCACCTGTTGGGAAAGAGGCAAAAACATCACAGTTCTGTGTACAATGAGCGCTGCTGGGTCATTTATACCCCCAATGTTTATCTTCCCAAGGAAACGACATTCCCCTCTCCTGGAAAAAGATGGCCCTGCTGGGGCTATATACCGCTGCTCAGAGAATGGCTGGATAAATGAAAACCTTTTTTTGAAATGGCTTCATCATTTCACCGAATACGCCAAACCTTCTGCAGAAGAACCTATATTGTTGATACTCGATAACCACGCGAGCCATATTTCTCTTGATATTTACAATTACTGCAAACCCAAAAACATTCATATGTTATCCTTGCCACCGCACACATCCCATCGAATGCAGCCATTGGACGTGACTTTTTATGGACCACTTAAGGCAGCTTACAAAAAGGAATGTGACAGTTTTATGAAGAGCCACCTTGCTGAAAAAATAACTCCATATGATATTGCATCTCAACAGTGTTTTAAATTGCTCCGTAGTTATAAATTAGTTAAAAGTAGTAGAAATAACTTTTAAGAGTTAAAACTTATATCAGTGTTTAAACAAATAAATTATCTGTAGACTAGTGCTTATAGTGTATCTCTAAGTGTTAAGACAAAAAAGTTATTACGATAATTCATTTAAATTGTGTGACATTATAACGTTGCAGTGTCCAGCGGGGTCATTGACCCGTGCGTAGACAACTCGTACGCATGATTCATCGCAGTGACTAGGCAAAACTCATTAGTGTGAATTTGTTTGCATATTTTGAGCCATAAGACGTTACAATAACAGTGCGTTTCTTTTTATACTGACAATGAATACCGCAAAAAAGTGTGCTGGTTGTTGCGAACTTTTAAGAAAGGATTATTTAATATGTCACAAATGCAATGATTATTATGATCTTTTGTGCGCTAATTTAACGCCAAAAAAATTTAGTCAAATGAATAATGAACATAAAAACAGTTGGATGTGTCAAGTATGCCTAAGTAAAATACCTAAACGAGACAACACAAATACACCTCTACGTGGTGGTACAATACATACCTCGCATGCCCTTTCACTTCCGGGTTCTTCTAATGTTACCAATCGTAATAAAAACAGAGAACATCGGCGTAATGAAAATTTGGCTAACCCATTGAATGAAGACTTGAACCTGATCCCAGCATCGTTGGAGCCAGAAGTTATTAATAAACTTAATAGTACGACATGTAGTTTATCCAAGGACGAAATAAAGTCTTTAGTAAGGGATGAAATGAAATCGGTGTTAGCTGACTTCCAAGCAAGTCTTTTCAAGAATTTGGACGCCAAAAATAAAGATTTTATTGAGCAAATAGAGCAAGTAACATTGTCTTTAAATTTTATAGAAGAAAAGTATGAGCAAATAAGATTGAATGTTAATAATAAATTTGAGTCATTAAGGAAGTTGGAAGTTGAAAATATAGATCTTAAAAAAACTGTCATTGACCTCAGTTCCAGACTAGTTCAAATTGAGCAACATTCGAGAACTACTAATGTGGAGTTACATTGTATACCCGAACACAAGTCAGAAAACCTAGTCACGGTTATTAAACAAATAGCAAATGTTACAAATTATCAGTTGAATGAAACCGACATTCATCTGTGTACCAGAATTTCTAAACTGGATAAATCTAGTACTAGGCCACGGTCTGTTCTAGTAAAATTTTCAAGTCCAAGAGTCCGTGATGGATTTTTGGCTTCAACAATATCGTTTAACAAAAAAGCGAAAGACAAAAGTGAGAAACTTAACACAAGTCATCTCGGAATAGCTGGTGATCGACAACCTATCTACGTCATGGAACACTTATCTCCCGCTTTGAAATCTCTTCACGCTGCTACTCGTCTAAAAGCTAAAGAAAAAGGCTACAAATTTGTGTGGATTAAGGCGGGACGCATATATGTACGCAAACTCGAATCAGCTGAACATAAATATATTAAGAATGTTGAGTCTCTTAACAGTCTACTATAAAAATTTAAATAACTCAATTAGGCTAATATTTACATACATATGTGATGGTATTGTTTAAATAACATTCGATAGTATATCCTGCTATTATCAGAATGTCAGAGGACTACGAACTAATATTAAAGACGTGTCACTTAACATTCAAAGTAATAATTTTGATATTATTATATTTACTGAAACATGGCTGAATAATACAATATATGATTCTGAAATTTTTGATAACAGATACGTTGTGTATAGAAGAGATCGAATAAATAATAGGCTTGGAGGAGGTGTTCTCATTGCAGTTGCAAATAAATTTACTTCTTTTAAAATAACAAGTGATAGTAGTGAATGTGAAGATCTTTGGATAAAAGTTAAAATAGCAATAGGTAAGCATTGTAAATTTCTTAAAGTTTCTACTGTATATTTACCGCCTCCCCTTAATGAAATTACACTTAAGGCTTTTATTGATAATGCTAATAGAATTATTGACGAACATCCCTCAGAGTACACATTGATAGCTGGTGACTTTAATATCTCTAATGCAACCTGGCAAGTTCATAGCGCGGGAACATATCTCTTACCGGTTCTTAATATTAACACTAACGCACATAACCTTATTTTAAATTTTCTGGAATTGAATGACTTAAAGCAATTCAATTATGTCTTAAATAGCAATAATAAAATTTTAGACTTGGTAATGTGTAATTCGGAAATAATAAAAGTCAATCATTGCCCCAATCCAATACGCAGCATAGATTCTCATCATCCTCCATTGGAGATTTCCATAGCAGCGACAGCCAGCCGCAATAAGCAGAAAACGCTATCTCATAAATTAAATTTCTTTAAGGGTGACTATAAACAAATTACTCAAGCTTTAAATAAGATATCATGGGATAAAGAGCTCCTACTCTATGATAATGTTAATGAAATGGTGGACAAATTCTACCAAATCTTATACAATCTCATAAAACGTTACATTCCTTTTAGTAAAAAGTGTGGCAATAGGCATCCTGTATGGTTTAACTCGCATCTCATATATCTTCTTAAGCAGAAACAAAAATATCATAACAGATACAAACTATATCGAAACCCTCTAGACCTTATTGAGTTTCAATATCTTAGATCTGACTGTGAAAAATTTACTAAGGAATGTTACGAGAACTATGTTTCTAATATTGAATTCGAAATTGGTAAAAATCCTAAATATTTTTGGACGCACCTCACTAATAAACGTAAAGGATCTTCCGGCTATCCGTCTTCAATGTGTTTAGGCCAAAAGAAATCAAATAATAAAAAAGAAACTTGCAATCTATTTGCTACACATTTTGCCAGTGTTTATAATACTTCGGTGACTAAGGTTAATTTGCCCGATTTACAAGAGCAGCTTCCTGAAATATCTCATATACACATTTCCCAGAGTAATGTCCTATTTAAAATAAAAAGACTTGTTAGAGATCAGGGTGCTGGGCCTGATGATATTCCTCCGGTTTTCTTGATTAACTGTGCTGAGTCTCTGTCATATCCATTATACCTTATCTTTAATACGTCTCTAGTAAAGGGTAGTTTTCCTGATAAGTGGAAGGAGGCAAGGTTAGTCCCCGTTTTTAAAGATGGCAATAAAGAATTGGTGTGTAACTACCGGCCTATATCGATCCTGTCGACTATGTCGAAGATTTTCGAATCGCTCGTACATCCATTTATTTTTAACCATATCAAGTGCCATATATCATCCTATCAACATGGATTTATGCCCAGAAGATCCACAAATACAAATTTACTTAATTATGTTTCTGATCTTGTTGATGCAGTTGATGTAAATATGCAAGTGGATGCTATTTACACTGATTTTTCGAAGGCATTTGACATGGTTGATCACACGCTTCTTATAAAAAAGCTATCTTTGTTTGGAGTATCTGACTCTTTATTATCTTGGTGCAAAAGTTACCTTCATAACCGTCAATGTAAAGTGGTAATTGATGGAGAAAAATCAGATAGCTTTCAGGCTCTTTCTGGTGTACCGCAGGGATCAAATTTGGGGCCTCTCTTTTTTATTATATTTATTAATAACATAGCAAGAGTATTTAACAATTGTCACGTGTATGTTTGCTGATGACATCAAAATAGCTAAAGTAATAAGGCAAAAGTCTGACATAGATGATCTTCAAGCTAATCTTGATAAACTCGTTGAATGGTGTAATCAGAACGGCATGTCACTCAACCCTAACAAATGTAGTTTTATTAAATTCACAAGGAAAAAATACCCAATTATGAGTTCATATAATATTATGAACACAAAATTAAAAAATACTGACCACATTCGCGATTTGGGAGTTATTTTTGATAGCCAACTTAGGTTTGATAAACATATAAACTCAATAGTAACTGCCGCATTTAAATCACTCGGTTTTGTACTTAGACAGTCCAGAGACTTTAAAAAAGCTTCAACTGTTATACAATTATATAACAGCATGGTCAGGAGTAAATTAGAGTATTGCTGTCAGGTTTGGTCTCCTACTTCTAAAACCTGTATTACAAGGATTGAACGAGTTCAAAAGAAATTGATTAAACAGCTGATATTCCGTTTCAAATTTACAGGACTTTCTGAATCATATGAAAACAAACTTACTTTTTTCAAAATGAAGCCACTAGTTTCACGTAGATCTCTTTTTGAACTTAAGCTCTTATATAAAATTTTTAATGGTAAAATCGATGATGAGAAGCTGTTAGAGAGGCTCAACATTAATGTTCCTAGAAGACCACCACGCTACAAATGTCCATTATTCTCAACTTAAAGATGTCGCACGAAGTTGGGTAGTAATGCCCCATTATCGCGTATTACACATACTTACAATAACTGCGTAAAGCGCAACGCATCTTTGGACATTGGTAGTGACGGGGTCTTACAATTCATAAAAAAGTGTGAAAAGTGTTTTTTATAAGTTCTATCGTATTTTTTAAGGTAATTGTTTAATTTAATTGTTCTTAACTTGTTTTTTTTTTGAATTGTTTTTTGAATTGTGTTTGTATTTTTAATTAGTAAGTACTTTTAGGCATAATAAAACACTGTTTTTTTTTTTGCGAATGATGTGTTCTCCTATAATTGGTTATACATAGATATATAAATTAGGCTTAAGTATATTGTAAATGTCAACTATGTATACTGTTGGAGATCCAAATAAATAAATAAATAAATCTCTATTTAATAAGGCATATTCAACTGTGGCTTCTATAAGTAAAGGGGAGTCTGGGTTTAAAGTCACTGGTATCTTTCCAAAGAACCCGAATGTGTTCAACGATGAAGACTTTTTAGCTGCTGAAATGCTGCAAGGCGAATCAGTAGTTATTCAAGACACCGAAAACTCTTTTCAGACAGCATGTACAAATATTCCCCTTGAGATACCTGCAACTCCAAGCACATCCAATGAGCCACTAGTGGTTCCGTCAACGTCTAGGCAGCAAACACCACCAAGGGTTGAAAGTTTTATCAATTTGCCTACCAAAATACCAACTATCAGCACAAGACAAATTCGAAAAAAACAACATTCTTCAATATTAACCTCAACACCATTGAAAGATAGTCTTAAAGAAAAGGAAAACAAAAAGAAAAAGAAGAACTTAAACGAAAAAGGAAAACAAAAAGGCAAAGGGAAGGGCAAAAAAAGCAAAGAATACAAGGAAAGTCTTAAGAAAGCTAAAAGGAGAGTTCTTCAAGAAGATAACGAGTCTTCATTGACCGACGTAGATATTGATGACCTCTGCGTCTATGCTGAAGAAGATGATGATGAGGACCCAGAAAATCATTGTCAAGTATGCGGAGAATTCGGCCGAAACAATGAGGTATGGTACCGGTGCACTTCCTGTGGGCTTTGGGCTCACTCTGCCTGCACGGGCTGGGATACAGCACAGGGTTATGTATGTGACATGTGTTAGAAACATTTGACCACCATTGTCAACATCATGACTACCATTGCCTTCATATGTGTACAATGATGGTAGAAGGTACTTTTTTTAATAATTATTATAACTATTTGATGGTAACTCCAAAGATGAAAATGTTGATCTCAATTAATAGTCCTATAATACAGAATTGCTATGTTAAGTTCCTAATAAAGCTGTGATTTATAATTTGACTTTTATTTCAAAAAGTGCTTAACCGACCGCCATTGCCCCCTTTTCCTCGCTTGGAAATATTTCACCTGTTGATTATCTTCGACTAGCGACTCCAGAACAAACTAAGCAATTACCAGCTATAGCATCAATATCCACAGGTCACGTCTCAAGAGAATCAATCGTGCAACGCAGCTATTTTCGCACAGTTTATGGAATAAGCTCTAGTTCAGATGAATCTGATGATTTACCACTCAGTCGCTTGTAAAGAAATGATTTTTATGATCTTCTGCCTACGCCTGTTAAAGTTCAAACATGCACACCGACTGTTAGACGAAAAGCCATTAACTATCGAGGTACTCCAGTCACAAAAGGTCTATTTGATAAATATAATCAAGAGAAAATAAATAGTAAAGAAGTGAAACGTAACAAAAGAAAGAAAAATAAACAAGACGAAAACTTTACTGATGTTAAAACAGGTAGAAAAGAAAAAACGAAGGTTAAAAAGACTTTATATCCTAACAAAGCTAAAATCGTATCTGCAAAAAAGTCTACTACCGTCAAAGGTAAATCACAAAAACAAGTGAGTTAGTACTATCATGCCTGCAAAGAAGATAGAATGGACGATGCAATGAGGCAATGCTCGCGATGCTCCACGAAGAATGTGTCGGTTTGACTGCAGAAGATACTGATGACTTTCAATGTCCTGATGGATGCGAATAAAGGCAATTTATTTAATTTTCTAAGACCAATATGCTTCCTATTGCTTTATATTAATGTTTGTTGATCTCAAGAATACCAATTTACGTAGTTTAAGTTGATTTTTGGATAGTTTAAAGTATAGGCCTTTTTACCCTACCCTAGTATAATAAGGCCTACAGACTGCGTTTTAAAAAAAATTATATATTGTTTTGGTTTAAATTATAATAATAATATAATAACAATAATCTTTATTTCAGATGTAAGTACATCCATATATTGTTAATTGCTTAGTAACAATTAGACTTAATACTATGTTAGTATTGTTAGTATAATTTTTTTTGCAAAAATTATTATTACACTTTTTTTTTAT
Organism: Argynnis bischoffii washingtonia; assembly: GCA_033884665.1. Taxonomy (NCBI): domain Eukaryota; kingdom Metazoa; phylum Arthropoda; class Insecta; order Lepidoptera; family Nymphalidae; genus Argynnis; species Argynnis bischoffii. The sequence goes on along the minus strand of CM066616.1, from coordinate 4,126,814 downwards.
TTACCTTAGTCCAATGGCCAACTCCATCCAGTGTTTCTGAAAAGGGCAGTACATTCTGGCCGAAATACACTTTAAAATACTGTTGTTGCTGTCATGTAGATGCTACATCAAAGAAATAGCTTTCTTGCGCATAATGGCATGAAACCCATCCGTGTGTGCCTCTGCGAACATCTTTCTGCGAATATGCCACCCACAAACTACAAGTATAAAAGGACTGACAGAACGCTTTAAATAGAGTTATTTTGACGTCCTTCGTACACCGAGCGAATCTGCGGACATATTGCTCCTAACCGCCAACGCCCTACGTTCCCTCTCAATGTCATCATCATCCCGTAGATCGCTAGTGATGATGTGACCAAGATACTTGAATTTCTCGACAACGCTCAGCAATACACCGTTAAGACTCATGAGCGGGACATGGCGTGGTTTTAATTTTTGAGACTTAAACACAAGTACTTCACTCTTTTTTGAGTTATATGCTAAGCCATGCCACCTTCGCGTATGTCTCGCATGCATCCCTTAACTTGCTCCAAAATACATCATGTGAAACAAGATCAAATGCCTTAGATAAATCCAGGAAACACGCATATAGGCGGCGTAGGTCTTGCAGTATAGTACTTGACAGTACGCTTCAAACTAAGAATAGCGCTTTCTGTTGACAGTCCTGATCTAAAGCCGAATTGGGCATCTTGCAAAGAAATGTACTTACATAGCCTGCCATTTATCACACTGTAAGTATTTTAGCTGCGGTGGTAGCAAGCGAGATGGGGCGATAATTGCTCATATCGGACGTGTTACTCGTCTTGTTCTTAACAACTGGTACTACAATAGTTTGCATAAGCGGCTCCGGTAAATATGAATGATTTAGCTTTAAGCTAGAGAATCTATTTTTTTGTTTAAACTCTGTAGTAATTTAAATACATGACTGATTAATAATAAAACTTGTTGATTATGTTGGATATTTTTCATTTTATTACAAATTTCCCTTAGCTAGGCCTTAATACCCTCGTTTTCTGCGTGTTTGGATTGTTTATATTGAATTACGACTGTTTATGTTTCCCGGATTTGTTTGAAGCATACTTGTTTTGTTCTTCGGCTTTGTTTATTGGATTACTGATTTTTGCTTGTGTTTGGTTTTCTCGTTGTTTTTTGCGACAATTTTGTGTTGTTTTTGTTTGGTGTTGGTGTCTCGTGTTGGTGAATGAGTCATGGCTGACTCTGACGCCGGTGCGGACACAGATACGTCGGTAGGGCGCAAGAGAACACATGTTCTGTCTCCGCTTCCGAGTTCTGGCTCGGAGACGGAGACGGAGTAACGTGTTGGCGCGAGAATGCAAAAGGCTCGTCGGGGACGGTCTGCAGGTGGCTCAGGCTTGACTCGCGCGCGCGCCGAATTGCGCGAGTTAGAGGCGGAAGCTAGAGAGGTGGAGTTTGGGCGCGCTTTGGAGGCAAGGGCCTTCAGTAAGGAGACTCGCAAAGAGTCTCGTCTTGCGGAGGCTGTTTTTGAGTTTGGGTCCAAGCTGTCGATGTCGGAGGGTCAGGAAGAGGAGGTCAGGAGAGACACGCAAGGTCTGCGTGCGGATGCTGGGCGTAGCGTGGCCACAATATTGGAAATCGCCGCTAAGTCCGGCAATTTAAAAGGAACGTGCGTGAAGGGACTGAGGAGGCTGCTATGTCGCTTCAGCAGATAGTGGAGAGATTAGCCTCTCGTTCAATGAGTGAGGAGACGCGCAGAGTGGCTGCTGATAACGAGAGGCTACGCCGCGAGGTCGACAACCTTAAAGCGGAGGTTAAGGCGCACAGAAGGCAGTTTGAGGAGATGAAGGCGTCCCACTTAGCTGTTGCTAAGAATTTGTTAACCCAAAAATTAAGACGGCTTTATTAATAGAATCAACCTTTAGTATGTTCGATATCATTCCCATAATACAGGAAAAATTTAGAAGTTCGTCTATGAATCTTGTTTTAACAAAAGTAGAATTGCAAAATGAAAGCGACTACCTTGAACAACAAAACATAATTCAAAAGTATCACGAAGAAAAAAATAACCACAGGGGTATAAATGAATGTTATCTTGCTCTTTCTAAGCGTTATTATTGGCCAAAAATGAGGGAGCACGTAACGAAATTTATCAACCAATTTTCGGTCTGCGGTCAAACAAAGTATGATCGTAAACCAACCAAACAACAATTTCGAGTCGTTCCGCCAGCCACAAAACCTTTTGAAATTGTCCATATAGATGTATTCACTGTAGAAACAAAAAAATATCTAACTATTGTAGACGTCTTTTCTAAATACGCTCAGGCCTATCACCTGCGAGATGCAACAGCTATCAGCGTGTTACAAGCTCTCCTACAATTTTGTACTCACCATAATTTCCCTTCAACAATAGTTAGCGATAACGGTACCGAATTTAACAATCAACTTTTCACAAAATTTACAGAAGTTCATAAAATAATCCATCATAAAACGTTACCCCACTGTCCAAATAGTAATGGTAACATCGAAAGACTACATCTGACTTTACTTGAACATCTTCGAGTTTTAAGACTCGCAACAAGAATGACCCAGTAACTAACTTAATGCCTTACGCTATTATCGGTTACAATAGTTCGGTACATAGTTTTACGAAGTGCCGACCTTATGATATAATAAACGGACATTTTGATCCGCGCGACCCACTAGAGATTGACATCATGAAACATATGATGCAACAATATGTTCGAACGCATAGGGAACAAATGCAAACGGTATACAGTACAATTAATGAGTTTACTTTAAAAGATCGGGTAGCCAATATAGAGAATCGCAATAAGACGAGAGACCAAGAGGTAGAATTCCAACCTAACCAACAAGTTTTTATTAGCAATCCTTCAGCAAATCGGCAAAAGTTGGCTCCACGCTATATTCAAGATAAAGTGCTCGCCAATTTACCACTACATATTTATACCTCTAGTAAAAAGACCCAATAGCCAAACATAGAATTAAGCGAGTGACTAAGAATCCCATATTGTTACAGGATACTTCCCCTGGTCGTCACCATTCTGTCCCTGACCGTTCGACTGACAGTCACTCAGACTGTACAACTTGAAAGTTTAGAAGATGGACCCGGATTACTGCCTTTCAAACTGGGACTAACGAGACTCGTAACACATCACCACTCATTTGTACAATATATTCAACTCGACAATATCGAAGACAAAATTTCAATTCTACAAACACAATTTCTTGATTTTAAAACGTCTTTAGAAAATGACACTTTTGCTTTATATGAGCTGCAAATCTATTATCTTCATACTAAATTAGACAAAGTTAGAACTCAATTAAAAACTCTAGAGCCAAATCGTGCAAAACGAGGTCTCGTGAACGGATTAGGTTCTATAATAAAGAGGATATCGGGTAATTTAGATTATACAATTCAGAAAAATAATAAAAAAAATCTTAGTCATGTACTTAAAAAATTATGGGTATTTGAAAAAAAAACGAGAAATTTACCACTTTGTGGAAGTCTTCCAAGAACTGTGACCATGATTTATTATTTTTCATCAATTTAATTTTTGTAATGTAACCTTGAATAATCCTTCTGTTAATCAGAGTCTAAAAAAAAAGATAAAATTGCCTTAGTGCTAAAGAAAATTATCATATTTCCCCCAATCATGAACTCAAAATATCACATCACTTGAGTTTAACTGCTTGTACTAAAATAAAAATGTACTATGGGTATTATGGCAAGTAGCTTTAAAAGTTAGCGCATTTAGTTAAGATTCCAAAATGGTATAATACTTACTAGATATTTTCCTAATAAACTGAAAAAAAAAATTTTGTCCTTAGTAACTCAGATTTCCGGTTAAGTTTCATATTTTGATAAGATGTTTCTAATGGGCGCTAGGATTCTTAAGACCTTAATTTTTGGTTACAAGTTGAAGTGAAATAAATAGAGACGCTTTTTAGAAAGTGTGAGAGAGTCAGATAGTGACGCCACTTTTATCAAGGTGAGTGAGACAGTTAGATGTGAGTTTTTGCCAAGTGTGAGGGAGACAGATAGTGACGCCATTTTTGACAAGGTGACTGAGACAGATACGCGATTTTGTCAAGTTTGAGTGAGACCAAGTAGTGACGCATAAGCACAAACTGTATTAGAGCCGTCAGTGTGTTACGATCCTTTGGTCACTGTGCATCTTACTGTCGATTGTTTTGTTTTCATACTTACAACTTTGGCTTTGTGAATTGGACTCGATTGCGTTGTGATTTAGATTTGTTATTTGAGTATTTCTAACGAACCTGGCTTTCTTGTGGACTTCAGTCCAGTGTTTTGATCGATCGTTTTTTTTGTGTTGTGTGAATATTATCATGCCAACTCATTACACAGCACAGGAATATGCGAACATGCACCTCATTTATGGGGAATATAGATGCAATGCTAGTGCTGCAGCGAGACTTTATCGCGAGAAATTTCGAAATGCTGCGCGTTATCCGGATTACCGCGTGTTTACAAATGTACACCGAACACTCTCAGAGGGTCGATTTCCTAATCAAATGATTAATGACGGAAGACCTCGCATGCTCTACGAAAAAGAAGTCTTGCAAGAGGTCGAAGCAGACCCAAGTGTATCAGTACGCCGAATCAAAGCAAGGACTGCAGTGTCAAAAAGTACAGCACACCGTATTATGCAAAGAAATGAGTTCCATCCGTACCATGTACAACGAGTACAATGTCTTTTACCACGAGATTACTCAGAAAGAATTACATTTTGTAAAACGATGTTACAAAAATACACCGAAGATTCGCAATTCTTGGATAGTATTCTATGGTCCGATGAATCAACATTTAAAAAGGATGGATTCATGAATTTACACAACTTACATGAGTGGCGTATTGAAAACCCACATTTAATACGAGAAGACCGATCACAATATCGCTTTAAAGTGAACCTGTGGACCGGAATTTTAAATGGTAAGATTATCGGACCATTCGAGCTGCCAGAGAATTTAAACGGCGAGATTTATTTGAATTTTTTACAAAATGTTTTGCCAAATTTATTGGAAGATGTACCACTAAGTATTTACGGACGGTTATGGTTTCAACAAGATGGCTGCCCAGCGCATTACGCTCGCCTAGTAAGAGAATTCCTTAATAGGGAATACCCGGGAAGGTGGATAGGACGCTCTGGTGCAATTTCATGGCCAGCTCGTTCACCTGACCTAAATCCACTAGATTTTTTTTACTGGGGAGCACTTAAAGAAAAGGTGTACTCCAAGCCCATAGAAACTTTAGCCCAACTGCGTGCAAATATTACGGAATCCGTGGAAGACATTAACTCACGTGGATACGCACGTCTAATAAAGCGTTCATTTTTAAAACGAATTAGAGCATGTATTGAAACTGATGGGAGACATTTTGAGCACTTACTGTAACATAATAAAAAGCCTTTTGATTTCAATCCTTGTATTTTATTTCACTAAAACCATAAAATAAATGAGACACTGGGCCCGTGGGACCCTTGCACTTAGCTTGGTGCTGGTCAATTTATTAGTAGTTGTACCTTAATCCTTACTTATACCTTAAAATTAAGGTCTTAAGAATCCTAGCGCCCATTAGAAACATCTTATCAAAATATGAAACTTAACCGGAAATCTGAGTTACTAAGGGCAAAAATTTTTTTTTCAGTTTATTAGGAAAATATCTAGTAAGTATTATACCATTTTGGAATCTTGACTAAATGCGCTAACTTTTAAAGCTACTAGCCATAATACCCATAGTACATTTTTATTTTAGTACAAGCAGTTAAACTCAAGTGATGTGATATTTTGAGTTCAAGATTGGGGGAAAAAGTGATATTTTTCTTAAGCACTAAGCTAAGTTGTGGAACACCCTTCCAGCATCCGTGTTTCCTACCACATATAATATAAGTACCTTCAAGGCAAGAGTGAATAGGCATCTTCTAGGCAAGCGCGCTCCAACCTAGACCTCATCAGTGCTTTAGCGTTGATTGTCGTCAAGCGCAAGCCTATCTAAGAATAAAAAAAAAAAAATTATCTTTTTTTTAGACTCTGATTAACAGAAGGATTATTCAAGGTTACATTACAAAAATTAAATTGATGAAAAATAATAAATCATGGTCACAGTTCTTGGAAGACTTCCACAAAGGACTAAGATTTTTTTTATTATTTTTCTGAATACTGTCACGTCTTGACCCATCACCCAACACCGGCTTAACGTTGACTTTTGGGACACCCTGTATATATAAATAATAAATTTCTAGAAGATGCGCAATCTAAAGTGGTTTCCGAATTTAACAGCCATATTAGTATCAGTAAAGAGTGGATGAACCGTCAGACTAATATAATCGCACAGTTAGTTGAGAATCAGAGTAAACTTAATGCTACTTTGTTTTTACTTTTAGATAAGGATAGTTATAGTGGTACAAGCTTAATTAACGATCATAACAGAGAATGTAGACGATGTATTAGAAGAATTAGTAAAAGTAGAAAATTCATTAGCCAAGCCCATAAATAAATCCAGGGTATTACTATTATGGCAAACAAATAGTTATAGTCTTTAGGTTACCGTTAGTTTCTCTTGAATCTTTTCATATGTATAGGTTAGCTGTTTTTCCGAATAAAAAGATGCAGGCTCTCTTTCCTCCCTCTCCCTACATCCTTACCAAGAGGCATATATTCATGTACATAGAGGCAGAATGCCCGAAGTTTAATAACCAGTGGTACCTATGTGAAAATAAGAACAAAGTACTTCGGACCTCATGGGACTGCATTCAGACTCTAATTTATAATCAAACTCTGGACCACACTTGCGAGATGACTACATTAACCCTCTCACAAGAAGCTTTGGAGGAATTGGATGGACGGCACTACATAGTATCATTTCCACATCCCACGAAAGTGCACGTTGAATGTGGACGAGAAGATTTCATGATATTAAACGGAAGCTTTTTGGCCACAGTTCAACTGCACTGCATCTTAAGGACGGGTGAAATTGTTATTAGTAATACCGAGGACAAAATTGCGGGCCAACCTCTCAAAATTTTGAACATAAAGCACGAGGATCAACAATATAAGAGTACAGATCATATAAAATTAAAATCCATTGATTTAAAAAAACCTGCATTCTATACAGAATAAAGTGATGTTGCAGCCAACTATGTCAATAGAATAGAAAAAAAAAAGAATCTTCACTTTACCATACTACAATTCCATTCTATACGATATTGCTAAGTGCACTTGCACTCCTTACTGGAATGCTTGTTCACTACAGAAATCCACACCATTATAAAACTAAACCTATAGAAGAGGTTGATAAAGGAATAAATCGTCGAAGCCAATCTGCTGAAGAATCGAACAGCACCCAGGAGCAGTTCCCAGAAACATTTTATCACGCTGTCCTAAAATAGTTGCTGTTCTCGGGGTGGAGGTGTTATAGCGTAGCGCATAGCTATAGCTGGAACACTGACCTCGTGCCGTACGCTGGCGACACGTGGAGCGGAGTCAGCATTCCCACGGTCATTTGCGTCATAAAGTAATTTTACACTTTTGTTTCTCGAATAGAAGGTGAAATTATTATTAAAATTATTTTATATAATCAATTCTAATTGTTACATCGCGTAACATTAGACGCATTAGTTATAATGTAATTTTAAGTATACGTCTTTTAATTAAATAATTATATTTAAATTTTAGATTTCCTTGGGACCTCTGGCTGTGTTGCTCTTAACTAACTACTAAATATTCACAATGAAAACATAATGGAAGGAATATCAGATGATATGCTACCAGCCTGTTGATGTATACAAACTGAACCCAGGGAGTGTGATAAGAGAATAATCTGAATTTATTATGCACATACCTGAATTTAGAAGTTTTACACCTAATGGAAATTGAAAGTGAGTACAATTTCGATCCAATTAATACAGAACACACACCACAACAAACGAGAAACCGAACAAGTCATCATCATCATATCATCTAGCTTTTCGTCATCCAACTCTACGTCTTCTTAATGTTCAAAATAAATAAATACAACAATATTTGCAATGGGTCTTCGGCGCAGTATCGTCAGAAGAAAAAAATATTTATTTAACAAAATTACTGGTGAAAGCATCTTTAATTACGGTACTTGGTCCTTTTCGAAGCCTCGCATGGCAAAGGACGGCGTAAGTGGTGCCGTTAAAAGGAAGCTAGATAAATAAGTTGGTAATAAACATGATATACCATCTGCAGAAATAGCATACGCTCTACTGAAATCACAAGAAACTGAAGTGAAAATATTTTAGATTCCGGAAGAAGATATAACTGCTGTTAAAAATATAATACCTGATGGTCTGATACCAATGCCAGGAACAATTCAAGTACATCAAATCACTACACAAAACTGTGATGGGTCTATATTTTATAGAGATGTAAGTTGTTACTGCGAATCTAACAATAGAAGATTTTGCAAACGTTTTGATTTCAAAGAACGCCAACTGATTCGTAAAAAGTAAACCGTTACTAAGAAACGATCAGCAAAGGACCCTGACAATAAGAATATGTCAGAAAAAAGAAAGAGAAATACGAACTCTATAGACACAGAACTGGACTCTGATGTAACTTATGCTTAAACTAGTGAAAGTAAAGGATATGTGAGATTAGTGAAGATCTAAGCAGTGAAGATAAAAGAAAATGTACTGAGGTTTATGATAACAAGGAAAAGCTCAAGATAGAACAAAAAATAATGGGAAGATGATCGTGGACAGAGAGATTACAGAAAGTGAAGCCAAAAAATGAAAGAAAAAGAGAACAGAAGACTTTATCTTCATGAACCAACCCGTAGATTGATAACATCTCACCATACAAATATTAAAAAAGTTAGGAGATATTGAGGTTGTCAATGTCCTAGACGAAAAAACTGGGAAATTTATAATAAAAGCAAACAAGAATGTGGTTGACGCCAGTTCCAAAAATACTGAAATTCTTAAGGTTAGGAATTTTGTCCTTGCTAAATTTTATAAAGAACATTCAAAGAAAATATATAGATATGTCGGTTTAATCGGGGATATTTATGAAGACACCATAGTTGTGAAGGGACTGAAATTTAAAAAAAGTAAAAATATGTTCGAAATTGTTGAGGATAATATCTCTATAATAATTGATTTGAAAGAGATTATTGAGTACTTGCCTCATCCTAGAAAAGAAAATGATAATTATATTTTTACAGGAGCTATTGATATTAATGAAGCTCGAAAACATCCATTTACCTGATTTAAAAGGAAAATAACTTTAATTGATCTAGTATTTTATACTAACGGGCAGCGGATACCGATAATAACTATTGATAAATACTGTTACTAAAAGCTTGTGTTTTTTCTATGTAACTAGTAACGTATAGTTTGAAGGGGCTAGATACAGCTGATTTGTTGTTTTTGTATGCTTATAACTTTTTTAAAAAACATCCTAAAAATCTAAAAAAAATATATATTGTATATAACTTCTTTGATTTCCATATTATATGATGAATTTGTTTTTATAAGTATGGTTTACGAGAATATTAGTAAATTGTGAACGTCTAGTTAAGCACTAAATATGCAAATGGCTTCTAAAATATACGATATATTATAATTTACTAAACATTAAAAAGAAGCGTATCATGTATACTTTAAACTTATTTAGACAATTTTCAAAAAAAGCAATAGTTTGGGAAAAACTAACGTTTTTTGCATTTATTGGTTAGTTTTGCTTAGCGGGGGACCTGCCAGGGGCCGGGCGGCAGTCCAGGGTGGTGAAACTTTCATACATTTGTACCGTAATAAAGTAATGCGTAGACAGAGCTGTCTTCTAGCGATCCCGGTACAAAAACTCAAAACTTTGTTGCCTAAAAGGGCGTATAGATGGCGTAAATTTTAAAAATATTTATCATCTTTGTGCGTAGTTTATGGTTGTTTTATGTAGAAGTTATTAGTTATGGTTTATTTTAAAAATCAAATTTTGACATTTGAAGTTATCTTTCAAAACTTTGTCTTTCTCGTTAAAGTTTTCGTATCGCTTGTGCTGTGTGATTTTTACGACGAAATTCTGGACTGTACTTGTTTTTTGGAATCTTCTATAAACGTTTGACCCCGCTTATCTATTGGACCCGTGTTACGTGCTATTTACGATCGACCCTGCTCTTCTTACTGGACTTTGATTGCCGTTACGAATTGACGAAACTTTGAAGATGCCGAGAAAATCAGCAATAAAGTGTTATTTTGGATGTGTGACTGAAGGTATGATCCTAATTTGTATGCATCTGTAAGTTAAGAAATTTATTTTCTGACATATATATAGAAAACAGTACTTATTCAGTTCTATACATTAAAGCAGATACTATAAAATATTGTTTCAGTATAATTCATATCTTATTTTTTTTCTCGCTTACTATTAAACGTTTATCGGACGCCGTTTCTTTCTGAAATGAACCAACTTTCATAGACTTTGAATCTTCTCCCTTCTTTTTACTCTCACTGCCAGAAGTACTCCACGTTTTTAATTTGCTTTTATCTACAAGCTTGTGAAAAAAAGGACAAGGTATAGGCATTTCAATCGCTGGTTTCCGAGTCAGTTCTTCACCTGCTATTTCATACCCGCCACAGACTGTACAGTATGTTGTTTTTTTCATAAATCCAAATGTACATTCACAAGTACAGAAACAAGGATCTTCACCAATCTGCATTTTAGTTGTTACACCGCCGACAACTTTTTCTGTAATTTGCTCATTTATACAGCAGTCTTTTGTAATATTAGATATATCTAAAAGAACTCTGTCGTCAGGTGGCGGTGGTAACTTCCTGTGAGCTCTATCATTACAATCAACTTCCTTACATTTCGCCACACTGATCTGAGCAGCCCCCTCGGACAGATCTAAAGAATAAGCGCTTTCGGATGTTTGTCTCTTTCCATGGCATTCACTATCACATCTCTTAAATTTAAATTTATTTCTCGATGCACTAGACTGATGTGAACTTTCAATTTCTGATACTTTAGGCGACTCTGTATCTGTGTTATCTTTCTCAACAGTAAAATAACCCACATAATATAATTTATTCCCATAAGATTCCTCTAAATCTCCGAATATGTATCGTAAAATATTGTTTCGATTGCAATAAATAGATGAAAATGACAAAGATTTTCTAATAATTTTACGCTTGCTAGAGACTATATTCGAATCGCTTTTTGCATTTAATGTTCTTTTCAAACATTCATCTGAAATGCCTTTATTAGTTCGATCTTTATTAATAGTATTTTTTGTTAGTCGATGGTTGTTATTGCTAAAAAAAATGACTACTATACTATACTACGATAATATTTCAGGACCTTTTCATCAATTTCCAAAACCAGATTTCCCGAATTTGGAGAAATTCAATCAATGGAAAATGGTTTTAGATGAAAATGTGAAACAGAAAGGGGACACTTTCATTTATAACAACGTAAGGATATGTGAACGCCACTTCGAAGAAGTTTACCGTTCGGCCAGTAAACGACTTACTAAAAATGCCATCCCGACTTTGAACCTACGTAAGTACATTTCCATGTTTTATGAATATGTGATATGGATCCGATCCCTATTGTTTGGCAAATTATTTTTACAAAATGTTACTTCACAAACAACATTTCACATTTAAGTGTGTTCCGCCAAAAGGCTTCTCGCTTGCTTCTGGCTTCACATTTCTAAATTGCGCTCCAGGGGTAAGACAAAGTCTGACCACATGGGATCAGGATACTCAGATTCAGATTAACATTAATTTTGACCTGTTTTTATTAATGTTGTATTAACCCATTACTTCCCACTGTCATATTTTTAGGACACCAGATTACCAATTTTTTTCTAAAACTGGCTTTAATTTATTGAGCCTTTTTTGTAAATAGCAAACATTTTTAACTATTTTTCTGTTTAAAAAAAATATTTTGATAAAAAAAACAGTGACATTATTTAGATATATAATTTCAAAGTTTATACATTTCATAGCCGTTAAGAGTGCATTGCAGAGTGCATACTAAAAGTAATTATATATTTCAAATTACCTAAAATTGTTGGGAAATTTTAGGTAATTTGAAATTTCTTACAAATTTCTTATACTTTAAATGTTCTTATAACTATGTACATTCTTATTTTCTTAACATATGATCCTAATGTTATACATATAGGATAGGCTGATTCAGACCCTAGAATAAATATTTTTTTGTTTTTTGCTTCACATTATTTTTTTGTTACTGTATTTACAAATATATTTTGTGATTTGAACAGAAAATTGCAATTTTTTTTATGGTTGGGAAGTAATGGGTTAATTGATGTGTTTTCTCTTTTGATCTATCTGAATAACATTACTATATTCTGGTTTGTGTAATACACTAGTTTGCTCTGGTTTTGTGAAATAAATTAACAAATAATCAATACAATATGAAAAGTTTCTTTAATAAAAGTAGTATTGCAAAGTGATACATTTACCAAATGATTACATTACGAAAATTGAATTTTTAAAATTAAAATTCATCAATAATATTTTGATAAATGAATACTTTTCCAATAAAATTGCTCTGAAAAGTTGGTTTGTCAAATGATACATTTATGGATAATTGTTTGTCTAGTGCATATTCATGAAAAGTGATTTGTCAAATGGCAGGCACCTGCTATGGCTCATTTATTTGTGGTCTCCATATTATGATCCTTTTGAAATCGGTATACACACACCATTCAAAAGTGCAGGTACTTTAAGACTCATAACAGTGACATAACCCTTGCCTCACGTGTGCTATCATCATCAAATGTTCATGGATGGTTAAATGTCACGGCAGTTGGCGGTTCACAAATAACTTCACTTTTAGAAATTGTAGCAGTTCTTACAGGTCGATTGTAACTTCAGTTTTGTCTATTTCTCGGGTTCTTATTCAGTACTATTATTTCACCAGTTCGCTTAATGCATGCATAGATTAAGTTAATAAAAATAAAAACCGTAATAAATATCAAATTAAATAAATACAGAATAAAAATGGTTGATGCCTAAATTCCTGGGGTTCTATTACATTTAGCATTAATGTGTTAAGTGTCTTAACACATTAATGCAATTTTCTTATCTGTTGACATAAAATGATAATAAAACCTACAATGGAGTATATTCAGATAATGTAGGTATTTAAATAAATAAATAAAATATATACTTTTTCTTTAAAGATTTTTGTTAGGCGTAACTTGTTTTAAGTTGTTTTGTTTCTCATTACAAGTTTAACAGAAATATGAAATGCAACAAATCAACACTTATTTTAAATGTCTAACTAAACAACTTAATACTTTTTATTAATATTATATTCTATACAACGTTTTAATGAAATAGCGCAAAACCGGAAAACTGTTTCGTTAGGGATTATCAAACTGGTTAACATTTGCTCTGAAGCCAAGCTTGAAATCGTGAAAAGAAATCATCTGTGCCATACATTTCGCCCGTTGAGATTTGAATTTTCCTATGGAACAGCGATGTTTTCGCGATTACGAAGTTGTTTCCATAGTAAAAGTGGTTTAGTTTGTTATTTTCAGGCTTTGTGCTATTTCTTTAACATGTTGTTTAAAAAAAAAAAAACATTTCAATTCTTTAGTAATAATAATTTCTTTTCCTCATTTTTCATTCTTAGCTACAGCCCTGAGGGGACCCATAACAATAAATAAATAAAATTCAACTGTCTTTTTTATGACAGTTGGAGGGATTAATTTATTTTATTTTACTGTGCATATTACAGCTATAACATATTTTTTAGCTTAGCATAGAAAATTTGTATTATTTTTAAATTGTTACTATTTTTGTCATATTATTAATTTTTTTTACCACGAACATTACAGCTTCATATTCGCAATCAGTACCTCTTTCATCTGCGGTTGAGACTGAAATGGATGTTGATACACAAAAGGATTTGGCCTATACCAATCAACTGCAGGATGAGAACCTAAGCCAGGTTGCACCACATAAAGATTTGCAGTCTAAAAATTCTTTACAACAAAAATTACTTCCGAAAGGTAAAATATAATCATTTAAAATATAATCATTTATTAAAATGTGTAGTGATCGCGGAAACCTTAACAATTCTAATGACTAATGCTTTATTTTTAATAATTTCAGTTAATTCTCGAAAGCAAAAGTGTTCGAAAGAGTTAAGAGATTTAAAGATTCGTATTCTGAAATTAAAGAACAAATGTAAGACATTCAATGAAAAAGTTCGTCAGGTGAAAAAACTGTCACAGAGTCAAGCATTTTTAAAAGCAGCAGAAAAGTTACCTGAGCCAGCTGCTGTATTTACAAATATGCAGCTTAGAAAAACATCGAAGACGCCTCGAGGAAGGAGATTTAGCATGAAAGAAAAACTTTTATGTCTTACGATTTTTAAGCAAAGTCAGAAAGCCTATAATTTGTTGCAAAGGCTGTTTACTTTGCCTTCAAAAAGGACGCTACGAAAAATTCTGAGCAGCATCTGTCTCGCACCAGGCATAAATGATATTATAATCCAACATTTAAAAAAAAGCGGTCCGAAAGTTACCAGAAGAAAACAAGCTGTGCTCATTAATATTTGATGAAATGGCACTAACTCCAGGATTGTACTTTCAACAATTTACTGATAAAATTGAGGGATTTGAGGACTTTGGTGAAAAGAAAACCACAAAAATTGCAGACCATGCATTGGTATTCATGCTAAAAAGCCTGAAGGCCAAATATAAACAACCTATTTGTTTCACCTTCTGTCAGAGTGCTACAAAAAGTGCAGAATTAAAAAAACTAGTTAAAAATATTATAGAACAAGTACAGAGTATTGGATTTAAAATAGTTTGTACAGTCTGTGATCAGTCCGCAACGAACATGGCTGTTATAAAAAGCCTTATGAATGATACAAAAGAAAAATACCTGCGGGATGGAAAAATATAGAAGCTTGGCATTTGAAATAAATGATACTAAAATATTTCCAATATTTGATCCTCCGCATCTTCTCAAAGGATTAAGAAACAATTTTATGACCAAAAATTTAAAATACACCCAAAATGGAGAAACTAAAATGGCAAAATGGGACCACCTACAGATGTTGCTCGACATTGATGTAGGAGAGCATGATATTCGTTTGGTAAATAAACTAACAGAATCACACGTCAATAAAGACAAAGTGCCGAAGATGAAAGTGAAGTATGCCGCTCAAGTCTTCAGCCAAAGAGTGTCTGCAGCTATGCGATTTCTAGCAAGTTGGTACTTTTGTTATTCTGGTATTGTTGTATTAGCATTTTTAATTTAATTTAAAACACTTCTTTTTCTTACTGATACAGTGCTCCTCATAGGAAGAGTTTTAACATGGCATTTTTGTCAATTCCATTAAAAAGTTAAAAATGTTGTCTACATTGTTTTAGCCTAGAAAGGCTACCTGCTGAATATGGGTGTAAGATACCTAGAATATTACCATAATTACCGCACTGCATTCGCATTGGTGATTTGCAACATAATATTATCCCTAACTCTAATATATAGATCTATCATGCTTATACCCTGTCCAATCGTTTATTTAACTTTTGACAGATCACGCACTTAAAGTATTGTAATAATTTTTGCTGCAATGTACTACGGGTAATACTGTACTTCATGGACAGGCACCGCCCACTTAGAGTTGTGTCAAAAACGGTATTGAAATAAATCGATTAATTATCAATTATATTCTTAAAACGTACAATAAAATTTTTATTGTACGTTTTAAGAATCGATAGAATAAATAGATAATGATAATGATAGAATAGATCGAATGTATTCGCTGCAAATCAATGAATCTAAAATAATTGTTTAGACTTACTGTAGTTGGTTCAAATAAAAAGCAAAGCGGAACCTACTTGTAATGTATAGAAACAAAATGTTCAACTTCATAGTACTTTAGGGGTTAAAAAATAAAACAACCAAAAGAGGTACTGTAATACTATTTTTGAGTGTGTTAAATCGATTAAAACTTCTTCGTGAATAAAATCGATCGCTAAAGGAAATCGAATCGGTAACGGGTCAGGGTATCACTATTTGATTTACCTTTTTTTTCCAGAATATAATATTCTACCAAAGGAATGCTTCGCATCTGCAGACCAGCTATTGTTGGTAGACAAATTATTTGATTCTTTTAATGGCCACAGCTATCAAAGCAGCGCAAAAACATATAAATCGGCTCTAAGAAAGAACTCTCCTCACCATAAACTCTGGGATGAAATGTTACCCATCATAGAATCTATGGAATTTAAATTCGTAAAAAAGGACGGAACAAGTAAATTTGCAAAGATACCATCTATAAATAATTGGATTCACAATATCCACATTTTTAAAGAAATGTTTTTTTATTTAAACACAATTCATAATGTAAGCAGCCTGTTGACAAGGAACTTTAATCAGGATCCCTTAGAAAATTTCTTTTGTAATATTCGAAGTAATGGGATCCGTAACATTTCTCCAACATGTTGCCAATTTATTGGAGCATATAAAACTTTATTGGTTAACAATTTAAAAATTCTCCTCATTCAGTTGGTGCTAACTGTGAACAAGATAATAATACAATATTAAAACCACTA
Source organism: Argynnis bischoffii washingtonia (assembly GCA_033884665.1). Classification (NCBI taxonomy): domain Eukaryota; kingdom Metazoa; phylum Arthropoda; class Insecta; order Lepidoptera; family Nymphalidae; genus Argynnis; species Argynnis bischoffii. The sequence continues at coordinate 4,110,226 of CM066616.1, read as the reverse complement.
AAATGTTTAATTAACATAAAAACAAAAACGGGAGAGGGACGAAATATGAAACAAAATGTAAACACAGAATCTAGCAACATAACCAGTAAAGCAGCAAAACGTTATGTTGCTGGGTATTTAGTTCATAAGTGTTTTAAAAAAGTGTCTACAAACTGCAATTTATGTGAAATGCAATTATTAAGCACAACGCCTCCGACAAATAATGATTATATTTTCGAAAGAGATTTTACAAACAAATCATGCAAATATCCTTCGGAGGCATTGTGCTCGTTTTTAGATGATGTTTGTATGATTGTTGAAACTCAATTAAACGAGGAACTACACGTAAAACACATTAAAGACATAATGACACAAAAAGTCAATATATTTTGCAACTTTTCGTTCCTAACCTGCGAGAAACATAAAAAGAAACTTTATGTTAATTTAATTAGTCTAACAACAAATCTAATAATTCACAGTTGGTGCACCAACGTTAACAGGCTGCTAAAGGGAAAAACGATTGGGGAAATTGGTAATAATGATATTAAAGTGCAGGCTGTAAAATATTATAAGACACACTTGAATAAAAGAAAAAAATAAATAACTATAAAATTAAATTCCGTGTTTTATTTACTCTTTTTTCTTTTTTGAAATAGTCTAAGTTTAAATATTGATGTTATTTACCAAATTACGTTATAGGCTTAGATTATTCCAAAACTATTCGGTTTTTTTGACATATCCTCTCGTGACTTTTATTAAAATGGTTCAAGTTTACATTTAAAAATGTTTACATTGTTATATGATCAATACATCATAAATCAAACATATATCTACCTACAAAGACGGCAACAGTCATTTGATCCATGCGGCATTTGTTAGTGTAAATGTATTCAATAGCGGGTAGACCATAATATTTATATTAGCTATAATTGTGAAATATAATGAACATGATTGTAGTTCATTTCTTTTCTTGCTTTTGTCAAGTAAACACGGTTATTCAGACGTGTACTATGCGTCTACTTACTGATAGTCAAATATTAGCATCACTACAATTTTGCCTGAAGATTAATCAGATAGTGAGAGTAAAGAGGTAGATAGATACCAAATATGTAAAATTGAAATGTGACTTTACCGGTGGTCAAAGAAATGTTTTCTAAGAAATTGATTTCTTGCAGAGGTGATATTCTATGGCCTCCAAAGAGCCCGGACCTTGCGATTTTTTTCTGTGAGGATACCTGAAAGTAGAGTATACCTTAATAAACCGACGACCATATCCCAATTAAAAGAAAACATCAACCAGGTATCCGCGATCCCTCGCAGCATGTGTCAGCAAGTTTTCTTAAGTTTGCGTAGTCGATGGCAAGAGTGCCAACGACGAGGCGAGACACATCTCGACGATGTCATTTTAAAAAAATAAATTTCCCTAATCGTTTATTACGTTAAATAAATGATCAAGAAAATAATATTTGTAGTTTTATTTCTATTCATATTTCAAATGTGCGAAAATGTATTGCCCACCCTTAATTTGGCAAGACGATGCGCATGAAGATATCTTGTTCTGCAAACCAAGTAGTCTTGAAACGACCCTAGAAATTTTCAATGCAATTGATTCGTATACAAGAGAAAAATATTTAAAATGAAAAAACTATGTCGACATAAGTACTGACGGTGCGCGGGCTATGTGCGGGAAAAATAGCAGTTGGTTACAAGTTTTTGAACGTAGTCCTTGTGCTTTGTGGACACACTGTAACCTTCACAGAGAAGCACTGGTTTCAAAAGCATTACCTGAGGACTTCAAAACTACTAAATACTGCTGTGAAAATTGTAAATTAAATCAAGACAGAAAACATGTTTATTTCAAAAGCTGTGTAATCACCAGAGATGGGTAGTCTTCACACATCTTTTCTTCTGCATACAAAGGTACGTTGGCTATCTAAAGGTAAAGTGCTAACACGAAATACGCAACGAAATTGTAATTTACTTGGGAGGAAAAACTGAATATGTTGAATCTCTACTAGACGAAGAATTCATTCTCAAGCTCACTTATCTGACGAATATTTTTTCAAAGTAAAATGAATGAAATTAATATTTGCAAGGTTCAAACAAATCCGACAATTTCGCAGTTCGCGATAGAATTCAAGCTATCATGAAAAAACTTATTTGTGGAAGAGTAGTATTGAGTTTTTAAACTCTTGAAACTTTTATTACAGAAAATCAATTGTAGCCAAATTTAAACATACTTTCTGTAATTTTTACTCATTTACAACTGTTAAAAAATATTTTTTGACAACTTCTTTGAGAAAGAGATAAAAAGTTCAACACGATAATTGGTGATTTGTAGGTGGTGTGGCAAGCACTAGCCTTGGATTGTCCTTTTTTAATGTTTTTGGTAACAACCGCAGAGTGAACTGGGACATGTTCACCAGCTTCCTGTGCCAGAACTCTCCCTCCAGGTCTGAGCCCCTGGAGAGCCCGGAGGACATAGACAGAATGGCTGACAGACTGTCCGACGTCATCCGAGATGCAACCACACAAGCAACCGCCGTCTCCCAGCATCACCGACGCCTTCCTCCACCTCCACCCGGCCTGCGCCGCCTACTTGAAGACAAGCGGAGGACCCGCAGGCTGTGGCAGAGGACCCGGGACCCGCAAATTAGATCCCGCCTCAACAAAACCATCGAGGACATCAGGCGTCTCCTCGAAGACTCCGCAGCCAAGGACTGGGATCAGAGGCTAGACGATGCCGCCGACGACTTCACGTCCCTCCACCGCCTATGCCGCAATCTTATTAAGGCTCAACCACCTATCAGACCTCTGATGCGTGCGGACGGATCCAGAGCGTTCGCCTCCTCGGAGAGAGCTGAGCTCTTTGCCGAACACCTGGAGACTCAGTTCTCCCCGAACGCCAGCAAAGACATCCACTTCCAAGAAGAGACAGAAGCATGGGTAGAGGGCCTCCTCTCCACTCCGCCACCCCCCTCCGAGACGCCTCTCTTCATCACCCCGTCGCAGGTGAGGAAGGCTACCACCACCTTGATGCCCAAGAAAGCCCCAGGACCGGACGGAGTGACTAATGGAGCGCTGAGACATCTCCCGCGTCAGACCATAGCCACTCTCGTCCGATTGTTCAATGTCATCCTGAGAACAGGCCACTTCCCAGCCCCTTGGAAGAGAGGCACTGTAATAATGCTGCCAAAACAAGGGAAGAGCCCCCTGCAGTCAGGAAGTTATCGTCCAATCACGCTGCTGTCTGCGGTGTCCAAGTTGTTCGAGAGGCTAATCCTCCCGCACCTCCAGTCGCACATCCAACCGCGAGCCGAACAATTTGGGTTCCGCACGGGACACTCTACCACACTCCAGGTGGCCAGAGTACTCCACCACATCGCCGCCGCCAGGAACAGGAAGGAGAAGGTCGTCGCCACCTTCCTAGATGTAGAAAAAGCCTTCGACAGGGTGTGGCATGAAGGCCTGGTCTACAAGCTGTCGCAGACCTCAGCACCCAGGCGCATCGTTCTGCTGGTAGCGTCTTACTTGCGGGAGCGAACGTTCCGTGTCCGCGTAGAAGACAGTCTATCAGCAGAAAGAACAATAGCAGCCGGAGTACCCCAAGGCAGTGTACTATCGCCCAGCCTGTACGCATTCTTCACCGATGATATCCCAGTCGCTGACGGAGCTACTCTCGCACTCTTCACGGATGACGTGGCTCTAGTCACATCGTCTTTCAACACCAACCACGCCGCCATGAAAATGCAACGAGCACTGGACGCCCTCCCACCATGGCTGGACAAATGGAGGATGGCGGTCAATGTTTCAAAAACACAAGCCGTCTCCATCCCAACGGACCGACGCCCGCCGCCAGCACTCACGATGAACTCCACGCCCATCACCTGGTCGTCATTAGCCAAGTACCTGGGTGTCACTATTGACTGCTTCCTCTCAATGAAGCCGCATGTCACCACGGCGATAAACAGAGCCAGGGCGGCTATGGTGTTGCTCCGCCCAGTCCTCCAGTCGAAGCTGCCGCTGCGTACGAAGGTCGGAATTTACAAGACCTACATCAGATCCCGGCTGACGTACGCAGCTCCCGCATGGTTTGCGCTGCTCTCAGAACACCAGAAGAAGAGACTCCGCACAGTGCAGGCCATAGCTCTGAGAAGAATCGTCGGTGCCCCTCGATACGTGAGGAACGCTACCATTCAGCGTGACCTCCGTATCGAGAGCATCGACGACTTCGTGCGCCGCCAATCACAGGGGATGTTCGAGAGGGCAGACTCCTCAGCCCACACTCACATCAGGCACATTGCCCCCTGGCACGCCCGTCCACCGGACCGGTCGCTGATCGCTTAGCTGGGCCTCCCGAATGGGTCTCACCCGGCTGGGCTGATCGCCCCGGCAGCGGCTCAACATCATCGTAACCACTACGGTCCTAAATAGGACCTCCCCGGGACGCGCCCATATTTGTGGGCGGCGATAGATACCACGGCCAGAGGGCAATGCCCTGATGCCGTTTCCCCACTCCCCTTGCGGGGTTTGTGAGAAGACCCAAACGGCGGGCTCCTATTTTACTCCTATTTTTGTCTCCTATTTGTTACTTATCCACGATGAAGTGCTAGTGAGCTGTCAAGGTGGCCACCAAGAAGATCAGCGAGCTGCACCAGGTAAGCGACTTGCTTTATCCCGCATAGTTGTAAGCTATTACATCATCCGCCAAATACGTTTTTAGGGATTTTTAAGGACAGTGTTGGGTCCACGCGTCTCCACGCGCTGGACCGTAAGTTTTGTTCCCACACCGCAAAAGAGGGCACGGCTATTTACACGCCTGCCACTCCATCTGATGGTCCTTAGAGCCTAGGATAGGTATCAGCAATAATATTTGTTAAATTTTTCAACCCGCACTAACCGCCATTTTGTATGTTAAGTTTAATAATTTTATTTTCCAAAAGAATTTGCTTTACTTATAAGAAAAACGATATTTTTCTATTCCAAGCTTTAGCGCACTTTATATTATAAAATAGAAGATAATTATTTGTTAAGGAAAATTATACGTAACAAAGCGACATTTATTAAATATGTTGAGGGTGATTTAAGAATACTTACAATATACATAATGCGCATTTCATTTTTCAATGCCCGTTTATTTTCATAAAAGTAATATTTGAATGTAACTTATTATACAGCAGTTTAGGAATAGGTATACTAGAATTTTTTTAATATTTAAAATATCTCGTTTCTATATACAACGTGTCCCAAAATTCAACGATAAGCGGGCACCAGAAGATGGACCTGCTTATCTACTACTACGACTACTCGCGAAAAAGAAAGAAAAAAAAAATATCTCTTGTTTTTTTTAAATTACAAGCATTTTTACCGGTGGTAGGACTCTATCAAGCCTGAGGAGTCCGACTGGATGGGTACCACCCCCTTATCTATTTCTGCTGCCAAGCAACAATGATTGCATTGTTGTGTTCCGGTTTGAAGGATAAGATAGCCAGCGCAATTACAGGCAAGAGGCATATCATCTTAGTCCTCACAGTGACAACGCACCTGTGGTTCTGCATTTTTGTTACTTAAAAACCTAAGTGCATGAACCGTAGGTGTTATGGGCGACAGGTGCTGCTTTCCATCAGGTAGTCTGTCTGCTCGTTTGTCACTGAATCTCATAAAAAAAAAAAAAAAATATGCACCTAATTTATGGAGAATGCCGATGCAATGCTAACGCTGCTAGCAGATTGTATCAAGAAAGGTACCCAAATGCTCAAAGATACCTAAATTATCGAGTATTTATTAATGTGCATCAAGCGTTTTCGGAGGGTCGTTTACCATCTGACAGGAGAAACGCTGGAAGACCTAGATCGGAACGCGATGAAGAAGTTCTCAATGAAATAGAAAATGATTCAACTACCTCGGTACGTGCTATAGAAGCAGCGATGGGAATTACAAAAAGTTCTGCACATCGAATTCTAAAATGTCACAGGCTTCACCCATATCACTACAGGCGTGTGCAGACGTTATTACCGCGGGACTATCCACTACGGGTCGCATTTTGCCGTGTGATGCTGCAAAAGCACAGGGAAGATCCCCAATTCTTAGATAAAGTTCTATGGTCGGATGAAACAACCTGCAAGGAAGATGGCTATTTTTATGGCCACCTCCTTTACCCGATCTAAACCCTCTGAATTTCTACTATTGGGGTTGACACAAAGACAGGGTCTACTCAAAACCCATTGCAACATTGGACGAGCTTCGCCAAAAAATCAATTACGCTGCGGATCATATCAACGGTAGAAGATATGCACGACGAATAAAACGATCTTTTTTAAGGCGTTGTCGTGCCTGTATTAATGCCGGTGGCAAACAATTTGAACATTTACTGTAATGTTAATAATGTAAAAAATTAATAAAACAAATGTTAAATAGCTTGTATCTATTGTTTCCATTCATTCAACATTTTCCAACTACAAAAAACCTATTTTTGGCCCATAGTAAAAGTTATTACTATCGCAACAACGATTTATGCAATTTGGTTTTTGTTTAGAAATAGTGCACTTTTTTTATGGCTAGTTTTCCTACAGTATTATACCATTTTGGAATCTTGGTAAGTTGCGTCAATTTTTAAAAAAACTTGCCATAGTAGCGCTCATACTTTTTTTTTACACCACGATGGTTGAAAGTGGAATGAAAGTAAAAATCTTTCAAAATTTTAGGGGAAAAAATAATTTTGATTTGTTTTTGTGTAAAAACTACAGGTATTTTGGAATTTCTAAGGATTATGGTGGATAGCAGTGCTACTTATGTTGCCGATACAAAAAAAAAATCAGAAATATTTTAAAAATTGTGGTCATGATAGTTAAAAATATCTTAAGGGGTGTCAATTTTCAAAGATTTCGAAATATGCTTGTAATTTAAAAAAACAAGAGATATTTTTTTTCTTTCTTTTTCGCGAGTAGTCATAAGCAGGTCCACCCTCTGGTGCCCGCTTATCGTTGAATTTTGGGACACGTCGTATATTGATTCTTTATTAATGGTTAGGAGGTAGTAAGTAAAGTTTGTGTAACACGTTTATTACTGTTAATTGTATTAATATTTAAGTTTATAATGGCTTCCAATAAGCTTGAATTAAAACTTGCTCAATTAACTGCCAAAAGAGACACAATTTTCGAGCGAATTAATCGTTTATATAATTTATCTAAAAATATTTCTAATTACGAGTCAAGTTCGAATGAATTATTTTTGTCTCAATCTGAATCTATAGGTGAAATGTGCAGCAAGTTTGAAACAATAATTGAAAAAATAAACGAGTTAAAGTATGAAATTGACGGAACCTCCCCAGATTATTCATGCTTAAATTCTCTATATTCATGTATTAAATATAAACGCAATCTAATATTAACAAATAGTAAAACATCTACATCAGTGCACAAAGCGGGAGGCATAAAATTACCGCCCATCGAATTACCCTTTTTCGATGGAAAAACAGAGAACTGGCCTATATTTTACGAAATATTTCGCAGTAATATACATTTAAATACTAATTTGATTGACTCGCAACGAGTTCAATATTTAATTAGTACGTTGAAACATGACGCTTTAAAAATAGTCGCAGGCATTATTCCCACAGGGGACACTTATAATATTTTATGGGATAGTCTTGTTAAGAAATATCAAGATAAACGAAGTTTAGGTACGCATTATCTCAATAACATTCTGGACATTAAGGGTTGCTTAGGTAACGCTGTCAGTTTAAACACATACCTACATAGAAAAATACTCAGCATCTGTCTCTGCATTGAAACAATTGGACATTCCTGATTTATTGGACTTTGTTATATTACATTGTGGTTTAAGAAAACTTGATTCCCAAACGGTACAACTATTCGAGAATAGCGTGAGGTGAAAGGAATTACCTTCTTATGAGGAATTTATTTCGTTTGTGCAAAGCTACGTTAAGATTTTAGAGCGATCACATAATAATAATTCATTATCTACCACACGCAGCCGCAACGCTCTAAGTACATCGAAATCATTTGTAGCAAGCAATAAACCGGTTAGGGCTAGTATCGCCCGCTGCCCGCTATGTGAAACAGAACATCAGCTGTTTGAATGCATACAATTTAAAAATATAAAGTCGCCACAGGCTCGTTTTGATTTTATTAAAGCAAAACGCGGATGTGTGAATTGTTTAAGTCTAACTCACTCTTTATCTAAATGTAAATCACGTAACCTTTGTAAAACTTGCAAAAAACAACATCACTCTTTATTGCATTTTCCTATAGCGAAGGCTAGCAGTGCGACTGATAGGTATGAAACGTCTGAGCGCGTTGTAGACGACTGCGCGCCCGCATGTTCTGTGTCATTGAGTGCAGCTATCACCAGTGTTGCCAATTTAGCTCTTTTAGAGCTAAATTCAGCTCTATTTACAATGATTTAGCTCCAAAAAAACGTATTTAGCTTCATAGCTCTTTTTTTACAGAATTTTGGTTTTTGCATGGTAACGGTACCTTCAAAAAATCATTATAATTTTATCAGGTATTGTTTGCGCGTGTATCTGAATCTTTTATAAAAATTGAACGCAGCCATTACTACTTACTATGTCTGTCGATGAATGATATGAATTAAAGTTGCGAGCCGCGGGGCATTCCCTTTTCCGTTTCATTCGTTCTTTGATTTTGTTCAGTAGTGTATCGTACAATCCAGAGTGTTTTGTGTTGTTTTTTCGTGTAGCTATAACTTAAATCTCACAATAATAATACAGAAAGGTGTAACGTGCAAAATTTCATCCAGTAAGCCATAAACACAAAAATTTCGAGAAGAATGGCTCTCTGAAACTGCTTTTCAAGGTTGGTTAAAAGAAGTAAGCAACGATAAAACTAAAGCATATTGTAGCTATTGTCGATGTGAATTAAATGCGAAAAAAAATGATCTGTCGAATCACATTACCCGCAAAAAGCACATTAAAGCTGCAGAACCATTTTCATCACATCAACAAAAATTGGTCTTTCAACCCAAACCCAAATTTGACGATATGCAGAGTTCAAACGAAGCTTATTTGTCGTTATTTATAGCTGCTCATACTTCTATCTTGCCGATAGATCATCTCGGAGTTTTGTGCAAAAAAGAATTCAAAAGCGAAATTAAACTACATCGAACTAAGTGCACCTCTGTTATAAAGCATGTGCTAGCGCCATATTTTACTTCTGCCTTGAAGAATGATATTGGAGATGGACCATATAGCTTATTACTTGACGAGAGTACGGATATAAGTGTAACCAAATTACTAGGAATAGTTGTACAATATTTTAGCAAAATGTCTCTTGAGATTGTCACTTCCTTTCTTACGCTAACAGAGTTAAAAAAGGCGACTCTGAATCTATTACAGAAGCTGTAACAAAGACTTTGCTTACATATGGTTCAGATATCAAAAAACTTTGTGGTATTGGAGTTGACAATGCAAATGTTATGACGGGAGTCCTCAATGGAGTATACCAGAAATTGAAATTGGATGTACCTCATCTTATTATGATTAAGTGCTCTTGTCATTCTATCCAACTCGCAGTTTCTCATGCTTCTGCCGAATACTTACCAAGACATTTAGAATATTTAGTTAAGGAGACTTATAATTGGTTTTCAAAATCCTCAAATAGACAAAATGAGTACAGGAATCTATATTTAACAATCAATGACGAAGAACCATTAAAAATTACTCAAGCCTGTGCCACAAGATGGCTTTCAATAGAATCAGCAGTTAAAAAAGTGTTGGATCAATGGACAGAATTAAAACTACATAGCGAATTGCGACGTTTTCGAGGCGATGGCACTGTTTCTATTCCATCAACGTCCACAGCCCTCGGTTCAAACACGCAACCGACGTTGAATAATTATTCTTCAAGTGATAGTGAAGATGATGAACCCCTTTCTACTATTAGTTCTCGTAACAAGTCAACACGATCTGCACCTCCGGCTAAAAAGAAAAAACCTACGCAATGGAGAAAAGAGGAACCCGCTTTTATTTGTACTGAATTTCGTCCACAGCCACCATCAGATGAAAGTAAAAAGTGTCAGAATCCTTTGGAATACTTCAAACTATTTTTCCACCAAGATCTTATCAAACATATTGTCGAACAAACGAATCTGTATGCTTCGCAAAAAAATAAACCATTGATGGTAACGGAAGACGAAATTTACGTTATTTTAGGAGCAATGCTGTTATCGGGCTATGTCAAGTTGCCAAATGAAAGATTGTATTTTAGCAAAGATAACGACGTGCCTAAAATTCTACAGGATAGCATTAGATACAATCGGTTTGAATTGATTCTACAACATTTACATTTGAACAACAATAGCGAGCTCGGTGTTTCTACATACAGGTTGTACAAATTACGTCCTCTTCTTGAAAGCTTGGGTGAATCGTTTCAAAAGCACTACGGATTGGACGAAAACTATAGCGTTGATGAAAGTATGATTCCGTACTACGGAAAACACTACGCTAAACAGTTTATCCGTGGAAAACCGATTAGGTTCGGATTCAAAAACTGGGCAATGTGTGCAAGTATACGATACATGGTAGCGTTTAGTTTATACACAGGAAAAACTACAGAAAAAAAGGATTTTGGACTAGGTGGTGACGTAGTTCTTAGCCTAATTGCACTGAGCAAACTTCCGCCTAATAATGGCATAAAATTGTTTTTTGACAATTATTTTACATCTCTGAGCCTGATGAGACACCTGAAGGAGCTCGGCTATTATACTACAGGGACTTTGCGAGCTAATCGCACCGAGAACTGCACGCTCAAAGACGTCAAACAATTCAAGAAGGAGGAGCGAGGTCATTACGATTATCGACTAGGTGATGATGTCTTCGTATGCCGATGGAACGATAACAATGTTGTCACAGTGGCCACAAACTTCCAAAATCTTGAAGTAACATCCGTAAGTCGTTGGTCTCACGAAAAAAAAGCCAAGATGCTAGTCCCTCAACCATCACTTATTTCAAATTACAACAAGTACATGGGGGGAGTAGACAAATGCGACCAAGCTGTGGCAAACTTACGGACTCGGATGCGCATAAAGAAGTTGTGGTGGCCCATTTTTGCATATTTTGTAGACGTCTCAGTAGTAAATGGCTGGTTACTTGCACGCAAGAATGGATGCACAAAAGACACTGAGTCCTTGTTCGCTTTTCGGCGCTTTATAGCAAGAAGCTTACTTGCTACACATGGGACACCGCCACATCAAGGACGCAAGATTGCCAAACCATTGTCTACAATGAGATACGACGGTAGAGATCATTAGCTGGTCCCAATAAATACCGAACGGCACTGTGCAAACCAATGTGGGGGAAAAAGTAAATTTCAGTGTCAGAAATGTGACGTAGGCCTTCATCCGAAATGCCATATGGCATACCATGTCCTGAATTAAAATAAATTGCTTTTATTTTGTTTTTTACAATATATTTTGTCATACAATCTGTATTTTTATTTCAATCTATCTTTAACGTCGACTATGTCCGCCATGCATAGTGTCCGATTTATCGAACGGGCTACAAAATCTAAACTATCATAAAAACAAAGTATTTTATTTCATATAATCGTCAAATATACTCTAAATGATAATATTTAATAGTTATTACACCAAAAAAGGCGAAACTAAACTTTATGCACTAATGGGTTAATTGGAAAACATTTTTATGAAGATGATTTATTACATCTACGCATAGTTTCTAATACCAGTACAATAGAAAAAACAGAATTCACACTATTTTTTAATGAGTTGTCAAATAAATCACAGTCATCAATATTCGATAGAATGAATGAATTAAATATGTCTGAAGATCAAGTAAAAACTTTAACTGGATTATCTTGGGAAAATATATTAAATATTAGGTCATTATTTACATCCATGCGAGATACAAGCACACGTTCTATCATTCAAGCTTTAATTATATTTTTCTTTAAACTTAAGACCGGAAACTCAAACCAAATAATCGCAAGTACTTTTGGTTTATCTTACCACCAACAAGTCTCAGAATTTGTCACACAAATAGTAACAGGTTTTGAAAAAGACATTTTACCGTACTACTTTGGATATAACGCTGTTTCTCGACAACAACTTATAGAGAACACCTGTGATACTGCAAAAAATTTATTGAATGTTGGTGAAAATCAGCTTAGATTAATTGTAGATGGTACGTATATACGACACCAAAAAAGTAAAAATAACTATTATCAAAAGAAATCATACTCAGGACAAAAAAAGACACATCTTTGTAAACCTTTCACAATATGTACCACAAATGGTTTTGTCGTTGATTTTTCTAGACCTTTTTATGGTACCCTAAATGATGCTGCAATTACGAAAATTATTTTAGAGGATCCTTCAGGCTTGATAAAACTTCTGTTACCTAATGATATATTTATTGTAGATCGCGGATTTAGAGATGTCGCAGAATTTTTGAATCAGAAGGGTTTTAACGTTCTGATGCCAGCTTTTAAAGGTAATAAACCTCAACTAAGTACTCAAGAAGCTAATGTATCGAGAAAGATAACGAAAATCAGGTGGGTGGTAGAAGCTGTTCACGGTAACATTGCCCAAAAGTACAAACTTTTACATCATTCCCTCGATAATAAAATGTTGCCAAAGTTGGAACTGATATGTAAAATTGTTGGTTTTCTGCACAACACTTATGATAAAAGACTTGGTTCGGATGGCGGATTAAACGACATTATAGTACAATATATGAAAAGTAGAATGGACGTAGAAAATACTTTGAGTCAAGAAGTGCAAAGTCAGCATTGGAACAGAAAAAGAACTATGCTTAAACCTTTGACAGCATCTGAACTACTTGATTTTCCACGTTTAACTGAAGATCAGCTCAAGATTTTATTCACAGGCTCGTATCAATTTTCACAGGTTCTATCTTACTTGGCTGAAATTATGGATGATCAAAATAATCTTTTAGTACAATATGTGAAATCAGCACCTAATATCATTAAAGCAGAAGTAAAATCAAGACATATAAATAGCAAAGTCTATCGTATTTACATTCACTATATTTCCGATGGTAATGATTATAACAGTATTCTTCGTTATTGCTATGATTGCCCCAATGGCAACCGTACAGTGGGATGCTGTTCTCATACAGCAGCTATCATTTATTATTTGTCATATAGACGATATTTGTCCAAAATATTGCGTCCTGCTGAGGTCCTAACAAAATTATTTGCAACCCAAAGTATTCCAGTTGTGATAAATTACAACAGCGACGATGATTAATATTTTTTGTTTTTTGTATTTTAATAAACACGAAAAAGAATAAAAGTTATGATAATAATAAATATTGAATACTGGTTGTTTTTTCTTCTCATTTTGACACTTCCCTGACGCTACGCAAGTCCGCAACTGGCCCCAAACTCACCCCTGCACATCGAATTGGAAGATTACTTTTTGCCCAAGATCACGTGAATTGGAATTTGGAGCAGTGGAAGAAGGTTCTTATTACTGACGAAAGCAGAATATGTTTGCATGGTGCCGACGGCCGTAATTTTATTTACCGGCGACCAGGTGAAAGATATGCACCATGCACTATGCGGGAAACAGTGTCATATGGAGAGGACTCAGTTATGTTTTGGGCAGGATTCTGTTACGAAGCGAAAACCGAGCTTATATTTGGGTGTTGATAACTGCGACTCAATTGTATAACTAATGCAGTTATTAACGTAAAAATTGTTTATGAAATTATATGCCACAACGATGTTCTTAGCAAATAAATAAAACTTATAAATAAAACTTATAAAACTTATTCATAGAAAATGGATCCCTTACATCCGCTTGGTATATAACAGAGGTTTTAAAAGATCATGTGATGCCTTTTACTGGGTTTATTGGAGAAGATTTTCTGCTTTTTTTTTTTTTTTATGGTACTCAGTGACAAACGAGCAGACAGTCCACCTGATGGAAAGCGATACCTGTCGCCCATAACACCTACGGTTCATGCACTTCAGTTTTATGTAACAAAAATGCAGAACCGCAGGTGCGTTGTCACTGTGAGGACTAAGATGATATGCCTCTCGCCTGTAATTGCGCTGGCTACCTTATCCTTCAAACCGGAACACAACAATGCAATCATTGTTGCTTGGCGGCAGAAATAGATAAGGGGGTGGTACCCATCCAGTCGGACTCCTCAGGCTTAACAGAGCCCTACCACCGGTAAACTAATCTACAAGATAATGCTCGCCCACACACTATAAGGCAGTATCTTCAAGATGTCGGAGTGTCTACTATTGCCTGGCCAGCGCGAAGCCCTGAGGCGAGGCGCAGGTTGACGAGCCAGTGCAGCAGCAGCGCCGCCAGCGACGCGCGCGCCGCCGGCGCCCAATCCAATAGAGCATGTATGGGGCCATCTCAAAAGAAAAGTTAGAAGTCGCGTAGTAGTCCAGAGCAACATTCAAGAATTAAAAAGCGCCTTATTGGAAGTATAGGAGTCTATTACACAAGATTATCTAAAAAAGTGTGTCAAATCTCTGAAAAACCGATTGAAAGCTATAATTAAAAATAGAGGTGGTAATACGCATTATTAAAAATCATAAAACCAATCGAAATCTTTTAGTTATCCCATTAATTTGCAGCTTACATTTTTTATACTAAACTCGCGAAAAATATTTAAATTTGATTTTCCTGTATTTTTGAGCGATAATTTTTATTTAAATTATTCAACGATTATTCATTAATACATCATTTTATATACAGCTACCCATATATAATAACAAAATTAATAAAAAAGTATCATATCTTAAGTTTGTCCATTTTCTCTAGGTAGCCCGATTTTTTTGCATACCAGTGTAGTATCCAAGCTATTGGGTTGACGACGTTAAAATTTGAGAATCTGCGGCATTGAACTCACCTAGCGAGTTCATGGCATTGCAAAATATTTTTTTTCTTTCAAATGTAAAAATGTTCTTTACATCCAGGCCACCATGTAAATGTTTAACACGGCAGGAGGCGCTACCGGATAAAATTTACCACATAGTGCGTAATTTCTACGCACTACGACTATTCGCGTTTTATAATTTTTATTTTGGTTCATATTGTTTTTTCCCCCTAAATGAAGAGCAAACAGAAGAGTGTCTACTTTTAGAAAATAGTGACAAAGAAAATATTTCTGAAATAGAAGATAATGAAGAAAGATAAACATGAAAGTGATTCAGAGCAAGAAGGAGAGGACATCCTCAGCGATGTCTATATCTAATGAAGAGAATGCGGTACTTCAGCCTCGTATAAAGATCTATAATAACTGGTATCTAGATGATATCTGATATCTAGATTCAAATAGCATCATTTTTTGACATCATTGCCGCCCCATGTAAAAACAGTAACTTTTTATTCTGATACGTGTGGCGGGCAAAATAAAAATAGTCACGTTGCAGCTATGTTTTTATGCATTAGTAAACTAAGACCAGATTTACTAATACTTTTGTGCCCGGGTATACTCATATGGCATGCGACTCTGTCTACGCTCAAATCGATCGTAGAAGAAAAAGTACTAACTTAGCTGTACTTGTACTGAGAGATTGGTATAACCTGATAAAATTTACGAGTGCAAACAATTCCGTTATAATAATGAAAAACGACGTTTTTAAACTTCGCTAAATTGTTTAAAGTTCATCAGGTGGGAAATTCACATGGCATGATGTGAAATGGTTTCAGTACAGTGGTGAATACGAACCCGGTCTAATTGAATTTAAAACAAAATTAGATAACTCAACCGAGTTTTAGGAAATTTCTTTTTGTCTAAGGGGCAAAGCAAATGATTCTTTGAATCCTGAGAAATGTTAGCCTATAAGCCAGAAAAAAAAGAAAGACTTAATAAGTATAATTACTCCACTTAATTGATAATAATGCCATGACTTCTACCACAAGTTACAAACTAATAATGACACAAATTTTGTAGATCCTGATATTGAGTAGTTCAACGAAATTTAAGTTTTTAGTTCTGTTTTTAGTAACAAAGCACTATTACACTGTCCAAATAAGTATACATGAATGAATAATGTTGTCGCGAATACCGTAGGGTAATCGCGAAATAATTTTTTTTAAGTTTAATTATTCAAATTATTATTTGTCATTAACGTGAGGGTAGTACGAAAAGAGTTCGATAGGATAAAGATTTGGCACAGACGCGGAACAGACGCGGACGAGATGCGAGCGAGGCACATCAGGCGCAACGCCGTGTTTTGTCAAGTAATTGGACTTATTCCACTAGTATGTGAATATTCAGTGTTGTTGCGTGTAAGCCGATTGCGTGATCAGAAATCAGATTCAGAGTATTAGACATGTGTTAACATGTTATCAAATAAATCAGAGCAGTAATGTGAGATCAGTTAAATCAGTTAACTAAATCAGAACAGTTACCAGTTTAGCGAGGCTCGGGGTGGCTATAGGGGAGGTTGGAGGCCACTAGCGAGGGGCCAGTACCTCGTACTTTAAATCAGTCATGTTCACCACTAGCGAGGAACCAGTCCCTCGTACTTTAAATCAGTTATGTTCATTACTAGCAATCAGTAAATCATATGTTTAACAGCAATCAGTAAATCAGATGTTTAACAGTTACATTATAATTATGATATGTGCTGTCAGTACGTGTCATGTTATATTCGTCTAATACCAATGAACAGGGTATTTGGCGACAAATGTGATTCCAAATTCAGTTTAATTAGAATTATTAATAATAAACAAAACAAGTTACTTAAGTAAATATTACGTAAAGAGACGAGTCAATATTAAGGAATAAAAATAAAATTATATTTCTTTCTTTTTAAGGAAAAACGAGACATGACATTTATTTTAATAATAAGTAATAATATGATTTCTAATTACAATAAACACTTCTTTTAAATGAAAAAAATAACAATCTTGTTATAAACAACCTTTTCTTTTTTTTAAATACATTTATATTTTGAAACGAATAAGCGTTTAAATTTTTGCCTCTGGTGAAAAAAAGGAAACAAATCCGAAAGAAAAAAATTAAAAAAGATAATTTTACAGAAGGCGTAAAAAGACAAAAGTAACTCAATTTTATACTATTTGCATGAAGGTTCCCACATAAAAAACTTTGAATGCTGATCTTAAAGATGACGAAATTATTAATTGTGGTCGAGAATTTTGAGAAATTTTTTGAGACTGAAACAGTCACTACAAGAAAATCCACGAGTGTCTGCGCGCAAGAGATGGGCTGCCTTACACTTATCGCGACGAAGTTTACAACGGTGGTAGCTCCCTCACGAACTGACTACACTGACATTTAATTGATTTAAATTTAAAATGTAAAATTGACGATTCAAAAGTCTATTTGAATAAAGTATATTTTGATTTGATTTGAACGAATTTTAAATCCATGATATCAAGCTGCATCCATATAAACTGCAATTTTTTCGGAGCACGGTTGGCATCTGCTGAAAAAATCCTTAATCCAATTTTCCAATTTCGACAGTATTCTTTTTTCTGATTAGGTCCATTTCTATTTGAATGGGTTTGCAAGCATTAAAATTGTCGTTACTGGAGCAGTAAAAATCTGAAACTCAATTACCAGAAACCACTGCATAGTCCTAAAGTGACTGTGTAGGCAGCAATCTCGAGGAGAGGCATCCTTTATTCCTCGAGGGCGAAACGTCACTGTTAAAATCTTAAAGAAAATTATGAAAGTGTCAAAATTTTGCTTGAATCTGTAAAGTATCGTGAGTATAACTGGGAGCTGAATGGAGATTTTAAAATGGTGGGATTTTTAATGGGGCTACAGGGTGGATATACAAAGTATCCGTGTTATTTGTGCTTGTGGGATAGCAGAGCGGATTCTAAACACTATATTTAACGGTCATCGCCTGTAAGAACAGAATTGTGTGTCGGAAAACAGAACGTCAAATTTGAGCCGATTGTTGAAGCGGAAAAAGTGTTAATGCCGCCTTTGCACATTAAGTTAGGGTTGATGAAACAATTTGTTAAAAAACTGGATGAAACTTCAGAAGCTTTTGGATACTTAAAAAAATTTTTTCCGAAGTTATCGGAAGCAAAGGTTAAAGCTGGGGTTTTTGTTGGTCCCCAAATAAGACAGATTTTCGCCGATGAAAAATTTCCAACGTTGCTGAATCGTACTCAAAAAGCAAGTTGGAACAGTTTTAAAGCAGCAGTTTCTGGATTTTTAGGAAATAATAAAGCTGAAAACTACGAAAAGTTGGTTGAGGATATGCTTACTAATTTTAAGGCCATGGGCTGCAGGATGTCATTAAAAGTACATATGCTGCATGCTCATTTGGATAAATTTAAAAACAATATGGGAGCCTATTCCGAAGAGCAAGGAGAACGTTTCCATCAGGACATCATGAATTTTGAACAACGCTATCAAGGCCAATACAATGAAAACATGATGGGCGACTATATTTGGGGTTTATTGAGAGAAAGTAGCTATGAACATAAAAGAAAAAGTAAAAGTGTGCACTTTTAAGTTATTTTCCACTTTTCTGTAAGCTAATTTGATAGTAAAACTTAATAAAAATAATAAACATTTTTATTTCAATAGTTTTATTTTCAATCAAAAATTAAAATCCGAGATTTTTAAAAATTTCGTTCAATCAGTCTTCTAAGCACAAAAGCAAAGTTTTTCATGCCATATTTTTTTTCCGTCTTATTACAACCTAAACTACCGAAATTTAATACTTTGCAATCAAAGTCAAATTTCATGTTGACCCGTGTTATGTGTTTGCGAGCGCATGCGTGTTGTGTGTGTGTATGTGTGCACGTGTGAATGTGTGTGTTTGTGTTATAATATGTGCGTGTGTATGTGATTATTAATATGTGTGTAGATGAAGTCTCAAGTTATAGTTACCAAAAGGTCTTCCGTTTGATCATAGTTTAATTTTAGTAGCCAACCAGTCAATTTAGATTTACATTTATGTGATGTAAGAGAATAGATATCTAACTCTTTATTAATCCTATTGTACAGTATGGGACTTAGATAAAAGTAATGTCGATTTGAAGAAGCTATTCTTCGAGGTATTATTCGGCAGACTTTATCATATTTGCGTTTATTTGACATATAATTCGGATCAAAGAAAGTATGTTTATGTTTTCGCAAAATGGAATAAAGGACAAACAGTTGTCGAACCGTTAATACATTGCATATTTGATACAACTCAAATGTTGGAAAGCGAACAGTCTTGGATGTCATAAAATGTAATCGCCAAACAAAAAAATAATAATAATAAAATATATAAAAAGGGCACGGGCAATTAATGCTTGTGGATGTAATGTATGTAATTATAAAAAAAAAAAAATAGTAGTACTATCATAAACGACTATCGCCTGTATTATAAAATATTGCTTTTAGGGTTAGTATTTAGCAACTTTTATATGATCTTTTTAGAAACCAGAAGTGGATTTTATTAAAAAAATAAGAACTAACAACTAAGAACTATTTTAATGCAATCACAAATAATTATAAGTACACTTCAATGCAAATCTAACAAATACAACACAGCTTAGACGTGTGAACGCTCCGACGTTTGACGTGAAAAAGAGGCCTGTCATCTGTTTGTCACTTCTTTTATAGGCGCAATGCGACTAGGCTATCGCTCCTTCCCGCTCACTCCCAACAATATATTTAGTATTTTTCACAAAGTGATTTTTTTATAATTTTCAAATTTTCAAATGGCTCTCCTGTAAAGTTGTCAAAATGGCGCTTGAGTCAAGTCGCCTTTTAACCGTCGATATGTACACTACCGTCCAAAAGTATTTGAACACCTGCATATTTCTATGTAAAATCAAAATAAAGCATCAAAGGTATATTTATTGTTTGTAGTCCTTTAAAACCCAACGCCATAATATTATTGAAACCAAAACACTGTCGATTATATTGACGACTTCATAGCTAATCTTAAAAATAATAAATAGAAATTTCGTTGCATTTAAAACTTTTTCCAAATCTGTTGTTTTTCTAGATATTTGTATATTATTTTGACTTTGTTTTTTCGATTGGTTCTAATATTTTGATAATTGTGTAAGGTCATAAAATAGTTCTTTTTAGTTATCTTGTCTTACTTGATTAAAAAATCGCGCTGCAATAACATAAAGTTTCATTTTCTTCAACGTGAAGTATGATTTTCATTTATTTTTAAACAAAATGGGCAAAACGAAGGAATATTCCGACGAGATTAAAGGAATTATCATCGGTCTTCATAAATCAAAAGTATTCGAGAAATTTCAAAACTCCAGAATATACCACTATCAACTGTACACTACATCATCAAGAAATTTAAGACTCAAGGCAAAACATCCAATAATCATCGTTCAAGCAGACCTAGAATTACGACTTCGACTGAAGATTTAAACATAGTGATGAAGAGCAAACGCAACAGAAGCTTGACTGCGCCCGAAATAGCAGCGGGTTTTAATGTAGGCCGCGGTAAACCTGTGAGTGTGACTACAATAAAAAGAAGGTTACTTGACTCTGGTCTGAAGGGATGCACAGCAGCATCAAAACCACTCCTTAACCAAACGTATGTGAATGTGCTCTAGGAGCAGAGTTTCCATTTTTACAAATATGTGAAGTGAGCTCTAGGAGCGAACTTTTATTTTTCCTGTCCTAAGCCATAGTTTACTGTAATTGAATATCATAGACTATTCCTATTTTGCTCTTACTTGCGCAAAGTGGAGCGGAAAGAACAAGGATAACTTAACGCTACTCATTGTATTAGTAGAATACAATAGAAAGGGGCAATCGTCTATGCAAAAGTGAGCGCGGGCTTCGCGTCGACGCCGCTCATCCTCTTCGTCGACCGCGTCGGAAAAAGTAGTGAATAAAAAACATCAGTGTTCTTTGTCGTTTGATGTGTTGTGTTAATCATGAATAGGTAAGTAATGAACAGTTTTTAAATATTACATTATGTATTTGCTAAAGATTTTGGACAGAAATAGTGATTTTAATTTCGATAATTTTGAAATCGGTAGCCATTTCGGACGCCACGCCGGCGCCATGCCGTTTTAATTCCTTTTGTTACGAATAATAAAAAGATTAATTATAGTAAAATGTTATATCACGTACTTTATTAGGAATTGTATTATTGTTGCAAAGCATTTAATTTCATAATAAGTGCATAGAATTTACGTAACATTGAAAGAATGCGTAACAAGAACGCTTACACAGGCCGGCACCGCCATTTTGTTTCGAATAGTGTGGATTTTTATTTTAATAAATTTTATATTTTATTTAATATTTTAACCGATTGAATGATTTGAAATTAAATTTTCGTATTTTAACAGACATCGAATAATATCAATTCTTTGAATTAATTTAAATTTAATTTTTATATTTTAACCGACTTCGAATAAAAGAGGCTATGAACTCAACACGTGGCATGTGTAATATTTAGTTTCATCGGAATCGGTTCAGCATTTCAGTAATATTTGAATTAATTTAAATTTCTTTTTTTTTTGTATTTTAACCGACTTTGAATAAAAGGAGGCTATGAACTCAACACGTGGCATGTATAACATTTAGATTTCATCGGAATCGGTTCAGCCTTTCAGTCATATTTGAATTAATTTAAAATATTAATTTTAAACAAACTTCAAATAATATCAATTTTGAATAATTTGAATTAATCTTATCTAGACTACACACGCGAGAGGGCCCGCGTACGCGGGGTGGACGCCCTGGGGTCCGGGGTCGAGGACGCGGGATGCGCGTCCTGCATCCACGCCCGAGTCCATTTAATATAAACCAGTTAGTATTTTTTTCACTTTTCATTTTTTTCAACAACCTTATTTATTATTATTCAGTATTACAATGAATCGTTTTGAATTTCAGATTGAACTTGCTGACGGTCTGCTGACTGATGTCATGGTATGTAGAGATCATAGACACACTATTTTTATCTTTTCACACCATGACATCTACGTCCCCTGAGGTAAGACCAGCAATCTGGCCAAATACCATATGGTGCTTGGTAAGACCGTGCAGGGCCTGCAGAACGAACTTACGATCGGTCCGCAGGGTACCTACACAGTCAAAGCCCAAGCACTTGAGGCGTCGAGCGAGACATGGCGAATTATACAAGTTGTCCATCCACACTGTGTATCCTTTGTTTTCCAAACCCCTAACTAGGCGCAATACAGTGGACGGTATAGGAGCCTCTAGCGGATCTTCATACCGTTGCAGTGGAGTTCTTCCATGAGCGTGAATCTCAAACCGCCATAAGTAGCCGGTTTGAGAAGGTTACAAGCAAATTTTGAAAAATCACGTTATTCCTTGTGGAACCCACCTTATTAGTCCAGAGTTAATCTTTCAGCAAGATAACGATCCGAAACACATCCAAACTGTGCAAGCAGTTCTTGGAAAGGAAAGAACAACAAAATATCTTAAAAGTCATGGAATGGCCCCCACAGTCCCCAGACTTGAACCCCATAGAGCTGCTATGGGATGAACTGGACAGACAAGTAAGGAGAAGTTGCCCTACATCTCAAGAACACTTATGGAGTTTATTATAAGATCAATAGCAAAAAATAAGCACATCAACATTAGAGAAATTAGTTGCACGGTTACTGAATATATGAAAAGCAAAGAGGACACATTGATGAATCTATAATATAACGATTTGATTTTAAGTAGTTGTTAATCAATCATTACGTAATTCATAATTAATATAAATTTTAAAAAGAAATGACAATGTTTTATTTAACCCTTTCAAAACTGGCGTGCACAATTGTAGACATAAGATAAAATTTAAAAAATAAATATTAAACTCTCAAGCGCTCCGATTGAAAACGGTTGTATTCATTTGTTCACTTATTAACTACTCAATATAGTACTACTAACGCCATCTCTTAGCACATTCTAGCGCTTTTCGACAAGTTGCGACCAGTGCCCGTGCGTGTTTTTAACTTTACAGGAGAGCTCTTTATTTTATTAAAAAAAAAAAAAATGACGCAAGAAAACATCTGGAAAAATTATAAACTTATAAACGGATATCTAATATTATTGAGGTCATGTGTATATATAATATTTGTGTATTTTTTTATCACCTTATATTGGTAATCTCGATTTTTAAATTTGTGCTCAATTGTTCCCATCAGGACTAAGACTAAGTTTTTTCTCATTGTTAACGGTTTTTTACGAAAATATGTTTTGTTTATATTTTTAACGTTTTGCTAGTTATGTTACTAAGATAAATATATAAAATAAATTATGATATTGTTTAGTCATATTTTCAGATGCAAAAACACCAATATGTTCTCACCGGAGGCGTTACAAGCATTAGATGAAGGAGATCTTTCTGACTTGTTGTTATCATCTGATGACGAAGATAATTACCGTAAAACGGGGTGTATAGAAATTGCGGGGTGAATAGAAAAAAAAGCAGGGAAGTTTTTAAGGTTTTTAATATTTGTCCATTTTACGTTGAAGATTTGTAGTAGTATTTTAAATTATTAAACATCAACATTTTTTCTTTGTTCTGGCAACATTTTTCAAGTGTCAAATTTGACATTTATCGTAAAAATTCACTTCAAAGTCTTCCTTCTGTGCACGCGTTGAATTTAACTGCCGCAACTCTTGGTTTAAGGTGTGAAAAAATTGTGAATCGTGTTGTTTGATGTATTTCTCGCATTACCTGGGTAATAAATTATTAAAATTGATAGAAGGTAAGTGACAATCCATTATTAAAATACTTCAATTTGTTAAAATCACAGTACATGCAAATTTATTGTAATAAAAGGGGTTAATAGAATCTATTGACGGCTAAATAGAACAGTAGTATGGGTATAATGGAAACCTAGTACGGAGTAATAGAAACGCTTAATAGTGTAGGATCCCGCTATACAACGACCTTCACCAAGATGCTTATTTAATGATATTTTTTATGTTATTAAATATGCCAATAAATATATCCTATATGGGTTGCCTAACAAATTTCAGTCCAGAGTATTTTTAATTAATAATTTAATTTTTTTTTTTTTTTTAAACATTGCACCGGTGTGATTATTAAATAAATTTGATACCAATCGAAAGTTTGAAGCCCATAGAATATGCAAACGTTAGGTTGCCTATTTTTTTCCGGTCACAACCACGGGTTGCCAGGTGTAAACAGGTAAATCTATACTAGCATTTTGCAACGGTCTGATTATTGAATCAAACTTAGATAAAATGAAAGATTATTTCATAAGGAACACGGTGGTATAGGGTTGCCTGCGAAAAATCAGTTCCGAATTACGGTTGTCGAATTTTAAATAATAAAATATCGCTGCGAGTGAATGTGTGAGAGAGAGGTCCCAGACCAACCATCCCATGCGGTAGAAAAGGACGCAGCGTAGCAGCTGTTTAAAGTCCGCCCATTTAAAGAAGGAGAGTGCGCATGCTATTTGTGCTTGGAAATGAAAAGGATAGCGATAGACTCGTATATGCTGTGCATTATTTTGGAGTAGATTGTCGCTATAGATACAAGTGAAAAAACGTGCTGCTATTTATTGTTGGAAAAAATGGCCAAAAAGTGTTTTTTGTGTGATTCGGATGACGGAATAATTGATTTTGATGATGAAACTTTTGAAAACTGTGCATTAAAGTTAGCTTTTCGTAAAAAAAAATTTTTAAATACAATTTTGTTGAGCTACCCAGTGCGTCACTCCAATTTGTTATCATACCACGTGCTACAAAAAAGTGACTGTTTTGAATAAAAAATAGAACGAAGAATTTCTTAAATTTATCGCTGAATATACAGTAAGTACATAATAATTGAATCTTTAAAATTATCTAAGCTAATACATCTTCTATATTTTTGTCATGTTGAAGTAATTGCTAGTAAAACTCACTTATGGTTTCGTTAATTTTCGACACACATATTTTTTTTGTAATTTACTTAAAAAACGGTAGTTGAAAATTGAACAAGAAAATGTTCTGATTTCCTTTTTTTTTGGAATAATTAAATGAGGATGTTTTAAATCAACTATTCTTATCAAAAAATTTTTAAAATTTATAATCAAACATTTTCATTTAATCGCAAAAATTGCTTTTTTTAGGAGCATACCGATGTATCTACTACTGAAGAAGAACCACAACAGTTGAATCCTAGTGTCGATTCCTGTGCTACAGTTGCTGAGGATGAAACGAGTAATGTTGAAGACCTGCCTCAAACTTCTGGGGGCTTTGACAAGGTAATAAATTTTTTTTTTTTTTAAGCTTTTTTAAAAAAGTGACATGAAAATCTATTAATTGAACTTGTATTTTCATTTATATTTGTTTTCTTCCATTTTTACTCAAAGAATGATTTAAATTCTTTTAGGAGCAGTCAACATCAACAGCATCGACATCAACAGCAACGACATCAACAGCATCGACATCAAGCACAATTATTTGTCTTTTTTGTGACCACAGCCAAAAAAGATGTGGAAAGAAGCTGGTTAATCTTACTTTCCCTAAAGGTGACAAAGTACCACTACAGATCAAAAATATCGCCGAAAATTTAAGCGATTCGGAGATTCTCTCCAAACTTCAACATCAAACTATCGCGTACCATCTGCCTTGTTACGCACTGTATCAATCGAAAAATAAGCGGTCCACGGAAGAATCTACCGATTCCACGTATAGTAAATATCGACAGTTACATCAGTTGGCTTTTCAATCCAGATCAAATTTTATTGAGACAGAAATAATTGAAAACAACCAAGTTATGTACTTGGCTCAATTATTTTTAAGATACCAAGCTTTATTGCTAGAGTTTGGAAATCATGAAATTGATTTCGATGATATTCAAGATTACCGATGTGAAACCTTGCAAAAAAAGTTAATGAAGAAATTTGGTAATCTTATTACGATTGAAGCGTCAATGGGAATACGTAACAAAAAAATTGTGAACAAAACAGACATGGACGTTTCTGTAATGGCTAACAATTTTAAATTTTTGGAGACAAGAAATGATTATGAGTTTGAAAATGTAGCATATTATTTGAGAAGTTGCATTAAAAATATAGATGTTCATCCGCTTTCTCGCAACGTAACTGCTGATGATGTCATTCGTGGAGAATGTGACATTCCTAAGCAATTAATAGATTTTATGCGAAACCTTATTGAAGGACCTAATCATTCTGATGAAGATTCGAACGGACTGAAAGCTAAAATAACGTCAATATATAGTGACGTTATTTATGCTGTCACTAGGGGTGCATGTAAGCCCGCAAAAAGTTTATCCCTTGGATTGGCAGTAAAGTCTTTAACCAACTCTAGGCAAGTAATTACGATACTTAATAGGTATGGCCATACAATTGGATATAATTTGGCAGAAGAATTGGAAACCGAAATGACGTATACATCGATCCAAGATAACAAAGTTATACCAAAAGGCATCACTGCAGCAAATGGACACAGCACCCACGTAGCGTTCGATAATTTCGACCGCTTCGTTGACACAACTTCTGGAAAGGACACTATGCACGACACAGTTGGCATTATTTATCAATTCTCTAGTAATGGAACTGATAATTTTGATGATGGTGAAGCTACAACTTCACCAGCGCCTCAAGTAAAGGACAACACAAATGAAGAAGGGCCTACCCGCAAGAGAAGGCGTTTCAATGAAATATCACGAGAAATTCGACCATATTATTCGAAACCTAAGGCAAGTATGCAGCTGATTACTGTAGATTCGTTTACCAATACAACCGAGTTATGCAAAGGTGCTACAGAAATAGCTACAGATAAAGATTTATTATAGATAATGTCGTTATCAAAAATTAATTCTGTTCCTATGTGGTTGGGTTATAACTGTATGATATCTTTAGACCACAGTGAGAAGCAAAGAGTTGAATATTTGCCTCCCATAAATTCATCACCAACGTCGTATGCAGTAGTCAATGAAACATTAAACATGGCTAAAGAAATCGCTGAAAAATGTCAGCAGCCAGAAATTATTGTGACATATGATTTAGCGATAGCAAAAATGGCTATGCAAATTCAAGAACAAGAAAAACCGCTATACAATAAAATTTTTGTTAACTTGGGAGCGTTGCACACAGAGATGGCATTTTTTAGAGCCATCGGAAAATATATTGACTCCAGTGGATTAGTGGAAATACTGGTGCAAGCTGAAGTATTAGCCGGCGGCTCCATGAATAGCTTTTTGGACAGCAAGCACTTCAATCGTTGCAAGCGCTTACATCCGCTAACCGCTGCCGCATTACAAATATTACATTTTGAACAGTATTTATCGACAACTAATGTAACACTTGAGGCGATGGATGAACTGCTGCAAACGCAAATACAGAATGCATCAAATCAAACTGCTTATGACGCCAACGAAACTATCGAGTTACCAGATGTATTGAGTCGAATTGTTAACGGTTATAAAGAATTCTGCAATCAGACTTTAATCGGAGAAAAAGGGAAAACTGCTCAATTTTATTACCAGTACTGTGAGTTAATTAATTTATACCATCGGTTTTCCAGAAGTATCCGCACCAGTAACTTTGAACTGTACGTGGACTCGATTTTCAACATGGCTGATATTTTTTTTGCGTTAAACCAGCCCAATTATGCCAGATGGTCCTTGTTATATTTGAACAATTTAATCAATTTGTATACTAATAATTCATCTTTGGTGGCTGAATTTCGTCGAGGTGCCTTTGGAATTAGACGAACTGCAGCGAATTTCGCTCGATCACCGGTTGACTTGACGCTAGAGCAAACCATCAATGCTGATGCTAGCAATCAATTGGCTGATAGCCTTGCTGCGGATTCAATATCTGCACGTCAAAGATGGGCACTCAGTCATAGCATGAGGACGAAGATATTAACATCTATCAAACAAAAAATCGGATTAACGAAAGAGGATGATACTTCGCACTCATTGCAACGAAGTAAAATTAAGAAAGACAAGAAAAATCTTCAGAGTATCATTGAAGCAATAAAATGTACGATGAATCCATTTGATGACACTATTGACAAAGATACATTATTCAACATTTCAACCCGTAAAGCTGCATCGAAAGAAGTTACTGATTTTCTGCTGAACGTAAAAACAGCAGGCTCTCAACAAAAATTAAATTTTATCTCGGAATGCTCTTCAACTCCCGGAAGATTCGATAAATCAATAAAACGAAACAAAATCTGCAATTTTGCTTCTCAATGTATGACTAAAGTCTTGAGTACCAAAGACAAGAACAAGAAAGTATTGTTGAAAATGGAACGAGATGTATTTGGGCGACTTTTGGCAATAAGTCTAAACAAAAAAAATAATCTCGAATTTTGCCTAACTTTTCCACTAGCACCATTGCCCCCTGCTCTTTTTGCATGTACTGGAGAGATGTTAAAAACTTCAAAATCAACGTTAGCAAAGGTTTTGAAATCCAAAACTAAAATGGTTGAGCCAACTCATATCAACGTTGAAATAATAGATGGTTTTTATTACTTGCATATAATCGGAGCTGCTATAGCTCAAACTTTTGATAAAATTGCCGAGTCAATACTCATAAAAATATGTTCAACAAACGCGACAGAAATACATTTAATTTTTGATCGCTACTTATCACCGTCAATCAAAGATTCCGAACGTGAAAGCAGAAAAGAATTCGATATTCCGTACAAAATTTCAGGACCTCAGCAAACTAGACCAAAAAATTTTTTGCAAAGCCTTCAAAATTATCGCTTTAAAGAGGCTCTGGTGCAGTTTCTGGCTGATTATTGGCAAAACGACAATTTGGTAACGATAATCCAAAACAAAAAAAATTTTTTAACCGTCGACCATCACTGTTACTCTTATCAAGTTCAGGAAAATTCCGTAAAAAAAAAACTGAAGAAACTAATTATGAATGTCATCACGAAGAGGCAGATACAAGGATTATTTTTCATGCTTCTAAAGCGGAACCAGGCTCAAAAGTTTTAATTAAAGCCTCTGATGAAAAGGAAATATGCACAAACTTATCGGATCAGAAATTTGGCTTGCCAGTTCAGCTACAAAAAAGAGTAATAATCAAACTGTTGATTGTATTAATTGCACCGATTTAGCGTTGGAGTTAGGAATTAAATTATGCCAAAGTCTTCCAGCATTCCATGCATTTACAGGTTGCGATTACACGGCAGCATTTTACAACAAAGGGAAAGTAAAACCTTTTCAGCAATTTTCAAAAAATGAAAAATATCAAACAGTTTTTGCGTCATTAACAGATGCTGCTGATGTTTTCATTGGTGAAAAAATGAAGACTGTTCAAGAATTTACGTCTAGTATGTATGGTATCAGGAACTGTACCAGTGTGAATGATGCGAGACATCGCATTTTTTTGAAGAATTACTCTGCAAAAGAAGACAGCGAGCACTTTTTAAAAAAAATAAAAGGCTTCGACTCCAACTCCATACCACCATGCTGGATATCATTAACTCAGAAAATTTTACGAACTATTTTCGTAAATTCCATGTGGCTTAATGCAACGGATCCAATATGCGTGAAACTTCAGCCTGAGAACTGCGGTTGGTTCTTAGATGAATATTTAAAACCAGTAGGATTCATTGGGGATCATACACTTTTAAAAATAGAAGACATAGTCGAAAAAACTGAAACGGAGAGTGATGACGAAGAAGATTCAGAAGTTGGAGATATGTCCGATGACTCGGAACCTGAATAATTTAAAAAAAAATTGTATTTTAAATTTTTTTCAATAAACAGAAGTATTCTTTTAATTGTTGTTGTTTATTTCGGCTCCCAATAATAAAGATAAAATTTGCCAGATAAGTAATATATATGTTTTACTCTAACTGTCTTTTTTACTAAAGATGTGTATATACTTTAGTGTCACATAAACAATAAACATAGATAAATAATTAATTGATTAAAAAATAAAAAATTAAATAACTATTTCTGTATATTAATAATTAACTACTCCAAAATAATGCACAGCATATACGAGTCTATCGCTATCCTTTTCATTTCCAAGCACAAATAGCATGCGCACTCTCCTTCTTTAAATGGGCGGACTTTAAACAGCTGCTACGCTGCGTCCTTTTCTACCGCATGGGATGGTTGGTCTGGGACCTCTCTCTCACACACATTCACTCGCAGCGATATTTTATTATTTAAAATTCGACAACCGTAATTCGGGAATGATTTTTCGCAGGCAACCCTATACCACCGTGTTCCTTATGAAATAATCTTTCATTTTATCTAAGTTTGATTCAATAATCAGACCGTTGCAAAATACTAGTATAGATTTACCTGTTTACACCTGGCAACCCGTGGTTGCGACCGGAAAAAAATAGGCAACCTAACGTTTGCATATTCTATGGGCTTCAAACTTTCGATTGGTATCAAAGGAGAAGGAAAGTTCTGGGCCCAACAGTTAACTAGTTGAAATATGTATGTAAATATACATTATATTTTTGTGATTGAAATTACAAAATATCGCAGCATTTTTCTATCTAGAAAACGAGAAATTAACATTTTTGTTTTGAAAATATAGAATCGATAAATACCATATTCGATTTTCTAATAATCGAGATTTTTAAAAATTGGTAAAATGTGGAATAGTTTAAGCAAATATAGTCTCATATCACGCGTAATATTTTTGAGGTAGATTTATTACATTTTAAAAAAGAACTAAGATGGAAAAAGATAGTATAAACACCCAAATAATTTTCACAATCAATTATATGTCGTGTTTCAAGATTATTGTTTTTTACACCAGTCACAACACTGACAGGTGTGTCAAAATTCAAAATAAACATTCGTTACTCGTTCGTTTTTTCGCTCGGAGTGCGCTACGTTTATTGTTTATTGTCTAATTTCTAATAATTTTGGCTTTCTAACGGACTGTACAACGGACTGCTATTTTGTTTTACCTGGCTTACTATTTTGGACTACCGATTACGCCTATCGATAGGATTTTGGATCGACGACATGGATCGCTGTGTGAATTGTGCCATTGCGACTAGTCGCAATAATTCTATTGGTAGAAGAATCTTGGATGACGAGGCGATATTAGCTGTTATTCTTCAATATTTTGGGGAACATATACGGGGAAACGATGGGTTTATTATTGAAGTTTGCAGGGAGGTAAGTAGCAGCCTTTTTTTTTTTTTTCTTTTTTTTTTTTTTTTTTTTTTTTTTTTTTTTTTTTTTTTTTTTTTTTTTTATAGTTGGGGAATGCATTTACGCATACCACCTGTACCCCCAGGTGGTTATGTGGGGCTCACCGACTAGAAGAGCCGGTACTACCCACTAAACCCCAACTTTCCCCTCCCCTCCGCCTTAGTGGGGCGCCGCGGGATCGCTTACGCATAACTACCGCGACGCCCCGGCGGCAGGCCTTACGGCCACCTAACCAATGGGGCTGCTCCATAGTCCACTCTGCTAAATCAGAGAAGTACCCGGAGCAGCCCCATTAAACCTCCCCGCCCACCGAAGTGGGCACCCCTCAATCGGCTGCAGAGGACAGGGAGAGCGGCAACGACACACCGACACTCCTCTTCCCCTGCAGCCCCACCGCGTCTGCCATCTAAGACGGTGGCAGCCCCGTCAAGGCCGCGGGGGGCAGGGAGAACGGCGCACCGAAATACCGGCACTCCTCTCCCACCGCGGCCTTCCCCTCTACCGGTTACGGGCCTGTTTTCACAGTCCCGCAACCGGTCCCCACCCTCCGGTCGCGAGACCGCCGAAGAGGCCCCGCTCCCGGTGGCCGCAACTCCGGAAGCCGAAGCCTCAACGGAGAGCAGCCCCGTCCTGCTTTGGTCCGCGCCGGATTTCTCCGGTACCACCCGCCCTGCACAAAGCGGGTGGCGTTCCCCGATCCGCCACCTGGGGACGCGCCCGGTAGGAGAGGTAAGTAGCAGCCTACTTCAACAACTATCGACTTCAAATTCGTGTTGGCTATTACGAGGACGTATACAATCGCGACATATAAGTCGTAAAACATATTTTGTTTATGTATTGGTTGACAGTAGTTGCAGGGGACGAGATTCAATAGTAGAATACTGTTGTAATTGTATTGTTGGTAAGAGAACAGTAGGCTGCTGCGCTCATGTAATGTGCATTATATGGTATCTTAGTTGGGCAAGAGACCAAGAGAATATTTTACCCCCTGCACAGTTCTTAGACAATATTTTATTAATTATTGAAGGCGAATAAAAACATTTTGTAGACATGATGCATTGGTATTTTATTTTTATTTCATATCTCCCTTTTTGCCTTTACTTAATGGATGGTAAGAATAAATTATGGCATATTTATTCTAAGTAGGTACCTAATTATCATCTTCAATCACAATTATAATCATAATAATTATTTATTTAAAACAAATAGGTACCATTTTCAACTATTATGGAATGACGACAGTTGAAAAGTAAACAGAAAAATGCAATTGAAAACTTATGAATACAGCTTGTATGTGTATACAAATAAATCACGGAGGGTAAACACCCATCATTTAAAATAACTAGAAAGTAATCTATTATAGAAAACTACCATTTTGAGCCATAACCTCACTTTTACTAAATTTTTTATTTCCATATATCTTGGTTCCTGGATAGCCAAATTTAACCGAATTTTCAGTGAAGTCTTGTAATTATATCATGTTTTAAATAAGGCCACTTTGATTAAGTTAACATGTGGGCCCAGACATGTATGGAATGCTTTCATTCTCCTTTATTTAATAATCACACCGGTGCAATGTTTAAAAAATTTTTTTTTTAAATTATTAATTAAAAATACTCTGGACTGAAATTTGTTAGGCAACCCATATAGGATATATTTATTGGCATATTTAATAACAAAAAAAATACGTCTCATTAAATAAGCATCTCGGTGAAGGTCGTTGTATAGCGGGATCTTAGACTATAATGTGTGAATAGCCACTAATGAGGGGTCAATAGAAATAAATAAATAGGGTTATCAAAAACGGTTATCGGACCTAACTAAATAACTAAAGTAGGTACTTTTACAGTTTCTGTATAATAAATAACAAGTCTAAGTAGATTTATAATCAATATTGGACACCATCACATAAATTGCTCTGATCTCAAAGTAAGTAGCTAAAGCACTTGTGTTATGAGTATCAGAAATAACGACGGGTATTACCACAACACCCAGACCTGAGTAAATATAGAAAATTTGATTAGATTTGGTTAAAGAAATTTAGATTTTTTGAAATGATTATTTTCATTTACAGGTACCGGACGTTATTATATATCAACATGCCACGTGTATACAGACCTGATCCTACAAGGAAAAGATATAAAAAATACGACCCGGAAATAATTAAACAAGCTGTGGAAGAATATGTAACTTCTAGGAATCTTAAAGTAGAAGAAGTTGCAAAAAAATATGGCATAAACAAATCGGTGTTGTATCGTCACTGTACCCGGGACATGAAGCGACAAGGGGGCCAAAGAGCTTTATCCGATGAAACAGAAATTTTCTTAATAGAAAACATAAACAAATGCGCAGAATGGGGTTATCCCCTAGATACCATGGATCTCAGGTACATAGTAAAAATGTATCTTGATAAGTTAGGTATTACCCATAAAAGATTCAAGAACAATTTGCCAGGCCCAGATTTTGTGCAGAGTTTCTTATTACGACACAAAAATGTGATTTCTCAAAGAGTATGCGAAAATATCAAGCGTGTGAGAGCTAAAGTGTCTCCAGATACGATAAAAGAATATTTCACCGAACTTGAGAGGTCTTTAAATGGAATACCTACTTCCAACATATTAAATTATGATGAGACAAATTTATCAGACGACCCTGGCCGGAAAAAAGTACTTATCAAGCGGGGATGCAAGTACCCTGAAAGGGTTTTAAACCATACTAAGGCTTCCATTTCTATAATGATGGCTGGCACTGCAGACGGGAAAATTTTACCTCCGTATGTTGTATATAAAGCGACTCATTTATACGATTCTTGGGTCCAACAAGGTCCTGATGGTGCTCGGTATAATAGATCGACATCTGGATGGTTTGATGGTACCACCTTTGAGGACTGGGGGCAAAATATGGTGATTCCTTACTTCAAGGATTTACCAGGCAAGAAAATCCTGATTGGTGACAACCTCTCTTCACATTTATCAGCAGATTTGATCCAAACATGTAAAACGCACAACATCGATTTTGTCTTCTTACCGGCCAACTCACCTGACGCAACCGCTGGACGTCGCATTCTCGATGCTTAGAGTTACCACTTGAACAACAACTTTGCGTTGATGAACAGATGGTTCCTTTCACCAGAAAACATGTAGCCAAACAATATATAAAAGGAAAACCTTGTCCATGGGGTCTCAAAATCTTTTTTTTATGTGGTAAACATGGCCAAGCCTATGATTTTATTCTTTACCAGACCTCCTCTCCAGAACTTGATAGTAATATCGCAAAAAACATTGTCTATGGTGCCTCGATAGTTGTACATCTCGCAAAGAGAATTGGAGAAAGCCAGGGTCATGAGCTTTACTTTGACAATTATTTTTCATCATAGCATTTACTACAAATCCTAAAACAAAAGGGTATTATGGCCGCGTGCACAGCTCGTGTTAAAAGATTTGTTAAACTACCGTTTTTAAGTGACAAGGAAACAAATAAGAAGCCTAGGGGTTGTTCTCAAGAAGTATGTAGCAGGGACGGAGATGTAACTGTTGTGAAGTGGTTGGACAATAAGATTACCCATCTGGCTTCCAATTTTGTTAGTATAGGTGAAAAGTACTTAGTAA
Source organism: Argynnis bischoffii washingtonia (assembly GCA_033884665.1). Lineage (NCBI taxonomy): Eukaryota > Metazoa > Arthropoda > Insecta > Lepidoptera > Nymphalidae > Argynnis > Argynnis bischoffii. The sequence continues at coordinate 4,075,533 of CM066616.1, read as the reverse complement.
AGAGATGGTGTAAAAAAGAGAAGCGATATATTGAGGTTGAGCAACCTGAGGTCGTAAAGCGCTATAATCATGCAATGGGTGGTGTTGATTTATTAGATCAATTTATGAGCTATTACAGAACATTTGTAAAATCAAAAAAAATTGACTCTGCGTATGATATTTCATGCATTGGATCTGGCAGTTCTTCAGGCATATCGAGAATACCAAATGGATAACGACTTATTAGGCACACCAAAAAAGCAACGACTTACTTTGCTTTACTTTCGTCGTCGCTTGGCTGACAGTTTGGTGCTACAAGATAAATTTTCTATCGCCAAAAGAGGTCGACCAAGTAACAGTAGTAGCTCAACGATGCAAATTATACCAAGAAGGCCAGGAGAGATTCGCCCTGCAGCTGAAATAACTCGTGACGCTGTTGGGCATTTCCCTAACCATGATGATGGAACTGGGACTAGGTGTAAAATGGTGAGATGCAAGGGAAAATCCCGTGACAAATGCATAAAGTGCAAAGTTCATTTATGCCTAACCAAAGACAAGAATTGCTTCTTGGCCTTCCACACATAGATAAAGATATTTTTTTTCCTAATTATTTTTCTTACTTTGTTTTTATATTTGTGCCAATGACTGATTATGCCAAGAAACTAATAAATGTTTCTTTTATTTCATAGAAAGACTTTAACTATGTTAATTCATTTAAAATTTTGTAATAAAAATGTTTCTAAATTAATATTATTTCATTTAAGAACAACTTTGCATACCTTATTCTTATTACTATGTAGGATGAGAGTCCACATTTGTGCACATTAAGAAAAACTAAATTTTCCTGTAAAGTTTAAGGCTAAAAAATTTTTACTTATTTTTTTTTATAGTCTCCTTATTATACTAGACACATGGAATTTACCAAATCCATCAGATGAAAAAAAAAATTCAGGTCTGAAAGGGTTCATCAAAATGTATTGGAATCATTGTTTTATAGGTGTTCAAATACTTTTGGACGGTAGTGTATATACCTTTCAGGTCTCTATTATGCTCTATATAATATTAATTATATAAGGCTGCTTTTCAAAAATTCTCTTTTAATATTTATAATTGTCTAATAAGGGCACAACCCACATTAGTAAAGCCTCTGATACTTGATCCTGTTTCTTTGCTATCAGATACTAACTACTAAATGCAAATTATTGTTTCCTCCAATCATTGCAGGATCTTGGCAAACCTCACTGACAAAGTCATCTTCCAAAACCTTAGAACAAAAATATATATATATATATATATATATATATATATATATATATATATATATATATATATATATATATATATATATATATAATATATAATATAGTTTAATGTATATTTGAAATCAATATAAATTAACATATTATATTTATAAACCATTGCACAACTACAGCTTTATATAATGAAAGATATTGGACTAGTAACAAAATATATAACTTACCATTTAAAGGTGACCAGTTACACATTAATTATTGACACATACATAGCAATTCATACACATGTTATTTAATCTCCAATCTCCATTCTAAGTGACATTGCCGAAGTAATCTGTGCTCAACTGGCAAGTGTTTCAACTTTAGAGCCATTCAGAGAATTGAATATATTGCGTTATAGTTCCTGGTCTGTTTATTCTCAACAAAATACAAATAACAATTAAGCATAGATGACCAATAACAATCAAGTTGATTGAATCAACCACAGAACATACATATTCATAATCAGAACCAGAGACGAGGAACAACACGGACTCGGAGCCATGGATGACACTCACCAGAGTGAAGTTAGCGTAAAAATATTTTATTTTGTATTCTTCTATATGCTAATAAATTGCTCTTAAAATGGTCCACCGCAATCTGCAATTGCTCCAGGTCTAAAGTGATTAGTTAATTAATTATTATTTTTTAAAAAAATTGCCCACTCAAAAATTTTAATTTACTATAAAACGAGAAGTAATCACTTTTTATTAAAGTTTTTTCGCTTAGTAAATTGCTCTTAAAATGCTCCACCATAATCTGCAATTGCTCCAGGTCTAAAGTGATTAGTTAATTAATTATTATTTTTTAAAAAATTTGCCCACTCAAAAATTAAATTTACTATAAAACGAGAAGTAATCATTTTTCATTAAAGTTTTTTTGCTTAATAAATTGCTCTTAAAATGCTCCACCGAAATCTGCAATTGCTCCAGGTCCACAGTGATTAGTTAATTAATAATAATTTTTTTAAAAAATTGCCCACTCAAAAATTAAATTTACTATAAAACGAGTAGTAATCACTTTTTATTAAAGTTTTTTCGCTTAGTAAATTGCTCTTAAAATGCTCCACCGAAATCTGCATTTGCTCCAGGTCTAAAGTGATTAGTTAATTAAAAATTATTTTTTAAAAAAATTGCCCACTCAAAAATTTTAATTTACTATAAAACGAGAAGTAATCACTTTTTACTAAAGTTTTTTCGCTTAGTAAATTGCTCTTAAAATGCTCCACCGAAATCTGCAATTGCTCCAGGTCTAAAGTGATTATTTATTTAATTATTATTTTTTAAAAAAATTGCCCACTCAAAAATTTTAATTTACTATAAAACGAGAAGTAATCACTTTTTACTAAAGTTTTTTCGCTTAATAAATTGCTCTTAAAATGCTCCACCATAATCTGCAATTGCTCCAGGTCTAAAGTGATTAGTTAATTAATTATTATTTTTTAAAAAATTTGCCCACTCAAAAATTAAATTTACTATAAAACGAGAAGTAATCATTTTTCATTAAAGTTTTTTTGCTTAATAAATTGCTCTTAAAATGCTCCACCGAAATCTGCAATTGCTCCAGGTCCACAGTGATTAGTTAATTAATAATATTTTTTTTAAAAAATTGCCCACTCAAAAATTAAATTTACTATAAAACGAGTAGTAATCACTTTTTACTAAAGTTTTTTCGCTTAGTAAATTGCTCTTAAAATGCTCCACCGAAATCTGCAATTGCTCCAGGTCCACAGTGATTAGTTAATTAATAATATTTTTTTTTAAAAATTGCCCACTCAAAAATTAAATTTACTATAAAACGAGTAGTAATCACTTTTTACTAAAGTTTTTTCGCTTAGTAAATTGCTCTTAAAATGCTCCACCGAAATCTGCAATTGCTCCAGGTCTAAAGTGATTAGTTAATTAATTATTATTTTTTTAAAAAATTGCCTACTCAAAAATTTTAATTTACTATAAAACGAGAAGTAATCACTTTTTATTAAAGTTTTTTCGCTTAGTAAATTGCTCTTAAAATGCTCCACCGAAATCTGCAATTGCTCCAGGTCTAAAGTGATTAGTTAATTAATTATTATTTTTTAAAAAATTGCCCACTCAAAAATTTTAATTTACTATAAAACGAGAAGTAATCACTTTTTACTTGATTAATTCTCGTTTTATAGTAAATTTAATTTTTGAGTGGGCAATTTTTTTAAAAAATAATAATTAATTAACTAATCACTTTAGACCTGGAGTAATTGCAGATTTCGGTGGAGCATTTTAAGAGCAATTTACTAAGCGAAAAAACTTTAGTAAAAAGTGATTACTACTCGTTTTATAGTAAATTTAATTTTTGAGTGGGCAATTTTTTTAAAAAATAATAATTAATTAACTAATCACTTTGGACCTGGAGCAATTGCAGATTTCGGTGGAGCATTTTAAGAGCAATTTATTAAGTAAAAAAACTTTACTAAGAAATGATTACTTCTCGTTTTATAGTAAATTTAATGTTTGAGTGGGCAATTTTTTTTAAAAATAATAATTAGTTAACTAATCACTTTAGACCTGGAGCAATTGCAGATTTCGGTAGAGCATTTTAAGAGCAATTTATTAAGCGAAAAAACTTTAATAAAAAGTGATTACATCTCGTTTTATAGTAAATTAAAATTTTTGAGTGGGCAATTTTTTAAAAAAATAATTATTAATTAACTAATCACTTTAGACCTGGAGCAATTGCAGATTTCGGTGGAGCATTTTAAGAGCAATTTACTAAGCGAAAAAACTTTAATAAAAAGTGATTACTACTCGTTTTATAGTAAATTTAATTTATGAGTGGGCAATTTAAAAAAAAAATTAACTAACTAATCACTTTAGACCTGGAGCAATTGCAGATTTCGGTGGAGCATTTTAAGAGCAATTTATTAAGCGAAAAAACTTTAATGAAAAATGATTACTTCTCGTTTTATAGTAAATTTAATTTTTGAGTGGGCAATTTTTAAAAAAAAATAATTAATTAACTAATCACTTTAGACCTGGAGCAATTGCAAATTTCGATGGAGCATTTTAAGAGAAATTTATTAAGCGAAAAAACTTTGATAAAAAGTGATTACTACTCGTTTTATAGTAAATTTAATTTTTGAGTGGGCAATTTTAAAAAAAAATTATTATTAATTAACTAATCACTTTGGACCTGGAGCAATTGCAGATTTCGGTGGAGCATTTTAAGAGCAATTTATTAAGTAAAAAAACTTTACTAAGAAATGATTACTTCTCGTTTTATAGTAAATTTAATGTTTGAGTGGGCAATTTTTTTTAAAAATAATAATTAATTAACTAATCACTTTAGACCTGGAGCAATTGCAGATTTCGGTAGAGCATTTTAAGAGCAATTTATTAAGCGAAAAAACTTTAGTAAAAAGTGATTACTACTCGTTTTATAGTAAATTTAATTTTTGAGTGGGCAATTTTTAAAAAAAAATATTATTAATTAACTAATCACTGTGGACCTGGAGCAATTGCAGATTTCGGTGGAGCATTTTAAGAGCAATTTATTAAGCAAAAAAACTTTAATGAAAAATGATTACTTCTCGTTTTATAGTAAATTTAATTTTTGAGTGGGCAATTTTTAAAAAAAAAATAATTAATTAACTAATCACTTTAGACCTGGAGCAATTGCAGATTTCGATGGAGCATTTTAAGAGAAATTTATTAAGCGAAAAAACTTTAATGAAAAACGATTACTTCTCGTTTTATAGTAAATTTAATTTTTGAGTGGGCAATTTTTAAAAAAAAAATAATTAATTAACTAATTACTTTAGACCTGGAGCAATTGCAGATTTCGATGGAGCATTTTAAGAGAAATTTATTAAGCGAAAAAACTTTGATAAAAAGTGATTACTACTCGTTTTATAGTAAATTTAATTTTTGAGTGGGCAATTTTTTAAAAAAATAATTATTAATTAACTAATCACTTTAGACCTGGAGCAATTGCAGATTATGGTGGAGCATTTTAAGAGCAATTTATTAAGCGAAAAAACTTTAGTAAAAAGTGATTACTTCTCGTTTTATAGTAAATTTAATTTTTGAGTGGGCAATTTTTTTAAAAAATAATAATTAATTAACTAATCACTTTAGACCTGGAGCAATTGCAGATTTCGGTGGAGCATTTTAAGAGCAATTTATTAAGCGAAAAAACTTTAGTAAAAAGTGATTACTTCTCGTTTTATAGTAAATTTAATTTTTGAGTGGGCAATTTTTTTAAAAAATAATTATTAATTAACTAATCACTTTAGACCTGGAGCAATTGCAGATTGCGGTGGAGCATTTTAAGAGCAATTTATTAGCATATAGCAGAATACAAAATAAAATATTTTTACGCTAACTTCACTCTGGTATGACACTCGGAGCAATCAACTGTAACATGTCATAGACACAGTTCACAGATAATCAGGTAATAAAAAGCATACATAAATAATAAAATTTCAATAGACTAAGTAGTTTACAGTTATTCTAAAATATGTTTTAGAAAGGTAAGAAATTCGTAAGTTAAAAAAAAAATAAAAAAAAAGCCATCTATGGTTTGTGCATACATTATTTCCGCTGTAGTTGATGGTAAATATTAGAGACAAATCTCATTTCCAAAATATTATTATGGAAGAAGTCATGTACCATTTGCGATTTTTTAATTCCTAATCTTATCGATCCATAAAAATAAAAATTGTCATTGGTTATTTAAATTTATGTCCCATAACCCAATTGTCATTCTGACAAATACTCAACTTTAATTTGACGGCTAGCTAAAAGTCAGGCAATTATTGGTTTACTGTTCTAATTTATAGAACCAACAAATAATTGTTGTAGAATATTAAATTTAAATTCATCATGGAAAACAAATCTGAAGAATCTACGTCACCCGAGAAAACAATATTCACTGCTATAGCCCAAGGCGACCTGACTCAATTTAAGAATATTCTCGCGCAACATAAAGGAAACGTCGATTTCTTTGACGAAAATGGTATGACAGCACTTCAACATGCTGCTTATAAGGGTAGCAAGGATATGGTGCAATTATTACTCGACAGGGTATGTTAATTGTATAATATTAAGGTCATCATGACTGTGTATTGAAACTAACCTTAATGTTTCAATTTCAGGGTGCGGACGTTAATTCAGGGAAGCATGAGTACAATTATACAGCGCTACATTTTGGTGCTCTTTCCGGAAACTCAGAAGTCTGTAAGTTACTTTTAGATGCTGGTGCTAAGCCTACTGCTACAAACTCTGTAGGGCGCACTGCATCCCAAATGGCTGCATTTGTTGGTAATCATCATACCGTTGCAACAATAAACAACTATGTTCCATCAAGTGAGATTTCCTACTACTCAGTACCTCAGGGTCAGCAGGCTGAACCCTATTTGCCACCCTTTTTAGTAGAACCTCTTCACAAGTTAGTTCTTGGTGTCAATATTCACCCTGTTCGATTAGCTTTAAACCTGCAACATATGCCAACTTTGCTAGATAATGCTGATAAAGTAAGCAAAGTGTTAGAAATGCTCTGTAAAAGGGAAATGACAAGAGGTAGTGATACTAATGAAGTGATGGCATTTAAATATCATTATCTTGCTTATATTATAAGAGAATTAAACAATATTAGAGATAAACAAAAACCTAATTCTGATAATAAAGAAGAAAAGAAACATGATATTGTTGAAGTGTTTGCTAAGAAGCTTTTAAAGCCTGGTAAAGATGGAATGTCTTTAGATCTGATGGATTCCTTCCTTAAAGATTGTGTACGTGAATTTCCATATCGAGACAGCACAACTTTTCACCAAATGGTTAGTTCATTGACGAGTAAAGACCCACCACCAGCCCTTTCTGTCATCAACTGTACAATAAATGGACAGAGAGGTTTTGTGGATGCAATACCTTATTGTAGTACTTGCGGTGAAGAGAAACCAGCTAAGAAGTGCTCAAAATGCAAAACAGTGCAATACTGTGACCGAGAATGTCAACGCTTACACTGGTTTGTTCATAAGAAAGCTTGTAACAGAGAATCTAGTGTTCCTGTGTCTAACACTAAACCTAATATTGATGCAACCGAGTTGACCTCTGAGCTGCAAAACCTTGTAGCTGGATAGTTCTATTAGTTATTTCATTATACATATTTTGTTTTAAGCTTTAACATCATATACATCTAAATATAATTATGTAGCCTATCTAAAAGTGTTTCATATATTTAAAACTGTCCTTTTATACTTTTGCAAAACTGTCATTTAATTAGTAATCTATTAGAAACACTTAAAATCAATATAATGGTTTTTTTGTTTTTAGAATAAATGTCAATAGAAATCAAAAATAGCAAGTAGAAAGGATGAAAAATTGTGTGCAATAGACAATATTCTTTGTTTTAATTTTTGAATGCCTAAATTATAATCTTTATTTTGCATATGGTCTAATTGTGGGTTACTGGGGGTTTAATGTTAATTTTATTCTGATCAATTAACCTTTTTTATGCTTGTATTTTATGTATATGTAGAATATTTTATCTATAATAAGAGTAGATAAAGAAAATTTGTGAACTAAAAATATCTAAATGTCAAAATTAATTTTAATGGTTCAAACAATTAAGCTTTGGTTTTTATTCATTAGATGTAGTTAAGAAGTCAGATTTGAATCAAAAATGTTAAAAAAAACTGACTGCACTGTTATTAGAACATAAAAAATTACAATTTTGTTGCCATTTTTTAGTGAAATTTAAATAGTAAAATGAAAATTACAAACTACCTCCTGTTTTGCAGTTAACTCCATATTTATAAATATAAAAAAAATCATATTTTCTTGTTGTTGTATCAGTGTTCAATGTGTCACATACGTATTAATTACTTATGTTTGTGATAAAAATGGAAAATAAATCAAAACGCATATCAAGATCTATTTATTTTTCCTAATCCCATTTTTTTTTCAATAATAGTTGATCAAATGATAAATAAAAAAAATAGAAGAGAACTCTTTTAGGATAAAATTTGATTTTGTTTTTTTTTTTAAATTACGTAAAAATGAAAAAAATCACATTAGCTTTTCTTAAGAAATTTATTAAGTTTTTTCTTACATAAAAAATAAGGTATTCTGCTATGTACAATATGTACACGAGCTTAAAGTACTTAATTTACATAAATTATATCCAAAACACTAGTAAAAACATATCGTTAAACAATTTCCTTAATATTAAGCTTAAGGCACATTTATCACATAAAATAAGTTCGACCCTAAATATGTTATCGAGGTAGGTTTAGGAAGTAACATCGATATACTATATTTACAAATCAATGTAAATATTGCGAATAATGCCCGTCTTGATTTATAATTAAGCATATCAATCAGCCTTCACCGAGTAGGGCACTGATTGTAAAACTCTTGATACGTCGGCATTGGGGAGGATTGGGAGGTGATGGTATACTTTGGGGAACAGGGGGTATTGGACTCCATGAAGACCCTAAGAAGCTGCCAGGAATATTTGCAGGCCACATACCTAGAGGCAAAGGCATTGGCATAGGCATGTATGGTAATTCAGGCGGATAGAATGTTGGAGGTGGGCTTAAATTGTCTGAAACGATGACTGGATTGGGAGATTCAACTAAGGGTGGAGATCTTGGTGAAGATGAACGCATACTCTCTTCAGAGCATGATGATGCAGCATCCGAACAAGGGCGTTTAGCATCCGTTGGCTCGTTTTGTGTTTCTGGATTACTAGTATCAGTGTCGACGGACTTTCTTTTGCACTTGGACTGCCCGCACGCACGGAAGCCTTTTGCGAATGGATTGTTGTCGATCTTCAACTTCGTTATTCTGTCATTCTGTCAACAATTAAAATAAAATACTTAAAACAATTAGGTTTTTTTTTCATTAGTCATGTAACTCTAGTACTAAATTGAAAATTTCATGACACATTTCAAAGTTTAATTTAATTTCCAGTTAAAATTGTGCCTTATATTTTTTTCTGCCTATAATAATTATCAAAGCGGGAGGCCTATAATCAATTAAAACATTTAATTTGATTGAGTTATTATTACGCAGTAGAAGTAAAAAATAAAAGCGTTTGGTCATTTCCTTGCATTCTCGCATGCCGTCACGACTCTAATATTAACTTAATTGTTCTATTTGACGAGTACGTTTGTTTGATTATACCTACCTATTCGTGAGACCCACCTTCATGTTATGATCAATTTTGCTTATTTTCTATTGGATTTGCCTTTTATATATTTATAAATATTTTTTTTATGATGAATTGAGAAATAGCTTTTATGATGAAGTTAAATGAACCTTATAGGCAGTTTGAAAGTAAAAGACCAAAGGAATTATTTAATAAAAACTAAACCTATGACGTAACTACTGAAATAATGTTTCAACACATTTTTAAGTATTAAGCGCCAGCACGCTCTAAACATAAAGTAAACTAAACGAAACAAGTATGTACCTACCTACTTATAAAGGCCTAAGCTCGTATCGATATTGAGCTTATTGGGTAGAAAGGTACCTAAGTATATTAATAAAAAAGAAATAGGTAATTTTGTTTTAAATATCATGTAGGTAGCCATGTATTATGAAAAAGATCTTTCTTGTATTCTTGCATATCATTCGTAAGTCGTAACTTAACTCTTTTTATGAACGATAAGTTTTTGTCACCAACGAGTTGTCAGCCAATCATATCCTTAGTTACACTGAACTTATCTCAGTAGGAATGCAATTTAAACATCCGTTTCCGCATACACCTAATAGCTTGTAAGGGATAATTGTCGCACATGTGGCTTAGCTTGGCGACAGGCCAATTAGCATGGCATATACCCGTATCCGTCGCCCGCCCGCCGACTGCACGGTTTACGGCGCCACCATAGTTTTTCAAATTTTCAGCTACCCGTAACACGTTATTTGATACTTGATACAATTTAAACAAATTAAAAAAAATGGTCCTTTAATGTCTATTTTTTTGTTGTTGACGCAATCATTATCTTCATTACCTTCTAAAAAACAATGCATTTTACTTTTATATTAAACTAGCGATTCACCCTCGCTGCGCTTCGTCCTTAGATAAAACCAAATCTATCCTATGGGAACTTTACATTTTTCCGGGATAAAAAGTAACCTAAGTATGTGCTATTCCAGACTATAAATCTATCTCTATGTCAAATTACGTCCAGATCCGTTCAACCATTCTGGCGTGAAAGATTAACAAATACCCATCCATCCATCCTCACAAACTTTGGATGTGATGATTACAGCTAGGCTATATTTTATAAATCATATCATATGATACTAAGACTTCCTTCAAATTGTAACCGATAAAAAAGGACCGGAGAATATTTGCACATTTCGTGACTGGCATCGTTTATCTAGCAAAATCCAACGCAAATAGTCCCGTCGTGATACATCATGTTACTTGTAAAAGAGTATTTACATGACGTGATAAGGCGGCGCCGGCGGGTGTCGTTTGCTTAACAGTCGATAGATAAGCGAACAAGCTCCGCGATAGGGAGGCTGCTAAAAGCTTGGAGTTAGCACACCCTGAACCACTTCTCAAGTCGGTCGGTTTGTTTAAGCGAGTGCTTGAGATGCGGCAGGCGCCGCCCCCGGTCCGCCCTGTCGGCTGACGTCACGGCACAAACTTGCAGTTGCTTTTACTTTTTGCGTGACTATTTCACATATTAGCGACTGTCTCGTCGCCAGTTTTTTAGGGATGTGTAATTAGGGTCCGAGTAAATTTGGTTTAGTTATCGGGTGCAAATGGCAATTTTCGAATCGAGATTTACAAACATGCTATGTCTAGACGATGATTAATCGTGTTTTTATTTTTTAGATCGTTCGTGTGGAAAAAGTTTTTTTTTTTTGTATAAACAGTACCGGTCTGCCACCTAGTTACGCTTTTAAATGGGTGTCGGCTGTAACAAGAGGATTTTCTAATTCGATGGTAATTCGCAACAATAAGCTGGCCGGCTCATATTCGTTGGAGCGGTTATAATGCGCAATGATACGCCGCCGGTCTTTATCCACAGAGATGTCCCGTTAGTTGAACAATTCCTGGATTATCCTCAAAGCGGCCGGTCGTCGTAATTGTAATCATAAATGGACGCGAGAAGCTGTTCGCGCCTCGCTGCAGTCAACATTAAATACGCCGCTGTGGCAAAGAAGCCGCCGCCGCGACCTAATTACTGAACGATGGATTATGCAAGAAAATGACACGCTGGGCTGACCGTCAAAAGAAAGACGTATGTTAGTAAGCAAACAGCAGGAGACCGACGGCATAGTTGGATCTGTTACATACGAGTTTTGTTAATAAATCGCATTAATAGGTACCTTGGCTAGATATTCTCAAGAAACAAAACATATTAGCGACATACATATTAGACATTTATTTAATAACTTTCTAACTATAACAATCTTTCATCCCCATTTCCTCCGTCTTAAGGGATGATTTCCGCGAAAAAGACAATCCTATATCCTTACTAGGGTCTCAAACTATATTCATACCAAATTTCATCTAAATCAGTTCAGAAGGTCCAGAGATAACCCCCTACAACCTCACAAACTCACAAACTTTACCCCTTTATAAAATTAGTATAGATTATGTAAAACCCATTTTTTATGTCACATCACAAGATTTTAAAGGTGGACTTGTAGCAGTAGGTACCTAACCGTTTCTGATTCATCAAACCTCACTTATTTAAACAATACGAAACTGTTATGTACACGTACCGTCGAGATTTTTAAATTAGCTCTTTTGTTTTCTTAAACGAATGACCGCTCGTCGCCGCCGTCGTAATCTGGCATTTTTTGCTCGTGAGTACTGTAAAAGCTGTGGCGCCTTTGACTCGAAAAAAAAAATGGTTCGTACGCATAAGTGCGAATCTTTCGTGGTTCGGGGAAACGTAGTACGTTTTCTTGGAATATACTTCGATTTTATCACCGGGTTGTTTACGTGTCAATAGTGTTACGTATCTATAAGTCACACGATCTGGATCTTGTAATCTTTAGCTATTATCGATTTGTCATAGTAGCTACTTATGATGTGTAGATGTTAAGATTTAAATGTACCTAATTCGTTGAGTGACGATTGTAACTTTTATAACAGGTGTTTTTAAAATAAAATTATTTAACGTAGGTACCACCTATCTAAGTTTTTTAATTGAAATATCTTTGTATGTATGTATAAGTTACAAGTATAACCTAAACTAAGTAACAGAGTATTTAGTGATGGAGAAACGTTTTTTTAAAAAGATTTTTCTTTGAAATTACTAAACTTTTATGAATTTAAAACATACATAATACGTAGGTATTATGTATGTTATATAACGAGTCTATTCATATGACTTTCAAAGTAACATACTCCGCATATAAGATACTCCGCAATGGAACATGTTGTACAATTTAAAAAAAAAACTTCTCCAATGTCACATAGAGTGGAGAAGAGATGGTTTAATTATAAAAACACATATTTACAAATTTAAGGCAATGGTATGTGATGGCTCGCTTGGAAAACCGAGTGAAGCGGGTTCAAATCCTGGGTCTCGCACCTCTGATATTTTTATGAGTGAATCACCTCGATCATGATAAACATTTGTCGTATGGTGAAGGAAAACTTCGTGAGGAAAACTGCATATCTGAGAGAACCTAGCAAGTTTTCGAAAGACATGTGAAGTCCACCAACCCGCACTTGGCTAGCGTGGTGGACTATGGTCTGATCCCTCTCATATTTAAGGCAAGCCTGTGCCCAGCAGTTGGACGTTAAAAAAGGGCTAAATTATATTCACAAACCTGATAGGCGGTGACAGCTATAAATTCAGTTTCAGCAAAGGAGAAAGACGCGTGTGGAGCTCCCCACGCGAGTGCTGCTGCGTCCCGAGCGCGCACAACGAGCACGCGTGGACGGTACTTGTGCATGGACGTTAACACCATCTGAAATACAAAAATGTTGATTAATTATTTATATTAAAAATTCACTTATCGGCCTAGTATTATGAATTATATATACGAAATCTATATAAATAATATAATTGTAACTGATCGCTGTCTGTATATCGAAGATTTTTGAAAAAAACAATTATTGGAGGTCTTTATTAACCCAATAGAACCCAAAACAATGATTTTTAGAATTCTTGTCTATTTTTCTGTGCGTCTGTGCGCGTTAATCTCAGAAACGGCTTATTTAATTTGGATGCGGTTTTTACTAATGTATTGTGACAAGACAAAAAAGTTATGTCAATTTAAAGAATCACCTAGGGACGAACCCGAACGAAGCGAGGATGAGTCGCTAGTTATAAATACGAAATCGTTATGTCTGTATGTGTGTGAAATTTAGTATACAACTAAACAGATAGACTATAACCAGAAGTAACACATATATACATAGGTTTAGGTAACGCACCTACGGTCGGAACCGTGCAAGGCGAGAATAAGTCGCTATCACTAGTAGGTAGTAGATATCTTAAGTTAGTAAACTCTGAGAATATAGTTAGAATACTAATAATTACATCATAAATTCAAAATACGAATTGGTAATGAGACAAAAGGCCACAAGCTTACAGTATGTAAAATTCTTATGCTAATAAATGTTTGTTGGTTAGAAACAAAACAAATATGATATGATGTAATCATGTACCTAACATTGCTGTTGCTAATTTCTAACAATACTTAAGTGTTACTTTCCTAAATACGTACTTCTAAAGGAATATTATATACTAGCGATTCACCCACGCTTCGCTCGGGTTTGTCCCTAGGTAGGTACGTTTTAACTGTTAGTATGGAATAGATAGACTATATATTAGTACATGCATAGGTATGATGAATTTTATATCCCTTTAGAAATAATTGATTTCTCATATAAACTTTCATCCCCCATTTCACCCTCTTAAGGGATGATTTCAGGGATTAAAACTATCCTATGTCCTTTCCAGATTCTTAAACTATCTTCATACCAAATTCCATTACAAACAGACTCACAAACTAACAAACTTTACTTCTTTATAATATTAGTGTAGATTAAATTAACCTATTAAATATCTACATAAAACTAGACTTTAGTTATAACTAAATTAACAGTAATATTAATGTTCCGTATCATTTTCATTGTTTAGTACCTCATACCTACCTATTATTTACATAATATGTTAGTGTTACCCGAATTCGTAATAAAGTACCTACAATAAAGGGTACCTATCTAACTAATCAGTAGAACTTTAATGTAATGTAATAACGTTGTCATCAAATTATTTTTAAGTTGATCTGTGTTTCAGTCTATTTAGTCAGAAGTAGTTAAAAGTGATTAATGTATAACATTGTCGCACATATGTTCGAGTTTAAATTGCAAGTTTCACATTAACTGAAAGCAATCAATAAGCCAAATATGAATAAATAAATAAATATGTTGGGACATTAACAGACCATCTAGTCCCATGGTAAGCTACGAGGCTTGTGTTATGGATACCAGATAGTTGATACACTACACATATAAATATAACTTTAGATACATACATATTATAAAAATAAACACCCATGACTGGAGTACAACATTCGTGCTCATCACACAATGAATGCCCTCATCGGGATTCGAACCCGCGAACGTTGGCACAGCAAGTAGGGTCACTACAAACTTAGCCAAACGTGTCGTTAAATATCGTTCTAACATACATTATTTTTATAAGTAATTATGTATATATTATTAGTAAATAATATTAACATTAATGGGTAAAATACAGTAGACATATTAGAAAAAACAGTTTGGCGACGACTATGCGCGGGCGGCGGTTACGGTACAATAGCTTATCTGGTACTTGATGCGGTGCTACCTGGCGCCGTTTCTCATGCGTAATTAATAAAAATCCTCGTATTATTAGTATATGTTACAGTGAAAAGTTTAACAAATTTAATATTCAAGCCCAAATATTCAATATCAAAAACCTTTGAATATAGGCTCTATATTTTGCTATTAGTAGGTAAAGCATACCTATTTTTACCTTGAAATACCAATTAGAGACATTGATGTAATATATTTTTTTTAATTATTAAACTAATTAATAAGTTATAAATAAATAATACACACAAACAATAAGTCTATTTATTAGAGTTGTACCTACATATTATGTACCTACGTATTTAATTATATTAATATCAAAATCCAAAGTTAAAATTTATATTAAAACTTTATGGACATAGCGGAACACGGGTTTTACGTTTAAGATTTTTATGGTAATTTTGCCGTTACAGTGAGAAAATAACGTTTTTCCGACCGTTGGTAGAGTTTTTGAACAGCAGTAAGTGTATTTCTAAAATGTTAATGTTGAATAAACTTTGAAAAAAAATATTAAAAAATAAATACAAATCATCTGTACGTATTATTTATGTATTTCATAATCAAGCCAATGTTATGTGTATGTACTTATACACAAGAGCATGTGTATCTACTCGTAATGAAGAAGTTTCCTGATGTTGATAATATCATATTTAACGCAATAGAATTATAATATAAATCAAAACTAATAAATCAGTAAAAAAATAACTAAAATCTATCCATAAATGACTGAGAAATTAACTTAAATTTGGGTCGTTCAGGTCGTGTGACGTCCCGAAGTTATTTTTTCATAACTTCAAAACTAAACATAACTTTTTTCATTTGTTGAGATATTTTAATAATTCTTTCATATTTTTCTTATATTTCGCTCAATTCTTTATAATTAATACAAAGAAACTTCTTAATTATATGAAGGATAAGTTTTGGCGACGCACAAGCGCAGGCGGTGCGGCGGTTGTTTAGTTTATCTGTAGGTACTTGACGCTACCTGCGGCGCCGCGCCGCTCTCAAGCGTAAAGGGTTTCTGTTTTGTGTTCAAACGCTTTTTTAGCAATTTCCACTTTTTACTTTTGACACAGAGCTACTAAAGATAATATGTAATGTAGACTCATGAAGATCAGTAAAAAAATCAATAATTTAATGCCAAATATTTTGAATTTTATTTAATCTGTTTAAAATAACATGTTCTTATGAATAGCATTTTTTGTAATTCGTTTATTAATTTAAACTAACTTAAGTAAATAAGAACATTTTTCAATTTTTATTTCATGTTTTATACCTATGTATGTACATTTTTAATATTATACGTTGCTTATGTACGTTTGTATCATTTTGGATATTTCACACTTTATAAAGTTTTAATGTACAGAAAACTACTAAAAAAATCAATTATAAAAACTGCACTACCGCTGAGTGACATAGCCTATTTTTTACCCTATTATGTAACAGGAGCTGCTGTACGTAGCTCCTTTTAAATCTTCCTATAATTTAAAATAAAACAATTAATTAGATATATCTAAGTAATTAAATACAATAAAACCACTTTAATGAATAAAAACATTTACCTAACATTATTGTTGCCGGTCACGTCAGAATCGACTGTAGTCGCAAGCGTAAACACACTTGTATGTCATTTACTATTAAGGAAACACGTGTCGATATAGAGATAAATTTGTCTAGACGTTTAGCTAATTGCAGGTTGCACGCTACTTTGAGTTTTTTGTCGTTACATAATCATTGTCAAAGATGGTTGACTAGAAGTGAAGAATTGATAAAAATAAAACAAGCATTGGCATGTTAAACAGTTTTTTTTAATTATTATAGTCGATTTTTAAAGGCTCGAACGACGAATACGAATAATTTTAAAATACGTCAGTCTTTTACGGATCAAACAGAAAATTTGGCCCACCTACTGTGTAGGATATACATAGGTAGTTAATTGTAATACATGTCATTTCCATACGTTTTTTGTTCCTTGGCATGTCTACTAAGATAGTTAACTTGTAATGCCATACTAACCAAGAAGTTTCCATCTTAAGATACATTTTGCCACCTTTTTTACTTGTACTGTAATTAATAATATGCAGTTTAATTAAACTGATAGTGAAAAAACCCCGTAATTGTATCGATTACACTGTAACTAAGTAAGCATTAACGTTACAATAGTAAAAAAAGTTTTGTTTTTTGGAAAAAGGTTTTTGTTAAATATAATAATAAAAAAAATAAAGAGTGCGTGTGTGAATGTGTACACGCGCAAGAAGTAAAACTTCTGTAGGTTATCGGTACTTTATGAAATTCAATTTATGTTTTGAATATGTAGGATAGGTGAGATACTAAATATAACGCATATTAATCATATATTTATAAAATATCATTAATTAAGGAAAGATATATATATAATATTATAATATATCATTTGTCAGACAATAACAACTGTTACCATGGCAGTGAACGTACGTACTTTTTTTTGTAACGCATTCACCAGCTTATTCCCCAAGTCCAGCGTGCGTAAAGAAGTTTTACTTCAAAAACAGTTTTGTAAAATAAGTATGTACCTACAGGTAGTATATATCTGTCAGTAAATATCTGCCTCTTTATAGAATATTTATGGGCATACGTTTCGCGTGTCCCTTATTTATTTAATTAACTTTTTTAACGTTGTAATTAAACTTTAATTTAAAGTAATTGCTAATTACTAACTAAAACTTTGCGCAATGATTACTTTTATGATTAGGTAATTACAAGTCGATATATGTTTAATTGGTATTAAAAAGCACATAAAATGAGTCATTACAACCTTATTTTTATATCGAACAGAAAGTTAGTGCATGTTAATAGGTAACCTTACTTAGATAATATTTTTTTAATTAAATACTATATTGATTGCTGTACAGTCCATTAATAAAACATTTTCATTAAAAACACATACAATAACCTAAGGGGTTTATCAATAAACATGAGACCGGATTGCTTAATTTCAAGAACACAGAAAAATAGATATATATCTATTCAGAAACGTGGATCAAAGTGTGTATGGACAGATTGACAGACGGACAATATAAAAGTTTCAACGTATTCGGAAGCTCGTCCATCAAAATGATACGCACTCAATCAAAGCAGATTGATGTGACCGATAAAATAATATTCTAAGCTTTTTGCATATGATGGGTTAAAATATTTTTGAATATTAAAATTGTATAGAAAAGTTCTATTCAGAATTTGAAATGTTAGGGGTGAACAATTAATTATTATTTACTAGTGCCATATACAGGTATCCTCGTTTCACTAAAGTGCATCCCTTGGTGCCTATATTATTTATATGTACCTACATATTATGTAGGTAATATTACGACCCTCAAGCTCTTCGCTTAAAGACTTAATTGAAAACCTTGACTTTTTCTTACTTTTTATTAATATAATATGCAGGTATGTATTTTATATCTTATGCACATTAGAACTAAGCGCATAAATAGGCGGATGTGAAGAGCGATTTTATTTTGTACCATTTATCCATAATAATTATAATTTACTTCCCCATACAAACTTTCATCCCCATTTTCACCCTATTAAGGGATGATTTTCGGAATAAAAGCTAAATTCGGAATAAAAGCTAAAATTTTTACCAAATTTTATCTAATTCAGTAGTGCCGTTCCGGTACAAACAAACAAACTAACAAAATCTTTCCTCTTTATAATATTAGTATAGATAAGCAATATGTAGATATTTATTCTTTTCTTTGTTTATCTTCAACAGAATATAATATTATATATACCTACCTACTGACTTAGGTAGACTTCGATATTAAGTAAATATTTGTAATAAATCATGAAAATAAAACATTGTTTAATATTGTTAATTCTTAACAAATCCACCCCTATTAGTGAATGGTAGCGTGACAAGATTATAGATAAGGGGTTGTAACTTGTAAGGGTGAACCTCAAAAAATACATGCCGACGGTAAAATCTGTTCCACCGATCGCTTGTACAGATAATTCTAAATGTGTCGAAGAGAACATGTTATGTTTTTTCATTTCCTATGTTTTGTTTGATTTAATTTCAATATTTATTTGTTTTTTGTCATTATTTAATAGTAATACGTTAATATTGTTACTTTATTTTCTTTTATAAAAGTGCTAATCTATAGGTACTAATAGGTATTATAAATGTGAAAGTTTGTGAGTATAGATGTTTGTTACTCTTTCACGCCAGAACGGCTGAACGGATCTGGATGAAATTTGGCACAAAGATAGATTATAGTCTGGAATAACACATAGGCTACTTTTTATTCCGGATGTTTTTGTTTTGCTAAAGGCAAAACCGACCGAAACGAGGTAAGCCACTAGTAAAACCTAAGTCATACAAGTTGATTTATCAAAATTATTTAAGTTCTTGTAGGTAGTTAGTAAATGAGAAAATTAATCCTTTAGTCGTAACTCTTTTTGACGATAGCTCGTTATCCCGCTAGTAATTAGCTACACTTTACACAAAGAAATTTCGGTGGACTTTTTTGTGTATTGTTAAAAAATATCCAACAATAGTAGGATATAATGGCAGAAAAGGTTCTTTATTGCAAGTGGCAAAACCTCAAGTGTGCAAGCGATGCGTGTGTTTCCACGAGACTGGGCAGTAAAATCGGTAGCCCTTCTTTTGATGTCACAAAGACGCCGGTAGTCTTGATGATAAGAGCAGGTTAAATAACTGTAGATTATATCTTTTTTTATTTAAACTAACTATTAACTATTGAAGTTTAGTTAATTTATGTCTTGTTTATTAAGTGGAAAAGTAGATAGTTGAGAACATCATTTAAGATATTGAAAAACTCAAACTGTATGTATAAGATTTACTACAGTAGCTACCTACGTATTTATTATTATTTTACTTACATAATATTTAACGGTAAACGTCGTAATAATATGTTGTATATTATATATGTATATTATTTTAAAATATTACATTATACATATATCGAAAACAGCTAGAAATAAAAACAAAAAGAACTCGATTTTTTTCCTTACTTAATTATATATTTTAACATCTATACCTGTTGTACATGGCATAAGAAAACTGTACAGCCTTAAGTTTTTATGGTTTATTATTAAATATGACAATATTTCTATGGAATATCTTGTAAAAAAACTCTCCCACCGCATTACTCATGGGCTCCTGCGCCCGCGCCTCAATCTATCCATCGATGCACGAGTCCGTGCAAACCCATAATAAACCCATCGTTTTTATGTTTTCCCATGTTTACCAACATACGTGGGGGTTTTAGAAGAATGTTCATATCTATCAAAGTGAACATTAGAAATCACCTTACAAAAGATTTTTCTAGAATTCATATTTAGAACTAGCGACTCACCCTCGCTCTGCTCGAGTTCGTCCCTACGTTTTAAGGGTTAGTATAGATTTCTCAGAGATGAAATATTTTCCCGCAGTTAAATGTATCCTATATGTTGACTCGCATAAGCAGCTATCATCATACTAAATTTCATCAAATCTGTCCAGTCGTTTTCTCGGGATGCGTTCCTAGACAGACAGACAGACAAAAATTCTAAAAACTATAGACTCGGCCTCTGTATTGATAATAATGACTATTTCAATAATTTTCCAAAAAATATTTAATGTACTGATTCGACTCAGTTACAATTTTATTATATGTATAGATTATAATTATCTAAGTATATCATATAAAAGTTATGATGTATTGAATCGATTTAAAGAAGCGACCGCCGACCTAAATAATAATTAAGCATGAGTGAAACCACGAGGCATAAATGTTTATGGCTATTTTTACTTGTATTTAATTATTTAAATTAAATCTTAAGAAAAAATATTATGATATTATATTATATATAATATATGGAAATTATGAATATTCTTTCATAAAAAGATGATTATATTTAAACACCAAAACAAATTTCTTACTTAAAACTGATTTGATTACAGCGTAAAATACTTATTTCCACTGGTTAAGATATCATTAATATAATCATCACCCGTCTGTCTGAATGTTTACAGAGACTATAAAGAAGTACAGTTATTGTACCATAATAGCCTCAAAGTCTTTTTCTATTCACAAGCCGAGTCTTCGCTTTGTAAACTCCTGCGCTGTAATTTTCGAGGAAAACAGCCTATTTTAATTTTGAGCCTTAACATATTGTAGTAAAATCTATTTTAACCTGTAGTTTATAGAGTCGCAGTGTTACTGCATCATAGGCTTACTCAATGATTAAATTTCTTAAATTTTTATTCTATAATCATATACGTAAAGTTAAAAATGGCTTAAAACAAATTCGTAGCAATATTTCGTAGAGGGAAGTGGTCGGTAGGCGTTGCCTTTGAAGTTGTGGACCGTGGTGGTACAACATAGTCACGACTTCATATGGCATTTCATGTTCGTACGCATTGAAACCCGAATGAATGTTTTCTTTTTTCTTCCAAATGATTTAATAAAGCTTCGATTAGGATACGTTTGTATAGAATGTTTTATTAATATTTATTTGAGATCTGATGAGAGATCAAACATCTAAGAATTTATTTTTTCTATAACATTCTTAAATTATTCAACTCCGCTTTAAAGCATATAGAATCCTTTTTTATTTAAATATTGTATTAAAAAAGTTATTTAAATTATATAAGGAGGGTATACCTTGCAAAGTGGTAAATAAGAAGTTATAAACTTACATGTCCTTGCGCATCCATCGTATTATTTGTCAGTTTAAGTTTACTAAACGATACGGGGTTAGCAGTCCAGTGGTGTCCAGGAGCAGGGGAATCAGGGTGAAGCATCAGCCTGCGTGGGGACTGTGGCTCGGCGCCTCCCGCGGCAGCCCAGGAGCCCCCGGCCCACCGCCAGCGCCTTCGCCCCACCAAGGAGAGTTCCAATAGCACGCAGTACTCCTCGCGCGGGTCGAGTCCGCTTAGTGACACGCGGAGAGATGGAAACATGCGTCTGTGGACCAAATATATTAAGCATTTAGGCTGTTTTTATGTTCTCTCTGTAAGTTCAATATATTCAATGAATTAATTAATAATTTTCTAGCAAAACAATTAAAATTATTAAAATGAGAAAATTCAAATGTTTCATAGCTCATTATAAAGGCTGCAATGCAAGCTCTTGTCTCCAATTAAGTAAGTTCGTTCGATGAACACAATAACGCAAATATTCCCCACATTCCTACGCATACCGGTTATAAAAGTAGTAATAAATGATAATTGTGTTTGAAAATCATTTGCATATTCATTTCTTATATCAGATAAAAGGTATAATATAATTATCACCTCAAAGCTTTCGGCTTATATATTGTGTGAATCGTATTGGAATTTGGGGCCCCTTTAAAATATTTATAAAAGCTACGAAAGTATTACCAAACATTAACACTTAATTTGTAATAACCGCTTATCAAAATCTAACGTAAGAGAATGCTCGACAGCCGAAGGTGTTTCAAATTTGAATAAATAAAATAATATTCAAAGTTCACTTAAAAAACTAACACTTAGCAGTGTATAAAAGATAACTTTTTAGGTGGACCGGGAGCGGACAAAGAAGCCGATGATAAAATGTTGGAAGACACCGTGAATAGCGGATAGACAATGGCTGTACCCAACGATGTTTGTATTTTATCATGCATATAAAACATGATACGAGTAAAAGTGTTGACCAACGAGGGCTTTTGGCACCCGTTTTTGGGAATGTCATAAAGGTAAAATGCGTGGCGCCGGCTTATCAGCAGCTCGGACCGCCGGGGTGATGCTTGGCGAATCATCCATTTGTTATTAACATTTAACAGCCACCGATAAGAGAATTAGCATGAAGTTTAGTTAGAAACAGGAAATATTCAATTCAATATTAAGAAATTCTTGATAAGCACAAAATAGTCTAAATATCATTATATAATTTGTTTTTTTTTTCTTCAATCGATTTATTGAATTATGCAATATTATCGTTTTGTTAATCTATACTTAAAAAAATTATTCTCTTTATTACAAAAGAATGAGCATTCCTAAACAATCATAATCAATATACAAAAACTATAATTTACATAAGTTCTAATACAAGATAGGTACATTCTCAAATAGGCCCTCATCAAAGTGTTATCAGCTCTCGGCCCTCCGCCATCCGTCATAACGCTGTTATCACGACGCCGGGAGGCCGCTAATGCATGCGATAAGAACGGCTACAATTAACAACGCACTAAATTAGCCTCCATTTAAACTTTACGACGCCAGCTACTGCCTTACGTGCTATCGGTTTCTACGAGGACAATCCGAACAGCTATGGATAAGTGCTACGATATTAGAAAATATTGACTGTAGCGGCTTATATGCATTAGGTACTTAGATTGGTAGCGGCCATATAAACATGCAGCGAGCTTTTACGTTTAATTACAATTAGGTATTTATTAACAAAATTATAAGTATCATCACGTATTGGCAATAATGTGTAGCTTTTATCTCGTTCCAACGTTAAAAGGTTTAACTTAATGTATCGGATAACGTAAACCTCGCGTCCTTACATTGACAATATTGACACACGTCCCACTCCCGGGCCGTACAAACAAACAGTACAAAGTTAAATATGTACTTACAATACTTGTACACTATCGACGCCTTATGTTGACTGGGCCAGACAAATCCTTTGCTACCGTTCGAGCCTTATCGAAACCTGTCCGGCTATCGAGCCGATTGAACTCGCCGACAAAGGTGATGATCGAAAGGAAAAATGCGCAAAAGCCCCACGACCTCATTTTAAGACCCTATTACAGTCAGCTACTGCAGAGAAGAGGATCTCTAGATACATTAAGATACACTTAATGCTGTATTTATTGCGGCCTATCGCTACTCACTTCTTAAAGCCAAATGGGTTTTAGGTCATTAACTGGCAATTTTGTTATCTAAATCCTTTAAAAAGCACATTTTCTGCACTCAAAATCCGCGATATAAGCACTTCCAAAAACCCTAATTAATACTTACTGTTGCATTCCCATTTATGAACACATTTAATTATTTCGACCTCATTGTCGGTGAAATTTACAAGCGATCGTGTTTAACGATTAAGACGAAATATCAACTTTCATTACACCTCGATAAATAATCTTTCATGCTTTTCGAATTAACGATATTGTAACAATCATAAATGAAATGTTCACGTCGTTTTAACGATATGTTATACGTCAATGCAAATGAAATAAGGAGACTATAAAAAGGGAGCGCCATAAAAGGCGGTCGAGGGCGCGCTAAGCTGTGCAGGCTTCGCCGGTGGGAAGGACTTAGTAGAATACAATGGGACCACCAAAATCGTAACGAATAAACTTAAGAGTGGGCCATAAATCGGTAACAACTTGCCAATTGCCGCACGGAGGCGCTAACAGCGCGGGAAGAGACCGCCACATCCGCTCTCGCATCCGCACTCGAAAACTAAAACCGCGACTAGCCCTTCGCTATCGTATCCGCTTATTATATAAATATTTCACTTTTTATTGACTAAGGTGCTAAACGCTATTAAACAAACCGCAAAATAATAGCCGTCGTAAAGAATAGATAAGCTAAAAGTTGCATTACAATAATAAGTACCTACATACTTGAGTATAACAGAAGCAGTATATTGGTCGTAAGCGTATTTCTCTTTCACGTCACTCGACAAGTAATAAAATTATCCCTAACCTACCCTTCACGACTTCAAATTATCTTTACTACTGATTTCATGGACGTTTTATAGTCAAGTTCAATGTTAAGACAGAGCGCTCGTTATTATGACAATCGAGCTCTTGTCCTCGGCATCTGTTCGTGTCGGCCATATCGAAGGATAAACAATTTTCGAGTGTGTCCAGAATAAGGATTACCAGAATAACTTGTACCGTTTCATTAGCGTACACACGAGAGGTCCGGGCCCGGTCCAGATGTGAGTCTGGGTAAACAGCCAAAACACTCCTCCTCCATTGTCTACTTCATAAAAAATCGGACACCTGGATGTGTCAAATTGTTCACTCGGGCAGTGCTGAGGTAAGCCGTGAGAATCGTAGCGCTGTAAAGTCCCTATGTTTGGATTGTAATTAACAATGCTACAGTCGTGTTTGTTGTAAATGTATTTTTTACATATTTTTTTTCTATATTTTTAAGAAAATGGTATTTCGTATAGGTATAATCTATAAAAATAAAAGTGATTCACATTTAGGTTTAAAAATGGATACTATTTCTGGACAAATACTATCTTACTAATACGAAGAATAATGTAAGCAAAGAACAAAAAAAATATAAATAAATATTTAATACTATGACTTACCCTTCCTTCGCTCAAGTGCGTTCGTTACGTTTACGGTACCCTAGGTTCGTTTTAAATAGATATGAATAGTTATTGCGAGTGTACCTCAAGAGATAAACATACAATATTGCGGACTTTTCTGTAGGGCTTCTTAGGATCTACAATTTTCTATTCCCTACACAAAATTTAGTTAAAAAAGGTTTAGTACTTTTTTCGTGAAACACGGGCACACAAACAGACAGACAGACAAAAAATTTAATAACTATTGTTTTGGGGTCTATATTCTATACACAAAACGTTAAGACATTGTTTTTAAAAAAAAAAGTCTTGTACAGATCTCGCTAAGTTACTATTTTATTATATTTATAGCTAATCAACATTAATATGAAAATAAATAATACACGAGTACAATAATAATACACTAACCATGCAATGGTACACATAAAAGGCGGTTCAAATCGCACAACGCGACGTACTCATAGGTACTCCACATAACAGCTAACCTAATCATCTAGTATGTAAATAAGACGAATGAAAATATCATCACAGAGTTCTCATAGAAACCATATGCTCGAGACTCGCCTTCGCAAATAGAGTTGACTTCAAAACAAGCTTATAATAAAATAAATAAACCGAAGGGATAAAAAACGTTCGGTGTATTCTCAAGCGATGTAACTCAGCATTAGCATATTGATGAGCTTCTATCTGTTTGGACTTTGTTTAAAATCAGCGACAGCACATTCAATCATAACGATCGTGACAAAAAGTTTAACATTCAGTCAAAGTTTTTATTTTATCGATCACTTTTTTAAGCGATGCGGCTGCAGGTGGCAAAAAATATTGCATTAGGGACCGGGCGCACGTAAATTATTTCGAATACTTGTTGAAATGCTTGTATTGTAAAAAATAGAGACGACCATTTATTAATTGCTTTTGTTTTAAATCTTTTATATATATAAAATTCTCGTGTCACAGTTTTCGTTGCCATACTCCTCCGAAACGGCTTGACCGATTTTGATGAAATTTTTTGTGCTTATCCGGTATCTATGAGAATCGGCCAACATCTATTTTTCATCCCCCCAAATGTTAAGGGTGGACCACCCCTAAATTTTTTTTTTTTATTTTTCAGACAAAATTTTTTTTTTTAATTTTTTTATGATACAGCATACAAAAATACCTACAACCCTAAATTTTCACCCCTCTACGATCAACCCTTATTTTTTAATAGCAATTTTAGTTATTTAATCATAATAGGATACTTTTTACTGTGGGAAAAACTCTCCTCTGAGAAATCTATACTAAACGTTAAAACGTAACTAGGGACGAACCCGAGCGGAGCGAGGGTGAGTCGCTAGTCTATACATATAATAAAATTCTAACTGAGTCGAATCTGTACCTTAAATATTTTTTGGAAAATCTTATTGAAATAGTTTTTTTTTAGAATTTTTGTCTGTCTATCTGTCTGTTACCGCATCACAGAAAAACCACTGGAGGGATTTTGATGAAATTTGGTATGATAATAGCTGGATATCCAGGTCAACATATAGGCTACTTTTTACCGCGAGAGATTATTTCACTCCCACGGGAATAAACGTTATAATACAACCCCAAAAATATTTATTATCCTTGAAACTTGATATTAATGCTCTTCAATACAATTAAATAAATAGGTGTTTTAAAATTCATTACATAAGGAGATAAAATAAGGGATGAAAATTTGTATGAAACCTACCTTTTTAAAGATTTTTATAGTAGTTTTAGCGCGAGCGAAGCCGCGGGTTTTACAAGTAATATATAATAATACGCTTGTTTAGAAGTAAAGGAGGTTTACTTTACGTCACTTACATACATAACAGGTGCAACATAACCGTCAATATTATGATGACAGCTATGAAATTTTTAATAATTGGTCCGATACGGTAAAAAACATTTAGATAAACAAGATTGATAACTAGATAAAGTAACGCATGACATATGTAAAATAACAAATATTTGTTAATTTATTCTGTATAAGTAACTATGAATTCAACTAAGTTACGTAAAGCTAGGTCAACAGGCGTGAAGGCGACGGGAGAACTTTGAAAGCTCGCCCGCAGTGCACCTGTGACATGTTTATGCGTCTCTGAATTTACAGGCACTCCAAGCAATCCGACTCTTTTGCGGAAATCAAGAACTTTAATTCGCCCAGTCGGCGCCTTTATACAGTAAAGGCGCCAATTGCATCCATTTAGTAATACATTCGCAGATTATAAAATTGTCTTTTAAGATCACCGCCGCAATTAAGTCTCGATCACGATTATTCGATATTGAATGTTCTTGTATTTTGGTAACTCAACACAAAGAATTTGCATTAAATATTCATAACGCTCCGAACTAATCGTATTTTGTTTATTATAATCTTCATAAGACACTAAAGGTTATATTATCTGCAAAAAGGAAAAAATGAGAAGGGTTACTTTCACCGTAACTAATACCTTACAAAAGATAAAGGAAGAGGGAAGTGTAGTAAAAGCGCCGGCGCCGATACGTTACTCAAAGCGATTGTGAACTTAAATTGCGAAGGCCGACAAACGCGCAGTTATTTAGATGACAGCTAATGCGGACTGCGAGCCATGCGCTTGCGCAGGGACAAAGCTTATCTGCTCGCCGCATCTAGAGCCTATTATGCGCCTTTTGACGCCGATCAATACGGACAACAGATCGTTTAGATAACAACTAAAGATACAAATGCGCGATTCTGATCTGGAATTAGCAGGGTATTATGTGTTCTGCATTAAGAATATCAATATTATTCTATATTTGTTTATATCAACACAATCAAAAGCTTTAAAATATGTTTAATAGCTCATATTGAATGGTTTTAGGAAATGATATAAAAAATATACTCAATAAAATTTAATGTAATCAAAACTGAATAGAAATCGTACTCATAACCCTCGAAGCCGCGCGGCGCAGTGGCTGAGTGGCGGCTGGCGATCACTCGTTAGCTCCCGACCGTGCATAAATCACACCGTTTTATGAGATCTTCCAATTTTTTAACTCTGTTAATGAAATGCGAGCGCAGTGTGAGACCCGGCTAGCGACATTAAAAACGACAAACTATAAGGACGGACAGTTTCTAATTATAATTCTGTCAAAGCTGCAATATAAGAGAAGAATTGATGATCACCTCAAACTCGGTATCTTTATCTTAAGCGGAGATCTACATGATAGTAGGGTGTTTTTTTAGTAATAAACTTCATAAATATAGGTGTGATAAGAAAACTAACATTAATGTTTATTTGGTAAAATCTAGAATTATATTGATAAATGAAAAAAAAAATATTTATATATACGAGTATATATATACTACTATCTTACGTGTAATTTATAATATGTACATATGTACATATGTACATATGTACATATTACATATGTACATATGTACATATGTACATATTATAAATTACACGTAAGAAAATATTAAGTCTAGTATATTGAATATAAATTGGCGAATTACTGCTAGGTACGTTATATGCATAAAGTCCCGTCTGCGTGCATTCATTTGATTTATTTACGATCGCGAAAATCAATTTTGCGGATATTTCAATGGATATGGAATATTAAAGTGAATCGATGTAGGTGTATTATAGAAAATGAATAAATTAGCAAAACCAGACGCAATTCGCATAGAAATATGTATTAGGTAAAATTAGAAACTAAGTAGGCGTTATATCAAGTGTTAAACTGTTAGCCGAGATACAAATAGCCTAATAAATATTCATGTTATATTCGAAAATTGATTTATAAAAAGATATACTTTACTTATTAAACGGCAACTAATTATAAAATCTTGTCTTATTACTTGTAGTTATTATACTTTCGATTTTTTTAACAATACCAGTGACTCATCCTCGTTCCGCTCGGGTTCGTCCCTACTTACGTTTTGACGTTTAGTATAGATCTCTCAGAGATGGGATATTTTTGCGCAGTAAAAAGTAGGTATCCTATATGTTAACTCGGGTAAACAGCTATCGTCATGCCAAATTTCATCAAAATCCCTCCAGTCGTTTTTCGTGATGCGTTCAGACAGACAAAAATTCTAAAAACTATAAATACGGCCTCTGTATCGATAATAATGACAATTTCAATGAGATTTTCCAAACAATATCTAATGTACAGATTCGACTCAGAATTTGATTATATGTATAGATTATGCATATATGTTATTGTATAACTGATGACGTTCTCGATATTTATTCTTGGGAATAGAATCGTACACGTGTTAATGATTGAATTGAACAATGTAAGTTTAATTATTATCACCTCCTGGTTAATTTCTAAGAAATCAATTGTTAACTGGCACACCGGTGTGTCCGTGACTCTCGACAGGTTATTACTAATTGTGTATTACGGTGACTATGCGATATGAGACTTCGTTTAAATCATATATGAAAACGTGATGATTAAAATAAAATAAAGAAAAATAAATCTTTATTGTAACTTTTAAATGTTTTAAAATTATAGGGGATATTATTAATTTATATTGAACCTACATGGTTATATTAATAAAAGAATTCTGAAAATCGGTTCACATTTGGTGACGAGATCGCGTGATATACACCAAAAGTATATCCGAATCGAGTACTTCCTTTTTTAAATCAGTCAAAAACTTCATAGTATCATAAGCAGAATCTGTTTAAGGGAGTCGAAGAAACATCCGTATCTATCACTTGATTCATCCATCAAGCACAGGATCTTCGCTCGTCGTAGCGTAGAGCCGTAATATCTATGTTGGCTAATTGCTAACGTATGTACTTGCCTCAGAGTCGTTTATTCCTAAACTCCCGTTACGTACGCTGGTACCGGCGCTTGTATTTTAGGAAGCGGTTCGAGGAAGCGAAAGGGATAAAGCGTGGTGGCGATGGTTGCGATTTAAAGTCACAGGAGTCGGACGCCGACAAAGAGGCCGCCGCACGCGAAGCGCACCCGATTCACAATTAAAACCGCGTGTGTTAATTGAAATTAATTTGGAGCGTATGGTGTAAGCTCGAGCGGCTGCTTTGATAAACTACTTGTCATTACTTTTAATCCTAATTATTCCGTACACCGGTATCTATTGGCATAAGTACATATATAAAAAGATTACATTAAACTAATGATTACGTTTAATTTTTAATTTACTACGATTTTACATTTGCGCTTACATTTATAATGAGGCTAATTAAAAAAGCTATAAACATTTCATGGATATTAAACTGATTGTGTTTACTTTGAGTGATGAATAAAATTTAAATTTAACGACTCTAATGTAGTAAGAGCATACTTTTTCACGAAATGTGTATTTCGCGCGTTTTTTTGCTGATTCGCCGGTCGCTTGATCCACGGGCGAATGATCAACGCGATCGTACTAAGAATCGTACGGCGTGTAATGCTGCTGCGGTTCAAACGCGCCGCGTCGCGTCATCGCAATTAGTGGGCGGTGGCGGGTTGCGACATTTCGCATTATTGACATTGAACCTTTGTTCCATATTTCAAAGAAATATGTGTGATACGCTTCGTTATTTTACGCTAATCAATTGGCGGTCTCATAAATAGTATTGTTAAGTGTAAAATATAACTTTTGGTAATTAGAACTGTAAAGAATAATATTTTTTCAACTTAAACTTCATGATGTATTCGAGATAGTACAGTTCTCACAGTCCAGTCCCAGCTATGACACCCAAGTGACACTTTTTATTAAGAAATCGTGTTATTCTACTCACCCATTACTACGGTACTTGAAGTTACCCTTAAGCCGTTTTATCATATATTTTAACGGATTTTGAATTGTATTTCTTGGTTGTATGGTAGTATGTTGAAGAGGAAAAACGAATGCGTGGGTAAGACAATGGTTTCAGTAGCGGGTGGTAGATAGACATCGCGCGTGATGTCGCGGCGATGCTATCTCCTGCGCACGGGTGGCTCACGTTGACGATGCACATACAAAGCCACGTTTCGTAACGTCTTACGAAATTAAAATGCGAATAACCTAAATATAACTTAAATTATTTTATTGCTCTCAAGATTTCATTTGGTATGTTTCACATTTGCAAGGGTTATATAATTTATAATATGGTTATTTGATTATTGAGTTATTATATTGTAGCATCTTTTTAGGTCCTTTAGTAATTCTGAGCGGTCTGATTTCAACATGATATCGTGTGGCTCCAGCATACATTTACATACTATTGCGAAATGCACAGGATAACATCTTACGGGTTGAAACCCAAATTCTTTAAGTTTATGATGATCGATACTAACATTTTTGGGATTTCAACCGTTCATATTTATTATAAACTGAAAAAGAGCAAAATTAAAACATTTATATTAATAAACATTCGAAAAAGCTTACTTATGTTTATGATTTAAATATAATAAAGCATTATGACGTTTTGTGTAATATATTACTATATTTTTGTATGAATATAACTTTTTACTGTCGCTACCATCGTACGTGTTCAAATTTTAATGATTTGTATGACAAACGCACCCACGAGCTACGCTATAACGACAGACATTTCCAGGAGGCGCTCTTTTAACTCGATCCACGATATGAGCACGTACTCAGATCATATATCTAATGCGACCTCGTTCTATGGGTGCTAGGAATTAGGATTTTACAGCATTATTTGTTGAAAATGTGACTAAGTGTTGTGTCACTAGGTATGTAAATGTTTATAATTATAAGATAAATTTAATAATTCCATTCAAATATGTAGACAACGAGTATGCCCAATTTTAAGATGACAAAAATCAAATGTCAAATCGCAAATGTAATCTTTATCAGCACATTACATGTTGTTAGCAAACAAGCACGGAATCCGTGAGAATAATTCTCCGGTTCCACGTAACATGGGTTAAACGATTGTATCGAGATACCGATCTAACCCGGGCTGTTTGTTGGCGCCATAAAAACAAAACATCACTAACACGACCACTTTCTTCCCTAAATTATTCGAGGAATTTACGACGTTTCGACTGACAAAAATGTTATAACCTAATGAGAAATTATCATCAAGGGTCGCTCGTCGGCAAAAAAGGAATCGTGCTCCGCTCGCCGATGCTGTGGTCCGCACATTTTTTATGTTAAATTCAATTTATTGTTTTCATATTAGCCTTTTTTTGACTGACGATTGTTTTAGGCTGCGGCACGGGAGTCGGTGATGACTTTGCGCTTCTAACGTCTGCTATGCTGTCTGAATTTGATGCATCGTCCGCGTTAAAAGTGATACATTGCTGTGGTTTCCTGCAATTATGTTTAGTCACTGCATTTAATAGCAGCAATGAAAGATTCGTCGCATTAAAATTTAGGGCTCGTCAAAGGAGGTGGCGTTCTCTGGAGACATTGCGATATGATCAGCCAGGCGACGGCTGTACGGCGCGTGCTTAGGATTCCAGCCCCTCCGCCCTCGTGATTCAGAATTACCCATTACTTACAATGACGTTATGCTTTTTATTTCAACGACATCAATTCTTACGTCATCTAAGCCTTTATTACACTAAACGATTTCAATCAACTTATAAGTCGCACAAACAACCTCGTTTTACGGATATTACGATTTTATAATAATTGCATGAACAAAATTAAGCAATTTACATTTTTGTGTTCTGACATATCACATGAATAAATTTTATTCTGACTCATTCATAAACAATAGATTACTATATATTGCCAATTGCCATAATTTACTTGTCTTTAGTTAAACATATCTTATATATCATTTTTTTATTTAAAAACTATACTCAGGATATACCTATACATCTATCATGCGTGTGAACATTTATGAGGTCAGAGCAGACATTGCTATCTCGTGATCTGGACTATTCTAACGATTGGGATAAGTGAAATACTGCTGTCAAATTTTCAGGAGACAGTGAAGAGTGATGAGTGGAGTGTAGGGGAAGCGGTTGAGACTCGGGCTGTCATAATCTGATTATTAGCGCTGGAGGCTGGGCGGGGCGCGCGGCGGGCGGCCGACGGCACCGCAGGGGGTCGGCGCCCGCGTTTCTCTCGCTGTCTCACTTTCTCCCGTGGGCCGCCCCTAGTGGTAGTGCGGGACAGAGAGCAGCCAACGCAACAACGCAACACGCAGGCGACAAACGACCCGTGGTAAAACAAAAGGAATGCTGGGTGAGACGCTTTGAGGCGCCGGCGCCGTTCCCCGCGCTCTAATCACCCATTTTAATTACGACACAGATCGAATCAATTAATCGGTATTTCTGTTAAAACAAGCGCCGAGCCAGAAATCTTGTATATGAGCGATACGATCGTATACTTCAAAATTTCATAAGCTTCATAGAAGCGGTGATAAAAATTAACGTGATCGCCCGCCCCGCAGTGCTTGGCTTGGTCACAAAACCAAACTTAACATTAAACAAAAATATATGAACGTAAGACTCAGACGTTTTTAATTATAAGTTATGATTTTTTCAAGCGAATTCGGGCGCGCCCTTCCCTTCGGAATAACACGAGAATAAATAACGAGTTTTTATGCCGTCTGTTTGTTTTTAAAATGGCGGGAGGTCCGCGCGACGACACGCGAGCGATCTGCGTCGGCGCGCCTCGCCCATTTGTCATATTTCGGTCTCAAGAAAAAAATAAATGACCTATTCTATCCTAAGCA
The DNA here is from genome assembly GCA_033884665.1 of Argynnis bischoffii washingtonia. Taxonomy (NCBI): domain Eukaryota; kingdom Metazoa; phylum Arthropoda; class Insecta; order Lepidoptera; family Nymphalidae; genus Argynnis; species Argynnis bischoffii. Next base: position 4,041,543 of record CM066616.1, on the reverse strand, counting down.
GTATTTGTTTGTTTGTACGGCGATTATTAGGGGTAGTATTATCTTCGAATAGAGAGCAGATGTAACATGTCACTTTGTACATTTTGTGGTTTTTTATTAGAAGGATGTTTATTGATGTTTCTAATATTATAAACATATAAACATCTCCACATGTCAGCCGTGTGTAGACTGCCTAAATAACCAGCCTCACATACAGATGGAGTTTACGCTGAGCCTAAGAAAATAGACAGTGGATTGGTGTGTCTCGAGTTTACAATTTCAATTAACAACAATATCCAGGTGGGAAAATTATGGAGTCTAGCAACAAATCTTTCATAATACATAAAGTAAGCGCATGGCGGCCGACTGCCGAGCACGGCAGGTGTTAGCCTCGCTACATATCTACTGCCCGGGTGTGCTTGCACAAACGAACCGCCCAAATATTTCTGTTTACGCTTTCCATTTAGTAGCCAACCCCTCTCTACCTCGGATAAAGTATTCATTTGTACGCGTGTTGTATAAGCGCTAAAAGCTTGAAGGTACAGCAATTTGTTGCCTTTCACGAATTAGAAACGTGCGCTAGCATCTAGTGTGAAATAACTCAATTACCACCGACACGCGGCCGCAACTAGCGTTCAATACGAGAAATAAATTAAATATTTTGACCCATTTCGATTCCTATGGCGCCAGGACCGGCGCCGGCGCGCCCCCGGCCTCTCGCGCGCCTTCATTAGTATAAAACAAACAAAAGTGACCTTTAGGCCGGCTCGGGTAGTTAACGAGATTCACTAACGTTTGGATAAAGCGGTAAATTATCAAAATGTTGCGCGGCCGCACGGTGGTCTGTTGGCGTTCAGAAAAAAAACGTGTAGAAGATGACAGGGACCAAGATGAGACCGACTAATTACAAGCGCGCAAAAAGCGCACTTAAGCGAGATTCGCGACAACGTTTAGACTCGCTGCCGTAACTGATAGCGCGCACGTCACCTATGTGCCTGCGTAATTGTTGTTATCCTTATTTGAATAATTCACTTATGAATGTACATTAAATATTCTTTTTAAGTAATTGAATGATTTCAAATGCATGATTTGTCATATTAAATGACATAGCCAGATAATGTTTTATGGACTATTGTGAGGTCACTGCCGAATGACTAGAGGATGCATACTGCTTACAGCGCTGCGGATATCGCGTGGCAGCCGTCGGGTTCGGACAGGAAACGTTGCGCGTTAAGTATCGAGGCGCTGAGACCGCCATGAACGTGTAATTTCTTCACTGCTCGAGCTCGAACATCCACATTATTGATGAAGAAAAAAAATAATTGAGGGGGTACAATCGTAAAGCAAACAAGCTTATAATAAGGTATAATTTGTGCCTGGCCATTTAGAGAAATGCTCAAATTGCTATACAGGCAGCTGTTTGTTTTGTCTATGACGGGGGTCCGGCGGGACCCAAATTATTCGTTAACAAGCCCCGCGTCAGATTCGGCAGCCTTAATGGGTTTTCGTTAAGTTTTTGTTGCTCTATATAAATTTATGACGGATAAACAGCTTGCGTAATTACCTGTAGATTGCACTATTCCTACGACTAACTATTTTATTGTTTGATCTATTGCTTAAGATTCGATTATTTTATGAGATATTAAAAAGGACGTACTTATAGGTATATATGCTTAACGTGACCATATATATATATATATATATATATATATATATATATATATATATATATATATAAGTAATTGTAGATGTAATAATTCTCATCAACTGTTCTCATTTAATTGGACAAAAAATATTTAATGATAATTAATTCAATTAAGTGTTCATTTTGATGAGCCTATATACTTTCTAACATGCATTATGGAAACATAAGTGTAGCTATTTTAATTCACATAATTTTATAATAAAGTTGGAAGATTTTAAAGAAAAGCAGAGTTGTTTTGAACATTACATTCATATAAATCCGTTATATGGTATCAAATCTTTGGGTTTACACAAAATGTCATTCTACAATCGTTAAATAGGAAAAATTCAATTGAAATGACACAAATCGTTGTCATGGAATCATAATATGTTATTACCATATTTTTAGATTTGTATTCTTCAACGGTTGTAGAATATATCTTGCTAAATTACATAGTATTTATTTAAGTTTATACTAGCGACTCACCCTCGCTTCGCTCGGGTTTGTCGCTAGGTTGCTTGCCAAAACAAAATTAATTAATTTGGTTTTTTTTCATGGGACCCCCATTTTTTTTCTTAAATAAAAGTAGCCTAAGTTATTCCTTATTACATCAGCTATCTGCCAGTGAAAGTCCCGTCAAAATCGGTCCAGCCATTTCAGAGATTAGCCGGAACAAACAGACAGACAAAAATTGTAAAAAATGTTGTTTTGGTATATGTACCGTGTATACATCCACATGCATTTAGTAAAAAGCGGTTGTTTTAATATTACAAACAGACATTCGAATTTTATTTATCTCTATAGATGTATTTTCCTGTTAATCAGTAATCTTTTCTCTTTTAAGTGATAATTTTAAGTCAAGTACTATATATAATTAATTAAACTTACCTTCCACCCTTAGTGATGATCATTTCAGTGCCGATATCGTGAAAGCGCCGCCACAGTTCGCCGTTAAGCAGTCGCGCTTCACATGCGGGCGGCTCGGCGTCCGCGCCTACACGATGCTCTGGAAATTAATACTTGATTAGTTTTTGTAATTGGACGAATATTATATTGTTTGTTACTCTTTCACTCCAAAATGGCTGAACGGATTTGGATGAAATTTAATAAGAACACAGATAGACTATGACCTGGAGTAGTACATAGGCTACTGATAGGCACCAGAGAGCTTTTTGAATATAATATCTATCTAAATATAAGCAAAGTAATACATTTTTACCCGATTGCGGCGAAGCCCAAGGGAGGGTTATGTGTTTAACCTGTATGTATGTATATCCAACCATATGTTCTCTCATAATTACTAACCGGCTTAACCGACTTTAATGATTCATATGTCATTTAATTCGTCTTGATAACGCAAGTGTCATAGGGTATATATATACTTAAATCGAAATGGCAAATCCTAGGCACCAATTTGTGTCTTGAAATTTTTTTTTTCAATCGAGTGGGATATCATAATACAGGTTTTGAAGTGGCGAATAAAAAAAACATATTCAACATTTATGTTTAAATGTAATTTAGGCTAAGAAATCTATACATATAATAAAATTCTGACTAAGCCGAATCTGTACCGTAAATATTATTGATGCAAAGGCCGAATCTATAGTTTTTAGAATTTTTGTCTGTCTGTCTGTCTGCCTGTCTGTCTGATACCGCATTACAGAAATACCACTGGAGGGATTTTGATGAAATTTGGTATGATGATAGCTGGATATCCGGGTCAACATATAGGATACTTTTAACCGCGGAAGATTATCTCATTCCCATGGGAGTACACGTTATAACACAACCCAAAAAATATTTATGATCATAATTTCTTGAAACTTGGTATTAATATACTTCAATACAATTAAATAAATACGTATTTTAGCGTTTTTTGAAATTCATCCCATAAGGAGATAAAATAAGCGATGAAAATTGAAATTTGTATGAAACCTACCTTTTCAAAGTTTTTTTGTTGTAGTTTTAGTGCGAGCGAAGTCGCGGGTTTTGCTAGTTATTAAATAAAACTAAAAATGTCTAAGTGACCAAAACTAAAAAGCCGTAATTAAAAAAGATATTTACAAAAAGAAAAAATCCCGACTGCGTAAAAAGTGAGCTAAAAAGAATAGAACAAGTTGACGAAAAAACATAGTATTATCCAGTCGGAGGCATAATATGTATATGTTTTATAATTGCTGCGTGTGTATATTTATTACGGCAAAAATAGTGGTAAAACCTGTTAAATTTTACAAAGCTTGCACTGGATTAACACACAAAATGAAAAATATGCATGCTGTTATCATAGCGCTTAAATTATAAATATTTTATATTTCATTTAAATAAAATAAAAAATAAGATATGTAGGTATAGGAATAAAATATATTCGTGATGTAACGTGCATTTTTTATCAAGCATATATGTACATATATTATTTATTCTGGAATGAGATATTTATATAAAATAACATAAAAAACGTGTGTGTGTACTTATGTACGCACTAAAGAAGTTATACTTCTTTGGCGTAACAGAACAAAAATAGCTAAAGATTTCATCCCGTAGGTCACAACTCTCTGTTTGTAAAAGGAATGATAAATTAATAAAAATATTTATATATTTTTTTTATCTTCACTGATATAAAACACGTGTTATAGATTTATGAATATTTAAGAAACAACTTTGAATATAGTTATGAGTTTTTACGGGAACATGAGAGGCACTTATCAGCTAACTTCATCATGTCGCTCTTTGGCTGTCGGTGTGCGCGCGCATCGTAAAAATTTAATTCTCACATTTTTTTCAAACGTGCTAAAAGAAGTATAACTTCAAAAATTCATATTTTGAAGATTATGTTACAGCTACAGTATTATTAACAAACATACATATCTACAATGTTACTAAAACATGCCTTACTTTGTATTATTTACCATTAAGGGTAAAATACAAAAATACTAATACCTCAGTGGCATACTGTAGTAAATAAATACTATAAACAAAATCTAAAATAGTTCTTTAGCTTTAGTACTTAAGATATAAAATAGAATAAATGAATTTCGTATATCAACATGTACCTACAAGTAATTGCAATCAAGCGGTGCCTTTGATCGCATCGAGTTTCATCAAGTATCCGTAGGAAGCAATAAAATAATATTAATCTGCGGCGTATAACACGACCAACATTACTGTTTAATAGTATATCTTGTAACGTTTTAAATAACCTAGTTATTAACATTGACTCCGTCTGTGGTCCCTTACTTAGCAATTTCATTTGTTAATAAAACCTACTTATTTGATGTTTCTTTTCTTAGTAAACGTCTGCTATTTGCTATAGAATTAGTTATATAATTATTCTAATAGATTTATTTTATTATCATTTAATACCGCTATTTGGTTAAAATAAGACACGAGAAAATTTTATTGCGTAGTTTTTTTATGAATCGTTTATTACCTAATGAAGTAGGTACACTATTTACTAAGAATAATATTTTCAAGTAAAACTTCTTTAAGCGCGCCATGAGAGGGAAAAAAATTACAAGCGTTATGATTTTTGTAACGGAAACGGTTGTTACGGTAGTAAATAAAGAGTCAACTAAGAATTATCTCAACTGCTATATGAATATTTCAAATAATAAATCAAATAAAAAAGATATTTATGAAAAAAATACTTCTGTCATTTATTTTTAAGTTAGTGATGGAATCATTAGTGTTAAGGAGATCGTATGCACTCTTTGACGGGGCCCTGCATATATAATGAGTACTCCTTAAGATTCGTGGTCCCCCAGTACTTGTGACAAAACTGTACCAGGAGATCATAAGTGTTGAGGAGTGTATGTTGTAAGAAATTCGTGCGCACTTTGTGCAGATTCAACAAGTAAAATTTTCGTTGCTCGATATCTATGCTACCCTGGTACTCGTGACAATGTGTATTAGCTAATAATGTATGCGGCGGACAGCGAAAGGAACTTAGTTCCTACCGGGTGTCCCACGACACTGACCGGTTTTTTTTACTTACAAAATTTTACTAGCAGAACTCACGGCTACGCCCGTGTTCAATCTATAAAAAAAATTTGGCTTTATATTATACAGCGACTCACCCTCGCTTCGCTCTGGTTCGTCGCTATGTAATTATCTTATATAATACTGTTCATACATAAATACTAAGATCGCAATAAAAAAATGGCGGGTGGGGATAGGAGGGTAAAAATATTCTATTCTCTCATACCCACTATTATTCTCATACCCACCAAAAACAAAAAAAAACATTAAAATCGGTCGAGCCGTTTCGAGGAGTGAGACCACAAATACCGTGACACAAGATATTTATATACTTATTAGATAAATATTTTATTTTCACAAAAAAATTTGCATTCCTGTATTATTATTTATTTTATTGGATTATAATATAATTTATTAAATCATTACAGTATTTTATTTAATTTTGAATTAAATTTTATCTTAACACCGTCTTAGGTTTACGCAAATATTAGACATTTAAATAAAACTATCTTTTCGGATTTTTTCGCGGATTTATTTTGATTTTTGGTTCCCGACGTTTCCGAAGTCTCTCCCATGACCATAATTGCTGTAAAGCAATCAAAACGTCGGGAACCAAAAATTAAAATAAATCCGCGAAAAAACCGAAAAGATAGTTTTATTTAACACCGTCTGTTCTATGTAAGTAATAAAATATTGTTTTCCTTTTTAAATCGATAAAAAATATTTTTCTAGTATCATATTCAAATTATTTACAACATAAATTGAATTTTATGAAAAATACCGATAATCTACAGAATTTTCACTTCTTGCGCTTAATAAACCTTGCGCGTGTACGCATTGATACAGGCACTCTTTATTTATTTTTTTATAATTGTTTGCACCGTCCTAACACCGACGGATAGGACATTCTCACCAATATTTTCATTACGTTATTACAGATATAGAAATTATTTATAAATATTATATTTATATATAAATAGCTATCACCATACCAAATACCATCAAAATCCCTCCAGTGGTGTTTCCGTGATGCGGTCGCAGACAGAAATACAAAAATTCTAAAAGCTATAGATTCGGCCTCTATATCCATAATAATATCTATTTCAACAAGGTTTTCCAAAAAATATTTATTGTATAGATTTGACTCAGTTAGAATTTTCTTATACGTATAGATTTCAAAGTTTAGTACATCAATTGAAGGTTGTTAAAACTTAAAGAAAGATTGGTTGGTATTAAACCGATAAAGCAGTGGTAACGCGCTCGCTTGGGAAACCGAGTAAAACGGGTTCAAACCTCTGATATTTTCATGTGCGAATCATTTTTAACATAAAAATACCACTTGCCTTACCGTGAAGGAAAACATCGTGAGGAAATCTGCATGGCTGAGAGAACCTTTGAGTTTTCGAAAGACATATGTAGTCCGTCAACCCGCACTTGGCCAGCATAGTAGCCTAATTCCCCTAGTATAGCAGTGGGACGTAAAAAATGGCTTAATACAATTAAACGAAAATAGAAAACGTTGTTTTCGTATAGACGTAAAAACAAATCCTACATATATTATTATTATTATTAACTCTATACACTAAATATATAAGCTCATAATACTATCTCTATATAAAACATCAAATAAAATAAATATATTCTAAAGCTTAATATGACACGTTCCAAGCCATGTTCTTAGCTCATAAATAACGACATTTAAGTATCGATAAATTCTAACTGTTTATTACATTGTGTTAGGTTGTTGTACCTAAGTTAAAATATCAAGAAGTAAATTATTGATAAAATTAGATATTTAATCAAATATCTAATTCATGTTCAAATAATTATCAATAAATATTAAAATAATAAACAAGAAGAAGAAATATTTACATTTTTAAAGTTACATCTACTATTATAAGTATATATAAAAAGAAAATAAATATATACAAAAAGAAAGATTTAATTAGACTACTTATTTCAAAAATAATATAATCTAGCATATCTCAAACATATCGATAAAGTACGTCATTGTGATGTGTTACGAAATGATTTATCATTTATGTCCTAATAAAAGACATCAACGCGCATGGTCTGACTACTGCACCGCTGTAAATTATACGAGTAGATAAAGTTTATATGAACAGCATGTAATATGATATAAGATTTATAAGTAATTGCTTCTGTTTGAAACAACGTTTAGTTTAATTCTGATTCAATTTTTTATTTAAAAATGAAATAATGAAAATTTTTTAAATACCCACAATTTCTAGTTTCGCCTTTATCACAATAGTAGGTATATTGTAATACATATATGTTTGTTTAAAACATCACATTTTATAGTAGAAATTTCTAAATACAATGGAGGTAGATAGCTTCTATCTAATACATTGTTTTTGAATTTAAACTTGATGTTATTAAAGTGAATTAAAATTGGATTTTACATATTAAGTTGTTAAAATCGCATGCTAGTTATAGTTTGTACCTACATTTAGAAAAATTATAATATTAATTGGAAATAAAATTTAACATTGAATAAAAGAGCAAAATTATATTTTGCAATTTTGCTCAACTATGGACGATCAAATTATTGGTAGTAAAAACTAAAAATAGCCTATTCTGTAGCTTTTCATTGTAAGTAATAGTAAACAATAAGATACTCACGTAAACTACTTAAAGACGCGGCATGCAACATTTGTTGCCTGAGCAGATATTCTCCAAAATGTGCTTGATCCATCATCATGTTTATTAATACTATAAAAAATAACAATGTCACTCGTACTGTCACTTCACTAGAACATTCTAATGTAAATAATCACTGAACAGTTCAAAATATAGCAACAAATCGCGATAACAATAATGTTATGAGCAAAGTAGACAAATTTTAAGGAATTCAAACGCGTGTTGATGCTGCGAGAGCTGCGTTTACACTGACACGGCGAGAATGTTCGGGCGGCGCGTGCGCATAGTCACGCCCCTTACCTTTCATTGGTCGATATTGAACTAATGGCGGTTAGCGTCGAAGCCTTCGTGCTTACTTCAAGCTTTCCGCCCGCCTTCATTTTTGGCAGGTGATCATCCGAGAATTTCGGCGTGGGCGCATATCGATGTTCTATTGTTAATGTACGAGTATGTTATGAATGAACGTGTATCAAGCGTGGTTCAAACGTTATACATAATAAGCTTTTATAATCTGCTATAAATTCAGTTATTTTGTTTACTTTTAGGGTTTTCATGAAAAAATGTAAACTATATAATATATATTATGTCTATAGGGCTTTTATTAAATACTTAAATACTCGATATATGTTTCTCGTAGGTAGATATAACACTAAAAAGTTGTTTATTTTATATTATAATTAATCTGTAGACCTAGTTAGTAAAAAATGAAACACAATGATTACAAAGAGCTGGTTTCCTCAACACTTATAAAAAAAATAATTTTGGCTTACGGTGTTTAAAATAAAATTAGTACCTATAGCAAAATAATAAAATGATGAACCTCATAAAACGAAATTTATAAGTATTATTATTTATTAAGGTGGTTACAACATACAGCTACAAGCTCTTATCTTTAATTTATCTAATTTTGATATACCTAAGTATACATAGTTTGTTGTGATAAAATATTAGAAATATTTGGAAAATTTAATAATTTAATCGAATTAATTACTTTATTCTGAGATTTTTCTAACAACGTGTAGGTACTTACTGACTGCTCCATTCCATTCCCTTATGGTCGCGCTAAATAAGAAACATTTCCCACGACGCATACCTACTGCTTGACAACATTTCATATGACTTTCTTTAACTGTGGAATCTTGTTAACCTGAAACTGCTTTATAAATATTAATTATATAGTTCATTAAATGAGAATGAAATGCAAATTGAAATTTCTCTTATAAGTAAGACTAAGTATTTCATTTATTGACTTCGCTTCTATATGTAGCGTGATGTAAAATAACCTTAAACAGGTAGTTTCAGAGATTTGAACGTTTTAATAAACAAAAAAATAAACAATCTTTTCCACTTTAAAATATTGTTATTTTGAGCAGCTAGTCATGGTAACTTACAGGTGACACGTACTCGAAATGAATACATAATAGTTGGTATAGCCATATCTCTTTTATTAATTTACTTAAAAAAAAAGAAATGTGTAATAATTATAATTTAAATATGTATATGCATTTTATATTTAAAACGGTATAATAATATTAAAAAATATACATACATATATTACATTATCTCTTAATTACAAGTGTTTCAAAGTATGAAATATTTCTTGATATTAAAGCTAGTATGTTAAATTAATGCACAAGATACTAAGTGCAGCATTAGGTTTGAAGGACTTGTCCACTTATTTTATCAGCTAACGTTTATTTCATATTTCATACAAATATAAACCAAAAACATTTTTCAGAATTTCTTTATATACTTACGTACATAATCTACTTATAAGATATTAAAGAAAAATCTTTACACTACCGACAATGTCATAAGATACCATAATACTTAGTCACAAAAACAAAAGTTAAGCCTTTCTTTTAATTTCATGACTTTCTCACAAGACGCAAGTAGACATCTTTTATGTTTCCCGTGTCTGATAAAGACAATTCATGACTCATTAAAAAATTTATGTAAAACTTACCGAAGTGTCCTTGTCCTTATATAATGGTGTCAATACAGTTTTTATTTTATTGCGAAATTACAATTTTTCTTTTTAAATTTTTAAAATGTGACCGTACTTATATCTTTAGTTAGTCATTATTATCGATACAGAGGCTGAATTTATAGTTTTTAGATTTTTTGTCTGTCTGTCTATCTGTCTGTCTCATTGTCTGTGATCACATCACGAGAAATCAACTGGACAGATTTTGATAAAATTTGGTATGATGATAACTGTTACTTTTTACTGCGAGAAAATATCTCTGAGAAATCTATACTAATAATAAAAAGGTAGGAAACTTTATCTACCTATCTACCTAATACTTTCTTAGATTTACGCGAATATTTGACATTTTAAATAAAATTATCTTTTCGGATTATTGCGCGGATTTATTTAGATTTTTAGTTCTCGACGTTTCGAATGCTTTACAGCAATCATGGTCACGGGAGAGACTGGCACTGGCACTAGGCACTGTCTGTAACAAGTATATAATGCCTTTGAGACGTCTAAAACCTTAGTCTCTCCCGTGACCATGATTGCTGTAAAGCATTCGAAACATTGGGAAACAAAAATTTAAAATAAATCCGCGAAATAATCTGAAAAGATAGTTTTATTTCAAATATCTATCTACCTATTAATTAGTACGGTAATACTATATCTATGTACTCGTATCTCAAATGGCGATATCCAATCGTGAATATAAATTCTTTAGCTTGCTTAGGCTTAGTAAATTTTAACTAGCTGCTAAGTTGGAATACGTACGAGTATATCGAATATTATGTACATAAAAAGCTCCACATGTAGAAGTTCTTTCATTTAATTTACCTCAATACTTTCTAATTGATAACTTCACTACATCTATACATATTTTGTCATCCCAAATAACATATTTTAGATGTCCCAATATAGATGTTTTGTATAAATCTACATAGTTCATATTATATATGTATAAACTTATATTAAACTGCATCGATTAGGTAGAGTGCTTTGTAAAGTGATATTTTATGAAGTGGTTAAAATTTATTTAGATTAACTTTATAAAGAAGTAAGTTTGTTAATTTGCACGTAGGATATAGATAATCTCTGATACTACAGCTCCCATTATGTTTTCTTTTTCATTAATGGGTAGCATTACCACCCAGTATTATATATAAATTAATTTTTATTCCGATAAAAGTGAGTTTAATGACAGAAATCATAATAACTTTAATTGAAGTCGAAAACAACCGGTTGTTGAATTGCTGTATCGGGATGCGCTGCCTAAACGGTTTGAAATAAAGCAATGAAATGTATCGGACGCACCCGAGCAGCGCAAGGATAAGTCACTAGTGAGGCCATCAAGCAATTTTTTTATCAATTACTTCAAATACCTACGTTAGATATTGCTTTATCGTTATATATATTAGGTATTTCAATTTACATGTTATTAAATACTTTATGTAGGTGTATGACAATATGATATATTTATTATCTATATATATAATAAAATCCTAAGTTAAAGCTGTACATTAAATATGTTTTGGAAAACCTTATTAAAATAGTCATTATTAGTTTTTAGATTTTTTGTCTATCTGGGAACGCATTACGAGAAAACCACTATAGAGATTTTGATAAAATTTTGGTGTGATGATAGCTGGTTATCCGGGTCAACTTAGAGGATATTTTTAACAATGGGAAAATATTTAATTTCTAAAATATCTATATAAACGGTTAAAACGTAGTTAAAAAATATTAATGTTATTTTGCTATATGATATATTATATGCAGGTAACTATAGCAAGTGATCCGCCCTCGACTCTCGTTATACTGTAAATACCTCAGGGCTTCCCCGTGGCTCAATTTACGCCCGCAGCTCATAACGATCATCGATTAGGTATATTATTATTGTTCGTTTACCTAAGCATTGCTTCATAAGTATAATACCTGACTGACAGATCAAATATGAAGACATTAGACAATAGTTAAATATAAAAATGTAAAGAATAAATAAATTAATATATTGGAACATTAACACACCATCTAGTTCCATGGTAAACTACGAGGTCTGTGTTATGGATACTAGATAGTTGATACGCTACACATATATAACTTTAAATATATACATATAAAAATATAAACACCCATGGCTGGAGTACAAACGTTCGTGCTCAACACACATATGAATGCCCCCAGCGGGAATCGAACCCGCGAAACTGAGCCAAACGTCGTCAAAAAGTAAGTACCTATTATTTGCTTAAAATATTCTTAATCGTATATGGTTGTTATAGCTTTTGTAAAATAACAAAAATTCTCAGAGGAGATGACTAAAACATGCATATCGTTCTATGGGCGTAGATTTTTCTATACATAGATATTCTTATCAATTCCTTGCACGCAATCAAAAATGGCTTATCAGCTTTTGTGTTCGCTTAATCACTGACCTTAATCACCGGATGTGAACTTTGCAAAGTTTTGACATACCTACTTAATGAGTTAAAGACATTCTTTAGATAATGTGTGTCACTAATAATTTTGAGCTATTGAGAATATTTTCTATACTTAATATTGTAGAGGTAAAATTTGTAAGTTTGTGAGTTTGTTTGTAACGGATAAACTAAAAATTCGCTGAAACGATTTAGATGAAATTTGGTATGAAGATAATTTGAGATCCTGGGAAGGACGTACTAGTTTTAATCCCAGAAATCATCCCTTAAGGGGGTGAAAAGGAGGATAAAAGTTTGTATGAAGAATCAATTATCTCTCGAGTATGAGATATAAAACTCACCATACCTATTTCCATATATTAATATGTAGTCTATCTATTCCCTAGTAACTGTTGAAATATAACAAGGGACAAACCCGAGCGAAGCGAGGGTGAGTCGTTACTTCTATCTGTCAGTTTATATATTGTGTATGTACCATCTACATTAAATTTCTTTTAGGACGTTAGTCTTTATAATCGAAATATTGCGTAGAAATTTAATATTTTGCAGCAACTAATAGCCAGAGATCAGAGTTACTCCACTAATTTAAGTTTGTGTAGATAAAACAAAGACACGTTTCAATCAGCACCGGTCATCATTACATTGTAGTAGCTATTATGGATGATAATTAAAACCTTTTCGTCAACTCATCTTACCTGGCGGTTCAAATGTCGCTGTAAAAAGCATTATCGGACATTAATCGTTGTTAAACTTTCTATTTTGTTATAATTGATTTTCTACAATATTCTTTAAAATCTCTAAACATGAAACAGCTCGAATGTCAATTAAAAACAATTGCAATATGACTCAATCTTATATGAAATCATTATTTTTACTTAATAATATAATCTGAAAATACGACCTCTTAAAGAAAACAAAGTAAAACCGGTTTGTTGAAAAATATACTTCAAAGCAATTAAGGCTATTCAGTTGTAAACTATTAACTGTCAAGTAATAGCCAATATCCATTCTCTTTATATGTCCATCTTCACCTCATCTAAATTAGCTAATTAATTCGTGATAATTTATAGTTCGTTATTAGTAAAACGTTTTTCTTTCTACAACCCAAATTACGCAATTACTTTCTATATTGGGCGCAACACAAAAAACTAATTAGTCAGTTCAAGTTCGCATTGGAGTTGTTTTCCGTCTCGAAATTCGAAACAACATATTTGATGGCTGATAATGGCCGATGTTATAGATAATATCTTTCAAAAGATAAAGAACAAAAAGCAAAGAGACATGGAGTAACGATTCGTTCCTATACTTTGTAGAGTTATGATCTTATATCTCTAAACTAGGAGTCTGTGAGGTGAGTGATACAAAAATTAGACTGGCTTAGAATGCTTTTAACCTAAAAGACTAGAGTATTTATCTATATTTAATAACAAATACCATCTAATATATAAAAATCCGGACAAGTCTGAGTCGGACTCGACCACCGAGGGTTCCGTAGAAATTTGTAGGATATCTGTTTAACTTTAATTTTCAATTATTTTTATTTTTTGGATTTTTTTCTTTATTTATGCTGACATTGCTTTTTGCCAAGTTTCGTGATTCTAGGTCAACAGAAACTACGATATAGGTTTTCGACCAAAAACCTATAAGGTAGGTACATACCACCGGTGGTAGGACTCTGTCAAGCCTGAGGAGTCCGACTGGATGGGTACCACCCCCTTATCTATTTCTGCCGCCAAGCAACAATGATTGCATTGTTGTGTTCCGGTTTGAAGGATAAGGTAGCCAGCGCAATTACAGGCGAGAGGCATATCATCTTAGTCCTCACAGTGACAACGCACCTGTGGTTCTGCATTTTTGGTACTTAAAACCTAAGTGCATGAACCGTAGGTGTTATGGGCGACAGGTACTGCTTTCCATCAGGTGGTCTGTCTGCTCGTTTGTCACTGAATCTCATTAAAAAAAAAAAAAAAAAAAAAAAAAAAACATTCACTCCTCCGAAACGGCTCGACCGATTTTAATGATTCTTTTTTTGTATATTTGTTAGGTATGAGAATAGGTCGTAAAGTATTTTTCGCCCTCCTACCCCCACTCTCCATTTTTAATCGCGATTTTTGTATTTTTTCTATGAACAATATTATATAAATACATAAAGCCAAAGAGTTTTTTTTTGTAGATTCAACGCGGGCGTAGCCGCGGGTTTTGCTAGTATATTTTATAAAATAAATAGTTCCGTCCCTATCATCTTAAAATATCAAAAATGTATTTTGCTAGTTAAGCGTCTTGTCTGGTTGATAGAGTCTTAGTAATACTAGTAATAAAGCCACAATAAAAATAAATTAATTTTCTTTCTATTCAATTAGTTTACTTACTTTTAAATATAAGCTTTTGAGAAACTACTCAAAGCTCGCCGCAGTCGTGATAAAATATTGTGGTAATGAGTTCGATCTTTGTATAGCAGTATTAAAGAAATATAGTACACTAGCGACTCACCCTCGCTCCGCTCGGGTTCGTCCCTAGTTACGTTTTAACATTTGGTATAAATTTCTCAGAGATGAGATATTTTCCCGCAGTAAAAAGTATCCTATATAATCCGGATAACCAGCTATCATCATACCAAAAATTTATCAAAATCTGTCCAGTGGTTTTCTCATTATGCGGTAACAGACAGACAGACAGTTAGATAAAAATTCTAAAAACAATAGATTCGACCTCTGTATCGATAATAATGTCTATTTCAATAAGATTTTCCAGAAAAACATTTAATGTACAAATTCGGCTTAGTTACAATTTTATTATATGAATAGATAATGTACTTATATAGTAGGTATTATTTAGTCTTTGTTTACTTCATAATCATTAAACATAATCTGCACTTTTCATACAATCATGTTGAGCATAACTTTTTTTTTATGAGATTCAGTGACAAACGAGCAGACAGACCACCTGATGGAAAGCAGTACCTGTCGCCCATAACACCTACAGTTCATGCACTTAGGTTTTAGGTAACAAAAATACAGAACCGCCGATGCGTTGTCACTGTGAGGACTAAGATGATATGCCTCTTGCCTGTAATTGCGCTGGCTACCTTATCCTTCAAACCGGAACACAACAATGCAATCATTGTTGCTTGGCGGCAGAAATAGATAAGGGGGTGGTACCCATCCAGTTGGACTCCTCAGGCTTGACAGAGTCCTACCACCGGTCCTAATATATATAGTATATATAGTATAACGCTTTCGAGCTTCTCCATCATCTCTATCAATTAAAAGAAAGCCTTGCATTTTTTTAAATCTGTACCATATATTTCCTATTTATATATTACAAGATGCCTATCCTTTATTATAAAAAATGATTTATAACTTAAATCCGTATTTTATATTCGTTAGTAATTTCTGCGATTTTGAAATAACATTTCTGTATACAAACAAGGAATAACGTCTAAGAACTTGTGATTTAATTCTAATTAATTAGTCAATTAAACTTATCTAAGAAGACAACTTACTCTTGCTTCGCTAGGGGTATCCCTACGTGCCTAACAGTATGCTACGTGCTACTCCAGACATATGGTATATAGTTTATATTTATATCATTTCATTCAAATCCGTCAAGCGTGAAAGAGTAACAAACATACAAACACATTTTACAGTAGGTTAATTATAAAACTCCCAAATTCATTCATTCTCCATTTTCGACACTATCTACTCAAGATGTTATGTAGTGAGCGATACTGCATCTTACGCAGCTCAATATATCATGTAATTATGTAAATAGCTAGTCATCTGTTAATTCTTTTTCATTGATTAGATTTTCGATAGTATATCCATATAGTTAGTTATAAGCAATTTCTTTAGCAATTATCGAAATATTAAAACAGTTTAAATTATTATTGTGCTCTGTACCTTCTGATCTACACAACTATTATGCATATATACCTATACATATAGCGTTGAATACTTAAATAAAAAAAATCTCTTTTCGGCTTTTTGGTTCGGATTATTTTGTTTATAAGAAATATGACTAATTAAATACCCAATTTGGTACAATGTTTCTTCACTTTACTCGCACGTATAATAATTAAGTTTACCGCTGAATTCAGCCTTGATTTTTTGATAAAATTTCAAAATATATAACATGTTCCAACTTCCCAATTACTTTGTTAATGAGACAAATTTACAATTGAGAGTGAATTTTAACTACATAATATATTGTATTTGAGCATACAAACAAGTACCTACCTGTATTATTTTTTTTAAATATTGTTAGGGCTACACTCGTAAATTATTGTATATTTTTAAAATT
The DNA here is from genome assembly GCA_033884665.1 of Argynnis bischoffii washingtonia. Classification (NCBI taxonomy): domain Eukaryota; kingdom Metazoa; phylum Arthropoda; class Insecta; order Lepidoptera; family Nymphalidae; genus Argynnis; species Argynnis bischoffii. Next base: position 4,024,538 of record CM066616.1, on the reverse strand, counting down.
ATTATCATAAAATTTTTAGATAGGTCAACTAAAGAATATTTTAAAGTAGATTATTAATATTAAATTTGCAGATGTTTTTATTTTCGTCATTCCTCTATGAAGCTTAGTTCAATGTTAAATGTATCTAGATTTAATGGTAAAATAATTCCGGAATTTTAAAACTCATTATGTTTGCGATATTTCATGTCGCCTCAATTAGTTATCTAATGTTCAAGTAATATATTTTGTAAGCCTTAAAGGTTAAAATAACATTACATATTATTTAACAGCGTAGCGTAGTCTGAGTATTTTTTTTGGGTATACAGTGCATTCGCCCGAACCCGATTTGATGCATTCCCACGCTACCTATAGGTCTATACTCAAATTCTTTAAATTAAATCAGTATCCATCACCGTTACAGAGGTAGATATAGGCATTAGAATCTGTCCATTTTGAATGTCCTGATGAATCGTGGACCACTCCCCTAGATAATTCATAAATAAATGAAAGCAATTTAGATTTTACGAGGTATTTGTGTTTTGCACAGAGTATTGACGCTATCTATCGAGCACTACCTTAACTCACATATGTAGGTGGAACGCGATGAATCTTGTTAAATGTAGCTAATAGCTGTATCTTTATCTATACAGCAGGGGGGAAAATGATATGATTACATGATACAATATTAAAGTAAAATTAAGAATAAAACAGAATAATAATATAATAGAATTTAAAGTACACATTGTACTTATTAATAGTGTTATCTAGTATTATTATCTAGGAAGTAAGACCCTATGTAAGACTAGTTATGCTTTTTATCATATTTTCATTGCTTGAATACTTTAACATTTAATATATAGGTATATTATATTATTTATACTAATATTATAAATATGAGAGTTTTTGAGTATGGATGTTTGTTACTCATTCACGCCAGAATGGCTGAACGGATCTGGATGAGAGGCACAGAGATAGATTATATTATATATAGCCTGGAATAACACAGGCTACTTTTTACCCTGGAAAAATTTACGGTTCCCGTGGGATAGGTTTGTTTTTATTTTCCTCTAGTTATAATAAATATTACTATATATTATAATCAACCAGCTGCGATGTATTATTATTATAATATACTATTTACAATTGTAAATCAGTTTATAATACAACCGTATGAGATACGAAAAGACACGTTAACAGAAAACCCAGAAGCTAATTTTTGACCCGCACCGGGAATCGAACCCTATATACCTATGCTGGTAATAAAGTATACATGTTAATTCAATATGAATATGTCGATAAACTAGTTTTGTTAGAATAGTCGTGTGGCGGACCTGAACTGCATACAATACGTTGAATGCAGTTTGGGCAATAACTTTTGAGCCCAGCATAATATGTACTTACACTCGTCGGACTGGATCGGAAAGGTCTGGGTAGCTCCCCACAAGCTCGGGACTCAAGACTTGATAATGGATTTAATCATAATTAATTTTTAACTTCCCGTTATGAAAATTGAAAACTTTAGTTGGCGTTGCGTGTTCGAGTTGCGTTATCTTAACTCCGTCGCGAATCGATATAATGCATCTCTTTAGCTTTATTTGAAAATATGTACCGATCGATATGTATCGATCGAGTTTTTAAGAACATCTAAGAATTAAATTTCGTTTTTTTAATATCTCTGAAACAATGTCAAATGTATTATGCTATAATAGACCGATCCGAATCCGTTTATTTTTAAGGGAAAATAAGAATTAAAACCTGAAGTTTCATGTCTTTAAAGCGTTAGAAGCTTTATAAGGAACAAAAGCCATAAATAATTTTATGGTCGCGGGAGGATGAAAATCATCCCCAAGTTGAAGTGAATCTTTACACTTAAAAAAAATTCGTTGAATTTTCAGATATGGTTAATTTTTTTCGTCTCAAACTCTAGTTTTCGAAGAAACAAAAACATTAATAATAATAATAAGTTTACTTTATTGACTAAATTTTTATAAACTGGTTACACCAATGTATTTTGCAGGAAAAATAAAAAAAATGGTGTGGGTACTTAAGTTTCACCGTAAACATTCAAACCACAATGAGACGAGTCCTGAAAAAAAAAATGGAAAACGTAAAGTATAGTATGAATATGTAACTTCATTTGTATATTTTTTTTATTAGAATCTACTTATGTTATTATTTTTTTGAGTTTATCGATATTTTATTAATTTTTGATTGATTTTGGAGTTAAATTTAAATTTGAAATCTTTAATAATAAAAAAAAGTATGGCATAATATTAGTATTTTATAAACGAACTAGCGACTCACGCTCGCGTCGCTCTCGTTCGTCCCTAGGTACGTTTTCACGGTTAGCTATGTTTATACATAAGTAGTAACTTTATTAATATAATTATATAGCGATTTACGTTACGTATGTACGTTATTGCGTACGCCGTACTCGGATTTTGTTCACAATTTCATGGGTTTTAATTTTTTTTGCGGAACCCTGATTCTTTTTCTAAAATAAAGGTAGCCTAAGTTACTCCTTATAACAGCAGCTAGCTGCTAGTGAAAATCCCGTCAAAATAGGTCCAGCCGTTTCAGAGATTAGCCGGAACAAACAGACAGACAGACAGATAGATAGACAGACGGACAGACAGACAGACAGACAAAAATTGTAAAAAATGTTGTTTTGGTATACGTACCGTGTATACATCCATATGCATTTAGTAAAAAGCGGTTATTTTAATATTACAAACAGACATTGCAATTTTATTTATCTGTATAGATTATCTGTACAGATGTATAGATAAATATTAATGAGTATTTAAAGTCTACTAATAACAAGAAAAAGTACATTTTGATTGAGGGGGCTATTTTGAGGATACATTTTTGTCTAATTATTCATAAATTAAAATTTATGAACAAACAGTTATTTATGGCGAGCAATTAAGAACAAACGATTAGCAAATGATATGTGAAAATAAAAATTCCAAAAATAAAATGTCCTTCGTTATGGGGGGGTCAGGTTTATTGAGCCTTTTTTCTCCACGCCTTACCATAGAGTATGTAACCTTTTTACGCCTCACCGCCACCTATAGTGCTAATGGCAGTTACCTCAAAATAGCAAAATATAATAAAACAACAAACACTAATGAATATTTAAAGACTACTGGTAACAAGAAAAGATATAAATTTCAATTGATTGGGCTATTTTGAGGTTATATTTTTGATGAATTATTTATAAATAAACAATTTACGAACAAATAATTATTTATGGCGAATAATCAAAAACAAATGACGAACAAACGATGTTTGAAAATAATATTCAAAAATTGCAAAAATATAATCCTGGGGGCCAAATGAAAATTGTTAATTAAACAAAAAATAACTTAATTAACCTTAACGATAGAACAAACGTATTTTAAAGAACTAACGTTCATGAATATTTGAAGACACCTAGTAACAAGAAAAATTATAGATTTCGATTTGGGCTATTTTGAGGGTACATTTTTGTTTATTTATTTATAAATAAACAATTTACGAAGAAACAATTATTTATGACGAACAATCAAGAACAAACGATGAATAAATGATATGTGAAAATAAAAATCCAAAAATTAGAAATAAAAAAATTCTGGGGGCCAAGTTGGTGAGCCTGGTAATGTGTATTAACTCTATGGATGTCTCTGTTTGTGAAGTGTCATAGTGCTGCCGCCATTTTACTAATGAAATAGGTACTCAAAAATAATGTTGACAGTAATAAAAAATGTTTTGTAATACAAAATAGTTAATTAATATATTATAGTAGGTACTTATATGTATATGAATTTTATATCAAAACCTTTTTTATAACTTAAAGTAATCATACCATAAATGGCAATACTACTGTACTAATATGAACGTACTTTGACATGGCAACGTAAGAGAGGTGTCAAACGAAATCTCAAATCTCAATCCTACAGGATTCTTTGATAAAGATAAAAAACCAAAAAAATATAGAGAAATATATTTTTTCGGATATGTACTTGAAAACTAGTGCTTTAAATCGTTATTAGAAGTATCTACACAACAAACATGATTCTGTTACCAGGATAACTGTGAATTCTATCATGTACTTCGATGCCTCCTTATCTTGACAGCTATTAAACTAAAAAGAAAACAAAGCCGTATTTTGTGTGCAGTACAACGATTTAAAATGTTTTCAAAATCATTAACGAGTAAGGATACATTCTTAGAACAGACTAAAGCAGCAAGAGAAGAACGTGCTCTAGAAAAAAAAAGAGAACAATCAGCAATTAAAATACAAGCAATCGTTCGTGGTTGGCTCGCACGACAGAGATTCATCAAGATTATTCTGTAAGACGAGAATACACAAATCTATATATTATTAAAGCATTTTAATGTTATATGTGATACAAAATTGTTATAAAAACCAATTTTTATATCATACAATATACAAATCTTATTGGAATTCAAATATATTTCAACAAAAGTATACTTACTTAGATTAATGTTTGATTTTTAAGTTTTAATTGCCATTATTGAATATAATGTTATGTTTATTAGTTAATTTATGAAATCTATATATTTTCAGAAATGACTTTGACCAACTTCTCCCAGAGTCTGCCAGTCAGGGTTCACATGATGAACCACAACACCCTGAGCTTATTCAAGCCTTGGATGCTTACAAAGTTGCTTGTCAACTCTTTCTTGTATTTAAGAAACAGAGAGATAAAAAGAGATTTGAAAAACTCTGTAAATATATTGTACAGAGCCTACACTCAGAATCAGTTAAGATATCATATGTTGGAGTGTTCCTTAATAAAGAGTACAGGTATAACATTACTTTCTGGATTTTTTTCATAAGTAAAACTTTGCTTATTTACTTAAGATTTACTTTTTATATTGTTCTCGATTCAATTATCTTGTTAATGGATTCAAAGTGTGCCAGTTGAGTACAGATTACTTCACCAATGTCACATTAAATTTATACTATTTTATAATCAACTTTAATCTTATAGTTATCTTTACCAATGACCAATCTGCCTTGTGATTCAATTCAATTCTTTTGTTTCCTGGCTCCTAGGAGTGAATCTCACTTGTGTCTTCCCTATTTTGCATGACATTGGCAAAATAAGCTGTGCTCAAGTGATATTGATTAGAATTGAGTTGAAAGGTGACTTTTAAAAAATTGTTTTGTAGTTTAAGATGGATCTCTCATATAAAGGATTTACTGTACAAATGCTGCCAGTACCTCGAGGAGTTAAAACCTGAATCGCCAATAGACATGCAGAGTATTCTAATACACTTACACACATTATTAGCTTTCACAGCTACAAATACTTGGGCGTTAACTCGGCTAAAAAACTTTGAGAAACTCAGAGGTGGAATGACACAATTGTGTGCGAATGTTATGGGATCACTTTTTCACAGAGGCTATTACTTAATTCTGAAGGTAATATTTACTTACTATATAGATTCTGAATATGTATACAATAACTTGTTTAGCAATTTACTCTGATTCACTTGAAAAGTCAAAAAAGATTTTTATAAAAACTGCACATCTATTTTCGTCTTGTGGGATATTTTATTGGCTTAAAGTAATACTTAATTAGGTTTATGCTAATACTAGGAACTTACCCTCGCTCCTCTTGGGTTCATCCCTGCTTACGTTATTACATGTAGTATAGATTTCTCAGAGATTAGATGTTTTCCTGCAGTAAAAAGTGTTCTATAAGATGACCCGGATAACCAGCTATCATCATACCAAATTTCATCAAAATACCTTTAGTAGTTTTTCCATAATGCGGTCACAGACACACAGACAGACAGACAAAAATACAAAAAAACTATAGGTTTATATAGAATAAGATTTTCCAAAAAATGTTTAATGTACAGATTAGGCTTAGTTACAATTGTATTATATGTATAGACAGATGACACTTAAAATATCTAACAGTTCAGTCCTAAAATGTTTCATATTAACTATTTATGAGCTAATGTCAGTTTGATAAATAAAAAAAAATATATAAATATGTATATTATTTTTGTAGTCTCTTCTCCTTCGTGGGCTTTGCCGTGAGAAAGTGAGCCTCAAAAATATATCATTAACAGCAATAGTGACGCTGGCTTTACGTCCACTTGTATCAGCTCAGTTCTCTGAGAAGCTATTAACAATGTACATTATACAGATATTATCTGTGCCCACACTTGTCTTCCACATGCAGCAAATATCACCCGAGGTAAGTTTCTTATTTATGTATAGTTTTGGTAAAATAAACAATAGTAATTATTATAAACTAGCGACTTACTCTTGCTTCGCTCTAGTGCGTCCCTAGGTACGTTTTAATTTTTTCGAGCAGAACCCTAACTTAAAAAAAAAATAAAAGTAGCATAAAGTTACTCCTTATAACATCAGCTATCTACCAGTGAAAGTCCCGTCAAAATCAGTCCAGCCGTTTCGGAGATTAGCCGTATCAAACAGACAGACAGACGAAAATTTTAAAAATTGTTTTTTTCTTGTTAATCCTGTATGTACTTTCATATGCCATTAGTAAAAAGCTGTTATTTCGATATTACAAACAGACACTTTAATTTTATTTATCTGTATAAATTATAAATTTACTGACTATAAAAATAGTTATCATCTTTAAATTAAGTACTTATTATTAAATTTATTTTAAGCTAATTTTACACACTGTTATTATAATAATTAGGAATGAAGTGTTCTCCTATACACTATATTAGTATTACATATTTAATTTATTTAGGTATGCTCTAGATATATATTATGTATAACTAACTGTTGGAGATTCAAATAAATAAATAAATACATTTGAATCAAAGGTTTATTAAAGTATGACAGAAAATTATTACTGTTTAAATTGAACTATATGTTTTTTTTAATCTGCGTTTTAGTATAGTCTTTGCCACCATTACAATAATATGCCTCTACACATTACTACAATTGTGTTAAAATCCACATAGTAGGTAATTTTCAAACAAAATATCAAACTATGATTATTTAAAAATAGCAATTTTAATGGCAAACGGTTTCGAAGTCAAAGCATTATAGTGCAAATTCGTGGCGAGATATCCTATATATATTCCTGTCAACCCTAAAGCCGTATCCCGACAGTCATATAAAGTTAGTATGACATTCGGGAGCGCCCCCCCCCCCCCCCCACGTCTCACTTCGCGCGCTCCTCACGAATGCCGTGCCCAACCTCAAAATATAATAAAAAATGTGTACAATACTATTTTTTTTGGGGTTCCGTATAAAAAAAAACAAAAAAAGGAACCCTTATAGGATCACTTAGTTGTCCGTCTGTCTGTCTGAAAAATACGGTCACTTATACCACTTATTTTGACACTCTTTATGAGAACAAAACCTATAATAGGGTAGGTACTTCCCGTTATTCATCCGAAATTCGAAAAGTAGTTATATTACAAATTTTTTTTGTAATTATAAGCTTATTTTAATATGCTGCGGAACCCTCGGTTTGCGAGTCAGACTCGCACTTGTCTGAATTTTTTTCTTTGTTGCGGCTATACTGCTGTACACAGTGATACTATCACTTCGACCATTTCTGGGCTATATGTACAATACTATGTTCACAGTCAATAGCAGCCTTCAGATCTCACGCAATGTTCGACAAATGCATCGAGTTCCTTAGTGCAGACCAGAATATGCGTATTGTATTCAATACACTGGAAGGCAACTATGCTTTATGTCTTCTAGCAAATTTAATACAACTGGCCTATTCTGAGAGGGATTATGCTAACCCGGGCACATATTACCCTACTTTTGTGGTAAGTTATTATATATTGATACATATAGTGTTATATTCAGCCCTTTTTGACGTCCCACTGCTGAGCGCCGGCCTTATACACTATCATAAAATAATTACTCAAAAACGTTATTCATATATATATATATATATATATATATATATATATATATATTTGACTTTATAGAGCCCCGCCTGCGTTCAAATGTCTTTAAACCCTTTTGTTGATCCGATCGCTACCAAACTTCACAGGCTAACTGAAGATTGCCTTAAAGTTGGATCAAAATCGCTCCAACCGTTTTGGAGTTCATAGGGAACACACATCCACGTCGATTTTTATATACATATATAATAGATTATGTCCTTAAATTGTCATTCATATAATATTTTCTTATAATTCCACAGCTTGTCGTAACCCGCTTTTTGGATAGTTGCCAACAATATGTAGTATGTAAGAAGGGGAACTTAAGCAACTGGCATCCCGTACTGGGCTGGTTTTCCCAAAGTTTCGACGCCTATTTACCCCCGGCCATGGGGAATTTGAGGACACAGTTATCTTTGTTATGGGGAGTGCAGTTATTGAAGAAGTTATTGGGGAATCCTTTGAAGGAAATGTTAGATGCGGGGATTTCTGGAGAAGAGGGAGCGGGACCCTCGCAACCCTCGACCCCTGTGCAGAGCAATAACCCCGCCTCGTTCATTCGACGCGCTATCGAGGCCAGGACTAATAGGTGAGATTTTTATTAACTAGTTTTAATGCAATGGTATCTGTGGTGTTTTTGTAAAAGATACAGCTAAATTGTACTCCTCGTTTTTGATGTTGGTCAATTATATATATAAGTTGAAGATGGTAGGATCTATTTATTTATTAGGGTTCTGTACCCGAAGGGTGCTAACGGAACCCTATTACTAAGCCTCCGCTGTCCGTCCATTCGTCTGTCTGTCAGAAGGCTATATCTCATTAACCGTAATAGGTAGAGAGTCGGAATTTTCTCAGAGTATGTATTTCTATTGCTGCTTTAATAACAAATAATAAAAATAAAAACACAAAAATACAAGAAACATTTTTTTAACGTTCGTAATCGATCATCCAAGTTAATATACTACATACATAGAGTAAAAGTTATATTAATAAAAAGTACACGTACGATGGCACGGAATCTGTAGTGTTCGAATTTGACTCTCACTTGACCGATATTTTAATAGGAACACCAACAGTATACATAATCATTTAGATAGATATATTATTACAAAGTATTGGTCTTCACTTGTATACAATCACAAATTTTCACAATTTGTTGTTGTCAGGATATTTATCTTATTTCATTTATTTTGTTTTTAGAGCAAATTCCAGTAAAAATTTTAGAAAACTAGGATCCCCGGACTGTACTAAAGTGGCTCTCATATGCTCCATGTACCACACGGCGTTGCAGACCATGTCACAAGTCAAGCTGGATATATTGACAGGTATGTATAAACCATAAAGGAGTCCAACCTCCATAAGGTATCATATGAATATTATGTATGTATTCAGCCCTTTTTAACGTCCCACTGCTGGGCACGGGCCTCCCTTCAATACGAGGGGGATCAGGCCATAGTCCACCACGCTGGACAAGTGCGGATTGGCGGACTTCACATGTCTTTCGAAAACTTTCATATGAATATAAATATATATAAATATATTGTGACATTAACACATAGAACCGTCTAGTTCCATGGTAAGCTGCGAGGCTTGTGTTATGGATACCAGTTAGTTTATACACTACACATATATAACTTTAAATACATACGTATTATAAATATAAACACCCATGACTGAAGTACAAACATTCGTGCTCATCACACAAATAAATGCCCCCAGCGTACGTTTATGGAACTATAGCTCAAAAAAATTTGCGGACGGATTTTTTATATGACGACAGCGGTCGCGGATTCGAGTCCCGCTGGGGGCATTCAATTGCGTCGTGAGCACGAACATGTCATGGGTAACAAGTCATGGGTGTTTATATTTATAATATGTATTTAAAGTTATATACATATGTGTCAACTATCTGGTATCCATAACACAAGCCTCGTAGCTTACCATGGAACTAGATGGTGCTGTGTGTTAATGTCTCAACATATTTTAGTTTATGTGTATCCTCATGATGTTATCTATATTATTGCTAAATTTTATCGATATCATTTCAGCAGTTTAAGTGTGAAATGGTATTAAACAGATAGACATATTTACTTTTATAAATATAATATTAGTATGTATTATTTCCAGGTCTCTGCAACCAAGATGAAATACTTCATTCGCTATGGCAATTTCTATGCACGTTGGGACCAAATAGCGGTTTGAAGTCGTTTTTGGACCTCTTAGCGCTGAACACCAAGGCGTCCGCGCCGGAGTTCCAGATGTTGATTTTATTCTCGGATTGTATGACGCATTATGTCACGTTAGTATTTTTAGATATATAAAAATTATTATTTTTTTTATGAAAAACTAGCTTGTTTATAGTAACATGGATATAGTTTTTTTTTCTTTTTTTTTTTTAAGTATTAAAACCTTCTGTGGACCTTAAGAGGCCTATTACATTTTGACTGTGATTTTTCAATTTAATGCCCATTTTTGAAGTTCTTATTCAGAGAAACTGAAACTCTTCGACGATTTTGACTTATTGTTTGATGGAGAATAATTATTAATATAGTTCATAGCGGCCTCGCTTTTCGCAAATTTTCATTATTAATTGAAATAAAGCCAAAATTCTGAAGCAAGTTTTTAATAAAATGCGCGACGACACTTTTTCAAGCTCATGGATTGAAATACTATTACTAAACAAACGAAATAAAAATACATAATAATATCTCGTATATAGTGGTTGAGCTTATAGCGGCCTCGAAATTTGAAAATATGTATTGGATTTCTACAAAAAAATCCTTTTTGAAATCTTAAAAACGACTAAAAACGTTCAGAATTAGCTTTAAATATATCCTTACAGCATTAATATTATTAAGTAAAATTTATATCAGAATATACATCAATTCAAAAGAAACGTAATAACATACTTTTTTTTAAAGTAATTTATTATAAAACTTTACATAGAAGTAATTACAACTGCAGAAAATACTAGAAACACCGATGCGCCGGACGCTCGAACTCAATACTATAATCGACGATTACGATTAATCGTGAAATGTCGATAATTGTCGATTACGATTAATCTTAATCGATTCATCACTAATTTGAACGAAGTTCCTTATCGCGCGTTGTGAAAGGGGGCTGGTTGTAACTACACTTTGCTCCGGTGTGTACCAGGCTCGCATCACTAAACAAGAGGTTAATATATGTATATACATTATTGTCACACTACGTACTTGTTTGTTACTAAGTATCAGATATTTGGGTAATACTAGCGTTTCGGTATGTACTAGATTCACATCGCTATACAAGAGGTATATGTATTTGGTAATAATAAAAAAAAAAAAACATATATACGGTCGAATTGAGAACCTCCTCCTTTTTTTGGAAGTTGGTTAAAAAATATTATTATAACTTAAAAAAAAAAATTATTAGAAATCCTTCACTAATTTTATTTAGATTTTAAGTTTTTTTTTTTAAATAATTAGAAAATTTTATGGATTTTCTTTAGCTTTAGTTGGTAATACATTATTTGAGATTCGAATTCAAACAGTATTTTAGATGATATTGTAACTTTCGTTCAGTGTCTCTCAATAATGACGTGATAGTTAAATCCGTTAATCCCATTATCCCATAATAATAAATATTTTAAATGCGAAAGTTTCGATCGATGTTGTTGTTTCTCAATCACGACAGAATGGCTGAACGGATCTGGATGAAATTTGGCACAGAGATATATAGTCTGGAATAATACATAGGTTACTTTTTATTCTGGAAAAATGTATGTTTACCGTAGGATAGATTTGTTTTTATTTATCACTAGGGACGAACCAAGGGTGAAGTCATTACTCATTAGTAACTTCATAAATAACAAATACACGGATTTATTATCAGCGATCATTATAATATATTAGATTATACATAATATTTAATAAAAATCTTATTCTCTACATAATACTATTTATTGCTATGTAAAATATTGTGTTGCTTTATTTCAGAATATTGGACGATATGGAAATGTATGAAAAGCAGGATCCGTTCAAGTTGCAAGATTTTGTTAACATGTCGCTGTTTCTCAACATGTTTATATACAAATCCATCATAGGACAATTATTTGGTATGCTCTATAAAGATATATTTTTAATAATTATAACATTTTGGCTGAATTTCTTAGATTTAACACCGCACAATAGGTAAAATAATATATTAAAATTATGTCAATTAACTTACCACCAAAACCCGCGGCTACATCCGCAATCAATCTACAAAGAAAACCTCTCTGGCTTTATGTTATACAGCGATTCATCCTCGCTTCGCTCGGTTTCGTCGCTATGTATTTATATATTATTTTTCATACAAAAATATTAAAATTGCGATTAAAAATGGGGTGGGGGTAGGAGGGTGAAAAATATTTTACGACCTATTCTTATACTTACTAAATATACAAAAAAATACCTTAATATCGGTCGAGCAGTTTCGGAGGAGTGCGACGACAAACACCGTGACAAAAGATATTTATATATCTATATCTATACATATAATAAAACTGTGTAGGTCGAATGTCTGTACATAGAAAAAAATGCTAAAAATCGAGTTAGGGGGATGTAAAAAGAGAAATAGAACAAATCTAGATTTTTTCATTTTTTTTTGTTTTTCTGTTTGTCTATTTGTACGGGCTAATCTCCGAAACTGCTGGATCGATTAAAATGAAATTTTGTATGGTGATACCTTATATCCCCGGTCAACATCTTACATACTTTCCATTCCGGAAAATTAAAGAGTTCCCGTGGGATAGTTAAAAAACTATAATGACTTATACAGCTTAGTACACAAAAACTATCGATTGGATTATAAATATAATGAAAGTTTACAATGATATAGTTCATACATGAGATTAACAAATAGGCCACTTTTTATTCCGGAAAAATGTACGATTCCCGTGGGATAGACATACTAGTTAGATAAATAAATTATAATACAATTTCAGATTTGAAAACTATACAAAGCAACGAAGTGTTTTCATCGCTGCATACATTGCTGCTGGCGTTGTACCGACGCGACTGCCGCCGCGCTTTCGCGCCGCCGCAGCACTGGCTCGTGCGGGACATACGCGACTCTCAATTCATGGCCGACCTGGAGAAGGGCAAGAAGCCGCAGCAGGTGAGCTTTTTTTAGGGTTCCGTACCTGAAGGGTTCCGAACCCTTCAGTACGGCTAAAGCTCCGCTGTTCGTTTGTGTGTCCGTCCGTCTGTCTTTCAACGGGCTGTATCTCATTAAGCGTATTAAATAGAGAGTTGACGTTTTCACAGTGTGTATTTCTATTGCCGCTTTAACAACGAATAATAAAATACCAAGATGGCGAATTTCAAAATAGCCATTATGCAAAAACAAAATCGATTATGGTACGGAATTAAGGGTTTTTTTTCACTACAAACTAATCTAAACTTGTCCACGCCGACGACACATTTGATTCAGTCTGTAGTGATCCTACTTGCTGTGCCAGCAGTCGTGGGTTCTTATTTGTGGGGGTATTTATTTGTGTGATGAGCACGAACGTTTGTACTCAAGTCATGGGTGTTTATATTTATAATATGTATGTATTTAAAGTTATATATGTGTAGTGTATCAACTACCTGGCATCCATAACGCAAGCCTCTTAGCTTAACATAGAACTAGATGGTGCTGGGTGTCAATAAAAAGTTCCCAATATGTTTATTATTTGTTAAGACTTTCTTTTTTTTGGCGTTAAATAATGCATTGACGCATAACACTTGTACAAGAGGTCAGAGCTTTGAAAAAGAAATCATAAACATAATACGCAATTCCCTCTAACCTTTTATGTTATTGTAATATTATTATCTATACTACTATTATAAAGCTCGAGAGTTTGTTTGTTTGTTTGTTTGGTTGCACGCGCTAATCTCAGGAAATACTGAACCGATTTGAAAATTTTTTTTTGCATTTGATAGCCCATTAACTGAGGAAGGCTATAGACTATACATCATCCCGGAAAAGTGTACAGGTCCTGTGGGGTACATTTATTTTTGTCTAGGGACGAACCCGAACCGAAGCGAGGGTGAGTCTTTAATATTTTTACATTATACATTTATGTTTATCTTCTGTCAAGTGAAATAATATATCAACTGAATACCTTTCATTACCGCTTCTCAAGACCAGTTAGTAACCTGTGGTCAACGATGCTGGTGTCATGATTATATACTTAATCTATACTAATATTATAAAGCTGAAGAGTTTGTTTGTTTGTTTGTTTGGTTGAACGCGCTAATCTCAGAAACTACTGATCCGATTTGAAAAATTCTTTTTGCATTTGATAGCCCGTTAACTGAGGAAGGTTATAGGCTATATATCATCCCGGAAAAGTGTACGGGTCCCGTGGGAGAGAATTGTTTTTGTCTAGCGACGAACCCGAAGCGAAGCGAGGGTGAGTCGCTAGTTATATATAAATAAAAAAAATATCCGTAAATGTATTTAAAATATTTGGTGAGTTACAAGCTACTACTAAAGTCGCGAATGATTTTTTCAAACTATAACATAGGATTCTCACTGTTTTCTGACTTGAAAGATCAAGGTCATACAAAAGTACAACTTTTTGTATGAACCTGGATCTCTTCCTTTTTTTTTATCCTGTTAAAGATTGGTTTTAACCCGTTCCATATTTTCCTGTTCACTTCCATTTCCTTATAAATTTAAAAATATGTCCACTTTCACGAATAGAATAAATACTTTAAAAATATTTATATAGTCTGTTTAGTTTTTAGTCAAAAAGTACTTTTTTAGATTTTTTCTATATTTAACAATCTGTGTTGTCATCAGGTACTTGTACAGAAGACTCCACATATGATCGCGCACGGCGAACGCGTCAGATTGTTCAGACGAGCTGTTGCAGATGAAAAGGTACTTATTTTTTTTTATTGATGTAAAACATCTAATGCGGCGGGTAAAAGCGGCTGTTAGAGTGGCGTCATATATTTGTCACATGATGGTGTTATTATGTCATATTGATTGCTTTTAAAAACCATCCTATCATGGATATTTAATATTTTTCTTTAAAAAAAATCTGAATATTTTGTTTTTAATTATACCATATTTACTGCCTTTAAAAACCGTCTTCTCATGAATATTTTCTATAAAAAATAGTTTCGATGTTTCACATCTGCCAGGCGTCTCGTGACACGTCTCGTTAAACAATTTATCGTTAATGGCTGTCATGTACATTAAAAAAAAACTGAATTAAAAAAAAAAAAAATTATTTTAAATGTCAAATTGCGTAGATGTATTAATATATTATTGCATAAAAGAGCGATTCCAATGGTTACGTACTTGCTTTACCCGTTGAAGCGGGTTCAAATCCTCAGATATTTTAGTGCGAATCGTTTTCGACATAATTACCATTTGTAAGACAAATGGTAATTATGTGAAGGAAAACAAAGTGAAGAAATCTACATGTCTGAGACAACCTAGCGAGTTTTCCAAAGACATGTGAATTCCAACCAGCGTGGTGTACTATGGTTTGATACTCCTTTATGTAATGATGACGATACAAGACTTAAACGCGTGAATTCGTTAGTGGCTAAATACCTTATTCCCGACGTTTCGACTGGGTTGCACCAGTTTTGGTCACGGGCAGTCTGCCCTTATAGTTATGGAATGCGAAAATTTAAAACGTTATATGATACCTTCTAAATAATACTATCTTTTCGGATTATTTCGCGGATTTATTTTGATTTTATTAAAATAGTGGGTAGGCACTGTCTGTAACAAGTATATAAGGCCTTTAAGACGTCTAAAACCTTAGTCTCTCCCGTCACCCGTGAATCAAAAATCAAAATAAACCCGCGAAATGATCCGAAAAGATAGTTTTATTTAAAAAGTCAAATATTTGCGTAAATCTAAAAAAGTATTACATTATCCCTCTTTTTATTGAAGGGAGGCCAGCGCCCAATAGTAGGATGTAAAAAAAAGGTCTAAAAGCATACATATAAATGTATCTATATATGTATATGATATATATATATATATATATATATATATATATATATATATATATATATATATATATATATATATATATATATATATATATATATAATTCCCAGGTAGTACTAGGTCTAACAGAGCGCGCGTGCGGCGGCCGCTCCACGCTGGTGACAGTACGCCGCAACCGCCTGGTGGAGGACGGCTACCGGCAGCTGGCGGCGTTGCCGAGCCGGGCGCTGCGCGGGGTGGTGCGGGTTCGATTTATCAACGAGCAGGGGCTGGATGAGGCGGGGATTGACCAGGATGGGGTGTTTAAAGGTGAATCTACTGGGTTGAGACATTAACACATTTAGTTGCATAGTAAGCTGCGAGGCTTGTGTTATGGATATCAAATAGGTGATACGCTACACGTATATAACTTTAACTACGTATAATAAATATAAATACCCATGACGTTAAAGTTGGTTAAAGACTAATTCCTAAGGCAACTTAAACCAAGTATCACAGATGTCTAAAAGAAAACTTTATGGATGTAGCCGTCTGCGCCGTAGTAAGAGTTAGGTTCATCAATGATCAGGAATTAGATATTGCTGGAACTAATCAAAATAAGGTTTTGAAACCCTTTAACGGTTTTTTTTTTGTATCCAGTCCATAAGTATTATAAATAGAAATCCTTGCTTTATATAGAAGCGCAGAAAACGCAAAGATGAATCTACACTAATGTTGTAAAACTGGGGTTTTTTTATATGTACGCGTTTATCATTAAATCTATCGATTAAATATCAAACCAACATTTACGATTCTTAAGAACAATTATAAATATACAACGTAAACGGAGAAGCAGGCTTAAACTAGTGCTGTAGGAATTTACAAAGAAATTTATAGTCAACATTCCATTAATATAAAAAATCATAAAAATATTTAATCGAAATCAAATTCATAGCTTTGTATTACACCAGTAGATATTATTAATTCTTTTTATAATTTACAGAGTTTCTGGAGGAAACCATCAAACGAGTGTTCGA
This sequence comes from Argynnis bischoffii washingtonia, assembly GCA_033884665.1. Classification (NCBI taxonomy): domain Eukaryota; kingdom Metazoa; phylum Arthropoda; class Insecta; order Lepidoptera; family Nymphalidae; genus Argynnis; species Argynnis bischoffii. The sequence continues at coordinate 4,007,643 of CM066616.1, read as the reverse complement.
CCCGTCACTCAACTTGTTCCGCGTGACGAGTGAGGAGAGGCTGTACCCTTCACCGACTTCATGCCTACAGGAGAACCATTTACAGCTGTTCGAGTTCATCGGACGGATGCTTGGGAAAGCTGTTTATGAAGTATGTTTATTTTTTAGGTTGCTTCCCCATACACAACTTTCACCCCATTAAGGGATGATTTCTAGGATAAAAACTATCCTATGTCCTTCCCAGAGTCTCAAACTATCTTTTTACTAATCATCTAAATCGGTTCAATAGTTTCGGAGTGTATTCAATACAAACAAACAAACAAAAAAAAATACAATTTTTTCCTCTTTATAATATAAAATTAGATTACACGTGATGTTATATTTTTTTTTAAACTTTAGTAAATGTACTTACGCATACCATCTGCATACATAATTTCAACAAAACATACATTATTTCATAAGCTATATGTATATGTATTCAGTCCTTTTTAACGTCCAACTGTTGGGCACGGGACTGACTTCATTACGAGGGGGATCAGGCCTGAGACCACCACGCTGGCCAAGTGCGGGTTGGCGGACTATACATGTCTTTTAAAAACTTGCTAAATTCTCTCAAGACATGCAGGTTTCCTCACGATGTTTTCCTCCACCGTAAGGCAAGTGGTAATCATGTTGGAAATGATTCGCACATGAAAATATTAGAGGTGCGAGACCCGGGATTTGAACCCGCTTCACTCGGTTTCCCAAGCAAGCGCGTTACCACTGGGCTACCACTGCCCACACTATAGTTTAATATATGGGGTACAAATACACTCGTATTGATAACATACATGGATGATAACTGTTATCAAAGAAATTGGAATAATTATAAATTAATTTAATTTTGAACTCATTATATAATTTTAGTTTGTTTTGATATTTTGATTAAAATCGATTTAGTTATATATTTTACCGTATTTTATTACTATATTTTTTATAAACATTAATAAAAAATTCATTCAAATGCCATGTATTAAAATTTATTACAACTAATTTTTCTTTTTCCTGATATTATCTCACTATCTATAAAAGCGAACCTGCGGCCAATAGCTGTCTTCTATTCCAATTTGAATTTATAAATTGAATGTAAGAAAATTATATTATTATAATGGAATGTAAAATAATTATAAATATCTATCTTCACGTATTAAATCTCTGTCGCGTCTTTTCGCTAATTTTAGCTGACTAGTAAAGTAACATTCAGTCCACTCTCTATGTCTATGGTTGTCATTAACCAAAAAAAAGGTTTTATATTACCTTGCTGTGCCAGCGCTCGCGGGTTCGAGTCCCGCTAGAGGCATTCATTTGTGTGATAAGCACGAATGTTTGTACTCCAGACATGGGTGTTTAATGTTATATTTATAATATGTATGTATTTAAAGTTATATATGTGTAGTGTATCAACTATCTGGTATCCATAACACAAGCCTCGTAGCTTACCATGGAACTAGATGGTGCTGTGTGTTAATGTCACAACATATTTTTTATTTGCTGTAGGGTATCGTAGTGGACGTCCCATTCGCCTCGTTCTTCCTCAGCCAAGTGTTGGGGCAGACGCAGCAGGCGCTGTACAGCTGGATCGACGAGCTGCCGTCCCTGGACCGCGACTTATACCGCAGTCTCACTTATATTAAGCATTTTCAGGTATTTTTGGGTTACATGTACAAAATATTATGTGTATTTATTATTATTTTATGTATTTATAAGGTTCTGTACCCGAACCAACCAACCAACCAAAGGCACTCAATTACTAAGCCTCCGTTGTTAGTCCGTCTGTCTGTCAGAGGGCTGTATCTCATGAACCATAATAGGTAGAGAGATGAAATTTTCACAGAGTATGTATTTCTATTGTCACTATAACTATGAATAACTAGCGACTCATCCTCGCTTTGCTCGGATTCGTCCCTAGCTTGCTTCGCAATATAAGCTTTCATCCCCATTTTCACTCCCTTAAGGGATTATTTTCAGGATAAAAAGTATTCTATGTCCTCCCCGGGGTCTCAAACTATCTTCTTACCAAATTTCATCTAAATAAGCTTAGTAGATCAAGAGATTACCCCTACAACCTCACAAACTTTACCTCTTTATAATATTAGTATAGATAAAAAATCAAGATGGTGAATTTTAAAATAGCCAACATGAAAATTAAAGATAAAGCTACATATTTTTGTATGGAACCCTTGTGTCCGAGTCAGACTCTTATTTGATTTTAATTTTTATTATAGTGTATCAAAAATTTTGAAGAAATTATCTACTTTAAATTAATTTTAAATGTTTTTCCAGGGTGATATTTCCAGCTTAGAACTCACTTTCTCCGTGGATGAAGAGAGATTGGGTGAGATTGTGACTCACGAACTGGTACCAGGTGGTAAAGCTATACCTGTCACTAATGAAAATAAGTAAGTTTTATGTTTTGATAACATTTTATCTAACCTATTTCGTCTCTGTTTTAACCGATTAGAAAAGGAGGTATTCGATTCTGATGTAATTGTCAACCGACTTACAAAAAAGGTGGTTCTCAATTCGGTTGTTTTTTTTGTGAGTTTTTATAATGTAATATATTCGTTAAAACCAATTGTTGTGATTCTATTATTAATTAAAAAAGGTTTATACTTTAAGAGTGATCTCATATAAATAAATAAAAATCGTCTCTATGGCTGGAATAATTAATAGTTTTTTGATTTTAAAGTCAGGGCAGGGCACCTTTTAATCTATACTAATATTATTAAGAGAAAAAAAACCACCGAATCGATTAAGATGAAATTAGTTATGAAGATAGTTTGGAGACCCTGGGAAGGATATAGGATAGTTTTTATCCCGGAAATCATCCCTTAACGGGTGGGATTAATGTATGTGTGTATTTTAAATAATAATTGTAGCTTAAATGTTTGTTTTTTAGAAGACAAGGAATCTATACTAATATTATAAAGCTGAAGAGTTTGTTTGTTTGGTTGAACGCACTAATCTCAGGAACTACTGGTTGGAATTGAAAAATTCTTTTTGTGTTGGATAGTCCATTTATTGAGGAAGGCTTTAGGCTATATAACATTACGCTACGACCAATAGGAGCGGAGTATAAATGAAAAATGTTGCAAAAACGGGGAAAAATGATTCCTCTTGAGAGATTTCGTTGCGTGCGCTACGTAAACGGTTAAAGTTACATAAAAATCATGTATAACGGAATTGTTCCCCTTTAAAAGTTCTAAAAAAAAGTCCGCGACAACATATGTCTATCTTTTAAGGTAGACTCAATATAACCCGTTTTATGGTAACCAAATTTGTTCTGAAATAATGCATTACTTCCGAAGGTGTTTTTATAAACATGATATTAATCCTTATCCAAATAAATATATATTCATCACAAGTATTTAATTTTGAACAAAATCACTCTTGACATCATTTGATTTAAATGAATATCTTAGGAGATATCATAGTTGTAAAATATAAATATTTTACGCGGACTATGCGTGAGCGCGCTCTCAGCCCGATGCAAGGCGAGGGCGGGGCGGGTCGTGAGGGGGGAGGGCGCTGACCGGCGCGCCGGTAGCTCTGCGAGCAAAGTCACTATTCCACGCGGACGAAGTCGCGGGCAAAAGCTAGTATTTATATATGAGATCTTCTTTATCTTGAATGTATTCTATATGTATTTCATTATTTTTTTTTATTTTTAGGATAAATTATATACATCTGATGGCGCACTTCCGAATGCATACTCAAATTAAAGATCAGACCAACGCCTTCATTAAGGGATTCAGAACTATTATTAATCCAGAATGGCTTTCGCTGTTTTCCACGCCTGAGGTAAATTTATACTAATATTATAAACTCTTCAGTTTGTTTGTTTGTTTGTTTGGTTGAACGCGCTAATCTCAGAAACTACTAATCCGATTTGAAAAATTCTTTTTGCATTAGATAGCCCGTTAACTGAGGAAGGCTATAAGCTATATATCATCCCGGAAAAATGTACGGTTCCCGTAGGATAAATTTGTTTTTGTCATGGGTGAGTCGCTAGTTATTTATATTTAACCATTTGAAATATTTTTTACTGTCGATATTAAATCAATGCGATACCTAAAATATATGATTTTTGAAACCTTTTTCTGTCCGTTATTAAGACAAAAAACCATTGAAAGATATTTTCTGGATAGTTTTATTTTTCAAAAAATGTACCTTTTTTAGAGATTTTTGCATTATTCAAGAAAATTACTTTAGTTTCATATACAAACTAAATACTCACAGAAGGAAAATATACAGTTAAAACAAAATTTACCTTGATCAATTATTATTCTCATAATAAATTAAATTTTAGACGCAGTTCTTTGCAAGACTAAGGTTGATCGGATATTCGATAATCAACCTTATTCGCTAGCGGTTACAGTGTATTATCGCATGGGATTTTTTTTTCACTCAAACCTTCACAATTATCAACAAATAACGATACGTTTGGCTCAGTTTGTAGTGATTCTACTTGCTGTGGCAGCGGTCGTGGATTCGAGTCACGCTGGGGTATTAATTTGTGTGATGAGCACGAATGTTTGTACCTCAGTCATGGGTGTTTATATTTATAATATTTATGTATTTAAAGTTACATATGTATAGCGTATCAACTACTTGGTATCCATAACACAGGCCTCGTAGCTCACCATGGAACTAAATGGTGCTGTGTCTTAATGTCCCAACATATTTATTATTATTTATTTATTAATCTCTCGCACCCGTCGACCCCGGCAGCTGCAGCGGCTGATCAGCGGCGACAACGTACCACTGGACCTGCGCGACCTGCGCCGCCACACGCAGTACTACGGCGGCTTCCACGACTCACACCGCGTCGTGTGCTGGTTGTGGGATGTGCTGCAGAGGGACTTCACCGAGCACGAGCGCGCCATGTTCCTTAAGGTATGACTCCTGCATGCTTCTGTAACCCTGGTAGCGATGTTCCTCATAGTACAGCTCCTAATTGCTTCTGTCGTCCTGGTAGAGAGTAGGCATGGAAAAGATTGCTACTTTTAATTCATTTTCATTTGATGAAATTACGTATATTTTTCACCTGCTACTTTTCACAGGCAATGATTTTTAATTTCGACTATTAAATTTAGCGCTACAAGTGAAATTTCATTACTGTCAACTATTGTTATTTTCATAATTCATTTCATTTTGTGATTTGTAATAAATTGTGAGATGCTACAAATTCAAATTAATAAGGAAATCTAAACTTTATTCCCCTGGACTTAAAGTTTATTTTAAAAGGTCAAGAAGTCATAGTTCTACGGTATATTATTGTACAAGTAAGTGGCCGTTGGTAATTGGTATAATGACGCATCAACAACATATATTTTTCTCTTTCTATCTCGCCCACATGCCCATTTCATGCCTACTCGCTCGCTCTCTAATTAGCAATAACGACGATTTCATTCTACGATGAAATCCGAACACGATCTGAGATTTCATCGAGTGTGATTTTTCAGCAGCAGTCAATGAAAACTTAAGTAGCAGGTGCGACGTATGAAAACGCATTTCATGTGAATTTTCACTTGCTACTCATGAAATGTTCCATGCCTAGTAGAGAGATTCTTATGGCCACACTTGTAACTTGTTTCTGTTGCCCTGGTAACGCGAGTCACGCGAGGTCCTCATAGTATACGTCTTACTTGACGACACGTTTGGCTCAGTTTGTAGTGACCCTACTTACAGTGCCAGCGGTTGCGGGTTCGTGTCCCACTGGGGGCATGCATTTGTGTGATGAGCACAGATGTTTGTACACCAGTCATAGGTGTTTATATTTATAATATGTATATATTTAAAGTTATATATGTGTAGTGTATCAACTATCTGGTATCCATAACACAAGCCTCGCAGCTTACCATGGAACTAGATGATGCTGTGTGTTAATGTCCCAACATACTTATTTATTTATTCTGTCATCCTGGTATCGCGCTACACAAGGACTTCATGTTACTCAAGGTGCGGTTCCTGCTTGCTTCAGTAACCCTGGTAGCGAGACTATCCCTCTTAGATAAATGATACTTTATTGCAGACACTAAAGAAGAGAGACTTCTATGAAAAAAAAAACAAAAAAAGGCATGCAAAGGCAGTCTTATTGATATAAGCAACCCTTACACACAAGTTTTGGTGAAAGTATGCGTGGAACCGTAGACAAGACGGTACAATTAAGACCTCTTGGTTAATTTCTAAGAAATCAATTATTAACTGGACTGGAAATTGTGAACTGGTGACTCTCGACAGGTTAATACTAAATACAAGTATGATAAACTACGTTTATATACATAAATATGTACATATGTACATTAGACAAATATATATATAAAGATAAACGTAAAAAAAAATTTTTTTGGGTCAGGAACTTTCTCAGGCGTATACATAATAATCCACCAGAGTTTTATCACAATCGGATCAATGCTTTAGGAAGGAACAACGATAAACATACGAATATTCATTTTTATGTATATAGATTAAAAACTTGTCCTGTAGTTTGTGACGTCGTGCTCCAAGCCTCCAGTTCTCGGGTTCGCACACCTCAAGCCGCCATTTTCCATCCGTTGCGTCGAAGTGGGCGACGATGAAGACACTGGCGATACTATAGGTGAGAATAACGTTTTAAGTATCTCGAGCTTTCTTTAACTTAAATAAGTGACATTTTAAATAAAACTATCTTTCTGGATTTTTTCGCGGATTTATTTTGATTTTTGGTTCCCGACGTTTCGAATGTTTTACAGCAATCATGGTCACGAGAGAGAAAGGTTTTAGACGCTTCAAAGGGATATATATATGTATGTATAGTTGTTAGAGACAGCTCACCCAGGGAAAAAAAAATGAATTAAAAAATGGTACCAAAGTGCCTTACAATATTTGTTTATTTTAATTCTAAACATTTTAAAATTTATATTGAATTATATCATTCTAAATATTCGTTTAAATCTAAGAAAGTATTAAATAACCGAGTTAAATCTTATCCTACTAAAATTATAAATGGGAAATTTTGAGAAAATAATTGTCTGGAATTTTGAATATGTGTTCATGGATGCATGTGTGTAACTCTATAACGCAAAAACTACTGAACATTTTTTAAATGAAAACTTCTATGGGCAGGTTTGGATGGGTAATAAATTCATGTAAGTCGTCATCGACATGGTCACGTGACGTGTTAACACTAACACTCAGAGTGCCGATAGATGTCAAAACTTTAATTTAAGATCAAACAATTAATTTGAATATCCAAAAATAACAAATGTTTGTTTATAGTTTTAAGTTCTTTCGCAACATGACTTAAGGTTTCTCATGCCTTCTTCAAAATTTAAAATCATATGTATACGATGCAAACCTACAAGCAGAGGCTATCAATATTACAATTTCTATTATATTAGCGACTCACCCTCGCTTCGGGTTCGTCCCTAGACAAAAACACATCAATCCCACGGGAATCGTATATTTTTCCGGGATAATATATAACCTATAGACTTCCTCAGTTAACGGGCTATCCAGTGCAAAAAGAATTTTTCAAATTGGATTAGTAGTTCCTGAGATTCGCGCGATCAACCAAACAAACAAACAAACTCTTCAGCTTCATAATATTAGTATAGATTACCTTGGTAATATTTATTTTATCATTTATTACAGGTAGTGTAATACGCGGATTCTTCACGATACGCAAGAAAGATCCACTGAATCGACTTCCGACGTCTTCAACGTGCTTCAATCTTCTCAAGCTACCGAATTACCAAAAACGAAGCACTCTAAGGGATAAACTACGATATGCAGTAAATAGCAACACTGGTTTCGAACTATCTTAGTGTGTTACAAACTTTATTTATATTATTTAACAGTCTTAATTTTATATTGAAACAGAAATTCCAAAAATTTTTTGATCTCCAAAAAACCACGTACAAATTATGATAAAATTTATTACTAACCAGCTACATTAGTTCTTACTTATAGCGGTGGACTGCAAGCTTTATTTATACCGAATTAAAATTTTTGACATTACTCGTAGTGTACCTCTTAATGTCTACAATCTTTTCTAATTATTGTTTACTTTTAATAAATAAAAACAAAAAGACAGAAAATACTCCAAATATTCAAAAACACTCAAAATATTCAAAATTTGTGTATGTTACGTATGTATTTACAATGGTTTTTAAACCATCGCAGTGGACTACATGGTTTATGGTTACTTAAAACAGTTAAAATGGTATTTTTTTTATATCTTTACGGTTTAGGTTTTCCTCGCTCTATAATCTTCACATTGTATTCAGCCATTTTTAACGTCCCACTGCTGGGCGTGGGCCAATACGAGGGGGATCAGACCATAGTCCACCGAGTTGGCGGACTATACACGTCTTTCGAAAACTTGCTAGGTTCTCTCAGACATGCAGGTTTCCTCACGATGTTTTCCTTCACCGTAAGGCAAGTGGTAATCATGTTGGAAATGATTCGCACATGAAAATACCCGGGATTTGAACCCGCTTAACTCGGTTTCCCAAGCGAGCGCGTTACCACTGGGCTGCCTTGCGATTCACATTATTTGGTTGTTAGTATGTTTTTCCATGTGACTTATTTTTTTTTAATCTATTAAATTTTGATGCAACTGAATCTTTCGTTTCAAGCCAAATATTATTTCTTAATATTAATATTAAGTAATGGATATAGAAAAAAAAGATAGTTTATGGTAATGAAATAAAAACGGTTGCTATCAATGTAATCTATAATAATATTATAAAGAGGTAAAGTTGTAAGTTTGTGATGTTGTAGGGGGTAATCTCTGTATCTACTGAACCGATTTAGATGAAATTTGGTAAAAAGATAGTTTGAGACCCTGGGAAGGACATAGAATAATTTTATCCCGTAAATCATCCCTTAAGGGGGTGAAAATGGGGATGAAAATTTGTATTGGAAAGCAAGCTAGGGACGAAGCGATGGCGAATCGCTAGTGCTTTATAAACTTAGTGTCTGCCTAAAATCTGTCTTCTGAAGTAAATGCCGTATGTAAATTGTAAAATAAGTTATTTTTCTAGACCAATTTTTTTAAATAATAATTTACTTGCAAATTCTCATTAAACTCAATCTTAAATCATCTATACATATAATAAAATTCTGAATCGAATCTGTACATTAAATATTTTTTGGAAAATCTTATTGAAATAGTCATTATTATCGATGCAGAGGCCGAATCTATAGTTTTTAGAAGTTTAGTCTGTTTGTTTGTCTGATAACGCATCACGAGAAAACCACTGGATAGACTTTGATGAAATTTGGTACGATGATAGCTGGTTATCCGGGTCATCTTATAGAATACTTTTTACTGCGGGAAAATATCTCATCTCTGAGAAACTATACTAAACGTTAAAACCTGATACCTAAACACACTGCGGTAATATTATTTATTAAAATCAAGCTGTTATGTACTAACTCTTATAATTAATGGGAAGAAATACAAAATATAAAAAGATAACATTTTGAAGGCGAATTAACAAGGGATTTGAAAAATCAAAGTGGAAAAAATTCAGTCCAAAATTATAAATACGTGTACATAGACAATAAAAATGTTTGATGTAAATTAGATGTCTGATAATGTACATTAATAGTTTTGACTTAATATATTAAAATTAAATATGAATATAATGGATACGACTTCTATTTTTTGTTGTTTTAAACCTTGTAAAAAAAATTAGAAAAAAAAAATGTTAATTTAAAAAAAAATATAGTTTTTTTTTTAATTTTCATATTTTGATTTTTTGTTTTTTTTTTCACGTGCTTTGATTTTTGAAAGAAACTTTGATTAGTTAAGTTCAGTCAATAATACGATTCAATTTTATAACAGTATACATAATATGTATATATTAATGGGATATTAAAGGTCGTGTTTGTACATTATTTTTTTATTCAGCACTAAATAATAATATAAACACTCTTAGTACATTTTGGAAATTAAATAAATAAAAAATACTTCAAAATCAATCATTTATATTAATCGATTTTTTAATATGTACTTTATAATATATTTTTAATAATCATATTATTTAATACTTTAGATTTACGCAAATATTTGACACTTTAAATAAAACTATATTTTCGGTTTTTTTTTCGTGGATTTATTATGATTTTTGGTGACCCGTGACCATGATTGATGTAAAACATTCGAAACGTCGGGAACCAAAAATGAAAATAAATCCGCGTAAAAATCCGAAAAGATAGTTTTATTTAAAATCATATAATTTTTAAAAAAAAAGCAATATAAAACGGCCATAAAAGATTAATTTTATTGAAAAGTAAACAAAACCGAGGGCATGGCTTGTTATATTAGTAGTTGTTTAGTTTTACATTATTGTAAATGATTGTTGCGTGTATCACATATAATATAATGGTATGTAACGAATCTAAGCACTTATTTTAAAGTCACTTGTATATTTCTTGAACTTATGTATGTTGTGTCATTCAACAATATTTTCAGTTTTTTGCTCGGTAGTGGGCTTTTATTTTGTTTTAAAAGCTCACCAGAAAGCTCTTTAACTTTGGGTTGTGTAATACATGTTTTCTAATACTTTCTTAGGTTTACGCGAATATTTGACAATTTTAACTAAAACTATCTTCTCGGATTTTTTCGCGGATTTATTTAGGCTGTCTGTAACAAGTATATAACGTTTTGGAGACGTCTAAAACTAAAACCTTAGTCTCTCCCGTGACCATGATTGCTGTAAAGCATTCGAAACGTCGGGAACGGAAATCAAAATAAATCCACGAAATGATCCGAAAAGATAGTTTTACATAAAATACATGTTTTCTATTTAATTTCACTACAGTACTTGTATAGTAGCATTGTATAGCAATTTGCAAGAAAATGTTAGATATATGAAGAATTATTTCTAGGGGATTGTATCTGCTTCTTCACATTAAACTACTAACTAATCTTTAAATGATTAACTTTATAATTTTTATTCATATCTTATTTATCGTCTTTTCTTTGAGGATATCTTAATTTAAACAGCGATTTTACTCATATAATTTTATTTCTTTAACTTTTTCTATACATTTTCCTTCATGGCAGGGGTTGCAAGTGCATCCCCTTGCATCCCCTTCCCGGCGCCATTGGTAGACCGTTATAATTTCAAGCCGATAAAGCCATTTTATACGAGTTTTGTAATGATATTTTCGTATATAAACTTTTTCTGTTTTTTTTTTTAATTTGAAATATGTAAAGAAAAAGAATAATTTGAATTAAAAAAACTCGGTCAAGTGCGAGTCGGACGCGCACACGAAGGGCTCCGTACCATGATCGTTTTTTTTTTATTTGCGTGGCAGCCTTGTTCGAAATTCGTCATCTTGGTTTTTTTTATTATTTGTTATTATAGCGGCAAAAAAAATTACACACTGTGAAATTTCAACTCTACTTATTACGGTTCATGAGATACAACCCTCTGACAGACGGACGGTCAGACAACGAAGGCTTAGTAATAGGGTTCCGTTGGCACCCTTCGTGTACGGAACCCTAAAAAAGTAAATTCTCTTTAACTGATTTTAAATCCCTATTAGAAATTAGATCAAGGTTTTCCATTGAGTTAGTTTGTATTTTATCGTAAATCTTAACGTGCTATAAAACATTAAGTTTACTGGATATGAACTATACTGAGTCGTACCAAGGACAATACTTCCTTACAAAGTTATTTTTAGTATATTTTCGATCTCTATGTTCAAGGACTCTTTATAAATTGGGAATTTCTTCATAAACTGGTAATATTAAAAAAAATGGTAATATTACTCCCTTTTTTTTTATTACTATTATTATTTGTATTATGAAGAAGTTCTTACTTTGAACATTTTTTTATATACCTATTAGGTACGTATTTTTTTTTAATTAAAATATAACATATGTGCTGTTGGAAGCTGCCATATAATTTTTTATTTGATTCTAAAGAACGATACTAATTTCATGAACTCATCACTTTTGAAATTAGTTATTTTGATAATAATACTTAGCAATATTTATTGAACAAATGTTTTACGTTTTGTTATTATTTTTAGTGCAATTTGTCTTAACCCTCTGTAATCTACTTCTATTTTAATAAAGTTGTTGAATTAAAATATAGTATTTTGTAGTGGTGTCTCGATTTTCACTGTAACTTAAGTATTTACTATACTATACATATTTAGATCGTTGTAAGAGGTATTTTGTACTAGACACGTAAATATGTTGTATAACACAATGTGATTCTCTGTGATAAAATAATGATATTTATAGTTGGTATTTTTATTTATTTTTTCTACCCATACAATGTAAAAAAAAATTCTAAATTAGATGTGTTAATGGTGATCGCAAAAATTTAGTCCGAGAGCTGGTGAACATTTTAGGGTAGGTTTTTGAGGCACTATAGAAAATTTAAATTGTCCTTGAAGGAGCCCTAAATAAGTCGAGGTATAGCTGACGAGTAGCGGCACCTCAGCAACCCTTGATTTTTTTTCATCTAGTAGGTAAAAATCTATCAAATTAATCTGGCTTTTTGGGATTATTTGTCTTTAAGTACCTATACTAGCCTCAAAAATTACAAAATTGCCTCAAAAACATTTTTTCATTTGTTTAAAAAAACCATTTTGCAACTGTCGGGTTAATATTTAGACCCGACTGATTGGTCTAGCTTTTTGATTTTAAATATCTAACTTAAGGATATAAAAATTTTAAAACGCCTCAAAAAAATTTTTTTTGTAAAGAAACTTACCTTAAAAAAATTCAAGAGTTGCTATGGTGCCGCTACACGTCAGTCATACCTCGACTATCTTATTTATGGGGTTCTTCAAGGACAATTACAAATTTTTCTGTAGTGCCTCAAGACCTACCCTAAAATGTTCAGCTCTCCTACCAATTGGATCTTTCCGTGATAAACAATAGCATTCTCAAGGAGGGTTGATGTCAGGCAGGCGGCCGATCGTAAATCTTATGCTAAATCCTATCAGCAGTACGGAAGATGTACTGCGCTGACCCCAAGTGATTGGGAAATGGGCAGGAGATGATGATGATGAATGTAAAGTACACTTGTTAAAAAACCGATTTTATAATACGTATTTACATGTTAAAAACTAGATATTCCCATTGAAATTATTAATTTTATATATAGGTATATTATTTTTATTATAAATTATTAAAATATTATATCAGTATATTTATTGCTGCAAAAAATATAAAAAAAATAAATAAACAAAAATATAAATAAACTTCTCATATATTTAATCTATACTTATATTATAAAGAGGCCGAGTTTGTTTGTTTTTTTGAACGCGCTAATCTCAGGAACTACTAATCGGATTTGAAAAAAATATTTTTGCGTTAGATATCCCGTTTATTGAGGACGGCTGTGATATATCCATCGTGCATCACATACGAACAAGCAATTTTAAGCATCGACTTAACTCTTACGTCAATTATGGTGTTTTAGAGTAACTATGAGATATTATATAAGGTGATCTTATTCTGTAATAAACAAATGAGCGAGAAATGTTAAATAATCACTTGTATTTATTTATTTTATTTTTATACTAGCGACTCACGCTGGCTTCGCTCGCGTTCGTCCCTAGGTACGTTTTCACGGTTAGCTATGTTTATACATAAATAGTAGTTGAGGGAAGAGGAACGTGACCAATCAGCCACAAATGAGTTACGTATATATACTGATGGCTCCAAAACTGAAAATGGATCAGGAGCTGGAGTATATTCTCTTGACCTCAACATCAACATACACTTACCGCTAGGCGCATACAGCTCTATCTTCCAATGCGAATGTGCCGCCCTAACAGAAGCCGCAAGAGCAGTGCACAGACGAGGGGTGGAAAACTATTGTATAAAACTCCTGTCTGATAGCGCTGCTGTATTGACGGCACTAGAAAGCAAACAAACAAACAGCAAACTAATTAGTGAGTGTCAACTTGCCCTGGACGTAATATCCTCGACTAATCGAGTTACTCTCCAGTGGATAAAGGGACACAGTGGATCTCTAGGCAATGACGCAGCAGATGAACTAGCAAAGAGAGGATCTGAGATGAGAGTGGTCGGCCCGTACCCACTTCTCCCTCTACCTTTCTCACAAGTTCGATCCTGGATCCGCCAAAGATCTACTGAACTACATAACCTTAGATGGTCGCAAACCACAGATTGTAGGCAATCTAGACTAGCATTGCCTGCAGTAAACCTGCGACTGACAAAACGACTACTAAGTCTCAACAGAACCAACCTAAGAATAATGATAGGGACAATAACGGGCCATTGTCACCTAAACAAACATCTATTCATAACCGGCGGCACTGATAGTCCTCTATGCAGAGGATGCTTCAGTGCCGAAGAATCAGTCACCCACGTAATCCTGGAATGCGAGGCAGTGGCTCATCAACGCAAAGAAATCCTTGGATCAGTGAGGTCACTCCGCGAAGTCTGTGAAGTTCCCAGGAAACTTTTGCGCTTCTGGGCGGAGTTGGGCTGGCTAAATTAGCCAGGATTCTAGACGCACAACGGGCCAACTATGAGTCTAAGTGCGGAAAATAGAGTCCACTTTACATTTACATTTACATTTACATAGTAGCTTGCTACTTCTAAGATATTCATTTAAATTAAATAGCGATTTACCCTCGCTTCGCTCGGATGCGCACGCCGTACGCGAAATTTGTTCACAATTTCATGGGGTTTTAATTTTTTTTCGCGGAACCCTGATCCTTTTTCTAAAATAAAAGCCTAAGTTACTCCTTATAATAGCAGCTATCTGCCAGTGAAAGTCCCGTCAAAATTGGTCCAGCCGTTTCGGAGATTAGCCGGAACAAACAGACAGACAGACAGACAGACAAAAATTGTAAAAAATGTTGTTTTGATTTATGTTCCGTGTGTACATCCATATGCATTTAGTAAAAAGCGGTTATTTTAATATTATAAACAGACACTCCAATTTTATTTATCTGTATAGATAAGTAGGTATACATAAATGCATAGAGCTACTTTAATATAGAAACTTCAATTTTGTACACCGTGTATTCTAGACTGTTTAAATAACAAAATGACGAATATAACTACTTTCGTATGTATAGGTAATATTAGTAGGAATAAAAATTAGCAGTAGGTAAATAACATTTTTATCTATGAATTTTTGTTTGTTTGTATATCATAATCGTACCTGTGTAATCTTGACCGATAAGGGTTGATTACCATATAAGTTCATTGCACGTTTTGACAATTCAAACATAGATGTTTGAATGAATCAGCGTAATATAAATACCAAAGTTTGTATGTGTGTTTACGTGTTTGTTTGTTCCGTCTTCACGCAGAAATGGCTGGTCGGATTTGGATGGAATTTAATACTCAGATAGGCTATGACCCGGACAATCATATAGGTTACAGTTAGAAACCTAGAGGCACACCCGAATAGAGTGAGGATAAGTTTCTAGTTTTAATCGGGCTACTATTTTAAAAAGCGAAAGTTTATATGCGCATTTAATGTTACTTCACTCTAAAACTCCTGACCAAAGGGCGATATTTAGTACCTACTGTAGATAGGTACACATCATTTTAAACACGAAAACATATTTTAATATTACAATAAGCAGCCATTAACTTTAGGAACATATTTTCTCATACTGCAGGATTTCTACTTATCAAACCAAAGAATAAATGCCTACTTATTTTAAAATATTTGCTATTTTTACGGGTAGGTGTATCTACGAGCAAATACCGTCGGCTTCCTTCGCATCAACAAAAAAAAATAAAAAAAAACCCAACACAATAACAGCTATTCATTAAGGCCATTTTAATTAGCCTAAAGTGGATTCCTGGCGTACTGTATTTTAGTGAGGAGTTGAGTATCTTGCAGTATTCAGGTGACGCTGCAGCATCAGGTCAAGGTTACCATACCGTTGCAATGTCATTGAAATAACGTGATGCTAAGTTTCGAATGGATTAGATCTCTCGAAGTTATTCATATCCTTTTACCGTATGGAAAAGAGCTGATAGCCTGTTAACGGCTGAAAGGATGTTCTTGATTTATAACTATAAGAACATTCTCGATTAAATTATCTTTCAAACAAAAAACTAAATGAAAATCGGATATCCGTTTGGGCGCTACGATGCTACAGACAGACACACAGATACACACGTTAAACTTATAACACCGCTATTTGCATCGGGAGTTAAAAAAAAGGTCACGTAATTCGTTCATCACGTTAATTAAGACATAGGTACATATTTTAAACTATGCAGTAAGAGTACCTAGTCTCCACGATTACTCTTCTCGATTAGGCGTTCTGGCCAATAAAAAAACAGGTAATCCTTAGGCCTACTTAGAATTATTCTTCTTAATAGCCGGTAAGTAGATACCTCTCGTATGATTACATAGTATACTATCCATGGATCTATTACTTTTGAAAATTAAGAAACATAAATTAAGTATTAGGTATAAGTATTATAATTATGTCCTTCGAAAGCTTTAGAAGGATAACAAACGGGATCGCTTAATTAGATTTGACTTTAAAGTAAAAATGTTATTATTAAAATGCACAAAACACTCGCCTTGACATGATTTCATATTTTTTTATAAATTTTATAAAAATAATTTCTTTCGTATTTTTTTAAAAAAATACCAGGCCAAAATTTTATTTCATCAGCCTTTAAAAATATCGATCGCACGAAAAAAATGAGCTATAAACAATATGTAGAGAATTAAAAAATGACCAACTTTAGTTCTTACAATTTTTCTCGAGAAATTAAAAATAGCTGAGGTATTAAGAAAAAACGATTATTCTTTAAAATGAAGATGGCGACTAACGCATTACTCTAATTATTCGCGTTTTTAAATCTATACTTCCAGTGAATATAGGCTGGTGAAATAAGATTTTGATCTAAAAGTGTTCTCGGGGTTGGGCTCTTTTTTTCGACAACCCGACTGGACTTTAAAGTCAATGTAAAAACGAATTATAATTTATTTTGTCCTTTTCAACGTCAGTCCTTTTTAACGTCCCACTGCTGGGCACGGACCTCCCTTCAATACGAGGGGTATTAGACCATAGTCCACCACGCTGGCCAAGTGCGGGTTGGCGGACTTCACATGTCTTTCGAAAACTTGCTAGGTTCTCTCAGACATGCAGATTTCCTCACGATATTTTCCTTCACCGTAAGGCAAGTGATAATCATGTTAGAAATGATTCGCACATGAAAATATCAGAGGTGCGAGACCCGGGATTTGAACCCGCATCACTCGGATTCCCTAGCGAGTGCGATACCACTTATTTATTCATTTATTTTGTAACGTTTCAAATAAGTTGAATTGTTTTTATCTATTCACTATCAATTATCATTTATTGCTATTTAATACTTAGCATGAAATCACTGAGAATTACATAATACAATCTATTTGGACAATGTACATAATATATTATTCTCTTTTTAATTAATAACGATGTATTCAAGATATATCCGTTTTTTTAGTATTTCGTACCTCAAAAGAATAAAACGAAACCTTTATTTTTGTAAAACTATTTGTCAAAGCCCATTGCTTTTAAAAATGCCGTGTTTATAATTAAGACTCGCAAATCGTTTCAAGCGCGGATCCAGGGGGGGGGGGTCCTGGGGGTCATGACCCCCCCCCCCCCCCAAAGCCGAATATATTTTTTAAGAAGTTTGAAGTTTGAGAACAGAAGGGATTAGGGAATACAAAATATTTATTAGTTTTTGAGTTTTTCTTTAATTTAAATATGCGCTACAAAGTATAAAACTACTTTTCTTTTTATCATGGATAACTAGCGGCTTACCCTCGCTTAGCTTGGGCGCGTCTTTCTAGGTAGTGGAGTAGGTACGTTTTAAATAGATATAAATTAGGGATGGGCCGAAATTCGTTTTGAATTTTGGCAGCTTAAGCCGAACTTCGGCATTCGGCCGAAATTCGGTTGAATGCCGAACATTTGGCAATAGAAAAAAAAACCTACTTGCACTATTTTGACTGAAATTAATAGAAAGCACGTCTATCATGACCTGTCGTTTTGGAAACAAAAAAATAAAAACCTAAAGTAGTACCTATATCTTTGAAACGTTAGCACGTTATCTATACTAATATTATAAATGTCAAACTTTGTGATTATGAATGTATGGACGTTTGTTACTTTTTCACGCCAAAACGGCTAAACGGATCTGCATGAAATTCGGCACAGAGATAGATTATAGTCTGGAATAACACATAGGCTATTTTTTATCCAAGAATAATGTATGGTTCCCGTGGGATAGGTTTGCTTTTATTTTCCTAGAGGCAAACCCGGGCGAGGTGAGGGTGAGGCGCTAGTATACCATAATTATGACACTTTTTACAATAACCTCAAAGTTTTCGAGATATTTGCAAAATTACCCGTTTTTCAATTTTTTCTTGGTTTTTATTTTTAATTTCTGAAAGTAGGGGAAGGTAACCTTCAAAATACTAATAACAACCAAAAAAAAAAATAATTTAGTTGAAATATTTAGCCGTTTCCGAGAAATTTATGTTTTATGGTCTCGAGAGGCTGAAAATCACCTTCAACTTTGTACATTCGTCCTAAAAGTACAGTAAACCGGATATTGAAAAAAACTATTTTTAACGCCTTTCATCCCCTTATTTCTCGGGGATAGCTGGATATCGGGGGCATTTTACGGTTTTTTGTTCCTTGTATAGGTACTTGCTAACCTTTTAAAGACGTTAAATTTAAGGTTTTAATTTTTTTTCTATTATTAATAATAAACGGATTCCGATCGGTCTACATGGTCATTTATTTTAGTTAGGAACGTGTATACCTTAACACGTATGCTATAAAAAATTAAATTAGTTCTTCTTAATTTAGCAGTCCCAAAAATCGTTGCCTAATTAAATAGACAAAATGAAATAAACTTAGTATTCTTTTAACAAACACCTTAATTACAATTCGTAAATTGAATTAAAAAAATCACGTTTTTGGTTCACTAAAAACACTCAGACACATTAAGTATTTTTAATAATAAACGGTCACGTTTCTCACGAGAAAGCGCGGTGAAATTGAACCGAAGTTCGGCTGAATTTCTGCCGAATTTTTTATTCTCACGGAATGTTCAGCCGAAGTTCGTATTCGGTTCAAGCCACATTCGGCCCATCTCTAAATTATAAATAGCTATTACGAATGTACCTTACAAGAAAAACTTATGCTATTGCAGATTTTTCTGTAGGTCTTTTTAAGACCTACAATTTTCTAGTAGATCCATTGTTTTGATGTATTTCTTAAGGTTTAGCCAGCGTTAGCCATGTAAATGTCTTAGGATGACTCGATAGAACCCTGACACCCTGAAGAAATGGAATTGTTTTCTCGTGGGAACTAAGATTTTCCTGTAGTAAAACTCATCCTTAATGTTGACCCGAGTAAAGTTATCACTATACAAAGTTTGGTTAAAATCGGTTTAGTACATTTCGCGTGAAACACACAAACAGACATACTGACAAAAATTTTGTTTTGGGTTCTATATTCTGTACACTATACGTTAGAGTCATTGTTTTTAAACAAATATTTCGTGTACAGATTTTGCTAAGTTACTGTTTTATAATATGTATATTTCAGTCTCTGACCCCCCCCCAAAACCTAACCCTAGATCCGCGCCTGAATCGTTTAAATGTTTCAAATTAAGGAGACTTGATTAGTATGATATTTTACGATCTTAGGATACTTTCGTATTCGTCTCAGAATAATATTAATGTGGAATGGTGGATTGTCCGGAGATATAATTATAAATTGAACAATATATTTCAGTGCTGATTAGGATTTTTAAAATGCTATTACTCAAAAATGTGATTGAGAGACGCGCGGTGCGTAATACATTCATTTCACAATTCGACAAGCGACTTATCTTCGCTTCGCTCAAGTGTGTACATGTATACACACGGAATAGGTTAAAAAATCTTTAATCAATTTGGTGTATATACACATACCTGTATACACAGGTACAAAAAGTAGGTAAGTACCTACTTTAAAAAAACTTGAAATCACCCCTATTTTACCTTGATTGATCAAAAATGCTGAAATATTCTTTACTTTTTACTAAAATTATAGGATATAACGATTTTTTATGTACTTAACTTGAGAGCTGCTTTTTTCCCAATACAAACTTTCAACCCCTGTTTCTTTTCTTTTTTTAATGTTGAAAAAATTTACGCATAGATGTCACCTGTCTACATACAAGTGGGTATGTGGGCGTCACCGGCCAGAAAAGCCAGTACTAACCCCTAAAACCCAACAGAACCTCCCCCGTCTTAATGGGGCGTCACAGGATATTACGCTCCTATGGCAGGACTGCCGACGCAGACCACAACAACCATGGGGTTGCTCCAACAGACCACTCTGGTATCAGAGAAGTGCTATGAGACACACCGCCCACTGAGGTGGCCGCCACCCAGTGCTTTCTTGTCTTCGCTCCCGGCTAGATTGCCGGACGCTAATGAGCCCCCCAACCACGACACATGGTGAACAACTACACCGCGATAAAAAGTAGCCTTTGTCGTTCTACAAGGTCTCATCCATCTCTACACCAAAATTCATCAAAATCGATTTAACGATTTAGGCGTGAAAACGTACGTACAGACAGACAGAGTAACTTTAGCATTTATAATATTAAGTACGGATTGTGACAGATGAAACTAATAATGGAGACCACGAATATTTTTATTCTAAAATATTTATTATTTTTTGGGGGAAAACAGATATTTTCAGAGTAATATGTACTCTGTGAATCCTTAAAACATTTTCGCACAACTCTTTCATCATATTTATTATTTTCGACTTTCAGACTGGATCTTTTTAGTAAGTATTATCACAGATCATATGTGTTATCTTTGGTACGTCCTACTTATCCTCCTTGCATGCTCAAATGTTCACCTTTTTTAGTACAATCATACTTTAACCTTTCTAGCTAACCTCTTTATCAACTATTCTATTGGCTAAATTAACCCATTCGTCCTTTCATACCCAAAGTTTGCTAAAGTAATATATTTGTACTGTATCTAGATTTACGTTTTAAATCTTTACTTTTGAAACTACATACGTATACGAGTATTTATAGACAGATTTTTTCATATTAGTAAATACTAATACTTAAAATGATTAAATAAATTAATTTTAGCTATTCATTAACAAAAATTACTGTAGCAAATTTGATAATGCTTTAGTTTATGGTTTTATAGTAAATATGCATACTGAAAAGGTAATACAAAGATAGGAAGCCACGTTATGAATTAAAATTGACTTAAAAGGGCTTCCGTGGGAAAACGTTTAAGGTGAACGCTCGATGATACGCATATAAGCGGAGCAGTGAGTAGTAGCTGTTAAATTTTAATTTTACTACCTATAACCTACTTAAAAATATTAAGAGAATGATTTAAAAACAACAACCTTTAACTAAGTCAACAATATATACAACGTGCATGCAAGCTTTGATTTTGCAATCTTACTTAAAAAGTTTTTAGTTTTTATATAACAAAAGTTTTGATATTGAAACTTGTAAATAATTACTAGAAAAATGTTCGCAATACACTAAATAAACTGTACCTAATTATAAATAAAAAAATAATATTTTACAATAATAAATAAAAACAGCAATTTACTTTATATAGGTACTTTTTAATATGTTCGATCTATATACAAATATAATCTGTATTTGTAAAATTTATTTTATTTAATCTGTTATAAAGATACATATCCTGAAAAAAAAAATGTGATCGTCGAGAATTTGCTGTATTGAGTCAACCGAAACAAGCCAAGCCAAAGCCAACATCAAGCGGAGCAGCTGTTCATTGCGTCGCCGCCATTGTCGTTTTCCGTCTCGCTCGCGCACCGCTTCCTCCCCCTACCCAAGCAAGTCAGTCTCGCTCGATTTTCGTGGTGTGTGGACGGCTGTGTGTGACTCTTAAAAAATAATAAATTATCACGGTCTCATCCTTTGTGCTGAAATACTTAAAACTGCATACAAAAGCTGTCCTCGTATTGCCCATAACTGTAACATAACGCAACATTAGTGTAAATAACTGGTGAAATTGACAGGTGTCCAGAACCGTGTAGAGTTGAGTGCGTCGAGTGATTCCCGCATAGTCGTCCGAGCATGAATAATAAAGAAGTAACCGGTGATATTGTCGCGTGTCAACCGGGAGCGATCTGGTGATCCGGGCACAGTATCGTGGTCGAGGAGTGCCCCGTGTGATGAGTCTGCGGTGACGGCGAGCCGCGGAGCGGTTGGATGGCGGCTGTAAGCGGCCCCGCGCGGCACTCTCGCGTCTCCATGAGTGTCTCCATGTCGCTGATGCAGGGCGGTACGCAGAGCGCGCCGCAGGGCGCCATCCTGGCGGCGGCGGCGCCCTATTATCAGACGCCGGCCATACCGACTGACGTGCAGCCCGACCGCCCCATTGGCTATGGCGCCTTCGGAGTCGTATGGTGAGTCATTTTCACAATATATCTCAAAGAACCTCGCTAGTGCATAGCAATATTCATAATTATTAAATATGTTGACCTCACAGGTTAGTTATAACCTGTTAGTAAACACAACTTCCTCTTTCAAACAGTTTCGTGCCATGCAACACAGATTATAAATATTTATTTCATTATTTTTATTGTTATTACAAGTTGTTACACAAGTTTGTACTCCTATATAAAAACAATGTGTTCTTGGAAGTTGACATATTTAAAAAAAAATGGTTATATGATGTATATTGAAATATTCAAAGCTATCTGGTTAGCTGGTTTATTAATTATATTTATTTTAATAAAAGTACTGTCTTCATTACTGGAATATATTTTATATTTACCTGTAATAAATATACATAGGTATGTATATGTTCTATATCAAAGCTTAAACTCTTGGATGATTTACTCTTAACATTATTATTGTGTATTTTAAGCTCTTATTGAAACATCTAGTTTTAGTTATATATTTATGTATTTTTGTATGATTATCCATAGATTATAATATGTAAATATGTTTAATTATATATTATTATATATGCATACTTGTGCAAAAAATTGATAGTGTTGTTAAAAGGTTAATTTTTGTTTCCATTTAATTTCAGTATACAAATAATCTTTTTAAATAAATAGGAAACTGTAAAATAATACTATGGGTTAATATTAAACATCAACTAACTACACTTTCATGTATTGAGAAAAAAATAATAACTAATGGGCTCACAAGTTAAATCTTTAAAAAAACAAACAACATATAATATCTTTATAAATCTTACTTATAAATGATTTATTATTTAAGATTTTCAAGTATATTCAGTATTTAGGCTTAAAAGCATGTAAAGTATACACTATATTTTTAAATATGCATTACTTATATAGTCCTATATTGTAATTTAAAAATATATCTTTGTCCAAATATACTTATTTGTATTTTCTTCTGTTATTTCAACTGAAAAATGATTAAAATATTTAAAAACTGAAATATTTTGTCAATATTAAATAACTGCTTAGTAAATATAAAAATATAATATTTGTTTTAGTACCTGCAATGCATTTAATATAAATATGTCATTGTTACAGTTTGTTTATGAGTTACAGTTTGTTTGGTTGAGATTGCTATGCTATGTTATTTATAACTTATATGTCAAGTTCAGGTATTATTTTTTTAATCTTTAAACTTCATAACATATTACTTACATTTCTATATTATTGTACATTTCTACTATATTTCTGTTAATAATTGAGTTATATTGTGTAATATTTAATTTAAATAAAAAAAATGGTATCAGAATCTATATGTACATATAGTAAAATAGTAACCAAGAGAAATCAGTACATGAAATATTTTTAAAAACAAAGACTATTGCATATTGTTTGCAAAATATAGACTAAAACAATAGTAATTGAAATTTTTGTCTGTTTGTCTGTTTCTGTATGATTTACGTAATTATATGTCTATTCTATTAAGTGGGGAAACACAATACATAACTTGTTCTGAAGAGCCGTTCTTAGTTTATGGCTAACACTGGCTAAACCTTAAGAGATAAATCGAAATAACGTACTAGAAATTAACGGTCTTAAAAAGGCCTACAGAAAAGTACGCAATAACAGTTTATCTCACAAGGTACAGTCACAATAACTCTTTTTATCTATTTAAAACGTTACGGGATCTACCTGAGTGAAGCCACGGTAAGTCGCTAGTATGTAATATGATACATGAATTGATTTTTAATTGCATTTAGTTTGTCCCTTGCTCTTTATGGTTTTTTTTAATTTCATGTATTATTTTTCCTCTATCTGTTTCAAATTGTAAATAATATTATTATGTATTTAAAGTATTACACGAGAAAATCTTTTATTACGTCAATAGTGAAATCTCTATAGAGAAAGTCCAGTGCATAACAATGAGCTTATTTTTAGTACTACTCAATAAAAAGCTCGCGACGAACCATACTGTTTTCGAGTAATTAATCTTTTTATACTGTATTCTTTCTCCACATATGTATGGCTTTTTTACAACCAAGTGCTTCGACGAATCGCTAAAGAAAACCCTTAATCCATTTCTAACTTTTATTTGTATTTTAATGGTCCCCATAACTTTTTATTGTGAAGACGTTCTCAATTCAAACGTACAATAGTCAAGTTTAATAATTTAGTTACGGTGCGAACTAAAACTTACAGTTTACAACATGGAAACAGTTTTAGAAGTTTAGAATTTCTAACACATAACTAGTGCCCTCTGTAAACACGTGCTGGTGTTTCAAACGTAAAAGTGTATTCAATCCAGCGCTAAAGACATAAGAGTGGTTTTCAATATTCATGTTTTCTGCAATCGAATGCACATTGCGTCCACCGACAGCGGTCCTACTGCGACCGATTTTGTGCTTTATTGCTCTACATTTGTCTCGTTTTTGATTCGCTGGAGCTGTTCCCTTATATCGAAACGGTTGCAACGCCTGCATATATGTCGAAAACCAAAGCGGACCTACGATGCATCACGTTAAGGTCGGTTTCCTCATACGCTCAATGGCTATAGTGCATCCTGCGCCGAGGGTTGTTAGGTACGGGTAGATGCTTTGTCCCGGCTCGTGCGTAGGTAGGGCCCTCACAACGCTAGGCGCGTCGATTGTGTGTGAACGACCGCAACAAGGGGAAGGGGCTTGATTATTCCTATATCGCGTCGATCGCAGGTTGAGGGCCCTAAAAACCCGACCCGGAGTCTGTACGTTTCAAGAACGAAGTTTTACACTCGATGTTGAATGCAAATAAGGCTGGTTTAAAATTAACATTTAAAATTTATTTCAATTGAACTCTGTTTTGTTTTATTTACATAAGTAGGGAGATCTTTAAATTTAGTCTGTTGGTATACTGTTGTTACAATATATTATATTTAAGCCTACTGGATGTCGTGTTTAGAGCCGTTACAGTTATTTGAGTGACAAGATAATCATAACATCGTTGTCTTAGCGACGGAGTTACACCGTACGTAAATACGACGCCATAGAAAGCAATCCCATCACATACATTGTATGATATGGTGCCTGCTCATATCTAACGATGTCTGAATGAGAAACTTGAGTTTTCATCTAGATAGGTTTCTTTATGTTATAACTTTTAAAAAGTTAGTAGTATTTTACATGTATTTTTGTTGAAAGTTTAAGAGTTCATACATTATATAGGGAATCCTACGTTATGTATTTAGCTGCTTTAAGCCAACATATACTAAGAATTCAAGGCAAGGTTAGGTTCAAATGGTCCAATAAATTAATTATACTGGCTATGCGGGCTGATTGATCGGGAGCGGTCCGGACCGCGCCCGGGTCGCGCCCGTCTCCGCCCTGCCGTGTCTAATTGCGTCGAATAACTCGATCCTTCTTTTACCTCTACAAAACTATCCTAAAACTTATAAGATTAAAATCGCCTTCTCGACTTCCTTTTGCGTTAAACTATTTCTTTTAAACATCTTATATAGAATGGCCGTTCACCGAGTGAAGTATATGTCAGTGTCTAGTTATCATTTGGACGACTATAATCTTATACTCAAAATATACGGATAGATGTCTGTTGATGATGATTGAAATTTGACACAGGGATAGATTATAGTCTGGAATAGCATATAGAATTTTTATCCCGGAAAAATGTACGGCTCCCGCGGGATAAATTTGTTTTTATTTTAATTATATAGATAAATTATATAGGAAAAAACTAAGAGAGTGATTTTTATATTTCAATGTTAATCGTTCTATAATAAAACAAGTTGTGCGATTTTTGCTCCACCAAGTGTAGGGCAAGTTTAAAATTCAGAGGATGTTGTTCGTTACACGATCCTTTGATCGAAAAAGCTTGTTTCTATTTTGTAAGCTAAAATACCTGTGTGCGAAAGATTCACTTTTTGTCAGCACTTATACCTGAGATATCTACCTGGGTTTTTAGGTCGAATTACAAGATTAACTCGACAATAAAGTTCGAATTAGTTTCAAGCTTTATATGAGATTTTATTCATGTTTATTGTTCGATGTTAGCTATCCTGATTGAAGATTTATGCGTTACTAGCGGCTCACCCTCGCTTCGCTCGGGTTCGCTTCTAGAAAAATTAAATCAAACCTGTCCCACAGGAACTGTATATTTTTCCAGGATATATAGTAGCCTATGAGTTATCCAGATTATAAGCTATCTCTGTGCCAAATTTCATCCAGATCTGTTCAGCCGTTCTGGCGTGTAAGAGTAACAAACATCCATACTTACATACTTTCACATTCATAATATTAATACGGATTGAAAGCATGTTATTGTAAATTACGAGTAATGTTTGTGATTTGAATGATTGTTCACCTTACGTATTTCAATGGGTTTTCATTGATTGGTTTTTAGTTCTTGTTTAGCTTCATTATTGTTTGCATTTTTAATTATGTTTCATTGTCTGGTACATACGATTAAAAATTAGACTTGTATTTAATGATGTATTAATCAGTATTTTGTATGTATTTTAAACTAGCGGCTCACTCTCGCTTCGCTCTGGTTCGCCTCTAGGAAAACAAATAAAAACCTATCACACGAGAAACGTACATTTTCCGGGATAAAAAGTATGCCTATGTCAAGCCTATGTGTTATTCCAGACTATAATCTATCTCTGTGCCAAATTTCATTCAGATCCGTTCATCCGTTCTGGCGTGAAAGAGTAACAAACATCCATACATCCATACTCACAAACTTTTATATTTATAATATTAGTATAGATTTTACCTGCATAACTGGCAGAGCCGGTTGGCAGACGTCCTGCCGCAGACCTCGTGCTGAGAGGGGAAAAATTTTGTATTATGTGTTTTGCTTATTGACCCAAGTGTGAAAAAATAAAAGTAATAATTGTAGTGGGTATTTTTATAATTCTAAATTTTCTATTAGGTTTTTGCTTATGGAATGCTTCACTCAAAAATAAATGTTAGTCTTGTACTAATATCGTATTCAGTTAAACAAAATGTTAGGTGAAGTCCTTTGTAGAGTGTGATTAAAAATGCTCTAATATCAAACAGGAGAGCGCGACGTGCAGATAACGGAGTACCTACTGCCAATGCCCTGGATATTTAAGCGGGTCATGGGAACCACTGCCACCATACATTACATGACGTGACATAATTTAACTGGGCCACTGATACACAATTTGAAACCTTATTTCAAGGTGTTAAGCACTAAAATAGATAAGAATTTAGAGGTAAAAATTATAATAATACCTAATTAACAGGCTAACGAGGTCGTTATACCGCCAGACATAGTTTTAGACATTAGCTTGTTGTTAAATGTATTGCTTCCCTTAACTTTACATATTACGATATGATAATACGTTTATCATACTCGAACGTCGCGCGTCGAATTGCTAACAAATGATCAAATTAAGCAAGCACTTCACTCAAATTTATTCCTAAAATAACGTTTCACATGAAATACACCATACTTATTTTCGTATATCTAATGAGAGACAATTTTGTTGGTGAAATTGTCCTAAATAATGTTTTATCAAACGGATTATACTCATATTTGGAAATGTACTTATAGTCGACAGGGTTTTTCATTTATTTTAGACTAAGAAAAACAAAAACAAATCTATCTCACGGGAACCGTACATTTTTCCGGGATAAAAAGTAGCCTATGTGTTATTCTGATATATGACCTATATTATTGTAAGGTTTCATTAAAATCCATTCAGCAGTTTTTGCGTGAAAGAGTAACAAACATCCATACATCTATCTATACATCCATCCATACATCACAAACTTTCGATTTATAATATTAGTAGGATAGTTCTACTTATCTTTAAACGACGATGCTTTCAATTGTTTTTTACTGTACTTTCGTGCTAAAACCTTTTCGTGTAAATTGACTGTTAGTTGAAAGGCAAGCCTTATTTTATAAACTTTGAATAAGCTGTTAAAAAAACATTTTTATAACTAATCATATTACTTCGAAATAGACTTTTCGGATGTTGTATTTTGATTTAGATATTTAAATAAGGTGAATGCTCTCAAAGAAAATGTTTTAAATTAACAAAAATACGTCAATTCTTTAAGATGGCTAATTAAATTAAAGTAAAACTGCGTTTTCACGATACAGGCATGATTTTTTATATATTGTCATATGTTTATGTAAAGCTACATAGAAATAAAAGAAGTATCAGCTAAAGTTGGAGTAAAATTCGCGTAAGTAAATTGCCCATTAATCATGGCATTCTGCGTCGTCACCGGGCGCTAATTGGTGTCTTGCGAAAGAAGATTCGCAAATATCGTATTTATATTCAAAAATTCAAGCTCCCATGCCTTTTAGTTATTTGAAGCATCTAGCATAAGAAAGTAAAAAAAAAATACCACATAGGTTTTTCTATAAACTCCTAAGAGATTAAAGGTTTGTTTACTGTATGTTTTTCAGTGGATTGGTTATATTGAAATATGTTTTTAAATGTTATACCTATTCGAAAAGATTCTTGGTATGGGCTATAATGGAGGGTGTGGAGCTGGTAGCGTCCAAAACCTCGGAATATAATTGCAGTGCAATAATTTGACGAATACACAAAATCTGTAGTTTACTTAAAGAGTGCGTGTATAAATGTGTACACGCGCAAGAAGTTAAACTTCTGTAGGTTATCGGTACCCTTTATGAAATTCGATTTATATTTTATTTTAAATAATTAGGATAGGTGAAATACTAAAAATAACGCATATTAGGCATATTACAATCATATATTTATAGAATATCATCAATAGAATACCAATGAAAGAATATAATATTACATATCATTTGTCAGACAATAAGAATGGTTACCATAGCAACAAACGTACGTACATTTTTTCGTAACGCATTCAAAAGCTTACCCCTCAAGTCAAGCGTGCGTAAAGAAATTTTACTTCAGTAAAAAGTGAGCTTTCCCATACATGAAACATTATTTTATTTGTGCTCTATGGTTTTTGTTCTATGTAAAAACTTAGCTGGTACAACTCTTAAAAGTTATTTATTCCAAATAATAAAATCCGTTCAAGTAAGTTAAATTCGCTAGAGGGCTTAAACGCTATTTAATGTTCTTACATTAAATAGCTTATTTATATTAGCTGTTATTACATTAAAAGCAGTATATTTGTTTTACCTATTTCATAGGTAAAACAAATATACTGCTTTGTGGCAAGAAATCCTCAGAGTGCGATTCCGACTCGCATTTTATTTATATTTATTCTTGTTAAGAAAGTCGCTGTAATAAAATAAAAATATATAATACCTAAATATTATCTGCTAAAATTTTAAAGATTATGATAAAGCCTTTTAAAATAGAAATAAATGTTTACGTCTTTTTGTAAGAAATTGTTAAAATTACTAATTTTTCTTTTTGTAATTGTTGTTTATAGGATCGATTGACATAAAAAAAAATTTTTTCTGTATTTTAGCTTTTTTTTGCTAATTGTACATCTTTTCAAAATCTGTGAGTGCATCATATCTCAAAAAGTTATGGATGGTCTCCTAGGAACGATTTCCTGTAACTATAACAGTTAAGGTACCTGCCCTTACAGTCCCGTCTCAAAAATCCAGCCTGTATACACATTCCTTCCCTTTTTAGAAATTTGTAAACATCTCGGTTAGGTTAGTCTAAAGCTAAACCGAGTATCATAGTACAATGTACATTGTATACAGATAGTATACTGTTAATAGGTAGATAGGCATTAAACTGTAGGTCCCTAACCACGCTTTACGGTCGATCCAGGTGCTTTCGATCGATTAACAATGCTTCATAGCAAATCTATTATGGCTACACACCAGCACCGCAAAATCGTTTCATGTAGGCATGCTTTATGATGACCTATTACCAAATGTCAATGCACTCGCACATAAATCGTACACAATCCTTATATAAAGCTTAATATACCATAGAGATTTAAAACAATATATACGAATTATTTTATTAGACCCATTAGTCCAGTCGTTTGGTTATGTTGTAGTATAATAGTTATGTAATAAAATCACCAATTTTCAAATGCACCTAATGACTGAACTATACTGTTATATACTGTTATATTCAAGGTGTGGCAATTAAGTTCCGGGAATTTGTCAATAAAAAGCAAATTACGTTACTTGCAAAACTTTATTATCTACCTTCAAAATAGTCTCCTTTTAACCCTACACAACGATTCTTAAGTTACTCCCACGATTCAAAGCACCCTTGGTAATCCTCTTGAAGTTAATCAGTTCAGCACCACGGTTACAATTCCTTTGATCTTCTGCGCCACCATGATGAGTTCCCTTGAGGTGTAACTTCATCATGGGGAATAACAAAAAGTTGCAAGTGGTCATATCAGAGTTATAGGGTGGGTGCGGCATCGTTGAATTATCTTTTTTTCGCCAAAAACTCTTGAAAATAAACGAGGAAAGCACCTGCGCGTTGTCGTCAATCTTTCGCATGTCCAAATCCTCGTGTAACATCTTTCGGATGGTTTCCTTGTTGATATAGACGCAGGTCAGATGTGATCAGCGTGCGCAAACAGTCGACATTCGCGTCGGTACGAGAGGATACGGGTGCTTCTTCACGTAGAACCTCTTCGACCGATTCACGCCCCTCCTTGAACTGTGTCGCCCATTCAAACATGCGTGTTTTCGACGTACACTTGTCTCCATACACCACCTGGAATTTTTGAATGATTTCCGAGGACTTTTCGCTACATTTTACAAAGAATTAAATCACAACTCATGCTTGTAATGTGAGCCACTAATTTTCACGACGCCGCTGCAAAAGCTTATTTCAAAAAATACGCATAAACAAAACTAAACTTGCTGTCGACTTCGACCTTGGACTGAAACTAAAGAAAGGGTTTTTTTTCTAAACAGATGTTGACAAACGACGCACTTTTGTGAGTTCCCGAGTTATGACTAAATTCCCGGAACTTAATTGCCAGTATATGTATGTATTTTAAATAGCGATTTAAACTCACTTAGCTTAAGTGTGTCCCACGATGCCAACAGTAGTTACGTTAGGTCATAACCTCTCTGTATACTAAATTTCATCCAAATCGTTCAGCCGTTTGAAGGAGTAACGAACATACACTCACATACATATATATCTATGTATACCAACTTTCGCACTTATAGTATTAGTATGATTTATATGCTTCTTTATCTGTTTGAGCAATATGGCAAGAATAAATAACTGTATGTTAGTAGATATGTATATTGGCGACATATTAGTAGTATACATATTATTAAAAAGCATAATATGTCTGACTGTGCTTTTTACTATGCTAGAGGTAATGGCTTCGACCTTGCATATGTTGAATGTTTATATCGAGTATTGACTATACATATTATGAGTAGTCATTTTGTTTCCTCTATTTTTTCCCTAAATGGACATTGTTGATAATAATCTCTTTAAATACCTATGTAATGTGTATCATATCCAATAATAGGCTAATACTACATACTTCTATACAAATAAATAAAATTGTAGTGTCTGTTTGTAATGTCAAAATAAAAGCTTTTTACTAAATGCATATGAAAGTATTACGGAAGGTACCTATAAAAAAAACCATTTTTTAAAATGTTAGTCTGTTTGTTCCGGCTAATCTCAGAAACGGCTGGACCAATTTCGACGAGACTTTCACTGGCAGATAATTAATGTTATAAGGAGTAACGTAAGTTATTTTTATTTAAGGATAAGTGTTAAGGTTCCGCGCAAAAACGTAAAACCCATGAAATTGTTACTAAATCCGCGTACTTACGCACCCGAGTGAAGCTAGATTAAGTCGCTAGTTATAAATAAAAACTTTACAACGTGAAGAGTATAAACCGTTCATGACCAACAATATTGGTGTGTCCAAAATGTCCGATCAACTAAGCATTTATGTTGACTGACCAAAGGCCTATAACGTCCTAAAGCGTGCGTAACTCGCACGTCGCTCACATGCCATTGACATTCGGCACGGTTTCGCGTTGGAAATAGCGCTCGCATAAAATTTAGCTTTAATTTATTCAGCAGTATATTCCCATTACTACTTTTATTATCCGGCATCCGCTGAAATGTATAGAAATGTTCTATAAACAACAGTTTAACATATATAATAAAAAAATCACCGGAGACTGTCTGTGCAAGCTAATTTCGAAATTTATGAAAAGTTTTTGTTGTTATCATCTGCATTTCTCCAGAAATATTTCAATATATTGAAATTGCCCTTGAACTTATATAGGAGCTGACCATTGACGGTATTATAGTGTGTGGAGACTAGAAAAAACGCTGCTTGCGTTGCTTTATCGCCGAGCGCTGAATAAACGGTTGAAAATAAATGAAAACAATGTATGGTCAACTTTTAATAGTTTTACAAATAGAGTTCGCTTTATCTAACTTATATATTTCAACAGTTATAGTTAGTTTTATATTTAAAATAAAAGCTTGTAATAATTTTTATTTTTATCGATACGTTTTATATCGATGTGTTGTGTATATACAAATACCGGAATAAATGTCTTTAATATATATGTAGACATCACACTATACTTAAGGGAGATTTAACGACTAACTTCATGCTGTAGTCTAATAACGGCTAAGTTCATACTGTAGTCTAAATCTGTCGCATCGTAAAAAAAACACTCATTATTTTTCCCCTAACGCGCCAAAAGAAGTATAACTTCAAAAATAATATTTCGCTATGTAAGTAATGTTCAGATGTACTGATTTGAACAACTAAATGTTTATCTTTAAAAAAAGAATTCTATCATCGCAAGTACTCAATAGAAATAAAATTTGCCTTTTATGATGACATTTGGTTATAAAGTTCAGGAGTAAAGACAAATGAAAATAAATAATCGCGACATGTTATTTAGGGATGCGCCTGAGTGAAACGAGGGTGGACCGTAGAAGCTAACCCAAAAATAAACAACGAGTATTAACTATTTAATAAATTTTAAATAAAACTATCTCATCGAATTTTTCCGCGGATTTATTTAGATTTTTGGTTCCCGGCGATTCGAAAAAATCTGAGAATATAGTTTTATTAAAAACTAGCGACTCACCCTCGCTTCGCTCGGATTCGTCCCTCAGTACGTTTTTATTTTTTTAAGCGGAACCCTAATTCTTTTTCTAAAATTAAAGTAGCCTAAGTTACTCCTTATAACATCAGCTATCTACCAGTGAAAGTCCCGTGAAATCGGTCCAGCCGTTTCGGAGGTTAGCCAGAACAAACAGACAGACAAAAAATTAAAAAATTGTGTTTTTCTTATATGTACCGTATATAATTTCATATGCATTTAGTAAAAAGTTGTTACTTTGAAATTACAAACAGACACTTCAATTTTATTTATCTGTATAGACTAGCGACTGACCCTCGCTTCGCTCGGGTTCGTCCCTAGGGGAATATTTAAATTGACATAACTTTTTTATTTATGAACCGATCGATATAAAATAAATACTGTATGCTGGTTAAGCTTACCACAATACACTAGGGAAGATCGCACTCAAATCGGTTAAGCCGTTTCTGAGATTAGCGTGCACAAACGCACAGAAAAACAGAAAAAAATTCTAAAAATCATAGTTTTGGGTTCTATTGCGTTAATGTATATAATTGATGTTTGTAGTTTGTACCTTATTATTATATTTTTTTCTCATGCTTGAGGGTTTCTGGTAGAGATCTTTTAAAGAGATTAGTCATCCTTTGTACACATGGTTATTTATTGTTTTCTATTTTATATGTATTTTTTCGGTACATAAATAAATAAACCAATCAAAATATGTTGGGACATTAACACACAGCACCATCTAGTTCCATAGTAAGCTGCGACGCTTGTGTTATGGATACCAGATAGTTGATTTACTACACATATATAACTTTAAATACATACATATTATTAAAAAAAAGAAATTATAGTATGTATGTACATTGTACATATATGTGACAACGTGATTAGGCCAAGTTTGCGCTCATTTAGATAAAATGCAATCCATTTGGTCATTTATTTATACAATCTGAATTAGGTTAGTGGGAGGTTTCTTATTTAGAAATTAGAAAATCACTTCTACCATCGAAAATATAGGCAACATTTTCATTCTTTTCTTACATCAGACAGTTTAAAAAAATATATATGTTATAGATTTAAAATTTATAGACAAAAATGATAAAACTTTTTATCGACAATAATAGCAAAATAATATGATTGACATCATTAATAAGCAAATAAATATGTAAATGTTTTTTATAATAAGTACCTAATTATTAGTCGGTATTTAAATATATAAGATAATGAGTACTAGTGATAGATATGGCTAATAACAATAACAGTCCTGAAATGTATCAAGCATTAATGTTAACAAGTTCATCTTATATATTTAAACGAGCAATTCTTGTATATTTATATTTTATTTCTGTATTAATTTATACCAGCGATCTCGGAAACGGCTCTAACGATATCGCTAATGGGGCTTTCGGGGGCGAAAAATTGATCTAGATTAGTCTCATGTCTGGGGAAAACGCGTGTTTTCGGGTTTTCATGCGGTTTTCTTTTGCATTATTCTACGCAGAATATGGTCGATAATTTCTTACACTCGGATGTAAGCATCATGGTCAAGCGGTCAAGGCGCAAGTTACATGTGCCCGGGATCGAGTCCCGGTCGGAATACAAAGTTTTTATTTTTGTTTTTTTTTGTTTTTATTCAAGAATTTAGTTTTTTTTATCTAAAAAATACGATATAATAAAAAAGAACTCCGAGCGAAGCTCGTTTGCCCAGGTACTAAGTATATAATCTCCGACTGCATAATATTCTTTGGTCAACTTGTTTTATTCTTTTTTAGCTCGCTTTTTACGTAGTCGTTTAGTTTTATTTTTATTAGGCATCGCTTATATTATTACACTACCAAATTTTGTACGTGAAAGTTGAGTTTATTCTACGGGTTGTATGGTGATTTCAGTGAAATTCGAAATAGCATCTCGATATAATATCGGCATAAATTCCACAGGAGCTGCTTTTGTTTTATTAAAAAAGTATAATAAGACTTGTAACAATGGCAGGATAATGTACAGAGGCAGAGAGAGCGAAATCAACGATACTAATATAAATAATAAATATATAACTATATTAGACTAGCAACTCACCCTCGTTTCGCTCGGGTTCGTCCCTAGATTGATTCGCCATACAAACTTTCATCCCTAAACTAAATGTTAAAAACTTCTATGTCATTCCCAGGGTCTCAAAATATCTTCTTACTAAATTTCATCTAAATCAGTTGAGTAGTTCCAGAAATTACTTCTTACAAACACACAAACTTACAAACTTTACCTCTTTATAATATAGAAGATTGAAATAAAATTCTAATACATAAACTTAAAAGGAAAGACTATAAATGTAAATGCCCTTGCTTAATGTGACATTTATTAGCAAGAAGGAAGATCCTATATCCTTGTTATCCTTGGGATATTGAAGTTGTCGCTGGAGTTGCTAAGTCCATATCTGTAACTCGATACCTCGACCTTAGGTCAGCTATCTCATAAAACATACGAAGGTTGTGTAACATGATCGTCGACGACTATATTAATAACATTTTATGCAAGTACCTACAGCATGAAGTCGTCAACTGTTATAAGCAGAAAATATCACAGAACTTCCCAGCCATGTTTAATAAACTAATCAGGCCTATATTATTAACCGAATTAAAAAATGATTTTCATTATTTCATTAACATTTAACGTTAGTTAGGTCTTAAGTAATAGATTTCTCAGAGATGAGATATTTTCCCGCAGTAAAAAGTATCCCGTATGTTGACCCGGATAACCAGCTATCATTATATCAAATTTCATCAAAATCTGTCCAGTTTTCTTGTGACCCAGACATCTGTGTTTCCCAGACAGACAGACAAAAATTCTAAAATCTAAATAGATCCAGCCTCATTCGTGATATGTGATAATAATGAGTAATGGCTATTTCAATAAGATTTTTCAAAAAATATTCGATGTACAGATTCGGCTCAGTTAGAATTTTATTATGTGTATAGATTATACCTCAAAGGAGATTCCACATTAATTTCTAGAAAAAAATATTAAAGTTAAAAAATAATGGTTAAGACTTCTCATCATACTCATTTTGGTTAGCATCCGGTCGTATGTATACTTTTTTAAAATGTAAGTATAAATTATTGAATATTCTTAGAAAAAATGGTAGTTTGAAGGTCAACTCTAAATATTCTCTCGTTGAACTCAGCCAAAAAGTATCCTTATCATGGTAACTATTGATCACACTCCCGCCCCTGCGTAACGCAGCCCGCATGCCGTCCCCCCGATACCATCAATCACTTCCTAATCGAGTTTATGAACGTTGGAGTGCCGCCTGAACACGTACCCGGCTAACCCGGCTTGACCTATACGTATGGAATGTACCAGGTAAATGTACCTTGGATACATACATGTATGGACTAAGGAATGCTATAAAGAGATTCGGATTTGTATGAAGATTACGCCAATTTTGTAAGAAATATTGTTTGTACTTCGGCTTTTATACAGCAACCATGTTTCAGGATCGCGCACACGTTCTTTATGTACTATCAATTGTAATGGTGAACATTTGTTTAGGAATTAATTTCTATTTCACGGCGTTACCATATTGTTAAATACATTTTTGTTGTCATTGTAAAGGCTAATAACGATTCTGTTATTTGCAAAAAAAATAGACAATATTGATGTTGAACCTAAGTGCAGAGTGCATAATATAAATAATTACAATGCTACAATTGATATTAAAAGTTAAAATTGTATAGTTGTACTTCTTCAGATTATCTATACTAATATTATAAAGAGGTAAAGTTTGTGAGTTTGTGAGTAGGTGTAAGCTCTGGATCTACTGAACTGATTTAGATGAAATTTAGTAAGAAGATAGTTTAAGACTCTGGGAAGGACATAGGATACTTTTTATTCTAGAAATCATCCCTTAAGGGGGTGAAAATGGGGATAAAAGATATTTATATATATATATATATATATATATATATATATATATATATATATATATAGGTATAATAGTTCGTTATTTTAAATTAAAATCGTACACGTAGATCATAAAACTATTCAAATTTCGTTATAATAGTATAAAAAAGTAATATAATTATTTATTATTACCTACCAAATATAATTAACTTATATTATTACCATTTTTTAATTGAATAACATTTGCTACACATATTGTTTGTAATAGTGGGTGTTTAGTTATTTTTTTAATGCTTACTTTTATCAGATTGAATTGAGAATCATCGTACGTATTAACGTGCGATGATGCTCAATCGCGCATCTCGTCTTACTTATTTTTTTTTTCATGTCAAAAGTTGTTGTGGTTTATAATAGATTCTTCACAAGCAATCACAATTTTCTAAATATATAACTAGCGGCTCACCCTCGCTTCGCTCGGGTTCGCGTCTAGATAAACAAAAACAAATCTATCCGACGGGAACCGTAAATTTTTTACGGGATAAAAAGTAGCCTATTTGTGATTCTCATGTATGAACTATATTATTGTAAAGTTTTATTAAAATCCATACGGTAGTTTTTGAGTATTAAGCTGTATAAGTCAGTATAGTTTTTCAACAATTTTGGAGATTAGCCCATACAAACAGTCAAACAGACAGAGAAACAAAAAAAAGATTAAAAAATCTGGATTTTTTCTATTTCTCTTCTTACATCCCCCTGACTTGGTTTTTAGCTTTTTTTTTCTATGTACAGACATTCGACCTCTACAGTTTTATTATATGTATAGATAATAATAAAAAAATGTGTATGTAGGTACCTAATTGCTTATTTATTATTATGTTTTCTAAAACAACAAATTAGACTCGAGCTAGGGATATTAAATTATCAAAATCAATTTTGCCGAGATATTTTAAGTTAATCACATTAGATACTTATTAAACGCCAAATAACCGAAAAAGTCAACGTATATTTTATTTGCCTCTGTGTGAAATCTAAATAATATGAATAGTTTTATAATTGGTTGATTTCAATTAGGTACTTTAAAACGTTAAATATTATTATTATACGGTCGTAAAAAGAGAAAGTTTGTTGTAAAAGAATCGTTGGATTAAAATTGCCTTTGTTTATAAATTGACTTTTTCGTGATCACGCAGCGGAACTGTTTTCGACCACAACGATCGTACAAATATTTTGTTTTAACTTCAATGTCTGATTGAGGAAAATCATTGCAAAACCTTGTAAAAACTTACTTACCACCACCTTAGTCCTGTTTGTTTCCAATTTCATAAATGTCGACTATATTTTTTATAATAATCACAATTAATTACACTTAGATATATATTGTAATAAAAATATTACTTACATTCTATTTTGTATTCAACGTGCGTTTTCAAGTTTCCGTTTTACAAAGGGGCACGTGAAAACGAATTACAGTGTCAAATCGTCTACCTGCTTGCGAAACTTGGCCTCCCTTCGGGGCCGGGCTCAACCAGTTTCTAACTCGCATATATGGATATCTAACAGTACTTGGGATGCGTCGTGGGTGCTATCCCCTTCTAATTTTTATCGCCTAAACATATTTAATCTTGTGTTCAAATAAATAAGACATGTGGAAAAAAAATATATATAAAACGTACAACTTACCAATTAATCTGAAACGTTACTAACAAAACAGACACGACCTGTGACGAGTTCATCCTACCGGAAATCCAGACCTCAATGTTAAAATATGAAATGACATCAGCATACAGTTTTTTTTTGTCAGTCGTTGACCTGAATTATTATTATTATGGCTTCACCATCATACTAAATCTAATTAAGAATATTCAATGTTTTGTTTCGTAAGTCTTAGGAGAGCCTTCGAATTTTAAGTTAGTTTGTAAGTATTCATAATACTTTCTTAGATTTACGCAAATATTTGACATTTATATTATGAATATAAAACAAACTCTTGTTAGTTACATCGATTATAACTCAAGAACGGCTGGACCGATTTTTATGATCTTTGATTTGTTGGATTTGTCTCCGCCCCGAATAGCAGAATAACTATTAAAACATAAAAAAATCATGAAAAAAAAATATATGGCTAACGCTGGCTAATAACTATTTATATCTATTTAAAACGTACCTAGCGATGCACCTGAGCGAAGCGAGGGGAAGTCGCTAGTTTTAAATAAATTTTAATAATTAAAATTAACAAATATTGTATTATTGGAAATTTGGTGCCATTTTTGTATTTTTTGCAGTAATTTTGTAATTTTGATAGGCACTGCCTGTAACAACTACATATGTATATAATGACCTTTGAAACATCTAATACCTTAGTCTCCGCGATCGTGATTGCTGTAAAGCATTCGTAACGTCGGGAACTAAAAATCGAAATATAACCGCGAAAAAATCCGAAAAGATTGTTTTATTCAAAATAGTGTGTAGGTATTCATTTATGCCCTCGACGTAACAAAACACGGTCATTGAGAGGTAACTCGGAATTTTAATTATTTTATTCGCATCATTCAAATTCTAAAGGCATTTTAGTTTTCTACCAGTCGGGCCTTACAACTATATTGCGCTTGCCTTTACTCTGTAGTGGTTTTGAAAGTTCTTCCCGAGTCATATTTTCTATTTACGGCTCAATAAAAGTCGTTGCTCGTATACGTGCTATGTAAGTTTGAAAGAAGATAGTATGAGTATAGAAAATATTATTATATCTGTATGGTTGGTTAACACTGTTATTTTTCTTTAAAACCTCCTGGTTAAATTCTAAGAAATCAATTGTTAACTGGCACATCGCTCTGCCCGCGACTCTCGAGGGGTTAAAAAGTACATTTCAATAATATTCGAGTTTGATAAATTAAAAAAAAAGCCGTCCTGAGGATTGCCGAAACATGTGAAAACTTAAAACTATAAACAAACAGTTGCTATTTTTGGATATTCAAATTAATTGTTTGATATTAAGGTTTTGACATCTATCGGCAGTTTGAGTGTTAGCGTTAATACGTCACGTGACCATGTCGATGACGATTTACATGAATTTACTCCCCATCCAAACCTGCCTATAGAAAATTTTCACTTCAAAAATCGTAATGTATTTTATTTATATTATTAATTAACTTTTAAGCAAAAAAA
Source organism: Argynnis bischoffii washingtonia (assembly GCA_033884665.1). Taxonomy (NCBI): domain Eukaryota; kingdom Metazoa; phylum Arthropoda; class Insecta; order Lepidoptera; family Nymphalidae; genus Argynnis; species Argynnis bischoffii. The sequence continues at coordinate 3,967,068 of CM066616.1, read as the reverse complement.
TATGCACAGAAAACTTTATTTTCCCAAATTTAAAATTCGGCATAGTCTAGGTATACCTATAGTATATTATGTATGTATAGAACATTACATATATATTATATATAGTATATATGTACTATGGTGTCATTGTTACTTCCTGTTTGTTAGCATATAACTTCCAAGTAAGTGAATCTCGCAAACTGGATGGAAGCTACGATAACTTCATCAAACGCAACACTATGTAATGTGTGTAAAGGTGAACGGGGCGTTCGATGAACTGTAAACGGCGACGGTTAGTTTTTTTGCAAAAAACCCACAACACTATAATACTTTATAGGATTTTTAAAAGCACGCTATAAAATAGATGAAAATTTTTGGTATATTTCACAATGTTCTACCATGAAATAGCATTATAAATTAATAGATATGAGTTCTGTTGAATTAATAAATTAAAAGAATCAATGCCCTCTTCAAAACTAAAAGTCCGATGTAACCAATTTTTTATCTTTCGTCCATCTTTTGGCAGTGAGGGTTAGAAATCCTTAATTCAAGTGCGATGCGTCGCGCCGGAGATGCAACCGGAATGAGTTTCCCGCCCGTGATTGCATTCGCATCGCCTCGCACCTCGTGACTTCGAATTAACGCCGCGCCTTAAGCGATATATGTATATGACGATGAGCCAACTTAAGCTCCTTTTCGATATAATTTAGAAGCTGCAGTCTAGTTTGTAACGAAATTAGCTGTATTCTGTTGTGTTTTGACAGTAACAGTGTCAATTTATGAATTTAATTCTCTATGTCACTATAAAATCGATTTCTGTGTCACTATATTTCGAGTTCTATAAGTACTACGAGTGTATTATAAAATGGGGTTTTCTCGTGGTTATTTTTATTATTTATTTAATCTTGTGATTTTGCCTTTATTAATTATATTTTTTTATTTTGTTTCAGGTAAGCTGTAATTTTATCGCTTTTACTACTTCATATTAAAAGTAAGTTGTTATAATATATATACGAACCCCAACAAATGTGCGGCATAGATCGACTTTTATTTTAAGAATATTATAGTCCAAAATAAAACTATCTTTTCGGATTATTTCGCGAATTTATTATGATTTTTGGTTCCCGACGTTTCGATTGCTTTACAGCAATCATGGTCACGGGAGAGACTAAGGTGTTAGATGTCTCAATGGCATTATACAGTTGTTACAGACAACGTCGGGAACCAAAAATCATAATAAATTCGCGAAATAATCCGAAAAGATAGTTTTATTTTGAAATGTCAAATATTCGCGTAAATCTAAGAAAGTATTATAATATTATAGTCATAAGTAAAGTCTTGCTATTAATAAATTTTTATATCATAGTGAACAATGTCTTTTTACAACACGATAATTTCATAGATGCAGGTGTTTAATTAATTATTGTTCTAACTTCAAGCGAACCGACAGCCCTGTAATTATCTCCATATCGTAGTTATTCGGGACGGCTTTACTGCCACGAATGTTCTTTGTAATTGACTAAAAGTTTCATAAAAATAGAAATGGATACACCAAAATCAATGAATGTGGAAACGTTATTTTGATTGGCTGTCTTGAGTATTAAGAGTTAGGTTTTATGCAATTTCTCTTTTAATTTCATTCTTCTTGCGTTCGACCATTTGATCTTTTATGTTTGTATACGTTCTTTACTTATTTCGACTATAGTGCACAAAAAAGAATAAGTTTCTTTATCAAATGCTTATACATATATATTATATATCACTTAAAATTGTTTACATAAACTTTATTAATATCTGAATTCGAATAAATTGTTTCGGTCAATTGTATATGTATTGCTTACCAAAACAAAATGAATTAATTTGGTTTTAATTATTTTTTTCGTGGGACCATATTTTTTTTCTAAAATAAAAGTAGCCTAAGTTACTTTTTATTACATCAGCTATCTGCTAGTGAAAGTCCCGTCAAAATCGGTCCAGCCGTTTCAGAGATTAGCCGAAACAAACAGACAGACAGAAAGACAGAAATTGTAAAAAAATGTTGTTTTGGTATATGTATTATGTAACGTGTATACATTCATATGTATTTAGTAAAAAGCGGTTATTTTAATATTACAAACAGACAATCCAATTTTATTTATCTGTATAGATATACTGTGGTTCCAAATATTTAATTATAATTCTGGAGCAAGAATCGTAACCGACTCAGATCCGATCAATTCCGGATCTCGACCAGTGTAGTCGCTATCTAGTTACTTTGGTGTAGGGTTTCGTGCGCACAAAGGAAACTCGCTCTCACAATGCGGTCCCGACTCCCACCATGTAATGTATACACTAATACGCAGTTGGGAAAATCTCAACCGTCGCATCCTTTTCATAACTTATCCTGGTAACACTAGAAGGAGAGGCTGTGTGTTGTATTTTCTATTATAAAAAAATATCTCTACTTGTATAGCCTGCTGTTATAATATTAACAGCAAAAATTTTCTTATACAGGACAAAAGATGAGACAAAATGAGTCTCTCCCGTGACTATGATTAGTCAGGAACCAAAAGTCAAAATAAATCCGCGAAAAAATCCGAAAAGATAGTTTTTATTTAAATGTCAAATATCCGCGTAAGTCTAAGAAAATATTTTGTTTTAAACATGTTATATAAATCGATATTTATGTCATAGTGTAAGAAAATTTTCATATAAAATTCTATTAGAAATATCATGGACATTGTTTGTTTTCGTGCAATATTCTATTAGCCTAGAAGCATTATGGAATAATCATGGCTATTTACGTAAAAAATGAAATATTTTTTTTTGGTTATCAAAATAAATGGTATTTTTTTATTATTAGTACCATTTACATTCAGATTTTCTCTTGTGGTGTCAAAAAATAGTAATACTTATGAATCACGTCGATCAGTCTCCCTCGTGTCTTCTCAATTCTACGTGACATTGGCGAAGTAATCTGTGCTTAACTGAAACGCTTTGAAGTCATTACAAAAGAATTGAATTATAATATACGTTTTTAAAGTATATATTTGAAAATTAACATGTATTTATAGTTATTTTTTATAGTAAGGCAGAGCGTACTCACGCTTAGCTCTGGCGTGCCCCTATATAACTTTGGGCATCTACTATAACTACTTAACGTACTGGGATAGAAATGGCGATTTTCACTATCCCGTCCATACCCTATTTCTATACAAAAAATAACGTCGATCCGTTTTTGCCAAAAAAAAAAAAAAGAAATAACTAAGTACTAGTAATATACATTCTTATTACAAATTGTACAATATTAGTAGTTATGCCAATGAAGAAAGTAAAAAATTAATTTTAAAATATTTTAATGTATTTATGCTTACGTTTTAAAACACGAGTGCTCTAGAAATCGGCGTAAATGATATTGGCAAAATAATCTCATTCAACATTTTATTGCCAGTCAAGTCTCACGCATGCGCCAGAACATAGCAGTTTAGATTTGCTTGCGATTCCATTGTGTACATTGATGAACAATTTATTGTATTCTATTTCTACTGTAGTATGTTTTATCTGGTAATTTATATTTACTACTAGCAAAACCCGCGTCTTCGCTCGCGCTAAAACTACAACAAAAAAACTTCAAAAAGATAGGAATTTTCATACAAATTTTCGTCCCTTATTTTATCTCCTTATGGGATGAATTTCAAACGCTAAAACACGTATTTATTTCATTGTATTGAAGAGCATTAATACCAAGTTTTAAGAAATTCTGATCATAAATATTTTTTGGGTTGTGTTATAACGTGTATTCCCGTGGGAATGAGATAATCTCCCGCGGTAAAAGGTATCCTATATGTTGACACGGATATCCAGCTATCATCATACCAAATTTCATCAAAATCCCTCCAGTGGTTTTTCTGTGATGCGGTAACAGACAGACAGACAAAAATTCTAAAAACTATAGATTCGATCTCTGTATCGATAATAAAGTCTATTTCAATAAGATTTTTCAAAAAATATTTAAGGTACAGATTCGACTCTAGAGTTTTATTATATGTATAGATTTACTATTTTATGTTATAGCCTATATAGTATAGAAATATTTCCAATTAATTAATTTAAAATATTGTGTTTGCTGATTGAACACTGACCCGTGACATTCATTAGCAAGAAACGTGCAAACGAGAAACGTAGGGTAGAAACATCAAATAAAAACTGCGTAAAAAATCTGAAAAACAAAATTTAGTTTATTTTAAATGTCAATATTGATGTAAATCGAGAAAAGTAATAATTTTTAAATTATAATTTTATTTTGTTGCATCATACTGTCCAGTTATTTTTTTTTACTTTAATTGAATGTTGCATGTTTATACGTAATATATATGTTATTTAAATGATTTTACATTTATAACTTTTAAATTTCACATTTCAACTTCACGATGTCTGCAATTATACGTAGCGACATTACTCGTTTGAATAGAAACCATTTCAATGGGAGTGTGGTCGTTACGCGTGAAGTGAAGCCAGGTTGCGCGGCAGATGCGCCCGGGGTCACCGCACCCGGGCCCACTGGAAACATTCGCTTTTACTGTCTTCTGTATCAAATCCACCACCTTTAAATCTTCACACCGTCATACAAAACTAGTTCCACGAAACCGTATTTCCTCGAGATGATTGAAATTATGTTCTCATGCAACATTATCTCTGTTATGAAATAGCGTCGTGTTTTTAGTTTTATCTGTAACCAGAGCTGCTTCGTGACTTGGCCCATCTATATGAGCAACCGCGTGGTGTAATTTTCTCGTTTTGAGTGGTCATTAGTTCCTAGAGGACAGGAACTTTGTCGCACATCCATTAACTATATATTATACTCGTCCCTACGTTCGAAACGCTTGAGAACTTCTTTGTCACAAATGGCATTATACGTAGTTTAATAAATAAAGGCCTAGGGCGAAAATATATTTTCAAATATATTATGTATTGTATATTGAGTGTATACATCGATAAAAAAATATTTGTTATTGAGATATGTTGTATTATAAGTGAAATAATTTTTAGAATGTTTTACTTCTTTTACCGATAAATATAATCAAGAAAGCAAACAAAGTTTATCTCTTAAAGGCTAAGACAGATTAAATAAGAAAAATAGGATTTCTGAAAGTCACACGATTCATTCAGGGGTTGCGCAGCTCAGTTTGGGGTGCGTTCACCGCTTGCGATCGATGCTACTTAGCAACTCTAAAGAATAGGGGTTCTTCTAGTACAGTACAGTATCAATACTTTTTAGGGTAATAAATAATTTATATTGAAAACTCTTCACGATTATGTATTATAATAAATATATAATTAATTTCTAAGAACGATCATTAGTGTAGATTATATTTGTCATTATGTTGTAGAAAATTATTTTACTTTTAAACTTCTATGTAATTTTAAAACTACGACATTGAGAGGCTTTTTAGTTGTTATACTCAAGTTGGTAACCAATCACGCTGTGACGGCAATTTCTACATTTCCGATTTCAATCGACTCGCGTGCTATAAAATATAAAATTAACGACTTCTCATAACGCTTACACATCGGTTTTAGTATGTAATAGCAAAAGTGTGTACAGTATTTGATGGACACAGTTCATTGCATCGGCGTCGTTCATTTTTATACTTGTTATAAAGAAAAGATCTCGATTATTGTTACAAACGGCTTAAAATAAAAGGTTGACTGCTCTGAATTTCTACGGACAATCAACAGCCCGAACTGGTTTTACAGGTAAGTTTTAAATTATTCGTAGACAAAATGGTTCGTTCCAACGAATTTCGTCATTGTGGAATAGTCCTTCAACAAAGGTGCATTCCTTTGGCGCACGACCCAACACAAAAGGACGGGCCTGAAAGGTATTGTTGAGTTCATAACAGCTAGGTCTTTGTATACAACGAATATAGCCTATAAGACGTTTTGTATCACCAAGCTCCCTTGCTTACATATTTGCCCCTGTGAAAGGTATCAATCAATGAAAATTATCTATTGTCAATCTACTTAAAAACCCGGGGACCTGTGTGACTCGATGCACAGAATCGATAATGCGGCTGTCGTGTCTCGTTGGTCACGCTCCAGTGTGTAGGGCATCGTCTTCGAATGCACTATATCTATCAGATTGTTTTTATTTTACCTTATTTGTATGGGCTACTTGCCTCTACGTGCGCTCTTGATCAAAAGATAAAACCTGTGGTCATGACTTACACATTTCTCTCTTTTATTACTATATTGCGTGAATTATGTTACGTGTTCGCGATAGTTTTACGAAATTTCAATTCACAACTGAACTCTTTTCGCGCTAATTGCTTCTATTGATTCTTTTATATTTATATTAATATTTAATACAATTACTTTTGGGGGCATTATTATAATTTGATTCTCACGCCTCTAAACCCATATATTGATCCTCTAAATTTAAAAGCGCTCATGATTCAATAAATAAAGCACTTTGTGTGGCCCCTCCTGTGTAAAATTAATTTTCTTTGTTTTGAAGAATCTAATATTTCCATTACGAGTATTTATTTTAACTTTTCAAAGTCTCAAAAAGAACTGATTTAACTAATTTACAAGAGACGTTAATTTTATTTGTTTTTTTTTTTATTTATAGTGTTTATAGGCACTTATTAGTATCAGATACTTAGGTATTATAGATTAGAATGTATGCTATATTCGAAGAAACCTAGCAACAATACTCGATGCGTCGAACGGCTGGAATGCCACCGGATATAGCTTCAGGTAGCGCTGTTGAGGGTTACTCGTCCGCTTCACATAAGAATATTACTGTTTAGTGTTTAGTCTAAGTAAATTTCGTTGTAATAGGAATGCGCGCTAATGAATCATTTATAAAATGAAATTTCTTTATTCAGACTAGAGTAAGTTTAGTTTATTATCAAGCAAGTATTTTAACTGAGCAAAGAAATATTCTTAACACTAGCAATAATTTGACATATATATATATATATATATATATATATATATATATATATATATATATATATATATATATATATATTTATATATATATATATATATATATATATATATATATATATATATATACTGAAATATATAATATACTAGCAGAATCCGCGGCTACGCCCGCATTTAATCTACAAAAAACTTTTTGTCTTTACGTTATACAGTGACTCATCCTCGCTTCGCTCGGGTTTGTCGCTATGTATTTATATATTATTGTTCATACAAAAATACTAAAATCGCGAATATATCCAACAAGAAATTTATTTGGCACAGTTTAGAAATTTATAAAATAATATTTTCATTCGTCCTTATAATAATTTCGTTTTTTAATTATATACCTTAAATTCACATCCTCATTCCCGGGCTTATCTCAAATAGGGTTTCGAGGTTGTTGATCTACAAAGGGAGACGCCCAGTGTAGCTCCCCGCCCGGGCCTCGAAAGCCTTATTCATCCCTTACGGTGCCCTTCGCGGGTTCGCGACCTTTACCAAGTATCAAGGGAAGGACAAACGACTATTGAACGGAAATAAAACCCTAATGGTTCTTTTTGCGCTCATTCTGTTACTCTTATATTAAAGTTTTTGACCGATTTCAAAAGAAGTGGAGATGATGAATGTATGTTACGTTATTTGTTCTAGTAAGCGATATAATGAAATACACCAAATAAAGTATTATGTTATTAATATTTTTTCCATTGTCGCTGATATACTATCATTTATCAAACACATTTTATTTAAGGATTTTATCTTTTTCTTTCTATTTTACTTAGCTTTTATGCATGTCAGTCACTTTATTTTTTAACGGCATAGTTATGTCATATTCTTCATCAAAATTTGATTCCTAGAGTTAAATCATGAAATTGTTATAAAATATTAAGCGGTCAAGGAGCGAAAGGACAGATACTTTAATTGGTGTGAAATAATCCGTATTAGTATTATAAATGTGAAAGTTGTGAGTATGTATGGATGTTTGTTACTCTTTAACGCCAGAACGGCTGAACGGATCTGAATGAAAATTGGCACAGAGATAGATTATAGTCTGTAATAACACATAGGCTACTTTTTATCTCGGAAAAATGTACGGTTCCCGTGAGATAGGTTTGTTTTTGTTTTCCTAGAGGTGAACCCGAGCAAAGCGAGGGTGAGCCGCTAGTTAATGTATGTAATCAAATACTATAAGCCATATATTTTAAAATGAAAGGTTTACATTCACTCCAGGACCCTTCTTATATTTAACAAATAACAACGTTATCGAGTTTTTGTGTGAAACTGTTTATTTTAGAAAGACGATGAAGACTAAATGACGTTGTTTATCAGACTTATACAAGAAAAGGTACAACGACTTCCAATTCACTTAAAAAGTAATTATTTCACACTTAGGCGTGGTTTTTTTTTAATTTATATATCGTCATCCTTGAGGTATCTAGGTGGTGAGGTATCCTCAAGGTGAGGAATCTACTTATAACCTATACATGAGTAAATTCTCCGCGTATTCAAAGGTAAAATTTGTTCAAAAGTACTTATGTTCTGAGTTTTACATAATTTTTTGCTAATTCAATATTTATTTTATGATAAAATATTTGAACCACATATATACATACAGGTCGAATTGTTTTTCAATGGAAATATGATTTTGAAACAAAGCCTTCGCATATTATCGACATGAGTCAGAAGACTGTATTGGCTAACGTTATCATTACAATATTCCTGTATTTCAATATCGTTATAACTAACTTGTATTAGTCATACAATTTATATAAAATGACGAACTCTCATACAAACATACATCTACTCTTTTATCCCTTTTGCTCTGTTATTATATATCACGACTTAGTAGTCGTAGGTTGTGTGCATAATTTGCTTGCTTAACCCACTCTTTAAGGCTACGTGATCTGTCAGTTGAGTGGTAAGTTGATGATATTCATACTTATAAAGATAGTTTTTATATGAGTACTAGCGACTCACCCTCGCTCGGGTTCGCCCCTGGTTACTTAAAAAATGGGGGATGTGTTTCTGATTAAGGCTTTCAGTCTCGTTATGTTTACGAGTCCCGGGAAAAAAAATGGAGACTCGGTATGGTCTCGAAATTACCGGGAAAAACGAGACTTTCGAGACTACTTCAAAAATAAGTTTCATACTCATAGGCTAGGCAGTTAGGCAGTGGATACAAGGTATTTCAATAAAGTACTTTATTAATCATACTATTACAAACTCAAATACAAGTAAAATTAACAATTATTAGGTTCTTACATATAAAATAAGCAGTTTCATATGGAAAAAACAAAACAAAAAAAAAAAAGATATTTAATCAATTAAAGTACCATTGTTATGTACTTTTACCATGCTATGTACTTTTTTTTTCCTTGCAAGAAATTGTCCAAATTCCGGAAAAAGCGGTACCTAATCTGTTGGAGCAAGGTCCGGGGAGTATGGTGGGTGTCGGAGACATTCCAATCGCAGCTCGTCTAATTTAGCGACTTTTTGTTGTGCAGTGTGTGGTCTAGCGTTGTCGTGAAGCAACAGTGAGTTAGAGCAATTGACCAGTCTCGGTTATTAAATGGCTAGCTTTTCCATAATGGTTTGCAATTGTTCCCAGTACAGATCTTGCCGTAATCACCTGTCTAGATCTTAGAAAGCTGTAGTGGATTACACCAGCATTGGTCCACCAGATACTTACCAGTACCTTTTTCTGACTCAACTGTCGCTGGGGGCAAGATTTCTCCTGGGTTCAACCATTGTGATTAGAGTTTCCGAGTGTTGTACAGGATCCGATGCGATTCAAAATCCTCGTTATGGTGACGGTTCAGTAATGTAACGCAGAACTCGATGCGTGTTTGTTGGGGGGCTTTATCAATTCATGCAGTACCCATTCTTTCAGCTTTATCACTTTTCCAATTTGTTTCAAATTAATTAAAATAGCTTTATAACTCACAAAGAAGCTTGCCGCTAACTCTGACGTGGTTTACGATGGATTCGTTTCCACGATCACTTTTAATTGTTCATTGTCACTTCGGTCATCCACGGGGTATGTTCTATAGGTCAAAAATTCAAGAACAAAAACATTGGAACCAAAACCGTGTTTTATTTTACAGTAGCTTCCCCATACACATCATTAATTCTTCGAGCTATTTCTGCAGCGCTGGTACCATGGTGGTATTTTAAGTTTTCCATATTGTGAACAGAGTGATGTCAAAGAAAAATCAAATGACGCGAAAATAAATGAATCTCTAAATTTGAAAAACAAATACACAAGCCTAAATGGAATAAATTCTAATCAAACGCCAGATATAGATATTTTAGATCAAAGTAGCCAGTTCAACAAAACACCAATTTCATATGTAAGGACCGAATTTTTTTTTCATTTTTACAGTGGGCACGTAAACACAAAGAGTATTTAATGTACTTTCAGACAGATAGGATCCGATTTTATTACAAAAGTAACCCGCGTTAGAAAAAACTCTCTCTGCTTCTATGCTAGTATTAGATAGGGGATAGAGATTAAATAATTATACAGCGATGGTTTAGTATTTCCCTCTATTGTCTTATCCTAAGTTTCAGTCTATATTACTACCACGTACCTACCGTATGCCGCAACCGGAAAAAAAATCTCAAAAAAAGTAAAGTCTCAAGAGTCTCGTTATTCCCGAGACTGGTGGTAGCAGTCTCGAGTCTCGAAAATTCGAAAAAATCGTCGAGACTCTCGAAATTTTCGAGATCGAGACTCCCGGGATGAAAGCCCTATTTCTGATACTTACTAAATGTCCAAATAAAATCATTAAAATTGATCGAGCCGGTTCGAAGGAGTGTGACCACAAACACCGTGACACGAGATATTTATATACTTATTAGATTATATATTTTAATAAAAAAAATATCTTCATTAATTCTAAAAGGGTTTTAGGTACAGTTTCTTATTTTTTCACTTGTTTAATAATTAGGTAACGAACGCCCTGTCCCCGGTAACTTCCGGGTAACGTTGGCAAAGCCAGAAATAGGTTAATGACACCAATCTGGTACCGCTTGATTCCAATGTTTGTACCAATCGATATTTGAATTATACTGCTTAAAATTAAACGTTCATAAAGTTGAATGAAGTCAATTTGTCAGCTAGTTAGAAGAGTTTATGGAAAAGGAATAATAATAGGGTTCCGTTAGCGCCCTTCTGGTACGGAACCCTAAAAACTAATATTTTAGTAAATTTTTATTAAACGTATGTATTCAGCCTTTTTTTAACTCCCTTCAATACGATCAGGCCATAATTCACCAAGCTGGCCAAATGCGGGTTGGCGGACTTAATGTCTTTCAAAAACTTGCTAGGTTTTCTCAGACATGCAGGTTTCCTCACAATGTTTTCCTTCACCGTAATGCAAGCTGTAATCATGTTAAAAATAATTCACACATGAAAATATCAGAGGTGCGAGACCCGGGATTTGAACTCGCTTCACTCGGTTGCCCAAGCGAGCGCGTTACAACTGGGCTACCACAGCCTAAAAAAAGGGCTGAATACACAAACGTATGTAAATATGCTATTATACTTTTTGTGGAATAATATAACTATTCTGGAACTCATGTCGATACACATTTTAAGTTTCGCTTTATCTTTAACGAGAAGATCAACTCCTTGTAAGCCTTTTATCGTGACGATAAGGCCTATTAAATTATTTCATATGATTGGCATTGGCCTGGTTATTTGAGTTATAGGTCACAATACGATATATCATCCATATATGCATATGAGTAAAATAACATTAAAATAACCATTGTATAGCCAAGCTTACCATTAAAAATTCTGATTTAATATTTTTACTAACCGTAATGTTCCTCTAAGACGTCTATAACTTATAATAAAGTTCTATAGCAGCCACACTTTCCGTCGTCACTGACAATTGCTTTACATTGTCATTAAGATTTTCACTTTAATAGAAATCCGTTTTAACTACATTTGTATTTTATGTTAACGACGTCAAAGCTGCCTGCAAAGTGGGAGATTTTTTTGTGTTTAACATTATTTAAAAGCCGTTACCATTTTGCATTGTAAAATCGTTGTGTTTTTATTTTGCGCTGCTGTGTCACGGGTTATTAACTTCCAACACAACATTTATAACTGATAAATAACATAGCGTTAACCTTATTAGTGATATTCTCTGACGTTAACTACACTTACTACATATACATATAATGAATAAATAAAATAGCAACAAATAAGTCTTTATCTATATAAATAAAATAGTATTTTTCTATGCTGATTGCTTCAAATTTTGGCATGATGTAAGTTTTACATGTACGAGATTTATAATGCTATACATCGCCATGAAACTTAGTACTTTTAATACGGATAATATTTTAGCCTTATCCAATTATGCTGGTGACGCGGACGTCTCGAGCAAAGCGGATATTAATTATTATTTAATAAAGAATTTGTGCTGAGCGATGCGTAGAAGCTTTGAAAAATATTTAAGATAATTGTCGTATTTCTACGTCCATATCAAAAATTTGTTAATATGTATGGGTGAAACTGCCAGCGTATAATACGGTCCCATATACCATACACGCAGAGCTCTTTTTATTAGTTGGGAATTTTGTGAGAATAGGAACGAGTGCGAGGCATCAAGCAGACTTTAATACTATCTACGTTATGCTCAATCATTGTGGCGTAATTATTAAAACAATTTCATTATTCTGCGGTCTCGTGTTGATATTGTACAAGACCACAGAACAACGAATTTGGACTATGTACAATACTACTAAGGCAACATGGCTCAATAGAATGAACAAAGAAAGTTAGCGAATTTGCATTTTGTAGTATAGCATTTTTTGGCAAGCCTCAGGCCTCATATTTTTGAAGAAAATAAATAATCATATACATATTTGTACATATATATTTTCAAGATCCCAGATAAGTGGAAATTCATCTTCTATATTTTTTTCTTATCAGAGATTCATATGTAAACTGTAAATGGTCGACCCTGTGCCAATACAATTATCAAGTTTACTCCACTCCTAACACATTGTAGCAAATATGCCAAGGAAGGTAATATTTTCAGTACTGAAACTTTGTAAACATTTCTTTGGATAGTGGCGTTTCAATGTTACAATAATGTCGGTTCAATTTAAAAAAAATAATTAAATGTTGTAAAATTAAATTATTATTTATTATTATTAAATGTTTTTTTTTTTTTACTTTTCCGTTATAATGGTTTTTTTATTTATTCGTTAAAGCAAGTACAATAGTAATATACTAGTTATTACATCGCTATATAGCGTTTTAAAGTACATCGAAAGAAAGCATTACACAAAGAACTTGCATACTATGAATTATACAATTTAGAATATTTTAATTTTGTTTATAAGCAATACATACACTTACTCACTAATAAATATTCGCACTTGTTTTAAAGGTGTAATGTGATAGTGTAATACATATGTATATATTATATTCGTTTAAGATTCGAGGTATTAACGTAAGAAGTCGATGCCGCGGTTGGTTCGTAGTATCGCATAACAAATACACGTAACGCACACGCTAAGCGTCAGTCACAATCTGTAAGTAGGTCGAGCTCTGCTAGCGCCAAGAGCGCTCAGCTGATCGCGATACGCACAAAGGTCTCCGGGTTAATGGTACTATACATAAGCCCTACATTTCCGCTAAATAAGACTGTTTCACGTGAAATTACTGATTTCTAAATTAATTTCTCCTTATTAAAGTATGAGCACGTTCACATTTCTTAGAAATTTTCATATATGATACAGTGTGATCCTACTTCCTACTTATGTTTGGATGTATGCATGTTTGTTACTCTTTTACGCAAAAACTACTGAATGGATTTTAATGAAACTAAAATAATATAAGCTCATATATGAGAATAACATAAGACTACTTTTTATTCTGAAAAAATGTGCGGTTCCCGTGCGATAGATTTGGTTTTGTATTTCTAGAAGCGAACCTGAGAGGAGCTAGGGTGAGCCACTAGTCTATACGAATATTATAAAGAGGTAAAGTTTGTGTGGTTGTAGGAGGTGATCTTCGGATCTACTGAACCGATTTAGATGAAATTTGGTAAGAAGATAGTTTGAGACCCTGGGAAGGATATAGGACTTTTTATCCTGGAAATCAGCTCTTAAGGGGGTGAAAATAGGGATGAAAGTTTGTATTAGGAAGCAAGCTATGGACAAACCCGAGCGGAGCGAGGGTGAGCCGCTAGTAATTAATAATTTGTTTTAAATGTTAAATGTATAAAATCTAACTTACTATGTAGAACTAAGCAATATTGAATTAAAATTTCTAAGTAGATAATAGTCACTTTGCTTGATGAATAACTATTTATCTATATAATATAGTATTTTATGTTATTACAATGAACACCATCTGCGTTGGCAAAATAAGAGCGGGACAAGGATAGAAGGATATTGCAGGATCGTGGAAGGGAGCGAATGATTGATGACTTTGCTGGAGCTGTTTATTTTATCTTCACGCTTTTTCACCCATAGGCTGGTACAAATAAAGCGCTATACACTTTTGACATTTTAAAAAAAGGTTTTCATATCATAATCCTCTGATAGTTTGTAAAGCAAGGATTTATTACCCCATTTTTTGAATACCTTCGAAGTTAACGTTAAATGCCGAAGCACATGTAGGTGGTTTAAACATCTTGTTTGATAAAGTTTTACGCTTTATTAAATCTATATAAATAAATGGATCTCCGAAATGTATGTACGCGCGTAACTTCCGATCGACTGCATCAAATTGTTTTTTTTTTGTTTGTTATTGTCAGGCCAATTTTTGTGTAGAAGAAAATTGAAAGAATTTTTTTGTACTAAAATATGTTTTTTTTTAAATCTCATGATATGAAAAGTGTGTGAGTGAAATAGTTTTTAGCCCGGAAAACATCCCTTAAGGGGGTGAGAATGGGGATGAAAGTTCGTATGGGGAAGCAAGCTAGGGACGAACCCGAGCGAAACGAGGGTGAATCGCTAGTATCTTAAACATGTGTTATATTTTTCTCCCGCAGTCACCAGGCTCGGGATTACGAGATTGCCGGGTCGTGCGTAGGAAGGGAGATGATTGATAACCGCGGTCGCAGCCTCGGGCCCACATAATAAATGTTTCGCTCACTGTGAGCTACGGTGCTCGCGACTGTACCGCCTGAGTAACATCTGTTACAGACAACTGTTAATTAAGTAATAAGTACTATGGTACTAAAATATTGTAGTGATTTTATGTAAATTCATATACATATTACTTATCTATATAAGTTTTCTCATAAAACAAAATTCAATCTCGTAAAACTTCAAAATTCTAACTTCACTGCTCATATTGTTCTTATTTTGTGATGAAGTTCTATGTTTAAGCTACTACATGTTTAAAGATGGTATGATAAGTTAAGTAATTTTTCGACTACAGTAAATAAATATTAAATACTGATCATTAATTTTTATAATTTGTGCGACTTGGCGGCCTTCACATGTTTTTCGAAAACTTGCTACGTTACCTCAGACATTTTTCAAGTTCCTCACGATATTTTCCTTCACCGTAAGGCAAGTATGTGGTAATCATATTAGAAATGATTCGCACATTAAAATATCACAGGTGCGAGACCCGGGACTTGAACCCGCTTCACTTGGTTTCCCAAGCAAACGCGTTACCACTGGGCTACTACTGCCTACTATATGTATTTATAGATAATATATTATTTCTGTTTTAAAAGAACACATTTTATATCGTTTAAAAAAACAAAATTCGCTTCGTAGATAAATCGTATGCAACCTAGCTTCGTGTTGTAACGTGCATGCGTGACAGATAACGACTATTCACCTATACAGCAATACGTTTTCTTTGTTAAGTATTATAATTAAAATGCATTAAAAGTATTATAGTTTTTAATATTTTTATTGTTTCCTTGAAAGTGTTTATGAGTTATTGTACATATCTTTCATTTGAAAGTGACGATCTTGTTTTTGTTATATATTTTAAAGTTATAGATATAGGTTTTCCTCTATTATAGGTTATCCTATAATCATACCGTATATATCATACACTTGCAGTTCCCGCGGCTTCGCCCGCGTTTAAACTTCCGATTTAAACATCACTTTTACAATTATGTATGGAAGTGTACCCGATTTGTTGACATTTATGATTACTGCTCCGCTCCCTTGGGCTGATGATATAGCCTTCAATAAATGAGCTATCTAATGCAAAAGGAATTTTTCAAATCTGATTAGTAGTTCCTGAGCTTAGCGCGTTCAAACAAACAAACTCTGTCTCTTTATAATATTAGTTAGTATCAAACATAAAAAGCGAAACATCACGTATATATTGAATCTATGTAATGCTCATCTATTACTCGATATCTATTACCTGGTTCTCTTTCAAGATACACTGAGAATATTTTTATTGGCACATCTTATTTCAAGATAACAAAAGTCTTGATTAATAACATAAAAAATTAAAATCCACTACATTTATGATATAATTTAACATGATAATTTAAATCACTTAGCAATATTCGGTTTAACATTTAGTTTAAGTGGTACTTATGTATGAATGTATGTAGGTACGTACATATGTACATACATATATCAAGACGATGAAGAGTTTTCAATATAAAGCAGAAACTACATCATGAATTTAGATGTAACTTGATATGATTACGCTTGAGAATTTGAGTTAAAAAATATGATAATCACGAGAAATCAAAGAGCTCCATTTTAAGATAACGAACAAAACTACATATTATAATTTATATGAATCTGTCTGAGATAACGAGATTATTTAATCTTTTATTTGTCTTTTACTGCTTTGAATGCATACAAAATATCGTTATAACTGCTTTTAATGAAGGGTATAGGGATAATGTTTCGACTGAATATTCAGAGTTCAGACTACTGATTGTCGTGTTTTATTTCATTAAACATCACGTCAATTAGTAGTTTCTATTGGTTGATTTTTAACTTTTATGGTTATTTATCTAAATTCAATCTTTATTATAATAAAATAATTACTTTTTAAAATTAAACGTGTTTTTTCGGATTTTTTTCGCGGATTTATTTTGATCTTTGGTTCCAGACGTTTCGAATGCTTTACAGCAATCATGGTCACGGGAGAGACTAAGGTTTTAGACGTGTCAAAGGCATTATATACTGGTTACAGACGCCTTCCGAAAAGATAATTTTATTTAAAATGTCAAATATTCGCATAAATCTAAGAGAGTATTAAGAAAGTTTTAAAATAATTACTAATGTTATTTAGATCTTAGTCGGCACTACGTATAACTGTTATTTTTTCAAAACTTTTGATCAATAAATATTTCTCTAAAATATGTATACGTATATCCAAATAAATCGTTTCTACTATTATATTATCAAAAAAGTTAGAATCCAACATATATTTTCATTTACCTGACGTATTTGTGCAAGGTTTCTACCTGGATCCGATTAAGTCTTGCCCTCTACAGGCCGTCGACCTCGCCGTTGACCGACGCAACTACTTAATAATTGCCTTATTAACAAACATAGATACCGATATTGCGAGCAATATCGCATGTTGTTGATAGATAGATATGGTTTCACATACCTTTAGGGACGTGAGAATGTAAAATTTATTATTATATGGCCTTTTTAGTTATATGGTAACGTTGAAATGCTATTTTTTACATTTGAAAACGTTCGTTTTAATAATTTAATATACTACGTATATGTAATGAGTATGCAAATGGCTGATATTTTGTTTTTATATACTTGCCACGACGAGCGTTCTTTAAGATTACATATTATAATTATTATACACTAATTAATCGTTTAAAAATGAAAATTCGACAGTGTACGGCATTTTAGATTGATATTACAAAACTGGCTTGGTCCAGAACAAATACTTGTGCTAAATATATATTCAATTCAAATTCGTTTTGATTAAAAGTTTAGTATGTCGTTTCCGAGATCGCCGGTATAAATAAATAAATAAATAAATAAATAAAGATATAAATATACAAGAATTGCTCGTTTAAATATATAAGATAAATATTAACATGGAATAAAAATATTAGTGCGATGAATTTTGTTATATTTTTTTTGTTATTAGTATTTAGTTTAATTAGACCATGTTTACACATTATTGATATTATATAATAATATATGTTTTACTACACGATTGTAATCACTAAATGGAAATAATATACAATACTAATTTATTTATACGTTATTGTTTCAGGTAAATCAACTTTCATTATTTGATCTGGTATGTGATGTGTTGGCTAATCAAATAATTGCAGGGTGTTATAGAGGTTATGTGTTATAGGGATGGGGTAAAATATAATTATAATAATAGATGAACGCTTCATCAATTGTATATAGGCACTGTAGGTATGTTACTGTTGCTTTGTTATTTACTACAATACTAAACTTATCTATGTACTTTAATAATATACTTTAAATATGTTGTGACATTAACACACAGCACCATCTAGTTCCATGGTAAGCTACGAGGCTTGTGTTATGGATACCAGGTAGTTGATACGCTACACATATATTACTTCTAATACATCAGATATATTATAAATATAAACATTTAACACCCACTGGAGTACAAACATTCGTGCTCACACAAATGAATGCTCCCAGCGGGACTCGAACCCGCCACAACTGACACAGCAAGTAGGGTCACTACAAACTGAGCCAAACGTGTCGTTAAACTCATTTTATATGTGAAATGTGTATACTATATGAAATGAACTAAAGAAAATTAGCTCATTCCTAAAAGCCGGATTTAATAAATCATACGCCGACATAACCAGTAGTTTAAGCTTACTGTGTAGTTTAAAATAGTCTACAATAAAAAGACAAACGAGTTCATCGATGGCACGTTGGGATCTGACGACAGCTGGCACGCGGCGCACCTGCACATCTGCCACAGGCCCATCCAAGGGACTATTTAAAAGTACAACCTAACTTGTTTCCTGCGGATGCGATATAAATAAAATGCCTGGTTGGTGATAATCCTCGCAAAAGGCAGCCTGTCTTATATTCTTTAACATTTTCTCAGATATATGACACTATTGCTGTGGATTTCTTTACGTCGAAATGCTGACTATGTTTTAATATGGGAACCTTTGAATGCCTTACGATTGTATAGCTGGCGTTTGATACTGAGTGACGTTTAATTTTATTTATTGTACAAAGTGTTTGCAATTTATTCACCTCTTTTTCTATATTGTTTATATATATATATATATATATATATATATATATATATATAACTTCAAATCTGCACATATACTTATTTTTCTTCACTTTTTAATTAGGTACATAAGTAAGCTAATTTTATATATTACTTATTACTACTAATAATTATTTTGAATGGAATAGAAGCGAAAATATAGTTTTTAACTATATAAAGGAGTCTGCCCACTGCACTGGCATTAAAAGTCCTTTTTAGCGGATAAACTGTATGAAAAGTACTGTGTGAAGCTGGAGGCAGATAGTTTACACTTTGCATAGCCGTTAAAATTTTGCGAAACTATTTCTATGTATATAGATTATCGATTTTTGAAATAATTATAACTTCCACGGACCTATTCTCAGTATAATTTTAGTACAATATCAAATCTAGTCTACTATCCAATTGTATTCAGCCCTTTTTAACGTCCCACTGCTGGGCACGAGTCTACCTTCTATACTAGGGAGATCAGGCCATAGTCCACCACGCTGGCCAAGTATGGTATGGCGGACTTCACATGTCTTTCGAAAACTTGTTAGCTTCTCTCAGATATGCAGATTTCCTCACAATGTTTTCTTCCATCGCGACCGTAATAAATGTGGAAATCATACCACATTTATTACGGGGGATTTGAACCCGCTTCACTCGGTTTCCCAAGCGAGCGCGTTACCACTCTACTACTACTACTATCAAATAGTTCAAATTCCATTCATTTTCTTTAAGTCGTCGCACTGAGCAATATTTTGAAACAGTTATATTGCAACGTTATTCGACACCGACTACGATCGGTTCTCACGGATAACGGAGTATTATGGATTTGATGAATGGACAGCGTCCAACATGATAGCTCTTCATTACTAGTTGTAGCGAAAGTGCTCGAAGGCTTAATTTAATTTATGTTGTCATCTTAAGTCCTTCGCTTGTCATCTAGGCCAGTGTTTACTAGCTGTTCAACCGGGATAAATAAACGATGCTGTTAGATACAGATTAGTTTAAACAAAAGTTTGAGTTAGCCGTAGTTAAGCTCCATATAATTTTACTGTTAACATGATTATATATTGTGTTTTTAAGTTATTCTATCAAACTATGACGGCACAGATATAATGTTATATAGATATTTTAAATAAAACTATCTTTTCGCGGATTTATTTTGATTTTTGGTTCCCGACGTTTCGGATGCTTTACTGCAATCATGGTCACGGGTGAGACTGTCTCTCCGAAAAGATAGATTTATTTAAAATGTCAAATACTCGCGTAAATCTAAGAAAGTGTTATATAGATATTTCATTTCTTAAGCAAAAAACGAATTCTTATACCCTGGCGAGTAGCCGATGTTCTTATAATAATATATTTTCTGCTTGTAGAAATTTCCAGTTAAAAACAGTTTTCCGTAGATAGAAATGAAAAATCGCTTATACGACGCTCATAGAAAATCAGAGTTAATTGATGTTATGGCAGTTTTCCGTCTGATATTTATTTTTGAGTAATGGAAATGTCGAAACGATAGTCCAATCGATTTAACTTGCAATAACACTATGAAATGCAATTCTCAGACCGTGCCACGTCGCCCAAGGCACCGATTTTGTGAAATAGTTAAAGGGCGATTTTAATACCGTTTTATGATGATCGGTTAACTTTATATGTTTTGAGGTTTTTATTGGATAGAAGTAAACGGTTATGTATATCCCTCGGCGCTTCCATATTGCCTTTAAATATTAGAAGAAATGTAAGGGGTCCAACAGTTTTTTTTATCTTATAAGGCATACGTCTTTTATGGTCATAAAACTTGAATGTTTGCATTGTGAACAGTTCTTAAAAATACCTAAATCTTTTGTGATTTATAACAGGGTGAGTCGGTAGTAGTCTACTAGCGACGCTCGGGTTTGTTCCTAGTTACGTTTAAACGTTTAATATAGATTTCTCAGAGATGAGATATTTTCCCGCAGTAAAAAGTATCCTATATGTTGACCCGGATAACCAGCAGTCCAGTGGTTATCTCGTGATGCGTTCCCAGATAGACAGACAGAAAGACAAAAATTCTAAAAACCATAGATTCGGCCTCTGTATCGATAATAATTACTATTTCATTAAGATTTTCCAAAAAAATATTTAATGTACAGTACAGATCGACTCAGAATTTTATTATATGTGTAGATAGTACCTAACTAAAATTGAAAGTGTTTCAAGCAATAATATTATTTTATGTAACCCATTTACGAACCGCACTATTTTGACGATTAAATTGATAATATCCACTATCAATTTGTTGATATTTATCGTTATTATCAATCAAATAAAGTTCGATGAACATGTTCGGTCAATTTGACTCCCACTAGGCTTGCCATAAAACCGTTGTATATAGGTATGGTTTCATAGTGGCCTATTCCTAACGGAGCAGTACTATGACGTCATGCCACATCGGGCGAGTAATTGATAAAATATGTACGTTGGTACCGGTATTACTAAGAGAACATTAGAACGCATTAACGCAGATTGTGCGAATAAACCTCTGTGTAGGTACTATAGTCAAGTTCTATAGGTTGATGTGTACTGATTTAATATAACACTATTGTTATATTGAATCGGTTTCGACGTCACGTTTGGCTCAGTTTGTAGTGACCTTGCTTGCTGTGCCAGCGGTCGCGTGTTCGAGTCCCGCTGGAGTCATTCCTTTGTGTGATCCACGAATGTTTGTACTCGAGTCATGGGTGTTTATATTTATAATATGTAAAGTTATATATATGTAGTGTATCCACTATCTAGTACCTATCCATAACACAAGCCTTGTAACTTACCATAGAACTAGATGGTGCTGTGTGTTAATGTCACAACATATATTTATTTATGTTATATGTTACATATTGTATTATTTGAATCTCTTATATTCTAAGAATACGGAATCGATTCGAGAAAATCTTTCACTAATCATAAGTTACATTGCCTCTTAAGTAATATGGGTTA
This sequence comes from Argynnis bischoffii washingtonia, assembly GCA_033884665.1. Lineage (NCBI taxonomy): Eukaryota > Metazoa > Arthropoda > Insecta > Lepidoptera > Nymphalidae > Argynnis > Argynnis bischoffii. The sequence goes on along the minus strand of CM066616.1, from coordinate 3,944,939 downwards.
TTTCTTATCGACGTACATACATACATACATGAAAGTGTTAGTAACTTTAGAAATGTTATTTCTTACGTTGTCGTTTCCACAAACAGTAGGTATTTTGTTTCGGTCTGGTTATTATGTAGCGCTAAGCTTAAGTTAGGATTAAGTGAGAATGAATTCATGACGTTGTCTTAATGGATCTCCTTCCTACTTTCCTCCCCATGTGACACATAGATTATCTACGTATTACTTACTGCGTACCTACTAGTACTTTTACTGAATATTTACATTAATTAAATATATATATATATATATATATATATATATATATATATAGAAGTATTCGAAAATTTATTATTAATTATCTATCTATCTAATATATTTAAAAGAGCAATTCTTGTATATTTATATATTTACATATTTATTTACACCGGTGATCTTGGAAACAGCTCAAACGATTTCGCTGAAATTTGGTATGTGAGGGTTTTCGGGGGCGAAAAATAGATCTAGATTAGTATTAAGTCTAGGAAAACGCGTGTTTTCGAGTTTTCACGCGGATTTCTTTCGCATTATTCCACGCAAAACGTGGTCAAGCGGCCAAGAAGGAAGATTGTCACTCGCTGGTGTCTGGGTTCGAATCCCGGTCGGATACTAAGTTTTTACTTTTGTTTTTTTATGTATTTATTCGTTTTTAGTTTTTTTTTATCTAAAAAATACGATATAACAAAAAAGACTGCGAGCGAAGCTCGGTCGCCCGGGTACTGTATATAATGTAAATAACGTATTCATAAAACTTTGTTACTTTCGTTTAAAAGGGTAAATAAAAAGATATAATATATAAATAAAAATAATCTAAATGAAGAATATCATTATTTTAATGTTCTAAAAGATATAGTAAATAGCCGTAATAACTGTAATGTATCTACAATTGATACTTCCAGCTGGTTTACCATACATAATTTATAGTAATGATTTAACTAGTATTATTTTAATTAACATGCAATTTTCAAAACAACATCAATGCGATTCTTGCATTAGGTAAATTGCTTTTAAACTGCCAATTTTCCGTATTAATTGCTGTTGGTATTCATCTTATGTATGCAAACTGTATGTATAATGGGTGTTAACGTTATCGTTAGCTGTAGGGAGGTACTCGAGCACGTATTGAAACGCGTATCGCCGAATTTATTCATCGATTTCCTTTATTAAGTGCTGAACATCGCGGGCGACCGCTTGCTGGCGCCGAGGTTGCAAATTTCTCTACGCTCTTCGTGGCTTGTTTGCGAAAATGTCACGTCGCACAGCATCCCACCCTAAAAAGACCCAATACCCCCTCCCCTTGCGGTACTTTCCCTCCCGTGTTCATCCTAACTCCACGACTGCTACGTGCCTACCAAGTAACTTGATGACGTTTTGAGAGCCAAGCGAGCGGTCCATGTTTGAATAGCTGTACTGCTATCAAACTTAAAGTTTCATGTTTCTTATGGATGCCATTAGCACACCAAATATTTCGAGTTTATAATCCGAGGTTTATAAGCAAATAATTTATCCAAATATAGTAATGTTTTTTATTTACTATATCTGATTTTCAATGTAGGTTTATAAATATTTTATATTTTCACTCTTCGCCTTCTAAATATAGTTTTTAACAAAAAGTGAAAAATAGATAAGCTATTATTCCATACAAATTAATCGAAATAGCATTTCTCCATACAAAGACGACTATGTACATTGGGGTGGAGCGAAAAAAAATTTTTTTTTTAGCTTGGGGGGTAGAATTTGTATCTTATAAAAAAACAATATTATTGAACTAAAAAACACATACTCAACATTTTGAGGTGGCCCACTGATTTTTAAAATAAATATTTAATTTAAATTTTTGGTTTGTAAGAAAAAAAATTTTTTTTTTCTCACAAACCAAACACATTTACGTAAAGCTGCTTAGTTCTTTTATTTCGCAACACCTTGTTTAAACCATTAAATGTCACTGTCCTTCGTTTTACTTATCAAATAGCTGTGGGTGTTAGGATTTACGTGTCGGTGCCTACTATCGTGTATTAAAATATCATCCCTAATATTGACTAGAATTGAAATAAGTTATACACGAGGCTTTAACATCTACATATCTCTATATTTAATAGAACTGTAACTGATCGCTGTCTGTACATGGAAGATATTAGAGAAAAACAATTATTGAGGGTCTTTATTAACGCAGTAGAACCCAAAACAATGATTTTTAGAATTTTTGTCTGTTTGTTTATGCATGCTAATTTCAGAAACAGCTCAACCGATTTGGGTGCAGTTTTCACTAATGTATTGTGGTAAGCTTCACTTAATGTTAAGTATTTGCTTTGTATGAATTGGTTCATAAATAAAAAAGCTACATATGTCAATTTAAAGAATCAGCTAGAGACGAACCTGAGCGAAGCGAGGTTGAGTCGCTAGTGTTAGAAATATAATTCTACCTATTTTCCTTTTACTTTATATATAAGACTTATAATAATAAGATGAAAAGAAAGTGCGTACATTGTTCCAGTTCTTGTTATAAGAGTAAATTGGAATGACCGAAAGTACACATAAGTTATTACTACTTGATTGTAAAATTATTTGTAGGATATTTTCGCTTATTTGCCTTATATTTAAACTGTATTTTGTTGTATTTTCTATTTATCTTTTACATTTCATTATTTAATAAAACAATGTCACTAGTAGGGGAGCGGGGGGCTAGTTGTAACAATTTTTCGCTTATGGGCTATGAAAGCTTACTTGTTTGGTATTTATGAAATCTAGCAGTACTATTCCAATTAACAACTATTCAACTATTGATTCCAAATGAACTTTTGATAAAATCTGTAACGATTTTTTGTAGAAACGGCTTTGAAAAAAAACTGACGAGTGTTACAACTTACCCCGTCTTTGGGGTTAGTTGTAACAGTCTTGGGGTAAATTGTAACGTTAGGAATTGAAAACCAGTTTTATATTTTATAAAGATTTATTTGGCATATTTAGCATCAGACCGAAACGATAGCATGATAACGTGACTTTCTTTTGCTTTTTTTCACCACTGAGATGTTTACGTGTGAATGATGACTGTCGAGTAATAGGAGGACAGGTTCTTGCTCCGACGGTTTGACAAACTTGATGAAATGACCCAGAAATAAAATAAATTCTTTTTCCATCATCCACCCTGAAGAATTTCCAGCTAGGCGGGATGGAATTTCCTGAGGCATTAATGGCACATGCAAGAGTTACGAGGGTACCCCTTTCAGCAGAAGTAATAGCCCCCACTTGTTTTTGTCCTCGTGGAGCCACGATTTTCTTTGGTTTGTGGACTGTAGTCACTCCAGTTTCATCGATATTATATATTTGTGATGGTGTAAATTGATACCTACGAATAACATCTGTAAGCTTCCTAAAAAAGTCTTGAACGTTGGTCTTACTAAAGGATGTTGCGCGGCTTAGAGATGTAGATCCAGGAGTCCACAGAGACAGTCTTGGATTCCTTGCCATAAAATTTTTGAACCCATCTGGTCCAGTTGATTAATTTTTACGCCATGACGGAGGTAAGTTTTTCGCTTCAATCATAACAGCACACTGGTATGCTAACTTTCTGACTTCCAAAGGAAGCAATCCAAAGTAAATGTTGGGGCAAGTAAGCAAGTACTCACATATTTTAGCTTCTTCTTCCTCTTTAAAAACCAATCTGGGTTTGACATAGTCGACTGATAAAGATTTGTCACTCTTCTTCTTTTTCACATATCTATATAGCGATACATGGCATAAATTAAAATATTTTGCAGCTTTTCGTACACTGGTTTTATTTTCCAATTACATCTTGGCTTTGGGAAGCACGTTCAGTTTTTCTTTTGTAGTGTCTCATTCTGAAATAGATAAAATCAATCAAGTTTAACAAAAAAGTATTCAAAACATGAAAAGAAGGAATTTAAATACGTCCCGCATAATTTCATAGAACTTATAAATAAATAAGGGGCAAGTTGTAATAAGTTACAACTTGCCCCATAAAATTGTTACAACATACCCCACTACGAGGTTTTTTGAAATAACTTCGATTAAAAAAAAATCGCTTACTTGGTGTGAAATCGCATTTAATATGATCAAACTAAACAAATGCTAAATGTATTTGTAAAAATCAACAACTGCTAAACAAACTGAAATCTACGATAATCAATTTTGTATAAACAAAAAAAACTCCATTACCTGGCTTTCTCGGAGCGCCTGCACGACACCGCTTCCTGCGCCGTCCGGCGGGGTACTGATCGCGCTTATATGATAGAATGGGTATTACGTAGTAGGTTTGGTTGAAAATCAAACGAATATTGTTCTATTATGTAGGTAAAAAATGCTTGTTACTACTTGCCCCTGTTACAACTAGCCCCCCGCTCCCCTAAGGCTTAGCGGTTTTTTTACACATAAAAATTTATAAACATTTAACAAGAAAATGATGGAAAATTCTGATTTTTTTAAATGTAGTACATCTACATATATAAAGTTATTATTATGAATTTTTTAGTTTGAAATGTCATATTCAATCAATTGTATAAAAAAATTAAATAATAAATTTATGTAGTATAAAACAAAGTCGCGTCCCGCTGTCTGTCCCTGTGTACGCTTAGATCTTTAAAACTACGCAACGGATTTTGATGCGGTATTTTTAATAGATAGAATAATTCAAGAGGAAAGTTTATATGTATAATACTGTAATGTTATAAATTAGAAGCCATAATTTTGCAATATGTATAGATACAGATATGAAGTACCTAAGTCCCTCTAATTAAATAACTTATTATTCCCAGTACATTTACCAAACAATGCCAGCTCAAGTATCTTACACTGTAATGTACGGAGCTTTACGTTAGTTCAATATACCTTAAATTTTAAGCCCGATCTATAAAACACGAAGGAATTCTTTGTGCCTCGCCTAAGCTGCCCTTTGAGTTGGATTTCAAAGACCAAACCCTCGGTCCACCCCTATCTATTTCGACCAACGCCCGGGATTATGAAACAAAAATCATTTTCACCCCATGTTTTATTCAATACATTTTAATTTTTATCGATGCTTTTGTTATATAAATTATATACATAGTAGATATTTTCAAATAATAAGTGATTGATTAATTAAAAACAGTTTATTTTACTTGCGAAATTAATAATTATGTCAACGATTTTAATAGTTTTTGTGCAATAGTCCAGGATATAATCTTGAATTCGAGGCCGGCAACGTATTTCCAAGCCTTGCGGTGTTGCAGATGTCCATGGGCGGCGGTAATCACTTTTCATCAGATGAGCCTCCTGCTCGTTTGTTAACTTGATCACATAAAAAAAAAAACTAATTCGAATTTCACTTAAATCTCTTAAGCCACTAGTGTGAGTATTTTTACATACACGTTTCATAAAAGTAAGTTGATTATATATGAGTAAAATACGAATAAAACTATATTCTAAGTAAATATTAACAGAAATCTAAAACTAAATCTATAAATGCTTGTTTATATCTAGTATAGATAAGGCTCATAAGAGAGGGTCGACCATAATCGTGACACGCTCTCGAGCTTATCTCGAGGCAATTTCTTTGTTTGCGGTACGCAATTTCCTAAAAAGCCGAGTGAAACAAACCTCCAGCCCGGAGTCTGGAGATGGCAGATATCTGTATTCTACCAATATTTCTTGCTCCGTCCCACCGCAACAAGATTAAGAGTGTACCCGTAATATTTGAATATACGTTGTGAACGTTTTCACGGTTCCTTCGCTGTAAGGATTGTGGATAGTGATATGCGCGGTAGGAATATGGATATCCTATTTGTCAGCGTCTGCACCACATAGCAGGTACAAATTACGTTTGCAAAACTAGCGGTAGAAATATTTCACGCACCAACTAACAATTGTTACGTTTAACTATAATTCACTTACACTAAAACGTTAAGTTAAAGTAATCTAGTGTTCCATGAAGGTTCTCTAAGGTTATTGATTTTTTTGTACGACGAGTTTTTTTTTTAATTGCTTTTGCTTGAACAATCAAGCGAGACGCAGGTGCTTCACGGGCGAAATGGCAACAATAGCAGGTGTTAATAGTGTATTGGAAAAAAAATAGTTTTTTTTTCTATTGATTGAAACGCTTAGGAATTTAAAAATTGTAACTAGGTATTTGTATAGTTAATTAATCATTTTCTATTGTTATATTAAATATTAGCTGCTCAATTTCGCTTTGCTCGGATAAGCCTCTAGAAAAAAATAACATCTATCCCACGGGAACCGTACATTTTTCCGGGATAAAAAGTAGCCTATGTGTTATTCTGATGTATGGAGCTACATTATTGTAAACTTTCATTAAAATCCATTCAGCAGTTTTTGCATGAAAGAATAAGAAACGTCCATACATCCAGACATCCATACATCCTCATAAAGTTACGCATTTATAATATTATTTATAATATTTGTAGGTGTGGCATATTTAGGTTTCCAAAATATGCTAAACCTACAAATTAAATTCATTAGTTTTTTCGTTATTGTAGTCCCCAAACATAGTTATTGACTTCGGCAATATCGTGATGGTAAAAACACAATAGATATTGATTATATTATCTATTGACAATATAAAAAGTAAACATTTTATTATAACTTATGACTTTTCCATTCCAAGAAATGGATAAATGTAAAAAGGAGTGAATGTATTTATTGTTATATATAATTTTTAATAATTTCTCCTTTAAAATCGGTTAGACAAAAGCGTGTGAATGAGAACCGCTACCAAAGTCCAAATTGAGCGGAAAGTGGGGAAGGGCGCGATGAATCATAACGTACTCACTGCTCGGCAATGGACAGATATAATTTTATATAACTACTAACAGAACCCGCGGCTACGCCCGCTATCAATCTACAAAAAAACTATTTGGCTTTATGGTATAAGGTAAATTCAATTCGCTCGGGTTCGTCGCTATGTATTTATATAATATTGTTCATACAAAAATACTAAAATCGGGATAAAAAAATGGGGAAAGAGGGAGGGGGGGGGGGGGGGAAGTAGGAGGGTAAAAATACTTTACGATCTTATCATATACAAAAAAAAATATCATCAAATTCGGTCGAGCCGTTTCAGCTGAGTATGACCACAAACACCGTGACACGAGATATTTTATATATCAGATGATAAAGTGCGCATGATGCATAATAACGCGAAGTTTGTAAACATTCTAGTGTATCTAACTTGCGCTATATGTGGTAATATTGAAAGTTTTAAAGTGTGCACGAATAGATGAAACTTAGTTCAGTAGTTATAATGCCCCAATTAGCGTTTAGTATATTAATAACCAGATAAATGTGGCGTAAAAAGTTAGGATGAATATACATATATATATATATATATATATATATATATATATATATATATATATATATATATATATATATATATATATATGATTGCATTGGATAAACTAAAACTCCGCTGAATAGATTTAGATGATATTTAAAATGGAGATAGTTTGAGACCCCGAGAATAGGACAGTTTTTATTCCGGAAATCGTTCCTTAACCCCCTTAAGGGATGAATAGGGTTATGAAAGTTTGTATGTAAATAGTCTATCTATTCGGATACTAACCTTTAAACCTAGGGACGAACACGAGCGAAGCTAGTAAGTCATAAATCTTTTCAAGCTCAACTTTAGTTCTAAATCCAACTAAAATTTTACTGGCTTGATTCAAGCTAAAATATACAGTACTAGCGACTCACCCTCGCTCCGCTCGGGTTCGTTACGTTTTAACGTTTAGTACAGATTTCTCAGAGATGAAATATTTTCCTGCAGTAAAAAGTATCCTATATGTTGACCCGGATAACCACCTATAATCATAATAAATGTCATCAAAATCTCTCCAGTGGTTTTTTCCATGATGCGGTCACAGGCAGACACATACAAAAATTCTAAAAACTAGAGATTCGGCTTAGTTACAATTTTATTATATGTATAGATGTACTTTTCTTATTAAAGCTTCTAAATTTTACAAGTCATTCAAGAAAAAAATATATGTTTCAAATATGTTCTATACACTCCCTTTATAAATCTTGCTTACGTCCAATGTCCTGGTGTGGTATCTCATATGAAAACGTATACTGATGAGAATCCAACCGGATATGCTTCCCGATGACGTTACGCCGTAATTGTTCCCCATTCGCCTTGATTGAAACGCGTAATGGTGACATTACTCACGTGTGATCGTCTGTTTGGGAGATATTTGTTTGATGTTATGGCACACGACTCACACTCAATTGATAGATTGTGCTGTTTATTAGATTTAAAATATACACTTTAGACTATTTAATATCTATATATAGATATGTGACTAGCAGATTCATATATTTGCAGTTTTTGCCTATAGCCCCGCTACCATGGTGATCGGGATTGGGTTAGTTTATTAGGATGACCTAACAGTGCAATCTATGTCCTTGCACAATTTCGTTAAAATTTGTATAGTCGCTTAAAGCTTAAAAACGTAACAACGTGACGTGACAGAGGTATTTCACGTCCCATATATTTTTCAATAATATTAGTATTCTCCATTCTACACGACATTGGCGAAGTAATCTGTGCCCAACTGGCACGCCTTAAAGCCAAATAACAGAGAATTGAATTGAATTGATAATATTAGTAACAATTTGTGTTAAAATTTAACTAATTATCGGGGAGGTTTCACGGCGCTTAATATTTTTTTAAATATTTCTTCTCGATAATAATTTGGCGATATATGCGTAAACTATTGTATTAGTCGAAATTGTTCTTCATCTTTTTTAGCTGTTGATCTCAACCACATTTTAAGAGTAAGTAATTATTGTTTTTTTTTATAAATTTCATTAAATTATTAAAGTGAAGTTATTTTCTGGGCTATAAGAACATTAAAGGATTTAGCGCCAATATGAACTGGTAGCGAAAGTGGTAGTTGCTCGAACTAGGTCTCTGGTGCAGTATCGTAAAGAAAGTTAACTGTTATTTCGATATCCAAATAAGAAATTATACTGTTTTGTGATAAAACGTTTCAATAAAATAGATTTTTTTACATATTTAATATGTGACAATAATTTATATATTATCATAAGGCCTTATCACGATCAAAGAAAAATTAGTTCAAATAACTGTCCATAGATGACGTTAGTATCGATTTGTTATTAAAGTTGTGTTAAATTAATAAAAGATAAAAGAATAGATCCCAAAAAGTTGTATTATTGTTTTAAAAATTATTCTTGGTGAAGTAAAACGAAATAATGCACCTGTAAATGAAATCAACGTAATTTTACTGATTATTGTAATGTCAGCAATATAATAGGTTTGTAGTGCATATTCGCAGATGGCGCTTTTACATTTTATGAATTGTTTTTCACGGTTAAAAATTGTTTAAATCACTGATTTTTTGTTGTTCGAATGCAGGATGAATTTTACCAATATATACCAAGCGTTAGTTGGAACTTATTTATAAAATAAAATAGTTTAACTATTTGCGAATCAACGACATCTATTTTTAACCGACTTCCAAAAAAAGGAGGAGGTTCTCAATTCGACCGTATATATATATATATATATTTTTATCTATTGAAACAAACAAAAATAGCCTGAAGAATAGCCCGAATTATTCCAATCCAAATTGGTCCAATTTTTTTGCATGGGATGAGGCATGTGTACTAACTAATATAGTATTATGTGATCTGTGATTTAAGGTATATAATTTTTTTTTTATCACAAGACAATTTCTATGATTCCTTTGGGTCTTGAGAAACCTACATAAGCATCATCTACATAAGCGCAAGCATCGCGACCACATTTAGCTGTCACAGGCAAAACAGCTGTTTGACCCAGATACAATACTCGCGTAGTAAGTCTACGCTACCATCTTTCACTAGCCAGTCTGCAATTGACCTCGTTATTAATGACTTAACGGGCGCCATTTATGCGGGAGTCAATTAAATTGACGCTGACTGGTTTTTTCGGACTGCCTACACGATTTTTTCCTTTCAGTCAGAAACATGTTCTTTGTGTTTATGTCCTCTTAACCGATTTCGGCGACGGTGACCAATCTCACTGAGACTAATTATATGTGCAGGAGATATTATAGTGTACAAGTAACTAGTAAGCTTTAACCACAACTGCACTCTGTTCCTGTCACTCTCATACTCCGATGGTATGACAGTTCGACACGGTCGGAGAGAGATCAGGCGCTGTATCTACAACTTTGGACTCTTACAGAAAAAGTCAAGAACTAAACTTGGCCCGACTCGGGACTCGAACCCAGGACCTCCGTATTTGCAGCTGTATAGGTATCCGAATCACTACACCACCGATACAGCTTACTCTTTGTGTTTACAATAATAAGGACCCATTATCGAGTTTCCAGTTTTCACCGCGTTTGCACTCAGTTGGCCGCGTAATTTGGTAGTATTAAATCGTTACGGGCTTTATGTACGAAATAAATGCTTAATTGATTGCCTATTACCAAAGTAATATTGCGAATGCGAAATATAAACGATAAATTAATTTTTGCGTATTAAATCAAAAATTGATAGTGTATAACAAAAGTATTAAACTTAACTCGATTCTAAGTTTTATTTACTAGGTATTTGCCAAACACAATATGTTTGTTTCGATATTCAAAAACAGCAAGTGAAAAGATCTACGGCGCAATCTATGCGTGGGAGTTCTACTATGATTTGTTTACAGCAGACGAGCGGATCGCGATCAGCTGTGAGTGACGTACGCCGCGTCATTGTAGCCGCCTGCCGCGTGACGTTCACCTATCGCCTACGTCCACGCCGTTCTAGTTGTCGTCATTATTGTCTAGAGTCGGATTTCTCGCCAGCCTTCATACAATCTATATCTTAAGTATACGACATATGTATGTAATAAGACCGAATGTCTGAACGTTCTGTTGGAAATTGGATTGTATTGTTACTCTTGCTCCACTAATATTACTTAGGTATCAAATATCGAATTTGCGCCCCCAAACCTGATTGGTTGACATGTGCCTGTGGCTTCTTTCTTTCAATGCGATTTACTAATATCACTCATGGTGGGAGTAATTTGGAGGATGTTTTTAGTATCATTTTATATAAAGTTTTTTTTATTTAGTTTCTATTCTTCCAGTCTGGCAGTTTCAATTGTCATTTCACTAATTTAAAACTTAGTTTTCTTGTTCAACTAGACGACTTGTTCGGAATATTATGTAGTTACTTTACTTACTTTCTTAAGAAAATTGCCTTTTTCGCCGAATGTGTAAACTTACGGTATCTTATGGGGTTTAAATAAAATGAAATCTTTCTTTGATTTGCGCGAATGTTTGACATTTTAAATAAAACTGTGTTTTCAAGAGTCTTTTCCGTGATCATATTTGCTTAAACTCGTTTGACCGTCGCGTCGCGTCAGGTACAAGAAAACGAAATGAAATGCCGCAAAAATTAGAAAATATAGTTTTATTTAAAATTTAATGAGAAGACGTCCAATAATAATCCTAATAAGTTGAAATATCTTTTAAAATATGGTGCTTTGAAATTACAACAGATCTTAATTTCCATTAAATGTACATCGATTATATTAAGTTCGACCAACTTGTTATAAAAAACAAATTTCACAGTTTTCTGCACAAAGAAAATTACCGTTACTCTTCATAGCTTCGCTTACAGCCCATTTATTAAATAGGTACTGTTTATTCTACATTGTATAGTACAATGGTTAATAATAAAAAGCTTTATAGATTACACAAAAGCGTCTAATGCTTTTTGTATTGCTTAATCATAAAATAAGCCATATAAGATAAATATTGTTATTTCTTTGTCTTTTAAAAAATAATAATAGCAAATTACTATGAAAAAGATTTTTGAAGAAATTAATAAATCTATACTAATATTATAAAGCTGAAGAGTTTGTTTGTTTGTTTCTTTGGTTGAACGCGCTAATCTCAGAAACTACTGATCCGATTTGAAAAATTCTTTTTGCATTTGATAACCCGTTAACTGAGGAAGGCTATAGGTTATATATCATCCCGGAAAAGTGTACGAGTCCCGTGGGATAGATTTATTTTTGTCTAGGGACGAACCCGAAGCGAAGCGAGGGCGAGTCGCTAGTTAATTCATATTAAAATTTATACATACAATTTGTGCCGTGTCTAATCTTTATTGAAATTAACGGTGCGTACGAGGTCGAATTGCTTAACAATTTGGTAGTGCCAGTGTTAACAATGTTATGCGATACAGTATTACAATGAACATTTTTAAGAGGTTGGTAATTATTTTACGTCTATAATAATATAATATAAGTTATATAGTTGAAAATCTATACTTCTATACTAATATTATAAAGAGGCAGAGTTTGTTTGTTTGAACGCTCTAATCTCAGGAACTACTAATTCGATTTGAAAAATTCTTTTTTTATTAGATTGCCCGTTTATTGAGGAAGGCTGTATGCTATATAACATAGTATATAGTGTGTCTATTCCATATTAACCGTTAAAACGTGCCGAAGGACGAACCTGAGCGAAGCGAACATGAATCACCAGTTTTATATATGTATAAAAAGGCAAAAATAAAACAGTTCAGTATCTATATCTTTTTCTCCGGTTTTTGAACCGTTTTTTTTTTTGTTTTGTAGCTAATAGCTATTGGTTGAATTTCGATTAGTATTCAAACACTTATTTATCTATTTATCTATATAAATAAAAATGAATGTTGCTAAGCGCAAAACGCGAGAACGGCTCGACCAATACAACTAATTTTTTTTTCATATGTTTCTTAAGGTACATGGAAAGTTTTGATAAAGAGAAAAAATATAAAATAACCTGCTTACTTTACTATACCTATATATGTACATTGTATTTACCGTTAAAACGTATGTACCTAGGCACTAACTCGAGCGAAGCGAGGGTGAGTCGCTAGTATAAAAATAAAAGAAAGAAGAAAGGAATACCATTGTTTATAAAATACGTGGTGCGCGCTTAGATTCTATTTATCGTCTTTCATATTGCACTGTTTATAATCGTATTGGTAATGGAACTCGTTAGTTTTCAAGCAAATATGGATATAATTAGTAAAATGTTTATTACTATAACAATTCAAGATGAATAATTGTTACTAAATTATTTTTGAAATGTATATCTAAACGATTAGTGTCTCACCCTCGCTTTGCTGGGGTTCGTCCGATAGTACGCTTTAACGGATAGTGTAGATTTCTCAGAGATGGGATGATTTCACACAGTAGAAAATATCCTTAATGTTGACCCGGAGCTATCATCAAAATCTTTCCAATGGTTTTCTCGTGATCCCAGTCAGACACAAAAATTCTAAAAACTATAGATTCGAGTTCTGTATCGATAATGATGACTATTTCCATAAGATATTCCAAAAAAATATTTATTGTACAATTGTAATTCAGTTAGAATTTTATTATCTGTATAGATAATATTTCATTGAAGATATAGGCTACCTATATAACATAATATGTAGATAATGAGGCAAACTAGGAATGCGTAATATTTACTTACATAATATGTACTACTATATATAAAGAAAAGATTCGTTTTTTGTTATATCTTACGAGTACTGTTTATATCTGATAAAATGCCGTTGTCAGTATATTAGATCCCCGACGGCTTATCACTTGTCAGTAACATTTCATACTGTACCAGATCTATTTTTTCCTGTAAGTAGCTGTAGATATTTTTTACTCTTTGATTTATTTAAGTATTTACCTACAATGTAACTAATAATAACAGTTAAACGATAACTGATCTAAATGCATTAATAACATGGTTGTAGTCCGTTTTAAATAAAACTATCTTTGCGGATTTTTTCGCGGATTTATTTTGATTTTTGGTTCCCGACGACGCGACGTTTCGATTGCTTTACAGCAATCATGGTCACGGGAGACATTTAAGGTTTTAGACGTCTCAAAGGTTTTTTTTATAAATTATATAGTTGTTACACATAGTTGTTACCTACCCACATAATAACAAAATGAATTCAAAAAATAAAAAATGGCACCAAATTATCTTACAATATTTGTTGATTTTATTCATTTTTATAATTTTAATAAGTTTTATAATTGAATATGTAATATAATTTATTTAATTTTAGTGATTGTAGTTGTGTAATTGCGTATTGATTGTAATCCGATTCACTCGTGGAAAGTATTTATCTTAATGCTTGTACGAATGTTAACTTAATGTTGTTACAGTAAGATTTAGGCATATTACACACTAATTAAATGAAGAAAATAAGATTGATCCCTCTAGTAATAAAGACTAATGTTAACAATGATTGTGACTGCGATTACAGCAATATATCAGCAAAGTTTGCGTCACGTTTCCATTGGTAGGAACTAATTGTTCTCTAAACCATTGTTTTCTATGTCATTTTCACAATTGTTCCTATTTATAGATAAGTTGAGTGATTGTTTTTGCCGTGAAATATTATATACTGTACCTATAGGTATTTTTTTATATTTGACGTAATATGCAATATATAATATATTCCCTCCATATTACTTTAAAGGCTTTCTTATTAATCATAGTAAATCTATCTACATGTGAAGATCAGAATGTCATAGAGAATATAAAATAGCAGCTGCTTTTTATCTTTATACACCATCCTTTGAAATATGAGTAACTTAGGTACTTAACGTTCTTAATTTGTATGATCCATATTAATGAAAAGGTCTTCCTGATTCGTCCTGTCAGTGCATTAACATGCCTCTTTGATACATCAATCTAAAGTTGTTTAAGCGCTTATATGCACTGCATAAGGTCGAAAATGATAGTTTCTCGTACCGAAGCCCCACGTAGAGGTGAAATGAGGGCGTGCGTCGGTGACGAGCTAGACCTATTTGCGCTAACTTAGGTTCAGCGTCGATATAAATAGACGAGTGGCCTTTTCTGTGCTACTCGAGTTTGGAATAGTTTGGAATATTTAAAACAGTTAACGACAATGTGGCAAAAACGTACTCAGAACATTTGCATGTTTATGATTTTTTGTAGCTGTTTAATTATAAAAGTGTTTTCGATACCGAGAAATAATAATAATAATATGAACACTTCGAGAATCATATATTCTTAAGTTTGATTTACGTTCAGCGCACAAACTTCGAACAAAACAGTGCCAAATAAAGTCGTCGCCAACTTTCACTTTTTCACTGTACTGCAGATTAGCAGACATAAATGAAACCGGGTATTGTTCCTACTCAAATAAAAGTCGATCTAAACTCGTAATTAAAATCGTGAATCGTTGCCTTATAAAAATAACGTTTTCGCTTGTTTGGTTTGCATTTTAAATATTAAATTTTGCTTCACGTTAGGAGTAGTTAAAATTAAAAGCATTTATAATTCATTTTGACGTAGGTACCTCTTATAATATTGCGAAATGGATATTCAACTGCTTTAATCTCTCCCGGACAAATTCTAAGAAATCCGTGCGAATTTCCGGGAGTTCAATTGTTATCGTACACGCCGGCGTGTACGCGGTCCATGAGGGGTTAACGATCCATGAACGATATTTTATTGAAGTTTTTTTTACACGTTTAGGCATGATACTAGTTTTGTAAGCGAACCATTAGTGGTTTATGTGTTAACAATATATTTTATGTGCCTTAAAAGGTTTGTCATTTAACTTATGCCCTTGACCTTTACATTCCCATTAGCTAATTTTGAAGTTTTAAGGAAAGTGAGGATAGTGTGTTAGTAGCTTATATTAAAATGCCGTCCAGACATTTTTGTGAAAACTTCTATGTGCAGGTTTCGATGGGGAGTAAATTCATGTAAGTCGTCATCGACATGGTCACGTGACGTGTTAACGCTAACACTCAGAGTGCCGATAGATGTCAAAACCAGATAAATGTAAACAGTTTTAATTAACAAATTTTAATTTAAGATCAAATGATTAATTTGAATATCTAAAGAATAACAACTGTATGTTATAGTTTTAAGTTTTCACACATATAAAAAAGTGGTAATTCATTTCGTACATGCCCCTAAAGTGCCAACCACTTTCAGGGTCAGATTTCGTTGGTTTAGTTGGTATGACCGTGAAAAAGTAACTAATAGATATAACATTTTCGTATTTTAACTTCATACCAATGTATAAAAAGTAACGCAGACATTAATATGTTTAGTGCAACTGCTTCCAGTAATTAATTTCTGTATATCGGGTCAAACTCTGGCGCTGTAACGGCTTCCTGGAGATACCATCCGTCGCTATATATAAACTGTGGACCACAAAACTAGAAACGCATGTGTTGTTGTAATAAAAAGTATATGTGGTACTTTATTGCTGAAAGAAAGAAACTATCCATCCATATGTCTGACGTCGCCATTACTTTCAGGGGAGTGTTTACTTTTAAGTTCTATTCGGGATAAATGTTTGTACTTTGGTTTTGGACGCTATGTCTTAAAATATGTTTCATTAATGACTCTATTAATATAATCAAGATGTGTAACAAAGTATTACAATACAATAGAAATGTAGACAACGTAAAACCTTCACATACAAGCCATTAGCAAAACGTACTCAACATGGCAACGAATGTGGGCGTTGTTCGACAATCCAATTTTTTCCTCATATCCGTATTATCCAGGCTCCTTGTTATTTTAATATTTTTCCATGGGAAATATCCTTCCATCCTATATATATGGCAGTATTGTGTTTACACTGTTATTATATTTCATAATAGTTCCCTATAATTTATTACTCTGAACTTACTGTTAAATGTAATATTATTTATTGGGATATATTAACGATGCCATATATTTTAGTCCTAGTAGGTTAGACCATAAATGCAAGAGCTGAAAGTACTAATATCTCTTAATGGGTCTTTTTACCGTCTTACATGTAATAATGTTCTTTTAACCCATTTCGGCCTTGGCGTGCCAAGCTCAATGAGACAAGTCATTACGTCTACGCACAAGATATTATACATAATTATGTGCTAAAAGACAGACAGACATTCTTTCCACTCTTAAAAATTCAGTGCAATGATAGTTTGACGGTCTTCCGTGATCTCTTAGACCTGAGGGTGTAAAACTGCCAATTTCATAGCCTGGGCTACAATCAATACTTTGCCCGACCTGGCGTTCGAACCCAAAGTCGCACGATCTATAAGCGTACATGCCAGCCACTAGACCAACGAGACAGTCTTACATATATTATAACAAAATATGTTTTGAATACTATTTAGTTTAAAACTGATAATGTTTAGAATTAGCATTTATTCATTAATTAACTGATTGGCGCCCTCGACCTCGTTTAAGTAAATTCGCAAGGATTTATGTTAAAGATCTTAATACCCACTTAACTTCACAATCACTAATAAATATTACAAACTCATCATGTGCTTATATTTCTTTGCAGATCACTTACATTTTAGTTCATGTAATACTTTCTTAGATTTACGCGAATATTTAACATTTTAAGTAAAACAAATATTGTAAGGTACTTTGGTGTCATTTTTGTATTTTTTTAATTCATTTTGTTATTTTGTGGGTAGGATGTCTGTTACAACTATATAAAGCCTTTTAGACGTCTAGAACATTGTCATCATTACTGTAAAGCACTCGAAACGTCGGGAACCAAAAATCAAAATAAATCCGCGAAAAAATCCGATAATATAGTTTTATTCAAAATTTTAATTCATGTTCAAATGCACTCTTGCCCTCCTATTATTTAGTGGCTTTAAAATATTTCATTCACTAGTGACACGTGAGTCACAGAAAGTGAGTAATATCTGCCATCGGCATTGAATATTTGGGCGAACTAAAAATATGTCAAAACATCAAGGCCACAAATATGTCAACTACCGCCGACATTGACATAGTTTAATTGTACTTCCTGTCGTTCCTCTCATATAACAATTATGTTCTTCTAAAACCGCTTTCGATCTATGGACGACCACCCGCGAATTTCGTCTAGAGTCTAGACGATGTGCTATAGGTATTTAGTACTTTAGTTGTACTGGGTTATATTTATTTTTCGTGTTATTATATATAGGTATTTGTATAGTTATATATGTTTTTGTTGTTAACGGCGTTAATATTAATTTGTGGTACAGTAACTGTGTGTTTATGTTTAAAAATCGAGCTAGGATTAAAAATTGTTTGCTTGTGCATATGGTTGATGATTTTTATGGTTACGTACTGGAAGGTTGCCAACGGAACCCTGTTTCTAAGCCTGCGCTGTCCGTCTGTCTGTCAGAGGGCTGTATCTAATAAACCGTAATAGTATTTCTTTTGTCGCTATAACAACAAATAATAAAAATACGAGAGTCAAGAAATATATTTTTAACGTTCGTAATCGATCATCGAAGTTAATATACTACGTACATAGACTAAAAGTTATATTAAAAAAAAGGACATGTACGATGGTACGGAACCCTTCGTGTGGGAATTCGACTCGCACTTGACAAAATTTTTAAATCAATGTTTTATAATCAACTTTAATGTTAGGTCATAATGCCTATTGAGTTCTAAAATATTGGATTTATCTTATAATTCTTCACTGCAATCTTTTATATTACTTGCTTTAGAGCACTTGATTTCATATTGAACCATTTTTTATCCAAAGAAATGGCAGTGTGAAACTTCTGAGCTCGTAAGATAAGCCGAGGGTTGGCGTGTAGCATGTCCACACTATTGTACAGGATTTGTATCGACCGCTATAAATAGTGCAGTGTGGTCCGTGATCGCCTACACGCCCACAGAAATTAACTCCTCCCTACTAAAGTATAATGCACTCTTATAATATCCTCTAAGAAGACTTTGCTGCATATTGTTCTGCATCAAATCGTAACACTGCAGCTTCTATAATATGTATTTTGAATTTGACGACCGTAGTTACACCGAATATCACTTTTTACAGAATACACACGGGTTACTTTATATTTTAAGTATTTTATAATCGTCTACACTAATTGATAGGCCATAATCATTAATCAGTGATTAATGATGGAATTGCAATCTCTGACTACCCCACATGTTATATTATATGTATGTCAAAGTTACGTGCGTTACATTTCAATTGGCTATTTGACAATTCTAACGATAAAATATTTAATCTGTTGGAGACAGTAGCTTATGGGTCCACAATAATTATACAATATGTTTTTTGCATTAAAATAAATTGTAAATATTTCATTTTTGAAAAATAAATTTGAGTTTTTTTATCTGTGGATTACAAATACTGAAACGCTGGCGGCCATGTTTGTGCAGCGTGTGACGTCACATCGCACATAACAAAACATCGTGTGTTTTATCGTTTGCAGTTTGCTGAGAAGATCACTCTAAAATATGTTAATTAGTGCTTGTGAGAAGTTTAACGAAATGGAGCCGGGTTACACAAAAGCTGATAGTGCAAATTTACCAAAAATAGATTAATTTATGGTTGCAAATTTTTTTGCATGTAATCCTGACTTTTGCTCAGCTGAGTTTCGGAATGTAAAAACTTCCGTGTAAGTACCGAAATGAACAAAGTAATTATGTATAATTTATTGGTAAAAGTTAATGTGTATAGTTCTTAAGTCAAGTAGTAAAAATTTTATAAAATAATTTTAAATGACTTAAAGGTTATGTTGATAATTTTAGATCTTCGCGACAGTCGTATGGTGAATAATAAAAATAATACTTTTAAAATTAATAAAAATAATGTCATAAAAAGAATTGTTTTTATGACATGTTTTATGTACAAAATACTGGATTAAGTTTTATTTATTTTCAGTAAATCAGAGGCTAAATTGATTGCTTTTAAATACTTACATCGAAGTGATCTTCACAAAAAAAAATTGCAGATTTATCAGATGTAAAATTCAACTCTCAGCGTGCTAATTGTAACCACTGCTTTCGACGTTTAGGACATTTAGGGACGTGTATAAACAATTTGTCAGGATATTTAATTGTAGAACTTTTACACATAGGTACGGCACACGTCTTGTAGCTTGTCATTTTCATAAAAAATATTTATATTCTAAATATATATATATATATATATATATATATATATATATATATATATATATATATATTAACTTATATGAGCTTGCCAATGAAAAAGCTGCAAACTTTTAGCTTAAAATATGTTTAAGAGTTGGAGCATCGTAGCATGGAAAATATATAACATGCTATATTCTCCATGCATCGTAGTTAGCTTTACTTAGTTTATTGAGATATGACGTCACAGCCAGGAATGTCACGTGATGTGCTGTTTTCGCGCGACTTTCAAATTACTGAAAGATTAATATATTTTTTTCCGAATAAATAACGCTTTTTTCAGAAAAAAATAATTGTAAGAGGTATAAAATGAACCTTTCCGAAAACTGTCAAATAGCCAATTAATCTAGTCTGGTACCTATTTTTTTAATATTACACTGATTTAAAAATTACTTTAAACTTTAAAGTATTTATTCCACTCTTACTTGTGTATTTTTTCTTGAAATTTTTATGACACTAGTATTACTAATTCTAACATACTCAAAAAGCATATGCCCGGATTGAGTAGGTCTTCCATTTTTGAAGTCGGACAAATGGTATCTTGGTATATCTTGGTATTGAATTTCATTGAGAATTCAATAATTTCAGATGTTGCGTCGTACAAGGGCAACAAACAGACATATATTCGCATTAAATATTTATGATTTATAATAAAAGTAACGATTATTTTGACATTTTCAGAACAAGGTTTTGCACAAATTAACTACAATTGTATCAAACAGTATCATATCGCTTTAATACGTTTCGACAGGCACAGTTTCTATTAAAATAGGAGGTTGATCTCTAACGTCCTCTATTTTTGTTGCTTATACGCTCGAATTGACATAATGAAAAGCTTGAGGTTCAATGATAACTGTTCACGTACATATGACGTCTTCATTTCATTTGGCTTTGTAAAATTATATATCATAAAAATATATATGACTAGGTGATTATTTAAATTGACAGACTTATTTATGAACCGATGGAAAAATACGTTACTAAATATTAAATGTTAAGTAAAGCTTACCGCAATATATTAGTGAAAACCGCACCCAAATCGGTTAAGCCGTTTCTGAGATTAGCGCGCATAAACGCACAGACGATATACAGTCAAAAATTATAAAAAAATCATTGTTTTGTGTTCTATTACGTTAATCAAGACCCCCTATAATAGTTTTTCTCAAATTTCATCCAAGTAAAGACGCGATCAGTTATAATTTTATGTATAGGTATTATAACCTGTGAGATCAGGGTCAACTACAGTTTTAACTCTACGACTCCTACGAGTTTGTAAAATCTTAGATTTCGATTCTTGTCATATGAATATTAATTTTGTTTTAAAATACTCCTACATAATATTTAAAGTAACTTTTAGTTTGTATATTTATATACATTACTTTAAATATTTTATAGTATGTAATTTAGTTCGCCTATTTCATCCTTAATATCAAGATGCCACTACAGTCTGTACGCCGCGCCGTCCAAATGTCTCGAATTTAAATGGAATAGCATATACCCAGCAAAGATCTTCCTTTGGGAAGCTTACATTATACATATCATACTCGAGTCGTCTCAGATTTTGGTATAAAAGCAAGGCGAGTGAATCCAGTGGGATTTCTCCTGTATGTACTCATAATACGTAACATTTGCTCGCCGCTGCCAAATCGAACCGGCTTCTTTTACAAACATTTTCAAATTTTTTGTAAGTACTTTTATATTTTGTAACTCTGAAATCTGAATTAAAACATGTACTTTAATTTCTAGATAGTGATTGCTTTAGATAATATAATGGGCCTAATGTCATGTTTTAATGTAAGGTATAAAAAAAACTAGCGACTTACCCTCGCTCTGCTCGGATTCGTCCCTACTTACGTTTCAACGTTTAGTACAGATTTCTCAGAGATGAGATATTTTCCCTCAGTAAAAAATATCCTATATATTGACCCGGGTGACCAGCTATCATCATACTAAATTTCATCAAAATCCCCCCAGTGGTTTTTTCGTGATGCATTAACAGACAGACAGACAGACAAAAATTCTAAAAACTATAGATTCGGTCTCTGTATCGATAATAATGTCAATTCAATAAGATTTTCCAAAAAATATTTAATGTACTGATTCGACTCCGTTAGAATTTTATTGTATGTATAGATAAGGCTTACTTAATAACTCTTTTATATATTTATTAAACAACCAATTAAGTTATAAAGAATCTTCATAGTGTTGTATTGCGCAAGTCTCAGGGTAAAATATGTTGCACATGTCACGTTTGACATTGTTTGACTAGTTATTTTCATATGACATTGAATAGGTATTTACTCAGAAAATAATACGAAGTTGTTGAAAAGTACTTGTATATTTACCGCGCCCTTCAAAGATTTCTGTTAGACTGTTTTTTTTTTTTGTTAAAGTGGTATAATATAATAATATCATGAGCATCTAAAATGAAGTCTTAGAAATGTCATCATCATTTCTCAGTTTCAATTCAAATTTTCAATTGTGTTAGTACTGTAGCAATCTAAATTAATACTTTACATTAGCGACTTACCCTCGCTTCGCTTGTATACGTCCCTAGGAGTACATTTTAATTTTTTTGAGCGGAACCCTAATTATTTTTCTTAAAGTAGCCTAAGTTACTCCTTATTACATTAGCTATCTGCGAGTGAAAGTTTCGTCAAAATCAGTCCATCCGTTTCGGAGATTAGCCGGAACAAACGGACAGACAGAGAGACAAAAAATTTAAAAATTGTGTTTTTCTTAAAAGCATCGTATATAATTTCGTACGTATTTAGTAATAAGCTTTTACTTCGGTATTATAAACAGACACTTCAATTTTATTTATCTGTATAGATTGGTAAAAATCACCTGGATAGTTGTAACTACATAAAAAAAAGAAATCTTATCCTAAAACTTATTTTAAAAATAAAACTATCTTTTCGGTTTTTTTCTCGGATTTATTTTGATGTTTGGTTCACGACGTCTCATCGATCGACGAATCATGGTCACGGAGATAAAAAATATTCGCGTAAATTTAAGAAAGTATTACCAAAACATTTTATAAATGGAGACAATGAATGATAATAATTCAGTCAAATTGAATACACATCTCGTTTTAAAATTATATTTCTAGCTTATGTAAATCAAATCGCATAAAATGATTTGTAGGAATATTCCCTTATTGGTTCTATATTTAGTTGTTTGTTTTCCTTGTTAGAAGATATCGGAAACTCAACATTTCGGTAGAAAAGGAGAGGGAAAACACGAAGTAGTTGGCGAAAGTCTCCGGTTTCCTGTTTGTGAGCTACGCTTTATTCGTAATGGCTTTTTCGGCAACGTCCATGTTCAAATAAATGATAAAATTTAAAGTAAAATATCTATCTACAAGGATATTTTGGTTAGTCTACACTCTGACGTCCATAAATTCTGATTAGAATAAAAAGAACTTTTAAATAAATTTAATGAATATATATACTAGTTTCCATAATGAATAATTGAATTATTTATTTATACAGTGTATCATGATTAGTCTTAACAGTGGGTATATATAACGAATATTTTGATGAAATCGGTTTTGACGACACGGTTGGCTCAGTTTGTAGTGATCCTACGTGCTGTGCCAGTGGTCGCGGTTACGAATCTCGCTGGGGGCATTCATTTGTGTGATGAACAGAAATATTTGTACTCCAGTCATGGGTAATAATTATACACGTATATAACTTTAAATAAAAACATATTTATAATATGTATATATTTAAAGTAAGTTAGTATATAACTTTAAATAAATATATATTTATAATATGTATTAATTTAAAATTATATACATACGTGTAGTGTGTCTACTATCTGGTATCCATAACAGAAGCCTCATAGCTTACCATGGAACTAGATGGTGCTGTGTGTTAATGTCCCAAAAAAAGAATCGTTTCTAATATAGCTTGGAGCGTTCCAGAAGTTTCAAATGCACTTACTATCCCTTTGTTTGATTCTCTTCCAACATTTATTGGTACAAGGTGCAAGTTATTGGAGGAGCTGCGTAAACACTGCTGTTCACACTTAATTTACTTTTATTGTTTTCGTAATTCTGTTTTCCTAGAGTCGTTAGGATGACTACCGTTCGGCTCGGAAAGGAAAAAGACTATAAAGTTGGTTTAAAACGTTTGTTTGACTTGCTTAGAAAGTTTAGTTTCAAACATTTGTTAAACTGAAAATTTTTGGGTCAATGTAAAATTTTCGTATAGGTTTTTAGTAATATACAATTTAAATCTACAAGGTTATGCGATAGATATGAATTAACGCAAATTTCTTAAAAAATAATGACTTTTTTTTATAATATAGTTCGTAATTATATAATAATTACGGATGTAATTTTTATTTTAACTATACATATAATGCAATATTTGTATTACTAAAGATAAAAAAGTTCATTAAATTGTGATGAAAGGGAGTGAAAAACTTACAGTCGGTCATTGAGGACAGCTCGGCGGTACATTGAAAAACTTGTCGGTCTTGCTGCTTAATTTTTATGAACGTTCTACATTTCCTGTGTTTGTTTTCAATGTTACCAAAATGGGGCTACAGTTATTCAACGGCTAAATATGGAAATGTCGAAATAATGGCGTGAAATATCAATTAATTTATGTTCAATGATGTTCAAAGTCAATTTTACAATACGTTTTAAGGGGTTTAATTTTATAAATACGTATAGCTTTGGCTTCTCTGATAATTTTGTAAAGAAATATCCAGTGGACATGTTTTTGGTAAACAAAGTCATTTTAAAGGAATCAAACATTTCAGTAGTTGTAATAAATTCGATTTATGTAGGTACCGTTGCGAAGTAAAACTCAATTTTTCAAGTTCCCAAACTGGATCTGTGTCGTGACTTCGATCTGCTTGATTGGGAATATATTAAAGTACCGCTACAAAGGATTAACCATAATAAATTCGTTTGAATTGGCTGTATTAATGACGATTTGTTTTACTTATAAAATTACTTTTTTAATATGTAATTATAATTTTAACTAGCGACTCACCCTCGCTCCATTCGGGTTCGTCCCTAGATACATTTAAAAGGTTACTATAGATTCAGATGAGATATTTTCCCGCAGTAAAAAGTATCTTTTATATGTTTACCCGGATAACCAGCTATCATTATACCAAATTTCATCAAAATCTGTCCAGTGGTTTTCTCGTGATGCAGTCACAGACAGACAGCCATTAATTCTAAAAATTATAGATACGGCCTCTATATCGTAAGTACAGATTCGACTCGGTTAGAATTTTATTATATATGTATTATATGTATCTGTAGATTAATCGTCATCACCATTTTAGCTTTGGCCTTGCTGTTGTCTTGCTCGCTTAATGCTTCGCTTTTTGTTATATCGATGCCCTCTAGGATTAGGAAATTTTCAACGGCGAACGCCCAATCGTCATAATTATCCCTTGCCCTGCCCTTGGGCTTCGGGACATTCAGAGAATAATTTGCTGCCATATTTAACTGTGCCTTATAAAGATTACTTTCACTACACTATTTTACTTTAGCAGGACTGGGCCCATAACCTATTAAAACTCGTGTTTCTCAGTAACAGTAAAAAGTAACAGTAACAGTTTCTCAGTACATGTGCTTTAATAATGATCGAAAGACAATAGAAAAACATAGACAGTATGCATAACATGGCAACACTATAGATAACATTATTTTTATGTAATTACACAGATTATAAATAACAGCAATCGAATATTAAGTTGCAAACGCTGATTGATGATCGTATTTATTTATTCGATTTTCCATTTTGATCTCACAAGTTGCAAGTTACTTTCATTACATATGCAAATGTGACTTGAATTAAAATTTGCATATATTTTTGGTCATTCATTGTTATTCTACGAATAAAATAAAGTCTGCGATGGACGTATGTGAGCATTAATCTTGAAATTTGCTAAACGAATTTGGATGTGATTTTTGCTATTATGATCACCAATTTTCAGAAAAAATGCACACTGCATTTAATATTGCTTCAGCACTCAATAAGGGTTGAAAGTGCAAGTATGTACATATGTATGTGAAAATAATGTATGGCAAATAAGTCGGGCTTCGATAAAACGAAAAAGTCTGCGATACCATAATAGTATATAAAGTATAAGTAGATAAAGTTGTTTTAATGTTTAAAAAAAATAATTTAAGTAGTAAAATAATAGTTACTTTTTAAATTAAATAAAATTAATCCCCATTTTATCATCACAAGTACTTAATAAAGAGACCCCTTCACAGTATTCCATTTAAATAATTCATTAATATCATGAAAATAAATCGTGATATGCACGACAAGTTTGTATACAGCCTAAGCGAACCCAGGGGATTTAAAATGTATGATTTGACATCTTATAATTTCCTTTAACTGTCTATTTTCTTTGTAAAACGACCAACATTTCTTCGTTTCTCTGTTCAAAAATAACTTCTACGACACGAAGGTTAGCTATTTCGGGTTATTTATTTGTATGCGTTTATTTAGGGAAGTGTTATGAGGACTATTCACCTTAGCACGTGAATGCTGTATGTACTATATCGTTTCTGCGTCAATGCACTATGTTTGTGTAAATTATGGACAATACATTAACCTCAAGTCTCAACTCAACGTTATAAACACTATCAGTTTAATTCCGGTTATATTCAGTTAAATATGTACTTTCGCCTAAAATATTATTTTTTGTGTCATTACTTACTTTAAGGCTACGTCCTTATAGCAGACTAGCAACTCCCCCTTGCTCCGCTCGGGTTCGTCCCTAGGTACGTTTTAACGGCTAGTATGAAATAGACAGACTATATATTAGTATACTAGCGACCTAGTGAATCGAAACAAATTCCAGACTGTAATCTATCTCTGTGCCAAATTTCATCCAGATTCGTTCAGGCTTTCTGGCGTGATTGAGTAACATACTTTCACATTTATATAATAGTAAGATCCTTTGTCCTTTGTATAACAAAATTTTCCTACAAAATAAAATTGTAATTTAAGTCTATAACAAAATATAATATATTAAAATTTACGTTTTTTTTTGTTACCAGGGCAGTAACAGATCCGCGCGATGGCCGCCGCGTGGCCCTCAAGAAGCTGCCCAACGTGTTCCAGTCGCTCGTCTCCTCTAAACGCGTCTTCCGCGAGCTCAAAATGCTCTGCTTTTTTAAACATGAAAATGTAAGTAATAAGTAATATATTGTTATAGCATACACATTATTTTTATTTCAAATTATTAATTTATTTTAAATAAAAACTATTTTTTTCAGATTTTTGCGCGGATTTATTTTGATTTTTAGATCCCGACGTTGCGAATGCTTTACAGCAATTATGGTCACGGGAGAGATTGCCAAAAATCAAAATAAATCCGCGAAAAAATCCGAAAAGATAGTTTTATTTAAAAATGTCAAATATTCGCGTAAATCCAAGAAAGTATTATTAATTTATGTTTAGAACTAAAATTTGATATCATATAGATAGCAATGAAGCTTCATTGATAAGGTAATAATGACGCAAATCTGATGATGGACTGTGAAGATGACCTTAGAAGGTCATGGACTATACAACTAGCTTGTAAATAGAAGCATCTTTAAAAAAAATGCTTTTTAAGTTTATTTATTTTATCTCTAAGTAGTTTTTCCCAAGCAACATATCGTAACAAATTTTCCCTTGGCTGTGTTCTTTGTTATCCTTATCTTGCATCTACGCAGTATATTATTGATATTTTATCCATAACTAGACTTTAATGGCCGGTTGAATACATTCCTATGAAATGTTTACTGATTTACCTCATCTCGTATTAAGTTATACTAATGAACATACACTTTTATACCTCACGTACAACAACATAGAAATAATATTTGAATACTAAATTGTAATTTACGATGCTCCCCTGTAGTTGGCTCGTTAAATAACGTACTGCAAAGTATTTCGGTTCTTAATTACTACGTTTCAGAGTTATGTAAGTAAATACATTTAATAGCAATGCATCAATTGAGAAATGAAGGCTTAATTTTATTGATAACTAGCGATCTATCCCACGGGAATCGTACATTTTTCCGGGATGATATATAGCCTATAGCCTTCCTCAGTTAACGGACTATCTAATGTAAAAAGAATTTTTCAAATCGGATTTGTAGTTTCTGAGATTAGCGCGTTCAACCAAACAAACAAACAAACTCTTCAGCTTTATAATATTAATAGTATAGATAGTGATAATTAAATGTACTCA
Organism: Argynnis bischoffii washingtonia; assembly: GCA_033884665.1. Classification (NCBI taxonomy): domain Eukaryota; kingdom Metazoa; phylum Arthropoda; class Insecta; order Lepidoptera; family Nymphalidae; genus Argynnis; species Argynnis bischoffii. The sequence continues at coordinate 3,916,722 of CM066616.1, read as the reverse complement.
ATGAATTTGGCTTTATATTACATTTAATTTCGCATGTTTTATCGTATAATTACAATGCGACACGTTCATAATTTATTCATTTTCAATGTGTATTTTATCGATCAACGTGTATTGTTTGCGGGCGAGTATTTGTCGCCTTGTTTAAACAGGATTTGCATTGAAACGTGAAAATTGGATCGTACGGTGGAATTGGTGCGAAATACAGAGAATCGCCGACGCTGTTTCCATATGGCACATTAAATCAATTTTTTATCCTAAATTATTCCCACGTATTTTCTTGTATTTTCTATCTATATCTATGTTATCATAAATTAAGAAAAGTTATTTTGATAATATAACTTGTTGTTGTTACTTTAGCATTAGGTACTTTCTAAAACGAGCGTTTTATCCAACAAAGAGGGTTTCAATATAAGGTATAACTTGTTTATCTTTTCCAGGTATTGTCGGCGTTAGACATCCTCCAACCGCCGAGCCTCGATTTTTTCCAAGAAATGTATCCTTTTGCAATAAAAAACATGTATAATCATTATAGATATTCTATTTGGGTTTTGAATTCTTGAAATTACTTAAATTATAACTTTGTAGAGCTGTAAGAATCATACATATATTTACTAATTTTAGTTGATTATCTTAAATATTTAAAATTTCCTTTTAGAATCATCCCAAATCGACTAAATTTAGTCACATTATGAACTAGATATAGCTACTGTTAATGCACTGATATGTAGGAGTCGTTGACACGACGCCAAGGACGAGCGAACGAAATGCGATCGAATTTTAGTTCGGGGACATTCGCCCTTCGTCTCGTTTTACTTCTTTGTTCTACGCCCTCGCCTGGGGGAATAAGAAGTTTGTGCCTTTAGATCGAGGGTTTTCAAAGTTTACATCCAAGGCTTATATTGGTCTTTAAAGAACTAAATGCGGTTAATTTGAGTGTGCTAACTTCGCCTTTATAATGTAGAAACCAAATACTAAAATTAACAAACGTATTATATTTTAATTACATTGAATTTTATAGCGTCCTTAAGTAAATAGGAAGTAATCGTGTTAGTTACAACCAATTACTGTTAATTTACGCCTTTTAGTTTTTTAGTAACTAAGAAAGTTGTTTTAAAGTACGTAATAAGAAAGTTGTTTTAAAATACTCCAAAAAAATGTCAATGTCAAAAATATTTTAGTATTCGTGATTTTCTGTTTATGCTACTATTATCGCTTTTGTCATACAGGGTATTTAGTTTCTTTAAAGAATAAGGGAATTAATATGTAGGTATGTAGACGTTTATTTACAACTAGCGACTTACCCTCGCTTCGCTCGGGTGCGTGCCTAAGTACCTTTTAATTTTTTTGAGCGAAACTCTAATTCTTTTTCTAAAATAAAAGTAGCCTAGGTTACTCTTTATAATATCAGCTATCTGCCAGTGAAAATCCCGTTAAAATTGGTCTCGCCGTTTCAGAGATTAGCCGTAACAAACAGACAGACATTTTTTTTAAATATTGTGTTTTTTTATAAGTACCGTATATAATTCCATATTATGCATTTAGTATAAAGCTGTTATTTTGACATTACAATAAACACTTCAATTTTATTTATCTAAGAAAATATGAATAATAAAAAAAAAATGCTATATTCTTTTGTACTTTTAAGAATTAGTTCTTTTTCCTTTGCTAATGAGATAGCATAATATAGACTTTTTTTTTAACTTTATTATAATAAAATCCGTCAGCTATTTTTATTTACCTGTCAAAGTAATGAATATTCTATTAATATTAGTATTCTGTTTTAAAACATTATATTATTAAAAAAAAAAAAAAACATCCTTCCTCCTTTTTGAAGAAGTCGGTTGCAAATATTATTTGACTTCATGTTTAGTTATGACACTCTGTCTATATTATTCCTTAGTATTTCACTATTTTTATGACTCATAGATATAGTGAAAGTCATAGGTTTATTCACAGTAATATCGTAAATGCGAGTTTGTATGTGTGTTTGTTTACTCTATGGCCCTGGTATAAAGGATTTGAGTGAAGTTAAGAACTGGTAACTGATATTTTGGATAAAAGAGTAGAGAAACGTGCAAAAAATAATATATTACAATATAAGGTTCTATGATGAATACAGAAATATTTTTTATTCGAACTTTAGAATCAGGCTATAATAACTTATTCCTAACTTATTTTTTTATTTTCCTCGGTCGCGGACACCGTTTATATAAAACCCTTCTTATGATGATCTTTATCTTTCAGTGTGGATGTGTTAAGGTCACTTTGAACGGAAGTTTCAAGATATTATTCTGTTTTAAATTGAGATTTAGCTTCAATTAAGATGGTTTTTTTATTATTTGATAATATCAAATTATTTAATGATGTAATGTTACAGATGTACATCTGAAATAATTTGTTTCTATAGCTATTGTGGAATGTAAAAGTTTACGTAACTCAAACGTATGTACATAAATACTGTCGGTATCATTTTTCTATACTAATATTGTAAAGAGGTAAAGTTTGTGAGGTTATGAGGTTGTAGGGGGTAATCTCTGGATCTACTGAACCGAAATGAAATTTGGTAAGAAGATTGTTTGAGACCATGGGAAGGATATAGGATACTTTTTATCCCGGAAATCATCCCTTAAGGGAGTGAAAATGGGGATGAAAATTTGTATGGGAAATCAACTCTGGGGACGATCCCTAGCGGACCGAGGGTGAGTCGCTAGTATATTATATTTTGGCTATATTTGACAAAAAGCTATGAAATTTTTTATCTCTATTATTTTATGGTTGTCTCTTAACGAATCGCCACATCTGTTCCCATTAAAATACCATTTTTCATATGAATGAGGACAATTTCGCCATACCTCAATTTGTGATTTATTGTTTCATTTTGAAATTTCATAAATATTGTGAAATAACTCATCTATTTCATAATAGCCATGTGTCCGCTCTCCCATGCTTAGGTGTGTTTCCAATGAACACATCTAAAATGCCGAAAGTAATTATAATAAGCCCAATATGATTCTAACGTTTGTTTGTTTTGAAGTAGATTGACAAAATTCAAATCGTAGATATTATTCAATCGCTGATCGTTTAATTTATTATTTACTAACGATTTAACCTCGCTTCGCTCGTGTCCATCCCTGTGTGAGTTTAAGCTGGTAGTATGGAATAGTACCTATGTATGTGTATATAATATATAGTCTATATATTTTATTTTATTTTTTTGGATTTTCCCTATTTTTTTATACTTGACCCACCCCTGACACCCCCAACAAAACAAAAAAAGAATTATTAAAATCCGTCCAGCCGTTTTCGAGCTCTAGCGAGACTAATGAACGGCAATTTATTTTTATATATATAAATAATTACCGCATTCCCAAGGAACGTTAGATATTACCTTTCTTAATACAGATACACTAATATTATAAAGATTATATTATAAAGATGTTATTATTTACGTCGTTAGTTTATTTTTAAGTCATATCCCCGCAGGATATTATTCTATTGAAAAAAAAAAATAACCAAAGGACGCGCGGTGTGTAGTTACGTGTAAATAGACGTGGGCGAGGCGAATGCGGGTCGATAGTCGATAACAATATTTCATATTTATCAATGGTTATTATTTGATTATGGTAGCCAACATTGAAGTTCAGTAATTCCAATTGATTAAACAACAATTATTATATACTAACTATACCAACATTTCCCCTTGTTATTGTAACACGAATGCAATTAATACAATTATCTCAGTATTATTTTTGCCATCGGCGCGTAGTAGGCGTCAGCTGGCGTACAAAATAACGTCCCTACATTTTCTTCCCCTTCTAAGTTTTATTGAAATTTGGGACCTCTGCCACTCGAACCACTTAGTGTGGCTCCAGTCTTCTCGATATAAAAGGATCTTTATAATAAATTGAAATCTAAAGAAATGTCCGTAGTACTATGATAGTCGACTAATACTATATGTAGATGAGAATGTAGATAATTATTTCTTTTATTTGTATAATGAGGAAATCTGCATGTCTGAGAGAGCCTAATTAGTTTTCGGAAGTTGTGAAGTTTCCGGCCGAACTTGGTCGGCGTACTATAGCTAGATCCCATTGCATTCTTCAATGCGAAGGAGGTCCGTATCTCTTATTGAGGATTAAAAAGGCTTAATAACATTATGACTTTGCCCTCTTGAAATGCGCGCAACATTGTGTCTTTTCAGTTTAACTATGAAAATTAATTAACAGGCGGACGCAATTTTATTATTAAGAAGATAGCTGGTTTGTTCATAAATAACTATTTTATGCACTTCAGTTATATTGATGTTAAAACTTTACTTGATGTTCATGACATTTATTACCACCATAACTCACAAATATAAACGCCTAGAAATTATTATCAATTTATATAGCTCTAACAGATCGTCAGATATATAATGAGGCAATAAATTAAAATTCTATTATTCCTCGAACTCACAGTTCAGCGAGCGGAAGAGGCGACCAAAAAGACAATTTTCCGCATCGACTATTTTATTAAAGAATACAGAAACATTAGCTTACAACTTGAATTTTGTACGTCTCACGAGGCTGGCGCGGTAAAAAGTTTTGATTTTCGATAAAAAACAGGTAAAGGATAAACATTTGTAATCCTTGACGTTACTTCAAAGGTCAAAGCGTATGGAAAACTTGAAATCTATTTTGCATAATGGGTTCAAGTGTTTTTTTAAGTTTAGTCCAATATTTTTTCATTATAATGAACACTCGTTCTTTTATTGCTTTCGTAAGATTTGTATATTTTACATGGTTTTATGTTACATTAGAGATATTTATTTTTTATTCTTTTAACTCGAACAAGAGAAACAGTTCACTTGATTTATTATCCAGGGAACTATAGCCATCCTCGGGTTTCTCTTATAGATATTTATATTAGAAATTTTTATATAACCAACTAGCGACTTACCTTTAAAAAGTATCCTATATATTGAACCAGATAACCAGCTATCATCATACAAATTTTTTTCAAAATCTGTCCAGTGGTTTTCTCGTGATGCGTTCCCAGACAGACAGACAGATTCTAAAAATTATAGATTCGACCTCTGTATCGATAAAAATGACAATTTCAATCGAATTTTCCAAAAAATATTTAATGTACAGATTCGACTCAGAATTTTATTATATGTATAGATAATTACCGAACGGTAATCATTATGATTTTTGTTAATAATGTAAACACTCGGCTTACATGTAAAATGACATAAAACTTACAATGACACAGCTAAAATGAATTCGAATGTTAATTGCCCACTGTTAATTGTTACTGTGTTGTAACTAGAAACGCGGTTTCATGTGAAAGTTTAAAACCATAATAAAACCAACGTTTTAGTAGCGTTCTGATGAGATTTTTATATGTAATTTGTATTAAAGGGAGCTTTCCTATCGGTCGCAGTAATTGAGTAATTGAGATAAATAATGCTTACGTCGTATAGTTATTACTATGTGAAATGTTTTGTGTTAACACAACTTTTACCTAATTGCCGCTCTTTAGTAAGCCCTTTAAAGTTTCTTCCATTTCAATTTTCCGTTATTTGAGCTTATAACTGCATAAATGTATTTCTAAGTACCTACATAGGTATATAATTATGTTTCGTAAAATACACCTATAAATAATAAACATTGTAGGTACTTAGAATTAATAAAGTAGCGGCTTTCATTTTATGAAATATCGACCCCCATGGGCCCTTAATTAATGGGTTCCCAGTATAGATACGGATATATTTTATTATCCGTGACAAAAATGTGCTGAATTTTATTTTTAATATATATCTAGGTACTCTTTATATATAGCGCTATTTAGAGGATACAACTGATATATATTGCTTCCTTCGAATAAAGTGCAATGGGTTCTTGCGTCCGTTTGAGCGATCATTAATCTGTGACGTAATGGATTCGTGACACGATTTTTCCTTTATATCATTATAACAGGTACTTTGTTAAAGTTACATTTTTGTTTTATATTCTGCATTCTTTTCGTTAGCATAAAGAATTAAAAAAACGTGTGTGTATGTACTTATGTACGCACGTAAGTCGCTTTTTGGCTGTCGGTGTGCGCGCGCATCGTAAATATTTTACTCTCATTATTTTTTCCAAACGTGCCAAAAAAGTATAATTTCGAAAAGATTAAGTATGGATTAAATTTTGAAATTATAAAAATTACTTGTTCTGTTACATTTTTTAACTAAAAAAATATAGGTATACGGTCGAATTGAGAACCTCCTCCTTTTTTTGGAAGTCGGTTAAAAAGTTTTATGTATAAGCAAGCATATTGAATATGAAGATTTTATTTAACATAAATTTTATAAAAGCTCATTTTAAAGCTTAAAAGTTTTATTCAAATGTTATTGCCCTTGATACTATTTTTTTAAATAATTTAATATGAAAAAACTTATTTTCACAATACGAGTATATGTTGTTAAAAACTCTAATGTGTGTGGTTGTAACAAAGGATATTCATCAGAAAAAAAAATTCCTTTGTGTTAAAGAATTACATACGTATTAACATAAGTGATTATATTTTTTTTATACTCAATCCAAAATTAAGCGTTTCCGAAAAATTATATAATAACATAGACTCAACTGTATCAGAGCCAAGTAAAATTTTAAAAGCAAAAGCTCGAAATCATATCAAAGGCAGGCTGCGAATAAGGACAATTGAAAAAGAAATGGCCCCTGGATTCACGTCGTTTTGCATCCAGACGTTTGAAAACAAAGACGGAAAATTGGTAGTTGGGAAGTATGGTTGAGCGATGATTGCACTTAGTACTCCCGACTTTGCGTCGCCTTTTTTAAAGAAATATTCCATTATTAGGGTTGGGCGGGCGAGATATTGCCTGTTTTGCCAATATTTTTAATTCCTTTGGTTATAGTTCTGTTACTGCTCCTTAGTTTATCAACCACTATCTATTCATTGTATTTTTTATTTATATGACGTGACTTTTATTCGATAAGTGTTATAGGGATCTTGCGAAAAGCGAAATAATATCATGCAATTTAGAGTATACAGCTAATATTATTTGTTCGAAATTATAAATCGGGCCTTGTATATTGCATTGAAGCAAAATTGAGCATTGAATCAGTTTCTTTGGTAGATTGCGTTTTTAGGAACGTGTCATTTCCGAGCTCTTTGTTTGGCGGTGCAGCGGACTGCGCGTGCGCTTCCTAATTAGCAGCGTGGGCCGCTTGGCCTGATTTAACCTCGCTGCGTCAACAGCGCCCTTGTGGCTTTATGATTATTTCTATTTAGATCAATTAAATATAGACATACTAGTGACTTACTTTTGCTTCGCTCGGATTTGTCTCTAGATCCTAGATCAGTAGGCCATGTTTTACTCTCAGGTCTATCTATGCCCTAAATAATAAAAATATTAAAAATAAAAATACAATATACATAATACTGTTTTTTTTTTTAAATAGAAACATAAATAAATTTCGTTCTTAGTCAAAACTGACTGACTTGCCACATATTTATACAAATATAATATCTTAAGATCTTGAAAGCCACTCTGCTGTAAAATGTAGTCTAAATTGTTCTTCGTAATCACGCAACCTATTAACTCGGGCGTAAAAAGAGATGTCGAAGGTTAAAGCATTCTTGACACTGCACTGGTCGGAATGTTTACTATGGTGTTGACAGTTTCAGACTTAATGCTTAAATAAATTTTAATTTTGCCCTGTAAAATAAAGGAATGGAAAAGTTTTATAAAATACCAGTAATCAAAAAAAAAAAAAATTGTCTATTTTTTAAAAAAGACATTATTTCACGCGAAATCTTGCCTGGGCCATTTTCTTGCCTTGTGCTCCTGTGATTATCCACTACTACGGCGATTATTCAATGGGGTTTTAGTAGATATTACTGGCTTTACTAGCCAGTGAGTCTTCACAAAACCACCTGTTTGTATGCGGTGGTATGCGTAAAAGCATTTCCGAACGTTAAAAAAGTAACACTTCTGTCTATGAAAAAGTTAAATCCATGCGTTGCTGAGAGAAAGAAGGAAAAAAAAAACAATAAAAACAATTCACAAATGGTAGAAGTGAAACTTAATGTTATATTTTTCATACAATAACAACGGTTACCATAGCAACATGGCAATGTATTTTATCTCATTCTCTCGCCGGTTTAATCCTATATTTTTATATCTTTGTCTCTATTTAGTGTCGCATTTCCGTTTCATCTAAATTCAAATCACAACGATTCTAAAGAAGTTTCACTTTAACAACATATATTTGTGTTCAAAAAAGTACTAGATACACAATCAGCGACAAAAATGTCCTCACCGAATGAGCGCTTATTAAATACATTTTAATATATACATAATTTTAAAAAAATCGTGAAAACAACTTTAAGCATTGTATTTAAGGTTCAATTTACATTGTTGTATATTTATTTCAGCTGGAATAATTACCTAAACACAATTGGTGGCAGTTTTTAGAGAATTTTTCCATGGAATTGTGTATCTAGTACGTTTTTGATCGATGTTTTTAAGGTAATTTTTGAAGCTCAAAAAGGAAACATTTTGATTTCACTTATATCTTTATAAATAAAAATGTATGTTAGTAACCGCATAACTCAAGAATGGCTGGACGAATTCGGCTAATTTATTTTTTTTGTATGTTCCTTAAGGTCCACGGAAGGTTTTAATAAATAATATATATGTATATATATATATATATATATATATATATATATATATATATATATATATATATATATATATATATCCATGTTACTACATCCAAGCTAAGCTAGGGACGAACCCGAGCGAAGCGAGGGTGAGTCGCTAGTTATTTAATAACTTTAACAATACCATGTAAAGAAGTTAAATATTATCTCCACAACTTCTTTGAGGCTACGCGAAGAATACACGCTTATACTAAAAATATGGTGGATCGTAAATAGGAATAGCGCGAATATTTCCAGAGTTTTGATGGTGGTGTAAATATTTCTTCGAACAATTGCCTTGTGTTATGGCTACGTTTTCTTGGTTCCGTTGTGGTCGATGGAATTTAATCGAGATAGTAATTATACCATATACTAGACATGTTTCTTTTTACAGGGTTGTTTACATTAATGTTTGGTTCAACTTCAACACGTTTGGCTCAGTTTGTAGTGACCCCACATGCTATGCCAGCGGTCGTAGGTTCGAGCCCCGCTGGGGGCATTCATTTGTGTGATGAACACGAATGTTTGTACTCCAGTCAAGGGTGTTTGTATTTATAATATGTATTATGTGGTGAATCAACTATCCGTTATCCAAAACTCAAGCCTCGTAGCTTACCATTAAACTAGATGGTGCTGTTTGTTAATGTCCCAACACATTTATAACTTCAGGTTCCTTCATGAATTTCTACATGTTATTATTATCTTAAGAACACATATAATTTAAATATCCTATCATTATATATTTGAATATAATATGTACTTAGTGATTTTTATCTTTTGATCTTTACGAGACAAAGAGACTGACTATATTCAGCAATTATCATTTCGACATGACAAATGAGTCATTTTAAACATTTGTACCGTTATGACCCTTTGTCCTTTTATGACACGCCAAATCCAGGAAAAGATTCAGTTTTAGTTATATTGTGTACACCCTAGCCCCTGGTTTATAGTCTGTTGTTTGCTGACCATGACTCAAACACATTTCTTTATGACACGTTGATGTATCTCTCACTAAGCTATGAGAGAATTAACTTGTTTCTTTGTAAATCTCGCCCTTGCTTCCACTAACCATTTATGAGATCTTGCATGCTCATGATTCAGAGTTGTCTTGTTAAATCTATATTTATATTTTATACACGTGTGTATCAAAATGAAATACCATCCGCTGACTTGGAATAAAAATTCAAATTTTGGAAAGAGGAACTTATGAGAATTTTGCCTTTGTAATTTACAATTGTCGGTTCATTCGAGCAAAGATGTGGTATAGGTAGTATAAATAGAAAGTTATGTCTTTATGTTTGTGTAAAAATATTAAAACCGCATTGTCGAATGATTATACACCAGATACGTAATATATTATATATCTATACATATAATAAAATTGTAACTAAGCCTAAATATTTTTTGGAAAATATTATTGAAATAGACATTATTATCGACACAGAGGCCGAATCTGTAGTTTTTAGAATTTCTATCTGTCTGTCTGTCGGTCTGTGATCGCATCATTGAAAAACCACTGAAAGGATTTTGATCAAATTTGGTATGATAATAGCTGGTTATCCGGGTCAACATATACTTTTACTGCAGGAAAATATATCATCTCTGAGAAATCTATAGGTACTAAACTTACGGACGTAAGTGAAGGCGAGCCGCTGGATATATGGTTTTTGAAGTTAGATAATAAAAAATTCTGAATTTTAAGTAATCATTTTTGATATACCTCTTTTTTTTAATTTAATGTAAAATTTTACATTTAACATATTATTGCTTTTGTCATTTTGTTCGCTTTTGCATCTTATGTAATAATTTTCTAATGAACTGCATAATAGTGGTACACTCGCGCATACAAACATTCTTCACTTTCGATTGTCATTATTGATCATTAAATACTGTCTCTATTGACTAACTACGTTCTTTCGCGATACGAAATCGATACTGCCTTTTTGCTGTTGCAATTTGATATTTAAAAAAAAATCTTTTAAAAGAAAGCTACAAGGTCACCGTGTAACATAGCATATGTAAGCTCAGACGCGAGCGAGAACTAGTTTTCTATATTGATACGACATAAGGGACAATCCTTTTTATTATCTTCTCAAATATATGTCGTATTTTACATTCAAAATATTTTTTTTTCTTAAATTTATAAATAAACTAGCGATTTACCCTCGTTCCGCTCGGGTTCGTCCCTACTTATGTACGTTTTAAAATTTAGATTTCACAGAGATGAGATATTTTTCCGCAGTAAAAAATATCCTATATGTTGATTCGGATAACCAGCTATCATCATACCAAATTTCATCAAAATCCTTCCAGTAGTTCTTCGTCATGTGGTCACAGTTAGACAGACAAACATTCTAAAAACTATAGATTCAGCCTCTGCATCGATGATAATGTACATTTCAATAAAATTTTCCAAAAAATATTTAATGTACAGATTCCACTCAGTTTTTCACAATTTTATTATAGGTATGTATAGATCATAGCACCTTAATTAGCAAAAATTTACATTTGAATTTAAATACGCTTATAAGTACATTTTGCTTATACAGTAGGTATCTATGAAGGCACGATCGCTGTTTACGACTCCCCCTCGCCATTACCTCAGGCTTTAATTACTGCCGGAGCCTATGGCCACTGATTCGGGGACCGCCTGCCGGTGAAATATTAGTCTGCGAGTCTTTTTCATTTTATCAGCAAATGAGCATTACCTACTTCTACCCACACATAATGAAGTAGGAAGACAATAAAAAATAAATTCATTTAATACATGAACCACGGAATAGGTAAAAAAGGCTGGAATGGTAATGTGGGCGTGACAGCGTCGCCGCAACTATGGTTAAACAACCTTACTTAAACCGATTCATGCGTGCACCGCTTGTAGTTCGTGTTTAGAGTGCGTCGGGTACGAAGCTGCGATAAATAGTGTTATAATGCCGTCTTGTGCTATTATTACTTGCAAGACAAAAAGTCAAACTTCGAGTATCGATCGAGGAGGTATATCTTTTCATCGGTAAGTCAAAAATAATAATGAATATCTCTTTAATTTCAAAAATGTAGCAACGATTACAAAATTCAAAACAAACGATACTATTGTAATAAGCTAAAACAAACAATATACATTGCTCGCTATGCATGCGCATAATCAAAGCAACGCGCGATCGTTGTCTGCAATGGATAGCGTTCTCTGCGAAACCCACACTTTTCATTGCTTGCTTTGCGATGATTCACTTTTGTATATTATAATAGTGATGGCTTTTGTTGTAAGACAAAATAATCGATAAGGCAATGATTTTTGTATAATAATGTGATTGAATGCTTTCTATGGCAAATTTAAAGTTTATATACAGGTTTATTTTAGAAATAAGAAAAAATCAATTTTATATATTACCTAAAAATATCTCATGCATGATTTGGTAATATCAAAAATACTCTATAATAAAATTCTAACTGTGTCGAATATGTATATTAAATATTTTTTGGAAAATCTTATTTAAATAGTCATTATTATTTTTATATGATTGTTCATTGTGTTTTCTCATTTTCGCGCCAACATATTGTAAAATATTTTGTCATGTAAAATGAGTGTGATAAAGAGAACTAACTTAAGAATTCACTTACCACGTATGTAACATTAAAAATACATTTATTATAAGTTAAACATTGTTTTATTTTATTTTTAAATTGAACTAATCTAATTCGTTTATAAAATGTGTTTTTAATAACTGTAAAATAACAAATATTATATAAAATTTATTTTAATACACTGACATAAATTATCGACAAAAATATCGTTAGCATTTTTTATTTTCAACCACTAGTCATTTTATTTATTTTACACAACACAGACGCAACACTAATTATCTATGTGTTAACCAATTACAGGGCTGCGTTAAAGGTTGCGTATGTGTGCGAATGCTTGTGTTTATTTGACTTGCGCGTGTAGTAAAAATATCAAGAAGGGATGAGTGGCGACAGTGGTTCCCATACAAATTACGCGTGTTTACCATTCTACTACCTTTCATCAATTCTGTGACATGAACATAATTTTTAGACAAGTGTTTGGTTAGTTATAACATATTAGCGACTCACCCTCGCTTCGTTCGGGTTCTTTCTAGGTACGTTTTAACGGTTAGTATGGAAAAGATAGACTATATATTATTATACGATATAACGATATAAAATACAGGAGAAAAAGATACTGGATACTGAACTGTTTTGTCTTTGCCTATTTATATATAAACTAGCGATTCATGTTCGCTTCGCTGGGGTTCGCCCTTCAGTGCGTTATAACGGTTAATATGGAATAGATACACTATATACTATATAATATATAGCATACAGCCTTCCTTAATAAACGTGCTATCTAATGTAAAAAGAATTTTTCAAATCGGATTAGTACTTCCTGAGATTAGCGCATTCAAACAAACAAACTCTGCCTCTTGATAATATTAGTATAGGCTACGTTTTATATATAAATAGGCATATAAATATTTATGACACAAATCTACGAAGCACGAAATAAAACTAATCTCTATTTACTTTTTGTGATTTGTATTAGGTATTTAATGTTAATAAAATTAAGAGTTTTTGTTGAGTTCATTAGAAAATAAAATAGCACTCGAATAAACATGGTTGGTTTAAGATCTTCCGCATGCTTTTGCGAATTAAAAAAAAAGTATAAACATTCAGAACTAGAGGCACTAATTGATCGCAATGAACGTTAGGCACGTTTAACCCTTTTGCTTCTGATTACTCGAATTTACGCCATCCGATTCCGAGCTGCGCAAAAGTTTGAAACGGTTTTGTTTTATTACCTTTCCCAGAAACTAGAGGGATGGTAAGATTTTTATTTATTCTGAATTCATATTCATATATTTAATACTAGCGAATCACCCTCTCTTCGTTCGGGTTCGTCCCTAAGTTGATTCCCTGTACAAACTTTCATCCCCATTTTCATTACCTTAAGAGATGATTTACGGGATAGAAACTATCCTATATCTCAGGGTCTCAAATTATCTTCTTACCAAATTTTATCTTAATCGGTTCAGTAGTTTCGGAGCCTATTCGGTGCAAATAAACAAACAAACAAACAAACAATCAACTTTTACTACATGAAAAATTATTAAAGAGAAACTTCTTTAGAATCGTTGTGATTTGAAACTCGATGAAACGAAAATGCGACACTAAAAAGAGACAAACACATAAAATATATAGGAATAAGCCGGCGAGAGGATGAGATTGAATACATTACCATGTTGCCATGGTAACCGTTATTATTGTCTGACAGATACATATACTATATTATACTCTTTCCGTATATAATATTCTATAAATATATGATTATAATATGCCCTATTTAATTATTGATCTGTTTTAATTTAATTGCGATATTTGCCAAAGAAGTTTTACTTCAACGGCGCGTAAAGGTTACACGCCCCCTTTTTTTTAAGATTTCTATAAGTTGATTTTATATCTTGGAATCGTGTAGTAACTAGTAGACATAAAAATTATAATAACCACATGATGTGCGTAAGAATCATACAATAAAACCGAGAAAAGTGAAATTGGCTAAACATACAGATAGATTAATCTATTTTGGTAATTCCTCAATCAACATTAGCCGTTGTCCGCTTAAGGAGTGAGTTATTAACAATTTCCTTTAAAAATATAATAGATGTTAAAGGTCACTATCATAGAAAAAATGATGTTATGTTTAACGACTTATAATTCATATATGTATGTATTACATATGACGAATCGGAGAAACGTGCATTCGAAGAATTAGGTAGATGTTATTTTTTATACGCATACCATATTCAGAATAAAACCAGTTGTATACTCATATAAATGTTTCGGTTAGAAAATTACGTGCATTCGTGACATATTAAAATCTATCTATACATATAATAAAATTGTAACTAAGCCGAATTTGTACCTTAAATGTTTTTTTGGAAAATCTTATTGAAATATCCTTTATTATCGATACAGTTTTTAGGATTTTAGTCTGTCTGTCTGAGACCGCATCACGAAAAATCTTCTGGACAGATTTTGATAAAATTTTGGTATGATAATAACTGGTTATCCGGGTCAACATATGGGATACTTTTTGCTGCGGGAAAATATCTCATCTCTGAGCTAAACGTTAAAACGTAACTAGTTAAACTATAAAATGGAAAATCTTAAGATATCTCAAAATTATTTTTAACATCTTTTTTCATTTATCGGTTCCGATAAGACAAAGTAGAAAGCTTTTAAAAAGTCCTCATTTGACTTTTAATTTAGAGTTTAGATTAATTACTGTGCCAAGTATATTTTATTTCACTCAATTAAGATTAACTTGAATTAATAAGTTATGTTCAGAGTCTACTTCATTTAAATGTATTTACAAGTCATGAATTTAAACTGGAAGTGCCTTTGTGTGTACTTCGTGCTCATATGCGAAAAGTTTCGAAATCTTTCTTCAACTGCGACTGCGTGTGGAACTAGAATCTTCAGGGACCAGATAATGTTGGGGTAAACTTTGGATGTTCAAGTTTTTATTATTAGGTCAATGTTATTTTTTATTAAAAACAAACATTTAATCTAGTTATCCACGCCCGTAACAAAACTTAGCTTAAATGATAAAATTAGGCACTCGGAAGCGTAAAAAAATCGTAAAACTTTTAGGATACGCAGTAAAACACGATAGCAGTTTAAGTACGTTGAGCATGCTGTGTGGGATCGTTCTGCTCTTTAGCAATATTTATATTTTCTTCATTTTATTACTAATAAAATGACGAACGTGCTATTCCTGAATGTTGTCTACGGTGTCGGTTAAGTTTGAACGAAAAAAAAATGTGTACTTCAAACCTTATTATTGTAATTACTACTAGCAGGAGCCGTGGCTTCGCTCGCGCTAAAACTACATAAAAAAAACTTAAAGCGCTTAAACATAATAAACATCAGTTTTACAATAATGTATGGAAGTCTGCCCGATTTGTTGATATTTGTGATTACAGCTCCGCTCCCTTGGGTTTTAGCACGATGATATATAGCCTATAGCCTTCCTAAATAAACGGACTATCTAATGCAAAGAGAATTTTTCAAATCGGATTAGTAGTTCCTGAGATTAGCGCGTTCAAACAAAAAAATAAACTCTGCCTCTTTATATAATACTTTCTTAGATTTACGCGAATATTTGACATTTTAAATAAAACTATCTTTATAATATTAAACAACTTGCTTAATGTTTTAAATCACATATAAAACAATAATATTGCTTAAATAAATAGTTAATATTTTTAATATTCTTCATGCTTGATACATAACATAATTATAGCAACACTAAATAATATTAGTATCGAATTAATAAAGTTAAAATGTACATATAATAATTAATAACAGTCTCTCCCGTAACCATGATTGCTGTAAGGCATTCGAAACGTCGAGATTTAAATTTCAAAATAAATCCGCGAAATAATCTGAAAACATAGTTTTATTTAATCTGCTTCTTTAAAATATGAGTAGGTACCCTATAGATTCAAAACTTATCAACTATCACGTTTTCTAAACCATACATTGTGAAAATTTTACTAAAAACGGAGTAATTTGTCAACAAGTTACGCAAAAATAACATTGCTTAATAACCTAAGACCTTCGTTAAACGTAAAACCTTGGTATTTTACTGTCTCAACATCTAAAGCAAAAGAGTCTCACCTTAAACAACTACTTTTATGTTTTCCCCGACTTCAATAAACTCCTTCTAATGGCATGAAGTAAGGTGTTCTGACACCTCGAGTATTATAACGTAACAGTTTCTATACCTATTCACAGCAGTGCCTATATATCAGTTTGTTCTCAATAATAGAACATTTCAACCCTTTTCATAGTTCTCATAATGGATGCGGCACGGTCAATTGAATTTTGATTGATTTTGTATTATGTAGATTTTCTAAACAAAATGTAGCTTATTAAATTCTATGGATTACAATAAACTATAGTTAAGAGGTAAATAGCTAGACTTTTCGCTTCGCTCGTGTTCATCCCTAGGTTGCTTCCCCATACAAAATTTCATTCTCGTTTTCACTCCCTTAAGGGATGATTTCCGGAATAGAAACTATCCTTAGTCCTTCCCAGGGTCTCAAACTATCTTTTTATCAAATTTCGGAGCTTATTCGGTACAAATAATCGAACAAAAAAATCTTTCCTCTTTACAATATTATTTAATTTATATATACCTTGTGCACTATATTTGTATAATTTGAAAATATAAGCTAATTACTTCAATTCAAAAATAGAATTACCATAGAATTATTGAATAACCAACCACTTTTATGTTTACAATTTTGATTGATTTTGTATAATGTAGACTATTTTCTAAACAGAATGTAGCTTTTTAAATTCAACGGATTACAATAAGCTATAGTTAAGAGGTAAATAGCTAGACTTTTCCGTACACAAAAGTGATAAAATAGCCCTAAAAACAATAATGAATGGTTTTTCTAGGAATGGTGGGTTGAACATACCTAATACAAAACATTAATGAAGCCAGCTAAAACAATAATTACGTAACTTGGTAAAAACAATGGAATAACGACAATTCTTTAAGTGTTATTCGACCATCGTCCGGAAGTTTGTTATGAGTTTTCTTTATAAACTCAGTATTTTTGCGAAGCGGCAACTTTTCTCAAATGCATTTTTCTTCTGTCCTTTTGATTGTTATTTTTTTGTTTGTTTCAATTTTTGTATTATCTACCTGCTAAAGGAGGAAATTGTATTAATGCCTTTTTGTCTGTCACTTCCAAGTTTCCACTTTGACGATACGTTTGGCTCAGTTTGTCGTGACCCTACTGGCTGTGCCTGCGGTTGTGTGTTCGAGTCCCGCTTGGGGCATTCATTTGCGTGATGAGCACTAATGTTTGTAATCCAGACATAGGTGTTTATATTTATAATATGTATGTATTTAAAGTTATATATGTGTAGTACATCATTACCATGAAACTAGATGTGGTGTGTTAATGTCCCAACATATTTATTTATTTATTTCACTTCCAAGACTACGAAAATTTGTTAGTTAAGTTATAAATTATTCATTAGAAGTAAAACTAAAGTCTCTATCATTATAGATAAGAATAATACAAACTCAGACATAAGCTTACCAGTAAGTTGTTGAGATAGGGCGGCCCTTGCGTTAATGTATTCAAGTAATTTCACTAACGCTTTGTCTCTTGGGACCGGCCCCATCTAGGGCCAGATTAAATTTGTACCCTTCTGTTTTTATTACATTCAACTTGAATGTCTTGTCAAGGTTTTTGTAAAATGCCGGAAAATATATATTTTTTATGGTACAGTGACATATGTACATACATACATATTATGTGTTTCATCGATATGTGTTCGATGCGTAGAGAGGGACATGATTGTGGAAATAATTATAGATGTAAATGTTTAGTACCTGGGTGTCGGAGATTCCATCAGCCTTTTTTGATTTTTTTTTTGGTAAAAAAATGTTTTAATAAAAAAAAGAAACCTGTACATATAGATAAACTTAAAAACTAAAAACTTTAAATACAAAATTTAATCCAAAGCCGTTTGCGAGTTACACGAAATTAATGTATATAGATATATATAAGATCAGGATTTTAATACTTATTTTCTTCTTGAAGCATAACACAATGTGATTCATCTAAAACAGAGTTTTATTTATTTAATACCGATAAGTTTTACATAACAAAATACAAATATCAACTAATGAAATACTTGCTAACCTAAAACAGAG
This sequence comes from Argynnis bischoffii washingtonia, assembly GCA_033884665.1. Lineage (NCBI taxonomy): Eukaryota > Metazoa > Arthropoda > Insecta > Lepidoptera > Nymphalidae > Argynnis > Argynnis bischoffii. The sequence continues at coordinate 3,898,268 of CM066616.1, read as the reverse complement.
AATCGACAATTAAATGTTCATGCTTTACTATTCTTATTATAAAGACTTGAATCGTCTTTTGCACTTTTAAATTAAAGCAAATTCATAAACATAACTGAGTTTAAAACTTAACAAACAACATTTGTAATTTAACTACATGTGATTTTACGATTGATCTTATGGCATCCACTGATACATACTCAAATGTCAATGTCAGTGTCAACGTCAACACAAAGCTTACAAGCTTACATATATATGTAGGTATTCTACAAGAATTACGCATATAATATATAAGATTTTTATCGTAACGTGCTTCTCCACAGCAGTATAAACAATATCTTTCGTTGGAAAAATCGCTATGTACCAAAGTGAAGAGCGAAATGTGAATGAATTTGTTCTCTTCCTTTCCTGTAAAAGAAATAGCGCAAAGCTTTATAAGACACTGACAGTTATATATAAACAGTTATATATAAATGAGAATATTTTGTACACATCAAATATCTTGTCTTTAACGGGGCATTTCAACTTTTTATGAAACATCCATTTTGCGCGTTAATATATTTTTACGATGGGTTTCTTCTCCATTATAGAGCTTTAGCAACCGTTACTACGTTTCATGTTCTTTTATTCTGCTATCGCTTCAATTCAATATTTAATAGTGTACTGTGCAAAGCAAATTTTTGACGCATAAGGACTTATCATGGTCATTCAAAATTGTATTAGATTGTGTTTTATTATATATATATATATATATATATATATATATATATATATATATATATATATATATATATATATATATATATATTTATGTATATATATGAAAGTTGTGTTTATTGTTTCACATACTATTCCAATGGGAGGCGGCGGGCCCGGTCCCTATTTAGTTGCAACTTCCTCTCCCGAGTTGTCCTTAACAACGCAATAGTTATGTACGCGATACATTTTTTATTCACATTCTTTATTCTGAGTAGCTATTTGTAAAATTATTGTAAAAATCAAGTAATTAACACATCAAACCTACGACGTATCGACGTATTTTAGGAATTATTCTATTTGTTTTATATGTATATTTATGTATAAAACTAGCGGCTCACCCTCGCTTCGCACGTCCCTAGGTTGCTTCCCCATACAAACTTTCATCCCCATTTTCACCCCCTTACAGGATGATTTCCGGGATAAAAACTATCCTGTGTCCTTCCTAGGATCTCAAACTATTTTACCAAATTTCATCTAAATAGGTTCAGTTGTTTCGGAGCTTATTCGGTACAAACAAACAAACAAACAAAACATCTTTCATCTTTAAAATATTATTCAATTTATATACACCTTGTGCACTATATTTTTATAATTTGAATAGGTATATAAGCTAATTACTTCAATTCAAAAATAGAATTACCATTAAATTATTGAATTATTAAGAAAGTTGAAGAAATTAGCTTTACAAATTGTGACACGATTTCCCGGAAGCCCATAAGCGGGCTTAGACGCCGGGGGCACTTGGCATGAGATGACCGAAGAGGCATCTTGCCGTCGCTCTAGAACACTCCACCCCTCACAACGCCTTGGAAGCTTGCCCGATAGGCTTTAGATAAACGCTACCGTATTGCGACTCGCGCCCGAAGGTTATGAACTTTTTGTGACTCATTAGAGATTCCAACTTCGTTTGCGCCTTTGTTTTCGGTCAAATATAATTTGGTATGGTGATGTTCAGTGATTCACAAGCGTTCATCAGATTATTTATAGCAACGTTTCGCTCTAAACAAAGATGTATGCAACCCTTTGAGGTGACAACTTTCTTGGTTTGAACGTAAGCATGATTTGTTATTATCTTTTTTAGGAATAATGTTTAAGAAATAAGCGGGTTCATATTATAAATTATAGAGTTTGTATGTTTATGGTTTCTGTACGTTAAAATGGATGATCAAAAGATGAGTACACTAGGTCTAGGTCATAACATAGACTTATTAAGATAACTTATAGGCTACTATTTTTTATTACTAGGTAAGATGGTAGTAAAATATAAATAATAAACAAATACATTGGGACATTAACACACAAGACCCTCTAGTACCATGGCACGCTACGAGCTACGAGGTTTGTGTTATGGATACCAGATAGTTGATACACTACACATACAAATATAACTTCAAATATAACTTCAAATACATACATATTATAAACATAAATTCACGACTGGAGTACAGACATTCGTGTTTATCACACAAATGAATGCCCTTAGCGGGACTCGAACCCGCGACTGCTGGCACAATAAGTAGGGTAATTACAAACTAAGTCAAGCGTGTCGTCAAGCACTTTAGTAAGTTACAGTGCATTTTATTAAGATTCGCTTCAAACAGGCTAGTCTCATCAACTCGCGTATTCCTCGAACATTAACATAGCCGTTCGTGTCATCGAGTAACTTAAAACCGGGGACGGCGATACCGTAGAATGTGAGTAATGCACATAAAAACTTCGCTGTGCATGTAAATATGCTGTCGACGTAATGAAGGAGATCACGTAGTAAATCTCCAACTGCCAGACGGGTGATGAGTGCGAAATATTTATCCCATAGTTGGAATAGTTTTAAAGTTGCGTTCGAAACATTATATGTACGAAATTCAAAGATTACACCGGTGGAAATGAAAATGAAATTACTTACTTTGAGTATATAATACAGTTTCTGTAGATCAAAAGAAAAAAAAACAACCCCACGTTAACCGTACATTTTTCCGGGATAAAAGTAGCCTATGTGTTATTCCAGTCTATAATCTATCTTTGTGCCAAATTTTATCCAGATCCGTTCAGCCGTTATGGCGTGAAAGAGTAACAAACATCCATACTCACAAACTTTTATATTTATATTATTAGTATAGTATAGATTATTTTTTCATTGTGTAAAATCTTGAAGAAATAGTTTTCTTTGTAGCAATTTAAATTTTTTAAGTCATAATAATTTAGTTTAGTAGAACATATTTTATGCATTTCTAGAAAATTTCATTTTAGTATATTAGTAATTAAATTATATAAAGAATCCTTTTTTAATTTGCTTCGTGTAGTCAAATATTTATATATCCGCTATTTCGTTGTCTTTATTTTGCTCGCTTTCTCGCTTCACTATTCATTTAATTGCATTATGTGTACAGCGAGTAGGTATCAAAAGTATAAAATTTTAATATATAGCGTTGTAAATTTTCTTTATATCTTGTCGTGTACATTCTATTTCCCTTTAGTAATTTCCTACATTTGTATTTCATTTCGAGTTAGCTTTGTTAACAATAACAGCGTGGCATTTGGCGGGCTTGAGATTTATTAATGGATGTCCTCTCTATTCTCTTTTTTCATTCGCTTAAAGTGAATTCCTTTGTCTAGATTAACATCCTGCTGATAATTCAGTGGCGTAGAAGACTGACGCCGACGGAAATTTGTAGCTTTGCAACATCGGCGCCGGTTTTGCGTCGTTCCAATAATATTTTTTTAATTTGCTTTAATATTTCTTCAGCCATAGTACATTGATAATAAGCTTGCTTTGAATAAGAAGTGATGCGGGTTCGAACCTGGTCTCGCACTTGTGAGATTTTCATGTGTCAGTCACTTTAACACGATTAAGTACCACTTGCTAAAACGACTCAGGAAAATATTGTGAAGAAATATGCATGTGTAACTTTGTTTTCGTGAGACGTGTAGACTCCGCCAGCCAGCGTTTGGCAATCATGGTGGACACTGGCCCAATTTTCCCTCACATTAAAGGGAGACGCGTGCCAAACTGTGTATTTTTTAATATAACTATTCATATCTATGTACATACATAAGCATACATTATAATGTTTAAACTATTTGACACGTAAATTGCATTTAAGTTAGATTAAAGTATTTGTTCAGAACACACGGACGAAGAATATAATATTTTATAAAAAATATATAAAAGCTTTGCGGATTGCAGCTATAATATATAAAGAGCTTTGTGCTTTTAGATATTATTCTGCGCTTTTGAAATAATTATAAATGATACCGTTCGTTTTTTTAAGTGTATTTCTTTTGCTCTGGAGTATCGCTCGAATGTTTTCCCGTGCAGCCGTGAGTCTATTCATCGACGTCCGAACTTCGACCTCTGCCAGCTTTTACGTTTCCTTGCCGCTTTTGCGCCAGCCTCCGCCGGCTCTTTTTAATATTCATAAAATTAGGCCACCGTTAAATGAAATCGGTTAATGTTCTAAGTGTTTAGCCGTATGCAAACTAAAGTACCTACCTACTACAGCGAAGTACAATTAATCTAACCCACTTTTCCATAGGTCGTTCATGTGCTCATTTGTGTTAATTTTATTGAGCTTTGTTTACGAGTTCAATTACTTAGAATAATAAATGTTGTTTTCTTTAATATATTAAGCTCATCTTTCGTCTTCAGTGTTATTTAATTCCTATCATCATAATCAGCCAATACCTATTTATAACAAATTTGATATTTGACTGTAACAACTGGAACACTACGGAATTTTATTTGAAATTGCAAATTATGTTGTGTTAAACTAAATAAAACAATTTACGCTGTCTTTGTATGCGGTTCAGATTGGTGTCGTTTTGGATTTCATATCAATGAATTACATATTGCCATATTTTGTATTCAGCCCTTTTTAACGTTCCACTGGCCTCCCTTCAGTACGAGGAGGATCAGGTCATAGTCCACGCTGGCCAAGTGCGGATTGCCATATTTTATAGTTGCTTAAAACTAATGAAATATAATTATACGTACACATATAGGTATGTTAATTTTGTTTTGACTAAATATGAATATTGAGCACGACATAAATGGACACAATATTTTCCTAATCTGTAATTCAAGTTTTTGGACGTCATGAGTTTCTTTACAAATATGTTTTATATTAACTATGATAAAGAGTGTTTAATTTTTGAATTACTATATTCATATGTAAATTTTCATTATCCAAGTTCGGCAGACTACGGGCAGAACAAGTTTTGTCGTCAAGTACAGTGCCGATAATATATCAATGTCACCTTTTTCACAGCTCTTTAAAAAGCATTCTTGGTTAGAGCATAATCTGATAGGAAAGAATGCGAGAAAGAAATCGCCATGTTTTCAGCTTTGTATAACATACAAGGGATATTCATGGATTTGCTACGGTAATTAGAGCTAGAGACGTTACTGTGATGTAATGCTCATTGTATCGCTGGGACCTTTGAATGCTTACATTCTTGAACAATACTACGAAACGTTAGCTGAAACTACGCGCGTAACCAGCCTTGCGACTTAGCAATTCAAAGTAATGTGCAAAATGGTAAACAATTATTTCTAGGAAATATCACTTAAAGAACATCTAAAATTACGCAATACGGAAAATAGTTTTTAGGTGTTAAATCTATACTAATATTATAAAGCTGAAGAGTTTGTTTGTTTGGTTGAACGCGCTCAGAACTACTGGTTGAAATTGAAAAATTCTTTTTGTATTGGATAGTCTATTTATCGAGAAAGGCTTTAGACTATATATCATCCTGGAAAATCTATGGTTCCCGTGGGATAGATTTGTTTTTGTCTAGGGACAAACCATAAGCGAAGCGAGGGTGAGTCGCTAGTTATTAATAAAATAAATAAAATAAACGTAGAAAGCAGTGGTTCCATTAGCGTTTTCACAGCCGATTAGGTTTTTTCATTTATTTCAATGCATTTTTTTTATAAATCATTTAAAATATCAATTCATTTCTTCACCAAAGTATCTATCTCCTGCAAAACTGTTATTAATACGTTGGCCTGAATAACATAAATACACTCGATACGCTATAAAATATTCTGTGAAACACATCAATAATATAATTAAAAAATATTAATTAACGTTAAGCTTATTCTGATATTTCATAATAATTGAAATAATATAGGTTATTGGTACCCTGCAAGTATTGAGTACGTAAATGATTTATTGGTCATTAATGAGATGACCGATAAGCATTTGCTTCTAGTTAGCTGGCCGATATAACAGCTTAAACAATGTAGGGTAAAACTATAAAACAACGAAATAAATTCTCACTTCCTGCTGATTTCCAGATATTTTTCTAGACTAAACTAATTTACGTTAACAGCTCACGTTAACTAAACATAACATAAATTCTTTATTTTATTTTATTATGTTAAGGACCTCCAATATATATATATATATATATATATATATATATATATATATATATATATATATATATATATATATATATATATAATAGTAAAAAAAACTCAAGTAGATTACCTCGAAGTAATAAGAAATACTTTGTGTAGCTATTTTTTTTAATTTTTGGAAAGCTAGTTTCTTAAGAGCTGTTTATTAAGAGCTAAATATTTTTATGCTATACAGACAGATCAATGCTTTACAGAGGGAAAGTACTGTAAAAAGTCTGCATTAAGTAGTCCACTTTCAAGCTGCTTTCAGTCAATTATATATAATTAAAAACAAAATGAGGAATATTTAGAAAGTATAAATATATATAAATACAACTGTGTGTAACATATGAAAACAGTAAAAAAATATTTATATATGAAATTGTCTATATCTATAATAAAATTCTGAGTTGAATCTGTACATTAAATATTTTTTGGAAAATGTTATTGAAATAGTCATTATTATCGATACAGAGGCCGAATCTATAGTCTGTCTGTCTGTGATAGATTTTGATGAAATTTGATATGGTGATAGCTGGTTATCCGGGTTAACATATAGAATACTTTTTACAGCGGGAAAATATCTCATGTCTGAGAGATCTATACTAAATGTTAAAACTAAGTAGAGACGAACCCGAGCTAAGCGAGGGTGAGTCGCTAGTTATGCCATAAATGTACACAAAATTAAAAAAAAAATCCATGAAAGGATACAAAATACCCTCCTTTGCGTCGCGTAGTCGGGTAATAAACTAATCAGCCATGATTTTCGCGTTCTGAGCAATTCGCGTTGAGCCTATAATGTGAATAGACCGTATAATAATAGATACAAATGAAATCTAATTAATGTTGTAATGAATGTCGTTTACAGAAACAATTGGTTGAAATTTGACCAGTAGTTCGTAAAAATTACTCAGTCGGCAGTGGTAACCCAGTGGTAATGCGCCCGCTTGAGAAATCGAATGACACGGTTCAAATCCGCGGGTCTCGCACCTCTGATGTGCGAATAATTTTCAACATGATTATCACTTGTCTTACGGCGAAGGAAAACATCGTGAGGAAACCTGCATGTTTGAGAGAACTTAACAAGTTTTCGAAAGACATATGAAATCCGTCAACCCGCGCTTGACCAGTGTGGTGGACTGTGGTCTGTTCCCCCTCGTATTGGCCCACGCCCAGTAGTGGGACGTTAAAAATGGCTGAATACAATGTGAATCGATAAATATTATAGAGCGAGAAAAACCTAAATGAGCCTCCTCGTACTGAGGAAGGCCCGTGCCCAGCAGTGGGACGATAAAAAAAACTGAATATGTTTTTCTTAAATAAATAAATAAATAAAGGATTTTTTGTAAGTATTTATTCTTGTCCCGGGGTCGGACGCACTGCACAGCTGCGTGACATCCGGTCGATGTTGCATCGTGCTTCAGTAAACACAAGTGCGTTCTAACGTTGAAGCAAAATACGGGTGAAAGAGCAAAGGCACTAAGTTCTGGATGTAACCTACGTAAATAATAATAATTGATTCTAGTATATAAAAATATACTTTGGATACTCTAATAATATCAACGTGTACTCGAAGTATGCTATGTCTATAATCTCTTAGAGGAAAGATTTGTTTGTTTCTAATCGAAAACAAGTGAACCGATTTTACTGATTCTTTCTTCATATTTTGATAATTACATTATTCATAGTAATATAGCTTATATTTTATATTAGTAATAATAAGTTATATACATCAATCAAAAAAGCACTAGATATACAAAGCGACAAAAAATGTCCTCATCGAATGAGCGCTCGTTTGAACATTTAAGCGCTTTTAATTTTTATTTTGGGAAAACAGCTTTAAGCATTTCACTTAAGGTTCAATTTACATTGTTGTCTATATAAATAAATATATTTCAACTAGAATAGTTACTGAACAAAATTGGTGACAGTTTTAAGAGAACCTTTGCATAGGATGGTTATATAGCTTGCTTAAAGTTTACCAGAAAGATCTTATATTAATATCAGTCGAAAAAAAACATTTTTATATTACAAATTTATGTAAATATTGGTAAATTAAATTAGTAATCAATTATTATTACCTAAGTACTTTAAGATGCTTTTAAGTTCTTTTATAAACCTGAGCTTTGTGTATTATTAAATTTAAACACAAAATAAGCTTTTTAAAATGCAAAGGAGTGGAGAAAATATATAATTTTTATAGAAATATTACTTTCATCAGAGTATATTTTGATAGCTTGAACTTTCCTTATGAGACGATAAAACCGAGTGGTTCGATGTATTTTTTTACTGCTACACTATAAAACATGAGACCGGAGACACGGTGCAGTTGATCGTTGAAATTAAACTTACAGCTAATAGGATTCGCTCTTGCAAACTTACTTTAATTATTTACTTAAACTTTATATATCTATATTATATTCTTATACATATAGGTATATTTTATGGATTTTTTTTAAATTTTAAACTACTTTTACAGACGAACATTATATATTTTTATTTAGATACACGTTGTAAGCGGGATAAATGCATATGTTACCTTAGCACTATAATTTAATTTCATTTATGAGTAGAACGTTTTAACTAAATATATGGACAATTGGAGAAATTAGAATTATTTTGAATCTGTGTGTTACTAGTAACCCGCCTTCGCTCCTTTTAGGCCCTAACTATACCCCTATACTAATATCTCATGGAAACCTTTTGATGTACTTTCTGGGATATAGCCAGTCATTCTTCGGTCGGTAAACCCTCTTATACAAATCACATGTATCCGTTTCTATAAAAAAGAAGTTTACTGATAAATATATTTTTGCACTTATATAATAAACTAGGTACGTTTTAACGGTTAGTATAGATTTTTCAGGGATGAGACATTTTCCCACGGTGAAAAGTATCCTTCATGTTGGCCCGGATAACCATCCACCAGCTATCATCACACCAAATTTTATCAAAATCTGCACAGTGGTTTTTTTCGTGATGCGTTCCCAGACAGACAGACGAAAATTCTAAAAACTATTGATTCTGCCTCTGTATCGATAATAATGACTATTTCAATAAGATTTTCCAGAAAAAAATTAAATGTATGAATTTTATTATATGTATGTACCTATAGATGAAAGTTAGCAAAATTATTAATTTAAGTTTAATAAGAAATTGTTTTAACTTTCATGGTGAGTTAGTCGAAAGCTTAATAATAATGAATCTAATATGTTAAATTATCTATGTCATAAAGAATAAATATTCATTTTTTATGAAATAAATTTCCATAATCTCCGATGCTCCCTTGTGCCTATTCGAAGTTTCTAATTCAAACACATCAAAAGTTACGGTGTTGTCACAGATTTTCCGCCTTCAGTTTTAATGAACGGAAAATGTTGAGGTTTTAGAAATATACGTTTTCCTTCAAGTTTACTCATGAATAAATTTACCGGAAAACAAGATGAATGGCTCTTTTACTGCATTTTTAATCATTTTTATGGTATTACGAATATGTCAACGTAATGCTCATCATACCTGAGGAAAGTACAGAATAGTAAATTAGTGTTTGATCTTATACATATAATTTGTATTTATGTCTATATTTGCGAAATAATGCAACAAGTCACAAACACTTAGAGTATGCCCTTTGTATGCTCTATCAAATGTAAGTATAACGTTAAAATATACTGTATCATTTATTTTCGTTCTTATGTCGTAAGCAGTAAGAGACAGTTGAGATAGTGATATATCGTGTAGAAAAGCGAAGGGGGTGGAATCTCAGCCCCTCTGTAAATAATTACGTCTGCCCACTACGACGCCACGAGGGCGCATCCCCTCACAGTTTCGTGCTTAGCTCCCTCGTCATGGCGTTTTTATGTTTCCTTTGCTTCGCTTTTCGGCAGTTCTATAGAATGGTCTCCATTCGCCCCCATAACTGAGTGTACGAATTTTAATTGTATCCGATATTCTGTATCTTGCATCATATTTATATATAGAATTTACGGCGAATTTACTTAATTTAATTACTAAATTTATCCTTTGATGATTAAATTATAAACAATATTTTGTGACCGACGTTATTAAGGAATTGGGACTCAACTTTTCGGTCTTTTGTTTTAAACGAGTTAAATTTTAGCCGTATAATTTAGTAATGAATAGCCTTAAAGCGTCTTTTATTAATTTAAAATATAAGCTTCACAAATGTGCCCATCTAGATAAACCTGGTTTTGTAAGACTGCCTGGCTTTCCAACGAGGATGGCATCAAATGAGATTTACTCGTGGAAATAATACAAACTACTTGAAACAATGCTCTACGTTTTCAATTAGACACACATAATCCCATTAATATTATAAAGGCGAAAGTTTGGGTGGATGGATGTTTGGCACTCAATCACGCCAAAACGGCTGAACGGATCTGGATGAAATTTGGCACAGAGATAGATTATAGTCTGGTATATAGGTTACTTTTTATCTATCTGAAAAATTGTACAGTTCCCGTGGGATAGATTTGCTTTTCGCTTTTTCGCTAGTATATTCATAAAAAAATCATTTAAGCTTTTAGCAAATCAAAATAGTAAACCCCCATTATTTCAAATAAACGATGACAAAGCGTTAGGCTTTTTTATGAACACTGAAATTAAACGGCCGACCCATTATGTTATTTCTGCGTGCATACAAAATAAATACACCTGCACGGTTGAACTCTCTAGGGTTTAATCGTACGAATACCAAAACAGATACGTTGCTAAATTATTAAAGTAACTGCGTCAGTCCTATAGTTTCTTAGGTATAATATATCAGATGGTATTTTGCATTCCACGTTCACACGGCGAAACATGCATCTTTGTGTTCGCTTGAAAACAGCTAGTGGATTCTCTTTTTGTTGCAAGAAATAGGTCAGAAGCTACCTGACGTTAAGTTATTTATTACTGACTACGGACCTTTTCTTTGAATGTAGTATAGTTTTTGCTCTCGACTACGTTTACTGCTATTTATATAACAACTAATAGAATCATATATGTGTTTTTTTATATTTTCATTTATTTTCTAACTATTGAATGAGTTTAGCCAATGTTTTATATAGACATTAACTTACGCGATGACGCTTCACAGATTAAATGATTACATTTAATCTAGTCAACAAGTACCTTTTAGGTCAACTTCGAACTTGATTTTTTTTTTCAAAAATCATCTACATACCATTTCGAATCGAATGACACCTCAATCATATTTTTTCCGTGACTGCTGGAAAAAGTTGGCCTAAAAGGCTCTTGTTGACTAGACTAATTAGATGACTTCATAATAATTTCTATTCATAATTTGACGACACGCTTGGCTCAGTTTGCAGTGAAACTACTTGCTGCGCCAGCGGTCGCGGGTTCGAGTCCCGCTGGGGGCATTCATTTGTGTGATGAGCACAGGTATTTGTACTCCAGTCATGGGTGTTTATATTTATAATATGTATGTACATATTTAAAATTATATATGTGTAGTGTATCAACTATCTGGTATCCATAATACAGGCTTCATAGCTTACCATGGAACTAGATGGTGCTCTGTGTTAATGTCCCAACATATTTATTTATTTATAATATATATATTTTACATATATGTAATTTACTATTTATTATTTTATTTGTAGTAGTATAATAAACTTTGAAATATTATTTTATCTTGAAACGAAATATGGCGGGTTATTATTTATTACACATATATATTACATGAGGTCTGTATCGGTCCACAGGGATCCTAACCTGACACGATGATTTATCAGCCGTGTGACGTCATACAACCGTGTATCCCTACGACCGTAACTTGCGAGATGAAAAAGATAACCTAACCTTATCTTTACACAAAAATATTTCTATGATGACGACACGTTTGGCTCAGTTTGTAGTGACCCTACTTGCTGTGACAGCGGTCGCGGGTTCGAGTCCCGCTGGGAGCATTCATTTGTGTGATGAGCACGAATGTTTGTACACCAGTCATGGGTGTTTATATTTATGATATGTATTTAAAGTTATATATGTATAGTGTATCAACTATCTGGTATCCATAATACAAGCCTCGTAGCTAGCGATGGAACTAGATAGCGCTGTGTGTTAATGTCCCAACATATTTATATTTATATGTGGTGGAAAATATATGTGAATATTTTACTAAGGGTAACAGTTTTGTATATAAGCATAAGGTACATAGCTTTGTATATGCCAAGGACTGGGAGGGTAATAAATTTTCGTATTGTGTAAACGTTGTTAACGTTTTATCTGTATCGGGTACGATATTTTAATTTTAGATAATATTTATACAGCTACAATTACCTTTTAGTTAATATTGTATGTTACTGGTTGGCATGAATATTTCATGCCGTATTTTCTCGGAAATTGAGGTTTATTCGAAATATATAAAAGTTTTTTTAGTGCGACGCTTCTCTTATCAATTTAATGATAATATTACATTATTTTTAAAATAAAACGGTGTTTTCAGATTTTTTCGCGGATTCATTTTAATTTTTGGTTTCCGACGTTTCGAACGCGAAATAAATACGCAAAAAAAATCCGAAAAGATAGTTTTATTTAAAATGTTGTCAAATATTCGCGTCAATATAAAAAAAAGTGTTACGTTACTTTTTAAGGTTTAATGGTAAAGAAAAAATATAAGAGAAAATACTTTTCGCCACGTTCCACGGCGTATAGCAATTTATTCGAATTAGACATTCCTCCAGAGCTGAGTTTAGGAACTAACCGCAACAAGTGCTGCATAATTCCGCAGGCAGCGTGTCCTGTAATTTGGGTAATGGCCTCGAGGGGCGGACCTAGCTCGCAGATAAGCGAGATAGCAGTAACGGTCGTCGGTCTTCAGAATTCCTAACCTTGCGAGTTCAAGGGAGGCGACATTCCAAACTCCATAGAAAACTCCCTTCGTGGGTGTTTAAATTAATCCTTATGTCTGTTGCCTATATCCAATTCTAACTAAATTTGGTCGGTTTTGTACTCATTAGCGCTACCGGTACGTGTTTGTTTGTGAAAGTCCTATTAGCGCCCTAATGGGCAAAATCGTTCTCAATTAATGCTAGTATTGACTATGCAATGTCCCGTTTATGTTATATTTTCTCATTACGGATGGACTGTTATAATAATTTTATTTACTTTCGATCATATTCGCAGCTTTGACAATGTCGCTGTGCTACGTAACAGATTTATCTAATACTAGCAACTCACCCTCGCTCCGCTCGGGTTCGTCCCTAGTTACGTTTTAACGTTTAGCTCAGAGGTGAAATATTTTCCCGCAGTAAAAAGTATCCTATATGTTAACCCGGATAACCAGTTATAATCATACCAAATTTCATCAAAGTCTGTTTAGTGGTTTTCCCGTGATGCGGTAACAGACAGACAGACAGACAAAAATTCTAAAAACTACAGATTTAAGTTCTGTATCGATAATAAAGTCTATTTCAATAAGATTTTCAAAAAAATATTTAATGTACAGATTCGGCTTAGTTAGAATTTTATTATACGATAGATATTTGAACGAGCAATTCTTGTATATTTATTTATTTATTTATACCGGCGATCTCGAAAACGGCTCTAACGATTTCGCTGAAGTTTGGTACATGGGGGTTTTCGGGGGCGAAAAATCGATCTAGATTAGTCTTATGCGGTTTTTTTCGCTTAATTCCACGAAGAATATGTTCGATAATATCTTACACTTAGGCTGTAAGCATCGTGGTCAAGCAACCAAGGCACAAGATTAACATTCACAGGTGTCCGAGTTTGAATCTCGATGCAAAGTTTTTACTTGTGTTTTTTTTTTGTATTTATTTTTTAGTTTTTTTTTTTTTAACTAAAAATACGATATAACAAAAAAGAAGTCCGAGCGAAGTTTCGGTCGCCCAGGTACTAGGTTTATATAAACAATTTTGAGTTCTAAACAAAGTTATAATTTAAGATATATCGGATTGGTGATTTTATTCTTTTTTGTAATTATATATTATTGACACATGGGTTTTCTTCTAATTGATTAAAATAATTTAAATGCCAATATGCACGAACAATTTCCTTAACATCCAGTTATCAACAGTTATGTGATCACGGAGCTACTACAGAGCGATCTGCACAAGATAATCGTGTCGCCGCAACACCTCTCAGCCGACCACATCAAAGTCTTCCTATACCAGATACTCAGAGGTTTGTTTAATATTTCATTACAACGGAATGCCTTTGAATGCTACGTATCAAAGAATTTTTAATAGTTGCAGGCTATAGGTTGAATTTAAGCTACGAGTACCTTATTAATTTAACATTTATCTAACATTTCATATTGTTATGGTAGACGAAATTTTTCTCGTTTGGACAGATCAATCGATTCAATATTGGGAGATGTGGCAGAATATAGATATATATAACTACATAGATCTCCATGGCATTTTAAAATAGTATATACTATATAGTGTATACCCTACCGTGTACAATGTACTTATATAAAGTTGTTTCTATACATATATAAAGCTCTGCGTGTTTCCGCATCATCAACTTTGTATAAAATGGTTTGTTTATTTTTTGCGCTTAGCTATTTACTAGGTGTAGGATACCAAAAAAAACATGATTTAATCACACGGGAAGGTTCCTACTACTATAAATGTATTTTTTTTTCTAACTAATGTCATATGATTAAATATTCGTAATTTAGACTTTGTACAATTGCGTGAATAGGATATTTGTATGGATTATAATTTATCACATATTATTCAAATTGTGAAAATGGAGAGTAAGTTTAATTCTATATACCTTTATTACGTAAATTGAATGCGGTCATGAATAAAGGCTATAATTTTATTGTATTAATTATGAAAAAGGTCTTTGGACGTGCTCAATGTTCGGTGTATTTTGTGTTGGAAAATACAAAGATGAGAACAACTTCGTCCTTCGAAGTTTTACCACCATAAATTTAAGTTTAAAATAAAGCACCTCCCGTGAGTACGACTACGACGGTCACGACCAGGTCGAAGTCAAAGTAAATCTGCTTTTATACCAGCTTTTTCCATTTCCACCTAGCTTAAATCAATTAAAACTAGTAAGAACCCAAACTTTTTAAAAACTTTTAATGCAGAAGCGCACCGGCTTCGTTTCTTCAAGTTACTGTTACACCCTAATCTTTTTTAACAAATTACCTTTTATTTTAATAGTTTTGATAGATTTAGACAGCCTATTTTATATTATTAATACCTTCAATTATTCTTGCAATGTCAAGAAATTTCCCCCGAGTAAAACGCGCCAAGGGAATCCAGAAAAATGTGATCGTTAAGCTCCCGACGCTCAGAGTTTAATTAAAAACTTTATAGTTGCCAGTGGTCTCTGTTCTAGTGAGAGGATAGTCCTTTGACGACGTTCGTACTGTGTTAAAATTATGTGCCACTATTCCTTAATTTACAGATTATTATTCTTTTGCGCTCGCATATTATAATATAAAATAACTATATATTATTCTGTTACCGTAGGATACTAAGGTTTTGGGGAAAAACATATCAAGCACAAAAATATTTAAAACTTTGAAAACATCCCATTATACCCCAGAACTCTGACTTGGTCACGATTTTACCTAGTGTGTGTTTAATACGCATCAATGATTTCCGTTGGTCGAATCGATACGAGGGCAGTCCTGCTAGGCACTAGGTATGCTAATGAAGTTCGTTCGCTTCGATATAAATAATGTATTCAGTGTTCGCTTGGAGCTCGCAAGCCGTCGTCAATAGCTTCAAACTATGATATAAAGGTACTTAAAGGATACTCTGAATATCCTCGTATCCCTGACATACATTTAGGTTTTCATGTTATGCGTATATATACGACATTGTTTTTATGTGCTTGAATATTTGATAATATCAGATTTTATATCTAAACTAGCGACTCACCCTCGCTCCGCTCGGGTTCGTCCCTACTTACGTTTTAATGTTTAGTGTAGATTTCTCAGAGATGAGATATTTTCCCGAAGTAAAAAGTATCCTATATGTTGACTCGGATAACCAGCTATCATCACACCAAATTTCATCAAAATCCCTCTAGTGGTTTTTCCGTGATGCGCTAACAGACAGACATAAATTCTAAAAACTTAAAGATTCGGCCTCTGTGTCGATAATAATATCTATTTCAATTACATTTTCCAAAAAATATTTAATGTACTGATTCGGCTTAGTTAGAATTTTATTATATGTATAGTTATACACCATCTAATAAAACAATACACGCTCTTAGTGTTTCGTAATTGCCATTGTTTGTTTTGTTGATTTGTTATTTTATTCATCTACGTGTAATATTTTAAATTGGTGAGAGGATAATTTTAATTGCAAGTTTCACATAATACGAAATCATATAATTGGTAAATAAGGCCAGTAAAAAGATTTAATTAATTTTGTTTATCCAACGAAACGAGATATAATCGCAAAGCCTGCGCAGTGGTAACGAGCAAAATTATGGAAATGCGGCGCGGCTGACGCTACGGTCTTTTGCGACTCGTATGTAGCTCTAGCGTGATTTATGCGCTAGATTTTTTTTGCCATCGAAATCTCTACATGATGACGTACGTCTACTCCTTTAGTAGGTCTGGCCTTATTGTGATATATGATATGTATGTATGTATGTATATAAAATTTGGTACGCTTCTCTCATACTCCTCATGGAAGGAAATTTAAAAATCAATTTCGATTTGTGCGTCGACTGAATATAAAGCAGGGGCGTTTTAATAACGCATTTGTGTCACAAGGGGAAATTAAGCCAGTAAATTATTATTTCATACACACAATATCATTTTTATATAGCGCAGCTGCGAATATGTATAGATATAGGGACAATAAAAACCATGGATGGGACATTTCCTCTGCGGTTCGTAATAAAATTTTCTTGGAGACGCCAGCACATTTATCAGGACAACAAACATGACGTAGGTGTTATATAAGATTTATAAAATCACTAGATGTCAACGAGGCGCGGGATTAGAATACTTTTGTGTTGGCGATACGTGTAAAGTTTGAATTATGTATTTAAAGGACATTCGTATTTGCATTAGATATAAAAATATGCATGCAATGAATTATTAAATATAAACGGTCAAGTGCGAGTCGAATTCGCACACGAAGGGTTCCGTACCATCGCACATGTATTTTTTATTAATATGACTTACTCTATGCATGTAGTGTATTAACGTTAGATTACTAAAGTTAAACAAATGTTTCTTGTATTTTTATTTTTATTTATTTTTAATATTTTTTTATCATAGCGGCAAAAGATATATGTATATACTCTGTGAAAATTTTAACTCTGTACCTATTACGGTTTATGAGATACAGCCAGCCTTATGAAAGACGGACGAAAAGACGGACAACGGAGGCATAGTAATAGGATTCCGTTGGCACATTTCGGGTACGGAATCCTAAAAAAAAGTTATGAAACTTTTATCATAATTCCGGTACCTCATAACATATTTATATGAAAAACACACAGCCGAATTGTATATCTCTGCTTTTTTGAAGTCGGTTAACAATAAT
The DNA here is from genome assembly GCA_033884665.1 of Argynnis bischoffii washingtonia. Taxonomy (NCBI): domain Eukaryota; kingdom Metazoa; phylum Arthropoda; class Insecta; order Lepidoptera; family Nymphalidae; genus Argynnis; species Argynnis bischoffii. The sequence continues at coordinate 3,880,607 of CM066616.1, read as the reverse complement.
TGCAGCCACTTAGTCTAATTCCAACATGATAGTGACAGACGCGGGGGATTATTTTGTTGGATGTAGAAATGAACGGGATTAGGTAATCTCTCGCGTCAGTTACGGTCCAAATGTTGTGTGGACACATTGTAACAATGTTTGTATTGTTGGCTTATTATTTTAGATAAAAATTTGCGTGTTCGCGTATACTGTGATAAATATCAGATTTTTAATCATTTTTCTATAGTTATATATGAAAACGAAATACTACTCACTGATTATTATCAGAAATAGACCCCAAAAACTGAGAGACTATGAAATTTACAAAATTGAAATTTGGCAGGAAGTTTTTTCGTAGGAAATAGGTATCGATTGAGAAGACGACAGGTTTGGCTCAGTTTGTAGTGGCCCTACTTGCTGTGCCAGCGGTCGCGGGTTCGCGTCTCGCTGGGGGCATTCATTTGTGTGATGAGCACGAATGTTTGTACTCCAGTCATGAGTGTTTATATTTTTAATATGTATGTATTTAAAATTATATATGTATAGTGTATCAACTATGTGGTATCCATAACATAAGCCTCGTAGCTTACCATGAATACTGGACGGTGCTGTGTGTAATGCCCCAACATATTTATTTATTTTATTTATTGAGAAGAGATATTTGGAAATTCAACACCTAAAGGGATAAGAAAGGAGTCGGAAGTTTGTACAAATCTGTTATTTTAAACTACGCGGACTAAACCGTGGGCAAATGCTAGTTATTAAATACCAGAATGTTAAGGACGATAGGATAGTGCATTGTGCAACTGTAAAACGTTCCATTTCGGCGCGGTCACCCTAACGGTGCTTGGTGATGCAGGGCGTTAATTGTGAAAGCCGTTTTCATCCTCATCGTGAGAGCGCACACGAAGGCCTCGTTGTTTGCCACTAGTGCGTGAGTAAACATCACACCCAGATACTGTTATTCCTTGCGTTATTCCCGGGGTTCAGATGTTTTTAGTCAGTTTGTAGGACGTATTAAATGTACTAAATAGGTACTTACTAAATAGGTACACTTGAAGTACAGTCCTGTAAATGCTACGTTTAAATTTCATTAACTTGCACATCGTGACTAATAAAGTTATTTTATTTTTATGGTATTTAAGTTACACCTGCATGTATGAGCATCGGTGATAATTCCTAGAACAAACACTTGGATAATTAATCGTATGATGTCCAGTAAAGTCTGAGTGAAGTGCATTGTCCCCGGGTAGCGAAGTAAGGACTAGCGAGCGTTGCGGTCGGGTGCGCGCACGCACGGCCGACGACCCGCGCTTGGCTTGTGGACGACATATTGCTTTTTATAACACCTGTTAGTATAATTGTTATAGATAGGAAATTGTATTTAAGATGTTTTTTTAATACGTATATATTGCTGCAATAAAGGTACCTAACTAGCAGTACCCTCGGCTTTGCCCGCGTTCAAATTTCTGATCGCTCACCAAATTTCACAGGATCCCGCTAATCTGAAGATTGTGTGAAAATTTCATCAAAATCGCTCGTGCCATTTCGGAGTCCATAAGAAATATACATTATACATACACTTAGATTTTATATACATAGGTTATATACATAGGTATGGTATATAATATGTATATAGTTAATGTTTCTGCCAATAGAATAATATGTATTATATTAATATTTTTCATTTATTTGACTTAAAATATTTAATCAATACTAATAATTTAAAGAGGAAAGATTTGTTTGTTTCTTTGTTTGTTTGTACCGAATAAGCGCCGAAACTACTAAATAAATTTGGTAAGAAGATAGTTTAAGACTCTAGGTTAGTTTGTATAGGGGGCAACCTAGGGACAAACTCGAGCAAAGCGAGGGTGAGTCGCTAGTATTTCATAAACATTCCAATTTATTTCTAACAAGAAATATCGTGAATATTGCAATAAATCATACAGGTTTATGCCAATTAAGCCATGCATGTTGGGAATTTTAAGAAGCTCGTGCAGTACTTTGGCACGGAAGTGAATGCAATGCATAGGTTCATATATCTCGATGCACCGCACTGTGCCGGTTCCGTTAGGTTAATCATCAGCTTTTATATAGCGGCCTGCAGACTGACGCATAGCGTAAAGGCTGAAGTAAGTCCTGGTACTTATGTTACGAGGTATAGTGAGTCAGTTATGATTTAGAGTCTTCGTTTTAACTTTTCATATTATAGTTTTAATTAAATAAGGTGATTAAAGTACTAATGGGTCTTTTGAAAAATAAAGTTAGGTTATGCCAAATTAAAGTTGCTGAATTTAGACAGTAATAGGTAGGTACAGTACGTTTACCTCGACAATTAACATGAAAGTTGGGTGTTAGTCGTCAGGTATACGAAAACAGAGCACCCTCTGGGAAATTAAACTCTGCGAGGTGGCGAGGTGTCGTTAATTTGTTTTGACGTCACATCCAGCCGCTTTGAACAACGGTTGACGTGTTTCGCGTTCCTGCAGGGATTCCGCGGGTCTAATGCTTTGCTTCCAGTCTTAAAACCGCAAACTTGTTTACGTCCATGGAAATTTTAGCTGTGAAATTGCTGCCATGAGAATTTTGGTTCGAAGATTTTGATAGTTTGTCTCTTAAGTAGCGATTTACGATTAAAATGTGAACATTGTATCGGTTTTTTTATTATGTATTCCTTATAATATTAAATGAGCCATTCTAAACAAGATTTTTCTTTTTAAGGTAATCTACGTATCTATATATGTATTTAGGACGTATGTGTGTTTTGTGATAAAAAAACGCATTTTTTCCAAAAAAAACACGATTTTCGCCCGGGTAGGTACTGAATATTACTATACAAATGTAAACCTATTATGCAATTGCTAAGTGTAGTGTTCTTTGAAAAGGAACTGAGGTTGTAACATTTATTATTTATGATTAGAAAATCTGGCGCGCCAGTCGGAAGGAGCCCATATATCGTAACTTAAATCTTCCATAAAAGTGAAACATACTTTTTGGAAAGATGCAGCATATCTCTGCAAAACTATATACGTACATACATGCGTCTGAAACATGTTTTTCAATTCATCCAATGTCTGGTATTGGCTCATCTGGCGCGGAGCAAACTGGATTTGGATATGACGAAACATAGATTTTTATTAAATCTACCTCGATGCAGTTTGTAGCAGATTGTCATAAATTTTAATGATGTTTTATGATTATATGTTCATATATGCTTCAATGGACTGGTTTAATTTTATATTGTTTTATTTTACTAGTAATTGTTCATATGTAGAGTACATTCTTTGTTGTCAATTGTCCGTTTATTTTCGTTCAATTTTCATGTACTGTTCACTATATATGACAAATAGTTTAATTAATAATTCTATGAACATTTTAAAATAAAGCCATTTTTAAGACTATTCACGATTGAAAAGCCACGACGAAAGGGCGTACCAATAAAACACTATCCTTTCAAACAAATCAAGAAAAACCACTCTATACACTCTGATAAAATCCTCCACGGATTTCATGACGCTTATCTTATAAGACAGTAGCTATGAGTATCTATTGTACGAGTGTATACTATATGGATTTTTGAAACGGGATAGTAAGGGCAGGTACCGTAACTGCTATGATTACAGGAACAACTTTCCTAGGAGACCATCCATTACATGGTTTTGGAAAAAAGTGTACAGTCAGCGAAAAAAATGTGAAAGTACCAAAAATGATTTTGTACTTAATTAGATACTTTTGCTTTTAGGTAGGTACAGTATGCCAGTTCATAATATTTCAAAAAGTTATTGATGGTCTTCTAGGAATGTTTTCCTGTAACCATAACGGTTAAGGTACCTACCTGCCCTTACTGTCCCGTCTCAAAAATACAGCCTATATAGTTTCGCAAAAGAACTTACATATCAAATAAGTGTTTCTGTAATGATAATATATAACGTTTTTTTGACTAAATTCGCATTTTGGTAAATTTAAAACAGCATCATTAGCGAAATACCTTAGTTAAGTTCGAAAATATAAAGGAACGGTGAAGTTACTAAGTAAAATAAAATGCTCTCGCATTTAAATAATATGCTTCTATTACTTACAGGTTTGAAGTACCTCCATTCAGCTCGCATCCTTCATCGGGACATCAAGCCGGGGAATCTCTTGGTGAACAGTAATTGCGTACTCAAGATCTGCGACTTTGGTCTCGCGAGGGTCGAGGAACCAGACGCTACGAAAAACATGACTCAGGAGGTCGTTACACAGTATTACAGGTCAGGAACGAGTGGCTATTCGTTATACTCTTTGGTATTATATACTGCTTTCATAAGCATTTCATACTATACTATTTATGTATATAATATTATACTAGCAGGGTGAGTTGCTAGTTCGCTTCGTTTGGGTTTGTTCCTAGATAATTCTTTAAATTGACATAACTTTTTTATTTATGAACCGATTGAAATTAAACAAATACTAAATGTTAAGTGAGGCTTACCACAATACATTAGCGAAAATAGCACTCAAATTTAAGTTTTAGTTAAGCCGTTTCTGAGATTAGCGCGCACAAACGCACAGACAAACAGACAATATATCCCGCAAATATATCCCATCTACAGACAGTGATCAGTTACACATTTATTATATATATAGATAGATATTATTATATTTCTAACTAGCGGCTCACTCTCATTTGGTTAGAGTTCGCTTTTAGAAAAACAAAAACAAACCTATCCCTCGGGAACTGTATATTTTTCCGGGATAAAAAGTAGCCCATGTGTTATTCTAGACTATAATCTATTTCTCTGCCCAATTTCATCTTAATCCGTGCAGCCGTACTGGCGTGAAAGAGTAACAAACATCCATACTCACAAACTTTCACATTTCTAATATTTATACACATTATATATTATTATTACCCTTACCTTGCTTGGATGATTTCCTAGGTGCCTTTTGTATTTATAAATCTTTTATACAGGTAGCGCTACCTTGTGGCGAATTATTAACTAACATTAGCTTGTGTTACTCCAAGTCATAGTCTATTTGTATACAAAATTTCATCTAAATTTGTCTAACCGTTTCATCGTGAAGGGGCAAAAAACATACACATCGTTTGTACTCCAGTCATGAGCGTTTTTGTTTATAAAATATATGCATTTAATGTTGTATATGTGTAGCGTATCAACTATTTGGTGTCCATAACACAGTCCTCGTAGCTTACCATGGAACTAGATGGTGCTGTGTGTTAATGTCCTATCATTTTATATTACTAGCGACTCACCCTCGCTTCGCTTCGGGTTCGTCCCTAGACAAAAACAAATCTATCACACGGGAACTGTACACTTTTCCTGGATGATGTATAGCCTATAGCCTTCCTCAGTTAACGGGCTATCTAATGCAAAAAGAATTTTTCAAATCGGATTAGTAGTTCCTGAGATTAGCGCGTTCAACCAAACAAACAAACAAACAAAGTCTTCAGCTTTATATGTAATATTATAGTATAGATTAAACGTTCCTAGGGACGAAAACGAGCGGTGCGTCGCTATTCACTTAAAGGTTCTATAGATAACGTTACATCGGTTCTGTTATCTTTTAAGAAGAAATATACAATATTTTCATAAATAACTAAACCATGATAAACAAAAGTATAATCTAAACATTTTGTTGTTATATTCCCTTGTTATGGTATCGCTTAACTCAATTCAATTTGCTGCCTTTCTTCATAGCACTTTGTTTTTCCTTGCCAGCTACGAAAACTTATACTTTAGGTATTACAATTGTGGATTCGGATTGGAATTCATTACATTTGTTTGTCTGTCGATAGCAATATTTTTAAATAAAATCGCTTAGGTTATTTATTTTGTATTGCTATTAAAACAGTATTTTTATAAATATTATCAATGATTAATGTGATATAACATTTACGTGTATAATAAAGTTCATCTGGTTATTTACGAGGCTATATAAAGCCAGTCCCCACACAGCATCGCGTGATTGAACAGATGCAATTAGATCTTATTTTAGTTAACGGTATCGTTTTTCCTGAAATTCTAAACTGACTCTATAATAAACGCCCTCGCTTTGAAAATATTTTACATTTACATAAAAATACATGTACAATGTGCTTTATTTTTGTTACAAATTGATTGTGTAAACATTGTTGACATCAATTCCAAGTGTGTATGTAAGGTGCGTGAATAGTAATTTTATACGATCATACAGTACTAGGTCCACGGCTTCGGTCGCGTTGTTGGTTCAAAGTTGAAACGTAATTAGTTTCTATGTTAATTCATCATATAAACTGTCTCGATCTTCAATTTCACAAAGAGATAATCTCATTCCCACGGGAAAATATATTATAATACAACCCTAAAAATAATGATGTGGGCAGCATTACTTGAAACTTGATATTAATGCTTTTAAATGCAGTTAAATAAATGTGTACGTTTTTAAGCGTTTTTCGTAATTCATCCCATAAGAGGTAAAATAGATGATGAAAGTTTGTATAAAACCAGCCATTTCAGAGAATTTTTTTGGCAGTTTTAGCGCGAGCGAAGCCGCGGGTTCTGCTAGTAATAAAATAAGTATGATTTTTATATTTAACGTATAATTAATTACAATACAAGATATCTTAAACGTACTTAGTTCTTTCTTCTAATTTTATAATGTATACTCGTCTTAATTAGCTTTTTGTTACCGTCTTGAGCTATAATTAATTTTGTTATCCAACATTGTGTTTTCACGTCGCGCTAGTTCAATTTCGATGTAATCGTAAAGTGAAGGCGAATGAATGAATGACCTTTGCACTGTTGACCGCGGTTTTGAAAGTGGGCCACGGCTGGCTCATCTTGGTTTACGCGGTTAGTGCATAATATATCGCAAGTCGTGATTTCTATCTCGATATTACGGTATTTTATATGCTAAACGTGATTCCTACTGAAGTATAGAAATCTATAAACCGTTGCTGGGTCTTAAACTTGGCGCTAAAGTTGATTGAATTTGCGCTCGTGAGTCATGAGCTACGGTGAAACGTTTTATTATAAAGATACGATATATAGCGTATTATTAAATATGAGGATATTTAATTTATGTTTATAGTTATTCTGTCTTTTATTGGTACGGTATCCACATATTTTTTTAGAAAATTCTAATCTATACTTCTATACTTAATATTATAAAGAGGAAAGATTTTTTGTTTGTTTGTTTATACCGAATAAGCTCCGAAACTACTAAACCGATACAAATAAAATTTGGTAAGTAGATAGTTTGAGATCCTGGGAAGAATGTAGGATAGTTTTTATCCCGGAAATTATGCCTTAAAGGAATGAAATTGGGGATGAAAGTTTGTATGGGGAAGCAACTTAGGGGTGAGTAGCTAGTGAAATATGTAGGCATGGTTGAGTTTTACCTTAAGGCTACCGTTTAATTTAAAGATTTTTAACGTTTTATTTCGATACGTAGTGTTGTATGTATTTAGCAACGTGAGAATTTGCTTAGTTTGTTATTAATAGTTGAGTTATTAATCGCGTTCGTCTTTTGTGTTATCTATATCTGCTTGTTGCATTTTCTTATCTACATCTATACATATAATAAAACTGTAGAGGGCGAATGTCTGTACATAGACAAAAAATGCTAAAAACCGAGTCAGGGAGATGTAAAAAGAGTAATAGAACAAATCCAATATTTTTTTTTTTCATTTTTTTTTTGTTTCTCTGTCTGTTTGTCTGTTTGTACGGAGCAATCTCCGAAACTGTTGGACCGGTTTAAATGAAATTTTGCATGGTAATACCTTCATATCCCAGATCAACATTTTAGATACTTTTCATCCCGGAAAATTCAGAGTTCCCGTAAGGTAGTTAAAAAACTATAGTAACTTATACAGCTTAGTACACAAAAAGTACTGGTTGGATTTTAATGAAACTACAATATATAATATAATATAGTTCATACATCAAAATAACAAATCGGTTATTTTTATCCCGGAAAAATGTACGGTACCCGTGGGATAGATTTGTTTTTGTTTGTCTAGAGGCGAACCCGAGCGAAGCGAGGGTCAACCGCCAGTCTTAATAATTATTACAAATAATAACCTATTATATTATGTATTTATAGTACTTAAGATTAAGTACTTAATTTACTAGAGATAACTTGACAAAAGCCCCATAATTATAGGTTGTCAATAGATAGCTCATTTATTTTGGCCGTAAGTGTCATGAGATTAAGGATACAAATTGTTTGTGTCAGAAACATTCTCTTGGATCACGGACAGATACCGTTGTCAAAAATGTGATATTCTTAGTAACAGAGAACCTGAAATAAATACTGTGGATCGATTTTTGGATTAGAAACTTAGACTTTTAATAAAATAGCCTCTAATCCATACTAATATTATAATTAATGTGAAAGTAATTCTGTCTGTCTGTTACCTTTTCATGCTTAATCCGCTGAGTCGATTTATATAAAATTTGGTATAGACATAGTTTGAGACTCTGGAAAGGATATAGAATAGTTTTTATCCTGGAAATCATCCCTTAAAGGAATGAAAAGGGGAGTGGAAGTTTTTATGGGAAATCGATTATTACTCAAGTAAGGGATATAAAATTCATCATAATACTACATATGTATGTAATGTATAATCTATTGCATTCTAACCGTTAAAATGTACATAGCGAAGTGTGCGCTAGTTAATTTTTAACAAAACGTTTGGATGTTATATTGTAATATATCATCCAAACATATATATATATATATATATATATATATATATATATATTTATTTATTTATTTATTATTATTTTTGTTGATAATTTGTATCACAATTGCAGAGCGCCGGAGATCCTGATGGGCGCTAACCACTACACGGCGGCGGTGGATGTGTGGTCTGTGGGGTGCATATTCGGCGAGCTGCTCGGTCGTCGCATACTGTTTCAAGCGCAGAGTCCTGTTCAGCAGGTAATGCTATATATTATTTATTATACTAATTTTGCACTATACAGATGCATATACAGAGTGAATTTTTCAAGTCGATATTGATGATGGATTCAAAAACTTAGAAATAAATATTTTGGACATTAACACACATCACCATCTGCTTCCATGTTAAGCTACGAGGCTTGTGTTATGGATACTATCGATACACTACAAATATATAAACTTAAAATACATACATATTATAAATATAAACACCCATGACGAGTACAAACATTCGTGCTCATCACACGAATGAATGCCCCCAACGGCATTTGAACCCGCGACCAGCGGTCGCACCAGCACAGCAAGTAGGGTCACTACAAATTGAGCCAAACGTGTCGTCATATCTTAGACCTTAGTTATAGAATAGTTAAAATGAATGCTTGACGAAGTCAAGAGGATTGATTTTGATAAAAAATAAAATTGATTTATTTGAATACATTTAATATTCTACTAGCGAATTGAATCAGGAGTTTTGTAATAAACATCACATCCCTGGTGTATATTAATGCGCAAGGTTTTATAAAGATTATATTATGAGTAACACAAGCGACTTACCCTCGGCTTACTCGGGTGCGTCTAGGGTTGCCAACATTGCTTCGGCGAAATATAATATTTTTCAAAATTTGCTATAAAAGATATAGTAGGTACAGTTCAAAAAAATATAATACTTTATGGAAAAAAAAACAAAAAATAGACAAAGATATATTTGTTACTTATTTTTTTTATGAAAACATTTTTTTTGCACTTTTCGCACATCTTAACATTTTTTTGTCTCAAATAAAAGTGTCATAATATGCTTTATTACATTCAATTTTTGTAATTAATGTAAATCAATATCTCGTTTTTTATTAATAAGACACTACTTCAGTTTCTTTCTCTTTTTTAAAATGAATTTTTCGGTGATGAACATATAGCATTTTTGCGTACTATATACTTCTTCAACCGTATATAGTACGCAGACCCGAAATATAGTACTATACTATATAATATAGTACGGTTGGCAACCCTAGGTGCGTCCCTAAATGCCTTAGTAGTATATGCGTTAATCCAGATAATACTCTTATCTGTACCTATCCTAAATTTCATCTAAATCAGTAGTAACGAACAAACACGTACAATTTTTTCTCATAACAAAATATTTTAGTGTATCATTATAATAGACGGTAAATGGTATATAATGTAACATAGATTTTTTATATATAGTAAATTATAGAAACTAACATAAGAAAGTTAACATTCCAGCTGGAACTAATAACAGAACTGCTAGGCACCCCTTCGTTAGAGGACATGCGGTACGCGTGCGCCGGTGCGCGCGCGCACATGTTGCGCCGCGCACCGCGGCCTCCCGCGCTCGCCGCGCTATACACGCTGTCGGTACAGGCGACACACGAGGCCGTTCATCTATTGGCTCAGGTGAGTTATATACTCGTAATCAGCCCTTTTTAACATCCCACTGCTGGGCATGGGTACCATACGAGGCTGGCCATTCGAGGATCAGGCTATAGTCCACCACGCTGGCGAAGTGCGGGTTGGCAGGTGTCTTTTGGAAACTTGCTAGGTCCTCTCAAGCATGCAGGTTTCCTTGTGATGTTTTCTCATCAGTACTTTGACAGATACGTGTAACTAGGAAATGAATTTGTGTATGTTTCAGCCCTTTTTAACGTCTCACTGCTGGGCATGGGCTTAAAGACTGAGGGCGAAGATCTAATATTTCATTCATTTATTTTACGGTGAAGGAAAACATCATGAACAAACTTGCCCTTAATATTTTTTAAGTTACATACTATAAGTTAGGTACCGTTTTCAAATTTGTAATTTTTATTTTTCTTTAAATATCACTTTAAATAATCACTCAAAACGTAGAGATAAAAAAAATATTCATTAAGTATGGGTATGGCCTCAAAATTGGTGAATATGACAATGAACAATATATAGTCAACCTATTAAAAAAACAATGACAGAACGCCGCATATTTGAAAGCCGATCGTTTTTGTAGGTTAGGCCGCTGAAAGTGCGTATTGAGTGTCAGTAACAAATATTTCGTTATCTATACATATAATAAAATTGTAACTCAGCCGAATCTGTACATCAAATATTTTATAGGAAAATATTATTGAAATAGACATTATTATCGTTCTTAGTATTTTTGTCTGTCTGTCTCTCTGTTATCCCATCACGGAAATACCACTGGATGGATTTTGACGAAATTTAATATGATGATAGCTGGTTATCCGGGTCAACATATAGGATACTTTTTACTACGGGAAAATATCTGTGACAAATCTATACTAAACGTTAAAAACGTAAATAGAGAGCAACCCGAGCGGAGCGAGGGTGAGTGGCTAGTTGTTTATATTTTTATATGACACGTGCTCGAACACGTACATGTAGTGATGAAATTAGACACATTTGTGCGAAACTAGTTCATTAAGCCTTTATAATATCTATGTATATGTTTTTTATTTGTTTTTTCATGAAAATTTAAATTTTTGTATAGTTAAAGAACGTACATTTTAATAACTGTTTTTTGTCCTTTTTGTGTTGAGTTTTAAAAGAAATACTCGTAATAAGTTAATTTGAATGAATTAAGGCTTTGGTAGTTGTACATTTAGGAGGAAAAAATCACTTGCGTTCGCAATAAGTCTTGTATATTTTTATATATAATTGTAAGTTGCTGTCTTTATATAAAATTTCAACTAACCGAATCTTTCTATCGTCTTTCTGGCCTTTATGCCATTATGACTAGTATGAATACTAGATTTGTATATATTGCATGTGTAGGATATCTCAAAAAAAGCCAGCATCATGTTTCAAAATTTATATATTTTAACTATATCTAGTTACAATTTATTAGAAAAGACTTATTCTCAACAACTTCTTATTTCTTTTGCCCCAGTTAATAATCACGGATCGCATCCACCCTTGTCAACTTCCCGCTGATCAACGCCCCCTTTTTTTGTTTTTCTAGTCCTTTTATTTGTATTTTATTCTTATTTCTTTTTCGGCCTGCCCACTTTCGTGTTTTTTTCCCCATTTTCACCCCCTTAAGGAATGATGTTCGGGATAAAAAGTCCGTTGAAGAAAAGTTAGTTCCGGGATATGCTATGTCCTTCCCAGGGTCTCAACTATCTTCTTACCAAATTTCATCTAAATCGGTTCAGTAGATCCAAAGATACCCCCTCCCCCCCCAGCCCCTCCCCTCTCCTCCACAAACTTTACCTCTATAATATTAGTATATAGATTAAAATAGCGAAACCTTACATATGCTATATACATATGTATGTAATTATAAAGTACTAGCGACTACAACCTCGCTTCGCTTCGGGTTCGTCTCTATGAAAACACAAAGACAAATCTATCTCATGGGAACCGTACATTTACTATACTATTTCCGGGATAAAAAAGTAACATATGTGCTATTCCAGATTATATCTCTGTGCCAAATTTCATCCAGATTCGTTCAGCCGTTCTGGCGTGAAAGAGTAACAAACATCCATACATCCTCACAAAACTTACAATTATAATATTAGTACGGATATAATGTTAGAATATAGTATTTGCTTGTAATTTAGAAATAAGTAACGTTCAAATGTATAGAATGTCGACATCCATCTCAATCCGTCTAAAGATCCGAGTCTCATCCATTTACGTAACAACCTTTCAACGATTTCTATTTAATTTTTATTCTTGGCAACTTTAATATCGATATTGCGAAGGGGAATTGTGAAAATAGTAACTGTGAATGCCAACTACTGATACAATAGTTAGTTAGGTTCTTTTAGTGTTTACTTATGAAATAAAAATCGGCCAAGTGCGAGTCGAATTCGCACACGAAGGGTTCCGTACCATCGTACGTGTCCTTTTATTAATATTACTTTTACTCTATGTACATATACAGTAGTATATTAACTTCGATGATCGTTAAAAAAAAGTTCTTTGTATGTTTATTTTTTTATTTTTATTATATTTTTTTATAGCAGCAATAGAAATACATACTCTATGTAAACTCTCTGCTTATTACGGTTCATGAGATACAGCCCTCTGACAGACAGACGAATGGTCGGACAGCGGAGGCTTAGTAATAGGGTTCCGTTGGCACCCTTCGGGTACGGAACCCTAATAACTTTTGAAAAAAGGGTCATGCTTTTCTCAAAAACTTTAAGAGACTTGTGAGGGAACTTCTGTATTGAATAATCACAGCGTCATTTTTTTTAGATTAGACAAGGATTTGAGACTGTTTTGTCGGTTTATGTTTGATTTTCGATCGTTTGCGACGATTGTATGGTTTATTTGAGTTTAATGTACATATGACGTTTTATGTTAAAAGGTGTTAAATAATGTTTACGAATAAATTAATGTGCCAAGCATATAACGAATCAGCTTACCCCTAACTGGAACAGAATTCATCTCCTCTTCCATTGTAGCAATTAAATAGGAATTATTAACAATTTTCGCTATAGTAAATTACTATACATGGTTAATGAATAATGTGTTACTCTTAGCCCATACTGTACTAAGTTTTATCCAAATTCCGTTCAACCGTTTCAGCGTAAAGATAAACATATATAAATATGTTAGGACATTAACATACAGCACCATGTACAGTTCCATGGTAAGCTACGAGGCCTGTGTTATGGATACCAGATAGTTGACACACTACACATATACACCTTTAAATACATACATATTATAAATATTCCATGATTGGAGTACAAACATTCGCGCTCATCACACAAATGAATCCTCCAGCGATACTCGAACCCGCGACCGCTGTCACAGCAAGTAGGGTCACTACAAACTGAGCCAAACGTCTCGTCGTATACACCTACAAATTTTCGCATTTATAATATTAGTCCGATTCAAATATTTCATGTTATCATTCTAGATGTTAGTATTCGACCCGGCCAAGCGTATATCGGTGGTGGACGCGTTAGCGCATCCATATCTGGAAGAGGGTCGTCTCCGCTACCATTCTTGCATGTGCAAGTGTTGCTACAGCGCGCCGCCCGCCGCTAGACACTACTCGCCCGACCTAGAGCCTGTCGCGCCACACGCCTTCCACGATGGGTGGGAGAGGAAACTCACTTCTGTTCATCAAGTTAAAGGTAATGTTTCATTCACAACCTGGAAGAGCTACTCTGCTACCATTCTTGTACGTGCAAGTTTTGCTATAATGCGCCACTTGCCAAGTACTACACGCCAGATCTAACTTTTGTGTATGGGGGTGGCAAATATAGAGACCGAGGAAAAAAAACGCGGGTCTAGTTTAGTAAAGGAGAAATGTAAGATGTTGAAATATGAATATATATTTTTTTTACATTATGATCGTTAAATAATTCATTCAATAAAGCATTTTTTTATTTATCTTCTACTCTACTTTCATATTTACAATATATTTCACTGTAAGTGTTTAAAAAACAATTAATGAGTGAGTGAATGGCTTGAAAGGATTTAATTAAATTTCAAAGTAGAATACATTCACCACTTTGATCTGTATTCTATACATTTACTAGATGAAAAAAACTACTAGCACGAAGTGATATGTAATATTGTAATATTCTTTAGATTTAGGCGAATATTTGACATTTTAAATAAAACTATCTTTTTGTATTTCCTCGCGGATTTATTTAGATTTTTGGTTTCCTACGTTTCGAATGCTTTACAGCAATCATTCTTCCCATCGATGGTTCGATAGTTTTATTTAGAAAAACAAAAACAAACCTATCCCACGGGAACCGTACATTTTTCCAAACAAACATCCATACATTCATACTCGCAAACTTTCACATTTATAATATTAGTATAGATGATATGTTATATTTAAATCGCTATGTAATAAAATCCACAGAAGAAATCCACAAGTTCATAGCGGAACAGTTGCAAACGTCTCGCGTCCCGCTCTGCATCAACCCGCAGTCGGCCGCGTTCAAGAGCTTCGCAAGGTAAGGCGACGCGCCGCATCCGGACTAGGTGATCTACTTGATATAACCTAACTGTGCTCGTTTTGGACGGTCGGCTTTGTTTTTGTTTTGGGGGTGTTATATTTTTGTTTTGGGGGTCTCTGGGGGTGTTTTTTTTGTTTGAAGATGAATGGAACTGTCTTTTGTGGTGTTGTTTTTGGTTTTGTTTGTTTGTTTTGTTTTGGTAGAGTGGAGTTGGCATCTTGGAAATATAAATTTTTACACAGCTAAATAAAAATAAAAAATATTCGAATCGGTTTACTATAAGATAATAATATAAAAAGTTTTCTATCACGTATTTTTTGATTTTCAATGGCACAAAAGACAGTTTTAATATCATAAAATGTAATTTTATTGTAAAATAACTTTTTGTTAAGATATTTGTCGACCGATCAAAACAAGCATTTTTGTTGAGCTATTTAGCGACCACCCCGCACCCATATTCGGCCACGCTATTTTATTTTATACGACGTGCAGACAATAACATGTAATACTTGATTTTTTTAAATGTAATTGTTTTTTTTTTTTTTTTTTTGTATAAAAATGATTGTCTCTGCGTCATTAAACGATAATAAAACAGACCAAAGCAAATCATCACAACTAGGTGTGACCCAGTGCCCCTTTAGTGTCACTTGCATATAGTATCACAAGAAATAGCGATTGTAAATGGTGGTCGCAAACCCATACAACAATCCCGCACTTCCCCTCCCAATAACGCCTTAGTAGTTGTTTTTTTTTTCCGTAGACGTACAGTCCCATTGATGCATGGGTTTTTTTTATTATTTTCTATTATTTTTATTTTTTTTTATAATTATTCGCAGCTAAAGCGATTCCCAAACCACCGCAGTTCAAGTATCAACCCTCTTGAAATACGGTGTTTATTAAACGTTTTGCTTTTTTTTCTTTCTCCGTTAGCCGTAGAGCGGGTTCGAAAGCAAAACTATGTTCCCCTTTCAAGACTGCGGCAAAAATACTGCTACTCTCGCCCGTGATATTTCTATGCGCTGCCTAGCGTAAGTCCAAGCGCACGATCTTTGTGTTGTCCTTTATCTGTACGTTCGTAAAAGCACTAGGTTTTATAATTAATTTTTATAATCAATATTGAATAGTTTGATCGGTATTGTAATTGGGGTTTTTTGCCCTATTTTTTTTTATTTTTTTTACTTTGAGGGTATGTGCCTTCGCGAACGTACTTACGGTTATTTCAAAAGGGTTGATCGTTGGATAGTCCGCCGTCACGCATCGGCTCGGTTGCAATGCATGCGGAACTGATATTCCGGTAGTATTTAGCGGTCTTTATATCTGTTTATTTTTTATTATTGTTAAGTAGTTGTTTTTTATTTAATTATTTTTACTGAAAATTCATAAAATGTATGAAATATTTTTTTTCTAGAAAAAAAAACAGTTTTTTTAATCATTTCCATAAAACAAAAATTTGTGAATTATTTAAGATAATATTGGATGTTGAAAAAGTTATAACGATCGCTTTTATGATAAATGTTTGAACAGTCCTATGATGAAAAATATATGTATATGAAAAAATAACGAACTTTAGTTGCATTTAAAGGGGTTGTGTTGTCTCAAAATGTGGGTCAAACATATTTTTCGGAATGTTGTGTCAATTTGCAATTGTTTTTAGAAAAAATTTAAATATGTGGGAAGTAAATTGAAGTTTAATATTATTAAATATATGGCTGGTAATTTTTGACAAAAAAAAATACAACAAAAATGTTTACTCAATGGCAAAGACGAGTAAACTTGTGCCTTTGGCTTTTTTAATAGCACCGAAATATTACATTGCACAGAAACCTTGATAAATATTATTAAGACATTAAAGTTTAGACTTTGATTTTCAAAAGCAGTTGCAATTATAGTCCTCGTCCCGGTATTTAGTAGTGCATGCGTAGCGAAGTACCGAAACACTCGGTTGTGGTGATATCGTGTAGTGTCAGTAGTTTGATTTGTGATGCAATTTTGCCGTTCAAGTCTTTTATTATCATAGACAAAGTTTTATAATTCAATTTTCGAATGCATGGTCAAATTTGTTGATGGCTGGATTTCGGATGTGATAAAAAAAAGATTTTTTTTGTTAGTTAAAAAAAACAAAGAAATGGCCCTTAGTACGTGAAGACAATAATTTAGACATTTGTTTTGGATATTTAAAGGTAATTTACCTGAATTTTGCATGTAATAAAACCGAATCCAGCTACCAACAGGCGTGGGTGTGGGTATCGCACGTATTACACGTACTAATCGCAAATGTATTTCAGTTCGACCGTTGCTCACCCTTCCGAACTGCCGCCATCACCGCACCAATGGGAATGACGCGAGTCTAAGCGCGGATTCGATAAGAAACGCGCCATCTACACCGAAACGCGATAACCGACCTTATTTCTTACACGATAATGATCAATTTTCCATGGAATTGCTTTTATAGTGCATTGTAATGACAGTTTTCATGATGAACTACTTTATTTGTAACAATTTAATGATTAATTTTCCATAGCATTGCTTTCATAACAGATGTTTGATGAATATATTGTGATTGAAATCGATTTTAGTTATTTATAACGTAAAATCGATTACAAAGATGTTATAATTACGATTTAACAATGTCTTGTATATTTTACATACGATTTCGAATTGACATGCAGTTGCCTCTGTTCTAATATATTTAAAAATCGATTTTATAAAGTATCGATTTGGGAATTGCTTTATGCATCTGTAGTTGAAAACAAAACATCGGTGTATGATGTAATATGCTAAATGGATACGAAGTGTAGGAGTCTCGTTTCTTATAAAGTAGGGAATAAAGAGAAAGCTTGGAATGAAAATGCTTTCGATAGTCAAAATTATCTAAGTAATTATCGTAAAGGCTATGTAGATGTGAAAAAGGAAATTTTGTCTTTAAACTTTCAAATGATCTATGACAATATTATTATGATGGTAAAACAATGGGATATTTACCATGTTTACTGTTTAGCATTTACTTTTGAGCGTTAGCTATGGTACCTATGGGGTACAACCCATGGACATAGTATAACCGTCCCGTAATATCGGGAATTCTCAAAAGTGCTAAATATGGTAAATAACTCGTTTTATTGTATTTATATCATAATAATAAAGAAATTTTGATCGTTGAATTTGTAATTGCTTATTGAAATAAAAGTAAATGTTAGTGCATTATTACTTAATGGATGTAAGTGTCGGCTAAAATTAGAGACGATTTGACGATATTTTAAAACTTTTACGAGTATCATGTGTTAGTAAACTATGTTTTGCTTTGTGGAAATTTATTTATTTATCTATTTGGTAATCAAACAGCGTTACAATACTAATTAAGATTGCACATTGTACACAAAGGAGAGTTACAATAAGGCCAAAATTAGATTACACTAAAAATACAACAATAATGAACAACAGATATTACAAAGGTAAAGCAAAAATTTAGATATTCAAAAGATGTCTTAGATCTAAAGATAAAATCTATTATGTTGGTACATATGTGGTATTGGTACATACCTGTGTTTCATCTGTCATTGGTCTTGTCGAGTGAGGACTATCATTTCTGTTGGTACCAGTTTACGCCACTGGCGAGTATGGTCCCATCGCTGACGTTAAGAAAGCATTTGTTAATGCGGCACAATCATATATTTACCACTAGCAGAACTCGCGGCTTCGCTCGCGATCAAACTACGAGAAATACGAAATTTCATGCAAATATGTCCAAGGAATAAAAAGTTTTATACAAATTTTTATCCCCTATTTCACCCCCTTAGAGGAATGCGAGTGCGGAAATTTTAAGATTCTAGCCCTAAGGCTTTTGGTCTGAGCCATTATTTGAAACTTTCATCCCCTATTTTACCCTCCTAGCGGTTGAAGTTTAGAAAACGCTGAAATATGTAACTCATTATTTTTGCCGTACTCAATTCATGCAAGATTTCATACAAATATGTCCAAGGTATAAAAAGTTTCATACAAACTTTTTTCCCCTATTTCTCCCCCTTAGGGGTTGAATTTTGAAAAATCCTTCCTTAGTGCCTGCCATATAAGGAATAATGACATGCCCTCGTCATATGAGGAATACGTGTTCAAAATTTGAATTTTCTAGCCTTAAGGGTTTGTCCTGTGCGTTGATACATCAGTCAATCACTTTTGCCTTTTATGTATATAGATAATAATAATTTTAATTGTTAGCGCGGTACCAGTTAATCAGGATTTTGTTTTAAATAACATATAAAATACCAAATTGAAAAAATAATGACTTTTTCTTAGCTGTTCCTTCAAAGCAATAATAACTGTTCAAAACAATTGGAGAGTCACCAGTCGTATTGAATTGTCGTTCCATCGGAGTTTGAATGACAAAAATAGAGAAAGTATAATTTTTTTAAATATTGTACCTCAGATCTAACAACTTGGAAATTGGAATAGGCTTCTTAAATTATTATTTACTGTCCGAAAACGTTTGGTAATATAGAAACCCTTGAATTATGGTAGCCATGGCAGATTGGCATTTTTTCTATTTTTTTCTAATGGAATGTGCGAAAGAGGATAACGAAGGAAGTACTGAGATGACAGTCATGTCATCTCAGTACTTAGTACTGTAGGATGTGTGGGATCAGACTAAAATAATGAATATTAGATTCCCTCATAGACATAGAATAACGTATTAATCCTATATGTTCATTAAATGAGCGATTCTTTTATATATATATTTATAAATTTTATATTTAGATAAGATTTTGCTTTTGATGTTTATCTGAAAAAAAAAAACATAATTTTTATATTTTTTCCGAAACAAAACGCCGAGCGATGCTCAGTCGCTTAGGTATTACTTCATATTATTTATGTAAAAAATTACATTTTTTAATATAACTTAGTTTACTAATGCATAATACTTAAAACATTCAATAGTAACGATTGATTAATCATAACAAATGAGTATTCAAAGTTTGCATATATCCATAATTTGACGGAATAGAAATGTAAACGAACTTTGGCTGGAAAATTGTCTAATTTCAAATTTAATTTTAGATTAGTGTTAGGTTACGGTTTTTGTATATAGTTAAGTGAAAACGTTGAAAGGGAAACATCAAGGCAAAGAATAGTATGTATTATTTTAATTATTATTAATATTTTTAGATGTACGTAATATTTCTTAGAACAGCTCAATTTCTTTAACTTTATATCTCTCTCAAAATCTGTGTGTTTTTTTGTTCGTAATTGTGTTTAAACTAATGTATTAAATAAAAGACAAATAGAATGTCATATATGTACATCACCATATAACATCCATCAAAAATGTACTAGATACACAATCCCATGCAAAAATTCTCTTAAAACTGTCACTAATTGTGTTTAGGTAATTAGTTGAAATAAATATACAACAATGTAAATTGAACCTTAAATGAAATGCCTAAACTTGTTTTCATAATTTAAAAAAAAAATTAAAAATGTGTTCAAATGAGCGCTCATTCGGCGAGGACATTTTTTGTTGCTGATTGTGTATCTAGTAATGTTTTGATTGATGCCATACAACGATAAGAGTGGTAATTGACAAAAGCGAAGATAACTCGATATGTTTTTGATCGCTTTTTTAGAGATTAGCAATATATCATATTTTGATATTCATTTAATATGCGATTCGATGTAAAGTGTATTGGTTTGTGTGTTTGGTTGAACAATAAATGTATGTAAGTGCATAACCATAATTTTCTTCTCATCTATTAAATGTATTGTTTAGACGTAGTTGGTGAAAATTTGCGTACTAAAAATTTTCAATTTATCAAATTTTGAACATTTTTAGTATGAAAATTTCATAGGAAAACCTAAAAAAAAAAGGGAAAAATTAATATTGTATTGTATTGATTGTACATTCTAGCTGCGTTTTTTTTTATATTTTTACGTGTTCTGTGTTTGTAAGGCTGAGTACAGAGTTCGGTTTCGTACTTAATCTTAAGAATCTCGACAACCCGACGTCTGTACGCGGCTTTATTTAATATAAGCTTTCTATACAGTTTGGTATCAGAAGTTCGGTTGTTAATTCCGGTTATTATTTACAACCGGATTGATATAATAAACATGGTTATAATAGATGAAAATAACCATTTCAATCCGGCAACCGAACAGTTTCGGTTACCGAAATCAACAACCAGGTTGATACTTGACGTTGTAAACACCATTGTATGTAACATCGACTGAACATTTTTATAGTTAGGTTAGATTAGTAAACTATATCCCATACGCAATGAAATAGTGAAATACAGTCTTAGTGTACAGTATGTATAGGTATGGTATTGAATTCAAGCATTTATAGGGTAGAACTTCGTGTTAGTATGCGTGGAGATGATAAATAATTTGCAACTTTTTCTAAAACAATATAAATTTACTTAATGAAGTCGATAAAAATTTTTTCATTTTTCATACTCATATGAAAATTACTTGTTTTTTAAATTCATTATAGTCTGTTTTTTAATCTCAGAGACAAAACTGACATTACTCGGGTTGTCAGTTCTTTTGCAATTCTTAAATAATGATGTGCCACTATCGAAAAACTTTTTTTATAATAAGTAATAATACAATATTAATAATGTAAATTTTAATAAAATAATGTTAATTTTAATGATACGCTTTGGAATATAAAACTGAAGCGAATCGTCTAATAAAGATAAAAGTTACTATTCAACAAACCGGTATTGTAGGTATAATACTACACAAAAGAGTTGGCAACATTATTTGTAAATTTGACATTTGCATGTGTCAATTTAGTCTTTGGGTTTAAAAAACAGACTATAGTTGTTTCCATTTTAAGATTTCATGTAAGTCCATATTGTTTTAGATTTGAGTTGCAGTTTTGTAAGCTGCTAACATATTGTACTGTATGTAGGTGAAAACTTTGTGTGCGTGTCAACAGACGTAGCCTTAAAACTAGTTCAAAGCTATATAAAATATAAAACATAAATGTAAATAAATTGTAGTTATAGCTGTAATGTTCGATTGAACCGTTGATAATAGCCCGCACGATTGACGGTTTCCATGTATCATTCTATAGAAGTGATGGTTGATAAACATTGATCAATCTTCGATGGAATGATACATTGAAATACGTTTGATGGTACAAAAGGAAGCGTTTCTTAGACGTTCCGTTACACGTGTTTAGTCTTTTTGAAAATAACTCGTGACAATCTTATAAGTGAATGTTTACTTTAGCGGTTTAAGCTTAAGTAATACATAAGTTTCTTATTCATATATATTAGATTTTTTTGTAATAAATACGTGTAACGGAATTGATGGACGCATCGGACCCACCTTGCCTTAACTCAGAAAACTGTCACTGTGATCCGTTAGGCGTAATTATTGGACACTCACATACTGTGTGATACACAACTTTATACTTAAATGCAGGGATCGAAAACCTTCTAGCAGATAGAGTGTCTACATATTTTTAATTAAAATTGATTATAAATATGTAAATTAGGTCAGAAACGCGTTAGGTATACAAAAATTGTTTTTTTTTGACGTAAATATACTGTTAAAATGATTTATCTTCACAATTATTAAAGTACAGTGTTGTGCGCTAAAAGGTTTTCTACCTCTGTATACGCTTGTAATCGCGTATAACTTGACTGCCTATACATTTGTCATTTTAAATTACTACAATTAGCAGTCGATGCGATTTTAGAAGTATGTGGGAGATAAAAAAATGTAGGATAAAGTTTTGTCCGCTGTATATATACATACATATGTAGTACTCTGACTTCACGTTTCTTATTTTATGTAATATAACGTATTGCGTTTCCAGACTTTCAGAGATCTCGATTAGTTTAAGTTTGTTTACACGATTCATTTAACACAGTGAATTTTAGTCAATAAGGCATCATGTATGCATTTGTTTTGATTTTATTCCCCTTCGATTTTGAACCTTCAGTTATTCGCTATCATGCACACTCAAATGTTCTAGAGGCACGTTTAGTTAAGACCCCCCATGTATATACTAGAAAATGTGATTGATAAGACTTGATTTTTTAAGCCTCTGCCCCTTATTTGTGTTCCTTATATTATAAAATGAAAAAAAAAAATTACACAAAATAAGTATAGTTAAGGTGTTCTCGGTTAAAAGTAAGACATATAATTTAACTCTTCTTTACCCGATTGTAAATAGTAGTTTCTCGCACTGATAGTCGCGTTTAAGTAAATTTAGAATATATGAAATGGCTGTTTGATTTTAGCCCAAAACATGTTCAAGTAAATTTAGAATATATGAAATGGCTGTTTGATATTAGCCCAAAACATGTTCACTTTGAAGGATTGCTTAGCGTACGTACGGACGTTTGCAATTGTAATGTATAGTTTTATTTCGTCTCCGACATTGGGGTTTATTTGATGACGAATAGTAACGAGATATATCAGAAATGGAAACAAATTGTAAATATATTTGATACGCGTTTCTGTGTTGCATTTTACCATTGTTGCGAACTGCCAAAACTATAATGTAAAGTAATTTTGTAGATCGATCGCACGGATGATACAATCTGTCTAACCGCCATTTGCCGTGTTTTTAAACGACGTACGTGTATTTGGGGCAATCAAAGATTGGTGTATTGCGTTTGTGTTGGTCCGGTGCAATGGATTTTTTTAAGGGTTTTTTAGAAAGCCTCTGTTAAAAGCTTCGGATTTATTCGGTTGGTTATGTCGTGCGAGAATTCTGATAGAAATTTGTTTGTTTTTTTTTTTGTAATAATTGCATTTATTTTTTTGTATATCGAATGATGTATACAGCCGAGTTATCTGAAGTTTTATTATCTGTCAGCTTGTCAATGATGCCCGGATTACTCGCGATATGCCCAACATTGTGGGTAAATGGCTGACCTGTTAATTGTTACTGAATAGTAATTTAGCATAGGTATTCGTGTAAATGTGTCTAGATATATTGTAAACATGGTTAGTAAACGAATGTTCGATTTATTGTAAGACTGTATCGATTTTTGGCTAATCGATTTAAAATCGATATTGAATAACGATTTTTCTTTTATCTCTTATATCTTATGACTGGTTACTTTTTTTTTGTTTAATACGTTATTATAATGATCAGTCTATATAATAAATGGGGTTTTTCGTTTGGGAAGACAGTTTGTAGTTATCTGTGTAGTCGGTAGTGTAGCGAGCCCATAGAGCTGTAACACCCGGGCTCGACACTGTAACAATAAACTGCATAAATATGTACATGAAGTTTTATTTATTTATATACCTTATTGTATGTATGTATGTATGTATTTAGCCCTTCTAACCAGGCCAGACCATAGTTTACCACGTTGGCCAAGTGCGAGTTGGTGGACATGTCATAGAAGACACGAAGGAGATTGGATTACTAATCCTATGATCATCATCCTCAGATGATGCCATCTTGCATCAGCTTTAGCACAGATTTCGATATTTGGAAATAATTACGTTAGCTGCAAGCTATTTGAGTTATGCGCCATATAAAATCTACTAATGCGCATGCGTCATAAAACAAATAAAAAACTAAGCAGATATTTTCCACATGTTTTTCTCCACACCACACCGCCACATATAGTGCTGAATGGCAGTTGCCTACGTGTATGAACCCGACAGACCTCGTTCTGTCAAATCAATTGTGTAGTAGGCCCGATTAGAAAAATTGTTTTTCCGAGCATTATTTCCAATTTTTCTCTTCATAAGGACCTTCCTCGGACTTAAGCGAATATTTTTGAATAAAAAATAGCCAAATCAATTGAGTTGTTCTCGAGTTTTGCGTTTAGCAACACATTTAGTGATTCATTTAGTATAAATATAGACCTTTTAGAATCTTTTCTATTAATATTACTTAATATTATTTTGAATTTTTGAAGATGGGTTTTTTTTAGTTTTAAGTTAAAATGCAATACAATATAGTGATATGCTCTTGACCGTGGCTTCTATAAAAAATGTATTTGGGGTACTACGATCTTTTTCTTTAGTTTGAACGGTACTTATATTACAGTCATTGGATGGGGCCATTTCTTCCAAGTTTATTATCGCTATCTTTATAGTATTTTATAAATGTATCCGAAATATTACCTTTTCGAAACTCATGTATGAACAAAAAACATTTTTGAGGACAATGACAATAATAAATATTGGTAATAAAAATATTAACCAGACACTAAACGTATATTTTTTATGTTGCAAAGGAAACTCATGATGGGATTGGGAGCAGAACTGTGAAAAACTCACTAAAACTTACAGAGGAATTATAAGGGGTGGTCGCAGTACAATGGGGTGTCCAACAATTAAATTAAAATTTAAAAACTCCAACACAATAACCTATTCATTGTGGCCATTTCAATGAGCCTAAACACGATATCTCTGCAGTATTTTAATAAAGAGTTGAGTATCTTGCAGATTCCAGATGACACTGCAGCATCAGGCCAAGGTTATAAATTATAATATAATCTATATGTTACAGTCAAAACTATTTTTTAGTCAAAACTACTTTTGACTAAAGAGGTTGGTCAAAAGTAATTATAACTGCAGGCTTTGGTCAATATCAGTTTTTACTGGCATGTCGGTCAAAACTCTTAAAAAGTTAAGGAGGTAAGTAGGTTGAAGGTTACTCGGAAGAACCCTTTCTTTCTACGTTAGGTTAGGTTAGAACAGTGATCATAGCGCACGAGGCGAGCGAGCTAAGCGAGCGTGCCACGGCAGCGGCCGGCGATTGCCATAATTTTAAGAGTTTTGATCGATATGCCAGTAAAAATTGCTATTGACCAAGACCTGCAGTCAAAACTACTTTTAACTGTTTTTGTCAGTCAAAAGTAGTTTTAACCACGAAAGAGTACTGACTGTAACATATACATGTAAATAAGAAATTCTTAATATAAATAGTGCGGAATTTACGACACGTTTGTGACTTTTATTAACATTACTTATTTGTTATCGCTGTATACAAAAGAGGGGACAATAATATTCGAACTTATCACTTATATCAGACCCTGGCTCTTTGCAGATCGTTCATTCGCACGTGTGATTCAAACAATTAATAAATAATAATATTTTTTACACATTGTTGTCATGTTTTGCTGTGAAAGGATATCGTTAATATTTTTCTTATTAGTTGTAATTGGTGAGTTATTTTTATATTATATTGTTATTTAGAATTAAGTGCAATTTAAAAGATATCTACTTGAAAAGCTGATTTCTTAATTATTTTGACATTTGGCATTCGAGAGTTAAATATTTGTCAATACAGCTTCTGTTTTCATCTTAAGTAAGTCAAAAATCCAAAGATGAGTTAATTTTATTCGTTAATGATAATTATTCTATACATATAATAAAATTCTGAGTCGAATTTGCACATTAAATATTTTTCAGAAAAATCTTATTGAATAGTCATTATTGTCGATGTAGCGGCCGAATCTATAGTTTTTAGAATTTTTGTCTGTCTGTCTGTCTGGGAAAGCATCACGAGTAAACAAAGCACTGGACAGATTTTTATGAAATTTGGTATGATGATAGTTGGTTATCCATGTCAACATGTAGGATGCTTTTTACTGCGGGAAAATATCTCTGAGGTAAACGTGAAAACGTAACTAGGGACGAACCTAGAAACGTAACTAGGGGGAAGGGAGGGGAAAAGGTGAGTCGCTAGTATACCATAAATTTGCGTCATTTATTTACTGTACAGGGGTAAATGCGAAACAATATCGATCAGACTATACATACGACAGAAAACTTGATGCGTTTTACAAGTTTCATATAGAGAGAGTTGGGCCGTTGCCTGCGGAAGAAATTTGCAAGATTGAAGGGGCAAAATTGATGACGCCAGCTAATGATAGAGAAATATCACTAGCACATGGAATGTTTAAACAGTTCCCCGATATAGTAGATTTTGCATGGATTGGTGAAAATTCAAGGAAAGAAGAGTCAAAAGAAGAACATCCTTTAATTGACTGTAAGTCTTCGATATTTACATAAGTATAAGTTTATAAAAAATTTCAACCTATGACTTCAATCTGCTCTAAAATATGACGAATGCTTCTTACAATAATTATAAAGCTATGAGTTTATTAAAGCTTAATTTCAATAACGTCCTTTGAAGTTAATGGAAACAATGCTTCTAAATATAGCGCGCGTGAAGAAACTTACAAATGCGAAGTCAGTTTTAAATAGACTAACTTTGAATGTAGCTGAAGGCAAGATTTTTTGAAGATTTCTTGATTAAAATATCTCTTAAAACAATACTTTTAGACAATGTGGATTATTCCGAACCAATTACGTACTTTGGAGGAAATTGTGATGTGCTGACTAGAGATGGTGAGGTACAAAGTTCTTATTGCTTCAGAAGGTTGCCCTTTTTCTGCAAAGTTGATGCCCGAGATGCATTTTTCGACTCCAAATGTAAAGTTTATGGGAAAGGTGAGTAATATTTGGTTACGTCTTAAATTTTGTACTCCTTAGTTGAAGTTATTATTTTAGTCTAGTCCTGTTGCTTCACAATTGACTTGTGAATACCATAGAAAAAAAAACTTAATTAAATAACCGTTTCAATGAACTTATCTGATTTTATATTTATAGTTTTCCTGCAGCTCTGCCCGCATATTTCAATTATATACTACTATATCTTTATAAATAATAGCCTGTGTTATTCTTATGTATAAGTTATATAACTGTAAACTCTATACACAATCCGTTCAGTAGCTTTTGTGTGAAAGAGTAACAAACATACATCCATCCATCCATGCTCACAAACATTCACGTTTATAATATTACCTAGTAGGTATTATTAGTTTATAAACTTTATAGTATAATTTCAGATTATCACTTTTATGAAAACGTTGGCAGTTGTTACAAAGTTCCCCAAATCGCATATTCGTGGAATCAAGCGTATGATGAATGTTTCAATGAAGGCTCGCATTTGGTTATTTTGAACTCTGAATTAGAACATGAAGTTGTACAAAATATAACTAAAACAGCGCCTAAAATAAACGGAGTTCATACGACATGGTCCTTTTACGCTGGTATTCGGGCGCCTAAACCACCTGAAGGGAAACCAGTTGTGTTTAAAACTATATTTAGTAAGTATATATTTTTCTTAAATCCTTTATAGTAAAGATATTTTACTACAAAGGTGATGTATATGGCTTCATTGTAGTAAGCAGTAACTGTAAACTAGGAACGATTATCCACTATTCGATTCTTATTGCCATTTTGGGAAAAACGTCGATTCGAGCCGACATATTCGTGTTAACTCCAACTCATATACTCCAGTTTAGAAAGAATCAATTTTAAGCCCATAGTCTAGATTAGTTTTAAAACTCTTAACATTCATTTATATCTTAGATATATTGGGCAGTGGTAGCCCAGAAACGCGCTCGCTTGGGAAACCGAGTAAGCGGGTTCGAATCCCGGGTTTCGCACCTCTGACATTTTCATGTGCGAATTATTTATAATATGATTACCACTTGCCTTACGGTGAAGGAAAACATCGTGACGAAACCTGCATGTCTAAAAGAACCTAGCAAGTTTTCGAAAGACATATGAAATCCGCCAATCCGCACTTGGCCAGCGTGGTGGACTATGGCCTGATCCCCCTCGTATTGAAGGGAGGCCCGTGCTCAGCAGTGGCACGTTGAAAAGGGCTGAATACAATATATTGAACAAATTTTAATGGTTAAATAATTTATTTTAAAAAAAGTTATTTTTTTATAAAAAAATTTCATTAACGTGTATACATTATAAATGAATAAGCATTATTTCTTATAATTATTTTTTTCGTTTCAGATCAAACCTTAGCAGAAGCTGGATACAACCGGTGGTCTGTGAACGAACCGAATAACTATGGCGGAGTAGAATACTGCGGCTCTATATTTAAAAATGATGGAAAATATAATGATTTAAAATGCACAGATTTATACGCCTTTATTTGTGAAAAAGAAGTAAAAAATAATTAATTAACAAACTGTTAAATTCAGTTATTCTATGATACTCATATCTATAGATTATACGTGGCTTGGCGTTGATATTACTAAAAGTTTCTAAATAAAGCCACAGTAACTATACGGCTTTAAAACATGAATTTTATTAATATTATATGTTTTAGTTTTTTCGGCTTACCATTACTGTAATAAAGAATTAAAATCAATAAAAAAAAATTCTTTATACGTAACCACTATTACGAGAAAGCGTAAACTTTCTAGGTAGGTAAGTAGAGTTTTATATAAAACACTTCTATACATATAATAAAATTCTAACTGAGTCCAATCTGTACATTAAATATTTTTTGGAAAATCTAATTGAAATAGTCATTATTATCGATACCAGAGGCCGAATCTATAGTTTTTAGATTTTTTGTCTGTCTGTCTGTTACCACATCACGGAAAATACACTGGAGGGATTTCGATGAAATTTGGTATTTTATGATGATAGCTAGATATCCGGGTCAACATATAGGATATTTTTTACTGCGGGAAATTATTTCATCTCTGAGAAATCTATACTAAAAGTTAAAAGGGACGAACCTGAGTGAGGGGGAGTTCCTAGTAATATATAGTTCTAATACTTTTTTACTACTTTTTTTACAAAACAACCTAAACAATAAATGTTTTTTTTTGCATATAAAAGATAAAACAATGTAAGAAACTAAACAACTGAACGTCAACCCCAACTCAAACCCAAATTTTTCACTTTTCTGTAAAAAATTTCAAATATTTCTATCATACAAACCTTGTCCTGAAAACTACAAACACGACAAAAAAAGAATTAGCCAAATAGTTTTAGGCGTTCTGAAGTAATTCGCTTACATACATTTGGTAATTGATTTTTATTTATATAGATTATTCAAATTAATTAATGCTTTATTTTATGTGTAGACATTAAATAAAACATTAGTTGATTATTTTTTAATTTATTATATAGTACGTAAAATAAAAAAAAAAAAATTAAAAAAAAACTAGCACTATATATTAATATTTTTTTATAATATAATAATTAATTTCAGATATACTTAATGTAATTAATAGATAATATTAATTCAAACATGTTAACATTCATTATTTTCTAACAAATCCTTTACAACTGTAATTAGTAGTGTTTTTTTTTAAATTAGTAAAACTCAAAAATTATAATATAGAGATAAATAGAATTAGAAATAAAAAAAAAAAACTTAATTTTTTTACTCTTGCTCTTCAGGTTCTGGACACAGAGACACGTTTTGAGACTGAAAAAAAGTTTAAATCGATTATAGTTTATTGAAAAGGTTATTTGGAATTATTAACTTAGGTGTCTTTCTTTTGTATTACTGGCTAAATTTATTGATCCTCGCGTAGTATAGGTAGTATTAATAAAGATGTAGGTACATTATGTATTTAGGTCATGAGTCGCAAATTTTAGTCCAGTTTGGTTTAAATATTTATATTAACTTTAAATATAAACTAAAGACCTACCCTCGCTTTTCTTGAGTGCATCCTTATATGCCTAACAATTACCTATGTGTTATTCTAGGTCTATCTAATGTCTAAATTTCATCCAAATCTATCCAGCCATTATACGAATGAAGGAGTGACAAATATACACAGTACACACATACATACACAAACTTATTGATAATACTAGTACTTAGTAGACCGATATTTATCGTTCCCGGCTGAGTATAATTATTGGGTTTTTCTGTTAAAAAATCCCCAATAAACATCGATTATTAATATGTATGTCCCTCATGACTTTGGACATGAGATAACCTATTGTCAAGTAAATACTATTTAGTGTTTTACTTCATTTATTTGCCACAAGACAGCATCTACGACGGTGATGTACGCTTATGGAAGTATTATATATAGGTAAGAGAAAGAAATTAGTATTAAAATAGAAATTTTAATAAAACTTACTGAGTTTTAATTAAAAAAAAAATCAAACAATCTTAAAATAAATCACTCTAAATATTATGGTTGCGTTGATTTTTTATAAAAGCAATTATGTTAATACTTACGCCTCTTTGGTGTCTTGAATGTATTGAATTCTTCAGTCGTTCTAAATTCGTTTTGTTCTTCCTTTTTAGAAAGCCACACTGTAAATGAATTTAGAACTGTATAATATATTGTATATGTATACTATATGACTATATTGTATACTAGCGACTCACCCTCGCTCCGCTCGGGTTCGTTCCTAGTTATGTTTTTAACGTTTAGTATAGATTTCTCAGAGATAGGTATTTTCCCGCAGTGTAAAGTATTCTATATGTTGACCCGGATAACCAGCTATCATCATATCAAATTTCATCAAAATCTGTTCAGTAGTTTTCTAGTGATATGTTCCCAGACAGACAAACAGACAGACAGACAAAAATCTAAAAACTATAGATTTGGTCTCTGTATCGATAATAATAACTATTTCAATAAGATTTTACAAAAATTACTTACTGTACAGATTCGACTCATTAAAATTTTATTATATGTACATAGGTATATAGATTGTCTTTTTGATGGCAAGCAACAGGAGTTTGGCAAAAGATTAAATATTTAACATTCAATAAATATTGTAAAATAATATTTTTATGAGTATAATTTCTTGAAAAAAACATTAAAAAATATTTAACATTGTTTTTATACTATTATGTTCAAACTCCACCAGTGACTACGGTGTAACTGGGTTTAAACTTCGAGAGCTCAACAGAATGGTAAAAACACACGATAAAGATTGTTATTGAACACCTTTTTAATTATTTTCATGTAAATAACATATTTTGATAACTTTGTGTATATTATGTGCTAAGTTCTTATAGTAAAACATTCACGTCGAGGAGAATCGAACCCATAAACTAATATAATTCCATGGTGTTGCCAGATCATCGCTTATGGCGGGACATTATGTTTTACAAACGGAACATCTAAAATATCCCTCTTTTTTATGTTGTAGATTATTTTGTTGCAATTTCTATTTAAATTGTAAAATCATTATAGATATTAAAATAAAATATTGTGAATCTTTAGGTTTATTATTTCTATCCTATTGCTATATTTGAAATTTTTTTTCATTGCCAGTGCCGTTTTGTTATGTAAATAATTGGATCTGGCAACACTAAGATCACGTAACTCTAATTATTATTTGTGGTCATATAATAATATTCACTGCACAAATAAATTTCTCAAATAAAATAATA
The DNA here is from genome assembly GCA_033884665.1 of Argynnis bischoffii washingtonia. Classification (NCBI taxonomy): domain Eukaryota; kingdom Metazoa; phylum Arthropoda; class Insecta; order Lepidoptera; family Nymphalidae; genus Argynnis; species Argynnis bischoffii. The sequence goes on along the minus strand of CM066616.1, from coordinate 3,848,570 downwards.
TACATAAATACCTCGCGTAATACGAGCACTATTATTATTAAAATAAATAGCGCAATAAGGAAGGCAATTATCGAGATCCAGACCGGTACAGACGTCGTTTGTGGTTCCAGGAGTGTTCTTGCACTACAAATTGAAATGTTTTTTAGAATTCAATAGTAAAATAAGGCAGTGGTAGCTCAATGGAACGGCTCTCGCTTGGGAAACCGAGTGAAGCGGGTTCAAATCCCCGGTCTCGCACTTCTGATAATTTCATGGGCGAATCATTTCCAACGTGATTACCATATGCCTTACAGTTAAGAAAAACATCTTGAGGAAAGCTACGTGTATGAGAGAACCTATCAAGTTTTTGAAAGACATGTGGAAGACTATGGCCAGATCCCCCTCGTATTGAAGGAAGGCCCGTACTCAGCAGTGGGACGTCAAAAAGGGCTGAATACAATAGTAAAATGTCATAACGACAAAAAAAATTATAACCATTTAATATTAAAGTACATTCTTAATTATAATAAATATTAAAATTAAATGAATATTATTATATTTATAGGATTTTTAGACTTTATACTTAGCCTAATATATTTTAGCGATAAAAAATATTCTGTTCAATAATTTAAAAGTTAGAATAATTTAATAATGCTCAGTGGTCGAACTAATTTAATTCTAGTCAAAAAGCTTACCTTGCAGCAGTAGAATATAAAACTTTACTAGTGTTACTTAGTATTTCAAGACTAAGTCCAGTATAAATTGTCCTATTTTCATTTAAAATATTACCTAAAAAAGAAGAATCGATTAAAAATTACAAAATATATATGTATAATTTTTTATTAAATTTAATAATTTGTTATATCTGCATAATTAAATATAAAAATTTTTCATGATTTATTTTATACGAGTAGATATAAAATAAACTATTTGATTGTTGATCAATGTAAACTAATATTATAAAGAGGTAAAGTTTGTGAGTTTGTGCGGTTGTAGGTGGTAATTTCTGGATCTACTGAACTGATTTAGATGAAATTCGGTAAAAGATAGTTTGAGACCCTGGAAAGGACATAGGATACTTTTTGTCCCGGAAATCATCTCTTAAGGGGGTGAAAATGGGGATGAAAGTTTGTATGGGGAATCAAGCTAGGGACGAACCCGAGCGAAGCGGGGGTGAGTCGCTAGTAAGCAAATAATAATATACTTACATTCTAGGTTTTAGATGCTCTATTAGATATATGTAAATCAAAATAGTAGCTACTAGACATTGATATACAAAAGCTCAAGATATACAATTAGCGTCTCAAAAGTGTCCTCAAAATAAGTAATTGCGCTTCTTTTAAATCTTATTTGTTCATTACTGTTCGGATGACAAAAATTAAAACGCACGATGTTTCGTTTAAAAAATTACTTTATGTGGTGTGCGTAAGTTCGATTTTGCGTTTAAACAATTAGAACTTTGGATTTTTGAATGTTATTCTTCGGTTTGACTCAACGTAGCGTCACATGTCGACGCCACTTTTTAAAGACATATTTTTTTATGTTAGGAAAGGTTTATTATATATCAATGGTACACATACTAAAGATAATCACAGAATATTTAAATTTTATTTAGAGATTGAGAATCCTTTAGGGCAGGGTTTCTCAACCTTCTTTTTTGTTGAGCCTCCTCGGAGCATAAAAGATATTTTCATGCCCCCCCTTTATTTTTTATTTTAATAAAACGCATTATCTTAACGATTTATATGTAATTTTACAACAATTTTTTATTAGAATAAAACTCATTATTTTAACGATTTTTATTTATTTTAATTCTCTACGCCCCCCTATGGGGTCTTACGCCCCTGGTTGGGAACTCCTACTCTAGAGCATTATTTAGTATATTAGATATTTTTGAACACTTACTAAATGTATTTGGCAGGAAATGTATAGGTAATAAAATAACTATTTCACTAGCTTTTAGCAACTCCCCAATATTGCAGGTCATATCTCCTGATTGCCCCTCTCCATCCAGCACGCACGTTTGTGTAGAGGTAAGATTACCTTTAGTTTGTACCTGTGCGTAAAATTTGTTGATTTTTTATAAGAATAAATATTTTTAGAAAGAAAAAAATCAAAATATATATGTATACGAAATAAAAAAATATTACTATATAGTGTACTATATTGATACACTGAATTAGGTGCAAAGTATAAGATCGAGGATATTCTCCGGAGTTCTCTCTCTTTTTTCCATATTCTAGTTTTTCATAATAAAAATTAGGTAAAAAAAAACTATTTTTCCGGAATGTTTACCTATCTAAATTACACATCTAATCTAAAACTTACATATCTAAATGACATAGAACATTAAGAATAAGTTATCAGTTCGTCGTCAAGTTTTAGCGAAGTAAGGGTCACTCGTAAAATAATATAGTGAACTTTAACAAAATTAAAATTATATTTATAAATTATTAAAAGAAAACATTTGAATGACTAAAGAAATAGAAAAAATGTATAATTATTTAGTGTGTTATATAGCGTCATAGTATTTTTTACTTAATATTTAAAATAACTATACCACTGTAGGTGTATTATACTCCACATAGCTTCTATCGCTAAGTAAAATTTTACATTTAACATCCACTAAGTCAATAGGACCTTTATTGATTACCTGAAACAAATAATGTCAGATATTATAAAATTTAAATTATACTTAGTTTTATATTTAAAGCTATATTTTTTTTTTTACTAAAACGCAGTATCCATTGAGGGCTTATGCACACGGTATTTTTGATAACGCGCTATCGACACGCGTTTTTCGCGCCTTTGTATCGATACAAATCTAAGCAATTTGCATTTTTTTTTAATTAAATGCTTCATAAACGTGAGACATCGTGCGTTTATGAAGCATAGCACGTATACTATACATGGCATAGGCCTTTTAACTTTATTAGCGTAGAATACACGCACAGGACGCGCGTTCATGTAAAGCGTCGCCGGCGGGCTATAATACATGATGTGCATTATAGGCCTTAAAAGTTTATGTTTATAATTTTACTAGAGACTCACACTTGCTTTGCTTGCGCTCGCCGGGTGGGTTACATCTAAATCGGCTCAGTAGGTCCAGTGATAACCCCCTACAATGTCACAAATTCAAAAACTCACAAACCCACAACCTCACAAACTTTACCTCTTTATAATATTAGTATAGATAAAGCGTTTTGGTTGTATTCAATGACGAGTTTCCTTTTAACCAGTTTTGTAAAAATATGTTTTTTAATCATATTAAGCTCGAGGATGGTAGGTGAAAGTTTTTATTTTATTAAGTGATCTTGAACAAAAAGCATATAAATTTCATCTAGCGGGATTATATGATGATCCGGGATGCGAGAGCGGGATAATATTGTGATCCAGATATACTCTTTGTTAAAGTGATTTAGTTAGTATGAATTTATAAGTACTTACAGTGTAAATATGATGGAATTGCTTCCCCGAACTGACATCTTCTATACTAACATTCAAGACTTTGCTAGGGCTTGAAACACTAAAAAATACATAATGAATCTTATAATACAGATGTATGTATAGTACAAAAAAAAAAAATTAGGCCGGTTGGCGACTTTTTCGCTTTTCATCTATCTCGGACCCCGTCTTAATTTTTTTTTTACAAGGAATATTACGGAATATCTTATATTAAATCTTATAGAACTTTGAAATAAGTAATCTTCATTACAATACAATTTATTATATATTAAAAACAAAAATAACTTAATCAATTATCAAAAAAATGCATAGCTTATATTATAATATCTTTAAAGCACTATGACAGAACTAAGGATGAACTTGTGCTCGTATATAGACTTTAGCACTACAAAATCTCCCATTGTTGGCTGATTCCAATAAAATTGGCTACTACGGCCAAAATCGAACAGGCGAACATTATAATTTCAAGCTAAGATCTTACTGCGGAGATAAGAAACCATACGATTCTACTTTTTAACTTCTTCCATTATTTAAGTGGTTTTACTGTGTTTACGGTTAACTGGATTTAGTATTGAAATCTGCATTGGTAGTATAATTATATATTGGGACATTAACACACAGCACCATGTAGTTCCATGGTAAGCTACGACGCCTATGTTATGGATACCAGATAGTTGATACACTACACATAATTAACTTTAATTACATATGTACGTATTATAAATAAAACACTCATGACTGGAATACAAACATTCGTGCTCATTACACTAATGGATGCTCCCAGCGGGACTCGGACCCGCGACCGTTGGCACAGCAAGTACACAACAAACTGAGCCAAACGTGTTGTCAAATTATATTATATTTTTCTCTTGCAACTTTAGTTTTAGTAATCAATTTTGTCAGAATAATGGAGTTTGTGTCTAAAATTCAAATTGGAAAATTTTAATGAACATATATTTAGTTAAATCTATGGAAATAAATTTCTTTCCGCTTAAATTTTTCCACATCCGGAATTTTCGGGTCGAATTCGTTTTCCAAAATCAAGCACTTAAATGCACCCATTTTACTTGCAACATGTTTCTTGTGTGATATTTTCTCTTCCAAAACAATTACTATACTAACGTGTATTTCTGAAATAAGCTTCTTTATTCCGCATTCGGTAATCATATTAAGCAAACCGTGCGTGTATGCGAACATGCGACCAGCCTAAAAACTCACCCACTAATAACGATGCCATCAAAGCCGAAAACTAATGGGAATGATAATTTGCTGCTCTGTTTTTCCGTTTCATTTCCACAATGACCGTATATGTCATAATGAATATCTATACTTTCATCTTTATTCGTTAAGGAAGTTGTGTCGATTTCAATATTACCAGTATGCTGAAATATTAAAAAAATAATATTTATTATTTTTAACCGACTTCCAAAAAAAAGGAGGAGGTTCTCAATTCGACCGTATATATTACTTTTTTTATGTCTAACTATTACTCACATTGGTCTATACATAAAATGAAATTCTAACTGAGTCGAATCTGTACATTAAATATTTTTTGGAAAATCTTATTGAAATAGTCATTATTACCGATACAGAGGCCGAATCTATAGTTTTTAGAATTCATCAGTTAATTTTAACATGAATTAAATTAAGAGAATGGGCAGTTTTAAAAACTTTTTTTATATATAACTAGCGACTCACACTCGCTCCGCTCGGGTTCATCCCTGTTTACATTTTAACGTTTAGATTTCTCAGAGGTGAGATATTTTCCCACAGTAGAAGTATCGTATATGTTGACCCGGATAACCAGCTATCATCATGCGAAATTTCATCAAAATCTGTCCAGTGGTTTTCCCGTGATGCGTTCCCAGACAGATAGACAAACAAACAAAAATGCTAAAAACTATAGATTCGGCCTCTGCATCGTTAATAATGATTATTTCAACAAAATTTTACAAAAAAAATTTTATGTACAGATTCGACTTAAAATTTTATTATATGTATAGATTTAGTTTGTCACATAACACTCACGTAATATCTGCCGTCAAAAGAAGGCCGTAACCAACAATTTGGTCAAAAATGACTTATATGCAGATTCGGAATCAGCAAAAAAAAAAATTCTACTTGATAGTCTTACTCATAAACGTCTAAGTCTTATGAATCCGGAGATACCATAAGCATTTTTTTCGTAACTATATCAAAACTAGCAGTGATTTTGAAGTAGTAGGAAAACAAAACCTCAAATACCTAGAAATCAACTTTGACGAAGTTACGGCCTTCTTTCTTATGACGGCAGAATTATGTTGTGTAGCCTTTCCCGTATGCTAAATTTAGCACAGATTGAATTAGGTGCTGAGGAGGCAGTAAAAAACAACAATTTCTTTTAATAACTGTGAACTTTTTTATCAATAACTTTTTATATTTTAGATTTAATATTAGGAAATCTTTATATATCTTAGAAATATACGATCTTATCACGTTACACGTCTCGTAAATCACAATATAAAAGTAATAAGAAATAAATGGAAATCTAAAGTAAGGAAATGGACCAAGAGAAAGTAGATTTAAAAGTTTAAAGAGCTTTTTAAACTTACCCATTTAGAACCTGACGGTATAGGTTCTGAAGGCTTGCATACAACTCGCTGAGTGATAGCATCGCGGATGCAGCCTGGTGGTATATGCTTCATAAGAGCCCTCGGTAACCAAACTACTGTGCATGCATCGTAAGCGATCTCACCAGAATTCTCAATTACGAGAGATAACTGCTCAGTTTTTTGTAAGCCCACTTTGTATGGAATTCTGGATAAAACATAATTAAGAGGACTATCTTAATAAACTCTAAAGTCTACAATTTTCAAATAGCGTTTACTGCTAATTTTACAGATAACAAAATATTTGTTCCCATATATCAAGAAGGCATAACATTTTCTATCTCAATCATAGTAACAAACTTAACTTCACTGGAATCGCTGCTAAGATGCTACTGATTAAAAAGTTTTCAAATAGAAAACAAATATTTGGCACTAATATATCTCGTACGATTCCTAATCGTATTTTTTAATTATCTACTTGTAAATAATTATATTTAGTAACATATGTGCTAAGAAATTACAATAAAAAGGAATATGCTTGAAGGAAATTATCTCTTTGTAAACGTAATCTTAGTAATATTATAAATGTGAAAATTTAGATGTTTGGATGTTTGTTACTCAATCACACCAGAACGGCTGAACGGATCTTTATGAAATTTGGCATAGAGATAGATTATAGTTTTGAATAGCACAAAGGCTACTTTTATCCTAAAAAAATGTACGGTTCCCGTGGGATAGATGTATTTTTATTCTTCGCTAGTATATTATATTTTATGTCCCTGAAGTGACACATCAGGGTATCAGATACAGGGTACAAGTGTAGATTACAGGATAATACGAAATAACTCAAAATTTCTTTATACTACAAATACAAAAATAGTCTGTAAGAAATCTGTACGTACGAGAAAGAACTCGAGGGCTCTGCCTTCAATCGTGGTAAACAGTGACCGTACATTAACCTGCAGTTCGCAGCCCATACTGAGTGTTGCAATGAGATAATACTTCTATCACTCAGTACAATATCAGGAACTTCTCCCTTTGGTGTCTCTACAACTGCTGTGAAGTTGAATTTCAACAATTCATCGTAGTTACCTTTCTGTAAGAAAAAATATATTAAAAATCATTTTTATGTATGTCACAGAATTTTTTGAACTTTTAAAAGGTTTAGGCCATTTCAAATTTTCCGCCTCCATTGTTTCTTTTAATGCCACAAGACGAGTGGACTTTCTACAATTGGTATTGCTAATAACAAAATTTCGCCAGTTCTTTTAAGGTTTGAGGCTTCTCCTTTCCGAACTGGTAGTAGACTCATGAAGTTCAGTAGAAAATTATAATAATTTAATGCTGAATAAAATATTTAGAATTTGAAATTGTATAAAACCACATCTGAAAATAAAATGATATGACCTCCTGACCATAATGTCTACTTGAATATATCTAAATATAATATATATATATTTGCTTAGTTTTTGATCAACGATAACGTTTTAAGAATGTCCATAGTACATGCTTAATAGATAGGCAATTTATCAATTCACAACTGACTTGAGCCTCACTAACCGAAGCGAGCGGGCTTTGAAATCTACCCTTCCTTTTTAAGGCGCTGTGTTGATAGCAAAATTCAACGATCTGATATGAAATGGTTTATGCTCCCTTATAAGTTATCTATGTGCAGAGATAAATTGGGATAATAGTGAGTCGTCGTTGTCCTCCCAAAGTGAGTTCCCCTAGTCGTAGGTGGGCGGAGGAGGAGTGGGGGAGGAGGGGGGGGGGGGGCTTAGTTGCGCCCCGAAAACCAGTCGGCGGGTTACTCCAGCTACTTCTCTGATAGCAGAGTACAATGTGGGAGCAACTGCTTGGTTGTTGTGGTCTGCTTCGGCAGACCGGCCATTGGGGTATCATAGTTGAGTGCGTAAGCGATCCTGCGACGCCCCATTAAGACGGGGGAAGTTTTGTTGGGTTTTAGTGGGTAGTACCGAAACGACCGGCTCGAAAAGCCAGTAGACTTTTCGGGCCGGTGAGTCCCACATAACCATTTGTTTTTGTGCAGGTGGTGTGCGTAAATACATTTCCCAACATTAAAAAAAATAGTAGTTACTTTTTCTCATTTGTTTTACCCCTTGAATTAGGTTCTATCACAGCTCGGCGATAAAAGTATTTCCTATTATAAAAAGTCATATCAGTATTGGGCACTTTCTATGAGCATAACGATTTTTTGTTATATTTTTTATACTCTTCTGAAACATTTCAAATTTTGAAATTGCCAAGTCGTAATTTATGTCTCTAATATTAGATTTGAAAAATTTGGTTAAGAGTAATTTACTTACAATTGGTGTTAAGACGTTAGAAGTTTGACATTTTTTCATTGTCGTAGAAATGTCGTAGCTCTTTTTTTCTAATGTTGCTGCGGAATGTATCATTTGAACATGGATCCTTAATTCTGAAAAAAATGATTTATTGATGCTGATAACTAGTATCGAGTTAATTTTAAAATAACCTAAGTATTTTAAAAGAAAGCCTTTTATTAAGTTTCTATTACGTACAAGTGTATAGATAGATTGATTTATGCTACACTAGCGACTCACCCTCACTCCGCTCGGGTTCGTCACTAGTTACGTTTTAACGTTTAGTATAGATTTCTCAGAGATGAGATATTTTCCCGCAGTAAAAAGTGTCCTATATGTTGACCCGGATAACCACCTATCATTACGAACTCTCATAAAAATCTGTCTAGTGGTTTTCTCGTGATGCGTTCCCAGACAGACAGACCAAAATTCTAAAAACTATAGATTCGGCTTCTGTATCGATAATAATGACTATTTCAATAAGATTTAATGTTAAAAAAAATATTTAATGCACAGATTCTACTCAAAACTTTATTATAATATGTATGGATTATATTGAAATGTGTGACTAAATTAAATCATACTTACTTGATGTTACAAACTTCAGATTGTTCGGATAGCTGATAAACTTATGACATATTAAAAATTGAAAAAATGTTTGATTTGAACGATTCTGAAATCAAAATAAAATTATATAATTAAATAAAGATTTTATAAAAAAATATATAAAATTCACGTTACTTAATGTTCACGAAAAAAGTATGTTATGTCTTTCTTCATATAGGACTTAGTTTTATTATAGTGTTAAGGGTAAGAGCTCGTTATGAAAAATAATACATAGGTATACATTTATATGTATTTTATAATTTTAAATGTATATGCATATAATACTTTCTTAGATTTACGCGCATATTTGACATTTTAAAGTATCTTTTCGTTTTTTTTACGGATTTATTTTGATTTTTGGATCTCTCCCGTGACCATGATTGCTGTTAAGTATTCGAAACGTAGGGAACCAAAAATCTAAAGAAATCGGCAAAAATGTCCGAAAAGATAGTTTTATTTAAAATGAATGCCCCGAGAAGGACTCGAACCTGCGACCGCTGGCACAGCAAATAGGACTATAAACTGAGCCACACGTGTCGTCTAACTGATAGTCAAAGGAAAAGAAAATGTTTTTTTTTTTCGCGCATACATAGGTATGCACTATAATGTCCCCTGTGCAGTTGGCTAATCTTAGTGAGATTGGTCGCCATGGTCGAAATCGGTCAGGAGGATATTATTGTTATGAGTTTAGGGTTTATACCTGCAAAATCGGAAACTTTGTATATATTTCAATTGTGGTGACAGGAATACATTTGAGTATCAATACATGGTTACTTAAAGGTGCGCCAACGGCTAGATCTGTAAAAAGCATTGAAACTGTTACATAGTAGATATGTATTCGATATATGTAGCTTATATAAAATAATATGGTTATTTTAGACTTTTACAAGTACTCATACATGGTTTATTTTTAACAATAAGATTTAGTTATAATAAAGTATTTGTAGTAAACCTTCCAAATGCTATGAAGAACCAGAAATAAACTCATGATTAATTCATTAAATAATTATAACGACGACTATCTAAATATACTAACGACAAATAAATAAAAAATACATATGTAGTATATATAAAAAAAAATTACAAAAAAATACCCGTTTTCGCTTCTTTAAGTTTGTAATAACATTGTGTAATTTATTTAATAGAAATTATTGTATTTTTTATTCTCTTATAACTTTAAGTAAAATAATTTGATTTTATTACATACCATTACACCCTTTTTCATAAATGTGAGGCAAAGAAACAAGACTGAAACCAAATGAGAAGAATTTTTCTGGTTGGATCTTCCGCCACCATGTTTGGCCAGAAAGTAGACCAGAACCTGTGTATATGTACACTGCACCTAGTCCTTCATACGGTGCTCCAATAGCAAATTCTAAATAAAATAAAAAAATTAATATAGTATATATAGATAGTTTTAGATTTTTTTAAGTAAGTAATATTATAGAGACAGAGAGTGTTTGTTTGTTCCTAAGATTAGCGCGTTCAATCAAACAAACAAACAAACTCTTAAGCTTTGTAATAATAGTATAGATATATTATATTAGGCGGAGCATTAATATAATATATAGTCTATATATTCTATACTAACCGTTATACTGTACCTAGGGCAGAACCCGAGCGAAGCGAGGGTGAGTCGCTAGTTTGTACTAATATTATAAAGAGGTAAAGTTTGTGAGTTTGTGATGTTGTATGGAGTAATCTCTGGATCTATTGAACCGATTTAGATGAAATTTGGTAAGAAGATAGTTTGAGATCCTGGGAAGGACATAGGATACTTTTTATCCGGGAAATTATTATCTCTTAAGGGGGTGAAAATGGGGATGAAAGTTTGTATTGGGAAGCAAGCTAGGGACGAATCCGAGCGAAGCGAGGGTGAGTCGCTAGTATGAGATAACTTAGTTAAATATAAGAACAAAGGAAAAGGTATCAAAGTTGTTGTATCACTGTTCACGTATTGGATTATCTATACCTACTTTACTGTTTGTTTGTTTGGTTGAACGCGCTAATCTCAGAAACTACTGATCCGATTTGAAATATTCTTTTTGCATTTGATAGCCCGTTACCTGAGGAAGGCTATAGGCTATATATCATCCCGGAAAAGTGTACGGGCCCCGTGGGATAGATTTGTTTTTGTCTAGGGACGAACGCGAAGCGAGGGTGAGTCGCTAGTATATACATGCATACCATCGGTATTATTTTATTTAAAAAAATATGTATATTTTCCTTTTTTGTAGATATATTTTTCCTGTAGATATAGACTATGTCAAATGTTTGCTTTGACGTCTTCGAAATTAACATTATATTTTTGGATTATATGGATGTACGTATATATATATATATATATATATATATATATATATATATATATATATATATATATACGTATATTATAATCAAACGCCATAATTTGCAACCAATATTTGTTATGCTATAATAATTTTATCATTAAATAATACTATAGTGAATTTATATTCTGTTACCTGTAATTCGAATAATTACCTTCTTTGCTGTCTCCGTCTAAATCTCCCAAATTCGCGATAGCGCTACCAAAATGACCGCCATCTACTGTTCCTTTTATTATTCGCTAAAAATAGAACATATTATTTAGTTTTCCAATTATATTACAAAAATATTACAAACTTGCTCGTTTTTAACCCTGGCCCCGATATGCTAAGCGGGCCGGAGGTAAAAATCAGCTTATGTCAGTTTCCATGACGCAACCTTTATTATTGCCAAATTTCATCAAAATATGTACAGTGGTTTTACTGTTAACAGGTTACAAACAGACCGACAGAGTTTTTAAATAGCCAGTTAAAAAAGGAATAGAGTCTTTTGGCGTCATCTCTATCCTATATAATCAAGACATGTGTATCTATCTACCTTTGAAGCTAAAGCAGTTTAGTTTCCAATGTTATATTCTGTCTTTTTCCCTAATGTGGTGGATGTAAGAACTAAGAGAATTGTCGACAGATTTACTGTCGATGTTTTTTAAATCAAATACAAATTCACTTTTTAATCTATACATATAATAAAATTCTGAGTCGAATCTGTACATGAAATATTTTTTGGAAAATCTAACTGAAATAGTCATTATTATCAATACAGAGGCCAAATCTATAGTTTCAAGAATTTTTGTCTGTCTGTCTAGACAGACAGATTTTCTCGTGTTGCGTTCCCAGTGTCCAGATAGACGTCTGGAAACGCACGGGTGAGTCGCTAGTTTATTTTAAAGATATCAACATAGTATAGTAAAAAGTAGTTTACTTATAATCCGTCTCAGTTTGCGGGTCGTAAGCAATCAAATATTTAACATTAATGGAATTTTAATAGTTAGAATTATGGAAATGTGTAAATAAATAGGTAATTTCTGGGTTCAAAATTAACTTTTACCGTATTGACAGTTTTTAATAAAAGTAATTAATAAGTAACTCACATCAAGTAGTATTTCTGTTTTATTTACTGGAAGATATAAGTACACAGCTCCAGTATTGTATTGACCATTACTAGCGAACGTTGGAGCCCCCACCAATAAAGAAGTACGAGTATGCCCCAAGCGAGCTGCACAGAGTACTGCCCCATACATAGAGCCTACTTCACCATGGTCGAGCACATTGATGTATTTAACTTTTTCATCAAAAAAGAGGATCTAAAATATACAAGATGGATGTTAATTTTATTTAGGTAAAACTTTTGTTATGAATGTTCAAAAGTGACACACAAGCATGTAATGATAGACAGCCTGACTGAACAACCGAAGTCGTAGTTCTCTGATCTGAAACTGAACTTCAGTACCAGATTCAATCTTAGCGCCGCCCCTGGGCACTGTAAAAAATACCGCCCCATTATCGAAATTTTGCATAAAATGGATAAAGTTTCGATAAAGTTCAATTTCTTTTAATTATAATTTTTTTGGAAAATTCAAAAAATTGATTTATAAATGTTTTCAATTTTTCGAATGTGCTAGTATTTTTTTTAATTATTAATTTTTTGAAAAATGCAAAAAGCATTTTTGATAACATTTCGATAAAAAAATTTTCACTCTCTTAATTTAGCCGCCACTGAAAATTTGCCGCCCTGGGCACTAGCCCCGAGTGCCCCTAGTGTAAATCCAGCGCTGCTAAACTCCTAAGAGAAGTAAGGATGGTTGGACCTACGGCAGCTATATCACGCAAGACAAAGTAATTAAGAATATGTTAAATTAGTAATTAAAATATATCTGTCAAATAAAACTATCTTTTCCAGAGGACGATCTCTCCCATGACCATGTTTGCTGTTAAGTAATTGAAACTAAAATCGAAAAAATCAAAATAAAACCAAAAAAATAGTTTTATATAAAAAATCATATATTCGGTTAAATCTAAGGTAGCTATTATATATATTTTTATATACCTCCCCTTCTCCATGCTCGCCGTAAGTTGTACTGACGGCGTATGTTACTTCTGTATTTGTTAAAAAGTTCCCACTTACTATACTGTAGCCTGAAATTAGCACATTATTAGGTAATGTTATTTGCATTTTTGTACATACATATATTAACTTAGTGTAGCTAAACCGTCAGATGTCTAAATTCAAATAAACTTGTACGTGATCTTTGAGTTTATACAAAAAACCTACAAAAGAAAGCATCTCAAGTATTACCGGAACTATCCGGGCAACTTTTTTTTTCTAGAAATTATTATTTGGACTATTAATAATATTGCATACACATTGAGGTATGCACTTCCGCTTCCGCTGTTTATATGTATATCTATCCTTGTCTCTCCGTCTGTCACTTTCTTTACTCTACCGGATATTCTTAGCATAATATAGATACATACATTCCTACTTATTTAAATATACAATATATACTTAACGATGACTTAATATCTAACTACTTCGTACTTACCTAAATTTATAATGTCAGTTGTATTGACCAGTGTTGGGCTTATGTCGTCATTGTAAAAAATTTCTACCCCACCTGTGAAAATAAAAAAGTCATATAAAATTTTAATACATATAATCAAAGTTGTGATTTTTTTCTCCTTTTTTACCGGTCATTCTATATATAACGTGCCTTCTCCATTCTACGCGACATTGGCGAAGTAAGTTGTGCCTAAAGGCACTCCTACAAGCCACGAAAACTAGATAGTTAAAATGAATTGTAAATAATGTTCTTTTAAGTGATTTCGGCCATGGCGGCCAATCTCTTTGAGACTAGCCAACCGCGCTATATATATATACATATATATATGTATATATATATGTATATATATATATATATATAAAGACGTTGCAATAAGAGGTCAAACTCCCGCAACTTATGACATTTGCCAAACGTACAGAAATATGCGTAGGCAGCTTAAATTATTTATCATACGTACTATTTTTATCCTTCACAACAGCTGGACCACCGACCAGAACTCTGCCATGGGGGTCCACTTCTATGCTCCATCCATAGCTGTTCATGCCCCCATCTATGAAGAAGAAAGTTATTTTCCAACAAAATTAATTATTATTGTTCACGAGTGGTGAGGAAAAATATGAAAATTTAATCTTATACAATCAAAAATAAGATCGTTCGTTCGTTATACAAAATCATGCTCTACACTAACAAGTAGCCGATATTAAAGCTTCCACAATTTGTGGCAATGAGCTCTTATATATACAGTGTGTTTAAAGTTACAAGTATTTATAGATACTAAACAACATAAGCGGTTAATTTGGCCTGATTATATATTACTAGCAGATCCCGCGGCTTCGCTCGCGTTCAATCTAAAAATAAAAATCTTTGGCTTTATCTTATATAGCGATTCACCTTCGCTTCGCTCGGGTTCATCCTTATGTATTTATATAGTTAGAATATATAGCTTTACAATAATTTATGGAAGTCTGCCCGATATTTTGACATTTATGATTACTGCTCCCCTCCCTTGGGTAGTGGCATAATGATATATAGCCTTCCACAATAAACGGGCTATGTAATGCAAAAAAAAAAACACAAATCGGATAAATAGTTCCTGGGATTAGCGCGTTCAACCAATTAGTACATATATAATAGTAAACATTAGCTAAATATATGTATATTTGATTTATAATATTTTTTATTAGAATTAGCCTTTTAGTAACTCTTTTGCACTTGTGGTGCATAATATTATTTATTTTACATATGGCTTATATTAAAAAAAATGTACGTACTTGATCGTTTGTCTGCGTTAGCTAAATCAGGGAGTTTCTTTACAATTGCTTTATCATCCTGACGTGAAAGCTTAAAACATGTTCCCACTGTAACTGGTACTCCTGAAAAATGAAATTGACCATGGTATATTTTTTTCTTCATTTATTTGCGACTCAGTGCAGTGGTAGCTCAGAGGTAATGCGCGCGCTTGAGAAATCGAGTGAAGCGGGTTCAAATCCTGGATCTTAAATTTCTGATATTTTCATGTGCGAATCATTTCCAACATGATTTACACTTCTCTTACGGTGAAGGAAAACATCGTTGGGAAACCTGCATGTCTGAGAGAACCTAGCAAGTTTTCAAAAGACATGTGAAGACCGCTAACCCGCACTTGGCTTGCGTTGTGGAATGTGGTCCGACTCCCCTTGTATTGAAGGGAGACCCGCGCCCAGCAGTGGAACGTAAAAAGGGGCTGAATACATATTATGTGACTACCATTAATTTGGTTTTTGAGTATTGAATTGTTAATATTATATTATAACTTACGGTACGGTTGAGAAACGGTTCGTGGGGCACATATCTGAAAGAATAATGCTTAATTATTTAAAGAAGGCTAATCTCTAGCTTTTAAAAAACTGTTAAAAATCATTATTTAGATCACCTCTCCAATTGAGAAGTCTACATTGTGCAAGCTTTATATTAATTATTTAAATTTAAATATATATTAGTATAATTTATAGATATATGTATAATATATATATATATATATATATATATATATATATATATATATATATATATATATATATATATATATATATATGTGTGTGTGTGTGTAGTATTTCTAAGTATTAGGTTGTGTTGTGGTATATATTGTATATAATTTTTACACCACCCACCCTGAATAATCTTCCATATTTCCTTACCCAAAGGTTGTCTGGAAGAAATCGCTAATTAGCGATAAGACCGCCTTTTGTACACACTTTTGTTTTTCTTTTGATTTTTTTTGTTAACTCTATTTACTTTATGATTGTGGTGTACAATATAGTATAAATAAATAAATAAATAAGGCTTGCCACCCGCCTATACTGACTGACTATTTATAAAATGTGTGTAAATTGTAAATGTATGTAAAGTGCTAATTAAAGTACAAGTATATGGAAAACATCATGTAACCTGTTGCTGCCTAAAAGAAATATAATACACCAACAAATGAAGTGACATCTTTTTATATTCAACTAAATTTTTACTTACATGTTTTAGCCGCATGGTGAGTTGATATTCCAAAATGTAATATTAATGAAATAATATAATAATTAAAAAGAATTTTTAATCGACTTTCGACTTTCAAATGAACTCTGTTAAAAACTACACTTTTTCACAAGCCATCAGATTGTTTTTAAGGTTTGCTAAGCGATATCTTCTGAGTTATGAACAGATTTTCGTAATGAAGATGGTTCCATATTAATTTAAAAAAACGTATAAAGTGATTTTAAAACTCTGTTTTGGTACCTTATTTTATAGCGCGCTTTAATATTGTATGCAAAATATATTTGTACAATTTAAGCAAAAAATATTATATGCATTACCTTGACCTTTATGTAAAGGTTAAGTATGACTAACAGGAAACAAATAGTTTTAATACAAAATTGATGTTACATACCACTAAAAATGTAGGACCAGCTTTTATAGATGCTCCCATCCAATAGTCAGTTTTGTCATTGTTTACTGAAATAAACATATGAAACTGTTGTTAAATAAATAAATAAATATTGTTAATGTCCTTCGTTATGCACAGTCAGAGCCCTTTGGCTGTTACTAACAGAAACCTACCTGTTATTCCAAAACATACATACTCTGTGTATTAAATTTCTTACAAATCTATTCAGCCTTTGCAGCGTGAATGAGCAACAAACATACACAGTCTACTAACCCATAGAACCGTCTAACGAAGGGGCCTAAACTGGACAATCGTGTGGGGACGGGCGGAGGGAAACGCTGGTGAAGCGCCCATGATTGCCATACGTAGTTTTGTTAAATGACTTTAGGGTTACAAACAAACTTTTCATCCAACATAATTTTTATATTTATTTTTACCTAACTGTCACAAAAAGAGGGTTTTATTGAACCATGCAGTTGAGTATGATGAATTTTAATATTATGTTATAATTGGTTTCGTCGTAACTGTGACATTAAAAATGGGGTTTTTAGTGAGAAAATTGTTTAGTTACTTACATCGTGGTATAGAAATATCAATTTTTTTAACTATATCTGAAATTATGTTATAACTATATATGTGTCCAATATTGTCTGCTGCTGGTGCACTTATAAATAATCTGAAAACAAAAAAATAATTTATAAAACAAAAATGTTTAAGTTTCGAGTTTATAAATCCCGCAAGAAGTTGAGCTAAGATATTCAATAAAATCTCTGCTAGACAATTCTATCAATAGGTATATGGGGCATCTTTTAAATACACTAAATTTCACTAAATTTATGTGATCACGATTTAAAATAAAAACGAGTTGTATTCGCACACGAAAGGTTCCGTACCATCGTACATGTACTTTTTATTAATATGACTTTTACTCTATGCATGTACTATGTAGAATATAAACTTCGATGATCGATTAAAAATGTTTCTTGTATGTTATTTTTTTATTTTTATTATTTGTTGTTATAGCGGCAATAGAAATACACACTCTGTAAAAATTTCAACTATTTACCTATTTCGATTCATGAGATATAGCCCTCTGACAGACGTTCGGGTACGGAACCCTGACAAAAACATACTCGTATACATAGAAATATTTTAACGGTTTTTTTTTTACTTCTAGCAGTATTGAATAAAAAAAATTACAACCATGAATAGACTACGCAAGTGAAACCACAGACAAAACCTTGTATATAAATAAAATAAAAATGAAGATTTACGCGAATATTTGACATTTCAAAATAAAACTATCTTTTCGGATTATTTCGCGAATTTATTATGATTTTTGGTTCCCCCATGACCATGATTGCTGTAAAGCAATCGAAACGTCGGGAACCAAAAATCATAATAAATTCGCGAAATAATCCGAAAAGATAGTTTTATTTTGAAATAAAAATGAAGATTTGTTAACTTACTGTTTGTCAAAATACGCGATGCTGTATCCGTAAAATGAATTGTCATTTAGAGGTATTTGTGGTTCTATAATGTTCATATATTCCTTAATATAGACGGCCATGACTGCTGATAAACAAGTCTGCAGATATATGAAGTGTATTATTCCTAAAAGTTTTCATTTTGTTAAAAATATTTAAGGAAACATATGGTTTTTCAAAAAAAAAAAAAAAGAAACTTTTTCGCAGCGTGGCAGATACCACAGTTATATTAAAACAAATCAAAATATAAATATAATATTTTTATAAAATTATTAGTACCTAATATAGGACTGAGCTGAGGATACCAGCAATAAAACCACCACACCACAATCAGCTTAATACGTTTATTAATTTTTCAATACTTTATTACTTCTTTGGAGTTTGCATCCTTCTTTAAAACTAAAACTTTCTCATTCAACATGGTCGAATACACTCATGTCCCTTTCACTCATTTTTTCTTTCATTCACACTTCACGCATTAGTCATAATAGTTTTATTTTATTTTTGAACATTCATCCCACAGTAATAAATATTCATTTTCATTAGTAATAAATATTATAAATAAAATTATTAATAATAAATACATATTTTTGTAAATAATAATTATTAATAAAATATAAATTATATATTTTTTTAATTATTAATAATAATAATATATAAATAATAAATTTGAATCTCACTTCCGCGACACTCACTTCTGTGACATTCACTTTCACGACACTCATTTTTCCAATGTATTGACTTACCCCTCAGTCACGCCTATATAAGTTTTACTTGAAAAAATAAATAAAATCGAAGACATTTATAAATTATGTTCTACAGTTTGTTAGAAATGGTTTATTTTTATTCTAACTTTTTTAAATTAATTAATTATTAAAGAAAAACATAGTTTATACACCTAGTAAATTGTTTAGTTGGACTATCTGAGACCATCATCTGGTTATATTAAAATATCTAAACGTAAAACACCTTTTTTATGAGTCATACACTTTAAAATCTAAAACGTTGCAAGTTCACTTGTATAAAATTAAATCACAACATAACTTTACAATGATTTATATAGTTTTAATCCTTTAACTTATTCAAGTAGAAAATGAAACATTAATAAAATCCATTCAAAAATTATAATATCACATATATCACTTACTCATATTTGCTGTATAACTTTCACAAACTTTTACGTTATTTTTATTGATTTATTTATTTTATACGACTTAAGCTATTTTTTTCGTTTACTAAATACATAGTTATTATACAAAATTAAATAAATATAATTTAGTATATAATGAACATTTTCTAAAACCTCTTGTTTCAACCAACGTACATCCGTCTCTATACTGCACTTTCCGATAAATAGGTATGTAATAACTTATTATTAGCTTAATGCCATATACAAAAGATTCTTCCTGACTTTGCTCCCTAATTTTTAGTTTTCTATGATACAGTTTTAAAAATATTTTTAAAACTGTATCTTAGAAAACTAAATAATATTTATATATATTATTTGTTTAACTTGCTAATTGCTAACCACTAGATTATTATATTTGGCTTCAGATCTAGAGGCCCTAAGTTCGACTCCAGCTCGGGACAAGTATGGTTAATGGCTTTTTTGGTAAGTAATTCTCAATAGCTCGGAAATGGAAAGTTAGCACTGTTACTCTTCTGTGCCTGTAAGAACACTTATATCTCTCCTGCGCCTAATAGATAGACGTTCTTATCTAATTGTTCCATTGGACTTAGAGACCGAAAAGAACAGAGAATGCACTTGTATTGTTGCGAGCACCGGTGATAGGACTCTGTCAAGCCTGAGGAGTCCGACCACCCCCTTATCTATTTCTGCCGCCAAGCAACAATGATTGCATTGTTGTGTTCCGGTTTGAAGGATAAGGTAGCCAGCGCAATTACAGGCAAGAGCCATATCATTATTAGTCCTCACAGTGACAACGCACCTGCGGCTCTGTATTTTTGCTACCTAAAACCTAAGTGCATGAACTGTAGATGTTATGGGCGACAGGTACTGCTTTCTATCAGGTGGCCTGTCTGCTCGTTTGTCACTGAATCTTATAAAAAAATAAATAAAAAAAAGAGCACTTGTGTACATACTACGAAAAAAGAGTAGCTTAATCATGATCTTCCATATCACGACAATTCATGTTAGAAATAATCAACAGCATTTCAATATCTTGTCTTACATATAATAAAGCAGTAACAAAGCGAAATCTGTACATAAATATTTTTTAAGCACAATAACTGTTACGTTTTATGTACCGTGTATCTAAAAGCCATTTTTTTTTATTTTTTGTCTGTTTATCTGTCTATCTGCTAGTTTTGCACGAAATTTTGTATAGCAATAACTCATTACTTGTGTCATTATTTTGCATGTTATTTATTACAGGAAAACCTTTCATTCCCTTGAGTAAACACAACAACCGGTTCGACCGATTTGTCCTTCATGTGTCCGTAGCAGGGTTAGCAGCAAGAAAACTAGCAATTTAGTGGCTATAAAATTTCTTATTTTCATGGTCTGCTCTCTGTTTCTTCGGTTCGACTAGTGGTTTAGAACCATGTAATATATTTTGATACGGTTTTCAATAATGGAAAGAGCGGTAAACGAGGAAGGTTTGTATACATTTGACGACATGTTTGGCTCAGTAATCAGTTTGTACTTACTTGCTGTGCCAGCGGTCGCGGGTTTGAGTCCCGCTCTAGGCGTTCATTTGTGTGATGAGCACGAATGTTTGTACTCCAGTCATGGGTATTTATATTTATAATATGTATGTATGTATGTATGTATTTAAAAATTTATATATAGTAGTGTATCAAATATCTGGTATCCATAACACAAGCCTCGTAGCTTACCATGGAACTAGATGGTGCTGTGTGTTAATATTCCAACATATTTATACATGATTTGTTAATATTTTGTACAAAATAGCTGAACTATGACGGTGTTTTGTTAAAAAACACTGTTATCTTACGCTTACACGGCTAACGCTGGTTAAGAGATGTATCAAAATATGTATTAGAAAATTGTTGGTTTTAAAAAGGCCTACAGAAAAGTCTGCGACTCAAAAATACTATTTTAATCTATTTAAATCGCACCCGAGCGAAGCTAGTGTAAGTCGCTAGTTGTTAAGAAAGTGTACAAAATTATATACGTTATAATTTTAGTTATAAATCTGAAAAATTATATTTTGAGAATATAGGATGATTATAGTACCTCAATAGAAATAACGTGACGCAAGTATAAATCGAGCTAGAAATACTAGTGAGACTGCAGAGTGTTTGTTTGTCTTTCTCTAACGCAATAACAGAATGTCATTTTTATATCCAGAGGATCCAGTGGCAGGTACTATGTAGTTTATTTGTCATCCACGATAGAGATAGCATGTTTATAATCAAACAAATGAAAGGGATAGATATATTTACCAAAAGCTAGTATGGAACTAATTCAACTATTTTATTTGTCATCCATGATATGTAGGGACAAAATAATGATCTCATTATCCTCACTCCTCGGTACATGATGACTACTAGACTGACGTAAAATCGGACTATTAATATATGCAAAAGTTTTTATGTATATATGTTTGTTTATATTATGTGTATGTATTCAGCCCTTTTTAATGTCCCACTGCTGGGCACGGGCCTCCCTTCAATACGAGGGGGATCAGGCCATAGTCCACCACGCTGGCCAAGTGCGGATTGGTGGACTTCACATGTCGTTCAAAAATTTCCTAGGGTCTCTCAGACATGCAGGTTTCCTCACGATGTTTTCCTTCACCGTAAGGCAAGTGGTAATCATGTTAGAAATGATTCGCACATGAAAATATCAGAGGTGCGAGACTCGGGATATTATGTGTATAAGTTTCCAACTCCTTCACGTTGAAATAGCTGGACGACTTGTATGAAAGTTAGAACTATATTACGTGTTAGTAATTAGATAATAATTAGATGACCCAAGCGAAGTACGGGTAAGTCACTAGTTAAATAATAAGATATACGAGTATATGTAGCCTTTACAGTACTTAATTAATGTTTTAATTAAAATTTAAATTTAGTTAGAAATGTAAATTCGAATTTTAATAAGATTTTAATTCGAAATAAAACATAAGTACAATAAATCTCTTCTATCTTTCAGTGAAAGTCCCATTGCAATCGGTTAAACTGCACCAAATATTGCCCAACATACAGAAAGACAGACAGGCAAAATTTTAAAAATGGTTGGTAAGGTGCTGGTATCATATACGTAGCTCTATGTAATAGCGAAAACATAAAAATTTTAAAATCACAGACAGACACTTCAATATTATTTATATGTATAGATAAATAGTTCAGAAATTGTTTCTTGATATATAGCTTTACTTTATGGTTTTACTTAGTCATAATATATATAATGTACATAAATGAGCAAGCTGTGGTCTTCTTTAATTGAAAGAGCACAGATACTGTAAAACATAGTTACCTTTTTGTATCTATTAATGTAATGTGTATATCTTATGTTAGGGATAATAAGTAAAATAAAAAATATTGATATTTATAGGCGACACCTTCAATTGTGACAATATAGAATGTTATATTTTTTTCAAATCATCAGTTTCGATTACCTGTAGTGTAATTTGTTTCAAAAATCTAATAACGCAATTTTAGTCTTTATCAAAATCTGTCTCGTGATACCTTTAAGCATTTAACGTATATTCTTTACTAGCGTCTCAGCCTTGCTTTGCTCGGGTTCGCTTCTAGAAAAACAAATACACATCTATGCCACGGGAATCTTCCTTTTTCTGGGATGAAATATTACCTAGTGCTATTACAGACTATAATCTATGTCTGTGCCAAATTTCATCCAGATCCATTCAGCCGTTCTGGCGTTATTGAGTAACAAACATCCATCCAAACATCTAAACGTTGATATTTATAATATTAGTGCGATATTTTTACTCGTATAATATATAAAATTTGACATCCACGCCTTAGACCAATAAATAACAACGGTTACCATGGTAACAAACGTTCACTTCGCCCGTAACGATACACTTTTCGTAACGCATTCACCAGCTTACTCCCCAAGTCAAGCGTGAGTAAAGAAGTTTTGCTTCAAAAAGTATTTATTGGTAGATCCACACCCTCTTGAATAATTCATACCATGTATTATTTTAATTGGCTACTTATTGTTCTTATTTGATGGCCATATTAGTACGGAATTTTGCCGCTTAGGAAGGACAACGAACCAAAGATATATAATGTATATGTATGTATATGTATTTATTTACTTTATTTCGGGGACAGTCGGGTAAAATAGTAGTGACTACGTGACTACGAATAAATATTTATTTCAATCAACAATTTTATCAAATTAATACAATATTTATCTGTAAAGATAGCTATAGTTTGTTTAATATTTTACCTTAAAGTTATAATAGTAATCTATATTAATAATTTAATTTTTGTGGTTAGACCTATTATAGTAATAGCAACACTAAGGAATATTATATTATTAATTATAAAAGTTAAAAAAAATGTAATGTACCTACATAATAATATAAGCTAAAATTAAATAAATAATATTTAATTATAATACTTATTACATATATATATATATATATATATATATATATATATATATATATATATATATATGTTAAGAATTAAAATCAAAATAAAAAATAAAAAAAACAGATAATGTAAGGTACTCTGGTATCATTTTTGAATTTTTAAAATCATTTTTGTAAATTGTGGGTAGGAACTGTTTGTAACAAGTATATAACGCCTTTGAGATGTCTAACACCTTAATCTCTCCCGCGACCATGATTGCTGTAAAGCAATCGAAACGTCGTGAACCAAAAATCTATCGACCGAAAATAAATCCCCGAAATAAGTAATCCGAAAAGATAGTTTAATTTAAAATGTCAAATATTCGCGTAAATCTAAGAAAGTATTACGTTACGAAGTTAATAATATTTATTAATTTAATACAAAGTTATTAAAACTTGTTTACAATTATAAACTAATTTATACTTAAGAAGAATCTGTACATAAAATATTTTTTGGAAAAGCTTATAGAAATAGACATTATGATTGATACAGAGGCCGAATCTTTTAGAATTTTTGTCTGTCTATCTGTCTGTTACCGCATCACGGAAAAATCACTAAAGGGATTTTGTTAAAATTTGGTATGATGATACCTGATTATCCGGGTCAACATATAGGATACTTTTTACTGCGGGAAAATATCTCATCTCTGATAAATCTATACTAAACGTTAAAACGTAAGTAGGGACAAACCCGAGCGGAGCGAGGCTGAGTCGCTAGTAAATATAATATATAAGATAGGCAGTAAATAGTAGGTAAAATATTTGCTTCTATTTACGGGCGGGTGAGATAAAAAGCCGCAGTATAAATTGTAAAGTGGCGTGGAAGAGTTGTGTTTAGTGATTGTGAATAAAATAAAACATTTAAATAAAGCTACAGATTACAAAACAAGCAGAAGATATTCCATACTTCAATAAATCTTAATTAATATCCTTAAATAGATGATGTCACTAATACAGTTAATTTTAAAATATACTTTTCGTAAATGACTATGACATAATGCTATATTTTAAAGATTTATTTAGTCATGTTACAGAATTAAGCCAGTGGGGACTATTGATATGACTTTAATCATGTGTAAGTTGCAACATTTTATTATTTTATCTATTTTAATTGTTTTTTTTTATTTTATTAAGTTTACATTTATATTTATTTATTTTAGGTTTGTATATATTTATTTTCGCTATATTATTATTTAACTAATATGAAATTATATTTTTTGGTTATAATTATTTTATAGTGTAGAATTTGATTATGCTTTTACGAGTACAACTGCATAAACAGTGCAGTTGACGACACGTTTTGCTTACTTGTTGTGCCAGCGGTCGCGGGTTTGAGTCTAGCTGGGGACATTCATTTGTGTGATGAGCACGAATATTAATTTGTACTCCAGTCATAGGTGTTTATAATTGTAATATGTATGTATTTAAAGTTATACATGTGTAGTGTATCAACTATCTGGTATCCATAACACAGGCCTCGTAGCTTACCATGGAATTAGATGGTGCTGTGTGTTAATGTCCCAACATATTTCTAATGCAGGAAAGTATAATATATGAGAACTAAATACGAACTACAAATATAAATAGTGAATGTACAATTCGTTTTTTTAAACACTTATACTAAAGGCACAGTAAATAGTATTAACTTATTATTATTTTCAGGGTTTTTTTATGAAATTAATTCTATTACATTTTTACATTTCTAACTAGCAAAATTTCGAAATCGTAAATAATATAGAATCATTATCAACATGATTACCACTTGCCTTACGGTGAAGGAAAACATCGTGAGGAAACCTGCATGTCTGAGAGAACCTAACAAGTTTTCGAAAGATATGTGTCTGCCAACTCGCACTTGACTAGCGCTGTGGACTATGGCTTGATCCTCCTCGAATTGAGGGAGGCCCATGGTTAGCAGTGGGACGTTAAAAAGGGCTGAATACATACAACACAATCAGCGACAAAAAATGTCCTCACCGAATAAGCGTTCATTTGAACATCTGGGCGCGCTTTTAATTTTTAACCTTTTTGTGAAAACAACTTTAAGCTTTGCACTTAAGGTTCGATTTACATTGCTGTATATTTATTTCAATTAGAATAATTTTACCTAAACACAATTGGTGACAGTTTTGTGAGCACTTTTGCATGGGATTGTCTCTAGTACTTTTTTAATCGATGAATACAATACATACATTTAGGTTTAGGTTTAAAGAACTTTATTATCAACAAAGACATATTGTCACTTATGTGATAACATTAACTAAAGTGGTTACATAAAATTCATCGTCGTTGCCATTATATGTACTATTATTATAATGTAGGTAGGTATACTTAAATACTTTACAAGCGAAAACAAAACAAAAAGCCAATACAATTATGTTCAATTCTGTCCCACCTCATACATTCAAATCAATTTTTATGATATGTAAAATTAGTTTAGAGTTTAGTTAGATAATTAGTTAGATAATTGTTTTTTAAATGCATGAAATGAGTTAATATTTTTTATATGTGAGGGTATACTATTATACAGCCGCGCTCCGTTGACTGTTATCATTGTTTAGCCGTGTGACGTGCGATGTTTTGGTATGATGAGGTAGCTAGCCCGTCGACTAGACGCTCGGAAACTTGTTTTTGTTTAGTGAAGGAAAGATTAGTATGGATAGTCTTTAACTTTATAGAGATTTAGGCGTTTACTTTATAGAGATTACATCTTAAAAACAATAATAAATTATAGAATTCTAAATATGTTACAGGGGTAATACAAACGTTTTCTTTCCACTTGTGTATGTCAACGGTGTTAGCTGCATACGACAGTCAATCTATGAGAATAATCAATGCGCCTGAGACATTGAATAATAAGTCAAATTTTGGATTCAGCATCACTTATTTTAATAAACAGTAAGTATGTAATATAAAAATTATAAGCTTATATTTTATATATACATGTCATCTATACTAATATTATGAAGATAGTTTATAGAGGTAGTACTATAGAGAGAGTAGAGATTGTTTTTTCCTTTGTTTGTTTGTTTGTTTATGTGATTGTTTGTTTGAGCGCACTAATCTCAGGAACTACTAATCCGATTTGAAAATTTTTATTTGGCATTAGATAGCCTGTTTATTGAGAAAAGCTAGAGACTATATATAATATTATAGTCTATCTATTCCGTACTAACGAGCTGAACTGAGCGAAGCGAGGGTGATTCGCTAGTATAAAACAAAATGAAAAGCGCCGCTGAGCTTTCATGAGTTCTTCTTGGTTCTGAACCTATTTTTAAGAGTTTATATTTTAGTAAGCATTATTTATTTGAAATATATTATTATGGAACCCTTTTTTATTATCAAACCGGCTTCATGTTATTATAATAGTAATTTTGGTAATCTAGTGCTTAAAATGTGTTATTAATTATGAATCGAAAAGTCAGATTGATGAGTCTATTACATATCTAATATATTTAAACGAGCAATTCTTGTATCTTTATTTATTTATTTATATACACCGGCGATTTCGGAAACAGTTCTAACGATTTCGCTGAATTTGGTACCTATGTGGGGGTTTTCGGGGGCGAAAAATTGATCTAGATTAGTCTTATGTCTGGGAAAGCGCGAGTTTTTGAGTTTTTATGCAGTTTTTATACGCATTATTCCACACAGGATGTGGTCGATAATTTTTACATTCAGGCATAAGCATCGTGATCAAGCAACCAATGTCCAAGATTAATAATCACAGCGGTCTGACTTCATATCTCGATCGGATACAAAGTTTTTACTTTTGTTTTTTTTTGTATTTATTCATGTTTTTAGTTTTTTTTAATCAAAAAAATACGATATAACAAAAAAGAACTCCAAGCGAAGCTCGGGCGTCCAGGTACTTTGACTTTAAGCTGAACTCTTACGTATATGTTTTGAACTTTGAATGAGATAATGCTGATATCATTATACCTATACAGATAAATAAAATTGAAGTGTCTGTTTGTAATGTCAAAATAACAGCTTTATACTAAATGCATATGGAATTATATAGGGTACTTATAAGAAAAACACAATTTTTAAAAATATGTCTGTCTGTCTGTCTGTTTGTTCCGGCTAATCTCCGAAACGGCTGGACCAATTTTAACGGGACTTTTACTGGCACATAGTTATTATAAGGAGTAACTTAGGCTACTTTTATTTTACAAAAAGAATTAGGGTTTCGCTCAAAAAAAATTAAATTTACTTATCTATATATCTATACTTATAATAAAACGGTGGAGGTCCAATGTCTGTACATAGAAAAAAAATGCTAAAAACCGAGTCAGGGGGATGTTAGAAGAGAAATAGAACAAAGCCAGATTTTTTTCAATTATTTTGTTTCTGTTGTCTGTTTGTACGACCTAATCTCCGAAACTGTTAGACTGATTTAAATAAAATTTTGCATGGTGGTACTTTATATCCCCGGTCCACATTTTAGATACTTTTTATCCTGAAAAATTAAACTATTCCCGTAGGATAGTTAAAAAACTATAATAACTTATACAGCTTAGTACACAAAAACCACTGATTGGATTTTAATGAAAACTTACAATAATATAGTTCATACATCAGAATAGCAAATAGGCTACTTTTTATCCCGGAAAAATGTACTGTTTCCGTAAGGTAGATTCGTTTTTGTTCGCCTAGAGGCGAGAATAAGAAATTTTATTGGAATTTGGATGAGAATTTTCTATAGGATCAACCCAATTTTTTTTTAATTAAAAAAGTATGATAGAAGTTTTTTTTACAAATGACGAGGATCGTTTAACATACACAAAACACAATCGTATTGAAGTCATCCTTCTTTTTGATATCGGTTAATTTTTTTTAATGTAGGTATAATTTTGTTATTCCAGACTCTTCATAAGTGCACCAACAGCGGACAACATAGGAAAAATATTTAGTTACGATGTTATCAAAAAGTCAATTAATGAAATTGGATTCAAACTCGAACGAGGTAAATAGGTTTTTACAATGATATCATAATTTATGTATAAACATAATATACAGTAAATTAATCATTGTTCTCATAATCATATAATAATATGTTAGTTGTTATTTAATTTCTATACGAAATTGTTTGGCTTTTGGCTTTTCTATGTAAACTAGGTTTTGCTTACACCTCATTTGTTGAGTTATTTTAAATACAATTCTTTTATTAATGGTTTCAAAGCGTGCCAGTTGAGCACAAATTACTTCGCCAATGTCACGTAGAATTTAGTTTTTTTTTTTACAAAGATGTCTTTATTGGCCAACTTTCAACTGTAACAAATGTCAAAAGCAAATGATCTGATGAAGAAAAAAAATCTTCTCTTTTATTGTATGGCATATTTATTAACTAGCAGCAAAAGAAGTTTGTATTTCATAGTATTTATTATATTAAGAAGAGCAAAGTGAATTTTGGAGATTTAAAAAAAAACAATTCTGATATAAACTAATAAAAATTAAATTACAAATTAAAAAAAAAACTCCAACACAATTAACCTAACTAACCTATCCATTGAGGTTATTTCAATGAGCTTAAACACGATTTCTGCAGTATTTAAGTAAAGAGATGAGTATCATGTAGATTCCAAGTGACGTTGCGGAATCTGGATATGGACCAAATCGTTGTAATGTCATTGAATTAATAGGATACCAAGTATCGAATAGGTTAGATCTGTGGAAGTTGTTGATATCTTTTTGCCGTCTAGAAAAGTACTGATAGCTTGAAAATGACTGAACGGATTTTCTTAATTTATAACTAAGAACACTCTCGATCTAGTCACAGTTCATCAGTTAGTCACATTTAGTCAGTCACACTTAGCCAGTCAGTCACATGAAAAAAAAAGAAATTAAAATCGGTTTATCCGTTTAGGCACTACCAATGCCACGGACAAACACACAGATACACACGTTAAACTTACAACACCCCTTTTTTTGCGTCGGTGGTTAAAAATACCAGTCAAGAACTATCGGAAACGTGTTTTCTTGATTAACCTAACCATGTCAAGCTTTCGGTCCAGTAGTTTTAAAGAAAAATACAGAAAGAAAGAGACGCAAGATCCTATAACTAATCTCTATCATTAGATTAAAGGAAATGAGTAAATTTATTTGACTGTTTCAAAACTGTTGTATAGGTATAAGTAATATGTTAACCCCTCCTGGATAATTTCTAAGAAATCAATTGTTAACTGATACGCCGGCGTGTACGCGTTCCGCAAGGGGTTAAGACATCTACTAGCAAAATGATACCGGAAGCAAGCAAAGGCTATTCTAAGTGAATGTAGAATAATTTATAATGATTTATTTTAATGATATTTATTATTTCTTTCAAAGTGTTAAAAAGACTTATATCTTTTCTAGAATCACCTTCTAATTATACAAATGATTATTGGCTGGGAGCATATCTCACGAGTGGATCTAAGTATGTCGTGGTAAGTACATTTTACAAATCAGTTATAACTGTAGATATAGTAGTATAAACCTATATTTATATAGTCTCATTTGGTTGTTCAGGCTACAAATAATGAAACTATAAGTTCGATTCTTGGGCATAGCTAAAGGAGTTATAGGGATTCCCCTTTTTATTAGTTGGGTAAATAATGGTATTACAAATCTGTTTCGAAGAGCACGTAAAGTCATATACATGATATATGTATATGTTTGCTTGCACCTTGTATTTTACTAATTATGAAGCTTAGACTACGGGAATAGAAATAGAAAGTACACATATGGTTTCTAACTTTAGAAATTAAATACTACTATTATAACTAAAAACTGCTAAGAAAGAAACTTATTTTTCAGACATGTGCCCCAAGGACTATCTATAAGTATGGTAAGCAAGTAATAAAATTAAATTTTAGTAATCATCATATAAATAAATTATTATTATTGATATACTATAATTACTGTATAAAGTTTAAGCACTAAGTAAAAGATATTTATGTATCACATTAGTATTTATTTATTTATTTGGATTACCAACAGAAATTACAATAATTTAAATGATAATAATTTACATACTAAATTATAAGTATAATTGTATTTCTTTTTATAGGTAATCACAGCATGCAGTAATTGTATAAATTGAGGGATAAAAAGATTTAAAAATTGAATTTAATTACATAATATTAGAAAATTGATATTAATAATTTAAAAGAAATAGAATTATTTATCATTATTATAATATTTTCATTTTTATTCATTAAATTTTTAAACACATTGTAGAGAACAAAATAATTTAAATGTTATTCTTAAGTTAAAATTAATATTTTATAAAATCTAAATTAAATTAAGTATTGTTAAGACGTCTTATTTTATTTCATTTTTGCGGCTATATCATGTCACTACGACCATTTCTGGTCGATAGTGATCGCCACTAGACTTTTTAAGTAGAGGAGAATAATGGATGCCATGTGTCTCACTCCATAAGATTAGCAAGGTTCGATTCCTGCATGAAGCAAAAGTTGTATTCATCTCATAGATATGTTTTACGGAGAGAGCAAAGACATTAAGACATTAAGTTTTCTCTATTTTGATTATTGTTTTTGCATTTTTTTTCCAACTTTACGAAGATTTAAAGATTTGCAATTTTTGAATTCAGAGTGAAGCGAAAAGTGATAAACACATTTTTTTTAGTTTTACTAAACTTGTGATAATACAATATATTTTCTATTCTTTACTTTTAGTTAAACTAGTAACAAAAGGTGTTTGTTACAAATTTTCAAGCAGTGATGATATAGTACAACTAAGTGATATGGAATTACCAGCGCGAAAACCGTTGAGTAAGTATTTGTCATTATTATAACTTTTAACGATTGCTCTGTCTTCGTTTAAAATATAGTAAATAATTTTAATATAACAAAATTATTAATTTCGTTTCAAGGGTAAGGGTGTAATGCTTCGTCAACTACGAATATTATATATTTAAAAGTAGTGTAACAGGTTTTTTAGTTTTATATTATACTAGCGGCTCACCCTCGCTTTACTCGGGTTCACCTCAAGAAAAACAAAAACAAATCTATGCCTCGGGATCCGTAGGTTTTTCCAGAATAAAAAGTCTATGTGTTATTCCAGACTATAATCTATCTATCTCTGTGCGAAATTTCATTCAGATCCGTTAAGCCGTTCTGGCGTGAAAGAGTAACAAACATCCATACAAACTCACTAACTTTCACATTTATAATATTAATACGGATAATACTAGCTATGCCCCGTGGTTTTACCCGCGTTAAATTTTTTGATCATAAACATCATCAGTTTTACAAAAGTATATGGAGTTTGGCCGATTTTTTGGCAATTATGATTCCTGCTCCGCTCCCTTAAAAATATATATTAATTGATTTTTATTTTAAACTAGCGACTCAATAGCGAAAAAAGCAAATGTACAGATAAAAAGGCAAAACTACAACTAACGTTTTGGGGTTATTGTGTATAGAATACGTAACAGTCAATATTAAAAAAAAATGCACAGATTTTGCTTTGTGATTATTTTATTATAATATTTGTATTTTTATTGCTTTCTAGATGGCGGTGTAGAGAGCTTTGGATGGATCATAGATATCAATAATCAAACTAATATTATTGCTGTTGGTGGTCAAGGTGTAGGGCCCGGTATGTATGTATTTATAATTGATTATTTTTATATGATAAAGATAAGTATAATTTCCGTCGGTAAAATAAGTTGGTCCGCCAACTCGCACTTGGCTAGCGTGGTGGACTATGGCCTGATCCCCCTCGTATTGAGGGAGGCCCGTGCCCAGCAGTGGGATGTTAAAAAAGGGCGAATACAAGTATAATTTCATCAAAATTTGTCCAGTCGTAAAAAAGTAATATTTTCTTAGATTTATAGAAAAAAATATTCTAGTTATCACGATAGACTGTATTTAAGACTGTTTAATATTATTACTAGTAGCTCGTCTAGTGATCGAAGTTCGAAACATTGTTATCATTTAAATATTGAAAATTTGAGAAAAACATATATTGAATAGAATTTACCTATTTAGATAAAAAAAACTGTTATTAAAAAAAATTTGACGAAAAAAAAAAACTGTTTCCCAACATTTTTTTTTGAAACAAAAAGAAAACCGTTGATAAACAGGGGAAAAAAAGCACTGAACTGTTTTGTCTTTGCCTATTTATATATAGATAATTCCCTTTTACAATATTATAAAGATATAAGTGGAAAGATATATATGGAATTAATAATTATGCCCTACATTAATATCTTATAACATATTCATTTTATATTATACTTTATCTTTTCTTTATTTTACAGGTGGAGTAGAAATTTACGAGAACCATTTGACATCACCAACAACGTTAATTACAGATACTCCAAACTTCGGTTTGTAATTCCTATATAAAGCTACGTAAATAATACTGAAGGTTCGAATATTACATTAATATATTTATTTTAGGATACAGTATCGCAAGTGGTAACTTTTTATCGGACAAAGAAATTATTTATGCTATCAGCACTCCGTATGGAGAGCATGGAGAAGGACAGGTATTATTATTTCTAGACTTGCATATTTTAATACTAGATAGTGTGTTGCACGCATATCACGCATCGGGTTCGTGAAACACCTTAACCGTCCCGATAACGCCCCAGAATGTTGACAGTGGGCCCCACAGAAGTTCTTTTATGGTGGCGGGAGAATATGTGTATACCAGCGTCTCCCCTTACTCAGAAGACGGGGATAGAGATGGTCTGCTACAGCGTTAGCCTCGCTTTCTCTTGGCAGTCTCATTCTGTGAGATGGTGGCCTCGCCGATAAATCACCGACCATCCTAGAAAATCAATCTACTTTTTATCGATGTATCTGTTACGTGAGCAGGACTGTGTGCAATACAATAAAAATATAGATATACTTAAAATATTTCGATTATTATTATAAATTGACTTTTTGTATTCTTTCAGAATCTCTACCTATTTGAACTATATTTTTGCTCATATTTTTTTAGAATACGGCTAGAATATATTTACTTATGTTTATTTCTATTATAGGTTTATTTCTATGATAAATTTCTGAAGAAAATAAAATTACTCGATTCCGGTGATGTAGGCTCTATGTATGGGGCAGTACTTTGTGCAGCTCGCTTGGGGCATACTCGTACTTCTTTATTGGTGGGAGCCCCAACGTTCGCTAGCAATGGTCGATACAACACTGGAGCTGTGTACGTATATGTACCAGCAGAAAAAGCGAAATTACTATCTAGTGTGAGTACATTACGTAATGGTAGGTGTTGTAAATGATTATTACTTTTAGTTTAAAATGTACACTGACTTCCAATTACATATATTAAAATTAAAATAATTACTCATTTCATTCTTACTACCGAATGTATACAGGACCACGAAATCGACTCACAATCGATAAAAATATTGTATTGGGAAATCGAGTAAAGCGGGTTCAAATACCGGCTCTACCTTTGCTATTTTCATGTGAGAATCATTTATAACATGATTATCACTTGTCTTACGGTGAAGCAAAACATCGCGAGGAAACCTGCATGTCTAAGAGAACCTAACAAGTTTTCGAAAGACATGTGAAGTCCACCAACACGCATTTGGCCAGCGTGATGGAATATGGCCTTATACTCACCGTATTGAAGAGAGGTCCGTGCCAGCAGTGGGACGATAAAAAGGACTGAATACAGTGAGTACTCCGAATCTATCATTTTGTAAATTTACGTTCACATCTATTTTCAGACACCGCAGCTCATAAGGATATTAAAAGGGACAGTAGACGGCGGACACTTTGGTGCTTCAATAGTTAGTCTTGGAGATATAGATGGAGACGGAAGAGATGGTAAAACATTAAACTATACGCAAGCCCTCCATATTAAGCAACATACGAGTATTACAATATTATTTAATAAATGAGGATTTCAAAATTGTGTTGAAATAATAAGAACCGCTATGTCAGCGAATTAGAATATATAATTTCCATATATTTTTAAGATTTGTAACGGCTGTTAAATATTAGTATTATCTTGTTTTAGTCGCCTGGAATTTGTTTAAGTTAACTTATGCAAAAGTACAATTATTTAATTCATGCAGCTCTAGATAAGTTGCACGTTACAATTACAATACCACCTGCATACACAAAGGCAGTAACGTGAGATTCACCGGCCAGAAAATTCAGTACTATCCACTGAAACCCAATGGAACCATCCTCGTCTTAATAGGGTGCCGCACATCACTTACGCACTCAACCGCAATGCCCCGACGTCTGACTTGCCGATGCAGACCACAACTACCAAGGAATTGCTCTTA
Organism: Argynnis bischoffii washingtonia; assembly: GCA_033884665.1. Classification (NCBI taxonomy): domain Eukaryota; kingdom Metazoa; phylum Arthropoda; class Insecta; order Lepidoptera; family Nymphalidae; genus Argynnis; species Argynnis bischoffii. The sequence continues at coordinate 3,813,414 of CM066616.1, read as the reverse complement.
TGGTTCATTCTGTTATTAGAGAAGTACCAGGAGAAACTCACATGGTGCCAAGTGCGTAATTGACTCCAGACCCGGCTGGATTGCCGGACGGTAATGCGGGGGACGTTAATAATCATTTAGATTTACGTAGCCACTAACGAACTACATATCTTGCTGGACCTTTGATGTTATTATAAATATATAAAGCCAGTTTTTGTAAAATTTTATATTTTGTTTAAATATATTCTTATAGAAGTGGCAATTGGAGCACCATATGACGGTGAAGGAGCCGTGTATATTTACACAGGAGTTAGTCTGCTTAATGATAAAAAATGGTTCCAAAAGATTCAACCGGAAAAATTTAAATCTTTTGGATTTAGTCTGGCACCAATTCCTGATGTTTATGGAACAAAATGTAATGGTACGTAATAATCTGAATAAACACATTTTTTTCTTTATGCAATGTTTGTGTCTATGCATGTTCGAGTCAAATCTTTTAGCTGAATTTTAAAGCGGTTTTTAACCATTTGAGCTGCAATTTTGCATATACGTTTAGTTTGGATGACAATGCATGGTTAGCTAAGTGGCATCAACCTAAAACCAATATGGTGGATTCCCAAAGATGGCGGTTTTTTTTTTATGCACGCCCATGATATGGATATCAAATTAAAGGGTTTGCCGAGAAGAATACGAATAAATAACTAAAAAAATTAACTTTAAATTAAATCAAACAATAAATTTATTACACTACTTAACTTATATGATATAAAAGTTTGTTTTTAAAAATGTTTTTTTAATATTAATTTATTATTTTGAGTTCTAGATATTCAAAACTCATAATACATCGTGATGTGTTCAAATTTATTTTACAGATATTTTATATAAATGTATGTCTTTTATACGTTTATTTCTATAGGTCTTGGGGTTGGTGCACCTTTGAGTAATTATGCTTTCATATTGAAATGCATTCCAATTCTTACTGTCAAACTGGATGCAGAGTTCCCAAATGTACAGGTGAGTTTTTGCTCGTTGGTCGTGGGTAGTGTGTACGGCTCCAGACCTTGAGGTTCTGGGTTCGAGTCGCATGTTGCTCCTGCACCTATTACCTCATTCGCCATATCAAATTGTCGCCGTATAATTAAATGATAAAAAGGAAAAAAATAGAGATCACTTGCTCTTACGCACAAATTGTTTTATGTATATCTTCTGTGCACGTCAAGTCTATCAACGACACTATATATTTATTTTAAAGATTTTTGATAGTTTAATATGGCAAGAATCCCCTATTTCGTCGCTCATACAACACGAGATATTAGCATGATTAAGAAAAGTAAACAAAATCTTTTATTTATTTATTCAATACTAGCGACTCACCCTCGCTTCGCTCGGGTTCGTCCCTAAGTTGCTTTCCCATACAAATTTTTATCCCTATTTTCAACCCCTTAAGGGATGATTTCCTTAGTAAAAACTGTCCGATATCCTTCCCAGGGTCTCAAACTATCTTCTTACAAATTTTATCTAAATCGGTTCAGTAGTTTCGGAGCCTATTCGATACAAACAAATAAACAAAAAAACAAATTTTTCCTCTGTATAATATTAGAATAGAAGTACACAATTAATATACACCATAATCAATATTACATTTTGGACAAAGCTATCTTACGAATAATAATCCCATGCCAATGGGGCAATTGTAAAAAATATTTCAATCAATCTTGCAAAAATATATTAGATGTAAATTTCGACCATTATAAAAAATTACCATATTACGAAATGAATGTAGACGAAACCGATCAATGACGTTCTTTGATAAGACTTGATATACAATAACGAGAGTTAAGAAATTAAATTAAGATGGTATCTATTATTGCAAACTTCATTAATATGAAAATCAATTGTTGTATTCTACACAGATTTTTAATTTTCAGAAAAAAACGAATAATGAAGAATATTATAAATTCAAGGCATGTCTCAATGTTTCATATCCACTTGATCCGATAAAAATTCGATCACGTAAGTGCTTACTTTTTCCTATTTTGCAGTTTCGGTAAACTCGTTAAATTCAAGATTATTTGTTTTTTCACGAATTTATCTCGATTTTTCGTTACGAATGCTTTACAGCAATCATTGTTTCTAGAGAGACCAAGATTTTTGCGTCTCTAGAAATATTATGCAGTTATTACAGACGGTATAAATGTAGGTGGTGGTGGTGATGTGGGACTCACCGGCAAAGTCAGTACTACCCTGTAAAACCTAGAACCTCCCCCGTATTAATATGAGGCATCGTAGGATCGGCTACGCATTGAAATACGATGACCCAACGGCAGGCCTGCCGAAGCAGACCACAACAATTATAGGGTTGCTCCAACAGTCCACTCTGCTATTTGTGAAGTACCAGGAGTACCTTGCATATCACACTGCCCACCGAGGTGGGCCACCTACTATAAAGACATACTATATTACATATTATATTATAAAGAGGCAGAGTTTGTTTGTTTGAACACATAAATCTCAGGAGCTACTAATCAGTTTCGAAATTTTTTTTTGCATTAGATAGCCTGTTTATTTAGGAAGACCCTACCCTACCCTTCCGCAGACTTCCATACATTATTAGAAAACTATATATATTATTATATATTCATAGGGACGAACCCAAGCGAAGAGAGGGTGATCACTAGTTTATTAATAAGTTGGAATGTTTATTGTTTGCAGAAATCGAACTTGAAATTGAAGTGATACATGCAGCGGCAAAATTGGTAGATGGCCTAGATGATGATTTGGAACCGTCTATATTTGGTTTAGAAGAACGGCTTCCAAGAATTTGTAAGGACTTCAATGTTGTGATGTCTGTAAGTGTTTAATTTCCAAACAAGACTAGCTTCCAACTCTGTATTTACAGGCGTCAGAAATAACAAACTTCGTTTTTTTTTTAGTTTTCATTTTTCATAATTGACTAAATCAAAGGAATTATTATGTTACTTACTTTTAGACAACTCCTTATCTGTTTTTGCCGTAATATGTAGGTTGCACATCCTTCTTTCTTTGTTTGTTAACATTCTCTATTACCAAAACTCTTTTTCATACCATCCCTAGTATCGCGTTACATAACCATGTTATAAAACCTGTATAACATGTTAAGTGATGACTTAACGGCTGGAAAAGTCACTACAACCCAACACAAACTTTCCATACAGCACCCTATATAGAACCCTGTCTTTATGGGTAGAAGTACCAAGAGCTATCTGCATGTAGACGTAATCAGAGAAATACACCCATCGAGGCTGTCTGTAGTCAACAAGAAATAGATCTAAGATTTACAATATTATTCAGAAATTGATGAATAACATTTTAAAAGCTAAAGCCTATAAGTATAGAAATGCAAATTTATTACAGGATGGTAATTACGAAGAATTAATAAAATTTAATTTCACCGCGAAGATAAATCCTTACAAGAGAACTTTCTTTAGCGCGCCTGAAGTAATTTTGAGTGATAGAAGCGTTCTGTCACTGCAGAAGTCAGTATGTGCTGCAGATTGCAAATCGTCTTGCCGTTGTGTGCCTAAACTCCACGCTTTAACAGCCCAGACCACCTTGACGTAAGTGGTATTTGTTATTGATTGCGTATCCTCTTACATGTAGAGGTATTTTTTGGCTTGGCCTGTAGGTTGTATATATATTTATATATATATATATATATATATATATATATATATATATATATATATATATGTAGGTCGACTGTATAAGTGTTTATGCACAAATCGAAGTACGGCAAGTACTGTGCACCTTTGTGCGTTTGTAGAGATTTGAAGTTCGTGGCAAATGGCAAACGTTTGGATCGGGCATAAAAGTTAGTCTTTTCATTTAGTTAGCTTGAATTACTCTAATCTACTAATATTATAAAGAGACAGAGTTTGTTTGTTTATTTGTTGGTTTGAACGCGCTAATCTCAGAAACTACTAATTTGATTTTAAAATTTCTTTTTGCCCGTTATAGAAAAAGTCTATTATTAATAGAAAAAGTCGTTATAGAAAAAGAAAAGTCTATAGGCTCTATAATATATTATCATGCTACTACCCAAGGGAGCGGAGCAGTAATCCTAAATATCAACAAATCGGACAGACTTTCATACACTATTGTAAAACTGATGTTTTTATTGAAAGTTTGGACCTGGTCGAAGCTGCGGGTACCGCTAGTAATTATATATTATAAAACAATACATTTTAATGCTTATAATTTTTTATTAAATTATCCAACAGTAATCCATATAAAGTGGGATCACAAACATTGGAGCGGTTCTCCCTACTTGTGCAGAACTCTGGTGAGACTGCGTATGACGCGTGTGTTATGATCTCGGTTTCAAACGCATTCGTTCAGAACATATCACCAAGCTGCAGTCGGTATAATAGCACTAGAAAGTTTCTATGTAGACCTCCACAAAAGATACCCACAGGAATCATATGGGTAAGATATTGTTGAAATTATCTTTTGGACTTCTTGTTACAAAGCATCATCATATAAATAGGCAAAAACAAAACAGTTTAGTGCCTTTTTTATTTTTTTTTAAGTTAGTACTGTTATATTATATTAATTAAAATAAAACTACATGATAGCTTAAGATTTGTTTTCTTCTGCCATCATTTTTATATATCTTATTTTTTACAGTGACATCACAAAGTTTGTATATAAATTTATAAAATAAACTATTACAACATCTCCCTTTTTTAAACTAAATTAACAGCATATTGAAAATATAAAGAAAAAACAATATTAAGTAATAGTAATATTATTTATTATATTATGTTATTGATGAAGACCTAATTTATAGATAGATAAAGACAAAACGGTTCAGTACCTTTTTCTCTTCTGTTTGTCAACCGATTTTTTTTATTTAGTAGCTATTGACGAGTTTTAGTGTTATTAATAAAAATGATTATTGAAGAATTTCTATCACTGGTTGTCAAAATACAAGCGCGACTATAAAGTATAAAAAAGTGCATCTGTGTGCGATTCCCACATGGTAGAAGTGAAACTTAATATTATATATTTGTCAGACGATAACAACGGTTACCATGGCAACATGGCAATGTATTCTATCTCATTCTCTCGCTGGTTTAATCCTTTATATTTATGTGTTTGTCTCTTTCTCGTGTCGCATTTTCGTTTCATCGAGTTTCAAATCACAACGATTCAAAAGAAGTTTTACTTCAATATATTTTTTAAATATTTCATTTTAGCCAGTTGGAGACATTGGAATCGACACGAGTGCATTAACCAATAAAGACGATCATTTGGGTATTCAGTATGACATTTATGATCATTGTGAAAACGAAGCGGAAAAGCACACTGAAAAATTATTTTACCCATTAATTTTTGACTATGAAGTTTTTCATATTAGTGGGTAAGTTAAAAATAAGCAAAACGTAAAATATGTACGTACGTACGTACTACGCGCAGGTTTGATTACTATTTAATTAAATGTAACACGCACATGTGTATGCGCAATGAATGACAGTAGATAAGAATCTATACTATAATATTATAAAGCTGAAGAGTTTGTTTGTTTGTTTGTTTGGTTGAACGCGCTAATCTTAGGAAGTACTAATGCGATTTGAAAAATTCTTTTTGTATTAGATAGCCCGTTAACTGAGGAAAGCTATAGGCTATATATTATCCCGGAAAAAGGTACGATTCCCGTGGGATAGATTTGTTTTTGTCTAGGGACGAACCCGAAGCGCAGCGAGGGCGAGTCGCTAGTCTGTTATATAACTCTCATAGTTACGATCAGAAATAAATCCTAGCATAGAAGTGATGAATCAGTATAAGTGTATATTCGATGATGATGGCTGATGGCATGTGATCTATATGTTATTTTTAACATTTTTTTTTGTGTTTATGTGTATATTAGGATAATTTTTCTTTTAGGGCTTCATTTCCAAATAAAGTTCTCAATATTACAGACTATGATGTTGGGTCCGTTAAAAAAATTCAGCATGTTTATACGGTAAGGTTCAATATATTTTTATTTAAAAAAATATTAATAATAATATATTGTATTGTATTCAGCCCTTTTTGAATTACTGCTGGATAAGGGCCTCCCTAGTCCCTACAGTACGAGAGGAATCGGGTTGTTAGTCCACCACGCTAGCCAAGTACGGACTGGCGGACTTCACATATCTAGATCATAGGTTTCCTTATAATGCAGGTTTCATTACGATATTTATCTTCACCGTAAGACATAAGGTATAACACGAGGTAATCATGTTGGAAATAATTCGCACATGAAAATATCAGAGGTGTGAGAACCAGGATTTGAACCCGTTTCACTCGGTTTCCCAAGCGAGTTTTACCACTGGGCTACCACTGTACCACAATAATAATATATATTTAAAAAAAAACTTGTTATAGAGGTAATAAAATTATATTACTTTTTATTTTTCGTCACATATATAAAATTGAAAATGTAAATGTTCAATTTGAATAAAACGTTTTAAAGTACAAACTACGTTTCAATAGTTAGTATAGATTTCTAAGAGATGAGATATTTTCCCGTAGTAAAATCCTATATGTTGACCCGGATAACCAGCTACCTTCATACTAAAGTTCATCAAAATCCCTCCAGTGGTTTTCTTGTAATGCGTTCCCAGATAGACACAGATACTAAAAACTATAGATTTAACCTCTATATCGATAATGATGACTAATTCAAAAATATTTTCCAAAAAATATTTAATGTACACATTCGGCTTAGTTAGAATTTTATTATATGTATGGATAATCCAGCACTTTTCACGTCGTATACTAGACACGGGTCTCCCCTTACCGTGACGGAGATTAGGTCACAGTCTATCACGAATTTATGACACAAGTACAGTATAATATGTATCAATACGACAACGACACGTTTGGCTCAGATTGTAGTGACCCTACTCTCTGTGCCAGTGGTCGCGGGTTCGAGTTCCGCTAGGGGCATTCATTTGTGTGATGAGCACGAATATTTGTACTCTAGTCATGGTTGTTTATATTTATAATATGTATCTATATAAAGTTATATATGTAGTGTATCAACTATCTGGTATCCATTACCCAAGCCTCGTAGCTTACCATGGAACTAGATAGTGTTGTGTATTAATGTCCCAACATATTTATATTTATTTATATGGTGTTATAATTTTATTTTTTCAGATAAGCAACAAAGGTTATATTGACTTTTATGATGTATACATTCGTATAAAGTTACAAAGAAAAAATTACATCAATTATCAAACTCCTATACTGGTAATGTCCTATATAAAAACTTTTCCTTTCTTTAAATTTTAAGTACAGTTTTTGATATATAAGTATATCGCTTTGGTCGCGAGTTCGATTTTCGCAGAAACAGTATAACTAATAAATACGATTGCACACTTTTTTTCTGTTATTTCCAATATACACGAATACATTTGTCATTTAGAATATGTACTTATGTAACACAATATGTACTGTGTTTTTAATACAGAAGATAGTGAGTAATATATAATCAACAAATCAAGTTGATATCAGTTAGTTATTCATGATGTAAGTCATTTTTCGGTGATTTTTGTTTTACCTTTGAGTTGTATAAAGCGACAGCCATATAAGGTAACAAAGGGCAAATGGGAAAAGAAGTGGTGGAAATGTATAATATCAATTTTAAAAAAGTCTGGCGAAATTGCTGTTGTTAATGATATTTGGAAAAAGCAAAATTCATACTATGTAGTACGAAAGTCATCTGATAAGGTTTGCTTATCAATTTCACACGAACCGGGAAGAGAATCTGTGACCTTCAGCATAAAATGTTAAGCCTCGGAGTAAGGCTCGAAACACGATATTTATAGTTATTTTTTTTTGTTAAATAGAAATTAATAAGAGAAAATGAAACACTCTCAACAGAGTGTTCTGATAAGATAACGATAGTAAAGGGATTCACAAACATGCTATGCTCTTTTGAACTATTAAAAGCTAGTGAGGCACTGTTATTTCTATCTATCGATGTTCTACCAAACAACTTGGGTATGTATATTTTTAAATTAAACTAGCAATTCACCCTTGCTTCGCTCCGCTCGGATTCGTCCCTAGTTACGTTTTAACGTTTAGTATAGATTTCTCAGAGATGACATATTTCCCCGCAGTAAAAAGTACCCTATATGTTGTTGATCCGGATAACCAGTTATTATCATCATACCCAATTTCATCAAAATTGGTCCTTTGGTTTTTTCGTGATACGTTCCCAGACAGACAGACAGAGAAAAATTTATAAACTATAGATTTGGCCTCGTATCGATAATAATGACTACTTCAATAAGATTTTCCAAAAAAAATAATGTACAGATTCGAGTCAGTTAGAATTTTATTATATGTATAGATTAATATTTATTATTGCTTTTCATTGGGTTCTGTACATACGATAAAAAATGGAACCCCATAAAATCACTTGCTTGTTCATTGCTTTTCGCAGCGTTTCTTTCTGTACCTAGTGCAAGGAAAAATTGAAATTTGGTACCTCCATACATATAATGATGTCCTCCCGACCAATTTCGGCCATGTTGGCTTATCTCACTGAGACAAACCGAAAGGAGATATTATAGTAAACGTAAACACAACATGCACTCTCTATTTCTGTTACTCTCATATTACGATGGAACTATAATTCGACACGACCTGTGAGAGCTCAGGTACAGGACCGACGGCTTTATGTGCTCTCTGAGCAGAGGGATGAAACACCGCCATCTTCCCAACTCCGAGTTGTTACTGGGACTTCCTTAACAGAAAGACTCAATAATTAAACTTAGCCCGATCCGGGACTCGAACCCAGGACCTCCGGATGTGCAGCCGTCCATTCTAACTACTACGCCACCGGGGCAGTTCATATTTGTTGGATAAGAAAATAAATGAATTTTGATTTTTAGGCTATTTATTTCGATATGTACATTATTGTGACATCATATGAAGATTTTAAAAAATCATTGCTTAAGGCTTATTTAATTTATGCATTAATTTAGATAACCTTTAATTTCAAGATCAACTATTTTTTTTAACAGGTGAAATAGAAAATAATGTTACAGTATTATCTGAAGTCCACTTGCTACTGTCAGAGAAAAGACGTATTGCGAGGTAATAATTTTAAAGGCAACTAAGGTATTTTTGTATTTCATATTATTCATGAACAGAAACACGATGTCACGATGATGAAGTGTACGCGATGTCTTCCCAATTGAATTAATTTTCGTAAAAAAATTAACGAATAAGTTATGTCGTATAGTTTGTAGGGTTATAAAATATAATGAAAAGATGTGTAAAGATATTTTTAACTGATTTTAAAAAAGAGATGTTCGATATGAGTTATGTTTTTGTGTGTATGTTACGTGATATCTTTCCAATAGGGAATATGCGTGATTTTAATTTTTAACAATACCTTACATCGTTATATAATTAGTAAAAAAAATCATCTTAAAAGAAACTAAAATTTGGTATAAAAAAAATATCGATAGAGGGTTACTTTAAATCTCATTTCAATTCCAACACGATGACTTTTGCTTAAGCAATTTGTAGCGAAAAAATCGCTAATCGCTTCTGTTATGTTATACTCTGACGTCATGATCGGTCTGACCAATGACAATGCGTTTTAACTACTTCGAATTTCCCATCTATATTTGCATTATTTTCTTAATAAAAAAATTACATATTACATAAAATAATATTAATATAGGCTTAATTCAAAAGCAAAAAAAAAATTATGAAAAAATATTTCACCATTATTTAAATCACACGCATATTCCCTACTGAAATCAAAAAAAAAAAAAACAAAACGTAATAATATCGTAAAAAATTGTAGTGAATACAACATTTTAAGTTCACACTTAGGCCCTAGGTGTGAAATAATTATTTTTCAATTTTGAAATTTATATAGCGTTTTGGTAAAGTAGATATAGATTACCAGCAGAATCCGCGGCTTCACCCGCGTTTAGTCTACAAAAAAAACTCTTTGGCTTTATGTTATACAGCGACTCACCCTCACTTGGCTTGGGTTCGTCGCTATGTATTTATATAATATTGTTCATACCAAATTATTAAAATCGCGATTAAAAAATAGGGGATGGAGGTAGGAGGGTGAAAGGTATTTTACCCAAATATACAAAAAAAATATCATTAAAATCGGTTTCATTAAAGCCGTTTCAAAGGAGTGCGATGACAAACACCAAGACACGAGATTTTTATATATTAGACTAGCGATTCACACTCGCTTCGCTCGGGTTCGTCCCTAGTTTGCTTCCCAATACAAACTTTCATCCCCATTTTTACCCTGTTAAGGGATGTTTGTCGGGATAAAAAGTATTCTATGTCCTTCCCAGGGTCTCAAACTATCTTCTTACCAAATTTCGTGTAAATTGGTTCAGTAGATCCAGAGATTACCCCCTAAAACCTCACAAACTCACAAACGAATAACTTGCTTATCGAATATTTGTGAAAATTTTGTTTTAAAAGTTTATATTGGAAATGTAGCTATATTTTATTTCAATCGAATAGGTCTAAAAAAATAGCTTGACACCTTCTATACGAAATAGGGGATTATGTTTCATTCATCCTTTTTTTAATGTCCTACTGCTGGTTACAAACCTCTCCTCAATACGAGAGGGATCAGGCCATAGTCTACCACGCTGGCCAAGTACGGGTTAGCGGTTTTCCTTCAAGTAAGGCAAGTGGTCATCATGTGGTCATGAGGTTTGAACCCGCTTCACTTGGTTTTCCGAAATATTTTAATTTTGTCAGTAATTAGTTATTTTTGACGTGCTATATCACTATAACCAATGGAAATATTTGAAGGGAAAATATCTATACTAATATTATCAATGTGAAAGTTTGTGAGTGTGTATGGATGTTTGTTACTCTTTCACGCCAGAACGGCTGACCTGTTCTGGATGAAATTTGGCACAGAGATAAATTATAGTCTGAAATAATATATGGGCTACTTTTATCCCGAAAAAATGTACGGTTCCCGTGGGATAGGTTTGTTTTTGTTGTCCTAGAGGCGAACCCGAGTGAGTTGAGGGTGAGCCGCTAGTTAGAAATAAATATGAGCTACTAAAGGATTAATATTTTTTGCCTTATAGGGTCGAAACAAAGTTGATGCTACTGTCAATTTCTATACCAAACTGGATATGGATTGTTGCTTTTCTATCGGCACTAGTCATTCTTCTCATAGTAGTGCTGATATTACGACGGGTAATTATATTTTAATACATTTAATAGTAACTAATAATTTAAATTGATTTTCTAGCTAATAATTTAGGCTTTAAAGCGTGCCAATTAAACACAGATTAATTCACCCAATGTTTTCATTCTAAGTAACACATTCATTTCTTTATGACTAGACTAGCAATATCCGCGGCTGCGCCCGCGTTCAAATTTCCGATGTAAAAATCAGTTTTACAATAATGTATGGAAGTCTGCCCGATTTGTTGACATTTATGATTACTGCTCCGCTCTCTTGGGTAGTTGCATGATGATATATAGCCTTCCTCAATAAGCGGGCTATCTAATACAAAAAGAATTTTTCAAATCGGATTAGTAGTTCCTGAGATTAGCGCGTTCAAACAAACAAGCAAACAAACTCTGTCTCTTTATATTAATAGTATAGATTAATTTTGACGTCAAATATACATAATTTGACGACTATTCGATGTTTGCTAAACTTTGTTATTTAAATTAAATTTATTATTTTCAGATGAATTAGGAACGTGTAATAATACGGGTAATCAAGTAACATAGTTCTAGTTAAGTTTATAAGTTTTTAAAATTCTTGTATGTTTGTCTGTTTGATCGTGTATTACTCGAGGATCGATTTTAATATTTTTTTAACAGAAAAAGCTTGCTGTAAAAATAGTTAGTCAGTCATAAAGAGTTTATTTTCAAAATTGTTAAATTATTATTCAATGATGTAGTTTGGTCCTAATTTCATATAAATCACGAATAAGCAATGGTATCCATTTAAACTTTCTATTTTCATAGTTGAATTGATACCTAAATGTTTTAAGTTAAAAATTACATTAAGTGACATTTTCTTTTAGTGCGGCTATTTCAAACGGCAAAATAAAGAAAGATTGCAGAGTTTAAGGAAATCACGCAGAATACAAACTGAGGTAAGTTCTTTTAATCCCTTTTATTGAATCAAATAAATTATGGGCACATTTCTTTGATATTAGCTACAATGTCGGAGGTAGCAGGTTTGATTATCGTAAGGTTATTTATTTGAAAAAACAAACTTATATTAAAATTACTTAGTCTTAAAAAAACTAACGAAAGAAATATATGTAGCCCTTAGGCATGCGTCTCCTTTTGGAAAGATTTTGATTGTATACTAGTACCTACATATATATTTTATTGTGAAAAGAGATCACGGGTTCGACTTCCAGATGAAACGTATATATACGGGATATGGAAAGATAAAATATGATGAATCACGAGGGTCATCGCTTAGATCATTTATCTGTATAATTTTTTTTTCAGATGCGATATATTAATAAAAGTAATGTTTCTGAGCAAGACACAACGGAAATAAATGAAAAACAAGATGAAATAGCAACATAATATGAATATAAATACATGTATTAAATTAAATAAATAATTAATTCATGAAAATAAACAAAAAAAAACTCTGAATATTTTGTAATATTATTTTATTTGTAAAAACCAAGTGAGATTTTTTGTATTAAAAAAATAAATAAATAATAAAAACAATGAAATGTAAAAAAAAATTTTTTTTTCATTACTCTTCTAATTAAAAATTGAACTGAAAACTTCTTCAGTATTCAAGAGAGTAGCTAATGTCGAACTGTGTTGACTATTCGTGCCGATATACTCGTACATACAAATACTAGTTCAAGATTTTAATGCCACAGTAGGCAAGGGCTTAGACATTTTATGAAAAAAAAGGTAGTAAGTAATTTAGCAGACTTACGAGTAATTTAAAACAGTTTAGATCTAGAACAAAATGGCAAACGCGATAATGTCAACAATATCTATATATATAACAAAATTCTGAGTCGAATCTGTAGGTACATACAATTTTTTTTTGGAAAATCTTATTGAAATAGTCGTTATTATCGATACAGAGGCCGCATATATAGTTTTTAGAATTTTTGTCTGTCTGTCTGACTAGGAACGCATTTCGAGAAAACCACTGGAATGATTTTGATGGAATTTGGTATGATGATAGCTGGTTATCCGGGTCAACGTAACGAGGGTCGAACCCGAGCGGAGCGAAGGTGAGTACTAGTTATTGAAAAAAAAAATATATTATAAAGATATATTATATAATTAAGAATAATACGACAAAAATACAAAATTCTAATTCATTTCTTCGGTTTGTTCACTATAATAATTACTGTAGTTCAAGGTTCTTAGTCAGATTTAGAGAATCCTCCAGTTTTTAAGAACTTCACGTCTTCTGAACTTTTTCGTGTTGCAGTTACGCGCATACTTTCGCGCATCGCTGAACGTTGCTGAAAGAAAATATTAAGAAATTTCATAATATTTTACTACTTTTGTACTTCTTTTTCTCTTCTACTATACTATACAATAATATACTAAATAAAACTTTATTAATACAAAAACATGACTTAAAAAAAATAAGTATGTAGATAAAACTAGAAAATTTATTTTTAAAGTATTAAAAGTATCATATATGAAATATTGCAAGTTTTTATATCATTCGGACATTTGATAATCTAATATGAGTGATCTATGCAGGCAAAGGCAAAGACAGTTCAGTGTCTTTTTTGTCTGTGGTTGTCAATCGATTTTGTTTGTTTTTTTGTAACTATTGACAAGCTTTAGTGTGACCAATAAAAAAAAATATTATGGTTGAATTTCGGCCACCGGACGAACACTAGTATGAATAATTATGATACAGTTTATTCTACAAAAAATATTATCGTTTTACTTGTTATTTTATTTATTATATAAAATAAAATAAATTCAATTCAATGTAGTGCAGTGTAATGCAATGCAATGCAGAACAAAATAAAATAAATTGGAGCCAGGAGGTTGACAGTGGGACTATCAATGGCTTGTAGATAGCTGGATTCTTTTGAAGAGTCCTATAGGTACATTAAAGTAGAGTAGAATTAAAAAAAAATAATTATATAAATAAGGGCGGAAAAAAATCTGTGATATTTTAATTTTCGTTATTTTTTATATCTAGTTTCTATTATAAAATATACGTTACCATAATAATATATTTTGTATACTGAAAGATACAATGAACATTTCAATATTCTGCCTATGTATAAAATTTAATAATAAAATTCTTTTCTAAAACATAATAAAATTATAATTATATACTTATTAAAATTTTGAAATTATACTAAGTCAAAGAAAAAAAAATATTACCATACTTTGCCGGTAGACAGACTTTTTGAGAGCCATTAGATTTTGTTTATTTTTTCTTCTCAGGAAACCACTCTGCCAAAGAATGGGTAAGTATTAAATGAGGATTAAGAATACATTTTGTATTATCACACGAGTAAAATTTTTCATCACAACTATAATAATGAATGAATGTGCTATACTATTGTATAAATAAATAAATATGTTCGGACATTAAAACACAGCACCATCTATTTCCATGATAAGGTAAGAGGCCTGTGTGATGGATACCAGATAGTTGATACACTACTTATATATAATTTTAAATACATATTATAAATATAAACACCCAAGACTGGAGTACAAACATCGTGCGCATCACATAAATGAATGCCCTTAGCGGGACTCGAACCCGCGACCACTGGCACAGCAAGTACTAAGGTCACTACAAACTGAGCCAAACGTGTCGTCGTATCTATATTTATATCTGTATTGTCATATATGTATCTATATAATAAAATTCCGAGTCGAATCCGTACATTAAATATTTTTTGGATTATTTTATAGAAATAGTCATTATTATCGATCGAATCTATAGTTTTTAGAATTTTTGTGTCTATCTGTCTGGGAACGCATTACAAGAAAACCGCTGGGCAGATTTTGATGAAACTGGGTATGATCTTTAATAATTTGGCTGATTATCCGGGTTAACATATACTTTTTATTACAGGAAAATATCTCATTTCTGAGAAATCTATACTAAACGTTAAAAACACCGTAAGAATATACATATGTACATATACTAAAGAAGTTATATATATTAACAGAATTGTTTTATAATACCTTATATAATATATATCCAATAACGCAAACAAGAATCAATCCGATAAGCGATGCTATGATTATTACCCACAAGGGAACTTCACTCCTTTGTAGACGCAGTATTGTTTGGAGACTGAAAATCGAAATATGTTATTTTTTTACTTCACAATCCTTTCTATCTACCGGTAAAAGTTAAATGAAAATGGTTGATTTATATTAGATATTGAGAATTTCTTACTTATTGATTATAGTTAGTTATTATAGTGATTCACCCTCGCTTCGCTCGGGTTCGTCCCTAGCTTGGATATAGTAAAATGGATATAGTATGTTACCCTTAAGAGATAGACATACGCTATTGCGGGCTTTTGAAGATCTTTTTAAGGTATACAATACTGTAGTACATTATTTTGACCTATCTCGTAGGGTTCAGCCAGCGTTTGCAATGTAAACTCAAAAAAATGTGTTTATTTACATCACATTAGAAACCTCTAAAATTATCAGTATTTCTCTACTATATTATGCATGTATTATACATATAAACTCTTGAATCACTCTATCTATTAAAAAAAAACGCATCAAAATCCGTTGCATAGTTTTAAAGGTCTAAGCATACATAGGGACAGACAGCGGGGAGCGACTTTGTTTTATACTATGTAGTGATTAATTAATTAATTATACTTAATTAATTAATTATACTATGTAGTGATTATATAATTAATTATATAATTATTATATATAGTTTAAAACTAACCTTGAATATTTGCTTTGACCCTTAAGAAGTAAATTGATGCTTGTAGAAATAGTAATATTCCTATTTTCATCGTTGGCTCCTGGAGAAAATTAATTAAATACGTCATAGCATGTTAGTTATGTAATAAATATAAATTAAAAATATATATTAAGAAATATAAATTAAGTAAATTAATTTGCTTAATTCATATAAAATTACTTTAAATTTATTAATTTCCATTGTTACCTTGCACAATCTATACAGATAAATAAAATTGAAGTGTCTGTTTGTAATGTCAAAGTAACAGCTTTATACTAAATGCATATTATGGAATTATATACGGTACTTATAAGAAAAACACAATTTTTAAAATTTTTGTCCGTCTGTCTGTTGTTCCGGCTAATCTCCGAAACGGCTGGACGAATTTTCACGGGATTTTTAGAAAAAGAATTAGGGTTTCGCTCAAAAAAATTAAAACCTACCTAGTGATGCACCCGAGCGAAGCGAGGGTAGGGCTCTAGTATTTAAATAATTTGTAAAAGTCAAATTGCTTAAACTGAAGTTTGCTCATTAACAGCGGTTCTCAATAACTTATCCATCTGATCTTTTTCATACTAGAGATATAACATAAGACATAGAGATAGAACTAATGACATTAGTTTCATACAAATTATATCAAACTAGCGACTCTCCTTCACTTCGCTCGGATTCGCCTTTAGAAAAACAAAAATAAATCAATCCCACGGGAACCGTACATTTTTCCAGGATAAAAAACCTATGTGCTCTTCCAGACTATAATCTATATCTGTGACAAATTTCATCCAGATCCGTTCCGGCGTTTACTTTTACATTTATGATATTAGTAAGACTGCTATCGCTAATTAGGAAAATTACAGATAGGTTATTGTGATCCGACGTAAACTTCTCTGTGTTATATCACTTGTTTAATAGCTGATATGTATAGAATAATTTAATCACATAATTCCAGTCCAAACAACTATTATTGAATAACTAACATGTTTCAATACCGATGTGAGATAGAATGAAGATTTTGATATCCCCGTAAGTACTTGGCCTTAAAAGGGGTGGTCAAAAGTTTTCTTAACAAAATGCTCGGAAACTTTGAAAACGTGGGTGCATTTACCAAATTGTACCAGATTGAGATACGACTAAGCTTGTTTGAAAATTTTAATAAATGAAACTGTTTCGTTTTGAAGCCAGTACGAAGATTGCGAAGATTGCATGGTAGCCGAAACTGTTAAAATCTGATCAACGAGAGGAACATATTGGACACTATAAGTCCTTTAATAAAACATCCACAGGCTTTTATTGCCATTGCCCTTTTCTATATTAAATACATGCTTTTTAGTTTTGGCTATTACAATTTTAGTATTACTTAAAACTAGCGGTATTTAAACTCGATCGAAATCTAAAATACTGTTCACTTAATTATTACTAGGCGACTGAGCATCGCTCGGTGTTTTTTTAGATACACTTAAAAAGCAAAATGTTATCTAATTACAAAATTTGATCCAAATAGTTAGAGGCGTTTCCGAGATACAGAAAATAAATGTAGGTATATACATATAATATACAAAAATTGCTCACTTATTAATATTATAAGATATATAAGATGTTGTACATTACAAACCTATAGTTTCCGGTGGGATTTCTATGGAGACCACTACAACAACTTTCTCATTTACCCGCAGATCTCCGATATTACATAACACTGTTATGTTATTATCTGTCGTCTTTCTGTCTGTCATTGCACATTCGATCAATGATGATCCAGTGTTGATCTGTTAACGTATAAGTAAAAAATACTAATATTATATGCGACTGCTTATTGTTTTGTCCTTTCATGTTACCATGGATTTTGAAACTGCGACTTGATTTTGAAACTTCTTAACGGTGAAGGAAAACATCGTGAGGAAACCTGCATGTCTGAGAGAACCTAGCAAGTTTTCAAAAAGACATGTGAAGTCCGCCAACCCGCACTTGGCCAGCGTGGTGGATTATGGCCTGATTCCCCTTGTACTGAAGGGAGGCCCGTGCCCAGCAGTGGGACGTTAAAAAGGGCTGAATACATGGATTTTGAAATATAGTAAGTACATCTTTACCATTTGTTAAATTTTACTACTAAGCCTATGAGTTAGTCGAGGTCATGCTTTATCTGCGTATTAAATTCAAATTCATCTAGTTCTTTTTATGCTGGAAAATGCATTTACGTATCCCACCTGTAGACATACAGGAGGTTATGTGGAACTCACCGGATAGCAAAGTCAGTACTACCCACTAAAACCCAACAGAACCTCCCCAGTCTTAATTAGCTGTTTCAACATGAAAGAGTAAAAAATTGTACATATGGTTTTTAACTGCATCTAGGTATGGACCCGAGCAAAGCATGGATAAGTCGATAGTATATAATATTTTTTATATTTTTATATATAAATAAATAAATATTAAAAGATTTTTGCATACTTATAGTAATTGTTAGAAGCATGTTTAAAAATGAAAAGAATTAAGCATTTTAAAAAATAATATTTAAGTAACAAAAAAGACCAACTCACAGTAATGGGTGCTTCAGAGTATTTGACGAACGTAACATTTTCTAAGGTGATTTCGCTTTGCACGTTGATCCAATTTGTTGTACCATTGTTATATAACTGTAATTAAAATTGTAAATTATATTTCCTACCGAGTTCTCTGACCTTTGATAATTTATTCAGTGGAGAATTTTTTAAAAACTCTTAATTTTTTTAATTTTTTTTTTAAATTGTTCTTTTATTACGCCTTTTTAAATTAAAGCGAGGTTCAATGCTCATACGTATATAAAAACAATTGTGAGCATTTCAAAAGATTAAATAAAATTGAATCAAAATTATAAGTATTAAGAGTAATTGGTATTAAGTTATTCGGTACACCCAAAATTCCAAATTTTGGAGAAATAAATATGTAGGGACATTAACACACTGCACCATCTAGTTCCATGGTAAGCTACGAGGCCTGTGTTTTGGATAGTAAGAAGTTGATACACTACACATACATAATTTTAAATACAAACATATTATAAATACCCATGACTGGAGTACAAACAGTCGTGCTCATCACACAAATGAATGCCTCCAGCGGGACTCAAACCTGCGATCGCTGGCACAGCAAGTGGAGTCACTTCAAACTGAGCCAAACGTGTTATCAAAAATAGCACTTAAAAAAGATTTTTTAAAATAAGAGGGTATATTTAGGTTAGACAAATAGATTTTTCGGTCTAAATTATAATCCATATATCCGCAAACTTACCGTGTAATGATGTTCTACAGTTTTCCCAAATTGGATGTCATTCGTAGTCAAATTGACAAATTCCTCTGGAATTGTTTTGCTAGAATAAAAAAGAAAATAAATTGTTTTATACGTTTGATACTAATTTTATCTTTTCCCTAACATTATATATACGTTGGTGATGACAGCAATCTAGATCATATAGATGGAACCGATTTTGATGTATTTTTTTTAAATTTGATGGCTTAAAGTAGCTTAAAACAAATCTTAAATGAGAGTTAGCTGAGTATACAAAAGCTCTAAAATTACATTGTTGGAATAGTGCTTTTTCATATGTTATTTCAAGTTTATTTCTCGATGTATGTATACGTAAGTATATATAGAGAAAGCTCAACCACCTTATTGACCTGGTGGCTAAAAATTTAATAAAAGGAATAAAGTGCCTTTATATCTGTGTACACCGTACGCACTTACACTATATATTTTCTGTGGACTTGACTTAGTGAGATTGGCTATCGTGGCAAGTTGTGATCAGATTATCATTATTATTAATGTACATTTTTTTATTTAAAAATATTTTTAAGAGAAAAGTTTTATATTATACTAGGGATTTACTCTAGAACGCGTGGAAGTGGAAAAGCGTGGAACCCTGATTCTTTTTCCAAAATAAAAGTAGCCTAGGTTACTCCTTATAACATCAGCTATCTGCCAATGAAAGTCCAGTCAAAATTGGTACAGCTTTCAGAGATTAGCTGGAACAAACAGACAGACAGACAAAAAACTAAAACATTTTTATTTTCTTATAAGTACTGTATATACTTTCATACGCATTTAGTAAAAGCTGTTATTTTGACATTACAAACAGACACTTCAATTTTATT
The DNA here is from genome assembly GCA_033884665.1 of Argynnis bischoffii washingtonia. Classification (NCBI taxonomy): domain Eukaryota; kingdom Metazoa; phylum Arthropoda; class Insecta; order Lepidoptera; family Nymphalidae; genus Argynnis; species Argynnis bischoffii. The sequence goes on along the minus strand of CM066616.1, from coordinate 3,793,335 downwards.
TATCTGTATAGATGTATAGATTAGAGAAAGTTAATTTACCCCATAATAAAAATCCCATCAAAATCACTTGTTAAAGGAAAGCTGTCAGCATACGATTTGTGACCAGTTTGATCATTGCAGTTGTCATATAAATCGTATATAATATTCAAAGAGTCATCTAGACTTGTTAAATAGTTAGTTTCTATTGTGATATCTGAAATTATCTGTAAAAAAATAATAATTAAGTGAGAGGATACACACTTAAAAAAAAAGTTAAACGGGATGCTAATACCAGCTTGAGCCAGAAAAATGTTTGAAGCCTGTGTTTAATAAACTCGACATCGCAAGTCTGAATATAATATTAATCAAGAAATCCCGCCTCATTAAGAACCACGAACTCAAGACGTCGTGTCTTAATACCAAATAACGTTTATCCAACCTAACCAACAAAAGACGAATGTTCTCGTTAGTTATTGATTTGTAAAGCCAGTTGGTACATGACTCGAAATAAGATGTGGAAATATGAAAGAAATAAAATAATCTTTGAATCTGAAGGGTTTCTCGTATGATAATATCAATTTATATTATAAGATGGATTGATACTTACCCACTGTTTACCAGTTTCCAATAGTATCTCTGGTTTGCACAAAATACTTAGTTTACTTGTAAACTGTTTCAAGGAGCAGCCTTTTGGATAACGAATGGTTCGAGCCTTAGGTATCGTCACAACGATACATGCACTGTACGCATTTTCTCCAGCATTGCTTATGGTTAAATTTAATTTTTCCTCATTTGTTGACCCAATGACGTATGGAGTCCTTTAGAAATTCACATAACATAAATATGTTGGGATATTCACACAACACCATCTAGTTCCATGTTAGGAGGCTTTTGCTATGGATACCAGATAGTTGATACATATATAAAACGCATATATATTAATCTAAACTTATATATTTATATAAGACTACACATATATTACTTTAAATACATATTATAAGCATAAACACCCATGATTGGAGTACAAACATTCGTGATCGTCACACAAATGGATACTCCCAGCGGAACTTGTACTCGCGATCGCTGGCACAGCAAGTAGGGTCACTATAAACTGAGCCAAACGTGTTGTCAAGTTTATACATTTATTAGTTATTAAAGGTCTTACGAATGCTTACTGATTTGAAATTTTTAATGAGACTAATAATTTTATTATAAGAGCAATAAATCGTATTTTTTGATAAAATTGTTAAAGAAGAAATTATTAAAAGTTTTTAGAAATAGCTGGATAAATAATAATAGGTTATTTAAATTGATTTAACATGGCAAAGTTATTTTAAGTGGTTATTGGAGAGAAATTAAATCAGATAAAACTAGATATCTTTTCTAAAACATTACTTGTCAGTTAAATTTTTCCTTAAGTTAGTTTATGCCCGCGGCTCTGCTTACATGCTTGGTATATTAAAAAAGACTATATTTGTTAATTCATAACTTAAACGAACAGAGACTGAGCTTAACGGAGATTCTGTTCAAAATATTATTCAAATCAGTTGAGCCGGTACAGCATGAAGAATATATATATAAGAGTCGCTAGTTACTATATATATATATATATATATATATATATATAGTAACTAGCGACGATATATATATATATATATATATATATATATATATATATATATATATATATATATATATATATATATAGTAACTAGCGGCTCACCCTCGCTCCTCGGATTCGTCCCTTTTGACATTTTACCGTTTGGTATAGATTTCTCAGAGATGAGATATTTTCCCGCCGTAAAAAGTATCCTATATGTTGACCGGAATGACCAGCTATTAGCATACCAAATTTCATCAAAATCCCTCCAGTGGTTTTTCATTTTCGTGATGCAGTAACAGACAGACAGACAGAGACAGAGACAAAAATTCTAAAAACTATAGATTCGGCCTCTATATCGATAATAAAGACTATTTCAATAAGATTTTCCAAAAAATATTTAATGTACAGATTCGGCTTTATTACAATTTTATTATATGTATAGATAGCAATAGTTTTTGGGTACAATAGGTGTCAAAATATTTCAAAATAATACTTACGATATAGAGCAAGACTTAATAAGCGAAAGGTTGGGAACACAGTGATCGCTTACACAAACGCTTGTCCATACACTATTTTCGATAGTCAACTCGCTATTTTCACTCAGAAGTACTCTTGATATATCGAACTCTGTTAAACTTAATGGATTTTCTTTTAATTTCGCTGACATTTTGTACGCTAAGACTAGATTGTACTCTTTCTCCTAAAATATAATTAGTATTTAAATATGTGTAGCATATAAATAATCGTGTTACACTACTGTGTAACAAAAGAAACATTGAAGCAAAACTCAACTACTATCGTAAAAGTTTTATTGTAATTGGTCCTATCGTTTTATGAACGTGAATTTGAATCTCTACATTACAAAGTCTCTATATATCTAGTATATTAGTATAGATGAATGTCAATATTTTTATATTGATGAGAGTGGAAATACCTCGTTTGGAAAACCGGGTAAATCGAGTTTAAATTTTGGGTCTCGTATTTCTGGTATTTTTTACATACATAATTTGTATGTAAAAAAAGTGGTAATTACCACTTGCTAAAAAGGTAATGATAAGCACCATGAGTAAAACTACATGCCAGATAGAACGTAGAAAGTTTAAGAAAGATATATCAAGACTGCCAACTCGCGTTTGGTCAACGTGGTGGACTATGGTCTGATTCCCTTTTGCATTGAGGGAAGGCTCGTGCCCAGCAGTGGGACGTTTAAAACGGCCGATACAAATAGATACATTGCTTTTTCAACACGCTTCCATCATCTTCAAGTTACTTGTAATTAACTATGTGATTAAATCATTTGAGTTTATGAAACTTGATTTAAGCTGCTTCTAATTATTAAGAAGCTTTGTAAGTGTATAATATGTTTAATTACAACATGATATGATAAGAAACAGGAAATAATGATGATATTAATATGATAACATTGAGCTAATCTATATTATAATATTATAAAGCTAAAGAGTTTGTTTGTTTGGTTGAACGTGCTAATCTCAGGAACTACTAATCCGATTTGAAAAATTCTTTTTGCATTAGATATCACGTTAACTGAGGAAGGCTATAGGCTAAGATATATCATGATGAAAAATGTACGGTTCCCGTGGGATAGATTTATTTTTGTCTAGGGGCGAACGCGAAGCGAAGCGAGGGTGAGTCGCTATTGTCATGATAAAACCAGAAGGCGTAGAACTTTTCAATTGCTTCTAGTAATGTGGCAAGCGCGATTTATGAGTTCATTATTCTCTAGCGATTTACTCTCGCTTCGCTCGGGTGCGTCCCTAGGTACGTTTTAATTTCTTTGCACGAAACCATAATTTTTTTTCACAAATAAAAGTAGCCTAAATTACTCTTTATAATATTAGCTATCTGCCAGTGAAAGTCCCGTCAAAATCAGTCCAGTCGTTTCGGAAGTTAGCCGGAATAGACAAACAGACAAAAAATTTAAAAAGTGTATTTTTCTTGTAAGTACCGTATATAATTTCATATGCGTCTGTTATTATTATAAAGAGACACTTCAATTTTATTTATCTGCATACATTAGAAGTTTCAGGCAAAGCTAGGTGAGGATGCTAGTATATAATAATAATATTCACTGTTATATTTGATGTTATGACTCCTATACTCTTGCAATACGATGATTCTCTTGACTTAACCGACTGCTCATATGTCAACTCACTGTTCTCAACGTCTAATCTGCGTAATTTTACATTTGAGTATGCGCTTTCAATAGATATAATTAAATCTGAAAAAAAAAACATCATTTTTATATTTTACAACCATCATAGAACATTTTTTACTACATGAAAATGTAAATGTTTATAATTAGTAGGAAAAAAGTATAATCGTGATATTTATGTATTCTACCGGTGGTAGGACTCTGTCAAGCCTGAGGAGTCCGACTGGATGGGTTTATTATCTATTTCTGCCGCCATGCAACAATGATTGCATTGTTGTGTTCCGGTTTGAAGGATAAGGTAGCCAGCGCAATTACAGGCAAGAGGCATATCATCTTAGTCCTCACAGTGATAACGTACCGGCGGTTCTGCAGTTTTGTTACATAAAACTTAAATGCATGAACCGTAGGTGTTATAGGCGACAGATATCGCTTTCCATCAGGTGGACTGTCTTGCTCGTTTATCACTGAATACCATAAAAAAAAATAGGTAGAAACTTCGTACCATTACTCAGATCATCACGTATTTTTAGACATTTTATGTCTGCCTGGTACGAGTAATATGTTTTTTTCTTTTAACTTTCGTAATAGCTGAATAGGTATAAATGAAAGGGTCCGTATTAACACGTTCATGCGAACATATCAATATGCTATATATGCAATAGCTCTATGCGATATGGCACATCATTTTTTCATACAAACTGAACCGGCGTCTAATGACGTTGTGCAAATAGCTGATAATATTAGTATTTGAATATATTGCGCTGACGTCTTAAGACGTCTTAAGACGAAATATGTATTTTGAACACATTCAGACTTATTACAATGAAATAAAATACATTGATATAATATATTGATATAATATATACAACGTAGTAAGATAATCAAAATACTTACGTTTTGCGTTAATATTTCACGCGAACACAGAATCGGCACACGCACTACCCCCGCGATGCGCACAAGTTGACAGATGTAATGAAACTTCTTAGGCGAAACGACGTACAGTGACGTTGTGCGCTAACAAAATAGGTACATAGTACCAGGACGGAGTGCCATAAAAGAAGGCAAAAAAAATCGGTGCGGTGTAGCACTACAATTTTGAGAATTCGATATATTGTGGCACAGCAACCCAACTTTTAAACATTAGTATGGCCAGACACCGTACTATTACGTTGTGCTTAATAAATCGAGTTTTTGCTGAACGTAATAGTACGTTGTGCCATATCATATCTACCAATATGTGACGTATATATACGTTGCTCGCATGAACGTGTTAAAATGGTGTATAAAAGCCGGAAGGTTTAACACATTTATTTAAACTAGATTTCACTGGCGGAAAGAAAAGAATGTAAAGTGTCTTATGCCATTATACTAAATAGTCAATTATACTACCTGCTTCAATATCTTTTGGTTTCTCTGGATATGTAACATCGAAGCATGATTCAAATTCAAAATATTTGCCAAGAGTAATGTTCTGAAAAGCAAAAAAAAAATCTAAACATTGATGGGGAAATTTAAAAAAAAATCGCTCTAGATACGTTTAGAAAGGTGTTAGTAGATTTTATATGCAGGTGTCTGTCTGTATGTTTAACCAAAATCAAATAACATAAAAAAAACAGTCGACATAGCAAGTAGATTCGAAGGTAGCTCTTGATTCCTTCGTAATAATGTACGTTGTAATAAAAAGTGGAATTTATGTTTATATTTAGTTAAGTACTACTTAATATAAGTGTATATTGGTGATGCCGTAAGGAGAATTCTTTTGAAAATTCATAAAAGTTATTGTTTTTTTTTAATGAAATTGCAATGACACTTTCCCTTTTTCTTTTAGCAATATATCTTATTTATCCAAAAAAATTATCCAAATAATATGAAATCGACAGACATTTTAATATGTACCTGAGAATTTGGGAACACAGCTCGCAGCTTCACTGTTATAAATGCTAGACTATTGATTAAAGCAATTTTATCGCTTATTGGTGAAGAAATAGCCAGTTCTGCAAAAATCAGAAATATTTTATGGATAATGAACATATTAAATTTGTTTTATTTTCAGCATTTGCCTCATGCAAGAATTAAAACAGAGAAAACTGAACCAATATTATCGGTCATTCCAGTTCACCTTCTATCTGATTTATAATAAATGTATATAACTTATCCTTTTTAAATAAAACTGTCTAAAACCTTAGTCTCTTCCGTGACCATGATTGCTGTAAAGCATTCGAAACATGAGAACCAAAAATCAAAATATACCCGCGAAAAAATCCGAAAAGATAGTTTTACTTATAATGTCAAATATTCGCGTAAAACTAAGGAAGTATTAACTTATCCTCTGATTAAATAATAATAATAATAGATTCTCACCATTACATCCATTTTCATCATAATCTTGCACTGTCGTCATACTGAAGCCAAAATATTTGAACCCATCTATTTGTAATCTTTGCGAATATCTTCCTTCTAAGAGACCCTTGCCGGTATAAATATATATGGCACCTCTGCCTTCGTCTTCGTATGGGGCTGCTATTGCGATTTCTAGGAAAGTATTACTTTTAAATCAAAACTTTGATTAAATCAGCAATGAGATCAATTAAAACGAGTATTTTTTCTTATATTCGTTTTCAGTGAAGGTTTCACAAACTTGGTCTTTCACGGTCAGTTAACAAATAGACACACACATATTAAGTAATTAAGAACAGTTATTAAGGAAATCAATGTTATTTTGTTTAAAAGATCAAAATAGATAGTACAGCAATACAGTGTACACTTACCATCCATGGAGTCTCCGTCCATATCTCCAAGGTTAAGAATAGCATAACCAAAATAGCCACCGTTTGCTTTACCCTTAATCTTCTGTTTTAAAAACATTTCCTGAAAATCAGGCACAATATTAACTATACTAATATTATAATTCTGAAAGTAACTGTCTTACATTTCCGTGCTTAAACCGCTGAACAGATATCGAGTAAATATATACTGGGATATAGAATATAGGTTAACCTTGATCCTGCTTAGCACGCGAGCTGGGCAAAAAATAGTTGTTAATAAATATATTATTTTATTTTTGTTATAACGGTATAAAATGTGGCATAATTCTTTGAAGCATTACTTATTAAAATATTTTTCGAACCGACTTCCAGATTTTACCTTATACATCCAAACTTACAAATTTACAGTTTTTATTAATATATGTATATTATCGTTTTGTCTTAAGATTCTTAAGTTCTTTTAAATGGTACTAGTAGCAGTTTGTAAACTGTATTATATGCTAATGTATAAAGTTCAAATAATAAGTTTTTTTCAAAGTCTAAAATCATTGAATATTGTATATAAAATTGAGATACATTATAATACGATACGTGGTAGCTAGTAACTGGCTAAGTGGTCTTTATTTCGACGCCTTAGTGCTTGTTCAAACGAACAATACTTCTTGTACTTTTACAATATAGAGTTTTTTCTTCTATATTAAAAACAAAGCTTTATTTTTAAAATTTATTTACATCAAAGTAAAATGAGTATTTAATACCAATAGAATTTACTTTTCAAAGTCAATAATTCTGTATTAAAAACTCTTTAGGTTAAAAATGATTTACCTAGCATTCAAAGTTCGAAGACCGATTCTCTCGAGTAGTTGATTCATTCACATACCTTAGAGCTAACACCAGTGTCAGCCATATAAATATATACTGCTCCCACATCATATTCAGTAGCCCCATCTGTATACACTGGGGCGCCCACTACGAGTGCACCGGTTGGGAGCATCGCAGAACATAAGGCAGCTCCAAACAAAGAACTGTAAGTGACGTCGTTGATCGCACCGATGTTGTCCAGCTTTGAATTAAAAAAGTATACCTGCAAGTTTACACATTTCATTACATTAAATATTCATATTGATACTATCACAATAATAAACAAGTTATTCTAATGGCTGATGCTGCTAAGGAAATCCAGAAGATCTAAAATATGTCCGTAAATCAAAACAGTTAAAACTGAAATTGTCATCAATTCTTAAAAGTCCATAATGATTGACATCGTTATAAAAGTAGTGATTTGTATAATTTTACCTTTCCGTATCCTAAATTTCCGAACGGTGAACTCACGGCATAACTTATTTCTTTTCCGAAAAAAGTTCCACTTGTTATGCTGTATCCTAAAAAAATATGTAACAGTTTAAAAGTGGCATATCTATTCATATAATAAAACAGTAACTTAGCGAAATTAATGTGCGTGTTTCACGCTAAAAGTACTGAACCGATTTTAACTAAATTTTTGTAGTGATAACATATTATTAGGGTCAACATTTAGGATAATCTTTAACTACAGGAAAATCTTTCATTCCCACGGGAAAACACAATAACTGATTCTATCGAGTCGTTCTTAGGAATTTACATGTCTAACGCTAACTAAACTTTATGAGATAGATAGAAAAATCTACAGTAGCATAAGTCTTTATTCTAAGGTACACAGTACACTCGCAATAAGTATTCATATCTATTTAAAAGCGAAGCAAGGGTAAGTCTACTTTTATAAACTAGTTGTTTATAAAAACCTCAGGAAAATTGTAGGGTAAATTCTTTAACAAAAAAGTATTCTAGTAATATGACTTACGACCTTGTCGACGAAGAAAATTTTAAGTATTTAAAATACTTTTATGTCCGTCTATTGAGGAACTTGTTAAGAAAAAAATAGTTTAACTTACCAAAATTATAAAGGACTGGATTCGAGTGGCTTATTTTTTCGAATAGTTTTGGATCGTCATTGCTCATTGGTTTTTCGTATCTTATCACTCGTCCTACCAGAAAATACGAGTATATATATTAAAAAAAACCGGACAAGTGCGAGTCGGACTCGCCCAACGTGGGTTCTGTACAAATTTGTAGGAAATCTGTTTAGCTTTAATTTTTACATTTTTTATTTTTGGAATTTTTCCTTTAGTGCTGTAAGACCTTGCTTTTAGCCAAATTTCGTGATTCTAGATCAACGGGAACTATCATATTGGTTTTCCGATTGACCTAGAATTGTCAATTTTGGTTAGAAACAAGGTCTTACAGCATAAGTAAAGGGAAAATCCTGAAAAATAAAAACAGTTGAAAATTAAGGTAAATTTTGGTACTTACAAGTTTTTGCGAAGATCTAAATTTGCCCATATTTTTTATCGTGTTGACTCAGGACCTTGATTTTTATATACCTAATAGGAAATATAGACCTCAGCATCTGGTACAAATTTCAACTTGCTAGGTCCACCCTTTTCTGAGAAAATCGATGGCGACACACGGACAGAAGGACAGACGGACAAGAGAGTGATCTTATAAGGGTTCCTTTTTCAAAATCAAAATCAAAATCAAAATATACTTTATTCAAATAGACTTTTACAAGCACTTTTGAATCGTCAATTTTACATTTTAAATTTAAATTAAATGTCAGTGTAGTCAGTCCGTGATTTGACCTTTTAAGGTATGGAACCCTAATAACAAATTATTATAAACTAGAATTGTTGTAAATTATAGGTAAGTCAAATAGTTGTCACATTTTAAGTTGGAAAATTTAAACCATGATATACGATATAATAATAGAAATCCTAATAAATTAAAATTAACATTGATGACGAAATTAAATGAGCTAGTTACCTTTGCTGACTGCTGGACCTCCAACTAATAATTCATTGTGGGATGTTATATGTGTAGTCCAACCAAATGAATCCATTAGTTCTAAAAAATAAAATTCATATCGCATACTGTTACTGTATTTATATGACTTTTTAATTGTATAAATTATAATATTTATTTTGATTTATACAACTAGGCGTATAATCAGATTTAAAATGCATTAAAAATTTAAAATTTTGAAATAAAACGGTTTTACACTTGAAAAACTTAAATTCACTCCGCGAAGTAAATTTAATTTTACACACACCATTCAATTTTCTGCTTAAACTTAAATTAGCATCATAGCACCAGACGAGTATTTGAATGCAAAAAGATATATATTCTTCTGTAAAGATTTAAGTACTTTTTTTTTTTATACCAAAGGAAAGTTAAAAATTTACTTGCTCCTCGTGTCTCAGTTCTCAAACGGTCTCTGGCTGGTAATACAGGTAATCTCCGAATTGTCCCATTTGAAGGTTTCAAATAGCATAAACCAACTGTGGCTAAGTCACGACTCGTCGTCTTTCCTCTTACTCTTATTAATTTAAGTTCGGCGTAGCGAGGAGAACATGTCTGCAATTGAATATAAAGATATCAATATGATTTTTAACCTTTAATTAGATGAGTAATGATGAAAATTTATGAATTTCCTAACTCTCAAAGTGAAAAGGCAGTGGTAGCCCAGTGGTAACGCGCTCGCTTGGTAAACCGAGTGAAGCGGGTTTAAATCTTCGACGGAGGATTGTTTATAGATGTAAGACATCATAATTATTGTTGTTTTTAAAAAAAATACTGTGCATATTAGATAGGATATTTTTAACTCATATAGTAGTTAGTAAATCATATCAGAAATTGCAAAAATAGCTGACAAATTTATGTTTGTTTTTTATTATTTTTACCTTATGGACCATTTTATTCCATCAAATTTAGGAGGAGTACCGTGTGTAGATAACACGACACTCCTCCCTCTGGTCTTAATGTGTCAGAGGTGAAACGAAAAAAATATATCTATACATAAATAAAAGACAAAGACAAAAAAGTTTCAGTATCTTCTTCTACACATCACATCATCATCAACACCACATTCAAACATAATTTGTCATAAATAATTAACTTACAGTATTATAAGTATTAACTTACAGTATTATAAGTGTGCTAAAGCAATTCGTGGCCGGGTCTGTTTGTACAATATATATTTAACACTTACCACATAGAAATCCTCATTAGCTTTCACAGATGCACCAAGCCAAAAGTCGTGCTTTATTAAAGGATTTGCTAGTTTTTGACCTACAAATATATTATAATATTATTTTATTTCAGTGCAGATTATGATTTAGATTTCAATTTGATAGTAATAGTATCGACTCATCCTCACGTCGCTTCGCTCGTATTCGTCTCGGAGAACGTTTTAACGGTTAGTAGAGATTTCTCAGAGATATTTTTCCGCAGTAAAAAGTATCCTATATGTTGACCCCGATAACCAGCTATCATCATACCAAATTTCATCAAGATCTATTCCATATTTTCTCGTGATACGTTCCCAGACAGACAGACCGACAAAAATTCCAAAAACTATAGATTCGGCCTCTGTATCGATAATAAGGACTGTTTCAATAACATTTTCCTAAAAATATTTAATATACAGAATCGACTCAGAATTTTATTATATATATAGATAAGCACGAGGGAATGATTTTTGTAATATCACCGGTTATTTCAAAAATATGTATATAAATAAATGAAAGGCTTAAAAACCGCCAAAGATATAGCATGAGTTGAAATTAAGTAAAACATGAACTAAATACGTACGTCTTAATTCTTCTATAGGAATATTGGTCACATTTGTCCTATTTTTAGGCGAGTCCATATCAATAAGGTAGATTTTTCCAACACCATCCCCAATTGGATCACTAACGATTAAGCTAAAAACAAATTAAATTAATTATCTTATTATGTATGTTAATACATCATAATATTCATATGAATAATTCGCATCAATAATATTTATAAAGCTTCGTTCCGCAGAACCTGAGGTGTGGGTTCGAGTCTCGAGTCAGACTTAAAATATTTATGGTGTTTTTTTATGGTACTCAGTGATAAACGAGCAGACAGCCCACCTGATGGAAAGCGGTAGCTGTCGCCCATAACACCTACGGTTCGTGTACTTAGGTTTTAAATAACAAAACGGTAGAACCGCCGGTGCGTTATCACCGTGAGGACTATAATGATATGCCTCTTGCATGTAATTGCGTTGACTACCGGAACCGGAACACAACAATGCAATCATTGTTCCTTGGCGGGAGAGATAGACAAGGGGGTGGTGGTACCCATCCATTACAAAAACGAGATTTAATTTACGGTAACAACGAGGAACGGCTTTTATGTACTAACAATGACTAAGAAACTAAAAAAAATGAATTAATAACAATGTTTATAAAGCTTCACATTACCTATGCCTTTGGCTGGCAATGCTGTACCCATATAATGAGCGCTCAGGTAAAAATGAAGGCCGCTTGAAAATATGTACTGAGTTTTCGTGAAATAATCCTTGCACTAAAACTTTTTGAATTAGTATTAAAAGTATAGTTGACACTAAAACAATTAAATGAAATTAAATTAAATAAAGTATGTTGGGGAATCAACAAACAGCATCATCTAGTTCCATGGTAAGCTACGAGGCCTGTGTTATGGATACCAGATAGTTGATACACTACGTGTATAAAACTTTAAATACATACATATTATAAATATAAATATAAACATCCATGACTGGAGCACAAACATTCATGGTCATCACATAAATGAATGCCCTCAGTGGGACTCGAACCTGCGACCGCTGGTAAGTAGGGTCACTACAAACTGAGGCAACGTGTCGTCAAACAATAGAAAATATCTTAAAAATGCTCTTGTAGGTATTGCATATTTGCATTATAAGAGCAATTCATTTATTGAACTTAAAACTATGATAATATAGTATTTATTATTCACTGCTATCACCTGGACTTTCTTTTTTTATGGTCAATAATCGCAATTTGATTTAATGTGCGAGTATGTATCGAACTCACGACCTTCCCATTAGAATTCACTGCCAGGCGTCTACGTACGTTTTAACATTTGCACTATCACAATTATTAGCATAAATAATATTTCTATTATTTTTTATTATTACTAGTTTAAATTAATCAAACTTTATTTTTTTAAATATTTCTTTTAATTTTTTATTATTACTACAGTTTGATTTAATACTTTTTTAGATTTACGCGAATATTTGACATTTTAAATAAAACTATCTTTTCGGATTGTTTCGCGGATTTATTTTGATTTTTTTTTTGGTTAAGTTTGATTTAATTAAACTTTAATATTAAAAAAATATATTTACAAATCAATCAATAAATGTCTGAAATAAAAAAAATATTAGTAGGTACTTACGCGACATGATTGTAATGTGTGCTGATTTTTAAGAACTCATTAACTGACTTAATGATATGGCTATAGTTAAACACATTTATAATTAAACAGTGTCATCATTTACAGCTACATATGTTAAGTTTTCCTTAGTATTAGAATAATAAGGAAAATGATTATGCCTATAACATAATATAACAATAACCATTTATATTTACTAAGCTTATTATTAAATTGTAATTACAAGTTTGTATGCCGAATATTTTATTTTCCCAATTTCAGTCATATTTACAACTAGCGGCTCAACCTCGCTTCGCTCGAGTTCGCCTCTACAAAAACAAAAACCAATCTATCCCACGGGAACCGTACATTTTTCCGGGATAAAAAGTAGTGTATATGCTATTCCAGACTATAATCTTCTTCTATGCTTTTTTATTACTTGTTTAGTTCAATAAAGAACATATAATAATATATCTCTGTGCCAAATTTCATCCAGATCAGTTCAGTCGTTGTGACGTGATTAACAAACATCCAAAAATTATATTATTTACAATTAAGTTGTATAGCAAAAGATTTTGTTTATTACGGAAAGTTAAAATACAGAGTTATTCGTCAATACATTATATGCATATATCCAGCCCTTTTTAACGTTCCACTGCTGAGAACAGGCTTCCCTTAGGGGGATCAGGCCATATATGTTTTTTATATCGAATATGTTATATATATTGAGAAAACAAAATGTATGTCGTAAAAGCTATGTAAATTGCACTATATGTATGTATATATATATATATATATATATATATATATATATACACAGTCAAACCTGGATAAGCGAGAGTTCAAGGAAGGGAGTATATATATATATAAAGCATAGTCATATATATATATATATATATATATATATATGACTTTTTTTTAACATTAACTATCTGATAGATTACGTGACATTGGCGAAGTAATCGGTACTCAGCTGGCACGCTTTGAACCCATTAACAAAAGAATTGAATTGAACAATCGGGTAACGGACAGTCGCTGCATTTGCTAGTAAATGATAATTGTAAAAAAATAAGGAAAACTGTATTTTTCTAAAATAACCATAGTTATTTATAAATACAAAGCCGTCAAACCATTTCAATGTGAAGGAATAACATACATACATACATATAAACTTTTATGACTTACAACAGTAGTAAGTTTTTTATATAATAAATATGTTGGGACATACACACACACACACACACACACACTAGTTCCATGGTAAGCTACGAGGCATGTGATATGGACACCAGATAGTCGATACGTACATATATATAACTTTAAATTTATACATATTATAAATATAAACACTTATGACTCAAACATTCGTGCTCATCACACAAATGAATGCCCCCAGCGGGACTCGAACCCGCGACCGCTGGCACAACAAGTAGGGTCACAATAAACTGAGCCAAACGTGTCATCAAATATTAAAACATATTGCTGTGGAATTTTTTACCATTCATCTAATTTAATAGCACAAACAAACGTTTTAATTTCATAATAAAATAATTATAATTTTTCCCCATAAAAACACTAAAGGAATATTTGTTATTGCACATGTTAATTTATATTTGAACGGTTGTCCTTATTGGTAAAGTTGATTAGTGTTTTCCAGTACATTTTTACCTTTAATTTTAATGTTATTTTTTTTTAATTTAAGTGTTTTTTCAATGTTTCAGTATGAAAGGTAAGATACTCGTATTTTTTATTTTTAAATATCTTGCTTGGTATTATTATTATGATTGTTTTTAAATTAAAAAAAACGCGTATTTTAAAAATAAAAAGCCGACATAAAAACTTAATAATTTAAATTCTTAAAGCTCAATCATTTTGGGTTGAATAGATACTCCAAATAACAAAGATTTCTTCTGTATCTGTCGTCCAGCCGTTTAAGAGTAAAGAAGTAGCAAATATACACACACGTCATGTAGTTTGATTATATATTATAGATCCAATATTTTTAATTCTACATATTTCTGCAGGACATCTTATCTTATACAGTGTTTGGCTCCTACATATATTCCATGTTAATTTGGCTTATTTCCACACTCCATCATATCTTGAATTTAAACCACCGGATGTATCTAAGACTTTTGGATTTTCAATTGGCTATCAATCAAAAACTAATAGCTTAGGTAAGTTATTTTTCAGTTATAGTCGTTTACTTAGATGTAGGTATTGAAAATCTTACCGATGTGTGTTCATCTTGTCGTGATGGAGGGACTTATTAGCGTCTGGCAATCCAGCCGAGGCCCACTTCGGTGGGCGGTGTACCATGCAGGTTGCTCCTGGTACTTCTCTCACAGCAGAGTGAACCATGGAAGCAACCCTTTGGTCGTGTGGTCTGCTTCGGCAGACCTGCCGAAGAAAGAATTCTTCCATGATATTAGGTGTGTACTTCTTGATTTCGACAATAAAAATAATTGTAGCTACCACAACTCACTGAGTATGACTTTATTTAAATAAATAAAATAAAATATTCAACCACGCACCACATAAGTATGTATAGAAGAAATAGTACAACAGGAGGCCTTGTCGTTAGGTAAGCGATCTTTTCCAGACAACCTTTGGGCAGAGAGAAAGAAAAAGTCCGCCAACCCGCACTTGCCCAGCGTGGTGGACTATGGCCTGATCCCCCTCGTATTGAAGGGAGGCCCGTGCCCAGCAGTAGGACGTAAAAAAGGGCTGAATATATACATATTATGTGTCCAAGCATTTTAATTAACAATTAAATAAATACACTTTTTCAGTGGTGGGTGCGCCGCTGAGTAATAGAGATGGTAAAGTGTACTCTTGTTCCATCGCTGACCTTAAAAGAAAAACTACAATCTGTAAAGATATTGGAATCGACATAGACAAATATGCTGGAAATTATAACAGAAGTAAGATTATATTTTTACTATACTTATACTTAATACGTATACTGAAATATTGCGAGAGTTGGTAAATCAGTGGGGTAGTGTTGTACAAGTATTTTTTTTATATATCGATACTTTTTTATCCTTTTACATTAAGTTCCCGTGGGATAAAGCAACTGTGATAATCAATACATAAATAGGCAAAGACAGAACAGTTTTGCTTTTGTTGGTCAATCGATTTTCTTTTTTTTTGTTCATTTTTGACGAGTTTTATTAATAAAAAAAATCATTTTTTATATAAATATTTAAATTCTATTCATATTATATGTTTTCCTCAAATTTTCAACGATTATGATAATTTCAATGATTAGGGTCCAATTTCTGAATTTCATTTAAATTAGTATGTAGGTGCATGCAGAGGGTGGTGTAGTATTTCCACGGTGGGCATTATGTACTACGCTTATGACGTTGACTGACAATCTCTCGTAAAATGATGATGATTATTTTTATTACTTACAATTATTCATTAATGAATTCTTAATAAGCAGACGCAAAAAATATGTAAAATTATATTAGGGTGATGTGAAATGGGTAACACTACAACACTTCCTATACTACCTACCTATAAATAAAATATAACAATATGAAAAAATTGAGAATACTTTTCAAACTTGAACTTTACACGTAAATGGCATATAGTATTTATATCTAAGTACTCTCATTGAGTATCACTAATGAATCTATAGTGTGTAGACTGATAACTTACGTCGATATATTATTGAAAAAAAAAATTTTTTTTTAGGTGCCAGCCCTGATCAAAATTTTTGCCTGGGAGCTTCTATATCTGTGGCACCAGATTATTTCTTTGTAAGTATTGTATTTTTTATATTTATCTACACATAATTACGAGTATGAATACCACTTTTTCAGCTGTATTTTTTTTGTTTTTTTTTTTTTAATTGTAAATCGATGTTCACAACTTTTTTAACTTATATCATTCCTTTTTTACACTTATCCTCATATTAATTAAAAAAAACCTACCACCTTTAAGCGTGGCATAATTAATTTTTTTTTTTTAAATGATTTTGAAGTCGGCACCTACATTTTAGATAAAAATCGTGTTACGTTTAATAAGAAATACATATTATGTGGGTAATTTAAATAAAGGTGATTTTTTTTTATAATCTTTATTGCTTTTGAATTAAGTCTAAATTAATATTTTCAATGTAATTTCTTTTTGATCAATATAATAATTATTTTCGTATCGCTATGATATTTAAACAAAAAAAAAACTAAATTTTAGTTTTTGGAGCTGGATATTTTTTTTATTAAGTAATGATGTAAGCTATTCTATAAAAAATATAGAAAAAAAATCACGGATATTTTCTATTGACCAACTAAAAGAAAGTTTATATACTCTTTGGCTTCTAAAAATAGAAGACATAACAAAATCAAACATTTTTTGTCTTTTATATTCTCCTAAATATTTTTGAAAAAGGTAAAACCACGACTAACGCCATTACATTTTTCTTTTATTATTAGCATAGATTTTTTTGTGAATATATAATATTTTCAGACTTGTGCTCCTTTGTGGACTCAATTAACATTAATTCCAAAAACGTGGTTTGGAGCTATGGGGACATGTTTCTTGTCTGATGGTACAAATATTACTAGATATTTCGGTTTAACTGAGCAATATTTTGACATGCAATCGGACAGAACACCCTCGTATGCCAGGCCCAAAATAGGTATGTTCTTTTTATGTATGATCTCTGATGCAAGGATTAAGTCAACGACTAACAGAATATAGCCCTCAAATAAGAAATTTAACAATTATCTTTTTAAATACTAGTAGTTCTGCGAACAGTGTTTGCGAGCCCAAACTGCATTTTGAGCAGTTATTCTGCTCTAGACGCCGATAATCCTCATTCGATCTTCACCAAATTTTTATGTGACCTACTTAAAGTAATACCTTTTACCTTTAAAGTAAAACCTTTCAAATAAAACAAGGACCATCTAAATCGGATCTCATAAGATGGAGATATCCAGTAGCCAAAGTACCTTACAATATTTGTTAATTTTAATTTTAAACATTTTTATAATTTTAAACATTATAAAATGTTTAAAATTAATTATTTAAATTTTCAAAATTTTAAATTCATTTTGTTATTTTGTGTTTAGGCTGTCTGTAACAACTATATGTATAATGCCTTTGAGACATCTAACACCTTAGTCTCTCCCGTGACCATGATTGCTGTAAAGTAATTGAAACGTCGGGAACCATATACCAATAAAATAACTGTTTTCACAATTGGTAAAGGTGCTTTAAATATTAATATATAAAATGTTTTTATTTTAGTGAACATATACGGTGGTATCGGTTGGAGTACTTTATCAGATCCACTTAACAAAATTATTCTCATTGCAAAGCCTATGCTTGAAAGCAGCATAAGCTACATAGACATGGATCAACCATTAAAACCGGCTATTGTAGTTAATTTACTGGGTCTCTTCAATGGCTATGGTTATAAAGGTAATTTGTTTCCATACAATTAATGAATATAATTAACGATACGTTTGGCTCAGTGTGCAGTGACCCTACTTGCTGTGCCAGCGATCGCGGGTTCGAGTCCCACTCTAATATTTGTACCCCAGTAATGGGTATTTATATTTATAATATATATGTATTTAAAATTATATATGTGTAGTGTATCAACTATCTGGTATCCATAATACAAGCCTCGTAGCTTACCATGAATGTAGATGGTGCTATGTGTTAATGTCCCAACATATTTATTTATTTAATGAACATACATACATACATATAAGTTAAATTATAAGTACTATTTTTTTATTTACTGTATAAAAAAATAATTTCAGGACAAAGTTTTGCAATTGGCAAGTTCTTCGATATCAAGACGACGTTGTATGCTTTCAGTATGATTAGTGTAACTAAACTTTATGGCGCGGTAAGCATTTCTTTATTTATAATATTTACAACGTTGATATTTAAATTCAGGGTATGTAACGTGGGGATCAACTATGAGAATTATGTTTATAGCGCTAATAATAATTGATCTCGACAAGAGATCAAGTATGAGCTCTTATGAGATTTTTTGAAATATAAATTAAAAAGGGGCCGGCATTTGTAAGAGAATCAATAAATTAAACATGTGAAGCACAGCTATATATAAAAATATTATATAAGGTATTCTTTATTTTTCAGATTGGATTCCTTTACTACGACCGTTTGTCAAAAACTGTGTCCGTTATGCGAAATAATAGAGATGCTATTTTCATAGAAGATGATGCGGTTGGATCTATGTTTGGTGCAGCATTACATAGTGTTGATATGAATTTAGATAGTTTTGTAGAGTTACTGGTCGGTGCGCCTGCGCAGAGCAATACAGTCGAAGGATATGAACAAGGTGCAGTCCACTTTTATATAGGAGGGGGAAAGGTATATCAAACTTTTGTATAAGGAAATAATTATTTCACGATACTAACAAGTTACAACAGTACCTAACGATTATAAATATTCTACGTTTTCTATTTTGAGTCAAAAACCATGTTTGATACTCTATTGCAGGTCGAGAAAAAAAATAAGGCAAATCTCTGTATATATGGGACAAAAGATGGATCAAGATTTGGAACTTCTATTGCTTCAAGCGATTTGGACGGAGACAGTTTACCGGGTAAATAAAAAAACTATAGATTAGATATTTTTTTTTGTTTTTCATTCTATGTAATAATAAATGAATTTATTTCAGAAATTTTTATAAGTGCCCCATACGAAGGTACAGGTGTTTTGTACGTCTTTTCTGGAAAAGAAGTTTCGTCGTTATTAAATAAAGGTCGCAATTCTTTGGTTCAAATACACGATTTGAAAGATATACAAGTAATTGTAAATGCAGATTTTAAAGCTCTTGGCATTAGTCTTCAATCATTGGTAGACATTGACAAAGATGGTGGAAAAGGTAAGTTGATACTTTATATGTACATATCTATACTAATATTATAACGAGGAAAGATGTTGTTTTTTGTTTGTTTGTACCGAATAAGCTCCGAAATTACTGAACCGATTTAGATGAAATTTGGTAAGAAGATAGTTTGAGACCCTAGGAAGGACAAACTAAATCCGGAAATCATCTCTTAAGGGCATGAAAATAGGGATGTAAGGTTGTGTGGGGAAGCAACCTAGGGACGAACCCGACCGAAGCGAGTGAGTCGTTAGTACAATACAACTAGTAGTAACTTACCTCGCTTCGATGGGGTTCTTATTAACAGTAGCCTGCATTAGTCTATGGTATAGACTATCTGTGTACTAAATTTTAGCCAAATCAGACCAGCAGTTTACAGTAACAAACATACACATAAAAGCTTTCTCATCTATGATGTGTAACTAAAGTAAAACTATCTTTTCAGTTATATTTTCGTGTATTTTTTTTAATTTTTTGGTTTAGTAGGAATTCAGGTTTTAGACATCTCAAGGTAGACACTGTCTGTAACTTCGGGTACCAAAAATAAAAAAAAAAACGCGAAAAAATGCGAAAAGATATTTTTTTAAATGTAAATGTAAAATGTAAAAGTATTCGCGTAAATCTAAGAGAATATATATAGTAGTGTGACTAACTTATTTTGGATCAACTATTTTGGTTTTCTTTAATAACGTTTCAATTGGCACTCAATCTATATGATTAAAATTGAATTGCCTTCAAAGTACAACACTATAAATAAGTATAGTAGCCATTTTGACTTTGAACTTTAAATAATTCTAATTTTAAATTATGTTAATATTCAATACTAAGTTAAAATGTTGCATTTTATAGTAATCGATGTAATATTGGAGTACGCTTGATGTGGATTTAACATTGACGTAATATATACAATTTTCTCAGGGCAGAAGGAAAGAAAACAAACTATGTCTCAATTTTCGTTCTCCATTTTGTTTTTAAATTATTATTTTGCAAATATGTGTGTTTCAGCGTTAGCAGCAGGTGCCTTAAATAGTAACAAGGTAGCAGTATACAGAAGTATACCATTTTTAAATGTTACTATTTCTGCGAAGTTGATTGGACAGGAGGTGAGTACAATTACTAAAAAAACAAATAGATTTTTAAAGCAATTTAAATTGTGACAGAGATAGAGTATAAAAGAAAGAAATATAAAAATAACTATACACAAAATATAGATATACACATAGTGTTTTTTTTCATTTTTGTAATTTTTTATTTTTTTATTTTTATTTTTTGTGCTATTTAATTTTTTGTGTTCTTTATGGTTTATACTGTAACTGACTCCTGCAATACAGTTCTTAGGAGCGCAGGTGCTAGTGAATTCAGTATCACTTGTACCGATAAAATTATGTCAATAAAGAATTTATTTATTTATGATGAGTCAGCACTTTCTGTTAGAATTGTAACATTTCTCTAAAGAACTAAATTAAAGATCACCAAATAACTAAACCAGATCAAATGTAACTCACTCTCACACTTTTGTTTTAACCACATGTTAATAAAATATTCTATTTTACAATGTGAGCCTACGTAATTATGTTCAAAATATTAATTTACGATACATTTATAAGAAAATATTCAGTAAAATCTTCACACAATCACGTTTTTATCCATGACCCGCCTCGCTTGGGTTCATCCCTAGCTTGATTCCCCATACAAGGTTTCATACCCATTTTTATCCCCTTAAGGGATGATTTCCAAGATAAAAAGTATCTTATGTCCTTCCCAATGTCTCAAACTATCGTCTAACCAAATTTCATCTAAATCGGTTCAGTAGATCCAGAGATTACCCCCCCCCCCCCCCCCTTCCCCCCTCCACAACGTCACAAACTCACAAACTTTACCTCTTTATAATATTAGTATAGATACGGTACATGTAATTATAATTTTATTTTTATTATGTCAACGACAAGCAGGAGAGGGGAATATGGAAGAGATATAATAAATAACTTAGAAGATGCAACTACTTCTATTTAATATGAGATATTCGTGTTGTAATTTCAGGTTGTAAGAGAGCGAGACATGAACGTCACTGTTAAAATAACTGTGTCTGTAACTTACCCTATAAAGCCAAAAGTTATCGACGGAAGTAAGTTTATCGTAGTAATTTTACTATTACCTTAGCTTTTTTAATCGACTTTAAAATTAAGCACTCTCGACTACCACAGACCGATTTTAATAATGTTTTTCCTATTGAATAGATCATACTTCAGTGATGTCATATACATTTAACAAAAATCCACCTCTATTAGTGGAATAATCAGTAAAGTGCAGAAATATTATTAATAATATTAACTTATTTTTATAATAAGCTGATGTTAAATAGTATTTTGTTGTACTTTTTTGTCACAACATTCATGATGTTTAACAGCTCTTATTAGCATCCCACTGCTGGGCACTGGCCTCTCTTTAATGTAAGGGGGATCAGGCCATAATTCACTAAGCTTGCTAAGTGCGGGTTGGCGGACTTCACATACCTTTTCTCCATGTTATTCTAATATAGGTGGAAAACTGTATACATTTTTATTCTGTTTAAGCTGAATTTTGTCAGTAAATTAGTATATACACCATTAAAACATCATACAGTTCATATATATATTTACTATTATATATATATATATATATATATATATATATATATATATATATATATATATATATATATATATATATATATATGTATATATATATTAGTCATAATATTTATTTTCTTTACATGTGTTTTCAGAACTTTTTGTTAAAACAAAGATCAATGGTGAAGGTGCTAACATAATAAAATATGATAACGAAATTTTACTTTCGAAAAACGTTTCCTTGTTTACGAAATACGTAATTGTTTCTTTCGTGAGTATTTTGATAATTAATAATTAAATAAATACATTACTTAAGTAAATAATGTAATAAAACTAGGGGACTTTCCCTCGCTTCGGTGGGTTTTATAATTATAATATTATAAACAAGTAGCCCCGTGAAGTCGGTGCCAGCCAATACAAATCAAAGCACACCGACTTCGAAAATATCTGATTAAGTATCTATTCTAAATGAAAACCCTCGTTTAGTTATTTTTTACTTTTCAGTGCCTGGAAGTCGGTTTTTTTTTTAAGTTTTTATAGTGCATTCTAATTATATTCGTTGTTATTTAAAAAAATGCTTTTTATCTAACTGTGGTAGATTTTTATTTTAACTTTGGGAAAGAAGTTCCTTACTGCATGTTACTCAGCACAATTTACTTGGCGAATAAGAGCTAGACGAGAACAAATGTAATATTTTACCATCACGACACTTTAAATTATTCACTAAGAGCGTCCCATATGACGTCATCATAAGTACCAGGCGATCATAAATATCATGGAGTGTATGTCGAAATTAGTTTATATGCAATCTTAATGGGCATTCCTTGAGGTTTGTGATACTAGGGGAGTACTCATGATAAAAGTACCAGGCGATTATAAGTATTAAGGAATGTATGTAGTAGGAAGTTCATGTGCACTCTGTGCATGCCTTTTTTTGGTGAGTTTCAACACGTACAATGTAGATATGTTGCTTGATGTTTATGATATAGTAGAGTTTTTAGTTTAGTTTTAGTTTTAGTTTAGAAGTCTAGTTTATATATCTTATCTTATATATTATCGTATATTAATATTTGATTTCTAGATAAATGAAGAACCAGGGTTCTTTAAATTCACTGCCAATGTTGAATCGGACACAGAAAACTTAAAACGGACAGGTACTTACTTTTCGTTTTTATTGATATTATTAACTTTGATAATGTAATATTAATTTCTTTCGCTGAAGATATGCTTTATATTTTATTTGTTTGAATGCGCTGTTCTCGGAAATTCATTCATATTAATTACTAGCGACTTACTATCGCTTTGATCGGGTTCATCCCTGGTGTAGTGGTAGGTGCATTAATGATGATAAATAATTAGATTTGACTTAAGACTTTTATTAAAATATTGAGTACCGATCACTGAGATCCACATAACAGGTAATAAAATAAGTAATAGTTAGAAGACGCCATATTGGACAGACACGAGTACCAGCGCTAGTGATGTGTCATATAAATAGTGATGTGACAAGTGACAACATAATCATAACATCCTCCTTATTAAAAAAAAATAAAATAAAATAATTATAATTTTACAGCTTAACACACTTTACATTATTGACCAAACTATTAACAATAACTTTTGACAACAGACTCTTTAAGAAATTAAAAATAAGATAATTTGTTGAGCTAAGGCTCTTTAATATATATTCTAGACTTAACTAAATTAATCAGTCTTTCACAGTCATTGCTAATATATTTACTAATAAGAAAATATTAACTTCTATAACTCTAACCGTCTTGGTGGTCTAATGACTCTTCCACACCTAGTGCGCTTTTCAACTGGAGTTGTATGCTCTTCAATTGAGAGTGACACTTTATTAGGAGGTGTCTTGATATTTGAACTTTTTTGTAATATATCTTGAGCTACATTTTGAGGTGACTGTGGAGGCTTCAAAATGTGCTGTCTATTTCTCCTTCCTATAAATCCATCTGAACCTTCAACAGTATAAGACCTAGGCTGATCACACTTGGTCCGAACTGTGCCTGTAATCCATGGAGTATCTGGCATTTTCTTAAAATAAACTTTATCCCCTTCTTGTAATTCTGGTAATGATTTTGTTTTTCTGTCGTAATAGTTCTTCATTTTATTTTTATTTTCTTCCTTAGTTTTTACATATTCATGAAATTTAACTGTTTTTGGTTTTAAGTTTTTTGTGACTGTTGGTAATTGTGTTCTAAGTGAACGTGACATTAACAATTGTGCTGGAGATGGTAAATTTCCTCTAGGTGTATTCCTGAATTGAAGTAAAGCAAGATATGGATCTGTTCCAGACTCCTCTGACTTAATAAGAAAACGTTTACATATCTTTACTGCCGACTCTACCAAACCATTTGACCTTGATATGTATGGACTTGATGTATTATGATGCATTCCCCATTCAAAAATAAAATTCTTGAACTCTGCTGAATTAAATGGTGGCCCATTGTCAGAAAATAACTCAACTGGGATACCATGTCTACTAAAAATACTTTTAAGACAAACAATTACTGTTTTGGCCTTAATACTTGCCACTGACATTAATTCAATGTAATTTGAGTAATAATCTTGTACTACTATGTATTTTTTAGATTTATAATCCATAAAATCAACACCAACTTTTTCCCAGGGTAGTAATGTAACATCATGTGGATGAAGTGGTTCTGGAGCATTTGAACTTCTATGTGACAGACAAGTATGACAAGACTGAACAATATTTTTTATATCAGTAGACATAAATGGCCAAAAAACATGTCCTCTAGCAAACGCTTTTGACCTTTCAACTCCCAAATGACCACTGTGTATTATTTTTAAAATATCCGGCCTTAATTTTTTAGGTATGACTATACTGTTGCTTCTAAAAATTAAATTATTTTCTGTATGTAAATCAAATCTATACTGCCAATATTCATGCACATCTTTATGAACTTTATTTTTACTCGATGGCCATCCTTCTTTACAGTATTTTTTCAAAATTTGTAGACTTTCATCTTCATTAGTGCCTTTGATTAACCACTGTAGACGTTCCGAAGAGACTGGTAGTGACTTAATCAGCAAATTTACATGAACAATGATGTCTTCATCTAATTCATCTGAACTTGTTCCAGCAAGTGGTGCTCTTGACAATGTATCAGCAATGTACATGTGACTACCTTTCTTATAGACTACATTTAAACTATAAGCTTGTATTTTCAACATCATTCTTTGGAGACGAGTAGGAACCTCGACTAAAGGCTTTTTAAACAATGTTATTAAAGGAGCATGATCTGTCTCTACAGTTACAGTTTGTCCATATATAAATTGATGAAACTTGATACAGGCAAAAACTATAGAATAGAGTTCTTTCTCTATCTGAGCCATTCTTTGTTGTGTATCTGTTAAAGTCTTTGAAGCATAGTATACAGGATGTTGATTTTGCAACAAAACTGCTCCGACAGCACTGTTACTAGCATCACTTTGTAGGACAATTGGATCATGAACATTAAAATGTGACAACACTGGAACTTGACATATTAATTGCTTAAGTCGACAAAATATTTTTTCATGGTTTGCAGTCCACTGCCAATCAGTAGACTTTTTTAATAATTGACGAAGAATTTCTGTCTCACCTGCCATATTTTTAATAAAAGGACTTAAATAATTCAGCATGCCTAGAAATCTTTGCAAATCTTTTAGGCAAGTAGGAGAGGGCATCTCTTTGATTGCTCTGACTTTGTCTGGATCAGCTGTGATTCCATCTGCTGAAAAAATATGACCCAGATATTTGACACTCTCCTTGGCAAATGTACATTTTTCTTTATTAAATTTGACATTATATTCCTTTGCTCTTTTAAAAACTATATTAAGACGCTCATTATGCTCTTGTAGTGTTTGACCACTTACTAAAATATCATCGCTGTATACGGCTACCCCTGGTATGTCACTAAACATTTCAGACATAGTTCTATGAAAATACTCAGGAGCACAGCTGACTCCGTAAGGAAGACGTTTAAAGCGGTAACGACCAAAAGGTGTATTAAAAGTTGTGAGGTAAGAACTCTTTTCACTTAATTTACACATCCAAAATCCACTACTTGCATCCAAGGTGGAGTAAAATCTGGCACCAACCACCTTGGTACGGACCATATCTACTGATGGTATAGGATAATGAGTCCTATTAATTGCCTGATTCAAATTACGAGGGTCTAAACATACCCTTAATTGACCATTTTTTTTTCTGTACTAAAATTAATGAACTCACCCATTCAGTAGGCTCTGTTACCTTGGTAATGACATCCATTTTCTCCATCCTTTCAAGTTCTTGTTGAAGTCTGTGATGTAATGCAAATGGTACTTTCCTTGGAGCATCGACTTTTGGCTGGACCTCAGGATTTGTACTTATGTGACACTCACCGGGAAGACAACCAAGACCAGTAAAAACAGAATTATTATATTCAATAAGTTTATTTAAATTTATATTTTGTGACTGACTTGACTGTAATGACTGTGACTGACTGTTTATGACTTTGGGACATATTAATTGACTTGAATTTGACTCATATTGACTTATGTTAAAAGACAAACTACTATTACTATTATCACTTTCTGATGTATGCATGCTTGTAGTTTCTACACAAAAAACTCTTTTAATTAATCCAATTTCTGAGCAAGTAAGTTTACCTAACACAGTTGGAGAATTTACATTTGCAATAATGAAACTAATTTGTTTTGTTATATAGGAGTCATTAAATTGATATTTACATTCCAAATTTTGTTGACCTAGTACCTCTAGACTATTACCAGTGTAGGACTTAATCTTTATATCAGTTTTACACAATAAATCATTTATATTAAGTGAATCATAAATACTTTTTGACATAATATTTACATCACTGCCAGTATCAATTATACAATTTATTTGTGAATTATTTATATATAAATTAATTGTCCATTCACTTGACAGTGACTTGGATGACTGAATATGACCTATAAACATTTCATCTTGTTCTGACTGTACCTGTTGTGCATTATTATCTGACTGTACATATTTTACTGACTTTGACTTAATTGACCGACAACAGATTGCAAAATGACCCACTTTTCCACATTTTCTGCACTTTACACTTAATGCTGGACACCTATGACGATGCACCTGACCACACCTTGTACAAACTTGCTTTGACTGTTGACTGTGACTATTTTGATTTACATTTCTTGAGTTAGACTTTGATCTTGATCGTGACGGTTGACTTTTGTTATATAGGACTGAACTTTGTTCTGCTGCCAATTCATCCGTTTGATGTCTGGAAGCTAGCATGGCTTTTGCCATCTCTAAGGCCTTATCAAGATCCAACTTATCTTCAAGCAATAATTTCTCTCTAATGTAATTATACTTTTGGTGCATATTACATATAAACATTATTTTAATCAGACGTTCCTGTAGCTGACCTAACTCACAGTTTTGTGACCTCAATTTTAATGTGCAAGCAAAGTCGTCTAAGGTTTCATTTTCACCTTGTTTGTATGTGAAAAAATTATGACATTCATAAGTAAGGTTAGCTTTTGGGGCGAAGTGATTTTGAAATAATTCAATGAGCTCGTCGTATTTGATGTTATCCTCGTTTTTTGCAAACGTATTAAATATATCTACGCCTTTATCACCAATAACATGTAAAAATAAAGCTACCTTTCTGCTATCACTTTCCTCATCCATGCCAGACGCACGTAGATAAAATTTAAAAGACTGCACCCATTTTCGCCATTGCTGTGCCAAGTTGCCATTCATTAGCATGGGCTGCGGACTGGACATTCCAGAAAGTTTCTTAGATTTTAGATTTTCTTGAAACATGACGCCGACTTTTTACACGTGTAACACAATATAGATTGCGAACCGCTTCTGACACCATGTAGTGGTAGGTGCATTAATGATGATAAATAATTAGATTTGACTTAAGACTTTTATTAAAATATTGAGTACCGATCACTGAGATCCACATAACAGGTAATAAAATAAGTAATAGTTAGAAGACGCCATATTGGACAGACACGAGTACCAGCGCTAGTGATGTGTCATATAAATAGTGATGTGACAAGTGACAACATAATCATAACACCTGGGTACCTTTTAACGGCTAGTATTGAATAGATAAACTATAGCCTTCCTCAATAAACGGACTATCTATTGCAAAAACAATTTTTCGAATCGGATTAATAGTTCCTAAGATTAGCGCGTTCAAATAAACAAACAAACAAACAAAACAACTCTGCCTCTTTATAATATAGAGGTAGATATGGAAAGGTAGGAATGGAAGGACTGTGTAAAAGAGGATATGTGTGTGCAAGTTGTGTTTGCTGTGATCACGGCTGATAGAAGAAAGCGGAAAAAGGAAACATGTTGTGCTGACTCCAAGTAATGTGGGATAAAGGATAAGGAGAACAAGACAATAATTAATTAATAACAATAATTAATTTTATTGACGATGATTAAAGGGTATATAAAGTCACAAACTTAGGAGTGGCCTGATTATACATAAATAAACTGCAAGCGAAACCACAGGCAAAAACTAGTTTTTATTATATATCACTATCTCCATTATAATATTGTATTTGTTAATAAATATAATGAGAACTTTTTATATTAGTGCGTACGTTGTATGAATCGAGACTGTATGTTAAAAAGGCTTATTGAAAAACAATCGCTAGTACTTTATATTTAAATATAAAATACTAGTGAGCTAGTTATGTTTTCACGATTAGTATAGAATAAACTATATATATGTACATACATAGGTATAGAAAAGTAATACTTTAAAATAAATAAAAATATACATCCCTTACTTGAGAAATAATTCCCATATAAACTTTCACCCCCATAAGGGATGATTTCTAGGATAAAAACTATCCTATGTCCTTCCCAGGGTCTCAAACTATTTCCATACCAAATATCATTTAAATCGGTTTAGCGGATTAAGCGTGAAAAGGTAACAGACCGACAGACAGAGTTACTTTCGCATTTATATATTAGTATGGATTTTTCAGATTTCGATACTTCGTTATATATAATTAGTTCATACAGCAGGAAGAGATTCGCATTCGATTTTGAGCGTCGATGCAAAGACGATTGTGTTCCTAAATTGTCCTTGACTTTTGATTGGACTGGCAGGTAAATATCCCTTAGTCCTTAGTCCTCCCTCTTAGCCCCGAATTAGATAATAAGTATTAAGACATCAGAAAAATTAAAAAAAAAATAGTATTAAAACGCTGGCAAGTAACTATTTTAAATATCTATGTAAAACGTAGCTAGTCTATACAGATAAATAAAATTGGAGTGTCTGTTCGTAATATTAAAATAATCACTTTTTACTATATGCGTATGGATGTGTACACAGTACATATTCCAAAACAACATTTACAAATAGAAGTTATTTTGAAAAATATTATTAGTTACTAAGCAATAAAAGAATAAAACTCTAAATATAACTCGTCTTACATGAATAAAAATAAAGTTCACCAATATATTTAAGAAATCTTAGTGTGATTCATTACTTAAAACTTATTTATTAAATATTATTTTCCTTCACTTAGCTGTCAGTTAATCAACATATTGTTTTTAAATACATTTAACTTCTTTTTAAGAGATGACGAATATTGGCTGGGTTCGAGTACAAATGAAAATATGACATTGTTAGTGCGCAATGATGGCAACACTACGTATCAGTCCTGTGCAAGAATAAAAATAACTGGAGCACAGGTAATAATTATACAATCATCTCTACATATTATAAAATAAAGTCCTCTGCCGCGTCTATCTGTCTGTTTGAACGCGATAGACTCAAAAAATATTGAACGGATTTTCATAGGGTTTTCACCATTAGATGGAGTGATTCAGGAAACAGGTTTAAATGTAATAGTAATTCATTAAGGTTGTGTAAATTGGCTCAAATGTGACAATGATTATTGAAGATGTAGGAAAAATCATACCGTCTAGGAATTTTAACTCGCTAGTAAAGATATAAAATAAAATGGATTGTACCTAAATTCACTATCAAATTGTTTTTGGGCCATGTGCTCACACAAACAGACAGACATTTTAATTATTGTAAAACCTATTGAGCTGTGAACTGTGTACGTTTTATGAAAAAAAATATAAAAATATTATATAATAACACCTACGCTGAGTGAAGCTCAGTCGCTCATGTACTTATTTATTAATTAACTAATTAATGAAAAGCTTCTTTTGATTTTATAATTTTTTTGCAGTTTAAACTACCAGAATGTGTCGTAGAGTCCGATGGTTGGTACAGATGTGATTTTATAGAAATCAACAGACATGAGACGGTAAGAAAAAACTTTTTTGCTTTCTTTATTATTACACATTGAACTTTAAAATAGAGTAGTGATCGCCTAGTGGTCGAAATTCGACGATAACCGTTAATAAAAACTTGAGGAAAACGTATAAGAATAGTAGTGTGTGAACACACGTTCACACATTTTTTTATATCTATATAAAAAAAAACGTGTGTGTGAACTTATGTACGCACGTAAGAAGTTATACTTCTTTGGTGTAACACAACAAAAATAGCTAAAGATTTCATCTCGTACGTCACAACTCTCTGTTTGTAAGAGGAATGATAAATTAATAAAATAAGTAAATAACGCATATTAGGCATATTACAATCATACATTTATAGAATATCACTTAAAGAAAGAATATAATATTATATATCATTTGTCAGACAATAACAACGGTTACCATGGCAACGAACAGTTAACAGCTAACTTCATCATGTCGCTTTTTGGTTGTCGGTGTGCGCGCGTATCGTAAAAATTTTACTCTCATTATTTTTTCCAAACGTCCGAAAAGAATTATACCTTAAAAAAGTTAATTTAAAAAAATGTTGATAAAAACTTAAAAAAAAAAAATAAAAACCGACTTCCGGTGTGCTTTGATTTGTATTGGCTGGCACCGACTTCGAAAAAATCTGATTAAGTATCTATTCTAAATCGAAAACCCCCGTTTAAACTAGCGGCACGCTATGATGGCCGGTTTGACACATTACAATAGTGATGTGGAATGTCAATTTATTCTCGAACAAAAAACAATTAAGTTTTGTTTTTGTACCTGATTAAATAGGTTTAATAAAACAAAAATGTATATGTTTATTTAATTTATTTGAACGAACTGAATATTTGAATGAAAATGAATATACATACTTTATATGCACACAAGAAACATATGAATACAAAAGATACCAAAAAAGGTGCCACAAAAGGCCATAATTAATCAGATTCGTCCATACTACTATTTTCACTGTCGTCACTGCTATCATCACCTACATTAATAATTATATGTTCGTTTTCTATAATATTATCTATTTTCACATCTCTTTCATAATCTTCCCTTATTAATTTAACAGTTCTATTCATAACCTTTTCCCAGTCTCCTTTAGTCACATGTTCACAAGCTTCTTCTAATAATTTTAGCATTTTTTTTGTGGTAAATGGGGGTTCTGTATTGTGTCTTGCAGCATATCCCTTAATTTGAGCCCACACCAACTCAATCGCATTATACTCACAATGGTAAGGCGGTAACCGTATAACTCTGTGCCCATGTTCTAATGCTATTTCGTCAATGACGTATCGGATCTTGGTTGGTTTGTTTTCTTTTAAAAGACGTACTAATTCCGCTTTTAACATATTCATGTTTGCATCTACGCCATTTTTACGAAGCCATGCGACGATATCAGCTTTCTTTTGGGATTGGGCAGGTGGCTTGTCAATTTGCATCGAGTGGTATGGGGCGTTGTCCATAATTATAATAGATGGTTCAGGGAGGCTACACAACATTGAGGTAAACCATTCAGTAAACTTTTCTCCATTCATGTCTTTATGATAGTCTCCAGTGGTTTTTGACGCAAAAGCCATGAGAGAACCTTCGACAAACCCGTTGATGGTTCCGGCGTGACAAATTATAAGTCGCGATCCTTTTCCTACAGGAACTTTGGAAGTAGATGCTGCTGTGTCATCGTTCCAAGAACGGCCTACAGTATGGTTAGCATTAAGCCATGTTTCATCCAAGAACACAACATTTTGCCAATTTTTGATTTCTTTCACTTGCCGTAAAAAAGTATACCTTGCCATCGCTATATCAAATCTTTCCATCAATATTTTGCGTTTGTTACATTTTTTGTATCGAAATCCAATGGTCTTCAAAATCTTCGTTAAAGAACTTTCCCCACCGAAGAATAATCCAGCTTCCTTCAGTGAATGCACCAACTTTTTTCTTGTTGGATACTCCTTCTGTAAATAGTAGCCGTAAACATGTCTTCGGATAGCATCGGCATCAAAGCTATCGATGCCTACGACTGGTTTTGCTCGTTTTCTCTTTTTTGGTGTGTGAAGTTTATTTTCTTCTGTGCCAGTCTCGCCATATTTTTTTTTAGTTATCCGTCTAACAGTTCGTTGTCCAATATTAAGCGCATCAGCTACGCGTTCAACCACTGACGTTATAGGTAAAATTGGCCCTCCATTTTGAGCTTCACGATCGAAATAGTTACGAAGGCGTATTACGAACTCACGTGTCTGACTATTTAGAACAGTTCTCTGCGTACGTTCGGTCATATCGACGAAATCCACAACAAAGGGCTTGAACAGAGTCCAAATTAACGAGCAAGGGTCAACAGTAATGCAGTATCAATATTTGAAATCCAAAGCCAGGTCAAAACTATATCACAATCGCATTGCACTGACAGTTTATACTTTTCGAAGCAACGTCAATTCGAAACTGCTTTGTTTTGCATTGAGCATTGACGCGAGTTTGCCGGAGGTAATAGTTGTGCTAGCCAGCGATCCTATGTGACGATCGTATTAGATTCCATTTTTAAAAATTTTCAATTTAGAAAACCAAATGCCGAGTTGTGGGATATATCATATAAAAATAAAAATTTTACCTTTTGTATGAAACAGCTGATATTTTTTTGCGATTTCAGAGGTTTGTCCACATAGTGAAAATTGTTCATATTCACAAGTACATTCACCCCTTAAATGGTGCAAACTGATTTTTCTACACTTGTATACATTTTAGAAATCAATTTAATAAATAAATTTTGAGTCCTAAACCTAAAACTACATTCGATAAAATTTATGAATCTCTGCACATCACTATCGTCAATAAAGTAATACAATTATTTCCTTCAAAGTCGTTATCAATTAATACGGAACTTCATGAGCGGACAAACGTCAAACCGGCCATCATAGCGTGCCGCTAGTGTAGTTATTTTTTACTTTTCAGTGCCTGGAAGTCGGTTTTTTTTTTTAAGTTTTTATTTTTCCATTTTTAGTGTAGACGTATCATCAATACAAGTTAATCAAGTCCAAACACCAGGTAATTGCTGTAAATCTTTCGGGTCCATCATCAGATCGACTCCAGACCTTCATTAAATAGTAGTGCTTTAAAATACCTAATGAAAGTGTTAAGAAACGCACTAGTCGCCGCTACAATTTTCGAAAGTTCCCCTCGATTTCTCTGGGATCCCATCATCAAATCCTGGTTTCCTTATCATGGTACCATTCTTGGGATATCTCCTTTCCAACAAAAAAAGAATTATCAAAATCGGTTCATAAACGACGAAAAAATGCCCGAACAAACATAAAATATATATATATATATATATATACGGTCGAATTGAGAACCTCCTCCTTTTTTTGGAAGTCGGTTAAAAAAAGAAAATCGGGGGATAAACAGAGGAGAAAAGATACTGAACTGTCTTTGCCTATTTATAGGTATATAGACTAGCGACTCACCCTCGCTTCGCTCGGATGCGTCCCTAGGTTGCTTCCCAAAAGAAAATAAATTAATTAATTTGGTTTTAATTTTTTTGTGGGACTCTATTTTTTTTTCTTAAATAAAATTAGCCTTAGTTACTCCTTATTACATTAGCTATCTGCCAGTGAAAGTCCCGTCAAAATTAGTCCAGCCATTTCAGAGATTAGCTAAACAAAAATTGTAAAAAATTTTGTTTTGGTATATGCACCGTGTATACATCCATATACATTTAGTAAAAGGCGGTTATTTTAATATTACAAACAGACACTTCAATTTTATTTATCTGTATAGATATAATAAACAAATTAACTATTAAAGATTTCAATTTCCAGTTATTAGATGATAAAAAATATTAAATTTCACAGTACCCTGTTGATGTTAAATTTGATTTGAGTCAAGTGACAAATCGAGATAAAGAATTAAAAGTAAAGGTGATGCTGTATAACAATTGCGCGGCGATTGGCAACGCGTCTTTAACGGACCAGAAAGTTATTACATATTATTTGGACACCAGTGATATATATCTCGATGGGTATGTGATTTAAGTAAAACTTTTTAACTTAACATCTAAACATATGTATAATAACATTCTTAGTAGTTATCAGCCTCGGCTGCACATCCTGAGGTCCTGGGTTCGAGTCCCGGGTCGGGCCAAGTTTAGTTATTGAGTCTTTTTGTTTAGTAAGTCTTAACAGCCCGGATTTGGGAAGTTGGCGGTGTTTCACCCCCGTGCCTCGGAGAGCACGTAAAGCCGTCGGTCCTGCGCCTTAACTCTCACCGGTCGTGTCGAGTAGTCGTCCCACCGGAGTATGAGAGTGACAGAAATAGAGAGTGCACTTGTATCTGCGCATACACTTGTGCACTATAATATCTCAATGAGATTGGCCGCCGTGGCCGAAATCGGTCGGGAGGTCATTGTATAATAACCAAACAGATAATTAATGAGGAATGGAATACAATCTTTATAATTGTCAATGAAATATAATAATTCATGAAATTCCATGATGAAAAACTCGGAAATAATAAACATTTAGTGTCATTTGTAGTTTCTAGAGAATTCACTCTACACAAGCGCCTCTAGCGGCGAACTCAAGCGCGATAGCTCTTATGTTAGGGCAGTGGTCTAAGGTCAAGTATGTCAAAAGTCAATGGGGTTATGATGATGTGTTCAAAGTATCTATGTCAATTTTTGAGATAGTGGTAGCTAGGTCGCTTGGACATTCTAACAAGACAAATCCATATCCTAACCTTTTTTTCCACACTAATATATCTTTTAATGTGTTTTTTTAGGATTCAATACGATCGAAACGTAACTGATCTTGTCTTAGAGAATACAGAATCTCCTGTTATAGATCTTCATGAAGTATACACAGTGAGTATTATTTTTCAATTAGTTTATGAAGAAACTATACCAATTTTCCAAAGATAATATGACATCAATAACTAAACTGGGCCCGACCCGGGAATCGAACCAAGAACCTCCGGATATGTAAACTTACATGCTTACCACTAGACCAACGAGGCAGTTCATATCAGCCAAGAATCATATCTAATCTACTAATGCTTGCTATTATCTATAATTAGTTTATAGTTTGAATGGTATGAAGCAGTGTGATTTTTAGATTTGATAATTGCATTCTTGACAATATCTAGAATATTCCCGTTGAAAAAAAACGAGACTGTCTAAAAAAATAATTAATAGGTAATATATGAATTAAAAATTCATTCGGTTTGTTTAATTATATTCCGGTTGTATTTATTAATTTCTAACAATTCTTTTGATTTTAAATTGTGTAAGCATCGTAACCTTTTTCTGTGACTACATTTTATTACTTAAGTTTTAATGGTAATTTAAAATGTAATTTTTAGTTAGCGTCGAACTTAAATGCGTTTTTGAATTACATACATTGTACTTTCGCTTGTGAATTAAATACATTTGAAATAGATATGAATAGTTATTGTGAGTCTACCTTAGGAGAAAGACTTATGCTACTGCAGATTTGTTTGTAGGCCTTATTAAGTACTTATAACTTTCTAGTACATTGTTTTGATGTATCTCTTAAGGTTTAGCCAGCGCTCGTCGCGGAAGTTATGCGCAAGCGTTCCCGCGGCGTCCCACTATGGCGAAGGGGAGGGGAAAGTTGGGATTTAGTGGGTAGTACCGGCTCTTCTAGTCGGTGAGCCCCACATAACCACCTAGGGGTACAGGTGGTATGCGTAAATGCATTCCCCAACTATAAAAAAAAAAAAAAAAAAAAAAGGTTTAGCCAGCGCTAGATTCGATAGAACCAGTTATTGTGTTTTCTTTTAGGAATGAAAGATTTTCCTGTAGCAAAAGGTATCCTAAATGTTAACCCGAGTAATAAGTTATCACTATACAAAATTTAGTTAAAATCGGTTAAGTACTTTTTGCGTGAAATGCGAACGATTTCGCTAAGATACTGTTTTATTATATGTATAAATTCGTGTATATGTTGTATATAAAAGTTTAACTAAAATATAAGGCAATAAAAGTTTGCACTGGATATTACCTGTGCAATTTGAAGAGGCCACTACATTCAAGAGATTTAGGTTTTGCGACGACTCTACAACTTGTTAGTCTTATTATTTTCAAATAATATTTTTATTTCAGGCTACTAACAATGGAACAGTTATCTGGAAAGACCTTAATGCTATTATAGTCTTAAATAAAGAATCATTTATCAAAAATTATGTAGTAAGTAATTTTATCTAAATTTTTTACCATTTTTAGTATTTATAAAATACTAGACAAACCCGCGGCTTCACTCGCGCTAAAACTACAACTAAAAACGTTAAAAAGGTAGATTTCATACAAATTTTCATCCCTTATTTTATCTCCTTATGGGAAGAAATTCAAAAAACGCTAAAACACGTATTTATTTAATTGTATTGAAGAGCATTAATACCAAGTTTCAAGAAATTCTGATCATAAATATTTTTTGGGTTGTGTTATAACGTGTATTCCCGTGGGAATGAGGTAATCTCTCGCGGTTTACTTTAAGTATCCTATATGTTGACCTGGATATCCAGCTATCATCATACCAAATTTCATCAAAATCCCTCCAGTGGTTTTCTGTGATGCGGTTAACAGCCAGACAGACAGACAGACAGACAAAAATTCTAAAAACTATACATTCGGCTTCTGTATCGATAATAATGTCTATTTCAATAAGATTTTCCAAAAAATATTTAAGGTACAGATTCAACTTAGTTAGAATTTTATTATATGTATAGATTAATATTTAATACCAAAAAATTCTAGGTCATTTCGCCAGAAGAATTAATTATTCAAGAAGAAAATACAGAAGAATATACAATAATTACGTGTACGTTTGATCTGAATCCGAATTCGTCAATAAAAATTTTGACTACTTTGAACATTATAAAAGAGAAAATTAGTAAGTATTGTTACACTATTTTAAAAAGTTTTAATACATAAATTATAATATACTAGCCACAAAATATGGTTAAATCGAAAGAAATATCTATATTTTGTGTTAGGCACGGTTTCCTGATTCGATTTAAGAACTACATTCAAAGTATTAATATAATATGTATGTGCCATGTAAAATACAAGGTAAATATTATGTACGTTTTTATTAAATATAGCGCTTTCCCACGGCTCCACCCGCATTTTGACCTTCTTTAAAAATAGACTATAAAAGGCATAAAGAATTTTTTTAATCGGATCTGTAAATCCAAAAATTAGCGAATTCTAACAAACAAACTCTTCAGCTTTATATCGGTATAGAATATTCCGGTTTAGAATATTCCGTTTAGAATATAAACGGAATCAATAATATTGTAATGTTAAATGCAGTACAATCCTTGAAACGCCAATCCAGCTAAGAATTGAAAACAACGGCTATCATTTTGAACAATTGATCTGTTAAGGTTTACTAAGTAATTAACAAAGAACAATAAAAAATATTTTGTTTAAATGAGCTCTTTCCTTAAGTTTGCCGTATGTTATGACTTCCCAGAATGCATTCCTTATTAGCAACACTATCGAATGGTGTAATTATACAGTGTGTGTTTTTTTTTCAAAATCAACAGGTTCGTTTCCTGGCTAGGAAAATTGATTTTTCAAAAATCCAATGATGCAGTTTTAGTTTTCATGAAAATCGGACCCGAGACTCCTTTGAGTACTTTTCGCTATTCCTCATAGTTTCGGATTTAGCCATGCACGCCCACTTGAAAAATTCACCCTGTAGATAAAAAATCTGTTTGGTAATATTTTAGATTTAGTTTCATATATGAGCCTCTGTGTAGTCTGTATTTGATAATGGATTTAGTAAGTCTAGAGGCTTACGCTAGAGTGTGTGGCCAACATTATGTAAAAAATTGCCACTTATAGAAACTTCATAGATGATTGCCTTTTTTAATTTTTAACTGAAAAACCTAAACTACTTTTTTCGGGATAAAAAGTAACCTATGTGCTATTCCAGACTATAATTTATCTTTATCTAAAATTTCATTCAGATCCGTTCAGCTGTTCTGGCGTGATTGTGTGACAAACATCCAACAACACTGTCGCATTTACTATATTGATGGTATTCTACCATGCCTTATACAATAAAATTATAATTTTAATAATTTAAAATAAAGTATAAAAAGTAATACAAGTATAAAAAATATTTATTTACAAATAATAATAAAGATACATAATAAATGTATATTTTTAAACACAGAGTAATAAACAAATTGTTAATTAATATTTAAATAGATTTGATCAGTTTGAAGAACCTTTGTAATTACCGCCTTAATTACTAATATTTAATAAAACATTTAATATTTTTGTTTCACAGTGGATAATTTGATAGATGGCGAGCTAAAAGTGACGTCAAATTTTACTTTGTATTTAGAACCGACAGATGAAATTCTTAATAAATCGTAAGTAAATATTTTTAGTCAATTTTTTTGTAAATATAAGAAAATTCCATTCTTTCCTCTTTTTCACTTCTAAATTTACTTATACTATCACTTCATTGCATTTTACTTTTCAATTTCACGTATTTCTTCTCGATCTTCGCTAACTCGTTCAAACTGATCACTCCACACTTCCACCCTTTACATATACATAAACAAAGAACATTCTAGTATACAAAAATTAGAAAATATTTCTAGTTTTTATTTTGTCTTATTTTAATTTTGTCTCTCTCTCACTTATGGCATGTTACTATTAACTACTCTTGTCATCGATTGTCATACGTTGACAACTGTCTTGGCATCTATTCTTAAGCATAGTTCAGGCGTGCTATTTTGGTGTAAAGAAGTTCTACACTCTTAACTATGCAATAATATTATCAAACGTAACTGTCCGGATTAACGAGTTTTAGACTGTCATTTGCATTTTTTTATATTGGAAAATGTATTTACGCATACTAAATATATATATATATATATATATTATGTGGAACTCAATGGCTAGAAAAGCCAGTACTACTCACTGAAACCGAACAAACCTCCCGTGTCTTAATGGGGCATCGCAGCATCACTTACACACTCAACCACGACACCCCGATGGCAGGTCTGCCGAAGCAGACCACAACAGTCACGGGATTGCTCCAACGGTCTACTCTGCTATCAGAGAAGTACCAGGAGCAACCCGTATGGTACACTGCCCACCGGTGGACTAAAATCCAGTGCGTTTCTTGGATTCGCACCCAGCTGGATTGCCGGACGCTAATGAGCCCAGACCACAGCAAGGTAACGCACGTTTCAGGGCACTGTTATTGCCATAATTAACGCCTGGATCTAAAATAAAGATGACCATACTCGTCATTTAGTTTTATCAAAATCGTCTGGCTAATTTTCAGATTGAAAACAAATTGATTTCATCAATATTCATCTTACATAATTTATTTTTAGACTAACGACGACTGTCAAATATCAAATAGACACGAGTTTCGGTCACAACAAGAGTCTCATCATCTTGGTATCAGTGTTGTTAGCATTTCTCGTTTTGTACGTGGTCATTATGGTTCTACGAAAGGTAATTATAGAATATAAATAATCGGTGTTTGTTTAACATTACAAAATAACAAAATGTTAAGTCAAAGATTACATAGTTTTAGTGGTTTAGATTTTAATGACATACTTGAAAAAATTATCTGCTTTTGCGCAAAATTAAAAAAAAATTGGCATTCATTAAAAGAAACTTAACCCACCACACTACAATTTTATTGCTATTTATACCGACTGCGGTGAAGTCGAAAGGAGAATAATATTTATATCTCCGAGGGCATAATACTGTGTTCCTTTGTCTAGTTGTTCCCATCATTTTTAGTCCGCTTCGGTGTTGGATTTTTATTTTATTTTTTTTATGTACTATAAAACATATGTTATACAAAATAAAGTAACAGAATGTCGACAAAGGATAACTTATCTCTTTAAGAGATTTCTTCCAGAAACCCTTCAATAGTGAGAAAATAAGTTAATTTAGAGCGGTGTAGGTACAGTACAGCATCAAAAGGTAAAAAAAAAAAATGTTGTAGAAATTTTTTTTTACTCTTCTATAAATCATACGTTAACTTCGGCATGAAAACTAAAAATCGAGCATTTAGCGCATGTAAAACATCACTTAAATGTTGTTAACATATGCTTTCGTAGAATATACGATTTGTATTTGCGTAATAATCTCAAGGTCTGATCTCAAATTACCTCAAACTTGTCATTGATATGGTACAAAGTTATTACATACCATATAAATAATGGCTTTACTTAGCAAATGTGTATATTTTACTCGTATTAATAATTCTGGCATCAAATCTACTAATGGTCTAGCATATTTGGTATTCTAGATTGATGTTGTTAGAAACTAAAAGACGGTTATATAAATAAAATAAATTAGTTTGCAAAAAGCTTTTCTCTATACATTTTTATTCAATCTAAGTTATGTAAATGATATTTAACAAATAAAAATATGAGAAAAATCCGCGTAAATCTAAGAAATTATTATATAATTAATTAACAAATCAAAAATAGCAGCAAGTATCATCTACAGATACTAATATCACATCATAAAAGTCCATATAGTAAGCGACACCCATTGATTTTAACGGAAATGATGTCAAAAATACCGATTTTCATGGCGAATGGTTTCGAAGCTCATGCCCTTCAAGCCTAGAGCTGTTTCGTAGCTGTCATATAAAGTGTCATGTAAGTATGACAGTTGGGTGTACTTCACCCGAGTCCTATCCCTACATGATTGTCCTTTTTAAACACCTTCCTTAAATGACTGTATACAATAATAGGCTGTGGTAATATCTAATGAGTGAATTTACTGTATTAGTCCATTTTATTGTAATTTTCGTTGATTAAAGTAAAAAATATTTTTTTAATTTTACTTTGATCAACAAAATCTCTCTTTTCGCTCGTTCTTCAGGAAATGACCAATTGTTAATTCTGTTTAAATATCTTGTTACGCGTAGGATCCTGATTTATATAGCTAACATAATTGCTTAATAAAAGGCAAAAATGTTGTATTAAGTAAAAGTTATGTTTTTAATATAATTAAAAATGTATTTAAAAAGACTATTAAGATCTACACATATTTGATTATTGATACGTTCTTGAAGTTTTAATGTAGGTTCTTAACCAAAATTTGGGTTTGGCAACCGTTTTAATTAGATAAGTTTAATTTTTTTGATATTTTTTACGAATAGTTATGCTTTATTTATCCTAGTTTATTTATTAGATCAATTATTATTATTTATAAAAAAATACTATTGAATTGTAATAGTTATACAAACAAACTTGCATTACACAATTTTTAAGTAACTCCTACATATTTTAAGCTCTTTTACACAACTTTTACGGAAAAAGTAAGGGAGTTTATAAAAAGTCCGTTTATAGCCGTTTCAGCTTTAATGCTGATGCATTTCAGAGTTTTTAAAGGCAGCGCAGACTTAAGGCGAGATAAGCGATAAAATAAATACTGGAGAAAATCCGAAAAAATAGTTTTACTTAAGATATAATAACAATAATAATAGTTCAAAAGTATAAACAGCTAATTGAACTAGTCACTTGTAAATCGGACTTCCGCTATTGGTTCGACAATTCAATAACCGCTACTTTATAATAAATTTTATAACTAAATTATATTTATTAAAAAAATATATTGTATACGCTTAAATTCACATATAAGACTTACGTCTTGCTATAGTTTATATTGATAATATATAATTCATGGTGTGGTGGTTTAGGTTTTAGGTCAATTTTTACAACTTCTAAAGTAAGTCAAGCTCGAGATAATAACCTCATATCAGACAGTCAGACAGACAAAAATTCTAAAAACTATAGATTCGACCTCTGTATCGATAATATTGACTATTTTAATAAGATTTTCCAAAAATATATTTAATGTACAGATTCGAATCCGTTAGAATTTTATTATATTATGTATATTAAATATTCGCGTAAATCTAAAAAAGTATTAAAAAAAGTAATAAAAAAGTATAATAAAATGTCTGATGTGTACAATGCTAAGTGAAAAGAGAAATTAAACCGTGTTGTTTTTAGGTTGGCTTTTTCAAAAGGGAGGAAAAGACTAAATTGGATGCTTTGAAGGAGGAGATAAGAAGGGAGAGCACTGTAAGTAGTACTTAATGTAATTTTATTATTCTGATGGCGTGTATCAATTACATTTGATGATAATAATGTTCCCAGTTAACTAAATCGAGGCCTTTCTTACTTCCTTGAATGTTGAATAAACTTCTTACGGCTACATTTTTTCTTATCTGTTAGCTAATTTTTGACTTACTATAAGACTATGTATGTATGTACTCGTAGGTTGGGGTTTTATTGTAATCACTTTTAGAGATAATTGGTTAATTTATTTTATCTGCATTTATTAGAAATGGTAATGAAAATCATAATGTTTTTATAGCTTTTCCTTTATGATCGTTACGAATTTTAAACTATTTTTTTCACAACATGTTTGGTTCAGTTTGTAGTGATCCTACTTGCTGTACCAACGGTCGCGGGTTCGAGTCCCGCTGGAATTCATTTGTGTGATGAGCACGAATGTTTGTACTCCAGTCATGGGTGTTTATATTTGTAATATTTATGTATTTGTATCCATAACACAACCCTCGTAACTCACCATGGAACTAGATGGTGTTGTGATAATGTATCAACATATTTATTTATTTATTATACAGTACAATATAAATTATATACCTATTACTCTCAATGTTCGGATACCTTAGCACTATCAAAAGTTAAATTGTTAGCGGAATTAAATAGAAAGTCCACTTTA
This sequence comes from Argynnis bischoffii washingtonia, assembly GCA_033884665.1. NCBI lineage: Eukaryota > Metazoa > Arthropoda > Insecta > Lepidoptera > Nymphalidae > Argynnis > Argynnis bischoffii. Next base: position 3,749,940 of record CM066616.1, on the reverse strand, counting down.
TTTGAACAAACATTAAAATAAATAGGTGTCATCCAGAAAGATCTATTGAAATTTGTATTATTTCAACTTCGTCTATTCTAAAAACTCAGACTCAGTACTTAGAATATTTGTATATAAATAAAGTACAAATAAAACAGTTTTTTTATGTTATTTTATCATTATTTACAAATAATTCTTGCTACTCGGATGTAGTTTTGACGGTCAGTACAGATTTCTCGGAGATGAGATATTTTCCCGCAGTAAAAAGTATCCTGTATATATTTGGATAATCAGCTACCATCATATCAAATTTCGTCAAAATCATTCCAGTGGTTTTCTCGTGATGTGTTCCCAGACAGACAGACAGACAGATAGACAGGCAAAATTTCTAAAAACTATAGATTCGGCCTCTGTATTGATAATTATGTCTATTTCAATGAGATTTTCCAAAAAATATTTAATGTAGAATTTTATTATATGTATATAGATAAATGTAACTTATTAAAAAATAAATACATGAATACTTATAAATTACAGCGGCGACCTACTCTTGCTAAGGAAACAAATGAGGAAGAAATTAAAGAAGACGAATGTTGAAATCATCTTATCATACAAATGTCTGTAATAGCGTGGTGGAGTAACATGCTCTCCATTATATCTACTATGTAGCAGATAGCGGGTTCAATTCTCGCAAAAGGCTAACGTTAACTTTTTTTAAAATAAAGCTTTGATTACAATCAATTTGATTACACCCCAATTGCGGCTGTGAAGTAAAAAATAGCGAGTCACTATGGTCTTTGGGAAAGTGCTTGAATACAAAAAATCCATTATGTACATAACAGATTATGTACATATTACATTATATATAACATATTGTGTACATTATGTACGTATATATTTAACGGTTAGTATTAATTTCTCAAAGATGAGATATTTTTCCGCAGTAAAAAGTATTCTATATGGTGACCCGGATAACCAGCTATCATCATACTAAATTTCATCAAAATCCGTCCAGCGGTTTTCCCGTGATGCATTCCCAGACAGACAGACAGATAGTAATTCTAAAAACTATAGATTCAGCCTCTATATCGATAATGACTATTTCAATTATATTTTCCAAAATATATTTAATGTACAGATTCGACTCAGAATTTTATTATATGCATAGATTAAAATTATTAGATTTAATGTATAATTAAATGCCTGGTTTGATTTCAGGCTGGTTTAGAAGTTGTAGAAAACGACATACCTTTACAAGATGGGAATGTTGGGAATGCTAGTGATTCACTCACTTTAATTGAAGAGGAAAATCTCTGACATACATTTTGAATTACTTTATTAAATATTTCCCTATATTTTTTACGTGCTTTGATCTAAAATTTTATTTGTAGAAGTTAATTGAAAGTTCCTAATGATTTTTACAAGAGTATGGTACATTAGATTTTTATGAAATGAAATTGAGATTATCGGATTTTATGTTATATACTTACATATTTATATATTGTACATATATTAATAATAATTATAATGTTTTTTTTGCTAACAATGAAATGTGTATTTAGTTGTGTGCTTTAATCTTTATTGTAAAAATTATTATATTATTTTATAGTTTTTGATAAATTATTATATAAAAATATGTTTTTTTACTAATTATTTACATTAAATTACATAATAAACGTATAAAATTGTTTTATTTTTAGCTTTGATGTAGTGATCCGCTAGTCGGATAAATAAAAAGTATATTTGTTCGACTATAATCGGTACAAGTATAACCTTTCAGCTTGTAAAGATTTTTTCATATATCAAGTTCCAAATACACATAAATTTGAAAGGGCTTAAAATAATTCATAATCAATACTAATATCATAAAGAGGCAGAGTTTGTTTGTTTATTTGAACGCGCTAATCTCAGGAACTACTAATCCGATTAGAAAAAATATTTTTGCATTAGATAGCCCGTTTATTGAGAAAGGCTATAGGATAAAATATCATCCCGGAAAAATGAACGGTTCCCGTTGAATAGATTTGTTTTGTCGAGCGAAGCGAAGCGAGGGTGAGTCCTTAGTTAATATAATATTACTATTATTAACGGCGAAAAATTGTAACATGTGTTTGTATAGTGGGTTGGTTCGTCACGTAAAAACGGCTATACGAATTTTGTTGAAATTTAGTACATAGTTAGAAGATGATCTGAAGTAACGTAAGCTACTGTATTCAGCCCTTTTTTGCGTCCCCCCGCTAGTCCCCGTCCCTTCAATAATTGTATTTAAATTCGAGGGGGATCAAGCCATAGTCCACCGCTGGCCATGTGCGGGTTAGCGGATTTCACATGTCTTACAAAAACTTGCTAGGTTCTCTCAGCCATGCAGGTTTCACGATGTTTTCCTTCATCGTAAAACAAGTGGGAATCATGTAAGAAATCTAATATATTTATACAAGCAATTCTTGTATATTTATATCGGCGATCTTGGAAATGGCTCTAACGATTTCTCTGAAATTTGGTATGTGGGGGTTTTCAGGGGCGAATAATCGATACAGATTAGTGTTATGGTTGGGAAAACGCGTGTTTTCGAGTTTTCATGCGGTTTTCTTTCGCAAGCAAAATAAATAAATTCGCACGCTCAGGCATAAATATCGTCGTCAAGCTACCAAGGCGCAAGATTGACAATCATAGGTGTTCGGGTTCGAATCCTGGTCGGATACAAAGTTTTTACTTGTTTTTTTTTGTTTTTAAGCCAAATTAAAAAAAAAAGGTACTTTCGGCCAAAAACTCCGAGCGAAGCTCAGTCGCCCAGGTACTGATATTTATAAGTACTACCTAGGAACCAATTACCATGCGAATGAGCGAGGTTATATCGCTAGATAAATAAATCAAATCATATTTTAGTTTTATATTTATTCATTTTATAAATCTAAGAAAACTGACAGAAAAATTAACAAAAAATAACAAGAAAGACTTGGCCTTTTAATGAATAACAAGCGATATTAACGTAACAATATTTATTAGTAATATCCTAGTTTATTTGCTTCTGTGGCCAAACCTAGTAGCATTTGCGTCACTTCCTCCCCCTGCTCTGAAATCCTTGAGGGTGGCCAGTGGAAAGACGAGCCTCGGAGCTCATACGTATATACCAATGGAGTGTTCAGCGCATATCTAACCCAGTCCATACTGCCTCCTGACGCTTTGTCTGCAAATTTTTAAACCTCTATATGCGTGTATTAAGATAATATAACGGCACGGTTGGCTCAGTTTGTAGTGGCCCTACTTGCTGTGAATACGCTCGCGGGTTCGCGTCCCGCTGGGAGAATTTATTTGTATGATGAGCACGAATGTTTGTACTCCAGTCATGGGTGTTTATGATATGTATGTGTTTAAAGTTAATGTATGTGCTATATGACTTAGTAATGTAGTGGCTAGCGTGTACGGCTGCATACTCGGAGATCCTGGGTTCGAGTCCCGGGTCGGGCCAAGTTTAGTTATTGAGTCTTTTTGTTTAGTAAGTCTTAACAGCCCGGATTTGGGAAGTTGGCGGTGTTTCACCCCCGTGCCTCGGAGAGCACGTAAAGCCGTCAGTCCTGTGCCGACACTCACCGGTCGTGATGAGTAGTCGTCCCACGGAGTATGAGAGTGACAGAAATGGAGAGTGCATGTTGCGTCTGAACGTACACTTATGCACTATAATATCTCCTGCGCAGTTGACTAGTCTCAATGAGATTGGCCGCCGTGGCCAAAATCAGTCAGTCAGGAGGTCTTATAATATGTGTAGTGCATCAACTATGTGGTATCCATAACACAAGCCTCGTAGCTTACCATGGAACTAGATGGTGCTGTGTGTTAATATCCTAACATATCTTAATTTGTTTAAGCCGTTTGAAAACATTGAAATGTTTTTCGTAAATTGACACTCTAATGAGAAATAACAGTAAATTTTTAGTGTTATTTTATTCCAATTATACCCCCTCATTTATTACCCGACTGCGTCTGAAGGAGGGTTATTTACAATTAAGTAATCAATCAATTGTGAATGGATTTTAGTAATCCTTTTTTTACTAAATAGGTTGAGTAAAAAAAGTTTGTTTATCTCAGGTTATATTCACTTTTAAGAGTGAAATATTTACTTTTAAAGTTATATTAAAGTAGTTATTGTTGAAAAAGTAGATAATAAAAATTTAACTTTATTAGAGGCCAACATTGTATGTCTTTATTATAGGTGTCTTATATAGGTGTGTAAATGTGTATAATCTATGTTTCATGGATTGCGCCTTCTTGCTTTAGATTGTGCTATAATAATTAATATATACTGTAATAGTATTGTTTTCTTAACCTTAAAACCAATAGTTATTCCATGAAATTATTAAGAAATGAAAATGTCATGGTTACAACTTACACAAAGTTTCTGCAGCTGTACCAGGCCCCTTATACCTCTCTTCATTTACTTCATATCCATAGTCCAAGGAAGTTTTACCTATTTGAACCTTAAAAAGTATTGTGTTTATTTTATTTTATGCAACTTAATTTTTGTTTAAAATTTAATCTGTAAATATTAAATTATAGAAATTGTTAAATATAGATTGATAGTAATTATTATCTTCATATCAAAATTATATAAAAGTTACTATACCTTGACTAACATATATTAAAAAATATTATGTAGGTATTGTACACGTATAACGTTGTTAAACTAGTACACTGTAAAACTAGGTCCACTGTAGCTAATTTACCAAAATTAGTGTTCCCCTTATGGTAAAAAATTTACCGTAATCATTATTAAAAATTTGAGGAAAACATATGTGAATTTACATTTTTTTTATTGGATTCTCAATAAAAAACTAAATAACTAAAGCTCAAGGGCTCAAAAAAAAATCGGTCGCAAACGAAGGAGAAAAAGGTACTGAACTGTTTTATCTTTACTTATTTATATGTAGGTTATATTCTTACCAAATCATCATAATTGTTGATATGTTCAGTGGAATCAGAATAAGGCACAAGTAGAAGTGCTGCGTAAGAGTGGAAAGCTACGTAGAATAATAGGTTATCTATTTCTGATATATAGTCAGAGAGAGTCTGGGTCTCGATTTCAGAGAAAGGACGGGAGCCTGCGTAGAGCTGATAGTCGCAAGGGTTGCTAGATGTTGAATGTTCTGGAACAAATAAAATGACACAATTTAATTCTTTGTTATTTGGCATTTAAGCGCGCCATTTTGGTACAGATTACTTCGCCAATGTCGTGTAGAATGGAGAAGACGCGGTGGAGATAAGGTATTAATAATATATAATGATATCTATGCTTGACTCGTCATTGTTCCCGCCATTTTATGATTTGACATTTCATTAAACTCAAGGACATTGGTTTAAATATTAAATAGTTAAAATTAATAAAAGTAATTGTTAACCTTTATTTACGTTTTAACGTTTAGTATAGATTTCTCAGAGATGAAATATTTTCCTGCAATAAAAGTATCCTACTTATATGTTGACCCTGATAACCAGCTATCACCATACCAAATTTCATAAAAATCTGTCCAATGGGTTTCCCAGACAAAAATTCTAAAAACTATAGATTCGGTCGCTGTCTCGATAATAATTACTATTTTAATAAGATCTTCTAATAAATATTTAATGTGCAGATACGACTCAGTTAGAATTTTATAATATGTATAGAAGATAATATTTATTTATTTCATTTGAGATTCTTTAAATAAACTAATTAAGTAATAATTAAAGTAAATACTTCATGCAAAAATCGAACTCGTCACCAAAAAGAAAGAAACAAATACTGACCACAACACCAAACCGTCGATCTTAATTAATAGTACAAGAGTGTACGGTACTTTTGTAATTAATTACTCACGTCCCCAATTGTAGTCCCAGTTGCGATTCGGGTCAGCTCCTCTGCAGCCATTTGGTGACACAGATCGAGTTTTCCTCCAATATCTGTCCTGGAAAGAATAGTTGAAAAAATACATTATAAAATATTGTATTGGTTTATTTATTTTAGTTTAGTAAATTAATTTAAGTATTGTAAGAAATGGTAATTTGAAATCTTCCTCAAGGAATAAGCGATGAATTATTTTAAGAATATTTGAATTGAACTGCTAGTTTCTGAGTTTAGCGCGTTCAAACAAACAAAAAAAGTAACAAACTTTATATGTATACTACTAATTATGTTTTAAATCTGAATTTGTAAACGTTTTCTCAATTTGTTAACCTTTCTAATTAAAATAATCATATTAGTATTTAATAAGAATATTCTTTATTTGACAAAATTGATATGAAAGTATATAAAATTAAGGTTTTAATAAACAAACGAAATGAAAAGAACATAATAATATCTCGTATATAGTGGTTGAGCTTATAGCGGCCTCGGAATTTGAAAATATGTATTGGATTTCTGCAAAAAATCCTTTTTAAAATTTTAAAAACTTCAAAAACGTTCAGAATTAGCTGTAAATATATCCTTACAGCATTGATATTATTAGGTAAAATTTATATCAGAATATACATCAGTTCGAAAGAAACGTAATATCATACTTTTTTTTAAGTACTTTATTATAAAACTTTACATAGAAGTAATCACAACTGCAGAAAATGCTAGAAACAGCGATGCGTCGGCCGCTCGAACTCAATACCACAGAACTCAGTACATTTTGTGATAGGCCTCTTAATTAAATAAAATAAAAATAAAAATCTTTTTGTATATTTTTTTTATTTTTAATTTGATAGATTTCAAAATATTTGGATGTGATGATTTTAGAACATTTGGATATGACAGATTTTTAAATATAATTTACAAAGGCAGGTCATGGGGCCGATGGAAGTGAAAATAATAATTTCGGAATAACTATGTTTTTTTTTTAGTTTTTAAATTAATTATAATCTACATAATTAAAATATCACGAGAGCCCATAAGTTTTGCTGCTATCAAAAATCGCTCAACGCGGCTAAAGTTTTCACAAAAAAAAAAAAAAAATTAAAGCCTGAACAAACACCTGCATTACTCGTACGATGCTTCAACTTGTATTTAAAAGGCTTGTTTCGGGGCTTGTTTGGAATCTGTTTTTTCTCTCAATATGTTACATACACATTTTAGACAAATACCATTTATCATACTAATAGTATAACGCAAAAGTAAGTAAGTTTGTTTTAACGTTTCACGTAAAATATAAAACATAAATAAATAGTATAATATATAATAAAACTTTCCACACATACAGACAATATCTTAAGCCAACCAAAAATGACTATTTCTCATACAAAGGCAAAGCAAGTCATTGACTGATATCAAATAAATAATAAAATACGAACATATACGTAGCTGTAATGATATCCATCAGGATTAACAGTAGGGAAGATTCGCCAGTCGAACTGATCCCTCAGTCTAGTTACATTAGGGTCGGAGCTGGTGAGCAATTGATTGATGAAGTACGTCGTTGTGGCGGGTGCGATCCATTCCCGCGCGTGTATACCTAATGAATGTCAATATTAGATTTACGTTGAATATATAACTAGCAATTTAACATGGCCTCGCTCGAGTGCCTAAGTACCTAAAAGTAACTAGGTTATAATCTATTTTTACCCGATTGCGGAGAAGCCTAAAAGAAGGTTGTGTTTGAGATATACATATGTATGTACGTATGTCCGTTTCTATGTTCTTCGTAATTACTAAACGGCTAAACCGATTTGATGATTCATGTCATTCGATTTGCCTTGACAACGCAAGTGTCATATAGATATAATTAAAAATCAAAATGGTGGATCCTACGCGCCAATTTTTGTCTTGAAAATTTTTTTTTTCGAATCAATCGAGTGGGGTGTCAAAATACAGGTTTTTAAGAGGTGATTACAAAAATATACAACTTATATGTTTAAAAATAATTTAGGATAAGAAATTGTTTAACAAATAATATTATAAAGATAAGCACCCATGACTGGAGTACAAACATTCGTGTTCATGATACAAAGGAAGGCTCCCAGCGGGACTTGAACCCGCGACCGCTGGCACAGCAAATAGGGCTACGACAAACTGAGCCATTAATAATAGCAATAAAATATAATATAAAGCTTTGTAATTCATTTTCTATTAAAGATCAGTACCTGGGCGACCGAGCTTAGCTCGGAGTTCTTTTTTGTTGTATCGTATTTTTAGACGATAATCTATACAACTTAAAGAGCAAAACGTAAACTGATATAATAAAATTTTCATCCTAATCGTTAGGGGACGTTTCCGATTGGTTATTGGTTCACTGCTAAACATAGGCCTTTCCTATCATATTCATCATCATTTAGTCATTTAAATAAACAAATCATTGATACATTTTAGTAAAATACTTTATTTTAAACATAATCATTTTACAGTTTACATAATGAATATAAGTAGAACTTGCTAGTACGGAAGGAATGAGCAGATGTACATGTCAAAAGTACAATTTTCTTTTTATTTTGGCTTAAAAATAAAAAAATAAAAACTAAAAACTTGAATAAATAAAAAAAACTGAAGTAAAAACTGTATCCGACCGGGATTCGAACCCGGAAACCTGGCAATCTTGTGCCTTGGCCGCTTGACCACGACGCTTATGTCGGAGTGTAAGAAATTATCGACCATATTTTGCGTAGAATAATGCAAAAGAAAATTACATGAAAACTCGAAAACATGCGTTTTCCCAGACATAAAACTAATCTAGATCAAGTTTTCGTCCCCGAAAGCCCCCACATATCAAATTTCAGCGAAATCGTTAGAGCCGTTTTCGAGATCGCTAGTATAAATAAATAAAGATATAAAGATATAAATATACAAGAATTGCTCGTTTAAATATATAGGATATACAATCATAGATAAACTTCAAACCTCAAAACTAAACATTGACATTCAAGTTCCACAACTTAAATGCTTTAGATAATATTAGAATATCTTTCAAATAATTTTCATTATTGCTGACCTGATTCGATGAAAAACACAGGTTTTTCTACGCCTTCTTCCGCTGGGGTATTGATGCGAAGGCCACGTATCGGTCGACCTTCGTAGCTTTTCCCGCCAACTATTTCCTCCGTCCATTTCGGATAGGCTTCTTTCATACTTGATAGATATTCGTATATCTGGAAAATGTGCTACATTAGTCTTGAACGCCAATGAAGCATTGTTTTTTTGTATTTGGCAAACAAATATAATAGGCCATGGTCAAACTTGATATTTTCTTGAGCTTATAATTTACTATAAGTTATAATTCTAACGATTTCAGAAAAAAAATGGTTTAAGATACCTTAAAAAACTTAGTAAGACCTGAAGATAATGTTGCCTACTATGATTTTTATGTAACATTTATATAACCTGGAAGTGTTCATATAATTTTAGAAGTGTGTTCTAACCACTCATCACACAAAACGCTCTGTCCCATCTTTATAATCAACTAGCGACTCTCCCTCGCATCACTCGAATTCGTCCCTAAGTACATTTTAACGTTTAATATGGAATAGATAGACTATATATTATATGATGTATAGCCTATAGCCTTTGTGAAAAAACGGGCTATCTAGTACACAAAGATTTTTTTAAATCGGATTAGTAGTTCCTGAGATTAGAGCGTTCAAACAAACAAAGCCTTCCTCTTTATAATATTAGTATAGATATGTCGTGTGCGGAAATCGAACCCTCTACATCTGGCGACTGTGTCAGTAAAAAAGTACAGTGTGTCAGTATAAAACACAAAATTCCATAGTCGAGTGCCAGATCAATTGTACCAATTAAAACAAAAAATTTTGTAAAGTACCTACTTGATCAACGTCGTAGTATGCAGTCCATGAAAATTTTGGTTTACCGTATCTCCAGGCTGGAGGTTTTTCTGATCGAATTACTCTGAAAGTAGGTCATTAAAGTGACTGTTAGGGTTCTTTTATTTCAAAGAATAAACGCAACAATGTTGCTATTATACGAATGTATTTCTAAATGGTAGTATTTCTAGTCCTCGAAAGCCATATATCTAAAATAACAACTTAAATTACTATTGTAAATGCTGTTTGTGTGTTTGTTTGTTTATTTTTTTTGTTATCCCTTCATCCTAAAACGTTTGGACGATTTTGTATGAAATTTAGTAATTACTTAGATAGGTTATTACATGGAGTAAAACATAGGCTACTGTTAGTAATAAAATTTCGCTAGTGTATCTTAAAATGGCTACGTTTCTAGTCTATAAAAGTCGTTTATCTAAAAAACATATGAAATAAATGTTATTTATTGTTATGAGTATGTACTTAAGTACTTCACTTAAGTGCTTTGCTAAAAATTAAGTTTTCAAAGTAGAAAATTATGTTAGTTAATAGCCAAAATAACACTAATTAAAATAGAATTTACATAAGTTCAAATTTATTATAACACTGTATGTACACATATTTGTAAAATGTAAGGCTCTTTTAAATTAATAGCTAAACATTTATTTATGTAATATTATAAAAGGGAAAATAAAATGCAGTGAAACCTCGCTCTAGTTTTCTTTTCCAAAGCCTGTAAATAAAAACAAAACTTACTTAGAAACGTCGTCGTGTAGAATCGTTGCGTTCAATTTTTCCTTATAAGATATTTCAAGAAAAAATGAATTTAATTCTGGAGCAATTAAGATTTCATTTGTTTTTTTACCGCTCAAGTAAATGAGCGAGTTCTGAAAAATAAAAGGAGTTCTTGTAATTTTTCTGAAATCAACAGCTTTATTTAGTTATTGGTAGTCTTATATAATGTTATAATCTATACAGATAAATAAAATTGAAGTGTCTGTTTGGAATTGAATTTCTTAAAATGTTCATTTGTGGCATCAAACTCGAAACAGTTTTTAATTTCAGATTTTGTGTGTAAAGCTCCTTTTATTGTGGTCGTAGAAAGTTTATTTTTAACTTTCGTTTTCATAACATTAATGCTTAAAAACAAACGTTCTACTGTAGCAGTACTGTGCGGCAAACACAGAAGATTCTTGGTTAAAATCGAGAGTAGTGAAAATTTTGCAGATCCATCACTATTTTTTAATTTGGAAACATAGCCCCAAAATTGTTCCACATCGACCGTCTTAGTTTCGTCTATGTTCAAGTTGGTATTGCGAAGAGTCCTCCATTCCCTATCCAATTCTGTTATATTTTCAGGGCAAATACTTGGGAAATATTAAAATAGTTCAGAAATTGAACTTATTTGTTTTTGGCTCAAATCACGATTTACATTCATTTGTGGGTTCAACATCTGTAAACACTTTAAGGCTTCGTTCTTTGTCATCGAAAGGAAATCTTCTTTTGATTTGGGCTGCTGCTTCAATGTAAAACTCTTTACATTTTGTGTAAAAATTTGTCAATTTGACGTCGTCTATCTCTTGAGTATCACTTTTTGACCGAATCGGCATCTTTCAATCTACATATATTTCGAATAAAGGTATATGGATTTGAACCTCATTTACATTAACGCTTAATACTTTTCTTTCTTTGGCATTTAAAATATCTTTGGCTTTGTTTTTCTCGTCTTCTGTCAATTCTAAATAAAACGGTTTTATAAAGCATTCTAAAATTGTCGTATATGCTGTATAGATCTGATCATGTAATAAGTACAACTTTGGTTTTTCTGCCTGCATTTCTTTATTTAAATCTGTGAATATTGGTAACGCAAATCGTAGAAATTCCAAGTATAATTCGGTTGTTGGCTCCAGAGCTTTCGTTAAAATACCTTGAGCTGAAAGAAGACGATCTGTAGAAACAGCTGATTGAAAACATAATTTAATAGCTGGAAGCTGTTCTAATAATATGTTCACAATTTTATTCAGTGACAGCCATCTGGTTTGTTCAGGTTGCAATATTTTATGAGGTTTTATATTTGTAAACGCCTGAAAAGTTTTGTAATCACCTATGCACTTAGGTGAATTGTGGATATAATTGAAAACTTCACGGCAAAAATCTTCAAGGCCCCTCGGTAATTTTTCACATGCGTAGGATGCACAAAGCGCAAATGAATGGCATATACATTTTATGATTAAAAGATTAGGTATGTCATTCTTGAAATGAGTGACCATCGAGTTATTTACTCCTAACATGACATTGCCGCCATCAGACGCAAATCCTAACATATTTTTTTTATGGGATTCTTTTATCGATAAAATATTCAACGGTTTTAATTTATAAAGTTTTAACTGAACCGTCGGTAACTGGTACTAAAGTTAGAAATTTTTCTTCTACTTCATAATTTGAGTTGACTACCCTTGCTATTATAGCTAAATGCTTGATTGTTGACTTATCAGTGCTATCATGTACCAACAGTGAAAAATTGGTTTTTCTTAAAATTTTTATCAAGTTTTCTTCAGCCGTTTTTCCTGTGACATTTACTATAATAGCTAGAGCTTCTGTTCGGTTCATAGATAAGTTTTCAGCAATTTTTGAATCTGGACACTGATTTTACTAAATTGGTCAAATGTGTGGCAATATTAAATGCAAGGTCATGTTCCGCAATAAAACAAGCTAGTTTAATTTCGCCGGCTCTTGTTATCTGCTGTAGTTGTTGCGATTTTGATGTTGATGGCGACAAAGATGTAAGCTTAGTTTGCTTTTGCATTTTTTTACAGTTCGCTTCATGCCTAGATGAATTTTGGTGTCGCATCGGTTCTTGAATGTCACATTTTAGGTCACAGTCGCATGTAGAACAGTAAAAATATGTATTGCCTTTTTTACTTTTTGCGAGCCATCCACCAAACTTACCATCATTCAGCAAAGGGTCAGTAAAATTTTGCTCGTATCTCACTATTTTCTTCTTCCTTGGTGGTGATTTATCAAAACTTGATTCACTATCACTACTGTTAACCATAGTAACTTTTTAATTATTTTCGTTATTAAGTACCAAGTAACACAAAAATATTCCTAACAACAATCGACTGAACAAAAATCTAAAAAAATGACAGACAGCTCGGGCAAGGCAAGGAATCCACGTCTTGACTAATGAGGAATATAAAGTCGCTAAAACAGACTCGACTGAACAAATAACGACGACGAACAATCTATTTATTCCATAAAGATAATACACATAGAGTAGGCAACTGCCATTCAACACTATAAGTGACGGTGATATGTTGAGAAAAAAAGTAGAATTTATAATAAGTAACGAAGAAATATTTTTTTATAAAAAATATCTTAAGTTTTATATTAAATTAAAATCATAGTTTATGAAATTAAATTTTATTTCGTTTTTTAACCGACTTCCAAAAAAAGGAGGAGGTTCTCAATTCGACCGTATATATATATATATATATATATATATATATATATATATATATATATATATATATATATATATATAAAAAGGTCTAGTTATTCTTTGTCCCTTTCTATCGAGATATAAGGATATGATATTGTCAGCATGAGAACAGATAGAAAAAGGCCCTAATAATTAATTGTTTATAAAAAATGATTATTTTCTGAAGAATTTTTGAAAAATAGTTTTTTCAGAAAACATAGCTATATAGATAAACTTGAAAAGTAAAACTTTATTTAAATACAAAATTTGACCTAAGCCGTTAGAGCCTACGAGATACACAATAAATATACAACAATTGCTCATTGTACATATTATATATATATATATATATATATATATATATATATATATATATATATATATATATATATATATATATATATATATATATATATATTTTAATGTTCGGGGATTTTTTCGTCGTTTATGAACCGATTTTGATAATTCTTTTTTTGTTGGAAAGGAGATATCCCAAGAGTGGTCCCATGATAAGGAAACCAGGATCTGATGATGGGATCCCAGAGAAATCGAGGAGAACTTTCGAAGCTTGTAGCGGCGACTAGTGCGTTTGTTAACATTTTCATTAGGTATTTTAAAGCACTACTATTTAATGAAGGTCTAGAGTCGATCTGATGATGGACCCGAAAGACAGTCGAGGGAACTCCTCAACGATTTACAGCAATTACCTGGTGTTTGGGCTTGATTAATTTGTATTGGTGATTCGTCTACATTAAAAATGGAAAAATAAAAACTTTTAAAAAAAAATAAAAACCGACTTCCAGGCACTGAAAAGTAAAAAATAACAAAACGGAGGTTTTCATTTAGAATAGATACTTAATCAGATTTTTTCGAAGTCTGTGCCAGCCAATACAAATCAAAGCACACCGCACACATTTATTTATACATTTTATATAAGTAACTTAACTCTTTTATGTATTATCACGTTACAATACATATTGCCCACTAAGAATGGTTAATTTATAATTCTAATTTTATATTTTAAGTAATTTAATTTATCGCTTTTATTTTTTAAACGAATAAAATAAAAAGAGATATAAAAAGGTCTAGTTATTCTTTGTCCCTTTCTATCGAGATATAAGGATATGATATTGTCAGCATGAGAACAGATAGAAAAAGGCCCTAATAATTAATTGTTTATAAAAAATGATTATTTTCTGAAGAATTTTTGAAAAATAGTTTTTTCAGAAAATATAGCTATATAGATAAACTTGAAAAGTAAAACTTTATTTAAATACAAAATTTGACCTAAGCCGTTAGAGCCTACGAGATACACAATAAATATACAACAATTGCTCATTGTACATATTATATATATATATATATATATATATATATATATAAAAATGAAAAGATATACTTCATTAATGACACAATTGATTCACTTCTTACATCTTTCTCCAACATTTTTTCTTTCAATTCTTCCAACCCATTTTTGCTACCTTGCACGCTATACCACTTGTAATTATTATAGTTTTTAAATTCATAGTCTTCCACTGTTTGTGAAAAACCAATAAATAAGAAATACGTAATTAAAAACACTTTTCCATCCATCGCTAAAATTTCTGTGATACTTAGAAAGAGAATAGTCTTATATATTAATAGGGGCGATAGATAAAATTGTTCAAATAATCCACTTACATACCTGTATAAAGTATGTTAACCACTACATGCTTTATACAGGTATGTAAAAGATCGATGATATTTAAAAAATAATTGTAGATAGAATATGGTTAGTATATTGTATTGGTTTCAGAGTCAAATGGAAAAATTAAAAATTTACAATGCCGCCGTTTCCGTCTGTCCGACGGACAATAGGACACAGCCTGCTTCAACTTAGAAGCTAGTTGTTTTTATCAACCACAATTTAACGCGCAAGTGAAATATAATAATAAAGTATCGTCCATAATCCGTATTCTCAAATTGAATTGACAAAATATAAGGATCTGTTGCTTTATTGTTGTGGGAAGAAGTAAGAAGTTAGATTTCTCTTTTAAATCAGTCTAAAACGTAAATTACTTTTACTTGAATTCATAGTATAGTAACTTCAAAGTCAGAGCTTAAAATTAGTAAATCAAAGAGGCAAATCTTATTCAATAAAACTTTAACATAAATCAAAAGCTCTTGATGTAAATTGAAAGGTATTGACGTTATTTATTTTTATTGAAATGCTTATTTATACCAACATATTTTAAAATGTTTTCATAAAGCTTATAAATAATATTATTTAATAAAAGCTTTTTCTGTTTATTCTTGAAAATTATTTGCAAATAAGTATGGGTTAAAATATAATATAGAGTACATTATGTATGCAAAATATAAATTGTGTTTTTGGGTAAAAATTATTAGATAAGCCATTGCAGAAATACCATCTTGGTATAAATAACGTTGGAATCTTTTCCGACTTATTAAAAATTTTACTTATTATCTTTTTAACTCGTCGTTTTAGCGCCATCTTTTATCAAATTTTATTGAAGTAAAACTTCTTTACGCACGCTTGACTTGGCCCCAAGCTGGTGAATGCGTTACAAACGTTTGTTGCCATGGTAACCGTTGTTATTGTCTAACAAATGATATATAATATTATATTATTTCCTTTAACACCTCCTAGATAATTTCTAAGTAATTAATTGTTAACTGCCTAATATGCGTTATTTTTAGTATCTCACCTATCCTAATTATTTAAAACATAAATTGAATTTCAAAAAGAGTACTGAGAACTTACAGAAGTTTTATTTCTTCGTGTACACATTCATACACGCACTCTTTAATTTTTTTACTAAAGCTATATATGTATCTATACACGTCCATCCATCCAACTACGTAGTTTTCGCAAGTAACAAACATACATACAGATATACAAACTTTGACATTTCATAATAGTAATGTTATTTCACACGTTTTCATTTTCGGACTAGTGTAGGAAATAAGTGGACTGATTTTATCAGAGTTCTCTATCGTTTCACTTTTCAATGAAAAAAACAGTCATCAAAATAATGTCTTGTTGGCTGTTTGATATTGTTACGTAGAGATAGAGAAATAAATTAAAGAAGTGTTAATATTTTTTCGCTATAAAGACTTAGGTTAGATTCCTTATATAGTTTTACTAGTGACATACTCTTGCTTCGCTCGGGTGCGTCCTAGGATACGTGCACATAGCGTTTCTAGAGTCTAACAGGGAGATTTTTTTAAAAGGAATAATTCTGTAATACATTGTTTTCATATAACTTTATTAGTTTATGTGGCGCATCCCAATAAAGCTCACCGGTGGTAGGACTCTGTCAAGCCTGAGGAGTCCGACTGGATGGGTACCACCCCCTTATTTATTTCTGCCGCCAAGCAACAATGATTGCATTGTTGTGTTCCGGTTTGAAGGATAAGGTAGCCAGCGCAATTACAGGCAAGAGGCATATCATCTTAGTCCTCACAGTGACAACGCACCTATGGTTCTGCATTAAAACCTAAGTGCATGAACCGTAGGTGTTATGGGCGATAGGTACTACTTTCCATCAGGTGGTCTGGCTGCTCGTTTGTCACTGAATCTCATAAAAAAAAAAGCTCCCAGTCGACATGACTTTTTCCTACATCTTTAACAAACATTGCCACACTTCAACCAATTTACACAGAACGCTAAACCTTTCTCATGAATCACTCCATCTAATGGTGAAAACCGTATGAAAATCCTTTCGGTAGTTTTTGGGTTTATCGTGTTCAGAGATACAGACAGACAGACGCGGCGGGAGACTATATTTTATAATATATAGTGATGCACTAGATTTCAAATACTTTATAAAAAGATAACTCTTAATTAACAAATAATTATTTATTTAATAAAATATGCAAATGTTTCGTCTCTGTCGAGCTTAATTATAAACGGAACAGTAAGAAAGGGACATCAGCAACATTTCGCTATAGGTAACACTTGCAATTTTGTTCATTGGTAATAGGTTTTCGATGTTCACTTGCATTATGAACATTATTTATATGATTGCAGATAATTAAAATCATAGAAATAGCACAAATTAGGAATTAGATATATTTAAAAAAAATACTTTCAATAGAAATCGGGAAAGTTCTTCTTATAATTAAAACATTTTTTTAAATAACGAAGATCTTCTTTAAATCATTTAATTTATTCTATATTTATAGTAAAAAAAGTTATGACATTTCCAAAATATTTGTTGATCTAAGTAATTCTAGCAATTACGCAGTAGATAAAATAGAGTTGTATTGCAAGTAATGTGAAGTATGTGCGGGTACTTGTGGACTGATAAGTTAATAAAATACGATTTATCTCAGCAGTAAAGTACTTGTTTGTAACGCTATCGACGTCTGCAACGTGGGCTATTGAGTCCACAGTCGAGTTCGAGTCGGCGGAGGAGTTTTCCAGATATATAGGATACTAGCGACTCACCCTCGCTTCACTTGGGTCAGTCCCTAGTTACCTTTTAACATTTAGTATAGATTTTTCAGATATAAGATATTTTACCGGAGTAAAAAGTATCCTATATGTTGACCCGGATAACCAGCTATCATCATATCAAATTTCATCAAAATCTGTTCAGTGATTTTCTCGTAATGCGGTTACGGACAGACAGACAAACAGACAGACAGACCAAAATTCTAAAAACTATAGGTTCGGCATTTGTATCAATAAAATGACTACTTCAGTAAGATAGTAGAAAAAAATATTTAATGTACAGATTCGACTCAGAATTTTATTATATGTATAGACTAGAAACCACTACTAAGGAAAACCTTACTAGAATTAATCATAAATGGATGGACAGATTAGGATTAAATTTAGTTTACAGATAGACTGTGGGATGGAATAGTAGCCTTCTATTTCTTTCTTTTCTTTTATTTTGCTCGGTGTTTTTTGGAAAATATAAAAATTACGTTATTTCGGAGAAAAACTATGAATATGTATAAAGATAAACTTAGAAAGCAAAACGTTATCTAAATACAAAATTATAAATGTAAATATTATAAATGTAAAAGTGTGTTTGTTTGTTTGTCCTTCTTCCACGTCGAAACAAAGAGAGAGTACTTACTAAAGGCTACTTAATACCGCAGGAGATTATCTCATTCCCGCAGGAGAACATGTTATAATATAACCCAAAAAAATATTTATAATTAGAAGTACTCGAAACTTAGTATTATTAATGGTCTTCAATTCTTTCTTCGGCATTTTACAAAATTCTTCCCATAAGGGGGGTAAAATAGGGGATGAAAGTTTGTATGAAACCTACCTTGTTAGAATTTTTGAGGGTTTTTTCTGTATATTAGCGCGAGCGAAGCCGCGGGTTCTGCTAGTTTAATCTAAATCGTTAGAGCCATTTACGAGATAGACGAAATGAATTTATATATATACATAAATACAAGAATTGCTCATTTATTATTGTAAAATATCATCATCATTATCATTTAGAATGGAAATAGAATTCATGACCTCTGTCGTAGTATGCATAATAGTCTATACAAATTTTTATGGAATCTTAAGTTATCATACACTTAATATTCTCTTTTTTTGAGGAAAATCCTCTAAATATAACTGAAACGTGCCAATAAAATTAATTATGCTGTAACAAAGCTTCTCGCAATTTGTATTCAGACTAGGGCGTTTACAATTTGTGAAATCTCTATAAGAGGTGTTCAAATCCCGTAACAGTATCATAACTGTAGATATTTATATACATTAGTACGCTATATACATGAGTTTTAAATGAAATGCTATATTATACTTATCTGGGGGCACGGCAGTGTCCCTGCCAAGTCGAGCAAAAAAAGCTTTTTTAGAAAATATTATTGAAGCAGTCATTATTATCGATATAGAGGTTGAATCTATAGGTTTTAGAACTTTTGTCTGTTTGTTTGTCTATCTGTCTGTCTGGAAACGCATCACGAGAAAATCACTGGATAGAATTCCATAAAATTTGGTATGATGATAGCTGGTTACCTCGGTCAACATATAGGATACTTTTTACTGCGGGAAAATATCTCATCTCTAAGAAATCTAAAATAATCGTTGAAACGTACATAGGAACGAGCCCGAGCGGAGCGAGGGTGAGTCGCTAGTAATATTAATAATTTTGTTGATTTTTATGATGACACAATACTTTAATCATTCGTAATTAAAAGAGCCCGCTTCTCGCCTTACTTGAGAGCCACGCTCAGCAACACGCTCTTTATATATTCTTATTTTACCTATGTAAAACATCATATTAAAGGATCACAGACAAAGATCTATTCTAGGGATAGAAGAGATTTCTTTCATTCAACCTGTGGACGCGGGAGATAATATTATGAAGCGGGTCAATTTAGTGCCAAAATTTTATGAAAAAAAAAACATACATATATATTATGTTAATAAAAAATATTTTATAAACAACTTTATAAATAAAATACAACCATGACTTTCGTCGACGGCGTCCATACTGAGACTACCAACTGCGCAGGAGATGCACAAGTATACGAAAAACACAAGTGCACTCTTTATTCCTGTCACTCTCATACTCCGATGGGACGACTACTCGACACGGCACAGGACGGGCTTTATGCTCTATATAGTATGTCAAAAGCATGTCTACTAAATAATTTCTAATAAAAAAATTCGAAAGTAAAAAGAAATTCGAAGTGAAATAATTTTTTCAATATATCTCCCTTCCCAATTAATTTTCACAAAAATGTATAAGTTTTCTTTTCATACTGCCTCCAAGCAGTACAAAGGAAGCCGAAAATACTGTTTCATTCAGAATATAGCTTTAGGCCATTATTTTCTATTGCGGTTTATCAGAAACATCAAACGATTCGGCCTCAATCATCCTTTGTAGGTGTTGCTATGCAGGGGGATGTTTGTGATTGAAATGTAAATTATTTGAAAGACCTCAAGACTTCATTTTAAATGTATTGTTTTTTTTTCGTCTGAACTGAGCGGTGACTCAACCTTAGTTTACTCAGACCCTTTTTTATGGCTTTAATATGTTTTCTTTGGTCTAATAAAAAAAAAAATTGACAGCTCATTTAGTTTCCGATTAGAGTTGCGATAACCAATTTTTTCAATCAAAAGCAGTTATTTTTATTTCATTCATTTCAAGTATAGTAACGTTTTCCGTAACTAAACATTTACAGAGATAAGAAGTCACTATGAAACGCAAACTAATAAAGTAAAACTTACACCTAGTTATTACTGTATAAGTCATTTCCCCGTTGAATGGCAATGCCAATTCTTTGGGCGAAAAATGCGCCAGCTCTTCTGTCACCAGTAGCGGTGATAAGACGAGGTGTTATGTTACATACATGCAGGTGGTTATGTGACTCACCAGATAAAAATACCAGTACTAGTAACTATCATGGGGTTGCTCCAAAGGTCCACTCTGCTATCAGAAAAGTACCAGAAGCAACCCGCATGGTACACCTCCCACAAAGGTGGGCGACCTCCCAGTGCGTTTCTTGGCTTCTCGCCCGGCTGAACTACTGGACGCTAATAAGCCCTAATTGATTGCAATAGTTATTTCACTGATTGAAATTAGTCCATACTAATTTCACTAATTTTAGACTATATATAGGTTGAAATAAAAATTATCTACTTATTTAAAAGTAACATGCCAGTGATTTTTCGAAGATTGAAGAAGATTTGTCCGCTACACCATCGAGTCGTCCAAATATAATAATAAAATAAAATAAGGCACTATACCCCACAGTGTGGCACAATCATGGGTGTTTATATTAATAATATGTATGTACTTAAAGATATACACATATGTGTAGTGTATTAACTATCTGGTATCCATCGATCGCATAACATACTCTCCAAGGCAAGGGGCCGTAAACACTACCAGCTTCCCAACTCAATACCCAGTATCTATTTAGACCCGGCCCGAAGTTCAAACCCAGAACCTCTCGATGTGAAGCCGCGCTTTGTAGCCATTCGACCAGATTAAAACAATATAAATGTGTACAGTAGAGAAGTTAAAAACAATATGTATATTTTTTATATATTACTTTTATTAAGCTATCTTCTAAGACTTCATTTGATAGTGGATCTGTCCGTGTCACGATAAGATATTACTCTAGTCATCCACATTTCATGCGAAGGGCTTATAAAACGGGCGAAGCGTACCTTCAATACGACGAAAATAAGTCCACATATTTGTAGTAAAATAGAGGATTTAGTGCTCTTACGGTTATGTACTATGAAAGAATAAGTGGAAATGTTAACATTTCTTACAGTTTTGTCAAATTTTGTGTTAGAATAAATATGTTTTATCAAACAACTATGAAGTAAACATTCATCTAAATATTATTTCATCTAATTAAAATATTATTTTATTATTTTATTTTCACCAAATAAAAAAAAACTAATACAACACAGGGAAGGTCAATTTTTTTGATGATATGTGATGACAGTTTAGTTGTCAAAGCGATTGGCCACAAAGAACTACGTGACCTCCCGTGACCATGGTTGCTGTAAACTGTAAAGCATTTGAAACGTCGGGAAAACAGAAATCGAAATCCGAAAAGATAGTTCTATTTAAAATTTAACATAATATTCGCCTAAATCTAATTAAGTATGCGTCGCGAATATTGTAAGATTCGAGTAAATTGTATAAATACATTCGAATTGAAAAATATTTTTGCTATCAAATGAGAAACAAAATTCTTTTCATTAAAATCTTATAAAGATTGTTATTTTTTTATAATAAGTGCTGGCATTGGTCCTATGAAGAAAAGTTACTTTCATCTTACCATAAAATACTTTTGATGCTCAAGGAAATAACCTCTTAAAATTATGGAAAAAAATAATTAACACCAAAGTCAGTGTGAGGTTAATTTATTCGGGCTGTTAAAAGAGAGATAGATAGGTAGAGTTTGGTTTGGTAAGTTTCGATTCTCATCAAAAGTTTTTAATTGGAACTACACACTAGGTGGATTATACGTGACAGTCTTTCACAAGTTGTTGGGATGGCGTTAGATGTAATAGTAATACTAGATTTAATACTGTAGTCAAAAATCCATATGTTTTATCATCAACTTTTACCCGCGGATCCGCTTGCATAGTCTATTTATATCAATATCTGGGTGACCGTGTTTCGTTGGACGATTTTTCGGATTAAAAAAAATTAAAAACCGACTTTCAGGCACTGAAAAGTAAAAAATAACAAAACAGTTATTTTCATTTAGAATAGATACTTAATCAGATTTTTCGAAGTCGGTGTGCTTTGATTTGTATTGGCTGGCACCGACTTCGAAAAAATCTGATTAAGTATCTATTTTCTTTAGGGTTTTCTCGATCAGATCCTGGTCTCCTTATCATGGTACCATTCTTGGGATATCTCCTTTCCAACAAAAAAAGAATTATCAAAATCGGTTCATAAATGACGAAACAATCCACGAACAAACATAAAATATATATATATATATATATATATATATATATATATATATATATATATATATATATATATATATATATATATATATATATATACGGTCGAATTGAGAGCCTCCTCCTTTTTTTTTTGGAAGTCGGTTAAAAAGATATGAAAGTTGCGTTTTCTCAAAAAAAAAACCTTTGTAACTTAAAAATAAGCACCTTATCTAAATACATAATGTTTTGACAAATCGTTAGAGCCGTTTCCGAGATACACAATAAAATACATACACAAAAATTGCTCATTTAATATTTTTATTTGTAAACTGTAACAATGTGAATCTTTAAGGTACTTTTTTTTAGTATTCTAAATATGTTTTGCATTTACATATATTATTTTTTGATTGTCGTTATCACCTATATTTAAGGTACTACTTTATCTGTTCTATTTCCTGTGTATATTATAATGTGTTTAGTTTGTACTTTGTTGGTGGTCTAATAAATAAATAAAAAAAAGAGTACTCCTCTTCTAGGGTCATACTTAATTCTTAAATAAACGAGCTATAAAATGGAAAAAGGATTTTTTAAATCTCCTTTTTTTGATTATGGAATTCAAATAAACTCAAAAAACAATTTATACTTAAGTACTAAATTTAACCACTTTTTTAAAAATAATAAAAAATACCTATAACTTAATAAAATTGTAAATAATGTTAACATAATACCGCTACACGTACTAAATGCGATAAGAGTAGTTTCAGTAACATTTTAATATAAAATTTTATCGTAAAAAATGATTATAAATCTACATAAAACTATCGCTTCGAAAAATTTTAGATAAAATAGCACTCGATTAAACAATTAGCTAACTACGATTGCTATAATATTTTTAGCTATTCGATTCGATATCGATTTCGAACTTGCATCCAGTAAGTTCATATATATACAGTTCTCATTATATAACTTAAATAAAATTGTGATTTTTTTCACTTTTTCATTCCTTTTCTATATTCAAGGTGCGTTTTAAAGTACAAAATTCGCCTTCGATTTAATAGAATTAAATTCAGTAAAAGCTACGAGTTGGCTGTCACTTCGCAAACAAGATAGATTAGGAACACATTACATTTACAAGGATTTTTTTCTATGAATTTTCAGTTTCATTGGAATTTTCAATTAATTTGAATAGAACTAATGAATCAATTCATAGTTGAGGAGTATCGAAAAATATAGCATATTATAAATACGCGCATCTATCTATAGTAATATTATAAAGAGGTAAAGTTTTTGAGTTTGCGAGTTTGTGAGGTTGTAGGGAGTAATTTCTGGATCTACTGAATCGATTTAGATAATATTTGGTAAGAAGATAGTTTGAGACCTTGGGAAGGACATAGAATACTTTTTATCTCACCCCTTAAGAGGGTGAAAATGGGGATGAAAGTTTGTACGGAAAATCAAGCTAGGTACGAATCCGAGCGAAGCGAGGGGGAGTCGCTTGTTTTTATAAATAAAATTGTAATTAATATCACTTTGTTTATTATAAATAGACGAAATGTATAACACTCATAGATAGGCAACACACAGCTTAAACTATTGGATCTAGAGGCAAGAGTTTTACTGAAACGTTTCTTATTTTTCGAAAAGTGTGACTCACTCTCGTTCAGCTCGGGTTCGTCACTACTTACGTTTTAAGGTTAAGTACAGATTTCTCAGAGATGAGATATTTTCCTGCAGTAAAAAGTATCCTATATGTTGACCCGGACAACTAGTTAGTTATCTTCATACCAAATTTCATCAAAATCCCTCCAGTGGTTTTTCCGTGATGCGGTCACAGACAGACAGACAGACAGACAAAAATTCTAAAAACTATAGATTCGGCCTCTATATTATTAATTATGTATAAACTAGCAGTACCTGTGGCTTTTCCCGCGACCAAATTACGGAATAAATAAACTTTTTCGCTATAGATACTTTATTATTTGCAAAAATAAGTTCGAGTCGAAGGCAAAGACTGCGGCCAAAAATTTGGTATCTTTAAGGTTAAACGACTCAAACTAACCTCAACTATCCTCAAAAGATGTTAAACATACATTTTCATTTTAGGTATTTATCTTTCCAAAAAGTCCCAATGCTATGTACACCTGAAGCTTACAGTCTCATATACATATAAAGTGCCGTTCTTATTTTGTTGAAGCTTTTTGCCCGCGGCTACGATCGCGTAGACTGAATTTTTTTTCAGTTTTAATTTCAATTGAACTTACATTTTGCCATATCGAATTTTTAATATTATATCTAGAGTATAACTCCAGATTCAACAATTTAGTCTACGCTAAAAAAAACTAACCACAAATATACCACACTGATGAATGTTCTGTCTCGTTCTAGGTTCTACGAAAATGTCTGTCGCAAGTTACTATTTTTATATTGTAAGGTCAACATGTCTCACTCTTCTAAAAACTTGCTTTACTGCTAAAAAAAAGGATTATCTACAGAACTTAGCACCCATTTAGATCTTAATTCTTTTGTCGGTGAAGTTGACAATCATGCACATTCTTAATATTGAACTTGACTCCCATTTTCACGTTTATGTTTTTGATGGGATATCATGACTTTTTGTAAAGAAACTTTTTTTTTTTACTTCATTCAATCTTTTTTTTAATATAATTTTGCGACTGTTCGTTAGTGGATAAGGTGGAATACGAAAGTGTTATTTAATCATTATAGAGCCTTTTCTCCTGAGAAAGAAAAAGTTTTTGTTATCACTATTATTGCTATTGCTATTATATTTCAAAAGACACTAGGTGTTTAACTATTCCTATTATATTTTGGAAGGTGCAAGCTTAATAAAAATTTATTTAATTTTTTAGATTCTTCAAACGTTAAAGATTTACTGTTTTTGGATTTTTCCCTTTGTATGCATACGATTACCCACCTGGACGCCAAATTTCAACTTTCTAGGTCATCTGGAAGTGGGTTAGATTTTGCTACTTTTTAGACGTTAATATCTTAATAATCGTTTAAGCTATATTAATGAAATTGAGGATTCTAATTAATCTAAAGGGAACCAAATTTCATGAGCTTATGTTAAATAGATTTCGAGTTATTACGAAGTGAAAAGTGGCTCCAAATGGTTCATGTAAATATACACACGGTGCTGCGTCGCCAGTTCCTTTGGCTTAAACTTGGCTGGATACGCTACCACGTGTCTTGATCATAATAATTGTTTTGCCCATATAAACTTTATTATCCCCTTACACAATCATACTTTATGCCTTATCTTACAGAGAGAACAAATATAAAACAAAAAGAAAAGAATTTATTTACCAGTTACAATTTAAGTTGCCCACCCAATTATGCATCCTGTCTCCATTGATTAGATACGCCATGAAATATACCCTAGCAACCTACTTGAGTTAGTATTAGAATTCCTTAATTCATATCAACTATTACTAAGAATCCCTAAAAATATACGTTTTTAAATATAATAATAACTTTTATTCGACATTTATGTTACAGTATTATTTATTGTTTAACATCATGACTCTGCTGAGTCGACATCTACAACGGTCTGGTCTGCCACCACTCGCAAAGGCTTCCTTCATTCTTTTCTGTTAAATGCTGTCCCGGTCCGTGTTTTTTCTGTTGTTACTTTTATACATCGATCAAAAAAGTACTAGATACACAATTCCATGCAAAATTTCACTTGAAACTGTGACCAAATGTGTTTAGGTAATTATTCTAGTTGAAATAAATAAACAAGAATGTATTATAAATGGAACCCTCAACACAATGCTTAAAGTTGTTTTCACAAAAAAATAATAATTAAGAGCGCTCTCAAAGGTTCAAATGAGTGCTCATTCGGTGAGGAAGTTTTTTGTCGCTGATTGTGTATCGTTTTTATATGATACCAAATATCAAGCAATAAATAAAATTATGTTTTCCGTCTATAAGTTTCTCCGGGCAAATCAATAAAATAGATAAGTAGATAAAATCTAGACTCTAAAGAAGACGTAATCAAGAGTAACAGATCTCCTCTTAAGTTATGTAAAATACACAGTCTCCGAGGCATAGGAATGTAAGTACAACAAAAAATGGCTAAATAAGATTGTGGAACTACAGAGTATTGTTTGCAGTAGACGAAATTCGTCCTTAATCATTATTTAAAAGAGGAAAACATACATGAATACAATTTCCTGCAATTAAAATGATTTCTTTTTCACATGAATAAACCTACTTGCTTCCAATTTTTTTTAAATAACACTAAACTCGTCAATAACTACTAAAGAAAAGAAAAAAAAAGAAAATCGGTTGACAAACAGAAGAAAAAAAGGTATTGAACTGTTTTGTCTTTATCTATTTACATATAGATTTTGATATATTCGTTTACTAGCGACTCACCCTCGCCTCGCTCGGGTTCGTCCCCACTCAAAGTTCCACCCCTATTTTCACCCTCTTAAATGATTTTCGGGGTAAAAACTATCCTATGTCCTTCCCAGGGTCTCAAACTATCTCCATACCAAATTGCGTCTAAATCGATTCAGCGGATTAAGCGTGAAAAGGAGACAGACAGACAGACAGAGTTACTTTCGCATTTATAATATTAGTATGGATGAAGTAAAATTTAGGGACATTAGGCAAAGTAATTAAATGATTATCCAACAAACCCGCTATTTTGATATTATAAGCAACTGTAATAACAATAACTTTGTTCTTAAACCATTAAATAAATTAATTTAAATTTTCACACAAGAATTATTTTGAATTTACGTCGAAAACTCAACATCTACATATTTATGAGGCTATCCTTACAGGGTATTAGCCGCTTTTATCGACGATGCTGAGAAGGATTTCAATTTTGTATTATTCAGGTGTTCGCTTCTTATGGTAATTAAACACGAACTTTGAGAACTTCTGCTCCTTTATATTATTATTGATTCAATAAGATCCAATTTCTCTTAAACTATTATGTGATTTTATATAATCTTTACCAATATTTTAAGTGAAACTTAGTTTATTTGTTGTTTTTAATAAATGTTAGCTGTACTTAGAAATAGCGTGATGGTTTTAAGAATGAAAATTAGATGATATCACAAATGAAAATAATTGTTATATCCAGCTTATCTGATGGAGTTTGGCGATGGGAAGAACTCCTCAATAGCTGCCATTAAAATTTTCGCGTTTGAACTCATTTGATTAAAGTAATTATAAATAAATAAATAATAATAAATATGTTGGAACATTAACTCAATGCACCATCTAGTTCCATGGTAAGCTACGGGGCTTGTGTTGTGGATACCAGATAGTTGATACACTACACATATACGTATAATTTAACAAAAAATACATTACTTTTCTCTTAACGAAATTTACTTTTTAAGGGATATCTTGCACACTGACCACGTAACAAATTCTTCTTCAAATACATTTTAGCCTAAAAGTCGATTGTGTAATCAGTAGGACTAGATAAAAGTAAAAGCTTTGGGTACAGCGTTGAATCGCAAAGTAAAAAGTAAAGAGCACTGGCTCAACCTGATCTCTATCATCGCATTTCATTTCAAACGTTTGCTAGATTACGAAAATGTTGACGAATTTTCACCTTTCACAACTTTTATCTAGAAAATTGAAAAATTTAAAACTTTAGTTTTTGACTTAAAGCTCCACTGATTTCAAAATAACTTTAAAAGACGTTATTTCATCTTTTAAGGTTTTCTAAAACTTTTTACAATAGAAATAATCAATGATGTGAAAAAATATTTTTTTTACCAAAAACTCGTGGGACAACCCCAACCCCGAATCAATTGCGTCTTTTTTGTATTGCGTCAAAAACATACATTCGTTTGCTATTTTACACTTAAGGCATATTATTTTTACACATCTCTTAATAATTTTTTATTACGATTGTATTATTCTTCTTATAGTCTTGAGTTAAAGCAATATTTTGAAAATATCGTTATAAATATAACAAAAATATAACAGATTTTTCCTGTGGTGGAGAACTCATTTGTTTCCTAGACTGTCTAATGATTTGTTTTTGTTAAAGAGGCGATTGTACAGTCTCATAAATTCTTGCAAACAAAAGGAGATTCGATGTTTGTCTGTATGTAAATTTTTAGAGGCGAAATTCATTCTGTACGTGACGCAACGTCTCTATTAATTTTATATTATATATTTTCCCGTTCGTCGTGTGTTGCTACGTAGACACTTCAACACTGTCCTGCAACTGTACCTGCAACTTGAAACAATTGTATGAACTATATTCGCGGATTCAAGTATCTCTATACATATAATAAAATTATAATAAAGTAAGTGATCGCTATCTGTACATGGAAGATATTTGAAAAAACCTATTATTGGGGATGTTTATTAACACAATAGAACCCAAAACAATGATTTTTAGTTTTTTTGTATGTTTGTTAGAAACGGCTTAACTGATTTGAGTGCAGTTTTCAGTAATGCATTGTGATATCACTTAACATTTAGCATTTGTTTTAGTTCAATCGGTTCGTAAATAAAAGAGTTATGTCAATTTAAATAAGGCGAACCCGAGTGAAGCGAGGGTGAGCCGCTAGTTTTATTATATATGGCAGGAAGGCCAACATCATAATTATTTACTATAGTGGGCGTGAACTTAAATAATGTCTTTTAACAAATACAGTAGATTTAATCAACTAAGTCAATTACACTTCACACACTCAGAACTATAAAACAATGTTCACAAAATAAAGCACAAATTACACGTTACTTATTAACAAATTCAGAAATAAGTAATTCGTCGTATACGTGGTGCACGGGCGGTCCAAATCTGACATTCCTTTTATTATTTTTCTCATAGTCAACTTTATTCTGTATTTTAATTTCTTTTTAAAACCTGCCAGTTAAATATCGCCCTGCGACCATCGCTTCGACGCTTTACTAGAGTGTGCTGTGGAAGCCTGCTCCACGCTCTAACCCGATGAGTTCACCGAAACCTCCAGATGGTGCACTCAGCGCGCCGTCACATATTTTATTTTAAAATATTCTTACATTTATCTCAGTGGACTGTGTTGAGAGTGCGCTACGTAGCTACACAATGCCGAATGGGCAAATATATAATATGACATTAATAAAAAAAAAATATATTATTTTCTATACTAGTAGAACTTATGTATTTATTTATCCTTATATGTATGTATTTATGTAAAAATAACAAAGATCATCCTCTCAGTATTGTCCTAGACTTTAGGAGAATCATCTCACCAAGGCTTATAAAAGACTAGCGGCTAAACCTCGCTTAGTTCGGGTTTGCCTCTAGAAAAAACAAAAACAAATCTATCCCACGGGAACCGTAATTTTTCCGGGATAAAAAGTAACTTATGTGCTATTCTAGATTCCAGCAACTTATGTGCTCTCTGTGTCAAATTTCATCCAGATCAGCTGAGCCGTTCTGGCGTAAAAGAGTAACAAACATCCATACTCACAAACTTTCACATTTACAATATTAAAAAATAATACGGACAGCTTGTAGATTGCTACAATTTTGCAAAACTGCATTGACAGTCTTTTTGAAGTAAAACGTCTTTAAAATCATACCGGAACATAAGTTATAACATATAACATAATATATTACATAAGTTGTATTAGGTTGCCATTGTAACCGTTGTTATTGTCTGAAAAATGATAATATATTTTTGATATTCATTCCGTGGCTATCTACAAAGATTACTTTTTCTACTAATTTGTTCTCAAATATGCAAAATATTTATAAGAAAAAAATACCAACTAACACTTGCTGAAACAGACGTTTCATGTTAAGCCAAAAGCAGTGTGCCCGACACAACCCCACCTGATTTTTTTCCCTTCTATACATATATATCTTTTATTTATTTTGGGCGCATCAATCAATATCTTTTATTTATTTTACGCGCATTAAAGTATTGATCTGTCTATTTCACTTAATTAGAGCATACAAGTGGTAGGACCGGTGGTAGGACTCTGTCAAGCCTGAGGAGTCCGACTGGATGGGTACCACCCCCTTATCTATTTCTGCCGCCAAGCAACAATGATTGCATTGTTGTGTTCCGGTTTGAAGGATAAGGTAGCCAGCGCAATTACAGGCTAGAGGCATATCATCTTAGTCCTCACAGTGACAACGCACCTGTGGTTCTGCATTTTGTTACTTAAAACCTAAGTGCATGAACCGTAAGTGTTATGGGCGACAGGTACTGCTTTCCATCAGGTGGTCTGTCTGCTCGTTTGTCACTGAATCTCATAAAAAAAAAAAAAGTATATCATCCGATTGAGTTGAAACTAATATGCTTCATTACACCGTCCTTCCAATCTCACATTTATAATTTTATTTATTACGGCAGCCTTCTCTAAATTGTGTTTGTACATTCGTGTCTTATAATCAAATCTGTCAATCAAGCCCAATTGCTGTTTTATTTTGCTCCTCTATCTGAAAGTTCCAGGGTATATTTTTTTCTTTTTATATCTTTTTTCTATAATAATATTATTTTATTCTTTTCATCGCTGTTTTACTGTATTTTCTTAGATATCTTACTAAGGTGTGTCACTGTCACGTCACTATCACTAATAAAACTTCGTGATATTCCTTGCATATATTCTTCTACTAGCGGCTCACCCTCACTTCGCTTCGGGTTCGTCTCTAGACAAAAACAAATCTATCCCACGAGAACTGTACATTTTTCCGGAATGATATATGCCTATAGATTTCCTCAAAAAGAATTTTTCAAATCGGATTAGTAGTTCCTGAGATTAGCGCATTCAATCAAACAAACAAAGAAATAATCAATCAATCAATCAATCAAACAAATAAACAAACAAATAAACAAACAAACAATCAATCAATCAATTAAACAAACAATCAAACAAACAAACAAACAAACACACTTTCATATTTATAGTGTTAGCATGGATTTTGTATTTAGATAACGTTTTGCTTTTTAAGTTATACATATTCATAGGTCTTCTCTGAAATAACGCGTTTTTGGTATCTTCCGAAAAACGCAGAGCAAAATAAAAGAAAAGAAAGAAATAGAAAGCTACTATTCCATCCCACAGTCTATCTATAAACTAAATTTAATTCAAATCTGCCCATCCATTTAAGCGTGAAGAAATAACACACACACTTTTGCATTTGTTATTTTAGTATGATTAATTCTAGTATGGTTTTCCTTAGTAATGGTTTCTAGTCTATACAATATATTTCTATTATAATTCTAATATATTTAAACGAGCAATTCTTGTATATTTATATCTTTATATCTTTATTTATTTATACCAGCGATCTCGGAAACGGCTCTAACGATTTCGCTGAAATTTGGTATGTGGGGGCTTTCGGGGGCGAAAAATCGATCTAGATTAGCCTCATGTCTGGGAAAACGCGTGTTTTCGAGCTTTCATGTGGTTTTATTTTGCATTATTCTACGCAGAATATGCTCGATAATTTCTTACACTGAGACATAAGCATCGTGGTAAAGCGATCAAGGTGCAAAATTAACAATCGTAGGTGTGACCGACTTCGAATCTTGATTGGATACGAATTTTTACTTTTTTTTTGTATTTATTCAAGTTTTAGTTTTTTTAATCTAAAAAAATATGATATAATAAAAAAGAACGCCGAGCGCAGCTCGGTCTCCCAGGTACTAAAATTCTAATTGAGTCGAACCTGTACATTAAATATTTTTGGAAAATCTTATTGAAATAGTCATTATTATCGATACAGAGGCCTAATCTATTTTGTCTGTCTGTCTGTGACCGCATCACGGAAAAACCACTGGAGGGATTTTGATGGGTATGAAAATAGCTGGTTATTTGGGTCAACGTATAGGATACTTTTTACTACGGGAAAATATCTCATCTCTGAGAAATCTATATTAAATGTTAAAACGTAAGTAGAAACGAACCGGAGTGGAGTGAAGTTGAGTCGCTAGTAACCTATATGTATTCTGGAAAACCCCTCCACCGACTCGAACTCCACTGTGGGCTCAATAGCCCACGTTGCAGACGTCGATAGCGTTACAAACAAGTACTTTACTGCTGAGATAAATCGTATTTTATTAACTTATCAGTCCACAAGTAGCCGCACGTACTTCGCATTACTTTCAATAAAACAAGGCATGCGATTTCTACTTATTTTAACTACTGCGTAATTGCTAGAATTCCTTAGATTAACAAATATTTTGGAAATGTCATAATGGAATGGAATTTTTTTACTACAGATACAGAATAAATACTTAACCAAATGTTTTAAACCGACCATTGTTTAAAGAATTATTTTTAACCGACTTCAAAAAAGGAGGAGGTTCTCAATTCAGATGTTTATATTTTTTTAATGTATGTTCAGGCATAACTCCGTCATATATGGACGGATTAGAAAAAACATTTTTTGTTCGAAAGAGGTTTATTCCGAAATGGCCCCATTTAAATTTGAAAAAAAAATATCCACCACTAAGTGTAGAAAATGTCTACACTGAAAATGGAAAAATTATAAAATAAAAAATAAATAAATATCGACTTAAAAAAGCACTAAAAAGTGAAAAATAACTGATTGATAGTTTTCATTTACAATAGATACCTAATCAGAAATTTTCAGAATCGGTGCTTGTACCGACTTCGACTTTTTGAAATCGATTTTTATTTTTCTTAATAATTATTAAATAGACTTTCCCGATTTCTATCGTACGTATCATACGTTTAAAACATGTCTAACTTATAGTTTATACTATTTCTATGATCTTAATTATCTGAAATCATATAAATAATGCTCATCATGGAAGTGAACATCGAAAACCTTTTACCAATAAAGAAAAATGCAAGAGATAAAGCGAAATGATGTTTCAACGTACGTGCTGTCCTTTTCTTACTGTTCCGTTTATAATTGAGCTCGACAGAGACGAAACATTTGCATATTTTCTTAAATAAGTTATTATTTGTTAATGAATTAAAAGTTATCTTTTTTTAAGTATTTCAAATCTGGTACATCAGTACATATTCTTAAATAAAGTCCCCCGTCGCGTCTGTCTGTCTGTCTCCCTGAACACGATAAACTCAAAAACGATTAAACGGATTTTCATACGGTTTTCACCATTAGATGGAGTGATTCATGAAGAAGGTTTAGGTGTATAACTCATTAAGGTTTTGTTTAAATTGGCTGAAATGTGACAATGTTTGTTGAAGATGTCGGAAAAAATTATGTCGACTGGGAGCTTTATTGTCGTGCGCCACATAAACTAATAAAATTATATGAAAACAATGTATTTCAGAATTATTCCTCTTAAAAAAATCTTCCTATTATACTCTAGCAACGCTATGTGCACGTACTCAGGGACGCACCCGAGCGAAGCAAGAGTAAGTCACTAGTAAAACTATATAAGGAACCTAACCTAAGACTTTATAGTGAAAAAATATTAACACCTCTTTTATTTATTTCTCTATCTCTACATAACAATATCAAACAGCCAACAAGACATTATTTTGATGACTGTTCTTTTTCATCGAAAAGTAAAACGATTGAGAACTTTGGCAAAATCAGTCCACTTATTTCCTACACTAGTCCGAAAATAAAAACGTGTGAAATAACATTACTATTATAAAATGTCAAAGTTTGTATATCTGTATGTATGTTTGATACTTTCGTAATAAAAAATGATAAAAGATGGCGCTAAAACAACTAGCCAAAAAAATAAAAAGTTAATGTTTTTTTATTAAGTTGGAAATGACTCCTAGGGATTCACTCGGCGTTATTTATATGAAGATGGTATTTCTGTAATTGTTTATCTAATAATTTTTACTCAAAAACACGATTTATATTTTGAATACATAATGAACACAACATTTTAATTTTTAGTACAGATTTCTCCGAGATAAGATATTTTCCCGCAGTAAAAAGTATCCTATATGTTGATCATCATACAAATTTCAAAGTATGTCCAAGGGATTTCTCATGATACGGTCACAAACAGACAGACAAACAGAAAAAAATCTAAAAACTGTTGATTCGACCTCTGTGTCGATAATAATGACTATTTCAATGACATTTTCCAAAAAATATTTATTTAATGTACAATATTTATAAACTTTATTAAAACATTTTAAAATATGTAGGTATTAATAAACATTTCAATAAAAGTAAATAACGTCAATACATTTCAATTTACATCAAGAGCTTTTGATTTCTGTTAAAGCTTTACTGAATAAGATTTGCCTATTTGATTTATTAATTTTAAGCTCCGACTTTGAAGTTACTATACTATGAATTCAAGTAAAAGTAATTTATGTTTTAGACTGGTTTAAAAGAGAAATCTAACTTCTTACTTCTTCCCACAACAATAAAGCAACAGATCCTTATATTTTGTCAATTCAATTTGAGAATACGGATTATGGACGATACTTTATTATTATATTTCACTTGCGCGTTAAATTGTGGTTGATAAAAACAACTAACTTCTAAGTTAAAGCAGGCTGTGTCGTATTGTCCGGCGGACAGACGGAAACGGCGGCATTGTAAATTTTTAATTTTTTCATTTGACTCTGAAACCAATACAATATACTTACCATATTATATCTACAATTATTTTTTAAATATTATCGGTCATTTACATACCTGTGTTAAGCATGTAGTTGTTAACATATTTTATATAGGTATGTATGTGAGTTATTTAAACAATTTTACTTATCGCCCCTATTAATATATAAGACTTATTTCTTTCTAAGTATCACAGAAACATTAGCGATGGATGGAAAAGTGTTTATAATTACGTATTTCTTATTTATTGGTTTTTCACAAACGGTGGAAGACTATGAATTTAAAAACTATAATAATTACAAGTGGTATAGCGTGCAAGGTAGCAAAAATGGGTTGGAAGAATTGAAAGAAAAAATGTTAGAGAAAGATGTAAGAAGTGAATCAATATTGTCATTAATGAAGTATATATTTTGATTTCAAAATAATTTATAAAAAATTACATCTACAAAAAATTTCAGGTTTCCCTCCGTATTTGTATCTAAATATTTGTATGGATCATACATTCCTTTACTCTCACATAAAGCACGCGTTGTTCTCTAAATTAAGTGTAAGATAAAGCTGTTGATTCCAGAAAAATTATAAAAACCCCTTTTCTTTTTCAGAACTCACTCATTTACTTGAGCGGTAAAAAAACAAATGAAATCTTAATTGCTCCAGAGTTAAATTCATTTTTTCTTGAAATATCTTATAAGGAAAAATTGAACGCAACGATTCTACACGACGATTTTTCTAAGTAAGTTTTGTTTTTATTTACGAGCTTTGGATAAGAAAACTAGAGCGAGGACTCACTTTTTTTTATTTTCCCTTTAATAATATTACATAAATAAATGTTTAGCTATTGATTCAAAAGATCCATATATTTTACAAATATTTGTACATACAGTGTTATAATAAATTTTAACTTATGTAAATTCTATTTTAATTGGTGTTATTTTCGCTATTAATTAACTTAACTTTCAACTTAGAAAACTAACTTTGGCAAAACACTTAAGTGAAGTACTTAAGTACATACTCATAACAATAAATAACATTTATTTCATATGTTTTTTAGATAAACGACTTTTATAGACTAGAAACGTAGCCACTTTAAGATACACTAGCGAAATTTTATTACTAACAGTAGCCTATGTTTTACTCCATGTTATAACCTATCTAAGTAATTACTAAATTTCATACAAACTCGTCCAAACGTTTTAAGATGAAGGGATAACAAAAAAATAAACAAACAAACAAACACAGAAACAGCATTTACAATAGTAATTAAGTTTTTTTAGATATATGACTTTCGAAGACTAGAAATACATTTAGAAATACATTAGTGTGATAGCAACATTGATGCGTTTATTCTTTGAAATAAAAGAACCCTAACAGTCACTTTAATGACCTACTTTCAGAGTAATTCGATCAGAAAAACCTCCAGCCTGGAGATACGGTGAACAAAAATTTTCATGGACTGCATACTACGACGTTGATCAAGTAGGTACTTTACAAACTCATTTGTTTCAATTGGTACAATTGATCTGGCACTCGACCATTGAGTTTTGTATTTTCTTGTAATTAGTTTTATTTTTAACGTTCCAATAATATACTATAATACTATATTGTAATACGTATCTGACTGACACAGTCGCCAGATGTAGAGGGTTCGATTCCCGCTCACGACATATTGATTATAAAGATGGGACAGAGCGCTTGTGTAAAGAGTGAACACACTTCTAAAATTATATGAACACTGCTAGGTTATGTAAATCTATACGTATAATAAAATTGTTAGTAACAAATTAATTAATTAAAAATAATTAAGAAAACTAAATTGTAACTAACTTGATACAGAGGCTGAATCTATAGTTTTTAGAATTTTTGTCTGTCTGACTGTCCGTGACCGCATCACGGAAAACCCACTGGGGGGATTTTGATGAAATTTGGTATGATAATAAATGGTTATCCGGGTCAACATCTAATCTCTGAGAAATCTACACTAAACGTTAAAATGTAAGTAGGGGCGAACCCGAGCGGAGCGAAGCTGAGTGGCTAGTGTTATATAAAAATCGTAGAAGGCAACATTGTCTTCAGGTCTTACTAAGTTTTTTAAGGTATCTTGAAGCTTTTTGTTTTCGGAAGTCCTAAGAGTTATAATTTACAGCGAGAGTAAATTATAGCTCAAGAAAATATCAAGTTTGACCATGGCCTATTATATTTGTTTGCCAAATACAAAAAAACAATGCTTCATTGGCGTTCAAGACTAATGTAGCACATTTTCCAGATATACGAATATCTATCAAGTATGAAAGAAGCCTATCCGAAATGGACGGAGGAAATAGTTGGCGGGAAAAGCTACGAAGGTCGACCGATACGTGGCCTTCGCATCAATACTCCAACGGAAGAAGGCGTAGAAAAACCTGTGTTTTTCATCGAATCAGGTCAGCAATAGTGAAAATTATTTGAACAATATTCTAATATTATTTAGGGCATTTAAGTTGTGGAATCTGTTTATATATTCGACTTAATGTCAATGTTTAGTTTTGAGGTTTGAAGTTTATCTATGATTGTATGATTTTTAATAGAAAATTAATTACAAAGCTATATATATTTTTTTGTTATTAATTAAAGGCTCAGTTTGTCGTAGCCCTACTTGCTGTGCCAGCAGTCGTGGGTAGTCGTGCTGGGAGCATTCATTTGTGCAATGAACACGAATGTTTGTATTCAAGTCATGGGTGTTTATATTTATAATATGTATGTATTTAAAATTATATATGTGTAGTGTATCAACTATCTGGTATCCATAACACAAGCCCCGTAGCTTACCATGGAACTAGATGGTGCTGTGTGTTATTGTCCCAAAATATTTATTTAGTTTAATTATTGTTTCAACAAATGGTAATGTAATTCGGAAGTAAAGTATAAACATCGTAAATCATTTTACTTTGTTAAAAATCTTATGTGTTAATTTCCTTAATTATTATAATATTATTACGGCTATCAATTAGTTTTGATTTTTGGACGATGCCTTCAATTTTCATAATAGTGAACATTTTAAATCACCAATAAATTCTAAGGGATTCTAATTCACGTCCCACGACCTATTATATATAACCTTTATATCTGTAATGTATATTAAACATGTATATAATATATATTTATGTCTCCGATTGCATATTATTATGTTCCTTCATACACTTGTTCTCTTTTTTTATTAGTTCGGTTTTTGTTTTTTTTTTGTAAATATTTTTTTTATTAACCTACATATTTTTAGTTTTGGTCAGTAAGACATTTTTCGTTTTGTTTAACAATTTCTTATCCTAAATAACTTTTAAACATATAAGTTGTATATTTTTGTAATAGCCTCTTAAAAACCTGTATGACACCCCACTCGATTGATTTGGACGAAAAAAATTTTTCGAGGCACACATTGGCGCCTAGAGTCCGCCATTTTGATTTTTAATTATATCTATATGGCACTTGCGTTGTCAAGACAAATCGAATGATATATGAATCATCAAAATTGGTTTAGCCGTTTAGTAATTACGAGGGAACATAGAATCGGGCATGCACATGTACGTACATTCATACAGGTCAAACACAACCTTCCTTTGGGCTTCGCTGCAGTCGGGTAAAAATAGATTATAAGCTAGACCAAAACATATTCTACTTTTGGGTACTTAGGCACTCAAGCGAAGCCAGATTAAATTGCTAGTTATATATTCAACGTAAATCTAATATTGACATTCATTAGGTATACACGCGCGGGAATGGATCGCACCCGCCACGACGACGTACTTCATCAATCAATTGCTCACCAGCTCCGACCCTAATGTAACTAGACTGAGGGATCAGTTCGACTGGCGAATCTTCCCCACTGTTAATCCTGATGGATATCATTACAGCTACATATATGTTCGTATTATATTATTTATTTAATATCAGTCAATGACTTGCTTTGCCTTTGTATAAGAAATAATCATTTTTGGTTGGCTTAAGATATTGTCTGTATGATGTGGAAAGTTTTATATATATATATATATATATATATATATATATATATATATATATATATATATATATATATATAATTTTCGTAGTTTAATCGCGAGCGAAGCTGCAGGTTCTGCCAATTTTAAATAAAACTTTCTTTTCGGATTATTTCGGGGATTTACTATTTATTTAATCAAAATAAATTTAAAATGCCAAGTATTCCCGTAAATCTAAGAAAATATTATACACTAGCGACTCACGCTCGCTTCGCTCGCGTACGTCTTTAGGTACGTTTTCACGGTTAGCGATGTTTATACATTTATAGTAGCTTGCTACTTCTAAGATATTCATTTAAATTATATAGCGATGTACGTTACGTACGTAAGTTATTGCGTACGCCGTACGCGGATTTTGTTCACAATTTCATGAGTTTTCATTTTTTTTCGCGGAACCCTGATTTTTTTTCTAAAATAAAAGTAGCCTAAGCTACTCCTTATAATAGCAGCTATCTGCCAGTGAAAGTCCGGTCAAAATCGGTCCAGCTGTTTCGGAGATTAGCCGAAACAAACAGACAGACAGACAAAAATTGTAAAAAATGTTGTTTTGGTATATGTACCGTGTATACATCCATATGCATTTAGTAAAAAGCGGTTATTTTAATATTACAAACAGACACTCCAATTTTATTTATCTGTATAGATTATTTTTTAAAGTAGAAATTTAATACTTTACAATAAGTATTTTCAGTTGAAAACTATACTTTCCAGGACAGATGTTGGAGGAAGACTCGATCTGTGTCACCAAATGGCTGCAGAGGAGCTGACCCGAATCGCAACTGGGACTACAATTGGGGACGTGAGTAATTAATTACAAAAGTACCGTACACTCTTGTACTATTAATTAAGATCGATGGTTTGGTGTTGTGGTTAGTATTTGTTTCTTTCTTTTTGGTGACGAGTTCGATTTTTGCATGAACATTTATTTTAACTATTACTTAATTAGTTTATTTTAAGAATCTTAAATGAAACAAAGAAATATTATCTACACATATAAAAAAAATCTGAGTCGAATCAGTACTTTAATGTTTTTTGTTTGGAAAATCTTATTAAAATAGTCATTATTATCGATACAGAGGCCGAATCTATAGTTATTAGAATTTTTGTGTGTCTGTCTCTCTGTCTGTCTGTCTGTCTGGGCACTCATCACCACAAAATCACTGGACAGATTTTATGAAAGGTATGATGGTAGTTGGTTAATCGGGTCAACATATAGTATACTTTTTACTGCGTGAAAATATCTTATCTCTGAGAAATCTATACTAAACGTTAGAATGCAAATTGGGGCGAACCCGAGCGGAGCGAAGGTTAGTCGTTAGTTTCAATTATATAACAATTCTAAGTATTTATAACTAGCGACTCACCCTCGCTTTGCTCGGGTTCGTCCCTAGGTTGATCATCCATACAAATTTTCATCCCCATTTTCACCCCCTTAGGGGATGATTTCCACGATAAAAAGTATCCTATGTCCTTCCCAGGGTCTCAAACTATCTTTTTACCAAATTTCATCTAAATCAGTTCAGTAGATCCAGAGATTACCCTCTACAACCTCACAAACTTACAAAGTTTACCTCTTTATATTAACTATTTATTGGTAAATTTTCATTAACTATGTAGAGATTAATCAAAAAGAATCAACGTATATCCTTGAGGATATTTGCAATTTTAATTACTGTAATTGAAAAAGGTGAGAAAACTTTCAACAAAATGAAAAAAAAATCGAAAAAATAAATATTAAAATAAATTAATTTAACGCCTTATTTAGAAATTAGAACGTTTTACTTTTACTTATGACGCAGAGTTGCCATAAAAAATATCAAAAGTGTTGCTTTTCATAATTGTATTCGGGAAAATTAAAGTCGAGCATAGACAATTTTATCTGTTCCAGAACATTCGACATCTACCAACCCTTGCCACTATGAGGTCTACGCAGGCTCCCGTCCTTTCTCTGAAATCGAGACTCAGACTCTCTCCGAATATATATCAGATATAGATAACCTGTTATTCTACGTAGCTTTCCACTCTGACGGAACACTTCTACTTGTGCCTTATTCTGATTCCACTGAACATATCGACAATTATGATGATTTGGTAAGAGTATAACAATATAACCTACATATAAGTAAAGATAAAAGTTCAGTACCTTTTTCTCCTCCGTTTGCAACCGTTTTTTTTTGAGTTTTTGTTTAATAGCTTTATTTTTTTAGTAATCAATTGTATTCTCTTGTTAATGGCATGGAGATTTTTTTACTAAAATTTAAAGTTATGTATATATGTTTTATTGAATAAAAAAATGGGAAAACCCAAAAAAATAGCTAGAAAATCGAAAATTTCAGAACTGTTGGAATTTTGTATGGAAATCCTAGGAGCTTGGGACGAACCCGAACGAAGAGACGGGTTGAGTCGCTAGTATATAAATAAATATGTTGGGACATTAACACACAGCACCATCTAGTTCCATGGTAAGCTACGAGGCCTGTGTTATGTATACCAGATAGTTGATACAATACATATATATATAACTTTAAATACATACATATTCAAGTTGGCATAGCAAGTAGTGTCACTACAAACTGAGCCAAACGTGCAAATAATAACAAAGACAATAAATCCTCTGTTTATATGAACACTTTCAATCATTTAACTTTTAGAGATTTAGTTTTAAAAGTTGCACAAAATAAAATGAACACAATACTTTTTTAAGGTTCAAATAGGTAAAACATCCTTGGACTATGGATATGAAGTAAATAAAAAGAGGTATAAGGGGCCTGGTACAGCTGCAGAAATTTTGTGTAAGTTCTAATTATGACACTTCCATTTCTTAATCATTTCATGGAATAATTATTGGTTTTCAGGTTAAGGAAACAATCTTATTACAGTACATTGTAATTATTATAGCACAATCTACAGCAACAAGACTTATCTTACTTAACGCAATCCATGGAACATAGATTATACACATTTACACACCTGTAGTAAAGACATACAATGTTGCCCTCTTATAAAGTTATATTTTTTTTATCTACTTTTTCAATAACAACTATTTCAATATAACTTTAAAAGTAAATATTTAACTTCGAAGCAAGCGTCAGTAGCGTCAGTGACGTCGCGACAGGGCAGCAGATTAATGCATTATGTAAATGTAGGGAACGATATTCAAGCGCAGCGTCACTGACGCCGCGTCAGTGTCGCTGCGACTGTGACGTTAGACGCTAGCGTTACCGCCGCGCTCATATTCGTAGTGTCGCCGCCGCACACGTGTATTTTGAGATAATTTTCTATAAAATTTCATAAAATGGCATCTGTTGGGTCGTTTACTGAAGAAGATGATGACATATTAATCTACCTTTACACTGGTGTCTCGGCATCCATTACTTTATAATTTATTTTATACATTGCTTTATAATTAATAATGTTGTAGAAACCTTCATAATGAAATACTTTTATAAGAGCTATCGATATGTGGTGGGCGCGGCAAAGGCGATACGATGATGGACGTCTCTCGTGGTTATCTAAAGTCACCAAGGCGTCACTGACATCAGTCAATTTACGCGGCATCGGTCAAACTTAAACGCTATGTTATTGGCGCTTGCTTCGAAAGTCTACCTTTAGAAGTGAAAATAACCTGTAATATTTTAATTGTGATAATTGTGATTAATTGTGATTGTCTTTCTGGCGCAGTCAGGTCATAAATAAGGAGGTATAATTGGAAAAAAAGAATACTTACCTCAAAAAAACACTAAAAATTTCATTTTATTGTTCATTAATGTGTCAATTAATGAAAAACATTTTTGTTTTCAAACGGCTTTAAAAAAATTAACTCAAAAAATGCATATAGAGGTTTAAAAACTTGCAGACAAAGTGTCAGGAGGCAGTATGGACTGGGTCAGACATGCGCTGAACACTCCACTGGTGTATACGTATGAGCTCCGAGGATCGTGTTTCCACTGGCCACCCTCAAGGATTTCAGAACAGGGGGAGGAAGTGACGCAAATGCTGCTAGGTTTGGCCACAGAAGCAAATAAACTAGGATATTACTAATATATATTGTTACGTTAATATCACCTGTTATTCATTAAAAGGTCAGGTCATTCTCATTATTTTTTGGTAATTTTTCTGTCAATTATCCTAGATATATTCAAATTACTTATGTTTAAATTTACATTTGGTATGACATTCTATTATAAATGTAACGTTTATGGAATTAATAAAGATGAAACTAAAATATGATTTGATTTATTTATCTAGCGACTTACCCTCGCATAGTTCTTAGGTTCCCTTTATATTTATAAATACCAGGTAAAGGTAGCGCCATCTTGTAAAAAAAAGCAGCCATAAGGACTACCGACAGAAGAACTTGAAACTATAAACAGACAGTTGTTATTTTTGGATATTCAAATTAATTGTTTGATCCTAAATTAAAATTCGAAAATAAAACTGTTTACATATATCTTGTTTTGACATCTATCGGCACTCTGAGTGTTAGTGTTAACACTTCACGTGACCATATCGATGACGACTTACATGAATTTACTTCCCATCCAAACCTGCCTATAGAAGTTTTCACTTCAAAAAAATTAATGACATTAGCTTATGTTACCCCTCGTCTATCTGTGTACTAAGTTTCAACAAATTTCGTCTTAACGTTTTTGCGTAAAGGATCATCCCACAATACATAAAATCTTTAAATTGTTGATAATAGTAATATTATATTATTCTAGCAGGACCCGCGGCTTCGCTCGCGCTAAAACTATAAAAACAATCCTAAAAAGGTGGGTTTCATATAAACTTCTATTCCCTATTTTACCACCTCTTTTTCGAAAAATAT
The DNA here is from genome assembly GCA_033884665.1 of Argynnis bischoffii washingtonia. Taxonomy (NCBI): domain Eukaryota; kingdom Metazoa; phylum Arthropoda; class Insecta; order Lepidoptera; family Nymphalidae; genus Argynnis; species Argynnis bischoffii. Next base: position 3,705,927 of record CM066616.1, on the reverse strand, counting down.
TGAAAAACATATTTATTTAATTGTATTGAAGAGCAATAATACCAAGTTTCAAGTAATTCTGATCATAAATATTTTTTTGGGTTGTATTATAACGTGGTTTCTCGTGGGTAGGTGATAATCTCCCACGTTAAAAAGTAGCCTATTTCACTCTCCAACCCTCAAGCTATCTTCACACAAAAGATTACGCCAATCTACAAAACAAACAAACAAATAAACAAACACACATTTGTAATATTAGTATGGATTTATGAAGTGTTTTCAAGTCTTTTCACTTTATAAGTATTCGGAACTTAATATTCTAACTATCTGAAAAACCTTTACAGCCCTATAGGTTTTACTAGGATCAGAAAAAGTGTAGCACTTACATATTATCGATTATAGTCAGACGAATAACATATTTTTTTATTCATCTTGACTAGCGGGCCAATAACATCAAAGCTTTGATGAAAAATAAAACAATTTTATACGTTTATTATGTAATTTACTGTATGTAATTAGTAAAAAAACATATTTTATATAATAATTTATCAGAAACTATAATATAATAGTTTTTAAAATAATTTAAGATTAAAGCACACAACTAAATACACATTTCATTGTTAGCAAAAAAATTACGTTACAATTATTAATAGATGTATATAATATATATAGTATATAAAATAAAATCCAATAATAATAATAATATACTCTTTATTGTACACCAAGAACAAAACAAAAAAACTATATTTTTATATAGATTTAAGAAATTTCCAAAGTTTTAAGGTGTCGTTTTCTTCAACCATGGATTTATAGATATGGCGTCCGTTGCTTGTCTCTACACAACTTATATGGTTTATATACTTATATGGTTTACATCGTTTGCATTCGCACTAAACTTTAACTTGGCTGCATTTTTCTCAACTTGTAGTTTTCCGATTTCATCTATAACCTCAATTGCGTTTTATTAAAATCTAATGTATCATACTCTTGTAAAAACGATTAGGAACTTTCAATTAACTTCTTCAAATAAAATTTTAGATCAAGCCACGAAAAAAAAAAATTAAATTAGTTCAAAATATATGTCAGAGATTTTCCTCTTCTCTAATCTATAGTTTTCAGAAATTTTGCCTATCTGTCTGTCTGGGAACACATCATGAGAAAACCATTGGAATGATTATGATGAAATTTGGTATGTTGATAGCTGGTTATCCGAGTCAACATATAGGATACTTTTTACTATGGAAAAATATCTTATCTCTGAGAAATCTATTCTAAACGTAGATAAAAGTAGTGAAAGGTGAAAATTCGTCAACATTTTCGTAATCTAGCAAACGTTTGAAATAAAATGCGATGCGAAGAGTTGAGCCACTTCTCTTTATTTTTTACTTTACGATTCTACACTGTACCCAAAGTTTTTACTAGTCCTACTGATTACACAATCGACTAATCGACTTTTTAGGGCAAAATGTATTTGAAGAATTTGAGTTTGCAAGATATCTTATAAAAACGTAATTTCATACAAGTAATGTATTTCTTTGTTAAATTATTCTATAACTAGAGACTCACCCAAACTTCGCTCGGGTTGATTCCCTATACAAACTTTCACCCCCATTTTCACCCCCTTAAGGGATGATTTCGGAATAAAAATATCCTATGTCCTTTCCATTGTCTCAAACTATCTTCATCTAAATCGGTCCAGTTGTTTTTGAGTGTATTCACTACAAAAATACAAAAATACAAATCTTTCCTCTTTATATTAGTAGTGTAGGTGTAGATTATTTTAATCAAATGAGTCCCAACGCAAAAATTTTAATGGCAACTATTGAAGAGTTCTTCCCATCGCCAAACTCCATCAGATAAACTTGATTTAATAAATATTGTCATTTGTAATATCATATATTTTTCATTTTTAAATTACAACCACCACGTTGTTTCTAAGTACAGCTAACATTTATTAAAAATAACAAATAAACTAACTTTCACATATAATATTGGTAAAGATTACATAACGTCACATAATAGTTTAAGAGAAATTGGAGTTTATTGAATCAATAATAATAAAAAGGAGCAGAAGTTCTCAAAGTTCGTGTTTAAATACTATAAGAAGCGGAGTGACAGATTGGCGTATTTTTTTATGTGGAGATAGATGGATGGCAGGAGAGTGACATAGGCTTCTTTTTACCGCGGGGGATTATCTCATTCCCACGGGAAAACACGTTATAATCCAACCAAAAATAAAAATTATTTATAATCAGAATTACATGAAACTTGACATTAATGATCTTCAATACAATTAAATAAATGCGTGTTTTAGAATTTTTCGAAATTCATCCCATAGGGGGGATAAAATAGGGGATGAATTTTTGTATGAAACTTAACTTTTTAGAGATTTTTCGTTATTTTAGCGCGAGCGAAGCGGCGGGTTCTCCTAGTAATTTTATAAAAAAATATTATATTTATATTTTGATTTGTTTTAATTTAATTGCGGTATTCGCCACAGCGCCAAAGAAGTTTTATTTCAACCGCACACATTTTTTTTATATGATCTTCCTAAAGGAAAACGTTTTATTTTCCCATTATATTTCTCATGAGCAAACCACGAGTTAGATACCATTAATATTTCATATATCTCATCTCACATCAAAATACATTTTTCCTGTACAGTTTTACTCTTTTCATAGAAATGTATTGTCGCCGATTCGTTTATACCTTAGAGAAATACGGGATATAGCGCTGCAATACTAACGCAAATATTGACAATAATCGACTATATCTACTTAACAATGCTTTAGTTATAATACTCATTGCGGTATTCCGACATTTTTTAAATTAAAAAAATAAAGCTTGAATTTACGGGTTCGATTTTTGTTCACATTAAGAATAATTGTTACACGCGTATTTGCCATTCTTGCATTGCATGTGATTTTGTATATATTAACTTATTTTATTATATTTATTTACAGCCTTTGTGTAAAAAGCGTAGTGATATTTTAAAGTATTCTTACATTTCTTTCAGTAACAGGCCTGTGTTGAGAGTGCTCAATGCAGAATGGGCAAATGTATATTAATTAAATTCTTTACTTTTCTATTCTAGTAGAACTTTTATATTTATTTATCCTTATATGTAAGTATATATGTATATGTATGTATAGATATTTCTTTAGTAAGTACAAAGATCACCATCTCAGTATGTTTTAAACTCTAGAAGAATTGGCTATTTGACAGTTTTCGGAAAGATATTTTAAAACATACGTAGGTTCATTTTATACCTCTTACAATTATTTTTTTCTGAAAAAAGCGTTATTTATTCGGAAAAAAATATATTAATCTTTCAGTAATTTGAAAGTCGCGCGAAAACAGCACATCACGTGACATTCCTGGCTGTGACGTCATATCTCAATAAACTAAGTAAAGCTAACTACGATGCATGGAGAATATAACATGTTATATATTTTCCATGCTACGATGCTCCAACTCTTAAACATATTTTAAGCTAAAAGTTTGCAGCTTTTTCATTGGCAAGCTCATATAAGTTAATATATATATATATATATATATATATATATATATATATATATATATATATATTTAGAATATAAATATTTTTTATGAAAATGACAAGCTACAAGACGTGTGCCGTACCTATGTGTAAAAGTTCTACAATTAAATATCCTGACAAATTGTTTATACACGTCCCTAAATGTCCTAAACGTCGAAAGCAGTGGTTACAATTAGCACGCTGAGAGTTGAATTTTACATCTGATAAATCTGCAATTTTTTTTTGTGAAGATCACTTCGATGTAAGTATTTAAAAGCAATCAATTTAGCCTCTGATTTACTGAAAATAAATTAAACTTAATCCAGTATTTTGTACATAAAACATGTCATAAAAACAATTCTTTTTATGACATTATTTTTATTAATTTTAAAAGTATTATTTTTATTATTCACCATACGACTGTCGCGAAGATCTAAAATTATCAACATAACCTTTAAGTAATTTAAAATTATTTTATAAAATTTTTACTACTTGACTTAAGAACTATACACATTAACTTTTACCAATAAATTATACATAATTACTTTGTTCATTTCGGTACTTACACGGAAGTTTTTACATTCCGAAACTCGGCTGAGCAAAAGTCAGGATTACATGCAAAAAAATTTGCAACCATAAATGAATCTATTTTTGGTAAATTTGCACTATCAGCTTTTGTGTAACCCGGCTCCATTTCGTTAAACTTCTCACAAGCACTAATTAAAATATTTTAGAGTGATCTTCTCAGCAAAGTGCAAACGATAAAACACACGATGTTTTGTTATGTGAAAGGTGACGTCACACGCTGCACAAACATGGCCGCCAGCGTTTCAGTATTTGTAATCCACAGATAAAAAAACTCAAATTTATTTTTCAAAAATGAAATATTTACAATTTATTTTAATGCAAAAAACATATTGTATAATTATTGTGGACCCATAAGCTACTGTCTCCAACAGATTAAATATTTTATCGTTAGAATTGTCAAATAGCCAATTACCATGACTTGTAAAAGATAGCTTGTACCAATGAAACAGCATTGACAGTCTTTTTGACGTGAAACGTCTTTAAATTCACACCGTGCGGGTCAAAAAAAGGGACCGTAACAAAATAAGTTGCATTAGGTTGCCATAGTAACCGTTATTACTGTCTGAAAAATGATATATTAGGTGATATTCTTTCCGTTGCTGTCTTCAAAGTTTACTTCTCTTACTAATTTGTTTTCAAATATACATACCATCTATACCATATACTTTTATCATCACAAGTATTTAATTTGTTAGTCAATTCCTCCACTATAACGACATTGAGGTACGCTAGAAGGCTTAGGTATTTTTTTTTATTTAATAGTAATGTTTTTATATTTGAGAATAATATTTAACAATAAAATAGCGTATAATATAAATATTTTGACATAAATAAACTTCATCACAGCTTGCTTTAATTTGCGCCATTGATATCAAATACATATTTTCATTTGAAAATCATACAATATTTTAATTAAATAAAACGGAAACATATATATATATATATTATTTATACTTTATATAAGAATCCACTATTCTGAATTGTCGTAATTGGACATACAATGACCAGGAATAGACGAAGAGTGGGCAGGCCTCCCAAAAGGTGGATCGACGACTTGATCAAAATCGCTGGAGCCCACTGGATACGGATGACACAAGACATGTTGAAATCTATACATATAACAAAATTCGGAGTCGAATCTGTACCTTAAATATTTTTTGGAAAATCTTATTGAAATAGACTTTTTTATCGATACAGAGACCGAATCTATAGTTTTTATAATTTTTGTGTGTGTGTCTGTCTGTCTGTCTGTTACCGTATCACAGAAAAACCACTGGAGGGATTGTGATGAAATTTGGTATGATGATAGCTGGATATCCGGGTCAACATATAGGATACTTTTTACCGCCCGAGATTATCTTATTCCCACGGGAATACACGTTATAAAACAACCCCAAAAATATTTATGATCAGAATTTCTTTAAACTTGGTATTAATGCTCTTCAATACAAATAAATAAATACGTGTTTTAGCGTTTTTTGAAATTCATCCCATAAGGAGATAGAATAAGGAATGAAAATTTGTATGAAACCTACCTTTTTAAAGTTTTTGGTTGTAGTTTTAGAGCGAGCGAAAGGGGTTTTGCTAGGGGTTAGATAAATGTTATTATTTGTTTGTTATATTGTCGTGTGCGATGGCAAAGTCATTTTATTCATTAAAAAATAAATAGGTACATCTAATATTGATACGGTCATTATAAAATGTTGTTACTTAACTAATTGGGTAACGGTTTATAACAAAGTTGTCGGACAGATGCTTCCATAGATAGGTACTGAATAAATTAACCGACTTGCAATTTTTTACATGTTATATTTTTGATGGGATTTATTTTACGCACTTTAAAGTTTTTATCTGTCTATATGACTCAGTAAGAGCAATACAAGTATATCATCCGATTGAGTTGAAAATAATACGCTTCATTACACCGTCGTTCCAACCTCACATTTATAATTTTATTTGATACGGCAGCCTTCTCTAAATTGTGTTTGTACATTCGTCTCATAATCAAATCTGTCAATCAAGCCCAATTGCTGTTTTACTTTGCTCTTCTATCCTCTATCTGAAAGTTCCAGGGTGTATTTTTATTTTTTTATGTCCTTTTTCTATAATAATATTATTTTATTCTTTTCATTACTATGTTACTATATTTTCTTAGACATCTTACTAATATGTGTCACTGTCACTAAAAAAAGTTCCTGATATTCCTTGCATATATTCTTCTACTAGCGACTCACCCTCGCTTGGCTTCGGGTTCGTCCCCAGACAAAAACAAATTTATCCCACAGAAACCGTACATTTTCCGGAATAAAATATAGCTTATAACCTTCAATTAACGGACTATCTAATGCAAAAAGAATTATTCAAATCGGATTAGTAGTTCCTGAGATTAGCGCCTTCAAACAAACAAATAAACAAACAAACTCTGCCTTTTTATAATATTAGTATAGATTCAGTACTTTTGGAGCATTAACTTAATTCTTATATAATCATCAGTACGTATGTCCGTGTGGAACCTATTACCTGTTCAGAAAGCAGTTCTGCTGAGAAGAGCTGGTAAGAAACTTAACAGTTAAGTTACAGCTGGTAAGAAAACGCTCTTACTTAAATATGCAATCTTACACTTAACCATCCTAAAAACGTGTGTGACCTCATACACGCTTTCCGATAGAAAACCTTACAGGTGTAAGAAAATAAATACGTTTTAATAAAATTATTACTTACTCAACTCACCTCACTCAACTGCAACTCACCGTCGCTTTGCTCGGGTTTGTCCCTCGGTTCAAAATCGGTTCAGCCGTTTCGGAAATTAGCCGGAACAAACAGACAGAAAGACCGACAAAAAATTTAAAAATTGTGTTTTTTTATATGTACCGTATACACTTTAATTTGCATTTAGTAAAAAGTTGTTACTTTTACATTACAAACAGACACTTCAATTTTATTTATCTGTATAGATATTGCTTGATGAGATTTCTTATCAACAATACAAAGGGAAACTCTATATATATTAAAGGATCAATTTTCGTATTTATAATAACTAATTGATTGCCGCGTGGTTGAAAATCAACCATTCATTAACTTTGGTCGTTATTGAGTTTATTTTTTTAAAGTTATATAGATAACCTATAAAATCCAAAAGAATTTTCAAACGGGCACATAAATTCAGAGATTTGCACGTATAGACAAATAAACTTTTCATCTATATATTATGTAAGTACTCGTATAATATTGATGAAGATTATCTAACATCATATCATATCTTTTAGCAGTGAAGTAATTATGTATATATAAAATACGCGAGCGGATTCACGGGTAAAAGAAAGTCAATAAATTTTGGCTTTCTGCAGCCATACTCCATCTAATCTTTAATTATGCCATATATATGTATATTTATAATAATATAAGTATAGTATAAGCTTTTATACAAATTTTTGTTTCTCATGTGGTCCCATCTAGACAAATATCCTTCTTTAGTCTTCATTTATCTTTACATATAAAATGCTTTGTACTGAATTGACTGACTGATCGATCAACGCACAGCCTAAACCGCTGGTCGTAGAAACGTGAAATATGGAGAACGTATTCCTTATATGATGTAGGTGTGCGATAAGAAAGGATTTTTCGAAATTCATCCCATAAGTGGATAAAATAGGGGGTAAAAGATTGTATGAAACTCTGTCATTTTTAATGTAAAATACACAGAAAATGGTATTTAGCTTTAAAATAAAAAATAACAAATATATTTATTTCATTTTTTCGAAATTCATCCCTTATAAATATAATATATATGAAAACTATACCCCTTTGTTTTTATAAAGCATCAGTCTTAGCGCAAACAGACAGACAATCATATAATTTTAAATAAATAAATAAATCTAAGAGAGTATTAATCAAACAATTAAAAACAATGTTTGAACTTTAGTATCGCAATATAGGGTAGCTATTTAGAACTCATATTTAGTTACTTTAATTATATTTATTAACCAAATACTAAACATCTAAACTTAGCTAAAGTTGTTATGGAGGAAAATAAAACAATTAATATAGTCAAATGTGAACAATTTATTATTATATAATATTATAAGTTTGTAAAACAAGTAGCGTCGCTAGAGTAACAACGAAATACATGGAGACCGACCTGCTATTCTGCCCTTGGTGAAGTTCCGCTAAACTTTCTCCTGTAAGAAATTACAATAAATTTAGAAATAATATTAAATAAAGGTAGTTGATAAAGAATAAAATTGTAATAATATTAATTTATCTGGCTCGAAGGACCATTTCTAAACAGTCTGCAAACTTTAACTTAACGAAACAAAATGGTAATGTTAGTAGTAATTTTAAAACTATCTAAACATTATTTTAAGTTTTAAATATCATTTGTATTCAATAAAATTAACATATTACATTATTATATGTACATGATGTTTAGACGAACATGGCTATTAATAAGTAATCTTCTAATAATTGGGTAGGTTACATTAAAAAAATATATTTATTAAAAATATATTTATTTATATAGAAAATGAAATATGCCTAATCTTAGGATATATTAAATGCATCTAAGTTGTATCTAACTATGATGCTCACTACCTAGCCGACTGAACTGTACTCTTAAACGAGCTCTATGTTTGCACTAGCGACTTACGCTAGCTTCGCTCAGGCGAAGCCTTATATACCTAATGCCAATTTAAAACTATGTTTTCGGATTTTTTCTCGGTTTTTCTTTTTATTTTTGGTTTCTGACGTTTCGTCTCTCCTGTGACCATGATTGCAGTGAAGCATTCGAAACGTCGGAAACCAAAAATCAAAACAAATCCATGAAATAATCTGAAAAGATAGTTTTATTTAAAATATCAAATATTCGCGTAAATCTAAGAAAGTATAATGCCTATGTTAATTTAGGTCAAAGTCTATCTTCGTACTAAATTTAATAAAAATCCATACAGCCTTTTCAGTGTCTATGAGTAACAAATTCAGATCCCACATACATACATACATACACAAAGACGAATACCACAGAGATTAACACTAACCATTACACGTTGGACCCACAAAGCCATATTCCTGAGACGTATAGGCATTGATTCTGACCAAAGCACCCAGTAAGCGAATAACCAATTATCTAATTCGATCTATTCAAGGCGATGGATGTAATTTATTGAGGTAGAAACACTAAGCGTTACAAAGGAATATCATGTTGCATAACGAATTCTCAACATATCATGTACGTGTATGTGAGACATGTGTTACTCGGTTTATTGATATCGATATTGTTAGAGAAATTGAACGTCGCGATAGTAACGAGCTTGTAGCTAAATTGTATCATATATCGAGTACATATACCGGTGTTGTATTTGTAGGAAGTTAGATCAGAATTTCTTAAAGGCAAGGTCGAACAATTGTACATGACTAGAGACTGATTCTCGCTCCGATCGGGTTCGTCCCTAAGTACATTTTAACGGTTAGCATAGATTTCTCAGAGATGAGATATTTTTCCGCAGTAAAAAGTATCCTTTATGTTGACCCGAATAACCAGCTATCATCATACCAAATTTCATCAAAATCTATCCAGTGGTTTTCTCGTGATGTGTTCCTATACAGACTGACAGACAAAAATTCTAAAAACTATAGATCCGGCTTCTGTATCGATAATAATGATTATTTCAATAAGATTTTCCTAAAAATATTTAATGTACAGATTTGACTCAGTTAGAATCCATGGGTAATCCATCCAGTAGGTGACCGCGTTTAATCATTACTGGAAATTTCGCAAACTGCAGAGGTTGTCAAAATACAAATCTGTCTGTCTAAATTCCTTTGTAAGGGTCTATGCACACGGTGACTTTTTAACGAGCCGTCGCGTCGCCTTTGCGTATTCTGCGCTGATAAACTAAAAAGGGTATGTGCACACCAACTTTCATGAAAAGACGTATGCCATCTCCGCATATTTTTCGTTAATAAATTGTTTGCATTTGTATTGATACAAATATGCGTTAAGTGTTGATAGCGCTGTTTCACTGTGCGTCAGACGAGCTTCGAACGCGCGTTAAAAAGTCATCGTGTGAATAGGCCCTTAGACTAGTTAAAGCAAAACTAATTATAAATAAACATACATATAAAAACAAAGCTGTGTCAAATGCTAGTTAATAATATATAAATATATTTTATTTTATTACATATACATATAATATATATATATATATAATATTTATGAATTTCAATAAACCAAAACGTTGATCTATTCACACTCGTCTTATACTGGAGTTGTTGTATAGACGTTGTTAGTATAAGTCAAATCATAATACGTAATAAAACAACATTACATAGATATGAATTAATATAATAATTATTTATTTTACTTTGTATGTTTTGATTATGAAATGTATATTTTTTTAATTTTTCACAGGAAGTTTTCTTATCGGTAGAAAATACATTCACTGTTTATTTTTTTTTTTTAAAGTGTATGAAATTGTTACAATTTTACTGAATATTTTTACTTTTAGAAAATAAAATTAGTTATGATGATAACTGTTGATTCGAGTCAACATATAGGATATTTTACTGCGGTAAAATATCTCATCTCTGAGAAATCAATACTAAACGCTAAAGATAATCAGATAAAGAAAGAAACAAAACATATGAAGGCGAAATATTATTTTCAATAAAGTTTACTGATACTTAGTTTATCATATTTAAATACTACAACTCGACACAAAATAATATTATAATTTAACACATTTATAAAAAAATAATAATAATACGTATTTATATTAATTCATAATCCGTAGAACACTTTTTCAATATAATTTAAATAGTGTCAGTATAGTCTGTCCGTGAGGAAGCTACCACCGACTCGGAAAGCAGTTCTGCTGAGAAAAGCCGGTAAGAAACTCAACAGTTGTTCTTTTAAATATCATCGAATTACATTTTGATTATTTTATTAACATAATATAGATAGTCCGCATATGATATATCTCATACAATATATCTCAATTCCATACATTTCCGACGTGAAACTATTGAATAGAGTAATATGCTTTACTCATTAAAATATATTTAATTTTATATTAAAATTATTGAAAACGTAAACCTGAGACAGTTTGTTGTATTTTATTATACATGCATATACTCAGGCCCATGAATGATTTATTCACTGTTTGGAGTCGAAATCTGAGTATAACCAATGATATAATAAAAAGATTGACATCATTGGGCGTAACAAGCTTATTTCTATTTCTAGTGTTTATTGTGTATCTATCACTGTTTTTTAAAACAATTTAGACATTATATAATTGTATTTCAGTGTTATATATGGTTTTTTATATTTATACATACTGTGACTTTCTTTTAAAAATTATTTCTTTATTATCTTGCACTTTAATGTTCCACTAAGTGATAATCTTTCTAACCTCTAAATCAATCATCAAATTTCTCACAATGTAGTATATTTTATTTTTTTTATGTTCAATGAAGAATATATTATAATAATTATAGACTATTATAATTCAGAAAATATATTAATACATACCTTTAGTTACATATAAGAACACATGCGCAGGAGTGGGCGCGGGCGGCGGCGCGCGCGCTATCCTACACGTGTAGCGTCCCGCGTCGTCGCTACGAACGCGAGCCACCCGTAACACGGAATTCGCCCCATTCGAACCGAATTCTGTTCGGACGCTGAAATAATTTTGGTTAATATATATTTTATATTAACTACCTATATCATTTTCGGACTTTTAGATTTTCATTCATTCTTCATCTTTTTTATTCATCTCTTTTATGCGTCCACTTTTGCGTGTTTATAAGAGATGGCTTTCTACAAGCGATTAGGAATAGAAAATTTAAAATATGTATTGAAGTAAAAAGCGTTAAGTATTTAAGCGTTAGGTATGTAAGAAAATTATAATTTATGATTCTCAATTAAACATATTTTTCAAATTTTATTCATAAACGATTATAATTGCATCTTTTTAGTCTCTTGTATAGATAATAAAAAAATCGGTCAATTGCAAGTGGAATTCGTACACATATTTTTAACACGACTTTTACTCGATGTATGTAATACATTAGCTTCGATTATCGACAACGAACGTTAAAAAAAATCTCGTATTTTATTTTTATTATTTGTTGTTATAGTAGCAATAGAAATACATACTTTGTGAAAATTTCAACTCTCTACCTACTAAGGTTCATGAGATACAGCTCTCTGACAGACAGACGGACGGACAGCGGAGGCTTAGTAATAGGGTTACGTTGCCACCCTTCGGCAATGGAACCCTTAAAACTAAATCTACAACACAACAATAAACCTCTATATTCTTCTTTTCACAACAAAATTCTTGCTATCCGTAAAATACATGGATTATTGACTTAAAGTACAAAATAGTGAACGATATTTCGTCTACACAATTTGTAAAGTGTAAAAGCGAAAATTCAAGTTCTGTACTTCGATTTGTAAACTATTGTAGGCCTGTTGACTAGCCGTTTCAATATCGGTTTATTTGTGCAATGGCTACGAATACTACGAGTCGTACGAATGTACAGGTAAATAGAAAAACTAATTGTAACTTTGACTGTAACTGAAAATGTATTGTGTTGTACTGAAATTTGAATTTTAATATTTTTTCGTCATTTGAAACTCTCTTTAGTATATTGTTTAATGTAATATTTTCGTAAGAAACAATAATTAACACCACATTTTCATGAGCGGGACTCCAACAACCATCGGTGTCAGAAGTGGTTATTCGATCACTGTACTTGATATATTATTTTAAAATTTAGAATAACATTAGGTAATATTAAGGATCAGTAAGAAAAACTACTTATAAATGTCTTATTCTGCATTCTTAGTTTTTATAGAAATCTATGTTCCGTGCCGTACCTTTATGAGTGTTTGTACATATATTCCCTATGAATTTTAAAACAACTGGAGCGATTTTGATGAAATTTTCAGACTATCTTTGAACTTGCCCAGCGGGTGATCCTGTAAAGTATGGTAGCGATCGGAAGTTTGAATGCGGGCGAAGCCGCGGATATTGCTCACCTTTTAACAGATTGACAGATTTTGATGATTTTTTTATATTTATAGCGAACATGGATGATTCTTAGATATATTTGAATAGGTAGGTACCACTGTTTTCGAAATACGGAACTTTTTTAATAGTCCAACTAAAGAGTGGCAGGACAATGATTACCTATCCACTAATTATTTATGTAATGTTTGACGACACGTTGGCTCAGTATGTATTGACTTTACTTGCTGTGCCAGCGGTCGCGGCTTTGAGTCTCGCTGGGGAGCCTTCATTTGTGTGATGATCACGAATGTTTATACTCCAGTCATGGGTGTTTATATTTATAATATGTATGTATTTAAAGTTATATATGTGTATTATATCATCTATCTGGTATCCATAACACAGACCTCGTTGCTTACCATGGAACTAGATAGTGCTGTGTGTTAATGTTCTAACATAAAAAAAAGTAATTTAACTACTCTACTCACCTAATTCCACCTCGCGTAGTATCATCATTAAGAAGGTCGTCCCTCCTATACCATAGTAAAGAGGGACCTCCCTCCATCCTCAGACCACGGACTTCACACCTCAACGCCACTGTGCTGCCTAACTCACACACCTGCTCTGATACTTCTGCTCCAGCCCCATCCACGATACGAACTGAGACCTCTGGTGGATAATATACGAAATCTATTAATAACATTATCGCCCTAATGAAAATAAATAGGTAAGTATGTTTATTATTCACGTTGGAAGGGCTCAAAGGATTTAAGGGAAATTCAGATAGAAGATACCTTATATTCTTAATTTAAATATAGGCTATGCAAGCAAAATGACGGGGAAAGATGGAAGTTTATGAATTTTTTTGAATTTTTGTTGAGCTAATTTGGATGAACAAGGTGCAAAACAATATATTCCCGAATTGATAAGGAATTTAATCAGACTTACTATTATTATAAATGTAAAACTTGTGTGTGTTTGTTTCTTTCTCCTTAATGGATGGATTTTGGTGAAGTTTAGGAACCAGATTGACTATGTTAGGATAGATAAGCGTTTTTTAAATAGAACTATCTTTTCGGATTTTTTCGCGGATTTATTTTGACTTTTGGTTCTCGACGTTTCGAATGCTTTACAGCAATCATGGTCACAGGTGAGATTAAGATTTTATACGTGATTATTGTATATTTGTAACAGAGCAAACGTACCCACAAATTACAAAATGAATTCCAAAAAAATTATAATCTGGAATAGCACATAGGTTACTTTTATCCAGAAGAAATGTAACGTTTCTACGAGATATATTTATTTTTGTTTTTCACTAGGTATAAACCCGAGCGAAACGAGGATGAGTCGCTAGTTATGAATAAATCCTTAAATTATAAATTAACTCAATTAAAATTAGGTAAATTACAAACAGTTCAATTACAATAAATAATTAATTTGGAACCTATCTGATGGTTAAAAACCTATTTAGTGTAATTAAACGGTAATATTTATGTAACGTTATGTATCTATTACATATAGAATTATTAGTTACAGGAAAACTTATTAATGGCTGATATTAATTATACTAATGACCACACGTATTGCTCAGTTTGTAGTGCTGCTGAGGGCATTTATTTGTGTGGTGAGCACGAATGTTGGTACTTTAGTCATGGGTGTTTATATTTATAACTAGCGACTCACGCTCGCTTCGCTCGCGTTCGTCCCTACGTACGTTTTCACGGTTTGCTATGTGTTGCAGACAGCGAGAGAACATAGCTATAGGCATTAGAGTAGGACAGAACGTAGGTTAAGCTTTGTACTTTGATATTTGTTATTTACCTTATTTGTATATTTTATTTTATTATTTTATGAATAAAGTTTTGCAATTTCGTGTGTTTCCATTAGATATAAGTAGGTAAGCTAAGAATTATAAGTAAGGCTAGACACACGTATATGTAAATAAGGTAAATTGCCAGGGCAAGTTCCGAATCTTGACTTTTTTGTACAAATATCTCAAAAAGTATATAAGTAGCTTAAATAAAACTAATGTATATAGCTAGAATAGGTTAAGATCTACAATTAATATTATAACATTAAAATATGTAACTTTTATAGTTTAAGAGCTAGACGCAAAAATGTGGTAAATCGATAATGAAAATTATTGTTAAACTCGCGTCAAAATGCGGCGGCTCTCTGTAAGGTATTGCTCAAAGCAACGGACCCACGCATTTTGTAGCGAGTCGTCATTCCGTTCCTTGGGATTGTTTCATACGATTAAGAAATAAGAATAAAAGTCTGGAAAATTACTAGAAGAGCTCTGGTGTTTCATTGCATTCTCCTTGGAAGACCCGGTAATCATCAGTTTTGGTCCTTCGAGCCGGATCTTCGACAGCAACAGAATGGTGGTCACCAGAAGCCAGGGCGGGGGGAAAGAAGACGGAAGATTGATATTCAGCGACTCCCCCCGCTCCCCCTCGGGAATCGAGACCAGGGCGGAATCAACGACGGAGCTACGAGTCCCCCCGTCCGGAGAAGCGGCGGGGGGAGGGACCGACGCCCCCCCCGGTGCTACGAGGCGTAGCGGACCGGGGCTACGAAGCTACGATGTGCTGCCGACGCCGCCGACGCTAAGCGTGCCCTCAGAGCTCGTGGACCTGCACGCCCCCCCCTCACTCCGCCGCTACCTCACCCCGACGGGTGCGAGTACGAGGGTGGCTATGGAGAGGCGCACCTTCGTGCGGACTGCAGATGAAGTTTTGCCAGCTGACGACGCGAGGGATGATGACTTGGGAACCGGAGCGAGAAGAAAGAACAGATCCGCCCCTTCGGTCCGCTCGCGTAGATCGAACGCCAGCACCAGAGCAAAATTGCAGTATGAAGCGGAGCAACAGTTGGCAGAGATCAGGAAGAAGCAACTGGAAATAGAAGCAGAGCTGATCAGGAAGAGGCTCGCCGCTGAAGTGGCTGCTCTGGAAGACGACGACAGCCATGAAGATGAACCACCTGAACAGGTGGAGCGACGGGTCACCGACTGGCTGGATAGAAGTATGGAGGGAAGAGAGAAGACAAATAATCTCATCAGGCCTCCACAGCCACCTGCACCTGCGACCCGGGATCCGGAACCCAGAACCCGGAACCTAGAAGCCTGCATGCCGGAAAGGGAAGAAACCACCATGGAAAGGTTCAAGCGGCATGAAGACTTTGTAGAAAAAAGAAGAGGACGTTCACCACCAGCTGGGAGAACCGACTTCGAACAGCTAGCAGAGGCGATTGAGAAGATGATGAACAAGAGGCCTGCGACGCAACAATCTTCAGACCTGCCAACATTTTCCGGAGCACCGACCGAGTGGATGCGGTTCAAGACCGCAATGGAATACACCACGAGGAGGTTCAACATTACTCCATGGGACAACCTGTCGCGCCTGCGGAACTGTCTACGAGGGGAGGCGAGTGAACTCGTATCGTCTCTCCTGAGCACGATGACACACCCTGACGTGATTATGAAGACCCTGGAGCAGTGCTACGGCCGACCGGAAGTGCTGATAGCGAAGGCACTGGAAGAATTGAAGCGCCTGCCTAGGCCGGGACCGACAGCGATTGAATTCAATATGTTCGCAGTCAAAGTGCAGAACGCCGTTACCGTGCTACTGCAGTTGAAGAAGGAGCACCTGGCCGCCCCGGCTCTGAAGGCAGAGATATTAGAAAAGCTGAGCCCACATCAGAAGTCCAGGTGGTACGACTACGCCGACGCCCACCAGCACGAAGACGTTCCAGAGATCATCCTGCTTTCTGAGTTCCTGATGAAGGATGCTGAACGGGCCTTGAAGCACGGAACAACGTTGTCTGGGAAGAAGGAAACATGGAAACCGGAAACAATCCTCAAGACACCAGCCGTCAGAAACAAGAGGACAGTCTTCACGGCAACGACAGACGGGATTCAGCAGAAGACAATGCCAAAAGAAAAAGAAGCTGAAACCAAATGCCTTATCTGTAAAGAGGAGCACGAGGTACCAAGGTGCCCCAAGTTTAAACTGATACAGATTGAAGACCGCTGGGGAAAAGTCAGAGGATCGGGACTCTGCTTCAAATGCCTCACTAAAGGGCATAGGAAGATGTACTGCAAGGCCAAGCCGTGTGGTATTGGGGAATGCCGGCGACCACACCATGCGATGCTGCACCTGGTTCGAGCGCCGGTAGCCACAACCGAAAATGTGGCAACGATTGAAAATGAAGAACGAGACACCTCAGAAGTGGTGGCGGCGACAGTAATCCCAGAGAGAGAAGGCATCAAGCTGAAGATGTGTCCAGTGACGGTCAGCGGTCCCAATGGAGAAGCTCAAACCCTGGCGTTGTTCGATGAAGGATCTACAGTAACACTACTGGATGAAGAAATCGCGCAACGAATTGGAGCAAAAGGGCCACTGAAACCGATGAGCATGAGCGGGATTAACACCAGCCGAGAAGAAAACAAGAGCCGCTTGGTGAGGATCGGCATTCGCGGGAAGAGCAGCGAGGAGTTCAACATCGCAGCGAGGACAGTTGAGAAGCTGAAGCTGACCACTCAATCCGTGGGTCCAGAGCTGCTGCGGAAGAAACACCTTAAGGATCTAAGCAAGGAAAAACTCTGCTACTCGCGAGGAAGACCCCAGCTCCTAATAGGGACAGACAATTGGGAGCTGATCGTGTCCCGAGAAATCAGAACGGGCAAAAAGGGAGAGTTAGCTGCATCAAAGACGAAGCTCGGGTGGGTGATCCATGGAGCGGTCCCAAGGAGAATCATTACCGAGGGACCAGAAGAAATTCTACACATCATCACCACCAGTCAAGACCAGAAAATTGAAGAAATGGTGAAGCAACACTTCGACATCGACGCTCTGGGAGTCTCAACAAAAGTAAGGATCAGATCTGAAGATCAGCGAGCGCAAGACATCTTCGAGAAGACGGCAAAGAAAAGGGAAGATGGACGCTACGAAGTTGGGCTCACCTGGCGTCATGAAGATACCGAGCTTCCAGCCAGCTACAACACAGCTATGAGAAGGCTGAACAACTTGGAACAGAGGCTGAAGAAATGCCCCGATGAGAAGAAGCAATACAAGGAACAAATTGAAAACCTGCTGAGGAAAAACTACGCAGAAGAGTGCGATGGAAGCGAAGACAGCAGTCCTGTCGCGTGGTACCTGCCACACTTCCCGGTGAAGAACATTAATAAGCCCGGGAAGATTCGACTGGTCTTTGACGCTGCTGCGAAGTCACAAGGGAGAAGCCTCAATGACTACCTGCTGGAAGGTCCGGACCTGCTGCAATCACTGCAGGGAGTACTATTCAGGTTCCGGGAAGGAGTCATCGCGGTCACAGCAGACATTCAAGAAATGTTTCTTCGTGTGAAAATCAGAAGAGAGGATCAGCCAGCGCAAATGTTCCTGTGGAGAGACAAAGAAGATGAAGCACCTCGCAAGTACAGGATGACCTCAATGATCTTCGGAGCGTCATGTTCCCCTTTCTTGGCGCACAGCGTGAGAAACAAGAATGCAAGAGAGCACGCTGCAACTCACTCGAAGGCCCTGCAAGCCATCACGAAAGCCCACTACATGGACGACTACGTGGACAGTTTTGAAAATGAAGATGAAGCAAAAGAAACTGTCCAGCAAGTGGACTACGTGCATCGACAAGCGGGATTCATACTGAGAGGATGGAACAGCAACTCTGAATTTGCACTGCGAGAAATCCCACAAGAACTAAAGGCTGAAGATCCAATACAACCTCTGGCGAACGACGAGAAATTTGAGAAAACTTTGGGGCTACTGTGGAACGCCAGAGACGACGTACTCACCTTCAACACTTCGCTAAACAGGGTGACAGAAGAAGTGAAGAGCCTGAAGCGACCGCCAACGAAGAGGGAAGCTCTGAGCACCGTCATGAGCATCTTCGATCCACTGGGACTGCTCAGCTGTTACACCATCACAGCAAAGGTGGTCCTCCAACACCTGTGGAGAAGAAAGATAGACTGGGACGAGCCAATCCCAACGGACGTCGCCGAGTCATTCATCACCTGGCTAGCGAAGCTTGAAGATATCAAGACCCTACGCCTTCCAAGATGCTACGAGAAGAGGAGCGTAACCAGCAGGCAGCTGCACATCTTTTGCGATGCGAGCGAAGAGGCCTTCGCCGCGGCTGCATATTGGAGGCTGGAAACCGAAGATGGGGAAACGAACGTGGTCTTGGCTGGGGCCAAGGCTAAAGTGGCACCACTCAGAGCCGTGACAATTCCTCGGATGGAGTTGCAAGCCGCCCTCATCGGAGCAAGACTCGCCGAGACGATAAGGAAGGAACACCGATGGGACGTCACGGAAACCTGGTACTGGTCAGACTCACAGACCGTACTCCACTGGATCCAGAATGGAAGCCGCCGCTACACACCATTTGTAGCTCATCGCCTTGGGGAGATCGCAGAGCTGACGTCGGAGAGACAATGGAGATGGATTCCAACGGATGAAAACGTCGCCGACTTAGCTACTCGACCAGGATACGTTCCGAGGAATGATGACCGATGGTTCAACGGGCCGACATTCTTGAGGAAACCAAAGAGGGAATGGCCACAGACCCCAGAATGTCTGGAAGACTACTGTCCCCAGGAGAAGTTGGTGCTGCACGTGGGAGAGACTGCAGTCGACGATCGAGGCTTGCCAGATGTCAAGAGATTCTCAAAGTGGCAACGCTTGATCAGAACGACAGCCCGGGTGCTGCAATTTGCTGACCACTGCAAAAGAAAAGGCCAGAATAAGGACATTGAGAAGCTGGACGTGGGGCACTTGAAGAGAGCTGAAGATCTTTGGATCCGGAAGGCCCAGCAGGACAGCTTCCAGAACGAAATAGACCTACTGTCCAGAGAGAAACCGTTACCGAAGTCGAGCCCACTACGCAAGCTGGATCCAGTGCTTGAAGACGGAGTGCTGCGGCTGCGTGGGAGGATCGGGGCTGCGGATGTGCCAACGGAGATGAAGAGACCGGCCATCCTAGATGGGAGACATCACTACGTCATGCTGCTGATCACCAAGGAACATGAGGCAGCTGGTCACGCGAACCAGGAACGGGTCGTGAACGACCTGAGACAGAAATATTGGATCCTGAAGATAAGACCAGCGGTGAAAGCAGCGATGAGTCGGTGCGCCCTCTGCCGAGTACGACGAGCCAACCCGAGACCGCCGATCATGGGCAATCTCCCAAAGGAGCGACTTGGGGTATACTTGAGACCCTTCAGCAACTGCGGGCTGGACTATTTTGGGCCTATGAACGTGACCATCGGGCGAAGACATGAAAAACGATGGGGAGCCCTCTTCACGTGCATGACGACACGAGCCGTCCACATCGAAACAGTGGCTTCATTGTCTACAGACTCTGCGCTGATGGCGATGAGGAGGATGGCTGCGAGAAGAGGATGGCCAGCCATCATGTTTAGTGACAACGCGACGAACTTCCGCGGCGCAGACGTCGAGCTGAAGACGGCATACAAGGAGTGGCTACCAGCCCTGCAAGACCTGGGGCTGCAGCATCACCTTAAATGGAAATACATCCCGCCAGGAGCACCGAACCAGGGAGGAGCTTGGGAGAGGCTGGTCCGATCGGTGAAGGTCGCGCTCGAAGCGACCCTCAACCAAAAGTCTCCGAAAGAAGAAGTTCTCCAGACTCTCTTGGTGGAAGCGGAGTACTCCATCAACGCCCGGCCACTCACGCACGTCTCGGTTGATCACAACGATCCCGAGGCGCTCACACCGAACCACTTCCTGATCGGATCGTCCACGGGCCTGCCCACGACCGGAGCCTGCGAAGTCACCGACAAAAGAGCCTGGCGAGCTTCGCAAGCATTGGCCGACGAATTCTGGCGCCGGTGGCTTAAAGAATACTTGCCAACGTTGGTGCCGAGGAGAGACGTCGCAAAGAACGAGCGCGTCCTGGCTGAGGGAGACCTGGTGGTCGTGGTCGACTCCACACTCCCCCGCAATACCTGACCGAGGGGAGTTGTCGAGCGCGTGTACCCGGGACCAGATGGAGGCGTGCGAAGTGCTGACGTCCGCACGCAAGGAGGAATCTTCAGAAGACCGACTTCACGACTCGCCGTGCTACGGGTGGATGGAGAGAAGGGTTAGAAGCTCGCTGCTGCTGGAGAAGATGGGACTACGACTGGTCTTCGTCGAGGGGAGACTGTTGCAGACAGCGAGAGAACATAGCTATAGGCATTAGAGTAGGACAGAACGTAGGTTAAGCTTTGTACTTTGATATTTGTTATTTACCTTATTTGTATATTTTATTTTATTATTTTATGAATAAAGTTTTGCAATTTCGTGTGTTTCCATTAGATATAAGTAGGTAAGCTAAGAATTATAAGTAAGGCTAGACACACGTATATGTAAATAAGGTAAATTGCCAGGGCAAGTTCCGAATCTTGACTTTTTTGTACAAATATCTCAAAAAGTATATAAGTAGCTTAAATAAAACTAATGTATATAGCTAGAATAGGTTAAGATCTACAATTAATATTATAACATTAAAATATGTAACTTTTATAGTTTAAGAGCTAGACGCAAAAATGTGGTAAATCGATAATGAAAATTATTGTTAAACTCGCGTCAAAATGCGGCGGCTCTCTGTAAGGTATTGCTCAAAGCAACGGACCCACGCATTTTGTAGCGAGTCGTCATTCCGTTCCTTGGGATTGTTTCATACGATTAAGAAATAAGAATAAAAGTCTGGAAAATTACTAGAAGAGCTCTGGTGTTTCATTGCATTCTCCTTGGAAGACCCGGTAATCATCACTATGTTTAGGTATACACAAATAGTAGCTTGCTTCTGCTAAAATATTCATTTAATTTAAATTATATAGCGATTTACCCTCGTTTTGCTCGGGTGCGTACGCCGTATGCGGATTTTGTTCACAATTTCATAAGTTTTAATTTTTTTTCGCGGAACCCTGATTCTTTTTCTAAAATAAAAGTAGCCTAAGTGATTCCCTATAACATCAGCTATCTGCCAGTGAAAGTCCCGTCAAAATCAGTCCAGCCGTTTCGGAGTTTAGCCGGAACAAACAGACAGACAGACAGACAGACAAACAGACAGACAGACAAAAATTGTAAAAAATATTGTTTTGGTGTATGTACCATGTATACATCCATATGCATTTAGTAAAAAGCCGTTATTTTAATATTACAAACAGACACTCCAACTTTATTTATCTGTATAGATATGTATGTACTTAAAGTTATATATGTGTAGTGTATCAACTATCTGGTATCCATAACACAGGCCTCGTAGTTTACCATGGAACTAAATGGTGCTGTGATGTCCCAACATGTTTATTTATTTAATGATGTTAAATACTAATAAAAATTTTAATAATTAAGAAGCTTATAATGGTAGTACTTAGATAATTTATGCGAAGCTTTAAAACCCTAGCTTACAACGTCATTTCTTTCTTCTCTACGAACATTAAACTGACAGAGGTAATAACAATGAAGTATCATAAAAGAGTAAAAAAATATTATGTTGTTAATTTTACAAAAGCATTTGTCTGACTAACTCACTAATTAATCAACGATCAGGCCATACCGCTGACTTTAAATGAAAAAAAGCAGTTTTAAAACTGAGATGTACAATTTTTAAACTTTGTATGATTGATTGAAATGATTTTAAAATCTCGGTGAAATTATGGAAATTTTATACATCCCTATAATTATATGTCCTTAAGTATAACATATTATAGAAATGTCATAAACAGCCGCAAATTCGGAGGACCTGGATTCGAGTTTCGGATTAAGCAAAGTATATTACTTGGGATTTTCTGTCAACAAATTCTTAATATCAACTCGGAGTTGAGGAATTAGCGGGTTACCCCTATGCTTTGAAGAGTTTGTTAAGCCGTTGGTCTTATGCTTGGTCTCTCAAAGCATCACCACCGAACTACTTTTAGTTTTACCACTGAGCTGGAACTGAGTGGAAGAAATGGAGAATATACTTATTTTTTACTTATGCACTGTTATATATCTAATATACAGTTAGCTAGTCTTAGTGAGATTGACCGCCGTTGCTAAAATCGGCCCATGGGACACTATTATTACATTAAGTAGGATAACCTACGCACTGTGAGATCGTTTTCGTATCGTAGGCGTATTTTTAGTCGATACTAGCGACTCACCTTCGCTCCGCTCGGGTTCGTCTCTACTTATTTTTTAACGATTTCTCAGCGATGAGATATTTTTCCGTATTATAAAGTATCCTATATGTTGAGCCGGAAAACCAGTTATTATCAAGCAGCAAGCAGCCCGCTTCAGTAAGAGCGAGTGAATATTTTTGTTAAGAAAATTATTTGCTATTTATTAACCGACTTCCAAAAAAAGGAGGAGGTTCTCAATTCGACCGTATATATATATATATATATATATATATATATATATATATATATATATATATATATATATATATATATATATTTTTGTTGAACAAACAAAAAAAAAAAAAAACATATATACGGTCGAATTGAGAACCTCCTCCTTTTTTATGAAGTCGGTTAAAAAATAACTAAACGGGGGTTTTCATTTAGAATAGATACTTAATCAGATTTTTTCGAAGTTGGTGCCAGCCAATACAAAACAAAGCAAACCGAAAGATTGAAAATATTTTGGTTTGCATTGATTGATTTATGCATTATTTTCTTATATTATAGGGTATACAAATATTTAAACTATGTTACGTTCCTGTTTCGTTTTTTGTGTGTTATACTGTGGCCAGGTGTAGCCTATCAGAAGTATTCATACGAAATGTAGAGTGTAGTAAAATGTAGAATGTACCTATATAAGTGTAAAGAGATGTGAATTGGTTTTTTAGAGTACGGTGTTTTGATAAGTTCGCACTAATGTACGCTATCCTTTAAGGAAGCGGATGGAAAAATTCAAGAGCTTTCAATTTATTTAGTTAAATATATAATTAAAGAAATTATATCAAGAGCTTAATAAAAATTATTCAATTTTTCCTAATTATATTAAGAAAGGAAACCTTGTCATAATTAACATTATCATATTTTAAACTTTATGGACAAAGTTTTGAATTGTAAGACATCTATTGTCTAAACTTATTTTATGATAGTAATCTAGGTTACCTCATAAATAATTTCATTATATTTATAATTTAGTACTACTTTAGTGCTTTTGTGGATTTCGCGTGATGATATTTATCAAACGTGGTATACTAAATAGATCTCAGTGTTTTTTTTAGTGGCTTCTAAGAGGTTTGGGCGAATGGACAAGACACTTTATATTATCCTAAATATTGATTTTATTTACCAGGTAAAATAGCCATTTTATTTCCTTTTTTACTGATTCACTTTTACTAGTGATTTACTGTTTCGCTCCGTACGTCCCTACGTGCCCACCAGTAGCCTATCTTGTATACACATATATGTATATGCAAAAAACCTTTCGCAATTATATAATAATTAGTCAGCTGTTACTTTTGTTTTAATCAATTTAACTGTCATTGCCTGCAACGTCTAAAGTCACAAATTCGATTTCCACAAATAAATAAGACTCACATGAGGTTCTTCTTAAATTTATATACATGAGTACATATATATAATACGTAATTATTATATTATTAGCGACTCACCCTCGAGTCGCTCGGGTTCGTTCCTAGGTAATTCTTTAAATTGACATAACTTTTTTAATAATGAACCAATTTAAATAAGCAATTATTAAATGTTAAGTAAAGCTTACTACTATATATAGTGAAAACCACACCCAAATCGGTTAAGCAGTTTCTTAGATTAGCGCGTACAAGCGCACAGACAAACAGACAAAAATCTAAAATTTATTGTTTTGGTTTCTATTGCGTTAATAAAAATACGCAATAATAGTTTTTCTAAAAATCAGTTACATCATCAAAGCAATCAGTTACATTTTTATTATATGTATAGATGTACGTAGAAAATGAAAAATAACAACGTGAGAAACGACTCACGCCTTCATCCATCTAGCAAAAGAAAATTAGATCAATAGACAGACGTAATATCAGATCGAAATGATTTATATAAAATAAGAGTACTTAACGGTCTAATCCAAGTCCCTAGATGCTTAACTTTGCTGGATAAGTGTGTCTGTAGCCTTATAAAATAGACGTAAGATAATCATAAAGTAGAGCTTAACTACATTAATAAACTTCGATCGTAGTTTTACGAGTAATTGTGTACATGTTTTATTTAATACAGGTAAAAAGTATTTATATTATTTTAAATAATAAGTATCTTGAGCGATATTTTAATAAGAAATCTTATAATTTTAGAAGAGTATATTCATTGATTTTATTTCATCAAATAGCGACTCATCCTCGCTCTGCTTACAAACACAAAATATAGATATTTTCATTAATATGTATTTTATTTATTAAATAGATCCAGATTGGCTAAATTTTGACCTTCCATACAGAAATATATATATATATATATATATATATATATATATATATATATATATATATATATATATATATATATGTATATATATAAAACAAACTCAAAACAACAAAAAACAAATCGTATTATCTTTAAAGTTATGTGACTTCTAAGCAAAACAATTTTAAACAAAAAAGTGGTATCTACGGTCGCTTAATACGGATTCAAGTCGAAATATTTTACAATATTTCGGAATCTCTATGGACTAACATTGAAAGTTATATAGAATACTTTGCATACTTTGACTTTGGTAAAAAAGATCAGTATAAAATTGACATAAACGTTGGGTCAAACGTGGGTCGCGATCCACACGTGTTCGGAATTGACCTGACTTACTGGGTGTTGCTATTTTGCGAAAGTTATCTGTATTACCATGAACTACTATCGTATCGTAACATTTTACTACAATCGATATCGATATACATATGTTTCATAAGAAATTACATCATATTTTTTGGACATTTTATTTGCATATCCTTACTGTTATTTTTTTTCTGACTTAACTAATAATATAAATGATAAATATGTTAGGACATTAAAACACAACATCATCTAGTTCCATGGTAAGCTACGAGGCTTGTGTTTGTGTTACCCATAACCAGATAGTTGATACACTACAAATATATAACTTTAAATACATACATACATAATAAATATAAACACCCATGACTGGAGTATTTATAGCGTAACTAGCGACTCACTCTCGCTCCTCTCGGGTTCGTTCCTAGTTACGCTTTAACGTTTAGTATAGATTTGTCAGAGATGAGATATTTTACCGCAGTAAAAATATCCTATATGATGACCCGGATAACCAACTATCAACATACCAAATTTCATCAAAATCTCTCCAGTAATTTTCTCGTGATGCATTCCCAGACAAACAGACAAAAATTCCAAAAGCTATAGATTCAGCCTGTGTATCAATAATAATGACTATTTCAAAAAGATTTTCCAAAAAAATATTTAACTTACAGATTCGACTCAGAATTTTATTATATTATAGATGTATATAAATATAAGGTATTATCGTTAAACATGCATCTTAAATATATTTACAATACTTATGAAATGACGTAGTCGCTAACGATTAAAGTAATCAATAGATTTATGGAAAAAAATCATAGTAGGGACTGATTTAAATTCTGCACACAGTATACTTTTTCGATCAGTTTTGTAGTGTATAGCATTCCAAAACATGGATAGATAAAGTGGATAATGTTAAATCAGAACACGTTTTAACTTTTCTCTTTAGATTGTTTATAGAGGAAGCTGTTTGTTTTGAAATTCAAAAAGTAACATGAATATTATTATTAGAGTATAAGTTTTGTTTCTTCTTACAAAATATATCTACAGTAAAAACAAACACAATGTTTGAGTTATTGAAATATAATTTTTGGTTTTTTTTCTTATATTTACTTTATATATAGTACCTATATACAAAATTATTTGATCAAGATTTGCGCAGATTCGAGTCCTTATTGATTTAAATGTTGTTGAAAAATTAAATAAAACCTTGAATTTCAAAAATTGCAAGGAACTAAATTAAATATTAAAAACTTTGTGTTACGTTTCATCTATACATATAATAAAATTCTAAATGAATCGTAACTGTACATTAAATATCTCCTGTAAAATCTTACTGAAATAGTTATTATTAGTGACAGAGGCCGAATCTATAGCTTTTAGATTTTGGTCATCCGAGTCAATATATAGGATACTTTTTACTACGACAAAATATCTCATCTCTGAGAAATCTATACTAAACGTTAAAACGTAACTAGGATGAACCTGAGCGGAGCGAGGGTGAGTCGGTAGTATTATATGTTTACATAAATTCTAATTCATGATAATAGTGAGTTCCCACGGTAAAGCTTATATCTCTATTATAAGATCAGCTTTACTGCTTAACACAGAAATAATAAAAAGTTGATTATGCCATCCATTACAATCTGTTCCATGGTACCAAATTAATATATTGTATCGAGGTGTCAGAAACTTAAGGAGATGGAACAATAGTAGCAGAAAAACTTATGAAGGAAATTAAATAATATGATATAATAAAATAATTAATAATTTTGTCGACTCCCCTTATCTATTAAGTAATATACAATTCAGATGTCCCAGCTTTAACACTCATCGAAGTTTGTTTCATATTCCTGTCACCAGGACAAAATTTGGTCAAAATGAATTTATATATAGGTCCTGTCGTGATTACAATGTTTACTTTAACGATATATACTTAATGAATTATACATTAGAAAATTTTAAAAGAAAAATTTGAAATATCTTCTAAAAGTTTTATAATTTAACTTCATATCTTATTAATGTATCTATGTTTTGCTAATATAATTCAATATAATAGAATTATTTGTTTGTGGAATCTTTATTGGTGTAATTAATATTATTATTGTAATACTATACGTTTCCCTAATCTATATAGACTAGCGACTCACCCTCGCTTCGCTTCGGGTTCGTCTTTAGACAAAAACAAAACTATCCCCTGGGACCCGTACACTTTTCCGGGATGATATATAGCCTATAGCCTTCCTCAATTAACGAGCTATCAAATGCAAAAAGAATTTTTCAAATCGGATCAGCAGTTCCTGAGATTAGCGCGTTCAACCAAACAAACAAACAAACTCTGTCTGTCTGTCTGCCTGTCTGTTACCGCATCACGGAAAAACCATTGGAGAAATTTTGATCAAATTTCGTATGATGATAGCTGGTTATCCGGGTCAACATATAAGATATTTTTTACTGTAGGAAAAATATCTCATCTATGAGAAATCTAAACGTTAAAACGTAACAAGGGACGAACCCAAACGGAGCAAGGGTGAATCGCTAGTGATAAATAAAAAAAAGGTTATGAAAAGTAGGTTTCACTTACCAGGCACTCTCAAAGTGACTCGAGCTGTTCTGGGTGGATGGGCGGATAGTTGGCAGTCATAGAAGGCAGCATCAGACGGCCTGACTTCTTTCACTTCTAACCTCCATATATCAGGTGGGATAAACCGAGCTGAATACCTGAATAGAATATTATTTTTGTTAATTAATATTCACGTCGGTGGCCACATGCTATTGTTTTTGTAAATACAAGGGAGTTTGAATATTTTTCTATAGCTGGCTTTACCCACAGAATTGATGAAAGATTTTACCTATTCCGTGGCTTTACCCATCAGCCATCTTTTTCTAAAAAGCGAGTCACGATGTGTGTATGGGCAGAGTTTAGGTAATTTTAATATGAGAACATAATATGTATATGAGAAATATGGTAAATGTTTGATTAGCAACTAAGACATGAAAATATTGTCAATATTTTTTTACCCTTTTAAATGTCTTCTACCCGTAAAAAGTTCAGAAATAAATGAAAATTAGTAGGTATTGTTGTATTCCGTTATGCCAACAATGCGATCATATTTTAGTCGTTTTAAAACTTTTAAAGAATTAAGCCATATTTGGCAAATATTGTGTTAAAATTTTCGGTTGGATATTGATTTAATAATTAACCAAGATTGGTTGTAGAAAGTCATTTTGCTCTTTCATCATCAAAATGTATATAATTTTGATGATGAAAGTACCTAATAGCTAAACACGAATACTACAATTATGTCATAAACTTACACCGAGATTTTCTTCTCATCTTAACGGCTTTACGGTTATGGGGTCACCTAGACAGTTCTTAGCTATAGTTAAACCCGCTACATAATGGCACTGCTGTGAAGGTTAAGATTTTTTTTTATTTTGCCGACAAAACGATGTATTTGGCACGGTCTGCTTACGGGTCCGGTAGTCTATACTCTATACTCCATACATATAATAAAATTCTAACTGATTGTAAGTCGAATCTGTACGTTGTAATTTTTTTTTGGAAAATCTTATTGAAATAGTTATTATTATCGATAAGGAGGCTGAATTTATGGTTTTTAGATTATTTGTTCTGTCTGTCTATCTGGGAAAACATCACGAGAAAACCACTGAACAGATTTTGATGAAATTTGGTATGATGATAGCTGGTTATTCGGTTTTACATATAGAATATTTTTTACTGTGGGAAAGTATCTCATCTCTGAAAAATCTACACTAACCGTTAAAACCTACCTAAGAATAAAACCGAGCGGAGCGAGAGTGAGTTGCTAGTAAAGTAATAAAAAATGAAATTTAATGCAATAACATGACGTATACATCCCACGTAGCGTACATTCCCAAAGCGAGAGCCCTATATTTCAATTCAATGTACGTCGTCTATTAGCTAGGGCAGGTTTACACGACAGGTTTATGTGAACAAATGACTCATACATCGCCACCTGTCGCCGGCCGTGTACTGCACCGTATCGATTTATGTATTGCCAAGTAAAATAGTTGGAATAAAATATAAGTCTGTAAGTAAGTAAAATTTTTTAGGTGAATTAAATGTGCTAGATGTTATGTTTAAAAATAGCTGTTTATTAAATGTATTGATGTCGCACTACCTTAACACTTTCGTCGTAGCAACATGTAGGTATAAAAGAAAATTGACGTCTATTATAAATATTTTATAAAAAAAATCAACTAAATATCACGGTTCATGAGATACAGCCTGGTGACCGACGGACAGACAGACAGACGGACGGACAGCGAAGTCTGAATAATAGGGTTCCGTGTTACCCTTTGGGTATGAAACCCTAAAAAGACTCAACTGTAATATCTAATATCAAAAAAAGAAACGTAGTCCACCTTAATATGGGATAATGTTGCAAGTAATTAGGCATAGTCTGTTAATGTTAAATAAATGTTATCTCCATACTTTTTTTGTTAATGCTATGTTTTCTTTACTAGTTCGCTTTGAATTAGCAAAAAAATCCCATTACATTTATACTTTATAGCATTATATGTATGTAGTAGCCTATTTTTTACTGCAAGTAAATCTTTAGGATAAACCTTTCTATTTAAGTACTGGTTCTTCTTCTTCTGTGACATTGAATATTAATCTATACATATAATAAAATTCTGAGTTGATTCTGTACTTTAAATAATTTTTGGAAAATCTTATTGAAATAGTCATTATTATCGATACAGAGGCCGAATCTTCAGTTTTTAGAATTTTTGTCTCTCTGTTTGCCTGTCTATTACCACATCACGGAAAAACTATTGAAGGGATTTTGATAAAATGTCGTATGATGATAGCTGGTTATCCGGATCAACATATAGGATCTTTTTTATTGTGGGAAAATATCTCATCTCTGAGAAATCTATACTAAAAGTTAAAACGTAAGTATGTATAAACCCGAGCGGCACGAGGGTGAGTCGCTAGTATGCACATAAAATCGGGTTACACCAATTAATAAAATATTTTGAAACATAATTAATTATGGGGCCACATAAGATAGATAAAAGTATAAAATTATTGAGTTGGTGCCTTCATTCATACCTTACTAGAAAAATAAAACTAATAATAAACTAAATTTCATTTTGGGATTTTAACTTAAAATATCAGTTGTGAGACCCAAGGATTGAACCCGCTACACTTGCTTTTCCAATCATGCGCGTTACCACTGGGCCATTAACTAACTGTGTAAGTATGATTAATAAATTTATAAATATATTAAATCTTCTGGAAAACCGACGATCAACTCGACAGTCCATTGGAAAATAAACCACTTCGAGAAACCCTGTTATAATATAGTTCAAAGCTAATGAAAAGTGGCGGAAAATAATAACACTAATAACAATAAAGATAAAATCAAAACAGTCGTAAAACGCATTATTTGTAATCAATGGGGTGGTTGAATGTTAAAATTTATTATGCATATATTAGTGAGGGTAATTTCGTACGATTTATATGTACAGACGACTTATTGATAAATATGACCGTTTAAAATAAATATAGGGTTGTGTTATATAAATATATGTTTATTAAAAAAATGTATGTATGTATTATATATATTCAGCCCTTTTTAACGTCCCACTGCTGGACATGGGCTTCCCTTCAATACGAGGTGGATCAGGCCATAGTCCACCACGCTGGCCAAGTACGGGTTGGTGGACTTCACATCTTCCGAATACTTGCTAGGTTCTCTCAGATGCAGGTTTCCTCACGATGTTATCTCTCACCGTAAAACAAGTGCAACGTAATCATGTTAAAAATAATTCACTCATGAGAATATCAAAAGTGCGAGATCCGAGATTTTAACCCGCTTCATTCGGATTCCCAAGCGAGATCGTCATCACTTGGCTACCACTGCTTTTGCCTTTGATTGCTCTATAAATGTATCGAAATGTTTATGGTTAGTGACATTCAGGTTTCAATGAAATAAAAAACCTATTTATATCCCATATAATATGCTTTTTTCTATTATTTTCACAGATCATTTCTATATACATACTAGCAAAACCCGCGGCTTCGCTCGCGCTAAAACTACAACAAAAAAAACTTTAAAAAGGTAGGTTTCATACAAATTTTCATCCCTTATTTTATCTCCATATGGGATGAATTTCAAAAAACGCTAAAACACGTATTTATTTAATTGTGTTGAAGAGCATTAATATCAAGTTTCGAGAAATTCTGATTATAAATATTTTTTGGGTTGTGTTATAACGTGTATTCTCGTGGGAATGAGATAATCTCCCGCGGTAAAAAGTATCCTATATGTTGACCCAGATTTCCAGCTATCATCATACCTAATTTCATCAAAATTCCTCCAGTGGTTTTTCTGTGATGCGGTAACAGACAGACAGACAGACAGACAGACAGACAAAAATTCTAAAAACTATAGATTCGGTCTCTGTATCGATAATAAAGTCTATTTCAATAAGATTTTCCGAAAAATATTTAAGGTACAGATTCGACTCAGTTAGAATTTTATTATATGTATAGATATAGATATTGAGACATTTACAGGGAGCAAACCAAATCGTACTTATATTTCATGGTAGATAGCTGGTGACATAACAATATTACCACTTTCATACTTCGGAAGGCTTGTAAAGCCTTCGGTACTTAGCCTCGATTGATCGACATCGTTTTGCCATGTCAGTCGTCAAAGGACTTAGGCTAACAAATACCTAGAAAGGATAAAGTGGCTTAAAGTAAAATACTACGGTTTTGGCTCTATTCTTGTCCTTTATCCTTTCCTTTACCCGTATTCATGCTTAAGAAATCTGATACAAATATATTTTATGAAGTACGTGCATAAGTTTGAAATTAATTTCAAACTTAAAACTATATACTGAGCAAAGTATATTATTCCGTCGCGGAATATTTTGCAGATGTAAGTGTGTGGGAAGACTATTAGTAAATACTCATGTAAGATAAAAACAATTGTTATATAGATATACTGTAAATTATCATTATATTTAAAAAGAGCAACTGGTTAGGTTTTCGCCACCATTTCTTAGCAGAACTGCCTTCCGTGTCGATGGCAGATTCCTCATGGACTTACATACAGACGTTTAGGTTTTTGAAATGTAAAATTGATGATTCAAAAGCGCTTGTAAAAGTCTATTTGAATAAAGTATATTTGATTTGATTTTGATTATTGATTATCCTAAAATGTAATATGTAAGAAAACTAATATGTTATTGATGGCCATCTGTTACATTTGACTACTAAATTGAAAAATAAGTGTTTCAAAATAAACTACCAGTACTATTCTTATTGCTTCAACTTAAAATGACATTAACGAAAGGCAAAAATAAAAAAGGATTTTACTGAAAATATTTACATTATATTCAGTACCTGGGCGACCGAGCTTCGCTCGCAGTTCTTTTTTGTTATATCGTATTTTTTAGATACAAAAAAAACTAAAAACTTAAATAAATACAAAAAAAATAACAAAATTAAAAACTTAGTATTCCGACCAAGCGGTCAAGGCAAGGTCAAGACCACGACGCTTATATCCGAGTGTAAGAAATTATGGAACATATTCTGCGTAGAATACTGCAAAAGAAAACCGCATGAAAACTCGAAAACACGCGTTTACCCAGACAAGAGACTAATCTAGATCGATTTTTCGCCCCCGAAAGCATCCACATACCAAATTTCAGCGAAATCGTTAGAGCCATTTCCGAGATCGCTGATATAAACAAATAAAGATATAAATATACAAGAATTGCTCGTTTAAATATATTAGATATT
Organism: Argynnis bischoffii washingtonia; assembly: GCA_033884665.1. Lineage (NCBI taxonomy): Eukaryota > Metazoa > Arthropoda > Insecta > Lepidoptera > Nymphalidae > Argynnis > Argynnis bischoffii. The sequence goes on along the minus strand of CM066616.1, from coordinate 3,672,214 downwards.
ACCATTAGGTCATTTTTAAATTTTATTTGGAAAGTTTAGAATTGAAAATTAGGACTTTGATAGATTTTGGTTTATAATATACTTACGTAAAAAGTTACATGTATAGTAACTTTTAATAATCTATTTTTTTTTATTATATAGTAAACTTTGCGGTCACAGACAGACAGACAAAAATTCTAAAAACTATAGATTTGGCCTCTGTATCGATAATAATGTCAATTTCAATAGGATTTTCCAAAGAATATTTAATGTACACATTCGGCATAGTTACAGTTTTATTATATGTATAGATTTTAATAATTCATAATTTTTTTCATACATACCTGTCATCCGCTGTGTACAGCTGAGTGCCGGTAGTTAGCAACTCCATTGGTAGCTCGTCGTTTTTTCGCCGTACCCAGGATACCTGGTGTGAAAAATTTAAAAATTTAAAACTTAAATAAGAAATCAAACCCACACTATCCTACTTATTAGGTAAATAAATAATCAAAAATATATTCTTATTAATTTTGTTGAAATTTAAACGGATTTTTAGGTATTTATAAATTAATTGATGATATCCTCCTGAACAGTTTCGGCCATGGCGTCCAATTTCTTTGAGACTAGCCTAACTACGAAGGAGATATTATAGTGCACAAGTGTACGCGCAGACACAACGTGCACTCTTTATTCCTGTCTACCGGTTAATTCGACATTACTGGTGAAAGATCAGACGCAGGACCGACCACGTGGCTGAAACACTTCCAACTTATCAACTTCGGGACGTTACTGGGACATACTTAACAAAACTTGGACCAACCCGGGACTCGAACCCAGGACTTCCAAATCTGCAGCCGTACATATTAGCCAGTAGACCACTGAGGCAGTCGATAAATTAATTAGTACTGTGAATTATTGAATATTTTGTTAATAAAATCCAAACTAATTAACGGTTTTGATATGCATGTGTATTGAAATATGTGTATTTAAAATTAAAGGATTTAGAATTTAAGGATTCATTTATTTGAATATCATATTGACAAATGTATATAAAAATAAATAAATATGTTGGGACATTAACACACACCACCATCTAGTTCCATGATAAGAAAGCCACTGATAAAGCAAGAATAGTGGCTGAGTTTTGGGCTGACTCAATTTAAACTTGCCATCGACACGAGAAGAAGAAGATAAGAAAGCTACGAGCTTGTATTATGGATACCACATATGTGTTTTATACACAACACGTATATAACTTTTAAATACATACATACTATAAATATAAACATCCATGACTGGAGTACAAACATTCGTGCTCATCACACAAATTAATGCCCCCAGCTCGACTCGAACCCGCGACCGCTAGGGTAGGGTCACTACAAACTGAGCCAAACGTGTCGTCAAATATATCTCAATGGGGTTAAAATAGATTTGAATAGAATGTTTTTCTATTGTTTGCTTAAAAGCTCGCCAAATACTAAAAGCGAAGCTAAAAATACTTCTGTAGAATAAAAGTGAATTATTCATTTCAAAATTTTTCTCGTCTATAATATAAAGTTCGAAACTACGTCCAGTAGTTTAGATGAAATTTAGATGAAATTTGGTGAAAAGTTTTTACCCCGGAAATCATATATCCGTAAAAATGGGAATGAAATTTGTATGGGAAATCAACCCAGGGACGAACCAAAGCGAAGCGAGGGTGAGTCGCTAGTATATGAATAAAGAAAAATATGATATAATCCTGTACATTCCTAATCAAGAACAAAGTATATTCCTAAAAATATAAGTATAATAATTAATAATAAAATATAATTTTATCATTTGTATTTGCTTAGTACGTATTGTGTGTTGCAAATGGTCGATGAAGTATATTTCCCTGGAGTTTATTATATACAATTAATTGAGTTGCGAACAGTTGCGATATCTGTGCTTTTTTTTTCAAATGTAGCGAAGGACACATTAATATAATTAACTATTCAGACAGTTGTGCATAAAAAAGATTGAGTATAAAAGGAATTATCGATTTATTTTAGGGATTCCGTAGTTAAAGAGTCTAGTCGAAACCATATTAGTAAATGTGCAAGGAATAGATAGCGGGATGAATTACACTTATTTAATTTTTGTCCCCGTTTTCGCTTTCATGATAAGCGGATTGAGGATTAAAGGTCGCCATGATCGTCCACATGTCATAATCTATCTCCTTTACTAAATTTAATCAAAATGTGTTCAACAAACGAACGGGACATGGAAGAAACGTATAGTAAGTAAAGATATCACGTTCTAAAAGAAATATTTTTTTAAAAATAATAATTACAAATCGAGCCTACTAAAAATGCAAAAAATACAGCGTCACTATTTCATCGAACTAGTTGAAGTATTGTACGAAATATTGTACGTACATATAAATGTGTATGTTATGTATTTATTTTTTATTAAGTTCCCTTCGCTTATACCATTCTGTATTGGTCTAAGAGCCGGATACACCACGATTTTTCGATAATACAGATAGATAAATTTGCCTAAAATAGCTTGCCTACCGAAATCCTGAGCAGGCTATTTTTGTGTTCTTTTTTTTCACCGTTCTGGTAACCAGCCGAATTTTGTACTAACCGATAGTAAATATTATAAAGAATGTGTCCTATACATAACTTCACGGACACTATAAGGTTACCTAGGTATATTCTTTGTATTATTTAATATCGGTTAGAACAAAATTCGGCTGGTTAACAGAACGGTGAAAAATTAAAAAAAAAATGACGTTGGATTTCATGTTGCATTTTGTTTACACTTAAATTATAAAATCCATACAATTGAAAAATGGAGAGTAAATATAAAAAAATATAATAGTTCAGTTTATACGAATCACGTTCTGTTCTGAAACCTTTCGAGCTATGAATTTAAATTAAAACCGCTTATTGTAATGTTTTCAATCTAGATAAAAAAATTTAATATTCACCGCACGCGCTAGCCATTTTGAAAAAATACCGAGATTACTAAAGCGAAAGGTCTTATTTTCCAGTTTGAATATCAATCTATATATATAAAAGGCAAAAGTGATTGACTGATGTATCAACGCACAGGCCAAACCTTAAGGCTAGAAAATTGAAATTTCGCCCACGTATTTCTTATATAACGAAGGCATCCATTAAGGAAGGAGTTTTCAAAATTCAACCCCCAAGGGGGTAAAATAGAGGATAAAAGTTTGGACATATTTGCATGAAATTTCGTATGAATTGAGTACGGCAAAATAATGAGTCACGTTTTTCAGCGTTTTCTAAAATGCAACCCCTAAAATGTAAAATAGGGGATGAAAGTTTGAAATAAACACACAGGCCAAACCCTTAGGGCTAGAAACTTAAAATTTCGCACACGTATTCCTCTTATGAGGTATGCATCAACTAAGGAAGATTTTTTTAAGATTTAACCTCCAAGGCAGTGAAATAGGGGATAAAAGCTTGGATGAAACTTTTTATTCAGAATGAAATGATGAAACTTTTTTTATGCTGAGAAGAGCCGGCGAATATTATAAAGCTGAAGTTTGTTTGTTTGTTTGGTTGAACGCGCTAATCTCAAAAACTACTAATCCGATTTGAAAAATTCTTTTTGAATTAGATAGCCCGTTAACTTAGGAAGGCTATATATATCATCCCGGAAAAATGTATGGTTCCCGTGGGATAGATTTGTTTTTATCTAGGGACGAACCCGAGCGAAGCGAGGGCGAGTCGCTAGTTTAATAATATACTTTTACATAGATTAAACTAAAGTAAGGTATAATAATGTTGACTTAATCGATTACGGCTATGGCAATTAATCTCGCTGTTAATAAGAGTAGCCTTATCTACTAGAATGTACTCGTTATTTTTGTCCTCTCAAAGACCTTTAGGACGACAATTTGATATGACCGTTGATTAGGCGAAGAATAAAGGACTTAACTTAAAAGACTCAATATTTAAATTTGGCCCGATCCGGGACTCGGACCCTTGATTCCGGATGTGCAGCCGTATAAACTAGCACGGCTGGGCAGGCGATAAAAAGTAGTCTATGTAAATAAATTTTCATAATTCTTATTTAATGAACAGGTTTATACCTCAAGCAAATAAATTAAAAAAAAGTCCACCGCTAAGAAGGGAACAATAACTTTTAAATGATTTAGTATCCTGCATATCTTTTTAGGGTTCCGTACCCGAAGCGTGCCAACGGAATCTTATTACTGAGCCTCTGCTGTCCGTTCGTTCGTCCGTCCGTCTGTTAGAGGGCTGTATCTTATGAATCATAATAGGTAGAGAGTTGAAATTTTCACAAAGTATGTATTTCTATTGCCATTTTAACAACAAATAATAAAAATAAAAGAAACATTTTTCAGAATCGATCATCGAAGTTAATATACTACATACATAGAGTAAAAGTCATATTGATAAGAAGTACATGTACGATGGTACTGAACCCTTCCTGTGCAAATTCAACTCACGCTTGACTAATTTTTTATTTTTATATCATACACTACACATTTATAGATAAAACAAATTAATCAAGCATCTTGACAAGATATTACAAATTAAACTAATTTGATAATGTAATTTGTGATTGTAACAATGATCTAATTAATATGCAAGGTAAGCGGGCGCCACAAATTGTTAGCGATACCCAATTAGCATTTATGGCAGTACAGGGTGATAGATGTTCCTGTTAATTAAAGCAAGTCATACCAAATGTGTAAGCATCATGTCAACATATCTGTACCTGAGAAGCATAACACTGTAACTCCGTTTTTTACGAGTTTGTGTTTTTTACAGTATATTATTGTGTGTCCTTTTCTATTATGGCATGACACTGTAGCAAAATTAACTATTTATGTATGTATTAAATATAATAATATTTATATCTTCATATATCTATATACTATCTAAATATATATCTATATAATATCTAAATATATCTATAGTATGAAATTATAGAAAAGGACACATACAATAGTATACTGTAAAAACGCAAACACGTAAAAAACGGAGTTACAATGTTATTCTTCTCAGGTACAGAATTATAGACCTTGTCGGCGTAGTGGAAGGTTTATAGGGTTGGTACATATTGCAAGGTCGTGAGTTTGAGTCGGAGGTCAGGTAACGTGTTAATGTATAGATACTCCTTATTCGCACAAAGTTACAAAAGTAATATTTACTTATAGTAAAAGGGTCAGCTTTAAAATTAGGTACTTAAAAGTATTTATTTCACCATAAAAGACTTTTTTTTTAATTTGTACTAGCGATTCACCCTCGCTTCGCTGGGGTTCGTCCCTAGGTACGTTTCAACGGTTAGTATGGAATAGATACTATATATTATAACAAACTCTGCCTCTTTATAACATCATAGTGTAGCTATGTGAAAAATAGAAAAACATACCTAATATTTTACTATATGTTAATTTTAACTATAATTTTCATTAAAATTTTCACATATGAATGTGTTGCATCAAATACAGTTTTAATCCTGGCTCATTATAATTAATTAAATTTAAATTAATTTTGTATTATATATGATATTATATACATCATATTATTATTTCATTTTTTGATTAACTGCAAAAAAAATAGGAGGATCGGTCAATTCGAGTATTTATGTAATTATTTTTATGATTAACTGCCTCGGCGAGTAGTGGCTAGCAAGTGCGGTTGTACATCAAGAGGTTCTGGGTTCGAGTCCCGGGTCGGGCCAAGTTTAGTTATTGAGTCTTTTTGTTTAGTAAGTCTCAGTAACAACCCTGAGTTGGGAAGTTGGCGGTGTTTCACCCCCGTGCCTCGGAAAGCACGTAAAGCCTCGGTCCTGCGCCTTAACTCTTACCGGTCGTGTCGAGTAGTCGTCCCACGGGAGTTTGAGAGTGACAGCGCGTCCACTTGTGCACTATAATATCTACTGCGCAATTGACTACTCTCAATGAGACTGGCCGCCGTGGCCGAAATCGGTCGGGAGGTCATTAATATTATTATTATTTTTATGATTTCTCTAATGAAAATGTTACACCTTAAGAGTGATGGAACTACTTCTACCATATAAATTACAATAAATCCAGATCCAAAATATTTTATTGAAATAACAACCTTAAAGCAGATTTTTTTTTCACAAAAATATGATTTTTGACGAAAAATTTAAAAATAACATAAGTCACACCTTTTTAAATGCCTACCGTATGGTGGTATCGCTTCGTAACGTAGATTATGCGAAGCTCAAGCACGTTTTATATGGGTTTTATCCGCTCTGTGACAGCGGCCATACGGATAGAATACCAATAATCTGTACGGTAACGACTTATTTAGTAGCTTAAATGCGTTGTTAGTGTAGTGGCTAGTATTTTTATTTGCAGAACGAGAAGTCCTGGGTTCGAGTTCTGAGTCAAAATACATGTTTGGTTTTTTTGTTAAGAAAACTTAGTATCAGCTCGGCATTGAGAAGTAGATAGTTTAAATAACCCCATGCCTCGAAGAGGGTATTAAAGTTGTTGGTCCTGTATCTTATCATCACCGGTTGTGTCTAGGTAAATAGTCTATTTGTATATTAAATTTTATCAAAATCGGTCCAGCCGTTTCCGCGTAACAAACGTACAGATATAATCTTTCGCATTTATTTAAATAGTTCCATGTTACTATCCAATTATATAATTTACTACCTCACTTCACTCGGGTTCGTGCCTAGGTTGCTTCCCCATACAAACTTTAATCCCCAATTTTACCCCCTTAAAGGATAATTTCCGAGACTAAAACTATCCTATATCCTTCCAAGGGTCTCAAACTATTTTCATACCAAATTTCATCTAAATCGGATTAGTAGTTTCGGAGTCTATTCCGTACAAACAAACAAACAAATAAACAAATATTTCCTCTTTATAATATCAGTACAGATTTTTAATATTTCATATTTAGCAGAAATCCTCTGGTAAATATGAAATATTAAAAGCTATTACAATATGTTTATTTGCCTCGTATTCAAATTAACGTGTTTAGATTTTACTTAATAGAGTGTTTATGTATAATTTAGTATGTAGCAATCATGTACAATGAATACAAACATAGAACAGGAGATCGGGAACAATGGCTGATATAACATTAGGGGTACACAATTTAGGTAATTAACGTTCACCACAATTACACTAGTTCAATTGATCCCATTTCTATGTATGTATATGTTCTATGGACACGAATATTTCAGTTTATTACACAGACCTAATAATATTGACAAGTCTAAATATGATACTAGCGACTTACTCTTGCTTCGCTCGGTCGTGGCCTTAGAATTTTACTAGCGACATACGTTTTTACGGTTAGTATACCTAGATTTCACAGAGATGAAATATTTTCCCGCACTAAAAAGTATCCTAAATGTTTACTCGGATAACTTGCTATCTCCATACTAAATTTTATCAAAATCCATCCAGTGATTTTCTCGTGATGCGTTCCCAGACAGACAGACAGACAAATTTCTAAAAACATATAGATTCGGCCTCTGCATCGATAATAATGACTATTTCAATAAGATTTTCCAAAAAATATTTAATGGCACTCAGTTAGAATTTTATTATATGTGCACACTAGTGACTTACACTAGTCTTCACTCAGGTGGTTCCCTAGGTCCCTAACAATAGCCTTACACGTTATGTAATTACAGAGCAAGAAATGGATTCGATTCCCTGTCATGTAGATTTATGAGTATAATAAATAAATAGGGTCTAGATAAAATGAATCATGACTTAATATAATGAACAATAAATTTAGAATATTTAAGAAAAAAATTAAAACAAAATAATTCTAGAAGAAACAAACTTTAAAAATATAAAAAAAATATATTAAAACAATACAAAAAAAAAACAAATTAAAATAACGGAATGTAACATACTTATTACCAGTTTATCGTGAAGCGCGTCGACTTTACAGTCCATTTGCGCGGTGGAACCCACCAACGCTTCTATCTCCGGCGCCGCCGCTACATAGATACTGTTGCCGTTGCCGGGTCTGAAACAGAATAACTAATTTAAATGTGCGCTTAGACTCGATAAAATTCTACAATTGATATCGCTAATGCAAAATAAAAAATAATGTATGGAAACTTATCTAAGTCATCTATACATATGTATAATAAAATTGTAACTGATCGCTGTCCGTACATGGAAGGTATTTGAGAAAAAACCACTATTGGGGATCTTTATTAACGCAATAGAACCCTAAACAATGATTTTTAGTTTTTTTTTGTCGGTTTGTCTGTTCGTCTGTGCGCTTGTGCGCGATAATCTCAAGAACAGCTTAACCGATTTGGATGCGCTTTTCACTAGTGCATTATGCTAAGCTTCACTTAACGTTTAGAATTTGTTTTAATTCAATCAGTTCCTAAATAAAAAAAGTTCTGTCAATTTAAAAAATCACCTAGGGAGTAACCGGAGCGAAGCGAGCTCGAGTCGTTATTAATAATAATAAAATATCTTATTGTACTCCCCAAAAAAAAAAGATAGAGAAAAAATACAAAGTAGTTGAGAAATGTACTTTTTTTAGCTAAAAAAATATATACGGTTGAATTGAGAACCTCCTCCTTTTTTTGGAAGTCGGTTAAAAAGAGCGATTTCTTCCAAAAAACCTTTAGGTATAGGAAGAAGCACTAAGAATTAAGATAGACGGGCCCGAATCAATGTTTTATACTTAAAATTTATTTACAATATAAATAATTAGTTTTGTAAGACTCCAATTGAATATTATATTTGATTTTTTTAATATTGAATTACATTAATTTATAATACCTAATATACAACAGAAGGGATTGATTTTTGTCTACTTTAAATGGGGCAGCCATCCAAACCCGCTTATTAAAAATCGTTTTAATAATCAACGAAAGCGCTATACGCTACATTTAAAGAAGATAATCGTATAACCTAAATGGAAACTCTTTTAAAATCATTTTACTTATGTTAGCAAATAATATACATGTTGTTTTCGTAGTGGCAGCGTTTCTAAATGATGCGCAGATAATCACAGATTCGATACCCGCTCGGGGCAAATTTGGAATTCGCCGTATTGACGTTTGTATATTGTCAGTAAGTGCAAAACTGAATAAAAAAATCATAATTGCTTCCTTTAACCCGAAGGGGAAGTAGTTTAACTTCAATTTTCTCGTAACCAAAATAAGTATACAATATTCTTGCATTATTCCATCCCTAATTTAATTTACAGAATGCAGTTGTACTTTTTGGAGATGAAATTGCTTGAAAATGAACAAAATATTAATAAAGTGCATTCTTGCATTTTGCTAACATGCAAATGGGCTTGTTTTATTTTGAATAAATAAACACTTTACAGTAACTACCGAATGGATATAAAAGATATATATCTTCGTGTTTAATCAGTCTTAATTAGGACTAGTACTCGTACTCGTGTTAATTATACGGTGTATCACTCCTATAAGGTGTATTATTATTTCCTTTATATTATGGTAGATAAAGAAAAATATGTTTTAAGTCAATGTGTACGTATTTTTTAGAAAATTTAATTGAAATAAACATTATTATCGATACAGAAGCCGAATCTATAGTTTTTAAAATTTTTGTCTGTCTGTCCATCTGTCTGTTACCGCATCACGAAAAAACCATTAGACAGATTTTCATGAAATTTAGTATGATGATAGCTGATTATCCGGGTCAACGTATAGGATACTTTTTACTGCGGGAAAATATCTCAGCACAGAAAAGTCTATACCTTAAAACGGAAGTAGGGACGAACTCGAGCGGAGCGAGGGTGAGTTGTTAGTGTTATAATAAAATTCTAACTAAGCCAAAACTGTATATTAAATATTTTTTGGAAAATCTTACTGAAGTAGACATTATTATGGATATAGGCGTCGAAAACCACTGGACGGATTTTAATGAAATTTGGTATGGTGATAGCTGGTTATATGGATCAACATATAGGATACTTTTTACCGCGGGAAAATATCTCATCTCTAAACAATACGTTAAAACCTAATTAGGGACGAACCCGAGCGGAGCGAGGATGAGTCGCTAGGTTTCTATAAAACTTGACATTACTTTTTAATCGTTATGAATTGATTTTAATCCTCTAAAATCTAAATTCCCGACTACAGCTCATTTGCCATTAAATATTTACTTTATACAGAAATTAAATTTGCGATGTTAATCTAGAATTATTTGCAAAAATTAATACCTAACGCCCTGTATAAAAGTAGACCAATCAAATTAAGGGCGCATATAAAAAACAATTCGTGTGTTTTGTTTAACCCTAATCAAATAAAATACGGAATATCCTCAACCACTTGCCAGAATTAACAATTGTTAATGTATGCGTAAAAGTCAGATGAAAGTTAATATTAAATTATTGAATTTTTATATGACTAGGGAACTGCTCTGGTTTCGCTTGCTTATTTTTTATATTGAAATAATATTTATATTGAAATAATATTTTTTTATTAATTTATCCGTTTATATTGGAATAAGTCTGTTACAACATTTTTCTCGTGCTTTCTGATATTTAATTATGCAAACTTTGAAATTTATTTAATTTCAATTAATTTCGTTATATTTAAAGTACTCGTAATAACATTGCTCGCGGCCGCCTTATTGTTTTGCGTGAAACTAAAATAACTCATCTTTATGTCCATAGGAAAAACATACTAACAACAAGATTTCAAGATATCGATTCTTAATCATTAAATGAGCCTTTCGCTTTCATATACATATACAGATAAAATATGTTAATTATTTAAATGAAATTGAGTATTTTATGAAATGATACGTTTAGTTCTTTTCAGATGAATTTGTAGAGAAAACTTTAGTATATATATAAAATAAATATCTATACAGATAAATAAAATTGGAGTGTCTGTTTGTAATATTAAAATAACCGCTTTTTATTAAATGCATATTGATGTATACACGGTACATATACCAAAACAACATTTTTAACAATTTTTGTCTGTCTGTCTGTCTGTCTGTTTGTCTGTTTGTTCCGGCTAATCTCTGAAACGGCTGGACCGATTTTGACGGAACTTTCACTGGCAGATAGCTGAGATTATAGGAAGTAACTTAGGCTACTTTTATTTTAGAAAAAGAAGCAAGGTTCCGCGAAAAAAAATAAAAACCCATGAAATTGTGAACAAAATCCGCGTACGGTGTACCCACCCGAGCAAAACGAGGGTAAATCGCTATATAATTTAAATTAAATGAATATCTTAGGAGTAGCAAGTTACTATTAATGTATACCTAAACATAGCTAACCGTGAAAACGTACCTTGGGACGAACGCGAGCGAAGCGAGCGTGAGTCGCTAGTATAAAATAAAAATAAACCTTCAACCTACTTACCTCCTTAACTTTTTAAGTGTTTTGACCGATATGCCAGTCAAAACTGCTATTAAGCAAAGCCTGCAGTCAAAATTAACTAAAGAGGTTGGTCAAAAGTAGTTTTGACGGAAAAATTGTTTTGACTGTAACATATAGATAATTTTTGTAATATTTATTGAACCAAATTAAGTCAAAATATCGTTAATATATAACGACCTTAGTCATGAAAATTAAATTATGAAATATTTGAATTCTAAACAATGGTACAATACAAGCAAAGTTCATGTAAATATAATATAATATTGTCTGCGAAAATTTAGACGTTCTCGAATGAAGTTTGTGTTTATTAAATTAATTTAGTAGAATGGATTTGCTAGAATAACGTAGAAATGTAGGCATTCGTAAGTTTTGATTAGAAAATATAAATAACTAGTGTCTTACTCTCGTTTCGCTTAATAAAAATAATAGAAAATTTAATTAGTAAAAGTAGCTTAGTGTTACTATATATAAAAAGCACAGATACATGCAAAACACACAATATGTAATATATGTATGTGTATATGCTACAGTCAAATCTCTTCTCTAGTCAAAAGTAGTTCTAACTAGAAAATATTGGTCAATGGTTTTTTGTCTGATATTGACCAAGAGCAATATTTACATCAAGAGATACATATCGCGCTATATGGCCTGCTCGCATCATTATTTTACACTCGCGTTGCATACTTTCTGAGCTACACTTAGTATGGTAATTACTCCACTATATTCGTAGCGTTAGAACATTCCTCAATAAATATGCTATAAAGTGTAAAAATAAATTTTCAAAACTGTTGGTAGTTTCGAAGATAAATGTGTACAAATAAGCAAAAACCAAACTAACATTTTAATTTTAGCTTTATAGTATTACTCGCGACTCACCCTCGCTTCGCTCTGGTTCGTCTCTAGGTACGTTTTAACGGTTAGTATGAAATACATATCTTTGAATTTCTAGGCTTTTCTTTACTATAATCAGCATGTTTTATATAAACCTTCCTCTTAAATCACTCTATCTAATAAAAAAAACCACATCAAAATCCGTTGCATAGTTTTAAAGATATAAGCATACATAGGGACAGACAGACAGCGGGAAGCGACTTTGTTTTATACTATGTAGTGAAGTATTACTAAAGGACTTACCTCTCATTCCTATGTTGATGTGTATTAGAATAAGTATCAAAAATGTAGTTGAGTAACGGTGCGCTGGACCCAGCTTCTCCTGGCTTCTTCCTTCTTTCTAACGCCATAGGTCCACTCATTTCTGTGGTCACTTCGACATATAACGTCTCATTCACGTCATCTTTTACTACATTCACTACAAGTCTTTGTCTTTTTGTTCTTTGGTTTATTGAATTACTACTACTTCTTACATCGTCACAGCACGTTTCCTTCTTAACTACACTAGGGAAGTACTTTAGTTTACTTGTTTCGAAACTATGCATGTCGATAAAGGAGTAATTAAAACTGACAGACTTTGAGTGATTGTGTGAAGCGTGTAACATTTCATACACTTTATTTACGATCGGTTGAGAACTTGTTTTTGGGCTTTCCTTTATTATCGTTGTTTCTGCGTCCATCCCTGTGAAATAGAATACACTAGCTTAAACAGGATATACATATGTACAATCGTTGAAATATAGAATTATATATTGTATTGTAATGACAAAAATCGTAATGATATAGAATAATACATAGTATATCATTTTTATGTATTTTTTTATATAACTATTCTTTAACTTTTGCATAATGTCCTCTTGTCTAAACCCGAGAGCCTATTAAATTAAACTATATATGTATATAAAGAGGTAAAGTTTGTGAGTTTGTAGGGGGTAATCTCTGGATCTGCTGAACCGATTTAGATGGGTAAGAAGATAGTTTGAGACCCTGGGAAGGACTTAGGATACATTTTATCCTGAAAATTATGCCTTGAGGGGATGAAAATGAGGATGAAAGTTTGTATTGGGAAGCAAGCTAGTACTGAAATAAAAACAAAGTGAAAAATAAAAACAAATCTATCTCACGTGAACCGTAATTTTTCTGAGATAATAAGTGGTATATGTACTAATCCAGACTATAATTTATCTCTGTGCCTTTCATTTAGATCCGTTCAGCCGTTCTGGTGTGATTGAGTAACAAACACCCATCCCTCCAAACTTTCGCATTTATATATATAGTAGTAAGATTGAATTAAAATATTCGCTTAGTGGTTAAAATTCGACTATAACTATTATTGGTATTTTTATTAATAACACAAAAGCTCGTCAATGGCCACTGAACCAAAAAAAACGGTTGACAAACAGAGGACAAAAAGTTACTGAACTATTTTGTCTTTACCTATATAGTTAAGATATATGAATGTTTTGTATGACCTCGCTATAGGCATATGATAGTAACAGTATATTTTAATAGTGTTGTAATTGGCTAAATATTTATTTTTTCATTTCATTTATTTTCATCCCCATTTTCAACTCTTTGAGGGATGATTTCCGATATAAAAACTATTCTATGTCCTTTCCAGGGTCTCAAACTATCTACTTACCAAATTTCATCTTAATCGGTTTAGTAGTTCCAGAGATTACCTCCTACATACAAACTTACAAACTTACAAACTTTACCTCTTTATATTATTAGTATGATACAGAAATTCTGTTAGTGGAAAGCCCGTTGAATAGAATAGTTTTTTTTTTTCTAAAGCATTATTTTCATTATTTACTTCGATTCCTATCTGCCGATCCAGATATCTTATTTTGGAGTAAACTCTATCACGAGCTTGACATTCATACATATATCTATACAGATAAATAATTTTGTTTGTTTGTAATGTCAAAATAACCGCATTTTACTAAATGCAAGTGAAAGATTATATGGTACTTATAAGAAAAAAACAATTTTTAAAACTTTTGTCTGTCTTTCTGTCTGTTTGTTCCGGCTAATCTCCGAAACGGCTGAACTTTCACTGGCTAGACAGGAGATAGCTGCTGTTATAAAGAGTAACTCAGGCTACTTTTATTTTAGAAAAAGAATCAGGGTTCCGTGAAAAAATATTATGTATAGACGTATTAAACGTATTATTAAACGTATCTAGGGACGAACGCGAGTGAAGCAAGCGTGAGTCGCTAGTTATAAATATAATCAAAGGAAATTCCACATAAAAAATAAAATTGTAAAGAAAAATCGAAGTTCAAATGCCAAGATCAAGTAGATCTTGCAAAACAAATTCTACAACGGTTCTTTTTCAACTCCTTAACATTCTTTAAGTATTTTGGCAAAATTCCTTAAAAGTTTTAACGCGATTAGATTTCCGACATTACGAAACATCTTGAAGTAAAAAGTTCGCAAAAAGCTGCCTAAACGGGTTGTGGTGGCGAAGCTTATTTTAAAGGAGTTTTTGTTTATAAAAACTGTTATAATCAAGTCCATGAATAAAAATAAATAGTTCATTTAAAATCAAAGTTATTAAACTTAAATAAAATAATGTTAATGTAAATAATATGTATATAAATTATTTTCTTCTTATATAACACGTATCTGAAATATATAAAATGCTTACTTACATATTTTTAAGCTTTCGATTTAGTAAGAAAGAATTACTATAAATGAATACGTTGAAACAGACAAACAATGTACTCAACATTTTGAAGGTTTTTTTTTAATAAAAAAATATAATAATTACCAGCGGTATGTAGTAGTAGTGTTTTTATAGAAAACGTTTTGAAATTTAAAATCAATTACATATATAAAATAAATATATTAATAAAATTGTTTAAAATTACATTATAATTTAGGAAACTAAATCCTTTTAGCTTTACCTATACAACTGAAACGCTTTTATTCAAATGAAGGATGAAGGAAACCTTTTTAAATTTCTACTTAAGCCCTTAAATATTTCAAATTCAAAGAAAAAAAAATTCAATGAACAGCCTTATTTTAATTAAAAACGATTTTTAATTTACGTTTTTGGAGAGAATTTCAAGCATTTTACTTGAAAAGAAGGGAAATATGACGCGTATTTTAATTTCTTGCAGTCCAGACTAAGAAAAAACGTAATAATTAGACTCTATGCGGCTTTTACTAAAGTGCTAACGAGGCTTATTAAATTACTTAAAATTTTAATTTTCAAGGTATTCATTCGCAAATTACGAAAGTCCAAATGAAAAATGTTAAATTACACATTTTAAAAGGCTAAGCAAGAGATCTATGGTCATTCTCACTAGAGAAAAAAAATGAACATAATTATTGTCAAATTAGTAAAAAACATTACTGAGGTCGATGACCCAGATGTTACTTTTTATTTAAACTAAAAGTGGGCTCGGGTTAGTATTTATATGTGTTTTATACATTATTTAAAATTAAACACAAAATATTACCTCATATAACTAATATGTGTATGAATATAATGATGACAGTAAAAGAGGTACATGATATGTAAAAGATCTTAGCGCTAGGTGGTAGCCATTCTACTTGACTTCCCCACAAATGATGTAAAGCGTGTTGTTGCGCTCCGTTATACGCAACGGTAGACGCCGCCGGGGCCGCGGGCGCAACCCCACCATCGAGAGCCACGGCGAGCGGCCATTGCGTGACGGAGCGCCCACTTACGTTTCGGAGCCGTGGCTGACAGGATAAACCTAATAATTAATTTGCTTTACCCCTCCTTTTTTAATATATATGTAAACGAGTATTAAACGGACGAAAGTTAATCTCTCCAGGATAATTTCTAAGAAATCCATGCGAATTTCCGAGAATTCAATTGTTATCGTACACGCCGGCGTGTATGCGGTCCTCGAGGGGTCAACCAGCATTCAAAATATTATACAGTCCACTTTTTATTTTAATGTCCACCAGGACCTTAACACGTGTAAAGTCATACATACTTGATTTTGCATCCACATATTGATTGGAAATGATATGGCTTACTTAAACCATTTAAATATATTAAATAAAAAAAAGGATGTTTCTCAGATAATTTCTTTGAATATACGGTAGAAGATATGTATTTAACAAAAATTAAACTTAAAATATTATTAAATTATTATTTAGAGTCAAATTTGACTTTTTCCTTTATTACTTTATATAAGTAGTTTATGAATATTACCTTTACACGGTAAAGCGGCAAGCGCGGCTAAAAAAAGCGCCGCAGTGGCCGGCGCGCACATCGCTGCTACATCCTTATTGTCTCTGGAACAATATAGTTTTATATTACACAGCTTGCACATTTAAATAGAAAATTAATACATTATAATACTTTCTTAGATCTACTAGAATATTTAAATTTTAAATAAAACCATGTTTTCATTGATGTTTCGAATGCTTTAAAGCTATATACTGTAGAGTATTTCAAACTTCGGAACAAATAAATTTCGACTGATAAATATTGTTCATATTTATTCCTTCTTCCTTCAATAACGTCTATATTATTCTTGTAAAAGCGCGGAAAGTGTTTTTTTTTCAAATAAAATATTTGCTTTAAAAGTTCTGTTAACAACGTTTATACTTTATACTTTCGCGCCAAACTGTTTCTGCTTTTTCATTTTTTAGTTTGTTTCGTTTAACTAAGGCAAAGATCGGATACCAAACAGCCTCTGCAAATATTATAATTTATTTCATTTTTTATTTGAATAAGGCATATTAAAATATTATAAATTATTTGATCATTAGGTAGAAAGTTATTACTTTTATAGCAAGTAATAAGTTATTAAAAATAATAATTAATATGGAAATAATATGAATATGAATGAATTGAATTGAATTAAATATTTTAAACTCATTAGTTATTTGAATATTGATTTTTTTTCTTCAAATTTTTTATCAAAAAAGAAAAACATCTTATTTTAACAGCATATGTACATATATTAAGAAAATACTATGTTAGATTAAAAATATAACGCTATTAAATATAGACAATAAAGTATTTTTTTATAAAGAGCAACACTTAATATGACTATGATCAATTATTGTTCTAAATTCTAAAAACACAACTTCTATATAATTCCATTGATGTTTCATACAGTTTCTTTGAAACTGGGATAAAAAATGCTCATTAAGGAGACGACGAACCCGAGAATATTTGGATATAACTAAAATTAATAAAATATTTAATATTTCACATAAGAAAATCAGTCTTTCAGCCTTAGCTTATAAAAGAAAATTAACTTTAAAAAATTAAATGACAGGCGATGCTGAAATAATTATTAAGGGCAAATTAATCCAAAAATAATTATTATAATTGACAACTTTCTCACACGCCGTGCCGAGATGGCTTAATGAAAATGAAAATTAATTTTTCCATTCTTAAAATGTCGATATGCATTAATATTCATCACGTTAATTTTATAAATGGCGAAATCGGAGAATTTAAATTATCTTGTTAAATATGTACATATTATATAATATGTATAATCTGTACATATAATAAAATTCTAACTGGGTCGAATCTGTGCATTTAAATATTCTTTGGAAAACAGATACAGAGGCCGAATCTGTAGTTTTTAGAATTTTTGTCTGTCTGTCTGTCTGTCTATTACCGCATCGCAAAAAAACCACTGGAGGGATTTTGATGATATTTGGTATGATGATAGCTGGTTATCCGGGTCAACATATAGGATACTTTCTACATCGGGAAAATATCTCATTTCTGAGAAAAAACACAAAAACTGTAATGTAAGAGTATACTAATATGTTAAACCTAAGAATTTGGTTTTTATCATCTGAACGCCAGCAGAGCCGCGGGCAATGCTAGTCTATACATATAATAAAATTCTGAGTCGAATCGGTGCATTTAAATATTCTTTGGAAAATCTTATAGAAATAGTCATTATTATCGATACAGAGGCCGAATCTGTAGTTTTTAGAACTTTTGTCTGTTTAGGAACGCATCACGAGAAAATCACTAGATAGATTTAGATGAAATTTAGTTTGATGATAGGTGATGATTTGGGTTACAATATAGGATACTTTTTTCTTCGAGAAAATATCTCATCTCTGAGTAATCTATAGTAATTGTTAATATACATATATATACGTAGTGATTTTGTTCTTTTCTTCTCTTCCTGTTTTTCTATTGTGTTGCCGCGATATTGTCTCAGACTAAAGAAGCGTCAAATTTTTATATTTTCTTGACGCTGAATGTTTATGTCGACTATATTTAAATCTTCTTTAGACAATAAAATATGAAAATTACAGAAAGTATATTTTATATGATTAAAAATGAAAAGCTAATGTATTGTTGACTTTAAACATATTTTATATAAACTAGCACTAGCTTTTGCACCTTCAATCACGTGGCAACTGAGACGGGGATCAAAGGTTTATGTCCATTTCCAGAATGCAATCTGTCTCCAAATTTTAACGCATGAAAAGGTAACAGATATATGTAGTTACTTTCACATTTACAATATTGGTATCGATTGAAATTCATTGTCAGTATAATCTACACAACAAAATCCATGAATATACATATATCTATAATAAATAAATATACTTGCTGAAAATTCAATTAGTAGAATGGTTTACAATTTCAAAAGTCCGATTAAATTTACATTACACGAAGTTCTATATCACGTTATTGGGCTAGTTAGCATATTGTGTAAACGCCAACATTGGCGTTGACATGTAATTATCTGGTCTCCTGTATTCTGATTGGGAGATTATTATACTGTCAATTAAAACCCTTATCACACTTATCACGCTACAATTATAAACTAGCGACTTTCTCTCGCTTCGCTCGAGTGCGTAATTTTAACATTGAAAATGGTTTTTTTTGTCGCTTTGGTATAGGCCCGATTTTCAGCGAAAGTACATCGTCCTAGTGTCGTGGGTTTTAGGACTACGTGGCTGATTGGAATTTCAAAAGATGCGCCTTGATGAAGGCTTCAAAATGCAAAAAAAAAAATTGAAAAGACTCAAAAACTTATTTTAAAAATCGAAAAAATGTGAAGAATATGGTCGTTTTTCGTCTGGTTTCGGTCAGAAAAAAGTTCATATCTCAAAAGCGAAATGAGATATCGAAAAAATTAAAAAAACCCTAGAGATATGACTTTGGACTACATTTAAAGAAGTATTGGAGGTGCGTATCACAGATGGGTTATTCAGAAGTTGTACCATTGTAACACTTGAGTTTACGCGCGGAGAGCGTGTGAGCGCGGTAGTGATGGATGAAAAAAAAAAAGAAAAAGATTAGCATGTTCAAACAAATAAACAAACAAACAAACTCTGTCTCTTTATAATATTAGTATAGATAAGTAAATTGTTTAAAATAAAAGGTAAATGTTCGTATTTCTCTCTCTCTCTCTCATATATTCTTACTGTTTCCAATTTGGTAAATTAAGCATCTTTATGAATCTCAAAAAGCTTAAAAAAGGTCATCTACAAAAAATGTATCCTTCTCCTCTACTTTAGACTTATTTTTGCTAAAAGCTAAAAACTAGTAGAAGTACTAAATTTAATTTTTTTACCTCTTATACCAAAATATGGTGATTCTGTCACATAATTTTTTAGATACGATCTTTTGAAATTTAAATTTCACATTCTATGGAAAAGTTTGAAAGAACTTTCGGTTAAAATAGATTTTATGTACAGCTTTATACCACCACCTGCGCTCGTTCGTTTTGAACTCGAATTTGGTTAACAAATGCTAAAACTTTAATTAGAAAGTTTTATAATATACATAGTTCTGTACCGCTATTTCGCCTCAATGGTTCGCTATTTTCCAAGTGTTTACATCTAATAAACAAGTCCCAAAGAGTACTACCTTATAAGGCAGGTCTATTGATCTGATTTATTGATCACCAACGGCTCACCCTCGCCTCGCTCTGGTTCGTCTCTAGGTATTTTTGGGTATATCCCATATATTATATAGAAGTGAAAAAACACATATGCATATTTCATAAAAATATCAAAAACAAATACAGATATATTATATAATTCTCGATAGAATCTTCGAAAGTAATAAGAGCTTTTTTAGTAATTATATTATGTGTAAAAGCGATTACGTACTGTCAATTACATTTAAATAAGTCCAACACTTAACACAATAAAATTTTATAGAATTGTAAATGAATTGAATGCTTTTAATTTCTTTCCGGTACATGACAAAATCCCCTCATTTCTATTCCAGTAGAGGATTATTAAAATATAACCGACTAGCGACTCACCCTCGCTTCGCTTTGGGTTCGTCCCTAGAGAAAAATAAATCTATCCCACGGGAATCGTGAATTTTTTTTCTGGTTAATATACAGCTTACAACCTTCCTCAATAAACACGGGCTATCTAATGCAAAAATATTTTTTTAAATCGGGTTAATAGTTCCTGAGATAATCGCATTCAAACAAACAAACAAATAAATAAACAAACTGCCTCTTTATAATATTAGTATAGATTGACAATATACCTACTATTACCTACAAGAAACATCGATTTTCGTAAAAGCTTATTATGGTGCTTATAAATCCCTAATAAAAACAACTTTTGAAAACTTTTCGTAATATTATATAGGTACATATTCTAACACAGAGAGGCAAAGGTCAAAACTGTACTTTTAATAAAATAACTTCAAAGGTATGTGCTTAATTAAAAGAGCTTTTTGCTTGGTTAGCTTTCGTAAATAAATTAGTTTGTTAATTTGTTTTTATTTTATTAGCATCTCATCATATTTAGTCTCTATAAATTTAAATTAGAGAACTACAAATTACTTACAAACAATTATAAGGATTCATAGTAGGTGTACTTTTATAGGTATAAAAGGTTTTCTCTAAATAAATAGGGAAATATGTTAATTTGTTTTTACTTTATCATCATCTCATCATATTTACCCTAATATAGGGTAATTTAATTAACAAACTACAAATTATTTAGGAACAATTATAAGGATTCATAGTGGGTGTATTTTAATAAGTATAACACGTTGTCTGTGAATAAATAGGAAAAGACAATACAGTTCAGTGTCTTTTTCTACTCTTTGTCAACTGATTTTCTTTTTTTTATTTAATAGTAATTGACGAACTTTAGTGTTATTAATAAAAAAAATTAGATACAGTTTAACAGTCGAATTTCTTATTTATGAATATAATAGGATTATTATATGATAGGAGGGTTTACACTTATGTGTATGTTTATTTAATAGTTTTTTTGATTTACACGAATATTTGAAATTTTAAAAGATACTATCTGTACATTAATGGTACAAACAAGTGTATTTGAGTCATCTAAAACCTTAGTCTCTTTCGTGAACATGATTATTATAAAGCATTAGAAACGTCGGAAACCAAAAATCAAAATAAATCCGCGAAAAAACCAAAAAAATAAATTTATTCATAATGTTTGTTTCTCATTCACTCTGAACAAGCTGGACGGGTTTGGATGAAATCTATACTAATATTATAAAGAGGTAAAGTTTGTGAGTTTGTGAGATTGTAGGGGGTAATCAATAAAAAAAATAATTGTCTGGGTCTACTGAACCGATTTAAATGAAATTTGGTAAGAAGATAATTTGAGATCCTGGGAAAGACTATGACCTGACTACTCTTCATATTACTCCGTTGAATCGCAATGTCAATACTTCGGGTTAATGAAACACTGGTACAGACGATAAGAAAAGGTGTAAAAGTTAATTAATATAAAATGTGATAAACTGTTGCATTAATTTAAGAGCACTCTTAAGGAGTTGACGGCTGACATTGATGGCTTCTTGAGTTAATAAAATACTTATTTCTGCCAACGACCTTGTATATTTTTACATCTTTTAACCACCAGCGGAAAAGAGAGGGGTGTTATAAGTTTAACGTGTATATCTGTGTGTTTGTCTTTGACATCTTAGCGCCCAAACACATAAACTAATTTTAATTTAGTTTTTTTTTGTTTGGAAGGTGACTTGATCAAGAATGTTTTTAGCTACAAATTAAGAAAATCTGTTGTCTTTTGCAGGTAATAAGCCCTTTTCTAGACGCTAAAAAGATATGAGCAACTAATGAATTTAAAATATTAATTAATTTGACGACAAGTTTGGCTCAGTTTGTAATGACCCTATTTGCTGTGCCAGCGGTCGCAGGTTCGAGTCTCACTGGGGGCATTCATTTGAGTGATGAGCACGAATGTTTGTACTCCAGTCATAGGTGTTTATATTTATAATATGTATGTACCTAAAGTTATATATGAGTAGTGTATTAACTGAGGTAGCCTGAATAAAAAAAAAATTTTTTTTGCTAAATTATAACTTTTATTAGATCTAGGGAAGTATTGAGATATTATTTTTATAACCATGAAGCGTAATGTTAAAAATGTAAGCAAATAATTAAGGTCTACAAGTTTTATTATAATCCTCTGGCTATACCTACTATGCAAAAATGTCTGCTATGTCAGACAAGGAAGGCTCAGTAATTTAAATATTATCTAGAGAAATAATAATATTTTAACTGAGTCGAATCCGTACATTAAGTACTTTTTGTAAAATCTCATTGAAGTAATTATTATTATCGATATAGAGGTTGAATCTATAGTGTTTAGAATTTTTGTCTGTATGTCTGTCTGTCTAGGAACGCATCACGAGAAAACCATTAGACAGATTTTAATGAAATTTGGTATGATGATAGCTGGTCATCCGGGTCAACATATAGGATACTTTTTACTGCGGGAAAATATCTCATCTTTGAGAAATCTATACTAACCTTTTGAACGTACTTAAAGTCGAACCCGAGCGGAGCGAGGGTGAGTTTATGTTGTAAAAAGTGTAAATGGCAGAACATTCTAAGTCAAATGCAAAAACATATGTAGAAAAATATAAACATTAGAAAAAGGTCGGAACAATATTTACGTAAAAAACGAGGGCATTATATGTGGACGGATATTTGGCGTATATTTTATCTTATATTTCCAAATGGCCACCCTCCATAAATTCGGGCAAAACAAGTCATACGACCTAACCTGCCTTTATTATATTCCTTCGAATGTCACGTCTCTGTATAGAACACGACTGTTAGTAAAAGCAACATGACATATTACTAATAGTCCGAGAGCTAGTGTTGCAAATGACAAAATCATTTTCGCCATTTATTTTCTTCCGCACATTATTCCTTTTAAATTGTTAATTGATTAAATATTTTTTTCTTCTTTCGTTCATTGGAAAATAATCCCTAAAGGTACGTAACGCCAAGGTGCAAGATTAACAATCACAGGTTCGAATCTCGATCGGGTATAAAGTTTTTACTTAATTTTTTTTATATTTATTCAAGTTTTTTTTTTATCTAAAAAATACGATATAACAAAAAAGAACTCCAAACAAAGCTCGGTCGCATAGGTACTGCTATTTATTCAGGACCAAAATATTAAGTTTACTTCATCACTTAAGTTAATTTCACCATAACGCGTCCTGTCTCTATTCTGAATAACGGACCCTCTCGCGGGCTCTCGCTACCAATCTAAAGACAATATATAATTTCTTGATTCGTGTTTTGGATATTAATTAAATGTATACCGAATACACTTACGATGAAGAAAAACATCGTGAAACCTGCACGTCTGAGAGAGCCTAGCATTTAGTAAGTTTTCGAAAGCCTTATGACCTGATCCCCTCGTATTGAAGGGCGGCCCGTGCCCAACAGTGGGACATTAAAAAATATTGTTTTTATTATATTTTTCTATTCTTTGTTTTCATAAATACAAAGTATTATAATAAAAAAATAGTATTTTAATGACTTAAATGCATATATTTTCATAACTTTACAAAACTTTGATGAAGACAATCTTATTATTATTTTTAATACAAAGTTATTTTCTGTAAAGATATCTCTAGTGTATAACTTTCCAACGTACGCTTTTTCTCTTTTGTTTTTGCATGCTATATAAAAATAATCAACTTAAGTAAAAACGAGTGCACTTATGTACCAAAAATGCGTAATTTAGGTTAAGTGGCACTTTCAGGTGAAGTTTACGAAGGAAAGGAATTAGCACAAAAAATAAACAGAACGTTAGCATAATATCGAGACGAGGCTTTCTCTAACACAGTGTGCTACATAAGAATATATGTAAGTATTCGCAAGAGTTGAAGAAAATTTCGCATTGCAGGCAAAAATAGGCACAAGCGATAACAAAGGTGTTTCTGTACTCAGTTTATAGCTGAAGAATACTTTTTCTTCACAGTAACTTTTATCTAGTTATTAACTATCTAACACTGTGGTACTTGAAGAAAAATTCAGTAAAATAAGTTATTTACAATACATTTTATTAGCTCTTATCTTTAACCAATATCGTTATAAATAAATTAATATTAAAAAAATTTTTTTAAAAAGAAGCTTTTATATCATACTAGCGACTCACCCTCGCTCCGCTCGGGTTCGATCCTAAGTATTATTTAAGGGTTAGTATAGATTTCTCAAAGATGAGATATTTTCCTGCAGTAAAAAGTATGTTATATGTTGACCCGGATATCCATTTATCACCATACCAAATTTTATTAGAATCCCTCCAGTGTTTTTTTCTGTGATGCGGTAACAGACAGACAGACAGAGAGACAAAAATTCTAAAAACTGTAGATTCAGCCTCTGTATCGATAATAATGTCTATTTCAATAAGATTTTCCAAAAAATATTTAATGTACAGATTCGGCTTAGTTACAATTTTATTATACGTATAGATAGATAAAATGTGTAATGTAATTAATATTTTTGATTTAATTTAAATTATTTTTTTTATTTTTACGTATTCTTCTCAATAACAACAACATTGCAAGTTAAATAAAAGCTTGTAAAAAGTAATAATAATTTATTCGGTCCTTTTTTTTTAAATAACAAAAAACGTCTTGAAAAATCTGTTAGAGAGAATGAAGCGAAGGTATTTGTAAAATTCTAAATAGTACCTTTATTTATTTGGCCCTTTCCAAGGCTTCATTACTTAAGTAAAAATACAATAAGGTATTTTTGTATGTCACAATGTAAGTTCGTTTAAAAACGAAATAAAATAGCAATAATTATGAAAGATAGAAAATTTGAAAGCATCAAAAGTTTTTTTTTATGGTATTCAGTGATAAACGAGCAGACAGCCCACCTGATGGAAAGCGATACCTGTCGCCCATAACACCTACGGTTCTTGCACTTAAATTTTACGTAACAAAACTGCAGAACCGCCGGTACGTTATCACTGTGAGGACTAAGATGATATATATGCCTCTTGCCTGTAATTGCGCTGGCTACCTTATCCTTCAAACCGGATTACAACAATGCAATCATTGTTGCTTGGCGGCAGAAATAGATAAGGCGGTGGTACCCATCCAGTCGGACTCCTCAGGCTTGACAAGAGTCCTACTACCGGTAAAGTTTTAATATAATTGTTACCTATGCCATATAAAGTTAGTTTTAAAGCTAGAAATCCATTTCCCTTTCACACATACTTGTAGTTAGATTAATTGTACATATGTTTACACATATGGGCACCCTCGTCAGACGTTTATGAAGGACTAATGACATAGGGTAAAGTGAAAGTGGTATGCCTGGATTGTAACGTTTAAACCTTGAACTTAATCCGCATAGAATTTACCTTACATGTATAATCATATTATGTTAAGTGAAATAATGCTTAATCCGTTACAGTGTAAAAACAAATAAAATAACAACCTTATCCACTGCTTTTTAGTTCATGTAATTATTTAGTTGGCTTTCTTATCTATGTACCTACTACATTGAATTTATACACATATATGAAAATTGTTATCTTCTTACCAAAATTAAGTCTTTTCTTAGATTTACGCAAATATTTGACATTTTAAATAAAACTATCTTTTCGGTTTTTTTCGCGGATTTATTTTGATTTTTGAATGCCTTACAAAAGCTCTTTGAGACATCTATAACCTTAGTTTCTCCCGTGACCATGATTGCTGTAAACCATACGAAACACCGGGAAACAAAAATAAAAATAAATCCGCGAAAAAATCCGTATAGATAGTTTTATTTAAAAAAATTAAGTCTTTAATAGAAGGCTCGACTAGAGCTTACCGCGGTTTTGCCGACGTAATGTTTTCTTTATTATTTTGTAGTTTTGTTGCGTGCAGCTTACTTCGATAAGCTTCAAATTAAAATAATATTAAAGATTGACTTTTATTTCACATGATTGCTGGCTTAAAAGTATCCCATATGTTGAACATAATCTATGAATTTTGTTCAACGGATTGCGAGTGATTGTGCAACATATTTACAAACTTTCTCATTAATAATATAAAATATTAAGTAATTAGAAGGAAAAGGAATTATTATTTGAGTAAAATGTTTAATATCTAAAGATTTCATATCCATTTTATTAAAACCAAATTACAACGTACTACCCCATTACAGCTACGTGACAAAGCTTTTGCGTCTATGCCTAACAATATTTATTATGAATTTACTATCTTAGAACAGATGAAATTAAAAGTGACATCACGTAAGCGTCTTTTGCTAGTAGCATATTAAGTGTTAATATATTTTAGACTAGCGACTCACCCTCGCTCCGCTCGGGTTCGTCCCTAAGTACGTTTTAACGTTTAGTATAGATTTCTAAAAGATGAAATATTTTCCCGTAGTAAAAAGTATCCTATATGTTGACCCGATTAACCAGCTATTATCATACCAAATTTCATCAAAATCAGTCCAGTGGTTTTCTTGTGATGCGTTTCCGGACAGACAGACAAAAATGTTAAAAACTATAGATTCGGCCTTTGTATCGATAATAATGACTATTTCAATAAATATACCAAAATATATTTAATATACAGATTCAACTGAGTTACAATTTTATTATATGTATAGATGGAATACGAATATAATAATTTAAATATTTTCTTTTTAATTTTTATCATATTCAAGCTAATGTCGATAACTACTAAAGAGACTTTCTCCGGTTGTGCTATGTTATATTGTGCATATAATACTAATATATTGAATTTGTGTATTTTAGAAAAAAATATATTTACATATTACAAAATTTTAAATAGTTGCAAAAAAGTAATATTGGTACAACAAAAAAACATCACCATGATTGCTGTAAAGCAATCGAAACGTCGGGAAACAAAAATCAAAATAAATCCGCGAAAAAATCCGAAAAGATAGTTTTATTTAAATGTCTAATATTCGCGTAAATCTAAGAAAGTATTAAAAAAACATCAATCTATCAACTATCGTTTAACCTGAAAAAAAATATCCACTATGATTTATTTTGATTATTATCTAACACTATATAATAAAATGCTATGTGTTGTTTAAAAAATAAAGGTACCATTTCTATTACTTTTTGTCTAAGTATATCATAGTCTCAATATTCTGTAGGCGTAGTGAAGAGCATTCGCACGATTGTAGCGTACATACTCTAATCACAGGATCTGAAATAACCACCTTATAATACTATGACATTAAAATTTAATGGTAATCTTAGGTAATATCTGGGTAATATAGCAGTTTTCCTGACTTTTATGATGTCACAGGTAATTCTGAGTGCAAACGATTATAGCTGCCATTCACTTTATTTGATGATATTCTTTGTAATGTCGTAATCTTTTAGGACCATTGTTTCATTGATAAAGCAATAGAGTAAATGTTAGTACTAATAGGTGAGAGTGTTCTAAGTCATATGTCGTGAATCTTTATGTTATTTCGGAAGGTTATTTTATCTTCTATACATATAATAAAATTCTCACTGAGCCGAATCTGTAGGTACATTAAATACTCTTTGGAAAATCTTATTGAAATAGTCATTATTATCGATACAGAGGCCGAATCTATAGTCTCTAATTCGTGACGCCATCTTTTTTTCTTCTCTATTACAAATTGGATGTCTAATATCGTTTTATTTTCTTCAAATAACAATAACTTAGTAAAATTAATGGACCACATACAACCTCTACGTCCGCCATTTTGATTAAGAATGTAGCACACTTGAGCTGAGGTCTCAAAGCGAGCGTTCTCCGTGTTAATATATATCGCTATATTGTACCAAGCTCGTCTCGAGCATTACAAGCAAATAGTAAAAGTCAGCCAGTAAATGTTACAAGACAATCGCCGCCTTTAAAGGTCGCAAAGTATATAACCTCGGAACAACTAAGCTTCTATTTTAATATATTCCGTGATATTAATACTTATATTAATAATTTATTCCGTTCATTAATCTTTACAGTAACTATAACTATTAAAAACATATTAATTAGAAATATAATATATTAGTTAATTAATTATAGAATTTATGGTTAGCTCTATGTAAAAATTTATATATCAATTGCATAACATATATTTGTCCTCTATGCGTTTGTAATGTAACTCTGGTGGGTTATTCTGTATTCGCCTGCGAAGTTTTCTGACGGAAAGAAATTCTTTGGATTTTTGTCCTTTATGGATTTCCAAGCTATTCAAGCTTAGGGACTCACTGAAGCAAAGCGATGGTAAGCCGCTAGTTTAAACGATTATTTTAAAGAGAAAAGACTTTTTTGTATGTTTGCTTGTACCAAATAGGCTCCGTAACTACTGGACTTAGATGAAATTTAATAAGAAGATATTTTGAGACCCTGGGAAAGACATATGATAGATTTATCACAGAAATCATTCCTTATGGGGTTTAAAATGGGGATGAAAGTTTGTATGGGGAATCATCTTATTATATAGAATAGCTAGTATTATATAAAAGTGTAATACCTAAAGGTGTATGAAATCTTTTAGAGATCGACAATACTTAATTCTGTAATAACTATTAAAATATTTGTATATTTATGTTTTAAAATATTAAAAATATCTTATTTCTTAATAGAAATTGCGCTTCTCTAAACTAAGTTTTAAGTGACATCACTTTACCTCGATAGGACGAGTACTAGAGAGTATTTCTGAAGGAGCAAGAAGGGTCAAGCACACTTTTCTGAAGGCACTATAAATAAGTGGCTTTTGTTTAAATATTCATTACATGCATTGAAATTAATCATAGTTTATTTAAATTTTGCTTGCATTTCTTTTACTGTTACCATTTTTATGTTTTTACTGTAAAAATTTATAAATATGTACATATTGTCAATATTTGACTGACTTCAAAAGAAAGTTATAATTATAATAATTAATAATTGTGGACCTATTTTGATGATTTCTTTTCAATTTGACCCCGAAGCGTTTAAATTAATTTTGCACGTATTTATTTACATCAATAACTAAACTTGGCCCGACCGGGGACTCGAACACAGGACCTCAGGATGTGCAGCCGTACATGCTAGCCATTACACCACCGAGGCAGTTACACGTATATAATAGTTATAATATGTATGTATATATATTTAAGTTTCTTCACTCCACGCTCTATTTCTCTGGGGAATAAACTTCTTATAGACAAAGTAGCCGTCAAGTCTCAGACTATTACTATTAGTACTAAATATGAAGTCAAACAATAATGTTTTAAAATTGTATATTAATATTTAATACAATACTCATAACAATAAAAATAGGTAACAGATTTTTATTAAAGAAAAAAAAATTATGCTATATATCTTTCGAGGGAAAAGAGAACAGCGAATGTTTAAAAAATACAAAAGTATATAGTATTATTTTTTGTGTGCAATATTTCTTAATATATAAATATAAAATATTCCTTAGTCTTTAAAGAAACTAAACGATCTGTATGGCAAAATCGAGAATTCATACTAATATGATAAATGTAAAAGTTTGTGCGGATGGAGACAAAAATCCATCCAGGATGTTTGTTACTTTTTCACGCCAGAACGCCAAAACCGATCGGGATGGAATTTGGCGCAAATATAGATTATAGTGTGGAATAACAAACACATACATTACTTTTATCCCGGAAAATGTAAGGTTCCCGTGGGATAGATTTGTTTTTTTGACTAGGAACCAAACCGAAGCGAAGCGAGGGTGAGTCGCTAGTAGTAGCATAAACAATAAAATACGCTAGTATTTTTGACTTTGACATTTATCTTCAGTATGAGCCGTTAAACATATCAATCTTTAGTAGGTATAAGCCGTCAATCATATCTGGCTGTATAGCATCTAACGTTGGGGAATAACTGAGCACTTTAATATTGCAATATTTGCATTGCTTGCAACATCTCAAAATGCCGCTGTGAATACAATATATAGAAGGCTTTTTATCTTAAAATCATTGCTAAATAGCGACCTCTTACATGAAATATTAAATAAACTTTTTTATAAGTAAAATCTACAGCAAAAAGGTTGAGTTTGGTAAGGTTGGCCTAATAATAGCTGAAATCGCAGGTTCGAATCCCACATTTGCAAAGTTTCTATTAACCATACAAGAGATGTTCATTCTTGCGTAAACAAAATATCTAAGCCGATTTAAATAACTTCACATGTGTGAATATCCATACCAATATTATAAATGTGAAAGTAACTTTGTCTGTGTGTCTGTCTGTTATCTTTTAACGCCTAATCCGCTAAACCGATTTAAATGAAATTCAGTTTAAATATAGTTTGAAACCTTGGGATTTCATAGGATATTTTTTATCTCGGAATCATTCCTTAAGAGGGTGAAAAGGGGAGTGGAAGTTTGTATGAGGAATCAATCATTTCTCGAGTAAGTGATATTCAAGTGATTTAAGTAAGTGAAGTCATTATGAGCTTAGACTTACTATGTATGTTTAAATAGCCCATCTATTCCATATTAATATTTAAAATATACCGAGAGACGAACCCGAGCAAAGCGAGGGTGAATTGCTAGTTTGTTATAAAGCTCTTATAACTCTATAAACAAACAAAATTAGAACATTCAACACTGAAATCCTAAGATATACATTAAAAGTTTCATCAAAATAGGTCACAGTGCCTAAGAACTTTATGTTTATGCAAAACCGGGTTTTACTTGCCGCTGTCATAGCGAGATAAGCCTCCATATGACTATGTAACTCGGTCGCGCATCTCGAACAGTAATGACTTTGGAACTTACAACTGGTATGACGTTTTAATTCTATTTTATGTGTCATATTATCAGAACTAAACTAATTTAATATATTTAAACGAGCAATTCTTGTATATTTATTTATATATTTATTTATACCGTCGATCTCGGAAACGGCTCTAACGATTTCGCTGAAATTTGATATGTGGGATGGAGGGGAATCGATCGATCGAGTTTTCATGCGGTTTTCTTTCGCATTATTCCACGTAGAATATGGTCGATAATTTCTTACACTCAGGCATAAATATCGTAGTCAAGCGACCAAGATGCAAGATTAACAATCACAGGTGTTCGAGTTCGAAACTCAGTCGATCGGATACAAAGCTTTTACTTTTGCTTCTTTTTTGTATTTATTTAAATTTTAAATGTTTTTTTATCTAAAAATAAGATGTAACAAAAAAGAACTCAGAGCTAAGCTTGTTCCCCAGCTACTACAATTTTATATAAGTAATAATAAAATTTAGAAGGCAAGGGCTGTGGTAGTCCAGTGGTAACGCAGTCGCTTGGGAAACCGAGTGAAGCAGGTTCAAATCCCGAGTCGAGCATCACTGATATTTTCATGTGCAAATCATTTCCAACATGATTACCACTCGTCTTCCGGTGAAGGAAAACATCGTGAGGAATTCTGCATGTCTGAGAGAACCTGGCAAGTTTTCGAAAGATATGTGAAGTCCGCCAACCTGCACTTGGCTAGCGAAGTGGACAATGGCCTGATCTCCTTCGCATTAAAGAGAGATCCATGCCCAGCAGTAGGACGTCAAAAGAAGACTAAATACATATGTATATACAAATAAAATTACATACTTAATATAGCCAAATAACTACGCTTTTGGCTAAATGTAATTTATGAGACTCGTCAAAACCAATCTAATCAAAGTTCAAAAAATTTACTAGAAGCCATGGAAGAGTTCCAGTATCTAAGTCCTGGCTCCATCATCAGATCAGCTCGTTAAAGTCAACTTACAGTTTTATCATCCTGATTTCACAAACTTACAAAGTTTTTACCTATATTGATATTTGACAGTTACTTCCAAGACGTTGATAAACGCTGGTTGCAAGAAAAAGTAGCTTATAGAGGTTTCTCACTTATAAAGAAATGTTAGATATTAAGTAAGCTATCTTATAAATAATGCGAACTGGACTATACGAGACTCAAAACGCAAAAGAGGCAGACCACCGAGAAGATGGTCTGACGACATAGAAAAGACAGCAGGCAAACTATGGCCAAGATTAGCGAGAGAAAGGAAGAACTGGCAAACTTTGGAGGAGGCTTTTACCGCATAAGCGGTCCTTACACACAATATTCCTACACTACAAAAAAAACACTAATATAACTAAATTACGTACGTACTAACACTACTACACTATACCAGATAAGGCACAAATACAAACATACACACTCATACACATACAATGAAACATAATATTTATTACATACAATACCAACCTTTATAAGTGTGCTTCTTTCAACTAAGTTTTATAAGTTACCTACCTTATGTATAAGTGTTTTTTTCTGTTTTATAATTTAAAAATTGTAAGGAAAATAAAGCTATTTTTATTTTTATTTTTTTATTTTATTTTTATCTTATAAAGTAACTAGCGACTCGCGAACGCTAACTAGCGAACGGTTACTATGAAATACAAATCTTTGAACTTCTCGGCTTTTCTGTACTATAATATGCATGTTTATAAATATAAACCTTCCTCTTGAATTACTCTATCTATTAAAAAAACCAGCATCAAAATTCGTTGCGTAGTTTTAAAGATCTAAGCATACATAGGGACAGACAGACAACGGGAAACGATTTTGTATATACTACGAGTATGTAGTGAAATATTTTGGGCTGTGGAATTGATGTATTGTATATGTAAGAAAAAAAACATAATGTTCATAATATTTCGTTTCAAATAGAAGAGATAACTAAAACCCTTATGTTCCTGATCATACTTAAAAGCTATGTGTAGTGATACTTTACAACAACAAATATTTCCGCGTAATTTTTAATAAATTACATGTAAAAAGAACTCAGATCAATCTAAAATTCAATTACAATTTCATTTGAAGAGCTTACCAGATACCAATTGATTTAAAATTGAGAGATTAAATCCTGCACTAGCATTTCCAATCGAAATGGTAAAGGTTCAACAAATAAATGAACGAGTAAATAAAGAAGTACTGTTTCAAAGTAGAATACAAAATTCCGACTTATTTTGTGAAACCTCAAACGCTAAAGGGTTCGACACAAGATACCCTTTTCAGTTCTCCCATCAAATAATTTATTCAAAATTCTAAATCGGCACTTTCACTTTAATGTATTGTATGGAAACATTGTGTTTCCTTTGTAAATCGAAGAAAATATTCGAAATAAATTTTTTTATTTATATAAATATAGCATCCCAGAATAAAAAAAATACTACTGTAATACCAACAAAAATAAAATATTTCAGATTGTTTAACTCTAGCAATACTAATTAGAATTATTTATTAAAAAATATATTTTGAAGTACATAATAAATACATATATACAGACATAGAGTTAATATATAGAGTACTAGCGGCTCACCTTCACTTTGCTCGGATTCGCCTGTAGAAAATCGCAAACATACCTATCCCACGGAAACCGTACATTTTTCCGAAATAAAAAGTAGCCTATGTATTATTCCAGATTATAATCTATCTCTGTGCCAAATTTAATTTAGATCCGTTCGGCCATTCTGGCGTGAAAGTGTAACAAACATCCATACTCACAAAGTTTCGCATTAATAATATTAGTATAGATTATAGAATGGCCTGATTCCCCTTGTTTTGATGGCTTATGCCCAGTAGACAGTTTAGCCCAATTGACGTTAAAAAGGGCTAAATACATACAAAGAAATAAGATTCAACAATACAACAACAATCTAACGATCTTTATCTTTGAGACGTGAAAACGCACATACCTTACCAGTTACCTATTGACATCTCATACCAAGTACACTCTACATCCAATATCCACGAGTTGTTATTGCTCTTATATTGCTAGCATTTGATGGCTTCAAGGGTAAGAGTTTGCGCTCTACTAACTTTATGTGTCATAAACTACAATCTGCCTTTTTCTTTTTTACGAAATGATACCTTAATTTAAGCAATTATGGTTCAGATTAGAATATGAAGTTTTTTTTTATTGCTTCCAAGAGGCAAACGTGAGTACAATTACAATAATATTGTAATTTTCTAAAATTATATTCAAATCGATAATAATTGTGTTTTTGTAGAGGGTAGAGTAGATTTCATAGAGCATTTTTCATAGAATTTCGATGGTATAGTAATATTTATTTGGCTCAATTTTAAATTTTTAATATTGAGACTGCTATCTAAGATCTGAAAACATAAAATAAATAAATATGTTGGGACATTAACACACAGCACCATTTAGTTCCATGGTAAGCTATGAGGCTTGTGTTATGGATACCAGATTTTTACATTACATATATATAACTTTAAATACATATGTACATATTATAAATATAAACACCCACGACTGGAGTACAAACATTCGTGCTCATCACACAAATGAATGCCCCCCAGCGGGACTCAAACCCGCGACCGTTGGCCCAATAAGTAGGGTCACTACAAACTGAGCCAAATGTGTCGTCAAGACATGCAACGCACATACAACGACAAAAGGAGATATGGACTGCAAAGTAAACCATTTTGACTTAAAAACTTACAATTCAAGTATGTTTACGTTCCTTAAACTATTAGGGATCTATTTGTAGGCTTAGGTAGTAGAACTGTTATTCATTAGGTATTTACCGAACAAGTTAATTCCATAGTACTACACTCAGGATCACATTTAACTATGGGAGCCCCGGGCTAATAAAGGATTGGGGGTTCGTATGTTGCAAAAAAATAAAGAAATCCTTTAGCTTTCTATTAATTATATATTAAAAATCATTTAGAATAGCTAGAAATGTTTTTGGGTTTTCTTATCTATTAATATCTTTATGCCCATTCTCTGGTCTCCCTTAAATCCATCTCTGACTAATAAAACTACGGACGATAAATACTTCTTACTTAAAATTTGCACTTATTTCACATATTTGACATAAATATACGATACAGATAGGTATAATCACTACATAGTATAAAACTAAGACACTTCCCGCTGTCTGTCTGTCCCTATGAATGCTTATATTCTCTATCTTTAAAACTACCAACGAATTTTGATGCGTTTTTTTAATAGAGTGATTAAAGAGGAAGTTTTATATGTATAATACATGCATATTATAGTATAGAAAAGCCGAGAAATTCAAAGATTTGTATTTTATACTAACCGTTAAAACGTACCTAGAGAAGAACCCGAGTGAAGCAAGGGTGAGTCGCTAGTGTTTTAATAAAACAAGAGGGTAAGGCTAACCCTAGTGATCATTAACTGTACAAATAATTTATTTTTATTATTACAGTTACTATACGACTAATAGTTTTTTATTAGTCCGGTTATTGATGATTAAAAAAATAATTTATAGGTATATTTTTCTTAACAATGAGTGTAAGAGAAAAAAACACAAAATATCTATATACATATTTATCTTGTTATCACTCTTTAGAAAATTGGACCGTACACAAAAAAAAATTTGAATTTTTTTTATTGATATAGTCATTATTATCGATACAGAGGTCAAATTTATAGTTTTTAGAATTTTTGTCTGTCTGTCCGTCTGGGAACGCTTTACAAAAAATCTACTGGACAGATTTTGATGAAATTTGGTATAATGATAGCTGGTTATCCGGGTCAACAACAGGATACTTTTTACTGCGAGAAAATATCTCATCTCATCATCATAAAAATATCGCTAGTTTCATTATAAATATCATCATATTATACAAATAAATAATCCAAATTAGAAAATAACATTCAAACAACAGATGTACCGAATCGCTTACTCCTAACCATTTTTGCGGTAAGGACAATTTTCATACAAACTATAGTAAGTATAAAAACTACAATAGCCATAACGTTTCTTATAAAACGTGAGGTCAGATGGTCACAATGGACTATATAAAAAGAGTATAAGTCCATGATATTAAAAGACTGAAGACACTGATTCATTTTTTATTAACTTCTACTTTATTACCTAGTTATATTTGATGCTTTAAATCGTTTTTAGTGTTCCGTATCTGAAGAGTGGCAACGAAACCCTATTACTAAGCCTCCGTTGTCCGTCCGTCTGTCAGAGGGCTGTGTCTCATGAACCATAATAAATAGAGAGTTGAAATATTCACAGAGTACGTATGTATTTCTATTGCCGCTATAACAATATATATAATGTATATGTATATATATATATATATATATATATATATATATATATATATATATATATATATATATATATAATGTGTGTAAACCGATTTTGATAATTCTTTTTTTGTTGGAAAGGTGATATTCCAAGGGTGGTACTATGATAAGGAAACCAGGATCTGAAGGGTGATGGGATCCCAGAGAAATCGAGGGGAACCTTCGAAAATTGTAGCGGCGAATAGTTCGTTTGTTAACTTTTTCATTAGGTATTTTAAAGCACTACTATTTA
Organism: Argynnis bischoffii washingtonia; assembly: GCA_033884665.1. Taxonomy (NCBI): domain Eukaryota; kingdom Metazoa; phylum Arthropoda; class Insecta; order Lepidoptera; family Nymphalidae; genus Argynnis; species Argynnis bischoffii. Next base: position 3,635,390 of record CM066616.1, on the reverse strand, counting down.
ATGAAGGTCTGGAGTTGATCTGATGACACAGTTCAGTAACTATTTCTTCTTTGTTGTCAACCGCTTTTTTTTATTAGCTTTTGACGAGCTTTTATTTTCAAATTTTCACTAATGATTATCGTCGAACTTCGAGCACTACGCAAATACTAGTCAATACATAGTGTAAAACAAAGTCGCTTCCCGCTGTCTGTCCTTATGTATGCTTAGATCGTAACGCTACGCAACGGATTTTAATGCGGTTTTATTAATAGATAGAGTGAGTCAAGACGAAGGTTTATAAATATAATACATTCGTATTATAGTGCAGAAAAGCCAAGAAATTGAAAGTTTTGTATTTCATACTAACCGTTAAAACGTACCTAGAGACAAACTAGAGCGAAGCGAGGGTGAGTCGCTAGTTATATATAAAGGAGTATAATTGGTTGTTATGTCCAGAATTTTAAGTAGTCGTCTACACTTGCGAAGTTAGCAGTGCTACCGCCATACCTCTTAGGAGTACTTAAGGCACGCTATCAGTTCTGTGTTTTACCTCTCTAGTCACAATTTGCAAGCACATACGTACGTGTGAGTTTATAATATCGACGCAGATGGCTAGGCTAAAAATTGACGATGGTGCCAAAAATTCTTTAAGAGGACTTTATATTAAGGAAGAGAATACTATTTAAGAGAAAACAAAGGAGTTATTTTAGTAATAGCAAAAGTAGTCTATAAAAATGTAAATATAAACAATTTGAACCTAAAAATGTCGAACGCTCCCAAATACTGGCTAATATGTTTTTCAAATTCCAATTTTGTGTAAAAATTGTAAAAGATGAAGATGGAAATTGGCCATTCATAAAAAATCTATTGGTGATTCACAAACGAAAAACATTCTCAATGGGCCGAAAATTCTTCAAAGAAATTCATTAATAAAGGTAAAAATTTTATTAGAGGAAATTGCTTCCACGAAATGACAATGATTAATGTTATTTTTTACAAAAATGTAAGTATTTCTATATTGATGCTAATTAGTTAACTAGCGACTCATCCTCGCTTTCGCTAGGTTGCTTTGCCATACAAACTTTCACCCTCATCTTCACCCTCTTAAGGGATGATTTCCGGGATAAAAATCCTATGCTATGTCCTTTTCAGGGTCTCAAACTATATTCTTACTAAATTTCAATTAAATGGGTTCGGAGTTTCGGAACCTATTCTATACAAACAAACAAAAAAACAAAATTTTCCTCTTCATAATATTAGAATAGATGCAAAGTATATTAATAACATTGTTACGTTCTATGTGTTCGGGGATCGGAAATTAAAGCACGTCTTTTGCACTACGGATGTTTTATTACTCTTAGTCAACTAAGTCTAATTCACTCTTGTTTACTAAAAGCAACAAAAAGGCACAGTATATACACAGTTCTGGTTAATTCAGTCACTGAACACTAATTTTCACCACTAGATACACTTTCACTAAGACCTCACTCCACTTTTCTTCACTATTTCACTTTCCCGTACTTCTTTTCAGTGTTCACTTAGCTTCGAAATTCAACTGATCTCTTGACACACTGCCGGCCTTTTTATATGCATAAACAAAGAACATTTTAGTATTCGAAAATTCGAAACCTTTTCAGTAATTATGAATGTTTTGTTCCTCTCTTACTCTTACACACGGCAATCTACGATTAACTGTCCTTGTCTATTAATTGTCATGTGTTGACAATTGTCTTAGGATGTATAAAGCATGCTTCAGACGAGTCTTTTTAATTATTATTTTTGGTATAATGACGTTACACACTCTCCACTACGCGACAATATATGTAATACAGAGCTAAAGTGTTTGATTGTTTGTTTGAACGCATTAATCTGTGGAACTTCAAGTCGGACTTAGAATTTTTTTTTTTTGTATTTTATAGCCCAATTGATTATATAATTATAATAAGGCTATCTTACATTACCAGGCCAGTGGTAGCCCAATGGTAACTCGCTCGCTTCGGTATCCGAGTGAAGCGGGTTCAAATCCCGGGTCTTACACCTCTGATATTTTCATGTGCGAATCATTTCTATCATGATTACCACTTGCCTTACGGTGAAGGAAAACATCGTGAGGAAACCTGCATGTCTGAGAGAACCTAGCAAGTTTTCGAAAGACATGTGAAGTCCGCCAACCCGCACTTGGCCAGCGCGGTGGACTATGGCCTGATCCCCCTCGTATTGAAGGGAGGCCCGTGCCCAGCAGTGGGACGTTAAAAAATGCTGGATACATATCTTACATTACGCTTTGAATTTTAGAGTCAAAATCGTTATACATAAATAAACTAGGTGAGTGGAGATGTGGGAAAAGCTTGTATTTAATGCGGGAAAAGATAGTATTCCCTCGAATGGAGGGAAAAGAAGAGTCTACGAAGGTAGAAGATGTCGTAGACTAAGTCCAGAAGAAGTCCAGCTTCAAATTGAGGGTTGAACGGCTGGTACCTCGTTACAAAATGAGTTTCAATTCGTTTTTGGTGAGAATGCCTACTCATCATCTGCCAACCTTCTTGAAGGAGGACTTCTAGCCGCAGGGCGTCGTATTTAGGAAGTTCCGAGGTCGTTTGCTCGCTGACACAGCACACACGTCTACGTCGACACTATGTGTTAAATAGTTTATATATATATATATATATGTGTGTGTGTGTACTATATATGTTAGTTTTTAAGTTATAGGCCTCTGTTTATATATCTAAGATCGTTTTGTAAATATTACCTGAAATAAATGGCCAAATAAATAAATATATATAAGTAAAAGAAAACATCTGTAGTTTTAGATATTTATTTACTATTGCATACCATCTGTTCTAGTCGCGTGGTATATCGACAAATAGTAGCCTTTGTATTTGAATCTAACTACTAATCAGTTTTGATGACACGTTTGGCTCACGTTTGTATTGACACTAAATGCTGTGCCAGCGGTCGGGGGTTCAAGTCCCGCTAGGGGCATTCATTTGTGTGATAGCACGAATGTTTGTACTAAAGTCATGGGTGTTTATATTTATAATATGTATGTATTTAAAGTTAAATATATGTAATGTATCAACTATCTGTTATCCATAACACAAGCCTCATAGCTTACCATGGAAGTAGATAGTGCTGTGTGTTAATATCCAAACATATTTATTTATTAGTAAGTTCTTACTAAGTACTTGTATTTAGTAGTAACTAAGTTAACATTAAATAAAGCAAACACCGTATATTTCGTTTTAGAAAGTAAGATAACGTCTGGCGTACTGCCAACACCAAAAGCACTAAGGTGGAATCAAACTTCAATTCTCACTTTTGCAAGACTAATAATATTTATATTGACTGTACTTTCTCTTGATGGAGTTATGAGAAACAAACAAAACTAGACTCTATTGCTGTACCATAAAGTATATGTTTATATAACAAGTAATGATGGATAGCAGATGATTTTGGTTTATGCGACATAAAGTTAAGGAAACAATAACTTTCAGGATCTCAACATTTTGCTTTCTAAGCGTCTATAACTTATAAGCTCAAAGAATAATTTAGATGGAGCGCACAGAAGACGGTGATTAAAGCTTGAAATAGTATTATAATTTGCTCCTTTATAATACTATTGATGCCGCTATATCCGCAGTATATGCAATAACTAGCAAAAGCTGTAACTTTGTACTCACTTATTTTTAAAACGAGTAATTATGAGTTACTAGCGGCTCATCCTCGCTTCGCTCAGGTTCGTATCTAGCCAAACAAAAACAAATCTTTCCCACGAGAACCGTAATTTTTCCGGAATAAAAAGTAGCCTATGTGTTATTCCAGACTATAATCTATCTTTGCCAAGTTTCATCCAGATCCGTTCAGCCGTTCTGGCGTGATTTAGTAACAAACATCCATACATCCATATTCTCCAACTTTCACATTTATAATATTATTAAAGATTTGATTTTTACTTACCAACATACTCTCTGTATTAATTTTCAAAATTAGATGATTTTCATAAGATATAAACGCACTTTATATATATATATATATATATATATATATATATATATATATATATATATATATATATATATATATATATATATATATATATATATATATATATATATATATATATAATATTTTTATAAAATATAAAACAAAGTCTCTGTCTGGGTCTGTTTCTCCACTTTAAACCACGCGAAGGATTTTGATACGGTTTTCACTAATAGAAAGAGCGATAAATGATTAAGTTTTGTTTATATAATTGGTAAATATTTTATATAAAATGGCTGAGCCTAGACCATGTTTTGCAAAAGCAACTGTTTTTGTACGATTACATGGCTAACGCTGGCTAAACCTTTGGAGATCCATGAAAACAAAGTACTAGAAAATTACAGGTCTAACAGGTCTAACGAAGGCCTACAGAAAATCCGCAATAGCATATGTATATCTAAGGAACGCTCACAATAATTATTTTTATTTTTATCTATATTAAACGTAACTAGGGTCGCAGCCAAGCGAAACCAGGGTAAGTCGCTAATCTATACGTATAATAAAATTGTAACTAAGCCGAATCTGTACAATATTTTTTTTTTAAATATTATTGAAATAGACATTATTATTGATACAGGGACCGAATCTTTAGTTTTAGAATTTTTGTCAGTCTGTCTGTTACCGCATCACGGAAAATCCAATGGAGGGATTTTGATGAAATTTGGTATGATGATATAAGATATTTTTTACTGCGGGAAAATATCTCATCTCTGAGAAATCAATACTATACTGACCCTAAAAAAGTTTTTTTTGTCTTTGTCATTTGTATGACAATGTGCGATAGAGAAGGCGCTATACTAACTCGTCTCCGTGAATAGACTATAAATGTTAAAACGTAAGTAGAAACGAATCCGAGCGGAGCGAGGGTGAGTCGCTAATTTATCAAAAAATAAAAATTTTATAGACAATTAGTTTACACACGCAAATTTCGTTCAAATGTCGAAGTTAATTTGGGCCGAATCGATTACCTGTCAAAGTTTGCAGGCTTCGCTAAGTCTAGAGTCAGCTGAATGTTAAGACTGCTAGGTAGATTCACTTTATACTTCGATCGTTACATGGTTGTATCGTGAGTGATTGTTCGGGTCACTTATTTTAGTTTAGGCGGACGTTTCTCTGTGGAAAATAAACTATAGTGTATAGGCTTTATTTACAAAAAAGGAAATTACAAATATACTTAATAATATCTATAAAATAAATGAACATTTAATTATAATATAGTGTCAAGAATACTAGCCCTGCCCGCCGCTGAATAGTAATCCCGATTCTTTGAGCGAAAAAACAAGCCAGCTCTTTTGTCAACAGTTGTAGAGACGATAAGATGAAGTATTATGTCTTTAAAGAAGCTCTTGGACTCCCTGGGCCAGGGGTTTCTATAGCAAATGATATAAAAATATAACTTTGGCTAAGGGTTGCGTATTTACGCAACTGGAGTAGTTCTTATAATTAATAGTAGCCTATAGTAATTGTTATTTAAGTTATCTTTTAAAGTGGTAGCCCAATGGTAACTCGCTCGCTTGGGTAACCGAGTGAAGCGGTTTCAAATCCCGGGTCTCGCACCTCTGTCTGTTTTGGAAAATCTTATTGAAATAGATATTATTATCGATACAGAGGACAAATCCATAGATTTTAGAATTTTTGTCTGCCTGTCTGTCTGCGACCGCATCGCGAAAAAACCATTAGAGGGATTTTGATGAAATTTGGTATGATGCTTGATAGCTGTCCGGTTATCCGGGTCAACATATAAGATACTTTTTACTGCGGGAAAATGTATCATCTCTGAGAAATTTATACTAACCGTTAAAACGTATCTAAGGACGAACCCGAGCGGGGCAAAGATAAATCGCTAGTTGCATATTAATGTATATGTGTGTCTGTTATGTATGTGTGTGTGCGTGTGTGTGTATTGTTCTTAATTCTTTTACCTATGACCTGGCACGAACATAGGCTACTGTTAGGCACGTAGGCATTAGGCATGTGATACTCAGGTTAGGCACCTATGCACTAACATGCGTATATGTTAGGTGCACGCACCCGAGCGAAAGGAGTGTAAGTTTTTAGTTTATATGAATATTATAAAAAGTCAGTTTGTTTGTTGCTTTGTTGTTTGTTTCCTTCTTTGTTTATTTGTTTGTTTGTTAGAACGTGCTAATCTCAGGAACTAGCAATCCGATTTAAACGTTTTTTTGCATTCGATAGCTAGTAGTAGTAGATATTGAGGAAGGCTGTAGACTTTATATTGTACAATACATAGTCTATCTATTCCATACTAACCGTTAAAACGCAGCAAGAGACGAACCCGAGCGAAGCGAGGGTGAGTCGCTTGTATTCTATAAAATTAAAATGTACGTGAACAGAAACGTACATAATAATTATTTTTTAACAAAGTAGCATTATAATAAATGCACCGAACACTTCAATTTATTGAAATATTTTTCCAGTTTTTGAGACTTTTCATTAACGGTTCAATTGAAATTCCTATAAGTTCACAATAATATTATTGATATTATAAATATACTAAATAAAATCTTATAGGTATTGAATGGTAAAACATTTAACCAAATTCGAATATAACAGTCGTATTACTTTTAAAAGTTGAAATTAAAATACCAAGAGAAATTTTGTTTGTTATGGTTGTTAATTGTTCAGAAACCTATGAGCTATTGTAAAGCACCTAAGGACGTATCTGAGCGGAGCCGGGATAAATTTGCTGTTTCTATCCTTCAACTTTTTGCAATAAAGCAAAAAAAAATATAGGCAAGTGAATAAAAAAAGAATAATATCTTCAAAATAAAACATTAGAATAGTATAGATTAGAATATTAGAGTATTCAACAAGTCATTAAAACCATTAAAACAGAACGTGTGGCGTATTGTTTGGTAAATTTTATAAATAAACGTATTTAATTCTAATTCGATTTTACCGTAAAATGAATTAATTTAATTGTGGTTATATTACAAATCTAAGGAGATTTCTTGAAGATAAATTACTTCAAAGAAACTTAGCTATTGTGACTTACAACCATTCAAACTAAAGGAAGGAACATTTTCTACTAGTTATCAAACTCCGGCATACCTAACTTAATTTGGCATAATTCTACGAAGTTTATTAATAAATAGTGACTTACCCTCGCCTCGCTTGAGGTTCGTCCCTAGACAAAAACAAATCTATCCCACGGGAGCCTCACATTTTTCCGGATCACATTCACAATAAAAAATAACCTATGTACTGAAATACCAGACTATAATCTATCTCTGTGTCAAATTTCATCCAGATCCGTTCAGTCGTTTTGACGTGAAAGAGTAACAAAGATCCATACATACTCACAAACATGCATATTATTCGTCAAATATTTGTTAGTCGACTATTGTCGATTTGTTATAAATATCTGCCACTCAAATCAAATCAAAATATACGTTATTCAAATAGATTTTTAAAAGCATTTTTAAAATATTATATGATCTGTGGTATTAGTATGGATATTTTTGATGCTGTTTAAACAAATTTTTAACTTTATTTTAAGTAACTTTGTATTTTACCTCTTAATACATATAATTAATATAACTCATCCTGCAACGTTCTAATATCGCGACGATTGGGTCTTTTGGATCGATTGGTTAATTATTTACCTACTAAACCTAGAAAACTTTTAATAGATTAAATATTAACCTAGTAAACCTTTAATAGATTAAATAACTGTGTAATTCCTGAGGAAAACTAAATAGCAAATATTCACCGTGTTTTCCATTCCCGAGCAAAGTAAGGGCGGATAACTAGTTATCTAGCAGTAGATTTATGGGAATATTTGACATTTTAAATAAAACTATCTTTTCGGATTTTTTTCGCACAAAATACCACAAAATATTAAAATAAGGGTAGGCTATATGTAACAACTGTATATAATGCCTTTGAGACATCTAACATCTTAGTCTCTCCCGTGACCATGATTGCTGTAAAGCATTCGAAACGTCGGGAACCAAAAATCAAAATAAATTCGCAAAAAAATCCAAAAATATAGTTTTATTTAAAATAGATAATGCAAAAGCTCAGTAACAGTATTAAAATAATCGACTAATCAAACTAGGTCATAATTTCAATATTTAGTAGTAAACGTTGAAAAGAATTTCTATGAAAGCCAAAGCTCTTTCAATCAATTCCTAATGAATTCAAAGCTTGTAGATATAATATATTGGTCTGAGAGATTTTTGGTTTATTAAATTTTAGTCTGAAAGTAAAATATTTTTATCCATATTTTAAATTTTTCTTCAAACCAAATGTGTTGGATTTAATGCGTCTAGATATTTTTGGATATTTCGATAAAATTAATATATTCATTTGCTTAATGCATGGATAAGTATATGCTCTACTGAAGCTGAATAGGTGAGTTGAATTCTTTGATATAATACAATATTTTGTAGTTATACTAAAGGAATATACAAAAAAAAACTTATACAAGCACATATATCTGTCTGTCTGTACTAGTGATATATATTTATACATAGGCAAAGAAAAGTACGTAAGTACTTAAAAAAAATTGAGATCATCCTCTATTTTACCTTACGTACGATACGTTTAGGCATAAACATTGTGGTTAAGCGGCCAAGACTAAAGATTGACAATCACAGGTGTCCGTCCGGGTTCGAATCCCGATCGGCTATAATGTTTTACTTTTGTTTTTTTTTTGTATGTATTCAAGTTTTTAGTTTTTCTTTTAAAAAATAAAATAGTATTTATGGCCAAAAACTCCGAGCTAAGCTCGGTCGCCCAGGTACTATTAATCAAACAAAATTTACCAGTATGGTATTTTAGATTAAGCAGATAGTAGATAATAAGGATTAAGTTAATTTATGGGTGTTTATAAATTACGAATGGTCTTACTCATTGACTTTCAACTACTTAAGAAACTAAATTTGAATATGCAGATAAATCGCATTATTCAAATTCAAATTCAAATTCAAAATATTTTATTCAGCATTAAATTATTACAATTTTTTACTGAACGTCATGAGTCTACTACCAGTTCGGAAAAATGAAACCTCAGACCTGAGAAGAACTGGCGAAAGAAACTCAGCGGGACTAATATTTTTTTTAATAAATTGTAATTTACAATATTTTTATAAAGTTGAAGTAGCCTGGAGGCGATCACTTCATTCCCAAGGCGTGCTATCTTCTATGAAATTATTTATTGTATAATAGCCTTTAGCACACAAACGTTCTTTAACAATTTTTTTGAATTTAATGATAGAAGCTTTTTGAACATTTTCTGGGATCCTGTTGTACAAGCGTATACATTGTCCATAAAAAGAATTACTGACTCTCTTTAAACGAGTTACAGGCATTACAAGTTTGTGTTTGCTCCTAGTATTAAAGTTATGCATGTCACAATTCTTGGGAAATTCGTGTATATTTTTACGAACATACATAACACATTCGTACACGTACTGAGAAGCAACAGTCAATATTTTTATTTCTTTAAACTTATCTCTTAATGACGCTCTAGGACCTAAACTATAAATTGCACGAATAGCTCTTTTCTGCAGTACAAAAATCGTATTAACAGTTGCTGCATTTCCCCAGAGTAAGATACCATACGACATAATACTATGAAAATAGCTAAAATATACTATGCGGGCTGTATCTACATTAGTAAGAAGTCTAATTTTTTTTACCGCGAACGCTGAAGAGCTGAGTCTACTCGCTAGTCCCTCAATATGGGGGCCCCACTGCAATTTGGAATCTATGATAATACCCAGGAATTTAGTGGACTCTACCGGTTTTAACATTTCCCCATTTAATATTACACCATTATCAACAAGTTTAACATTGGGTGTTGTGAATTTTATTAATTTTGTCTTTTTATTATTTAATAATAAATTATTTGAATCAAACCAATAGACAACCTTTGAGAGAGCATCGTTTACATCGTCGTACATAAGCAAATTTCGCTTCACTTTAAAAATAAGTGAAGTGTCATCAGCGAACAATACTATCTCATGTTTGTCCTGTACAAAAGATGGCAAATCATTAATATAAATTAGAAAAAGAAAGGGGCCGAGAATAGACCCTTGCGGAACCCCCATATCTAACGGAGCTCCAGGAGATCTCTTACCATTAACATCAACCCTCTGTATTCTATTATTTAAATACGAATTCAAAAGGTCGAGTGCCTTATTTCTAATACCATAATGATGCAGTTTCCTGATCAGCGTCTCATGATGCACACAATCAAAGGCCTTAGATAAGTCACAGAATATCCCAAGTGCATCTTGTGACCTTTCCCAAGCCTCAAAAATATTTCTTACTAACTCAACACTAGCATCTGCCGTGGAGCGGCCTTTCGTAAATCCAAACTGTTTCTTATGAAGTAGATTGTGTGCATTGAAATGCGTTAACATTTGCGCGAGTATGATTTTCTCAAAAATTTTACTAAACGTTGGCAGTACCGAAATTGGTCTAAAATTATTAGGGTCTAAGGTACTACCTGATTTAAAAATAGGAATAATTTTACTGTGTTTCATTAGATCAGGAAACGCACCATGCTCTATACTGCTATTAAATACAGTAGCTAAATGAGGTGCAACAACATCAATTACCGAGCTAATAACTTTTACAGATATACCCCATAGGTCAGCGGTTTTCTTGAGATCCAAACTTTTGAAGGCTGCAATGATATCTTTGGGGTATACAGGTTTAAATTTAAATACTAAATTACATTCTTTAACATGTTTCTTAAGTAAAGATTCGGCAATAGCGGGAGATGAATTGAGTGATTGCGTTGTTGAAATTGGAATGTCAGTGAAAAATTTTTCAAACTCAGATGCAACTTCTTGGTTTGAAGTAATAAAATTATTGTTTATATTCAACTTAAAATGAAGCTGCGATCTGTGACTCTCCCACTTTCACAAGCAATTATGTTCCATGTCACTTTTACTTTATTATGTGCATTTTTTATTTTGTCTTTAATATACAAAGATTTTGCCATGGAACATACTCTCCTAAACATTTTTGAGTAGGCACTTACAAAAGAGGCAAACGATGTACTATGATTATAAGCTTTTTCATCATACAATTCATATAGTCTTTGCCTGCTCTTGTAGATGCCAGGAGTTGCCCATTCACTAAATGACAAGAGACCCCCTGAATTGACTGTTTTAGAAGTAAATATTGTAGAAAATTCTGTTTTTATTAATTTAAACAAAGAATTATATAAGAAGTTGGGGTCATTATTGTAAGATAAATAAGGAAGTTTTGCTACAATATTACCTCTGAACTTCTCCATACGTGTAGTATTTATGGGGACAAAAGTCTTTTTTAACATATTTTTATTGTCATTTAAAGTATAAGAAAATGAAGCTAACTGACCACAATGGTCTGAACTCAACTTGTTTATAATAGATTTAGAGAATGGTTTATAATTTGTAAATATATTATCAATACATGTAGCACTGGTAGCAGTGATTCTAGTTGGTTCAAGAAATAAATTATTTAGGTTATATGATAGAAGCATGGATTTGAATCTGAGACTTAAAGTGGAATTTTCTAATAAGTTTATACTAAAATCACCACAAACAACAATAAATTTATTAGAACTATTTAATTTTAACAAAGTTTCTTCTAATACTTTCTCAAAGTACTCATTAATAGCAATCTATTATTTAAATGAAAATAGTTTTTTTAAAAATAACATGCACTTAAAAAAAAAAATATACCAATTTCAAAATCCCTATAAAAGTATACCATGTACGAGTACCATCCTTTACGGTGTATTTTTTTTTTTGAGATTAAAGAGACTATTTTTTTATGATGGGATGTATTCGCACATACCACCTGCATACATACATACAGGTGATTATGTGGAACTCACCGATCAGCAAAGCCAGGACTACCCACTTAAACCCAACAGAACCTCCCTCGTCTTAATGGGGCGCCGAAGGAACGCTTACGCACTCAATCATAATGCATTGACAGCTGGCCCGATGAGGTAGACAGCAAAATTTAAAAAGACCAACCTCGTAAGTATTCCTATTTATAAAAAAAAAATCAAGAATCGAACATAAAACGAACATATACCCTAAAAGTTATACATCTATATTGTACCAATTTTTCATGTCTGTCAAAAAAGCTACGTATTATTCTCATACAGTTCTTATTTGTTGTTCTCGTAGCTTTTTTTATCACTAAAATATTTCATGAAGCAAATTCGTAAGTTAAATTATGTACAAGTACACGAGAAAAGTGACAATATAATCAGTCACAAGTAACGTCACGAAGTTTGACACATGTTTTTCTTTTGGCTTATTGGTTAGAGTTCGTAGATATACGTTTAAATAATATAGTAATAATACTAAATATAGTATAGTAATACTAGCGACTCACTCACGCTCCTCTCGGGTTCATCCCTTCTTACTTTCAACCATTTAGTATAGATTTATCAGAGATGAGATATTTTAAAAATAAGACATACCAAAAAATATTTAATATACAGATTCGATTCAGTTAGATTTTTGTTATAAGTATAAATTTTGTTACTATACATAATGTTATTGTGGAATGTAAAAAGAGCTGGCAAGTAAATAAATGTTATTATGAATTATTAAAAAAATATGTTTTTGAAATCATCTTTTTTGCCATTTTAACTATTAGTCCAGTCAGTTGTTGTTTCAAAGTTTTCCAGGAGTTTTGAAAAATTGACAGGCTCTTTCCGAATTTCTACTTTGCCACCTCGCAGTTTTGCCGCTCACGCTGCCATATTGCAAACATAGCGCTTAAAAACTGTTTTTTGACAATATCTCCTTCCCAACTTATTTAACAATGAAAATAGTTATATAATAAAAAAAACAGATTTGTACACCACCGTGTTAGGTAGAGTAAGTGACGCTTTTTTTATCATAGTATCCCTACAGCTGTAGTTTTCCTGACGCTGTCTGTACATAACGTTGTAATTCCAAAAGACACTTAAAACCCAGTTGAGCGGAAAAAGGTAATTTACTAGTATAAATATAATAAACATAGTTGAATTTCTTCTATTACTAGTTACATATTTAGTTTCAGTTCTTTGTATCTGGTTTGAGCTTTTAACTTCCGTTTTATGACGATTTCCAAGACTGTGTTACTTTTTAGTTTTAAAGTAAGTTTAAAATTTGCTATTACCTTTGTGCGTTTTAGTTCTACACATCTTCAAAATCATAAGGTAAAAATAATGACTGCAGTTATGAGGTATCCACCGTGACGTAAATAATATTAAATACTAGCGGCTCACCCTGGGTTCGCCTCTAGAAAAACAGAAACAAATCTTTCCCACAGGAACAAAATACACACGGGTTAAAAAGTAGCTTATATGCCATTCCAGACTATAATCTATCTCTGTGCCAAATTTTATCTAGAATCATTTAGCCGTTCTAGCGTGATTGAGTAAGAAACATCCAAACATCCATTTAAACATTTATAATATTAGTAAGAAGACTAGTGTTCACCAAGTGGTCGAAATTCGACCATAATTATTTTATTTTACTGATAATACTAAAGCTCCTCAATAATAGCTATTAAAAAAAACAATCGGTTGACAAACAGAGGAGAAAAAGGTAAACTGTTATAACTTTACCTATTTTTAATAGATTACAAAGTCATTTAGATAAATAAATAAATATATTGGGACATTAACACATAGTACCATCTAATTCCAGGGTAAGCTTCGAAGTTTGTGTTATGGATACCAGGTAGTTTATACACTACACATGTATTCAGCCCTTTTTAACGTCCCACTGCTGGGCACGGGTCTCCCTTCAGTAGAGGGGAATCAGGCCATAGTCCACCACGCTGGCCAAGTGCGGATTGGCAGACTTCACATGTCTTTCGAAAACTTGCTAGATTCTCTCAGACATGCAGGTTTCCTCACGATGTTTTCCTTCACACTACACATATATAACTTTAAATACATACATATAAATATAAACACCCATGACTGGAGTACAAAGATTCGTGCTCATCACACAAATGAATGCCCAGCGGGACTCGAACCCGCGACCGCTGCCACAGCGAGTAGGATCACTACAAACTGAGCCAAACGTTTACATATTATATTTGTCATGTAGGTATTTAATACCTAATGAGAAATCAATTGATATTACTGTTTGCACTACTCAACCTTTTCATGGTTCCGTACCCGAAGGGTGCCAACGGAACCCTATTACTAGGCTGCGTCCGTCCGACCGTCCGACCGTCCATTCGTCAGAGGGCTGTATCGAATGTCGTTCATGAGACATGAACCGTATTAGGTAGAGAGTTGAAATTTTCACAGAGTATGTATTTCTATTGCCGCTATAATAACAAATAAAAAAAAACTAATATACCAAATTTCAGAAAGGCTGCCATGCAAATAAAAAAAACTTGGTTATGGTACGGAACCCTTCCTGTGCGAGTGCGACTTGTACTTGACCGATTTTCACTACATATATTTGAAAGGACTATATACACAACTATATATGTATATATTTCGTTACTTTCATTGGACGCACGTTGTTAAAAATTCTTTTAAGCGTTAAGGTATTCTTTCACATTTTGTTAGAAATGTGATCATTACTATGATTGTTTTAGAGATTGTCAGAAACCATAGATAAGCCTAATTCGTTAAGGAAATCAAGCAATTTGGGTTTTGTAAATCTCTTGATAAATAATAGTGGCATTTATAACCGTAATAATGAGCTTAGAACTTACAAAATTATCATAGTAAAAGTTTTTGCTATCGTCCGAAATGTTGACGTATTGCTCAATTTATCAGCGACGAGAGCCGGCTTTTTCCTTTATTATAATGAAGTTATTTTAACTTTACTGGTTTTTCTTTAAAATATTTAAATACACCACGAAATATTAGAGATTTTACATTAAAATACAGAACTTTATATTGACAAGCTTAAGCTCAAAATAATACTATGATACAAAATAAATATGTCAACCATCAGCCCGATGATGGGGATGGTAGCACATGCTATGTTAGTAATATTTATTAATTATTAAAAAGGTAGTGATATACGTATGTATATAATTTCATAAAAACAAAAGTAAAACAAAAGGTCCCTAGGGAATCCACCCGAGTGGAGTAAGGCACTAGTATAATATTAAATTATTAAAAGAATTAAAAGAACGAAAAGACAGAAGGTTGTTGTGAAGGTTGGTGAAGATGCTTGGCCATTAGCAAATATCGAGTAAGAATAAAGTTTTTTGGCACGGTCCTTAGGATAGGGATATAGGAGTCCTTAGGATTTTTTAAAGGTATTATTGTTGTGGAATACGAAAGTGCTTTAGTATATTTACTACCTTTTAGATATTCAACGAGTAAAATATTTACGATACTTTTGCACAGAAATAATTTACATGTATCGATGTATTGTATTGTATTCAGCCCTTTTTAACGTCTCACTGCTGGGCATGGGTCTCCCTTCAAGACGAGGGGGATCAGGCCATAGTCCACCACGCTGGCCAAGTGCGGATTGGCGGACTTCACATGTCTTTCGAAAACTTGCTAGGTTCTCTCAGACATGCAGGTTTCCTCACGATGTTTTCCTTCACCGTAAGGCAAGTGGTAATCAAGTTATAAAATGATTCGCACATGAAAATATCAGAGGTGCGAGATCCGGGATTTGAACCCGCTTCACTTGGTTTCCCAAGCGAGCGCGTTACCACTGAGCTACCACTGCCTGTATACTGTACATGTATCGAATTTAATGAAAAAGCAAACTTGTACGAGCCACCAGACTCCCTCATATAACGAAGGTAATAAAAATAATCTTTTAGAAGAAGTAGAATTTTAAGAACTTTGTATCGAACTTCATTATATTTGATGTTAGAAAGAATTGATGTTCCAAGCTTCTGGTTAATGCTAACTGAATAACCCAACGATCTTTGTCCTAATCAAATTGTATTTTTTTTTAATTTCTGAATTTCCCTGGCAATTTTCCCAACAATTTCCCTCCGAAAAATCTTATTTAAACCAAATTTATGGTTTAAATAAGATTTAAATAAATCTTTTTTATTCATATAGATGAAAACGCAACTTATGACATGGCTTATCTATATTAATATTATAAAAAGGCAGAGTTTGTTTTTTGTTTGTTTGTTTGTTCGTACGTTCGTTTGTTTGTTTGTTTCAACGCGCTTATCTCAGGAACTACTAATCCTATACATTCCTATAATTCTATACATTATTTTTGTACCTTGAACGCGGGCGAAGACGCGGGTTCTGCTAGTTTATTTATATAACCAAGTCTTTAATAAGTAAGGCTAACAAAGACTTTCAAAGTACAAAAATGTCTTTATGATGATGAAAATCCAACAAGGTCTGGAATAGAAATAACATTTCCATTTGCAAAACTAAAATATATACGCGAGTTAGTATTTAGATTTCCTTTCAAGAACATAAATGTTCTTCATATACCCTTGTTTTTAATAGACAATTGTTCTAAACCTTTCTCATTTAGAAATTAAAGAAATATATTATATATTTTACTAATGTGTTTACATAAATATAACATATATGACAGTTGAACAAATAATGAGTAGGTATGTATTACTTTATTGGATACATTTTATTTGATCTTCTGTTTGTGATTTTAACTTTGAAGAAGTGGAAATTATTTTAAAACATATAACTTGTAAATATATTTTGCAATGGCCGCTTAAAAACCTGTATTTTGATACGCCACAAAAACAAAAAAAAAATTTTCAAGACACTTCAGACCCGCCATTATGAATTCAATGATATCTATGTACTCTATGGTACCCGCGTTATCATGTCAAATCTAACGAGGTTGAATCATCAAATTCGACTTACGCGTTTGGTCTCTAAAGTGCCACAAAGATACAAACAATATTGACTGATAAATACATTACCAGTAAAGTCGCAGTCGGGTAAAAAGAAAAACGTCCAAAGATTTTAGTTTACGCCGCTGGCACACCAAGTAAGGTCACTACAAGTAAGCCAAACGTGTCGTCCAAAAAAAAGTGCCTTATATCTTCCTTATTTAGCAATTCACTTTACCTACACACTTACATCAAATATTTATATTTTTAAGCGTATAACATCCATTTATAAAACATACACCTTGTAACAATATATCCAACAAACGCTTAAGTGCCTTAGAAGACGTTTAAAGCACTGGAGTACAGTATTAAAGCATGTACATTGTACACTGTAAAGTATTTCTGACTTACATTACTCATAAAAAGCAAGATCTTGTATGACTAAGAAGGAAAGGTATGATTAAGAAATGTATTTTTTTTTAATTCAAACTTTAAGTAAAATTGTAATAAGATTAGAGAAGAGAGCATTTAATTATTTTTTTTTTGTGTTCACATATTTATATAGTGGGTAATTCTATTTTTATTTGTAAAGAACCTGCTGGGTGAAACCACAGAACATAACATATTGCGTAATGCAATAGTAGAAGGTCTACTTTGAAAGTGAACTCACGTAATGTCCTCCCGATCGATTTTGGACGGCCGGATCGGGCGACCAATCTCATTGAGACTAGTCGCGTATCATATGCGGATGATACGCGGTTGATACGCAGTTGATACGCGGTTGATACGGTCACTATAACCGTTATGTACGGGCATGATACGCTGTTAATACGATCTAGTGTGCTTAGTAGTCAAAATCAAAAAATCAAAATCAAAATATACTTTATTCAAATAGACTTTTACAAGCACTTTTGAATCGTCAATTTTACATTTTAAATTTAAATTAAATGTCAGTGTAGTCAGTCCGTGAGGAAGCTACCACCGGCTCGGAAGGCAGTTCTGCTGAGAAGAGCCGGCGAGAAACTCAACAGTTGCTCTTTTAAAATAAAAACTGTGTACAATATTGTAATACAATAATTATTATATATTTATCCTACGTGAGATCCAACCAGATATTAGTTCCACACATTGATATCTCCGAAGTATTCCGTGATTGTATAATAAGCTTTATTCACTAATACATTTTTAATTTTAGATTTAAATTGTTCAAATGGCAAGCTCAAAATCGATTGTGGAACTCTATTATACATGCGTACACCTTGCCCCATAAACGATCTATTTACTTTTTGAAGGCGAAAGCTACGCGATACCAGTTTTTCCTTATTTCTAGTGTTTATTTTGTGTATGTCACTGCGTTTTAAATAACAATGAATGTTTTGTCGGACAAACATAATATTACAATATATATATTGCGATGCAACTGTAAGTATACCAATTTCCTTAAACAAATCTCGTAGGGTATCCCGAGCTCCGATGTTATAAATTGCCCGAATAGCCCTTTTTTGGAGAATAAATATAGATTTTATATCGGCTGCATTACCCCACAACAAAATTCCGTAAGACAAGATGCTGTGAAAGTAGCTAAAATAAACAAGTCTAGCAGTATTAACATCTGTTAGCTGCCTGACTTTCCTAACCGCGAACACAGCGGAGCTTAGTCATCTCGCGAGAGATGAAAGATGGGGGCTCCACTGAAGACCCGAGTCCAATGTTATACCTAAGAATACCGTGGAATCTACAGTATCAAGAATCTCATTATTTAAAAACAAACTGAAATTCTGTCTCCTTACATTAGGTAGGGTAAAATGTATACATTTAGTTTTCTTGGTGTTTAATGCTAAGTTGTTAATATTAAACCACTTAAGTATGTGAGATAATGCACTGTTTACTTTGTCATAATTAGTTATATTTCTATCCACTTTAAAAATTAAGGAGGTATCATCCGCAAACAGTACAATATCACACAATTCATTAGCATAGAAAGGAAGATCGTTTATATAAACTAGAAACAAAATGGACCCAAAATAGATCCCTGCGGAACACCCATTCTCAGAGGGGATCCGGAAGAATTAACGTTATTTACAGCGACTTTCTGAATCCTACCACTAAGATATGAAGCAATGAGATCAAGAGCAATGCCACGAATACCATAATGACTTAGTTTAAGCAGGAGGGTTTCATGTTCTACGCAATCAAAGGCTTTAGATAAATCACAAAAAACACCAATTGCATTTTGTGATTTTTCCCAAGCGTTATAAATGTGTTTAAGAAGAGCAACTCCCGCATCGGCTGTAGACCTACCTTTGGTAAAACCATACTGTTCACTATGGAAGATGCTATTAATTAAAATAATAAATAATAAAGTCCGTGTTATGCTCGTTTCCGTGTCTGATACGTTCATAGCACGATCATGGTATGAGACGGTGTAGTGGGCAGACACCCTTATAGTGCACAATTGTACGCGCAAACACAAGTGCACTCTCTATTTCTGTCACTCTCATACTCCGGTGGGACGATTAATCGACAAGGCGCAAGACCGACGGCTTTATGTGCCACAGAGAAGGCACGGTGGTGAAACATCGCCAACTTCCCAACTCCGGGCTATAACTAAGGCTTACTAAACAGAAAGAGTCAATAACTGAACTTGACCCTACCGGCGACTCGATGCCCAGTACCTCCGGAGGTGCAGTTAAAACTCACGTACTAGAAATATTAAAAAAAAAGATTAAAATCTATCTAAAAGCAGGTTAGGTTCAAAAGCAGGATAGATCAAAATTACAACTTTCAAGTGTGAAATAATATATTATGTTCAAGAGTAAAGCTAAATAAACCGAGTATTATACGACTAAAAAGACAGCTAAATTATGAGGAAAACGTGACACATATCACATATCGGAGTAAATGGGAAATACCCTGTCACAAATCAAAATTTCCTCGTGATAAATGTCATCAAATCTGTGATACAATACTTACGAGACAATTCTGGCAATTGAATTAAAATCTTAGAAATACTATTGCAGGACTACAGTTGATAAAAGGATCATCGTTGTTTAGCCTTTGTACTTCGCTAGTATCTCTTTAAATTAAAGAAGAATTTAAGTTTTAAAATGTCAGCGCAAATAAGACCGCTGGAATTTAATAATTTGAAAACTAGGATATAAGATGCCATTTTTTAAATATATACGCGTTCAATCTCATTTGAAAGGCTAATAAAAATACCTTTTATAAAAGCTTTTGAGAGAGCAAGACTTAAATATTTAAAATGTAAAATATTCGCGTAAATCAAATGAAATATTATTTTTACGTTTTTTTTGCATTTTACCTTTTCATTTCTAATATTTTGGATGCTCTAGAGTATCCACGGTTAGAAGAGAGAGCAAGACTACACAATTATCGTCCTTATTACAGACGGTGACCCGTAAAAAATACGTTTATTAAAATGCGAGTGAAGCCTATCAAATTGTATAGTAATACATAAAAAGGATATAAGTACAACATACTCGTATATTACAAAGTATCGAATTTTTACTAGTAAAAAATGTATTTAACTTGGTGTTCTGTTATATACTCTCTTTAAAAGACACTAGCGACTCATCCTCGCTTCGCTCGGGTTCATGTTTAGGTTAGTTCCTCATACAAACTTTCATCCCCATTTTCACCCCTTTAAGGGATGATTTATTGAATAAAAAATCTCAAACTATCTACTTACCAAGTTTCATCTAAATCAGTTGTTTTTGAGTTTATTCATTACAAACATACAAAAATACAAATCTTTCCTCTTTATAATAGTAGTGTAGATATAGATTTAACATTCGTAGTTTCATATTTGTTCAGCAAAGTAGAAGATATACGAGTAGGTTCAGCTAACTTTGTCGGTATCATTCCTTTCGACGTTTGACTTCCGACGTACATATTGACTGATGGAGCACGGTCTAGATTTTGTTTTCTTAATAAAGTTGGTATTCCACGGGAAAAAAATATCATTTTTATCCTTTGACAGCAGACTTGCAATTTCTCATTAAATTCACTTCACCATATGCCTAAGTGAAACACTAAAGTAATTCAATTATATTACTACGAGTAATACGATTGCTAAAGTTTTTATGTGTGTATGTTTGTTTATTAATCCCTTAGTATGATATTGGACAGATTTAGATGTAATTTCGTATGCAGATAGACTATAATCTCAAGTAACATTAAGGCAACTGATAGTAAGAAATTTCGCCAAAAGGTGGCGCTACCGCTAGTGTTAACATAAAATATATGAACTTAAATATTTTCAATATTTTCGACATGAAACGAAATAATACACCTTATTTAAACAATGCCGTCAAGACAATAAATACGCCTTTATCGTACACAGATGTTGCGAGCAACAGGACATTAGAAGAAATGGTGCACCATTTAAGAACAAATCGGAAATCAGACTGTTTAAGAAAGGATGTATTAACTGTTGTATCGCGGATAAAGTCCAGTTGTGACTGTTTTTTCTACATTTTATATCGCTAGACGCTTACACAAAATGCTAGGTTATTTTAAACTGAATATCGAGTAAATAGTTTATGATACTTTGATTTTACGCGGATATTGGACATGATAATGAACTATTTTTACGGAATTTTATGCCGTTTATTTATTTTTTATTTATTTTTTTTTATACGAGGAAGACTAAGACGTACATTGCCATAAATATTATAGACGGTGTCTACCCAAAAAATTATACGAAAATCTAAAAAAGAGAAATGGCACTAACATACCTTACAATTTTCTATTGAACACTTTACTTTCCCCTTTGACCATGGTCATTGTATAGCATCCGAACCATTGTAAATCAAAAAAGTCAAAATTAACCGCGAAAACTCAGTAAAAACAAGTTCATCTTACTTAAAATCACTTTAGTATTATAAACGATACAGTTTGTGAGTCAGTGTATTTGTTACATCTTAATGATGTAACAGCTAAATAGATTTTAGTGAAGTTCGAATATAAGATAGTTTGTACCTTGAGTACTAGCTGTTTGAGTACTAGCGGCTCACTCTTACTTCGCTCAGGTTCGTCGCAAGGTACGTTTTAACGGTTACTATGGAATAGATAGACTTATATACATATATTATATCACTACCCCGCTCCCTTGGGTAGTAGCATGATGATATATAACCTATAGCCTTCCTCAATAATTGGGCTATCTTATGCAAGAAGATTTATTCAAATCGGATTAGTAGTTTCCGAGATTAGCGCGTTCAAACAAACAAACTCTCTTTATATAATATTATATAAGTATTAAGTATAGACATGCCAATACATACTTTTAATAACTACAATACACGCAAGCGGAATCTTGGACTTAAACATTGTATAATTTTATTTCAATCATTTCAGTAGATCCACCTAATTACGCTAAACATGTTATGCGATTTAATCAATTAAAATTTTCAACTCCAGGACTAATATAAACATGAACTATACATATTATCATTTTTATATACATACATATACTTATATGAATAACAAATTATAAATACTACGAGCATCGTAATTAATTCGTTGAAAGCGTTTCAAATACATATCTATGTAAGCTGCATTTTTATATGGTAATATTTCCCCTTTCACAGAATAATTAAAAATAATATAATAATACTAGCATGGCAGTGGGTGACCAGTGGTAACGCGCTCGCTTGGGAAATCTAGTGAAGCGGGTTCAAATCCCGGTCTCGCACCTCTGATATTTTTATGTGCGAATCATTTCTAACATGATTACCACTTGCCTTACCTAGAGTGAAGAAAAACATCGTGAAGAAACCTGCATGTCTGAGAAAACCTAGCAAGTTTTCGAAAGACTATGGCCTGATTCCCCTCGTATTGAAGGGAGGCCCGTGCCCAGCAGAGGGACGTTAAAAAGAGCTGTATACAATACTATCATAACCCGCAGCTACGCCCGCGTTTAATCTACGACAAAACTCTTTGGCTTTATGTTATTTATATAATATTGTTTAACGACAATACTACAATCGCTATTAAAAATGAGGGCCCCAACCCCTCATTTTTTAATAGCGAATAGTAAGAGGGTGAAAAATACTTTACAATCTATCCTCATACTTACCAAATATACAAAAAAATATCATTAAAATCGATCGAGCCGTTTCGGAGGAGTCCGACCACAAACACCGTGATACGAGATATTTATATATTGTATTCGGCCCTTTTTAACGTCCCACTGCTGGGCACGGGCCTCCCTTCAAGACGAGGGGAATCAGGCCATAGTCCACCACGCTGGCCAAGTGAGGATTGGCGGACATTTATATATTACATATAGTATATGTTTGCCACAAAAATTTATAACACAAACAAAGAAAAAACAATTTCAATTAAGTTTAAAACAGAAAACCGGAATGTAAGTAACATTGTTAAACAGTATCTCAAAGGCAAATAGGTAAATATTGTTTGTGTTTAAAAATTTCCAGGGTTCAAAAACTTCTATTAAAACATATAAAAGGGGATTTCAATAGGGACATTGTATTCGTTAAAAGATAAACGTTTGCGACAATGAATTACAGTTAATATTTACATTTTCAATTCTCGTATTAACATTCCTATCTCTTGGGAGTAACGTGTATATTATGTATATCTAAAAACATGTCGCAGATCTCACTCGCGTACGCAAACTTATCGATTTCATGGTTGTTTTTCGATTTTTACTTAGAGGGAATGCAAATACTTTCACTGGTACGCTTCACGGCTACAGATTTGTCTTAGAGAAACTCGTATTTATGTATATTGAGTAAATATGTAATATATTTTTATGTATGCTATCTCAGTGTGTGTAATATTAACTGTTGGAAACGATTTTTTGACATTTGTTTTTTCTATACATATAATAAAATTCTAAGTAAGCCGAATCTATACATAAAATATTTTTTGGAAAATCTTATTGAAATAGACATTATTATGGATACAGAGTCTATAGTTTTTAGAATTTTTGTCTGTCGGTCTTTGACCGCATCACGAGAAAATCACTGGACAGATTGTGATGAAATTTGGTATGATATAGATAATCCGGGTCATACTCATGGTCATAGGATACTTTTTACTGCGGAAAAATATCTCATCTCTGAGCTAAGCTCTAAAACGTAACTAGGGACGAACCCGAGCAGAGCAGGGTGAGTCGCTAGTTGTATATAAAATTCCGGTGTGCGTGCATCCATAGCGTTTTTCTTAAACGGCTTGACTAATTTTGATATTGTTGTACTTATAGGTCACATGGGACCATCCAACTTGGTAGCTTCGCTATTATTATTAGAGCTGGTAGGTACTGTTGTTGTTGAGATCCATTTTATTTTTAAATTTGAGCCCAGTGGCAGGACAATGTCTGTCTTCTTATATTTATTGCTTTCCTGTTACGGTTTAAAAGTAAAGAAATAAATAAAACTATTTTTTATGATTTTATCGTGCATTTACTTTGATTTTTGGTTCCCGACGTTTCGAATGCATTACAGCAATCATGGTCACGCGAGAGACTAAGGTGTTAGATATCTCAAAGATCATTATATACTTGTTGTAAGTCCGCGAACAAATCTGAAATATTTTTTCATTTAAAACAATAACAAATTTTTCCGAGATATAAAACAACCTATGTGCTATTCCAAACTATAATCTATCTCTGAGTCAAATTTCATCGAGATCCGTTCAGCCATTCTGGCATAATTGAGTAACAAACATCCATCCAAACATCTAAACTTTCACATTTATAATAGGTATTAGTAAGATGTCAAATATTCGCGTAAATCTAAGAAAGTATTAAGTAAAGAAATAATTTAATATTTCTAAGGAATCAAGTTACGAAAGTTATGTTTGTAATTTCAATGTATTTTGTTCTTGTAAATAACGAAATAAAACAAAGTACCTACATTAAAATAAATAATGTAGATTCGACTTCAAAAACATGAAGATAATCACTCAATTTAGACTTGTATTTTTCTGTTATATATTTTTGTTGTTTAGAGAAACTCTTATTTACTTCAATAGTTAAACTAAGAAGACTGAAAAGTGTATATAATACTAACTCTTGCAGAATACTATACTCGCATTTGTAACTTATATACAGCAGTATTGCTTTCTTGTTCCTATTAATATTAAAGAAACCTATACATAATAAAACTGTAGAGGTCGAATGTCTGTACATAGAAAAAAAATGCTATAAACCTAGTTAGGGGAATGTAAGAATAGAAATAGAACAAGGTTCTCTGTCTGTTTGTTTGTTTATACGGCCTAATCTCCGAAACTGTTGGACCGATTTAAATGAAATTTTGCATGGTGGTACTTTATATCCCCATTCAATATTTCAGATACTTTTCATACCGAAAAATTAAAGAGTTCCCGTGGGAAAGCTAAAAAACAATAGTAACTTATACAGCTTAGTACACAAAAACTACTGATTGGATTTTAATGAAACTTTACAATAATATAGTTCATACATCAGAATAACAAATAAGCTACTTTTTATCCCTGAAAAATGTACGATTCCTGTGGAATAGATTTGTTTTTGTTTATCTAGAGGCGAACCCGAACGAAGCGAAAATGAGCCGCTAGTAATTTAATATTTCTAAGGATTAAAGTTATGAAATAAAACAAGTAGAGGAGAGTGACCAAATGTGGGCTAGTGCTTTAATATGGGCTAGTAACAATTCTCGAAAACCTACAATCGAAAGACGCAACAAACGACAATCGTCTATCGCATTCATTCGCTCTAACATTGCACTAACTCATTCTCGTCAATCGCGCGCGAGCTGTCACCAGTGTCGGCTATACTTGTGTTGCTGCTGTCAAAAAATTTTCTGCGGTACGTATCAATGTGTTATTTAATTAATGAAAATTTGGTCTAAATACTGTAACTATGTGTTTTATTGCATAATATACGTTTAATTTTATGATTTTCGGTCGATTTTTTGCTTGCTATATATGATTTGTAAAGTACACCATCAAGTTGATTTTAGTTCAGAATTTCGAATATGGGCTATGACTATGGTCCTGAATATGGGCTAGCTAGGTAGGTCTACGTCTGAGACTTAAACAGAAGAATCAACTTCTGGAACTGGACATGAACCATCATATGACTGTCAACCTTCGTCTTCCGGAATTGATCGTAGCAGTCTAGATCTAGTATCTCCTTATGACATAAGTCCCGTGCCAAAAAAAGTAAGAAAGACATCTAATAGAGGTAGAAAAGCTGTTGTGGCCTCGGCTATAACTTCGTCTCCATATATAAATGACCTTATTGAAACAAATAAGAAGAAAATTGAAAAAGAAAATAAAACAAAAGATACGAAACCCAAGCAAAAGAAAAAAAGTCTAGGAAATAAGAAAGCCAAGACCTGGGACGAAAGTGAAGGTGAAGAAGATATCCAATTTGATTCAGATAGTGAACCAGATGCCCCTATAGGAAGAGAGGCTCCTGACACTGCCGATGCAGCGTGTATGTTTTGTCAGGAACTTTTTTCCGAAAACGCAGCAGGAGAACTTTGGGTCAGATGTTTAATGTGTCAGCTCTGGGCACATAATGACTGTGCTGGACCAGAGTTTGACACTTGGATATATGATTTTTGTTAGTAAATTATGTAATTTCTTCCATCTTCCAAAGTAATTTGATCTCTTATAAGATAAATATTTATAATTGTTATTTTCGTACAAGATATTATAAGTTTCTATTTGTAGCCCATATTTGAGTACCTGTTCCATATTTAGCGTCTATTTTGATATTTTGTTTAATGCTCAATTTAATAATATATTATAATATTAAGAACATAAGATTGTTACTTAGTTCTTTAAAAATGTATGTGTGATTATTTTGACGTCAATAAATGGTTAATTTTTTAATAGTTTTTTATTTTTGAGGCAAAAACAAAATGGTAGCCCATATTTGGTTACTTTCCTCTATATAATCGTAGATAATGCAAAGTGTATGTAAAATATGTAAATTAAATGAATTTAATAATTTTCGCATATTCTCATTTCCAGGGAATACATTGAGGAAAGAATAACTTTATTGTGAGCTTCAAAATTAGTCATATAATTTTATATAGTTGAAATTTAAAAAAATAATAAATTTCCGTTAAGTATTAGAAATATGATTTACAGTATATAAAATTAGAGTTTCTATGATTATTGATTAATTTTTGATGTTATCGCCAAGCATTTGTTGCATCCAGATCGTAACAAACAATTGTACAATTAAACATTTATGTATATGTCATCGTAAAATTGTAGACACCGCTAGATTACAATCTCTCTAGCGAGATTGTAAACTGTCGAAAGATTTTGTATCGACAGTTTACTAGCTCGCGAGATACTATATATCTGGACAGATTTTGATAAAAATTTGGTACGATGATAGCTGGTTATCCGGGTCAACATATAGGATACTTTTCACTGCGGGAAAATATCTCGTTAAAACGTAACTAATGACGAACCTGAGCGGAGCGAGGATGAGTCGCTAGTATATTATAATATAATAATGACATATTTGTCATTACTTTCATTCCATCACAGTATTAAACCATTTCTATGGAATAATCATGATCCCGATTTGCATTTCGGTTTTCCTTATTGTCTATGTCGAGTATTAAATGGTCGTCTCAAATAGCTATGCCTTATTTGCATCGACTTGAATAAAATTAACATATTATTAGGTTATTTGTGAAGTAATTTTGCGGTTGCCAGAACAATAATATTTCCTTTAGTATCAGTTGGGATGAGATGAGCAGCCTTCGTTGGTTTTACTTATAAAAATAACTATTATTACCTATACATATTATAAAATTGTAACTAAGTCGAATCTGTACATTAAATATTTTTTGGAAAACCTTATTGAAATAGACTTTATTATCGATACAGATGCCGTATCTTTAGTTTTTAGATTTTTTGTCTGTCTGTTTGTCTGTTAACGCATCACGTTAAAACCACTGGATAGATTTTGATGAAATTTGGTATAATGATAGCTGGTTATCCGGGTCAACATATAATTTACTTTTTTCTTCGAGAAAATATCTCATCTCTGAGAAAACTATACTAAACGTGAAAACGTCACTAGGGACGAACCCGAGCAAAATCCAAAACCATATAAATGACTTGCATATCTTAAAAATCGTTTATATCTCACCTATTTTTCTCTCCACATCTATATATATATAATTGCTGTTCGTTAGTATTGCTAAAAGTAAAAAAACGGTTGGACCGATTTGAATAATTTGTTTTTTTGTTGGTGTGTCAGGGGTAGTTTAAATATAAAAAAATAGGGAAACCAAAAAAAGAAGACAGCTGGAAAATCGAAAAGTTCAGAACTCTTTATTTTGTATGGGAATCACTAACCCTTAACACGTACCTAGTAACCAATAAAAAGAAAACTTAGTAAAAATCTTATTAATCTTTTTCATACAATTCGAATATTCATGTTTGAAACAAATTTTAAGAACTGTCTACCAGTACCTTGTTATTAAGTGGTACTCTTCCTAACGTTCTACACTAAGTGAAAGACATACGAGCAAAATGAACTTTTACGCTCGTGTGTCACCTAAAGTGTATGAACTTTAAAACTGCCGAGCAAGTTCGATCCAACCACTTTCAAATTTCACTCGTAGCCCGCCCGTCTGTCAAAGAAGCGAGCCGAAACCCACTATTTTATATAAAACTAGTACATTTTCACGATTTTCTAACCATTTTTCATATAGGAGCTATGCTTTTGTATGAAAAATTAAAACTATAAGTAAGGTTAAATAAAGTGCAATTATCGTTATACTTTTTTAGATTTACGCGAATATTTGACATTTCAAATAAAAGTATCTTTTCGGGTTATATTCGTCTATTTCGTGGATTTATTTTGATTTTTGGTTCCCGACGTTTCAAATGCTTTACAGCAATCATGGTCATGGGAGAGACTAAGGTTTTAGACGTCTCAAAGGCTTTATATTAAAATGCAATTGGGTCGTTCTTCTTTTTTAGTGACAATTATCTGTCACTCACCTCATTTTGTGTCATATTAGAGTATAGATTATTATGTATTCATTCTTTGAATTTACATCCTAATCGCTTTATACTTTTTAATACTAAATAACCTTTAACTTTCTGTAGCCAATAATGTTTTTGCATGTGTTTATTTTTCATTTAATACCGTGATAGAGTATTAATTCATAATGATGTCCTACCGAAAAAAAAAACCACTCTGTCACAGTGTTTTCTTGAAAATCGACACGAAACAAACAACATTACGGGCATGAAAACAAAGATTAAATCATCCAAATGAAAATTAAATGCATTTGCAAAAAAATATCTAACACTAAAAACAAAATATTGTTACTTGAAAAATTCGAAAAACTGAGAAACACCAATTCATTGTCACTAAAAAAGAAGAACGACCCAATTATCGATTAAAATTAAATTAATTACTGATAGAAAATTTTATTCTTTATGGCTCTACGTAGCGACTTTTATGTCGGCGAAATCGGGAACAGTAACCATTCATAATATTCAAAAAAAAAAGTACGAACTCAATAGTAATATAACTTATTATATGTATGTATATAATATAGTTTATTTAAGTACAATTGCTTTGCTCCTATATTTCACATCATCCCCTATCTTTCATCCCTAATAGTAATTTTTAATTAGATTATTTGCAATTTTTGTCTTTGTAACTTTAAAAATAATTTTGTAACTTTTTAGAACACTTATACTCCTTTAGGGGTGGCGTTTCCAAAAAAAATTATCTTTGCGGATTCTTACTCTCTATCTATAATCTAACTTCCAAATTTCAATATATTAATACATAAAATATACATGAAATAAAGAAGCCTCTCTTTTTTATATTAAAGTGTTTTTTTTATATTTAAATTAAATTATTAGTAGGATATATTGACTCCAAAACCAATTCAATAATTATTATAGATTTTATTCTTACAACAAGATCGAGAAAGACAGATTAATAATTAGAGAATCTATTTATTACAATATTTTTTTTTCTTTATTGAATTCCATAATAAAAAGAGGCATGTATAAGAAACACATTATTATAAGTATTATTGAATTAATAAAATAAAAACACACAGAAGAACATAGAACCTAATTCTAAGAAGATAGTTTGAGACCCTGGGAAGGACATAGGATAGTTTTTATCCCGGAAATCATCCCTTAACCGGGTGAATTGAGGATTAAAATTGTTATGGGGAAAGAACTGAGGAACGAGGTTAAGTCGTTAGTTTCTAATAAATATTGATCTCAAAAATTTGTTAGTGGTAATAAGAGAACAGAGGCGGTTTATTACCATGTTATTTTGATACATAGAATGTTATTTTAAAATAATATATGTTTTTATATTTAAAAATACTTTACAATTTAAAATATTTTAAGATTGCTTTACAAAAGGATATATCACTTTTTGCTTTTTGATTCGTTTTCATAATATTTTAAGTTCTTTAAATAATATATATTTTTATATTGAAAAATACTTTACAATTTAAAATATTTTAATATTGTTTCATAAAAGGATATAATATAAATTTTTGCTTTTTGATTTTAATACTATTTTAAGTTTAATAGTTTTATTGATGATAGGTTTTAATTTATCATTAAAATAACAAGAAAATCGAATATAATAGAATAAAATAAATTCACTGAAAGTACTTGTCAGTATTTACTCGTAATAATATATTAAAAAATACCTTGATATATTAGTATAAAATATATAATATAAAAAAATGTACATTTGTTTGGAAGCCCTAATAGATTATCATACGTATCGAATTAATAACCTCCTTTTTTGAAATCGGTTAGTGAAAATGCTTTTGAACGACATTTTTCAAAAAAGTTTTTAAATGAAAATGTGGAATATTAGCTAAAATTATTACACACAAGATTTTTAATTAATTCTTACTAAATTCAAATATTCAAAATCACTTACCGCAGTAATAAAACTAAAGTTCAACTTTAAAACTAAACAGTTTTATATACACTTAAGTAATACGTGTACACTAACTTTCACGGTATGCCAACTGTTGACGTGCGTCTCACTCGACCGTCAGAATGCTACTGGCTTAGAATGCGTATGTTGAATGTTCTATTTAGTTTGGTGCATGAGAATTATTGTTAAAATTAACTAAAAATTGCATATACTAGTTAAATTTAATTAATAATATGAAGTATTTTTTTTAGATTTACACAAATATTTGACTTTAAAACTATGATTATTATTCAGCTGTAAACCTTTAGGAACGCCGCGTCGGGAACTATTAGGTTCAAAATAAATTCGTGAAAAATCTGAGGAGCTTTGTTTACAATTACATGAAATAATGTAATATTATAAAAA
Organism: Argynnis bischoffii washingtonia; assembly: GCA_033884665.1. Lineage (NCBI taxonomy): Eukaryota > Metazoa > Arthropoda > Insecta > Lepidoptera > Nymphalidae > Argynnis > Argynnis bischoffii. The sequence continues at coordinate 3,604,228 of CM066616.1, read as the reverse complement.
TAACTAGAGACTCACCCTCGCTCCGCTCGGGTTCATGCCATGTTACGTTTTAAAGTTTAGTAAAGATTTCTCAGAGATGAAATATTTTCCTGCAGTGAAAAGTATCCTATATGTTGACTCGGATAACCAGATATCATTGTACCAAATTTCACTAAAATCTGTCCAGTGGTTTTCTCGTGAAACGTTCCCAGATAGACAGACAGACAGACAAAATTCTAAAACTATAGATTCGGCCTCTGTATCGATAATAATGACTATTTTAATAAGATTTTCCAAAAAATATTTAATGTACAGATTCGACTCAGTTAGAATTTTATTATATGTATGTATAGGTATTGTATTGACCATAAGATAAATGTTTGTTAAATATGTATGTATGTATGTATATGCATGACGGTGCTGATTGACAGACGTACGGGTAACATGAATTTCTATTGATGTATTTATTACCTAGTGTTAGGTCTAGTGCACATGAAATTTCCTAAAATTTCCAATAAATTTAGTGTCCGCTATAATTGACCGTGAAAGCAAGAAAATTGGAAAATTACGCGATAATTTTTTCATTACAGTGAAATTTCTAAGCAAAGTAAATATTTAAACCAATTTATAAAATCTTGATACAAATTAGTTTTACTTTTAGATTATTTTTTTAACACACATACACATTAAAAAAGTGCGTGTGTGTGCAATTCACACATGGTAGAAGTGAAACTTAATATTATATATTTTTCAGACGATAACAACGGTTACCATGGCAACATGGCAATGTATTCTATCTCATTCTCTCGCCAGCTTAGTCCTATATATTTATGTTTTTGTCTCTTTTTAGTGTCGCATTTCGTTTCATCGAGTTTCAAATCACAACGATTCTAAAGAAGTTTCACTTCAAAAATTCAAGTAGTTTAAAAGTACCACTTCTATTTGTATGAAGTTCGTTAAAATATGTATTGTAAACATTAACAATTTCTAACGTAGAGTATTTTTAATTTCTTATGAAAATAAGGGAATACTTACGCCTCACGCGAGGTCAAGGCTTACTCGATTAGATATATATCATACTAGCAAAATCCGCGGCTTTGCTCCGCTAAAACAACAAAAAAAACTCTGAAAAGGTAGGTTTTGAAAGAGTATTTGTTTTATAAACAAAAATAAATAAAATCACCGCCATTATAATGTTTTGACGTGAAACCTCTTTAAAATCACACCGGAACGTACGGATACCAGGTTAGAAAAATAGACCGTAACGAAATAGGATGCATTAGGTTGTCATAGTAACCGCTGGTATTAGAGTGGACTGTGGAGCCAAATCACAACAACTATGGGGTTGTTCTCCCATAGTTGTTGTGATTTGGTTTCAGCATACCTGCCGTCGGGGCGTCGTAGTTGAGTGCGTAAGCGATCCTGCGACACCCCATTAAGACGGGGGAGGTTTTGTTAGGTTTTAGTGGGTAGCACTGGCTTTCCCGGTGAGTCCCACACCTCGTGCCTAAATATATTTCCCAACGTTAAAAAAAAGTAACCGCTGTTATTGTCAGAAAAGTGATATATTATATGATATTCTTTTCATTGCTATCTTCAAGGATTACTATTTTTACTAATTTGTTTTCAAATATGCAAAATATTTATTAAAAAAAAACTAAAAGTAACTCTGTCAAATGTAGGTTTCACGTTAAACCAACGGCGGTGTGCCCCGACACAGCCCCAACCGATTTTTTTACAGTAGAAGTGCTTTGCTAATGTTAGCTTTAATGGACTGGCGCGACTGAGAAGTTTACATCAATATCAATTGTATGAAGAAACTCTCGTACTTTCTTCATTGACTAGAATTGATTAATCTATAATCTACTTTAGTTTTAAAACAAATAAACTGTACAATATCAATGTGAATTTCCAAATTAACTTTATTTCGAGTATACTTTATTGAAAAAATGACATATTTTTCTTCTGAAGAAATATATTTTTTATAGGTTTAGATTTGTGTATTTTTGACACAGCATGTGTGACGAAACACTAAAAGAGTTTTTATATGTTGTTTTGTTTCGCCTATTTTAAAAGAGGAAGAAAAAGTTAAGTTGACTAACGTCATGAATATTATTAGGTTTTTCACATTTTTAAACTAATTTAAATAATTCTATTGGAGTTGGCTTTATAATATGAAAAACCTAATAATATTCATGACGGGAGTCAACTTAACTTTTTCTTCCTCTTTTAAAATAGGCGAAACGAAACAACATATAAACACTCTTTTAGTGTTTCGCCACACATGCAGTACGTGAAGCAACGGCGCGGAACAAAGCGCGGTAGTGCGTAAAGTGTGACAAAAAAAAACATTTTTACTTTCGACGTTAATTATTAACTACTTAATCGTACATTAAATATTTTTTTGAAAATTTCATTGAAATTGTCATTATTATCTATACAGAGGTCGAATCTATAGTTTTTATAATTTTTGTCTGTCTGTTTTTCGGGGAACGCATACGAGAAAACCACTGGACAGATTTTGATGAAATTTGGTATGATGAGTATTTTTCCATACATTTTATATAACTGGACTAACCTAACGTCGAACCCATTAACTATGACATAGAAGATACTGTCAATAGTATTAAATAAAAATTGGTGTCATGAAACAAAGAGCAACATTGCCTAGCCCTTAGTGATGTGACATTAAACCGATATTTCTACACCATTAATTTCCTAAAAACCCGCGTAGCGTTACGTTTTTATGTGAAACTTGATGTTTACAACCTTAGTCTTTTCCGTGACCATGATTGCTGTAAAGCATTTGAAACGTCAGATACCAAAAATCTAAATAAATCTGCGAAAAAATAGTTTTATTTACAACTAGCAAAACCCGCGGCTTCGCTCGCGCTAAAACTACAACAAAATTTTTTTAAAAAGGTAGGTTTCATACAAATTTTTATACCTTATTTTATCTCCTTATGGGATGAATTTGAACGCTATAACACGTATTTATTAATTGTATTGAAGAGCATTAATACCAAGTTCCAAGAAATTCTGATCATAAATATTTTTTGGGTTGTGTTATAACGTGTATTCCTGTGGGAATGTGATAATTTCCCGCGATAAAAAGTATCCTATATGTTGACCCGGATATCCAGCTAACATCATACCAAATTTCATAGAAATCCCTCCAGTGGTTTTTCTGTGATACGGTAACAGACAGGCAGCCAGAAAGACAAAAATTCTAAAAACTATAGATTCGGCCTCCGCATCGATAATAATGTCTATTTCAATTTCCAAAAAATATTTTAGATACAGATTCGGCTCAGTTAGAATTTTATAATATGTATAGATGTCAAATATTCGCCTAAATCGAGAAAATATTATGGTTAAATTTCATAAATAATTTATTTACAACATATTACGCATATAGTGTGGGGAAGCAAATATTTTAATCGAATGAACTAATCACCAGTATGGCCCAATCAGAAAAATTATCAACTATAGTTTATACATACATATACTTTAATTTAATATAAGTTTAAGGTTTTTTTTTTACATTTGATAGCCCAATTATTGAAAAAGATTATAGGCTTAGAAATATCACTCTCCTACATTTAGAATTGAAACAGTTATATATAAATAGTCTACTCGAGTGAAGGCGCGGGAAAAGCTAGTTTATTTATTTTTTATTTAAGTAACTTCTTTAGAATCCTTATGATTTAAAACTCGATGAAACAGAAATGCGACACGAGAAAGAGACAAACACATACATGTATAGGAATAAGCCGGCGAGAGGATGAGATAAAATACAATACACAGGAAGTAAAAAATAATACTGAATAATTTGTTATATAATACATGTTAAATAAAATGTAAAATAACTTTTAAACTTGGTAAAAAAAAACTAAATTTATAACTTATAAAAATGATTTTTTTATAACTGTGGGATGAAGCTATTATGACTAATTGTTGCCATGGTAACCGTTGTTATTGTCTGGCAAATATATAATACAAGCGACTCACCCTCGCTTCGCTTCGGGTTCGAGACGTTCTAGACGAAAATAAATCTATTCCACGGGAACCTTATATTCTTCCGGGATATCAATAAACGGGTTATATAATGCAAAATGAGTTTTTGAAATCGGATTAGTAGTTCCTGAACTTAGTAGTTCGCGCTCAAACGAACAAACAAACAAACTCTGTCTCTTTATAATATTAAGTATATATTATATTAAATACTGTTATACTTATACTTTTTATAACTAAATACTGTTTGTCTTCCAAATAAATAAATATTCTTTCCCTATATGATATTCTATAAATATATAATTGTAATATGCCTTAATGAATTATTGATTTGTTTTAATTTAATTAGGATATTTGCCAAAGAAGTTTTACTTCGACCGCGGGTAAAGGTTACACGCACCCATTTTTTTATTTATAACACTATATTGCACACAAAAATGGTTCATTAAAGAAAATACAATTAAATGAATTTAAATTAGTTTAATTATAAGAAAGAAAAGTATTCAAATAAAATGGACAGAACAAGTGCTTAATGGAAGGTAAATACATCCATTTCTATGCAATGGAAAGCTGAACACCGTTATTATTTTCTCCGTTCTCCTCTTATATACCATGTTAAATTAAGTAAATTCTTAGTAATGGTGCTTTCACAAACACACAAAAAAACCATTTAAAAAAAAAAGTTATTAGATATTCTCGTTTTATTAAATGTTTTTAACATTTGTTAACAAAACAATTTGAAGCAAAATATAACAATATGTAACATTTGTTAGAAAGTACTACATTAAAATACTAAATATTTCAAACAATAGAACGAAACTAATTCAATAGTTCTACAACATGTTGTATCAGTGTAAAAGCTTTGACGACATCTATATATATAATAGTATGTACAATAGTTACTACTAAATACTATATACAATAGTTAACATGTTAGTTAACATGTTAATCGATGTTAAAAAAGTTTTCGCGTTAAAAAAATATTATGTAATGTTATCAAACATTTGTTAACTGCTGTATGGAAGCACCATAAAGCTTTAAGTTGTAAGAATGTTGAATCCTTCAAAGAGTGAATACATATATCACGAAATATTAAAAATATTTTTCTAGGATGATGCAAAAAATATTACTATACTCAGTTTGTCTAAAGAAAAAAGTAAAAATAAATAACTACAGTAAATAGTAGCAAAATAAATTCTTTCGATACTAAATTTGTAGCAGTACAAAAAGGATAGCCATAAAACAGGTGACTTGATTTGAAGAATATTTTATACCCAGAAAAATAACAGATGTAGAGAAAATTTAATAAATATTCATTGAACACTTGAGTTTCTGATAAATTATTTTTGAAAACTTAACACACATGGGAAAAGAAATGATCCATTATTTCATTCTTAGACTAGGGACTCACCATCGCTTCGCTTCGGTTCGTCCCTAGGTTGATTCCCCATACAAACTTTCATCCCCATTTTTACCCCTTTAACGGATGATTTTTAGAATAAAAAATATCCTATGTCCTTTCCAGGATCTCAAACTATATTGTTACCAGATTTTATCTAAATCGGTCCAGTAGTTTTTGAGTTTATTTGTTACAAACATATAAAAATACAAATCTTACCTCTTTATAATATTAGTGTAGATATGTAAACTTTAATTTTGTATGAAAGATGTTACAGAATATCTAAAGTTCCGTTGAGTTTCTTTCAACTTTTTGTCTCAGGAGTGAAGAATTTCTTATGAAGTACTGATAAAGTTTTTGAAAAACAAGTAAATTAGTAAGTCTATACTAATATTATAAAGAAAAAATAGTTTTTTTGTATGTAATGGACAAACTAAAAATTCCCTGAAGCGATTTAAATAAAATTTCGTATGAAGGTAGTTTGAGACCCTGGGAAGAACATAGGATAGTTTTTATCCCGAAAATAAAGGTATTATTTCCGGGATATGGGGGTGAAAAGTGGGATGAAAGTTTGTATGAGGAATCAATCATTTCTCAAGAAAGGGATATAAAACTTATCATACCTATGTATAGGTATATAATATATATATACATATATATGTTATATAATATATGTATAGGTATATAATATATACCTATACATAGGTATGATGTAGTCTATCTATTCCATACTAACTAAAATAGAATATCAAGACATTATTTCTCTGTATAGTGTTAAATATTTAATCAACGTCACTTCATAGCAAGCCCATGTTCTAAAATTCAAGGACACCGCAATGCGTTAAGCGAAGGAAATCAGGTCAATCTTTTGTTGAGATTTTTAGTAAATTAAAAACCGTTTTATTCTAAGTCCAGTTGAGCACAGATTATTTCGCCAATGTAGCATAAAATGGAGGAGACAGTAGCTCTTATTTATGATATAAAACTGGCTTGATATTATATTATATCTAACTCGACCTTTTTGAAGTGCTTTTGATATCTTTTTGGTATTAGATTCCACTTGATGTTCCGGGACAAGTAGCCTATATATATCTATGGCCCATGAACGAAATTTACCCAAAATTTTATACCAAAAAAGTAGTTCAATCATTTTATGGGCACTTCTTTATAGAAAAATCCATGTTAAATTACTTTCTTGCTGTGTGACAGAAGGACAAATTATAATAGGTGAGTGTAAAAGATACAGGAAAGGCAGTATTTTTTATTGGAGAAATAATAAAATTTTTATGGTTATAAATAATATTTTATATAAAATTGTTTTTTTTCTGATGTTTTTGGAGATTTTTTTTAATTTTTGGTTCTTAATGTTTAGAATACAGCAATTCCGAGAATGGTCGAGTTTGTTTATTGTATTAGTAGTATTTGTTATTTTTTCAGAATGTGATGGCTCATTTCCTATTGGATTTTAGTACAATTTAGATTTATGGAAGTCTAAATATTAGTATAGGATTGGTGTAAATTATGAGAGTATAAAATTTACTCTTGTATAATTTCAGTTTCGGTCATTCAAAAAGTGTTATACTTAGATTTACGAGTAGGTACTCTATGTATTTTATTGGGCGGCAGTTGTTATCTACAGTTGAATATCTCAATTGCAAGGTTTATTTTTCCCTATAGACTGCAATAAAATTCTAACAAATGTAATGTGGGGTTTTTGAATATTTTGTTACGCTTTACATATCAAAATTAGAATACTCCAAATAATGTATGTGCATATTTTGAAATTTACAGTAAAAATATATTTATAATATGAATATTTGATTTTTTGTATCTTGCGAAATAATAATATAGAGAGGAAAGCTTGAATAAATTATAATTTATAATAATTATTATTAAGACCCGCACTTGACCAGCGTGGTGGACTATGGCCTGATCCCGCTCGTATTGAAGGGAAGCCCGCGCCCAGCAGTGGGACGTTAAAAAAGGCTGAAAACGAAAAAGTTACATAAAAGAAAACTGGTAAAGTTTACATTAATGAATGTAAACTTAACTTTTACTAAGTGTTAAAAATTAACGCAAAACGTTACTATTTGTGAAATTGACAAACTTGATGTTTTATATAATTTTTTTAATCAATAAATGTAAAGTTTCTCATCCCAGCAAGACGGAACCAGTCTGCTAGTCCCATATAGTTAAAACGACATAAACCATCATAATATTATATCTATGGGAAAATCTATATAAATAAAAATGAATCACCGAGATGTATGTATCCGCATAATTTCCGATCAACTGCACCAAATTTAATTCTTTTTATTGCGTTTGTTATTTTCAGGACAAATTTCGTACAGAAGAAAATTAAAAGAAAATTAAAAGATATAAAAAGTGAGTTAGTGAAAAAGTTTTTATCCCGGAAATCATCCCTTAAGGGGGTGAGAATGGGGATGAAAATTTATATGGGGAAGCAAGCTAGGGACGAACCCGAGAGAAGCGAGCGTAAGTCGCTAGTAAAATATAAGCATGATTTATACACTAAGTTTTATGAAACTGTTATCTATACAGATAAATAAAATTGGAGTGTCTGTTTGTAATATTAAAATAACCGCTTTTTACTAAATACATACATTTTTTACAATTTTTGTCTGTCTGTCTGTCTGTTTGTTACGGCTAATCTCCGAAACGGCTGGACCGATTTTCACGGGACTTTCACTGGCAGATAGCTGATGTTATAAGAAGTAACTTAGGCTACTTTTATTTTAGAAAAAGAATCAGGGAATTTCGCGGATGCGAAAAAAAATTAAAACCCATGAAATTGTGAACAAAATCCGCGTACGGCGTACGCACCCGAGCAAAACGAGGATAAATCGCTAAATAATTTAAATGAATATCTTAGGAGTAGCAAGCTACTATTTATGTATACCAAAACATAGCTAACCATGAAAACGTACTTAGGGACGAAAGCGAGCGAAGCGAGCGTGTGTCGCTAGTTTCTAATATAGAACATTATTTTTTTGAATAAAATAATGTTACAATGTTTTTGATGTGCTGTTTTGTAAATATTATCGTCTACACTAAGTAGACTCGTTTGTCACTTATCAAGGTCAGAAAACAAATAAATCAATTACCTTATAAATAGTTTACGTGAAAAAGGCAATACGTAGTAAAAACTTTTTCATTTCTTTCAATCAGCAATAAATATATTAAGATAAGTTACATTGATATACAAAAACTCAACTACACAATTAACATCTCAAAAGTGTCCTCAAAAATAAGCACAAAATTTAAAATCATGCGCTTTTTTCAAATCTCTTTTGTTCATTACTTTTCGGATGACAAAATTGAAACGCACGTTGTTTCGTTTAAAAAAGTACTTTATGCGGTGTGCGTAAGTTCGAATTTGAGTTTAGACAATCAGAACTTTCGATTTTTTATACATCAACTAGCGTCTCACTCTCGCTCCGTTCGGGGTTCGTTCCTAGTTACGTTTTCACGTTTACCTTAGAGATGAGATATTTTACTGTAGTAAAAAGTATCCTATACGTTGACCCGGATAACCAGCTATCATCATACCAAATTTCATCCAAATCTGTCAAGTGGTTTTCCGGTGATGCGGTAACAGACAGACAGACAGACCAAAATTCTAAAATTATAGATTCGGCCTCTGTATCGATAATAATGTCTATTTCAATAAGATTTTCCAAAAAATATTAAATGTACAGATTCGGCTTATTTATAATTTTATTTTATGTATAGATGATTGAATAGGTTTTAAAGAAAATATATGTATAGTATGTAGAGCGATATGGATGGTATGTTTGAAGACCATAAGTTAGATCCTGGCAAGGCCAAAACTAAGCATCAATTAATAGCCATTCATTTTCCGTGAACATGAAAAATGAAGGTGGGAATGAATATCTATACGTTGTACTGTAAGGTATTTTTTTAATTCAAATAAATAAAAATGACCTTCAATTCTTCGATATAAAAGACTCAACAAAAAGAATAATATGAAATCAAATTTTACGGTTTTACTAGTAGCCTTGAAGACTTAGATTAGTACCATAGTATCCAATTGTTGTATTATCACCTAGATTATACGCAAAAAGTTCATAAAACCTCTTTGTTGTTTAGTTTTAATGTTGGTTCGCTCAGGTTCGTCCCTAGTGAAAAACAAAACCACATCTATCCAGAAGGAACCGATCATTTTTCCCGGATAAAAAGTAATCCATGTGTTATTCAGAGTAAAATCTATCTCTGATGAATGCCAAGAGAGTTGTGATGCTGGGTATCTCGACTAAATAAAATACGCTTCGCTAGTAAAATGGACTGTATTATCGCTCTTGAGACGACCGTATATGTGCACACGGCGAGAGGCGGCAAGCGAGTCCCCGTTGATAAGGCACGGCGCGCCTCGATGTGACGTAGGCACAATCTCTGTCCCTTTCATCCAGGTCCGTTCAGCCGTTCTGGCGTGATTGAGTAACAAACATCCATCCAAACTCTCGCATTTATAATATTATAATTAATAGGATAACTTACTTCAAAGTTTGTAAGCACTGTACGAAGGTAAAGGTTAAAGGTAAAAGTTGTTGGTTTTTGGTTAATATGTACATATTTATAATATTCAATTACGTGACGTTTAAAAATACATGTATAGAGCTCTTATTTAACGTCCCCCGGGATCAGGCTATGACCTCTAGCCAAGTGCGGGTTGATGGACTTCATATGTCTTTTGATAAATTGATAGGTTCTCTCAGACATGTAGGTTTCCTCACGTTATTTTCCCTCACTAGATCATGTTGAAATAATTTCGCACATAAAAACCTCAGATGAATTTGGGATTAGAACAGCTCACCACTTGATTTTCTAAGCGAGCGCGTTACCACTAATTATTACTGGCTCATATAAAAGTATACCGCTTTGAAGTTTATCTAAGCAAGTAAAAATAATAAATAAAATAAATAAATATGCTGGGACATTAACACACAGCACCATCTTGTTCCATGGTAAGCTACAAAGCCTGTGTTATGGATGCCAGATAGTTGATATACTACACATATATAACTTTAAATATATACATATTATAAATATAAACATTCGTGCTCATCACACAAATGAATGCCCCATCGCGGGAATCGAACCCGCGACCACTGGCGCAGAAAGTAGGGTCACTACAAACTGAGCCAAACGTGCCGTCAAAAATAAAATAAAGGTTCTAGTTACAATAAACGAAACTTGGTTGTTTCCCACGAGCTGCCAACTTTTACACATAAGTAAATATAGTCGAGTTAATAATAACCAGTTGAGTAAGAAACGAATTTTCAGAACTGGGAAATAGGAAAAAAGTAATCTTATTTACGCAAAAATACTATATTATTATTATTTATTATTTATTTGATTATTATAGTACTACTAATACAGCATTTTACATAAGTGGACCCACAAAACTGTTTGCACAGTTTGTCTGTGGGATCAGAGTCTATGACATACTATAATATAAGTTCTGCATTCTGTTATAGTATAGAAATGTACACATTTATATTATTGAACGTACAATCCTGTCACTTCTTAATATCCCATTACCTGGAGGTATAAAAAAAACTTCTTCTGCAGCCGCGTACGGCGATGAGTCCAAGATACTAGAGATAACTATCAAATCAAAGTTATCTTGTGATACGCATTGAACGTTCTTAATGTTTATAAACAAACAACTAGCAGCCTACCCTCGCTTCACTCGGGTTCGCCTCTAGGAAAACAAAAACAAATCTATCCCACGGGAACCGTACATTTTTCCGGTATATGGTATCAGCATGCCAAATTTTACTAAATTAAGTGCATAAGTTGTTGTGTACTAAGCTGTATAAGTTACTATAGTTTTTTAACTATCCCACGGGAACTCTTCATTTTGCTCTTGACCTTGAGCCTATATTGATTATAGAATAACTTGATTTTGCTGAAATGCTTAAGTGAACATGTTTACTGAAAAAAAAAACTATCTTTTCGGATTTTTTCGCGGATTTATTTTGATTTTTGGTTTCCTGTTTCGAATGCTGTATAGGAATCATGGTCACGGGAGAGACTCCCGAAAAGTTAGTTTCATTTAAAATGTCAAATATTAGCGTAAATCTATGAAAGTATTATTACATATTTATTTTTAATTATTTAAAATTAATTGTTCGTTAGATTTTTTATGATAGATAATATATTTTATATTTTAAGAATGAGAAAAGAAAAATTACCTATTTACTTTAAAAAAGCAGTGGTAGCCCAGTGGTAACGCGAACCGCTTGGGAAACCGAGTCAAGCGGGTTCAAATCCCGGGTCTCGCACCTCTGATATTTCCATGTGCGAATCATTTTCTAGCTTGATTACCACTTGCCTTACGGTGAAGGAAAACATCGTGAGAAAACCTGCATGTCTGAGAGAACCGAGCAAGTTTTCGAAAGACATGTGAAGTCCGCCAATCCGCACTTGGCCAACGTGGTGGACTATAGCCTGATTCCCCTCGTATTGTAGGGAGGCCCGTGTCCAGCAGTGGGACGTTAAAAAGGGCTTAATACATACATACTTTAAAAAAACATGAAATTCTATTTACATTTGTCGAAGTTATTGCGTAAGAAACACAAAAAATATACAGCCACATTGAGTACTCTCTTCTTTTACATATTGGTTAACAAACTTAAAAGAGTATTTTATTCGTTGTTTCTCGTCACTATAAAGCTGCCCAAGTCGCCTCAAATGTTGATATTTCAAAATACCTAAATAAAGATTTATTTAGAATTAAAAAAACATTCAAAACAATGTACTCATATAATAAAAACATTCTCATTACTGCGCGACGCAAAGGAGGATAATGTGTTTATTTACGCGCTTGCCTTACAAAGTGAAAGGGGGAGCATTGTCATTTGTTTCTTAGAAATTCACCTTTCTTAATAACACTAGGTCCTAAATGACAGTTGACGTTGCATTAAATATCTGTAAAATCGATATAAGAGTAAGAAATCACCTACGACAAAACAGTAATCGAATTGACAACCATCTAAGTTCGAATCAAACTATACCACAATGGCTTTGGTTATAAAGTACTGTTGAATCATTATAAAATAATCAAAAATTAATTTTCATACTTAATTTAATAAACACAGGACATGTAAAACAATTATACATGTAATAAAATTGTGACTAAGCCAAATCTGTTTATTAAATATTTTTTTGGAAAATCCCATTGAAATAGACTTTATTATCGAACAGAAGCCAAATTTATAGTTTTTAGATTTTTTTGTCTTTCTGTCTGTCTATCTGTCTGTCTGTTACCGCATCACGGGAAAACCACTGGACAGATATTGATGAAATTTGATATGATAATAGCTGGTTATCCGGGTCAACATATAGGATACTTTTTACTCTTTACTGCGGGAAAATATCTCATCTCTGAGCTAAATGTTAAAACGTAACTAGTCGAACTAACGAACCCGAGCGAAGCGAGGGTGAGTTGCTAGTTCAGCTATAAAGTCATTATTTCTTATTCAAAGTAGGCTCTGGGCTGGTCTCGTATGAATTTTATTCAGATTCAGAACCTTTTGCTGTTACATAACAATACCTATCATGTATGAGTAGAAAGCCTTTGTACTACGCCGATATTATAAAAATATAAAATTGCCGCTTATTTACTGATTTAAAAAAATAATATAATATAATATTATAATTATTGTCGTTGCTCACAAGTCAAAATACGACTGTAATTATTGTAAAAAATTTGAGGAAAACATACATATATGAATATAATTTATCTGTCATATTTATATCTATATAAAAAAGCTCATCAATAGCTACTAATCAAAAAATAAAGGAAATCGGCTGACAAACAGAGGAGAAAAAGATACTGAACTGTTTTGTCTTTGTCTACTTATATATATGTATAGACAAGTGACATACCCTCGCTTCGCTCGGGTGGGTCCCTAGGTACGTTTTAATTTTTTTGAGTGAAACCCTGAATAAAATAAAAGTCTAAGTTACTCCTTATAATATTAGCTATCTGCCAGTGAAAGTATCGTTAAAATTGGCCCAGCTGTTTCGGAAATTAGCCGGAACAAACATAGACAGACAGACAAAAATTTTTAAAATTATTTTTTTTTATAAGTACCGTATATAATTCCATATGCATTATAAGTATAAAGTATAAAGCTGTTATTTTGACATTACAAACAGACACTTCAATTTTTTTTATCTGTACCTATAGATGAGTGGATGTTTTTCTGAAAATCTTCGATCACCAGAAACGCATAAAAAGCATACACTCAAATTAACCTCCTCATTTATGAAGTTGATATATAAAAGTAAGCAGGTAATTACGTCCCAATGTATTGTTATACTAACAGAACCCGCGGCTTCGCTCGCGCTAAAACTACAACAAAAACTCTAAAAATTTAGATTAGGTTACACAAATTTTCATCCTCTATTTTACCCTCTTATGGGATGAATTTCAAATAATACTAAAACACGTATTTATGCGTGTTTTCCCGTAGAAATGAGATAATTTTCCGCAGTAAAAAGTAGCCGATGTCACTCTCCAGCTCTTCAGCTATGTCCACACGAAAAATCACGCCAATCCGTCACTCCGTTTCGACGTGAAAGAAGGACAGATAAACAAACAAACAAACAAACACACTCTCACATTTATAATATTATAAGCATGGAAGTATGGATTGGATACTATAACTGACACTGTACATTTTTATCTAACAATATACATTTTCTGTAGCTGACTTAAGATAAACGGACTCTGTTAGAAACTACGAGCAGATATGTTCCTAGATTTAACAAGGACTGAAAGACGATGTATCTCCCTTGCAAGTGACACAATGTAAATCTATATATAACGCTAAGTTGCTAACTATTTCTCACGGATGTTAGTGTATAGGAAAGATTTTCTTTTTAATTTGATTTATTATGAAAATTTTACTCTTCCACTAATGTTTTTTTTTTACATTTATATTTAAAGAAGAAATAATTATTTGATCTTTTTTTAATACATACATATATATAAGCATAGTTTCAAGTATTTTTAACATTGAAAATGTTTTTTTTGTCGCTTCGGTATAGGTCCGATTTTCAGCGAAAGTGCGACATCGCCCTGGTGTTGTGACTTTTGGGACTACGTGGCTGATTGGGATGTCAAAAGACGCATCTTAACGAGGGCTACAAAATGCAAAAAAAAAAATTAATAAACTCAATTACCTACTTTTTTTTAAAATTGAAATAGCGTGAAAAATGAGGTCGTTTTTCGCCCGGTTTCGCTCAGAAAATAATTCATACCTCAAAAACGAAATGAGATATCGAAAAAATGAAAAAAACCCCTAGAGATACGGTTTTGGGCTACATTTAAAATATCATTGGAGGTGCGTATCATGGCTGGGTTATTTAGAAGTTGTACCTTTGTGACGCAGAGTTTATGCGCGAAGAGCGCGTGAGCGCGGTAGTGATGGTGAATAAATAAATATTTTGGAGCACGATCATGTGTTTGAACGTGTTTGAAGTGATTCTTTATGAATAAATAAATATTATGTATTTAAACTAATAAGTAACTAATATCTATACATATAATAAAACAGTAACTTAGCGAAATCTATACATAAAATATTTTTTAAAAACAATGTGTACAGAGTGGTGAATTTTTCAAGTGGGCGTGCATGGCTAAATCCGAAACTATGAGGAATAGCGAAAAGTACTCAAAGGAGTCTCGGGCCCGATTTTCATGAAAACTAAAACTGCATCATTGGATTTTTGAAAAATCAATTTTCCTAGCCTGAAATCGAACCTGTTGATTTTGAAAAAAAAAACATACTGTATAATTACACCATACACATTATCGAATGATTTTATTTTGTGTGTATTTAAAATAATAATAAGCATTCTTCTTACTCAAGTGTTAATTGTGCATTAATTGTGTTTCACTGGAAGAAACTAACATCTAAGATACAGGCTCGGCTTAGTTTAGATGTTAGTGATCACCGAATGATAAAAATTATATCATAATTATACATGTAAGAATGTAAACCAAGTAAATTTTGTTCCTAGAAATATCCTAATATTAATACGTTTAATTTTATGTTTCAATAGATCTTATTCAAACTAAACGTTTAAGAGCCATTTTCTCACTTTAACAGTAAAATATATGCATACTTAATCTACTATTGCAACGTGGTTAAAGCTCTTGAATTTTATGAACGAATGATAAGAAACATATTTTTTTATACACATTAACATGCATGCATTCTTATTACCGCACATACAATAAACCACTTCATTTATATTATATAATAAGTTTTGTAAGACAGAACTATAGTTATTTTTATAGTTTTATAGTTTTGTTGTTTTTGACACTTGTCATTCTTTTTTGGGATAAATAAATAAATAAATAAAATAAAAAATAAATAAATAAATAATGTTGCTAATAAAGAACGCATTCTGGGAAGTCATGACATACGGCAAACTTATGGAAAATTTTAGATTTTAATACACTGTTTCATTTTATAGTAATTTCTTTAATGATTAATATTACCTGTACCTTGTTCGAAATGATGCTCAATATTTATTACTAGCAAAACCCGTGGCTTCGCTCTCGCTACAACTACAATAAAAAAAACTTTAAAAAGGTAGGTCAAAGGCCTCCTAAGATATTCATTTAAATCGCTATATACTTTAAATGAATATCTTAGGAGTAGCAAGCTACTATTTATATATATACCTAAACATAGCTAACCGTGAAAACGTACCTAGGGACAAACGCGAGCGAAGCGAGCGTGAGTCGCTAGTATAGAATATAATTTAAGCCCTATAATAAAATATTATAATTGATTTGAATATTATAAATGCGAAAGTTTGGATGGATGTTTGTTACTCAATCATACCAGAACGGCTGAACTGATCTGGATGAAAAGCACAGGGATAGATATGGAATAGCAAATTGATTATTTTTTAACCCGAAAACACGTACGATTTCCGTAGAATAAATGTGTTTTTGTTTCACACAAAGCAAGTGATCGACTATCTATTCAATATTAACCGTTAAAATGTACTTAGGGACGAACCCGCGTTCAGCATTCATACCCGGCTATGTTCCGGTTCCGGCACTCCGGCTTCTTTATCTTCGTAATAATCCTTCGATTGTAGAAGATGCATCATGACTTTCTTTATAAGTCGATAGTCGCCTGTTAAACATAATTCTCTTTGGTGATTCTCTTTATACCGTTTTCGTGACCGGACCGTGACCGGACCGTGACCGGACCATGACCGGACCGTAACCGGACCTTAAAAGGACCGTAACCGGACCGTAACCGGACCGTGACCGGACCGTGACCGGACCGTGACCGGACCGTGACCGAACCGTGACCGGACCGTAACCGGACCATAACCGTAACCGGACCGTGACCGGACCGTAACCGGACCGTGACCGGACCGTAACCGGACCGTGACCGGACCGTAACCGGAACGTGACCGGACCGTGACCGTACCGTAACCGGACCGTAACCGAACTTTAGCCAAAAAATTTTTTTGTAGTCTGAACGCGGGTGAATCAGATTATTGTCATCATTTAATTTGGCAGATTCATTTTCAATGTACTCAAAGGTCGTGGCAGACACGAGATCTGTGATTTTTTCTTAAAAATATATTTTCACTAGCTTCGTCCTTAGACAAAAACAAATCTATCCCACAGGAACCGCACAGTTTTCCGGGATGATGTCATTCCAGGATATGTATCCTCCTATAGCCTTCCTCAATTAACGGGCTATCAAATGCAAAAAGAATTTTTCAAATTAAATTAGTAGTTCCTGAGATTAGCGCGTTCAACCAAACAAAGAAACAAACAAACAAACTCTTCATCTTTATAATATTAGTCTAGAAGAACATTTTAAAAGCAAAATAAGCTTAGTCGATCCTGTCGCTCTTAATAAATTCACATACCAACGAAAAGCATTTATTTTTTATTTACCTAGCAGGATAATATGCAAATAAAAAAAATTTGAATCTCTTTACAATCGTTAAAACAAAACACGTAAGGTTTCGGTTTTGATGTCACGTAATGACACCGTAATGGGTTTTGAATTTACGTGAAACGAATAACATTGTAAAAGCTTAATGTTTTTAACGAGTATTAAATCTGTTATAAAAGTTCACTATTTACGTATGATAACGCGTTTGGCTCAGTTTGTAGTGACTACTTACTGTGCCAGCGGTCGCAGGTTCTAATCATGGGGGCATTCCTTTGTGTAATTAACACGAATGTTTGTTACCCAGTCATGGGTTTGTATTTATAATATGTATGTATTTAAAGTTACTATATATGTGTAGTGTATGAACTACTTGGTATCCATAACACAAGCCACGTAACTCACCATGGAACTAGATGGTGCTGTGTTTTAAACTTATTAATTATTTACCGCAAACAGCTTTATCTTTTTTGACGGAAATAAAATTAAGCATGCTTACTACGTTATACCACAGATCACATAATACCATACTAGGTATACAAGGGCTACGTAAAGCTTATATTAGATTTTAATTTCAATAATTAATTAAAAAGCCATAGCGAATCTAATCAAACATTATTTAATCATAAGTGGTTTAACCTCGCTTCGCTCGTATACTTGACTATACGTAACTTGATAAAAATATGTAAGAGGAAATAACGATGATGACTGCCCCACAAGATCAGGCGAGGGCGTGTGAACGTCAGGACTGCCGTATAGAAAGAGTATTAAGTTACATGTTGTCTGCTAGAATGTAAAACCTTATTATTGTTTAAAATCACTATGTTATCTACTATATAAAAATAAGTCGGGTTTTCCTTCCTGACGCTATAACTCCAGAACGCACGAACCGATTTCCACCAGGAAAAATTTCAACAGAAAAGCGGGAATATCTTTTTTCACATACAGCGCCATCTCTGATACATAGCATGTACTACAAACCAATATCGGGTCAACATATAGGATACTTTTTACTGGAGGAAAATATCTCATCTCTAAGAAATCTATACTAAACTTTAAAACGTAAGTAGGGACGAACCCGAGCGGAGCGAGGGTGAGTCGCTAGTATAATTTAGATTTTATTTCGTTCAATTTAAATTAAGAGCAGTGGCTACATCAATCCAATACGTGTCAATACGCCATCATGACATTCGTTTAAGTTGTGTGGTTGTGTTTTGATATTGAATGTGGAAGTATGATTGGTTTCGAAAACCCGCTGCTTAATTAAATTATTAGAATTACCGTTTCAAGTATATAATATTGTGATTTCCTTAATTAAATTGTATTAAGCATTGAATTCTTTATTATTTGAACCCTGATAACACCCACAATGTTAGTAACCACTGAATCTGATGTCAGTAGATATGGATAACACGACATACATATATAATATAATATGTATTACATATTTATCTCTCGTCAAACGTTCAGTGCCACCTTTTGGCAAATTATATTACTAGCAGTAGTCTATGTGTTATTCCCGGTATCATATCGACGAAATGAATTTCGTTCAAACTCGTCCACACTTCTCAATATCAAAGAATAACAAACACACATAAACACTCGCATATATAATAGTTTCGCATATACTATAATGTTCTCATAATGTTTTATATTTTAATTTTTATGTACAATAGAGAATATATATAGCAGTGCATGATAAATATGGTTCTATTATTTTGTTATGAATGTGACCTAACCTTAAAATCTGAAATTATTAACATCTTTCGTTACCTTTACATATCCAATTTGTTAATCAATACAGCCTAGATCTGTTTGTAGAGTTATCTATACTAATAATATAAAGCTGAAGAGTTTGTTTGTTTGGTTGAACGCGAATCTCGGGAACTACTAATCCGATTTGAAAAATTCTTTTTACATTAGATAGCCCGTTAACTGAGAAGATCTCGGAAAAATGTACGGTTCCCGTAGGATAAATTTGTTTTTGTCTTGGGACGAACCCGAAGCGAAGTGAGGGTGAGTCGCTAGTGTTTACTATAAAACTGCAATACGTGGTAATAATTAACGTGTTAAATATACAAAACAATACTGCCAATGACTGCATTCGTTTGCCCAAACCTATTTTGCGTAGCAATTGGCTAAAACTGACCCCTTGGTCCAAATATGCTGTTGTACTTCACTCAGGGAGGCAAGATTGAATTTAATTATTCAACTGTCAGTCGTAAACCTCAAGCATAAATTAAACATTGGTTAAATGGAGATCTTGATTACGTTACAATGCCGGTTTGGGAACCGCTGACTCATAAATATTAATAAAACATTTTTGTATTGCTGAAAATATCCTTATTAAGTAATTGACTAACCAAATAATATATTCGAGTTTACTTTGGTTTTATATTTATTTATTATCTTATAATATTAAACGTGCAATTCTTGTATACATACATACATACATAGGTATATATTTATTTCGGGTACCTCAAAAATGGCTTTAACGATTTGGATCAATTTTTGCATTTTGTTAAGGTTTTGCTTTTTAAGTTTATGTATGTATTTAGTAGTTCCAGAGATAACTTCCTATGAACATATAGGGGTTTCTTTTCTAAAAAAAGGTAATTTTTATATTTCTTCCGAAAAAAAACCGATTTTACAAAAAAAACGTCGAACGAAGCTCGGTCGCCTACTAATAGTCTAAATGAATAAAAAACAAAGCTAGCTTTTCGTATTTATTAGACATAAATAATTTTATTATTATTATATTGATATAACTAATTTTATACATAAATATAACAACTATTGACAATGGATAATCTATAGGTACATATAATAAAACTGTAGAGGTTGAATGTCTGTACATAGAAAAAAAATGCTAAAAACCATATCAGGGGAATGTAAGAAGAGAAATAGAACAAATCAGTCACTGTCTGTTTGTCTGTTTGTACGGGCTAATCTCCGCAACTGTTGCTTGATTTGAATGAAATTTTGTATGGTGGTACCGAACATATCCCCGGTCAACATTTTAGATACTTTTCATCCCGGAACATTAAAGAGTTCCCATGGGATAGCTAAATAACTATAGTAACTTATACAGCTTAGTACACAAAAACTACTGATTGAATTTTAATGAAACTCTACAATAATATAGTTCATACATCAGAATAACAAATAGGCTTATTTTTATCCCGGAAAAATGCACGGTTCCCGTGGGATAGATTTGTTTTTTTGTCTAGGGTTAGTTAATTATAATTAAAATAAATATTTTACCGTTATTATTTTCCGACCTCTTTTTCATACTTGGTAAAAGAAGGATATTTTTTTGTATGTATGTACATACATTGTACATATCTTACATGGCACAAACACAAGTAAATCGATAAGGATTCCATTTATAAGATATGCTGAACCCTAGAAATGTAAACTACAACTGCAATTCATGCAGTTTAGTATAAATTCGCATAGTTTTAATAAACAAGGTATGCTGTATCAGAGCATATTATCGTTCGGACGCAAATAAAAATACAATATTTGTTAAAAGCTTAAAATAACAAAAGCTCATGCATAGCAAAAGACTCAATGATGTGATTTTTATATAAACGTTATGCGCTGCTGACTTTTCTTGTTTTGCCAAAAAAGCACACAGAGAACTAAAAAATTACTGTTATTTACATTCTAATATTATCACACAATAATACTTTCTTAGATTTACGCGAATATTTGACATTTTAAATAAAACTATGTTTTCGGATTTTTTCGCGGATTTGTTTTGATTTTTAGTTCCCGACGTTTCGAATGCTTTACACCAATCATGGTCACGGGAGAGACTAAGTTGTTAGATATCTAAAGTAATATTCCATTTTCAAGTATAAATTGTAATTAAAATTATAAAAATGTTTAAAATTAAAATGAACAAATATTGTAAGATACTTTGGTGGCACTTTAAAGTTTTTTAAATTCATTTTGTTATATTGTGGGTAGGCTATCTGTAACAACTTTATAATACTAATACCTTTGAGACAGACCAAATAGACAGTCAGACAGACAGACGGACAAAAATTCTAAAAATTATAGATTTGGCCTCTGTATCGATAATAAAATCTATTTCAATAAGATTTTCCAAAAAATATTTAATGTACAGATTTGGCTTATTTAGAATTATATTATATGTATAGATATTACTTTGAAAATGATAACCGGTTTTATAGTTGGATAATATTTGTAAAATTTTGTAAGAGACAAAACCAGACAATTCTTTTCCGGATAGACATATTCTTTTCGAATTTCTGGTAAAGTTTCTGATAAATAATAAATGTGTTTCTAAAATACCTATCTATATATTTAAAGCAAATTCGGATTAGTTACACTATTTATAACTCAAGAACGGCTGGACCGATTTTTATGATCTTTGATTTGTTGGATTTTTCTCCGCCCCGAATAGCAGTGTAACTATTAAACATTAAAAAAATCATGGCTCATAACTATTTATATGTACCTAAGGACGAACCCGAGTGAAGCAAGAGTACGTTGCAAGTAAAGAATTTGAATTTAGCTTTTTTAGTGTACAAGACGAATCTAAAATATTATTCATGCCGGTTTCGAATTCGTGGTCCATGTACCGTAAAATGTAAGAAATCGCTGAACTGTGAAATAGAACTTTTATTTAAAGCCGCGGTATTTATACAAAGTTAAGAAAATACAAATTGTCTTTACATTTTCATTAAGAACTTACGAAGAAAACGAGTTTCTTTTCAAAGTTTGTAAGTTAGTCTGTTATAAAGTCTTGCTTCGTTAAATCTATAAGAGTTGAGGGTTATAATTGAATTTTTCTAATTATAACTTTAACATAAAATAACTTTTTTTAACTATATTAAAAAAATTAGTGATCTATGTTTACGTGCCTTTTAGATTTAAAATATTTATATTTTCTTTCTATTTTACGTACAATAGCATGTTTTCCCAAAGAAATAAGATATATTTCAGTACAATATACTTTATGCCAGCCTTCCAACTAACTTCTGTAAAAAAAAAAGCAGTCATGAGGACTGCCGACAGAAGTGAAAACTTAAACCTATAAACAGTTGTAATTTTTGGATGTATTCAGCCCTTTTTAACGTCCCACTACTGGGCACGAGCCTCCCTTCAATACGCGGGGAATCAGGTCATAGTCCACCACGGCGGTCAACTGCGAATTGGCGGACTTCACATGTCTTTCGAAAACTTACTAAGTTCTCTCAGACATGCAGGTTTCCTCACGATGTTTTCCTTCACCGTAAGGCAAGTGGTAATCATGTTAGAAATGATTCGCACATGAAAATATCAGAGGTGCGAGACCCGGGATTCGAACCCGCTTCACTCGGTTTTCCAAGCGAGCGCGTTACCACTGGGCTACCACTGCAATTTTTGGATATTCAAATTAATTGTTTATATTCAATTAATTGTTTATATTTAAATAAATTGTTGAATAGATATATTATAAACTAACGACTCACCCTCGCTCCGCTCGGGTTCGTCCCTACTTACGTTTTCAAGTATAGTATGGAATATAGATTTCTCAGAGGTGAGATATTTTTCTCCAGTAAAAAGTATCCTATATGTTGACCCGGATAGCCAGCTATCATCATACCAAATTTCATCAAAATCCCTTCAGTAGTTTTTCCGTGATGCGGTAACAGACAGATAGAGAGACAGACAGGCAGACAAAAATTCTAAAAACTATAGATGCAGCCTCTGTATCGATAATGTCTATTTCAATAAGATTTACCAAAAAATCTTAATTATTTTTAATGTACAGATTCGGCTTAGTTACAATTTTATTATATGTATATTATATTATATATTATATGTAGATATACATAGATATGGTGAGTCATTTTGGGTTGTATGTACCTACTATAACGTGTTTTCGCGTGTAAAAAGTTGCTCATGTCACTCTCCTACCCTCCAACTATCTCCATACAATCACGCCAATTCATCACTCTGTTTCGACGTGAAAAGACAATCAAACAAACACGCTTTCATATTTATAATATTAGTATAGATATCACCACCTTTATCTTTTACCATTATTATATTTATTCACCTCCTATAAGGAATATTTATCCGAAACGGACTATTCGCCACATAATTATGGCAGACAATAACCAGCACTCAATGCGGTAATGCCTTAACTACGTACCGCACGTCCCTAATCTATCATTAATGACAAGGCTCCAATAACCTATCTAACTGTGGTTTCCTTACTAGAAATAGGAATTTGAAATAATTTGTATGCAATTTGACACACTAGATCGAAATTTTGTATGTGTATTTTATATTTAATATACACAATATTTGTTACTTTTTCACGCTAAAATAATTAGCTAGAAAAAACACTAGGACTATACTTTATTATCTATACTTCTGTACTAAATAAATAAAGAGGTAAAGTTTGTGAGTTTATGAGTTTGTGACGTTGTAGGGAGTAATCTCTGGATCTACTGAACCGATTTAGATGAAATTTATAAGACGATAGTTTGAGACCCTGGGAAGGACATAGGATACTTTTTATTCCGGAAATAATCCCTTAAGGGGGTGAAAATGGGGATGAAAGTTTGTATGGAGAAACAAGCTAGGGACGAACTCGAGCAAAGCCAGGGTGAGTCGCTAGTTAGTAATAAAACCAAAATGTAGTGTAACCTAAATATAATACTAACGACTTATTCTGGCTTGGCTTGGTTCCCTAGGTGACTATCAATAACCTATATGTAGCCCTAAACACCAATCCGTCTTAACTTTTTTAGAGTCAAGAAGTAACAAATATACTCACACTTACATATATACATTTTTGCAATAGTAGTCCAATAAAGACGCAACCAAGCAAAGCGTAGGTGAGTTACTAGTTATTCTATAAATTTAAAAGAATATTTCTACCAATATAATGTTTAAAATGGCTAACCCATGAAATTTCTTAGCAAATTACTAAACAGATTATGCTCGTCGGAATTAATTAATCACTCAGCTTACCTCTTACAATTCAATTCAACCCATTTGATTGCCCTTTATTAATCCTTTAAGAATTCAATTTGTCGATTTGTTTATAGAGAGGTTAACGTTTTATAGAAATAATATAATGTAGTTTAAATTCAGTGGTAGTACAGTGGTATAATGCGATCGCTTGGGAAACCGAGTGAAGAGGGTTCAAATCCCGGATCTCGCACCGCTGATATTTTCATGTGCGAATAATTTCCAACATGATTAACACTTATGGTGAAGAAAAACATTGAGGAAACTTACATGTCAGAGAGAACCTAGCAAGTTTTCGTAAGACATGTGAATGTAACTTATACGCATAGTTAATTTAACGTTTACTTTGATTTCAAAGTAACCAAACATGACAGACACACAGACAGATGAAAACAGACAGACAGACTGGTCTACTTTTACGAAAAAAAAGCGTTAGACAAGACTATGAAACACTTCAAAATTGAATGAAAATATGAAAAAATTGCCTAGGATACTGGTGTTATGCACAACGACTAATAAGTAACCAAAGGAATTTATAAAAAAAAACGTTAACAAAAGGTGAAGTATTTTACGAATCGCATATTGAGTCCTAGGGAATAAATATGTCCACATATTGGCAGAGCAAATGTACGGTGGTAGCTAAGAAATTTTCTATCAGAAAAATATATTTTTAGTTACTAGGTTTTGCCCGAAGCTTGGGTCGCGTGGTTGGTACTTCGGTGAAAGTAGCCTACATGTTAATTCAGTAGATAGGTGTTTCCCAAGCCTAAAGCCAAGAAGCACAGAAGGAGGTGGCTCACTTCGGTGGAAGGTGTACCATGCGGGTTGCTCTTGGGATTTCTCCAACAGCAGAGGGAATCAGGGGAGCAAACCTTACATTGTTATGTTCTGCCCCGGCAGTGCCATATGCCATCGTGGTTGAGTGCATAAGCGATCCTACGACGCCACATTAAGACGGAGGAGGGTTCCGTTGGATTGAAGTGGCTTTTCTGGTTGGTGTCCCATATAACCACCTGTATGTATGCAGATAGTATGCGTAAATACATTTCTCAAACTTAAAAAAGGTGATAAGATTTTCCCTTAACGAAATTCTCTTGAATTCATTAAGTCGTTACAACGTGAAAATTACTAATACACAATCCAATTTACAATTTTAGCGTGGTTATAATTTTTTAAGCCGAATCAAAACATACGGTTTTCATATAGAGTATTTTTTTGTTCATTTACCATAACAATAAATCCCAACACACGCATAATAAAACAATAAAAGGAATAAGCCCGCACATTACATAAATGGACCAAGTTTCTTTTCAGACGATTTATGCACTGAAAATATATGGTAAAATAAATTTAAAGCCGTGAACTTAAAATGCTAAATAATGATGGTGAATAGTAATAACGTTTACTTAGATATTTATAATCTTTCTAAGAATTACACTGAGGTTTATTTAATATGGTTTAAAATACATATATGTACAAACACACTCGCACGTCTGATATTATCATGTGCAAATCATTTTCCACTACAGTAATCGCTTGTCTTACGGTGAAGGAAAACCTCGTGAGGAAACTTGTATATCAGAGAGTACCTAGCAAGTTTTCGAAAGACATGTGAAGTCCGCCAACCCACACTTGGCCAGCGTGGTGGACTATGGCCTGACGACTCACGTATTGGGAGTCCCAGGTCCAGCAGTAGGACGATAAAAAGGGCTGAATACATGTGCACAATTGCGCAGACATACAGACAAACATAAGATATAATATTTTAGTCACATAAAAATAAGCCAAAACACTTTTGCATATCCAGAATTGAATCTATGACTATCAAACTAATGCAACTACACTTCAGTGATCTTGTCTAAACTATACACATAAAAGAAATCATATAACATAATTATGATGTGCACTAATGGATGCAACCTGTCCCACGTTTTCACTGCATACCGCACTACCACATTAGCTTACTTTAAATTTTAAGCATCTTACGTGTAATGGTTTTTGAAAGCCGTACCTATTATGTCCTTTTAGTAGAAGAAAGCGTAGTGAAATGGAAAAACTAAATTCTTTTTATTTTCATCACTGCCATCTGTTTGTATTTTGGTATGTTACAGGTAATTTACTCGGAGACGATATAACTGAATAGAAGATCAATTAAAAAAATAAATAATTAGGCCACCATGTAGCTCGAAAATGAAAAAAATGAGTGTATATTAAATAAATATAAATAAATATGTTGGGACATTAACACACAACATCATCTAGTTCCATGGTAAGCTACGAGGTCTGTGTTATGGATACCAGATAGTTGATGCACTACACATATATAACTTTAAATACATACATATTATAAATATATATTGTATATACAATATACATATTATAAATAAACACCTATGACTGGAGTACAAACACTCGTGCTATCACACAAATGAATGTCCCCAGCGGGACTCAAACCCGCGAGTGCTGGCACAGCAAGTAGGTTAGGGTCACTACAAACTGATCCAAACGTGTTGTTATTTTAAGGTCATAACAAGATTTTTGTTTTTGGAAAGTATTTTTTTTATTTACAACTGGTTTTGTCTTGGTCGGTTAGACTTTTTAAATGTATGTATGTATAATAATTATACATATTTTTATAATCACATTATAAATCCCTTGACTTTGATACCATGCTTGATAGGTTTGAAAAAAAAAATTAAGTCGCACATTGACGCCTAAAATATATCAATTAGTTTTTTTTTATAATTTGGATGTATCCTATATGACTCCGTTATTTGGATGAATCTATAGACGTATAATCATCAAAATCGATTCAGTCATTTAGGAGTTACGTGGAAACATAAGACATATAAGAATGTACAAGTCAAACACATAACTCTCCATTGGGCTTTGCAATCGGGTAAAAATATAGGGAACTTTCAAAAATATTATTTTGCAGAATGTACGTTCAGAATATAAGGGATTTTCTATTGCACGTTTAGCTAAATGGCCGCAAAATATACTTTGTTTTTCATAGTATCTTTGAAAAATTGTATTGAAATACGAGGTGAGCTTATTTTATTTCTAAAAATAAATAAAATGCTTATTTTTATCTTAATATGTACGCCTGTCATACAACTTGTCTGTTTTTTAGAGATAACAAAAAAATTGAAAATTATTAAAAAAATCAAAATAAAAAGGTTCTATTTACCAAATCATTCGTTAAACAAGCGTGAGAATCTTATTATTAAAGATAACACTTTCGGAAAGATCGACAAGACATTTTGACAAAAATATTACACAATATTCGTGTGCTATTTGTAGCTGTTTTGAGAATAATGCCCGACGCGATGTCCAAAGGAAATTAGTTCCGCCCCTATTTCCTTTTTACTCGATATATCCAGCATCTGTCAGCTTTTGACGACTTCAAAGAACGAGATTAATCAATTTATTGCATTGCTATAGAATACTAGCGACTTATCCTCGCTCCGCTTGGGTACGTCCCTAGTTACGTTTAGTATAGACTTCTCAGAGATGAGATATTTTCTCGCAGTAAAAAGTATCCTATATGTTGACCCGGATAACCTGCTACCATGATACCAAATTTCATCAAAATCTGTTTAGTGGTTTTCTTGTGATTCGTTTCCAGACAGACAGACAAAAATTCTAAAAATATATGTATGTATGTTTATTATTGGTCAAGCACGAGTTGGTTAGTTGGTTGCAAGGATGATTTCTGTGGTGTCAACATTTTTGATAACTAATTATGAGTGACGTCTTGTTGTTCAAAACATTTTAGGCTCAAATGTTTTAAAATAAAATTTAATTAAAAATTACCATCTTAAACACTAACAGAGATATTTTTTATTTATTATATTACTAAGGATGTGTATTATCAATTCAACTCCGCAATCTAGTACAGAGTGTCTATCTTTGGATGAGGCTTTCACCTGTAGAAGGTTTCTTACAGAGAAATACATTTATTCATCACTTTTTTAATCTTTCTTAACGTTACTATGAAATTATAACATCTAACTATCTATATTAAAACAAATACTAAAACTAAAATTTAGATTGTATTGTAACATACTTGAATGCAAGAAATATAAGGTATTTTTAATTTTTTTATTTATAATCGACCAAGCTTCGCTCGTGAGTTTTTGGTTAAAAGTACAATTTTCTTTTTAATTTGGCTCAAAAATAAAAAAAAGAGTTAAAATGTAAATAAATAAAAAAAAAATACTTTGTATCCGACCAGAATCCGAACACATCTGTGATACTCAACCTTGCGTCTTGGTCGCTTGACTACGATGTCTATACACAAGTATGCGAAATTATTAACATATTTTGCATAAAATAATGCTAAAGAAATGGAAAATGCATGGAAACTCGAAAATACGCGTTTTCCCAGACATAAAACGTCGAATCTTTAGAGCTGTTTCCGAGATCGCTCGTATAAATAAATATACAAGAATTGCTCGTTTAAATATATTCGATTCGATATAAAAAAATATAAGGCTATTTCCCCAATTATAGCAGAACGCTTTTAGATTCTAAAAGTATAGTGAACAATAGATTGCCCTCGGCTTTGCTTCTTAACGGTCTACGGAAGGTTTACGAGATTCGTGATATCTCCAACTTTGCACTGCTTTACACCACATGAAAATGGAGAATAAACGAAAAAGCTGAAACATTTTACTGTATATTTTACTTCTCAGCGTCAGGTTGTAAAAATATTCGTTGCTGGCTCTGAGTTATGTGGAAATGTGTTTTGAGAGTAATTTTGTTGGTACATTTCAAAAGTTTTTATCAAGGAAATGATGTTAAAATAATATAATTTATAATAATTATATGATTGTAATGATTCTCACTAGGTATAACCATATTGAAGAAATAATACGAGTAAATTTAGTATGTATATATATTTCTATGTGTCGTTTACTAGTAGAACATCTAAGTAAATTGACATTTTTGTTTACGAATGAGTCAGTAGTGCCTAACAATCCAGCCGGGCGCGAAGCGGGACGCACTGGAAGGCGGCCCACCTCGGTGGACAGTGTGCCATGCGGGTTGCTCCTGGTACTTTTCTGATAGCAGAGTGGACCATTGGAGCAACCCCATGGTTATTGTGGTCTGCTTGTCGTGGTTAAATGCGTAAGCAATCCTGCGATGCCCCATTAAGACGGGGGAGGTTCCGTTGGGTTTTAGTGGATAGTACTGGCTTTGCCGGTGAATCCCACACTTCGTGCATAAATACCTTTCTAACGTTAAAAAAAGTACTTACAAACCTTGGTCTGAACTTTTAAACTGTATAGTGTACCTATACTAAGACGTAACCTTAAATTAAACATTGCACCTAAAATATATATTCTAATAGCCATTATAAACTGTTATAATATTTTATTGAGCAATTATTTCCTGCATGAATGAGCAATAATAGTATAATAATTAATTATTATTGTAATAACTTTCCGCTTTATTTACAAATACAAATAATTAAAATATTTAATGTGTGGTATTTAAGCCGCAGAAAACCCGCTACAATGAAATACCCTGTTTACGGTTTCGTATCGAAATAGTTTAGTCCCCCAACTTTTACCACAAGTCGTTCTGAAAACTTTAACGTATCGTGAATATTTTGTAGCTTTTATTAAATTACTTTAAATTATCATTAAAATGTTTAGAAATAAAAATTTTAACCTTGCAATTATTCTATAAAAACCATTGGCTCATGGAGTCGAAGTGCTAAAACATAAAACCTCGTCTTATCGACTCTACTGG
The DNA here is from genome assembly GCA_033884665.1 of Argynnis bischoffii washingtonia. Lineage (NCBI taxonomy): Eukaryota > Metazoa > Arthropoda > Insecta > Lepidoptera > Nymphalidae > Argynnis > Argynnis bischoffii. The sequence continues at coordinate 3,574,087 of CM066616.1, read as the reverse complement.
AGACACTTTTGTCTCCAGTAGAGTCGATAAGACGAGGTTTTATGCTCTTTAGCTGTCTCTCGTCACTGAACTGTACATTTTCCGGGATAAAAAGTAGCCTATTTATTAATCTGATGTACACACTATATTATTGTAAGGTTTTATTAAAATCAAATCAGTAATTTTTGTGCACTAAGCTGTATAAGTTACTGTAGTTTTACGGAAACTCTTTAATTTTTCGGGATTAAAAGTATCTAAAATGTTAAATTGTATTTAAATCTATCCAACAGTTTCGGAGATTAGCCAGAGAGAGAGAGAGAGAGAGAGAGAGAGAGAGAGAGTAAGACAAACAGACAAACAGAAAAACAAAAAAATTAAAAAAAAAACTGAATTTGTTCTATTTCTCTTCTTACATCCCCCTGACTCGGTTTTTAGCATTTTTTTTCTATGTGCAGACATTCGACCTCTACATTTTTATTATATGTATAGATATATTAGTTTTGTATATACGAGTACACGTAGTTAAATATAATTGTAATTATAATGTATTTCCTTTAATAAATTAAAATTTGAATTTTAGGTGGTAAAATGGAATGGAAGGATATTATCTTGTATTTTAAAGTATTATCAAGCGAGCTTACCTTACCTTACAACTTTGTAGGTTTTGATTTACCTAAAAGCATGATTTTTTATAAAGCTCTTTAAAGGGACCGTAAAGCTCAGCATTGAATATTAATTGACACCTCCACGCGTTTCTCAGATAAAGGATCTTGATAGAGAGAAATGGACGATGTATCATAGATTTTGGGCGTCAATTTAATCATTTGATTTTTTTTTCTTTAAATCCTATCAAGTGGGGTTTTAAAATGAACAGTTTTATCAAAATGAGACCATGACAATATGTATGTCTTATATATTAAAAATAACCTCAGATTGTCTGAATTGCTAACAACTTCAACTTATTTCCATATTTTATTACTTTTTTTCCGTCGGATTACATATTTTTATAATTTTCTAGATAAATACAGGACCCTCAAAAGAAAAACATTTCTATCCTCATATTTTGCGCCAATCACGCTTCAATAAGGCTTTTTCAATTCATCTTTTTCAAAGTTCCTCATTATGTCTTTCGATTACATGAAATAAATTAAGGGCGCTTTTTATTTTTATTACTCGTAAGCTGAAGTCTTCTCCGTCTAGCTACTTTGTTGGATTGCCGCCCCGATGGCAGTGTTGTAATCATCCTAATTGTTCAGAGTTTACAACACATTTTTTTCCTTATCATTTTCTTATATATTAATACAGACAACAAATATAATGTTGATGATTGATATTCTTAAAATATTCACGCAAAACCTTTATTAATATTGAAAATAAAATAATAAATCGCTTATACACTAAACTACGTCGCTCCGATGATAGGCATGCAGAGGCAGACTGCAACAACCATGGGGTTGCTCCTTCCACTCTGTTATCAGATAAATAACAGTAGCAATACGCATAATTGACATTGATTGAGGCATTGATTAAAGACACAACCTACCAAAGTGGACAGCCTCCCAGTGTATCTTTTGGCTTTACGCTCGGCTGCATTACCGGAGGCTATTGAGCCTCTTCCCACGATAATGTGTACACAAAAAAATCATCAAAATCGGTTAAGCCGTTTAGGCGAAGAATTACAAACATATACACCGATATATAAAAGTTAATTATAAAAGTATTATAATATGTATGTATATGAATGTGACTCCATCACAAAGTACACATACGTGCAAGAAGTCAGACATTATATATAAAAAAAAAAAAACAATTTCTTTACCCCTTTGTTATTAACTTTTTAATAAATTAAAACCCTAAATGGTTAACCGAGTTATAATAAACGTAATATCGTTATATCGATTCAATTTATTGGTTTATTGGAAGTTGATTTTCCTTTGGGAAAATTCAAGGTTTATGTCTTACATAATCCAATTACTTTAGAGCCAACATAAGAATTAGTGATGTTACCCATTAACTGTAATTGAAGAAACCCAATACAATCAAAATTAAATATTGTAAACCACTCCTGGATAATTTCTAAGAAATTAATTGTTAACTGACACACCGGTGTGCCCGCGCCTCTCTACACGTTAAACTGAAGTAATTGATCTATTAGTTTCATAGTAGTTAAGTCACAAAAAAAGAGTGAAGTGCAAATAGGAATTTTTACTAAACTTTTTTAAGTTCAGACTTTTTAGATTTTGTCATAAAATATTTTGATTTTGCACTTCGAAAGTTGTAAAGACTGATAGACGGACAGATAACATAGGCTTAATAAAATGAGTGCACCTTATCCAAATAAGTACATCAATAAGCTATACGGATAAAAAAAATCTTACTGAGTCGATATACATTAAGTATTTTTTTAGAAAATCTTATTGAAATAGTCATTATTATCGATACAGAGATCGAATCTATAGTTTTTACTACCGAGGCAACTTCCCAAGTCTAGACAGTTGCTGAGAATTGCTGCAGAAAAGCCTAATAACTATAATTGCCCAAACCTGGGTATCGAACCCAGGACCTTCTGATTATGACATGCTAGCTCCGAGACCAAAAAGCAGTTGGATAATGTTCACAATATTACCTTTGTAAGTTTAACATTATAAATAAATAAATATTAAAACAACACCATCTAGTTCCATGCTACGCTACGAGGCCTGTGTTACGGATACCAGATAGCTGATACACTACACATATATAACTTTATATACATACATATGATAAATATAAACACCCATGAGTGGAGTACAAACATTTGTGCTCATCACAAAAATTCCCCCAGCGGGACTCGAACCCGTGACCACAGCAAGTAGGATCACTACAAACTGAGCCAAACATGCTGTCAAATTATATATAGTAAATAAGTTTTTATTGGCAAAAGGGGCAATTCAAATTGAATTGGTTTTGATATATTGGCTCACTAACTCTCCCCCAAACGACTACTAATTCATGCGGCGGCCAAGTTTAATCGAGTTTAATTTCTCAGATTTATCCATTCCGATGAATAATTTGACATTAAAAGATTCTGTTATATCTAATTTACTTAGTTTAGTTTATTTTACACTGTTTTTGTTATTGTATAATGTAATATTATTATTGTATAATATTGAATGCTTATTTGGAAGAGAAGTCATAAAAAATGTATGTGACGTTTAATAAAATTTTGCTTAAGATAATCTGGTTTCTACATGATTTTTGTTAATTTTTATAAAAATAACTTTAAAGTATTACATAGTTTTTAATTGAAACTGGAGATTCGGACTACTATATGGAACCCAATATTATTATAATTATGAAAATTTGTATGTGTTTGTTTGTTACTTTTTCACATGAAAACGGCTGGGCGGATTTTGATGAAATTTAGTATACAGAGATACTATGATCTTGGAGTAACACATGAGCTAGTACAAGATAAATGGAGACGCACCCGAGTAAAACCAGAGTAAGTTGCTAGTATCTGATAAGATAAGCTTTGTACATCCAAAAGATCTTAGCTTTAAAGGTCTAATATATAGAAACTCACTATATTCAAATCAAACATGTGATTCCACTTACAAACTAAATTCAAGTTGGACGGACAATTTTAAATCGTCGCTGCAGATGTTACTCAAGGGATGATCTACGATTGAAAGTTAAGGTTGCCTTAAACTATGTAAAGTTATACTAGGAAGATTTAGAAACTTAAGAAACCTATTATTTAGTTCACTAACTTAGAGAAAGCAAGGGTATTGTATTGTCAGAGTAAAATATTTCTAGTATTTTCCACTAAAAATAAGAAAATAAAAATAAGATTTTAACAAAAATTATGCTTAACTCTAAGAAATAACTAAGTTAGTAACTAAGCATTATAACATAAAAAATCCCATATGAATTAAGCTGGTTTTACTAGAAAATAAAGACTAAGTAATTTTTAACTTTTTTGAGAAATACAAAATTTTCTATTGACATAAACTCTACATACAATGTTATGTCTATACAAAAGTTAGTACATTTACAATATTTTTCATTTTATTTGCCGAATACACAGACCCCGCGGCTGTAGGTCGATAGGTAGTCCGTATGAATGCTACATGATATTCCTCGAGGTAGTACGAGTTGGAAAAACCTTGCCTAACGTTTATTTACCTATCAATTTGAAGCCCGAAAATAATAAAAGCGTTACAAAAGCTTTTTTGGTATGTGGTACTGAGGTATGTTTTATTCAGAAAATATTTAGGGTTCGAGCGTGAAATCGAAAATCCTTAAAAATTTCGCTAATTCCGAATTAATGTTTTCACGAAGAAGTCCGTGTATGTATGTATCTCCTAAACTACATTCACAATAACTATATTTTTCTATTGAAAAATTACTTAAGGACATAGGTTTGAAGTATATTTATTTCAAGAGAAATAAAATCAACGATATTTACATCATATAAAATCATTGTGAACTCCAACAAAAAAGAAGCCGAGGCTGAAAAACTTTAGACATTTTTCATCAATAAAGAAAATTATATGTGTTTATAACGTATATTACATAATAAGAATGAAGATATAGAAAAATGGAAGACTAACAAAGGAAAAAAATGATAAGAATTACTTTTCTGTATGGTTTCCACAATTGAACCTATCAATAAAGTGTGTTTGAAATATATATCTGTAAGTAAATATGTCATATTCTTAAAATAGGATACGGGGTAATAAATAAAAACAGATAACTTCATCGACTGTCGTTAAGAATTGGTACAAATATTGCTAGTAGCGTTGTTTTTTAAGGATATAACTTAGAGTTTTGGTTTTTCGATCCATTTCTAAACATTTATTCATCATCTCTTATCCACTGTCAGTCTATTTTATAATTACTATCCTTTTTACATTAGGTTAAATCTGAGAGGACATTCAGATTTACACAAATGATACTCGCGTCACGCGTGAGAGGCTAAACTTTTTACGTCTCAAAAGCCGTTATTATTATAAATGATCTTTCCAAAAAATATATAATGATTTTGAAGAAAAGAGAAATGTTCACCTTACAATGTGAGTAAAATTTAATATATTTTAATTCTATTTAGAGTTAATCTATACATATAATAAAATTTTGAGAATGTGTATAGGAAAATCTTATTGAAATAGTCATTATTATCGATACAGAGGCCGAATTTATAGTTTTTAGAATTTTAGTCTGTCTGTCTGTCTGGGAACGTGTCACGAAAAAACCACTGGACAGATTTCGATGAGTTTTGGTATGATGATAGTTGATTATCCGAGTCTACATTTGGGATACTTTTTACTATGGGAAAATATCTTATCTCTGAGAAATCTATACTAACCATTAAAACATTCCTAGGGACGAACCCGAGCGGAGCGAGAGTGAGTCGCTAGTATATTTATAAAATTTATCCATATTACGATTAATATGAAAACGAATCCAATCCATAACGTAACCGTTAAAACAATTATTTTTATATTAATCTTGTTAATTCTACAATAATCAATACTATATATTAGGTATATACAATATTATAAATTTGAAAGTGTGTTTGTTTGTTTGTCCTTCTTTCACATCAAAACGGAGGGATGGATTGGCATGATTTTTTAGTTGGAAATAGTTGGAGAGCTGGAGAGTGACAAAGGCTACTTTTTACCGCGGGAGATTATCTCATTCCTACGGGAAAACACGTTTATAACACAACCCACAACAACTCATCATACCTATGTATATATACAATTAAAAAACCATTAAAAAAGTATCAAAATAATCTTTTTAACTTGTGCCAAGCTCTTATAAGCTTATTCATATCGAGTTTGACGAGTGTATTTTATGTACGAGTGGCGATAAAAGTCGACTCTCGAAGTATTCATCACGTAACTTCTGATTTCAAAGATCAAATATATCATTTTGACACATAGTATTAATCTTTTATGATTTAATCTAAACCGTTACATAAAAATGCATATTGAAAATATAATAAAAGTTTAAGAGGTAAATCCATACTAATATTATAAATGCGAAAGTAACTCCTGTGTGGATGTGTGTCTGTGTGTTACCCTTTCACGTGAAATCCGCTGAACCGATTTAGACGGAATTTGGTATGAGATAATTTGAGACCTTAAGAAGAATATAGGATAGTTTTCATTCCGTTAATCATCCTTTAAGGGAGTGAGAACCCTTAAGGGGTGGAAGTTTGATTCGGGAATCAATCATTTCTCAAGTAAGGGATATAAAACTCATCATACCTGTGAGACGAACCCGAGCCAAGCAATGTTTAATCACTAGTTAATTCAGATGTTCATCAAAAATGCCTGTCAGTAATCCTATTATCCAATACAAAGTAATTGAAATAGACATACGATATTTTTTTATCAAAATCGGTTCAGTTAGTTTTAAGACTTGGATGTTTAAATAATAAAACATGGGATTACAATAACAATACATGTTGCTTCACCTATCAACGTCTCATCGTTACATCTGCAGTACGTAATATTGTGGCTGAGTCTATGTTGACTGAGAGCAATTAATGTTATATAACAGAAGGGTAATATTAAGGGTTCTAATTAAAATCACTTTTGTTTGTATTCAATTCTAATCGGCTTTTGACTTGTAGAGGATCATCCAACAGTTTTCTATTAAGCTAAACATAATATTTATGATAATTTTTAAATACTGTAAGTTTTAACGTGTATTATACTAAAATATGTAAGAAACAGTATATTTAAGAGTTGAAAAATATATATGTAAAATTATACAACATGACTGCTTGCCTTACGGTGAAAGAAAACATCAAACAACAATGAGGAAACCTGCATATCTGGGAGAACCTAGGAAGTTTTTGAAACACATATGAAGTCTGCCATCCCACACTTAGCCAGTGTGATGGGTTATGGACTGATTCCACTCGCCATGAAGAAAGGACAGTGCCCTGCAGTGGGACGTTAAGGTTGTACACAATAAAATGCTTTATATCCCAAAAAAACTTTTAACTTTGACATGTCAAAATTAAAAATTTTAAAAACCCCCTACGCAAAAAATACTTATAGTTTCAGGAACAACCCTTAAAAAGTAAGTAATTTTGGAAAGCAACTGATACTCTTACACTGCTGGACCAATATTAACCAAACATAGCTAAGAACAACCGCAAGGAAACTGGCTTTCAAATGAAAAAAACCGCATCGAAATCGGTCCATCATACAGAGACAGACAGACATCGACGTCAAACTTATAACACCCCTCTATTTGCGTCGGTGATTAAAAATATATACCCAGACTAAAAACTATAGTTTTTTTTTACCATAAATAAAATTGCCTCAATTTCGCTGTTTATTTCATTCATTTCTATATATAGACACGAAAGTACGTCTATATTAGTTTAGTACAAGTAAAACAAACTATACATAGGATTAACTAGAATTTCGGCAACAAAGCAAATTAAAAGCAATTCAGAATTGTCTCCTTCGGGATTAACTAAGTGCTCAGTGAACTTATTATCAACATCACGGAAGCTACGTGGTCCTAATAACGGTCTATATTTTGCTTTAACGAAAATGGAGTCGATCTCTTGAGACAATGTAATGATTTATGACAATTATTTTAAGATCTCATTAAGAGTAATGTTTTAAGTTGTTATTTTTGTGAAATCTTAGGCCTTAGATATTCTATAATCGTTAAAGAATAGAAATGTAATATGGTAAAGACATAATATGATGATTCTATGATATGTCGATTAATTTTTTGAAATGAAACTTTTTTAGAATCGTTGTGATTTGAAACTCGATAAAACAGAAATGAGACACTAAAAATATGATTGTAATATGCCTTGTTTAATTACTAACGACTCACCCTCGTTTCGCTCGGGTTTTGTCCCTAGCTTGCTTCCCAATACAAACTTTCATCCACATTTTCACCCCCTTAAGGGATGATTTACGGGATAAAAAGTATCCTATGTCTTTCCCAGGGTCTCAAACGATCTTCTTACCAAATTTCATCTAAATCGGTTCTGTAGATTCAGAGGTTAACCCCTACAACATCACAAACTTTACTTCTTTATAATATTAGTGTAGATTGATTTGTTTTAATTTAATTGCAATATTTTCCAAAGAAGTTTTACTTCAACCGCGCGTAAAGATTTTTTGTCTCTCTCTCTCTCTCTCTATGCGTGTATTAGATTTACCAACAACTTGACATTTCACAAATACACTAACATAACAATAAAAAAATACAAAACTAAAATACAAAGCCACTTACAGGTAAACACAACATGCATCACTGAAATATAATAATTAAACGGTAAAAATAATCACATTAAAATTTAAATTATTACTTTATAACCAAGAAATAAATGTCATTTTTTGAAGTTATACTTCTTTTAGCACTTTTGAAAAAAATTATGAGAATAAATTTTTAATGATGCGCGCGCACACCGACAGCTAAAAAGCGACATGATGAAGTTAGCTGGATTCCTTTTAGAAACAGAAAGTTGTAACATACGGGATGAAATCTTTAGCTATTTTTGTTCTGTTACGCCAAAGAAGTATAACTTTTACGTACGTACATAAGTACACACACGTTTTTTTTTATATTTCTATATTTCAACGATTGTAAAATAATATAACACATAAGCTCTTGCGGGATAAGCACAGAGAACAGAGGGCCAAGCGATACAATCTGTACAATCAACATACCCCTTTCGTTTCCTCCGTCGTTATCATTCCCTTCATACACGTCGAGGGTCCTCATTTATTATATATAGGGACTTTACCGGAATCCAAAGAGTATGTATTAAAAATATAAAACTCATAACTGTTACTAAAAATGTTCATATGGCTGCCGTATTACTGCCTCTGTTAAAACACATGTAGTTGAAAATATATTTTTCTATTATCTACAAAAAACAGCACTTTTTTGTCAATTTGGAATAAACGGAATAAAAGTTTCAGTACTCTTAATGTACTAAAATTTTAAAATTAGATCTTCAAATGAAGAAGTAAAATAGGATCGCAAAGTTTATTTTTAAAATCATCCCAAGCCGGCAAAGTCAGCGCAGGCCGCTAGTGTATCATAGACGTTCTCTCGGGGACAGACTCTTTCAGTGATGTCTTAGCTTAGTAATGCCTAGCAGATATAATAATAATTTTTATTAATCAAATCTTAATTCTGATCTGAAAGCCTTTTAGGTATTTTAACGTATTAATACAATTCTCTTGTTAAATGTTTTTCAAAATCAATTTTATTTAACACTAGCGACTCACCTTGTTCCGCTCGGGTTCGTCCCTAGATACGTTTTAACGTTTAGTAAAGATTTCTCAGAGATGAGGTATTTTTCCTTAGTAAAAAGTATCCTGACCCGGATAACCAGCTATTATCAAACCAAATTTCATCAAAATCTGTCCAGTGGTTTTCTCGTCATGCATTCCCAGCAGACAAACAAAAGCTCTAAAAGCTATAGATTCGGCCTCTGTATCAATGTATTCAATAAGATTTTCAAAAATATATTTAATATACAGATTCGACTCAGAATTTTATTATATGCATAAATAAACTAACGATTAAGAAATCTCTACAACTATTTGTTTTATATATTTTTTCTTTCTTATGTTATTCAAACGAACGATCATTTTAAAAAAATGTTTTCTTCATTATTCTTTTAGAACAGCAATGATACATATTTATATCCACGTATGTTATCTTAATAATAACCTGGCGAGGTTTTTTGCGATGTGATCCAATTTAAACCATAGAGGAATGGGTGTACATAAGAGTGTGATCTTTGACATTTGAAATTTAGCGCTACGAATTTAACATCATAACTGGAGTAATTTCAACGAAACGAGAGTTTTCAATTAATCACCGATTTCTTCATCCATATCGGACAATTCTGTTTGGATAAGGAATATCGACGTTGTTCGAGTGGGCATAAAATGTATAAAAAATTATTGGTTTGATCAACTACAAAAGATATCATAACACAAGATAGCTGCAATCGACATGTGTAGATGAGGACAAATTTGGAGTTCTTTCTACTTTTTAGTATGAAAAAACTCATTTTAAAAATGCCTGATTTATGGTAGTGAAGTTGAATATGGCTTCATGATTTTTAATAGCATCTCGTATGTTTGTGTTTTACCGATCGCATTTACTTAAGGGAAAATTGAATAGCTATGACTTATTTCCCTTAAGGGATGATTTCCGGGATAAAAAGTATCCTAAATCCTTCCCAGGGTCTCAAACTATCTTTTACCAAATTTCGTCAATCGTTTCAGTAGATCCAGAGATTATACCCTACAACCTCACAAACTCACAAACTTAAGAAGTAAAGTTAAGGGATAATATTAGTATAAATAAATGAATATGTTGGGACATTAACTCACAGCACCATCTGGTTCCATGGTAAGCTACAAACGAGGCTTGTGTTATGGAGACCAGATAGTTTATACACTACACATATATAACTTTTACCAACTGGAATCCAAAACCAACTGGAATGAATTCAAAGACCGGTTAAAGATGAACTTGGCTACCCTTCCTAAAACAGTAAGAACCATTGAGAGTCTAGACCTTGCAGTGGAAAGCCTCACAAAAGGCATCATTTCAGCCTTTGAAGAGAGCTGTCCTCTCAAAACAAAGACCTCAATTAGGAAAGCACCTTGGTGGAACTCAAAGTTGAAAAAGCTTAGAGACAAAACAAGGAAATTATTCAACAGAGCTAAAAAGACTCACATCTGGGAGATCTATAGAAAAGCTCTAACTGACTACAACAAAGAGATTAGGAGGGCTAAAAGAGAATCGTGGAGGAAGCTCTGTGAGGAAATCAAAAGCCTTCCACAAGTAGCAAGACTCCACAAACTTCTCTCTAAAGCCAAGCACAATCCAATTGGACTACTTAAGAAGGAGATGGCTCCTTCACAACCACAGAGAAGGAGACCTTAGAGCTGCTGGCCACGGCTCACTTCCCTGGGTGCCTCTTGGGGCACATTGGCAGCCAGCAGGAAGGACATCATAGACCTCGTAGTGAGGACTGGTGCAAGGCTGCCAAAGTCATAAAACCTAACCTTGTTCAGTGGGCCGTAGACTCTTTTAAGCCTTATAAGGCGAAAGGGGAAGACGGGATAACGCAAATCTTGCTTCAGCAAGGGGCGGACATCCTCCTTCCCCACCTGATCAAAATCTTCAGAGCGAGCTTCGCCTGGGGATACGTACCAGAAAAATGGACTATTGTCAGGGTCATATTTATACCTAAAACTGGTAAAAAAGACTATAGCCAGCCAAAGTCTTTTAGACCAATAAGCCTCTCTTCATTCTTACTTAAAGCAATGGAGAAGGTACTAGATAGGTATATAAGAGATGTAGCCTTGATCAATAATCCTATTCATTTCAACCAACACGCATATCGTAAGGGTAAATCAACTGAAACTGCCCTTACAAGTCTTATAGATAAAGTAGAAAAGGCGTTAGAAGACAAGGAAATAGCACTCTGTGCATTTCTAGATATCGAAGGTGCTTTTGATAACTCTTCTACTTCGCTGTTGATAAATGGGCTGACAACCAAAAATGTCGACCCAACAACGGTAAGATGGGTAAAATCAATGCTCACTAGTAGAAGAGCCAAACTAGCCCTTCACGACACAACCATATACATATCCACAGCAAGAGGATGTCCGCAAGGGGGTGTTTTATCCCCATTGCTGTGGACCCTTGCCGTGGATGAGCTACTTTACAAACTGGCAGAACTCCACATTGATGCGCAAGGCTATGCAGATGACTTGGTAATCATAGTGAGGGGTTTTTGCCAATCTTCACTCTCAAGTATACTACAAAAGGGACTAAATACTGTCAGTGACTGGTGTGTTAGAAGTGACCTATCAGTTAACGCAGACAAAACGGTTATTGTGCCCTTTACAAATAAGCGACGGCTAGACAAACTAGTCATGCCAAAGCTTAATGGCAAACAGATCACATTTTCCACACAAGTCAAATATCTGGGACTAACACTAGACCAAAAACTGACGTGGAACCCTCACCTAGCTACAGTTGTAAGTAAGGCTAAGATGGCACTAGGAGTGAGCGGCCGCATGCTGAGCAGTAACTGGAGTTTAAGCCCCAAAACCACCCTTTGGACGTATACTGCCATTGTGAGGCCAATTATCACCTACGCATCGGTAGCCTGGTCTAATAAGACTAAACAGACAACAGTAATTAAAAAATTAGATAGCCTACAAAGAACAGCCTGTCTAATGACAACAGGAGCCATGTCCACGTGCCCTGGTCAAGCACTAAATGCACTACTCGGGTTGCCACCTCTACATCTATTTATACAGAAGGAGGCACAAGCCAGTATGTACAGAGCTAAAATCCAAGGCAGAAATCAATGGCTCTCACGGAAAATGAGGACTTTACAGGACTCTCTGCAAGAGATGCCGATACTTGGTATGACATCTGATGCCATGCAAACGCGGCACTTATTTGATAAATATTACATAATTGAATTTCCGTCAAGGGAGGACTGGACCAATAGCCAGATACCCTATAAAAACGGATCTCTAGTCTGGTACACAGACGGTTCTAAAATAGGAGCAAAGACTGGCTGCGGGATACATGGAGAGCGACCGAGGTTCAGCAAAAGCATACATCTCGGACAATTCGCCTCCATCTTCCAAGCAGAAGTCTATGCCATCCTAGAATGTGTAGAAGCCAATCTATGTAAGCACTACACAAATCAAACTATTTACATAAATTCGGACAGCCAAGCCGCACTACTAGCACTAGACTCAAACATAGTCTCATCGAAGCTAGTAGAACAGTGCATGGACCGATTAAACTTCTTAGCAAAAAGAAATAAAGTAGTACTCAGATGGGTACCGGGTCATGCGGGGATAGTTGGCAACGAATGTGCCGATAAGCTTGCTAGAGAGGGAGCTCTTGGCTCGCAGCAGGGTCCTGAGCCGTTCTGCGGAATACCCAAGAGCTTAGCTCAAAGAACCCTAATGATAGCATGTCTCAAGAGAGCAAAAAAGGACTGGAATGAGTCAAATGGAGTGATTCACTCCAAGACACTGATTAAAGCCTATGACAAAAGGTTTAACAACCTTATGTTAGCGCAAAACAGGAAAACCTTACGATTACTGGTAAGGACTTTCACTGGACACTCTGCTTAAACAAGCACATGTTCAATATGGGACTGAGCGAAACGCGTACCTGTAGAATATGCATGGAGGCAGATGAAACGCCACTTCATCTTCTACGGGAATGCGGACCGCTCATGTACAAGCGTAGCATTCATCTAGGAAAACAGTTTATAGGCCTAGATGAAATAAAAGAGTGCAAACCCAAGAAAATCCTGCAATTTTTTAATTCTGCAGGGTTAAACGGTTCACTCTAATGAAGAATGTGGCGATCACAATAGACCAGAAATGGTCGCAGTGACATCACAGCCGCAAAAAAGAAATAAAAAAAAAATATATATAACTTTTAAGTACATAATATTCGTGTTCATCACACAAATGGATGCCCCCTGTTACAAAACATATTTCTAAACACATCTTTTATTAAATAGAATCGTATTAATAGTGCTGTAGGCATCAATCGGCTATTTAATTAGTTATTTATATTTACTTAATTGCTATATTTAATTAATACTAAATTATATTTCAAATATCTTAAAACAGATAAGCGTTTTGTTTCCGAACGGGTTTTGTATTATCTTTCCAATTCACTCGTGTGTTTTATTATTTTGTATAAATAATTACTATTTATTACAGTTATAAATTATATGCATAATTACATATCCAATATTTAATTAATGTTAAACTTATATTCAATATTTAATAATATAACAGAATGTATTATTTCTAATAAGTTGCTTTTTGATCATTCTGGCGTGAGTGCGGGTACTTGTATTTAAAGCCGTGTAATGGTTAAATGGGGGTTGAGTTGAATTCAGGCGGTGATAATAACGTTTTGCTATAACGATCCACAAGTGCTGTTCGCCACCTTCGTCTTGCTGTCTCTCTGCGCGTTTTATCTCAGAAGTGGGATGGAGGACAAAATGCTCAAGCCATACTTTCGTGGAACTACTCAGGTACACAGTCATATTTTTTTTTTAACTTTTGATATTTCATCTTATGTATAAAAAAAAAGAATACTATAACGGTAAAAGCAACTGAAGTAATGAATGAATAACTATTTAATCAAACGATTTAAGCGAAAAGTAACTATTTACAAATCATCCGAATCCAACGTGTTGCTTAGTCAAAAAAATATAGAAGTTATAGCTGATGCTACATACTCGTATGCAACTAGGAAATAAAATATCTAGTAACTAAAGCTAGAAGCCTTGTGTGACTCCAAAATTGAAATATCTAATAACTAAATCTAGATCTGTGTGCCTAATATAAAATTGCTTAGTGAATAAAATCTAGTAGTTTGACTAGATCTGTGTGAATAACATAAATCTGTGTGAACAACATAAAATGGCTTGGTGAATAAAATCTAGCAATTTGACTAGATCTGTGTGAATAACATAAAATGGCTTAGTGAATAAAATCTAGCAATTTGACTAGATCTGTGTGAATAACATAAAATGGCTTAGTGAATAAAATCTAGCAATTTGACTAGATCTGTGTGAATAACATAAAATGGCTTAGTGAATAAAATCTAGCAATTTGACTAGATCTGTGTGAATAACATAAAATGGCTTAGTGAATAAAATCTAGCAATTTGACTAGATCTGTGTGAATAACATAAAATGGCTTATTAAATAAAATCTAGCAATTTGACTAGATCTGTGTGAATAACATAAAATGGCTTAGTGAATAAAATCTAGCAATTTGACTAGATCTGTGTGAATAACATAAAATGGCTTAGTGAATAAAATCTAGCAATTTGACTAGATCTGTGTGAATAACATAAAATGGCTTAGTAAATAAAATCTAGCAATTTGACTAGATCTGTGTGAATAACATAAAATGGCTTAGTGAATAAAATCTAGCAATTTGACTAGATCTGTGTGAATAACATAAAATTACTTAGTAAATAAAATCTAGTCATTTGACTTAGATCTGTGTGAGTCTGAAAAAATAACAACATCTAGTAAGCCTAGATCTGTGTGGCAACAGTTGCTGATAAACATTTAAAACAAAATATTTTGTACAAAGTACTAACCTGCTAATAGTGACCACGAATAGTAAAATATTGACTTAATAAGAAAAAAAACAAATAGATAATGTGTAAATAAAAATAACAACTATTTTATATAAATGCCTTGGAGTTGTAAAGATTTTCTTGCTGTTCTATGTGCTGTTCATTTTAATACAAAGAACATTTACCGTCTTTTACTTCTATTCTTTCCCAGGAGTAGAATATTACTGAAAAGTTATAAAATCGCCGTGAGACACGGCTAATGCAGAATGGCCGAATGTTACAAAACATATTTCTAAACACATCTTTTATTAAATAGAATCGTATTAATAGTGCTGTAGGCATCAATCGGCTATTTAATTAGTTATTTATATTTACTTAATTGCTATATTTAATTAATACTAAATTATATTTCAAATATCTTAAAACAGATAAGCGTTTTGTTTCCGAACGGGTTTTGTATTATCTTTCCAATTCACTCGTGTGTTTTATTATTTTGTATAAATAATTACTATTTATTACAGTTATAAATTATATGCATAATTACATATCCAATATTTAATTAATGTTAAACTTATATTCAATATTTAATAATATAACAGAATGTATTATTTCTAATAAGTTGCTTTTTGATCATTCTGGCGTGAGTGCGGGTACTTGTATTTAAAGCCGTGTAATGGTTAAATGGGGGTTGAGTTGAATTCAGGCGGTGATAATAACGTTTTGCTATAACGATCCACAAGTGCTGTTCGCCACCTTCGTCTTGCTGTCTCTCTGCGCGTTTTACCCCAGCGGGACTCGACCCGTGTCCGCTGGCATAGTAAGTATGGTCACTACAAACTGAGTCAAACGTTTCGTCAATATAGATAAGTTATTTCATTCAATGGCTAATAAATATAATGGCAAGCGCCTAAAGACCAACGATTACATGTTTAAAGGAAAATAATTAGTTCGCTGTTTCTGTAATTCGCGCTATACTTGTTAGTATAGTGTCACATCATAGCGGATATCTCTACATATAATAAAATTGTAACTAAGCCAAATCTGTACATGAAATATTTTTTAGACACTCTGACAGTTACGTATTGCGTACTCAATATAGACACCAAAACAATCGTTGTTGAAATTTTTGTCTGTACGAAAAAAGTACTGACCCGATTTTAACTAAATTTTTCGTAGTGATAACTTATTAACATTTAGGATACCTTTTACTACAGGAAAATATCTCATTCCCACGAGAAAATACAATAAGTGGTCGACCAAATTATCTAAGTTAGAACAGAAGTTTTGCCAAAAAAAGTGTTTCCGTATGATTACATGGCTAACGTTGGCTAAACCTTTAAAGATACAGTATTTAGAAAATTGTAGACCTTAAAAAGGCCTATAGAAAAGTCTGCGATAACATGTGTCTATTTCTTAAGGTATGCTCACAATGACCATTTTTATCTATTTAAATTGACCCATCCGAGCAAAGTGAGGATAAGTCAGTAGTGTGGAATAAATAAATAGCAATACAAAATACTGTCAAATTTTCTTTCATTTTTTTTATGCTTGATACGCAGAGAATATACATATATTGTAGATCCCCAAGGTCCGGTTAGACCCACAATTTTGATACACCAAAATCGTTTTAGTAAACAGCTATTATCCATACATAGAATAAAATTATTTTTTGGAAAATCTTATTGAAATAGTAATTATTATAGATATAGAGGCCGAATCTATAGTTTTTAGAGTTTTTGTCCGTCGGTCTGGGAACGCATCATGAGACAACCATTGGACAGACTTTGATGAAGTTTCATATGATAATACCTAGTTATCCGGGTCAACATATAGGATACTTTTTACTGCGGGAAAATATCTCATCTCTGAGAAATTTATAATAACCGTTAAAAAGCATCTAGGGATGAATCCGAGCAGATCAAGGGTGGGTCGCTAGTAACTTATAAGATGTTTTTTATATAGCTATAAATAAGGGCCATTAAAAAAATATAAAGTAAAAAACCCTATGGTACTCAAAAATCACTTGCTATTATTATAATTTAGTCGTATGCCAGCATGATACAAAAATGTATCAATATATTTATGGCCCAGAAATTGTTCGTGCCACATGGTGCTCGCAAATACGAAGCTTAAAAATAAAAAACATATAATATTATCTACTTGAAGAATTAAAAACATTTCTATATTGAAAAAAAATATTTCTTCGTTGAGCTTTTATTTTATGTACTTTCAAACTAATATTAATAATATGCTTAATAAAAATTAATTTCTTATTCGCGCTCCCAGATTTACGCTGAGGTATTCTATTGGCACATATACCATTCGAACGGAGTCGCGGGCAAAATAATAACTAGCAATTATTTCTGTTTAATACTAATGTCGCCCAGTTGTCGAAATTCTATTATAATCATTATGGAAATAAAGCTTATTAAACAAAAAAAAAATCTATTTACGAACAGAGGAGAAAAATGTACTGAATTGTTTTGTCTTTATCTATCTATATAAAAAAAGCTTTTTCCATTTTTTTATTGATAACGCTAAAGCTCGTCAATAGTAAAAAAAAAATAATAGAAAATCCGTTGACAAGCAGAGGATGAAAAAGGTACTGTTTTGTATTTGCCTATTTATGTAAAGAACTAGCGACTCACCCTCGCTCCGCTCGGGTTCGTTCCTACTTACGATTTAACGTTTAGTATAGATTTCTCAGATATGAGATGTTTTTCCGCAATAAAAAGTATCCTATATATTAACCCGGATAATCAGCTATAATCATATCAAATTTCTTCAAAACCTGTCCAGTGGTTTTCTCGTGATGCGTTCCCAGACAGACAAAAATCCTGAACACACAGATTCGGCCTCCGTATAGATAATAATATCTATTTACCAAAAAAATATTTAATATACTGATCCTATATGTTGACCCGGATAACCAGTTATCATTTTATCAAATTTCATCAAAATCTCTCCAGTGGTCTTTCCGTGATGCGGTAATAGACAGACAGACAGACAAAAATTCTAAAAACTATAGATTTGGCCTCTGTATTGATAACACTGTCCGGTGGTAGGACTCTGTCAAGCCTGAGGAGTCCGACTGGATGGATACCACCCCCTTATCTATTTCTGCCGCCAAGCAACAATGATTGCATTGTTGTGTTCCGGTTTGAAGGATAAGGTAGCCAGCGCAATTACAGGCAAGAGGCACAACATCTTAGTCCTCACAGTGATAACGTACCGGCGGTTCTGCAGTTTTGTTACATAAAACTTAAGTGCATGAACCGTAGGTGTTATGGGCGACAGGTATCGCTTTCCATCAGGTGGACTGTCTGCTCGTTTATCACTGAATACCATAAAAAAAAATCCAAAAAATATTTAATGTACAGATTCGGCTTAGTTACAACTTTATTATATGTATAGATTGTAAAGTTAAATCGTGCCTAAAGACAGCTAGCAACGTTCTTAATTGTCGCCTTTGAAAATCTCCATTCAAAATTATCAATGTATAAGAGTTTTGGATTAGTTTGTCATTATTACATCAATTAAAAATCAAACTTTTAAAGTTTTAAAAAGTAAAAGTAAAGCTATTTTACTTTAACTCTAACTTTTAAATATGATTGACTTTTAGACATTATTTAAAAACTTGAACGTATTCCTTTCAAATATTGAATGTTATAATGGACATGAAGTGGCAATGTTCAAATATTACATCTCTGTCTTACTCATAAAGGGAGAACGAGAGAGCTTACAGTGAGCATAAAATGAAACTCAATCCCGTATAATTTATCACTTTCAGCTGAAGCTTTTAAAAAGATAAAATGTGTGGTCATAGCTAGTAAAGTTTATTGACAATGGAGAATTTCAAACGGAACTATTTTATCGGATTTTGTCGCGGCTTTATTTTGTATTTTTGTTCCCGATGTTTTCAATGCTTTACATCAAACATGGCCACGGAAGGTCTCTCCCGACGAAAAGTTAATTTCAATTAAAATGTCAAATATGCGTGTACATAAATCTAATCTATGATGATGTTCTCCTGCCACGGCAGCCAATCTCATTGAGACTAGCCAACTGCGCAGGAGATATTACAGTGCACAAGTGTACGCGCAGACACAAGTGCACTCTCTATTCCTGTCACTCCCATACTCCAGTGGGACGACTACTCGACACGACCGGTGAGAGTTAAGTTAAAAAAATCTAATCTATACATATAATAAAATTGTAACTAAGTCAAATTTGTACATTAAATATTTTTTGGAAAATCTTATTGAAAAGATATTATTATGGATACAGAGGCCAAATCTATTGTTTTTAGAATTTTTCCAAATCTATTGTTTTTAGAATTTTTATCTTTCTGTCTGTTACCACATTTCAAGAAAACCACTGGATAGAGTTTGATGAAATCTAGTATGATGATAGCTGGTTATCTGGGTCAACATATGGATAATTTTTACTACGGGAAAATATCTCATTTCTGAGAAATCTATACTAAACCTTAAAACGTAACTAGGGACGAACCCTAGCGGATTGAGGGTGAGTCGCTAGTAAAGTATAATAATGAATTTTAATATTATCTAGCTGAATTCATGTGAATTTATAAAAGTTTTGTAGATTGCGATCATACTTTTTATATGCACTAGTGGCAGGGCTTCCTTCGGTAATACTGACCAAATCCAAGAAGAAGAAATATGTAATTTGGATGTGTTTTTGGTGTATGTTAAGCGATATATTCGTGAATTGTAAACCGTGTATATTTTTAGCCCTTTTTTAACATCCCACAGCTGGGCACGGGATCAGACCATAGTGGTCCACCATGCTGGCCAGGCTAGCGGACTTCACATGTCTTTCAAAAATTTGTTAGGTTTCCTCACGATATTTTTCTTCGCCGTAAGATAAGTGGTAATCATGTTTGAAATGATTCGCACATGAAAATATCAGAGGTGCGAGAGGCGGGATTCGAACCCGATTCACTCGGTTTCCAAAGCGAGCACGACATCACTGGGCTATTTACATCTAGATAAATACTCAAATAACATGTTAGTATTTATTAGATTATTTGATAAAAAAATGATGTTTTACTTTAAACATGAACGTATTTCTTATTCAAATTAGTATTATATTTAATAACCCTATTATCAAAAAGTAAAAGCAATTCTTATATTAAAACGTTTAGTAATGACTACTATAACTCATTTCAAATTAATATCCATTCGTGGGAAAACACGACACGTGTACTTAATTTTTGGGTAATTCAATTCAATTCTTTTGATTAGTTGCTTCCAGAAGTGCTAGTTGGGCACAATTTACTTCGCCAACGTTGCGTAGAATGGAGAAAACACGTTATATTAAAAATTACCGGTAAAAGACAGAAAAAACATCATTAGATGTGATTAAATGTTGAAACGGAGCAAAATTTTTGGGTAATTATTATTTTAATTTAAAAATCAGCACACAACAAACACATTGTCATCGAATTTGCGATATTATTTATGTATATGAGAAAATTTCCACTTACATTTTTTAATACCTGAGTTCGGCAAAATGTTAAATATTTAAATTATATTTAGGTTTTGCCTTACATTTACCTAAAATGTGTTTTATTTTGCTTATACTTGCGTCAAAAATTTCAACACGAACGAAAAAAAAACAATAAAAAAATAAAGACGACACGTTTGGCTCAGGTTCTAGTGACACTACTTGCTGTGCTAGCGGTTACGAGTTCGAGTCCCCCTGGGAGCTTTCATTGTGTGATGAGCACGAATATTATTTTGTACTCCAGTCATGAGTTATAATTATAATATGTATGTGTTTAAAGTTATATATATGTAGTGTATCAACTATCTGGTATCCATAACACAGGCCTTGTAGCTAACGAAAAAAACTATGAAAAAAAAAAAATAAAGATTACTACAATCTTCGCCTTTTACGCTATCATTATTCTCTTCATGCAAGCTTGCAGGGAGTTTCTAAAACTTTTTACATTACCCTAAGTGTTTTGTCAAAGTGAAGCTAACGACCGACCACTCATCGTGGTAAATTTCATTTTAAATTTCAAAATGTATCAAAATCAAAAGAAGTGGTGGTAATGTGCCTTGTTGTTAAGCCAAGTGAAGCAGGTTCATCCCCGGGGCTCCTGGCAAATCTCTGAGATTTCTATCTGATGGTGTCTGATCTCTCTCAAAATATAGAGGAGTCGGACGTTAAAAAGGCCAAATTAATATTTACATTATAATTATGAATATACTTACTTATCTATTAAATTAAATTTATTATACACTAGCACTTACCCCCAGCTGCACCCGTGTATTTGTATATAATTAAGGGTTGAAGCGAGATGATAGATAGTCTAACCTTTTCCCAAGGCTTTAAAATATAAAGAAGAAGAAGAATTTTAAGAACTCTGATTTTAGATTGGTACACCCAGTGATGAGCGCGTCCAACCAAAAAAAACCCATTTTTCATCCTTAAAGGACGAAAGCTAAAAGAATAAATTATAATAGTCGTCATTTTAAACCAGAAAGATTATTTTCTATTTTGGTCACTCTAACTTTAAAAAATAATGAATTCTCCTCCAAACTTCTTCCCATTTTTTTACCCCTTTACGGGTTTAATTTCTAAATATCCCTTCTTTATGACGACCTAGTTCACATCCCTCCCTGAATAGTGAACCTGCCAAATTTCAAGTTTGTAGCATCTATATTGAAATTTCGTTAATAATCAGTGAAATGATATTTCGCTCTTATACGTATAATCCTATATTAATCGACATAATTGTTAATCCCTTTATTTGCTTAATTAACTTTAAAAATATCGGATTCTCCTCCAAACTTCTTACCATTGATACCCCTTTAAGGATTTAATAATCAAATATTCCTTTTTAATGACTACCTTCATAGTACATATCCCTCCCTGAGAAGTTTACTTGCCACAAGTTTGTAGCATCTACATACGTATATTAAGATTTCGTAATTAATCAGTGAGTGAATGATATTTAACTCTTATACGTATATGCCTATGTTAATCGAAGTAATTGGTAATCTCTTTATTTGCTCTCTTGCTGATACTCAAAAGACTGTCACAGCGGTAACTTTGAACGACCAAACTAGCAATGCGACTGTGCATATTCAATACTATAGACCAAAGGGATGTCAAAAGCCCTAATTCATATGGAAACCGCCCATTCACATTCGAGCATTTCGTTTGTACGCACAGCTTTAAATTGATTCACAGATTCATGAACTGGATTAAAAAGTGAGTGAAATTTTCAATTTTTGTTCAAAAAAGAGATTTTTATTTGCCTATCGAAGTCGAGGTGAAGTGAAAATGCGGTATGCACTAATACGTTACATGCTTGAAATTATTTAAGTTACATCTGGATTATCTATACATCTATAGATACAGATAATAAAATTCAAGTATCTGTTTGTATAGTCAAAATAACAGCTTTTTACTAATTATATACACAATTTAAAATTTTTGAAGTTATACTTCTTTTGGGGACTTTTGGAAAAAACATTTTACGATGCGCGCGCACACCGACAGACAAAAAGTGACATGATGAAGTTAGCTAATAACAGTTTGTTGGAATGGTAACCATTTTTATTATCTGACAAATGATATACAATAGTATATTCTTTCCTTAAATGATCTTCTATAAAGATATGATTGTAATATGCCTAATATTTCTTTTTACAAACAGAGTTGTGACATACGGGATGAAATCTTTAGCTATTTTTGTTCCGTTACGCCAACGAAGTATAAGTTCTTACGAGCGTAAATAAGAACATACACGTGTTTTTTTTTGTCTGTATTTCTGTCTGTTTATTCCGGCTAATCTCCGAAACAGCTGGACTGATTTTGACGGGACTTTCACTGGCAGGTAGCTGATGTTATAAGAAATAACTTAGGCTACTTTTATTTTAGAAAAAGAATTAGGGTTTCACTCAACAAAAATAAAACGTACCTACACATGCACTACGGACGCACCCGAGCGAAGCTTTTTTTTTGTTATCGCTGGGGAAACCCATCATGGGGACCTTACCGGCCGTCAATGGGTAAGGTACTGTGAGACTCTTACTCACTAAAACCCACAGCGGAATCCGTCGCCGCAGTGCAATGGGGCGGTGCAGGATCGCTTACCCGAGCGAAGCTAGGGTAAGTCGCTAGTTGTATAACTAAAAACATTACATTTAATGTGTTTTAGAAGCTAATAAGTAGCCAAAATTATTCAATATTGCAAAAGCTAACTAGTAAATATTATGTAAGTAAAGCAACTGGCATATAATAGTATTAAAAGTTAAAATATCACTTACATTTCATACTC
The DNA here is from genome assembly GCA_033884665.1 of Argynnis bischoffii washingtonia. Lineage (NCBI taxonomy): Eukaryota > Metazoa > Arthropoda > Insecta > Lepidoptera > Nymphalidae > Argynnis > Argynnis bischoffii. The sequence continues at coordinate 3,550,638 of CM066616.1, read as the reverse complement.
GCTTTTACAAGGGCATTCTTCAATTAAAGCTCGCGAGAACATAAATCAGTCGTTATTACGTCTGTCGTGGCGTTGTCACTCAAAATAGAAATTGTAACGTTTCTCCTCTGAAAAACTTTCGTGAAATTGCGTCAGTGAAAGTTGAAAAATTAATAATGGGCGTAAAAATAAAATTGACTTGTATTATGTGCCATAGAATTCCTTACGAATATTTTATGCAAACTGTTATCTATACATATAATAAAATTCTAACTGAGTTGAATCTGTACCTTAAATATTTTTTGGAAAATCTTATTGAAATAGACTTTATTATCGATACAGAGACCGAATCTATAGTTTTTAGAATTTTTGTCTGTCTGTCTATCTGTCTGTTTGTCTGTCTGTCTGTGTCTGTCTGTGTGTCTGTCTGTATGTCTGTCTGTTTCCGCATCACAGAAAAACCACTGGAGGGATTTTGATGAAATTTGGTATGATGATAGCTGGATATCCGGGTCAACATATAGGATACTTTTTACTGCGGGAGATTATCTCTGTCCCTCGTGAATACACGTTATAACACAACCTAAAAAATATTTATGATTACAATTTCTTGAAACTTGGTATTAATGCTCTTCAGTACAATTAAACAAATACGTGTTTTAGCGTTTTTTGAAATTCATCCCATAAGGAGATAAAATAAGGGATGAAAATTTGTATGAAACCTACCTTTTTAAAGTTTTTTTGTTGTAGTTGTAGCGCGAGCGGAGCCGCGGGTTTTGCTAGTTAAATATATATGTTAATTGTTTTAATATATTAGTTAAGAGTTCATAATAAATGAACGTATAATTTTTGAGTTAACGTATGAGTGGAATAAGTACTAACTAATAACTATCTTTTCGGACTTTTTCGCTAATTAATTTTGATGAGATTCAAGTCTTTCCCTTGACCATGTTTGCTGTAAAGTATTGGAAACGTCGGTAACCAAAAATCTAAATAAATCCGCGAAAAAATCCAAAAGTACAATTTTATTTAAAACTAGCTTTAGCACGCGGTTTTGCTCGCACGATAAGCGGGACTGAGTTCAAGGGTAACCTATGTCCGATCCCAGAATGATTTATGGTTTTGCGCATCGAAATCTGTTCAGTGGTTTAAGCGTCAACGTACGCTCTGTGTCATCAGAATCATTTATAAAGTAACAGGATTAAATAAGGCCTTATGGGCGGGCTTATTGAATTTCATGCCGTTCACTATGAAAAAAAAAATCATGGCATCTCCACTACTGTGGAGTTAAGATGGTAGATAGTTTCATTAACATAAGCGGTTTTTGCATGTAGTCCGTCTGTATTCAAGCAATTTGTTTGAATGTAAATATTAAGATTAACCTGTCGAGAGTCGCGGGCACACCGGTGTACCAGTTAACAATTAGTTTCTTAGAAATTAACCAGGAGGTGGTAAATATCAACATGGGCATTCTAAAAATTCATATTAGCTCACACACAAATTTATAAAAAACTTTAGATTAATATAAAATCATAGAATCGGAAATAATAAATCACAGCATAGGTACTTGTTTTATTTTGAAAGTAATTTAAAGTTTTATAAGTCCAATGCCAATAGATAATCAAATGTGGGCAGGACTCCAAGAGCGATCAGCTTCGTAGTAAGCCCTGAGATGAATTCATGATTCAATTTCCTCTATATTTTTAAAATTTATACAACAAGTAAAATACTTGATATTTTCCACGAAACAAAATAAAATTGTAAGTTTCTTATTATGTAACTCAATAAAAACTTAAATGGGTCAAATATAAAAATTATTTTGTTTTAGGCAAAATTCATACTAATATTATAAATGTAAAAGTTTATGAGGATGGATGGATGGATGTTTGTTACTCTTTCACGCCAGAACAGAAAAGAAAAGAACAGAAAAGATAGATTATAGTTGGGAACAGCACATAGGCTACTTTTTATCCCGGAAAAATATACGGTTCCCGTGGGATAGATTTGTTTTTGTCTAGGAATGAATCCGAACCATTACGTGGATGAGTCGCTAGTATAATTTAATCTATGTATTGAGAGATTATTAAATATTGCTTATTATATATTTTAAAATAAATTTATTTACAAAAAATAATATGTTTAAAATTACTAGAGTTAGCCCAGTAGTCGACATTCGTTGAGACGCATCCGAGCCAAGCGAGAATAAATGGCTAGTTGTAAATTAAATAAGCAATAATTACTCTCTATTTTTTATAATTGGTTCAAAATTATAAAAATGCCGTAAATCCCGATAGTTATTCATCTCATTTCACTAAATCTGTAAAATAACACATTCATACCAAATTATATAACAAAATGCATGTTACTACTAATTAAATGTTTTAAATATATATTGAAGTTATAAATATTAAACACTAATAATAGAAATAACTTGGTTTCAAAAATAATAACTATATATTTATCTACACATATAATAAAATTTAAACTGAGTCGAAAACATTAATTAATATTTTTCGGATAATCTTATTGAAATAGTCATTATTATCATACAGATACATACAGAGGCCGAATATATAGTTTTTAGAATTTTTTTCTGTCTGTCTGTCTGAGAACGCATAACAAGAAAACTACTGGACAGATTTTGATGAAATTTGGTGTGATGATAGCTGGTTTTCCGGGTCAACATTCAGGATACTTTTTACTGCGAGAAAATATCTCATCTGTGAGAAATATACTAAACGTTAAGACGTAACTAGGGATAAGCCTGAGCAAAGCAAGGACGAGTCGCTAGTTTCAAATAAAAATATAATATTTTCATTTATTTTATTCTGATCATTTTACTATCTTCAAATAGAATGTGTAGCATTTGATAACTACTGAATAAAAACAACGAAATGAGTTTTTATTATTTCGCCGTTTCTCGCCATAAATCATTTTGCAAATACCAAAAAAACGTTATCACGTCATGTGTTCGTGACCTTTCACATACTATGCCCCCAGGTTCATATATTTTTATATCCATCTGTACTAATATATTATATCCATACTAGTATTATAAAAAGATAAAGTTTGTGAGTTTATGAGTTTATAACGTTGTAGGGGGTAATTTCTGGATCAATTGAACCGATTTAGATGAAATTGGTAAAAAGATAGTTTGCGACTCTGGGACTGACATGAGATACTTTTTATCCCGGAAATCATCCTTTAAGGGGGTGAAAATTGGGATAAAAGTTTGTATGGGGAATCAACCTAGGGACGAACTCGAGCGAAGCAAAGTTGACTCGCTAGTATTTTTATATAAATAAAACAGTGGCCCAGTGATATTGCACTAGCTTGGATAAATAAATGAAGTGGATTCAACCCCCGCGCCGTGTCTAGAAATTACAATATGTTCAAGAGCAATTTCCCTATGAAACCACTAGGTAAAGGAAAACATCGTGAGGAAACCTGCGTGTCTGAGAGAATCTAAGTAGCTTTTAAGATGTATGAAGTCTGCGAAGTGGATCATAGTCTGATTCCTATCGCGTTGAAAGGAGTCTCGTGCACAGCACAGTCAAGTTAAAAGTTCTAAATCTATCTAATATATTTAAAAGCGGCCAAGCGAAATCAGCAAATATCAGCGAAATCGTTAGAGCCGTTTCTGAGATCGCCTGTATAAATAAATAAGTAAGTAAGTAAGTAAGAGTAAGTAAGTAAGTAAGTAAGTAAGTAAGTAAGTAAGTAAGTAAGTAAGTAAGTAAGTAAGTAAGTAAGTAAGTAAGTAAGTAAGTAAGTAAGTAAGTAAGTAAGTAAGTAAGTAAGTAAGTAAGTAAGTAAGTAAGTAAGTAAGTAAGTAAGTAAGTAAGTAAGTAAGTAAGTAAGTAAGTAAGTAAGTAAGTAAGTAAGTAAGTAAGTAAGTAAGTAATAAGTAATAAAGTAAGTAAATAGGTAAGTAAATAGGCAAGTAAATAGGCAAGTAAATAGGCAAGTAAATAGGCAAGTAAATAGGCAAGTAAATAGGCAAGTAAATAGGCAAGTAATAAGGCAAGTAAATAGGCAAGTAAATAGGCAAGTAAATAGGCAAGTAAATAGGCAAGTAAATAGGCAAGTAAATAGGCAAGTAAATAGCCAAGTAAATAGGCAAGTAAATAGGCAAGTAAATAGGCAAGTAAATAGGCAAGTAAATAGGCAAGTAAATAGGCAAGTAAATAGGCAAGTAAATAGGCAAGTAAAGAGGCAAGTAAAGAGGCAAGTAAAGAGGCAAGTAAATAGGCAAGTAAATAGGCAAGTAAATAGGCAAGTAAATTGGCATGTAAATAGGCCAGTAAATAGGCAAGTAAATAGGCAAGTAAATCGGCAAGTAAATAGGCAAGTAAATAGGCAAGTAAATAGGCAAGTAAATAGGCAAGTAAATAGGCAAGTAAATAGGCAAGTAAATAGGCAAGTAAATAAGCAAGTAAATAAGCAAGTAAATAAGCAAGTAAATAAGCAAGTAAATAAGCAAATAAATAAACAAATAAATAAACAAATAAATAAATAAATATACGAGAATTACTCCTTTAAATATATTAGATATAATTGCCACCCTCCTAAAATTTGTAACGTGTCGTTACATATAAACGTAAGTACTACTTTGTTTAATACACCTGTTATAAAATATTAAAAAAAATCTGCAAATCAACAGGTAACTCTAGAAATAAGCGAATTCAAAAAAATAAAAAATATTCTCATTTTTATAACATTTGCATAAAAAGTCTTATAAATAGGTACATTAAAATCGGGTAGGGCTGTGTCAGAGCTCACTCACTATCACGCCCACTTTTTACTATTACAACCTAATGCAACCTATTTCGTTATAGTCCTCTTTTCTGACCTAGAACCCGTACATTACGGTGTGATTTTGAAGACGTCAAAAATATAAATTGCAATATATCCGTTGGGAAATAATCTCTGTCAAGTTATGAAAGTAGACTTATTTGTCATTCAAGCTCATAAATATTATATGAATCGAGATTAATTTAAATCCGAACGACAGCAATATTGCGTTATCCGTCTTATAAAAAGTAAGATAATTTCACCGCATTGTTATGTACAAATTATATATTTTTAATTGTTAATGTTATAGGTTTTAGAAGATATATATATATATATATATATATATGTATAAGTATTTTTTCTATCAAGCGTTAAGGGAAAAGTAACGCTAGATAAAAACAAATCTATCCCACGAGAACCTTACATTCGGGGATAAAAAGTTACCTATATGCTATTCTAGACTATAGTCTATCTCTGTGCCTTTCATCCAGATCCGTTCAGCCGTTCTGGGGTGAAAAAGTCCATCTACCCATCCTTACAAACTTTCATTTATAATATTAGTATGGATACTACTTAGCACTTTTAAAAAATAACTAAATTATTTTAGATCATATACTGCAAAAAGTAGAAGACTAATACATTAATAAGTTAAATAAACTGTTTTTTTTTTATTTCACTTGCTTGTAGTAACTAGTCCAATACAATAACAAGTTCGTCATATGCAGGAATCGAACTTATAACTATCGACATACAAATCATTACAATGACCAATGCACAATCACAGTAAAAACAACTAATTAATCAAAACCTTAAAAAGGTCCTTATCAAGAAGTAGATTCATTATTTTTAAAGCAATTATTTTAAATTTCACTGAAAATTACTATAATAAATCGCATGTAATTTGTTTAGTCAATCACAATCCATCTTCAGACGTATCTTTATAAAATATTAATTAAATCTCAGAATTAAATTCTAAACTGACTTACGAACAGAATGAAATGTTTTTGTATTGTTTATACAATTTGGGTGTTCGTCGATAACGTTACGAGTTATGAGACAAGATAGGTCGATATCGTAGGTCGACCATATACGAGTACCTGCGTGCAAAGCATTTGGTGGTATAAATTAGAACTTATGTCTATTTAATTTCCAAATATTTTATTCAAAAATTAAGCCTCTGTCCTGAAAATAAGAGGCGAAATAAACTCAGTGGGACTAAAATTATTTTTTTGATATGTTTTCACATTGACATTGTAATCGACTTCACTAGAACAGGGTTGCCAGCTATTTTTCTCAAAGTAAAACAACAAGTATTGCAATTCAAAGAGGTAATGTTGCTAGTTTTCTGGATACTTTGGCTCGTAACATACGCTTCACCCTCGCTCCGTTCGGATTCGTCTCTAGATACGTTTTAATATTAATAAAAATATAAATATATATATTTTTTTAATTATTAATAACAAATTTGACTCTCACTTCCGTGACACACTGCTACACACATTTTTTCAATGTATTGACTTGCCCCTGAGTCACGCCTAAAGAAGTTTTACTTCAAACATTAAAACTTGTTATCTTTGATAACTTGTTACCAGATCAATTAATAACAAAACCGGTGTCATATTGTATAAGCTCTGAGTATTAAGTGCTCTACACAAATCATCTAGAGTGTATCGTAATTGAGATAAATGACGTGTTGTATTCAGAAGACCTTATCTGTTAATAGATGTATTATAACAATGCATGATAGGATAATACTAGGTTTAACAATGAAATAATAAAACGTTGAAAATGTTGAGATGATTTTTTATTTTATTGATTAAACAAAAGAAATAAAAATGTATACCTCAAATTATTAATAATGCAACTAATTAAAGTGTTATCTTAACCTTAGCTTTATATATGAGGTTTGTTTTTTAATATAATAAGTTCTTTAAAAAATAGCAATAAATTAACTTATTTGTTGCTACGTTTGTTATCCCTTAACGCAGGAACATCTCTTAGCAAAGGACATAGACTATAAAAATATTTATTAATATAATTTTTCATGACCATTAAAGTAAAAAAAATATTTTATAAAATATCGACAAATTTATTGGTATTTTAAAATCAGTATTTTAATTCTAAGTAAGGGATAATATTGTTGTTCTTGCCAGTTAAATAAATGAAAAAAACTTACAATTTTCTCAACAAAAAAAAAGTAATCAACAAGTGGTTTAAATAAAAAAAAAAATCATCCAAAAGAATTTGCTATCGAGCAACATAATTCTTCTACAACGTAAAAAGAATAAGAAAATGATATTTCCCTAAGACCCTTTTTACAAGTTTCATACAAAAATGTGGGCCGCAGTGCGACGAGGCGAGAAATCTTTCATTATTTCAGCTTGTTACGATGTAACTTTGTCGTAGAGTAAATTGCCCATCGCAATATGGACCATCTATATGAGGAGGTAAATAACGTCTTTCCAAGTTCATATAATATAATGGTATTTTACTTCTGATGTTATTTTTTTTTCTTTTTTGATTTACTATAATACTAGCTATAACTAGAAAAACAAAAATAATTCTATCTCACCCGAACCGTACATTTTTTCGGGATAAAAAGTAGCCTATGTGTTATTTTGATGTATGAGCTATATTATTGTAAAGTTTCATTAAAATATATTTAGTAGTTTTTGCGAGAAGGGGTAACAAACATCCATATATCTTCTATACATTCAGACATCCATACAAACTATTGCATTTATAATATTAGAAGGATTATTTATCGCACGTGGGAATAAAATGTACATAACAAAAAGGTTTCAGACTAAAAAATTGTATAGCCCCAAAATAATTTGTCAAAGTCAAAAATGGTAGCGTGATTTACTGTTTATGCTACTATTCTCGATTTTGCCATACAGATCGTTTACTTTATAGAAGAAGAAAAACTTTATATATGTATTAGTTAAATTAATATATTTTTTTATGAATATTTCAAATAGCATAAAATGAGACAGTGGTAGCCCGGTAGCCCAATAAGGCAGTGATAGCCCAATGGTAACGCGCTCGCACCTTTAATATTTTAGGGCGAATCATTTCAAATATTATCACTTTTCTTACGGTGAAGGAAAACGTCGTGAGGAAACCTGCCTGTGAGACTACCTCGCAATTCTTCAAAAGACATGTGAAGTCTTTCAAACCACCACCTTTTCCACCAACCCGCACTAGGTTAGCGTGGTGGAAAATCATCAAATATCTCAAAAGATTTTTTTGTTTTAATTTTTAACTAAAGAAATACACTAATTTCACTTACTGAAATACTTAAAATGAATTTGCTCTACCCTTAGTGGTGGATTTTTCATATATTTAAAAGAAGACACATAAAAATCGTTTTGATAATTGGCTAAAGTGTCATGTAACCTGAATCGAGTAACTTTTTCTGTTTGAAGACGGTTAAATACTCTACATCTGTTTCCTGACAGCTATTATCTAGTATAAAACATTCAGTCGGCGTATTTATATAGGTACATAATATGCCTCATATATTCTTCAAAATATATGAGTATTTTATTACGATTTTCTCTAGAACATAGCATCAGCTATAGAAATGATGGATAATAACCATATGGGTGGCAAGTTCTTATTACAATATTTTAGTACGGCTAGGACCGTACTTCCGATCAAAACTGCCTTAATAATAAAATGATTATTGGCTGTTAAAAAAATGTAGAAATCAATGTATATATATCTACTTCAATTAAAAAAAAATGTTTCTTAAACTTACTATGTTTAAATTTACTATTTAAAAGGAAATATTTCAAAGGAATTATTTTGAAAATATTGATTACATTTTTTGGACTCATGCCTCATATCACTCTCGTAGAATACTTTTAAAAATTAGGGCTTTACAATATTTGATTTTTGAGTTTATTTAATTGGACCAATAATTAATATGGTAATATTATAAGCTCTAAATACGGCATCCATAATGTATATCAGAGAATTATACCAGTATCGTCAGTCTCTAGCGGGCTATCCACAATAAGGCAAGCCAACGATACAGACTATTATAAAACGGCGACCATAATAAGTAAGGGGTATCTATCCGCCTCAATTGAGGGAAAGCGTAGCTCGTTTTTTCCTAAGATAAAAAAATATTTTCTAATAAAATAACACAGCTGTCTACTTTACGTACTTTCTTATCCCTATTTTTTTATTAGTAATAATAATTCTGTTTTTTTAACGTCCCATTGCTGAGCACGGAACTCCACTCAATGCGAGAGCTCATTCTTGTCTTCACCATGCTTGGCTATTAACTGCCATGGGTTTCATACGTCTTTTGAGAACCAGTAGGGTTCTCTTAAACATGTAAGTTTTTGCTTGCAAGTAATTATATTGAACAGATACACACAAAAATTTCTAAGGTTTGAACCCGCATCTATTTGGGTTTTTCTGATCGAGCGCGATACCAATGGCAACCACGGAATATTTTTAACAATTTTGATATTAAATTATTAAGTTAATTTCGTACTTACCTAATTAATTTACTTAGGATCTTTATAAATAAATATATGCTTATACTTACTTAATTTTTAAACCAGAACATTTATGATTTATGACGTAATGGAGGAAATCAGATCGGCCAGAAATGATAAACGAATGACATTAACAAGACAAACAACTAAACAGAAGCGAACTGTCACGTAGAATTTGTGTCATGTTTCAGTAATGTTCGGAATATTCTTTCTCGTATTTTGTTGAAAATACTTATTTAATTTCCTTACTGGACAGGATAGGGTTCATATATTTTGTTCTTATATTCATTATTAATTTACAAAATTTAAAACAATCCGTATTAATATTATACATGTAAAAGTTTGTGAGTATGTATGGATGTTTGTCACACTTTTACACTAGAACGGTTGAATAGATCTTGACAAGATTTGGTACAGAGATAGATTATAGTCTGTAATAGCATATAGGCTACTTTTTATCCCGAAAAATGTAAGGTTCCCGAGGGATAGGTTTGTTTTTGTTTTGCCAGAGGCGAACCCAAGCGAAGTGAGGGTGAGCCGCTAGTTGTTTTAATAATAACTATAACTAGGAAGACGCTCTGGGAGGAAATGCTCCATTAGCAAACGCTACGATGCCACCAATAAATCTAGGCGCAAAACTTATTGTTTCCAGTTTTTTCGTGGGTCGATACTAAAATTTAAAGAATAAAATTCATCAATCGTATCAAAAGGTAAAAAATAAATAATTCAGCTGGTTTATTTGTGGATATTGTAGATATTTTATACTTAATACCAATAAATAAGGCACCTCACTCTGCAACATTAAACTGAAATTTCACTTAGAAATAGTAGCAATAGGCAGTGGTAGCCCAGTGGTAACGCGCTCGCTTGGGAAACCGAGTGAAGCGGGTTCAAATCCCGGGTCTCGCACCTCTGATATTTTCATGTGCGAATCATTTCTAACTTGATTACCACTTGCCTTACGGTGAAGGAAAACATCGTGAGGAAACCTGCATGTCTGAGAGAACCTAGCAAGTTTTCGAAAGACATGTGAAGTCCGCCAACTCGCACTTGGCCAGCGTGGTGGACTATGGCCTGATCCCCCTCGTACTGACGGGAGGCCCGTGCCCAGCAGTGGGACGTTAAAAGGGCTGAATACATACATACATACATAGTAGCAATATTTTTCTTAGAGTCTTCTACGACCACCTGTTCCATATTTATTATTTTTACAAACCTTTATTATTCGCCATGCACTAAATTACCTGTAAAATAGTGAAGTTGAATAAAAATTACTACTAAAAGTCTCATATTTAAGCGTTCTAAACTGACGCTATTTTCCTTTAACAAAAGATTTCATGTCTGTCTTTCAGACCTATAACTATAACTTTATATTTGAAAGTGTCTGTATTAAAATTTATTTTATTCATCAAATGTTAATCTCTTAAAATATTAAATAACCGTTTTGATTTATGGAAATGAAACAAATCAAAGTGAACAATAGGTTTATTTTTACAAGTTTTTATTTAAGTTGCAATTATATGACGGCTCAGGTCCAATGACAATGATATTTTTTATGATAATTACGATTCTCCATCAAGCATTGGCTCCAGATGAAGCAACTTCTTAACTATCAACAGAACAGATAAGAAATTTTGTATGCGATTAATAAATGGAAATGAAGAATCTCAGAAACACATGTGTATGTGTTTCTGAGAGTGAGAGTGTTACATACTAAAAATTAAAGAAATAAAAGTATTATATCCAAAATTAATTATAACTAAAACTAAACTAAACTATCATTACATACTAAAGTTTTATTATTATTTTATATTAAAGTTCATTTAAGAGAGATGTTATGTGTTCAATTAGAAGGCGTAAAATTTTTTTTCTTATTGTTTTTAAATCCAAAAGACCTACTTGGTTTTGGTAAAAATAAAATCACGTCAGCTTCGCAACTGAAGCCTGTTACAGAGGAATTTTGTTTCGCGAAAGAACGTCACTGACATAACTGGATCTTCAAGTGTTTGGCATAGTTGTGACTGATTTTGAAGAATTTAAGTTATTTGAAAACAACGGTATTTGAGACCAACATGCGACTTCGATGTGCTACATGTATATTTTTGAGATTACGAGACATAAAATATTTTATTCGATTAAAAATAGCCAAGTGTGAGTGGGGGTAAGAACACCATTCATACCCAATAACAGTCAACATTTGACATCTATCTATATACATATAATAAAATTCTAACTGAGTCGAATCTGTACCTTGAATATTTTTTTGAAAATCTTATTGAAATAGACTTAATTACCGATACAGAGACCGAATCTATAGTTTTTAGAATTTTTGTCTCGCTGTCTGTCTGTCTGCCTATTATTGCATCACAGAAAAACCACTGGAGGGATTTTGATGAAATTTAGTATGATGATAGCTAGTTACCCGGGTCAACATATAGGATACTTTTTACCGCGGGAAAATATCTCATTTCTAAGAAAAAAATCTAAAACTGGTTGGAACAAAACCACAATGATACTATCTGTAAACAGTTTAGCAAGGTAACTTACTAAATATGGTAAAAACTATTAAAAATAGCTTATCTTGAAAATCAAATTATCAATAGTGCTATTTTATCCATCAAAATAGTTAATTTAAATTATATATACTTATGTAATATTTAGATATTCGACATTTTTTTTCTAATGTAGATACTTTTCTATACATATGTAAGTACATATATATAGTTTATACCAACCGTGAAAACGTACGTAAACTTTAAATGGACTTTAAACTTGATTTAACAATGTTTTTAACCACTTAATTGAAGAAGTAGTAAAAAAACTTTTTTACTACTACCGATAACTACAATTTTATATCTCGAGAGCTTAAAAAGGTCATTTAAACTTTTAATTTAATGTTAATGACATAACTTTCTTACGCAGCCATGTTCAAAAGACACTTTCGCGAACTCTTAAATTGTAACGACCTATGTATATTTTATATACTAGTAATATACTAACATGTTTTGTAACTTGTTACAAATTAAAAAAAATAGAATTGTTTTTTATCTCCATTCATCAAAAGTTTAATGAGTTTAACTAATTTGTTTTTTTTTTAACTAACTACCACTCAGATTTGGAAAATCCTTATTTTTAGCCCACTATTTATTTATTTTTATTTAATAGACCAGTTTATAAGTGAACATCACACCCCAGTTTTTAGTAGCGAAACAATACAACCTAAAATATATGCTATGCTTATGAAGTCGTGGGCTAAAACTATATAAGAATGTAAATACCCGGTTTCGCGTATCTAGTAGTTTCTTATTAAATTTAACTACACAAAAGCTTTTGAATTAAATCAGTTTGTTCTAGTATGAGCTTTTAAACATTTTCGGCATAATAATGCCAAACCAAAAAATAACGTGTGTTTATTAAATACTTGTAAAGTTTCATCGAGGTCTGTTCAGACATTTTCATATGTACACAAACAGATAAACAGCCGTACAAAAAGCTTTCCACCTATTATATATTATATACAAAACTTAAATTCTGTACATAAGTCGAATATTTCTAAACTATAGAATTTAATACCACTGATAGTAGGATTTCGTAATGAATACATAGTATTTAGAGCAGAACGCAGTTGATCAAAGGGATCAACTAACCAGTCAAGCGATGGGTGTAATTGATGAAGCCTACGAGTAGGTGCAAATTACTATGCTTTGTACCTGTGACACTAAAGTGGATGATGGCAGAAATCGACAAAATGATAGCGCGATAAGCGATTTTAAATATTCGACGCTTTTTGATATCTGTCAAAGCTAACTGTGAAAGCTACTTTTGTAAAAATCATCAATATGATCGATTGCTAAAAATATTGTTAATTTGCTACATCTATACTAATATTTTAAAGAGGAAAAATTTATTTTGTTTGTTTGTTTGTTTATACCGAATAGGTTCCGAAACTACGGAACCGATTTAAATTAAATTTGGTAAGAAGATAGTATGAGACCTTGGGAAGGACATAGGATAGTTTTTTTCCTGGAAATCATCCCTTAAGGATGGATCCCTTAATGGAAGTTTGCATGGGGAAGCAAGTTGCTAGTTGTGTACGAGTATATACTACGCATGTGTAAGTATACAGGAATTTCACTTTCCAGGAAAAGAAAATGTTTTTGAATGCATATAAGCATGTTTATTTTTCTAGAAAATAGTCTAGTCTATACGATTGCATAGATAGTTATAATCTACACTGAACATGACAAGACAATCTGATATAAAGTGTCGTTAGCTTTGTATTATTTACTAGCGATTCACCCTCGCTCCGCTCGGGTTCGTCTCTACTTACGTTTTAACCTTTAGTATAGATTTCTCAGAGATGAGATATTTTTCCGCAGTAAAAAATATTCTATATGTTGACTCGGATAACCAGCTATCACCATACCAAATTTCATCAAAATCCCTCCAGTGGTTTTTCTGTAATGCGGTAACAGACAGACAGACAGACAAAAAATCTAAAAACTATAGATTCGGCCTCTGTATCGATAATAATATCTATTTCCATAAGATTTTCCAAAAAACATCCAATGTACAGATTCGGCTTGGTTACAATTTTATTATATGTATAGATTGAAGTAATATTTAGTGTAGTCATTCCAGAAGACTTAGTCAAAATGTCATTTTAAAATCGTAGAATAGGAATGTAATAAAAATAATAATAAATGATAATAAAAAATAATAAATAATAAAAAAAATAATAATAGAAATAGGTATAACATACAATTATTTAAAAATATAACATTCAATGAATGTAACAACGAAATCTAATAAGGCAACCACAATAATTCATAATGATTTAATCGTTTGTGGTTTAATAACAATGTTATTTCAGTGGCCAGTGTTATTTTTTTTATTCTATGGTAGCAATTGAAATGGCTTTGTATAAATTATAATTTATAATGTACTAGCAAGTACGTTTGAACGTTTAGTATAGATTTCTATTTTCCCGCAATACAAAGTATTTTTAAGTTGTATTTTATACACATATATGTATAAATAAATTGTAACTAAGCCGAATCTGTACACTAAATATTTTTTGCAAAATCCTATTGAAATAGACATTATTATTGATACTAAGGCCGAATCAGTGGTTTTTAGAATTTTTGTCTGTCTGTCTGTCCTTCTGTCTATCTGTGACCGCATCATGGAAAAACCGCTCGAGGGATTTTGATGAAATTTGGTAATATTTGGTTATCCAAGTCAACATATTTACTTAGTACATAGTACTTTTTGCTGCGGGAAAATATCTCATCTCTGAGAAATCTATACTAAACGTTAAAACGTAAGTAGGGACGAACCCGAGCGGAGCGAGGGTGAGTCGCTAGTATACATTATAGAAATTGAAATTATCAGTTTCAACTCAAGCTACAATTTTCTTAATTCTATTCAATATTTGTGATTTACCCTCGGTTTGTTTCACGAGTGTGTCTCTAAGTAGGCACCTATATGCTTACTAAATGTCAGCGTAAATAATAATAAATACATACACATACACACATTAAGTACTATGTCGATTTAACTACCTCGTTCGTTGGGTACCCTGTACCTACCTTTGATTTTGATTTCGATTCCGGGTAGAGTAAAAATAAAAATAGTTAAAATTATATATGGGACTACTATTATAAATGTGAAAGTGTGTGTATATGGAATGTTGGATGAATTTGGATCAAGGAGAGAGTGAAGCGGGGGTAAGTCGCTAGTATCTTATATTTTAACTCCATAAAAATATATTCGCTTGGTTATTTTTGACTCATTTGAATTATTTCGAAACGGAAAAGTAAATTCAGAAGAGTGAAACATAATAATGTTTCAATAAATAAAGTTATTCAACTGTAACAAACAATTCAAAACGCGCGAGCATCGTGATGGCTACAATTGAGTGTCAATTGAAACAAAATAAGGAGCTCAGTAAAGAAAAATGCGCAGCGCTTGACGAGGAGGAAATGTATAAAATATGTCAAGAGTGTCAGTATTATGAATTGTTGGTTCTGTATAAAATAATGTAGTTTATAACCGACTTCAGAAAAGGATGGGGCTACTACTAAATTTGCTGTGTGTGCGTATTCTTAGAGCTTACTCCTTAAGAATCGATTTTTATATAAGGCCCCGGTATGGAGATTTTATGAGGAGTAAAATTAATACATGCCTTAACTTAAAAGCGTTACGTTTTTCGGCGCAACGTACCTTTTACTTTAAAATTTCATAGTGAATAATAATGACAATTTATGATGTAATTAATATTTAAAGTGATATTAATAGTGAAGTAAATCAACCTTCGTAACAATGTCCTGTATTCACGTACTATAAGTAATGGAATATAAAAGATTCATAACTTTTTACCTAATTAATATGAAAAATGTGAACAGAATAAAAATACACACATGCTTTCAGTATTATAAGAGATGCATTTATTTACCGTCTTTTCCCATTGCATATTCAAAGACAATCGTACTATAGAGATACTGGAGTTTACTCCAGTCCTGCGTCGGAGCTGACACACATACACTTTTTTGTTTCTGTTTATCTTGGGTTTTAGTTCTGGTTTGGGCCAAGTTAAGTTATTGATTTTATCTGTTAAAAAACTGCCAATAACAGCCGGGAGTTCGGAAGTTGGTAGTGTATAATCTCCTTGGCTCAGAGATCATATAAAACACCTAATCTCTCATCGGTAATGTCGAATTATCATCCAATCGGAGTTTGAGAGCGAAAGGGTTAGAGATTGCACTTGTATGTGCGTGTACATTCGCAAGCTAATATGGGAGGAACTAAGGTTTTCGACGTTTCAAAAACCAAAAGGCAAAATAAAACAGTAATAAAAGTTCCTAAACTAAACTACAGTTTTCCCTAAAATACCAACTTTATACATTTAAGTAGCCATTGCAGGGTCGAGAACATATGAATCACAGATTGGTAAATAAAAGTTGAAAAACTGTCATTAACATTATACGTACGGATCCCTTAAACAGTGAAATATGATAAGATATTCAAATGTCGTGAAAGTTCCGTGAACATCATTAAGCAAAATCGGTCTCTGGGGGATTTCCTTAGAAAATACAATATATAAAGCCTAAACCGTTTTCACGATTCATACCGTGTAATGCCAGTCACGATTTGCTCTTAAAACCGTAATCAATTTGTAGAAGTGCAATTGAGTTCTGTAAGAGAGAAACTGAACTAAATTAGATAATAGCAAATGTAACGAGTTATACTAATTATAATTAGTCAGATTCACTAATAAATTAAAGGGAATTGAAATACTTTTAATTATTTTGATTTTTTTCTAACTTGATTACCACTTGCCTTACGGTGAAGGAAAACATCGTGAGGAAACATGCATGTCTGAGAGAACCTAGCAAGTTTTCGAAAGACATGTGAAGTCCGCCAATCCGCACTTGGCCAGCGTGGTGGGCTATGGCCTGATTCCCCTCGTCTTGACGGGAGGCCCGTGCTCAGCAGTGGGACATTATAAAGGGCTAAATACATACATACATTTAGATTTTTTTTTTCTATATTTATTTTAACTAAATAAAATATATTAGCAAAACCAAGTGTACTCTAGTAATAACCTAATATAGCATTCTACTTTATATGTTAGTTCCTTCAAAATAATTATCGGATGCAAACATTTTACATGAATAATACAGATATTATATATTTTAAAATAGTTATGTTCAACAGATGGTCCTGATTTTGCACGTTAAAATTGTTTATAGACCAAAGAGTTTATAGGTACGACGTATACAGGATAAATTTTATTGCCGATAGCCAGTAAATTCAGTCATAAATACACATAAAAAAATGCATACATATTTAAAAATAACCCATTATATTTTCGTAGGATAAAAATATTTGAATTGGCTCTGTTAAATTTGTGTTTACGACGTAGCTAAGTGCTACGAAAGCTTCAAAACACAAAAATTTGTTCTTTCAAATTAAATGTTACTTTGATGCTTAACTTAAACATCAACAAGCTTTTAAATCTCGAAAAAGAAATAATGAATAAATAAAACATAACACAATATTTAATTTACAAAATATATTGGATTGTATCTATAACATGTTCATTTTTAAAATATAATTACTTGTATTGCAGAAAAACTAATATCATTTACGTTATCTCATTATTTTTCTAATATTTATTATAATAATACAATAATTATATTATATATCGCGTGCTTGACACCATAATTTTAATTAACTGCCACGTTTGACCTCCGAATGTGCAGCCGTACATGATAGCCTTATAGCTATCCTGGGTTCGAGTCCCGGCTCGGGCTAAGTTTTCTGTTAAGATATCCTCAGTATTAGTCTGGAGTTGGTAAATTTGCGTTGTTTTACCCCCTCTCATAAACATAACCTCTCACCAGTTACGTCAAAGTATCATCCCATCGGAATTTGATTGTAAAAAGAATAAAGAGTGCACGTTGCATTTGCGCGTATACTTGTGCACTATAATATTTCCTACGCAGTTAAAAAATAAATATGTTCGGACATTAACACACATCATCATCTAGTTCCATGGTAAACTTCGATGCTTGTGTTATGGATACTAGATAGTTGATACACTACACATATATAACTTTAAATACATACATATTATAAATATAAATACTTGACTAGTCTCAGTGAGAATGTCTGTTGCCGTGCCGAAAACGGTGAAGAAAACATCACGTAATTTCATCCAAATCCGTCCAGCCTTTGCAGCATAACGAACACCATGTATGCACACATACTCAAATATAACTTCACATATATAATAATAATCCAAATATATAATAATATCTTTAATATATAATATATGTATTCCTTACATATATTGAATATTATTATTATTATTTACTATATATAATTTATTTACTGCTGAAAAGCTGAAAATAATCGTAAGCACTTTGTTGTTGCTGCTCGATTCGTTTGTATTCCAGTCACGTGCGACGCGGCCAACGTCTTAATGTGAATGACCCAATACATCAACTAGAAAAGGAACTGATTTATCTACTTAATCATTTTTTATTTGTTCACACACCAACTCATAAATACTGTAAAGAAAGTGTTTTTGACCGTTTGTACGTAAGGAATAGTCTTTAAACTACTTATATGTATATATGTATGTTATAGGTAAATAGATGTAAAAGAAAGCGAACTCATTATGATTTTTGGAGTTCCGTTACCCAAAGGGTAAAACGGGACCATATTACTAACTCTCCGCTGTCCGTCCGTCTGTCTGCCCGTCTGTCACCAAGCTGTATCTCATGAACCGTGATAGTTAGACAGTTGAAATTTTCACAGATGATGTATTTGTATTGCCGCTATAACAACAAATTCTAAAAAACAAAATAAACCAAATATTTAAGTGGGGCTCCCATACAACAGACACGATTATTTTGCCGTTTTTATAGATAATGTTACGGAACCCATCGTATCCAACTTGTACTTGGTCGGTTTTTTATATACTGAATTATTATTAAATTAAAAGAAAATTAGGAAAAACGTTACCATATTATGTTATATTTCATTTTAAAGAGGTTCTCTGATTTATATTTAGTTTTTTATACGTTATTAAATATCTACTACTACGTACTATTCCTCTAACTGATGGATGTGATTCCTAAATAAGTTACTCAAACATCTAAAAGTATATATCTTATCTATACATATAATAAAATTGTAACTAAACCGAATTTGTACATTAAATATTTTTTGGAAAACCTTATTGAAATAGACCTTATCATCGATACAAAGACCGAATCCATAGTTTTTAGAATTTTTGTCAGTCTGTCTGTCTGACTGTCTATCTGCCTGAGTGTCTGTCTGTCTGACTGTCTGTCTGTTACCGCATCACAGAAAAACCACTGTAGGTATTTTGATGAAATTTGGTATGGTGATAGCTGGTAATCCGGGTCAACATATAAGATAGTACTTTTTACCACGAGAAAATATCTCATCTCTGAGAAATCTATACTAAGCGTCAAAATGTAAGTAGGGACAAACCCGAGTGGAGCGAGGCTGAGTTGCTAGTGTGTCTATAAATATTTTAATGATAACTGATTTAGTTCTAACGGCTCTACAGCTACTCGAGCCGCCAAAATGAAATATTATATACGAAACCAATCTACAAAGGTATTTAAGCAGAACTCTTTAACCTTTTGCTAGGTAAAAACTACATTGTATCTAATAAAATATTAGACGTACATTCCTAACTTTCCTAAGATTTTAATTTAATTTCCTTAATAACCAATATGACTTTTCAAGTCCCGAGTGTTTCGTTTTGAATTATTTTGCTAAATAATCTAATGTAAAATATTTTTCGATATTCTAATTCACCACTAGCGACTCACACTCGTTTTAAGGTTAGTTTAGATTTCTAAGAGATCAGTTATTTTCCCATAATAAAAAGTATCCTATATATTAACCCGGATAACCAGCTATAATCATATCAAGTTTCATCAAAACCTGTTCAGTGGTTTTCTCGTGATGCGTTCCCAGACAGACAAAAATCCTTAACACATAGATTCGGCCTCCGTATCGATAATAATATCTATTTACCAAAAAATATTTAATATACAGATTCGACTCAGAATTTTATTATATGTATACATTAATAGAAATACATGAAGGTACCTACAGTAGATGTTTATTGCGCTTAACGTTAACATTTTCGTATAAAAGTTTCATAATCACGCTTGATAAAATTTTGCATATTTCGAAAGCGCTGCATATGCGTGGGTGTTTGAAATATTTGAACATAAATTGTTTCCGCCCTACATCGCTCATGTTTTTCACTTTGAAAATGTTGCATTTTTACGCTATAATATGAAAACGCCACAACACATTAATGCCATTAGTGGCAATTGCTGTTTAGTTTTCTTTCTCTAGTTTCTAAAATTAATTTAATTACTTAACTGTCACCTTAGCTTTTAACATTTATTTCTATGTTATTATAGAATAATTAATATTATATGCATCTCTTTTTAACGTCCCACGGAACACGTGGGCATGGACCTACCTTCATTACGAAGGGGATCAGGCCGTAGTCCACGACGCTGACCACATGTTAGCGGACTTTACATGTATTTCGAAAACTTGCTAGGTTCTCTCAGACATGCAGGTTTCTTTACGATGTTTTCCTGCATCTTAAGACAAGTGGTAATAATGTTGGAAATGATTCGCATATGAAAATATCAGAGGTGCGAGACCCGGGTTTTGAACCCGCTTCACTCAGTTTCCCAAGCGAACGCGTTACCTGGGCTGGGCTACCACTACTTATTAATAATAATTTGTTTAATAACAATTAATTACAATAATAACTAAATAAATAATAATTAATAGTCGCTAGTATCATATAATCATAGTCAACTTATTCTGCTTACATCCACTGCTGGATCGATATTCAGGTCTAAGTATCTAATAGCTATCAGCCACCTGGCTTACACCAAGATTGAATCCATATAATTACAGTATAATATAATTTTCAATTTTTTTCAAGTCAAAAGTAATACATAATCATATTTCTTTAAAAGCCAAACAACAATTGAACTAACTACAACAATTGAATTCTCGTAAAATAGCACCGATTTCTTAGAAATTATCCTGGAGAAAATAAAGTCCTTTTAACTGGATTTCGACTATTGCAACTAAACTCATGGGGCTAATCTCCGTGAGATTAGTTGCAATAGTAATTTACTACGTAGTACACAGTAAATATTTATATGTAGATGTGTTTGTGCAGACACAAGAACATTCTGCATACCTTTTACTGGCAAAGACCGGTGAAACTTTGATCGGAAAAAAAACAGGAGATCTATACATACTAAGAGTTTTTTAACAGATAAATCATATGATTACTGACTTGTGACTCGAACTCAGCATCTAGGAGTCTGCAGCCAAACTATAATCTAAACTATGCATTAAAAAGTCTAGGTTAACGAAACAGTTAAAAGTATTACTAACACTCATCAACTCATTGACTAAGCAAACTTCGCTCGGGTGCGTCCCTCGTTTTAATTTTTTTGAGCTAAACCCTAATTATTTTTCTAGATAAAATTAGCCTAAGTTACTCCTTATAATATCAACTATCTGCCATTGAAAGTCACGTTAAAATTAGTCCAGTGGTTTTGGAGATTAGCCGAAACAAACAGACAGACAGACGAACAAAATTTTTAAAAATTGTGTTTTTCTTATACGTACTGTATAATATATAATTCCATATGCATTTAGTATAAAGCTGTTGTTTTGACATTACAAACAGACACTTCAATTTTATTTATCTGTACAGATTTAAAATAACATTTAAGTATCTACTTTCTTTTATGTTTTTAAAGTATTCTTCACTATACCACGTAAAGGGAAAATGGGTTAGTAAGGCAACACAAGTAACATATGTTTCGCTTAGCGAACGCTACGTGAAAGGAAACTCGATGTGGCGTGGAGTGCTCATGGTGATTTATGTTTAATATGAAAGATACTTATTAGTTATATAAATCATCCAGATTAAAGCTGTGAGTAAAAATAATAGGTTAACGACAATTGTTAGCGAAAACATAGAACTTGTTGCAATTGACGAGATGCTTGGCTTAGGAGTAGTTTGTAGCCTACTTGCTGTGCCAGCGGTCGCGGGTTCGTGAGGTAGGGGCATTCATTTGTGTGATGAGCACGAATGTTTGTACTCCAGTCATGAGTATTTATATTTATAATATGTATATATTTAACGTTATATATGTGTAGTGTATCAACTATCTGGTATCTATAACACAGGCCACGTAGCTTACTGGAACTAGATGGTGCTATGTGTTACTGTCTCAACATATTTATTTATTTAATTTAATTACTGTAGTTATCTCATCACCAGCCCGCTCTTCTAGTCACTATCTGTTTTTTTAAACGTTGGAAAATGCATTTATGCATAGTTTCCATTAATATACATATCACATTGATGGGCAGTCAGAAAAGAGGAAAAAAGCAGCACAAAATAATATTGCAATCACTATAATTTTGAAATTTATATAAGTAAAAACACGCAAGCAAAGACGTAGTATAGTTACTAGCACGTTTGCATAACTGAACTGCAATGTAATACGTCATGTATTAAGCATAGTGCGTAGAGTACTGCGGCGTGAACTCGATTCGTATTAATTCGACGCGACATGGTATAATCCTTGTGATTAAGATATTTTACTGTATAATTTTAACTATAACAATATAGCTAAAACAATATCCAGTGTACAAACAAACACACAAATATAACTTAGATATAGTCTATGATAGGCTAGCAACTTACCTTCGCTTCGCTTGAGAACGTTCTTATTTACAATAGCTCTTGTGTTATTCCAGGTCCATCCAGAGATTTCAGGGAGCACTTCTAATGTGTGTTCACCTTGTCACCCTACCAAAAAGGAGTGCTCGTAGGTGTCCGGCAATCTAGCCGAGCGTGAAGTCAAGAAACACATTAGGAGACCTTAGTGGTCGGTGTAGCATGCGAGGTCGTCCTGGTGCTTCTGTAGTAGCAAAATGGACCGAGGGAGCAACCCATTGATTGCTGTGGTCTGCTTCAGCAGGCTTGACGTCAGGGCATCATGGTTGAGTGCGTAAGTGATCCTGCGACGCCTCATTAAGACAGGGGATGTTCCATTGGATTTTA
This sequence comes from Argynnis bischoffii washingtonia, assembly GCA_033884665.1. Classification (NCBI taxonomy): domain Eukaryota; kingdom Metazoa; phylum Arthropoda; class Insecta; order Lepidoptera; family Nymphalidae; genus Argynnis; species Argynnis bischoffii. The sequence goes on along the minus strand of CM066616.1, from coordinate 3,527,676 downwards.
GAGGGTATTACTGGTTTTTCTAGGTGGTAAGTCCCACATAACCATTTGTATAGGTAGTGAGCGTAAATGTATTATCTAACGTTAAAAAGATTTGACATTGTTTAAGACATACATAACTCACAACCGGGTCAAATCTGTCCAATTTTCTATAATCTAAATCGATTCAGTGTTATTTGTATAATAATTTAGATATCCAAAAGTTGAAAGAAACTTTAGATTTTTTTGTATTATTAAATAACGCCTTACTTCAAATAACTAAAATTCCTTTATTAGGAGGGCTTTAAGGAGTTTTCCGCTTAGCTCCTTATTCCTCCTCTTCAAATACATAGTTACAAATCTTTGGCATTACAAGCATTCATCCTTAAAATTTAATTTAAAAACTTTTTCTTTTCAACTTATTTTCAAATAATTTCAGAAAAGTGTGAAGAAGTATGTAGTCATTTATCCTTGTTTTTGAAAGGAAAATGAAAAACATGACACTCATTTTAGGGTACTAGTATATTAAGAAAACTCCTAACATAAAATATGTAATACTTTAGATTATAGCTTTCACCATAATTATAGCAATAATTAATTATAGTAAAATTATTCAGATTAAGTGGCAAATCTCAACGTGTTATTAATATAAATAATCTCCCACAGAAATGCAACACCACCACAATAAGGAATTTCCTTATCACGGGCAACTGAAAATTCTTTGCCAAAAAAACTCAATAGCAATTTGTGCTGACTCCGGAATCGAACCCAAGAAACATGATGAAGATATACATGCCAGCAATGATCATATAATAAATACTTCTAACTAATTAACTATGATATTTTTTTTTATTTCCGGAACCCTTTCAAGCTTCATTAATTATTATGTACATCCGTTTTACGACTTATTTTATTCTATTGTACGGAAACTTCCTTTAAATAAAACAACGCGCTTGACCAATTTTATTTATTTATTACAAGTGACCTTTCCTAAATAGACCTTCTTTTATAATATATAAGAATAAATATAATATTACAATAGTGGTCAGATATGACGATGTTTTTCGATTTAATACAAAAATAACATCATTCAGCAATTAGGGTTATTTTCGCAATATATTTATAAATAGTAGCCTAACTTATCTAAAAATCTCTCTCACTTTTTAGAGATATCTATTTTAATATACTTACAGCTGTTTCTGAGATTAGCCCTAACATAACGCATTGTAATACATCAATATAGATAAATAAATAAAAGTGAAATCAAATTTGGTACTTATAACGAAAACACAATTTTTAAAATTTTTGTCTGTCTTTCTATCTGTTTGTTTGTTCCGGCTAATCTTTGAAAAGGCAGGACTTATCTTAACGAAACTTTCACTGGCAGATAGCTGATGTTATAAGGAGTAACTTAGGCTACTATTATTTTAGAAAAAGTATTAGGGTTTTGTTAAAAAAAAATAAAACGTACTTAGGGACGCTCCCGAGCGATGCGAGAATAAGTCGCCAGTTTATAATAAGTAGTGAGTAGCGCCTTACCCTCTCTAATAGTAACCTCTGTGTTACTCCACGTCAATATGTAAAAATATCATCCAAATATGTCTAGCCGTTTCAGCGTCTACGAGTAACAAAAATACACACATGCATACAAATTTTTGCATTAATAATAGTAGACCTATAGATCTCTTATACTTAAAATTATTAATTAAACATAATATACTTATTTAATTAGAGAAAAATAACCTTAAAGGTAATAGCGGAACAGATATTAGAATAACAGTTACAAGATACTCACTGAAAAATAACGTAGAACCAGTAGAAGTGGAACCTTACCTAGATGATATTCGAAGGCACATAGTTAATATGAATGGGGTCACCCATTCATATTAAATATATGTATCTATACAGTAATATAATAAACTTAGAACAGCAAACAAAAACGGAATCTTTATAATTTCGTCAAGTCCATCTGTCTGTCCGCACAGCCGTTTTGCTTTGGGACAATTGGAGATACATTGCTGGTTGGAAAGTAGGTACCTCATGTGAATCGCTAGATAATTCTATAGTCAAACTACAAAAATAGAAAAGGAGTGGCACTCCGTATAAACAAATGAAGGGGGAAGTACCTATGGGAAACATATTATGGAATTACCTCTGGATCAATCTTTAAAGTTGATATAAAGATTTCGAAGTAACTGATTAATTTAAACCAATGATTGCCGAGCTATATCTAATCTTCTAATATATAAATATCTTGCGTCACGATGTTTGTGGTCGCACTTCTCCGAAACGGCTCGACCGATTTTAATGATTTTTTTTGTATATTTGATAGGTATGAGAATATGTCGTAAAGTATTTTTCACCCTCCTACCCACAACCCCCATTTTTTAATCGCGATTTTAGTATTTACTATGAACAATAACCAAATAATTAAATCTATACATATAATAAAATTCTAACTAAGTCGAATCTGTACCTTAAATATTTTTTGGAAAATCTAATTATAATAGACATTATTATCGATGCAAAGACTGAACCTATAGTTTTTAGAATTTTTGTCTGTCTGTCTGTCTGTTACCGAATCACAGAAAAACCACTGGAGGGATTTTGATGAAATTTGGTGTGGTGATAGCTGGATATCCGGGTCAACATATAAGATACTTTTTACCGCGGGAGATTATCTCATTCCCACGGGAGTACACGTTATAATACAACCCAAAAAATATTTATGGTCAGAATTTCTTGAAACATAAGGAATGTAAATTTGTATGAAACCTACCTTTTCAAAGTTTTTTTGTTGTAGTTTTAGTGCGAGCGAAGCCGCAGGTTTCGCTAATATTATATAAATATATAGTGATGAACCCGAGCGAAACGCGGGTGAGTCGCTATATAACATAAAGCAAACGAGTTTTTTCTATAGATTGAACGCGGGCTTCTATGTATATAAAAAGAATATATTATATTATATATTCTTTATTGCACAAATAGTTATTAAATTTTTTTACAGAAAGTGATGTGGACAAAAGTGGACTTATCTTTTTAAGAGATCTTCTCCAGTCAAACCGTGCATATGGGAATATGTGCCTAAGTTGTAAACATTGAAGAGCCCTCTAACTTTCTAAGAGTAATGTGGAATATTTTCAATTTCACGCATTTAGGCGTAAAATTAACTCAGTTAGCTAATTTTAACCATACATTGCATAATATTATAAAAAGGTTTTATATGTTAGTAAGTAGGAGGTAATCTCTGAAACTAATGATTCGATTCTAAAAATTCTTCCAATAATAGAGAGCTACGAGTATATTACCAGTAAGTTCTATAGACTACTTTTAATTCCGATTAAATGTGGCTCAAATCCTAATAACTTTAATAGAAATCAGAAAAAATGGCCTTTGAGATAGGTACTCAAGGACACACCCAAGCGAAGCCAGAGTAAATCGCTAGTATAATCAAAAGGCCAAAAACTGCCATCCCAAATTTATGTACCCAAGCGTGCCGTTAACGCCCTACGTTGGTACTGCCCACTGAAGACAGCGCGTTGACAGATTACATTTGGGGACGGGAAAATAATATTTATATAGCTGTAGTTAGGGCTATTATAGTCAGCAAGACTAGAATGTGCCGAGTTGCAGATCGTAAATCGTTTTATTATTTAGACCTTTAATTTTCCACCCTTAGAAGTATTTTTTGAAGTAAAACTTCTTTACGCACGCTTAAATTGGGAAGTAAGCTGGTGAATGCGTTACGAAAAAATGTACATACGTTTGTTGCCATGGTAACCATTGTTATTGTTACAAATGATATATAATATTATATTCTTTCCTTAAATGATATTGTATAAATCAATGATTGTAATATGCCTAATATATAATTATTTAAAACATAAATTGAATTTTATAAAAAGTACCGATAACCTAAAGAAGTTTTACTTCTTGCGCTTGTACACATTCATACATGCACTCTTTAATAAAATTTTTTCATACAACATTATCACTTACAGATTGGCCCCTATGTGTATTTTGTGAAATTTCATGTGTCTCGAGAGGAAAATTAACGCTTAATTTTTATTGCTATTACTATACTTATAAATGTTTATTTAGAATTATAAGCGAAATCAACAGATAGATATATATATACGTATATTATTAAAAAAGAGTTTGCTCTATAACGCATACATCAGAAGCAGTTTGAAGTATACAAGTACTATTTCCTACGCCATGATACTGGGATAAATAGTAAAACTGGCGTATTACTTACAGGCTTGTAAGCTCTAAAAATACTTCAATTTATTGCTCCCTTGCTTAAAGGAGGGTAAACAAATACACATAAAAGTGCAGAAGTAACTAGGTATATATCTACACTAGCGACTCACCCTCACTTCCCTTTTTAGCTTGATTCCCCACACAAACTTTCCCACTTCTTAGCTTGATTCCCCATACAAACTTTCATCCCCATTTTCACCCACTTAAGGGATAATTTCCGGGATAAAAAGTATCCTATGTCCTTCTCAGGGTCTCCAACTATCTTCTTATTAAATTTCATCTAAACTGATTCAGTAGATCCAGAGATTACCAACTACAACGTTACAAACTTTACCTCTTTATAATATTAGTATAGATAGAAACTTTTAACATCCAAATGCTAATTTTAAATTAAGTTTTGGCCCACGGCTCTACTAGGCTAGTTTTTTTTAAAATGTAAAACAGCTTATATGATATACCTACTCGTCTATGATAGATCTATACATATAATAAAGTTCTGAGTCGAATCTGTACATTAAATATTTTTTGAAAAAACCTTATTGAAATAATCATTATTATCGATACAGAGGCCGAATATATAGTTTTTAGAATGTTGTCTGTCTGTCTGTCTGTCTGTTATCGCATCACGGAAAAACCACTGGAGGGGTTTTGATGAAATTTTGTAAGATGATAGCTGGTTATCTGGTTCAATATACAGGATGTTTGAGAAATCTATACTAAATATTAAAACGTAACTACGGACGAACGAACCCCATCGGATCGAAGGTGAGTCGCTAGTATTGTAATATACTCCTAAATGTTATAGATATAAATTACACTAGAAAGTTGAGACTGAATGACACACAAACTTACAGAAGGTGTATGAAGACAGATGAAATGCCACTTCATCTTCTAGGAGAGGTTGGACCTCTATGAATAAGCGCAGTATTCATCTTGGAAAAACAGTTTCTAGGTTAATATTAAATTATGGATTTTACTCCTAAATAAATCAGGGTTCAATGGATTACTCTACATAGTTCAATAGACCATTAATGGTCACAGTGCTACTGTAAAGCCACACCAAAAAAAAAAAAAGAATATAATAGCCTATGATTTTCTTAAAATAGGAATCGATTTTCTCCTTCCCCTTTATAGCCTAAGGCACTATAAGATGCAAAAATATTTTTTAATCGGGCATCCAAAGATTAATTCTTTTAAACCCGTAAAAGAACAAAAAAAAACAAACACTTTCGTTTGATAACAATAGTATAGGTATAAATTTCACACGCAAAAAGCTATCGAGTTGCCATTAGTCAAAGCTATATATGATGAAACCGGAGAGCGACATTATGTCTCTTTTATTGGCGATTCGACGCCAAATTCGATATTGTAATTTATTGTTATCGTTTTGTAAATTTCGGTTTATATATTATTTATTTAACGTTTAGTATAGATTTCTCAGAGATGAGATAATTTCCTGCAGTAAAAAGTATCCTATATGTTGACCCGAATAACAAGCTATCATCATACCAAACATCAAATTCTAAAACTATAGAAACGGCCTCTGTATCGATAATAATGACTATTTCAATAACATTTTCCAAAAAAATATTTAACGTACAGATTTGACTCCGTTAGAAATTTTAGAACACGTTCAAACAAATAAACAAACTCTCCAACTTTATATATAAGTTTAAAATATTTATTAAATCATAATATACATAAGTAAGCGTATTACACTACCAAAAAAAAAATAAGATCTATGGAACTTGGTAGCGTGCCAAAGCGTTTTAAAGTTTAAAAGACAAGGTGACTGAAACTCAATCGATGAGTTTCTTCCGCACAATAACCATTACGTCTTACTACCCGTCACTCTAAAGCCGGATCAGCTTAGAATACCTCAGTTTTATTATACAACTGGTGACTTACCTCGCTTCCCAACCGAGTGTGTCTCTAGATATTCCTCCAGGTCATACAAATGTTCGCATTTATAATATATATATATAAAAATGGTAGCGGTATCCCAGTAGGTAACGCGCTCGCTCGGGAAACCGAGTGAATCGGGTTCAAATTCCTGTTCTCGCATCTCTCATATTTTCATGTGCGAATCATTTCTAACATGATAACAACTTGCCTTACGGTGAAGGAAAACATCGTGACCTACATGTCTGAGAGAACCTAGCAAGTTTTCGAAAGACTTGTGAAGTCCGCTAACCCGCACTTGGCCAGCGTGGTGGACTATGGCCTGATTCTCCTCGTAGTGAAAGTAGGCCCGTGCCCAGCAGTGGGACATTAAAAAAAACAAAAAGCTTAGCCTATTGCCATCCCCATGTACAATCTATGCTTGCTACATTTCATCATAATCGGTTCAGAGTTTCAGCTTGAAAATATACAGACACGGCTACTATCACAGTTATTAATACGGATATTTATTTATCAAATAAAAATTGCTATATCGCTTTGAGTTCAAATGTAGGTATTTATAACAGTGAACCTGAAAACAGTGAAAATGATCTCAAAAAACCGTGAACTTCAAAACTTTTTATGTGTTCGTTGGTTTGTAGTCTCTAACATCCGGAATAGCTAAATCGATTTCAACGGTGCTTTGTCTTATTCTTCTTCTACTTACTTCTTCTTAATAGATGATTCACATAAGAATCTTCTTTTTTAATCTAATAATCTTCTTTTTTTATAAGCAAATATGGAGTTCCTCCGATATGTAAGCGTTATTATGTAGAGTGACGAATAAAACATTAATCAAGTAACATATGTTATTCCTTTTCAATATCGGTTAATACATAAATAATGCTTATTCACAATGATCAAAGATGGTTTGGTCAATACAGTTGTATTTCTCGAGATCTACGAAATTGACTTGTCATCGAGATAGGTATATACGAGATCTAAGAAAATACGTCACGACGTTTGTATTCTACGCTACGAAATACATTACTATGTAATCTACCGAAATAATAAACTGTAATATATTTATGAAATTTATTTTGTTTTAGTGCTAGGTTTAGTTCTTATTTATATATGGACAGTTCTAATGCTTAATTTGAAGTTACAAATTACTGAAAGCTGAGCTTTTATTTGTAAGTAAGCTTTTAAAATAAGAATTTGTTTTGATATAACGCCCGCCGTAAAAAAATCTGTTATATTAAAATTATAATATATTTTCTTATATCTCAGCGGACAGAGACATTGCCAACAAATCATACAATTAGGTATGTTACCTATCATTTTTTCAATGTACAACTTATTTAATAACTTAAGGCAATATTTTTTTTATCTTGAAGGTAGCTTTAATTTTTTGGGTAATTGTTTGGTTATATCTAAAAAGATTACACTGACTATAACATTATTTAGTCCTTAGAAATGGAGTTTTGAGAAAAGTGTCACAGAAATCGTTTTACGATTTATAAATATTACGCAGATATCCCGTAACATACACAATAAACATACACACTCACAAAACTAACTAAACTAAAAAAATGAAGAAGCTAAAAAGTAAATACTTTGTCTTAGTCATCCTATAGCTTGGCCAGTGTGCCTCTAGACTAAACCGTAGGAAACCGTCTAATGGGTTACGGACTAAGCCCTTTAAACGTGCATATTACGGCTAGCACCTGTGACCCAATGTAATTTACACTAACGCCAGCCATAACGGCTCACTTACTATGATTGCATATTAAGAATCTATAGTTTCCTATTACTATACGTAATATTTTTGAGTATTATGTTCTTTTGCTGGTTGAATTGATAAAATAACGTACCAATATTTGATGCTGTGGCACGCAAATTATTATCAGATAAATGAATTGTATGTGTGAGTTATTTTCTATCCCACGGGAACCGTACATTTTTCCTGGATGAACAGTAACCTATATGCTATTTCAGACTATAAACTATCTCTGTGCCAAATTTCATCCAAATCCGTTCAGCCGTTCTGACGTTTTCATTAGAATTCGAGATTTAAATTAAAAACTTGATATTAAGTATGTATAAAAATCCATTTTCGTTTAAACCAATCTATTAAATATATTTTTAGACACAATATATGACATATTGCTAATATTTTCTATAAAATATTGCCTGTAAAAAGCTGAATTTGTTAATTATATTACTAATTTCTTAGTAACTTTAAACACATTAAATTACAAATTCGTCTTTACATTACCATAAATTATATGTATATAATTTCGACTATTTACACTGTCATACAGACAGACATTATAGATGGACAAACAGATACTTATTAAATTTAGAATATTTCAAGATCCTCATACTCAAACTTTTAATGAAGTCAGACAAAAGGAAGGCTGCGCAAGCTTGTGAGGAAAATTTTGATTGGTATAAATAATTAAGTGAGAAAAATCTACTGGTTTCCCTTTGCACTGTGGCATGGATCATAAATAATATTAATAAACTAGGTACGTTTTCACGGTTAGCTATGTTTAGGTATACATAAATAGGAGCTTGCTACTCCTAAGATATTCATTTAAATTATATAACGTTTGTTAAATTATATAACGATTTACCCTAGTTTTGCTCGAGTGCGTACGCCGTACGCGGATTTTGTTCTCAAATTCGTGGGTTTTAATTTTGTTCGCGGAACCCTGATTCTCTTTCTAAAATAAAAGTAGCCTAAGTTACTCCCTATAACATCAGCTATCTGCCAGTGAAAATCCCGTCAAAATCGGTTCAGCCGTTTCGGAGATTAGCCGTAACAGACAGACAGACAGACAAAAATTGTAAAAAATGTTGTTTTGGTATATGTACCGTGTATACATCCATATGCATTTAGTAAAAAGCGGTTAATTTAATATTACAAACAGACACTCCAATTTTATTTATCTGTATGGATAATAAGTTATATGACTTATTTGTGCGTTAACTTAGATTTTCTTGAAAAATATATGAACTTGAAATACAAGCTTTAAAGCTTTCATCACTTATCTACATAGTTAGTCATGATAATAAAATGTCGTCCACTATAGCTAAATTAAAAAAAATTACACAAATAACTTAATAAATTAGCTTACAACATAAAATATTCGACATAATTACATATTTTTAACTGTAATTTATTGGAGAAAATTTTTTTTTTTGTATTTTATACCATTTTTTTTAATTTAATACCTTACTGAGATGTAGTGTTACAGTTATTCACTAATCAACTCCATATAAAAGGACTCTTGTTATAGTTTGAAAAGCTAAAAAAAATCTTTCAAAACTCCAAACTCAAACATTAATTTTTGTACATATCTATACAGATAAATAAAATTTAAGTGTCTGTTTGTAATGTCAAAATAACAGCTTTATACTAAATGCTTATAGAATTATGTATATACGGCACAGACACGATTTTTAATTTTTAATTTTTTGTCTCTCTGTCTCTGTCTGTCTATCTGTCTGTTTGTTCGGGCTAATCTCCGAAACGGCTGGAACAATTTTAACGGGACTTTCACTGACAGATAGCCGATACTATAAGAAGTAACTTAAGTTACTTTTATTTTCGAAAAAGAATTAGGGTTTCGCTCAAAAAAAATTAAAACGTATCTATCTAGGGACGCACCCGAGCAAAACGAGGGTAAGTCGCTAGTCATTTATATACGTACAAACGTTTTATTAACTTTATTTTCTAAAAACTAGGTTCCACTGAATAAACTAGTCCATTGCTGAAGCTACCACAGCTTTGTGTAGTAAGCAAGGCAATTAAAATCGAACTTTGATTTTAATCAACACAACAAAAATAAGTATGAAATGCAATTAGTGAACTATAAGACGCAAAAAATCATAATTGCTGCTAATCACGTATTTAACTCAGCTGGTTCTATGTTTTTTTACGATACTCGCTAGCGAAAGTGAAATATTTAAGAATATTTCAGTAAAAGTATCGCTTTTTAATGTAATCTACTGACAATAAATAATTTATTATAATTATGCTGTCCCAGCGGTCACGGGTTCGAGTCCCGCTGGGGGTATTCATTTGTGTGATAGCACGAATGCTTGTACTCTAGTCTTGGATGTTTATATTTATAATATATATGTATTTAAAGTTATATATAAAGATATACTAGTAGAGTATTTCTGTAGTAACTTGAAATTATTTATTACCAATATTTTTAAATCAATCGATGACCCATTTTATGACTATTTTATTAAGTAATAAAAGTTTTATTTCATTTAAATTTAATATTTTTTAGTACTTATTAATCGTATTCATGAAATATGATTTTTTCGTCATAATTGATATCATATCTTTAAAACATTTCAAATTATGATTTTGTAATAATGTAATATAAAACCCAATACTTAAATAAAACTATGTTTTCAGATTTTTTCGCGAATTTATTTTGATTTTTGACTCCCAACGTTTCGAATGCTTTACAGTAATCATGGTCACTGGAGAGTTTCTCTCTTTTAACGACTTTATTTAAAATGTCAAATTTTCGTTAATCTAAGGAAGTATTAACCCAATACTAATTAGTTTTGTATCAGTTTTAATTTAGTAACCTCGAAATTGGGTGATTGCAACCCACTAACAGCCAGCAATCGACATAATTGAAACAAGGGAGCGATTGAGATCGGAACGCAGTAAATGGAATCGATGATTGCTCCAAATCGACCACGTATCGTCTGCGCTATTATAATTTGTGATGTTGAATCTGGGTAAATACTATTATTGTAAATGCTTGAGTTTGAATGCAGGAACCCGGACAAAGCAAGGGATAAAGGAAAGGATAATATTTCAACCAGTTTAGAGCACTTATTTTTTTATAAATTCATTTCGTTGGTAATATCTATTTCAGAATCTAGTAATATATCCTAAAACTATTATCCATAATACAGTTTAAGCTAAATTATATAAATATAAGCTTCTTGAAAGCAAATTTGTATCAAACTAACCGAAACAAGAATACTTTAGTTCCACGCCAACGAAGCTTTTAACGCAATTTAAGCACTACGTTGGGCGGAGATGTGTCATCCCAAAATATTCCAGCCACATCTCACTTCTATGAGCTTGTTTTGTAATATTATGTTCACATTACATAATTTATTGATTTTCTGTAACAAAAAACTTGTAACTTATTGTAACTTTTCTGTAATAAAAGGTATAATTACAGTTCATACCCACCGTAGGTAGATATGAGCATCTTTATCTTCTTTCATCCCACTAATATTATTTAATTCAATTTTCTTGTTAATAACTTCAAAGCATGCCACTTGAGCGCAGATTACTTCGTCAATGTCACTTAGAATAAACTAACATTATTCTGAATACGAAAGTTTGCATGTCATCCACACTAAAACCACTTGACTTTGGATGAAATTTTGCAAACAGATGACTATCACTTAGAGCAACACATAGGCTAGTAATATTATTATTCCATAGTAGTAATGAATTATTAAATAGTTAAAAAATTGCCATAATTGCCAAAAAACATATTGGGGTATCTTCGCTTCGCTTTTTCAAACATTCGCTCCGCTTAGGTATTAGATAGCAAATCTATGTAGTATATCTACTAGCAAGTATAATACTTACTTCACTTAGTTACGATATATTCTCTACCACGATAATTTAAGAAACAAGTTCAGACTGCACTTATCTAACTTATAAAAGTTTCCGAAATAAAGACACATTTAAGCTTATTTACTCCTAATCTTTTACAGGATATAATAAAATAGACAATTTTTTCCTTCACCTATTCCTTAGCGTAAAAATTATAGTGACTCGTTATTATTTGCTTCCCACAATATATAGAAACCAAAGATTTTTTATAATGTAAAACACAAATCTATCCCACGGAAACGGTAAATTTGTCCGCAATATAAGGTAACCTATGTGCTATTCCAGATTATAATCTACCTCTATGCCAAATTGAATCCAGATCTGTTTAGCCATTCTGACGTGAAAGAGTAGTAAACATCGATTCATCCAAACTTTCGCACTTTTAATATTTATAGGATAGGTGTTAGAAAAATCTCATCAGCTATTTCATATAATAAAATATCCCTTACTATACAGGGTTATTGGTAATTCGACGTATTCCCGTTAGGGATGACTTGAATCTTAACCCCCATATGCATTATGCAAAAGTGAACATTTTTAAATTACCGTATATTATTTTTTAGCTTTTTTCAAAATAAGTCAAAAAGGCAAAATCAAAATTAAAAAAAAAAAGAAATTCGTCGAATTACCAATAATCCTGTATAAACTTATATGTTGTACTACCGACCTACCTTCGCTTCGCTCGGGTCCCTAGGTACGTTTTAATTTTTTTGAGCGAAAACCTAATTTTTTTCTTAAATAAAAGTAGCCTAAGTTACTCCTTACAATATCAGCTATCTGCCAACGAAAAATTTGAAAAAAATGCCCGTTAAAATTTTTCCAGCCGTTTCGGAGATTAGCCGAAAGAAACAGATAGACAAAATTTTTTAATAAAAATTTTGTTTTTCTTATAGTACCGTATATAGTTCCATATACATTTAGTATAAAGCTGTTATTTTGACATTACAAACAGACACTTCAATTTTATTCATCTGTATAGATTAATAAAATATTCTAACCTCAATAACCGATTTGGTACACTCCAATACCATAGATCCTAGAACTCAAATACATTAAATAAGGTGCTTAAATGTAAATCTAGTAGGAAACAGCCCAAGACTATCGTTGTTTAGTGTCATGACTGTCATACGCCTTTAAGCATGAGTGGCGCAATTTCTGCTTAATGATTATGGTTACGAAGGACGTGTCATCTCGGAATATTCATACCACAGATGTGTGTCGTAAGATGTAATATGCTTATTTCACATAACATACAAGTATACAACAGATACCTACACAAGAAATATGACAGATAAAATGAAGTTATTCATGAAATTTTTCTACTTTTTTAAATTAGAACTTAGGTGTACCATGGAATTTCTTAATGATAAAATATTATTTATTTAAAAAAAAATATAATTCGCCTTAATAACAATTTTATTATATGTATAGATGTTATGTCACAATCTTAATAATATGACGAGTTATTTCATCAAGATCCCATGGTTATGAAACGACCACAATACTTTGCGGGGGATTTTATATGAGTACCCATGATAAGGCAATATAAGCCTTGCCTTTGTCGCATGCAGTGGGTCAAAATGAACTTAGTCTTCAAGCGAATCTCTTATGGTATAGTTGAATGTCGTAAGGCTATTATAATGGTAAAACGATTGCTGCTGGCTTTTTGAATGCCTTTACTGAATTTTACTATAGTACGTATATGTACAGTAACCGTAACTATGATTGCTTCAAAGCATTCGAAACGTAGAAACCAAATTCTATATTAATATTATAAAATTGAAGAGTTTGTTTGATTGGTTTAACGCGCTAATCTCAGGAACTACTAATCCGATTTAAAAAATTGTTTTTGCAATAGATAGCCTGAAGAAGGCTATAAGCTATACATCATCCCGAAAAAATGTACGGTTCCCGTGGGATAGATTTCTTTTTGTCAAAATATATCCGCGAAAATATCGAAAAAATTGCTTATTTAAAGGACTTGCTCTGTTTTATTTAGATAGGCTATTCTTGTTATTGTATAATGTAGGTCACATTTACAAAAAAAAAATATTTAAATTCAATCCCTAAAGAGGTAAAGAAAGGGAAATGAGTTTTGAATAAAAAACAATGTTTTTCGAGTATCAAATTAAAACAAAGTAAGACAAGTAATTCGCTATATAAATAGAAGAACACTGGAAAATGTCATAAAGCTAAAATAAATAAAATTATAATTATATAAATGATTGATTGGTGTCGTGGGACACCAGGTAGGAACGAAGTTCCTTCGGCTAATGTAGAATTGACACAACTTGCAAAAAAAAAAATCGTGCTCAATTTTATGTAGGTTTTCTTGATTTATATGTACGTTTATTGCAATGATTTACAGTAAATAATTTAGTACTTTAGGTCAAAAAATCAATGTTCATTTAATGTTTAATAGTTAGCTGTAAATAACTGATTCAACAGTTTTTTTAGATTAAACTTAAATTCAAAATTTTGCGTGCAAACTTAGCTAGGGTTTGTCGCAATAAAAAGAACTTTAGAAGCGTATCTCTGTAATTTCCTGTTGGTTCCGTCCGTAGTAATGTCCATTTTAGTGCTATCTCTTTTTTATATTCATAATTTCCTTCACCGATGTAGTGTATCACACGAGCCATCTACCTTTTAAATTATAGTTATCTAAAACTGTATAACAATATGCTAAACTCAATGAGATTACTAATTTTATTTGGAAAAACATCTAAAATGTTTGCGTACAAATTATAATAAAATTATACTGTTTAATTCAACATTCAATTAATTTATTAAGTTTCTTTACGCTGTATTCTACATAACTAATACAGGGGCTCAGCCTTGGTATGAGGACGACGCACGTCCCTAACGTTGCGACATGGACCTCGAGTGTACGACATGCGCAGCAAAGAACTACACGAGTACAAATAATGTAAAATTACACACACGTACACACACACACACACATATATACAGTGTGTTAATAAAAAAACCCTGTCCGATCGGAAACCAGTGTATAGATATCCCAATCAGATGACCAAATAAAATAAGAAACATAAAAAATTCATGATAGTAAACATATTAATGAAATTTGAAATGTCCATTTATTTTGCTATTTTCCCCTAAATTGTGGCAAAATTTTAAAATGTACAACACTTATTTCGGCGGTATTATGTTATGATGCGGCGTCGGCATCTTTGATGTGTGCCGACAGACGACGCACCGCCCATTGTCAAAGGTACCGCTCGGCACGTGTAGGAGCAATCCCGACCTTGAATAATCTACTTACGATCATTATTATTTGTTTTCTTTATTTATTTTACTAAAAATTATGTCAGTTTCGCGAAACATTGCATCCGAGTGCACGTGTTGGAGAAATTGAGTTTTAACTACGTCGTATACGAATAAAGAGTACTTTAATATGTTAATGTGTTTGGGAAGGAATGACTGCAATTATGCAGAGGCTCGTAGACTATAAAATGCGTTTCGCAGTTCCGCGGGGTACCACGGTCCGTCAGAGCGTGCGTTTCAACGTCTTCACAATCGCATGTACACCACGGGCAGTGTTCACGGCTACGAAATGCATCCCGCTGATACAGGGAGACCACGTATCGACATGGATATTAAGGAGCAAGTGCTTGAGCTATTTACTGAGGACCCCACCCGAAATACTCGTTCTGTGCCACGACAACTGGGCACTAACCACGTCCAGGTGTGGAAAGGTGAGCCGTACGTGACTATCTAAACCAGCAGTAGGTATGGACGGCAGTGGTTCGGTAGGGGTGGACCAATTTCATGGCCAGCGCGATCTCCAGATTTAACTCTCCTTGAGTTTTATCTGTGGGGTCACGTTAAACAATTAGTTTTTAAGAAAATCAAAAAAAAATCGTGCTCAATTTTATGTAGGTTTTCTTGACTTTTCTCTTAAATTTTGCTGATTAGTTTTTATTTAAGTACAGGAAAGTATTTAGGAAATTCAGTATTTTAGGAAAAATAATAATAAATTACGTAAAATAAAAAAAAATCGTAATTCAAATTATCAACTAAAATAACAAAATATGTCTCTTTATTTTTGTTTGACAACATAAAATTATATAGAAATAGAAATACATAATTACAAAAAACGAAAAGAAAGAGGGAGAAAGAGAAAGATATTATACACTACTCGCTTGTGTATACGACTGTCGCGCCTGCGCACTTTTATCTTACGCACTGTTCATTACGCTCTTTTTCTTACGGTTTTACTATCACATTTTTTTCAGTTCGGTCGCGCAGCAAAATCCCTATCTCCTCCAAGCCTGCCGTAAGGAACTTCGTTCCAATATAATAATGAAAAAGACATAAATGAATAACATTGAGTATGGACTTAAGAAAATAAATTGAAATTGATTAAAAAGATGAAGCCAGTTCAAATCCCGAGTCTCTCACCTCTAATATTATCATGTGCGAATCATTTCTAACATGATTACCACATGTTTTACGGTGAAGGAAACCTGTACGTCTGAGACAACCTAACAATAACATTTTCTTAGATTTACGCGAATATTTGACATTTTTAAATGAAACTTTTTCCCTCTCGAGAGACTCTTTCCCGTGACCATGATTGCTGTAAGGCATTCAAAACGTCGGAACCAATAATCAAAATAAATCCGCGAAAAAATACGAAGAGATAGTTTTATTTAAAAAGAACCTAACAAGTTTTCCAAAGACATGTGAACTCCACCAATTCGCACTTCGGCGCATTCGGACGTCGGCCTGATCCTCCTAATATTGAAGGGAAGGCCATGCCAAGCAGTGGGATGTCAAATAGGGCTAAATACATTAAAAAGACCTAAAAAAATCCTTCAATCTCCAAGAGAAGCTGGATTGTGTCGCTAGTAAATGACATGAAATAATGTTCGTTCATATGAACAATTTAATCAAGATCTTCGGAAGTACTCCACCCTCTAAATACTCGCACTCGTATACATTTTTACTTTATTATGCTGCTTTTAATTCAATTAGTGAAATTACCCTACTTTTAACTTAATCGAAATTAATTATGCATTTCCTTAAGTGTTTCTTAGAGCTTTCGTTGTGTAGTCATCTACAGTAATGGTTATTTGTTCTTTGTACTTTTGTTATCATTCATCTATATTATTATCTATAATAAATATTTTTTGGAAAATCTTATTTAAATAGTAATTATTATCGATACAGAGGCCGGATCTATAGTTTTTATAGTTTTTGTCTATCTGTCTGGGAACGCATCATGAGAAAACCACTGTACAGATTTTGATGAATTTTGATATGATGATAGTTGGTTATCCGGGTCTACATATACTTTTTACTGCGGGAAAAATCTATACTAAACGTTAAAACGTAATTAGGGACGAACCTGAGCGGAGCGAGGGTGAGGCGCTAGTTTCCTAATATAATTAAAGTGAAAGTTTTTTTAAGTTTCTTTCACAGAACTACGAATAAACAGATAGACCTTACTTACATATATTAGTGGTATTGATCAATTAATTTTTCGCATAATAAATCAAGGCATTCCATGAAAAATAGTATATTACAAATTATAGTGTACTAAGTCTAACGACTTACTTTTGCGTCGCCCTGTTGCATCCCTAAGCTTGAATGGTTTAGGAAAGTAAAAGACAAACATTCAAAAAAAATATTTGGCGCAAGGAACCCATGCAGGCTTTTACAGAATAACCACCAAAGTTTCATCACAATCAATCATTTAGGTCAAGATCAATGATTTAGGAACGCATAGAGAATAAACATACGAACACTCATTTTTTTTTATATAGAGGACGGTTACAAAATTTTGCTTAGGGCAAGACCAAATTAATTTTTTTTTTTTCCAGAACCGCAAATAATGGTTTGTAGAGAATTCTGCGTCTAACAGATAAAGGTATGTTAATTATATAAAATAAATAACCCTTATAATACAGATGTACAGACAGAGACAGTATGCCCCGGAAAGGGCTATACATATTTTTTTATGAAAAAGCTAATTTACAAATATATTTTAGTTAAATGCGTCCTTTGTGAGCCCAAGAAAAAATACCTCGGAAATACAAATCCTCTAGTAAAGACAGTAAGTATAAGCCTGAATTAAGTTAACGCTATTTGTAACTTTAAAAAACTGTACGCCGACCGCGGCTGAGACAGCCCTCATTTATAAAACCAAGCCAGCTATATATCATAAAAGACGTTATGACAAAGAGAGGCCAGTAGATGGACTTCAAAAGAATAATAAAATATACATTTTTTTTTAAGAAATTATGTAAATACTACAACTCATTCGTTCCTAAGTCGTGTACTAAGCTGTTTAAGTTACTATCGATTTTTAATTTTTAAACTTTTTAATTTTTCGAGATAAAAAGTATCTAAAATGTTGACCGGAGACATAACTAACAGTTTCGGAGATTAGCTTGTACAAACAGACAGATAGAGAAACAAAAAAAAATGGATTTGTTCTATTTCTCTTCTTTCATCCCCCTGACTTAGATTTTAGCATTTTTTTTTTCTTATTACAGACATTCGACCTCTACAGTTATAAACAAAGATAATAAGAGCATAGGAACTTAAATAAACTGATAATTCTTGACTCGAGAAACACAAAATCTGAAACTTTACAATAAGCTCTGCAAAAAAAGCTTTTTTATCATTAAAAAAACCATTATTGATTGGAAAGTCTTTAAAGTCATATGAATGTAATTAAAAATTTTGTGCATGATTCATTTGAACATAAATGTGTCGAATTTAAAATTGACGCATCAAATATCGCGGGCGGCGCCGACCACCAATCAACCGACCTCAAATTAAAATCGTTAACACATCAATATTGTTATTCAGAAAAGCCGTATCAATGAAATGATAAAATTGATTGGCTATACCATAAAAAACAAGTAATACTTTTCAGGACTCTGTACCGAAATGTGGACCATTTAAAAACAACATTCTACCGGTGGTAGGACTCTGTCAAGCTTGAGGAGTCCAACTGGATGGGTACCATCCCCTTATCTATTTCTGCCGCCAAGCAACAATGATTGCATTGTTGTGTTCCGGTTTGAAGGATAAGGTAGCCAGCGCAATTACAGGCAAGAGGCATATCATCTTAGTCCTCACAGTGACAACGCACCTGTGGTTCTGCATTTTTGTTACTTAAAACCTACATAAGTGCATGAACCGTAGGTGTTATAGGCGACAGGTACTGCTTTCCATCAGGTGGTCCGTTTGCTCGTTTGTCACTGAATCTCATAAAAAAAAAAAAAAAAAAAAAACATATTACGTCAAATCAAATCAAATTCAATCAAACCAAAATATACGTTAGTCAAATAGACTTTTACCAGCCCTTGTTAATCGCCATTCTACATTTTAAGTTTAAATTAAATGACACTGTAGTTAGTCCTTGAGGAAGTTACCACCGGCTCGGAAGGCAGTTCTGCTGAGAAGAGCCGGCGACAAACTCAACAGTTGCTCTTTTAAAATAATATAATATTTGTTTACAATATTGTAATACAATAATTATCTACTTATCCTAAAATATATTAAAAAAAGTAAAATTATTAGTGTAATAATGCTTATAATTGTTATATGGTTCTAAATGGACCGAAACGAAATGATCCGTACGTCCGATATTGAAAAAAAATAAAATTTTCACACAACATTCTACACACATACGCACACACACACAAACAACTTTCATATTTATTTCTTATGGAATCTGATTACAGCAATATAAATATTTACCTTAAACCAAGCAATACAAAAAGCTTGTGGATCACTAGTGCCTTTGAGAAGTAAGAAAGCTCTCCTAGATTAAGCGGTATAGATGTAGAATTAGTGGATTTCCGCGAAAGCCTTCTATGGGGAAATGAGTAAGAATATTATTTAGGATTAATAGCTGCCTGACTGTAAAAGCTTGGCTTGGTTTATAAATTTTAGGCTACGGAAGAGGCTAAATACACTTTAAATATAGATCTTTGCATGAGTTCGATTACCATGAGATGTGTTTTAGCGACACGACCCTATGTGGTTATGCAATAACTTAGACGAGATTGACGCAAAGCTTGACAAACTACGTTATACATCAAGGCAACACAAGTATCACTGTACTTATAATAGAGTAAATAATATCTTTAAGTAAAACAACGATTAATAATAACTCAATAAGTATGACTTACGCTTTAAGAGATTCCTTGTAAGATCTTATATTTTTGATAAACATACAATACAATACAATAAAAAAAGAAACAAACAAACAAACGAACGAATGAACAAACAAACACACTTTCACATTTAAAATATTAGTATAGATATCAGGTTACTAGTAACAATAGCATAACCCCTTGTGAATTTGAAGCCAATCCAAAAAATCGTAACTATTTTTATAAAAATAATTTACCTTATTGGATTTCATAGAAATTTCGGTAACGTGTAATGATTTTAGGTCATATAGTATAACATAGTTAATATTTAAGTGTCACAACAACCGCGGGCGAAGTTCAGTACACATAAAAACCTGTTTTGCACCCAAGGGGTCTTCTACAGTAAAACACTAACTAAAATGAATTTGTATTAAAAAAAGGTTCTTTCTTTGCCTAACCGACATTTGAATTAAGTTTCCAATCTGCCACAAATTGATATTTGATCACAGTCCGGGAACGAAAATTGAATTTTTAGATCGAACAAAAAGTGAATATCGCTAGTGTATTAGAATTACAAATCTAATACCGTTTCTTTACTTTAAAATATTTCTAAGTTAATCTTGTGATATGACTTCGGGCTTTCTAGGGTTCTGCACATTCATTGTATTTTTTAAAACTCAAGAAGATGTCACCTCTTGTTTCCATTACGTAGCACGATAATAAAAAAAGTATGCTACATAGATAATATTGTCGTTTATTAGTAAAAGGATCTTATAATCGGGTCAGTAGTTTCAAAGATTGTCTTTTTTGTACATACAGACTATCAAATTTTACCATACATACAAATATTTTATCAGAAACCTTGCTGTACAGCTTAAAAGCTCTGTTTAGCATCGTATACACAACCATCAAAACAAACATGTAATAAATTAGAAGCATATTAGATCAATTCGCTCGCATGAGCTCAACACGAGATAGCAATTACACTGTTGCTAAATGAACCGTTAACATTTGAAGCTTATATTGACTCTCTAATTAGTATCTAATACATCAAACGTTGGCTATACCTTCCAATTGGCGCTCATTGTATTTGGATGATTTGAAAAACTAAATATGTGAACTGTAGTGTAATATTATTAATTCCTTAGTAAAAATGCACCTTTAAAAACAGTTGTAATAAATAAATAAATATGTTGGGACATTAACACACAGCACCATGAACCATCTAGTTCCATGGTAAGCTACGAGGCTTGTGTTATGGATACCAAATAGTTGATACACTACACATATATAACTTTAAATACATACATATTATAAATATAAACACCCATGACTGGAGTACAAATATTCGTGCTCATCACACAAATGAATGCCCCCAGCGGGACTCGAACTCGCTACCGCTGGCACAGCAAGTAAGGTCCCTACAAACTGAGCCAAACGTCGTCAAATTTTAACAATGATTAACTTATTTTTTATTAATATATTTATTGTTAAATTTATAAGGAACTTCACTTGAGGTTTTATAAATATAATACCTGTAAAATTGCTTCATAATTGGCGGAGATATCGCTTCTCGATTATAATCAATTGGCACATGAAAATATCAGAGTGACTTGGTTGCCCAAACATGCGCGTTACCACTGGTCTACCACTGCCAGACACACATAAACACATATTAACTTTAACCTCGTTACTATTATCTAATAATATTTATTATAATATGAACTAATTAACTCATTTGATTTAAAGGATTATTTTCTTAAATATATTTACTAAACTTTTTAAGCTAACTAATAACTATTTAGAATGATATTTGAAACAACTAAATATGTTAAAAAAAACATAATTGTGTTCAGCCCTTTTTAATGTCCCACTGCTGGGCACGAGTCTCCCTTCAATATAAGGGGACTAGGCCACAATCACGCTGGCCAAAGCGAGTTAGTGGACTTCACATGCCCTTAAAAAAATTGTAGATCTCAAATATGCAGATTATCTTACAATATTTTTCTTCATCGTTAGACAAGTAGTAATTTGCACAATATCAGAGGTCGGACCCGGCATTCAAACCCGCTTACTAAGTTCCAGAAGCGAGCGCCTTAACCACTGAGCTACTAAAGTATATAAGTAATTTCATTTAAAACCATCTAAAACCATTAACTAAGATGTTTTAGTAAATTAATTTAAACCCGACTCGTCTAAACAAGACGACAAGATAAATAGCTGTTTGCGGTGGACCATCACTCGGTAAGTCCGAATAAGTAAACATAAAGTATACGGAAGTTGTTTTTTTTTACTTTTCAAGTATACTTCCTTGTTATTTGATATCTCGATTTTTTTTATCGTATTTTTACAATATAAATTATATAACGATTAATTAATAATAAATTTAAATAAAATTAGACTTAAAACAATTTCTGATATTTTTTTACTTGGTCTAAAATGTTTTTTTTTAAATATAAAATCGATTATATGTTATTATATACTCGCATAAAATCGATTTTAGTCTAACTGCATCCAAATTCATTGTTTTCAAAATAAGCGCGCACATAAATATAATGTAGTAATGTAAAATGTAGAGTGTAACACTTTCATCTTTTAGAATCGCGATATCTTAGGAATGGTGATTGTTAGGAAAAAAAGTACTATGACTGTTTTTGTAAATAATTTTATGATCTACAATTTTTGTCTGGAGTATGTTTCTGATAAAACTTACTGTTTTCGAGAAAAATCCAAAAAAAACCGAAAAGTTTGACCTTTGGCCTTGAATAACTTTTTAGTACTCATGGGATCGATGGGGACTTTTGACATTTTATTCCTACTAGTGTTACCAAGGTTTCTACCAAAATTCAGCTCTGTCGAAGTTTTTGTTATTTAAAATGTCTATTTTGACCGGACTAGATTTAAAGTTAAGTTCGATTGATATCTCTCAAAGTCGTTCTAAAGTGATAAAGCTACAAAAAATCAAATTTGTTAAAAATATAATGCTTCAGTTTATCATTTTCATAAAAATTTCAACTCAAAATACTAGCAAAATACTACGAAAATATAACATCGAATTCAAATAAAATAACACATTCAAGTTATGAAAGTTCTCAGAGCTAAGCAAATCGGTCTCGAGAGGATGTGTGGAGATACGAATATATCGGTTTTGTTCACTACGGCGCGGCGCTGCCCTGTCAAGAAACTCACAGAGCAATGATAAAAAAGAGTGATATAAATTATTGCGCTACTTAATTATATAAAAACTTCTTTAAATATTTAAAGTCACTATTCATTATGCGATTTTGAGACAAAACTTTGTTAGCTATGTACGTTTTAAAGTTGACCTTTATCAGAGTAGTTTTTGAAAATAATAAAAAAAATTAAGCAGATATATAATATATAATATTTATATTGGAGAAACTAATTTCTGGCATACATTGAGTTTTCTTTTATTATGACTTTGACGTAGATGTTTCTATTAAAATTATATTTGATTTGATTTGTTGTATATAACATGTATAGACTAAAATATGTTTTTTTTATATTACTAAATAAAAAATAATTACACTATATCTATTATATATTTATAATTTAATTTATTTTGTAACCATTTTTTGTCCGTCGCTACTCTTCCATGTTAATACCTCCATTCCATAGTAAGTACTTCGATAAAAAGTATTCTTTATGTCTATACTATTATTATAAAGAGGTAAAGTTTGTGAGTTTGCGAGGTTGTAGGGGGTAATCTCTGGATCTACTGGACCGATTTAGATGAAATTTAGTAAGAAGATAGTTTGAAACCCTGGGAAGGACATAGAATACTTTTTATTTCGGAAATCATCCTTTAAGAGGGTGAAAATGGGGATGAAAGTTTGTATAGCGAATTAACCTAGGGACGAATGACAGACACATCTATACAGATCTTTACAGATTCAGAAAAATCGTATTCGTAATATTATAAGATGCGATATTTTTCACTGGTAGCTCTGGATCTTCTAAAAGATAGTGTAGTTTTGTATAATAAATATACAAACACACTTTTTTTATTTTGCATTTATAATACAAGTTAAATTAGTGAACAGAACTGTTTTTGTGAAATGAACATCATTGTCGAATGAATAATAGTTTTTTTTTAATCTAACTTAAATTAGCAGCAACCATTTTTTTTTTACAACTTACTCTATGAAGCTATTATATATGTATGTATTTTATTAACATTTAAATAGATCTTGAATTCTTATAGCTTAAAGCATTAATTCCACATTTCTAATAACCAAACCTAATGTCATATTACATTAAAATGTATTTAGAGGAATTTTATTTACTTCACTCGGGTTTGTCCCTAGGTACATTTTAACAATTCATATGGAATAGATATCAATCCTGTGCTCTGAGAATAACAAAAACAAATCTATCCTACGACAACCGTACATTTTTCTACAAAAAAACTAACCTATGTGCTATTCCAGACTTTAATCTATCTCTGTGCTAAATTTCATCCAGATCCGTTCAGCCCTTCCGGCGTGATTGAGTAACAAACATTCATACTTACAAACTTTCACATATATAATATTAATCGGGTACTAATAGGAACTAATTTATTGAAGCGGAACATGGATAAGTCGCTAGTTTTCAATATAATTATAAATATTTATCATCTCTTAAAATAATGTAATTATTTAACTCACGTCACTGGTTTCCCACGTTTCTAATGTTTTACAGCAATCATAGTCCGGGAGAGTCTATCCCGTAAAAGTAAAAAAAAAGAAAGATATTTAAAATGTTAAATATTTTCGTAAATCTAATAAAGAGAAATAGCAAATCAAATAAAACACTTTTCAACACAAAAAATATTATTTTTTTATTTATTTTAATATTTAATCACAATTTTGACGTAATAACCACTCACGTGAGAAAAATATGAATAACTGTTACTCAATAGATAACGACACATTTTAATACTGTTCTGTAGGCCCCACTTTTTGACGTTGACGGTGCACAAATTTCGTATAACCTTACAATAAGAAAATATTTGATAACTAGCGACTCACGCTCGCTTCGCTCGCGTTCGTCCCTAGGTACGTTTTCACGGTTAGCTATGTTTAGGTATACATAAATAGTAGTTTGCTACTCCTAAGATATTCATTTAAATTATATAGCGATTTACTCTCGTTTTGCTCGGGCTCGATTTTAATTTTTTTTCGCGGAACCCTGATTCTTTTTCTAAAATAAAAATAGCCTAAGTTACTCCTTATAACATCAGCTATCTGTTAGTGAAATTCCCGTCAAAATCTGTCCAGTCGTTACGGAGATTAGACGGAATAAACAGACAGACAGACAGACAAAAATTGTAAAAAATGTTGTTTTGGTATATGTACCGTGTATACATCCATATGCATTTAGTAAAAAGCGTTTATTTTAATATTACAAACAGACACTCCAATTTTATTTATCTGTATAGATAAAAATATTTTAAAAATATTATCACATCACATAATATCGTTTTGCTGTTTAACATAAAATTATCTTTTAAATATAGATTTTTTTCTATTAATATCTCGGAAGCTTGAAAGCTGACCTCAAAGCACCACATTTTATAAGTTTAATAATAAATCATTAAATTTAAGCCTTTAGAGGAACGATGCAATCAATGGTCATTGTGGTCTGATATTGATAAATGGTAGTAATTCAGGACCTTGTTGTACCGATTGATGCCAGTAAAAAGATCTAGGTTAACAAATTGCTTTCTAAATTGAGGTCTAATCAAGTTTATAGAATTTCAAACGATATCGATAAGTTCAGACATAGAAAAAAATGATTTAGATCTTTTATAGTGCTCATAGTGCACATCCTTTTGTATAACTACTTTATCTAAATTGTTCTATAACAGCATAATTTTATGCGACCGCACGTTAAATTTTCTATAAAGTCATTATACATGTAAACATATAAGAAATTGTGGTGATATTTATTATATTTTTCTATATAATATAGCAAGCTGGCTTTATGAAGGCAAGGGTACCAAGAAATAAATACTTATAGTGCGTTAAAAATTTTGAGAAATCTTACGAGTACAACAAGGCAACATACATCTGTCCTGTGGATTAAAAAAAGGCGTTTGATTCCGACGCATGGCCTAAACTTTGGGATACTCTGTTGAAAATATTCACCCAAAAACATCTGTATGAAAACGTTTGTATGAAAATGGTACTGTACCGTAAGAATAAGCGACAAGTTATCAGATCATTATCATCCTAGTGCCGGCGTTCGTCAAGGATGTACAATCTCCCCACTTCTATTTAACGTCTACATAGAACTAATAATGAGACGCACTCTTGAGAACTGGACAGATAAAATCGCAATTGGAGGTCTCGAACTTACGATACGCGGATGATACCACCCTATTTGCAACCAGTATCGGCCATATAGAAGAACTTCTAAAAAAATGTAAAACGTCAGCCTTGAATTTGGTCTTAAGATCAATCGCAGCAAGACTAAAATTATAATTATCGACCGCATCAACAGCATCTCGCCAAAAGTGACTCAAATCGCTAACTGTCAAGTCGTCCAATCATATATCTATTTAGGAGCGTTGATCTCGAACAACGGGGGCTGCATAAACGAAATCAAGAGATATATGGTGATATCTAGGTCAGCCATGGATATGTTGCAGAAAATATAGAAAAACCGTAACGTAAACAAGGCCACTAAGACCCGGCTAGTTAAAGTACTTGTGTTCCCTATATTTCTCTACACTTCGAAGACGTGGACCTTGCGAGAAAGTAAGAAGAAGAGAATAGACGCTCTTAAGATATGGTGCTGGAGAAGAATGGTGAGAATGTCTTGAAACGAATTCCGGACTAATAAGTTCATTCTCGAAGAACTCGGCATTAAACAACGTCTATCCTTCACTGTACAGTATCGCATCTCACTTTCTTTGGTCATGTAACAGGACTTGATGATGTTTCGATTGAACAAGTGACTAGAGCACGTGGCAGAATGCCCATGAGGTGGACATACCAAGTAAGGGCTGCAGTAAATGTTCCTTTACACGAGTATACAAGGAAAGCGACTGTTAGAGAGGAGTGGTGACGAATAATCAAGCGTGCTACAGCGCTCAAGTGACGATCACGACCAATCTGTCAAGAGTGTAACTACTCAGAAGATATAATATAGAAAATACCTCGTAACTGCACAGAACCTACTCTCTATAGACTATTAAAAATGGCCCTAAGCCTATTTTTTACAACTGATTGCCTTCTATAGCGGAATCCGCATACTTCAAACATGTCTGTGTCATACTTATTTCATACTAGCGACTCACGCTCGCTTCGCTCGCGTTCGTCCCTAGGTACGTTTTCACGGTTAGCTATGTTAATACGTAAATAGTAGCTTGCTACTTCTAAGATATTCATTTAAAAATATATAACTATTTACATTACGTACGTACGTTATTGCGTACGCCGTAAGCGAATTTTGTTCAAAATTTCATGAGTTGTAATTTTTTTTCGCGGAACCCTGATTCTTTTTCTAAAATAAAAGTAGCCTTAGTTACTCCTTACAACAACAGCTATCTGCCAGTGAAAGTCCTGTCAAAATCGGTCCAGCCATTTCAGAGATTAGCCGGAACAAACAGACAGACAGACAGACAAAAATTGTAAAAAATGTTGTTTTGGTACATGTACCGTGTATACATCCATATGCATTTAGTAAAAAGCGGTTATTTTAATATTACAAACAGACACTCCAATTTTATTTATCTGTATAGATTTGCTTTAATATATTACATACAAAGCTTATATCATCGTACAACAGACAACATTATTACATAAGTGATAAAAAGTGAAGAGTCGGTTTGTTCTCTTAGTAAATTCTATTACCGGGTAATTTCACAAAGCTTTCATCTTAATAAAACTGAATCCAGCATCTGTGCCAATATATAGTGTGCTCAAAAATCGAACCGACTACCACAAACACACAACACAGACAGACTAAAATTCTAAAAACTATTGATTCGGCTTTTGTATCGAATAATAATGTATTGAATAATAATGTCTTTTTCAATAAGATTTTCCAAAAAATATTTAATATACAGATTCTACTTAGTTAGAATTTTATTACTTTATTTATTTTATTATATATATTATGTACAGATGAATAAAACACTACTTAGCTCATTTGTTCAAATATTTTTATCTAAATCACTCATAGAACAGTCCAACGCATAACGAAGTCATGTACCGGTATAACGGCTGAAGTGTAAACAAAAGACTTGTAATAATCACTGAAGGCACGCGACTCTACCACAATGGAACAACTTTCGGGACTCAGATCGTGATTAACGATATAACTCCAAGCCTAAGTTTTGTCGTTACGTCACTACAATTATTTTCATTTTCATAGCTTTGCAACTCTATGACATCCTGAATTAAATTTTAATATTGTAATTTTAAACTCTAGACGGTAATGCGAATGACTGCAATATGAAATCTAATGCAATTGCAATTGTATTATCTCGTTGCAAAACCGCTTTCTGTGATGGAGACAAGGGAAATTACTGTAATAAGCATTTTAGTTGTAGCATGCTTTAATATTATCATGCGGGTGCCAATCATAAATACTATTTGAACTAAATACGCACGCATACATTATGGAAATTACATTTAAAATGTTGCCATCTTCTCGCCATTTCATGTTTAACTTATTTATTTAAAACAAATGTTTTCCCAGAGCTCGAATTTTGGACTAAAATCATTATTGAACATTTGAAGAAAAGATATATAAATAGAATTTAATTGTCTTTAAAATAACTTACTGTTTCAATTTTTTTTTCATTGATAACACTAAAGCTCATCAACAAAAAAAAAACACAAAAAAAATAGAAAATCGATTGACAAAAAGGCACTGAACTGTTTTGTCTTTGCTTATTTATATATACATAGATAGGTAATCATAAAATCGTTTCGCTATGACGATAATATACTATAACACAATACTTTCTTAGATTTTACACGAATATTTGACATTTTAAAGAAAACTATCTTTTCAGATTTTGGGAACCAAAACTCAAAATAAATCCGCAGAAAAATCCGAAACATAGTTTTATTTAAAATACCATCACATACAAAAAACAAGAGTACTTACTTCCTGTGAAGTCGGTCAAAACTGCAAACTGACAACATGTAATTTGCATGTTATATGCATCATTCATGAGTATCACAATTCCTGAATAACGGCACGAAAAACATGTGATGTAGCAAAACCGTCTATGACCGAAAATTTTAACCTCATTTTTATAAGTTGTTTTTCTTATGTTTGTTCATTAGTCATTGGTTTTATTCAAAAATATATTTTTTGTGCTAAATCTATTTATTTTTACTTACATATGTATTATTACATATGTATTAATACAAAATTAAGATTTAACTAAAATTACAAGCCGCAAAAATAACTCGTAAAATTTGAAACAGTGTTTCAAAGGTAACGGCGAAACTTAGGGATATGTTATAGACAAATGCAGCGTCAAAATGAGCGATCGCGGGTGGTGTTTCGCACTTGCAAATTGCGTGATGAAAATCAAGTTGTTATCTAGTTTAACTGCTATAAGACGTTTTCAAGATTCGAGCCTATTTCATTAGAAAGAAAATCGAGATTTTTAAGCAAACTGCAAGTAGCGTAAACATAATGTAGGTAGGTATGTGAAACGTATGTATGTTTTTTTCAACACTTTTTAACGTCCCAGTGCTGGGCACTGGCCCTTCGATATGAGGGGGATCAGGCCAAAGTCCACCACGCTGGCCAAGGACGGGTTGGAGTTTACGATACGTATGTATGTATGTATGTACCTATGTATAATTTTATAATGCCAGCATCCCATTGAATTATGAGAGCAAAGGATCTAGTTCTAGTCTCATTTAAAATTAAATCATGATGATATTTTAATTTTTAAAACCTTCCATCCTTTTTTTCTTATCAAATATCTTTGACCACTTAAATTCACTCAGTTAATTAATACTCTCATTATTTACATTTATAACATAATTTTCAATTTGATCCATTGCTAAAAAGCAAAAATTTTATATACTCTTGTTATTTAAGTTTTTTATTTCGATTCGTCAATTTGAGTTTTTTGTGTGCATTTATATGATAATAAAGGCGTAAATCTACAGCTCAAAAGCATTTTATTCCCGAATAAAAGCTATTTGCATGTCATTTATGTATGAAAAGGACAAAGAAACGACTGAGCCCATGTCCTGAAATATTTAAAAAAAAACCACTTGAATAAAATTATAGAGAATAAATTAATATATTATTCAAGACCTATGTAAGTCTACCTAAATTTAGCAAAATTTAAACTTCTTTTACCATCTGAAAATCCAACAGATGTGTAGTCTGTGTACTTTATTTTCAGTTTTAGCTCATGTTTTATGTTTAGAACAAATGATTGTTGTTTTCATTTCTATATTCTTCTTCTAAATTTTTTTTCTTTATTTAAAAATTTTTGTTTTTGATTATACATACTAGCGACTCATCCTCACTCCGCTCGGGTTCATTCCTAGGTACCTACGTTTGAATATTTAGTATTGATTTCTCAGAGATGAGATATTTTCCCAGTAAAAGTATCCTAAATGTTTATCCGGATACCCAGCTATCATCATACCGAATGTAATCAAATCTGTCCATTGGTTTTCTCGTGATGCGTTCTCTGACAGACAGATACACAAAAATTCTAATAACTATAAATTCGGCCTCTGCATTGATAATAATGGCTATGTCAATAAGATTTTCCAAAAAATATTTAATATACAAATTCAACTCAGTTAAAATTTTATTTTATGTATAAATATCCCAAAATTTACCGAAGTACACGTAGAGTAAAGCTGAGTGAAGCGTGAGCGAATATTAATAATGTAAAAAAATAAGAATAACACTATAACAAAATTTACATTACATCCAAACAAAGAATAATTCTATGAAAATTTTCGTAAACAGCAAACTTATGTAAGGTTTATATAAACTCAAGAATAACAATAATGTTCAGACAGAGTTAGTTACATAAATTATTCATTTTGACGAATTTTTCCTTTTTCCCTGTAACTAGAGGGTAAAAATTGAAATATATGTTTGACTTTGAGTAAAGTTTAATTTTATTCATAAAATATTTTAAGTCGCTACCCTCAACAATAACTTCTGTTGGTGGGTCTAATCATATATGTAAATTATACATAATATTATGCTTTATCAAGAGGAATGATGTGATCACCTCTAGGCCATTTCAATGTGTTGGCAAGAACTTGATAATTTTTAATTTTATTTTGAATAACAATAATAAATTACGTTTTTTTGTCATGTAAAGTTCTTCCGCCACTTTTCAGGATTGAAGTATTTTTTTCGAAGTGGTGGTGAAGTGATATTCAGTAAAAAATATTTTTGAATTAAAATCAATATTACTTGCTTTACAAATCCATATCGCTTCGCTCGGGTTCGTCGCTAGGTACGTTTTACATAGATATTTAAAATAGTTATTTGCTAGCGTTAACCATATAAATTTTAATATATATTTTTTAATGTTTCTGATGTTTGAATAGTTTTTATTTTATTTCGGACTAAGAGAAATCCAAATATCATAAAAATCGGTCCAGCCGTTCTTGAGTTATAAATGATGTAACTAACACGACTTTGTTTTATATACATATATAGATGAATAGTTAAAATATAAGTCACAGGCAATACACTTAATATATGTTTGGGGTGTATTAAAAACCATAATAACATTACATTGTCAGTCAGACTTTGAATAATACCAACAAATAAAAACTTAATTGCCAACATTGAAAAAATGTAAATAGTCTTAGTCGAGTGTCTTTAAACAAAAGTAACACTCGAGATTTGGATTTTCCTATTTAACAGATCTCGAACAAGATAATGAGTATAATCACGTATATTCGCTAGTCTTAAATATTATTGGAATTGCATCCTAGCTTATGTAAAAATGTATATCTATACTAATATTATAGACTAGCGCCTTACCCTCGCTTCACTCAGTTGTGTACGTTTTAATTTTTTTGAGTGAAACCCTAATTCTTTTTCTAAAATAAAACTCCTATAATATCAGCTATCAGTCAGTGAAAGCTTCGTTAAAATTGGTCCAGCCGGAGATTAGCCGGAATAAACAGACAGACAGACAAAAAAATTAAAAATTATGTTTTTCTTATAAGTACCGTATATAATTCCATAAGCGTTTAGTATAAAGCTGTTATTTTGACAATACAAACAGACACTTCAATTTTATTTATCTATAATAGATGTTCGGATGTTTGTTACACAATCACGCCAGAACAGCTGAACGGATCTGAATGAAATTTAGCACAAAGATAGATTACAGTCTGGAATAGGTAGTACGTAGGCTACTTTTTATCCCGGAAAAATGTATGGTTCCAGTGGGATAGATTTTTTTTTCTAGAGGCGAACCCGAGCGAAGCAAAGGTGAGCTACTACATATATTTATTGTATACGTACATTATTCTTTCAAAAGGAATATGGCACTCCTAGAAGCCACTAAACATAAAAAATTGAATTGAATTTATAAGCAACTTCTATGTTCAAAGCTGCACCGAAAGGCAAGTGTTAAAATAGATGGACTTTACCAAATACTATTTCTTAAGTGTATTTTATATGATTTAAATACGACAAGCTGAGGAGAGGATCAGAATTCCGCTCTGAGGAAGCAGATGGAATGTGTAGACCCCACAATACCTTGTAATGTTCCCGAATTCCTTTATTTCATTAATAACTGCGAAGTTATAACGGTACGTTCTACTAGCTATTCGCACGACTTCGCATGGACGGATTCCTGCAAAATCAAAGTAAAAGAAAGAAAATCATACTCATTTCAACAAACAAAACTTTATTTTTATATGACACTAGCGACTTACTATCGCTCCGCTCAGATTCTTCCCAACATTTTAAGGTTAGTGTAGATTTCTCAGAGATATTTTCCCGCAGTAGAAAATATCCTAAATGTTGACCCGGATAACCAGTTATTACCATACCAAATTTCATCAAAATCCGTCCAGCGGTAAAAAAGTAAAAACTATAGATTCGGCCTCTTTATCGATAATAATGACTATTTCAATAAAATTTTCCCAAAAATATTTTATGTACAAATTCGACACAGAATTTTACTATATGAATAATAATATAGATTCAAACTAAGCATTCGATAGCTTTCCCGCATATGAATCTTAATTTCACACATTTTTAACATCAAGAATCTCTTGTAAAGAGAGGTTACACTTATCATTTAAATATTATAAAAAATGTCAGTTTTTGGAATTTTATTGTAATATGCTATGTGCATATTATAATAAAATTCAGTAAAGGATGTAGTGGACATAGGTACTTCTAGCTTTCTTTATATTCCATTCCGCGGTTTTATTATTACATCTCAAAAGTTTGAGTTTACTAACCATTCCCACCAAAGGAAAACAAAAAAAATATGTACATATTTATCAATATATTTTACGTATAGTAAAATTTAAACATCTATTAAGCAAATGATATAATATAGTAATATAATAAAATAATTAAAACAAACTTTTCTCACCCACAAAATAAAATGAATTGGTAGAAAATATAAATAGGACGAAAGTGGCTCACAATCTATACCTACAAATAATAAAATTCTGAGTCAAATGTGTACATTAAATATTTTTTTTGGAAAATCTAATTGAAATAGACATTTTATCGATACAGAGGCCGAATCTATAGTTTGTAAAAATTTTGTCTGTCTATCTGTCTGTCTGTGACCGCATCACGAGAAAACCACTGAACAGATTTTGATGAAATTTGGTATGATAATAGCTGGTCCAACATATAGGATACTTTTAACTGCGGGAAAATATCTCATCTCTGAGAAATCTATACTAAAAGTTAAAACGTACCTAACTAGGGACGAACCCGAGCGGAGTGAGGTTGAGTCGCTAGTTTATAAATATAAAACATTGAATCTTTTTTGAAAATCAAATTACTAATATCAAATAAATATTTATACATTTATAGTGTTGCCATAATTTTACAAATTGAACTGATTTAATTTGGGTTGTTATTATTAAAATTTAGAATTTTTGTAGAATTTAATTAACGTATCCAAATTTCAGTAAAAATAAAAAAAAATAGTCAGATATGAATAAAGCCAAACAAAGTCATTATCAGATCAAGCGAGGTAATGAGTGTTTACAGCAAGCATACCTTATGCATTATACACGTGAAGTTACCTCATTAGATCTTCACGTCACTTTTGATATGAAGTATGTTAGAACGTTTAAAATCACTGACAAGATTTTCTTTCCCACATGCATTGTCGTTTTAATAGTTAACAATAATTTGTAAACCTACGCTATTAATGATTTTTTTTAGTAAACTAAGTCAGAATTAATTTTATGTATATCTACATTGTATGTATATATATGTGCTTATAGCTCTAATCAATATTGTATTCAGCTCTTTTTAACGTCCCATTCAATTCGAATGGGAACAGGTCATCATCCACCCCGCTGGTCAATTGCGGGTTGGTGTACTTCACGTCTTTCGAGAACTTGCTAGATGCCCTCAGACTTGTAGGATTCCTCACAATATTTTCCTTCACCATAAGGCAAGTGGTAATCATGTTGAAAATTATTCGCACATGAAAATATCAGAAGTACGAGACCCGTGGATTGAAAGCCGCGTTTTCTAAACAAGCGCCTTACGTATAATATTATAAAAGGACAAAGTTTGTATGTTTGAGTGTAGATGGTAATCTCTGAAATTACTGATTGTATTCAGAAAATTCTTTGACTAATAGAAAGCTACTTACCACCGAATTGTATAGGTGTTTTATTCTAATAAAACGTGTTTACTGTCAGTAATCATAATACCTATAATTGAAGTCGACAAAAAACTAACCTTTGAATTGTTTTATCGAAATGGGCTGTCTGATCGGTTGGACATAAAGTAATAAAATGGCAAAGACACCCGAGCGGAGTCAGGATAAGTCGCTAGTTTATTTTAATTCAATATAATTATTAATTTAAATAAAAACTTTATCTATATAACTTACTCTGATAATCACATATTTTGGTCTTCCTATCTATCTGTTTGTTCTCGCTAATCTCATAAACAGCTTAATAAGGCTACTAAATGTAATGAAATTTTAACTGATGGACAGTACGGTAAGGGCAAGGATGACATATAGATTTTTTTTATTGAGAGTAAAGCCGCAGGTAATAGCGAGTATATAATGTATTCATATTGTTTAAATTTTCTTAATCACTATATGTGCCATAAAACTTTACATATCTACATATGTGTACATATATATTTCTCTTGATTGCAGTTGCGGAATCTAGCTAAATTAAGCGATAATAACGCAATGACCGCTTTAGATATGCGTCCATTGTCCATTCAACGCCGTTTTCATTAAGGAATTCTGAATCTAGAATTTACTCGGGTGTAATATGAACAGCCCAAAGATTTAATTAAATATACCAGCATTAATTCCTGGACAAAGTCAAAAGTTTGATACCCGAACGGGGCAAATTTATTCAACCTGGCTGAGGTATCTTTGTGAATTTGTGATATGATCACTGATAATTTTCGAAGGTTTCTTCGCAATCCTAATAATTTTTATAGTGATTTAGTAAAAATGATAAAACTTAATCTTCTTTTTCGTTACATAAAATCGCCAAAATCGGGAAGAAGTCACTATTTTCTCTTAAACTCGTAGTAACTCTATTTCCTCTATTAAATTCTCTGCACTCCAACTAAGACGTTGTATAAATATAATAAACAAAAGATTTTACATATTTTTTCTATCGGATTGCTAATAGAAATGGAATATTTAGTATGTGTGTTGGTTTGTTGTTATATCTATATACGTCACTGCAAAGCACCTGAAGATATGTACGTCCGAGCGAAGTGAGGGTAGTTCAATCGTAACAAATCAAAATAACATAAGTGATAGAAGTGTATTTCAAATATTAGCATTATTCAATCCAAAACATTCTTTTTCTAAAAGCATACCATAAAATATTTAATAATCGTCGTATTGCATAAATCCGAAATTTACACTATTTGTTATCTGTATCGGAATATTTAACTTAAATGTTATCACATTCAGTTTAACTGCAAAATCTAGCTGTAATTGAACACGATTACGTTGTTTACATTCAAGATGTACTCGTACTTCGCTTAGAGCGACGCAGTTACAATAATGATGATGGCTGTAGATATGCAGACGCTATTTCCTAACAATATGTTACTATAATATTACGGTGAATGAAAGTACACGAACGATAACTATACATGCAATAGTAGTGCAAATCCAATATAAAAAACATACATATAGTTACGTTTTAATGGTTAGTATAGATTTCTCAGAGACGAGATATTTATTATTTTCCCGCAGTAAAAAGTATTCTAAATGTTGACCCGGCTAACCCACTATCATTATACCAAATTTCATCAAAATCTGTCGTGGTTTTCTCGTTTTGTTCCCAGACAGACATACAGCAGACAAAAATTCTAAAAACTATATATCCGGCCTCTGTATCGATAATAATGACTATTTCAATAAGTTTTAAGACTATCCAAAAAATATGTAATGTGCAGATTCGACTCAGTTAGAATTTTATTATATGTATACTAATGTAATTAGAGGCGCTTGAAAGAGACTTTAGTTTATTCATTGGTATTTTCATTTATTTCAAACGATTGAAGCAGTGTATGTGTCCTTTAGACACATCCGTTGATGTCAGTGCATTATGCAATCCAATTCCCGAGCAGCAAAACCGATCGAAATCAGCAGGTGAAACGTCGCGACACATGGTCTAGATGGACGGTTGTCGCTTTCATGACGTTTGACTCTATTGTCGTCTTGTCGAATCATGACCTGCCGATAGGTATAGGATGAGGCTCGATACCTTGCCTAATTCTATGCCTCCACTGGTTCATATTTTCCGAGACCTTCTCCCGTTCACCTCGCTTGATATCAAACAAAGCTAAGTTAAGCTCAGCGCAGTGTTTAAAGCGAAGTTTTAGTTAAATATGTATGATATGATTATGATAGAGTTTCATTTAACATCGAATGTACTACGGAACCCTAATAACAACGAATGTGATTTTTTATTTTATAAACTGTTACATTAATATATGAATCGTTTAATCACCATTACCGTAATTTGGCCGTACAAAACAAATGCATAAACAATCTAAATTAATTATAAAATCAATGAAATATATTAAAATTTAACTACTATAATACACAATATTTACTTATTATTAGTGCATGCATTGTATTTAAACATAAGTGATGTTAGTAATTAGCTTAGTTATATCACACTTCCCACTATTAGTGTGACGTTAACATTGATTGTCTCTTTGATGTAGTGGCTAATATGTACAGCTGCACGTCCGGAGGTTTTGGGTTCAAGTCCCGTGTCGGTCAGATTTATTAATTGCGTCTTTCTGTTAATAAAGTCTAAGTGATCTCTCATCAGTAGTTTCGAATTGTCGTCCCACCGGAGTATGGGGTACAAGGAAAAGCTAGTGAACGTTGCGTCAGTTCGTACAGTTGTGCACTATAATATCTCCTGTGCAGTTGGCTAGTCTCAATGAGATTCTACGCCATAGCCGAAATCAGTCAAGAAGACATCATTAGTGTGAGTTTATGCGTGTGTGTTTGCTACTCCATAATACATAGATTACTGTTAATAATAAAATTCGCCAAAAGACGGTGATCTTTTACCAAAAGATGAATGGACACGTATTTTATATTATACTAGCGACTCATCCTCACTTCGCTCGGATTCATCCCTAGCTTGCTTCCCAATACAAACTTTCATCCCCATTTTCATCCCCTCAACGGCTGATTTCCGGGATAAAAAGTATCCTATATCCCAGGGTCTCAAACTATCTTCTTACCAAATTTCATCGAAATCGGTTCTGTGGATCCAGAGATTACCCCCTACAACCTCATAAACTCACAAACTTTACCTCTTTATAATATATACTAATATTAGATAATAGAAATAGCGACTAGTCAATATTTTTTATCCAAGCGCAAAATTTTTAACTTTAGTTTTGAAAGAAAAGACAAAGTTACTTAACTCGATAATGTTAACTTTTGGGTTAAATTTATACTACAGTTCCGTTAGTTTAAAAAAGTTAGTGGCTCTACAGTAGACACGTTAAAAGGAAACGTAAATACTATTCATATTTTCAATCAATCTTGTTTTTAACGGACTTTAAAAAGGAGGAGGTTTTTAATTCGGATGTTTTTTTTTTTTATGTATCGGGCATAACTCCGTTACATATAGACGGATTTGCAAAATTCTTTTTTTTGTTCAAAAGAGGTTTATACCGAAACGGTCCCATCATATTTGAAAAAGAAAATCCACCCCTACGTAGAAAATATGGGATGATTGATTTTTCACTTACTAGATTTTTAAAATACTTTCTTCTTATATTGCAAGTCTAAAAATGGATAAAATAAAAACTTAAAAAGACTAATAAAAACCGATTTTATAAGAAACATTAAAAAGTAAAAAAATAACTGATGGTAGTTTTAGTTTACTATAGATACCTAGTCAGATATTTTCGAAATCGGTGTGCTTTGATTTGTGCCGGCATTCGAAAGTTCGGGAACTAAAAATCAAAATGAATCCGCGAAAAAATCTTAAAAAATAGTTTTATTTTAAAATATCAATTTTAAGCTTAAATCTAAGAAAGTATTATATATAAGTAGTTTTTAACGTCCCACTGCTGGCCCCGGCCATCTTCCCTTCAACACGAGTGGAGTTCAACACACTAGCCAAGTGCGCATTGGCGAACTTCATATATTCGAAAACTTGCTACATTTTTTTACGCATGCAGATTTTCTCACGAATATTTCCTTCACGTAAGGCTTGTGTTATTCTAGTTGAAAACCAATATTATGAACTACCTTTTTACAATAATCTCTAAAAAGATTAATTCAAAAGGTTCTTCTGTAGATGAAAAAAGGACAAAAAAGCACATTTTCACATTCATTATATTAGTAAAGACGCTTAAATTAAATAACACTAGCGACTCGCCCTCGCTTCGCTGTAGAAAAACCAAAACAAATCCCACGGCAACCGTACATTTTTCCGGTATAAAAAGTAGCCTATGTGCTATACCAGACTATAATCTGTCTCTGTGCCAAATTTCATCCAGATCCGTTCAGCCATTCTGATGTGATTGAATAACAAACATCCAAACATGTAAACTTTCACATTTATAATATTAATATAGATTACAATAAATCAATGTAGTATATATATGTATGTAGTATGTGGGAGTATGGCACGCGCTTAGTTCGATGCGACTCGACGTGATGTAATCTCTTCGCTCAAATAGCTTTTACTCTAGACGGCAACGATTCGATTAAAAGTATACATGTAAATTATTCGGCCCTTTTTAACGTCCCACTGCTGGGTATGGGACTCCCTTCAATATGAGAGGGATCAGGTCGTGGTGGACCCACGCTGGGCAAGTGCGGATTGGCGGATTTCAAGTGGAAATCATGTTGAAAATATCAGTGGTGCGTGACCCGGGATTTGAACTAGCTTCACTCGAGTTCCCCAAGCAAATGCGTTTTTGGAAATACTTAATAAAAAAGCAATTGTATTTAAGATTACATTAATTTAGTAGATCTTTATATTTTCGTGAGACACGTTATCGCGTGTTGTATATATTAAATATTAGGAAAAATTATAATTAGAGCATGAAAATTATGAAATTATTAACTTTTCCACTATCGCAGCTATGTATATTTGTTTTATTTACAATATAGAAAATTAAAAATGTACTTAATTATATATACAGTGGATTCTTAATAATTTAACACTCGGTATTTCAATCACTCAATAATTTGAAATTTTTCCCTATTCCCTTGAAAAACACTCGAGAAATTGAAAAAAAAAACAATATTAATTTGTCCCCTCGGTTATTTGAAATTGATGGAATAGTATCTTGTTCGCCAACATTCAATAATTTGAATACCGGGCTTAGAGAAGCCTTTATAATTTAAAACATTTCTTTTCAGCTCTCACCTCTATCGAATATCCATTGGAAAATGACATACGGTAGTCGCTCACTTAACAGAAAATTACAAAAATCTTTTCAAAATGGACATTTGTGAATAATTGTATTGTATTTATTTAATTCCATAAGACTTAACTGTTCTAAATAGGCCTCCCTTATCGTTAGTCAAAATTATTTTTCACACAGTCTAATCCTTAACCTATGTAGTTCCAGTAGTTACTAAAAACTACGGGGCACGATGGTTTGCTCATAATCAAAAGTGTTGGCATTGTCATTCAATACGGGAAATGCCAGATATTATTCCACCCATAATTCTTCGCTAATTTGACTTGTACATTAAATATAAATTGTACTCACATTTGCTTTGTATACTTAAAATATATGTTTTTTTTATTTCATATTCTTTATTTCTAAAAATAATATAAAATAAGGAACATCGTTCCAAAAATACCAGTCATTAAAATAAAAATGTTAAACCTATATGTATGAATTGATATACAAAGAAAGCGAGTTGAATGAAAACTAGAAAAAATATAATCGCATCGTCCTCTAAAACTGAAACGGGCTTAATTTGCTTCGAGTCCATATATTCGATAAAAAAAAAAATTCAAAATTCAAAATATTTTATTCAGCATTAAATTATTACAATTTTTTACTGAACGTCATGAGTCTACTACCAGTTCGGAAAAATGAAACCTCAGACCTGAGAAGAACTGGCGAAAGAAACTCAGCGGGACTATATTTTTTTAATAAATTGTAATTTACAATATTTTTATAAAGTTGAAGTAGCCTGGAGGCGATCACTTCATTCCCAAGGCGTGCTATCTTCTATGAAATTATTTATTGTATAATAGCCTTTAGCACACAAACGTTCTTTAACAATTTTTTTGAATTTAATGATAGAAGCTTTTTGAACATTTTCTGGGATCCTGTTGTACAAGCGTATACATTGTCCATAAAAAGAATTACTGACTCTCTTTAAACGAGTTACAGGCATTACAAGTTTGTGTTTGCTCCTAGTATTAAAGTTATGCATGTCACAATTCTTGGGAAATTCGTGTATATTTTTACGAACATACATAACACATTCGTACACGTACTGAGAATAATAATTAATTATTGCGCTTCACATCATTGTAGGATCTGCCTATCAAAATAATTTAGTACTGTTTAACATTGGACGCAAAATCAACGAACCTTCAAACAATAGGGATTTACCAACTCGATTAATAATGCCATACAAATTATAACAGTGATTAATAAATATAACACATAGAAGTAATAGTAAAAGTATTGTTAATAGCTGTAATTATATTTTGTACTAAACATATTATAAAATAGTATATTATAATTTATTTCGAAACTTATAAAAATAATGCGAGTAATTTTTACGTACGCTTGCAGTAAAACTCCGTAGTTTGCATCCTTCTTTAAAACCAGAACTTTCTCATTCAACATGGCCAAACACACTCTGCCCCTTTCACTCATTCTTTCTTTCATTCACTCTTCACACATTAGTCATAATAGCTTTTATTTTATTTATACACATTCATCCCACAGTAATAAATATTCATTTTATAAGTAATAATAATAATTATAACATTTTGAATAAAAAAAAAATATTATAATGTTTTTTTTTATATCTTATATATTTAAACGAGCAATTCTTGTATATTTATATCTTTATTTATTTATTTATTTATACCGGCGATCTCGGAAACGGCTCTAACGATTTTGCTGAAATTTGGTATATGGGGGCTTTTGGGGGCGAAAAATTGATCTAGATTAGTCACATGTCTGGGAAAACGCGTGTTTTCGAGTTTTCATGCGTTTTTCTTATGCATTATTCTACGCAAAATTTAATCGCGACATCCATACAACTCTGTCAGTAATACTTAGTCACTTAATGTAAAATTATTTTTAGGCCAAATTAAAAAGAAAATTATTCTTATCGCGACATCTATACAACTGTCTCAGTAACACTTAGTCACTTAATGTAAAATTATTTTTAAGCCAAATTAAAAAGAAAATTGTTCTTATCGCGACATCTATACAACTTTCTCAGTAACACTTAGTCACTTAATGTAAAATATACAATCTTTCAAGAACTCCGAGCGAAGCTCGGTCGCCCAGGTACTTTTAGTTTACATGTCATGGGTGCATTATTTAAATCAATTTAATCATAATTGAATGCGTATAAAAAATTTCAAGTCTAAACTACGGCACACCGTAGTCTGCTGGAATCTCTCAAACCCTATGAAAAAAACTAAATATATTAGCTGTTTTCTATATCCCTTGGCTTTATATGTAAACATCTTTGCCTTATTCATTAAGCTCCTGCCAATATTTTACGCCCCCGTAAAAGAGAATAACATGTTTATTCCGATACCATTCAGTGTAATTTCTCTTTACCTCAAAACCTTTTCTTAAACATTTATTGCCTATTTCGGCTTTTCCTGATATTTTATGGAAACACCAAGAATTTTGATCAAACACATATTAAATATTTATACGTATAAATATGAATTTTATAAGTTTTTTTTTTCTTTGAATAAAAATCAATAGAATATTTATCCAATTGAATAATAATTTGAAACAAATTTATTTTCTGCTCTTTTTATTTTATACTATATATAAATAGGCAAAGAAAAAACTGTTCAGTATCTTCATGTCAACCGACTTCTCTGTATGTCAACCGATTTTCTTGTTTTTTTTTTTTAATTTAGTATGTTTTGACGAACTTTACTGTTATCAATAAAATAGATTTGTAACTTCATAAACATACGTTTTTTTCAAATTTTCAATAATGATTACGGTCGAATTTTGGATCAATGGACAGACCCTAGTTATAACTAACTTACCAAGATTGAATCCATACTTGCTCCATAGAAGTTAATTCGGACATTATTCTGTCAAGAACTTCGTAAATATGAGTTCTTATCAAAACTTAATTGGTATAACTCACAAAGACCAACCTCAATGACTCTTGCTATTAACGCTGATGATGTTATAATACAAAAGTATATATTCACTAATATACTAATTAGAAAGCAAGTTGATACACTGAAGACAAATCAAGGGACAGCAGCGGCGTGAAATACTAACCCTAATTTTACCGTCACTAGGCTCAATTCCTTATAGAAAACTATAAGAAAGATCCACTTCAGGTATCAAATCTCTGACAGCCTTTAGAATATGCAGCCACACTATCCACTAGACCAATAAGGCAAAAACTATTTCTTATAAAGCTAAATCTTCGTCATTCTATTAACATTATAAATAATGTACGAACTTGATCTGACAGGTAGACTCGATCACTTTCGTATTAATGTAATTCGTTTATTTATCATTATTTCTGTGGCTTTACTCTAAGTAATCATAATATATTTGTCGTTAGGAAACACAAATAATTGTTCATTTTGTGTCAAAATAGCGTGAAATGCGTGAAAAGAGTGCGAGCTAACTTTAAAATTGTTGTTATTCCTTCATTCTCCATGGGCTCAACCGATTTGTATTTTAGTACACAATTAGACTATTAAACGGAGTAACACATATCATATCGTGTTAGTTATAAAAAATCAAAATGCTGGCGCTGATCATTTCCAAAAGATGAATATATATGTACATAATAAAGGTCGAATCTATAGTTTTAGAATTTTTGTCTGTCTATCTGTCTGTCGGTCTGTTACTACATCACGAGAAAACCGCTGGAAAGATTTTAATGAAATTTGGTATGATGATAGCTGTTTCAACATATAGGATACTTTTTATTGCGCGAAAATATCTCATTTTTGAGAAATCTATACTGAACTTTAAAACATAACTAGGGACGAACCCGAGCGGTCCGAGGGTGCATCACTAGTGTATTATATTTTAACTTTAATGTCAACGCCTCATATCTACGAGTAAATGGATTCTTTATTATATTGTATACTTTATTATATAGCATAGGGAAGCGAGAGGAAGTCAACTAGTTCATTGTAAAAGACAAAAAAAATCTTTTTGTAAAAGAAAAAAATCCATCCAGCCATCACGTCGAACGGGCTTAAAGATAACAAGGAAAGCAAAAGAAAACCGCATATTTCATGCATGAACCGTTTCCATTAGAGAACATGGAATATTTCTCGATCTTAAAGGGATCTATCAATGTCGATTAAAGTGTATTAAAGTGATTGATGTTTAAATGATACCTTGGCTTGCCAAGAATTTCTTAACTTTTAATCTTTTAATTCTTTAATAACAATATTTACTACTTTTTACCCGCGGCTTTGCTTGCGTTGATAAAATCTAATGTGTCCAAATATTAATCCAGGAAATAAGCTGTCTTCCCTTGAATGTCAATTTACATTGTCATGGTGAGGGGCTCCGTAGCGTCTAGCAAAACAGCCAGGTGGGAAGCTATTAATTAATATTAATATGTTAGGACATTAACACACAGCACCATCTAGTTCCATGGTAAATTACGAGGCTTGTGTTATGGATACCAGATAGTTGATACATTACACATATATAACTTTAAATCGATACATATCTATACCGACAAATAAAATTGGAGTGTCTGTTTGTAACATTAAAATAACCGCTTTTTACTAAATGTATATAGATGTATACACGGTACATATACCAAAACAACAATTTTTACAATTTTTGTCCGTCTGTCTGTCTGTCTGTCTGTCTGTTTGTTCCGGCTAATCTCCGAAACGGCCGGACCGATTTTGATTTTCACTGGCAGATAGCTGCTGTTATAAGGAGTAATATAGGCTACTTTTATTTAAGAAAAAGAATCAGGGTTCTACGAAAAAAAATTAAAACCCATGAAATTGTGAATAAAATCCGCGACGGCGTACGTACCCGAGCGAAGCGAGGATAAATCGCTATATAATTTAAATGAAAATCTTAGAAGTAGCAAGCTACTATTAATGTATAAACATAGCTAACCGTGACAACGTACCTAGTTATAAATATAAA
Organism: Argynnis bischoffii washingtonia; assembly: GCA_033884665.1. Classification (NCBI taxonomy): domain Eukaryota; kingdom Metazoa; phylum Arthropoda; class Insecta; order Lepidoptera; family Nymphalidae; genus Argynnis; species Argynnis bischoffii. The sequence continues at coordinate 3,482,694 of CM066616.1, read as the reverse complement.
CACCCATGACTGGAGTACAAACATTCGTGCTCATCACAAAATTAATGCCTCCGAGAGACTCGAACCCGCGACCGCCGTCAGAAAAAACTAAGAGACACATGTGAGAGATGACCTCGATGAGGGTTTCTCCTGGTATTTCTCTGATAGCAGAGTGGACTGTGGAAGCAACCACTGACTGTTGGGGTCTGCCTCAGCAGACCAACCGTTGAGACAGTCGTGATTCAATGTGTTACAATATTCCAAATTTCACTAAAATCTGAACAACCATTTTAGCATGAAGAGATAATGAACTCAGTTCACTCACTCATTCAATTACGTAAGCATTCTAAACAGCATTCAAGTTTGAAGCTATATTTCAGTTTTTGTTTATACTAATATCGCTTATTCAGTTCATACTCGTATCTAGCCTATAGAAGCGCTTATACCGAATAAATACAAATTGAACCAAATGCATCAAATTTTGAACTTATTGATGTTAGATTTTAGCTATCTATAAAAAGCTTTTTAAAAGCTGCTGTTGCACGATTATTAGGTGTATATAGAAACCTTGCTCTACATAAAATATCTTAAATGTATATGATAAAGATTAAAGTTTCAAATAAGTTAATATTTGGAACTAAAATAATATATACTTTTAATGTAATGTCTATTTTGATATTATTATGTTGCTTTGGACATAAATCAACAATAAATAAATGTGAAAGTTTGTGAGGATGGATCGATGAATGTTACTCTTTCACGCCAGAGCGTCTAAACGGAGCTGGATGAAATTTGGCATAGAGATAGATCATATTCTGGAATAGCACATAGGTTACTTTTTCCTGGATAAATGTACAGTTCCCGTGGGATAGATTTGTTTTAGTCTAAGGCACCCAAAGCGAAGCGAGAGTGAGTCGCTAGTCTGTTATAATAATAGTAAGTCATTAATGCAGGATAAAATATCCTGTAACAAAGCTATTTAAATTAAAACATTCATACAACTACAAAATGGCAAGTTGTAACAAAATGAAAAAATATACCTAGTCAAAACTAATGCAATATTTATAAATGTATGTGACAGGCAGAAATGATCATGATAATTTAAAAAAAAAAAAACGATTTTCTCCACTCGTGCATAGATTATTATTTATTAAAATTTATACAGAAACTAGTGAGTTCCTAGTTACGTTTTAAAGTGTAGTAAAAATTTCTCAGAGATGAGACATTTTCCCGCAGTAAAAAGTATCCTATATGTTGACCCGGATAACCAGCTATCATCATACCTAATTTCATTAAAATCTGTCTAGTGATTTTCTCGTGATGCGTTCCCAGACAGACATAACAGACAATAATTCTAAAAATTATAAATTCACTCTCTGTATCGATAGTAAAATTTTATTTGATAATAAAATTCTATTATTATTTGATAATTTTATTCGATAATAAATATTTTATTGAAATAGGCATTATTTCAATAAAATTTTCCGAAAAATATTTAATGTACAGATCCCACTCAGAATTTTATTATGTGTATAAATAACAATCAGAAATCAGGGTCTGGGCCGATGGCATTATGAGCTCTCCGAGGAACAATAATGTAATACCACAATCCTCTCAACTCTGAGCTGCTACTGAGAATTTTCTTGACAGACAAACCCAAGAACTAAGCACTTTTCTGCTCACCCGGGAATCAAACCCAGAACCTCATGAAACCGCTACTAGCAACTACACTAACAAGGCACTTTATTACAAATCTTATAGGACAACTAACCGTTAAATTCAGTCCAAAATTATACGATAATGACATACAATTTAAACTTTCAACAAATACAATTAAAACAGAACCATTGTTTGGTCGCTGCTGTTACGAGGCACCAGCGACCATGACCCCCTTATCTTCCACCCTGCCAAAATCCACCAAGTAAATTGTAATTTCCGAGGGCTCAATTAATTTGGTAACAAAAACTTGAAGCATTTAAAAATAATGAAACAATGTGCATTGTTGTACCTTTTGTTACACGATTGATCAATTATAAAATTTTAATAAGCGAACGAATTTCAGAAGAAAAAACTCACCGTGTTGGATGATATAAGGATTTTATTGTAATCCTACTAATATTATAAATACGAAAGTTTGTGAGGATGTATGGATGTCTGGATGTGTAGATGTATGGATATTTGTTACTCTTTTACGCAAAAACTACTGAATGGATTTTAATGAAACTTTACAATAATATAGCTTATACATCAGAATAACACGCGGACGGGAGGGGTAGTTGAGTAAGGTTCGGGACGCGCATTACGCAAGGCACGCCACGCTCTCTCGAAATTAAAATTGTTTCGTAGTAAATCTAAAATTGTAGAGTGTATTCAGCCCTTTTTTAACGTCCCACTGCTGGGCACGGGCCTCCCCTCAATACGAGGGAGATCAGGCCATAGTCCACCACGCTGGCCAAGTGCGGATTGGCGGACTTCACATGTCTTTCGAAAACTTGCTAGGTTCTCTCAGACATGCAGGTTTCCTCACGATGTTTTCCTTCACCGTAAGGCAAGTGGTAATCATGTTAGAAATGATTCGCACATGAAAATATCAGAGGTGCGAGACCCGGGATTTGAACCCGCTTCACTCGGATACCGAAGCGAGCGAGTTACCATTGGGCTACCACTGCCTTTTAAAATTGTAGAGTGTATACATTAAAGTGCTAATTAACAATTTGAATATTATTGACCTTAGCTATAATAGGCTACTTTTTACTGCGGAACATTATTTTATCCCCACGTGAAAACACCAACACAAAAAATTATTTATGACCGCATTACTTGAAACTTGGTATGAATTAATACTCTTCAATTCCATTAATTAAATACGTGTTTTAGGATTTTTCTAAATTCATCCAATAAAGGGGTTAAATAGAATAGAAAAATAGAAAAATAGGTAAAATAGAAATTTTGCATGAAACCTACCATTTTAGCATTTTTTTTTTTTTTTGAAGTTTTAGCGCGAGAGAAGCCACGGGTTCTGCTAGTAATTGATATATCTATAAAAAACTTTCTAAGTAACTTTAAGTTTCGACTTCACTATCATAATATAAAGTCTTTGCTAAGTTACTATAGTTTGAAATTTATCTCATTTGCAGCCTGACAGGTAAATAGCGCATAAACGAGTTGACGTACGGAAGCTTGCATCGATCCGTCTGACTTATCTCGTTTAAAGTAAAACCGCTTTGTGATTGTTTAATCCACATTGCCTGGTATTTGAAAACTGATTTTAATTATTTCATCTCCGCTCCATATGTTTTATAATAATATCTTTATAGGAAATAAAGCATTTTTAGACGTTTTTTTTTTTTTTGCTTCAATTTAATTATTAACCCATCGAGGACCGCATACACGCCGGCGTGAACTATAACAATTGAACTCTGGGAAATTCACACGGATTTCTTAGAAATTATCCTGGAGAGAGTACAAACGTTGAAAGATGTTTAAACAACTTTTCAATTTTTAAACCTGTTAATGCACTTAAGCCACCAACTATTTCCACACAAAAAATCACGCCAGTCCGTCACTCTGTTACGACGTGAAAAAAGAACCAAAAAACAAAGAAACAAACGAAGAAACGAACAAACGAACGAACAAACAAACACACTTTCACATTTATAATATTAGTATGGGTATTCGTTTGCGTAATTTATTAATTCGCTCTTAAGGATCACTGTTTGACGTTAAATAGTTTATACTCTTGCTAATAAATAGGATACGAAATGTAAAAAGATTTCTGAGTCACCAGGAGTTCCAGATATAAACACGTTCAAACAAACAAAAAGCTTTATATATTACATATAAAGATGAGTAGTGGCGTTATGATATGAAATTAAAGAACACGCTCTACTTACTTCTCAGGATAAATGATTATCCTTCATTAAAATTTTATAAGTTTCTCGCACGTAAGAAAATGTTTAAACTGTGTTAAAAGATAATATAAAGAATTCCCCATGCACTCGCGGCGTAAAACTCCCATATTAAGCATATATCGCAATGGATTGTCAAATCCGCTATTTTACAAAACCGCTAGTTGTTTTATATAACAGCTCGGTTATGTAAAACAACTGAACGACGTTTAGCGTTCTCTTTTAATTACTGAACTTTAATACGCAGAATTGTGTAAACGTTTTGCAATTATCAAAGCAGCGCATCAATGATTAGTGGTTATGTAAAACATCGGAAAATGAAACATTAGATTGTAGATTTTAATATATTTTTTATTTCCGATTTGGTGACATATTCGACTTGGATAACATAGGTTGAGAAGACTAAGGCTTCTCGTTAGGTTTTTTCTTTTATTTTAAACCCTGATCCTCTAGTATCAAAAACTACTTGCACAATGACAACCCAGCTAAGCATCATTCAGTTATGTTACACAACGGAGCTGTTATGTAAAACAACTAGCGATTTTGTAAAACGGCTGATTCGGCCATCCATCTACGACACATACATATGGCTAGTTTTTATTATCGAGTCCATCATATGAACATCGACCATATCGTTCAATCGTAATAAATTAACCATTTAAACAAAATTTATTTGCAAAACGTGTGCGTAATTCTAAGCGCACTCTATTTCTGAATTAACATACTTTCCGAAGTACGTGAGTATAACGCGACAAAGATTCTGACTTCGAAGTGTAGCTAAAAGTTTCCTTTTGCAGAAAATACTGTATCTTTAGATCCATTTTCCATTTTAAATATTTATTCTTACTAGCATCCATGCTGTAGTCGAAATTCGGCCATAATCATTATATTAAAAAAACTGTTTCCAAATATTTTTATTCATAACACAAGCTCGTCAAAAGCATAAAACAAAGGAATCGATTGATTAACGAAGCAGAAGAAGATAATGAACTGTTTTGTCTTTGCTTATTTATGTTTAAATATTTATGTATTCATAGATATAATTGTTCCAGCATCATGATATTATAAGTATACTAACGACTCACCCTTACTCCGCTCGGGTTCGTCCCTAGTTACGTTTTAGCGTTTAGTATAGATTTCTCAGAAATGAGATACTTTCCCGCAGTAAAAAGTATCTTATATGTTGACCCGGATAATCAGCTGTCACTATCATATTTCATCAAAATCTGTCCAGTGGTTTTCCCGTGATGCGGTTACAGACAAACAGACAAAAATTCTAAAAACCATAGATTCGGCCTCTATAACGATAATAATGTCTATTTTAATAAGATTTTCCAAAATATATTTAATGTACAGATTCGGCATTTAAATAAAACTATCTTTTCGGATTTTTTCGCGGATTTATTTAGATTTTTGCATGTTTGGTTTTTGCATTGATGCGGTTACAGACAGACAGACAAACAGATAAAAATTCTAAAAACTATAGATTCGGCCTCTATAACTTTCCAAAAAATATTTAATGTACAGAGTCGGCTTAATTAGAATTTTATTATATGTATAGATTATTATATTATATGTAGGTATATCATATGCATGATTATGCTTAATTAACATAATACTGTGAACCGGATCCGGATATATATTATTCATCAATGTGGTAACATTGACATAAAGCACTTTTGGGATGTTATTATTTTGCAGGCATATATTTTGTTAGATAAATTCTTTTTTGAATGTAAAATACTTATTTCTTTGATGAGGCATAAATAAATACTTGACGACGCAAACACAAGTGTTTTACTTCATTTATAATAATATTTTACTCAATGTAAATAATACACGTAAAAGAAATACAGCCAATTTCAGTACTTTCGCTTTTTAATGTCAATAATTAGCCTTAATTTAGATTTTGTGTATTGGCTGATGTGAATTTCAATAACATACAGCCATAATTATGATGAAAATATTATAATTTTACTACTTAAAGCATTCTTTATTAATTATTTTATAGTAGACTATATTATTTTAAGTACCTTAATACTAGCAGACCCGATAGGTGAGGTTCTGCCACAAAAAGCAAGCAAATCATCTGTATCTCAACAACAACGCCATCTACAGGGTCCAACAGTAGCTAAGAATAATCGAGATAAACCCATAAAAATAAAAACATCAAAAATTATATATACCTTATTATTATACCTAAATATATTTTAATATATGTTGGAACATTAATACACAGCACCATCTAGTTCTATGGTAAGCTACGAGACTTATGTTATAGATACCAGATAGTTGATACACTACACATATAAAACTTATAAATACATACATATTATAAATATAAACACCCATGACTGAAGTACAAACATTCGTGCTTTTCACACAAATGAATGCCCCCAGCGGGACTCGAACCCGCGACTGCTGGCAAAGTAAGTGGGGTCACTACAAACTGAGCTAAACGTGCCGTCAAAGTTTATAATTTATACCAACTATTGTTATGTTAGTAACCTAAAGAAATTTTCGAACATATATAAAAATTCAGTATTACAAAAAAACTTCAAGCATTATAAGTATTACTTTTAAAAAGATTTGCGGCTTTCGATTACAGAATACTAAGAACTTATTTTTATTCATGGTGCGAAAGGAATTGAGCTCGACTTTCAAAACTTCTTATACTTCGACTTATTCCACCGTTGTTTTTCACAAAATTGGAATGGATCCTATAGAATGATGCTGTAACTTTATAATTTTATCATCGACTTGTTATACTTTGACCGCCTTAACCAATCAGTTTGATTTATTCCGCTTTATTGCATAGTTTCTGTGAAATAACCGAATAGCCTATAGTAAATTAAATTTTATATTTAGTAATTAAAAAACAGTGCCTAGTTCAACCTTAGAGCCACCCCTGGGTACTATAAAAAATGCCGCCCTATCAATAGATATTTCTTTTTAATTATTATTTTTTGGAAAATAAAAAAAACTTTTTCCATAACGCGAAGAGGAATTTTTTTCCCGCCCTCCGAATTTTGCCGCTCCTAAAACTTTGCCGCCCTGGGCACTAGCACCGAGTGCCCCTAGTGTAAATCCAGCGCTGGTCATAACTTTAAGTCAAAATCGTCTTCGCTAAGTAAACTTTACACACCGAAGCTTACTTTAAATAGTTTCGATTTCTCCATCGTTTCTATACGTTTTGCTTTGGAAAATACTGCTTCAGGATCAGGTGAGATTCAGAGTCATAACTTTATTCGTCTTCGCAAAGCTGATTTTACATTACTTTCAATTGACGACACGTTTGGCTCAGTTTGTAGTGACACTACTGTGGTCGCGGGTTCGAGTCTCGCTGGGGGCATTCATTTGTGTGATAAGCACGAATGTTTGTACTCCAGTCATGGGTGTTTATATTTATAATATGTTTATAGTTATATATGTGTAATGTATCAACTATCTGGTATCCATAACACAAGCCTCGTAGCTTACCATGGAACTAGATAGTACTGTGTGTTAATGTCCTGACATATTTATTTATTTATTATTCAATAATTTTAAGTGTTTTTTAAGTGTTTTTTCTCTGTGCCAAATTTCATCCAGATCCGTTCAGTCGTCCATTCTGACGTTATTGAGTAACAAATATCCAAACATCTAAACTTTCACATTTATAATATTAGTAACATTAAAATCCCGCTATTGTTTGTTATGTTATATTACTTTTATTTAAGTATATATTTAGCCCTTTGAAACGTCCCACTGCTAGGCACGGCCCACTCTTCAATACGAGGGAGACAAGGCCATAGTCCACCACACCGGCCAAGTGTGCGATGGCGGGACGATAAAAATACCGAATACAACACTCAAACATACACAAAGTTAATATTTTTAAAATAGTGTTCAATTTTCAGAGCCAAAATAATAATATCTTTTACGTAAAATATTTCCAACTAAATTATCATGTAATTTATATCAATTTCACAAAAACACCTCTTTCTACACTTAATCATAATTTTCTATATTATCTATCATTTGTCTTAACCATTAAATGATGACCTCCATTTTCTATCTGTTCATACCTTTATTTCCTTTTCGTAGGATTTTACAAAGATATTAGGAGGTCTAGTAGAACTGGTCGCTGTTGCCTAAATAGACCATCCGAACCTTACTATTAAGTTATATTGCCTTTCATTGTTACAAAATAGTACTAATTTTTCATACAATACTACTCCTAGATACGTCTTAGAGTATAATCACTAACTACGTATTCACCGACTTCAAATAAGGTGGAGGCACTCAATTCTTAGTTTTTTTCGTATGTAAATTATTGAATAAATGGATGAATATGTATGTCAGTGTCATCAAAATCTCAAACCATGAAGGTTCTGCGTCAACTCGTAGTACCCATTACAATAAAGGCAATTTCATACTTTAAATCCTATTATTTTCCTGCAGTAAAAAGTATCCTATATGTTGACCCGGATAACCAGTTATCATCATACCTTTCATCCAAATCCTCCAGCGGTTAGTCCGTGATGCGGTCACAGACAGACAGACAAAAGTTCTAAAAACTATAGATTCGGCCTCTGTATCGATAATAATGACTATTTCTATAAGATTTTCCAAAAAATATTCAATGTACAGATTCAACTCGCTTAGAATTTTATTACATCTATAGATTATTGCAATTATAAGAAAAGAATGAATGAGAATTGAGAGTTTAAAAGTATGTTCGGCTTAACGGAATTAAATGAAACTTGGAATGGTTACAAGCTTTTTAATAACTTACTAGCGACTTACCCTCGCTGCGGTCGGGTGAGTCTTTAGATGTGATTTTGTTCACAATTTCAGAGGTAAAAAAAAATATAAGAATTAATTATAAAAAAAAAATTGTTTTTTGTTTTAATAAAAGTAGCCTAATGTAGTAACCTAAGTTACTCCTTATAACATGTTATCTGCCAGTAAAAGTCCCATCAAAATCGGTCCAGCCTTTTCGAAGATTAGCCGGATGAAACAGATAGACAGACAAAATTTTAATAATGGTTTTTTTCTTAGTACTGTATGTACTTTCATATACATTAATAAAAAGCTGTTATATTGAAATTACAAAAAGACACTTCAATTTTATTTATTTGTATTTATTAACTTATGATGTTCATTGAAATTGGCAAACCGTTTTTTAACCACCCATTTGTATTCAATTAAGCTGAAATTTAGTATACTTATGTAATTTTGGTGACAATGCAATATTATGGTACCATCAAGCTGATCTAATTATGGAGCCGGGATGTGGGGACTGGAACATGTAATCACAAAGTGTATACCTAAGTCTTCTTTCTAACTAAAAAAATTATAAAAAGCAGTCATGAGGACTGCCTACAGAAGTGAAAACTCAAAACTCAAACAGTTGTTATTTTTGGATATTCAAATTAATTGTTTGATCTTAAATTAAAATGTGTAAATTAAAACTGTTTACATTTATCTGATTTTGACATCTATCGGCACTCTGAGTGTTAGCGTCAACACGTGACGTGACAATGTCGATGAGGACTTACATGAATTTACTCCCCATCCAAACCTATAGAAGTTTTTACTTCAAAAATATGTAAAAGTTGTGCAGGTTAGTTCGTACAAAAATGAAGATATCTTTTTTCAACATAATATATTAAAATTATATATCAACGTTATTTATTTTCATATCTCAAAGCGAATTCTGGCGAGGCCCAGAGGTAATATTTTAAAAAATTTTCTTTGCCCTCGAGATGCAAACTTGAGGAAAGATCTTTAATAAGCTTTACTCAATTTCAAAGAGATTAAATAACAATATAACAAATTGTTGTTATCTTTTATTTATTTTGAAAAAAAAAACTTATGATGTCCATTGAAAGTTATGGCTGCAATTACGAGTCATTGTCTATAGATAAGAAATTCTATAATAGATTTCACTGTTACAAAAACAATATGAGAAAGAAATTTATTATGACTATTTGATGCAATCCTTAAATAAAAAAAATATAAAACCAGTCATTTTTTTACTTTTTTGTTTTTTTTTTTTTTTTTTGAAGTCGGTTATTTTATTTTTTTAAGTCTTTATTTTTCCATTTTTAGTGTAGACATAAAAGTATAATAATATAAAAGTATTTTAAAAATTTAGTATGCGAAAAATCAGTCATCCTGTATTTTCTACATGGTGATGGACGGATTTTTATTCTTCAAATGTAAATGGTACCATTTCAGAATAAACTTCTTTCGAACAAAAAAAGAATTTTGCAAATTTGTTTGTGAAAAAAATAATATAAACATCCGAATTGAAAACTTCCTCCTTTTTGAAGTCGGGTAAAAAATAAAAACATACAATTCTCAGTTCCTGTTAACATTAGCGAATACTTATCTATGTCGTAGTCTTTTCGCAGAATTCGTCATTTCATGAAATACCTAGGCACTTCCGGCAACTCGTGTTTACAGCCAATATACACAATCCGACGCATAGTCATTGCGGACAGTTAGGCTTTTCATGTAATGCCTGTTATATACACCGTGGCACGTTGAAGAAAGGAAAAAAATCCTTATATCCTTATTTAAAAAAATCCTTAAAATATTTCAATCCTTATTGTACTTAAATATTTATTTTAACACTTAAAATCACGATTTATTCGTATTTAACATCAATTCTATCAGTAAAACTGGTACTTGGTTATGTTAAATGTCAATGTCAGAATTAGCATTATTATTTGGGATGTGACGATGCACAGCATCTGTGAGAGGGCGTTGTATACTTCCCGTTTATTAGCCAATCACCGTTGAATTCCTCTTGATATTCTCGACCAATCATCGCCTTGCTTGTAATCACGTGGTCCCAGGTGGCAGGGCGCCAAAGGCGAACGTTCTTACCTCATAGCGTCGTTATTTCCCGATCGAGTAACATCGTTTCTTAATAAGTCCTAAAGTGAAAAAGTGACTTTGTGTTGTGTCTTTAAGCATTATCATTTTTTAAATAAGTGTTAAAATAAGTGAGTGATGAGTGATCATAATCAGTGCAGTGATGTAAGCCTCGATCAGGATAATCCTGACGAAATGGAGGTAGGCATGCAAATGCCTTCGTCTGGTCGCAAGCGGCTGCATTCGAGTAAAAGTTCGAGTTCTTCGCACACTGACTCATCCGATTTAGAGGTAAAAAGGCGGAAAACGGGTGAGTCTGCTTCAGACATTAGTAATCTTGTCAATCAATTATCTATTTTGACTTATATTTTGTTTGATGTGTGCATCAAATATTACTGCTAACAAAAGTGTAACGGCAATAAGTGACGTTCAATCGAGTGGGTTAACCGTGTCATTGCCAGTCCCGGGGCCTAGTACGTTATGTTTAAACTTTAATTTAACACGACCTGCGAATGTTCATGAGAGCTTAGTTAATAATATTCCTCGTTTAAATTTGGGTGTTGTCAATACGTCCTCTTAGGAACCTAAAGTACCTAAAGCTAATCCAGAACATTTGCAGCGGCTTGAGGTTTTACAAAGATTCGGTGATACAGCTTGGAAAGATGTAGTGTATAATGATGTATAGAGGCATATCATCTTAGTCTTCACAGTGACAACGCACCTGTGGTTCTGCATTTTTGTCACTTAAAACCTAAGTGCATGAACCGTAGGTATTATGGGCGACAGTTACAGCTTTCCATCAGGTGGTTTGTCTGCTCGTTTGTCACTGAGTACAAGTGTTAAAATTCCATAACGCCGCGCCTGGCTTCGTTGAACTACAAATTAACGATGATCTCAGACAATTTATTAAAGGCAAATATTACGTAGCAAGTTCTGAAAGATTAATAGCTGCCTTATGCAATGCATTTATCTCTCAGCGTGAGGTCCTAAATCATTGTTTGCAGCAGTTTATTGATTGGGCAGCTTTGCCTGACAGTACGCTGTCGCCTTCAAGTATTTACGATAAAATATCTGAGTTTTTCCTACCCTCGTCTAAGTTTCATAAAACTGGTGAGGAGATTATGCAATTAGTGTGCGGGAAACGGGCGGAATACATTGAAACTCGTAGGGAGCGTATCCTTAGTGAGATTTCAAACAAGAATTTGCGTGAGGGTCTGCGTAAGATTCCTCCGAATTCTAGCTTTTTATTTGACGAAACTCTAGTGCGGTCCTATATTCAGAATACGGGCGGATCAGATAAATGGCTTCAGCCCTGGTTCTCTTCGGAGAAGGGCCAGGCTAACAACAATCGTAAAGCGCCTAGCAAGCTAGTTCAGTACACTTTTCGTGACTTATCAAATCAGCCCTTTCGTCAAAATGCTAGCGAGTCATATTATCGAAGAAAACACAGCACAAGCTAATTCAAGCAGAACACTAAGAGCAAGAAATCCCAAAGTAAAGTCAATAGACGAACCAAGGAGCAACCTGATAAATGACTCGCAACCACTTCGCCAAACATTTTACGGGGGCTGTCTCAGAGCGTATATGAGACAGTGGCAGATGCTTCGGGCTCCGAAGGCCCTTCTCGAATTGATTACGGGAATGCGTCTGCCATTTACCTCCAAACCACCACTCATTCTTCCTTTGATAAGAATAATGAAGCGGTTCGAGACCGCTCGTATGCCAAAAATGTCAGCAACCTGATAAATGACTCGCAACCACTTAGCCAAACATTTTACGGGGGCTGTCTCAGAGCGTATCTGAGACCGTGGCAGATACTTCGGGCTCCGAAGGCCCTTCTCGAATTGATAACGGGTATGCGTCTGCCATTTACCTCCAAACCACCACTCATTCTTCCTTCGATAAGAATAATGAAGCGGTTCGAGACCGCTCATATGCCAGAAATGTCAGCAACCTGATAAATGACTCGCAACCACTTCGCTAAACATTTTACAGGGGCTGTCTCAGAGCGTATCTGAGACAGTGGCAGATACTTCGGGCTCCGAAGGCCCTTCTCGAATTGATTACGGGAATGCGTCTGCCATTTACCTCCAAACCACCACTCATTCTTCCTTCGATAAGAATAATGAAACGGTTCGAGACCGCTCATACGCCAGAAATGTCAATTCAGATCAAGAAGCGACTGAATTGCTTCATAATTCCGAAGACCTTTAAACTGATATCTCACATTCAAGTACCTCACTTCCTACAAGGGAGGACTGGATGGTGAAATTGGACCTGTCGTCAGCTTATTGCCATGTGAATGTCACAAGGAGCCATCGCCGGTTTCTAAGGCTTGTTTACGACAATATGATTATGCAAATGATATGTCTCCCGTTCGGGCTGTCGTGTGCGCCCAAGGTCTTTTCAGCTCTAACGAACTGGGTAGCACAGTACCTGCGGTCCAAGGGTATGCAAGTCATAGTTTACCAGGACGATTTTCTAATCGCATGCCAGTCGAAAAGTCTACTTCAAAACTATGTGAGATCGGCAGTCAGTATTTTGGAGAACTTAGGATGGACAATAAACTACGACAAATCCGAAATCAAGCCAGTTCAAAAAATAGAATATTTAAGGTTAGTTTGGGACACCAAAGCCAATTACAAAAGCTTACCAACCAAAAGGATACAGAAGTTATTACTGATATTGAAGAGGATAGTACGGAGACTGAAAATGTCATTAAAAGGAGCTCAAATAATATTAGGAACTCTAAACTTTGTCTGTTTTCGTTTTACCAAGAGGTCGTCTTTATTGCCGTCGACTTCTTTCCTCATTTGCGAAATCTGATGCACCTCCCATCCAACCGCAAACTAGTAACATTTGGTGTCATAAGAGATCTAAAGTGGTGGATTACTACTCTGGAGGGTCCAATACTTCGGAGCAGCCTGCATTGTCAGTTCATTTTTTGACAACAGATGCAGCGGATTACGGATGGGGGGCACAATTGGACGACCAGTTCATATCAGGCGGATGGAACCAAGCCCAAAGTCACTGGCATTCCAATCTGAAAGAATGTTTCATTCAGCCTTCACTGGCAATATCATCTGGCATGGGTGTTCCCACCACCAAGCCTAATACATCGAGTTCTGCAGCACTTAAACATTGCTCGAGGAACATTTTTTTTTTTTTTTTTTTTTAGTAACTCCCATGTGGAAGAGAGCTTATTGGTTACCAGATCTCCGTCGACGAGCGTTGGCCAGGCCAATGAAAATAACCAAGCTGGACCAAGTGCTAATAGATCAGATGACCGGCTTCCCACCACCTCACGTTCAGAACATGGAAATTTACGTCTGGAAGATAGCAGCTGGGGTGAGGTAACTAAAGCTTGGTCAGATGCGGAAAAATCACTTCTTCGAGCTTGCTGGAGAGAAGCAACATTAAAAACTTATGGACCAGCATGGTCCCGATGGATGAAATGATGTAAAAATAATAATTTTGATTGCAATTTTCCTTGTGATTTTAGTCCCTCGAGATTCTTAGCATACCTTTACCTTGAGGGGAGATTAGCTTATCCGACTATATTGTCGCATAAGCCAGTAGTTTTATCTTTTGGGCAACTCAGACACAATGAAAATTTAAATTCTAACTTCTTCGTTCGACATATTCTTAAAGCTATCTCTCTTCAAAGTCCAAAGTTACAGAGATCACCCATCTGGGACCCAAGTGACCTGCTTGCCTGGCTGCAGCTGAATCCCCCGAATAATATCAGTCTGTTTGAAGCTTCCCGCCGCTGTGCATGTCTTTTGTTATTAGCATCTGGTAGACGCGTTCACGATCTTACTCTACTCAGAGTATCTAATGATTGTTACTTTGACAATGATGATGATATTATTCTTTATCCTGTATTTGGGTCAAAAACAGACACAGCTATATACAGGCAATCAGGTTGGAAGCTCTTTTGTCATATTAATGAGAATATATGCCCAGTTAGATTGTTAAGAAAAGTAGTGGGGTTAGGCAAGACGAGGCGTACAGCCGAATGTAATAAGTCATTGTTTGTGTTGTTTAGGGGTGCTATGCAAAGTGCATCGCGTACTGTTATTGGTAACTGGATTAAAACTGTTTTGAAATACGCAGGCATTACGGCTTCTCCAGGTAGTTGGCGTTCGGCTGTAGCTTCCTTAAACTGGGTTAACAATTTTCCAATAGAAGAAATTATTGCCCGTGGTAATTGGCGAAGTAAGAATACATTTGCTAAATATTATTGTAAGCAAATCATAAGCAGAGCTAAAACTCAATGTGTAGATAGTTTGTCAAATAATTTCGAGCCATTTTGATTCTTTTCGCTAATTATGGCTTAGAAATCGTTTAAAAATAAAATCATTTATATTATTGCTGAATTATTGTGATTCTGATTTATAATAAAAGAATGTTACTCATGTCTTTTTTGATTTTACAGCCTTGAGCATCCAATTTAATTGTTTTCCTCACATAGCGTCATTGTGGTCACCAGGAGTTATAAACACGTCTCTCACAGATGCTGTGCATCGTCACATCCCAAATAATAGTACAAGTTTTACAAAACAATAAAACTTGTATTATTAAGGAGAGACGATGCACAGCATCCATTCAAGTTCTCCTGGTGAGAGACTTCTATGAGGTAAGAACGTTCGCCTTTGGCGCCCTGCCACCTGGGACCACGTGATTACAAGCAAGGCGATGATTGGTCGAGAATATCAAGAGGAATTCAACGGTGATTGGCTAATAAACGGGAAGTATACAACGCCCTCTCACAGATGCTGTGCATCGTCTCTCCTTAATAATACATGTTTTATTGTTTTGTAAAACTTGTACTATTATGATAAATCGACGCCATAACAAAACCTTTTCTTATCTTCTAGGTTGGTTAGGTTAGGTTAGAACAGTTAAAACAACGCACGAGCCGAGCGAGCGAAGCGAGCGTGCCGCGGTAGCGGCCGGCAAATGGTTTTTCCGGGATATAATGTTACACTTTAGTTTATTTAATGTAAACATAACCTCAAAATTTGAAATTTCACGGCAGACCTCGACATCCGCAAAGTCAGGGCAGCGTAGAAAGAACAAATCAAGATGTAGAAAATATGCTACGCGCGTGGATGATTGATAATAAATTAACTTCTTGGTCTTTTTAACTTTTTTTAATATTCAACGTGCCACGGTGTATATAACAGGCATTACATGAAAAGCCTAACTGTCCGCAATGACTATGCGTCGGATTGTGTATATTGGCTATAAACACGAGTTGCCGGAAGTGCCTAGGTATTTCATGAAATGACGAATTCTGCGAAAAGACTACGACATCTATACAGATAAATAAAATTGAAGTGTCTGTTTGTAATGTCAAAATAACAGCTTTATACTGAATGCATATGGAATTATATACGGTACCTACAAGAAAACCTCATTTTTTTTTTTTTTTTTTTTTTGTCTATCTGTCTGTCTGTCTGTCTGTTCCGGCTAATCTCCGAAACGGCTGGACAATTGTAACGGGACTTTCACTAGCAGATAACTGATATTATAAGGAGTAACTTAGGCTACTTTTTGATTCGCACATGAAAATATCAGAGGTGCGAGACCCGGAATTTGAATCCGTTTCACTAGGTTTCCCAAGCGAACGCGTTACCGCTGGGCTACCACTACATTATAATATGTAAAAAGCGTACATTCAGAAGGATTTTTACACTGATTTTTCGCTAAATTATTAAGGTACGATTACTGTAATGTTATTCCAATAAATATTTAATGTGAAATAAATTACTGGTTTCTGGTCCCATAAGCTGCTATGTGATGTTATTGAAATATTATACACATTGGTTTTGTTTGTATAATAACTTTTATAATACGTTAGACTGATATTAATTAAAAACGTAAATGTATTTTTCTTAGGCAGCAAGTTCGATTTTTAATATGGTACAAATGTACACGTATATTGTAAATTATATTTGTGTTGATTTACTAGCGACTCGCCCTCACTCCACTCGAGTTCGTCCCTACTTACGTTTTAACGTTTAGTATAGATTTCTCAGAGATGAGAGAGAGTTGACCCGGATAACCAGCTATCATCATACCAAATGTCATTAAAATCCCTCTAGTGAGTTTTCCGTGATACGATCACAGACAGACAGAAGACAGACAGACAGACAAACAAATAGACAGACAGACAGAAATACAGACAGACAAAAATTCTAAAAACTATTGATTCGACCTCTGTATCGGTAGTTATAAGTATTAGTAAGTATATATATATATATATATATATATATATATATATATATATATATATATATATATATATATATATATACATACATACATATATATATATACTTACTATTAGTTTATACAATTAAATCAGCCTTAGAAACACTCGCTTTGTTTCGAGGTTCTGCAAGGTGAATTGGTTTCTCATCAAGATTGTATGGACTCAGTATACAAAGACCTTTATTATACGAATATAGAATAAACAAAAAATAAACAAAAATGCGATAAAGTTGGATTTATGTCTGTAGGTCTTTTTTTAAATAATGATTCAGTTTCAATTCAGAATCAAGTTCTTATAAACCTAAACCAATCATTATATAAAAATAACAAAAAGTACCATAAAACTCCAAGTAAATAAACAGTAAATAATAAAAATTATGCATTTGGATATGAGACATTAGATGGGTCGTTAAAAATCGTCTAGATCTATTATCAGACCGAGAGGCAACCGACCAAAAATTGCAAGCATTTTCTAAGGACTGATTTTTAACATTACGGCACATTGGTGGAGTAGAGAAATAGCCTGCCGTCATTCAGCCGGTTTTGTCAGCATTTGACGCGGAGGCGCCTTTTATTTTGTAAAAAGACTATATACCTTGCAACTACTTTCTAAAACCTGACAATTAATTTGCAAGCAGTATATTAATTAAAAAACTTAAAAAAAAAACGACTTCCAGGCACTGAAAAGTAAAAAATAACTAAACGGGGGTTTTCATTTAGAATAGATCCTTAATCAGATTTTTTTGAAGTCGGTGTGCTTTGATTTGTATTGGCTGGCACCGACTTCGAAAAAATCTAATTAAGTATCTATTCTAAATGAAAACCCCCGTTTAGTTATTTTTTACTTTTCAGTGCCTGGAAGTCGGTTTTTTTTTTAAGTTTTTATTTTTCCATTTTAAGTGTAGACATATCATCAATACAAATTAATCAAGCCCAAACACCAGGTAATTGCTGTAAATCGTTGAGGAGTTCCCTCGATTATCTTTCGGGTCCATCATCAGATCGACTCCAGACCTTCATTAAATAGTAGTCCTTTAAAATACCTAATGAAAATGTTATCAAACGCACTAGTCGCCGCTACAATTTTCGAAAGTTCCCCTCGATTTTTCTGGGATCCCATCATCAGATCCTGGTTTTCTTATTATGGGACCACTCTTGGGATATCTTCTCCTTTTCAACAATATATATATATATATATATATATATATATATATATATATATATATACGGTCGAATTGAGAACCTCCTCCTTTTTTTGGTAGTCGGTTAATAAATGAGTTTCAACACATTCAACTTTGCCTTAATAAGTAAAGCGGTGTCACCTGTTTTCGTAGAATGTAATAAAAAGTGCGAGTCTGACTCACATACGGAGGGTTCCGTAGCACGAAACATATCAACGGGAAATACCCTATAAGTTTTGATTCCCTAGCGAATATATGCGGCGGTTGACTTAGTAGTTGATTTTTTCAAAGCTCCAAAGGGGTTATGGACCATAGTATTTAATATTAATTTCAACTTAATACCCCCACGCGTTTATGAGAAATGGGATATTGACAGACAGACAGATAGACGGACGGACAACGAAGTGATCCTAAAGGGTTCCTTTTTTTTGTTTTAAGTACGGGACCCTAAAAATGAGGATAGCGTTCATATATTAAGCTATTTGTGTCCAAAATGAAGCTGAAAGAACCATTTTCTTATTTAGTTAGAGTAGTTAGACAAAGGGGTTTTCATCGTTATTCTGGCATATCAAGTCTGAGATCTATCAAGAATGTTGTATAAAGTAGTAAAAATCGGATTAAACATAGAAATGTTTAAGTTTGGCTATTTATTATATGATTAGCGACTCACCCTCGCTTCGCTCGGGTTCGTCCCTAGCTTACTTCCTAATACAATAATTTATCCCCATTTTCAACCCCTTAAGTAATGATTTCTAGGATAAAAGTATCCTATGTCCTTCCTCGGGTCTCAATCTATCTTCTTACCAAATTTCATCTAAATCGGTTCAGTAGATCCAGAGATTACCCCTTACACAATTATTATAATTGTGCAAAACAAATGGCGTGAAACAAAAGCATTCAATAATTGTTAAAATCCTTTGTTAATTTGACAGTAAAATTAATTTGAATAATACTATTAAATACAAGTAAATATTGGTACATTACGCAGTGAAACTGTGTTAGTGACAGGTTATTATGACGTCGATTGGAATTTGCTCTTCTAATGAAAAATATTAAATATATATATATATATAAATCGATAAAGGCAAAACAATTCAGAGCCTTTTTCTCCTCTGTTTGACAACTAATTTTCTTTTTTTACCCAACTGCGCGATGCAAAGGAGGGTAATGTTTATCAGTCTATGTATGTATGTATGTATGTTACATACATGTATGTATGTTATTTACTTTGTGGCGTTCTAGCGACCAAACGCGTAGGTCGATTTTCATGATTCATACATCGTTAGATTCGTCTTGATAACACGAGTGTCATAGGCTATATAAAAATAATTAAAAATTAAAATGGCGGATTTCAGGCGCCAATTTGTGTGTCTTTAAAAAAAATCTTCCAAACCAATCGAGTGGGGTATCAAAATAAAGGTTTTTAAGAGGCGACCACAAAGATATATCCAACTTATATGTTTAAAAGTAATTTAGGATAAAAAAAATCTAAATATAATTTAAAATGTCTAATTAGCAAAAACTACGATTATTTTTTAATATATATTTTTTATTCAAACGTAAGACGAGCTTAGTAATAAAATAAAAATCAACAATAATTATAATCGAATTTTGACCACTGGGCGAAGACTAACACCTATAAAAACAATAACTTAACATAATATCTCATGACATAACTAAGGCATCTTAAATGCAAGTGAATTAATTAGTATCTAAATACATTGCTAAGTCTGTAGCTACCATATATCCTAACCACATTATTGTACAGAGTAACTATACGATATGGACCGACGTACGTACTTAAAGAGCTTACTTATACCCTTGCTATTGTTTTAGGTCAAGTGAAATACTTATTTGCTCGTAAATTATCTTTTAAGTAAAGATATCATTCAGTAGAGGATGTAATCTATATTTTATTATTATACTAACGACTTACCCTCGCTTTTATTTTTTTGAGAGGAATCCTAATTCTTTGTCTAAAATAAAAGTAGCCTAAGTTACTCCTTATAACATCAGCTATCTGCCAGTGAAAGTTCCGTTAAAATCAGTCCAGCCGTTTCGGAGATTAGCGGGAGCAAACAGACAGACAGACGGACAGACAAATTGTGTTTTTTTTATAAGTACCGTTTATAATTTAATATGCATTTAGTAAAAAGCTGTTATTTTGACATTACAAACAGACATTTCAATTTTATTTATCTAATTAAATTTAAAATTTAATAATTTTAAAATCTATTTTTTTTTTAATTTACTCCACAATAGTAAATTTATAAAATACCATTCTAATATAATTTAATTTATTCATTTTTAGTTCCTTTTATAATAAGATTTAGAATTTCACGACCACATCACATCAAGAATAATTATTCTTAAAAACAACCTGTCTTCTAAAAGATAAGTGGTAATTTCGACCCTCACTAAATTCTAACAGCTAATTTCCTTATGACAAATCATAAAAAACAATGGTTGGCAATTCAACATTATAAAGTACGACCATCAAAAAACGAGTGTTCGTCCTGTGGTCAAAATTCGACAATAATCGTTATTGAAAATATAAGAAAAACATATATAAATAGATTTTACCTTATCTAGATTTATAAAAAAAACTAGCAGAACCTGCGGCTTCGCTCGCGCTAAACTATAAAAAAACTAAAAAGATAGATTTCATACGAACTTTTATCCCCTATTTTATCCTCTCAGTTGCGCGCGAGCAATCGTCAGCGTTGCACGTGCGTTTTTCGTTCAATTGTGTTAAAATGTCGTCGAGTACAGTAAAATGTAACTTATGTCATATTGTGATTAATGAGCTATTAGCTTATATACAAAATAAAATTTCGGTGGCCGATGAAGAGACCTTAGTCAGAATATGTGGTTCTACATTTTCAACTGAAGAAATAGAAAATGCAAATAAGCTTCTGTTCGAGTCATTACCTTCTGATATGCAAAAAATCAACAGGAAAGGAAAAGGCAAAGAAAATCGCATCCTGTTAGACATAATAAGCACCTTCAAAGGATCCGAACCTGAGGTATTGCCGGTTTTCGTGGCACGCGATTTGTATAAACTACCGCCCATGGACGTTGAACACCTGGATGTCAGTAAACTATTAAAAGACTTAGCTGCCGTACAGGCAGAAATTCGTAATTTTAAAACGTCATACGTGAAAGTGGATCAATTTGAGAAGTTCAAGAAAGAATGCCGTCATGTACCGGTATCACCACCTTTTTCTGCCGCTAAAATAAACCTAAAGAGAGGTGCATACCTAGACAGCGGGCCGGTAGGGTTAACGAACATATGCAACACTTCGCCAGATTTACCAAGCAACAGTTCGTTCCCAAGTAAAGAAAAATCTCATAGGTATAACTTCAATAAGAACATAAGTTTTTCTGAGGGCAGAAGCGAATTTATACCTATTCATAATAACGAAGACCGTTGTGACATCAGTGGAGACGAGTTACACCGAGATTGTCCGAATGCCGCCGAGCGCAGTGAAGAGGGAGATGCCAATACATCATTAGGACATACAACCGCTAACGTACAGAGTGAACAGCTGACAAATACGCAACAACATTCTTACGTTGATATAGTAAAAATGTCAAAAGAACAAGGCGATGACGCGTGGGTGAACATTGTGCGTAAAAAAAATAAAAAAATACCTAATTATCGCCTAAATGGTAAAACAGGAAGAGCCGAGACTGAGATGGATGAGAAGTTTAAAGCGGCTGATAAGAAGGTACCAGTATTTATTACGAACGTTAATATAAACACATCGGAAAAGGATATAATTAACTATATACAAAAGAAAACGAAAGACACTGTTTCTCTGGAAAAAATAACAATTAAACGTCAGTGCGAGCACAGTGCTTATAAATTTTTTGTTTCTGCTTCGAAATTACCGATGTACCTTGACGAAAAACTATGGCCGCAAGGTATCGTCTTTAGAAAATTTATACATTTTCGGCCGAAACGGGCTGTTGAGGCTGTCGGTACAAAAACATCATAAATAATGAATAAATTAGCTACTTTTAATTGTAAAAATGTAAAACGCTCCTATAAAAACATTCAGGATCTCTGTAAGACTTGTGATATAATAGCGCTACAAGAAACTTGGTTACTACCAGACGAACTATCTTTCTTAGACAGCATTAGTGATGACTTCAGCTCAACCGGGGTATCGGCAGTTGATGTAACTGCTGGTGTGCTGCACGGCCGTCCTCACGGAGGAGTCGCGCTGTTATGGCGCCGGAGTATATTTCAACATGTTAGTGTGATTGACTGTGGAAATCCGCGTCTTTGTGCTATAAAAGTAATGTCGAATGATAAAGTGTTTATAGTAGTCAGTGTTTACATGCCTGTGGATGTGTTTAAGAACATAACGGAATTTACAGACGTTTTGAGCTCGGTAAGTGCTATCATAGATAATTGTAATGTTGACTGTGTATATATGTTGGGAGACTATAATGCACATCCCAAAGAATATTTTTATCATGCACTTATGGATTTTTGTATAGAACAAGAGTGGTCATGTGTTGACGTAGATAAATTAAGGCTCTTATCCGGTACATACACTTTTTTGAGTGAGGCCCACGGTTCGAAGCGATGGCTAGACCATTGCGTGGTGACTAAAGCTGCTTTAAATACAATAACGAACATTTTTGTAGTGTATGATGTCATGTGGTCTGACCATTTACCAAGAGTTATAAATTGTAACCTAAATTTGATACCTTTAAAAAAGTATGATAGTAATGTTTGTAATAATAGAGTTATGTGGGGGGAAAGATCACAACAAGATATAGATATGTATCTAAATGAAAGTCACAAAAGATTACACCTCATAGTCTGTCCACCTGAACTTAATCTCTGTTGTGAACAAATGTGTAGCGACCCATCTCATAACTTTATTATCGACAAATTATTTTCTAGCATTGTTCAAGCTCTGACTGAAGCTGCTCTTGTCGGTCGAGAAAGCAGCAAACGTGTGAGGAAAAAAAAGGTCGTAGGTTGGAATAGACACGTAGCTGAGGCTTACGGGCATGCCAGGGATAAATTTCTATTGTGGAATTGGTGGGGTAGACCCACATCGGGAGAAATTTACAAAGACATGTGGGAGACCAGAAAGATCTTTAAATCGCGACTTAAATGGTGTCAAGATCACGAAACACAAATCAGAATGGACATCTTAGCGTCACACCATTCTAAAAAAGATTTTCGTGCATTCTGGAAAGACACTAATAAGCTTTCTCATAAACCTGGTCTGCCCGTGTGCGTCGGCGGAGTGTCAGACCCGAGGGAGATAGCAAATTTATTTGTTGACCATTTTTATGTTAAATCACCCCTAGGGCCGTCAAAGTCGTCACTCAGTGTCGAGGCAGGCAGAGAACCAGGTATTAAGTTCGAGGCTGAGGATATAGCTCTTTGTGTAAAATCCATGACACGAGGTAAATCCCCTGGTCATGACGGTCTCAGCATTGAGCATCTCAAATATGCAGGACCTCACTTACCTAGAGTGTTATCTTTATTATTTAACTGTTGTATTAATCATAGTTATATGCCTAGGGAGATGATACGAACTATAGTTGTGCCCATTGTCAAAAATAAAACGGGTGATTTGTCGGACAAAAATAATTACAGGCCGATATCATTAGCTACTGTTATCTCGAAGGTGCTGGACAGCATGCTTAATACACTGTTGAACAATCGTATTAAGATACACGATAATCAATTTGGGTTTCGGCCGGGACTATCGACAGAAAGTGCAATACTGTGCCTTAAGCATGCTGTCCACTACTATACAAATCGAAGCACGTCGGTCTATTGCTGCTTTCTTGACCTTTCCAAAGCTTTTGACTTGGTTTCATACGATATACTATGGCAAAAAATGTATGAAGCTCGAATGCCAGTATCAGTCATTAACCTTTTTAAATATTGGTACGGGAACCAAGTCAACAGTGTGAGATGGGCAGGGGCGCTATCACGTCCATACAGTTTGGAATGCGGAGTGAGACAGGGGGGATTGACGTCACCTACGCTTTTCAACCTGTATATAAACCAACTTATTGTTGAGCTCAGCAAGACTAGGGTAGGATGTCATATAGATGATATTTGCATAAATAACATCAGCTATGCAGACGACATGGCGCTGTTAAGCGCGTCACCTTGTGGCCTGCGGAGGCTTGTAGCCATGTGTGAGAAGTATGCATTGAGTCACGGGCTTGTTTACAATGTCAAGAAAAGTGAAATCATGGTGTTTGAGTCCAGAAGGGGTAAAAGTAAAGACAAAATGCCTTCTATTTTATTATATGGTACGCCATTGAAACGAGTGTATTCATTCAAATATCTAGGTCATTATTTGACTCCCGGACTCAAAGACGATGACGACTTGGAGAGGGAACGAAGGGCGTTGTCGGTTAGAGCGAATATGCTGGCTCGCAGGTTTGCACGTTGTACAAAAGAAGTTAAAATCACTCTCTTTAGAGCGTATTGTACCGCCTTTTATACGTGCAGCTTGTGGGCCAGATATACTCAAAAATCCTACAGCGCTCTTCGTGTCCAGTATAATAATGCATTTAGAGTGCTGTTGGGACTGCCCCGTTTTTGTAGTGCATCAGCTATGTTTGCCGAGGCTAGGGTAGACTGTTTTAACACAACACTGCGTAAGCGATGTGCGTCTCTGGTGCACAGGATTCGGACCAGCTCCAACAGCATTCTTAATATGATTGCGAAGAGATTTGACTGTTTGTACATGAACCACTGTTGTGCGATATCGCACGGGAAGCCACCAGTGAGTCATGTGCACGGTCAAATACATAAATCTTAATTCTTTATTTATTATAAAATTACATTTACTAACATTAGAATAAGTAATCTTCTATGTAAACTAACAATAATGAGTCATTGATACTCGAAATAAATGAATTTATTATTATTATTATTATTAGGGGTTGAATTTTAGAAAACACTTAAATACATAACTCACTATTTTTGCCGTACTCAATTCATACGAAATTTCATGCAAATATGCCCAAAGATTAAAAAGTTTAGTACAAACTTTTATCCCCTATTTCACCCCCTTGGGGGTTGAATTTTGAAAAATCTTTCCTTAGTGGATGCCTTTGTCGTATGAGGAATATGTGTTTGAAATTTCAATTTTCTAGCGTTAAGGGTTTGGCCTATGCGTTGATACATCAGTCAATCACTTTTGCCTTTTATATAAATAGATGACGCTTCCCGTTTTTTTTTTTTTTTGATAACACTAAAGCTGGTCAATAGACACTAAAGATAAATAAAAAATCGGCAAAAAATAGAAGAGAAAAAGGTACTGAGTTGTTGGTTGTTGTTTGTCTTTGCATATTTATATTTATATATATGTACATAGATAACAGCTTTGTCAATTGAAACACTTTATCTAATACTTAATTATCTTGGAAACCAAAATCTTAAGCTCTTTAAAGAGGTCCATATTAATTCAATCAACATAAGAACTGTTTATAAGAGGAAGCTTTATTCAAAATTAAACGGCGAGCTAAGGATCATCTGGCTTAGACCCTCAGTTAAGTGGTCAATGTTGTTATTGAGTTTTAAACCCCCCCAAACAAATGCAAATTATAGTAGCATTTAATTTTGAAATGGTTGGTGGAAAAGATTGATATAAATAACTAATATAAATTATATTTGACGACACGTTCGGCTCAGTTTGTAGTGACCCTACTTGCTGTGTTAGCGGTCGCGGGTTCGAGTCCCGCTGAAGACATTCATTTGTGTGATGAGCGCGAATGTTTGTATCCAGTCATGGGTGTTTATATTTGTAATATGTATGTATTTAAAGTTATATATGTGTCGTGTATCAACTTTCTGGTATCCATAACACAAGCCTCGTAGCTTACCATGAAACTAGATAGTGCTGTGTGTTAATGTCCTGACATATTTATTATTTACAAATAGCTAAGGGTGATGTAGATAACTATCTAAATTGATATTATAATTAAGTAAGGGTATATAAGTCTCTCGCTTCGCTCTGGCGCGACCATAGATTTTGTATTTATAATATTATTAGCAGCTTCCCCTCTCTAGATGTCTAACTGTAGCCTATGTGTTACTTCATGTTGTAGTCTACCTTGTACAAAGTTTCATCCAAATCCGCTCAACCGTTTCTACATGAAGATATAACAAACATACATAGACTTAAACACGTACTAACTTTAGCAATAATTGTCGTCTGGCAACCCAGTCAGGCACGAAGTCAGGAGATACAGGGAGATGACCCACTTCCTTGGGCGGTGTACCATGCGGGTTGCTCCTGGTACTTTTCTGATAGCAGAGTGGACTGTGGAGAAACCCTATGGTCATTGTGGTCTGCTTCAGCAGACCTGCTGTCGGAGCGTCATTGTTGGGTGCGTGAGTTATCCTGCGTTGCCCCATCAAGACAGGAGAGGTTCTGTTAGGTTTTAGTGGGTAGGACTGGCTTTTCTAGCTAGTGAGTTTCACATAACCACCTGTATGTGTAAAGCTTGCATGCGTAAATGCATTTCCCAATTTTAAAAAAAAAGGTCATATTCTACCTATGTAGTTAATTTCATTTAAATTCGGTCAGATGTTTTAACGAAAAAGAGAATACAATAGATAATACGAAGAAACTTTCGTATTTACTGGTAGAGTGATATGATGAATTAAATAATTAAACGTTAACACCGACTCTACGACCCTTGTTCACATTCATAATATCTTACCACTGACCAGCTTGAGTGTATTTTTCTTATTACACGTAGCAAGAAATATATAAGTATAAAGAAAATACATTCTCGGCAATTCCTTTACTTGGCCACCCTTGTTAATAAAGTATATTTTATGTACACCGTGATTTATAACTTTAATTCTTGATTTTCAAAACAACGCAACTAGTTTCGTTATTAATTCAAAACTTTCAACTGTCAGCTATAAATTTGTCAGAACGCAATAAACATGTCATGGATGTCAAATGTTTACGTTCTGATTGGAGTATTTGTCGACACCACAAAATAAAAAAAGTGTAATAGCAAAATTGTTACATTACTGTTGTATATGTATATGTATTTACCCTATACATTTGCTTTAGTAAGCTTATAAGTAGCTTTGAATGTTAATAACTTGTACTTGTAACTGCCGTGGAAACTTGAAACTTGATGTATGTAAATTGTATGACAATACAATAAATTGGTGCCATTGAGTTCGTCTCATGATGGAGCCGGTATGTGGATAGTTGAATACTTCAATGACTACTAGTAAACCCTTTGAGCTCATTTGGTATGGTTAGATGTAATAGACACTCGCTCACAAGGGTTTCATGATAGAGGCGAAAATAGGATATTGAAACTCTTTCACAACTACAAGTGTTCAATTTCAATAAAATCCTGAGTCGAATCTGTGCATAAAATATTTTTTGGAAAATCTTATTGAAATAGTCATTATTATCGACACAGAGGCCGAATCTATAGTTTTTAGAATTTCTGTCTGTCTGTCTGACTGCCTGGGAACGCATCACGAGAAAACCACTGCACAGATTTTGATGAAATTTGGTTTGATAGCTGGTTATCAGAGTCAACATATAGGATACTTTTAACTGGGAGAAAATATCTCATAAATGTCTCTGAAAAATCTATACTAAGTGTTAAAACGTATCTAGGGACGAACCCGAGCGGAACTAGGGTGAGTTGCTAGTCTAATACTTATATTAAATGGATTGATGTCTTAACATCAAGTACTGCTTTGTTATAGATGTCATATTATGACAAAGAGATTTGTAGGAATATTCAATACCAAGTTCCGTAACAATGTAAAGGAGTTCAAAGCGTCTCACTTGTAGTAATTGGCAATCCTTTGTAAGATAGACGTTACATCTTATACGCCTGTAGTTCATATAAATGAATATCTAAAATAATCCGCCTTAAGATACAATAATAATATTATTTACAAATAAATAAATGATTTCAAAGCTATACTTATAATTAAAAATTAAAACCGGCCAAATGCAAGTCAGACTCGCGCACGAAGGGTTCCATACCATTATCTGTAAAAACGGCAAAAAAAATCATGTCTGTTGTAAGGGAGAACTTATAACTAAATATTCTATGAATATTTACTTTATATTATTTAGCGTCTACCCTTTTGCCGTTATCAACATCGAGCAAAAACGAGCAAAAAATCACGTTTGTTATATGGGAGCCCCCTTAAATAATTATTTTATTCTGTTTTTTAGTATTTGTTGTTATAGCGGCAACAAAAATACATTATCTGTGAAAATTTCAACTGTCTAACTATAACGGTTCATGAGATATAGCCTGGTGACAGATGAACAGACAGACAGACAGACAGACAGACAGACAGACAGACAGACAGACGGACAGCGGAGTCTTAGTAATAGGGTCCTGTTTTACCCTTTGGATACGGAACGCTAATAACTATAATTTTAACAATCGTTTTAAATATATTGTCAGTTTATTCATACCTGACCGACTGACTGACTGACCAACTGACGGACTGACTGACAAGTGGCAAGTAGATAAGTATCAAAACCTGAGCACAAGATATGACGAAGTAGAAGATCTTCTTTTGTTCAGGTTGTATAATTCACATCTTTTAAATTCCTGAAAATATTATTATTAGTTTACATCTATAAAATGTCTATGCTATATTTATTAACCTCCTATGTAAACAGTTGTGACAAACAGATGTGTTATAAGTAACTTGTATCTGAACGAAAAAACCGATTTTTATTAAGTTTTAGAAATCGCAGCTTCTTATTTCTTTTTTTTAATAATTTTAAGATTCGGTTTATTAGATCTTTTATGAATAGTATAAAGTATACAAGGACTTATTCATAAATAGTAGTATTAATTATCAAATTTTTCCTCTTCATATTATAATAAAGAGGTACAATTTGTGAGTTTGTAAGTTTATGACCTTGTGATATTGTAGGGGTAATCTCTGGATCTACCGAACTGATTTAGATGAAATTTGGTAAGAAGATACTTTGAAACTCTAAAAAGGGAAGCGAGGGTAAGTCATTAGTGCAATATAATTTGCTTCTTATTTTTTGAGTCCTGAACTATACCGATTTGAAATATAACGATAAAATATTGCATGTGAAAAAGTAAAGGCAAACCGCGGTATAATTTATGTATGTATATACATAAGTTTCCAAACGACCAATTAGATAGATAGAGCAACTTAAGACTTTCTTCACCCTACGCAAAATCTAACAGAATGAAATTTATTTTGTTCGGAAAAAAATATAAACAAATAAGTATATCGTAAATCGTCAAAAGGTCGATTTATAAATAAATATTGCCGTGAGCTTTACTTTCTAATTCACACGAAATAATATACACAATGCTACTTTGTCACGCAGAGTCATGGCCCAATTTTATTAATAAACATTCCTAAAGGAAGAGGATTAGATTTTTTTCTGAAACCGGCAACTACAGTTTTGGTACGTCTACGATAACTAAATTCTAGATTTTATCCTAAATCTTTAAAACATTTAGGATAAAATCTAGAATTTTATGAATGTACCAATTTGAAAGCCTGTGTTGATAACAAACGCGATAATTATCATTTTTTAATTGCCACCATCTTACAAAAAACGCCATTTTACAATGATTATGATACTTACACTAGAAATTCAAAAAATATTATAATAATACAATTTTTAAAATTTCAATTTTTCGATGGGTAATAACTAATAGCCAAATCTTAATGAAAATGTTTTTATCTATACATATAATAAATTTCTAACTAAATCGAATTTGTACCTTAAATGTTTTTTGGAAAATCTTATTGAAATAGACATTATTATCGATGTAGAGGCCAAATCTATAGTTTTTAGAATTTGTGTCTGTCTCTCTGTCTGTCTCTCTGTCTGTTACCGCATCACAGAAAAACCACTGGAGGGACTTTGATGAAATTTGGTATGATAGGCAGTGGTAGCCCAGTGGTAACGCGCTCGCTTGGGAAACCGAGTGAAGCGGGTTCAAATCCGGGTCTCGCACCTCTGATATTTTCATGTGCGAATCATTTCTAACATGATTACCACTTGCCTTACGGTGAAGGAAAACATCGTGAGGAAACCTGCATGTCTGAGAAAACCTAGCAAGTTTTCGAAAGACATGTGAAGTCCGCCAATCCGCACTTGGCCAGCATGGTGGACTATGGCCTGATTCCCCTCGTATTGAAGGGAGGCCCGTGCCCAGCAGTGGGACGTTAAAAAGGGCTGAATACAATGATGATAGCTAGATATCCGGGTCAACATATAGGATACTTTTTACCGCGGGAGGTTATCTCATTCCCACGGGAATACACGTTATAACACAACCCAAAAAATATTTATGATCAGAATTTCTTGAAACTTGGTATTAATGTTCTTCTTTTTTTTTTTTATTCTTTATTTTTTTTAAAAGGGTTTGATCACAAAGACCATGCCACCCTTATAGGAACTACAAAAAAATCTTATTTATTCTACTTTCTTAATACTGATTGCACAATTTTATACAACATCCTTGCTTGACTCGATAGGGGTGAAGCAAGAATGCTGTTGCAAACACCAACATCCATTTTATTTAACTTAAATGTTTCAAAGAAACATATTCTACCTGCCTCATTCCGAACACATTCCATTAAAATATGATGAGTATCTTCCACAATCCCACACTCAGCGCAATCTGTCGAATTTGACTTACCCATTAAAAAAGCAAAATAATTCAATGGAAGGTGACCGGAACGAAGCCTTAAACTTGTTACAGTATCATATCTACCCATATCGGCCTGGCTGATCCATGAGAATCGTCCTATGGTAGGTTGAATGGTTTTATACCAAATACTTTTGTGTAACGATTTTTCACTAAAATATTCTTTCCACATTTCTAAGGATTGTATTTTTATTAAAGACAAAACATCTGACCAATATGGCAAATATGTACACGGAATTCCTTCTGTTATAGCTTCTCTTGCAAATTTATCAACTATTTCATTATTTTCCAGGCCGATATGTGAAGGTACCCACTGTAGTACAATTTGTTTATTTTTACAATGGAGTTTATTAATTAACTTAATAATTTCGTAAGCTATAGGCATTCCTCTATAGGTTAGAGTACACCGATTTAAATGTAAAAGAGCACTTTTAGAATCAGTCAGTACTACATACTTCTCGTAATCCAAAGAATCAATATAGGACAGAGCTTCAGCAATAGCAATGAGTTCAATATGCATAATCGAAAATTTTGAATTTAGAGTTAACCTTACCGTTTGCTTAGATTGCGGGTCTAAAAAAGCTGCACCAGCCCCACAACTATCCTTTGAACCATCAGTATAAATCTTGTAAAAATCAACATATTTTTCACTAATGAACTTTATGCAAATTTCATGTAGTGTGTGGGGATTATAAAACTGTTTGTACCTATTCATGTTATCAACATCTGTTCTTATACTTTTTGATAAATCTATTCTATTAACCCAAGAGTCCAATGAAAACATTTCCATCCGTTTACTAGAATAAATATTGGTTGATTTATATGCTTCATGAATTTTAAATAATAAAGGCTTTTTCATGCGTCCTCTATAAGTACCTGTAATATTTGTGTGAAAACTATCTAATATGTTTACTATATTATTGTTTTTAAAGGAACTGATTTTTAACCAAAATTTGCCTGCAAGGTAATTTCTACGAATGTGAAGTGGAGGGAGATAAAGCTCACATTCCATGACATGAATGGCAGTGGTTTTGATGTATCCGCCGATTATTCTCAAACATTGGTTCTGTATTACATCCAACTTTTTAAGATGAGTTTTGCAACTATTGTCGTATAGAAAACTGGCATTAATGTTCTTCAATATAGTGAAATAAATACGTGTTTTAGAGTTTTTGAAATTCATCCCATAAGGAGATAAAATAAGGGATAAAAATTTGTATGAAACCGACCTTTTTAAAGTTTTTTGTTGTAGTTTTAGCGCGAGCGAAGCCGCAGGTTTTGCTAGTCGTGTATAAAACTTACGATTGGGAGTCAACACCGACAGGCAAAAATGCATCCTCTATATTATAACGAATGGTGCAATAACATCTTTCGCCTACCTGTATATTTAACCTTTTTCAACGTCCTACTGCTAGGAACGGACCGCACTACAATACAAGGGGGATCAGGCCATGGTCCACCGCGTTGGCCAAGTGCAGATTGGCGGACTTCACATGTCATTTGAAAATTTGCTAAATTTCCTCAGACATGATGGTTTCCTCAGGACGTATTTGAAATCCTTAAATCCTTAAATACTATTAATAAATAAATTTTACCGTAAAGCAAATAAGAACCATGTGGAAATTGATTCGCACATGATAATATCATAGATGCGAGACCTGGGATTTGAACCGGTTACACTTGTTTTTTAATACTATTTTACTTTCCAATCAAGCGTGTTACCACTGGGCTACCACTGCCTTATTATGTCCTGTATAGTAAATTTTCATTATTCTGCAAAATTGTAATTCAATGCCTTTATTACCAAAGGACGCCTAAAAGGACGAAAAAAAACATTACATTATTTAAATTAACATTACATAGTGAAATTGGTTTCATATTTCTTTTATAATAACTTACTTTCACACTTTTTCTTAATATATTTTTATTGCCTCACCTAAAACTGGAATGGGCCATTTGATTTCAGTAATATTTTACTGGATTCTGCCAAAAAAAAACTTATATTAAACTAGCGACTCACCCTTGCTCCGCTCGGGTTTGTCTCTGCTAACGTTTTAACGTTTAATATAGATTTCTCAAAGATGAGATATTTTCCCGCAGTAAAGTATTCTATAGAATACTTTTTACATAACCATGGTTATCCGGGTCAACATATTATGTAGACCCGATAAAAAGTTGTCATCATCCTAATTTCATCAAAATCTGTCCAGTGGTTTTTCCGTGATGCGGTAACAGACAGACTAATAGACAGATAGACAAAAAATCTAATATTTATAGATTCGGCCTCCGTATCGATAATAATGTCTATTTCAATAAAATTTTCCAAAAAATATTTAATGTACAGATTCGGCTTATTTACAATTTTATTATATTTATAGATGTAGTTCATTATCCAGTTACTATAGGGATTTTCAAATATTACTCTGTAAATATTTTAGGATGTAGCCATATTTAAAATTGGATGTTGATTTCACATTGTAACAGCTTTGTTTATCTTAGAACTTAATGAATATTTTTTAGTTCAATTCTCTTATTAATTCTGGCTGGCTTCAAAACGTGCCAGTATATTTCTTTTAAAGATATTTTTAAACATTAATATTATCTGATACTACATTATAATTGTTATATTATATGTTTCTATAAATAAAAATGAATGACTAAATGTGTTGCTAAGCGCAAAACTCAAGAACGGCTGGATCAATTCGATAATTTTCTTTTAAATATTCGTTGAAGTCCGAGAAAGGTTCTTATGAAGAGAAAAATTGTAAAAATTTCACGGAAAATTGTAAAAATCACATTTTTCTTTATTATAAATATGAACACAACCTTAAAATTAATATAAACTACTCGAATGCATTTGTAGAGTTGATGCTTTCTCTTTCTACGATATACAGTTTGACTTTGTTTGTTTGTTTCTTTATCCTTTTTTCACGTCGAAACAAAGTGACGGATTGACGCGATTGTATAGAGTTAGTCGGGGGTGTTGGAGAATGACGTAGGTTTCTTTTTACCGCTGGAGATTATCTCTTTCCCACGGGAAAACACGTTATAATACAACCTACAACAACTCATCATACCTATATATAATATATAGTCTACCTATTCCATGTTAACCGTTAAAACGTAATGACGAACTCGAGCATGTAACATTATATAATACAATTGCAAATTAAAAAAAATCATAAGTCACATAAAAACAATATTTAAGCATTTGGCAAAATTGGAAGAAAGCAACAAAATAATGCTTCAAAATAAATACATTCTCTCTTAGAAATTGTAGCTTCGCTAAATTTGCATAACAGGTAAATGTATTTCAGTCCTCCGGGGTAAGAAGACAATATTCTTTTCTTTATCCCACTATTTTGCCAAATAAAGTATTCATATTACAGACGCTCGCAGTAAGCGACTAAAAAGAGCCAATTTACCGTATAAAATAACCACAAATTATTTTGTTATTATATCATTCAAATACTAAATGGCATCTATGTACGCCTACAGATATAAATTTTACACTTTCTAATGTCGACATATACAAAAGAATATATTATTCATTTCTAGTACAAGAAAAGCCAATGAAAATATATTCATGTCACATAAATGTGAAAATTGAAATGGGGCGAAATTTTGTATTGTCTATTGTACCGGTCAACCCCAATCTGATATCAAAACAGAGTAAGTTAAACGTTACTAGCGCGAAGTATCTCGAAGTTCGCGATTTGTTACTATATTGTCTAATAAAACTTTTTAACATAATTTTAATGTTCTTTTTATTAGGTATTATAGCAGCGATTCACGCTCGCTTCGCTCGCGTTCTTCTCTAGGTACATTTTAATGGTTAGCTATGTTTAGGTATACATAAATAGTAGCTTGCTACTCCTAAGATATTCATTTAAATTATATAGCGATTTACCCTCGTTTTATTCGGGTGCGTACGCCGTACGCGGATTTTGTTCTCAATTTCATGGTTTTTTTTTTCCGCGGAACCCTGATTCTTTTTCTAAAATAAAAGTAGCCTAAGTTACTCCTTATAACATCAGCTATCTGCCAGTGAAAGTCCCGTCAAAATCAATCCAGCCGTTTCGGAGATTAACCGGAACAAACAGACAGACAGACAAAAATTGTAAAAAATGTTGTTTTGATATATGTACCGTGTATACATCCATATGTATTTAGTAAAAAGCGGTTATTTTAATATTACAAACAGACACTCCAATTTTATTTATCTGTATGTATAGATAATATTGCTTCCGTGTTTTATACAACAAACATCTGTATACTCTAAAGACAAGAGAATCCATCAGGTTATTTGACATTGATTCCATCGGTTCAAAGCCTAGCTTTTGTTTGAATATGTACATTGTACAATGTACTTACATACATACGTTGATTCATCTCGTATTAGGCATATATCATCAATGTTGAAGCTACAACAGAAAATGCTCAACTGCTTAAGTTACATAAATACGCCTTCATTATACAAAACTGTTCCTCAATACTCTTTACTGTAATCTCTTTTGGTCCATGCAGTCGAAATGATAAAAAACTTCTTAAAAGATATTATCACGTTATTGCTAACACAAGAAGGCTGGCTCGTTTTCATGTACCGGTGGTAGGACTCTGTCAAGCCTGAGGAGTCCGACTGGATGGATACCACCCCCTTATCTATTTCTGCCGCAAAGCGACAATGATTATGCCATTCCGAATCGAATGACACCTCGTTCATATTTTTCCGAGACTGCTGAAAAAAGTTGTCCAAAAAGGCACTCGTTGACTACACGTTTGTAAAGAGGAAAAATTTCTTTTTTGTTGGTTTGTTTGTATCGAATAGGCTCTGAAACTCCTGAACCGATTTCAATTAAATTTGGTAAGAAGATAGTTTGAGACCCTGAGAAAGACATAGGATAGTTTTTATCTCGGAAATCAACCTTTAAGGGGGTATAAATAATATAATATCTTGGGACATTACCACACAGCACCATCTAGTTTCATGGTAAGCTACGAGGCCTGTGTTATGGATACCAGATAGTTGATACACTACAGATATATAACTTTAAATACACACATATTATAAGCAACTAGGGTCGCTACAAACTAAGCCAAACGTGTAGTCGTCAAATGGGGTTAAAAGTTTGTATGGGGAAGCAATCTAGGGATGAACTCGAGCGAAGCAAGGTTGAGTCGCTAGTATATTAAAGCTGCGAAATCACGGTAAAACGTTATATATAACATGACCGTGGCGAAAGTTTGAAGTGCGCGTAAGTCTGTTGTTATTTGCACGGAAAAGTTTCCACTAATTAGAATGTTTAACTATCAGAAATGCGTAGTGATTTTGTATCGACGTATGAGAGTGGAGCCGCGGGCTGAAGCTAAATATAAAACATTAAATCTTCCGCATTTACAACTTAGTCCTTAGCTATTACTTGCGACCACATTACGTTAAAAGGTCAGGACGTTTTAAAGCAGGTAATATAAAAGTCCGGATAAGCATAAATAAAGGCCCTGGATGTTAAAAGAAAAAAATGCACGTATGTGCTAAGTCTACTTAAGCTGTGTTTATATTATATTCTCTTGTTCCGACAATTTTAACTTTATTTTACTTGAAATTCAATTTTATAATTGTGAATATTACCATTTGTCTATTTTGAATAAAACTATCGTCAAAGATTATTTCGCGGATTTATTTTGATTTTTGGGTTCCGACGTTTCGAATGCTTTACAGCAATCATGGTCACAGGAGAGATCAAGGTTTTAGACGTCTCAATGTCATCATATACTTGTTACAGACAAGTATATAACGACAAATGTAATTCGAAAAGTTAGTTTTATTTAAAATGTCAAATATCCGCGTAAATCTAAGAAAGTTTTACCATTTGTTTATTTAATTATGGCATATCTCAATAACCTATCTATCATTTTTAATTCTATTCAATTTTTTTATTAATGGCTTCAAAACGTGTCATTTGAGCACAGATTACTTCTCAAACGTCACGTAGAATGAAAAAGACATGAGGGAGGATTGGTTTGTAAATTACATCACTAAACTGTAATAAATTATAATGTGTAAAAAAGGGAGTGAATCCTTAATTAACTGTGGACCCACAACAAAAGACAGCACAAATCTATACATATAATATAACTGTAGATGTCGAATGTCTGTACATAGAAAAAAAATGCTAAAAACCGAGTCAGGGGGATGTAAGTTAAGAAATAGAACAAATCCAGATTTTTTTCAAATTTTTGTTTCTCTATCTGTTTGTACGGGCTAATCTCCGAAACTGTTGGACCGATTTATTTAAATTTTACATGGTGGTACCTTATATCCCCGGTCAACATTTAAAATACTTTTCATACCGGAAAATTATAGAGTTCCCGTGGGATAGTTAAAAAATTATAGTAACTTATACAGCTTAGTACACAAAAACTACTGATTGAATTTGAATTTCAGAATATAATTTGAATATCAAAGATGCTGAGAAAATATCTAAAACAAGATTTTCAGTTACGTAAAATGCGACCATCAAAATGTATAAAAAAGGTAAAATAAGAAATAGTTTAAAATCCTTTCGGCTTAAAATATCTTATTGGATCGGATTCTGGCTACACGCCAACAATCTTCGAATATGGTATCGAGGGTACTACTAGAATCGACTCGAGTCGAACAAGTTTGCGACCAATCTTGTTATTGGGCTTTTGTTGAGAATGATCTAACAAATATGAAATAATTTTACGAATTCGATACAAATTATTGTAACTTTTTAATGTTCACTTAGCTTTTAGTAAAATTCAACTAAGAGCTTTTATACTTACAAAGAAGTATTAAACTGAAAATAAAATTAAAATTTAAGGTTGAAATTAACCACCACATTCATTATTGAATACTAGCGGCTCGCCCTCGCCTCGGGTTCGCTCTAGGAAAACAAAAACGAATCTATCCCACGAGAACCATACATTTTTCCGGTATAAGATATTAACATGCCAAATTTTACTAAATTAGGTGCACAAGTTGGTGTGTATTAAGCTGTATAAGTTACTACAGTTTTTTAACTATCCCACGGGAACTCTTTAATTTTCCGGGATGAAAAGTATCTAAAAGGTTGACCAGGGATATAAGGTATAACCATACAAATTTCATTTTAATCGGTCTAACAGTTTCGGAGATTAGCCCGTACAAACAGACAGAGGAACAAAAAAATTGAAAAAATCTAGATTTGTTCTATTTTTCTGACACGGTTTTAGCATTTTTTTTATGTACAGACATTCGACCTCTACAGTTTTATTATATGTATAGATTTGAGGAAATTATATAAGAAGAATATATATCTATATAAAAAGGTACTGAAAACTGTTTTATCTTTGCCTATTTATATACAAATTATACAACTCCCACTCTGGAAGTTTTTTTTTTAATTTATAAAGAACCATCGTTAAACTAAGATCATGATTGCTGTAAAGCAATCGAAACGTCGGGAACCAAAAATCAAAATAAATCCGCGAAAAAATCCGATAAGACCTATATATTAAAAAATGGATCATGAAAATCGGTTCACGGGTCGAAGGTATCGTTATCTGAATTGAGTACTTCTTATTCGATTTTTAACCGACTTCCAAAAAAAGGAGGAGGTTCTCAATTCGACCGTATATATGTTTTTTTTTTTTTTTTATGACTGTTTGGGCATTTTTTCGTCGTTTATGAACCGATTTTAATAATTCTTTTTTTGTTGGAAAGGAGATATCCCAAGAGTGGTACCATGATAAGGAAACCAGGATCTGATGATGGGATCCCAGAGAAATCGAGGGGAACTTTCGAAAATTGTAGCGGCAACTAGTGCGTTTGATAACATTTTCGTTAGGTATTTTAAAGCACTACTATTTAATGAAGGTCTGGAGTCGATCTGATGATGCATCCGAAAGATAGTCGAGGGAACTCCTCAACGATTTATAGCAATTACCTGGTGTTTGGGCTTAATTAATTTGTATTGATGATACGTCTACACTAAAAATGGAAAAATAATAACTTTTTAAAAAAAAATAAAAACCGACTTCCGGGCACTGAAAAGTAAAAAATAACTAAACGGGGGTTTTCATTTAGAATAGATACTTAATCAGATATTTTCGAAGTCGGTGCCAGCTAATACAAATCAAAGCACACCGACTTCGAAAATATCTGATTAAGTATCTATTCTAAATGAAAACCCCCGTTTAGTTATTTTTTACTTTTCAGTGCCTGGAAGTCGGTTTTTATTTTTTTTTTAAAAGTTATTATCTTAAAACTAATAAGTACTGTTCGAATATAGTGTAATAGTGTTTGTTTTAGTCTTTTATTGCCATTGTTGGCTACTCACTAAATTCCTTAAACGCCATCAATAATATATGAATATCTAAAGGTCTAAATCTATATAATCTAAATATTAAAATAAAATGTAAATTTAAATGTACAACAAAAGCAATGGTAGCCTAGTTGTTACCAAGACGTTTGTTTGGAAAACCAAGTGAAGCGGATTCAAATAGATTTCTCTCAATCACACTTCTGATTTTTTTACGGTGAACAAACATCGTGAA
Organism: Argynnis bischoffii washingtonia; assembly: GCA_033884665.1. Classification (NCBI taxonomy): domain Eukaryota; kingdom Metazoa; phylum Arthropoda; class Insecta; order Lepidoptera; family Nymphalidae; genus Argynnis; species Argynnis bischoffii. The sequence goes on along the minus strand of CM066616.1, from coordinate 3,443,204 downwards.
TGTTTGAAGGGACCAAGTAAGTTTTCGATAGACATGTGATATCCAGCAACCTGCACTTGACCAGCGTGGCGGACTACCTGACAACTATAGACCATTCCGGTGGTCTGGCAGTGGGATCTAAGAAATAACTAAATCCGTACTAATTTAATAAATGTGAAAGTTTGTGAGTATGGATGTTTGTTACTCTTTCACGCCAGAACGTGTGAACGAATCTGGATAAAATTTGACACAGAGATAAATTATAGTCTGGAATAACACATAGGCCACTTTTTATCCCGGAATAATGTACGATTCCCGTGGGATAGGTTTGGTTTTGTTTTCCTAAAGGCGAACCCGAGCAAAGTGAGGGTGAGCGGCTAGTTATAATATATTTATTAAAAAGAAACAGAAGATTTTACAATATTCTGTCAAACTTTTCACTATTGCATAATAATGTAAAGTTAGAACATTTATTAAATCGTAGTGCAGCATCTGTTATAAGCGGCGATACTATTTCAGTATCCAGAAGACTGAAGTCACTAAATTATTCTGCACATCGAATTTGCAACCTGACCATCTGGTCGTCGGCAAAACAGAAATACATGTGTTATTTTAATACCGGCATTTTTCAGACCGCAAAGTTTTTGTGTCACTGCTCTTTGTAAAAGATTGAAAAGAAAAGATTAGAAGCCAATTTCAAAGAATCATATCAATGAAAATTATTATTTTTTTTTGGATATTGTCTAACTAACGCACACACTCACAATGCACATATCAAAACACACATATATTCGTAACCCGTAAGTAAAATTTTCCAATTTATTCAGACTTTCTAATATGTTCCTATACTATAGATAGATATGCAAATTTTGTACGAATATTGTCATTGTAACATACAGGTATATTTTTTCATACAAAAGGCAAAGAGGTAGAAGCAATTTTTTGTGCTGAAATCAGAGTTTTTAAAAGACGTTTTATACAAGTATATATACACTATTATTAATTTAAGAGGTAGATTTTTTTAAATAGAAAGCTTAAACAGTTAAAAAAATCAGTGAAATCGTAAACTACAAGTATACCACTCATTTATCAAATGTCATAGATACAATTGCTTCAATGATACTTAGCTCCATTGATGCAATACTATTTTATAAACTAATAAAAACATTTGAGATTTATAATATAATAATGGCAGTGGTAGCCCAGTGGTAACGCGCTCGCTTGGGAAACCGAGTGAAGCGGGTTCAAATCCCGGGTCTCGCACCTCTGATATTTTCATGTGCGAATCATTTCTAACATGATTACCACTTGCCTTACGGTGAAGGAAAACATCGTGAGGAAACCTGCATGTCTGAGAAACCCTAGCAGGTTTCGAAAGACATATGAAGTCCGCCAATCCGCACTTGGCCAGTGTGGTGGACTATGGCCTGATTCCCCTCGTATTGAGGGAGGCGGGTGCTCAGCAGTAGGACGTTAAAAAGGGCTGAATACATACAATATATACAATATAATAATATTAGTAAAAATTACCCTGTCTATAGGTACATATATCTCTTAAAAATACACAATATATTTTAGTTCTACTTTCATCGATGAGATGTAGGAAGCACGCGTTTCCGCCATTACGTTTTGAATACAAAATGTTTTCTTCGTTAACGTTAGCATAAATATTTTGAGTACAGTCGCTTGCATATATTTTAAAGAAACCCCTTATTTTTTTATTGTAGTCGGTAAGGAGGTAAACTGAGCCCAACTGGCACTTTAAGGGCTTCGAATATGATGATCACTAAACCTATCAAAACCAAACAAAGCTCTTACTTGTTTAATAATGCCATTAAATCGATTGCTTAGTGCGGAAATCGAACTCGCACTAATTGATATTCAATATAATATAGAAATTAATATTATAGGAGCATCGCATAATCTACGCATATTTTATTTTACATGTTAGTATAGAAACTGGTTATCCATAATACTTTTTTAGATTTACTTAAATGTTTGACTTTTTGTGTTTTCGGATTTTTTCGTAGATTGATTTTGTGGATTCCTGGCATTTCGAATACTTTATAACAATCATCGTCACGAGAGGGACTGACATGAACTCGCACGTTCGAAAATACAGCTTTATTAAAAATTGGTAATCCACTGTAGCAAATAACAGAAAAGAGCCTAATGCCTGTTATGAAATCAACATCTTTAAGATATTTTCAGAAAGACTTCATAATATAGTTTAACTATAGCTCATACTCCTCCAGACGTAATATGCTTAAAAAGGCGAACTAAGTTCCTTTTTCGTGTAAATTTTACACAAAGCACGTTTACTAGACGATTATAGGTATCATAAGGATACAAGAAATATTGTTGATTTTTGTAATTTAAATACAATGTCTGCAATATCTGCTTTCCGGTTCTCTCTGAACGAATTGGATATAATGGCCACTTGCTTTTTCTTTACTTTATTTACTTGCACTCACATAAAATATTCAATGTTTAATGTTCTTTGTTCTGTGGCTTACAGGCGTGCCATTTGGGCACAAATTACTTCGCCAATATTGTGCAGAATGAAGAAGTAAAATATTCTTAAGAGACATATTTAAAACTAGCGGCTCACCCTCGCTTTGCTCGGGTTCGCCTCTAGACAAACAAAAACAAATCTATGCCACGGGAACCGTACATTTTTCCGTAATAAAAAGTAGCCTATTGGTTTTTATGATGTATGAGCTATATTACTGTAAAGTTTCATTAAAATCCAATCAGTAATTGTTGGGTACTAAGCTGTATAAGTTACTATATTTTTTAACTTTCCCACGGTAACTCTTTAACTTTTCGGGATGAAAAGTATCTAAGATGTTGCCCGAGGACATAAGGTATCACCATGCAAAATTTTATTTAAATCGGTCTAACAGATTTGGAGATTAGCCCGTACAAACAGACAAACAGACAGTAAAAAATCCTATATGTTGACCTGGGTAACCAGCTATCATCATACCGAATTTCATCAAAATCTGTCCAGCGGTTTTCCCGTGATGCGGTAACAGACAGACAGACAGAGAGACAAAAAAATTGAAAAAAATCTAGATTCGTTCTATTTCTTTTCTGACATCCCCTTGACTCGGTTTTTAGCATTTTATTTCTATGTACAGACATTCTACCTCTACAGTTTGGTTATGCTCTTCTGAACGAAAGTCATAGTTACACTCATTTCATCATATCTCAAGGTCAAAGCAGAATACGACAGTGAAACTCGTATGAATCGCTTTTTCACATCAAGCCCTTATTGACACATAAGTTTCGATATATTTTGCTATTAGGGAGCTGGTTCGCTATACTTATCCAGCTAAACCCTTTCATCTAAATCAATCCAGTAGTTTCGGAGCTTATTCAGTACAAACAAACAAACAAAAAAGTCTCTCCTTTTTATAATATTATAGCGGGTCACCCTCGCTTCGCTCGGGTTCGACTCTAAATAAACAAAAACAGATTTATCCCACGCACCTTACCCGCCCAACGCAAATTAACCGCCCTAAGCACTTTACCCGCCCTACGCACTTTACCAGACCTACGCATTTTGACCTACCTACGCACTTAAGCCGGCCTGCTCGCTTTGATCGCCCTATGCACTTTATCCGCCCTACGTGCGTTACCTGCATTACACACATTACCCGCACTACGCATATACCCAGGAGTATATATAGTCTCACCAGCTCACCCTCGCTTCGCTCGGGTTTGCCTCTAAACAAAAACAAACCTATCTCACGGGAACCGTTCATTTTTCCGGAATAAAAAGTCGCTTATTTGTTATTCTAATGTATGAACTATATTATTGTAAAATTTTATTTAAAACCAATCAATAATTTTTGGGTACTAAGCTGTATAGTTACTATAGTTTTTTAACTATCACACGGGAACTCTTTAATTTTTCGGGATGAAAAGTATTTATAATGTTGACCGGGGATATAAGGTACCACCATACGAAATTTCAATTAAATCGGTTAAACAGTTTCGGAGATTAACCTGTACAAATAGACAAACAGAGTAACAAAAAAATTTGAAAAAAAAAAACTGGATCTGTTCTATTGCGCTTCTTACACCCCCCTCACTCGGTTTTTAACATTTTTTTTCTATGTACAGACATTCGACCTGTATATTTTTATATTTTTTTAATAGGATTGTTATTATTTAAAAAAGAATCTAAAAAAATATAATATGTTTTCAAAGGTTACCTTAAAACTCGCCTTAGTTTTAAGTTTCTAGTTTTGAAGGTTTTCGAAATATGCCCTTTTGAACGAAAGTCATAATTATGCTCATTTTCTTCATATCTCAAGGCCAAAGCGGAGTACGACAGTGAAACTCGTATGAATCGCTGTTCTACATCAAGCCCTTATTGACACATAAGTTTCGATATAGGTTGCCATTAGGGGGTCAGTTCACTATACTTATCCGGCCAAACCCTTACATCTAAATCGATCCAGTAGTTTCGGAGCTTATTCGGTACAGACAAATAAACAAAAAAAAAGTCTTTCCTTTTTATAATATTATAGTGGCTTACCCTCGCTTCGCTCGGCTTCGACTCTAGACAAACAAAAACAAATATATCCCACGGGAACCGTACATTTTTCCGGGATAAAAAGTAGCCTATTTGTTATTCTGATATATGAACTATATTATTGTAAAGTTTCATTAAAATCCAATGCGTAGTTTTTGTGTACTAAGCTGTATAAGTTACAATAGTTTTTTAACTATCCCACTGGAACTCTTTAATTTTCCGGGATGAAAAGTATCCTATATGTTGACCGGGGATATAAGGTACCACCATGCAAAATTTCATTCAAATCGGTCCAACAGCTTCGGAGATTAGCCCGTACAAACAGACAAACAGACAAACAGACAAACAGACAAACAGACAGAGAAACAAAAAAATTGAAAAAAATCTGGGTTGGTTCTATAGCTCTTCTTACACCCCCCTGACTCGGTTTTTAGCATTTTTTTTCTATGTACAGACATTCGACTTCTACAATTTTATTATAGTATAGATTTCATTGTTTTTATATTTTCTGTAACAGAAGAATTTTCGTGACAAGTGTACGCAATTTCCGGCTTTTTATATGCGTACAGTGGATAAAAAGTACGTTATCGTGTCAGATGTCACTAGCAGTCCTATGCCCTCGGGTATGTAAGAGTAGTTTATATGCCTTTAGTTATTTTTTGTTTTACAACAGGCCATGTTTCGGTAAGAATAAAAATTCATATCAATCGAATCATCTATAAAAAAAACAGAAATATAATCATCTATAAAGTTATATATCTTTAAGTAAAACTATCTTTTCGGATTTTATCAATTTATTTTGATTTTTGATTCCGGACATTTCTAATGCTTTACAGCAATCATGGTTACGGCAGAGACTAAGGTTTTAGATGTCTCAAAGGTTATAAAATGTCTCAAAGATCATAAGTGATTTATTTAAAATGTCAAATATTCTCGTAAAGCTAAGAAAGTATTACATCAATAAAATAATGTTGAAAATGTGATAATATATTTATTTCTTTACAGTTTACACACTTGTACAATAATAAGTCAGTGAGATTGTTCGTCATGACCGTAAATGGCCAGGTGTTAGGAGCATTAGCCATAACTATTTAAAGTAATATTTTTCATAAGGTATGTTAGTCTGCTAGGTGTATAATCAATACCAATTTGTTATTAAGTTTCATAAATGCCAACAACAATGTTCATGACTTAGAAGCATAAAATTTGTTAACTATTGGCTTAAATAAAAAAAATATTTAGGCAGAACTATCTAATCATAATCATGTTCAAAATGATTCGCACATGAAAATAACAGAGGTGCGAGACCCTGGATTTGAACCCGCTTCATTCGGTTTCCCAAGCGAGTGCATTACCACTGGGCTACCACTTACTTAGAATTTGCCTTATGTCAATGTCACCATTTCTTATAGGTGAAGACGTTTGGCTCATGAATATTCAGCGAATAATAAATTTAGATTTTGGCCTAAAGCATTTCTAAAGATAGCTTCTATACTGTCGTTTAGGCCAAGGTTACCTTCAACTTTAGTCAAAGGCAACTATACCAAACGAAAAGCTGTTTAAACAGAATTTTGTGACTTCTGACCCGTGGTTAACTGCTTTGTTACACTGGCGTAACTACTGACCATATCTAGGAGCATATACACTGGCAAAATATTATATACACGTGAATTCACTTTTCGTAATTTATTTATATGATAGCTGCAAACGACTCATATCTTGTTTTCATTAAAAATATTCCGTATGAGAAAAATCTGAGTGAAATCCGTAAAATCACAATGAGAATGAGAATTTAACTATTGAATTTTGATCTTTATGCCGTTGAAATAAGGTGAGAAGGGCAATTTTAGAATAACATGGAAATTCTCTTTAGTTACACACAGTCGACTTCGTATAGGAAATGAGATGCTTAGTTTTGGTATGTCACGAATACAAATGTGTTTATATCGGTCCTTGAAGAAAACTTACTCTAACAATCAGTTATGTTTTTGCCATTTTCTTACAATTTTATAAAAAGACTAGCGACTCATCCTTGCTCCGCCCGGGTTCCTCCCTAGATACGTTGTACGATGTCTCAGAGATGAATTATTTTAAGAAGAAAAAAGTATTCTATATGCTGACCCGGATAACCAGCTCATACCAAATTTCATCAAAATCTGTCCAGTTCTCGTGATGCGTTCCCAGGCAGACAGTCAGACGAAAATTCTAAAATTTATAGATTCAGCCTCTGTATCGATAGTAATGACTATTTCAATAAGATTTTGCAAAAACTATTTAAAGTACAAATTCAACTCTATAAGAATTTTATTATATGTATAGATAATAAAACTGTTTGTTTGTATACAGGTAGAAGATACACCCCTTTAAAAGTAAAGCGGGTATGCATATACATAGGGGGGGGGGGGGGGGTGTATGGAAAATATTTTTTGATTATACTTTGTTTTATTTAATTTCATTTAGCTATTTAGAGTAAGATATTGTTAGCTTGTTGTAAGTGTAACTAATGGATTTTTTAAATTTGGTTTGAGTTAAATCTATGTATACTTCTATACTAATATTACATGGAAAAAAATAGTTTGTTTGTTTGTACCAAATATGCTCCGAAACTACTGTACCGATTTAGATAAAATTTGGTAAAAAGACAGTTTGAGAACCTGGTAAGGACATAGAATAGTTTTTATACTGGAGATCATTCCTTAAGGGGGTGAAAATGGGGACGAAAGTTTATATCGGGAATCAACTTCAATCAACAGTTTTAATTATATTTATGTTAATGCTATTTACGTCCAACTTAAAATTTAAAACCAAATAAAAAAAAATAGTATATTAAAACGTAGTATGTGAGCTTCGTTACTATAAACTATGCATTTCCTCCCTTTTAGGATCTCTTAAAATATATACATTTCTTAAAGTTATTTATGAATATGTATTTGTTTGTTGTTTTATTTAATTACGAATATAATAATAATCATGTGTTATATTTTTAGTATAAATTTACAAAAAAAAGTCATTTAATATTAATTTATTTATATAAATATGAAAATATTTTAACAAAATTATATTTAACAAAATTTAATAAATAATAAAACTGTAAAATAATTCTACGTATGTATTTTAGTATACTTTTGAACAAACAAATTTCCTAAAACGTACTCAAGATCAAAAAGACCGTAAGAAATATAATAAAAAGCGCCCTGCAATTTTTACGAGAGACAAAACAAGCCATTGGTATTCCAAAGAGAATCTCCAAATCTCTTTAAGAAGTTATAACGAATAATGCTAATGGTCTAAGAGCCGGATACACCACGATCTTCACCGATCTGTTTACCAGATGAAACATATTTTTTATAAAGTTTCAATAATAGATGAATACGCCTAAAATAGCTTACCTATCGAAATCCTGACCAGGCTATTTTTAAATTAATTAATTAAAATTTTATTTTATTTTTTTATTTTCACCGTTCTGTTATCAGCCGAATTTTGTTCTAACCGATAGTAAATAATATAAAAAAATATGGCTAGGTAGGTAAATTTTGATTAATTAATTTAAAAATAGCCTGGTCAAGATTTCATTCATTTATTTATATTGAAACTTTATAAAAAAATATGTTTTATCTGGTTAACAGATCGGTGAAGGTCGTGATGTATCTGGCTCCCCGACTATAAAGTTATATTGCGACTGTCAAAAATACATCTCAAATTGTAGTTTAAATACCATTTTGTTTTGAAAAATATCAAACATTTTGTTCTAAATGTGCCAAAAACAGAGATGTAATGATAAAGATAATACATATATTTATCTTTTATAACTTAAACATAAAAATGTATGGAGATGGATCTTGTATATTTTTAAAAAGATATTTTAAATTAAACTATTTGATGATTTGATTTAATGTCGTTTTAAATGAAACTATTTTCATTGTTTTATTTTGCTTATTGATCCCGAATGCTTTACAACCTAGACTTGACTAACAAAAGGACTCGATTCTCTACCGAGCCCGTGATTGTTCGAAACGACAGGATCCGAAAAGCCAAATAAAAACGCAAAAAATCTGAAAAATAGCAATCTAAAATATATTATTTTTATTTTAAATTTTTAATTTAATAATTTTATTTTATCGACCAATTCCTTGTGTTCATTCTAGGTGATATTATGTGAAATAATCTATGCTCAACTTACAGGACGCTTTGTAGTCACAAAGAACTTGAAATTTTTTACAATCATTTGTCCCGTCTTAGAATTTTTGTTTGTCTGCACATACAGATAACTCACCCCACGAAATATATAAAAATCTGTGCCAAAAATACCACTAAGCTATATTTTCTTTATTTATCTATACAGATAGTAAAATAGCAACTTAGGGAAATCTTCTGTACATGAAATATTTTTTTAAAAACTATTATTGTAATTTGTAACATATAAAGTACAAAATACAGACCTCAAAACAATAATTAATTAATTTTTTGTCTGTTTGCCTGTATGTCTATTTGTGTGTGCGCGTTTTTAACTAAAACCGACCGATTTTAACAAAATTTTATGTAATTCTAACTTAATACTCGAGTCAACATTTAGGATATACCTGTTATTACTTCCACGGGAAAATACAATAACTGTCGAGCCATCCTTAGAAATTTACATGGCTAACACTGGCTTAATATGTTAGGTTTAATAAGATTTAACTTAAAAAGGCCTACAGGTAAATCCGCAATATTAAGTATGAGTCAATCTCTTAAGGTGTACTCGCAATAACTATTTATATTTAAAACGCACCCGAGCGAAGCGATGGCAAGTAGCTAGTCATAACAATATGATATTAAATAAATAATAAATAAATACGTTGGGACATTAACACACAGCACCACCTAAGCCAGGTAGTTGATATTATAAACACCCATGACTGAAGTAGGTGCATATAAACATTCGAGCTCATCACGCAAATGAATGCCCACAGCGGGACTCGAACCCGCAACCGTTGGCACAGCAAGTAGGGTCACTACAAACTGAGCCAAACGTATTGTCAAATAAATAAACTTAACAAGTCAAATTTACTACATTCTTGCAACATTTCATTTTCAAAGTTATTACGAAGAGTAAAACTATGCTTAAATTTTTCAAGATGTTTCATTATTAAGAATTTTCTTCATTATTATCGTTATAGCTCTATAAAAACTTCTTTGCTTATAAATTAGTGATGAAAATGAAATTGGCTATATACCTACTTACACTTGTAGGTAAGTTGATATTACAGTTACTCGACTGCACCAGTAGGAAGGTAATGTTTTTCGAGTGTATGTATGTATGTTTCTTTGACACGCTCTGTAGCCTTAACAGCTTGATGGATTTTAGCTTGTGAGGTATCCTTAAATTCGTCTTAATTATGAGAGTGATATTGGGTATATCAAAATTATAAAAATTAAAATGACTGAATTTTGACGTCATGTTCAAAAAAAATGTTTTTCTTTAAACCTATCGAGTGAGGTATCAAAATAAAGGGTTTTATAAATGGCTTACAAAAATATATATACAATTTATATGTAAAAATGTCATTTGGAATTAGAAATTCTAAAAAAAAACAAAAAACCTGACTGCCTAAAAATCGAACTAAAAAGATGAAAATAAGTTGACAAAGTAACATAGTATTGCATAATACATAGACTGCGTATATAATAATTTATATATGCGTCGGGGACGCACGCAGCTATTATAAAACATAATACTATATTCTTTCGTCAACTTGTTTCCATCTGCATAGTTAGCTCTTCACGAAGTCAGGTGTTTTATTTTGGTAATAATATTTTTTTATTTTTATATTATTAACACATATTTATTTATTTTTTTTTATTTTAATTAGCTCATTAAAAATAAATACGTCAAAAGTTAAATGAATTATATTATGTAGAAAAATGTATAATTCTGAGTTGTATATAGCTTTCAGATAAATATCCTATGGGCTTATTATATACTTTATTGCACTTAATAATTAAATAGAAACTACATAGAAAATGACGTGGACAATGGTGGAGCTATCTCTTTATCAGATCTCTTCCAGTCAACCAATGTATTTGGGAATTACCGTTAAGTAGCGCGACAGAAAGCGAAAATACCTATATAAGAACACGTATAAATAAAACGAAATAATTACAATATATAAATATATATACACATTATAATTTCATATATAACAAGCACAAATACATAAATACTAACATGTATTATAAACACTACATAAACTTTTGAGAGAATAAATAAATACCAAAACTATATACATATATACATAAAAGTACTTATATTATTACAACACACAAATATATTTACAAGATATATTATTTACTAGTGACTCACCCTTGCTCCGCTCGGGTTCATCTCTATTTATGTTTTAACGTTTAGTATAGATTTCTCAAAGCTGAGATATTTTCCCGCAATAAAAAGTATCCTATATGTTGACCCGGATAATCAACTTCATCTAATCAAATTTCATCAAAATCACTCCTGTGGCTTTTCCGTGATGCGGTAACAGACAGACAGACAGATAAAAATTAAAAAATCTATAAATTCGTAAATATGTCTTTTCAATAAGATTTTCCAAAAAAAATTAAATGTACAGATTCGACTTAGTTACAATTTTATTATATGTATAGATTAAGATGTTCTATACTTAAAATGAAGGATAAGATGAAATTTTAGAGACAATGTTCTTGGGATGCACTATCTCCTCGTATTAATTAAAGTAGAATTAAAATATCGTTTGAACGATAACATTTAGGTTACATTTTTTACACGAGAAAGAACTGTATTTTTATTAAGAAAAATATCATACATATGATATGTTAATCCAGAACATGGCATACGTGTATCACGTTTCATTCAAATCTTTACACATGATCAAGTTACGTAATTGGAAACATCTTCATAAACTTACACATCAAACATTCTTCGTTCTAAAACTTTCTTATAGAAGGAAGAAGAACGTTTGTACATCAAGTTTTATGTACTGCGATACTTTCCTTTAAAACTATCTAAATCAAACAGCACTTGGTATGTTTAGTGCTAGCCGTAACTTAGATCATTAAGTTTCTCATTGCGCATTTCTTATTTTATACTAGCCTTTACACACGGTTGTTACATTTACGTTTATCTTTTATTCGCATGCTAACAATTTCCATACGATGAGTCACGGCCAATATGGCGCTTCATAGCACTCCAAAATAGAGCCTATCCGTTCTATTATGGAATCTGCGTCAAATCATTAAGTCCCCTATTATTATATTGACCAATTAGTGACTTAACCTGGCTGAAGTGGGTCCATTGATGCCTAACAATAACCTGTGCTGTAATACTAGGTCATAACCTATCTATGTTACACTAGATAATAAGTTAAACACCAAAAAAAACCCACTACAATCACCTCAACAAAAAAAAAAGAAACAAAACAAAATTATTAAAAAAAAAAATAATTGTCAATGTATAAAAAGGGCACGGGCAATTAAAGCCTGTGGATGTAATAAAACTATAAAAAAAAATGTTATATCATCTAAATCCATCCAGCTGTTTCAGCCGTAGAGTAACAAACACACACAAATGCACACATGCACACATGCACACACGCACGCACGCACGCATGCACGCACGCACACATACAACTTTTTGCATTTATACTCTTAGTAGTGGTAAATTTCAAATGCCTTAATAACTGTAAATAAATATCAATATATACATAATAATATGTATATGTATCAATCACTAAAAAGCTATGGCGAAGAAATCATTCATTGGAACTAACATTTTTCCACACGGGCATTTGCACGTGTTTTGTACACAAGAGACCTTTATAAATCGATATGTTCAAGTTCATATATATTTATAAAAGTGTGCCGAGAAATAAAGGAAAGTAAGATTTGCTATTGATTTAATTCGTTGAACTCATATGAAATTGTGGTATATTTTATGTCACTCAATCACAAAGGATTTCAATCTAAAATAGTATACAAGTAGCCATCATTTTTTAATCTTTCGCCTGTAATGAAACTAAGATAATTTTTCACGTTTAATACAGATATCGTAGAAATAAGATATTTTCCCGCAGTAAAAAGTTTTCTAAATGTTGATTCGGATAACCAGCTATTATTATACTAAATTTCATCAAACTTTGTCCAGTGGTGTGTGTGTGTGTGTGGTAATTCATCTCCCGCTATTGCCGAATCTTTACTTAAGAAACATGTTAAAGAATGTAATGTAGTATTTAAATTTAAACCTGTATACCCCAAAGATATCATTGCTGCCTTCAAAAGTTTGGATCTCAAGAAAACCGCTGACCTATGGGGTATATCTGTAAAAGTTATTAGCTCGGTAATCGATGTTGTTGCACCTCATTTAGCTACTGTATTTAATAGCAGTATAGAGCATGGTGCGTTTCCTGATCTAATGAAACACAGTAAAATTACTCCTATTTTTAAATCAGGTAGTACCTTAGACCCTAATAATTTTAGACCAATTTCGGTACTGCCAACGTTTAGTAAAATTTTTGAGAAAATCATACTCGCGCAAATGTTAACGCATTTCAATGCACACAATCTACTTCATAAGAAACAGTTTGGATTTACGAAAGGCCGCTCCACGGCAGATGCTAGTGTTGAGTTAGTAAGAAATATTTTTGAGGCTTGGGAAAGGTCACAAGATGCACTTGGGATATTCTGTGACTTATCCAAGGCCTTTGATTGTGTGCATCATGAGACGCTGATCAAGAAACTGCATCATTATGGTATTAGAAATAAGGCACTCGACCTTTTGAATTCGTATTTAAATAATAGAATACAGAGGGTTGATGTTAATGGTAAGAGATCTCCTGGAGCTCCGTTAGATATGGGGGTTCCGCAAGGGTCTATTCTCGGCCCCTTTCTTTTTCTAATTTATATTAATGATTTGCCATCTTTTGTACAGGACAAACATGAGATAGTATTGTTCGCTGATGACACTTCACTTATTTTTAAAGTGAAGCGAAATTTGCTTATGTACGACGATGTAAACGATGCTCTCTCAAAGGTTGTCTATTGGTTTGATTCTAATAATTTATTATTAAATAATAAAAAGACAAAATTAATAAAATTCACAACACCCAATGTTAAACTTGTTGATAATGGTGTAATATTAAATGGGGAAATGTTAAAACCGGTAGAGTCCACTAAATTCCTGGGTATTATCATAGATTCCAAATTGCAGTGGGGCCCCCATATTGAGGGACTAGCGAGTAGACTCAGCTCTGCAGCGTTCGCGGTAAAAAAAATTAGACTTCTTACTAATGTAGATACAGCTCGCATAGTATATTTTAGCTATTTTCATAGTATTATGTCGTATGGTATCTTACTCTGGGGAAATGCAGCAACTGTTAATACGATTTTTGTACTGCAGAAAAGAGCTATTCATGCAATTTATAGTTTAGGTCCTAGAGCGTCATTAAGAGATAAGTTTAAAGAAATAAAAATATTGACTGTTGCTTCTCAGTACGTGTACGAATGTGTTATGTATGTTCGTAAAAATATACACGAATTTCCCAAGAATTGTGACATGCATAACTTTAATACTAGGAGCAAACACAAACTTGTAATGCCTGTAACTCGTTTAAAGAGAGTCAGTAATTCTTTTTATGGACAATGTATACGCTTGTACAACAGGATCCCAGAAAATGTTCAAAAAGCTTCTATCATTAAATTCAAAAAAATTGTTAAAGAACGTTTGTGTGCTAAAGGCTATTATACAATAAATAATTTCATAGAAGATAGCACGCCTTGGGAATGAAGTGATCGCCTCCAGGCTACTTCAACTTTATAAAAATATTGTAAATTACAATTTATTAAAAAAAAATATTAGTCCCGCTGAGTTTCTTTCGCCAGTTCTTCTCAGGTCTGAGGTTTCATTTTTCCGAACTGGTAGTAGACTCATGACGTTCAGTAAAAAATTGTAATAATTTAATGCTGAATAAAATATTTTGAATTTGAATTTGAATTTGAGTGGTTTTCTCGTGATGCGTTTCCTGGCAGACAGACAGACAAAAATTCTAAAAACTATAAAAACAAAAATTTGTAATATACAAATTCGACTCAGTTAGAATTTTATTATATGTATAGACTATGTAAAAAATCTATTAAAGAAGAAACCAGCTGCTAAACCATAACAAACCAGAAATATGGTTACTATGTTTTTTACTTTAATAAACTTCTTACAATATAGTCTTCCAATTATGATCTAAGTTTCATTACTGTCGAAATAAAGTGAAAACTATGCCACCGATCCGTACAAAAAGTTGCATTATCCTTTAGGATTGTAAAAAAATCCTGAATGCAATTCAATCTTTCTTTTGGATATCGTCATAGGAGTGTTTTGATTTTCAATTTTGTTGGGCTTCTACAACACAACAACAGTAAATTTGAAAAAAATGTAGTTATTGAACATTTGATATAGAAACGATAAAAGCTGAAAGCTCTATACTTGTAATTTAGTATTCAGCCCTTTTTGACGTCCCACTGCTGGGCACAGGCCTCCCTTCAATACGAGGGGAATCAGGCCATAGTCCACCACGCTGGCCAATTGTGGGTTGGCGGACTGCACATGTCTTTTGAAAACTTGCTAAGTTTTCTGAGACATGCAGGTTTCCTCACGAAGTTCTCCTAATCATAATCATGTTCGAAATGATTCGCACATGAAATTATCAGATGTACGAGACTCTGGATTTGAACCCGCTTTACTCGGTTCCCCAAGCGAGCGCATTACCACTGGGCTACCACTTACTTGGAATTTGCCTTACGTCAATGTCACCATTTATAATAGGTGAAGACGTTTGGCTCATAAATATTCCGCGAATAATAAATTTAGATTTTTGCCTAAAGCATTTCTAAAGATAGCTTCTAATGTGTCGGTTAGGTCAAGGTTACCATATATATATTATAAGTATATTAAGCTGAAATTCTCATTTAATTCCCAAAAGCATTCGATATCTCAGAAGAAATCAACACACCTGAAATACATATATACCGTGGCGATAGACATAAAAAGTGGACTGAGTGTTTATTTGCCAACCATCAACTAAAAATGACAGAAAAGTGACAGAGACAAAACGAATGTGCGGCCTTCTGTATTATTTAAAATACGAATAATGAAGATAGATATTTATAAGCTTACAGTCCATTATCTATACATATAACAAAATTCTAACTGAGCCGAATCTGTACATTAAATATTTTTTGGAAAATCTTATTGAAATGGTCATTATTATCGATACAGAAGCCGAATCTATAGTTTTTAGATTTTTTGTCTGTCTGTCTGGGAACGCATCACGAGAAAACCACTGGACAGATTTTGATGAATTTAGGTATGATTATAGGTGTATATCAGGGTCAACATTTAGGATACTTTTTACTCCAAGAAAATATCTCATCTCTGAGAAATCTATACTACTGTTAAAACGTAGTACATCGCTAATAATATTATAATATCTTTCAATAATATTATAATCCATTTATAAATTTAAATTAAAATAAAAGACGGGTATTGGCCGCACGTTCGCTTTCACAGTGACTAAGTATATTGCTCAGTCCATTCTCTATGACTATGACCGTGACAAAGATATTGACATATTTGTCTGTCACACTCGAAAAAAATATACTTATTTAGAGTTAAATAAAAAGTACCATGGCATCTTTATTAGATCAATAGGATGTACTCTTAACATTACGTAAAAGTAACACTAAATAATGTTACAAGGGAACAGATGCTGATCTTTTACAATTATTGTGAGTACCATATGTACACTTAGATGAAATGAAGGCCAATGTTAAAAACAGAATTACTTACAAACAAAAATAACCGTTTAATATTATTGATGGACTAGCGACTTCTATCCCTAGGTGCTTAGTAATGATAATAATTAATCTATACAGATAAATAAAATTGAAGTATCTGTTTGTAATGTCAAAATAACAGCCTTTTACTAAATGCATATGGAACTATATACGGTATTTATAAGAATAACACAATTTTTAAAATGTTTGTTTGTCTGTCTGTCTGTTTGTTCCGGCTAATCTCCGAAACAGCTGCGCCGATTTTGATGGGGCTTTCACTGGCAGGTAGTCGATGTTATAAGGAGTAACTTGGGCTACTTTTATTTCAGTAAAAGAATTAGGGTTCCGCTCAAAAAAATTAAAATGTATCTAGGGATGAACCCGAGCGAAGGGAGGGTGAGCCACTAGTAATCCCTATAAGCTCCTCAATGATATGTCTGTGTACTGAATTTTATCTAAATAAATCCAGCTATTTCAGCGTGAAGGATTAACAAATATACAAACATACAAATTTTCGCTTTTATAATAGTAGTCCGATATTATTAACAACATTTTTTCTATGATAAAAATCTTAAATAAATATTTTTGAAAAGTGTATTTCTTTGACAACTCTAGAAACCTGAATGCTTCGTCCGATGGAGATAAATTTTGGTAAACTCAATTTCAACCTCAATAAAGACTTTTACAACAACTTTTACAAGAGTTAGCGTAGTCCCAACTACAATAACTTGAGGACGCTATCGGCTTTCAACGTGATTTCACTAAAAAGACTTTGCATGTAACTTAAAAATTGCTCTTTATAAATTTTGCTTACATTATTTATTTTTATATACAATGTGCAGTGTATCTTGTGAAAATTTAAAAAGTTTAAACCCACTTATGTACACTTTAAAATACTCTTATAATAATAAATGAATTTCTTGAAAATGATAAATAAAAAAAATAGATTCTGGTATTTTATGAACAAACACACCCATGACCTATGAAATATTTACTTTTTTCAAATAATAACTTGAAGTTATAAGTCAATAGTAAATAAGTCGCAAATATGACGTACTAGCGGTTCGCCTTTAGTAAAACAAAAACAAATCTATCCCACGAGAACCGTACATTTTTCCGGGATAAAAAAACTATAATATATCTCTGTATCAAATTTCGTCGAGATACGTTCATCCGTTCTAGCGTGAAAGAGTAACAAACATCCATACATCCAAACATCTAAACTTTCTCATTTATAATATTAGTAAGATTATGCATTTCAAGGGAAGTTTACTGATTCAGTTGAAAATATGAGTATCAAGCTCTTAGATCATAAGTGGCTCACACCACTCTTATTTAAATAACTAGCGACACATCTATCCACTGGGATTCATCCCTACTTACATATGTTTTAACGTTTAGTAGAGATTTTTCAGAGATGAGATATTTTTCTCCAGTAAAAAGTATCCTATATGTTGACCCGGATAACCAGCTATCATCATACCAAATTTCATCAAAATTCCTCCAGTGGTTTTTCTGTGATGCGGTAACAGACAGACAGACAAAAATTCTAAAAACTATAGATTCGGCTTCTGTATCGATAATAATATCTATTTTAATAAGATTTTCCAAAAAAATATTTAATATACAGATTCGGCTCAAAATTTTATTATATGTATAGATAAAATGTTATTGTTTTCCGCAGCGCTTCTTCACAGTAACATTCTGTAAGATGAAATGCTGATAAAATAAGTATAATATAAAAGTCAGGTAGTGTTTTTGTCAGTTCGATGACGAACTTTTCTAACGGCAAAAACAGTTAGGCTGAATATACCCACGAGATTTGAAACTCGAGAGTTTCATTGGAGTACAGGTCTAAGATATTTCTAATATAACCATCAAATTAGTAAAAAGTAAGGTTATTCATAAGCAACGAAAAACCAACATTTCGTTTTTTTTCATTTGATACTATCATTTCGATACATTTGTATATTATTTTAAAAATATTAGTACCAAGGGAGTGAAGGGTAGTCTACCCTTCCTTGCAATTTTGGTCTGATAGATAAGTATGATTATCGCGTTTTGTAAAATAATCATTGTAAAGTAAATATTGTGTTAAAAGTAAAAACTTTCAACTCAAGAAACCACAAGATATAAAATGCTTAGCACGGTAATCCAAATATACTCGTGATCCTCTCTCGCTTTGCTAAAGTTCTAAATAACATTATTTAATAAAAAAGATCCATGACAATTACCAAATAATAGCGAGATGAAATGTAGTACTTCGGCCCATAAAATACACTACATGAAAAAACCTACGTCGTTTTATTGTATTTCCTCGATCTTACGTTCAAAGATAATAAAATCAAATCAAATAAAAATATACATTATTCAAATAACAGTTTTACAAGCACTTTTGAATCGTCTCTTTCTATATTTTCAAAATTTAGATTAAATGTCAATATGTAAGTCCGTGAGGAATCTACCAGCTGGGAAGGCAATTCCGCTGAGAAGAGTCGGCGAGAAACTAAGCAATTGCACTTTTAAAAAAATATTTGTTTACAATATTGCAATACAATAATTAACAGGCAGTGGTAGCCCAGTGGTTAACGCGTTCGCTTGGGAAACCGAGTAAATCGGGTTCAAATCCCGGGTCACTGCTGAAATTTTGCATGTGCGAATCATTTCCAACATGATTACCGCTTGCCTTACGGTGAAGAAAAACATCGTAATAAAATCTGCATGTCTGAGAGAACCTAGCAAGCTTTCGAAAGAAATGTGAACCCATACTTGGCAAGCGTGGTGGACTATGGCCTGATCCCCCTCGTATTGCAGAGTGGCCCGTGCCCAGCAGTGGGACGTTAAAAAGAGTTAAATTAAAAATACAATACCTACTTATCCTACGTGAAACCCAACCAGACATTAGTCCCATACATCGTCGTCTACAAATTATTCCGCGATGGTGTAATAAGCTAACAAGCAAATCCACATAACACGCCTTCAGATTTATTTTTGTATCTAAAAATCGATCTAATTTATTTAGAATATTCAAGCATGTCAGAAAATACTTTAAAAATTGATGCCATGCGGAAGGTTGTCAATAAAACACAGATCACGTCGCTACCCAATTCCACTTTTAATCTCATACGTGATGTAATAATTTGAATTTACAGAAATGGCTTCGGTTTGTTGAAAACCTAAATAGTTTAAGAAAGGCAAGAATGTTTTTAAATAAAAAAAATCAACTATAAACCTCTTTTTTCTTTTCTTACAAACAGCACAAGAAGTTTTACTCTCCATGAAGTTTTAAAAAATGGCAAATCCCACAGTTTTGCCATCTTTTACTTTCGCAATAAAACGTACTATCTGGACATCGCAAACTCGTTACTTTTAAAAGATCCAAGTTTGGAGTTTGGCACACTATCGTTCATCTATTGAACGATTACGGTGTGTAAAAAATAATATATAATGGGATTATTGTTATATATGCGAGAATTTGTATCACTTTGAAGTGGGATAAGAAATGACGGATGTTTGAGTTCGCACTGACACAGCAGTCTAGCGACAACGATTTCTTTTCATTAAATCGTTAAAATCATTTCGTTAATAATAATTATAAATATAAATAAGCTAACTTAATTTTTGATATTGTTTGAGATCATTTTGAGATCTGAAATTACATGATTTTTAAAGAAAATGCTAATTTAAATAATTAATACCATTATTTTTGAAAGAGCTATTTCTCAAAATCCACAAAATGGTTAAACCTTCGTCAATCCGCTAATAATCGCTAATCTTGTCAACGATTAAGTCGTCTTTCAGAATTTGATGACTTCTCATAGATAATCAGGTTTCCTCACTATATTTTCTTTCATCATATTTATCAGTGGTAACAATAATGAATAACAATGATGAAAAAGATTACCCGTGAAAATCTCAAAGATGCAAGTCTGGATTTTAACCCACTTCACTTAACTTTTCAAGCGAATACTTTGCTATAACGTATTAAATTTCTCTAATAATAAACTCAACATCTATCTAAACTGATATAATAAAGAGGCAGAGTTTGTTTAAACTCGCTAATCTCAGGAACTACTAATCCGATTTGAAAAAATATTTTTGCATTAAATGGCCCGTTTTACTTTTTTAGATTTACGCGAATATTTGACATTTAAATAAAACTATATTTTCGGATTTATTTTGATTTTTGGTTCCCGACGTTTCGATTGCTTTACAGCAATCATGGTCACGGGAGAGACTAAGGTGTTAGATGTCTCAAAGGCTTTATATAGTTGTTACAGACAGCCTACCCACATTTAATTTTTAGCTGTTTTATTTAAATGGTCCGTTTATTGAGGAAAGCTATAAGCTACGAGTATATATCATTATGCATAATATATAGTCTATCTATTTTATACTAACCGTTAAAACGTACCTAGTGATGAACCCGAGCGAAGCCAGGGTGAGTCGCTAGTAATATATAATTTATGACCTAAAAGCGTACTCTTATTCTAAGTAGGAAACTTCATTTGTATTCAGAACAAACGCTTCACAGCTGTAGTCAGTAAACAGCTTGGCAAAGTGAACACTTACCAGCTCGATAACTTATTTATCTTGGGAATAAATCAGTGTCTGTTATAATTTACTAGCATATTACTTATAATAAAATTATTATAAGTACACGTAGACGCCATTTGGCAAATTTTATTATTAACAGTAACTTTTAACCCCTCGAGGACCGCATACACGCCGGCGTGTACGATAACAATTGAATTCTCGGAAATTCGCACGGATTTCTTAGAATTTGTCCGGGAGGGGTTAAAAAAAATTCACATTCAGCAATTGATTTTTTTATTGGTATTTGTATAATTAGAAATATTAAGATGGTTTCATCCTCAAGATCAACTTATTTAATGAATGGTGAAACTATCGCGTGCATGTACATTGTACATAGGTACATATATATAAACAAAACACACCCGAAATACCTCTTTATTTAATTTAGTGAATTTCAATAAACAAATAGGAAAGAAGTAAATAAGAAATACATATCCATATCCATACTTCCAGACTAATATTATAAATGTGAAAGTGTGTTTGTTTATATGTTTGTCCTTTTTTCACGTCGAAATGGAGTGACGGATTGGCGCGTTTTTTGTGAGGATATAATTGGAGGGCTGGAGAGTGACATCGGTTACTTTATACCGCGGGAGATTATCTCATTCCTTCGGGAAAACATGTTATAATATAACTTAAAATATATTTATGATCAGAATTATTTAAAACTTAGTGTTAATGCTCTTCAATACAATTAAATAAATACGTGTCTTGACATTTTTCGAGATTCATCTAATAAGGGGGTAAAATAGGGCATGAAAGTTTGTATAAAAACTACCTTTTTGGAGTTTTTTAAATAAAGTTTTAGCGCGAGCGAACCCTTTCTTAATTTTATATATTTTCTAGACACTCTAAAGCATATAAGTTTAAGACATGGGGTAGTAAAACATAGTTTGTTATAACGCCTTCGTTACCGCAACAACCAATCTCATCGCCTTGAGCCATACTTGATTCAATTTGACCCATCTTTGATACCTGATCGTAATACCTCTGTCCCTTACCTACTAAATTTCCATACGATCCACGTCATACGTTTTAAAAAGATGTGACACGTGTTTAATTTAAAGATGGTCTTTTTTAACTTCACTGAATCATCATTTCAAATGCAGCTGGTAAATTGAAAATTTGTGTTTTTATTACTTTTTCACTTTGTAGTCACGGACATTGGTGAAACTTTCAATGGAGATAGATTACATCTATACAGATAAATAAAATTGTATGTCAAAATAACAGCTTTATACTAAATGCATGTGGAATAATATACGGTACTTATAAGAAAAACTATATTTTTAAAATTATTGTCTGTCTGTCTGTCTCTGTCTGTTTGTTCCGGCTAATCTCCGAAACGGCTGAACCAATTTTAACGGGACTTTCACTCGCAGATAGCTAATATTATAAGGAGTAACTTAGGCTACTTTTATTTTAGAAAAGAATTAGGGTTTCGCTCAAAAAAATTAAAACGTATCTTGGGACGCGAGCGAAGCGAGGGTAAGTCTAGTACATACATATATCTTAATTAGATTAACATATTGTCTACTTTTAAACGATATATTTACCAGCGGAGTAGCGAGCAAAATCTAATAGGCTATTTACCTAATTGCCACGAGTTTTTGAGTTTGTAATTATATAATAAAATCGGTCAAGTGCGAATTGAATTCGCACACGAAGAGTTCCGTATAATCGTACATGTACATTTTATTAATATAAATTTTACTCTATGTATGTAGTATATTAACTTCGATGATCCTTTACGAACGTTAAAAAAATGTTTCTTGTATTTTTATCTTACGGTTCCTCTCACAGACGGACGGACAGCGCAGCCTTAGTAATAGGGTTCCGTTACACCCTACGGGTACGGAACCCTAAAAAAGCATCTCATTTAAATTCATAGAACTATTTCTTTCTAAAGAAAGAATCACTTTCCCTAACTGAGGTAGGTAGTTAATTCACTAACTTTTAACTTAATTTAGATATCTAAATTTTCCTCACGATTTTATTAAGAATACAATTGTTAAAAGTATCCTTTCTTAAGAAAATCTATTTACTCAAACGTTGATCTTATCTTTAAAAGCCTGTTAGAAAAGAAATAGAATATTTTAATCATAGCAATATAGCATTTTCTTTCAAAAAAAGACAATCAGCCAAACTTAATCGAATTTTCCATCACAAGTAATAACGCAATATGACTAAAGTAATAAATTCTTAAGCCAATCCTACTTGTATTTATTCCAAATTTTGATATAGTTCACCTATTTATATAAACGTCTTAAATCATTAAAAATATCTAAGAAATCTGTTAAAAATAATTTTTTAGATCATTCACATATGTAAATGAGAAGACCATATTGTGAAACATTTTCTCGTATATTGACAGTTTAAATGTATATTAGTATATTTTTAAATTAGATATTACATGTGTTAGGAAGACACGTTTGACTCAGTTTATAGTGACCCTACTTGTTGTGAGAGCGATAGCGGGTTCAAGTCCCTATGGGGGCATTCATTTGTGTGATGAGTACAAATGTTTGTACTCCAGTCATAGGTGTTTATTCATTTTTAAATCTCATGATATGAAAAGTAAGTGAGTAAAATAGTTTTTATCCCGGAAATCATCCCTTAAGGGGGTGAGAATGGGGATGAAAGTTTATATGGGGAAGCAACCTAGGGATGAACCCGAGCGGGGCGAGGGTGAGTCGCTAGTAAATAAATAAATTAAAAATTTATTTATATTCTATATTTAGAATATATCTTCTTTAAATATAAGCGAAAATTTGATATGATAAGTATATTTAATATACATAAAACTAGTATGAGATTTCTTCATCTATATAGAGATGGCCAAGGTTTATAAACGAATACCAACTATTTATTACACAGATAAACATCACTTGAAGCAGTAAATGAGCCGTCTACCCTCATCCAACGCCCATAACACCACGTTTGACTGAAGAAAACCTACAGAAAATAAAAAAATCGCCTTTTATTTTCGATCCTTTTACAAGATAGTATGTGCGAGATATATTTAACACACTTCATTTTAAAAGTATATTGTAGGAACAATATATATATGTATATATAAATATTTTTTACTTGTATTTGTATACCTTTGAGTAATACTATCCATTTCCTCCCTCTCCGACCATGTTTGTATTTCTATTTGCAATCACTTACCGTGACCCTTATATTGAGTGAGTACACAGAGCGCAAAGAGTTCATAGTTTGCAAACAGACGCCGCCGTTTGTAAATTGATGAATTACACAATATACCTGCAACATAATATTATATATTATTTATACAATACGTAACTTTTGGCTTAAAATACACCGCCCAATCTCGTTCAACTAGATCACTTTAAGCGATGCACGATCTAACAGACATACCTACATAATATAATCATTAGAAAATCAGAATTAAACAGTGCGTTTTTGAATGTGTCCACGCGCAAGAGGTAAAACTTCTGTAGGTTATCGGTACTCTTTATGAAATTCAATTTATGTTTTAAATAATTAGGATAGGTGAGATACTAAAAATAACGCATATTAGGCATATTACAATCGTATATTTATAGAATATCATTTAAGCAAAGAATATATTTATTATATATCATTTGTCAGACAATAACAACGGTTACCATGGCAACAAACGTACGAACATTTTTTTGTAACGCATTCACCAGCTTACCCCCCAAGTAAAGCGTACGTAAAGAAGCTTTACTTCAAAAAAAAATATTAGGACTATGGCTTGATCCCCTTTGTATCAAAAGTCCGTGCCCAGCAGTGAGACGTCACAAAGGATTGAATTCAATACAAATATATTTTTCAAGTCGTCAACGTCAACGTTCTCCTTAAGTCCTACACATGTAACCCACTAGAGTGAAATGTGACGGAAAAGATTTGTAAGTAAAAAATAGTACTATTTACTTAAAATTATTTACCTTTTCTATCTAAAATTTTGTTTGATAATTTACAACATAATTTATAATAATTTTACCTCCCTCAAGTACTAAACCTGTAATCACAACAACTATAATGCCACCTACACACAGCTATCCTGGGTCACAATAGCCTACACAAAATCCTAACACAACACAATACTTTACTTTAGCGAAGGTATTCTTGGCATACAAAAAAGAAAACGATTTCATATAGTTTTTCTCTTAAGAAAAACAGCGTATGCTTTCAGCTTGGGGAAAGCAATTAACAAAAGCTGGCTTCGTATTTATCTTACGTTCCCTTTTGATCGCGTCAAGAGTGATTTAGAACACTTGGGAGAGCAAATGTTTTGAAAGCCTAGGCGCGTTGAGTAACAGACATTGAATACTATCTGTATACTTAGGTTTTTTGGAGAAAAAAAGGTATACTAATTCTGTCGTCTGTCTTTACAGACTTTTTTTTATTAGGTTAGGACAAATTAACGTAGGTTTTATAGAATTTTAACTAGATTACTATATTTTATGAAAGGTCTATGCGGGTTGCTCCTGGTATTCTTTGATAGCAGAGTGGACCGTCTATTAACCCCATGGTTGTTGTGGTCTGCTTCGGCAGACCTGCCATCAAGGCGTCGTAGTTGCGTAAGTAAGCGATCCATTAAGTCGGAGGAGGTTACGTTGGGTTTTAGTGGGTAGTACTGGCTGGTGAGTCCCAAACCTCGTGCCTAAATGCATTTGCCAACGTTAAAAAAAGGTTTTAAAGAATTTTAACTAGATTACTATAGAAAGGTTTAGATTAGAAACTATCGCGATAAAAACGAATTATCGACCGTCACTTTGCCCTTATTTCTAAGTAACTTTTTATAACTGTCTCATAGGTAACTCTTGAAAACTACTTGACAATATTCAAAACAAGAAATCGTACAAGTGGAAATCAGAATTGCGAGCCGAAAGTTCACTAGGATCGAGGGGGCATGATGAAATCAGGATTCCGTTTTTACCTGTTGGAACCCTAAAAATGTTTACATACATATATTATACGTAGAACTTTTTTTAATTTTTTCGTAACAGCTTATACAAACGAAATATGATACTACTTTTACGTACAATTGTCAATTATAGTAATTGATATACATGTATTACAATGTCTTGAAATTTATTTACTTAAAACATACAGACACTATATTATTTAAATATACATAGATTTAATTACTCTAAGTGCGTACAAACATTTCGTTGATGCACATGTGATTAGAGAACTAGACTCAGACCACCCTTAATTAACATATGCAGACCAAATGAATCAAAGATAGTGAGAAAGGTCGGGGTCACCCTGAATGACTTTAATATAATTTAATGGAAACTTCTAACTAATTAACGACGTATTTCTTGTCTAGTTAATGAATTCGTTGGCCAGACGAGTTAATTAATTATTAGCATCCAGTCTGTGGCTTTACATACTCTATTGAGTTGAAACCAATGAATTATCTAAAATGAGCTTCATTTCATACTACCCCCGCCCTGCCTACGTTACGATTAAGTACCTATGTATGTACATGCAAATATCTAATTTTATTAATGGCTAGAGCCGTTATATTTAATCTCCCTTCTCTCCCTCGGGAAGTCTCTCCCGTGACCATGGTTGTTGTAAAGCATTCGAAACGTCGAGAACCAAAAATCAAAATAAATCCGTGAAAAAATCGAATAGATAGTGTTATTTGGTACTAGTGACTTACTCTTGCTTCGCTCGGGTGAGTCCCTAAGTATGTATGTACACATAGCGTTACTAGAGTTTAATAGATCTGTTTAAGAGGAATAATTCCGTGATACATTATTTTTATTTGGTTTGTCTTTATTGGTTTAATAAAGTTCCCAATAACATTATTTTTATTTGGTTATTCTTTATTGGTTTAATAAAGTTCCCAATCAGCATGATTTATTCCAACATCTTCAACAACCATCGTCATATTTCAGCCAATTTACAAAAACCATTTATGAATTTATACACCTAAATTTTCCTCTTAAATCATTCCGTCTATTGCAGAAAACCGTATGTAAATCCGTTCGGTAGTTTTTGTTTTTATTGCGTTCGGACAAACAGACAGACAGACGCGGCGGAGGGACTTTGTTTTATGATAAGTAGTGATATCTCAGGAACCACCTATACTGAGTTATTTTAATTTATGAAAGAGTGCTAGTTAGAAACTATTTGTATAATGAAAAAATAAAATAAATAATGTTTATACAGGTTTAAACAGCTCATAAAATGCAAACAGTGCCATCTGTGACTACGCAAATCAAACTTATTTACATTATTTCATATTTCTTTAATTAAGGGAGATTTTTTTTAATTTTATCTATTTATTTCTTTCAATAATATTACTTCAACATCTAAAACAAAACATTCATAACGCTATTTTTTGGTATATATTAGAACTTTCTGAAGAGTAAAATAAGACTGTCGTTACCTGTATCGCTACAGGAATGCAGAGAATAAATGATTATTTTATTGCATCGGATACAAAATGCTAACAAAAGGTTGTTAAATTGATCTAACGACGAAACTTGAGCTTAAAGCTGTGTCATCAATCACTATCTAGATCCCTAAAGTTGCCCCATTGTGGCTGAGACGAGGATACACCCGGTTTTATTACTATCAGTCTTTTGTCCTGAGCATTCGATCGAGACAAGATGGTATAGAAGTTTCTGGAAGCTCTTGTACTGGTACTATGTTGTTAGAATATGCACTTTTTTGTTATATCATAGAGAGGTCTTCGTAATACCAACTTATTACACTACTCTGTCTTTATCTTACACATATATTGTAAGATTTTATCTGGGTATTTTGATCGTCCTTAAAAAGTATTTTTTGAAGTTATACTTCTATTGGCACGTTTGAAAAAAATAATAAGAGTAAAATATTTACGATGCGCGCACACACCGACAGCCAAAAAGCGACATGATGAAGTTAGCCGAAAGTGACATAAAAAAGTTTGCTGCATTCCTTTTAAAAACAGAGAGTTGTGACATACGGGATGAAATCTTTAGCTATTTTTGTTCTGTTACGCCAAAGAAGTATAACTTCTTACGTGCGTAAGAACATATACATGTTTTTTTTTGTGAATACATAATACTCAAATATATCGCATATTTGCGTCAAATGTGAATCGGTTTTCATCATTTCTTTATTTTTATTTCAATAACTTATAAGTCTAGGTCATAGCTAAAGGTTGGCACTCTATAAATTTCAAGAAAAATTTCCAGCCTTAGATATCGAATAATTAATTTTAAGTGCTTTGTAATGATTTTGTAAAATTATCCTTCATATAGGCAAACTGACTAGTAAAAACGATAATTCGATTGATTGTGATTAAATCAAAGTGTATTTAATATCGATATATACAGTAACTTAGCTTTGTTGCATGCTACGTTTATTTAAATAAAGTACCTATATTTTGACTCTTTAATCCTACGATGAAAATAGCTTAATAAGAGTTTTCTATTGGCGTAAGCGATTGCAGAATATCATAGCGTCTAATATATCTATTTATAGATAAAAAGTAGAAACAAAGTCAAATTTCAATAGAGGAAATATAAAATTTGAATATATAAATGATGATCTATTTCAATAACTTTCTTGGACAGACGCCAGGATGGAAACAAATTATATGCAGCAGCGGCTCTGAAAGTCTTCTTGACGATAAAATATTCTAAATAAATTGCGCGACGATTTTTTTTTAAGTTTTCATAAAGAATGCTTCAAAAACTAACAGATGTGTTTTAATTAAAAATATGAATAAATAGTTTTATTTTTCATTCCTTATAAATTTTCAATAGTTTTATTGTAACAATTTTGAATAACATCTATACTAATATTATAAAAAGGAAAGATTTTTTTTTGTTTGTTTGTACCGAATAAACTCCGAAACTACTGAACCGATTAAGATGAAATTTGTCCCATAAGTGGATGAAAACAGGGATTAAAGTTTGTATGGGGAAGCATCCTAGGGACGCACCCAAGGGAAGCAAGGGTTACTAGTGTGTTGTTACTAGTGGTTTATAAATCTAGTCGATATAAAAAAATTGATCTTCTAATTGCAATCGCAATATCTACTATAATACAAACAACTATATTACAAACAACTACTATAATACAAACAAATATATTTCGCTCTTAAACATTTCACCTGTTAGTAAATTTCATAAATATATAAACAATAGGAATCTCGGCCTAACTGCCTGCCTCGGCATCGGCCTGGAGCTATTAAGAACGTACAGATATCCCATGGACGTAACTTACTTACTAAGCGAGGTGTACGACGGCATCTACACAACCAGGCCACCAGTTCGCTCCTTGAGGAAAACGAGATTTACGGGCACTCAAATCGCAGCGGACTCCCCGAACTCCATGTATATAACACACACGCAAGACGAAAAACAACACTAAGTCAGCGAAGGGTACGGAAGGGGAGAAAACTCGAGCACCCGCATGATCGACGAGGCTCAGGGATTAACATATGAGTCAGTAGTGATCATCCAGACGAAAGATCAAAAATCCAAAATCCATAACAGTGTCCCACATGCCATAGTCGCCTTTCTAGACTCACGGTCGAATGTATCTACTACTCTGATGCCGAGGAAGATTTATCCGGCGGACGAACGAAGCAACACCCAGGGCTATCATAAACTACAATCTAAAAATGGAAATCTCTCATAGAGACAACGAGGCGATAAAGTTCCTCGCAAACTTCACCTACCAGGCAAGCACCACACCACAAGCAGAAACAACACCATCAAGCTCAACCGATGACTCTTAAAATCCTCTCTTCTCTTATTCAATAACCCCGCATATAACACACTAACCTCATTTGGATGGACTCCTAAAGTCCACCCGATCCTGTAGTTTTGTTCAACTTTCCTTTTTATTCGCAACATTTTTTGATGCTGAAATTGTACACGCACGAATCCATCCAAATAAAATAAAAATAACAACAAAACATAGAAATAGCTCAAAAAAGGGCACGGACGTATGTCTATGGGTATTAGACTTACCCAAATAAAAAACAAAACAATACGAATCTATCATAAGAAATAAGACGACGATTAATTATTTTTATCCAATCCATCGTTCACTTAGGTCTAAACCTGTCAAGTAAATAATATAGAGCTCAAGAGATAAAGCTATTGATTTCCAAACGTCTATCCATCACGTTCGACCCCAGTCTCTTTATTGTATCTTTCTAATAGAAAAATAAAGAAATATTTTAAGCAAACAAATATTAAACATGAACAAGACAAAAATCGATTAAATCAAACAAAATTTAAAAGTCAATATACTTACATCGATTAAATATCGATATCTAGCAAACTCCGACAGCCTCATCTCGCTAAAGCTAATCGTTAAAGAAGAATCTTATCAGGCACCTAGGCATTTTTGACACTCAAGAATCAAAACCTATAGGGCCTAATACTTCCCGTTGACCTAGAATCATAAAATTTTGCAAGAACGAATGTCTTATAGCAGAATTAAAGGGAAAAATTCGAAAACCGTAAATTTATTACATTGTAATTTTTTTTTGCGATTATAAACTTGCTACGGAACCCTCGGTATACAAGTCAAACTCCCACTTGTCCGACTAAACTAAGTATCCCAAGAAAACATATAATAAATAAAACAACATATTCTACGGCTTCCACTAGATTGAATGTCAGTGATCCGTTAAAAACGTCTATAGATCCAGAATGCTACAAATACGGTCAAAGACAGATGTTTAAAGGATACGTATTTCAACTACACTTACTTAAATTAATCTCATTCATCTATACATATAATAAAATTGTATCTGATCGATGTGCATGGAAGATATTTGAGAAAAAAATCTTTAGGGGGTTTCTATTAACGCAATAGAACCCAAAACAATGATTTTTTGAATTTGTCGGTTTGTCGGTTTATCTGTGCGTTTGTGCGCGCTAACCTCAGAAACAGCGTAACCGATTTGATTGCTATTTTCACTAATGTATTGTGATAAGTTTCACTTAACAGTTAATATGTTTTATTTCAATCGGTTTAAAAATAAAAGAGTTATGTCAATTTAACGAATCACCTAGGGACGAACCCGAACCAAGTAAGGGTGAGCTGCTAGTATATTTAATATAATAAATGGACTCTCTAATTTTGATATAAATAAATATAAAGGGGCATTGTGTTAATGTTCCATGACCTAACCATCTAGTTCCATAGTAAGCTACGAGGCCTGTGTTATGGATACCAGACAGTTGATACATAACACTAATATAAAATATTCTATAATTCTGGATATGGATGTTTTTAATTTAATAAACAGCGTGGAGTTGGGTTGTAAAGTAAAGGATAGTTATTAAGTGAGCTTAAACGAGTTATTTTCGAGGAGTTGATAAGCTGGCGAAAAATACTCAACAGTTTATTTTCTATTTAGCTTCATAGTCCTTTATAAGTGTAGAAAAGTAAAATTGATACATTTCTATATTTTTGAGACAATATGTGGCATAATATTTAGTATTCAGCCCTTTTCAACGTCCCACTGCTCAGTAAGGGCCTCCTTTTAATACAAGGGGGATCAGGCCTGAGTCCATCACGCTGGCCAAATGCGGGTAGGCAGACTTCACATGTCTTTCGAAAACTTGGTAGGTTTTCTCAGACATGCAGTTGGCTAGTCTCAATGAGATTGGCCGCCGTGGCCGAAATCGGCCAGGAGGACTTATATTTTATTGCCATAATTTGACAGCTAATATTCCTTAAATCCTAATGTTTCCAAGGAAAATTATTATAATCCGGCTCGAAGGACCATGTGGACGCATAGGCGAGTTTTACTAAGATTATTAAATGAAAAATTAAAATTTTAATGACCGAACAGCACGCAGTCTTACGATTTATTATCAAATTGTAAAATTAAGTCCGTTCTTACACATGACAGCATATGACCGAAAGCCTGACAGAAAATGAGGGCAATACGTTGATCTATGCTTCGTTGTGGAAAAATAACTTAAAAATAGCTTAATTAAATGGTACTTCTAGACATCACTTGTACAATAATTACGAAGTTTACATTTGTACTTTTTTCATATTTGAATCGACAATTCATTCACCTCGTATAGATTAGTAATAAACTTAGTCTATATACTAACATTTACAATACCAAAAATAAATCTATGAAATAATTAAAGGAAAAGATGGAATCAATGGAGAGTCATTCTAACAGTTTTTTTTTTTTTATGAGATTCTGTGACAAACGAGCAGACAGACCACCTGATGGAAAGCAGTACCTGTCGCCCATAACACCTACAGTTCATGCACTTAGGTTTTAGGTAACAAAAATACAGAACCGCCGGTGCGTTGTCACTGTGAGGACTAAGATGATATGCCTCTTGCCTGTAATTACGCTGGCTGCCTTATCCTTCAAACCGGAACACAACAATGCAATCATTGTTGCTTGGCGGCAGAAATAGATAAGGAGGTGGTACCCATCCAGTCGGACTCCTCAGGCTTGACAGAGTCCTACCACCGGTAAATACCATACCATAAAATTGAAGAATAATTAATAACTAATAATAATATATAGGTACGACGTACGTCGACTTATACTACTGTGTGTTAAAAGGATAAGTCAAAAAACACACATTCTGACAATAATATTATTTTATAATAAAAAAAATAATATCGAATGATCATATTTTAAAAACCTAATCGAATAGAAATGTGTATAAAAATATAAAATTAGTGTAAAGTTTTGCAAAAAGCTACGTACTTCCGTATTGTAAACTTACGCTAACTAGACAGAATATTCAAGCTCTACTGGTTATAAGTGTTTTAGTATAACTTATTTTATTAACAATTTGTAACATTAAAACGTTTTACTACGTACAAAATTTCATGTTCCTATGTCTAAGTCTTCCATAATGGGAAGAGAATATAATTAACTAGTCAAACTAATAGAAAACAAAATAATTTAGATTTCTCAATAAATTAAAATATATTGTATATCGTGGTATCCATATGCTATGGACATCATCTTTAGTGGTTGTAAATCTTGTGGGCGTTTTCAAGGCTCAATGCGGGAACAAAATAGCATAGCAATGATGCTTAATCTATCTATAGATTAGACATTTAAACGAGCAATTCTTGTATATTTATATCTTTATTTATTTATTTATTTATTTATACCGGCGATCTCGGAAACGGCTCTAACGATTTCGCTGAAATTTGATATGTGGGAGCTCTCGGGGGCGAAAAATCGATCTACATTAGTTTTATGTCTGGGAAACGCGTATTTTTGAGTTTTCATGCGATTTTCTGTAGCATTATTTTACGCAAAATATGTTAATAATTTCGCACAGTTGAGTTTAAGCATTGTGGTCAAGCGGCCAAGGCGCGAGATCGACTTTTACAGGTGTGTTCGTATCCCGGTCGGATACAAAGATTTTACTTTTGTTTATTTTTTTGTATTTATTCAAGTTATTAGTTTTTTTTTA
Source organism: Argynnis bischoffii washingtonia (assembly GCA_033884665.1). Lineage (NCBI taxonomy): Eukaryota > Metazoa > Arthropoda > Insecta > Lepidoptera > Nymphalidae > Argynnis > Argynnis bischoffii. Next base: position 3,409,814 of record CM066616.1, on the reverse strand, counting down.
CTTTTTACCAAAAACTCCGAGCGAAGCTCGGTCGCCCGGTACTATAATTTAATAAGGGAAATTACAATGTTATAAACTTGAAAACAATAATTCTAATAGTTTAATTGAGCAGTGGGTTCACAACACCGATCTTACTTCAACGCACAACACTCCAATGATCTACGATCAACCAACATTACCAAGTCACATATCTCCAACGAATGTCATGATGGCTCCTCGACGACTCGAGACGTAGCCTGGACTCTTAATTTGAATTTTATTTGACGAAACATAACATAGTGACTTTGAACACTAATAATAATGTTTTACATTCTAGCAGAAAAAAGTATCAAATTAGTAAATTATAATTCCGACTTATATATAAACTAGCAAAACCCGCGGCTTCGCTCTCGCTAAAACTACAACAAAAAAACTTTAAAAAGGTAGGTTTCATACAAATTTTCATCCCTTATTTTATCTCCTTATGGGATGAATTCCAGAAAACGCTAAAACACGTATTTATTTAACTGTATTGAAGAGCATTAATACCAAGTTTCAAGAAATTCTGATCATATATATTTTTTGGGTTGTGTTATAACGTGTATTCCCGTGGGTATGAGATAATCTCTCGGTAAAAAGTATCCTATATATTGACCCAGATATCCAGCTATCATCATAGCAAATTTCATCAAAATCCCTCCAGTGGTTTTTCTATGATGCGGTAACAGACAGACAGACAAACAGACAGACAGACAAAAATTCTAAAAACTATAGATTCGGTCTCTGTATCGATAATAATGTCTATTTCAATAAGATTGTCAAAATAATATGTATATATACAGATTCGGCTTAGTTAGAATTTTATCATATGTATAAACAATAAAAGAAACATAAATCTATACGTATAATAAAACTGTAGAGGTCGAATGTCTGTACACAGAAAAAAATGCTAAAAACCGAGTCATGTGGATGTAAGAATAGAAATAGAACAAATCCAGATATTTTTTTTTTGTTTCTCTGTCTGTTTGTCTGTTTGTATGGGCTTATCTCCAAAACTGTTTGGACCGATTTAAATGAAATTTTACAATTTTGCACCTTATATCCCCGGTCAACATTTTAGATAGTTTTCATCCCAGAAAATTAAAGAGTTCTTGTAGGATAGTTAAAAAACTATAGTAATTTATACAGCTTAGTACACAAAAACTAGTGATAGGATTTTAATGAAACTTTACAATAATATAGTTCATTAATCAGAATAATAAATAGGCTACTTTTTATCCGAAAAAAATGTTCCGTTTCCGTGGGATTGATTTGTTTTTGTTTGTTTAAAAGCGAACCCGAGCGAATATAAATAATTTAATTAGATTATTATAATGTCATATTTAATATTTTCATGTCAAGACATGACTAAATTCTTGAGAATGAGTAATAACAGTGCAAATTTTAAACCTTTTAAAGTTATTGATGGAACCCCATTAACAAGTATAAGTTATGTACTAGTGAGGCTAACACTCCGCAAACAGCGATCTGTCTTGCTTCAGAATCATTTGGAACTTATTAAGCCTATTATTATCTAAACTAAACAGAATGTATTAGATATCGTGACTATTATCTATACATGTAATAAAATTCTAGTTAAGTCGTATCTGTACATTAAATATTTTTTGGAAAATCTTATTGAAATAGTCATTATTATCGATACAGAGGCCGAATCTATAGTTTTTTTTTAAATTTTCGTCTGTCTGTCTGGAAATGCATCACGAGAAAACCACTGAGCAAATTTTGATGAAATTTGGTATGATGATAGCCGGTTATCTGGGTCAACATATAGGATACTTTAGACTACTATATCTCATCTCTGAGAAATCTGTACTAAACGTTAAAACGTAACTAGAGAGGAACCCGAACGGAGCGAGGGTGAGTCGCTAGTCTCTTCATATAAATAGGTAAAGACAACACAGATCAGCCACTTTTCTTCTCTGTTTGTCAAGTGATTTTTTTTTTTTTTGTTTAGTAGCTATTGACGAGCTATTTTCGAGAGAGAGAGTTTTATTAATAAAAGAATTTGATAAAAAAAATATGTGGTTTTTCATGCCGGTGTCTCAAAGAGCACGTAAAGCCATTGGTTCTACGCATTAAATTTCATCAACCATGTCTAAGTCCCCATCGGACTTTAGTATAGAGTAAGAGTTTAAAAGAATAGAGAGTGAACGTTGTGTCTGCGCGTACACTTGTGCACTATAATATCTCCTTCGTAAATAGCTACTCTATTTCGAAATAGACCGGTGGTAGGACTCTGTCAAGCCTGAGGAGTCCGACTGGATGGGTACCACCCCCTTATCTATTTCTGCCGCCAAGCAACAATGATAGCATTGTTGTGTTCCGGTTTGAAGGATAAGGTAGCCAGCGCAATTACAGGCAATAGGCATATCATCTTAGTCCTCACAGTGGCAACGCACCTGTGGTTCTGCATTTTTGTTACTTAAAACCTAAGTGCATGAACCGTAGGTGTTATGGGCGACAGGTACTGCTTTCCATCAGGTGGTCTGTCTGCTCGTTTGTCACTGAATCTCATATAAAAAAAAAAGAAATCAGTCAGAAGGACATCATCATCGTTTATTATTAGCTAATATAATAACTTAAACAGATAACTAAGCCTCCAAAATAACCATGACTCCATACAACTCTTTACTAATCACTTAATTTTGTAAATAATTAATTTAAACGTAAGAACAAACTATTTACACGCACCCTAGAACATACCCTTTAAGCCCGCATCTATCGTAGAATTTAGTTTGTAACGACCAGCCTCTGACGATACCCGTTTATTTAGACCCGCATAGTTCACAGAGCTCAAGCTTTCTGTAACTTTGGGTCTTGAAATGAAACTGTGTATGCACACACTTCGATATGTATACTCCAAATTCTTAATACTCAGTATAGAGTGCATCTTCATTATCATTAAATTGGCGATTTAAAGATCATGAAGATGCACACTAGTGAACATCATAACAGTTCATATCGAGTGTTAAAAAGTCTAAAGTCTGCGTCTGCGGATCGTTATCCTTTAAACTTGAAACATATTTTACCTAATATATTGTTTATTAGGTCACATAATAAGATTAGTTCTGAGAGTACTAAAATTTACTGACTCGCGCTTGACCATTATTTATTTCATTAGATATATCTAATAAATATCTCCCATTAGTATATAAAGAATGGCTTTGTTTTTGTAGTAATTTAATATTGCGCCTTAATAAAATAAATCCCGTCTTATATTATTTTCATTCTAGACTTACGCGTTCATTTGCCTTATTCATTAGATTTTATGAAGCGATGATAAAATATTGTAATTAATCATTTCAGCTTCTTTTTATTTAACTTTTACGATATTTTTATATTATTAAAACAACCGCTATCAACGTAGCTAATTAAAAGTACAGATTAAATTATTTTTACGAGGTTACAACATTAAAGTTCTCGTTTTATTTTGTGGCAGGTGTTCACAAGATGGAGGTTTGATATTTGAAAAAAGGAAGAGGTTCTCAATTCAGATTTTCTTTTGTGTGTAAGTTACGCGATGTCTTAGCAAATTGTAATTATTTTCATGAATGATATAATGCGTGTACGCAGTCCCTAAGCGATTTGTTTATCTAATCTAATTTATTTAAACAAGCAATTCTTATATATTTATTTATTTATTTATTCATTCATTCATTCATTCATTCATTCATTCATTCATTCATTCATTCATTCATTCATTCATTCATTTTAGAGACGTTTCCGATTGCTCATTTAATATTATAAGATTACTAGCGGCTCACCCTCGCTCCGCTAGGGTTCATCTCTAGAAAAACAAAAAAAAACTATCCCACGGGAACCGTACATTTTTCCGGGATAAAATGTAGCCTATGTTTTATTTTGACGTATGAGCTATATTAGTGTAAGCTTTCATTAAAATCCATTTAACAGTTTTTGCGTGAAAGAGTAACAAACATCCATACATCTATACATCCAGACATCCATACATCTTCACAAACTTTCACATTTATAATATTAGTATGGATGATATTGTTGCCGGTGACCTCACACAAATGTTACTTAAACAGCTATGATTAAGCAGTAAAGACGATAATTAAGAAAAATTCTGACTCAAATCTGTACATTATATATTTTTTTGGAAAATTTTAATAATCAGAGGCTGAATCTAAAGTTTTTAGAATTTAAGTCTGTCCGTCTGTCTGTGCCGCATGACCAGAAATCCACTGGACAGATTTTGATGAAATTTGGTATGATGATAGCTGGTTATCCGGGTCAACATATAGGATACTTTTTACTATGGGAAAATATCTAGCAGCTATCATCATACTAAATTTCATCAAAATCTGTCCAGTGGTTTTTTCGTGATGCGTTCCCAGACAGATAGACAGACAGACAGATAGACAGACAAACATATAAATAATTTAAAAACTATGGATGGACTGTATCGATAATAATGACTATTTCAATAAGATTTTCTTAAAAAATATTTAATGTACAAATTCGACTTAGATAGAATTTTATTATATGTATGTATATGAAATTTAGTGTATTCAGTCCGTGGAAGACTTACTTACTTTTAAATACCGAGTTACAGTATTTTATTACAGCATTACAGCTAGCCCGCTTATAAGTATCTAATCTTATCTTAAATTCACACATTCCCATCAACAACAAGCTCTTGAACAGAGTATATGCTTAACTTAATAATGAATTTTTAGTTTTAGCTTTAAATTGTGTAAGAATTAAAGTCGTACTTCAGGACCCTTACTAATGTGTTAGAAAAAACAGTATGTAATCAAAGAACCACATATGTATTGTATTCAGCCCTTTTTACCATCCCACTTCTATACGAGAGGGATCAGGCCATTGTCCATCACGCTGGTAAGTGCGGGTTGGCGGATATGTATACATACAACATATACATAGAAATAAAAAAAAATATATAAAATTAAAAAACTTTATCAATACTTCTGCAGTCTTCAGCTTTAATCCACTATATGGCTTAAAAAATTGAGCATATCTAAATAAATTCTAAATTATATGAACGTTAAGAGCGTAATTTCCATTAAAAGTGCTCTTCGCAATCGTAAGAGAGTATTAGCGTTAAAACTAATGATACTCACTTTATTGGTATAAGCCTTGGATGGGAAAAGGCTTCCGTCCATAGAATCGACACTAATATAAAGTTGAATCCATACTAATATAAACTTATATTGACTGCCTGTTAGTCTAGTTTCTAACAAATACCTCTGCAGATCCGGAGGACCTGATCTTCAAGTCTCGGGTCGAGTCAAAGGTAAAGTTTTCTGTTCAGAAATCCTCAGGAATAGCCCGAAATTGGGAAAATAGCGTTATACCATCCATATCTTCATCCGTATTTTCTTTCGCTGGTCGTGTCGAATATTAAATTATGTGAAATGTGAATGAACAAAGAATGCATTTGCGTTTGCGCGCATACTTGTGACCTATAAAATCTATTGCGCACATCGCTAGTCTCAGTAAAATCAGTCAGCGTGGTAGAAAATTGGTTAGGGAGACGACATTAATATAGTAATCTAGCAGAACTCGCGGTTTCGCCCGCGTTCAGTTTACAAAAAAAACTCCTTTTGCTTTATGTTATATAGCGACTCACCATCGTTTTGTTCGGATTCGTTCCTACGTATTTATATTAAATTATTTGGATATTGTTCATACAAAATACTAAAATCGCAATTAAAAAAATGAGGTTAGAATTGTGAAAAATACTTAACGATCTATTCTACTACCAAATAAAAAAAAAATCATCAAAATTGGTCGAGCCGTTTCGGAGGATTGCGATCACAAACACCGTGACACGAGATATTTACTTATATATGTATTAGATGTGTCCTCCATGGCCTCTTTGTATCCAATCCGCTGCTCGACAGATGTATTTTGCCTTTTTTTAAATAGCACTGCTCTCTTACATAAGATAAAATATATTACAAGCTTTTATTTAACTTGCAATGTTTGTTAGTTAGTATGTTTGTATGGTATCTTGCAAACTTGAATTAGAACCACTTCCTCTTATCCTACAGAGTAGAAATTTTACATTTTGAGTCAGTTCTGAATCGACTCAGGTGAAGCAACTCCTCAACGGTTAACAGGACAGACAAGAAATTTTATATAGAACATAGCAATAAAGCTCCCAATTAATCTGCCATACAAATTTTATATTAAAATTTATAAAATATATGTTAATATATACCTAAACTTTATTCCAATTTACGACTATAAGTTGTAATCTATACAGATAAATAAAATTGAAGTGTCTGTTTGTAGTGTTAAAATAACAGTGTTTTACAAAATGCATATGAAGTTAAGTATCTATACGATAAATACAATTTTTTTTTTGCTGTCTGTCTGTCTATCTAGTCATTTGTTATGGCTAATCTTCGAAACGGCTAGATTGATTTTGACAGGTTTTTCACTAGCATATAGCTGATGTTATAAGAAGTAAAAAAAGAATTAGGGTTCCGCAAAAAAAAAACGGACGCACCTGAGCGAAACGCGAGTAAGTCACTAATATTAAAATAACGTAATATAATATGCCGTATAACAGTATTAAGAAATATTTTATATACTTCTTTTTGTCTGCAAAAATGGAGCATTTTCTTTTATAGTGAATTGAAATAATATTATCTACTCATACCCTGTAAATAGTAAACATTTTAGTAACGCATTAGTACCAGTTAGGTTCTTAGTTCTTTACTTAGTTTGTTCCCGACGTTTCTAATACGTGACAGCTAACGTTGACTACGTTAGCTGTTACGTAAGACGCTAAGAGTAACGTCTCAAAGTCATAAACGGTGTATACCCCCAAAAATTCCGAAGTAATTATTGTCGAGAACAAACATTAAAATAAAACCGCGAAAGAATCCGGAAATAATAGTTTTATTTAAAACTTTAATCTAAAAAAAATATTATCAAAATGATTTGCGTGCTGCAAATTAAATAGTGCTCGAGGAAATGGCCTTAGGGCTGACTTATGCTATGAAATAACTGATGAAATTAAAGCTCATGTAGTTCTATAGATTATATCTGCCTATTATTATTCACATCGAAGGTCAAAATTTATTTCCCGCTGTGGTAATTATTAAATTTAATGAATAAAAACATGGCAACGTGTACCACCATAATTTTTCCATCATAACTAAGAGAAGTGAATAAGATAGCACTATGATTACACCGCAGTTGTCCTACTGACTAGTGGTTGACTGGACCTACAATATGTTCGATTCCCGATTATAATCAAATATATAATTAGTATTTCTCGAGTTATCTGCTCAAACAAACAAATAAACTCTCAGTCACGCAATATTATACTCGTTGTACAGACTAGAGACCAACCCTCGTCTCACTTGGGTGCGTTTTATTTTTTTGAGCAGAACCCTAATTATTTTTCAAAATAAAAATAGCTAAGTTACTCCTTATAGCATCAGCTGTTTGTTAATGAAATTCCCATCAAAATCAGTCCAGTGAAATCGAAAATTAGCCGGAACAAACAGACAAAAATTTTAAATTGTTTTTTCTTTTACGTAAGTACCGTATATCATATGCATTTAGTAAAAAGCAATTATTCTGACATTACAAACAGACACTTCAATTTTATTTATCTGTATAGATGACACACTATCTCAATTAACGTAAATATTTCCATGCAAAAAGTAACAAGTACAGTAAAGATAAGATAGGAGCGCATATTACGAAGTTGGCAAGATTAAACTGGCTCTATATTTAATCCCACACACCGCGAGAACAAAGCCACATGAGTCTAATGCACTTTGGAATCATTAACGTAAATTCTGAAAGTACTTGCTGTAGCTAGTTAACGGTGTTTTACGAGCTTACGTGCTCGATTTAAATTATTTTACACCATATCATAGAATATGCTGTGTTGATACCTTACTAATATTGCGAACGTCTGTTGGTAGATTTTCTCGTCTTCACTACCCAAGTGTGTGTGTGTGTGTGTGCGTGTGCGTGTGCGTGTGCGTGTGCTTGTGCGTGTGCGTGTGCGTGCGCGTGCGCGTACGCGTGCGTGTGTGTATATCACCTGTAGACATACCGGTGGTTATGTGGACTCACTGACTAGAAAAGCCAGTACTACCACTAAAACCCAACAAAACCTCCTCCGTCTTAATGGGGCGTCGCAGGATCGCTTATGCACTTAACTACCCTGACGGCAGGTCTGCCGAAGCAAACCACAACAACCATGGGGTTGCTCCACAGTCCACTCTGCTATCAGAAAAGTACCAGGAGCAACCAGCATAACACACCGCCCTCCGAAGTGAGCTTTGGGCCACCTCCCTGTGTGTTTCTTAGCTTCGCACCCAGCTGAGCTGCTGGACGCTAATGAGCCCCCCCACCGCGACAAGGTAAACGTACGTTGAGGGAGATAAGTCGCTAGTTTAATGTAGATATAAAAAAAATGATACAGTAGATAATAAATAAAAAATAGTATTCAAAATTTAGAATAAAAAAAATTATATATACATATAAAATATGTTATCTTTACATAAAACATTTTCTAACAATCTTCTTACATAAACTAATTTATATAGAGCACTATAATCTTCGAAGTAACTAAATGTGAAATGAAACTCCCACGCCTTTTCTCTGTTGGCTAATCCCATCGATATTTACGTCAAGCCAAACTTGCCCGCTGAGAAAAATAGTCATAATTCACTTTGTTTAGTCTTAAAAAATTTAATTTAACTAAGGTTTTATGGCCCTTGAGGAAACATGATGTAAAAAAGGTCGCTAATGGTAAATTTACGGTAAAAATAAAGATTTTTACCGATAAATTTTGTCGTAAAAAATATGTTAGTACGTTTTAATGATAGATTTATAATGATAGCAATAGTTATTCATTTATTGCTATTTTTATATTATTTATTACAAGATGTGATTTCCAATCTATACATACACATAAATAAAATTGGAGTGTCTGTTTGTAATATTAAAATAACCGCTTTTTACTAAATGCATATGGATGTATACACGGTACATATACCAAAACAACATTTTTTACAATTTTTTGTCTGTCTGTCTGTCTGTTTGTTCTGGCTATTCTCCGAAACGGCTGGACCGATTTTGACGAGACTTTCACTGGCAGATAGCAGATGTTATAGGGAGTAACTTAATCTACTTTTATTTTAGAAAAAGAATCAGGGTTTCGCGAAAAAAAATTAAAGCCCATGAAATTGTGAACAAAATCCGCGTACAGTGTACGCACCCGAGCAAAACGAGGGTAAATCGCTATATAATTTAAATGAATATCTTAGGAGTAGCAAGCTACTATTTATGTATACCTACACATAGCTAATCGTGAAAACGTAGCTAGGGACGAACGCGAGCGAAGCGAGCGTGAGTCGCTAGTCAGCAATATAAACAGACCTGATGGCCTGATGTATTGAAAAGAGGCCCGTACCCAGTAGTGGGACGTTAATAAGGGCTGAATACATACATACAATATAAACAGAGGCTGTAATTTTTTTTTTTCATATTATGTAACTTCTTCTTAGAAGTTACGAATACTTCCAGTTTGCACTATATTAATTTTTGTGTAACAATTTTTTTTGTGATATAATTAAGAAACTCTCTTATACATACAGCTAATGATATAATTTATGAGAGCTGTGAAAACATATTTTATGTTTGAAATTATTTATTTTACTAAAATATAAATAAATAAATAATAAATATATTGGGACATTAACACACAGCGTCATATAGGCTTTAACCTACATAATACATAGGCTAATTTAGAACTAAGCTATTCTATCATAAATACTAATTATTTTTGAGACTATATTTCTATATTCCATATTAACCCAATTATGTTATGGTTAGGTCCTTTGATTAATGGCGTGATAAATGAGTTCATTACGAAAACACAACTCTGCAATTAAAGATATGAGAACCCGCGTAGAATGATTGAATGTATTCGCTTTTACGGAAGGCGTACAGACACACAGATATATTAATTTATATTAGATTTACTTAAATATTTTATTTGATTGAGAGTTTGTGAGAGTAAGTGAGATTTGTACAAAGCCTTCGATAGGCTTTATACAAATATATATAAGATAAAAAATTTATTGGTCTCATATGATTCGTCTTGATCAGAGATTGTCATATAGGTTTTTAAAATTATATAGCACTAGCGACTCACCCTCGCTTCACTCGGGTTAGTCTTTACTTACGTTTTAACGTTTAGCTCAGAGATAAGATATTTTCCCGCAGTAAAAAGTATATGTTGACCCGGATACCCAGCTATCATTATACTAAATTTCATCATAATCTGTCCAGTGGTTGTTTCGTGATGCAGTAGCAGACAGACAGAGACAAAAATTCTAAAAACTATAGATTCGGCCTTTGTATTGATAATAATGACTATTTCAATAAGATTGTTAGAAAAATATTTATTGTACAGATTCGACTCAATTAGAATTTTATATGTATAGATTAACATCCACAACACTCTTCACCAGGTTACCTTGTGTCAGGAATTTATAAATAATAAATGGAATATATGAATGTAAAACCAAATCGATATAGTTAGTATAGTATTCAGCCCTTTTTTCAACATCCCACTGCTGGGCACGGGCCTCCCTTCAATACGAGGGGGATCAGGCCATAGTCCACCACGCTGGCCAAGTGCGAGGTAGTTAGATATGGACATATCAGCAAAAATGGACATACTTAAATCACTACGCCAAAGGGTATTTCATCTTCGATAGAGTGTAACAAAAAATTGTGACTAAATTGAATATTTATCCCGAAAGCCAATCGATCTCACACATGGCGCCACATGGGCCTTTAAATACTCATATTTTTAACTTTTTAATATATGAAACTATCTGCAAAAGATTTTCTACTAACACGTCATATAGAGTGCGTAATTTTTATTTTTCATCATTTGACCTTACGAGAACAGAACCTATGACCTATAAAATGTACGCCAACCAAATACAAAAGCTGGAAATTTCAACGTATCAACTCGAATATGCAGGATAATCACGGGATGACGGTTACATCAACATTATCATATTGGATGAAGCGCAATCCAAATCGAATCCCATCTTATTTATATTGAATAATTGGGTAAATGCATTTAAAATTCGCTTTGTAAACTGATGCAATTATGGAGTTAATTGCTTTATGTACGGTTTTTTTATTAAGATATATTTATTGCTTTTGGTTCTTTTTATTACACGCTTTTATTTATCTTGATTCGTTTTTCAGTTTAAACATAGTTCAACACTTTTCAAACACTTGTTGGTATCTGATTTGACGAAATTAGAATACGGATGTAGCTTTTGTTATGGAAATAGAAGGAAGACATTAGACGTTCTTTGACTAGAGCTTATCTAATAGAAAAAAACTAAGGAGTTTATTTGCTTACTTGTTTGAACGAACTAATCTCTGAAACTACTATTTCGATTACAAAAATTTTCCAAGAGGTGTCGTGGGACTCCCAGTAGAAACGAAGTTCCTGTCGCTGTCTGCCATTGCCTAATAAATTACGTCATAAAAATTGTCACGAGTACTAGAGTATCATAAACGCTAAACAATGTGCATTGGACAAAAAGCTCATCAAAAAAAGGCCTGTACAGAGTACACACGAATTTCTTATAATATATACATATACATTCCTTAACACTTATGTTCGCCTGGTACTTCTGATGACGTCACATGAGGACATGAAGTGATCTTAGTAAATAATAAAAAGTGTCGTGACGGTCGAAATATTACACTTTTTTCGTCTAACTGTTATTCGCAAAGTGTGCCAAGTATAACGTGCGATAAGGGATTTCATTCCAAAATTCTTTATATTATTATGAGTAGAGGTTATCTAATATGGCTTTTCTTGAGATGCGAGCGATGCCACTCGCAAAAATTATCTAAAAAAGGAGATATTTAATTTTATATTGATATTTATGTTATACATTATGTTACACGATGTCTTTCACTAATGTGAAGCGATTGATGCATTACAAGAAGAAACCATAAGAGGATTGTGAAGCTATAAATTTTCATACAAAAAGCGATAACATTCCCCCCCCCCCCCCCTTCTCTTCCCTATTTACATAGTTTAATTTTCATATTTTAAATGAAAAATAAAGAAATTTTAAGTATGATAGAAGTTACAACTTTTTTTTAATTAAGCTAAACTGAATTACAAAAAAAGGAAAACGTACAGACCTAGACGAAGGTGTACTGAATCTCATGAGACCAAAATTGTCTCATTACGTATATGTTTAGGGGGGTGAAAACGTTATCGCCCGAAACAATATTTCAAACAAGAAACGTAGGTAATTACCTCTAAGGTTTGCAACTCTTTATAGCACCATACGGGTTGGCAAAGCCAGCGATATGAAACAGATAGCATTTTTTTAAAAACCTACTTGCGCCGCGTATCAACACTTCACAATCCTATTAAAGGTGAATCGATTTTGAAGTCGATGTTTTTAACTTTTAACTTACGATAGAAATCAGCCCTTTGCCGAATATTGTATATAATAAACAAATTTTAACTCAATACAAAAGTAAATTACAGAATTCGTAATACTTAAAACTTAGAACATTACCGTTATAACTTTGAAAGAGATAATACAGAAACTCAGTTTATTTTACCCTACATTTAGATCACGTGAAATATATTTCTTTTTAAGGGAGATAGATGGTGAAAAGATTTTTTTTCAGTTCAGTTTCGTTTTATTTGAATACGTTTCAAGAATTAATTTGAACATTAACAACATTTTATAAAAAAAAAGTTTTATTAGACACTGAAGAAAGAGAAATATTACATATGTATGTTTATTTCTTTAATATGCTTAGCAAGAATTATTATTTATTATTAGACTCATGATGTAAAAAATTGAAATAATTTAATGTAGAATAAAAATAATTTGAATGTCAACGTGTCATTTCGTCATCAAGATCGGTTTTTATTTTTTTTATATAAGTAACTGTTTCTTGTTAAATGACTAAAAATTAAATGACTAAAAAGTGGTAAAGTGTAAGTCACGCCTAAATACTTTAGATACTATAATAAAATGCGATATTATATTAAATACCAGCTGACACCGTAGCCCAGACCAGTTTTATTATTTGTTAATTTTACTTTAGGCTTAGGGTTTGTACCAAAAGCATGCTAAGACGCTTGTATATACTGCGTTTGCCTAATGACAGAATAAAAAAGTTAAAGATATAATAGTATACTAAATCTAGTATATTAAGTCTTTTGAAAAAAAATTGGTGTGTGTAACCTTTACGTGCGGTTGAAGTAAAATTTCTTTAACAAATATCCCAATTAAATTAAAACAAGTCAATAATTAAATAAGGCATATCAGGCATATTATAATCATATATTTATAGAATATCATATACGAAAAGAATATAATATTATATAACAATGAATATAATATATATTTGTCAGACAATAACAACGGTTACATGGCCACACGGCAATGTTTTCTATCTCATTCTCTCGAAGGCTTAACCCTATATATTTATATGTTTGTCTCTTTTTAGTGTCGCATTTTCATTCACAACGATTCTAGAGAAGTTTCACTTCAAAAAATGTGCACTCCCCTTTAAACAAAAGCCATCTCAATCAAGAACTAATTGGTTAATTGAGTTAAACTTGCCACTACGACGAAAGAGCCTTTTGTTCACTCCACAGTAGTCACGCTAAGCTCTGCTTTGTCACTCTCTTTGATACGTCATCAGTTTTAAAGCTGTAAATAGAAGAAAGGAAGTATTTTTAAATGGGAACTGAATCTGGTGAAAGCTGTGAGGTCCTAGCTGAAGTTTTGTTTAATTAAGAATTTTCTTAATTTGACATTATCTTATATTGTTTTAACACCATTTTACCTAAAAGTTACACAAATCAAGAGAGTAAATAATTTTAATATATAATTTAAGGAATTGTAATATTGTTTGTTATTCAAGTACCTACTGAAAAATAAGTTTCTTTTTCCTAAACTTTTAAGTGAAACTGGACGAACACAGTTACAATAAATACATAACTGGTGGGCACAGTAAAAATTAATGAATACTTATATTGAGATTTGATAATAAAACGTAAATGAATTTAAACAACAACCTACAAACATTTTATATAAAGTAAGGCATTCCTATTTCCTCCTTTACCTCTGAAACTACTAAAGAGAAAATTAAAAAAACCCGAGAAAATTAAAAAAGTGTTATTAGTGACATCATTCATAGGTTACAGAAAAAAATATAACGAAATCTCTAACTCTTTAAATAATATTATTTAACTATACTCTTTATTTAAAATATTAATTTTCCAAGATTAATTTAACATATCAAATAACATATTCCCGAAAATTTTCCTCTACATCTGAAATTGTAACGTCAATTAAATATAACTTAATGTAAAGCGTATTTCAGCGATTTAAGTTCCATCTGAAACTTTTAACGAGAACAATAATTTTATTACCAGTTGCGAATGGACTACAACCGTGCTCTTGGTAAATATGTAAATGCTAACGTTAGGTGTTCCTGTAGTTTGAAGATTGCATTTTCAGCGGTAAATTTTACTTATTTTAGTGTTTTAATGTTTCAGAACCTTATTGTTATTTAAATTTAATTTTAACTATTAAAAACTTTTACCCGTGTCGTATAGTTTTTTAATATCAATTCAATTCAATTCTTTTATTTAGTGGCTTCCAGAAGTGCCAGTTGGTTTTTTAATCTCAAAGAATTGTTTGTCTTACTTACTTTCCAACAAAGAAAACTTTTGACTGACATCTGATTTAATTCACGTAATAATACATAATCTTTAAGAAAAAATATATTTAAACATACATATACATATTATAAAAAAAAATTGTGTACACTTTTGTTATTTTCGATACTTTGTTTTTCTATTTTTAAGTCATTACTGTGGTATGCAATGAAGTGTATAATCTATATATATACATATAATAAAATGGTGACTAAGCCGAATCTGTACATTAAATACTTTTTGAAAATCTTATTAAAATAGACATTATTATCGATACAGAGGCCAAATCTATCATTTTTAGAATTTTTGGCTGTCTGTCTATCTGTTACTGCATCACGGAAAAACCACTGGATGGATTTTGATGAAATTTAGTATGATGATAGCTGGTTTTATCTGGGTTAACATATAGAATACTTTTTACTGCTGGAAATTATCTCATCTCTGAGACATCTATACTAAACGCTAAAACGTAAACGACGAACCCGAGCGAAGCAAGGGTGAGTCGGTAGTTTATTATAAAATCCTCTTTGAATATTCAACCATAAACGATTTTATTCGTCCTAAAGAAAACATTATTCTATGGTCTGTTTTCTGTTCGCGCGGCCAACTATCGACATTTACCAATTCACACGAAATTGCTATTGGGCAAAATTGAGCTTTTCACAGAACAGTTGAATCACACTGAACAATAAACATACACGTTTCACGTCCTGTTCATTTCCGCTTTTTGCCCTTTATCTTTACGCTTCAAATATAGACCTTATTCCTTTAACTTACAATTTACATTCCTTTATTTACTTAATTCGCGTAGTATAAGGTAAGTAGGGCTGATACGATTTGATATATATTATTTAACATGTTGAGAGCGATACCAGGTGTAAACATCTTGTATACGCCTCGCTTACAGTGCGGCTAAGAAAAGTATAGACTTCCTTGTCGTGCGGAAGGCATAACTTCAATTTGGTTCGGTGTAGGAAAGAGATGAATATATATCTAAGGTGTATTGTTAAATAGAATCCAATGGTGTATCTACCTTAATACCGGGTTTATAAACCTGGGACCGCACGGAAGAAATAAAATTTCATCACAGTGCGAAACCAGGTCGAAGCATCTTGTACCCCGCGCACCTGGTACCGCACCCCGCACTAGTTGGCTTGCATTCGCGAGAAAGGCACCCCTCGACATGACGTCAAGACCAAACAAAGAAGGTGGAGGAAAGTAATAATGGACTTGTTATTTGGTACAGCTCTTGTTAGTGCCTGGATTATCTATAATTAATTAATGATGGGAATAAAATACCAAAACTACAGTTTGTGGAAGAAATTATCAACGCTTTTACAAAAAAGGACTTTGACAATGATACAGGTAATTTTGTTATAAACTTTTGTTATCCATGCCTTATTGAAAAACATTAATTTATGTTTTATTTCTTTTTTTTTCATTATATTAAAACTTAATTAAGACTCGATATTTTTATTTCACATCCCTAAAATACGCACCAGACTTCCCATATTTAGCGCGGCACAGGGTGCATAAACCCTGTATTTTAAATACAGCTATAATTTTTAAACTAAACAAGTTGTTAACGAACTGCTTCAGGTGTATGTCAATTAGATCATTATTAGTAATATTCAAAGCAAAAAAAATACAAATATATTTTTACATGAAGCTAAAAAAAGGATTTAAGTTTCTTAAATGTTACAAGGTCTATAAGTCTTGTGCCGCCACAATGGAAGTTTTATTACCAGGTACATAGATCTTGTACTGCAGGAATGGAAAGTGTAGAAAAATCACAGCCGCAACGATCGTGTTATTAATTGAACATTCATAAACAGTAATCGAAATATTTAGAGAATCGTCATATCTCCTAAAGTAATATTCATTATAATAATAAAATATATAAATCGTTTTTAAAGGACGACGATAAGAAAAAAACATATACATAAGTAGGTAAATATATCAAAAATACATTTTTTAACTAAGATACTTCTACATTTATATTAGGTTATGAACATAATATCTTACCCTTCGACAAGATGTTATTCTACAATCGTTGGAGAATAGGAACCAAAAAAAAAAATATTATAACAAGCAACTTACCCTCGAGCGAAGCGTATGTTTTAATTTTTTTGCGGAATCCTAATTCTTTTTCTAAAATAAAAGCAGCCTAAGATATCAGCTATCTGTGAAAGTCAGGCCAAAATCAGTCCAACCGTTTCGGAGATTAACCGAAACAAACAGATAGACAGACAAAAATTTTAAAAATTTTATTTTTCTTCTAAGTACCTTATATATGAATAATCTAATATGCAGTAAAAAGCTGTTAGTTTTACATTACAAAGAGATACTTCAATTTTATCTGTATAGGTTCTGTATAACGAATGCATTTGTCATTCCATCCCCTTAAATAGACATCCCTAAAAAGGGTTTGTATTGGCTGTACCTAATCCACGCGTGCCCAAGCAGTCAGGCGTGACTGCGATAGGCCTCAAATCATCCGCCGACCCTCGGCTAATGGATGATGCTTAATAATGACCATTTGCCATTTATTTTTAGGAATAAAAGGCGTGTTGTGTGGAACAGATCGTTAAAACCTTTACAAAGGCAAATTAACCCAGTTTTTGACAATAACTAAATGAAGTTTTAAAAGCGTAAAAAAACACTATTCTTACTGTAATTCCGCTATATTTTTTGAAATATAATAATGTTATCTATACTAATATTTAAATAAAACTATCTTTTTATACTTGAAATATGGATTATTATTTATATAATTTCAGCTTTTATTATTATAAATAATATTCCATATTTCAAGTATAAAATAATTAAAATTATAAAAATGTTTAAAATTAAAATTAACAAATATTGTAAGGTACTTTGATGCCAATTTTCAAAATTTTGAATTCATTTTTGTTATTTTGTGGGTAGGCTGTCTGTAACAACTATATAATGCTTTTGAGACATCTAACACTTTAGTCTCTCCCGTGACCATGATTGCTGTAAAGCAATCGAAACGTCGGGAACCAAAAATCAAAATAAATCCGCAAAAAAATCCGAAAAGATAGTTTTATTTAAATGTCTAATATTCGCGTAAATCTAAGAAAGTATTATATACTAATATTATGAAGAGGTAAAGTTTGTGAGTTTGTGAGGTTGTAAGGAGTAATCTCTGAATCTACAGAATCCAACCTTTATTGAAAATTTAGATGAAATTTGGTAAAAAGATAGTTTGAGATCCCTGGAAGGACATAGGATATTTATTATCCCAAAAATCATCGCTTAATGGGGGAATCAACCTAGGGACGAACTCGAGCGAAGCAAGGGTGAGTCGCTCGTGCTAAATAAAATTAAGCAATTAATTTTCGCGTCATGTTACCTTTATATCTCACCTTTATATTATATCTCAAATAGCATCCACTAGCAAAATCTAGTTTGAAGAACAGTTATAATTGACCACTGCTACTTTTCTTCTCTTTGGATAGACAAAATGAAAACAGACGAGAACAGTCAATATTATGACATTCTACTGTGATCAACTTTATCAAAACGCCATCAAATATCGACGCGGCGCAGATTTCCTTTGACGTCCTTTGAAAGGCTTTTAAAACGGTTTGATTTCTATGAAAAATGTGCCGTTTGTGGTGCTGTACGTTCAATACATACTATGTTAAGGTTACACTGTTAACTGCTTAATGCTAAGCTACATACATATCTACAACTATGTACAATCTTTGTTTGGAAAATACATCTACTTCTACTGCAACCAGAATCCATTTTTGATATAATTATATAAATAACTAGCCGCTCACCCTGGCTTCGCTCGGGTTCGCCTCTAGACAAACAAAAACAAATCTGTCCCACGACAACCGTAAATTTTCCGGGATAAAAATTAGTCTATTTATTTTCTGATGTGAGATATATTATTGTAAAGATTCATTAAAATCCAATCGGTAGTTTTTGTGTACTAAACGGTATAAATTACTATAGTTTTTTAACTATCCCACGGGAACTCTTTAATTTTCCGAGATGAAAAGTATCTTAAATGTTGATAGAAGATATAAGGTACCACAATGCAAAATTTAATTTCAATCGGTCCAACAGTTTCGGAAATTAGCCCGTACAAACAGACAAATAGACATACAGACAGAAAAAAAAAAACTGGACTTGTCCTATTGCTCTTCTTACATCCCCCTGACTCAGTTTTTAGCATATTTTTTTCTATGTACATACATTCGACCTCTAGAGTTTTATTATATGTATAGATTTGTTAGCGCGGGATACCAAGAAACACATTTGGGAATTGTGCGCTCACCTCAGTGGACGTTGTACAATGCGGGTTATTCCTGGTATTTCTCCGATTTTCTTCTTAAGTTCTTTGGCCTATGAAGATCGATAAGGTTCCACTGGCTGGGTGATTCTAGCCAATAAGTCTCCACATAACCTCTTATACGAGTATGTATGCAGGTGGTATGCGTATATGCATTACCTAATGTAAAAAAAAGTTGTGTAGGGTCACTAGAATTACATAATCGCTGTCAGAATATAAATCATGACAATTACCTTAACATGTATCGATTGTTGACAATTTCGACTCCCACTCAGCTATAAAACTGGCTTCATGATTTGTGTATGTTTTATCACCCAGGAGTTCCGCAGTTAATCATGCCCGATAATATTTCAATTCCATAAATAACGCGCTGCCATTCGTTATCTCTTCGGAATTTCATATATGTATTATATCGCTATACTATTATTTATACTGACAAATATAGCTATATCTAAGAGCTTTCGATTGCGCTATTTAACAAACTCACATTGTAGGATTGTTGTATTAATTTAAAAAAGTGTATGTGTTTTTTTCTTATCGTCGTCCTTTAAAAACAATTTATATATTTTATTATTATAATATTATTTTAGGAGATAAGAACTTTCAATTGCGCTATATAACAAAATCACATTGTAGGATTGTTGTATTAATGTTATTAAATAATAGTAGGTTTAGCAAATGTAAATTATACAAGAATATTGTATATTTTAAATAAAACTGTCTTTTAGGATTTTCACGTAATTAATTGGAATTTTGGTTCCCGACGTTTCGAATGCTTTACAGCAATCATGTCCACAGGAGAGTCTCTCTCGTAACATAGTTTTATTTACAATATCAAATATTCACGTAAATATAAGAAAATATAAATATTGTATATTACAAAAAAACAGCAGAAGCTATAACTTTGAGCCCGAATTACATGTTTTTATCAAAAATTCTAGAAAATCAAGTGAAAATGGCTAAACACTGTATTTAATATTAGGTGTCAATTTATTTTGAATTGAAATTCACTAAAAATAATAAAGTTTTAGGAGCTTTGATATCGGCCAGGAGCATCTCTCGGCATAAAATACAGTACAGTTATGTTTTCGATGGGTAAATCTGTAAAATACGAGTGCACAATAAATGTGGTATTTCAACAATTTCCTTGTGTGCGTAATTTGCAGATACCTACACTATAAAAAGTGTAGGGAAAACAATAATTCCGTTACGTCTTTTTAATGATTCAATTCAATTCTTGTGTTCAATGACTTCTAGTAGTGTCGTTTGGGCACCATTTACTTCGCCAATGTTGCGTAGAATGGAGAACATACGTTATATATAGAATGAGCCTTTTTAATAAATTTTTAAATTCATTTTAACTATTCAATAATTGACAAATAAATTCTTATGCAGTATATACACATTTATTTGTCGCAATAAAAAATAGTAGGTCTTATAAAGGCCTTAAGAAAAGTCTACAATATCATATGTATACGTCCTAAGATACACTCGCAATACCTATTTTTATATATATATATATATATATATATATATATATATATATATATATATATATATATATATATATATAAAAATCAATTGCCGTTCGTTAATCTCGCTAAAACTCAAAAACGACTGGACCGATTTGAATAATTCTATTTTTGTTTTGTTAGGGGTGTGTCAAATGTGGTTTAAGTATAAAAAAAATAGGGAAAACTCAAAAAAACTGGTGGAAAATCGAAAAGCTCAGAACTGTTTATTTTGTACCTATGTATATATAACATATAGTCTATCTATTCCATACTAACCGTAAAACGTACATAGTGATGAACCCGACCGAAGCAAGAGTGATTCGCTAGTATTAAATATAAGAAAACTAAATATAATTATTCATTCCATCTCTAGTTATTTTCCTAAATAAATTCAATAATTGCTTAACGCTAAAAGAAAGACAGACAAAGAGGGGAAAGTAAATTTTTGTAATGAAGAAAATACGTCAGGCGGAAAATGTTCTGTGTCCCGCACTGTCCGCACGATGAGCAATTTACTCTCGACGAGTTACATCGTAACTAAGCTGATATAATGGTGGCAGATTTGCCGCGTCGCTTCAGACGAGGATTTTGTGCTTACAGCTAAATTGTTTTAATTTTGAGTGACTTCTAAATAAGGGGGGTACTTAATTCTATTTTGTGGTTTTTATGGTTCCGTAGCCTAAAGGGTTCCGCTTTCAATTTCGTCTTTCTGTACGTATGTTACATGACATTTTACTCGGGAACTAATGGGAGTAATACTGAAATATAAATAGGTGATCCATGCGAACAGCTAGATAAGTCACAGTTTAATTTAGAAATTATAAAAAATAAGGGTGGCATTCATAATATAAATTTAATACTACGGAAAAGGTTCCGTAGTGTTAAATTCGGGCAAAAATCACTTATGGTTTTATCTCAAGACCTCAAGTTTTTTTTCAAAAAAAGTTCATCGTTTAAAAACACTTAAATTTCCGATTTCCCGACAAAATTAAAATTACTTTCAATTTTGTTAGGACACCTTTTTAGTTAAAAAATTAAACAACATTTATTCGTACTACGAGGCAGTTGATCTAAGAAACCGACATGACTCTGCATAAAATGGATATCTTTGAAAGGATTTTTTGACACTGAAATAACGTAGACTAACGCAGACTAAAGAATAACGAAGCGCTCAATCAAAACGCAATCAAAAAATCTTAAAAGACGAACGGAAATCTAATAAAAATAATAAATATTATATAGTCATAAAAGACATTTTCTATTACTTTAAATCATATTTACGCAGCGGCTTCCGAGAACATGCATTCACACAGTATTATATAAATAACTAGCGACTCTCTCCGCTCGGGTTTGTCCCTACTTACGTTTTAAAGTTTAGTATAGATTTTTTAGAGATAAGATATTTTCCCACAGTAAAAAGTATCCTATATGTTAACCCGAATAACCAGCTATCACCATACCGAATTTCATCAAAATCCCTCTCGTGGTTTTCCGCGCTGCGGTAACAGACAGACAGACAGACAGACAGACAGACAAAATTTTTAAAAACTATAGATTCGGCCTCTGTATCGATAATAATGTCTATTTTAATAAGATTTTCCAAAAAATATTTATTGTACAGATTCAATTTAGAATTTTATTATGTATAGATTTTAATGTATGTAAAGTTTGTAAAATTCATAATCATCTATTAATAGGAATCTTTTGTGTTTAAATATTTTTTTTCTTGTAGTAGAAAATTCAATCTAAATAGATTATTATTAGTTTATTATATATTTATATCATATCTATACTTACTAGAATCTATACTAATATTATGAAGAGGCAGAGTTTGTTTATTTGTTTGTTTGTTTGAATGCGCTAATCTCAAGAACTACTAATCCGATTTGAAAAATTCTTTTTGCATTACATAACCCATTTATTGAGGAAGGCTATAATATATCATCCCAGAAAAATGTACGGTTCCTGTGGGATAAATTTGTTTTTGTCTAGGGACGAATCCGAAGTGAAGCGAAGGTGAGTCGCTAGTTTACTACATAAAGATAAAAGTAGTATGTATTTCAAATAAACAAAACATTTTACTTATCTATCTTGACGACTCAAGTCATTTTCAAATAAAATATAAGACAATGGAGCAAGTTTTACATAAATTGTAACAAGTTCACAGTCACCGTACAAAAGATGCGAATTCAGAAGGGAAATATCTGAAATGTCGCATTTATTGTGTATCCGTGCTCTCAAGATTGACTTCGTTGATAAGATAGCGGAAGTCGTTGACAGTTGGGGACCCGTCGGGTTGAAAAAGGGTTCTATTTATAAGGTTTCAGTGGAAATTATAAATGTTCTAATGATTCAGGACTTTTGGGGCTAAATTTGGCATTTGTCAGACAATTTACTTCTAAGTTTTCAATTTAATTTTTGCGTATCACATATGTTTTGAACATACAAATATTTTTATAGTTTTACATTAAAATAATCAGGAAAAGACGTCTGTTCCAAATCAGCAAAAGAAATTGCGTGGAAATTTGTTTTTATCAATATAGACGCAGTCAACCTTCATTTTTTAATATCAACGCGGAATATAACACAAACGTCGTATATCTATACATATAATAAAATTGTAACTTAGCCGAATCTGTACATTAAATATTTATTAGAAAATCTTATTGAAATAGATATTATTATCGATACAGAGGCCGAATCTATAGTTTTTAGAATTTATAACTGTCTGTCTGTCTGTCTGTCGTTACCGCATCACAGAAAAACCACTGGAGGGATTTTGATGAAATTTAGTATGATGATAGCTGGTTATCTGGGTCAACATATAGGATACTTTATACTGCGGGAAAATATCTCATCTCTGAGAAATCTATACTAAACGTTAAAACGTAAGTAGGGACGAACCCGAGCGGAGCGAGGGTGAATCGCGAGTTAATTATCCGCGAGTCGAGGCTCGAGTACAAAACTCGTCGTACATAAGGTATTTATTAATAGAATTTTGAGTGAAAGTTAAAAAAATGTAATGTTTCGATTGGCTACATATGTATGTTCTTGTAAAGCATGTATCTTTTATTGAATACAATTATTAAGTGGTCGTGACATTTTAACATATTTGTTTGGCTTTGAATGGATATAAACGTGAAAATAAAAAGGCTGTTTTACGACAATAAAGTGGAATAACGATGCGGAATAATGATGTATAGTGTTACTTTTACTTAGAAACTCTATATTTTTATTAGGGAATTGAATGTAGAGCTCGTTCGCGGTACAACTGTGAATGGAAACTCTTACTAAAATTATAATTTACAAAATTATTTAATATTATATCTGGCCTCCCTTATTACGGGAACAAAAATAATATTTTATTTGTAGAACTCACTAGAAAAACACTCATTTTATTCTGGGTTTAATGTCGACTCAAAATCCTCTGCTTTGTTTTATCCAGTTAAAGGCACTCGTTTGTATGATTAATATACATAATATATATATTAGTAAACCTGCATTCAAACAGGTGATTATGTACGGCTCACTGGTTAGAAAAAGCCTGTAGTACTACACACTAAAACCCAACGAAGCTTCTCCCATCATAATGGGATGCAAAATTGCTTACGCACTCAACCATATACAACGACGGCAGGCCTACTAAAGCAAATCACGACAACCATGAGGTTGCTCCAACGGTCCACTCTGCTATCAGAGAAGTACCAGGAGCAACCCGCATATTACTCCGCCCACCGAGATGTGCCGGCTTCCAGTGTTTTTCTTGGTTTCGCGCCCAACGACTAATATCATTCCAGTAACTAATGTATCATTTTCATACATAAGTTACTAAAGATTGTTAAGCAAAGTTACTTTCGTTATTTCATATATAAAGAACTATAAATATTAAAGTTCATATTTTCACTTTATTTGAACATTACTAATTATTTTGTCGATTTATTTTCGTTAGAACTAAAATCTCCCTATAATTTTTAAATTTTTTAAGTAATTTTTGATACTTTTTGTATGTATGTTTGTTAATTCATTAAGATTTTTGTAAGCTGCATTTTTGTATTTAACATCCATGAGTATTGAAATGAAAACTTCTATAGGCAGGTATGGATGGGGAGTAAATTCATGTAAGTCCTCATCGACATGGTCACGTGACGTATTAACGCTAACACTCAGAGTGCTGATAGATGTCAAAACCAGATAAATGTAAACAGTTTTAATTTACAAATCTTAATTTAGGATCGTACAATTAATTTGAATATCCAAAAATAACAACTGTTTGTTTATAGTTTTAAGTTTTCACTTCTGTCGGCTGTCCTCATGACTGTTTTTTTTTTAATTATAATAATATCATTCGATAGCCTCAGGTGAAAACAAATACACGTATGCAGTACACAATATGCAGTACACAATATGTAGTACAATTTCCACTCATTAGTCACTTATCGAAAACACTAATAATTGTATTATAATATCAAATTATTTCCTGCCTTTTCTTCCTCACGAACTGTTATTAAGCAGTTACAATTTATCATCTCGCCTAAACTTGTTCCGACATCACCGTAAATTACTGAGTCACGTACGAAACATATATCGCAAAGTAA
This sequence comes from Argynnis bischoffii washingtonia, assembly GCA_033884665.1. Lineage (NCBI taxonomy): Eukaryota > Metazoa > Arthropoda > Insecta > Lepidoptera > Nymphalidae > Argynnis > Argynnis bischoffii. The sequence continues at coordinate 3,384,578 of CM066616.1, read as the reverse complement.
CGCAAATGACACATATGTAATTCGTTTTTAGTGGCTATTATACGCTTATTAATTTTTAGATGGTAATTATTTACCGACTTCAAAATAGAGGAATACTCAATACTTTAAAAACTAGCTAAGATAGTTTTTTTATAAATACTTTTTATAAATTAACGCGTCATATAAAAAAGTGTGTGTGTGTACTTAAATACGCACGTAAGAAATTCTACATGTTTAGGTTTTTTTTGGCATTTAAATAAAAGCTTGTTTTTTTTATTAGTTCTTTTTTTAGTTTTCATTTTATTAGCATACTTCTTAGCAAACTCTTTTATTTGATATCCATATCATGAGAGTGCATAAAAAAACATAATCCGCCATCTTTGAGAGTCCACCATATTAGATTAGATTAGATTTTCTTATTGTATTTCGCTCATAAAGCCCTTTCAAATGATGTCTATATCATAAGGGTCACAATGAAAATGATAAGCCGCCATTATGTAACGTCCGCCATATTGGATTAAAAATGGCGGGATGTATGTAATCAATCGTGTAGTCTCGAAAACCTAACGTGTGTGCCAAATTTCAGCTCAATCGGTCATTAGGAGGTGGGATAAATTTAACTTGCAACATTTGATTACAGACAGACACCGGGACAGGTAAAAAAAATATAAAAGCTAATAATATTTTTTTTTTGTCGATATGTTTTATATCGACATGTTGTGTATATAGAAATACTGAAGTAAATATCTTGCATATAGACATCATACTATAATACTTTCTTAGATTTACGCGAATATTAGACATTTAAATAAAACTATCTTTTCGGATTTTTTCGCGAATTTATTTTGATTTTTGTTTCCCGACGTTTCGATTGCTTTACAGCAATCATGGTCACGGGAGAGACTAAGGTGTTAGATGTCTCAATGGCATTATACAGTTGTTACAGACAGCCTACCTACTATTTTACAAAAATGATTTTAAAAATTCAAAAATGGCATCAAAGTACCTTACAATATTGGTTGATTTTAATTCTAAACATTTTAAAATTTAAGTTTTTAATAAGTATTATAATAAAATATAGCTATATTATTTACTTAATTTTTGCTATTATAATAAATATTACAATTTTCTTTATTAATTACTAATCTTATTTAGTGTTGCTATTATTATATTATCTGTAACCATAAAGATTATTAAACATTTTTTAAAATATCAATTATTTATTTAAGCAATATAATTGTTTTATATGTAGTTTAAAAAAGAAGTTTAATATTAATTTAGATTGTTATTATTTAAAGTTAAAATATTAAGCAACACTATTGTTAACTTTATAGATAAAAAAATGTTAATTAGAATTACTACTATTATTGCGATCCACACAGTATGAACTAACTACATCTACTGGTCTGTTATATTTGTTTTTGTTGTTTGTTTTTATTATGTTTATTACAGGATCCCATGATGATGGTAGTACCCAGCCATCTTCCCTATTGAAGTTTGGATATTTTTTAATTTCAATAGCTTCGCGAATCATCCTGGGGCGATAACGGTTTTCTTTCGCTAGTATTTGTGGATTATCAAAGCGAATGTAGTGGCTTGGGCGATCCTGGCTATGTTTACAGACTGCAGATGTTGTATTGCGACGGTGCTTCACATCAGCTATGTGTTCTTTGACCCGAGTTCTAATGGATCTCTTTGTTTGTCCAATGTAAGAGAGCCCACAATCACAATCAAGTTTGTATACCCCTGCATCTTGGAGAGGGATGTTGCACTTGACTGGTGGTAAAAACTGACTAATTTTCTTTGGCGGCTTGAAGTAAGTTTTGATTGAAGCACGCTTTAAGATGTAGCCAATCTTGTCAGTGACTCCTCTCATGTATGGCAGGACAGCAGGGACTCGCTCAACTGTGGCTGGTTTCACTCGATCACTGTGACGCAGGCGCGGCACTTGCAGCTTGTTGTCTCGCAGGACTTGCTTAACATGCTGCAGTTCTCCGGCCAGATGTTGCTCGTCACAGATCCCTTGTGCTCTCTGAAACAAAGATTTTCCCACGGTAGCTAACTGTGAAGGATGGTGGTGAGATTCACCGTTCAGGTACCTATCAGTATGGGTCTTCTTTCTATACACAGTATGACTCAAGGTGTTATCTGGGTTGCGTTTTACTAAGACATCTAAGAAAGCTAAGGCATTGTCAGATTCTAATTCCATAGTAAATTGTATTTTAGGATTTATAGAATTAAGATGTTCTAAGAATACATTTATTTTATCAGATGGTAATATTGTGAAAGTGTCATCTACGTACCGCTTGTAGAAACGAGGGGTCACAGGTGATGTGTTCAGAGCAGTCTCCTCGAAGTCCTCCATGAAGATGTCGGCCACAACGGGAGAGACTGGCGAACCCATGGCCACTCCATCCACTTGCTTATAGAATTCATCATTCCACAATAGATAGCCGGATGTTAGGCAGTGTTTTAAAAGTTCAATGTATTCTATTGACATGTTGTGATCCAGTAGCTTCCTAGATATTACTTCAATACAGTCTTCCACTGGTAGGCTGGTAAATAAGGACTGTACATCAAAACTAACCATTGTTTCATTGTCCATGAGTTTTAGGTGTTTAACTTCATTGACAAAATGGTAAGAGTCTCTTGTGAACGCTCTTGTTAATCCCCTGAGTGGTGAGAGAACTTTTGCTACTAGTTTAGCCAACTTGTAAGTCGGTGAATCGATCTGACTCACAATTGGACGTAGTGGAGCGTTAGGCTTGTGTATTTTCGGAAGTCCATACAACTTAGGTGGTTTTGCACATGATGGAATAAGACTCCGACACATTAAATCTAGATGTTAAAACTCTTATTCCATCATGTGCAAAACCACCTAAGTTGTATGGACTTCCGAAAATACACAAGCCTAACGCTCCACTACGTCCAATTGTGAGTCAGATCGATTCACCGACTTACAAGTTGGCTAAACTAGTAGCAAAAGTTCTCTCACCACTCAGGGGATTAACAAGAGCGTTCACAAGAGACTCTTACCATTTTGTCAATGAAGTTAAACACCTAAAACTCATGGACAATGAAACAATGGTTAGTTTTGATGTACAGTCCTTATTTACCAGCCTACCAGTGGAAGACTGTATTGAAGTAATATCTAGGAAGCTACTGGATCACAACATGTCAATAGAATACATTGAACTTTTAAAACACTGCCTAACATCCGGCTATCTATTGTGGAATGATGAATTCTATAAGCAAGTGGATGGAGTGGCCATGGGTTCGCCAGTCTCTCCCGTTGTGGCCGACATCTTCATGGAGGACTTCGAGGAGACTGCTCTGAACACATCACCTGTGACCCCTCGTTTCTACAAGCGGTACGTAGATGACACTTTCACAATATTACCATCTGATAAAATAAATGTATTCTTAGAACATCTTAATTCTATAAATCCTAAAATACAATTTACTATGGAATTAGAATCTGACAATGCCTTAGCTTTCTTAGATGTCTTAGTAAAACGCAACCCAGATAACACCTTGAGTCATACTGTGTATAGAAAGAAGACCCATACTGATAGGTACCTGAACGGTGAATCTCACCACCATCCTTCACAGTTAGCTACCGTGGGAAAATCTTTGTTTCAGAGAGCACAAGGGATCTGTGACGAGCAACATCTGGCCGGAGAACTGCAGCATGTTAAGCAAGTCCTGCGAGACAACAAGCTGCAAGTGCCGCGCCTGCGTCACAGTGATCGAGTGAAACCAGCCACAGTTGAGCGAGTCCCTGCTGTCCTGCCATACATGAGAGGAGTCACTGACAAGATTGGCTACATCTTAAAGCGTGCTTCAATCAAAACTTACTTCAAGCCGCCAAAGAAAATTAGTCAGTTTTTACCACCAGTCAAGTGCAACATCCCTCTCCAAGATGCAGGGGTATACAAACTTGATTGTGATTGTGGGCTCTCTTACATTGGACAAACAAAGAGATCCATTAGAACTCGGGTCAAAGAACACATAGCTGATGTGAAGCACCGTCGCAATACAACATCTGCAGTCTGTAAACATAGCCAGGATCGCCCAAGCCACTACATTCGCTTTGATAATCCACAAATACTAGCGAAAGAAAACCGTTATCGCCCCAGGATGATTCGCGAAGCTATTGAAATTAAAAAATATCCAAACTTCAATAGGGAAGATGGCTGGGTACTACCATCATCATGGGATCCTGTAATAAACATAATAAAAACAAACAACAAAAACAAATATAACAGACCAGTAGATGTAGTTAGTTCATACTGTGTGGATCGCAATAATAGTAGTAATTCTAATTAACATTTTTTTATCTATAAAGTTAACAATAGTGTTGCTTAATATTTTAACTTTAAATAATAACAATCTAAATTAATATTAAACTTCTTTTTTAAACTACATATAAAACAATTATATTGCTTAAATAAATAATTGATATTTTAAAAAATGTTTAATAATCTTTATGGTTACAGATAATATAATAATAGCAACACTAAATAAGATTAGTAATTAATAAAGAAAATTGTAATATTTATTATAATAGCAAAAATTAAGTAAATAATATAGCTATATTTTATTATAATACTTATTAAAAACTTAAATTTTAAAATGTTTAGAATTAAAATCAACCAATATTGTAAGGTACTTTGATGCCATTTTTGAATTTTTTAAAATCATTTTTGTAAAATAGTAGGTAGGCTGTCTGTAACAACTGTATAATGCCATTGAGACATCTAACACCTTAGTCTCTCCCGTGACCATGATTGCTGTAAAGCAATCGAAACGTCGGGAAACAAAAATCAAAATAAATTCGCGAAAAAATCCGAAAAGATAGTTTTATTTAAACATCATACTATACTAAAGGGAGATTTAACAACTAACTTTATACTGTAGTTTAAATCTGTCGCATCATAAAAAATCACTCCCGACATTTTTTCCCTAACGCCAAAAGAAGTATAACTTCAAAAAGTTCTTAAATTATGAAGCTTTTATATTTGTCAGACATTGTCATGTCCTAATTTCAATAAATTAATATGACATCTTTGAGCTCATAACAAAATCATAAAGAAAAAATCTATTTTAATTTTTCTAAGTTTCCTAATTAAATTATGAATTATAATTTTTTCTGACTATTGCGAATATAAAAAAAAATACCAGATCAATCCAGCCGTTTTTAAGATGCGCTTACTAACAAACAATATATCATTTTTATTTATAAGTGTATTCAGCAATTTTTAACGTCACACTGCTTAAGCATGGGCCATATAGCATTCAATGTGAGGGGGATCAGGCCATAGTCCACCACGCTGTTCAAGGGTGGGGTGGTGGACTGCACATGTCTTTCGAAAACTTGCAAGGTTCTCTCAGTCATGCAGATTTCCTCACGACGTTTTCTTTCACCGTAAAATGGTAATCATGTTGAAAATGTTTCGCACATGAATATATCAAAGGTGCGAGACTCGGTATTTGAACCCGCTTCACTCGGTTTCCCAAGCGAGCGCATTACCACTGGACTACCACTGCCATTATTTATATAGATTAAACAAAATAGTAAAAACTCCTAACACAAAGTAAAGCCATTATGATTACAATAATCTGCTAAATACATTGTTTGGTGAATGTTACTTAGAAGTAAATTGTCAGTATCTCCCTAAGCCCATTTATTTTGTTTGTGGATAACTCAATTTCACGCTGCGGACGTGTGCGGTTCTTCACGGTTGTAACTTCAGCTACAATCTTGTAATGTATTTACTTGAAACGAAAATTTCTTAAGTAATTAATTGGAAATGAGTTTATTAACGTATTTATGTAAATTTCTGGCTTAATGTGAGGTTAATTTGTTACATTTTTGTTGTTTAATGTATAATTATTATCCAAAATGAAGGTCCTTGAATGTTAATCAGTTTTATTTTATTACACTCACAGAGCACGTGGTTTTAGGCAGAGGTTTTATATTATAGAGAAAGAATTGAGTATTAGCAACAGAGTATAATATAGAGGTGAATTTTTCAAGTGGACGTGCATGGCTAAATCCGAAACTATTGGGAATAGCGAAAAGTACTAAAAAGAGTCTCGGGCCCGATTTTCATGAAAACTAAAATGCTGCTGCTGCATCATCGGATTTTTGAAAAATCAATTTTCCTAGCCAGGATTCGAACCTGTTGATTTAAAAAAAAAAAAACAAATACAGTATAATTACACCATTCGATAGTGTTGCTAATAAGGAACGCATTCTGGGAAATTCACCCTGTATATAAAGATAAATAAAATTGGAGTGTCTGTTTGTAATATTAAAATAACCGCTTTTTACTAAATGCATATGGATTTATACATGGGACATATACCAAATCAACATTTTTTTACAATTTTTGTCTGTCTGTCTGTTTGTTCCGGCTAATCTCCGAAACGGCTGGAACGACTTTGACGGGACTTTCACTGGCAGATAGCTGCTGTTATAAGGAATAACTTAGCCTACTTTTATTTTTTAAAAAGAATCAAGGTTCCACGAAAAAAAATTACAACCCATGAAATTGTGAACGTACGTACGTAACGTAAATCGCTATATAATTTAAATGAATATCTTAGGAGTAGCAAGCTTCTATTTATGTATAAACATAACTAACCGTAAAAACGTACCTAGGGACGAACGCGAGCGAAGCGAGCGTGAGTCGCTAGTAGATAATAAACTACAGCCTACATATAAATGTCAAAGACAATATTATTATAATACCAACATAATATTCCACAATATCATAAATTTTATAATATTCATATAAAAAAGTTTTATTTTTCGGCGAATTTTATTATTTAAAAAAACTGTAACATAAAAATTACCTTCTAATGTAAATTACGATATAATGGTTTAAGCCCACATCAATATTCGAAGCAACTATTAAAAATAAAACAATAACTTACATAATTAAACAAAATGGCGTTTGTCCATCCGACTGCCACATATATTTACAATTAAATAAATTATTATAAAATTTTCATTGAATTATTTTAAATTAATACCTACTGTCAGTGATAGCCCAGTGGTAAGGCGCTTTCTTGGAAAACCGAGTGAAGCGGGTTCAAATCCCGGGTCTCGCACCTCTGATATTTCCATGTGCGAATCATTTCCAACATGATTACCACTTGTCTTAACGGCGAAGCAAAACATCGTGAGGAAACCTGCATGTCTGAGAGAAATTAGTAAATTTTCGAAAGACATGTGTAGTCCACCAACCCGCACTTGGCCAGCGTGGTGGACTATGGCCTGATCCCCCTCGTGTTAGGCAGCACCTCCCCAGCAATAGAACATTAAAAAGGACAGAACACACTGTTATAAATTTAATTAAATACTATAGTGTGATTTATGGCAATAATATAATTAGTGAGGCTATAACCAACTTTAGTAATTAGAGGACAGACCTAACCTAGACAAATTAGTACACGGCGTACATTAAACGTGACAGATAACTTATAAATTGTAAAGTTTAACACAAAATTCAAGCGAAGCAACGATGTCATTAAACTAAATAATAAAAAAAGTATAAAAATCCATATTTTTACTAATATTATAAATGTGAAAGTTTGTGAGTTTGGATATTTGTTAGTTTTTCACGCCAGAACGGCTGAACGGGTCTGAATGAAAATCACAGAGATAGATTTTAGTCTGGAATAACACATAGGTTACTTTTTAATCCGGAAAAATGTACGGTTCCCGTGGGATAGGTTTGTTTTCATTTTCCTAGTGTTCGCTAGTGTTTTAATTATTCAACCAAAAACCCAAATAAATCCGCGAAACAATCCGAAAAGATAATTTTATTTAAAATGTAAAATATTCATGTAAATCTAACAAAGTATTATATAAAAATATGTTTACTTACTACTATTTTTTTGATGATTATTTTACTTAAATAAATAAAATTTACTCTCATTAACCAAATAATTACGCAGTCCCAAAAAGCTTCTTACGTATATTATTACCAAGAATAGATCTTATGTTTGTTTTTTTTTTGTTAGTTCGCTACACTATCCAGAGTCGTACGTAATTGAGTTTTCTTTTCTGAGTGACATAATATATTGTATTATCCACAGGTAAACATACAGGCTTTGTATTTGGCTAGGCTAGATTTCAATGTTACATAAAAATGTAATATGTCTTGGCCTTGCTGTAGATTTAACAAAATCTTGAGACCATATATAAAGATCGTCTGAGTTTTCTTTTGTATGGTTAGTTAATACCGAGGCGTCATATTCAGAGAGATATTTTTTTCGACCTGACGGCAAACAATAATTTGATATTTTTAAGTAGCAAATAAAAAAAAAAATTCCTATGCTTGTTCTTGCTACGTGAAAAAGGGATTATCAATTTGATTTCTTTTTAATTTCATACTTAAAACGTTTATTTTGTGTTTTTGTAGTACAACGATGTGTTAGTAATATCTAATCTAGTATATTTGAACGAGCAATTCTTCTATATTTATTCATTTATTTATACCGGCGATATCGGAAACAGCTCTAACGATTTCGCTGAAATTTGGTATGCGAGGGTTTTCGGGGCGAAAAATCGATCGAGATTAGCCTTATGTCTGGGAAAATGCGTGTTTTCGAGTTTTCATGCGGTTTTCTTACGCATTATTTCACGCAAAATATGGTCGATAATTTCTTGCACTCGGTCATAAGCATCGTAGTCAAGCAGTCAAGGTGCAAGAACGACAATCACATGTGTCCGGGTTCGAATCCCGGTCGGATACAAAAGTTTTACTTTTGTTTTTTTTTTGTGTTTTTTCAAGTTTTTAGTTTTTTTTTAATATAACAAAAAAGAACTCCGAGCGAAGCTCAGTCGCCCAGGTACTAAATATTAAATAGGTGCAATAATAACCTAATATTGTTAATTTCAAAAGATTTACTATCAACTAAACATACTCGTATTAAATAACAACACTTAAATAACGTTTGTTAACTATTTTATTTCTCTCCAAGATTCATTGATAACATAAGATAATATTCCTATCGACTGCCGAATAGTATTTCCGCACTGAAGTTTTTCAAATCCTACTTATTAGTTTATATTGTTATATATGCGAAAGTTTGTGAGGATATATGGATGTCTGGATGTATGGATGTTTGTTACTCTTTCATGCAAAAACTACTGAATGCATTTTAAGGAAACTTTACAATAATACAGCTCATACATCAGAATAACACACAGGCCACTTTTTGTCCCGGAAAAATGTACGGTTCCCGTGGAATAGATTTATTAATATGATAAAAAAAACTATTTTAAATTTATAGGACATCAGTTTATTTTGTTATTTGTAAATTTATATTTATATTTTTTTATTTAACATTAAATTAAATAATTTCTATTTAAGTAAAATATCTAAGTTTAAAATTTCATTCAAATAGGTATAATTATTTCGTTCCGCTCTTCTTTCAGCCAAAGTGAACGAGATGATGACAACGAAGAAGTCCTTTAATTTTCTAATATTAGTTATTCTTGTCCATATTCTACTTACAAGCTCCAACCAACCCCTCTACAAATTTCCAACATTTTTCATTACAAAGATTTTTATTTTTCGTTCCAGGCTATCTCGATATAATTGAAGTGGTGATTATAAAAATAAAATGATCTTCTTATCTCCGCAAGTGTCAGGCGGGATCCTTGTCTGTCGCGCGACGAAGCGAGAAATCGCGTCGCCATTATATCAGCTTAACGGTGGCCTTGTAACTCATATCGAGTGAATTGTTCATCTTATAGTCTTAGGGACGAAAAAATATATATTATTGCTAGCTATTGACCAAGTCTTCGCATGTCATTAGGGTTTTTTTCTGTTAACCGTCTTGGAAAGCTTAATCTATTGATAAGTTTACTCCATCTATTGTTTAGCTTTAGGAAGCACGGGTAGATAGTATATTATATAATATTAATAAGATGAAAGGATATAAAGATAGCAGCTAATATTTAAATGTTAAATAATAACTCAACAATTCGTCACCAAAATTCTAGTATAATACCTTTTTTCCTTCGTGTAAAAACTCATATGCAACTGTAATTTATCATTTCCCCGAAAGTTGTTTCGACGTGAACGCAAATTAGATACCGTATGCCACTGGAATACATATGATGTGACGAAACTCAATAAAGGTTCCTTCGGCGCCCTAACCCAGTTACTTTCTACAAATATAATCGATATCTCAAATAGAAAACTGAAAAATAAAATACAAGTGTCGCTTGTGTTGACTATTTTCATACAAAAATTATATCAATCCGTCGTTTCCCGTCGGCGCGAAGAAAATGCAAAGAAAGAGGACAAACTAACAATCTAACTAACAAACAAACAAATGAACAAATAAAATCAACAAACAAACAAACGAATAAGCAAAATCAACAAACAAATAAATGAACAAATAAAATCAACAAACAAACAAACGAATAAGCAAAATCAACAAACAAACAAAAAACAAACGAACAAGCGAACGAATGAACGAACGAACGTACGAATGAATAAACTAACTAAAGAACGAATGAACAGATAAAATAAAAAAAAATCCAAAAAGGGAAAATTGATACGAAGTCGCGAGTAAGCGCAATCGCTTTAGGCGACTACCTCGAGTCAACAATGAATGAATGAAATAGAAGTTTCGTAGAAAAGTCCCTACTACTTTACCTATTAACGATAGCGATTGGAGGTTTTATAATCTATCCAGATTATAGAATAGCGAATGATATTTGTTCAAATTCGTCATAATATGCAACGAATTTTCACATTTCCCGAGAGGTTCGGGTTACGCTGATAGTACGATATTATGCCCATATATAAGCGTATTCTATAATAAAGTTATTACAAACTACTGTTTGAAAAGATGGTTTGTGTTTTAGATGTATAGTACATTATGTTACTCAAAATTTTAGTTTAATTTTACGTTTTTCTACGAGACATTACATAGTAAGCCCAAGAATAGCTTATTATTAAGAATCTGTAAAGGAGTTAAGGCTACTTACATCCTACTAATATTATAAATGTGAAAGTTTGTGAGAATAGATGGATGGATGGATGGATATTTGTTACTCTTTCACGCCAAAACGGCTGAACGGATCTGGATGAATTTTGGCACAGACATAGATTATAGTCCTGAATGGCACAAAGGTTCTAGGGCTTTTTATCCCGGAAAAATGTACGGTTCCCCTGGGATTAGTTTGTTTTTGTCTAGGGTCAAACCCAAAACGAAGTGAGAGTGACTCGCTGGTAAATAATAATATTTAAAGTATTAAGTAGCGTGAAGGTATCCAATAGTGTACGCGTGGTTCAACCAATGCAAGCGTGCGGATGCAAAGTAAATTGAAATTAGTGTAAAAAAACGTAAATCTAAATTGGTAGCCGTAGTAGCTCAGTGGTTGTGTCCTTAAAGAAACAAATAAAGTGAGTTAAACTCCGAGTCTCGCACCGGTAAGAGATATACGTGCCTATCATTTTCACCACGATTAGTCCTTGCTAATCTGGTATGATAATGTGGGATGTTTAAAGGGTTATATTATTGTACTAGCAGAACCCGCCCGCGTTCAATTTATAAAAAAAAACTCGTTGGCTTTATGTTATACAATAAAATAAAATATGTATTTATATAATATCGTTCATACAAAAATACTATAACCGCGATTAAAAAGGGGTGGAGGTTGGAGGATGAAAAATACTTTACGACCTCTTCTCATACGTACCAAATATACAAAAAATATCATTAAAATCGGTCGAGCCGTTTCGGAGGAGTGCGACCACAAACACCGTGACACGAGATATTTATATATTAGACTAACGTCTCACCTTCGCTTCGCTCGGGTTCGTCTCTAGGTTGATTCCCCATACAAATTTTCACCCCCATTTTCACTCCCTTAAGGGATGATTTCCGAGATAAAAAGTATCCTATATCCTTCTCAGGATCTCAAACTATCTTCTTACTAAATTTCATCGAAATCGGTTCTTTAGATCCAGAGTTTACCCCCTACAACTTCACAAACTCACGAACACACAAACTTTACCTCTTTATAATATTCAAAAGCATCGAAACCATCAAAACAAGGGAATATTATATAATCAAATAATATAATTTATTACATCTATTAAGCAGAGTACTAGTATTACAGTTTTTCCCCTTTTTTATTTGACAGCGCCCACAAAGCTTTTTTAAATTCTTTTCGTACATGTTTCGGTGTAATTAAAAAAATACGAACGCTTCACATCCATGTCATGTTTGTATTCCTTTTGCACAAAGCTTTGTCCTTGGAAATAATGCTACGTAGACAAAGCCAAACTTGTTTTCAATGAGTTATATATTTCGTATTAATAAATAAATAAAATAAATATGTTAGGACATTATCACACAGCACCACCTAGTTCCATGGTAAGCTACGAGGCTTGTGTTATGGATACCAGATAGTTGATACACTACACATGTATATGTACTATTAATATAAACACCCAAGACTGGAGTACAAACATTCGTGCTCATCACACAAATGAATGCCCCCAGCGGGATTCGAACCCGCGACCGCTGGTACAGCTAGTAGGGTCACTACAAATTGAATCAGACGTGTCGTCAAATAATATTATAAGCAAACTATACATATGAACTATTTAATCTATACTATAATAAAGCAGTAACTTAGCAAAATCTGTACATGAAATATTTTTTAAGAACAATGACTGTAGCGTATTATGTATACAATAAAGACTCCAAAACAATAGTTATTAAAAATTTTGTCTGTTTGTCTTTTTGTCTGTGCGCGTTTCACGCAAAAAGTAATGAACCGATTTCAACGAAATTTGGTGAAGTGATAACTTCTTACTCGGCTCAACATTTAGAATACCTTTTACTTCATAAAAATCTTTCTTTCCCATGGGAAATGACAATAACTGGTTTTATCGAGTCCTCTTTAGAAACCTTCCGCTGGCTAAACCTTAAGACATACATCAAAACAATGTACTAAAAGATTGTGGGTCTCGAAAAGGCCAACAGAAAAATGTGCAACAGTATATGTCTATCTCTTAAGGTACACTCGCAATACCTATTCTTATCTATACCTATAATAAAAGTAACTTAAGTCAAATCGATGTGCGCGTTTCACACAATAGCTACTGAACAGATTTTAACTAAATTTTGTATAGTGATGGCTTATCACACGGATCAACATTTAAGATACCTTTTACTACAGGCACATTTTTCATTCCCGCGGGAAAACGCAATGACTGGTTCTATCGAGTCGTCTTTAGAAATTTATATGGCTAACGCTGGCTAAACCTTAAGAAGTATATCAAAACAATGTTCTAGAAAATTGTAGGTCTTAAAAAGTTATACAGGCAAGTTCGCAATAGTTTACGTCTATCTCCTAAGGTACATTCGCAATTACTATTTTTATATATCTTTACCAGCTTTATATGTCCATACTAATATTAAATGCGAAAGTAACTCTGTCTGTCATCTTTTCACGCTTAACCGTTGAATTGATTTAGATGAAATGTGGTATGTAAATAATTTGGGACCCTGGGAATGACATGAGGTAGTTTTAATTTCGGAAAACATATCATATATGGAAAAGGTGGTGTAAGATTGGATGGGGAATCAATCATTTCTCAAGTAAAGGATATGTATATATATATAGTACTCAGCCCTTTTTAACGTCCCACTGCTGGGCACGGGCCTCCCTTCAACACGAGGGGAATCAGGCCATAGTCCACCACGCTGGCCAAGTGCGGATTGGCGGACTTCACATGTCTTTCGAAAACTTGCTAGGTTCTCTCAGACATGCAGGTTTCCTCACGATGTTTTCCTTCACCGTAAGTCAAGTGGTAATCAAGTTAGAAAATGATTCACACATGAAAATATCAGAAATGCGAGACCCGGGATTTGAACCCGCTTCACTCGGTTTCCCAAGCGAGCGCGTTACCACTGGGCTACCACTGCCTATCTATATATATATATATATATATATATATATATATATATATATATATATATATATATATATATATACAGTCAAACCTGGATAAGCGAGAGTTCAAGGGAGCATAATCTCATTCTCGCTTATAGAGGTTTCTCACTAACCCGAGTTTCTCGCTAATGCAGGTACATGGGTAGCGTTTCTCTCTTATAGAGGTACGCAGCAATAACAAGTCACAGCAAGAACAAATGTAGTAAATATGTAATATATATAATAAATTATGTGCATGATATGCACAACAGCTTACGAAAACAAAACAAAAATTCATGTACTATGTAATTTTATTTTATTTAGAACTTATTTGCACTCAAAAAAATCCGTCAATTTCGTTTGGGTTTCTATTTTTGTATTTTGAATGTTTTTCTCTAACTCATAAATTTTGTCGAATATTGCTTGATCAACAACCGCCGCGTATTCAAAGTACTGATGCACCGTCTCCAATGGATTTAAAGCTAGCTTCATTGGAATGTTCTTTATTTCTACTTCTTATAGAATAGGTACAATATTGACGAGAATACAAAAACAATGGTACTTAGGAAGTTCCACGAAAGTTAAGAATGAGTCATAAAATAGCACATGGTAAATAAAGCTCGACTGTCGCTTATACCTCTAGTATAGATAAGTAGCAGTCTCACTTACGGAGGTCTATGAGGGAAAAACGACTCTCTCTTACAGAGGTTTCTGTTTCTCGCTCATAGAGGTTTTGGAAGCTTAAAATGACGGGTCCTGGCTATTACTCTCACTTATAGAGTTTTCTCACTTATCCAGTTCTCACTTATCCAGGTTTGACTGTATATATATATATATATATATATATATATATATATATATAACTCTTTATAATACTTACCTACTTTCCTATACCTGTTTTCCTGTTATAACGCACCTAGAGACGAACCCGGGTGAAGCGAGGGTGAGTCGCTAGTTATTTTATAAAAAATAAATCTTTTAAACTGCCCACAGCTGGGATCGAATGTCACATCAGTGTGAAGAGCCACAATCCACCGCATTGGACAAATGCGTTTAGCGAACTTCCTATACATATGTTTCGAAAATTAAATTATTTATGTTCCGTCAGGCAACTCTGCCATTGCCGGTCCCAAGCCCAGATGAGAAAAGAGGAGGGTAGGTTGTGAACGACGACACTCACTTGTACAACATCTAAGCCAGCCGTAAAAGTCGTCAACGTCATAGGCGGCCCATCAAACTGGCCATCGGAGACCATGAGTGACCAAATATCCTCAAAAAGACCGAGGGCAGGTGCATGGGAAACACTTGCTACTACTCTCCCACCCTTTTTTTTAATGAAAGTATGGAACAGAGATTACGATTTGTGATGCGATCCGGGCCTCATGGTGTGAAATCTGCTACCAAAAACTGTGTAAGAGTGGGTAACCAGGCCCCTGCACCAGTGAATGTTACTGGAAAACGTTTTGTACGGCAGGCATTCCATCCTGGCCTGTTTACAAGAACTAGAAGCTCGTCGCTGGGAAGTATTTTCCAGTTAGAAACGATTACCACAATGTCACAGAAAAATAATCCTGATTTACCAGCACCAAAACCACCAAATTGGCAAAGAGTACCTGAAAACAGAAATCATAAACGAAAAAGGCAAAAACTCCAGTCCCCTTCGCCAGAAAAAATCACAACAAGCAATATGTTTAGCGGATTACCTCTTGACCCCAAAGAAACTGCGAAAAAGTTAACAGAAAAACGGCCCAGCAAACCACCACCCATAATACTATACGGGATAGAAAACGTTAATAAACTCGTAGAACTGCTACAGTCTACAGCAGACAAGGACAACTTCACAATAAAAATTGTCAATAGAAACCAACTGAGAGTAACCTGTGTGGACACAGCAATATATAAAATGTAATTACTCTAGTCCGAAATAAAGGACTCATAAGGCATACCTTTAACTTGAAAGACCAACGCTGTTATAGAGTATATATGTATGCTATAGAGGATAGTTTTTATCCTAAAAATCATCCCTTAAGGGGGTGAAATTGGGGATGTATGTTTGTATGGGAAAGCAACTAGGTAGGTAAGAACAAGTATACATATTAATTTAATAAATCAATTTCACCTTATACGAACAGGGAGAGACGCGTAGTGCTACCACCCTAAAAGGTCTGTCTGTAAATCTAATTTTACGTTGCAAATTCCTACTTACTCGTATATCAAAATAGTTTTTATTAGGATATCTTGTTTGTTACCACCTTATTAAATACCTATTCTAGTTATAATATTATACAAACTATTTATTAGAATTTTTCAAATAATACCTAACAATTTCTGTTGTGGGAGCCACTCACATATTATAGTGTTCCAAAACACTGGCTTCATCATCAGATCAACTCTGTAGATGCTTATCTGGATTTCAAATATAAAGTATCAAATCAAAACGAAATTAGATTGTAGATTCAATTACATTACAAAGATATAATTACATACTAGTTACAAGATGGCAATGGTAGCCCAGTGCCCAGCGCTTGATTGACAAACCAAGTGAAGTATTCAAAACCCGCGTCTCAAACCTATGATATTTTCATGTGTGAAACTTGCTTGATGAGGAAACCTGCATATCTGAGAGAACGTAGCAAGTTTTGGAAAGGCATGTGATTGTGGCCAAACTTCCCCCGTATTGAAGGGAGGCGCTTGCCCAACAGTGGGACATTAAAGCGAGCTGAATACAATTAGTAACAAATAAAGCTAATAAGAAGGTCTTAAAAGTTAAAACCCATTTTTACATTTCAACTTGAAGCATATATTCTGTTAACTGAACAAAAAAGTGAAAAACATACTATAATTCTTTCATTTAGGTATCTTACAAGGGGAAAAGTTAAGCTATGAAAATATAAGAATCTTTATAAAAGCAAAATTTTCACCTAAAACATAACTAAAATGCGGCGGAGCGAATCTACCCTTATATAAACAAGCAACGATGTAACTCGTCGAGAGTAATATACTCATCATATGGACAGTGCAAGTACATTTTCCGCTTCGTATATTAAGATCATTACAAAAATTAAGGGTCTTTCTTTCTGGCGGCAGAATGTTAGGATCTGAGCTAATATTGTATGTTATAACAAGATATATAAACTTTGTTACTTTCGAAGCAAAGCAAATGAATTTTATCATATAAAATGATTCAGACGATTAAACAGACTGTCATCTTTTATTTTTCGAACATCTAGTTAATAAAAAAAAAAAGAAAAAAAAAACATGTGTGTGTATTTATGTACGCACACAAGAAGTAATACTTCTTTAGCGTAAGAGAACAAAAATAGCTAAAGATATCATCCCGTACGTCACAACTCTCTGTTTGTAAAAGAAATGCAGCTAACTTCATCACGTCGCTTTTTGACCGTCGGTGTGCGCATCGTAAAAAACGCTCATAATTTTTTCCAAACGTACCAAAAGAAATATAACTTCAAAATATGTTTAAAAAAGTCACTTCACTATATTAGTATGTTGACATAATCATTACATAATATGAGCTTTCAAAGCTTCATAGTTCCGTACTACGTACGTAAATTGTTTGCTAGTACAACAGCAGTTTCCGTGAACGAACTTTTGTAGAAAGTAAAAATGGGATAAACACTCGCTCTGTTCTTCATTCGGCCCTTTGTGATGTGAATACAAATATAACAATAGATGAGTAGAAAAATTACTGAAAATGTTAATTTTTCGTAATAGTCCTCGTAAGTAAAGTTAAATGAATTTTTTTTTTGTTGTATTGAGCTATATATTATAAACTACTAGCGACTCACTCTCGCTTCGATTCGGGTTCGTCCCTAGACAAAAATAAATCTATCCCACGGGTACACACGCATGTGAAGTCCGCCAACCCGCACTTGACGAGCGTGGTGGACTATAACCAGATTGCGCTCGTACCCAGCAGTGGGACGTTAACAAGGGCTGAACTAAAATAAATTAATCCTAATAGTTAACCACATAAAACTCTCTATTGATGCCTTAAAAAAATAAGTCATTTTAATAATGTTATTTATTTCGTTTTCTAAAACAAAGTTATGGCGGGTTTTATTTTTACGTTTGTTAATGCGAACAATGCGACAGTACGAGTTGCAAATAACCGTATATCACGTATAAAATAAGAGTTATTTACGGAGGCGGTGCAAAATGACTGTATTATTATTTAATACGATGATGGACAAGCGGTAGTGCTAATGGGTATGTAAGACTAGTAACATGCTCTCGGTCGCACTGCAAAATTAACAAAAATCTCGTAGTCTCAAAAATGTATTATCGCTAATATTAATAAAAAAATTAAACACCTCTTAAAAATCAACACCATAACCTATTCATTGAGACCAATTCAATAAGCCTTAACACTACCTCTGTGCAGTATTTTAGTAAGAATATCTTGCAGATTCCAGGTGACGCATCAGCATCAGGCCTAGGCTACCATATCATTGCAATTACATTAGAGTAACAGTGGTCTATTTAAATCCTTTTATAGTCTAGAAAAGAGCTGATAGCCTGCAAAAAGCTAAACAGATTTTCTTTATTTATAGCTGAAAACACTGTCGATCATGTCGCGTTTCAAAAAAAAAATGATTCATCCGTTTGGGTGCTACGGTGCCACAGACAGACATATATATAAACAGTTAAACTTATAACTCCTCTTTGACTCAGGGGTTAAAAATTATAGAGAGCTCGACATAATTTAACTTCAATTCAACTGTTTTGATATATGTTTGTTTATGAGCAGAATAATACAGGTCTCATAGATTACAATGGATGTCTTCTATCGTACAGATAATAAAATCCCAAATATACAACCTGAATTTATAGCTTTAAATAATCCCATATAAAGGATTACGTTTAATAACTTTAGACTATAAAAAAATAATAATAACGAAAGGAGAAGCCACACGTAGTTGCCTGCTAATTATGCATTTTATCATTGAAAGTCATTTTTTTTAATATATGAACTATAATTAATCTACGTACATATTTTCATATGTAAGTCACCATCGTAGGTACTGTCAAAGTTATAACTTTTAGAATCTACGAGTAATCCAGCTTGTTTAATAACGTGACGGTAAGTGCCGATCGTTAATGTGCCAAAGTTTCACGACGTACTCGTATTAACGACGTTATTTATATAGCAACACATTGCTACTACAACAGATTAAATATATATTTTAATTATAATAGCCACACAAAATGTTATTAAATTGTCCATAAAATAATTTAAAAAAATATGATTTAGTAAAAAAAGGCTTTCATTGAAAAAATAGTATTATACGTATAATACAACTGTAGAGGTCGAATGTCTGTACATAGAAAAAAAATGCTAAAAACCGAGTCAGAGGGATGTAAGAAGAGAAATAGAACACATCCAGTTTCTTTTTCATTTTTTTTTGTTTCTCTGTCTGTTTGACTGTTTGTACGACTAATCTCCGAAATTGTTGGATCGATTTAGATGAAATTTTGCATGGTGGTACCATATATCCCCGGTCATCATTTTTCATCTCTTACTTATACTTAACATCCTAGTCAATTAAAAAGTTCCTGTGGAATAATTAAAAAAACTGTAGTAACTTATACAGCTTAGTACACAAAAAGTACTGATTGGATTTTAATGAAACTTTACAATAATATAGTTTATACATCAGAATAACAAATAGGCTACGTTTCATCCCGGAAAAATGTACGGTTTCTATGGAATAGATTTGTTTCTACCCAGAGGCGAACCCAGCCGAAGCGATGGTAAGCCGCTAGTAAATAAATATGTTGGGACAATAACACAGAGCACCATCTAGTTCCATGGTAAGCTACGAGGATTGTGATAGGAGGATACCAGATAGTTGATACAGTATGCGTATATAAATTTAGAGACATACATATGTATGTACATATTATAAATATAAATCAGCCATAACTGGAGTACAAACATTCGTGTTCATTACATAAATGAATGCCCCCAGCAGGATTTGAACCCGCGACCGTGAACATAGCAAATAGAGTCACTTCCAACTGAGCCAAACGTGTCGTGTGTTTAAATATTTAATTAATATTTACGGATAATCTGTATTTTTATTGTAAATAGATATTGGCATTATTTTATGACATTTATACATAATAGAGGCACAAAGAACATAACATACGGCATGGACCCTGCGGCAGTCGTAAATATATCTGCCTGGACGTAGAATAAAATCCAGCTAAATCAGAAGTTATGTAAAAATGAAATTTTAATACTACTGTCCAAATAGACCTTGTAGTTGACCCGTATCATCTGGATAAATGAATACGAAAATTAATAATATAACTAGTAAGAGATTTTGAAATTCCTATTAGAAAAGATATAATAACAAAGTATTTTATTTTGCTCGAAGTTTTAATTTTAATTCCGTTCATATTATGTTATGAGACGTTAAAACGAAAAACTCATTCAGAGTTTTTCGTTTTAACGCCTCCGTACGAATTTCCGGAAAGTTAATTGTAAAAATACACACGTGCGTGTATGCGCCTCTTAACACGTTCAAAATCTATCATTCAATAAAGTAGAGCCTAACTGAAGTACTGATCTTAAAGCATATCGACGTAAATTTGCAGTATTCATACTGCGAAGCGTAACTTCGTTCAGTGGGTAAAAGTTCCAAAAATTTCACTACAATTTTGTTTGTTACTCTTTAGTATTTAATAAAGCTCCTTGGTTTATACTTTACATACTTATGTATGTAAGCAAATTATTAATAATAATATATTTTATAATTATTATTATTCATAATATTATAGCTAAATATAACCTATTATATATATTCGCAAATGATCCTTGACCTCTCTGTTTTTAAACATGATAGACTATTTTTTTCTAATCTGCCTCAATTCACCTATTTCATATACATATATCTACTATATCTATTCTAAAAATGACGTCTCAATAGAAAGAACAGCTTATTTTCAAGACTAACGCAAATGCATTACACCCGATGGATATAACATCAAAGCTTGTGCTGAAATTCAAACGGCTGATTTGGTAATTGCTGTTTTCTGTAACATTTCAAGACAAACATTGTAAAATGTATAAATAAGAACGTAAAGTAATAGGGATCTTGGCTAAATTTATAACAGCTGATGAAAAATAAAAAAAAATTTAAAAAAACAATTTATAGCTATTTATACAGTCTATAAACGCGCCAATGATGCGTGTGCATAAGCCTTTTAAGCATAGGTACATCTACATAATGCATTTCTCATTATTTACAGACTCCTTCATTCGGTCTAGTTAAACTAGCATTTACTGCTACAAAACCTAAGCTCCTGCACCTGATCTCGCTCCAATTATGTTGAATTGTCATTATATACTCGGACAGTAAATGTAAAAGAAAAGAGAGTGTATCTGGTTTATCTCTTTTTACGTAATACTTGTGCTCCCCAGATGACTAATCTTAGTAAGATCAAGACTAGATGAAAGACACATTATATTGTTGCGCTCTATGAGTTCGGGGATCGAAGATTCAAGCACGTCTTTTGCACTACAGATGTTTTATTGCTCTTGGACCTTGGTTAACAAAAGTGACTTTTAGAGATTCACCAACACGCGCAGTATAAGCACAGCTCTGACTAAATTCAATCTCTTGACACTATTTTTCGCCGCTATGATTTTAGTCCACTTTTCTTCACTTTTCTACTTTTTCGTATTTATTCTCAGTCTTCACTTAACTCCGAAATTCAACTGATCTCTCAACATACTGCCTTGTCCATTTTAATTTCTAGTATTCGAAAATTCAAAACTTCACTAGTAATTTCGATTCCTTTCTGGAAAATGTTTTATTTCCCTCTTACACATGGCAATTTGCAATTAACTGTCCTTGTCTGTTAATTGTCATGTGTTGAAAATTGTCTTAGGATATGTAAAGCGTGCTCCAGACGTTCCATTATATCTAATGCGTCCCTAGGTAAGTTTTTTTTTTTTTTGAAAGAAACCTTAATTATTTTACTAAAATTAAAGTAGCCTAAGTTATTCCTTATAATATCAGATATCTGCCAGTGAAAGTCCTGTTAAAATTGTGTTTTTCTTATAAGTACCGTATATAATTCCATATGCATTTAGTAAAGTTGTTATTTTGACATTACAAACAGACACTTCAATTTTAATTATCTGTAGGTTCTATACCTTTTTGGTGTAATTAAGTCACACACTCTCCACTAAGCGACAATATTATCTGCAGAGCTATTCGCTTTTAAATAGAGGATTAATTGCAACTGTTAAATCAATTGTGAAATTCCTTTCACTTATAAAAAGCAACACTATATTACCTTAGTATTATAGATTATTTTTAGCGATGAAACACGCAAGTTTAATTGCGAGAGAGAGTTAATACGTACCAGAAGTAGTAATGCAGAATTCGGCAAAAAATTGAGTAAAGAATTTTAATTAGAGCAAACATAATTTAATTAATTAAATCTATATAATATATAGCCACAAGTAATAAAAATATATCTGACGCACTATACAATACACATAAGAGCATTACGTAAAAATATAAAGACCGCCGTCGTTACCAACTCGAGTGATCCCCTAAAGGCAGGCTTGATTCAATTTGACCCACACTGATGTCGCGACAAAGACTGTATTCAGCTTATCTCAGCTATTTTTGTTAGATCCTTCCTAAATAATGCGGTCTTTATCCACGACACAATCTTGATGAAAAAACCAATTCATCTTACCGTTCCTTTCACGCGCTTTGTTTAAAAATTTATTAACTCGGGTGAGATTTATCTGATTTATATTTTATTGTAAGATGCTGCGTAAACAAAGTATCTAATATATCTTATTTTTTGTTAGAAATGCGGATCAAGGGTAGATTAAGTCTAGTGGATTTTTTGTGAACCTTTAAGAATTTAAATACTTGTGTGATTCCGTCGTTTCACGAATACCGTCACTTTTTAATCTATGTATAGTGTTTAAAATAATTGTAGCCCAATGGTTATATATAGGCTCGCTTGGAAAACCAACTGAAGCGAGTTCAAATCCCGCGACAAGCACTTCTGATATTATGACGAATCATTTTCAACACAATTATCATTTGCGTTAAGGTAAAGGAAAATATTGGAAGGAAACCTTTTTCCGAAGAAGTGTAAAGTTCATCAATCAACCCGCACAAGACCAGCATGGTAGACCTTATTGCATTGATTGAAGGCCTGCGGCCAGGAGCAAAGGAAGTTGAAAAGGGCCGAATACAATAATATATTACACTATGTTTATGGATAAATAATTATAATAGGTAGTGATTACATTTAGAGCTGTTACTATTACACAAGTCTTACATAACTTTCGAAATCTAATCACCACTAATAGATGTCGTAAAGAACGCCTGTATGAATGTGTACACGCACAAGAAGTAAAAGTTCTGTAGGTTATCGGTACTCTTTATGAAATTCAATTTATTTTTTAAATAATTAGGAGACATGAGATACTAAAAATAACGCATATTAGGCACATTACAATCATATATTTATAGAATATCATTTAAGGAAAGAATATATTATTATATATGATTTGTCAGACCATAAAAACGGTTACCATGGCAACAAACGTACGTAACGCATTTACCAGCTTACCCCCCAAGTCAAGCGTGCGTAAAGAAGTTTTACTCCAAAATATATTTTTATAATACTCTATTAAACAGTGCTTTAATGATACTTACCTAGTACAAAGAACGGTATTGAAATTTATCTAAGTTATTATTAAAGGAGTTTTCAAACTATTTTTTGTTCATATTTAAAAAAAAAAAAAAATTTATTCTAAGAATATTAATTGATTTAGCAAACAATCCAGCGCTAAATCCATTTTAGATGAGAAAAAACTTTATTCAAATTTAGTCACGTAGAAAGGTTTAGGTACTCTAAAAGGTAAAAGGTAGCAAAGATTTTTGAAATAAGCTTATTTAAGTGATTGTTATTTAAAAAGGGTTTACGACTGTACCTACATACATATGTTGAAGCAACATAATTTATCATTTGTCGTCGCTGACTATTAAAATTTATGAAACTCTTGGATAGTTTGTGTAGAAAATATTATTCTCTTCTTCTATAAGACGTATACCTGTTATTATTAGTCTTATTTAATAAGGCGGTATTATTTACTTCACTTATGTGTTGTGTGTGTGTGACAGTCAAAGAAGATTGGCGATAAGACAGTCAAAGAAGATTGACGAAAAAGACAGTATTTTTGGTAGGTATACGAGTTGTATCATTGTACTCTCTCCTTCTAACTTTGAAAAGATGGAGTAGAAAAATGTGCAAAAAGTTGCGGTATAATATGCTTTATATAATATTATACTTATAACATAAAGCAAAAAAAAATTTTTGAGTCTGAACGCGGGTGAAACCGCGGGTTCTGCTAGTTTATAATATTAATATGGATTAGCTTCATTCAAATAGTTTTAGATATACGTAAAGAAAATGTTATAATGAAACAAACAAATACATGCATAGTACTTTATTACACTGTACAATAAATATCGGGCTGTATACAAAATATAGAGTAATTCCAAAAGATATTGTCGCCACTCGCATACACCATGAGTGTAAAACATAACGTATCTTTAAAATTCGTACCTAATTATAACCACTCAGCCTCACGTCGGTGATATTCTATAAAACAACTGCAATAAAAACAACCATTATTGAATTTTCGAGCACTTTAAGAATTGGCACCCACGGTGTTTAAATTACTAACATGCAATATTCACTGCAATAATCAAAATGTAATCAACAAATAATATGTATATTCCAGGATTATTTTTAATTTTATTTTTATTATATTATGCCTATTTAAATTATATATATTTTTTTATTATTCCATATTACATGGATTTTTGCATAACAACGAACTTTATTTACCCTCTGGCATTACAATAAGACATTAACTGTGATTTTTTTCTATTCTATTTAATTTTAAACTAATATCTACAAAATATTATCTATAAAACAAATGCATTCTATCTATACACTACACAGAAGCAAGTGATTTAAAAAGTGGAATAATATTTTTTTTAATTGCAGTGATTATTGCACAGAATTAACATCAATCAGCCTATCACATTACCTTTTACCTATTTTGAGACCCACCTTTCTATATATATATACCATTACTTCTCTACATTTTCCCTATTGAAAACTAAATTTAAATTATTATTTGTACAAAAAATACCATATATAGAAATCTGATATATATGGCAACTAAGCTGTCTAATTACAGATCGTAGTCTAAATGACAAAAATGTGTGACTATCTATAATAAAGTTACGAAACAAAAAATCTTTTAATACATACGAATGATAATTTCTAAATTATTTTTATTTTAATAAATAAGAAACATATTTTGTTTTTTTCATAAACATTGTTACTAGTTAGAAATAATGTCTACATAAATACATATTATACATTTACAAAGTTATTTATTAATTTAAAACGTGTTATAAAAAGCTTTAAATACAAAGTTAATAATAAATCACTACTAATTTGATGAGGATGTCACAGATTATAAATATATAAATATGTATGTACTAGCTATTTTTGAACGTTCATGAGTAACGCCATCTATTGATAAATTTATAAACTAAAATTTCATTAAACTTTAATATTTTTAAATTAATATCTCACGGGAATTTATTACCGGCAAAAAATATCCTATAAGTAATTAATTGTGAGGTTGATTAAGTAAGATACAACTAAAAATCTTTACAAATTTTCAAAAGTAAATATATTATGATTTTTATAGTTTTATATAGATAAAAAACAAATCGTAGCAACTGATAATAAAATAATAATATTTCATAATATTCCCGTGAAATAAATACTCATTAATCTTTGAATATCACAAATTAATATCTAATTATGTATTTATCCCAACATTATATATAATCTCAATTTTATTGCTTTGATTTCGTCATATAGGTACTTTCCCTCAAATAAGTTTATTTCATAGAATGTAAACATGACAAAATTTGAAAAAGATAATTTTAATATTTTCAAATTTCAAAAGTAATTTTTTAGGACAAACTAACCAACATAGATATATCCGTTTGTAAATTAAAAATAATGTTAACCTTATCATGGCCCTTAGTATGAGTTTTTTGACAGTCATGAAAATACAATTTTCTATAATTTGCAGTAAACGCGTATTATAACTGGTCAGCTTTCAAATAAAAAAAATACTAAATAAAAATCAGTTCATCCGTTTGGGCGTCACGATGCCACAGACAGACACACACAGGTACTCATGTTAAACTTTTAACATCCCCTTTATGAGTCGTGGGTTGAAAAATACTTATCATGTACTTGCCCTAATCGAGTGATACTATTCGCTCATTCAAATTGCTACTTATTGACGATTGTGCAACAATTTGCAGCTTGCTTCAGAGCAACACAATTATAATACGACTACTATAGTGATTTAGATTTGGTTATAAGAGATAAGTAATACCATAGACAGAGACTGAACTGTTTATTTGCCAGCCGTCAGCTAAAAATGGCGGGAAGGCGCGACAGAGACAAAATGAATGTGCGGCCAGAAGTCTTCTGTATTAATTGAAATACGCTTAATGAAGATAGATATTTATAACCATTTTACATTCCATTAAAATAACATTATTATTATTTTTAATAAATTTAAATATATACTTTTTGAAATTCCATTTATAAAACAAAAACAAACCTATCCCCCGGGAACCATACATTTTTCCGGGATAAAATTAGCTTATGTGTTATTCCAGACTATTATCTATCAAATTTCATCTAGACCCGTTCAGCCTTTCACATGTATAATATTAGTATACATATTAGAAAAAAGTCAAGTATTGGCCGCACTATATTCTACCTTTGTCTATTTTATGACAGTATTGTTCAGTCAATTCTCTAGGTCTATGAGTAATACCGATAGTTATATAATTAAATACTGTTATATTTATTTTCAAAACTCATACTAAAAGAGCACATGTATAGATTTTTGTTTCTCGCGACCTTCTTTCCACATCAGAACAACTGTTAAACCAAATCATGCTGTAATTAGCACATATGATCAAATATTGGTCATAATTACCCATTAACTACTTAAATTACATTTGTGTAACGTTCATTCTCCATAAAACAGACTTAACCATAAAGTAAAACTCACTTAAAAAAAACCATTTTGCTGTACTTTTAAATTACTAGCCGTATTATGAAAAAATGCATTGTAATAAAAATCCAAGTCCTTTTAAATAGTTTTTAGCAAAAAGCATATGGAAGTAAAAAAAAAATTAAAAACAATCAATACAGGCATATTTTTAAACTCTACATGGTGCTCTTTTCTTATAAATGTATAAAAACAATTGTGCATCAAGAAAGCAATAGTGTGAACAAAATTTATTTTACTGTTCATGCTACATTCAAAAATCACAAAACAATATAAATAATAATTATATATTTATTATAACCTCCTTATTATTATGTATATAAAAGTGACACTTTGAAATAAGAAAAAAAAACATAGATAGCATAAATATATTTCGGAAAGACAATTTATAGGAATACTGGAATAAGCTTTGGGAAAAATTTCATATACGTTTGTAATAAAAAAGAAAACATACGATCGACATATCGTCCGTGAACTTCTGATACCTCCTAACTTTCTTGTGCAAAACTATTTCAATGCCATCATTTTGCAAAAGCAACATAATACTAGCTGAATTTAATTTTGATAATATAAAAATACGTAAATACCAACCAATTACTTTTTTTACATCAAATAAATACATATTATAAATAAATATAAACACCATGACTGGAGTACAAACATTCGTGCTCATCACACAAATGAATGCTCCCACGGAACTCGAACCCGCTGCCGCTAGCACAGCAAGTAGGATCAATACCAACTGAGCCAAACGTGTCGTCGAATTAATAATTTAGTTTTATGTTCCTCCTGTAAAATTTTAAATTAGATAGAAGACCTTAGAAGTTCACCGACAATATTGACAATTATTCAAATCGCACAACTGGTCTGGGTCTCCTGGTGTGTACGAGCTTAACTAAAACATTCATACCGTATAATCAAACTAAAAGAGGTATTTACATATATAGCCTCTAATAAACCGATCGCCTCGAATAAATAAATCATTTATGCTAAAATCCATAAACGGAATAAAATCTAAATAAATATTCTACATTTTACACTAAATGAGTATAGTTATATTATGTTTAAAATTATGCACTAGATAATAATAAAAAAAGTATGAAAAAAAAAACAGTTTGCTACCGAAATGTGACCACAACGTATGTACTTGGTTGGTCGCTTATAAATAGTTTGTTAGGGGCGTGTCCATTTGTATGTGCGCCATGGGACGGAATTATGTTGTAACATTCATAATCACGCAAAAAATTACAAAAATCATTAAAATGTGCGTTTAAAATAAAAAAAAAATTGAAAGATAGGTAAATTAATAAATATAATCACTCAGATACGCTATCTCGTTAACTACGCCATTGCATTTACATATTTGCTTATTATCATCCAAATGGTAATTCTAGAATTTCTCTAATAAAAAAAAAGAAATTAAAATACAACTATAAAAGGAAGGAAAATAAAAAAGAAAAACAATTTCTTTCTATTTAAAATCGCTCATAAACATATTAATGATTAAGGTTAAAAATTCAATGACCTACACATACAGTATAATGCTACGTGGAATAAAATTGTAAATTCAAATATATCATATAAATGTAATACTTCCTTAGATTAACATCGAATATTTGACATTTTAAATAAAACAATCTTCACGCGGATTTATTTTGATTTTTGGTTCCCGACGTTTCGAATGCTTTACAGCAATCATTCTATCCGGTGACCACGATCGCTGTAAAGTGTGAAGCATTCGAAACGTCAAAAACCAAAAATCAAAATAAATCCGCGAAAAAATCCGAAAAGATAGTTTTATTGAAAATATCATATAAATGTTGCAAAAAATCATCCAAATATGCTCTAAAGTGTACATTTGAGCGGCATTTTGAGATTATATTTAAATTTAAACGTGCATAATACACACTTCGTTGCTGTTTACAGCCTACATATTCAATCACAGTTCCTATATACATTTTACTCCCTAAGGATTCAAAGTCTTCCGAATTGTCTCTACATTATTACAAAGGCATATCTCAAAATTCACTAATAATTTTTTGTTTCAATTTATTATTAAATCGCATCATAATATTTTATTTAAATATCATGTACTTATAGAGTTTATTGAGCTT
Source organism: Argynnis bischoffii washingtonia (assembly GCA_033884665.1). NCBI lineage: Eukaryota > Metazoa > Arthropoda > Insecta > Lepidoptera > Nymphalidae > Argynnis > Argynnis bischoffii. The sequence goes on along the minus strand of CM066616.1, from coordinate 3,355,312 downwards.
CAAAAACAAATCAAAATACGAGTAATAAATTTAATTCTTTTTTTCACTATTAAATATTTAAGATATGACTTTGTTTATTGATTTAGAATATATGTATTCATTTATTGATACATGCACGCGTGAAATTCACTCGCCTACAAATATATTTTGTGGATATAGCAATTTTAGTGACTTGCTAAATCGGTTACTAGAGAAAAACCTGTGAATAATATTAAAAAATGTGTTTTTTTTTTTTCATAAAACAAAGTTTACATGACAAAGGTCATAGAGCGTTATGCACAATCATACAGAACTAAATATAAATAAAACAGATTCATTAAAACTTAGACGATCGATTTTAAAATTAAAAAAAAATTTAAATATATTTTAAAATTGCCCTATTAAATATGATTAATAAAATAAATAATAATAAATTCTTTAGCGGCCACATTTAACATGTCACTGTTTACTGTACAAATACAATTATATAAAATCGATTATTTTAAAAACAGTTCTGGTCTCAAAAATCGATTAACCTGGCAGTAGTCGGTAATAATTGAGTAGTAAGTAAAACATTTTATTACAATAAGATATTTCATTTAACAATTGTGCATTACCAAAAAGACTAGGGATATAGTATTAAAATACAAAATTGTTCTAATTTAAATATGTTAATGAAAAACGTAGTCAAAATCTAAGGGTGTGTACTTATATTTGCTTTTTTTTATTTAAAAAAGATAAAAAAACTAGCTTAATTCAATAAGGCAACTGTAACTTCGATACAACTTACTTTTTATCTACATAGAAGGGCAAAGCGACATATACATACATATAAATATATCAAAAAGTGATCATAGTAATAATTTGCGTGCATCTACATATTTGGTCTCGTCATGATAGACTGTACAAACATACAAAACCATTGTCAAACTATCACTATATATATAATTAGAAATCATAGTACTTTCGTAGCTTTGTTCATAGCTGTAACTCGATCGTTTACATCCAAATGAATAGAACACTGACAAGGCCCTACAAATAAAAATAAAAAAAATCACATTTCTTGTCTTTTAAAAATGTGTTATTACGAAATACAAACACCTGAAAAGAAGTAATTATCACAATATAACCGTCCACGTCACTGCAACATTAGAGATTCTAAATTACGATTGAGAATTGTGTCTTTTACAGAGTTGAAAACAACTTCTATATTTTGCGTGTCTATGGCTGTCGTGAAGTGGTGGTAAAGCGTTGTCTTTGGTTCCCTTCGAACATTCGCGAACATATTGAGCAAGAACATTTGCACGTCGCCAAGACTATGAGGGTCTCCGGCGAACTGTGGGTAGTACCAGCGTATATCAGTCTCTTGGCTGGCGACTTTTTTCGCCAACAAATCGGATTTGTTGAGAAAAAGTATTATGGAAATGCCCTTGAAGTTTAAGTTGTTCACGATCGTGTCGAATATGTTTAGTGCTTCTTCGAGACGATTTGTTTTCCTGTAACGTAAATAAAAATAATTTTATTAATTTAGAAAATAAATAGAAACATATAGTTGTTTTTAGTTTTAGTTCTCGGTTTATCGTAAATGTTAATAATAAATTAATATTAAAAAAGTATTTAAAAACAAGCTATATAAAAGCTTGTTTTTAAATTACACAGTTTGATATAATAGCCCATTTATTATATTACACAGTTTGATATAAACAAACTGTTAATATAAAGTTATTTTTTTATTTTTTAGGAATTTATCCGTATTCTTCTCAGCAAACCCTTTCATTTCATATCCATATCATGGAGGTACATTAAAAAAACCTAGTCTGCCATGTTGAATTTAGAATGATGTCAGTTATCTGACATAGCATTGTCATTTGAACTAAACGTGTAATTTTTATTTTTTTATGGTACTCAGTGATAAACTAGCAGACAGGCCCACCTGATGGAAAGCGATACCTGTCGCCCATAACACTTACGGTTCATGCACTTTTACGTAACAAAACTGCAGAACCGCTTACCGCCGGTACGTAATCACTGTGAGAACTAAGATGATATGCCTCTTGCCTGTAATTGCGCTGGCTACCTTATCCTTCAAACCGGAACATAACAATGCAATCATTGTTGCTTGGCGGCAGAAATAGATAAGGGGGTGGTACCCATCCAGTCGGACTCCTCAGGCTTGATAGAGTCCTACCACCGGTAAACGTGTATGCAAAAATTTGAGCTCATTTAGTTGAGGATAACTGCTTTAAAATTCAGTTACAAGATTTGACCCGACAAACATACGTACAAATATTGCAAGTTAAATGAAAGCTTATAAAATAGATATTGGTTGCTGTCAACACCGCGCTTTCTCTTAACCAGACCAAAACAAACAAAGACAAACGATCTGTTTATTTAAAATTTTGCACTATGATTACGAACCTGTGATTTTCGTGATGAAGTCTGACTAGTGACTTTACTAAAATAATTAATTCAAACCCAAATATAAGACATGAAACATAGCGGAATATTTTTTACAACAAATTGATATCTCAACGGAACTCTTAGATTTTAATCCCAAAAACTATCTATATAATCTAAAACACATCAATCGTATTGAAACAAGAATTTTTACAACAAAATATCCATACTCCGCAAAATAAACTTAAATTATTATGGCATATCCGGACAACCTAATAGCATCCAATATATCGATTAACGAAACGTTCAGAATCGACCTTGATGTAAACTCCCGGATGTTGACTTTTTCTCAACCTGCGCCTGTTTATATGTTATTAATACACTGCACTGGCATTAAAGCTAGAAGATACGAGTATCTCGACAGTGTGCGGTTACGTCATTCATCACATGGCGGGATATCGGAAGACGTAACCCATTTACCGGTCCAATTACAATTAATTAGCCGCCATTAATTGATTGATGAGTGAAAACGACATTTTTTATTTATCGAATAGATGAATGACATTTTAATATTTCTGACACAATATTCTAAGATATTTATAAAAGTAATGTATTATGTGTGTTATTATTATAAATATAAAATGTTATAGATATAAAGAAGAATATTTTAAAGTAATATCTTATTTTCTTTCTTGTTCTATCTTCGTATTGCGCGAAGAAGATAAAACTACAAAATTGGACTATTAATATAGATGCGAAAGTTTATATGTTTTTGTTCACGTTGAAACAGCTAGACCGATTTTGATGACGTTTAGTTCACAGATAGACCTGGAGTAATAAATAGACTACATTTAGGCACCCAGGTAGGACTACGCACCATAGGGTAAGTCGATAGAATGTATATAAAAAAATATTTATAGGGTATTTATAAGGGCAATTTTAAAATATATATATATATAAAGTTTCCAAACTTTGCTGGTGTGTGAATGTGTTAGATTGTAATTATATATAAGGATTATTACGCTGTTTGTTTCAAAAATAAATAAATGAAAAAAGTTAATGCTATGTCACTAACGTTTATAACGTTAAATACAGACGTTATAATTTTGTTATTTCTAAAATAAATATTTTTATAAATAGCATCAAGAATTCAATTAATTAACATACGTAGTTAGAGGAATGCGATACAAAATTAGTTCGACCAGCAATATCGATACTAATATTATAATAACTTTTAAAAAAAAAATAAAAACCGACTTCCAGGCACTGAAAAGTAAAAAATAACTAAACGGGGGTTTTCATTTAGAATAGATACTTAATCAGATATTTTCGAAGTCGGTGTGCTTTGATTTGTATTGGCTGGCACCGACTTCGAAAAAATCTGATTAAGTATCTATTCTAAATGAAAACCCCCGTTTAGTTATTTTTTACTTTTCAGTGCCTGGAAGTCGGTTTTTTTTTTTTTTTTTTAAAGTTATTATTTTTCCATTTTTAGTGTAGACGTATCATCAATACAAATTAATCAAGCCCAAACACCAGGTAATTGCTGTAAATCGTTGAGGAGTTCCCTCGACTATCTTTCGGATGCATCATCAGATCGACTCCAGACCTTCATTAAATTGTAGTGCTATAAAATACCTAATGAAAATGTTATCAAACGCACTAGTCGCCGCTACAATTTTCGAAAGTTCCCCTCGATTTCTCTGGGATCCCATCATCAGATCCTGGTTTCCTTATCATGGTACCACTCTTGGGATATCTCCTTTCCAACAAAAAAAGAATTATCAAAATCGGTTCATAAACGACGAAAAAATGCCCGAAAAAACATAAAAAAAAAAAAAAAACATATATACGGTCGAATTGAGAACCTCCTCCTTTTTTTGGAAGTCGGTTAATAAAGCTGAAGAGTTTTTTTGTTTGTTTGGTTGAACGCGCTAATCTCAGGAACTATTTGAAAAATTCTTTTTGCATTAGATAGCCTGTTAACTGAGGAAGGCTATAGGCTTTATATCATCCCGGAAAAATGTACAGTCCCCGTGGGACAAATTTGTTTTTGTCTAGGAACGAACGAGATGCAAAGCGAGGGTAAAGCGCTAGTGTATGTATAATTTAACAAAACGCAATAGTATTCAAGGCTCGTCTACTTTCTGACAACTCGAATATTAGCTGATTAGTCACAGATTATTTATCCGTATCTGACACCGCCAAGCTTTCGTAATCGAAATAACTTGCCCAATTTTAATGGAATATTCTACATACCTGCTTATATTTAAATTTTATCGTTATTTGGTTACGCATGGTGTTGCCAGATTCGTCATACCTGATGACGAATAATTTTGTGTTTTATGCATATATTAGATAACTGCACATTAAATATTGAATTAAATAGTATAATTAAAAATAATTATCATACAATAAAATAAGTAGGCAGTAGTAGCCCACAGGTGACGCACTTGTTTGGCAAACCGAGTGAAGCGGGTTCAAATCTCAGGTCTCGCACCTCTGATATTTTTATGAGTAAATCATTTTCAACATGACTACCACTTGTACGGTAAAATAAAACATCGTGAGGAAACCTGCATGTCTGAGAGAATCTAGCAAGTTTTCGAAAGACGTGAGGGCCAACCCGCACGTGGCTAACGTGGTGAACTACTTCGTTTTGAAGGTAACCCGGTGTCCAGCAGTGGGACGTTAAAAAAAGGCTAAATACACACTGTATGATCCGCGTTACGCGGAGTAAAATATAAATTTGACTAAAGCTATAGAATAAAATAAGCACGTACTTAATTATTGATTAATATTTTAAATAACAACATATCTGTATTTGTCTATAATTGAAATATATTAGTGTGTAAACATAATGATATAATGTACCTATGTAACCACACAAATGTTTTTTTTCCCCCATAAATATTTGATTTTTCACCTAAATATTGTGGCAACACCAGCTATGCGGTTCATGCAGTAAAACTTTGATGAACGCACTTTTATCTACCATATTTTACGAGGCTATAACCAAAAAAGTATTTATGCTTCAATAAAATATTAATAGCACTGCTAGAAAAATAGCCGAATGAAATAAATGCGATAGTAACGATCACTCTCAGGGTTTATTTACCTTCGAGCTTTATATTAAGTACATGTAAATATTCGGGAATGGTCACAGGACTTATAAACAAAATAAGCTATATAAATTATTATTAAATACTAACCGTTATTATTACATAAAATTAAACTGCGTATAATATTTAAATAGTAAATAAGCATGTATGTATTTATAGGGCACAAAGAGAACCAATTTGTTTGTCAACAACTGTTTGTAATGTCAAAATAACAGCTTTTTACTAAATGCATGTGAAAGTTTATATGGTACTTATAAGAAAAAAAGAATTTTTAAAACTTTTGTCTGTCTGTCTGTGTCTGTTTGTTCCGGCTAATCACCGATTCGGCTGGACCGATTTTGACGGGACTTTCACTAGCAGATAGCTGATGTTATAAGGAGTAATTTAAGCTACTTTTATTTTAGAAAAATAATCAGAGTTCCGCGAAAAAAAATTAAAAACCCATGAAATTGTGCACAAAATCCGCGTACGGCGTACGCACCCGAGCGAAGCGAGGGTAAATCGCTATATAATTTAAATGAATATCTTAGGAGTAGCAAGCTACTATTTATGGTATACCTAAACATAGCTAACCGTGAAAACGTACCTAAGGTCGAACGTGAGCGAAGCAAACATGAGTCGCTAGTCCACTTAATAAAAAAAATTGATTCATCCACTAACGACAATAACATAAACTCGCAGCATAAACGGCTGGAATGACATTCCATAAGAGTTCATCACTAAGCACTACGAAATATTTGAAAATTTAAGCCCTTTAATAGAGTTGTTGTGAGTAGGTGAGAGTTGTCCTTAAAATTGGGTTATTTCATAAGAAAAAAACGTGAAAATCGGTAAAAATCGCGTCGAGCTAGTAATTTAAAATAATTTATTAATTAATGTGATAGTGATTTGAGCATAGTACGTATCACTAATAAAATTTCACAACCTGTCTCATATTTGCTTATCGACAATTGTAGCAAAATGTCAATTTTAGTCAAAGCTAATATAGCTTAATAACAGTAGGTACAATAGGTACTCTTCAAGTCACTTCATGAGTTTTTTTTTTAAATAATATTCCTGGGAGTTAGATCAAGATGACTTATGGAGGATAACTGTCACCATGTATCAAAAACTCCGTAAACTAAATTTATGAGAGCAATTATTGGGTTTATGGTCGGTGCTTTTCAGCAGAACTGCATTCCAAACCTTCGTTTATCATGGACTGACATGAACTGTTTTTGTTAAAATTCAAAATATTTCATTAACCATTAAATTATCACAATTTTTACTGAACGCCATGTGTCTACCATCAGTTCGAAAAGAAAAGCTATAATCCTGAAAAGAACTAGCGAAAGACTCAGCGGAGCTAAAATTATTTTTTATTTGTTTTTGTAAGTAATTTATAATACTAATATTATAAAGAGGTAAAACTTGTGAGTTTGTGAGGTTGTAGGGGATAATCTCTGGATCTACTGAACCGATTTAGATGAAATTTGGTATGAAAGTTTGAGACCCTAGGAAGGACATAGGATACTTTTTATCCCTGAAATCATCCCTTAAGGGGGTGAAAATGGGGATGAAAGTTTGTATGGGGAATCAACCTAGGGATGAACCTGAGCGAAGCGAGGGTGAGTCGTTAATATTATTTATACTTCGTGCTACTAATATCACAAGATAAGCCCTAAACATACACACGAGCAAAACAGAAGTTTATAATTACGTACCATAAAGTACCTACATACATATGTACGTACATACATACATATATAAAAGAATATTAGTAAATAAAAAAACTACGCGTTTGAACCCCGTAGGCTACCCATTCGAAAAGTTGTCGAGTGACGGCCAAGTACCAGAAGCCTGGACAAGCCTCCCACAAGGTAGACCGACGACTTGGTCAAAGCAGCTGGAAGCCACATGAGGCGGATGGCACAAAACCACACAGACACACGACGCAGTCGTAAAAATATCCATACGTCTGAAGAAACCTAACAAGTTTTGGAATGATCAGTGCAATTCACCAAATCGATTTTAGTCTGCGTAGTGAACTATGACCCAATTCCCCTAGCAATCAAACGAGTGCCTTGCCCAGCAAAGGGACGTAAAAATTATTGTGCGTACACAATAACTTACAATAGCTATGCTCAAAAACTGTTAACAGTATGTGAAGAAACCAATTAGATAAAACAGCAAAGATTATCTTACAAGCACAACGCTTTATGTGGCTCACAAAGAATCTATTTAAAACTGCATAAGAGTACGGTTGTACAGAACACTTAGTTTTTTAACAAGTATCATGATAGTTGTTAAGTATTTATGTGTAAATAATAATATTATAGATAAAACCAAAGAACTTAAATAGTTCAATCATGTGATGAACACTAATAATACGCTAAGTATTGAATGAAATAAAGCTTCTCTATACAGACACCTTCAAGGCAAGTCTCGAAATATGAATTGCCCAACACTTTTAAACTCTTCCCATAATCGAATTTTCAAAGCGAAAAAATGTGCCTCTAATGTATCAAAAATCGAGGGTCCGATTTTATCCGTGCCATATTTATATTCCTTTTACATATACTAATGATTTAATTCAGGGTTCGTGCAGAAACTGTAATAACAGAGAAAGCCTACCATTTTGGTACCTTAGGTCAAACATGAGAAAGTGCATGTGGATTTTCAACCACCTAACACAGTAGTCTGAATATCTTTCTCTATATCGAAAGTGGAGAGTTCAAGTCTCGCTCAGTTCCAATACATACCTATGTATGTCTGTGCCATAAAAGCGCTAGTCAGTCATGCTTTTGACATAGATCTCTAATCTATAGAACCTGATAGCGATTTTAATGCGTGTAGAGTTGTTTATTTTTTATATTTTAATTAAATATAGAGTCAGCCACTAGTAACAAAATATATATTTAATTATTTACATAAAACCAAGCTTTGTACGTCATTATTATGTCAATATTTTCTATTTAAAACTATTAATGAATCATATTTGTATGCGTTGGGTCGATTAAGAAATGCTAATCCACATCCGCGCGGGTCGTGCAAATACTATAATCAATTATACTGCAGTGCGGGCATACTAATCACCCATGTGTCTTAAATCACGCCTGTTTATCTTAGACACTTTGTTTTATTCATATAATTCGTATCTAAATTAATTAACAGCTGCCAGATTGAAGATGTCGCCACAATAGTAATTTTTTTTTATAGTTTTTTTAGACAATAGCTAACATCGTTATATAACTGTAAAAAAATATCCAGCTCCAAAAAACTAAAATTTAATATATAAAAAATATATCATACTGATACTTTAAACGCCCGCCATTTCGCGCGCTTGGCGTGACAACACAGTATGATATACACAGAAAAATGACGACTCAATAGTAGTAGCGATAAAATCGCTTATCGCTTTGTTACGATAATACTTTGACGTCACATTCGGTCTAACCAATGACGTGCGTTTCAACTACTTTGAATTTTGACTTTTGATAAGGTAGCCAGCGCAATTACAGGCAAGAGGCATATCATCTTAGTCCTCACAGTGACAACGCACCTGTGGTTCTGCATTTTTGTTACTTAAAACCTAAGTGCATGAACCGTAGGTGTTATGGGCGACAGGTACTGCTTTCCATCAGGTGGTCTGGCTACTCGTTTGTGACTGAATCGCATAAAAAAAATCCCACCTATATTTGAACTTTTTAATAATTATTTTCTTAATCAAAAAGAATTGACAACAATAAAGATTATAAAAAAAAAGTATTTCATCTTTATTTAAATCACCCGCATATTCTCTATTGTGTCCCTACGTTCATATATCAAACATACAAGTTCCTTAATATTTTATGTCGTAATTTATAAATAAAATAAAAAAAAAATAATATTTTATTATATGTACTTATATTATATGTACTTATATTATATTTAGTTTATTTAATTTTAATTTGGCAGTAGTACCTTAGTGGTAGTTCGTTCATTTGAAAAATCAAGTGAAGAGGGTCAAAACCCGAGTCTTGCAACTTTAATATTTTCAAGTGCGAATCATTTTCAACATGGTTAACACTCGCTTCACAGTAAATGAACATCGTCAGGAAACCTGCATGTCTGAGAGAAACTAACTAGTTTTAAAAAAAAAACATGTGAAGCCCGAATGTGAAATCAACACTTGCCTAGCGTACTGGACTATGCTTTGAATCCCGCCCATTGAAGAGGGACCTTTTGAGGGACCCGAGAGAATATCGTTTAAAACATAATATGTAATATGTATGTACATTAATTACATTACAAATAAGAACTAGGTTAATTGAACTTAAATCTAATATTCCACGGGTAAATCTGCCAAGACAGTTCAAACCAGTAGGCTACGGATATAACCGAATTATAAACAATTTATATATTAAATCACAATAGTTACCACATTTCTGTGTGAAGGAAGGAAGATCCAACAAATACATAAAATTATATATAAAACAATTAAATGATCATTAAGTGTTTATAAAGCAGATAGACGTGTTAAAGTAAGGCCTGTTCTACTGTGCAGGCAAAACTGCACAGGCCTACTCTAAGGCCAGACGTGTATGACCGCATTTAAAGAGGATGATTACGCTTCGTAGTTAATTTTCATGTTCGATAAAACAGAGAAAGAGAGAGATGTCAATACCTTCTCTACAAGACAGCGAGAGAGATAGCGGCAATTCTTTAGGGGATGATAAATATACGCAAAAATCGCGGTTTTAAAGTCTGCATTTTTTACTAGATTAAGAGACCTATTACATTATGACTGTGATTTTTCAATTTACTACACGTCTTTGGCGTTCTTATTCAGAGAAACTGAAATTCTTCGACAATTTTGACTTAGGTATTGTATGGTGGAGTATAGTTATTAATATAGTTTTCGCTTTTCGCGCTTTTTTATTAATTGAAATAAAGCCAAAATTCCGAAGCAAATTTTTAATAAAATGCGCGAAGGCACTTTTTCAAGCTCATGGATTGAAAAATATATAATGATATCTCGTATATAGTGGTTGAGTTTATAGCGACCTTTGAATTTGAAAATATGTATTAGATTTCTACAAAAAAAAATCCTTTTCGAAATCTTAAAAACTATTAAAATCGTTCAAAATTAGCTGTAAATATATCATTACATTAATATTATTAAGTAAATTTATACCAGATTATACGTGAGTTCAAAAGAAAAGTAATTACATACTTTTTTTAAACAATTTATTATAAAACTTTACATAAAAGTAAATATCACAACTGCAGAAAATGCTAGAAAAAGCGATGCGTCGTCCGCTCAAACTCAATACCATAGAACTCAGTACATGTTGTGATAGACCTCTTAAGGACAAAGTACGCTTTGTTATGGAAGGAGGGGGTCTCCTAATACAGTCAAAAATTATTTGCCTTAAAGAGGACCTCAACTTAATACTTACAAACTTTATCAACGCTGTAATCTCTTTATGCAAATAAAATATCTATTTTTTATATTATCAGCGATATCATCCGAAAAGGAATCTCTCACTCAGCACTTATAGAATTGATTTCCTTCGTACTATTAATGGTAACAATAGTTACGTTTCTACATTTAACATATGATTTGCAATAACTTATTTTAATATTTTATTTAGTTCCACACTTTCGCAAATTGAGTGTTTCATATCCGAAAGACGATCGTTTTCAGCGCCAAGAAATACACATGCGGTTGGATACAGTAATTAGTAGGTATATTTTGGATTTTTTTGCGTACGTTAGGCAAAACAGACTAGCGATTTATCCCCATTTCACTCGTTGTGATGCTATGTGCCGAACAGTAGTATATTAGTCCAGGTCATAGTTTAAGTGTGTACTTAATTTCATCTAAATCCCTCTAGTCCCTCTAGTAAATGGTCTAGCCCTTTTAGTTTGAAACACTAAACATATATACATACTAACTTTCGCATTTATAGAAGTCTGATATTCATAATTTTTTTTTTAACTAATAGGTTTTACATAATTCTTTCTTAGATTTATGCGAATATTCGACTTATGAATAAAACTCCCTTTTCGGAATTTATCACGGATTTATTTTGATATTTGGTTCCCGAATCCCGAAGTTTCAAATGGGAGAGAATGTTTCTCCCGTGAACATGATTGCTGTAAAGCGTTGAAAACGAAAAATCAAAGCAAATCGGCCAAAAACCCAAAAAGATACTTTAAAACGGCGGTCCTATATAAATAAGAAATACGCACCCCTAGAGTAGGAAAACTTTTAAAGTGCCTTCGAAGTCAATTTACTTTTGTTTTATATTTTATTTTTCAATGTTATACTACATTTATTTAATAACAAATTGACAAATAACTTTCAAATATGACATGACAAATATTATTTTACCCAATTATATAATTAACAGCGCTGTTATTGCTACGTTTTCTCTTATCTCTGAGATAAAATGAAACTTATAGGTATAAGACATAATTGGTAACAAAATGGAATAAAAACAGAGATTTATATGTGAACTGTAAAATTTTATATGATTAGATAATAATTTATAACATTTAATACGGTTTTATTGTTATATTTTATCATCGAATATCTATATACATAACTAGCAGAACCTGCGGCTTCGCTCGCGATCAAAGTACGATAAATACGAAATTTCATGCAAATATGTCCAAGGAATAAAAAGTTTCATACAAACTTTTATCCCCTATTTCACCTCCTTTGGGGTTGAATTTTGAAAAATCTTTAGTGGATGCCTTCGTCATATGAGGAATACGTGTGCGAAATTTCAATTTTCTAGCCTTAACTGAGCCTGTGTGTTGATACATCGGTTATTCACTTTTGCCTTATATATATATATATATATATATATATAGATATGCAAAAGTAAATTTAAAAAAATAGTAAAACATGTATTAAAAATTTTACTTAGGGGATTGTTAAAATATAAAAGAAGATATCAACCGTATGTAGTTCACGCACAGCCCAATACGCTGGAAGTAGAATGCTTCAGAATACATAGATTATTTTAAAAGAGTTCCTTTTCATGAGTTAAATGAAAATAAATGTTAGTGCGGAAGTTTGTTTGTTGGTATTTTTTATGTTTGAAATATGTAAATTGATATTTAATCTCATTCGCAACATGCTCTCTAGAAGCAAATATTATCAAGTTGTTATATATCAGTAACATCATAGCTTAAAGCAATTTTTAATGGTTTTTTTTTCCACCATCAGATAAAAGTTATCAAAAATATCATCCCGTTTTTAATAATCATCCAGCCTAATACAGCATCGAGTGTAACTTTTATATCTTCAGGCGAGACAACCCTAAACCAGACTGAATAGAATATTAAAACGAACTATTTTATTTATATATTTAAAAATACAGGATATTCGATTTCTATAGCACCTTTGATATTAGAAATTCATACTTTTAATATTTTTATGAAGGGATAGACGTGATCTCCGTTACTTCTGTTACCTAATAACCAAATAATGTCATTATGTGTTTAACCTTTGTGAAGTAATTTTTAAGAACCATTAGCCCTTCTTGCCATCCTCCCTGTACTCCCGTTCTTTTCCCCATTCTTCCTTCAGTTTTTCACTCATTCAGATATGACAAGTGTTTATAGGCTGCAGTTACTGCTTACCATCAACCAGACTTATTTAACATTACACAGTACAAGAAAAAATCCTCACCTATCCTCAGATAGCACTTGATCAAACTCCGACGATGACACTAAAAACAATATCGACGTAACAGAATCAAAGCACTGTGTCCACTTCTGACGTTGAGTCCTTTGACCGCCCACATCCACGAATACGAATGGCACATTGTTTATATTGATTATACACTCCGTAATGCCTTTTGTCGCTTTCCGACAGTGTAGAATGTCTTGATGGGAAGGTATGTAGTCTGGCCGGGCAATACGCTCGAGCTCGCCAAAGAAGTAACTCACTGAGTCGCTCTGAAAATTAGAAAAAAATAAATTAAGAAGTGATACATACACTAAACAGTAAATATTTCGAGAAGGCATAGTCTAAGTATTATTTTTTTTTCGAAAAAAAGATGTAGACAGTAATTTCTAAAAAATAATATACAATATACTTAATTATCAAAAAATTATCGCTATCGTTTTCGCTATTGCTTGTAATTTTGATTCCATACACACCCCCACTTGAATTATACCAGAACTCATAAACAGAAGTTGATTTCTACATTTTATAAAAGTGCATATTTATAAAAACAAATAAAATATTTATGATATTAACGAACAAACTAAATACCGTGTGTTTATAACAAAGGCTTATTACCCAACAAGCAAAAAAATAGATGAGTGGTGGTTAAGAAGCTTTCCTTACTCCGTAACAAATGAAATGGCATGAAGCTGTTACAATAACGACACCGAAGACGACAAATAACAAAAGGCTAAATACATATATGTCACCGTAAAAATGTAAACACCGCTAGATTACAATCTATCTAGCGAGATTGTAAACTGTCGGAAGATTTTGTTTCGACAGTTTACTATATCGCGAGATAGATTACAATCTAGCGGCTCTAAGGTATATATATATATATACCTTAGAAGAACTTCATTATGAAGAAAAAATATAAATCACAACTACATCTTCCGTTAAATTCATACAACTTGCTACTCGTAACGCTAAGGGGATCAAACTTGAGTTTTCCGGCATCATAATCAATTCCAGGCATCATCTATACTAATATTATAAACACGCAGGTTTTGTTTGTTTGTTTGAACGCGCTAATCTCAGGAACTAATAATCCGATTTCAAAAATTCTATATAGTCCATCTATTTCATAGGTACTAAGCGTTAAAACGAACCTAGGGACGACCCCGAGCGAAGCGAGGGTGAGTTACTAGTATAATATATACATAAGGTGATAGCATATAATAAAATTTAATATACACTATACTATTTATTCCGAACAAGATAACATAAATATCTCTTTTGAACTAAAGTCGTAAATCAGAAAAATTTATAATAAAATTTCATACATATGGTATGAAAACCTTAAATTTGTCATCACAACAAGATCCTAGTACATACATTCCGTGGTACGATATTGTTGCAGTACAGCAAAGTTAAATGGGTTGATTTATATGTGAACTATAAAACGGTTTCCTGAACAGTCTGGGCAGGCACGAAACGTGCACGAAAATCAATAGAAACTTCCAACGAGTGGGAGTTGCCAAATTATAACTACTCGCTTGTATTTTATAGTTCATTTGTATATATTAAAAGGAGGAAAATATTTTTTTCTTTAATGTAATATATGTATATTAGTAAAGGAGAATGTATTTTTATCGTTATAATGTGTACGTATATCCTGTACCACTAACCGGTAATGTTTTTTCTTTGGTGCCAACTTGTGTCGGATATATAGTTTATGGATTAGTTTAAACATCATATTATATATGTATTCAGCCCTTTTTAACAATCCACTACTGAGCACGAGCCTCCCTTCAATACGAGGGTATCAGTCCATAGTACATCATGCTGGCCCAGTGCGAGTTGGCGGACTACGCATGTCTTTCGAAAACCTTCTAAAACTTGCATGTTTCCTCGCGATGTTTTAAGTCACCGTAAGACAAGTGGTAATCATGTTCAGAATGATTCGCACATGAAAATATCAGATGTGCGAGACTCGGGATTTGAACCCGCTTTACGCGGTTTCCTAAGGGAACGCATCATAACTGGGCTACCATTGTCTAATCGGTGTATATATGTTGGGACATTAGCACACAGCACCATCTAGTTCCATGGTAAGCTACGAGGCTTGTGTTATGGATATTAGATAGTTGATACACTACACATATATAACTTTAAATACATACATATTATAAATATAAACACCCATGACTGGAGTACGATAATTCGTGTCACACTAATGAATGCCCCCAGCAGGACTCGAACCCGCGACCGCTGGAACAGCAAGTAGGGTCACTACAAACTGTGCCAAACGTGTCATCATGTTGTGTGTATGCATGTACATTAAAAATATAAAATATAAAAATACTAATCTCCTTTATGAAATATTATAGTTAAATACATATTAATAACCACGGCCGGGATGTAGGTAAACAAGAAACAAGTGGCATTACACGAAAAAGAATTTATATTTGTGACATTCAACAAATTGCAGAATTGCATTAACCTTAAACTTCGAAATATAATCGGTACAATGATTTAAATAATGTGCGTGTCATGGCGTCACGACGCCTTAATTAAACGTTTTTATTGTTGCACGTTAGTCACTATACGTTCGAAAATTATTCGCCAATACATAAAAGGCTTATGTATTGTATATTCAACTATGACCTACTAGTGACCGAGATCCGTAGGTAAGGCCTTACGCAACTGAAATTAAAAAAAAAACTCATGAAACCACTTAATGCACCGGAACAAACATTAGTCTATGCCACTCACAGGTTAATAAACTATCTCTAAGCAAAATAATATTTCATTTAAAACGTATTCAACACTAATAAAATATGAGATTGATCAAAATGAATCAAATGAGCCCAAATTCGAATCCTTAACTTATTACCATTAAGTTCTCGCCCCATCATCAGATCAGCTCGATGGAATCACATAATTGTATTATCATCCGGATCTAATATACTTCGAAATATTTCATATTTAAGAGGATAATTAGACGTCAAAACAGAATAAGTAGGTCAAAGTTGACTTTCAACATTTGTTTACATAGTGACAAGTGAAACCATAGTGTATTAAAATAAAAACCACGTCAATTCTAGTTTTTACCGCATAAAAAAGGACAAATCAATGAATCATTTCAATATTAGCAAGGATTACTTTCCCGCAGTAGTTTGTATTATACCATGTCATTTACAATATTTTTTTTAATTTTTGATTCATTTTTCGTTTAAGGTTCTTCAATGGCACATATAAAATTACTAATATACAAATCAAACATTTTGACAGTATTTTAAGGGTCAATATACTGTTCAAAGGCATTATTCATTTCCGGTTGTCATATAATAAAAACCTTCAAAGTGCTTATTCGTTTAATAAGCCCTTTCCTTTTCCTTTATCGAGCAAGAAATATTGCTTACACTGTATGTAATGTTATCTGATAATATCGAATATAAAAATATATCTTTAATAATGCTCAAACTTATTTATCTGATACGTACATTAAAATTAAATAACTAATTATTTATTACTAGCGACTCACTCTCGCTCCGCTCAGGTTCGTCCCATAGTTACATAGTATTAACGTTTAGTAAAGATTTCTCAGAGATGAGATATTTTCCCGCAGTAAAAAATATACTATATGTTGACCCAGATAACCTGCTATCATCATACCAAATTTCATCAAAATCTGTCCAGTAGTTTTCTCGTGATGCGTTCCCAGACAGACGGACAAAAATTTCAAAAACTATAGACTCGGCCTCTATATCGATGATAATGACTATTTCAATAAGATTTTCCGAAAAGATTTAATGTACAGATTCAGTTAGAATTCAGAAACAATCAGTTAGAATTTTATTATACCTATAAGATTTATTATATAGCGTCTCTAGGTGACAGTGAAATATAAAAACTTATTTTTAGTAAAATAAAATGCCTATAGCCTATTTTACTTTTATATAATATTGTTTTCTAGTAAATAAAAAATTATGAAAACCGCTTAAGTAATTACAGAGTTTATCGAAACACCTGTTAATTCAAACTGCTACCTTTAAATTGCTATTAAGTTTTTAAAACACCTAAAGAAACCTAGATAAGGGTTATCCACTAAGACATTGTACGATCCAATATATAGTACATGCCTTAAATTCTAGTCCAAGACTATTAGCCTAAATGAGCAAAAATAAATTGGATGAACTCAAAACCGTTGAAGCTAACAACGCATTTCATTGAATTCCATCTTATTCAGCCTTCAATCCATTCAGATTCATCTCTGCGTACGACATACCTATTTATCTAATGCCTCTCCGTTGACAGACCAGTATTTGTATTGAGGAACTCTACTGTACTAAAATGTATGTTTTGCAAATAATAGATTTATTTATATACCCGACCCATCTCTAAGTCATTTTTTACATCATACTTATGCTCGTAGGTATATACGCTACTTTTTATCCCGGTATATAAAGAAATAAATATGTCGGGACATTAACACACAGCACCATCCATGTTCCATGGTAAGCTACGAGGCTTGTGTTATGGATACCAGATAGTTGATACCCTACACATATATAATTTTAAATACATATATATAAATATGACTGGAGTACAAACATTCGTGCTCATCACACAACTAAATGTCCCCAGCGGGACTCGAACCCACGACCTCTGGCACAGCAAGTAGAGTCAATATAAACTGAGCCAAATATGTCGTTCAAACGTACCTGTGGGATAAACAGAATATCCTATCACTATCCGTCAGATAATTTTATATACGAATGATGAAAGAACCAATCAACATACACACTTTCAGATTTGTAAAATAAAAAAAGTTGGGATAGTACGTGCTTTAGATGACTTCAGTTAAGGAAACTGAAAAATTTTAAATGTTAAGGAAAATTTCACAAAAACATAAAATTCATTAGTCATTTAAGTCTGAAAATCAGTAGCAATACATGAAATAAACACGTAGAGTGACTTTAAAATAACTTATCGGTAATGTATTCTTGCAAAACTGATGACAAGTAAATACGTTTATGCAATGTATGGTAGGCTGTAATAGATACCAGCTATTATTGAAATTATAATATGTTTGAAGCAGATTTTTATTGGACAATGAAACAACGAAGATAATAAACAGGACAAAATTCTAAATCGTAAAAATATAATAGCTAGAATTATCTATAAGTTGTAAACCCAACGATGCCCAAGTTCTTAAGTATTTTTTTAATTTTAATCTATATAATATCTACATATATAATAAAATGCTAACTGAATCGAATTTGTACATCAAATTATTTTCCAAAAAATGGAATATCTTATTGAAATAGTCATTATGATCAATACAGAGGCAGAACCTAGTTTTTAGAATTTTTGTCTGTCTGGGAACGCATCACAAAAAAACTACTGGACAGAATTTGATGAAATTTCGTTTGATGATAGCTATTAGTTATCAGGGTTAATATATAGGATACTTTTTACTGCGGGAAAATATCTCATCTCTGAGAAATCTATACTAAACGTTAAAACGTATCAAATAAAATTCTAGAGACAATAAAAAGTAGCTCTCTGATATTTTAAATTAAAATTATTAAGTAAAATTAATAGTATTAAGTAGCTCTCTCATCTATAAACTATCTCTCTCTCTCTCTCTCTGATCTATAAATTACATCGATCCATTGCAACCTTTCCTACTTGAAGGGGTTTTGCATTTGTAATATTGTTTTAGTAAGAATATTTGTCAATAGTAGCAGTGTTTTGACAAAAACGGCACATTAGCTTCAAAATCACTTAAAAGTAATACTTTTTTAGTTTTAAGCGGTTATTTGGCATTTTAAATAAAACTGTCTTTTCGGAGTACTTCGTACAAATTTTTTTTATTCATATGAGACTACAAAATATTTTATTTACAAAAGACATTTCTTTATATATTTTAGATTTTAATAATTCTTGAATCTAAACTGAGCACCTCCTCTTATTCAAAACGGTCAATAAACAAGTGTTCTTCGCGTTTTAAAAGTAAGCATACAGAGACAAAGCAAATGCAATAATTCGAGCTCATATAAAGTTAAGAACAATAAAGCACGCATTTAAAGCAATAAAGGATGTCAAGTTGATGAGATCACACCTACAGTCCTTTAAATTTGACGCTACCTCTGCAAGTATTTACTTAAACTAAGGCTTATTGCGTACGAAACGCTCATAACTAGTAATAAGTACATGCACATTTTAAAAAAAGGACAATAAATATTGTAGGTATTCAGCCCTTTTTGACGTCGCACTGCTGGATACAGGCACCCCTTCAATACGAGGATGATTAGACCGTAGTCCACCACGCTGGCCAAGTGCGGGTTGGCGGACTTCACATGTCTTTTGAAAACTTGCTAGGTTCTCTCAGATATGCAGGTTTCCTCACGATATTTTCCTTCACCGTAAGGCAAGTGGTAATCATGCTGTAAATGATTCGCACATGAAAATATCAGAAATGCGAGAACCAGGATTTGAACCTGCTTCACTCGTTTTCCCAAGCGAGCGCGTTACCACTGCGCTACCACTTTCTCTAAGTAAATATTTGGTCCGGATTTTTCGCGTTTTTGAATGCCTTTCAGCAGTCATGGTTACGGGAGAGACTGAGGTTTTTGATATCTCGAAAGTCGTCGTAATTAAAACATATAAAGTACATATCTATACAGATAAATAAAATTGAAGTGTCTGTTTGTAATATAAAAATAACCGCTTTTTACTAAATGCATATGGATGTATACACGGTACTTATACCAAAACAACACTTTTTACAACTTTTGTCTGTCGGTCTGTATGTTTGTTCCTAACCTCCATAACGGCTGGACCGATTTTGATGGGACTTTCACTAGCAGATAGCTGATGTTATAAGGAGTAACTTAGGCTACTTTTATTTTAGAAAAAGAATCGGAGTTCTACGAAAAAATTAAAACTCATGAAATTGTGAACAATATCCGCGTACGGGGTACGCACCCGAGTAAAACAAGGGTAAATCGCTATATAATTTAAATGAATATCTTAGGAGTAGCAAGCTACTATTTATGTATACCTAAACATAGCTAACCGTGAAATCGTAGGTCGAACTACGATCTAGGGACGAACGCGAGCGAAGCGAGCGTGAGTCGCTAGTATTTAAATAATTATTATGTAAAAAGACTATTTTTTATTTAATAACATCCTATGAGAGCTATATCTAGAATTTATACCGGGGTTCGCGAACTTCACAGATCTTTCGAAAACTTGCTAGGTTCTCTCAGACATGCAGATTTCCTCACGATGTTAAATAATAATCATAATGGAAATGATTCCCACATGAAAGCATCAGAGATGTGAGACCAGAGATTTGAACCCACTTCACTTGGTTTTCCTTGCTGTTGTTACCACTGAGCTACCACTAGAAATTTTGTATTTTTCTATATAATATTTTGTTTATAAAACATGTATCGATATATTACTGCGCATACATGAATAGGATGACATTGAAAGAGATATTATCCACAGGTCATGACTCTTCTAGTTCTATCCATTCAGGCTGCCGTATTTAGCGCGTAGATAAGTAAAGACCACATAAACATCAATAATACATGACTTCACAGTATGAATAAGAACTGATGCTATAGTTCTCAATAACCCAGCCTCATCATTTGACGACACGTTTGGCTCAGTTTGTAGTGACCCTACTTGCTGTGCCAGCGGTCGGGTGTTTGAGTCCCGCTGGGGGCATTCATTTGTGTGATGAGCACGAATGTTTATACTCTAGTCATGGGTGTTTATATTTATAATAGTATGTATTTAAAGTTAATATATGTGTAATGTATCAACTATCTGGTATCCATAACACAGGCCTCGTAGCTTACCATGGAATAGATAGTACTGTGTGTTAATGTCCCAATATATTTATTTATTTATTTAAAGTAACTTTAGCTAGCATTTATCGTTGCTTCTTAAAATTGTTACTATAAAGTGTAAGTAGTGCTTAGTAAGTATGAAAATACGTAAGTTTAAAAACGGTATATAAATACAAAATACATGTACGTTTTCCTCATTCTGATATAAAAAGCAGTTATGAGGACAGCCTATAGAAATGAAAACTTAAAACTATAAATAAACAGTTATTATTTTTGGATATTCAAATTAATTGTTTGATAATAAATTAAAATGTGTAAATTAAAACTGTTTACATTTATCTGGTTTCAACATCTATCAGCACTCCGAGTGTTAGCGTTAACACGTCACGTGACCATGTCGATGACGATTTGCATGAGTTTGCTTCCCATCCAAACCTGCCTGTAGAAGGTATATACTTACAGGTTAGACATTTACCAAGTAATATTCAAAATAATTTTTAACTCCACAATGGAGTGGCACTTTTGGGACTAAATAATTAAATTAATTATAAGGAGGCACATTTCGTTATGATAATATCAAAACATCTTCTTTTTTAAAAATTACTATCATTTGTAAGGAAATTGCTTTCGTTTTATTACTCATTTCATTATAAAGCCTTATTGTATGGCAAAAACTAGTTTATAAGTACTCTTTAACTTTAACCGGCATTAACGGCACCATATTATACGAGTATGTATACCTACTACACACAATTATACGTTTACTTTTTATACGTTTTAAGTAGTTAGTTCATCCAGTGGTCGAGAACGACCATAATCATTATTGAAAATTTGAGGAAAACATATATAAATATAATTTACATATCTACATAAAAAAAGTTTCCAATTTTTTTATTGATAACGCTAAAGCTCGTTTAAAGTTACTAAACAGAAAATCGGTTGATAAACAGAGGAGAAAAATGTACCGAACTGTTTTGTTTTTGTCTATTTATATATAGATACTAGCGACTCACCCTTGCTTCGCTCGATTCATCCGTAGGTACGTTTTAACGTTTATTATGGAATAAATAGAGTATATATTATATGATATGTAGCCTATAAGCCTTCCTCAATAAACGTTCTATCTAATACAAAAATATTCTTTCTAATCGGATAAGTAGTTCCTGAGATTAGCGCATTCCAACAAACAAATACACAAAAAAAATAAACAAACAAACTCTGCCTCTTGAAAATAGTAGTTTATATTAGATACTGTTGTCCGTGCTTTTAAAAGAGTAGGTGTTTAATTGAAAAGGTAAAAGACCAGTCATCCGGTTGTTGACACGTAACATAGCACTACAATAACGAATATTCACAGTATAACAATAAACAAATAGTACGCAAAATGTGGAACCGTTAAATATTAGTAGGTACGTAAGTTCATGTGAAGTTGTGACTTTATGCTATGACACTAAAACTACTGGAGTATATAATATTCATTGAAAGCTATGGTACCTAAGTAGCGGTATTAAAACGATACATTAATGAAACATGATTCGCAAGAAATGCTAATGGTTAACAATTCATATAATATAATATTATATATATATATATATATATATATATATATATATATATATATATATATAGAGTTTAGGAGGAGAAGAATTACTGATACTGGAATTTTATAAATAAACTAGCGACTCACCCTCGCTCCGCTCGGTTTCGTCCCTAGTTACGTTTTAAGGTTTAGTATAGATTTCTCAGAGCTGAGTTATTTTCTCGCAGTAATATTCTATATATTGATCCGGATAACCAGCTATCATCATACCCATCAACATCTGTCCAATGGTTTTCTGGTGATGCGTTCCCAGACAGACAGACAAAAATTCAAAAAACTATATATTCGGCCTCTATATCGATAATAATGACTATTCCAGTAAGATTTTCGAAAAATATTTAATGTACAGATTCGACTCGGTTAGAATTTTATTATATGTATAGAAAAAGATCAAAGCAAAAAATATCTAATTCATAATATATTTAGTTGTAGATAATGTGAATCATCATTCGGATAAGTAATTATCGAATCCGCTTTATGTATAAAAATTTTATGTTCAACACAAATAGCTGTGTCACGTGTTCAGTAGGTAACTATGCGATATTAGTCATTAAAGGGTTTGGTAAGAGTTTTAAAAACAATTGTTGATTAAAAATTTCCACTTAAACATTATTTTAACAAAATATTGTACACCTCCTGTATTTAAAGCCAATTACCGAATATTTAATTATTATTATAAATTATAAATCTATACAGATAAATAAAATTTAAGTGTCTGTTTGTAATTTCAAAATAACGGCTTTTATTAAATGCATATGATATATACGGTAGGTACCTACTTATAAAAAACACAATTTTTAAAGTTTTTTGCCCATCTGTTTGTTCCGGCTAATCTCCGAAACGGCTGGACCGATTTTGATGGGACTTTCATTTTAACGGGACTCTCACTGGCAGATAATATTTAAAAGGAATAACATAAGGGACTTTTATTTTAGAAAATTATTCGGGTTCCTCTAAAAAAAATTAAAACCTTCCTAGGGCCGAGCCCGAGCGAAGCGAGGGTAAGTCGCTAGTTCTAAATAAAATAATTTTTCATTATTAACTGTAGAATACAACGGTACGTTAATGAGAAGTTCGATGATCAATTTGCTTGTTTGATTAATAACAAGACCAGTGTTTGTATGTTAGTGTTAAATTTTTTATTGCGATACGCTAATGATTAAAAACAAAGGCTTTACAGCAAACTCGGATGCCGATAAAAAGCAGTGGACTAAAACGACCCTCTTAAGTCTTATCATAGAGTGAAACGCTTTCTTGTACACTGCAAATACCTAGAAAGTAATTTCTAAAGAGCTGAAGTAAAAAAAAAAAACTTCAAAATATTCTTTAGGTTACACAAAAAAATATATATAACGATAATTAAATGCTTTTTTGTAATAAAAGCTACAGAGCAAGATTATAAAGTTATAAGAGGTTGTTTACTTTTCTTCCTCTTTGTTTGATTACATGCGTTAGTCTCTGAAAAAAATCCGATTGTATGTATTTTAGTCTATTTATTCAAGAAGGTTATCTAATATCACATTGAACTATCCTCAGAAGCAAAGGACATAATTATTATTAAGCAAGTAAATACATTTCATATAAAAAAACTAAAACAGGCCAAAAGAGGTATAATATTGAGATTACCTAAAATATTTCAAAAATACATCCTCGGGGTCTCTCGCACCTCTGATATATTCATATTCGAATCATTTGTGGACCCCCCTCGCTTTGGGAGGCCTTTGCCCAGCAGTGGAACGTTAAAAAGGGTTGAATACATATCTTAAAACTATATTTGTACGTAGGTTAAATAAGAACGTACGTTATATAGACAGTAACAAAAACCAATAAAAGAAACATTTTTTCCTTAAAATATTTTGAAAATATAGTTGATACAACACAGTATAGTACCTAATATATATACTATATATAAACCCTAGTATACATTAATAGTAATTGGAGTAGGCTATTTTAAATGAACATCAGACAGATTATTATCCAATTGTATGCGTAACAGTTATTCTTCATTGTACATTCCGCAATGGCATTCAAAACCGCAATTTTACATGTTATAATATCACAATAATAGCATTAATTGCGACCTTACGTAAAGGGTTAATAGCAACTCAATGTCATATCGAAATCAGGGCATTCTGTGTTGCGGAATCTTAGGATCTAATGTTCATAATGAGACCCTAATGGTTGTATGTAGGTAAATGATCAAAGGTTGGTAATGTTACTAATACTTACGTTCGCCCAGTGGTTGAAATTTAACCATAATATACATGTTTTTTTAATGATAACAAAAATAGTATTATTAAAGTAAAACTTCTTTAGAATCGTTGTGATTTGAAACTCGATGGAACGAAAACACGACACTTAAAAGAGACAAACACATAAACATAGGAGTAAGCTGGCGAGAGAATGAGATAGAATACATTGCCATGTTGCCATGGTAACCGTTGTTATTGTCTGACAAATATATATTACTATATTCTTTTCGTATATGATATTCTATAAATATATGATTCTAATATGCCTTATTTAATTATTGATTTGTTTTAATTTAATTGCGATATTTTCCAAAGAAGTTTTACTTCAACCGAGCGTAAAGGTTATACGCACCCATTTTTTTTATTATTATACATACATATATTAATAGGTAACCCAGTGGTAACGAGATTGCTTGGGAAACCGAGTGAAGCGGGTTCAAATCCCGGGTCTCCCACCTCTGATATTTTCATGTGAGAATCATTTCTAACATGATTAAAACTTGCCTTGCGGTGATGGAAAACATCGTGAGGTAACCTGCATCCGTACTTTGTCAGCGTAGTGGACAAAGGCCTGGTCCCCCTCATATTGAAGGCAGGCGCGTGCCCAGCAGCGGGACGTTAAAAAGGACTGAATATAATACAATATTAGTATCAGTTAATTTTTATACGAAACCTTTGAGGTATCTTTAATCTACACTTTAACTTTTTGACTTCTAGTCCAGTCATTTGGTACTCAAACAAGAGGTTACCTGAAATTTTCCGAAAGTTTTGAAAATTGGTGATTTTATAGATTTCGAAACGCTCTGTCCGAATTTCAATTTTACCACCTCATATCTTTGCCGCTCGCGCCGCCACGTTGGGAAATGGCGCCTAATAACAGTTTTTTGACAAAATCTCCTTTCCTATTCATTTTGCGATAAGAAGTTTTGTATCCAAAATTAAACTAGAGAAAATATCCAATACTAAATCTAATAACATTTTTTTGTAAAATCAGTTGTTTTGGCGTACGAGTTCCGTAAAGTATATACCTTAAGATGCGTTTTGGCTAAAAAAACTCATTTCCAAATCGTAGAGTACCTCAAAGTGATTTGAAAATGGAAGTGGTGCGTTTTTTTATAATCTCTAAACCTCATCCACATGCAATGCAACTATTAAAATATTTAGCGCATTCAAGTGGTAATCATGTAGAAAATGATTCGCATATGCAAATATCAGAGATACGAGACCCGGGGGGATTTGAATGAGCTTTAATTAACGCTCCCAAACGACCACCTTACCACCACTGAGCTACCACATCTAAGCTACCATCACTGCCATAAACCAACAGAAGACTTATTAATATCATAGTAAGCAAGTAGTTAATATATATATTGCAACGATAATGATCTTACCTGTGTATTTGTAATCGTTTATAGATATAGTATTAGCAAATGAATTACGTGATGATTCATTAGTTTCGAAACAAAGGCGATAAACTTGGTTGCAAGTTGGTACGCGACTTAATCGGTAAGGTGCAAAGCGAATGCACTGTGTGCCGCCATTTGGTTGTTAAATAAAATATATTCATAAAAGTTTTTTTTTATACCAGTATTCACTATATAACACTTTCTTAGATTTTTGATTCCGGCGTTTCGAATGCTTTACAGCAATCACGGACACGGGAGAGACCATGACCAGCCTAATAAATCCGCGTAAAAATCCAAAAACATAGTTTTATTTAAAATATTCACTATAATTATTGTATTCAACCCTTTTTAATGTCCCACTGCTTGAGCACGGGCCTACCTCCCATGCGAGGGGGATCAGGCCATAGTCCATCACGCTGGCCAAGTGCGTGTTGGTGGACTTCACATGTCTTTTGAAAACGTGCTAGGTTTTCTCAGACAGGATTCCTCACGATGTTTTCCTTCACCGTAAGACAAGTGGTAATCATGTTAGAAATGATTCGCACATGAAAATATCGGAGATGCGAGACCCGGGATTTGAACCCGCTTCACTCGGTATTCCAAGCAAGCGCGTTAACACTCGGCTACCATTGAATATATTATTATAGCATACCAAATACAAGACAAATATACAGAATGCTTGGAAAATGTACGATATGCTACGTTTAGGTGAAGGAAATAACAAGCATAGACTAAACAAATCCTAAAATTACTCCTACATATATACTTATAGGTACTTAGTTCATGAATACAACAGCCTAATTATAAAGGAAATCGTTACTAATAAAATGAAATTGCAAGAAGTTAAATCGACGCGTCCCTTTGTTCTATATGACGTCCTTCCTTTTGCCTAATTGGAACTACTTACTCAACAAATTGGGCGTGTTGAGTGTAGAAAATCCAGTTTCATAGTTAGTATCTACTATGTTTTGTAGACTGTTTATGTATATTGTCTTGGGAGGATAATACTAGAATTAGTTTATCTGTATATATAAATAAATAACAACAGCTTATTACCAAATGGATATGAAAGTATATACGCTACTATTCTATACAGATAAATAAAATTGGAGTGTCTGTTTGTAATATTAAAATAACCACTTTTTACTAAATGCATATGGATGTATACACGATATATATGTACATATACCAAAACAACATTTTTTACCATTTTTGTCTGTCTGTCTGTTTGTTCCGGCTATTTTCCGAAACGGCAGGACAATTTTGACAGGACTTTCACCGGCAGATATCTGATGTTAAAAGGAGTAATTTAGGCTACTTTTATTTCAGAAAAAGAGTCAGGGTTCCGCGCAAAAAAATTAAAACCCATGAAATTGTGAACAAAATCCGCATACCTAGGAACGTACTCGAGCGAAGCGAGGGTAAATCTCTAGTGGTATAATGAATAAGTTGAGATCAAAGACAATAATAATATAGAGTTATGTTTTTATATGTTGCATCAAATGTTAATTACACAATGAAGGAAACATAAGAATGATAATGGTACAAAGACAAATAAAAAGCTATGACACAATACAATTATATGAATTATGAATATTTATAGAATTTAAATAACACTAGTAGATAATGTTGTAAGATATAACTGTACCTTTTATTAAAAACTATTTAACAAACTAGATCTATACTAATATTATAAAGACAGTGTTTATTTGTTTGTTTGTTTGAACGCGCTAATCTCAGGAACTACTAATCCGATTTGAAAAATCCTTTTCACATTAGATAGCCCATTTATTGAGGAAGGCTATATATATCATATATAGTATATAGTCCAACTATTCCATACTAACCGTTAAAATGTTAAAAGTTTTTATAAAATCAAATACGACCTTACGTATGATATATCAACATCTTCCTGCCGAAATAAAAAAAAAATAAAAAAATATGTGAAAATTCAAACGAGAACACCAAAAGTAGATCGCACGATACATATCAAACTCGTTATCGACCACAAAAACCTGACACGATAATTGTTAATTCACATATTATACAAAATAAATAATTCGTGTAAAGTTTAATGACTTCTCTTTATCTTATATTACCTATGCATTTGGATCGGGCAAATTAGAAAAACGGGTTTATATGTAATTTATTATATCCACCCATCGATATACACTGAACGTGTCACTTCAACGCTTCAAGCTAAATGTCTACAGAATAATAATTCACATGCTTTATTCATTATATAAGTAAATTTAGTTAATTACAAATCGAGCAGAGTAATATGTTTTTTTTTTATTTTACGTCACATGCACACGTCTATTTAATTTTTTATATACAAACAAACATACATAATAGAATTTATTTATCTATTTAAAAAAAATGGAAACATTCTTTTTTATTGATAACACTAAAGCACGTCAATGGCTATTAATAAAAAAAAAAAGAAAATCGATTAACAAAGTAAAAAAGGTTTTGTTTTTTTTTTTTTTTTGCTAGTAAAAAGTAATTTTTATTCCATTACATTAATGATTATATTGTTACTACTTACTATTTCGTGACAGACAAACCCTATTTGTAAATATACATTAGTTTACCGTAACAAACTCAAATTATTATTAACAACTATTTTAGACCCACACGGGATTTGAACCCAGGACCTTGCGACTGCTTTATTAGTATAGTGACGTGAGACCTGTGTCACATCACTAATAAATTAAGTGCATGCCAATATTAAATGATGACAAATTTAAAAGTGTGATACTCCTTGACCGACCTACCTCGCAAATATGGCACAAAAATATAAAATGTGCCCCATGAGTGAATAATGGTACTAACACAAAATAATAATAATATCCTCTTGACCTACTTCGACCACGGTGGCCAATCTCATTGAGACTAGCCATCTGCGCAGGAGATGTTATACTCTCTATTTCTGTCACTCATAATTCGGTGGGACTACAATGTGACACGGACCAATGAGAGTCAAGGCGCAGAACCCGACTGCTTTACATGCTCTCCGAAGCACGGGGGTGAAACACCACCAACTCCGGCTGTTATTAAGAATTGAGAAAAAAAACTCAACAACTGAATTTGACCCTACCCGGGATTCAAGCCCAAGACCTGCAGATCTGCGGCCATACGTACCAGCCACTAGACCACCGAGACAGTTAAAACATATTATAAAATGTACGTATACTGATAAAAACCTAGTAACTATGAAATCATACACATATGTGGGTAATTGCTGTAGAATCACAAATTATATAGATACATAGGTAATAATAATACAGCGCGGATGTGATACAACAGTTATATTGAAAAATATATGTTTAAACATGTTTATGGCCTCTAGCGTTTACTCGACTCAGGTAGATTTCCTCGTATTTTAAAACAACTATGATTTAGTTAAATTC
This sequence comes from Argynnis bischoffii washingtonia, assembly GCA_033884665.1. Lineage (NCBI taxonomy): Eukaryota > Metazoa > Arthropoda > Insecta > Lepidoptera > Nymphalidae > Argynnis > Argynnis bischoffii. The sequence continues at coordinate 3,325,624 of CM066616.1, read as the reverse complement.
TGGATACTTTACAAATACATATATATATATATATATATATATATATATATATATATATATATATATATATATAGAATATAGAATTATATAAGTATATATAGAATTGTTTGTTGATAATATTTCTTTCAATTTAGTACATTCAATAGAAATTACATATCTTTTTTATCTTTTCTGTTAGTTGTACACGTCCAAAATTAATGTATTCTCGCAAATAATTAATGTAAGAAACATTTTATATACCTAAATATATTTTAGTTATACAAGTGCTTGTGAAGTGTAAGTAGAGACAGTTCCGACTTAGTTTTTAGGTCTTCTACGGAAACCAACGAACAGCGTGGAAGCAAGATTCTAAGAAACCGTGGAGTCAATTACAAAGGCTATGTTTATTCGGTCCCCAAATTAAATAAATTAACATAAAACTTCTTAGAATTTCTTGCCCAAGAATGTAGGGGTAAAAACAGACAGGTCCATCGGAGCAGAATGTTTTCGCTAAATTAGATGAAATTTCAATATCTTGAAAGCGAGCTGCTTGCTTCTTTTACAATAACACAATCCAAAAAAACTAATCGTAGAGTAATAATATACGCTCAAGTAGCTTTTTTCCATTCTTTTAACTAATAAACATAAATTGACATGTTTTATTGTACGTCATCATCGTAAAAGTTCTTAATTCTTATTGAAACTTTTCCAAAACATAAATTTGCCATAAATCTAAAATTTAAATCTTTGATCAGCCTCTAAAACGATTTAATATAATTTATTGATGTTAATAAATAAATATATTATATCTTGTATTTGATTTCATATTTTATCTCTTAGATAAAGAAGAGTCATTACTTATCTATCTAAAACGCTTTTTAATGATACATATATACCAACGTATCACCTATTCTTCCATATATGTCTAGTGTGAAATTAAAAAAAAACTAATAAGTAGACCTTTGTCAAAATATAATATGAAAAACGGTACCGTATGAATGACAATATATCCTACTAGCGACTCACCCTCGCTTCGCTCGGGTTCGTTCATAGGTTGATTCCCCATACCAACTTACATCCCCATTTTCACCCCCTTAAGGGATGTTTTCCGAGATAAAAATGACCATGTCCCCACGTGTTGACGACCCATGTCCTTACCAGGGTCTCAAACTATCTTCTTACCAAATTTCATCTTAATCGGGTAAGTAGATCCAGAGATCTCCCCCTACAACCTCACAAACTCACAAACTTCACTTTTTTATAATATTAGTATAGATAAAAAGTAATTTAAACTGCATGTCGCAGTGCGGATATCGTGCAGGGCTGCCAGGATCTAAATAGGCAAGGCAAGGCCATACCATACCAAAACTGCTTGAGATTTTAGTAAAATCTATATATGATAAGCGAAATACCATAGACTAACCCATTAGTTAATCACGAAATTTGGTATAATTATAGTATTTAACCGACTTCAATAAAAGGAGGTTGCATACGACAATAAACAAATGAACCTCTTGCGTACGAAGTCACGAGAAACAGCTGGTATAAAATATTGTAATAGATTTTGTATATCATCCTCAATCAATTAATTCATTATTTATTCACGCATGGATAGGATAGAATAGAAAAATGTGACGCAACCTGAAACAAGCCTACGCTCACCAGTGGACGGACATTGGTCTTTGATTGATTGATCGATTCATGCAGTAATGGGTTATTAGATCGACGTATTGCATAGGATATGATCAAAAGCCAGATACTAAAATGACCTAAGGTTAAAAGTATTAATAATCCTGGCACATAAGAAGGTCCTTGAGGAGTAATTAGGCAAAAAAAAACAGTTTAGTATCTTTTTTCGTCTGTTTCTCAACCGATTTTCTTTATTTTTTAGCTTTAATATTATGAGTAAAAAATTTTAGAAACGTTATTATTATTATTTTTAAATAGGTAAAAGTAGAAAGTGTTGCCTATGTAAATTCATACATGTTTTCCTCAAATTTTCACTAATGATATTATGGTCTATAAAATTAAATGAATATTCTGTACTAAAAGTGATTAAATTTTCATTTACAATAAAAAAAAATTTACTCGAAAACTCGATTAAATTTTCATTTACAATAAAAAAAAATTATTTTAATGATGGAAATAAAGAAAATTTGGTTGTTGGTTTGTACAATTATTCTATAAGCTTATATTTCGTTAAAAATCAATTAAATAATAAATAAAATACTTTCAAAGTCCTAAAAATCGTATTAGGAAATCATTTAATAATATTTTTTTACTTACGGCAACATTTTGAGCTAACATATTCTAGTATATTTTGAACCACAATATTTCTTCCAGTCGACTTTTACGAGTCAAAAAAAAAATTCTGCTGATTTACATTTTTAGACCGGGTATGTAAAGCAGTTAGGTATTTATAATGTAGCATATAGTTCAGAAATACAGTATTTATAGTTTAATATACATAATTTGATTGTTAATATAATAAAAGGGTATTGATTATATTAAGTATTTCCATAGTTCCTTACGTTAACTTTAAACCTCAGTTAACTTCTAAACTTTACTTTATTACAGAATATGAGATTTCAACACTATGTGCGTATTTTATTATTAAATTTCAATCTAACGTTCAAAAAAAACAACATCAATTATTTTAACTAACTAGCTGTTGCTCGTGATTTAACTCACGTAGTTTATTTATGTGTGACTTACCCTCGATTCGCTCGCGTCCGAATACGCGGATACGCGGATTTTGTTTACAATTTTGTAGGTTTTAATTATTTGCACGGAACCATAATTCATTTTCTTAAATAAAGGTAGCCTAAGTTACTCATTATAACATCACCTATTTGCCAGAGAAATTCCCGTCAAAATCGGTCTAGCCGTTTCGTAAATTAGCCAGAACAAACAGATAGACATACAAAATTTTTTAATTTTTTTTTTATAAGTACCTACATATAGTACATACTTTAATATGTATTTAATAAAAACCAACCAACATTACAAAGAGACAATTTTATTTATTTGTATTGTATAGATAATTTCTCTTAAGGAACATTATAAGGTGTTAGCATACAACAAAAATACAAAAATAAATTCAAATCGGATTTGAGTTCAATCAAACAAACTCTTCAACTTTAAAATATTGGAATAGATTTCGACAGTCAATACATTGTATTAGCCAAATCGTTCTTTTGAACAGAACTCAGATTCTTTATCTATCTATATCTATACATAATATAATAAAATTGTAACTACGTCGAATCTGTACATTGAATATTTTTTGGAAAATCTTATTGAAATAGACATTATTATCGATACAGAGGCCGAATCTACAGCTATTACTATTTTTATCTGTCTGTCTGTCTGTTAAAGCATCACGGAAAAACCACTGGAGGGGGTTTTGATAAAATTTAATAAACATATATAGGATACTTTTTACTGCGGGAAAATATCTCATCTCTGAGAAATCTATACTCAACGTTAAAACGTAAACAGGGACGAACCCGAACAGAGCGAGGGTGAGTCGCTAGTGATATTATACAGAATACTAAAGCGACCAAATACAGATAGTTTCAAATCAAATCAAAATATACTTTATCCAAAAAGACTTTTACAAGCACTTTTGAGTCGTCAATTTTACAGTTTAGTTTTATTTTCTAGCCTATCGATATACATATAATTATATAGACATGGTATGTTCGATGTGTTTAAATTCAAAAATAAATGTAAGGTAGCTTACTCAGTACTAAGAAATTCTAGTGTATTATAAACTACATTTCTTTACGCCGACTTTTACGAGTGCGGGAAAATGCAGCTGATACAGTCAATGTTTTTCTGCTCTTGGCCGACATAGACTTTCTGGTAGGTATTAAAAAGGCCTTTGATCTTTCTATTACATTCTGAACTAGTGACTCACCCTCGTTTCGCTCGGGTTCGTCCCTAGGTACGTTTTAACGGTTAGTATTTAGTAGAAAAATAGGTAAGTACTTTATAAAATAAAGTATTATATCCCTTATTTGAGAAATGATTAATTATATAAACTTCCACCACCCTTTTCACCCTCTTAGGGGATGAATTCCGGGGTAAAATCTCTTCTCATGGTCTCAAACTATCTCTATACCAAATTTCATCTAAATCGGTTCAGCCTTTAGACGTCAAAAGGTAAGAAAGAAACAAACAAAAAAACAAACATAGTTACTTTCGAATTTTATTACTAAGTATGGATGACTGTTTCTCTTAATTATTAGTTCATCAGCATGAAATACGAAAAAAACGCCTATATTATGTGGACAGAGATCTTGAAATTTTCACAAGTGCACAGTACACGAGTGTGAAGAGACATTTGACTTTCCCTTTAGTTTAGTAGTCAAATGCAAGAAGGATCAAGTGTAGAGTGAAGTTTTTCTGTCAAGAAACTCTCAAAAACAGCCTGAAGAGTGCCGGCGTTGCACCCCGTGCCTTAGAAAGCATGTAAAGCCAAATCTCCCACCGATTGTGTTGAATTATCCTCCCACCGAAGTTTGAGAGTGAAAGAGGACGTAATGAGACGTCAAAATAATTTTAACTTATTCAGATTGCGTAAGTTTAAAAAATACTAGACGTTTAAAAACAAATTTTAAAGGGTCGTCTCATGACACAATGGTAGTTGGTATCAAATATTTAAAAATTGCAAATTATATTATACAGATTGACTGAGAATTATGCGGTTCTATAAGAAATAGCCTTACTGCCTAGCGATATATATATATATATATATATATATATATATATATATACGTTTTAAGTTTAAGACAATCATTATATAACCCAATCAAACTAAGTGGGAAAAATTATACGTTCCCATGTTTTATTTAAACCGCCTGCCAACGTGGAGGCTTTTTGGCAACTACTTTAAAATTCTTTACTTGGTTATTTTTTTTAGGCACGGAATAAATTTTAAAACGTCAAAATATGCTTTGCAAATGTAAAATAAAGAACATAAATAGTCTTCGTAAAATTTGGCTGCATTTAATACTAATATTATATTATATCTAACACGGCTAAGGCAATACGTAGAATTAAAATGTTAACGTAAATCTTTCCTTGATGATTTTCTTAGAAACCGGTAAGCTTATAACCACGCTACCCTAGAATCGATAGCTAGTAGGCACCTGTTTAAAAAAAAACAAGCAAGCGTATAATTACGTACAGCATACTTCTGAAAATACTTGCCGCTTATAAATATTAAAACACAATGTTTCATACCGTAGCACAAAATTACCATTAAGAAAAAAAATTTACTAATTAACGTAATAACAGCCCACTCAATCATCAATTGGGGACAATTTGTGAAATAATTTGATCTTCTCTGGTATGAAAAAGCTCATGTTTTAATCATTGATATTGATATGTAATTTTAATTAAACGATGGCGAGGGAATAACCCTCTTCGCTCCCGATCATCTGATCGCACTATCAAATCTAATTGACCCATATGTCAGATTGCAGGGCCGCTATCCTTTAACTCCTCGAGGACCGCATACACGCCGGCGTGTACGATAACAATTGAATTCACGGAAATTCGCACGGATTTCTTAGAAATTATCCTGGAGAGATTAATTGCATTTGAAGCTGAAATAATATTTGAAAACGTGCACATCCACACTAATATTATAAATATGAAAGTGTGTTTGTTTGTCCTTCTCTCACGTAGAAACAGTGACGGATTGGCTCGATTTTTTGTGCGGATATAATTGGAGGGCTAGAGAGTGACATAGGCTACTTTATACCGCGGGAGATTATCTCATTCCTACGGGAAAACACGTTATAATACAACTCACACAACTCATCATATCTATGTATATATAAAATATATAGTCTATCCATTCCTTACTAAGCGTTAAAAGATCTAGAGACTAACTCGAGCGAAGCGAGAATGAGTCGCTAATATTTTATATTTATTAAATTATTGTATAATTCAGATAGACATTTTTTTTTATAAAAAACAGCCATAAGGAAATAATAATTTTGAATACATTTTATACTAATGATATTTTTTAGACATCAGGTATTGCTCTCATGTGTTCGGAACCTCACGAGCGTGACGCATGACGCAACGTGTGACTAATCAAACGAGATAAGAAACGCAATTACAATTACTTCATTTATATGCGATGACGCTATAAACATAATCCAATGTTGTAATAAAAAAGAAAACTTTTAGCAATTTATAGTGGCTATTAATTCCATGGCTGGCAACACTTTGTGGTTATTCAGGAGTAGCACTAAAGCTCTAAAAATTTCATTATTAAATTCTTACCAGTTATACTTTTTTACTTTTTAAACAATATTTTTTATAAATAAAACTTTCTTTTAGGATGTTTTCATGAATTTGTTTTGATTTTCCTACAAATAATATAAATGTAGTGCTAGTTCTACTCGTTATAGCTTTGTTAATTGACTCCAAAATGTGAGCAACATAAATTATGGAGTAAAATAGTAAGTATATATATATATAATAGTAAAAAAAAAAATTAGCATCTTTAAAGCTCCTCAAACTCAAGGAATTATAACAATGAAAACAATTTTTATTAAATAATTTTTCAAGAAAATCAATGTAAATTTAAAATCCTTTACATGTTTAACTTAATTATGTTTGGAAATTACAATTTTGTATAACAGTTAACATGAAATACATAGGTCATATATACATAGGTACGATGAGTTGTTGTGGGTTGTATTATGACATGTTTCCCCATGGGAATGACGTAATCTCCCATGGTAAAAAGTAACCTATGTCACTCTTCAGCCCTAAAACTATCTCCACAAAAAATCACACAAATCTATCACTTTGTTTCAATGAGAAAGAAGGACAAACAAACAAACACACTTTCACATTTATAATATTAGTATAACATCATCACTTACAAAAGTGAACAGAGTACAGATCCGTTTCTATGAGTACAGAAAGTTTGGAGGTAAAATTTAGATTTAAATAACAACACAATGGTTGAGAAATGTGGGCAAATAAAATAAGATATTCTGGAAAATTTTCTCTTTTTCATTGTAGAACTGAACTTGTTCTTAGAAACTTGTTTTAAAGCAAATTCTCCTAATTTAGAAAATAAATAAACCACTGCAAGCTTAAACACTCATAATGGTAAATTGCCTTAAATGACAAAGTAGTTTTTTACTTTTTAAATTAAATTAAAAATATATCAATGATTTCAGCCTTTCAACCAATTTTTTTTTAATTTTTCTATTTTTATAGTATGTAAATAAAAGTTGCATTTCTAATATTAACATATATGCATTTCTTACATGCAGTGGTGCATAACTGTTAATAATAAAAACATTAATGTAATAGCTTTTTTATGATTATTACCCCAGTAGTGTCTGTAATGACTTACAGATTATAAAGATTACATTTTATAAAATGGAAACATTTTTCCATATCTTATTGAGAACTTTTTACTACTTTTACTTCTATGTGAGTAGTAAAGTAACAAAAAAATATATAATAAGTATATAAGCGAATACAGGAAGTCATTTTAATAAGTTTTACTTTAAATAGCGATTGTATTTAATTGGATGACAATACAGTAATTTTGTATCATCTGGTGTAATGATGGAGCCATAGTACTAATAAACCTTATAATTGATAAACAAGTTCTTAAGTTATTTCAACTACCATTTTTATTTATGCTATATATATAGCTTTCAAAAAAAAATTTTTTGAATATATTCTAAGAATTTATTGAATAATCATTAAATTGTGCAAAGGATTTTTTAATTAATTTAACATTTTAAGAGATATCAATTATAAAGTAATTTACTACGACAGCACTATCAAAATTTATGACAATTAAGGGCCATAATCAATAAGCAATAAATATTTATATTCATTAGAATATTAACTTAATCAATGTAGAGCAATAGAAAACACAAAGAGTCCACTTATATACATGTTTACATAACAAATACTAGACCTATTACCTACACTCATTCATTCATATATTTATCTAATGCATGAACCAATAAGATATGACGATTTTTTAAAAGTAACAAGCCCTAACATGTAAACAAAGCCAAACAATACTCACCAATTGAAATTCTCTCCGCCTGTCGTAGGCCCTCTTTATGGCTCTGTCTAACCACAAGGAATGGATATGCGGTGCATAATGCATAAACAGTCGGCTATCTAACGAAGCCGTACTGTTGAAATGCAATGCTTGCTGCCCGATGTCAAGATTCCTCGGGTTTTCCCAAGGAATGGCGAGTTTGTCCCTCGCATCCACTAACACCTGTATACCCTTTACAATGTTTTGATAAATCACATGTTGGTATTCACGCACTAGTTCCGGCTCGAATTTTACTTTGTGTATTATCCTCATCTGTTTCAGGAATGTTGATTTTCCGCTTTCACCCGCACCGAGTAGCAATAGCTTAACCTGCCGCCGTAGCGTTTGTTTATCTTTCTCAAGTATTCTGTCTATTTCCTTGCTTCTGTACCTTTGCTCTATTTCCTCTGGAGAGAGCTTGAGACGAAGCCAGCAAGTTAGAGCCTCGGTACAACAGGTACATGACCACAGATCGTTGGCCATTTTGCATGATTATCGACACTCAAATAAAAGGCAAATAACGAATAAGCATACGAAAACACTGTATATAACATTTACAATATACACATTTTTATAGAAACACTTTATAATAACTGAAAATATTAAAATAACTTTATATCCGGAATAAGACGTACACACGCATTTACCCCTCCCAAACTCATTGAGAAAAATAAAATGAGAAACCGAATGAAAAAGACCACAGATCTAAATAAAAGTGTTACCATACAAAAAACTAATACAACATTGTTTTGTTTTAGTTAACTAGTCTATAATATATTAAAAACGAAAACTCCTTACTATATTACTCTATTGTAAATAGCAATTGTATATTGTGTTAAAAACATGAGAAATAGCCAGCTAAATGTATGGAAATCTTTACTTTGAAAAACATTAAAAATATATTAAATATTAACTATAACTACTATAATATGTGATTTGCTATTGATGGAGAATAGAAAGGGTCTAGACATAGATCTAGGTTTAAATCTGATCTGCTTATCGCGAATTGTCTACATGATGGAAAATATAAAGTTAACACAAAACTTCAACATACACAAATCTAGCAATTCAGTGGATATCTTGTCCTGGTGACGCGGACGCTGCGCTGTATACTAGGTTTTCCTTTTATCCGAGCCGATCTTACGTCAAACGTAATTCGATCGTGTATTTACACCCTTAGATGTAAATGTCAAAAACATATGACAAGTGACAACATTTGTCACGTCGACCGGTGTCAAATAAGTTGCGCGCATATAAAGTGCACGTGTTCTTTATTTAACTATAAGAAATCTCTATTTAAAAGAAATTGGCCAAATTATAAATTAATTTAAGTAAATAATATTACATTACTTTTCATAAAATTCATTCAAAAGATTTCACGATGTAAAATATCTGTTGTGCAATGTCCAAAGAAGGTTATAGTGCCGAGAAGAAAGAAGGTGATAGTAAAGTAGTGTTAGAAAAGTTACAATCGTATCTAAAAGACAAAAGAAGTTTAGAGGCTTCCGAGCCAAGCGTTGGCTACAACAAGCCTAGTACTAGCTACGAACAAAACCCTCCTCCGGCTCTTGGTGTTGACAATAGCGACGTATTAAGAGAAGTTTTGAACCACAAAAAGGCTGAATTACTTCGGCAGCCTGAAATAGTAGCATTTTTAAAAACTCTAACATCAGATCTCAAGAAAACCTTATCAACAGAACAGAAGAAATAATGGCTGTGAGTGCTCATAAAAGTGTAGCATCTTTGATGCGTAAAACTCTTGATCGCCAAGCAGCCATGGCTCGGATGAAGGTCAATTTTAAGAAAAAGCAAATTGAACAAATTCTTCTTAGTTATATGAGAGATGGAAATTCTGGACCTTACAATGAGTTACTAACAGTATTGAAAGATGTTCCATTGAATGATGATAATTTTAGAATTTTATTTGAGGATTGCTTGTCTTGTGTGGTGCTGTTAGGTAGAGAATTGAAGCCATTTGTAGATATATTATGCTGTATAGAGTGGGCCAGTAAAGAAGAGGATCTAGTGGATACTTACAGTAGATTTATATTAAATCTAGTTACAGCACACACCTACCACTGCCCAAGAATAATGTCTTCTTTAGTTAAATTATTTAAAGGTATACTTTATTTATAATTATAATAGTGGCTCACCCTTGCATCTCTTGGGTTCACCTCTAAAAAAACAAAAACTATTTATCCCACGGGAACCATACATTTTTCTGGGATAAAAAATAGTCTATGTGCTATTACAGATCTATCTAACTCTGTACCAAATTTCATCTAGATCCGTTCAGCCGTTCTGGTGTGATTGAGTAATAATCATCCAAACATCCATCTAAACTTTCATATTTATAATATTAGTAGGATTTTTAACCTAAACTTCTTAGATATGTAAAGGTTATGTTATTGTTATGTAGAACAAAACATTGTATGTATTACATAATATATTTTAACAAAAACATTAATCATGTAAAAACATAATATTGTGCAACTTTATATTTCAAACAGTTTTATCATATTTAGAATTAAAAAAAATATGATAAAATTTTATAACTATAAATTCTTGATGTTTAAATTAACGTTTATCAATATTTTGCATCTTAATTTATGTTAATTTTAAAACTAATTTTGTATTTCAGCCGATGGAGAGAACTGGGATGATAGTCCTAAAGAAGATATTGTATCAAAATGGTCAAACATCCACACGGTGATAGCTCAAATAGTAGCTGTTATGCCTATGTAAGTTTTAGAATATCAATAACCAGTAGTCTATACTTATGTAATTTAAATGTTGTGAGTTTTTCTATGTATGTATGTCTTCATGTGTACTTGTTCCCACCTTTTAGTTTGCTTTTTATTCAGTTATGTTTTCTCTTAATGTAAATATTTTTTTATTTATAGCTTCTTAATGCTGGCCAGTTAGGCATTTCTTTTCCCAAATTACTTTTAAATGTATTAATTTGTATATATTTCTGTGGTAACCTCTTAAAAACATAAAATTATTTAATGTGTCTGTTTTATAATAATTAATATTATCCTATATATGATAATTTTATCCTATATTTTATGAATTCGAATTATTAGATTTTAGACCTAAAATAATAATATAGTGTGTATACAACCTTATAACTAGACATCAGATTATATGCACTATCAAAATGCCAAAATATATGCTAAAAAAGGGTGAAATATTCACAATCAAAATAGTGATTGTTATCAAAATTTACATTCATTTTCTCTCTCTAAATTATATATACTCATAATTCTTGTTACAATATACAATTACATATTTTTTCTAGATTTTAAAGCTTTGACGTTGCCACTTAATATAATTAGTAGGATGAAAATGGTCTCTCTGTACCGACTGACGTCATTGGACACAACTTGAAATTTTGCATTTCTGCAGAAATGTCTTCAGGCAGAGTCTCGCCCTTGCAATTGATATTTTTTTTTGTGGCAATAATTTGGCACGGACCTCTTCTGATAGTCAACTCAGAAGAGTGTTAATCTATTAAATCAATTTTGCTTTTCGAAATTTCCAAGGACTTGCACAGAGGAAGGAGTTCGTAGTTTCTTCACGGTAATAAAACACGACTCAACATTTAACTACTGAAATAACACTATCCATGAAAAAGTACTAAAATTTGCCATATCGCAAAAAAAATTGCGTTTTATGCTTTTACATATGCAAATATGTAAATGCATATAATCCGATGTCTAGTTACAACGATATATTACATTATTTATTATATCAAAAATTGCACTCATAATATCAATAAATAAACAAAATTATTATCTTCATAAAAAATTATAATACATGATTCCAGGACCAGTGACCTTCTAATGCAGACTGTAATAGAACAATTTCCATACTACAAAGCTGGATGCTTTCCAAATAGAGCCTATATTCATAACTTAATATGGATGAGTAAATATATACCATCTCTTACAGAACAAATTATGATTACTATTATTAACAAGTAAGTATAAATTATAACTTCAATTAAAATAGATAAAGAAAAGTGTAGTATTAAAACTCTTTAGTATTTAACTTCATAGGTAGTGGTGACACACTCGCTTGCCAAATTAAGTGCAGCGGGTTCAATTCCTTGGTCTCACACCTCTTTTCATGTGCGAATCATTTCCAACATGATTACTACTTGTCTTACTGTGAAGTATTAGTAAATTACGTTTTCGAAAGACATCTGAAGTCTATTAATCCGCACTTGGCCAGCATAGTGGCCTGATCCCCCTCGTATTGGAAGGCCTGTGCCCGGCAGTGAAATGTCAAAAAAGGGCTGAATACAATACTATTAATTATTACTAATAATTTTCAGAATGGTAGACATGGATACAAATATAGTAGACCGTGATAAGAATAAACAAGAAACAATATTTGATATGGAAATTGATGAAAAAGATGAAGTAAGCGAGACACTTGACTACTGTATGTTAGAAATGCTCAAATGGCTTGAAGATGAAAGAGATCCCGTGTTGAATATTATGTGCAATGTGTTTGAAAGAGTTATATTGCCTACTCATGGGATTCGGTAAGAAAATCTAAATGTTTAATGTCTTTAGTTATTTAATTGTAGTTATGAATGATTCATCTAACCTAATTCTTTTTTTAAAATAAAAGGAGTGACTTACCTTATAACATCAGCTATGTGCCAGAGAAAATCCCGACAAAATCAGTCCAGAGAATCGGAGAATCGGAGATTAGCCGGAACAAACAGACAAACAAAAATTAAAAAATTTTTTTTTTTCATGCTGTATATACTTTCATAAGCATTTAGTAAAAAGCTGTTATGTTGACATTACAAACAGTCACTTCGATTTTATTTATCTGTATAGATTGTATTGTTCTATTGTTATAATATCCATATCATATAATAACATGTTTCTTGTATGAGACACTGAAATAAGTATGGCTTTTTTGTGTGTAACAGAACTTTAAATAGATTTTTTTTAATTATCACAGTTGAGATATTAATGTAATATTATTCATTATCAAATTTTATCTTATTATAGTGATTATGTTATAAAGTTTTGTATAGGTTTCCAGAGATGAGATATTTTCCCGCAGTAAAAAGTATCCTACATGTTGACTTGAATAACCAGCTATCATACCAAATTTCATCAAAATCCCTAGCAGAGTTTTTTCCGTGATGCGGTCACAGACAGACAGACAAAAATTCTAAAAACTATAGATTTGGCCTCTGTCTCAATAATAATGTCTATATCCATAAGATTTTCCAAAAAATATATAATGTACAAATTTGACTCAGTTACAATTTTATTATATGTATAGATTAATAAATTTTAAATAAACAATATATATACATAAATTTTCAGACATGTGCAGTTCCTCCTGTTATACACAATATCAATAAGTCAACAATGTGCGGATCGCGTTTTCACGAACTTATGGATAGTGGCAGCGGGTTTACACGGTCTGGGTCCTGGTGCTTTGGCAACTCGGAGGACTGCTGCCAGTCACTTGGCAGGTTTATTGGCACGATGTGTACGAGTGCCAAACTCTAGAGTTATACATTATTTAAGAACAATGGCAGAATGGTGCCATTCATACATAACAGCAACACAGGATTCGACGGTTGCTGATAATATGAAAGTCCATGGTGCTTTCCATGCGATATGTCATGCAATATTTTATCTTGTTGCGTTTAAGAATCATCACCTGTTTATGAGTAAAGAGAGTGAGTATTTTTAATTTTTGTTTGTTATAGATTTTTTTTTTCAAATACATTTAAAAATAAAACTACCTTTTCGGATTTTTCACGGATTTATTTAGATTTTTGGTTGCCGACGTTTCGAATGCTTTACAGGAATCATGGTCACGGGAGAGATATTTCTAAAATGATAGTTTTATTTAAAACCAGCAGAACCCGCGGCTTGGCCTAAAACTTTATATAGAGACTTGCCCTCGCCTCGCTCTGGTTTGTCTCTGTGTATTTATATAATATATATAGTTTTACAATAATGTACAGAAGTCTGCCCAGTTTGTTGACATTTACTGTTCCGCACCCTTTGGGTAGTAGCATGATGATACATAGCTTATAGCCTTCCACAATAAAGGGGCTATCTAATGCAAAAAGAATTTTCCAAATCGGTTTAGTAGTTCCTGAGATTAGTGCGTTTCATCAAACAAACAAACTGTTTCTTTATAATATTAATTAGTATAGATGTCAAATATACTAAATCTATCAAAGAAATTATTATTAAAAAAAAATAAAGTAGTATTAATAAATATGTTTCAAAACTATTTAATTCATTTAAAACTTGTAATAATAAACGTTATATTTAAATTAATTTTATTTATTTTCAGATTTAAATTTTGTTGAATCGTTGAACCTACCACGTCTAGTTACTTGCAATCTCAATCCCTTAAGGACCTGTCCTCCACAAGTCTGCAGAGCGTTCTCATCTGTGACTCGGTCACACCAAGTGGTGTACTGCCAAGCAATTATAGAAAAGAATGCCCGATTAACTCTCCAGAATAGTGTGCAAAAGTTTGATGATTGGTTCCCGTATGATCCTTATACGTTACCTGTGTAAGTATGAATTTGATATTTTTTGCATGTTATTTATGTTGACTAAAGATGGCGATTTTGTGTTGTGATTCTTTTCGCTTAAGCTATTTTTATAATAAGTGATATAAATATAATCTTATTGTTTTGGAGTCTAGTACTCCTAGTTGTGTATCTATTGAAAGGATAACATTTTTTTATGTATTTTTTCCTTTTTTTAAAATAGACATTTAAGTAGATTAAAATACAGGCAAGCATTATTGCATTGCATCCAGAATATGTATTCATACATATTCTTACATACTTAATTAGTTATGAAGTAAAGAAATAATGATATAACTAGCGACTCGCCCTCGCTTCGCTCGGATTGTCCCTAGATACGTTTAAATGGTTAGCATGGAATATATAGACTGAAATATATATACAAATACATAGTTATGATGATTTGTTGTGTATGTATTGTAACATTCTTTACCGTAGGAATGAGATAATCTCCTGCAGTAAAAAGTAGGCGATGTCACTCTCCAGCCCCCCAACTATATTTACACAAAAAATTATTCCAAACTGTCACTCTATTTCGATGTGAAAGGAGGACAAACAAACAAACAAACCTATAAACCTATATAGTCTATATAACCTACATATACATTTTTAAGTCTCTTATTTTACAGATCTGGGAAAATAATTTGGCCTCTCTGTATGGAATACAAGGATGTATTCAAAGATGGCGACGATGAAACACAATATACTAGTCTAAAGCGTAAATTGGAGATTGAAGATGACGACTACTTAATACCGAGCCCTTCGCAGAAACTAGCCAGTTCCTTATCAAATTGTATATCACCGGGATTCAAAACCAGTGAAAGTATATTTTATTAATGTAATATAAAATGTAATATAGTTGTTGAATGTATATTGGCTATGGATATTTTAGCCAGTTAATATCTAGATAATATCTAGATTTTGCCTCTTATTGGCAAAAAGAATTACTTTAAAAAAGTTTGATTATTTATCATGCAAATGAGTGATGCTATCTAGTGTACACTATAGTTCATTCGCGTTAATAAAATGGTGAGTCATAGTTCTGCTATCATAAGAAAGAAGGCCGTAACTTGGTCAAAGTTGATTTCGAGATATTTGAAGTTTTGTCTTGGTACTACGTCAAAATTACTACTAGTTTTGACGTAGTTACGAATAAAATGGTTATGGTATCTCCGGATTCATAAGACTTAAGGGTTTATGAGTGACACTATCAATTAGCATTTTTTTTTTGCTGATCCCGAATCTGCATATAAGTCATTTTTGACCAAGTTGTTAGTTACGGCCTTCTTTCTTATGACCGCGTCGGTGTCCACCGGCCTAGCTACGTCCCCCGACCAATTAGGTCGAATAAAATTATAAAGTCAAGTGTACAATGACCAGTTGAAGGCAGATTTTCGTACCAAAATAGCTGAGTCCTTAGTACGTTACCTACAATAAATTTTAAAAATATACCTCACCTATTTATAAGAATAAAAGTGGATCGATAATTCATAGCGGGGAAATACAAGTAATTTACAATGTTTTTAAATACTTTAAATTGTGCGATTTCAATGATTTTGATTCTTTTATAATAAATAGGTACAAACAAAGATTCTAGTGATACTGATTTAAAAAAAAATAATAAACTATTTTGATTTGAGATAATTAAGTAGATTTTTATCTATTAAACTTAGTTTTTTGGAATATATTTGAATTGAATTTTTACTTCACTATGAATACACATCATTTCTAACGTGATTACCACTTGCCTTACGGTGAAGGAAAACATCGTGAGGAAACCTGCATGTCTGAGAGAACCAACAAGTTTTCGAAAGACATGTGAAGTCCGCCAACTGGCCTGATTCCCCTCGTATTGAAGGGAGGCCCGTGCCCAGCAGTGGGACGTTAAAAAGGGCTGAATACATGAACCTTTACCCTGCAGTTACACTTATGACTCACTATTTTCTTAACGCGAATGGACTATAACAAAAGAGCAGAAAGAGCAGTGCTGGTATCTGTTACTGTATATTCACTTTAATATAAGCATAATTGATTAAAGCAAAGTATAATATAAGGCAATATATACATTTTTATAATGGCTTGTATTGAATATATAAGTTATGAATATAAGTGGTTATGTTTCATTATAGTAATGAATTTTTACTTAAATAAACAAAATGAGCAATATTTAAGAATAATTATTACTTTTGCTTTCATGAAACTTGCTACGTATCGTAAAGAACTAGCGACTCACCCTCGCTCCGCTCGAGTTCATAACTACTTACATTTTAACGTTTAATAATTAGTATAGATTTCTCAGAGATGAGATATTTTTCCCCCAGTAAAAAGTATCCTATATGTTGACCCGAGTTGTCCTGGTTCAAATCCCGGTCTGATATAAAGTTTTTACTTTTGGTTTTTGTTGTATTATTATTCAAGTTTTTAATTTTTCTTATCTAAAAAATACGATATAACAAAAAAGAACTCCGAGCGAAGTTTATTGCACTTTTGTTTATTGCAGTGAAATATGGTCAGCGGGACAAAAAAGCACCGAGATGAAATGCTTAGACATGTGTAAATGAATAATTCATAGAAGCTATTTTTTAAATATTCGGCTATTTGATAATAACTTTAAATATACATGTTATTAATCATTTTGTTAATTTAGTTATAAGTGATGTTCAAGGAATGTGAAAGTCCTCCTTTTAACACTTGTGATATTTACTATGTACATAGTATATTTGTTTGATTTATCCGCCTCAGTATCCTTTTCAGGAATATAATCTGAATACAGGCTTACATTTAGTTTTTCATTAAAATGGACTATTTTTTAACATATGCTATCAAGTTGTATTAACGTTATTATAGTGATTTTTATAATATTAAAAAGAAAATAAAAAAAAATACTCAAGTTTTTATTCCATTTGCAAATAATAATTATTATTTAATTTTAAAACATATAATCTGGTGCAATTACATATGGAACCATCAAAAACTTGATAGTGTATGAAGGCCACTTTTTTACCTTTTTTTTTTACCTTTTTATGCCAGTCAGTGAATAGGGCAAAGTAAATTGATACTATTAGTTTTTTCTTAAATAAATTTATTTATTAAAAAAAACATGATTTTATTTACTCCCACATCTAAAACTAAGACAATCAAAGGGCAAAATATGGTTTCTCACCAATATTTGTCTAATGAACACTCAAGGGCTTTATAGAACTCTAAGCATTATTATTTAAAAACATTACGATTAATATATAATAATTTAATTGAATACTGTTAATAAATCTCACTTGAACAAGCCTTACATTTATTATTTGAGTATTTCCATGAATAAAAATTTAAATCATATATAAATTATAAAATAATTTAAATTTAAAGTAATAGTAAAATCAAACCGAACTTTTGACCTTAGTAGGTACTAAAATAAGAAAAGGTCTTGGAAGTGACAGGAGCGAGGGTTGTCACAAGTAAAATATAAAATCTCATTTCGAAATATAAAAAATATATCATTTTTCTCATAGAAGTTTCACTTTTCACTTAAGTTTTAACTTTTATAGGGGTTTATTAAAAAAAAAGGATATGGCCCAGCACTTAACTTATACTTGCCTAAAGTATCAAAACTCATTTGTAGGCCGATTCAATCAATCAATTGATCAATTTAAATAATATATACTATAACAGATCAAAAAGTTTAACTTAATCAATATATTAATAAACATTTTTTAATGGGAAATACTCAAATTTGATTAATAATAATTTTCCATTATTATCTTTTTTAGACATCAGATTACAACACCCTGTATTATAAATAAAAAAATAAGTATCAGAAAATAGAGTATTTCACCGCTAAATATATTAAAATAGGTAATTACAAAATTATTCACTACTAAGCATCGATCAAAAAAGTACTAGATACACAATCATCGACAAAAAATGTCCTCACCCAATGATTATTTTTTTTTGTGAAAACAACTTTAAGCATTGCATTTAAGGTTCAATTTACATTGTTGTATATTTATTTCAACTAGAATAACCTAAACACAATTGGTCACAGTGTCAAGAGAACTTTTGCATGGGATTGTGTATCTAGTGATAGATGCTGCTAAGCCAGATTTATACAAACAGTAAACAGTTAAGAGATGGCACTCTACTTCAAAATACTATTATCAGTAATGTTATTCACAAATATATCACATAACAAAAACTGAAATATCACAAAGCTTTAAAAAAATATCTATGAATAAATGAATGATATATTTATTCATTAATTTTTTCAATGGACCACAAAGAGGATAAAAATATAAACATTCCTATTTTTGCTTACAATCCGATGTCTAATTGAAAGTAATTTCTTGATGTGAAACATCTATTGAGGTGACTTGGTAAAACCGACTCGTATAGCGTGACGGCATGACAGCGTCATGCCGTCACGCTATACGTATCATACTCCTTAATATATTCATGGAAAACATACTGAGTTGTTATACGCCAACGCGTATACAATAAACTTTGTTGCTTCTCTGTATTAGCTGTAATATTTTTTTATATACTTATATTTCATTACATTCGTTATAGTTTTTTATTTTTTATTAATTACTAGCGACGCACCTTCACTTCACTCGGGTTCGTCTCTAGGTTGATTCCCTATACCAACTTTCATCCCCATTTTCACCCCTTTATTAAGAGATGATTTCCGAGATAAAAAGTATCCATGTCCTTCCCAGGGTTTAAAACTATCTTCTTACTAAATTTCATCTAAATCGGTTAAGTAGATCCAAAGATTGCCCCTACAACCTCACAAACTTCACCTCTTTATAATATCAGTATAGATGAATTCTAATACTAACATAGATGTTTCACATCTACCTGGCGTCCCGTGCCGGCCAACTGTTTTTATTTCTACATTAATAACCTTATACACTAATTATTGAAATTCACATTTAATATAGAAGCATTTGAAAGTTGCATCACATTAAAAAATATTCGAGAAATGCCAACTAATGCTTGTTATGCATTAACATTGAAAACTACATCCACTAAACAGTATGATATTCCTTGCAAATAGAGTTAGTCGTTTTAAAATTGCTGTGTTCAAATAAAGTTCAGAATACACACAGACACGACGAGAATATAAAGAAACAATATAAGTCAATATTATTTTTCAATCAATTAATAAATGTGCTATACTTTCTTTAGTACTTTTACTTAAAAAAAAGAAAGGAACTTAATATTTTAAATACTTAAAAATATAAATGACTTTAGGTTTTATACACTTTTGTGTGAATGTAAGTTATGAAATCTGTAATCTATAGGAAAGAGTAAAAATAGATGGAATGGAGAAGTTTCCAATTTTTTTAATGTAATTTATAAAAATTTAACTAAAACATAACAAAAATATGAAAGAATGATTAAAATATCTCAACAAATGAAAAAGTTATGAAACTTTAAAGTTACGCTTGTAAGAATAATGTCATGACGTCACACAACCTGAATTTAAATTAATTTTTGTCATTTATTGATAGATTTAAAAAAATTCATAGATTTATTAGTTTTGATCTATATTTTAATTATTATTGCATTAAATAAAATATTAAAAACATCATGAAACTTCTCCAATATTCCTATTCGCAGCAAACTAAATATTGATAAATCACAAGCATATTATTAGAGTGAGGTACAAGACAATATCAAATAAATTATCTCTTTTTATGATATGGATGTCTTCTCTTAAATGAAGTAATTGTTTTATTATGTACATGTTGTTTAGTTTGATATTGAGCTATGATTGGGGTCTCGTGAGCTGCCAACTTGTTGATAACAAAATCATCACCTGCTTTCATATTCTCCATCATTTTCAATTTAGCCTCTATTGACTGGATAGCGGTTTTCTTGCTTAATTTCAGTTCTGGCTTGACTCCGCTTAATGCTGCTATACCGAGTTCAGGCTTTGGTTTATCCTGATCCTCCTTAAAATAAAGAATTGATGATGCAGAAAGCAATTTACAATATTTGTAAGGATTTTTGCTAACATCCTACATACTTTTTCACAGCATAAGTTTGTGAATTTTACTTGTGCAAACTGTAATTGAGTATTAATTTCTGAAGGGAAATAACTTATATTCAGTTTAATAAATAAATACACAACAATGTACCTACCTTGAGAACAGTATAGCAGGAAAATTAAAAGATACAATATTTTTATAAATTAACTATTAAGTATACATTTTTTTAATTGGTTAGTTATTGAGCTAATTGTATTCATTCTAGGCTATATTCTATTTTTGGTAAACATAAAATACTTACAGAAGTACTCTTAGCAAATTTTACACATATCCTCTTTGATCCCAAAAGCTGTCCATTTAATGAGTTCATAGCATTTATAGCATCTTGTTTCAGCTTATATGTGACAAAAGCAAAACCTCGTGGCTGCCCAGCATTGGGTCCACTGCGGTGGAAAAGCATATCCAACTTCTCAATGTTGCCATACACACGGACCATTTTCAATAGTTGATACCGGTAATAAAAAAGGTATAGTTTAATTAGATATTCAAATATGAGACATTAATATAAAAGATTTGCGAAATAAACTCTTGATACAAATAATCTAATGTTTTATTTGTTTAATTAATAGAAATAAAAATTAAAAATTTGATTCATACTTTTGTAGGCTAAAATATTATTCATAATATGTACAAAATAACATACTCATTAACTCTTAGATCCAGATTTCCAATCCAAAGCCTTTTATCACTCGTCTCATTCTGCTGCACAGGTTCCAAATGTAAAGGAATCTGTAACATAATACACTATAATTTATAATCAATATTTATGATCACGATCAAGCAATCTAATTGTTCTTATATTGTGGATAAACGTAAATAATGTCGTTTATTTACCGTTCCGTCTTCCATGGTCTTTTAAACTCGAAAAATACTGTATCTTTGGATCGAGAAAAATCTATAGAACGTAATCGATCAAAATCTCTTAACAGCTTCAAGTTATTCCAAAATGAATTACCCAAAATTTTAAACAACAAAATATTATATATGAACACAATAAATTATGTAGTATACACTAAAGCAAGCCAATAAATTTTCTATAAAACAATAAATTATAAAATATATCACGTCCTTTTGTCGTTGTTACATTTATAGCATAAAAGCGAGTCAAACTGTTTGACATTGGCAGCTATTAAATATAGACAAATTCTCTTTGATCTGTAATTCAGATTTCAGAGATTATAGAGAAATATATAACCATAGATGACAAATAAAATATATAACTATGAAATAGATGTTTAAAATGGGAAAGAATTTTGCTTTTCTCTCCCACCAGATGTCACGATCACTATAGTCTTTCACTGCACAATCACTTTCCGTAAAATGATGTTCACAATCCACATAGCCTTAAATACATATAAAGATGGTTATTTTGCCAATTTTGGTCGTCTTATTTCTTTAGCCCAACATTTTTTTTAGTTTTTGTCTTCTGAAAACAAATGATATCGATTTTCTTTGCATCCTGGCACTGCAAATTTTGTTATTTTAATTTTTTAATTAACTTATAATTAAAATGAATAGGTATATCTCCACTCACGCTGTAGAGCTTCAAAATTTCTGAGGATTATAAATATCGTGATATCTGGCGGTAGAAAAGGGCAAAATTATTACCCTGCATTCTTTCTTATTATATATATATACTAGATGACGTAATCAGTCTTATTACCCTAACCCTTGAGCAAAAAATTGAAATTTGAAACTCCTTTTCTTCGACAGCATTATACTAATATTATAAAGCTGAAGAGTTTGTTTGTTTGGTTGAACGCGCTAATCTCAGAAACTACTAATCCGATTTGAAAAACTCTATATATCATCCCGGAAAAATGTACGGTTCCCGTGGAATAGATTTGTTTTTGTCTAGGGACGAACCCGAAGCGAAGCGAGGGTGAGTCGCTATTAGTCTAGCGACAAATGTTTCTTTATAGTCTGTAGTAACGGCATATGTTGTCAAAATTGTTCATACTTCATTTGACATCTGATGATTTGACATTTTATGATTATCTATTTGTCGACGATTTCACAAACAATAACTTATGAATATGATTTATAAAAAAGTACTTATACGAAATTATATCTATAACTAATTTCGTAGTAGCGAAGCTGAACCATATTATATTATTTATTAGTTATTACTATGACTGTAGTGCAAGTCATGAAAAAGATAAATAGGAAAATTCCAGGTATATTACCGCCACCACCAAAAAATGAAGTTGATGGTAAAATCGAAAATCTATCAGCAAAAACTTTACCAGAACTATTAGATCTTCGAGATCGTCAGCAAAAACTACTAAATAATAAAGCTTTTATAACTAAACTGGCAGATAAAGGCGAAAAAATTCGTACCTTTTATAATAAAATAGAAAGTGAAATTAAATCAAAGCAGGAAGAAGAACATACATGCCGTTTATTCAGTGACATGAAACTCCATAGTATTGACAAAGAATCTATAGCAAATGTGGAATGGGATGGCAAAATAAAAAGAAATGAAAATATTTACTTAGATTCTGATGATGACAGCGAACCAGAAGATGTTTTACATATATTAAGTCAAAGCACTGCGCAAGAGAAAAAAGTTAAAGTATTACAGCCAGAAAAACCTTTAATAACTCCAGAAGATCTTATGAACATAGGTGAAATCGCCCATGTTAAAAAACTAGTTGAAAAAACTGAGGTCAATATAAAACCAAAACTAACTGGTAATTTCAAGCCATATAAGACTACAATTTCAGATGTGCATAATCCTGAAAAAGAAATTCTTAGGAAAAAAAATAAGCACTGGGAGGTAACAGCAGCCACTCCTCCACCCATTGTTCATGGTCCAGTCAAAACATTAAATTTAGAAGAATCTCTAAAACTTCAAAAGGAATATAATATTCACTTAAAAGAAATTGAAGCAAAACATGCTGCAGAAAAGTTATTTGCTCGATCAGGTATTAAAATGGCAGAACTTCCAGAGGATACTCGCAAATTTGGAAATTATAGAACAGCTGATAGTGATGATAGTGAAAATTCAGATCTTGAGGGTAGTGATAAAGAAGTAATAGATGAGGAACCAGAAAGAGGAGGTGTTGTATTTACAGTGATGAACTAAATTTTGTCTGTGATAAAGATATTATTAAAATTTAAACTTTAAACAAGTTTTTTATAATAACAGGAAAGTGCAAAGCATTATAACATTTCCCGGTTTCATGTTTTTTGTAAAAGTTGAATAAATAACATTTGAAATTAAATAATATTTTATTTATTATTTTATGTAAACTATTACATAAACAGACAATGTGCAAACTATCAATGGCTACAGTCTATGGGATATTGTTATGGTGCAAATTTAAATTTAGTTAGCTATCTTTGAATTCCTATAAAAATAGTATATGACCAATAAACATTTCGATTTTCTTTCATTATTCTGGGCAACTTTTCATTACAAACATTTAAAAAAAGTGGACAAATGCATCCCAACCTTATCAAGTAGGTGCTGACCAACTGACAGCTTTTTTATTTATATAATTCCCTATAAATCCCTATTTGATTATACTTCAGTGCAAGTGAAAATTCTTCTTAATACTCAAAGTAAAATAATTTATTTATTTATGACATTAGCTTAAGGCAGGAGAAAATGTATTAAGCCCGAGCACCTATAGAACAATAATTGGTCTATCCTATTGACCACATATAACTTATAATGGAAAATTTGGCGTAAACTTGCGCATGCCTAAAAGCGACATGAACAAAACGCAAGCGCCCTATCTGGTATACTATCATTAACATCACGTGAATATAACTAATCAGTCAGTTTTTTAGTATTGACTACAAGGTGTACAGTTTTTAATATAAAGTTGTGGTAAAATGAATGTACAAATTCGTATAAAATTTTGTTGTTTTTATCAAAGAGATAATTAACTTAAAACCACAAAATATATATACAAATGCTACGTATCTTATAACTCTCACCATGATTAGATTTTAGACGGGCGGGCTTTAACTTTACAAGTAAATAAATATAATACAACTCAAAGCAAAGCAGTCAGTAGCGTAATAGAGCGCGCGCGGTTCGCACGTCTGTTCGTGAATTGACCTGTGCCGATATTTTTTTTAATTTTTGTGTGAAATGGCTCCCGTATCTAATGCTGTTGTTGGGATCGATGATGATCAACGATTTGCATTAATGAAGGTATGGTTTTAATTAATTCAATATCTACAAACAAAGAAAATCGTGACAATCGGAACGGAAAATGCTATGAGTTATTAAAAATACAATGAATTATTTTATGACGATTTTGCTGTAATGGCACATAATAATATCATATTACAGCTAATTTATATCAGTACCTCATTATTTCTAAAATGCAATGTCACTATAGAGTTACATATTACATTTATGCATATTGCGGGAAATAAAAAAAAACTTCATCTGATAATGCGAATTCATATATGCGTTTGTAATTATTTTCAGCCTTGTACATGGCACAGTATACAAAAATATTAAATTATTTTCCTTACAAAAAATTATCATAAATTTAAGTGCATGCTGAAAATTAAACACGTGTTGTTAATCTTTGAGCAAAAATTGGGGTCAAATTATTAGCATTTACATAGACGTTGCCTATTATAAATTTAGAATCATGAATATTTTAATATGTGTACTTATTTTTTATAAAACCATTGACATTTATTGTATTAGGTATGTAGGAACATTTTAACAGTGAGATTTATTTTTTACTTTGTAGATATATTATACTAGTATAATAATTGGTTTAATAACACATACAACTAGAGAACTGTTTTAAAATAAGTAATTAGTATTGTTCGTAAATAAAGTAGAGATCCTGATTAGCCTGTCATAAACCCTATTAATGTTGTTAAAATTTTAATTAAATTGAGCCTTACAGTGTGCTGTGTGAATTATACTTCCTTATGTCTATTGCCTTTATAATTTTACTTTTTTCTAATAAACAAATATAATCAAAATAATACAAAACTCGAATATAATTAACATAATAGAAAAACAAACTGTATATGTAAGTGATAAATATTCAATGTTTTTAAAATTTAAGCCTAATTTCGTCATGGTCATGGCTGTCAGTGAAAACACTGGTTCGTTTAAATAAAATATTACAGTAACCTGATATATTATACCTAACATTTTAAATGTATTCACTTCAAAAACGCGAGCAATCCTAAACATCAACATTCTGACGTTATTTTGCTTCTCTAGTAATCGTTACCTTACCGCTTCCTTATTTTAATCCACAATAACATTAGAAAAATATATATTTTCAATTTTGATACCTAATACTAATGGCTGTTGGCAATTGGCATTGCATTTAGGTAACGCATTTGATTACAGTAGGAGAGTTGGCTGGCATTTTATGGCAGGTATTCGTATTCAAGGCAACATGAAATCGCTCTCTATCGCACTTCAGCGTACACGTAGCGTTGTTTACCCGTACTCTTGCTCATCTTCTTGATCGTCTGGAGATTTAAAAAAAAACTAATTAAATGATGTCTTTTTGTAATTATGTATTAATTTTTAATAACCCATTTTATGCTGTTAAAGTCGCAGCGTGCATAAAATACATTTTTTTGGAATTTATCAAAAAACTATAATTTTGAAAATGCCTGGCCTAACTTTTTAACCGGTTAAATGATAAAACATAAGTACAAAATTTTCAAAATGCCTAAAAAACTTTTTTTTGGAAAAAAATGGAATACTTTGAAAATTTAAAGGTGGCGAGGCAACCAGACTTCAGCCAGACTTGCACTTTTATACCTGCCTATGATTAAAGAAGTGAAATACCTGCCCTAAAATGCCAGCTAGCTCTCGGACTATTAGTTTACTTGGTTATGAAAGAGAAATTGTCTCAGTTTATGCGATGGATATTACCGAAATTGATTTGAAGAATTGCTCTACGTATATAAATAAAAATGTTCATCGTCCAGTCGTGCAAAAATCTTCACTGATTGCTTTGAAATTTTGAAACGATGCAAAAAGGTTTTTATGCTATCTATTTTGGCTGGCCTTAACCTTTTTACCTTTAAATGGCGGTCAGTGTATGAATTTTATACAACTTACAAGAACTAAATACATGAAATTGGGCAATCGTAGTTATTTGCTTACAAATCAAATTAATTAATATTTTCGTGTTATCCATGTTTGCTGTTACTCGCCAAAGGTTTAGCCAGATTGAGTCAGAATTAATAAGAATTAGAAATTAAGAAAATCTATATTCTATTCTATACATATAATAAAGTGACGGCGCGTTTGGCTCAGTTTGTACTTGCTGTGCCAGCGGTCGCGGGTTCGAGTCCCGCTGGGGGCATTCATTTGTGTGATGAGCACAAATGCATTTGGATGTATATTGTACACACGGTACATATAACAAAACAACATTTTTTACAATTTTTGTCTGTCTGTTTGTTCCGGCTAATCTCCGAAACGGCTGGACCGATTTTGACGGGACTTTCACTGGCAAATAGCTGATGTTACAAGAAGTAACTTATGCTACTTTTTTTTTTAAAGAATCAGTGTTCCGCGAAAAAAAATTAAAATCCATTAAATTGTGAACAAAATCCGCGTACGGCTTACGCGCCCGAGCAAAACGAGGGTAAATCGCTATATAATTTAAATGAATATCTTAGGAGTAACAAACTACTATTTATGTATACCTAAACATAGCTAACCGTGAAAACGTACCCAGGGACGGTTTTTAATAAAGTTTTTTAATAAAATTGTTACTGATCGCTTTTCGTACATGGAAGATATTTGAGAAAAACTATTATTGGGGGGTCTTTATTAACGCAATAGAACCCAAAACAACGATTTTAAGATTTTTTGTCTGTTTGTATGTGCGTTTGTGCGCGATAATCTCAAAACGAAACTTCAATTAAAATTTTATGTCGCGGGTTGATTCCTTCACTGGAATAATATTTGTAACATCTTACTCTTATTCGTTCTGTTTGTATCATTTTCGTTGTTTGTCACATCTCTTATTTTACTTCTTAGCCTGATTGTGAAAACTCGCAGTTCAATGTACCATTAACCAGAACGAAAGATCTTTTCATTGTCAAATGATTTATAATCCCGTAACTTATCATTTAGTAAGTGTAAAAATTACATGAAGCATTTATGTAAGAATTGTTACAATTTTTTCCCTATACCTGTACTTACAATTTCGATTTTTCAGGGAATGTGTACAGACTCTTTAAAGATAGTAAAACATCAGTAATTTTCACATTCAGATAGTCACTGGTCACCAATCATTATCTTTAATATGAAAAATAAATTTATTAATTTTATCATATAACGACACCTGCAAAAAAAAAAAATATTATAATAAAATCTAGTACTAGATTTTATCTATTACAAGGGACTTACCTTCGCATCGCTTGGGTGCAAACAAACACACATACATATGAACTTTCCCATTGTAAATAAAATAGTGCAATAAAAGTTTATTAAATAAAAATATGTGAATGATACAAAATACTAAAATACCGAAGATATAATAAATAAAAAAGGAAAAAAAGCATTTAGAGGAAACTTTAAAACGAATAGCAATGGCTGACGGATATAATGAATTATTCATTTTCGTCGTTACGCAACATGTATTGAAGATGTTTAATATGTAAGTAAACCTACTGCCTCTATGGACTACGTGTTTATTGCTTAGGCTAATCTCAGACTACGAATTTTCATATGATATTTGCCAATAAAAAAAGATACATACCTACAGACAAACATAGAACCACTTTTTTGGAAATCGGTTAAAAGGGAATTACATATCTAGGATGGTTAGGTGAAGGCTATTTATGAACATCTTTTTTATTACATATATAAGATACTAGCATCTCACCCTCGCTTAGCTTCGGGTTCGTCCCTAGACAAAAACATATCTATCCCACGGGAACTGTACATTTTTCTCGGATGATATATAGTCTATAGCCTTCCTCAGTTAACAGGCTGTTTAATGCATAAAGAATTTTTCAAATTGCATTAGTAGTTCATGAGATTAGCGCGTTCAACCAAACAAACAAACTCTTCAGCTCTATAATATTATTAAGTATGGATTACGAATAAACTACTCGTATGATGATTATTGTGAATTAAGTTAGAAAAAAATGTCCATTCTAAAAACTTTCGTAATGTTATAAAAGCGAAAGGCATCTAGACAAGTTAGCTAATCTATATTTAAGCTCTAGCTATTAGCTAATCTATCTATACTATAATATTATAAAGCTGAAGAGATTGTTTGGTTGGACGCGCTAATCTAATTGAAATTTCGCGATTTGAAAAATTCTCTTTGCATTAGATAGCACGTTAACTGAGGAAAGCTATAGGCTATATACCATTCCGAAAAAATGTACGGTTCCCGTGGGATAGATTTGTTTTTGTCTAGGGACGAACCCGAAGCAAAGCGAGGGTGAGTCGCTAGTACTATAATAAAGCAGTAACTTAGCGAAATCTGTACATGAAATATTTTTTTAAAACAATGACTGTAGCGTATTAGTATACAATGTAGACCCCAAAACAATAGTTATTAAATTTTTTGTCTGTTTGTCTGTATGTCTGTTTGTCTCTTTTTCTGTGTGCATTTCACGCAAGTAATAAACCGATTTCAACGAAAATTGGTGAAGTGATTACTTATTACTCGGGTCAACATTTAGGACATCTTTTACTTCATGCAAATCTTTCTTTCCTACGGGATATGACAATAACTGTTTTTATCGAGTCCTTAGGAACCTTACGCCGGCTAAACCTTTAGACATACATCAAAACGATGTACTACAAAATTGTAGGTCTCGAAAAGTCCCTAGAAATTTATATGGCTAACGCTGGCTAAACCTTAAGAGATACATCAAAACAATGTACTAGAAAATTGTAGGTCTAAAAAAGTTAAATCGACAAGTTCGCAATAGTATACGTCTATCTCCTAAGGTACATTCGCAATTACTATTTTTATATGTCTTTAACAGCTTTATATGTCCATACTAATATTAAATGCGGAAGTAATTCTGTCTGTCATCTTTTCACGCTTAACCGTTGAACTGATTTAGATGAAATGTGGTATGGAAATAGTTTGAGACCCTGGGAATGACATGACATAGTTTTCATCCCGGGAAATATATCATATATATAGAAAGGGGTGAAAACGGTGGTGGAAGATTGGATGGGGAATCAATCATTTCTCAAGTAAAGGATATGTATATATATAACTCTTTATAATACTCACCTACTTTTCTATACCTGTTTTGTTTTCCTGTTAAAACGTATCTAGAGACGAACCCGAGCGAAGCGAGGATGAGTCGCTAGTATATAATGAAATAATACATTATTAAATCAATTGTCGCTTTTACTTCTTAATTTATTGTTTTGACGACACGTTGGGCTCAGGTTGGGGTCGGGTTCGAGTTCCGCAAGGGGCATTCATTTACCTATGTGATGAGCGCGAATGTTTCTACTCCAGTCATGGGTGTTTATATTTATAATATGTATGTATTTAAAGTTATACATTTGTAGTATATCAACTATCTAGTATCCATAACACAAGCCTAGTAGCTTACCATGGAACTAGATGGTGCTGTGTGATAATGTACCAACATATATTTATTTGTTTTTCTTCGTTTATCATACTTATTTATCATTTATATTTCATTTATCGTGTCCATAACACTTAACAAATGGTAATTAATAAAAGATATCAAAATCAAAAATTTTGTTATCTTGTTTATTAGATTATATGAAATTATGTCTAAACAAGAATGAATCAAGGCTAGCGAACAATCGAGATGCCAATAAATAATGATGAGGGCCAAATGGTAAGAGTTTTATCTATTTGATAGTTTAATATTCAACAGAAGGACACTTGGTCCTTTCATATGAATATTTTAATTGATTACTTGATCTAGATTTCGTCCGGAGTTTCGCTCGCGTGATAGGATAAGAACCTTGATAAAAAGTAGCCTAAACCTTCACATTTATAACTACTATTAATGTGTTTAATCAGTTACACCTTAGATTATTTATATGTCAATAATCTAAGATCTATACATATAATAAAATTGTAACTAAGCCGATTCTGTACATTAAAAATATTTTTTGGAAAATCTGATTGAAATAGACATTATTATCGATACAGAGACCGAATCTATAGTTTTTAGAATTTTTGTCTGTCTGTCTGTGACTGCATCACGAGAAAACCACTGGACAGATTTTGATGAAATTTGGTATGATGATAACTGGTTATCCGGGTCAACATATAGAATACTTTTTACTGCGGGGAAAATATCTCATCTCTGAGCTAAACGTTAAAACGTAACTAGGGATAAAACCCGAGCGGAGCGAGGGTGAGTTGTTACTGTGATATTGTTATTGTGATAGTATATTAATTAAATACCTATTATTTTTTGCATAAAAATTTATAAACATTTGGTTGACTCAAAATTTTAAAATTTGAAGCACCCATCGATCGAAAAAAAGGTACTAGATACACAATCAGCGACAAAAATGTCCTCACCGAATGAGCGCTCATTTGAGCATTTAATATTTTTTTATGTGAAAACAAATTTAAGCACTGCATTTAAGGTTCAATTTACATTATTGTATATTTATTTCAACTAGAATAATATTACCTAAACACAATTGGTGACAGTTTTAAGAGAACTTTTACATGGAATTGTGTATCTAGTGATCGATGATGGTAGCACCAAATAAAATCAGTCGAATGGAGTAATAGTAGGCACCAAGGTTAAAAATGTATAAATAAAAGATTAGAACGAATACTGACCGCCGCAACTTGTTTTCGACCGGTTATTTACAACGCTACACCATGCTTATGGTAGGTATTTCTATTATCGTCGTGTTTTAATAACGTATCCAAAAAGAAAATATAAAATCAGCGAGAACCAGAGATAAATGTGGTAGAGACTAAATATCACCATTAGAAACAAGCAAAATACCCTCGCTTAGCTCGGGTGTATCTCTAGGTACGCGGATTTTGTTCACAATTTCATGCGTTTTATTTTTTTTGCGCGGAACCCTGATTCTTTTTCTACAACAAAAGTAGCCTATTTAATTCCTTATAACATCAGCTATCTGCCAGTGAAAGTCCCGTCAAAATCAGTCCAGCCGTTATGGAGATTAGCCGGAACAAACAGACAGACAAAAAATTAAAAAATTGTGTTTTTCTTAAAACCGTATATAATTAACAAATCTTTTAAAAATTGTTTGTACATACTTTCATATGTATTTAGTAAAAAGCTGTTATTTTGACATTACACACAGATACTTCAATTTTATTTCTCTGTCTAGATAATAAAATCTATACTTACTAATATCTATTATCTAATCTAATCTTATATATTTAAACGAGCAATTCTTGTATATTTATATCTTTATTTATTTATACCAGCGATCTCGGAAACGCCTCTAACGATTTCGCTAAAATTTGGTATTCGGGGGCGAAATATCGATCTAGATTAGTCTTATGTTTGGGAAAACGCGTGTTTTCGAATTTTTATGCGGTTTTCTTTCGCATTATTCTACGCAAAATATTATCATCTACAATTTCGCACGCTCGGGCATAAGCATCGTGATCAAGTGGCCAAGGCGCAAGATTGGCAATCATAGGTGTCATACAAAGTTTTTACTTTTGTTTTTATTTTGTATTTATTCAAGTTTTTAGTTTTTTTTTCCTGTTTTTAAGCCAAATTAAAAAGAAAATTATACTTTTGGCCAAAAACTCCGAGCGAAGCTCGGTCGCTCAGGTACTAATATTATAAATGTGAAAGTTCGTGAGTATGGATATATGGATATTTGTTACTCCTTTTTACTGTAAGTAAAAGTTATATTAATACTAGCAACTCACCCTCGTTCCGCTCGGGTTCGTCCCTAGTTACATAATTAATGTTTAGCTCAGAGTTTACATATTTTCCCGCAGTAAAAAGTATCTTATTTGTTGACCCGGATAACCAGCTATTATCATACCAAATTTCATCAAAATCTGTACAGTGATTTTCTTGTGATGCGGTAACAGACAGACAGACAGTCAAAAATTGTAAAAACTATAGATTTGGCTTCTGTATCGATAATAAAGTCTATTTCAATAAGATTTTCCAAAAAATATTAAATGTACAGATTCGACTCAGTTAGAATTTTATTATATGTATAGATCGAATGAATCAAAAAAACCATTAAACCAAGGCTATACTAATAAGAAGATGAATCTTGGTCAAAGTCTTTGTAACTGCAATTTACAAAAGGCAACAATCTTATGAAATACTGCAGACATACAAAAGATTTAGTATTACATACAATATTTAGTAAGTAAGTACGCTACAAGTAAGAGTGACTGTGTAATAAGTAAAAGCATATGAGATGCGAACGATAGTTAAACAATCTCGTTAAACAATTAATTATTTAGAAAAAGATCCCTCTTATCACCCAACATATTTTATATTTAAAAAGATACATGTACTTAAAGCTAATATATTAAATTAAAGAAGATCTATGTACATATATTAAATATTAGCGACTCACCCTCGCTTCGCTCGGGTTCGTCTAGAGTTCCTAGATGATTCTTTAAAGTGACATAACTTTTTTATTTATGAACCAATTGAAATAAAACAAATACTAAATGTTAAGTGAAGCTTACAATACATTAATGAATATCGCATCCAAATCAGTTAAGCCGTTTCTAAGATCAGCGCTCTCAAACGCACAGACACACAGACAAAAATCTAAAAATCATTGTTTTGGGTTCTATTGCGTTAATTAAGACCCCCTATTAATAGTTTTTCTTAAATATCTTCCGTGTACAGACAGCGATTACTTACACTTTTA
Source organism: Argynnis bischoffii washingtonia (assembly GCA_033884665.1). Lineage (NCBI taxonomy): Eukaryota > Metazoa > Arthropoda > Insecta > Lepidoptera > Nymphalidae > Argynnis > Argynnis bischoffii. Next base: position 3,292,067 of record CM066616.1, on the reverse strand, counting down.
TCATTGTGTATAGAATCCATATCCACACTTAATATTATAGATGTGAAAGTGTGTTTATTTGTTTGTCCTTTTTTCACGTCGAAACGGAATGACGTATTGGCGTGATTTTTTGTGTGGACTCTGTGGAAATAGTTGGAAGGCTGGAGAGTGACATCGGTTACTTGTTACCGCGAGAGATTATCTCATTCCCACGGGAAAACACGTTATAATACAACCCAAAAAAATATTTATGATCAGAATTACTTGAAACTTGGTAGTAATGCTCTTCAATACAATTAAATAAATCATGTTTTAGCATTTTTCGAAATTCATCCCATAAGGGGATAAAATAGGGGATGAAAGTTTGCATGAAATCTACGTTTTTAGAGTTTTTTTTGGAATTTTAGTGCAAGCGAAGCTGCGGGTTCTGCTAGTATTTCAGTAAGCTTACGTAGTTAATGACATTATAATTGTTGCCATTCACTGCTCACATTGTAAATGTTTCTTCTTAGCACTAATTCAGGTTGCGTTTTAGTGTGTTGCAACATAAAGCAATTTATATACTACTAACAGTTTGCCCCGGCTTCGTCGGGGTACTTACATTTTATATGTAACTTGTCTTTTTTCCCTAGGGAGTTACAAGTGAAATCCAATTACTACCTGTTATATATCTTATCGACTTATGCTATGCTAGTGTTTATTTATTGAATCTACATAAGCTAATGGGGTTCGGAAAAATAAAAAAAAATACGTGTGTGTGTACGCACGTAAGAAGTTATACTTTGGTGTAACAGAACAAAAATAGCTAAAGATTTCATCCCGTATGTCACAACTCTCTGTTTATAAAAAGAATGATAAATTCATGAAATGAGCCAGCTATATTACAACTACGTACTATATCTTGGAAACACTCGCTTTGAATAGTTGACAATGTCATGCAGCATGGATCTGAATACTAAGTTGCTGTGATATTGTTTTGAGCAAAATGAATTGACGTAATGGTCAAGCCTAATTAAGAATACTGAATTAATTACATATTATTATGTTTATACACTAGTATGATAGTACATAATACGTATTATTATGTTTATCTTAGTGTATAAACATAATAATATGTAATTAATTCAGTCATCCTTGACACTAGTCAAGATCAACAATTTTATACATTGTATAAATAGATATTAAAAAATGTATCATTTTATGACATAACTAGCGACTCACCCTCACTCCGCTTGGGTTCGTCCCTAGGTACGTTTTAACAGTTAGAATAGATTTCTCAGGGATTATTTAGCTATCATCATATTAAATTTCATCAAAATCTGTCTACAGGTTTTCTCGCGATGTGTTCCCAGGCACACTGGCAGACAAAAATTCTATAAACTGTAGATTCGGCCTCTGTATCAATTATTTTTATATTATATTTCAAAAAGATTTTCCAAAAAATATTTAATGTACAGATTCGACACAATTAAAATTTTATTATATTAATTTTAGTATTTAAAAGGTTCATTATTGCTCGATTTAAGTTACATTGTTTAGTTGTCAAAACAAATTATTCAACTGTTAGAAAGTTGGTGTTATTGTGAAGAAGAGACATCGTAATACGAGTATAATAAAATTATTATTTATGCACCTAAAAAAAAAATACCATCCATTTCTGAAAATGTCGCATGCCTTTAAAATTGTACGCCTTCGCCTTGAAGTTAAGCAACATCAGAACACAAGGATACGCAACGAGTACAGACTTTCCAGTTTCTTGCAATCTAATGACACCTGCAAAAAGTACAATTTTACTTTTTTCAACGCGCACATAATACCACGATATGATTTGAAAGTAAATTATTTTTCCTACCTATAATTAGCTAGCTTACTTTCTCAATGTATCAAATAAGACTAAGAAGATTGCTTTTAATTAGCAATTGTGGCATGATTTATATTATATTTAAAATTCTTTAAATAAAAACTTTTACTTAGTCCTGTACGAATATCTAAATATAATAATTAATAAAATGGTCTGTTAATTTTATTGTACCTAATGTGTTTATGTGAATTTTATTTTGATTATTTTGTATTTACCAAGTAAAATGACGAGAATGTAGAGATGACTGCACATGCACATACTTTCAGTTGTGAACGTTTAGGTATAAACCAAATAAAGATATTTCTTCTTCTTCTTTGTGTAAGTAAATATTATATCTCTATATATAGGTATATATAGGTAAAGATAAAACAGTTCACTGTTCAGTAATCAGTATCTTTTTTCATCTGTATGCCAATCGATTTTTTGTTTGTTAGTGTTATCAGTTATAAAAATCAGTTAGTTTTTTTTCCACTTTTGAAGAAAATATGTCAATGACAAAACAAAAGGGAACATATAATACTTTTCAAAAGAGATGGTCAAATTTCAGCTACTGGGCGAATGTTACGTAAGTAAGAAAAAAATTGAAAAAAAATCGTCTACTCTAGGTTTTTCGAATACCGAATGTATTTTCCATAGACAGAAGTCGTATCAGGAAAGCGCATATGTGTATCCAGCCTACATTATTCATGTCAATTGTACACAAGATGAAAACGCGATATAAATCACCTTTACTCCTTGTAGTCAATTATATCTACTATAAGATAATAAATATCTAAAGAATTAACTTAACAATTCCGAACTATAAAAGAGCAAGTAATTTAGACAATTTGTTAGTTTTTTTTATTATATAAATACTTAAACCAAATAATTTTTTTTTTAAATAAATAAAACTTTTTGGATTGCTTCGCGAGTTTATTTTGATTGTTGGGTCTCGAAGTTTTGAATGCTTTAGATATAATTTACAGCAATCATGGTAACGGGAGACACTAAATGATTATTAGGTACAGATGATATAAATATGAAATATTTATTTGACTGACAAAAATATTGTCAGTTGTTTTTGGAAGTAATAATTTAGTAAGACATAGTTGGTACGTAAGTTTTTTTTAAATAAATGTTCCAATTTAATAAAAAGACATACATGTTTTATGTAAGCAAAGACAATTGAAATAAAAATCAAAAATTCTATAGAAATCTACGTAAGTCTGTACTAAGTCTTTATCGTGTGGACCGACCATTATTTAAAAAAAAAATGTCATAATTAGTGTGTTTTTACTTTATTAGTAAAAATATCTTATTTCTTTTTTAGGATTATTCCTCGATAGGATCGTAAGATATATGTACCTCTAGAAAGATGTTCAAACTGAGTATCATTGAGATGACGAGAAATAACAAGAATGTTGTACTTTCCCTTGAAACGGGGGCAGTAGAACTAGTTAGTATAAATATGTCTATTTCTTGAGATACTATTATAGAAGTTCAGTTAAACATTTAGAACGGCATTTTTTCATTCGAATAAATCTAATTGAATCAGACAATGCAAAACACAGCTCCGGGCTTTTTTATATTGCAAAGGTCATACTATTCATAACTAACATCGACAGTTATTACATTAGATCTTTCATTATGAAGCTGACCTTTGAATTTCATATAAAGAATTTTCGTAATACAATTTAACTAAGGTTTGTCAGCCTATAGAAAGTTACACATTTACATGCACATAATGTTGTCATTGCAAAATGTATGTACACACTATGTCGTAAGTTGTCAAGGGTTCGTGTGCCTACGATATAGGTAAATAGATACGTTATATTCATAACTAACGACTTACCCTTATGTGGCTCGGATATGTCTCTATTTTTATAGATGCCTAAATCTAGTCTATGTTTACAGTTTACCCCAGGTCATATTATATCTGTGATCGTTTTAGCGTAAAGGAGTAAAAAGTTTTTTTCTTTAAGCCAAATAAAAAAAAAGTATTCTCAAGTAAAAACTCCGAGCGAAGCTTGGTCGCCTAGGTATTTAAATGATAATTATGTAAAGTACATAGATTCATGAATATTGAAACAGTCAATGTTAAATGCTAATACAAAATATCCGTCTATTTCCTCATAGATACAATGATACAAATAAATTATAAATAAAACTACTAAATTTATTTAGCTTTACATTTTCAATATTGGTGAAATATAACAAATAAATATAAATATGTTGGGACATTAAAACACAGCACCATCTAGTTCCATGGTAAGCTAAGAGGCCTGTGTTATGGATACCAGATAGTTGATACATACATATTATAAATACATATAAACCATGGGTGTTTACTGGAGTCCAAACATTCGTGCTCATCATACAAATGAATGCCCCCAGCGGGACTCGAACCCGCGACCGCTGGCACAGCAAGTAGGGTCACTACAAACTCAGCCAAACGTGTCATTAAATTTTAAAAAACGCAGCTTTTCTCAGAGATTTTTAAGATGAAAATTGATAGATATATTTCTGAAAGCAAGCGCGGATGCAGAGGGGCAAAAGGTGCAATTGCAATCCACTGACTCTGACCAAATATATTATTATGAATTGGTATATATTGCAAACTTTCAAACTTATGAAGATCAGAAACCTTTTTGTATGGAGAACTTGAGATACGCCTTGCTTTTGCTAGGGGCTCTTGTTTTTTCTCCATCCAAAAATAGTTGTGGTTATACCGGATTTCATAATGAGTCAAATATAAGTATTAAATGAAATATGAAAATAATATATGAAGTTTATCATTTTATTTTTTTTAAAACGAATTTTGTGTAAGATACATATTATGTACAATCACACAAAAAATGCCCTTAACAAAATCATGTATCCGCGTCTAGATGAGTAACAAATGTAATTTATGTAAAAATTTAATTAAATATCTAACACTTATATTATCATGGATAACTGCCTCGGTGGTGTGGTAGCTAGCAAGTACGGCTGCACATCGAGAGGTCCTGGGTTCGAGTCTCGGGTCGGGCCAAGTTTAGTTAATGAGTCTTTTTGTATAGTAAGCCTCGGTAACAGGCCGGAGTTGGGAAGTTGGCGGTGTTTCACCCCCGTGCCTCGGAGAGCACGTAAAGCCGTCGGTCCTGGGGGTCAAGTCTGCTATTTTACATGAATTGTCATTATGGAACAATGCAATTATAATTCAATTACCATTGGTCTAAAATTTCGTAGCCTACTAAATTTACAATGGTCTCTCAATTGTCTTGTAATTGGATTGTAGTTGAATTGCAGTAGAAAGGGAATCGGTATTGCCATTAGTTAAAAAAGCTTTCCCCGAAATGAGTTTTAGGCTAGATTCGATTATATTTGTAATTATAATAAATTATATAATTGATAAATCTATGTTTTAAAACTAAGCATTATGTAAAATTATCATAAAAAGCCAAAAAGACAAATTTTAAGTGCAATCTAAAAAATAAAACGTCCAAAATTAATAAGTTTTATCTGTAACTGTCGAATTGACATTAAATGTCAATGTTATTTGATAAATCAATTTGTTCCTCTCCGCCGATATTCCATTCCGACGTGGTCTTGGAATTAGTGGAGTTAGCTCCTCCACATGTAGATGAGAAGAAGTAACCACAGCATTAATACATAAGAATATCTTAAATAATATGTTCACTTTCCTGACACTCCAAATGCCAGACAAGCAGTTAGTCAAAATCCCGATATCACGGGTATGTATGGAATTTCAAAAAATATTGATATGTAAGTTTAAACTTGTTTATTTTTGGACATAAAATTAATATAAGTTTAAACATATTAATATACCTTTTATAATTATACCTTTGTTTGTTTGAAAACTATTAAATATTTATTCTAATAGGTAATTAAAGATTTTACTATAATTTTTTTTATATTCAATGACATACCTAAAAGCTATTTTTATTCAATAAAATAAATTAATTAATTTTCAGTTTTGGAACATGTTAACATGCAAGACCATAATGAGAGACCATAAGGATTATCACTGAGAGAGAGAGAGAAGATCCACCACTGATTTAATTAGAGGCAAGAGTATTAAGGGATCAATTAGTAAGAAGATTACAGCAGCAATAATTATTACCTTTTATGTTATATGTTTATTTTAATATTTGGTGGCAATCAATCTATTGTACTTTACCACAAAAAATATTGTATCATCTATATGTATCTATGAATAGTACTTATGCATATAAATTGGGTGTTAAATAAAAAAGAGCTAAATAAAATAATTTGAACCATTTTAATGTTTAATTTTTAATCTTAATAGTTTACCATACTAGAAGTAAGAAATTTTGAACTAAATAACAGTTAACTAATAAGGTTATTTAAAAAATAATCTAATCATAACAAAAATAATAAATAATTTAATTATTTTCTAATTTACCAATCTAATCTTCACAAAACTTATTAGCTAGTTTATCTTATATATCTAACATTCTTAAACCTAAAGCTTGCCATTCCCTCTTGAGTCTGCACTATCATTTCTCTTATCCTATTTTGCTCCTTTTTCATCTCCATATAATCTCTATGTTGCTGCATTCTGAATGCTCTCCGTTCAAAATCAGAATTTACAAACTGACGGGCAGCCTGCTTTGTTTGAGCCTTGCATGTCTTCGAGGTGAGATTGTATTCGTGAAGACCTCTCACTATGGCATGGTGATTACCCATACTGAGCAGGTTACATACGAGGCTGAGGGGCAGCAACTTGGGACAAGAAATAAAGTGGGTAAGAATTCTTCAGCATCTGATAAAAGAAAATATTTGTTATTTAGATTGGCAAGTTAACACTGCTAATATTGTAAATGTAAAATAAAAAAATAAATAAGACTTTTTTATTTCTATACACCATATTCTCTGGATATTTTCACTTTATGATTTAGATTAATATTTATATTTTTATTGTGGAATGTTTAGTATTTACCCAATTGAATTATTTAAATTTATTGTGATTGTTTATTTATCTATTTGTTAAAGTTAATTTATTATTAACTAATTAATTAAAACCAGTAATTTATATATTACTCATAAGCTAACAATAAGTCAAAATAATGTAAGTAAATACGCTATTACAACAAGCAATGTTAAAGAATTTTAAAATAACTTAATTTCAAAGTACAAAATCATTATTTAAAATAAAAAGGAAAAAATAATAAAAATATAAGTTACATAATCACTAACCAACAATTGAAATTAAACATAATCAAATGAGTTGTAATTATAATATGTTAAAATACAATGTTAAAATTATTAAGTAAGTAAAAGTAATTGTAATTCATAACTATAAATAAGCATGTATGGAATAAATAAAGCTTTATTATTATATCATATTATTTTAAAATATAATTCCAGCTAATCTTACGATCATGACATTTAGTTAGGGAATGGAATCCATTCCTGTTAAAATATCACTCCTCATGAATATGTGGCCTTATTATTGCCACATGTGTTCCATCGATGCAACCCAGGACTCCTGGAATACCAAATTTCTGATAGAACCTGAAAAGTCATTCTTATTTAGAACGTACTCATGGTATAAGCAGCAAAATACAGTTAGGAAAAGTAACATTTCTCACTTAGCTTTGATGGCATTCCGTTCATCACGATTGATGGGCCATTTAACATACTTGTTAAATTTGGCATTGAGTGCCTCCGTAACTTGCCTCACAGCTCTTGACACTGTCTTCTGTGAGACATTGTGTAGGGCACTCTGCCCAACTAAGGTCTGGTAAGATCCAGATGCATAAAATGCTAAAGCTATCAGAATCTGCAATAGAAATATGTAGGTATATATTTCTTTAATATCAACATCATGTATTCTTAGACTATAGTTATGCCTTTAGTGATAAGCAATGAAATTGAAGTTGTTTTCTAACCTTCGTCTCCGCCGATACTCCATCATTCCGACGTGGTCTTGGAATAAGTGGAGTTAGCTCCTCCACTAGCCCCCTTACAGTTTCCTTCCCGAGGCGAAATGTTTTCACAAATTCTACCTCGGAAATATCCTGAAAGGGGTCAATATTGCTCCTTAACAAGCGGCGGGCTCGACGGCGGTTTCTTCGCTCCGAACGCTGGCGTTCTTGAGCGTCAATCGTGTAAGATAATTGTAAAATGTTCCACTTTAGTCTAAACATTTTACCTAGGTTCACATACACACACTTCACAACTTAAAAATATTTGTTTTTGTGATCCAACCATCAAACAAACATTGCTTTTATTCAATGACTGCACAATTGCACTTCAATTGTAGTTCAATGGTCATTAGAACTGTCAAAATATTAACAGCCTACGCAATACATTCGACCATTGACTTGTCATTATGTACGGGACTACCAATTGTTTGCAAATGTGTCATTGGAGTGTCAGTGACACACCATCTGAAAACAATTGAACTAGTAGACTACCAAAATTGCAAAAAGTAGCAATTACGATGTCATTGATAGACAATTGTCACACAATTGTAATAGCAGACTTGACCCCCTGCGCCTTAACTCTTACCGGTCGTGTCGAGTAATCGTCCCACCGGAGTATGAGAGTGACAGGAATAAAGAGTGCACTTGTGTCTGCGCGTACACTTGTGCACTATAATATCTCCTGCGCAATGAGACTGGCCGCCGTGGCCGAAGTCGTTCGGGAGGACATTATTTCCTGGATGTCTAATCCTGGAATAACATATAGGCTTTCTTTATAGATATGTCTGGGAGCTACTGGAAATAAGTGCAATTAAAAAAGACCCTATGTAAAGAGGTAATAAATGTCATAAACAAACAACTCATTTAAGTTATTCAACGTCTTTGCTTTCCTCATTTTTGTCTGCAGCGAAATTATTACCTAGGTTTATCGATCAAAAAGTACTAGATACACAATCAACAACAATACAAAATGTCCTCACTGAATGAGCGCTCATTTGAATATTTGAGTGCGCATTTATTTTTATTTTTTTTGTGAAAACAACTTTAAGCATTGTATTTAGGGTTCAATTTACATTGTTGTATATTTATTTCAATTAGAATAATTAATTACCTAAACACAATTGGTGACAGTTTCAAGAGAACTTTTGCATGGGATTGTGTATCTAGTACTTTTTTGATCGATGCCTAGGTCGGTGAAGTTAGATAATATTATAAGCCACATTTTAACCTATACAAATTCAAAGTTATATACTAAATTCCTCTTAAACCCAGTAAGTTTTTACGTCGTCTAGAAGTGAATAACATATTCCTCACTAAAAATTAATTAAGTTTAATACATATTTATAATCATAATGTAATTATAGGTATTACTTATAAGGTCCTTTATCAATCGGTCATAATTTACTTATATAATATGAAGCTACATGTTTATCGCTTTTAATTATATTTATTATAACAAAATATTTATGTCAATTACTTAAAGGGAGATAACTAAGTAAACATACAGTTCAGTGCCCTTCCTTTTGTGAACCTTTATATAATATGGTAGAAATAATGATAAGTTGAATAATACCTTACTTAAATAATAAGAAAATAATCAATTTATTATAATACTAGCGACTCACCCTCGCTTCGCTTCGGGTTCCCTAGACAAAAACAAATCTATCCCACGGGACCCGTACATTTTTCCGGGATAATATATAGCCTATAGCCTTCCTCAGTTAACGGGCTATCAAATGCAAAAATAATTTTTCAAATCGGATCAGTAGTTCCTGAGATTAGCGCGTTCAACCAACCAACCAAACAAACAAACAAACTCTTCAGCTTTATAATATTAGTATAGATGTAATAATAGAAGATTTTTCTACATTTATAGGTAAAGTTTCAATACTAATATTATAATGCACTAATTTAAGTATTTAATCTACTTCCAAAAAGGAGGAGGTTCTCTCGGTTTTTTTTAAGTTTTTATTTATTATTAACTAGCTTTCAGACTGCAATAACAAATATTTTTTCTCATCAAACAAATGTCAACAATAGAAAATTATCATCATATTGTCATCACTTATCACACAAACAATGATGTCCGTTTCGCAATTTGAATTTTCCGTACATTTTTCTGATATATATGAGAAAAAAAATTGCCAATTATGAGCCATAGGTATATTAAATTACCAACGACCAAAATAGCAATACATATTTGTTTTTATTTAAAACTAGTGACTTACCCTCGCTTCGCTCGTGTGCATCCTTAGGTACGTTTTAATTTTTTTGAGCTAAGCCCTAATTCTTTTTCTAAAATAAAAGTAGCCTAAGTTACTCCTTATAACATTAGCTATCTGCCAGTGACAGTCTCACCAAAATCAGTTCAGCCGTTTCGGAGATTAACCGGAACAACAAACGGACTGACAAAATAAAAAATGTGTTTTTCTTATAATTACCATATATAATTTCATATGCATTTAGTAAAAAGCTGTCATTTTGACATTAAAAATAGACACTTCAATTTTATTTATCTGTATAGATAATTACCTTTATAGATTAGTTTTTGCCGGCAGTAAACTACGAATAGGTATGTACATATGGCCAGTCTCTCGATTCAATCAAGTCTATGCCAAAGTCAACTTCACATTTTCCTCGATTTAAGCTTAAACAAACTTAGCTAGAGCAGTAGAGCGAGAATATGAATTAATATGTAATTAATATAATCTTAAGTAGGTATTCTAATTTTTTATGGTAAACTCAGCTTTAACCAGATTAATTAAAACAGGTTTTAAAATCTTTATGTTTAAAAAAAATTTTGGCCACCTTCAGATTGCACGCATAGTTTTATTAATAAAAAATCCATTTTATTCATTGAGCTGATTCAGTAGATGTTGTGAATGTAATTCTTGTTTGCCTTCATTTTTACGGAATGGTGTCAAAATGTCCTTTAGAGATATCAAAGCAACTTAAAAAAAAGCCTACAGAAAAATCCGCAATAGCAATGTATCTCCTAAGGTACGCTCACAATAACTATTAAAAAAATTAACTATATAAAATGTACCTAGGGACGCACCCGAGTGAAGCTAGGGTGTACTATTACTAGTAATAAAATAATGAGAGAAATTATATAGGTATATACTTAATAACTATACTACGGGACTTAGCGCGTGAATAAGTGGCTATATGCCTTGTTCCCGACGTTTCGACTGGGTTGCACCAGCCGTGGTCACGGGCAGACTATTATATAGGTACTTTTGTCGCGTAATGGAGAGTGTGTAACGTCATTACATCAAAATAATAATTAAAAAGACACGTCTGAAGCATGCTTTATACATCTTAAGACAGTTGTCAAAACATTTTCATTGACATTCGAAATGACTAGAAAGGTTTCGAATTTTCGAATACTAGATTGTTCTTTGTTTAGGCATATAAAAAGGCCGGCAGTGTGTCGAGAATCGAATTCGATCGGTTGAATTTCAAAGTTAATTGAAGACTGAGTTTAACCAGAACTGTGTATTTACTGCGAGTGTTAGCGAGTCTCCATATGTCATTCTTGTTAACCAAGAGCAATAAAACATCAATTGTGCAAAAAACGTGCTTTAATTTCCGATCCCCGAACTTATATTACTAATACTTATTACTAATATTATTAATACTTTAATAAACATCTACGCCATGTTATAGTTAGAGACATTATATTGTATTTTTTGCCTCTCTAAACATTATTATATATTTTTATTGTTCAATTACTATTTGGTATTATTTAGGTCTTATTTGAATGTTGAAATAAAATGAACTACTTGACTGACTTTTAAAAGGAGGCAATGCTCAACTTGAGCGTATGTATTTTTGTGTGTATGTTACGCGATAACTTATTTTTAGGTAAAATCATTATTATTACATCGAAACCTAGAAATAAGTACATAATTATAGATAATTAAGTTATGTAATGAAGGCAGTGGTAGCCCAATGGTAACTCGCTCGCTTCGGTATCCGAGTGAAGCGGGTTCAAATCCCGGGTCTTGCACCTCTGATATTTTCATGTGCGAATCATTTCTATCATGATTACCACTTGCCTTACGGTGAAGGAAAAACATCGTGAGGAAACCTGCATGTCTGAGAGAACCTAGCAAGTTTTCGAAAGACATGTGAAGTCCGCCAACCCGCACTTGGCCAGCGCGGTGGACTATGGCCTGATCCCCTTCGTATTGAAGGGAGGCCCGTGCCCAGCAGTGGGACGTTAAAAAGGGCTGGATACAAGTTATGTAAGATATTCAAAGTAATTACTAATTATCAATATAAGATACTAGGGACTACTACTACTCTACCTTGCTTCCCAATACAAACTTTCATTCCCATTTTCATCCTCTTAAGGGATGATTTCTGGGATAGAAAGTATCCATGTTCTTCCCAGGGTCTCAAACTATCTTCTTACCAAATTTCATCTAAATCGGTTCACTAGATCCCGTAGTTACCCCCTACAACGTCACAAACTCACAAACTTTACTTCTTTATCATAATATTATGATAGATTAAAAATGTAAGCCAAGTTCAAACGAGTTCGAGGCCACGCGGTCAGTCACGGCTCACCGGTATTCAGCAATGTTTGTATAACACCAGCTGTTGATGTTTCTATAGTCATTAACTTGACGTCAATTTTCTTACAGTTTTATTTTTATTAATCGGTATATAAATATTTTCTCTATTGAAGCAACAAATTATCATTAATAATGTCACATTTCATAATAATTTATAAAAAAATTAAACATTCATTAGAATATCACGAAACTTATGGAAGCATAAAAAAATGTATACAAATGAATAAATGTAGACATAATAATATGCATCTTCATAGTTAATTTATATAGGATCGAATTAACTAAGTGAATAAATAAAATATATGGGAACATTAAAACAGCACCATCTAGTTCCTTGGTAAGCTACGAAGTTTGTATTATGTATACCAGATAGTTGATATATTACATATATATCTATATCTTTAAATACATATATATATATTGTAAATATAAACACCCGTGACTGGTGTAAAAACTGGCACAGCAGGTAGGGTCGGGTCACTACAAACCGAGTCAAATGTATCGTCAAAATAGAAAAACAAAAACATGTTAGATTACTTTGTTATATATAATTAGACCTATGTACAAACGTATTATATTCGTGGCCTGATTGTAACGAATCGTTAAATTTCAATACAAAAATTTAATATCGACGATCAATACAAATACGTACAAAATATAAATAGGTACAAAAATTTTGTATGAAATAATTCTAACGACTGAGAGTACAAGTAACGAGGGCATAGTCTACTTTTTAGAATGGAAAAGAAAAAGAATTACTGTTAAAACAGGATAAGATTTAGACGGGATCTTCAATCGCGATATTGGCGATGGCGGTCTTCGTGTCAGGCGAGTGCAAGCTCTTCCAAGAGATTTTACTCACAAATGAATATTTGCACGGAACATATCTATAGGTACATATAATAAAGCTGTAGATGTCGAATGTCTGTACAATGTACATACAATAAAAAAGTATGCTAAAAACCGAGTCAGGGGGACGTAAGAAAAGAAATAATACAAATCCAGTCAAAAATTAAAAACTCACCTAGCTTATTTTTAAAACATTGTATGACAAATATTATCGTTTTCTTATAAGACGAGCGATTTAACACTCGCTGTACTCGAATGCATCCCTAGGTAGGTACGTTATATTTTTTTTAAACCATAATCCTTTTTTAGAATTAAAGTAGCCTAAGTTACTCCTTATAATAACATCAGCTATCTGCCAGTGGATATCCCGTCAAAATCAGTCTAACCGTTTCGGAGATTAGTCGAAACAAACAGACAAATAAACAAAAATATAATAAATTGTGTTTTTCGCATAAGTACCGTAAACAATTTCATATACATTTAGTAAAAACTAAAAAGCTGTTATTTTAACATTACAAACAGACACTTCAATTTTATTTATCTGTATTTATAGATATTAAGTATCTACCTAAGTGGTACCTAGAGTTTTATTCTTGTTGTCTAGACTTAACGTTAGGTAATAATTTACAAAATGTAAATAAAAATAAATAAAGTTTAAGTTTCAATATATTTGAAAGCTTGCGCTTAACATTGACAAATAATTAATATTATATTAAATAAATATTTAGCGCTATGTTTTTGCTCAATACGTGGGCTAATAGTTTTTAAAAAAATCTAGTGAAGGAAGAACAAACTTTAAACATTTAAAATATATTTATCTCTCCTGGGCCAATTAACGTAATAATACGGAAATTGCAAAGGACTATAATTTGTATAGTCTAAATATTATATACTAGTGGCTCACCCTCGCTTCGCTCGGGTTCGCCTGTAGACGAACAAAAACAAATCTATCCCACGGGAACCGTACATTTTTCCGAGATAAAAAGTAGCTCATTTATTATTCTGATATATTCAGAACTACATTATTGTAGTTTCATCAAAATCCAATAAGTAGTTTTTGTATACTAAGCTGTATAAGTTACTATAGTTTTTTAACTATCCCACGGGAACTCTTCAATTTTCCGGAATCAAAAGTATCTAAGATGTTGATCGGGGATACCACCATACAAAATTTCATTCAAATCGGTCCAATAGTTTCGGAGATTAGCCTATACAAACAGACAGAGAAACAAAAAAATTGAAAAAAAACTGGATTTGTTCTATTTCTCTTCTTACATCCCACTGACTCGGTTTTTAGCATATTTTTTCTATGTACAGACATTCGACCTCTACAGCTTTATTATATGTATAGATAAATATGTGCTTTGTCACTCTTCCATATATATTTTACCCGCCAATAGTAACAAAGAAAATTACACTTTTTTATTATTAATTTGTTTTTTATTTAAAGTAAATATATAATTTACATATGAGCAAAAAAAAAACTATATATACATCAATATCTCTGAAGACCAAAATAAACATTTACACACCAAAGCGGGCAAAGTGGAAGCTATTTTATTACTTTGAAATGAGGAAATAAAACGATTTCTCATCGATACTTCCCTTTTAATTTCGTAAAGCATTATTTATTTATTATTATTTGTATTGAACCGTTAGTGAAATTCAATAAATTTTTGCAACACAATTTTTTTTTACATTTTAGCATTTAATAAAAGAGTAAAGGCTGTATCGTAGGTAGGTGTAGTATACATATATCGACTCATTGTTTTAACTTAATCTTTTCAGTGGCGAGCGCAAGCTTGCGTATGTTGCAGAGACAACCAGCAGACGCTTCTTGTAAAATAGGATCCTTTGACCCTATCGTTTCCAATAAGAATTGAACTACACCAGCCTGTGAAATAGACAAAAGTATTTAAACTAAGGAATACATTTCTAAGTATTGTTTTCTTACCAAACAGTAACATTATTAGGGAATATGCGTGAGATTTAAATAAAGGTGAAATATTTTTTTTATAATCTTTATTGCTTTTGAATTAAGCATATATCAATATTTTTAATGTAATTTCTTTTTGATTAAGAGGATTGTGACGCGGCGCGAGTAGGTTTTAAAAAAAATACTATCTGTTTCATACCGCTCGCTTTGCCAACCCTTATGGTGCGATAGAGAGAGTTGCAAGTCTTAGAGGCAATTACCTACATTTCCTGTTTGAAATATTGTTTCAGGCAAATAACGTTTTCACTCCTCTAAAAATTATGAAATAAGACAATTTTGGTCTCATTAGATTCAGTACACCTTCATATAGGTCTGTACGTTTTTCTTTTTTAATAACTCAGTTTAGTTTAATTAAAAAAAACGCTCGAAGAAGTTTTTAAATCAAAAATACTTATAGGTATTTAGATGCTAATAAATTTTATCGTACGTAATATTTTTTTTTTTAAATAAAAACATACGGACCTAGTTTTTCATTATATCTACAACATTGCCGAAAATTATGAAAATTAGACTATGTTTGTAGGGGAAAAACCTTATCGCCTTTTGTATAAAAATTTACAGCTTCACAATCCTCTTAAGAAAATAGTTATCAAAAAGTGCAAATATAGGTGGGAAATTCAAAGTAGTTGGAAGGCACGTCAAAGTAACACAACAAAAAAGTTACAACATAACAGAGCGATGAGCGATTTTGTAGCTACTACTATTGAGTCGTCATTTTTCTGTATTATATATCATACGTGATTTAAAGTCCCCGTATCGGTATGATAATTTTAACATTTTTTTTTAAACAAAATTTTAGTTTTTTGGATTTAAAAAAAATGCATATTCTCTATTATTTTATTGTGCTGCATCTTTTGCATTTAACTAAAAATATATCAGATTGCCATCTTATTATATAATAGCGACTCACCTTCGCTTCATTTCGGGTTCGTCCCTATACAAAAACAAATATATCCCACGGGAACTGTACATTTTTCCGGTATGATATATAGCCTATAGCCATACTCAGTTAACGGGCTAATCTAACGCAAAATAAAATTTTTCAAATCGGATTAGTAGTTCCTATGATTAGCGCGTTCATCCAAACAAACAAACAAACAAACTCTTCAGCTTTAAAATATTAGTATAAATAATAAATTTAAATATGCAGAATTTTCAAAGCGAACAAGTACCTAGCAAATTCAGTTACGTTTCGAATGACGTTTTTCGTGTTAACTATGGCACGACCTTTGACATAAGTAATGAGTATTTGCACTCACTCTACTTAGGAACCGATAACCTTGTCTAGTTGAGCATACTTAGTTTTAATGTATTTTGATGTTTACTTGTCAAGCCAATGTTTACTTCAATCGCATAAAATGATTGAATATTTGTAATTAACTAAAATATAATATTCTTAAGAACCATAAAAAAACAATATTACTACTAAAAACTTATCTTCATTAAAAAAATTCGTTCAGGCATTGCTTGAAAAATAAACCAGTAGTTGAAAAACAAACTAACAAATTAATATACTATTTTCGTAACATTAGAAAGGATTAGTGAGGACTTAAAATAGAGAAATAGTGTATATCTGTACTTTAACATTGCTTTTAAGACAATGTTTTGATTAAATACCTATCTATACATATAATAAAATTCTAACTAAGCCGAATCTGAACACTAAATATTTTTTGGAAAGTCTTATTGAAATAGACATTATTATCGATGCATAGGCCGAATCTATAGTTTTTAGAATTTTTGTCTGGAGGGATTGAAACACTGGAGGGATTTTGATGAAATTTGGTATGATGATAGCTGGATATCCGGGTCAACATATAGGATACTTTTTACCGCGGGAGATTATCTCATTCCCACGGGAGTACACGTTATAACACAACCCAAAAAATATTTATGATCAGAATTTCTTGAAACTTGTTATTAATGCTCTTCAATACAATAAATAAATACGTGTTTTAGCGTTTTTTGAAATTTACCCCATAAGGAGATAAAATAAGGGATGAAAATTTGTATGTAACCTACCTTTTTAAAGTTTTTTGTTGTAGTTTTAGCGCGAGCGAAGCCGCGGGTTTTGCTAGTTAAATATAAAAGTGTAAATGTTCTGGAAATTTCTAATAATTATTTTGAAAACATAATCAAAACTTAAAATGTAGTTTAACAAAACTAAGCTAGCAAATTGATACGCAAAAACAGTAGAAACATCATCAAACATTGTGATGCATTATTATTAGATTCTAAAGCAAAAATTAGTATGGCAATACATATGTTAATAACCAAAATTATCAGCATGTTGCCATATTTAATTTTTACTGTTTATATTTTCAAACTAGCAACTCATTTACGCTTTAAGGGCTAAGAGTAAAGAGCTCCCCTGTAATTTATCACTGTGAATACCCGGTACCGTATGATTAAAGCAATATAATATTTTATCGGATATTTAATGCAGAATGTATCATAATTTCATACAATATGAATTCGTTAGTACGACCTAAAATTAAAAGAATGCAGGTTTCGAATAGAATTCTTAGACTTGACCATATTTCGTTGGAATTGTTTTGGTTTTGTAACATTTACATTGTAGTTAACAAACTTGTTAGAGTTCTGTAGTTAATTAAGAGGTACAATGTAGCGACGATTGATTTATTTATTAACGCTTAGTCTATACCTACATATAATAAAATTCTAACTGAGCCGAATGTGTATATTAAATATTTTTTTAAAAATCTTGTTGAAATAGACATTAGTATCGATATAGAAGCCGAATCTATAGTTATTAGAATTTTTGTCTGTCTGTCTGTCTGTCTGTTAACGCATCACAGAAAAACCACTGGAGGGATTTTGATAAAATTTGGTATGATGATAACGTAAGTTAGGACGAAGCCGAGCCGACCGAGGGTGAGTCGCTAGATTAACAATAAAACCACACAAGATCTGAAGGGATGAAATTTTGACACAGTATATGACGTATTGTATGTATTTAGTCCTTTTATTAAGGTCCCTCTGGGCATCGGGTAGGCCCAGGCCCTATAATACGAGGGAGATCAGGTCATAATCCATCACGCTGGCCAAGTGTGTTCGGACTTCACATGTCCTTCGAAAACTTGTTAAGTTTTCTCAGACATGAAGGTTTCCTCAAGGTTAAAAAAAATTAAATTACTCTGAATATTTCATATATTGTATTACTTATATTCAACTACATAATTATAAAAAAAATACCATTCTAAGACAAATAATACTTATTCCGTGCACACCATTGTTATTTTTTTATTAACAAAGAATGTAGAGATAAATTATAAAATCATTATATTATAGTCATTATATTATACTAGCGACTCACCATCGCTCCGTTCGCGGGTTCGTCCCTACGTTACGTTCAAACGTTTAGTAGAGATGAGATATTTTTCCCCAGTAAAAATTATATATGTTGACTTGGATAACCAGCTATTATCATACCAAATTTCATCAAAATCCCTCGAGTGGTTTTTCCGTGATACGGTAACAGACAGACAGACAAAAATTATAAAAACTATATGCCTCTGCCTCTGTATTGATAATAATGTTTATTTCAATAAGGTTTTCCAAAAAATATTTAATGTACAGATTTGGATTAGTTACAATTTTATTATATGTATAGTCTCAGAGATGAGGATATATTTTCCTTCGATAATATATATATCCTATGTGTTGACCCTAGTAACCAGCTATCATCATACCAAATTTCATCAAAATGCTGCGTTCCTAGACTGACAGACAAAAATTCTAAAAACTATAGATTCGTCCACTATATCGACAGTAATGACTATTTCAATAAGATTTACCAAAAAATATTTAATGTACAAATTCGACTCGGTTACAATTTTTTTATTTTTTGTATAGAGAATGGAATCTATACTAATATTATAAATGTGAAAGTTTGTGAGTACGGATGTATGTTTGTTACTCTTTCACGCCAGAGCGGCTGAACGGATCTGGATGAAATTTGGCACAGAGATAGATTTTAGTATGGAATAACACATCTAGGCTACTTTTGAAAAATGTACGGCTCCCGTGGAATAGGTTTGTTTTTGTTTTCCTAGAGGCGAATCCGAGCGAAGCGAGGGTGAGCCGCTAGTATACTATGGTTATTGATTTTATAGTCATGAAACGCAAACGGAACGACAGGTGAAAGCTATTTACAATAAGTAAATTGTTAGCTAATGCAACACGACCAGTGTTTATGATATTTCGTTATATTTTGTAACATTACTCTTGGGCACTAATAAGAAGTTGCAGCAGAGCAAAACGAAATTACAAAAAAAAATAATAACAAAAACAATCATACCTCAAGGCCTTTATGTTTAACTTGTTATTTTGAAGTTACACTTGCATTAGAATTTAATCAAGATGTATGTTTAATTATTAACTAACTTATGTTACATGTAAGACATTCTTGCAAAATAATCTAAGAGTTAAAATAAAATATTTTAACTTATACATATAAAAGTTATGGACTAACTGCCTCAATGGTCAGGTGGTTAGCATGTAGCTGTGGCTGCGGATCCGGAAGTCCTAGGTTCGAATCCCCAGTCCGGCTACGTTTAATAACTGTTTTTCTGTTAGGATAATAATAATAATAATAAAATTCTTTATTTCTCATCACAAACGAATTAGTACATACATCAATATTAATTATCTCAGTTTAGTGTAAGCTGGTTTCTAACGAATACTAACGGATATTTTCAGTAATAGCCTCTCACTGGATGTGTCGAAGTAACATCCCATTGGACCTTGAGAGTAATTGCAATAGAGTGTGCACTTATGTTTGTATTCACTTCAGTTGGCTAATCTCAATAACATTGACATCAGTGTCGCGGCCGAAACGTTCAGGAGTACATTATCATCATCATTGTACGAACAATGTACTAAAACTACTTAAATATTAAAGTTACTTATACTAATTTTAATATTTACTTATAAATAAAATTGATATATTCATAGCGAATTGGTGTATGGTATGCAAAAAACTAAAAACCATAGATTTGTTTATTTCAGTCTAAATTGATAAGAGGTGTAGACTTGAAACTAAGGCACGTTTTTCCACTTTAGAAATTGAACTTCAAAAAACCCTTACTGAATTCGTAAAATTTGAAACCTCTGAAGTCCAGAGGTTTGTTCAGAGCATCGATTTATCAATTTCAACTATAAATTATTCATTACAAAAAGGATAATAAAAAACTGTTAACATTAGACGAAAATATTATGTTAGGAGCTTTAATAACTCCATCAACAAAGATTTAAAAGTAGACTTTGTTTAATTTGTAGGAATTTTTACCATTATCATACGCGATTCGAGCGAATAGGTAAAATTTATTTATTAATTAATAGCGACTCACCCTCGCTCCGCTCGGGTTCGTCTCTATTTCGTCGTTTTAACGTTTAGTATAGATTTCTCAGAGATGAAATATTTTCCCGAAGTAAAAAGTATCCTATATGTTGACCCGGATAACCAGCTACTATATTACCAAATTCAACAAAATGCCTCCAGTGGTTTTTCCGTGATGCGTTCACAGAAAAAGACAGACAAAAATTCTAAAAACTATGGATTCGACCTCTGTATTGATAATATTGTCTATTTCAGTAAGATTTTCCAAAAAATATTTAAAGTACAGATTCGGCTTAGTTACAATTTTATTATAATATGTAGGTATAGAAGTAATTTGAAATTCTTTTTAAATTTAATTTTTTTTGTTAATATAAGTTTCTCACTAGTAGATTATACATAAGATTTCATTTATTATTTTTATTTAAAACCGGAAATAAAAACAATGCTGGGTATAACTATAATTAATTAATGCTTGTACTTGAACATTAAGTATTAAAAGTTAATTTAATTTACAATGTAGGTGCAATGTATTTTTGGCATTTAAAAGGAAGAAACCAAAACACTATGAATACACTAAAGTATATTTATTATTACTTAAATGCCCATTTGAAATATGAATTTATTTCATAACC
Organism: Argynnis bischoffii washingtonia; assembly: GCA_033884665.1. NCBI lineage: Eukaryota > Metazoa > Arthropoda > Insecta > Lepidoptera > Nymphalidae > Argynnis > Argynnis bischoffii. The sequence goes on along the minus strand of CM066616.1, from coordinate 3,270,875 downwards.
GATCTTTAATTTCTGACAATCATTAAAATCATCTCTGAAAACTCGAAAAATCCCTTTATAAAATTGAGAGTAAGCCAAAATATCGAAAAAATTTTATCCCGGAAATTATCCCTTAAGGGGATGAAAATGGGGATGTAAGTTTGTATGGGGAATCAAGCTAGGAACGAACCCGAGCGAAGCGAGGGTGAGTCGCTAGTATGATATACATATACCTATTACATCATAGTTTATAGTCTGTTTATAGTTAAAAATTATAAACATATATCTTATCATAGGTTATAATAATAAGCATTAACCTATGACAAGATATATATATATATATATATATATATATATATATATATATATATATATATATATATATATACTTCGACTGAGCAATAACTATCACGTTAGGGCTACTTGTTTATATATTAATTATATTCTATATTATCTTTTAACATATAAAATTCTTGTGTCACAGTGTTTGTAAAAAAAATCCTCCGAAACGGCTTCACCGATTCTTATGGAATTTTGTGTGTATATACAGTAGGTCTGAGAATAGGACTAAACTATTTTTCATATCCCAAAATGATAAGGGTGGACCAACTTGAGGACAAACCCGAGCGGTGCGAGGGTGAGTCGCCAGTCTAATATATAAAAATTTCGTGTCACGTTGTTTGTGTTCGCACTCCTCTGCAACGGCTCGACCGATTTTTATTATTTTTTTTTTTGTATATTTGGTAGGTATAAAAATAGGTCGTAAAGTATTTTTCACTCTCCTACCCCCACCCTCAATTTCAATCGCGATTTTAGTATTTTTGTATAAACTATATTATAATATAAACACATAGCGATGAACCCGAGCGAAACGAAGGAGAGTTATTTTTTGTAGATTGAACGCAGGGGTAGCCGCGGGTTCTGCTAGTATATATATATATCTATCCCCTTTATATATTCCCTTTCAAATATAATTTAAAACTACGAGTATCTTAAGATTTACCTACTCAACTATGTTCAAATAAAATTAAACTTGGTTTGAATGAGTTTATACAGCAAATAAAGCCCATGAAAATCCACTGAGACCATTGTTGATTGATACACAACCGTGACAGAGAACAGTCATTTTTCTTTAATTAGAGAAAGTCATTAATAACTCTATACAATATAAGACACAAAAAATGGCATCGTCTTGTCATTTTTGTTAACAACTCTCATTGGTTATGATAAAATCTATATTAATATAATAATAAAATTAAAAAGTTTGTATTTTTTTCGTTTGAATACACTAATCTCTGCAACTACCATTGATTGGATTTGACGAATCTTTTTTGAATAAAACTATCGTTTCGGATTTCGTCGCGGATTTTTTTGATTTTTTGTTTCCCCAAGTTTCGAATGCCTTACAGCAATGATGGCCACGGGAGAGGCTCTCCGATAAGATAGTTTTATTTAAAATGTCAAATATTCACGTAAATTTAAGAAAGTATTAAGTCTTTTTGCATTTGATAGCCAAATTCTTGACGAAGGTTATAGGTTATTGAAATTCACGCTACAAGTGCTAGGATCGACACAGATATAAAGAACATACGCGCGTAGTCACGGGAAAATCGTATAATTTAGAATATAAATGAGTAATTCTTAAAAATCCTTACCGCATGCATTGTAACACAGTTTATGGAGTAGAAGGAGAGATGGTATAGGGCCATAGCAGTTGCTCTGTGCACATTAGGATCTCTTGAAGTCATGTAGTTCACAAGTGGTGTGATTGCACCTCTTTTTCCGAATTCTTGCCGATTTTGCGCCCAGTCGCAACAGTACGCGATTGCCACACCCAGGTTTGCTCTTAGATGATCGTCTGTTGTGCTCACTAGGAAGTATTTCAATTTAATTAATCTTTTAACTAATATATGAGGATAAATTTAAAATTATACGTCTATATCGCAGACTGTCAAAAATTAAAAAATAAATATATAATTTATTTGACATAAAGAATAAACTTATTATTTATCTGTTGCATAATTAATAAAATATACATATCATAATTTGTTAAAGTATTCGGTGTGCAAAATATGATAATAAATAATAAAAAAACACCTACTTAAAATTTTAGTAATTTTGGTTTTTTTTTTATAGTTTTATGTTTCCTTTTTGTTGTGCAATAAAGTATATTATTAATAATAAAATCTTAGTAAAAATAAACCTAAGCATGCATGTTGAAAGTCATCGTCAAATAAATAAATAATGAAGCAAATTTGTTTAGCTCACGGCCGTCACATCACGGAGATTGAAAGCCGTTCTCGATGCAATGTAAATATAATGATGGTGTCATTGAATCATACGCTATTTATTTCTACAAGTTTTTGTTTTTCTATTTATATTATTTATGTTCGACAACACGTTTGGCTCAGTTTGTAGCGACTCTACTTGCTGTGCCAGCGGTCGCGGGTTGGAGTCCCGCTAGGGGACTTCTTAAACGATTCATATTTTGTATTAAAGGTCATGGTTATGCTCGAAGAGTAGGTATAGAAAAAAAAAGCTACATCCGTAATGGAAGGCTTTAATTTTTTTTTTTTTTATGAGATTCAGTGACAAACGAGCAGACAGTCCACCTGATGGAAAGTAGTATCTGTCGCCCATAACATCTACGGTTCATGCACTTAGGTTTTAAGTAACAAAAATGCAGAACCACAGGTGCGTTGTCACTGTGAGGACTAAGATGATATGCCTCTTGCCTGTGATTTAAAATATCTAGATTAGCTTTGGCTTATGAGGTTCGTCTTCTATTTTCATCACTTTTGCGCAAAGATTAGTTTCTTTGAACATAAAAACCATAAAATTACTAAATTAAAGTTTGCTTCGATTTACGCTTGACGTTTTTTTATATCAATTAAGTTTAACATGTAATCTACTTAGATATTTCCTGTTTCATTTTTTAAAGAACAAAATTATAATGTAGCGAGACCAACTAACATCATTTCATAATTTCAGTTGCGTACAAAGTAAAATACAAGCGGTTTCACACTTACCAAGTTTCGAAAGTTTTCCTACGACACCGTGGTCAGAGATCACAGCTAAATTTTCATGATCGCGTGCAATAGTCGCAATCGCAGCACAAACCGCAGATAATACATTATGATCATCCGAATCTAACAAATCGACTGTTAATTCCAAAGCCCCAACGAAAGATCTGACCATTTCTCCTGAATCTGTTGCGTTCTGAACGCAAGGACTTAGAGCGAGCGCTGCATTTGTTTGGACCTTTTTGGAATCATTTTTGAGTAACGACCATATAAGACGCACTCCGTCTAACTCGTCGATCTCCATCATACAGTTTTGTTCTTTTGCACATTCCATCAATACTAGCGGAACGTTTTCTAGTAATGGTTTGTGTGTGTTATTGAGATGATGTACTGAAAAGAAATATTAATTATAAGAAATAAAGTATTTTTATAGTTATTAATTTATTTTGTCATCATATCAATCATTTACATATATAATTATCGCGTTGAGAATAGATACCTACTTATAACTTTCCCATGACAACACGCACTATTCAACTAAGTAGATATTTTAATAAAACCATAATTTTAATAATATAAATAATAATTATAATAATATAATTACAATGGTAAATAAATATATTTACTTAGCATCGGAATTCCACCTGCACTTCGAATCTTATCTCGATTTGGTGGATACTTAGCACATTCTGCCAAAGCTCCTGCAACATTTGTTAAAACCCCATCATTTTCGTCATCCAATAATCTTACAAGTATCGGCACTGCACCGAGGTGATCTAATTTTTTAACACTTGCGTCACTGTTCGCACATTTCCATAGGGCTCCAGTAACAGCGGCCATTAGAGGCTTGTTTGCTCTATTTGTAGAGTCCTGAGCCGCTTCCACCAGTAACTCAAGACCTCCAGCTTCACGTATCATATCCCTCGTTATTGCGTCACTTGCGCATTTATACATAGCTAGACTGCAATAGGTCTGTATGAAAACATATATAATTAAAGAAGCGCATAATTTATTCAAATCCTAAATTTTTAGGTAAACGTAACGTATATTTTTACTGAACTTAAACTTTGCATGTAAATTTTGTTTAGCGCAGTTATACTAATTAGTTTTATCTACAATAGTAGAGCCTGCAAGTTTGGATTTTTGTTGATTAAATTAGCATCTATTCAACATATAGTCTTTATATTTATTAAATGTGTCTATATTATGAATTTTAAAAAAAATAACATCTAAAAACATACATAGGTATTTGGACAGTAATTAACATAAGCGGATAATAGGTAAATATTGAAAAATATATTTATATGTCGTTAATATTTTTTACCTTGAGATCTTTGTCTTCATTGGCTAAGTGTTTTATCAAATCATCAACCATCTTTTCGGTCTGTATAGCAAGTTGAAAGGAAGTCTCATTAGCACACATTTGTAACAGACCAACTGCAGGCACAGCTACATCTAAGTGAATGGTCTTAAGAATTCGAGCAATCAGAGGGATCATGCCGTACTTTCTCATTGCTTCGCGGTTTCTTTGGGAGGATGACATGGACCATAATGCTTTTGCGCCAGCTCGTGCTATATCAAGGTACTGTAATTCGTCTTGATTAAGCTCTTCTCTGGGTGTAACGAGGCATCTGTAAACAATATTAAAATAAATTAATCTTACATAAAACAATATTCACCCGCGACTGATTCAGGTAGTACGTGAAGAATAGGTGCACTATGTCTAGATTTTATCCCTTGTATACTTATGTATGAATTGAATTAAGATATATGAATTATAATTACAATACAATTTATGAAGTATATCATAGTACTATGTTATATCTACATTATATATCATATTCTATTATTTACGTTAATTATCATCGTGGCGCAATATTCGCAGACTGTTCTCTTATTATGAGTTCGATTACCCGACGCTGCTCTTTGCTAAGAATTACTACATTGAATGTTAAATGTATAAGTACTATAAAAATAGGATTTACCTATCCTTAATATCCAACAAATCTATCAACTTTGGTATTCCACCAAATTTTCTACAGAATTTCCTGCTTTTTCGAATTCTTCCCAAATTAGCTATAGTTTCAGCTGCTAATATTTGTACATCCCTGGCAGGATCTGACAATAGTCCTACTAATAAAGGAATAGCACCCAAATCTGTTACTTTCTTTCGGATTTCTATATTGGGTGTTATATCCTTTAAAACTGCCAAGCCTCCTAGAATACAGCACAAATCTCTTGTTTCTAATAAATTAACTAACAGTTCTAACCCACCGATCTCTTGTATTGCTCTTTGATTGACTTCAATAGTTAGGTCGTGATCTTTTAAGCAAGATAATGCGACCATTGTAGCAGTTTGATTGCCAGCTTTCATATACTTGACTAACTTTTGTATGTGCCAATATTCTGGCGGTATTTCGGATGATTTAATGAGATCAGCCCAATTATCCTCCGACGATGAAGTAGATGATGCAGAAGATGCCGAAGTATCTGAACCTTCTGTGACCATCACTATTCGGGGTAAACCAACTGTGTCTTGACCTCCATCTACACTATACGTTGATATATTATCACCTTCCGCCATGATTTAAATAAATAATATTCAATAGAGATAAAATAAAATATGTTTTATAAAAGTTTTGGTCTAATTGTTAGTTAAAAGCACACAATTGCAGATTATCGAATTCGTCTGTCATTTTATCAATACGGTTGCCTAACAACGCCGTCATAGTTACTTTCTTATAATTTATATTCATTGATTTCGTAGAAAGCAGGCTTATGTTATAAATTCTTTATTTATAATCCTAATAATTTTTAATCTTTATGTTACTAGAATAGTAAATTTGTATTAGGTTCACACGGTTGATTCCTCTTACGAACTTTCATTCCCATTTTCATCCCCTTAAGGGATGATTTCCGGTATAAAAGTATGTCCTTCCCAGGGTCTCAAACTATCTTCTTACCAAATTTCATCTAAATCGGTTCAGTATATCCAGAGATTACCCCCTACAACCTCACAAACTCACAAACTTTACCTCTTTATAATATTAAAATAGTATAGATAAGGAATTACATATATTATGTATAATATGAATTCTTACAATTAAATCGTGCTGCTGCCGCATTATAATTACGTTAGTATAGCGTCAGTAAAACAAAAAATATGTTCTTTATAATATTAATTTATAAATAGTTTAATATATTAAAATTTTCAATTAAATTATATTCATTAAAATTTTGTTTTGCGATGATTTAGATACACTTATCTAATATAGCGACTCATCCTCGCTTAACTTCGGGTTCGTCCCTAGACAAAAATAAATCTATTCCACGGGAACTGTACATTTTTCCGGGATGATATATAGTTTTCTAGTTTTCATGCGGTTTTCTTTCGCATTATTCCACGCAAAATATGGTCGCTAATTTCTAACGCTCTGGCATAAGCATCGTTGTCAAGCGGCCAATGCGCAAGATTGACATTCACAGGTGTCTGTTAGGGTTCGAATCCCGGTCAGATATAAAGTTTTTACTTTTGTTTTCATATGTATTTATTTAAGTTTTTACTTTTATTATCTAAATAAAAAAACTATATAACAAAAAAACTCCAATCAAAGCTCGGTCGCCTAGGTACCGATAATTAATATGTCCATGCATCAATGTTTATAACCTAACAAATGGGGTTTATTAATGAGAATGATTTTTGTTTCAGTTTCGAAGAAGTGTCAGAGATATATTGAAACCAGAACACAATGATCATTTCTTGCTGAGATGGCTAAGAGGTATTTTTTTTATTTTGTCTGCCTATCTATATGTTTAACTCTAAAATAGAAAAGAAATGCTGTTTATTTATAAACGCATTACCCAAGAACGGTTGGACGGACCGATATGGCTACTTTCTTTTTGTCAAATGTTTGTAATTAATAGCTCTAATAATGTTTATATGAAAAAAAAAACGTGCTTGTGTACTTTATGTACGCACGTAAGAAATTATACTTCTTTGGCGTAACAGAACAAAAATAGCTAATAATTTCATCCCATATGTGACACCTCTCTGTTTGTAAAAGGAATACAGCTAACTTCACCATGTCGCTTTCAGCTAACTTCATCATCTCGCTTTTTGGCTGTCTGTGTGCGCGCGCATCTTAAAAATTTTACTCTCATAATTTTTTCCAAACGTGCCAAAAGAAGTAAGTATAACTTCAAAAACTGGCAAATAGGTAAACTCATTATAAAAATCCGAAAAATTTTTTGGAGTCACAATTAAATTTCTTTCTTATAAATATATCGTACATAGCAAAATATTAACAATCTGCAAACAACAGAAAAAGTTCAGAAAAATGCTTACATGCCGTAAACTCTAATTACGTAAATACATAATTCACTGAATGATATATGAAACTACAAATACCTAACTAAAATTAATTATTCTTAGTAGTTAGTCTGGTGATTTTAAATGTTTAATTTTATAAATTATTTATTAAAACTAAGAATTATAATACTAAGCCTTTTATTTCCTAGATAAAAAAAACAAATATTTATAAAACGTGCAAATTTTGGTATAGAGATTAATTATATTTTTTTCATTTTATATATTACTCTGCTATTATGACGTGAAAAGATTGTTAATATTAATGTTAGGTGTAGATTTGTTCTTCTGGCGTTCTTTTACACAGTAACGAGGTAGATTATGACAGAGTAGCATAGACAATTTTTGCTAATATACCGGATATGCGAGATACTGAAATTCAATCTACTTAAAAAATTACCTAGAATACGCTAAAGATAAACAAAGGTTAAAACACTAGTTATGGAATATAATTAGTGTTATTAATTATATAATTTAAGAAGCCTATCACAAAATGTACTGAGTTGTATAGTATTGAGTTCGAGCGGCCGACGCATCGCTGTTTCTAGCATTTTCTGCAGTTGTAATCACTTCTATGTAAAGTTTTATGATAAATTATTTAAAAAAAAGTATATAATTACGTTTCTTGAACTGATGTATATCCTGGTATAAATTTTACTTAATAATATTAATGTTGTAAGGATATATTTACAGCTAATTCTGAACCCCTTTAACAGTTTTTAAGATTTTGAAAAGGATTATTTTTTGTAGAAATCCAATACATATTTTTAAATTCCGAGGCCGCTATAAACTCAACCACTATATACGAAATATTATTATAATTTTTTCATTTCGTTTGCTTTTAGTATAGTATTTCAATCCATGAGCTTGAAAAATTGTCGTCGCTTATTTATTAAAAAACTTGCTTCGGAATTTCGGCTTTATTTCAACTAATAATGAAAATGTGCGAAAAGCGAGGCCGCTATGAACTATATTAATAATTATTCTCCACCATACAATAAGTTAAAATTGTCGAAAAGTTTCAGTTTCTTTGAATAAGAATATCAAAAATGGGCATTAAATTGAAAAATCACAGTGATTAAAAAAAAATAAAAACCGACTTCCAGGCACTGAAAAGTAAAAAATAACTAAACGGGGGTTTTCATTTAGAATAGATACTTAATCAGATTTTTTCGAAGTCGGTGTGCTTTGATTTGTATTGGCTGGCACCGAATTCGAAAAAATCTGATTAAGTATCTATTCTAAATGAAAACCCCCGTTTAGTTAGTTTTTACTTTTCAGTGCCTGGAAGTCGGTTTTTATTTTTTTTTATAAAATTTTTATTTTTCCATTTTTAGTGTAAACGTATCATCAATACAAATTAATCAAGCCCAAACACCAGGTAATTGCTGTAAATCGTAGAGGAGTTCCCTCGACTATCTTTCGGGTCCATCATCAGATCGACTCCAGACCTTCATTAAATAGTAGTGCTTTAAAATACCTAATGAAAATGTTAACAAACGCACTAGTCGCCGCTACAATTTTCGAAAGTTCCCCTCGATTTCTCTGGGATCCCATCATCAGATCCTGGTTTCCTTATTATGGAACCACTCTTGGGATATCTCCTTTCCAACAAAAAAAGAATTATCAAAATCGGTTCATAATCGACGAAAAAATGCCCGAACAAACATAAAAAAAAATATATATATATACGGTCGAATTGAGAACCTCCTCCTTTTTTTGGAAGTCGGTTAAAAATGTAATAGGCCTCTTAACCTCTTAACCTCATACTAATAGCCCATAAACATACAGTGATGATACTAAACTTAAAATAGATTTTTCCTATTCACACATATATGTATACATATAATAAAATTGTAACTAAGCCGAATCTGTACATTTCATATTTTTTGGAAAATTATTATGGATACAAAGAATCTATACTTTTTAGAATTTTTGTCTGTCTGTCTGTGACTGCATTACAGAAAAACCAATGGAGAGATTTTTATGACATTTGGTATGATGATAGCTGGTTATCCGGGTCAACATATAAGATACTGCGGGAAAATATCTCATCTCTGAGAAATCTATACTAAACGTTAAAACGTAAGTAGGGACGAACCCGAGTGGAGTGAGGGTGAGTCGATAATTATATAAGGTTAAATTATATTTGTAAATACTGCCTTTAAATTTAAAAAAAAACCGGGTATATGTAAAATATAAGACCATAAAATATTTATATAAAATTACATACGAATGAAGACAATGCTATGAGAATGTGATAAGTATAAAACAATAAGCGGACATTTTTATTATTCACGGCTTTGAATACTTTATTAGGTAAACAAACTTGGCTTATGATTTATTCATGGCTTTGATATTTTAATAGAAAAACTGTAATTACAAAAACTTTAAAAAATAAAATAAAAACCGACTTCCAGGCACTGAAAAGTAAAAAATAACTAAACGGGGGTTTAGTTATTTTTTACTTTTCAGTGCCTGGAAGTCGGTTTTTATTATTTTTTTTAAGTTTTTGTAATTAAGTTGGTTTTTTTTTAAGTTTTTATTTTTCCATTTTTAGTGTAGACGTATCATCAATACAAATTAATCAAGCTCAAACACCAGGTAATTGCTGTAAACCGTTGAGGAGTTCCCTCGACTGTCTTTCGGGTCTATCATCAGATCGACTCCAGACCTTCATTACATTGTAGTGCTTTAAAATACCTAATGAAAATATTAACAAACGCACTAGTCGCCCCTACAATTATCGAAAGTTCCCCTTGGTTTTTCTGGGATCCCATCATCAGCTCCTGCTTTCCTTATCATGGTACCACTCTTGGGAGATCTCCTTTCCAACAAAAAAAGAATTATCAAAATCGGTTCATAAACGACGAAAAAATCCGCGAACAAACATAAAAAAAATTATATACGATCGATTTCAGAACCTCCTCCTTTTTTTTGGAGTCGGTTGAAAATTGTTATTATTATTATTTTTTACTTCCAAAATAACCTTTCAATAATATATTATTTTTTGCAAAGAAAAGGCATTGTCTTTAATTGGAAATACAGCCAGCATTTTTGCTATATACTGAGATATGGCAAAAAAAAATTATGAAGTGTTTATTACATACACATAACAATACAATAATGTTATCAAATGAAATATTTTTAGTTATTAAATATATAATTTAAGTATAGTTTTAGTACTAAAAACTATGTGCTATTCCAGAGTCCAGAATATAATCAATCTCTGTGCCAAATTTCATCCAAATCCGTTCAGCCGTTCTGGTGTTCAAGAGTAACAAACATCCATTCCATCCATTCATCCTCACAAACTTTAAAATTTATTATATTAGTATAATCACTGGGTATTTTTTTAAATAAAGTTCCCAAATTAGATTTTAATAGTAGTGATTATTTACGTATTTACGATTTATTATATTTTGTGTTATCTGTATGAATGTATTTTCGAGAATTCAATAATGACACAATAACTAATAGTTATGTTTGTATATTAATGAAATCATAGACTTTATGTCACTCTTCGATATTAAACTACAGATGCTATTTAAATATTAAGTAGATAAAAATAATTAAGTAAACTCTATCTGTAAAAATATGTTTGCTTCCTTGATATTTTGATTTCTTGGTTCCCGACGTTTCGATTGCTTTACAGCAATCATGGTCACGGGAGAGACTAAGGTGTCAAATGTCTCAAAGACATTATATAGTTGTTACAGACAGCCTACCCACAATTAACAAAATGAATTCAAATTTTTGAAAATTGGCATCAAAGTACCTTACAATATTTGTTAATTTTAATTTGAACCCGCTTCACTCGGTTTTCCAAGCGAGCGCGTTACCACTGGGCTACCACTGCCAGATCAATAATGTGGCTTATATTTAAGCCACATTATTGATCTTATATTTAATTATTATTAGTATTTAATTTTTCTTTATAGTTATAAATATAATAATGGCAACACTAAAAATATAGATTACTAAACAATAAAGTTTTCTACAAAAATTGTAATAATTATAATAATAATAGCTAGAATTATATAAATAATATTTCATATTTCAAGTATAAAATAATTAAAATTATAAAAATGTTTAAAATTAAAATTAACAAATATTGTAAGGTACTTTGGTGCCAATTTTCAAAAATTTGAATTCATTTTGTTAATTGTGATTTGTGGGTAGGCTGTCTGTAACAACTATATAATGCTTTTGTCTTTGAGACATCTAACACCTTAGTCTCTCCCGTGACCATGATTGCTGTAAAGCAATTAAAACGTCGAAAAAATCCGAAAAGATAGTTTTATTTAAATGTCCAATATTCGCGTAAATCGCGTTAATAAAAGTATTATGTTATGAGTTATGACACAACACAATTTTCCTTCGTCAACTTGTTCTCATCTTTTTAGTTTGCTTTTTACGTAGTCGGTTTTTCTTGTAAATTAATTTTTATCGTAATAGGAATAATAATATTCATTAACTTCATAATGCTTCACTAACTTAAATAATTTAACTTCTTTCGCTTTTTAGATTTTAATTATTTTATAATTCGTTAAAGAGGCTGCATCTTTCAACATCAATGAAGATTTGCTGTTTGTATTTATTTTGTAAATTAAAATAAAAACAAATGGAGAGGTGTCGTAGGACACTTGACAGGAACAAAGTACCTTTCGCCGTCTGCCCTTAGCTTATAATATCTTGCCACAATAATTGTCACGACTGCTAGGGGACCACAAACCTCAAGAAATGTCCATTACATACATATATATTATGTACGGCCCCATCATTACAAGAGTGCATACTACTAATTACTACATACATTTCTTAACACTTGTGATCTCATGGTACTTATGATAACGTCACACGGGGTGCTTTTAGTAATGATAAATCCTCCTTTTTTAAGTCTGTTTTTTAACAGACTTAAAAAAGGAGGTTTTATTTTTAACCGTCACACGTATAAATATGACACTTTTTTCCATATAACTCTCATATGTGTGCCGAGTAACGAGATAAGGTACTTCGTTGCAATATAATTTGTACAAGTAGTTAATATAAAGTACAATTAATTTAACTGCCGTTGAAGAAAGTAAACCTGTTTTACGTTGAATCTAGATTTCTTAAAAAAGTCCTTATGTGAGTTATAAAATTAAATGATTTTTTTATTTTATTTTTTTATTGTACCTCTAAAAGGCACCTCTAAAAACCTTTCGTCGCTTATACTTTCCAAGGTATTTTACTAACATGGTAGAATGTACGGCTGCAGATCCGAAGGTTCTGGGTTCGAGTCCGGGTTCTGTTCTAGTCGCTCAGACCAAGTTTAGTTACTGAATTTTTTTGTTAACATTTTCTCAGTAATAGCCCGAAGTTGGGAAGTTGGCGGAGTTTCACCCCCGTGCCTCGGAGAGCACGTAAAGCCGTCGTCGGTCTTGCGCCTTAACTCTCACCGGTCGTATGTGTATCGTCCCATCGGACTGAGAGTAAAAAGAATAGAGAGTGCACTTGTGTATGTCCGCGCGTACACTTGTGCACTATAATATCTCCTGCGCATCTAGCTAGTCTCAATGAGATTGGCCACCGTGGCCGAAATCGATCAGGAGTACATTGTATTGTATTGTAATATTTTTTTAATTATTCAAAATATGTTTCAGCTAGACAATGGAATCCCGAGGCGGCAGAAAAAATGCTCAGAGATGTAAGTTTTCATTATATTTGTACAAAATTAAACGAAATACATAATTATAAATGTTATTACGTAGAATTGAACTCTACATATCACTTAAAGTGCACAATACCTTTTTTTATAAATATATTGGGACATTAACACACAGCACCATCTAGTTCCATGGTAAGCTACGAGGCTTGTGTTATGAATGTCAGATAGTTGATACATTACAGATACATATATAACTTTAAATACATACATATTATAAACATAAACACCCATAACTGGAGTACAAACATTCGTGCTCATCACACATATGAATGCCCCTAGTGGGAATCGAACTCGAACGCTGGCATAGCAAGTAGGGCACTACAGAGCCAAACGTTTCATCATATTAGTGTTAATTAAATGGTTCCTAAAACGTGGCAAACTGGAAAAAACTGGTTTATTAATATGTAGAACTCTATTTATAATAAATTACATATTGTTACATTGTGTTTTATTACATTTATAACACAGCCAGTAGCACTTAAAAGCTAGATTTTATGGATTCGTAAGAATCAAAGGTGACTATAGTCTATAATCTTAACATATTAAGGTTGTAATTCTGTGCGATTTCATTGCAATTAGAATAGTGGTGTTGTAGATTTCCTTGAAGTTATCAATTTCTTTTAAGTTTGTTTTTCTTATCTTCCCAATGAACACTTAGTCTAGATCTTGACTAAGAATTTTAAAGAAAATTCAAAATAAAAATCAAAATACAAATATATTTAAAATGACTTTTTTGGCAATAAGCTTAAAACATGAAGTATTGAACTTTAATTAACCTTTGCATTCACGAAAAACTGGTAGAAATGACTTTCGAAAGTTCATATGTGTGTTCCAATAATTTTATGTAATTATTAAAGTTTCCATATTTATATTATTTAAAAATTATCCGACATTAAATGGTTGATTAAAAGTAAGTGTTTCATCGCTAATTAATGTAGTGACTGACATAACAACCATATATGTATATGATATTGCGCATGCGTAATGTAAAAATGGATTTTTAAAATCCACATGTACATATCATCTATATATATATATATAAAATGCTTTGTCCTGACTGACTGACTGGTCGTAGAAACGTAAAATTTAAAGGACATATTCTTTATACAATGTAGGCATCCGCTAAGAAAAGATTTTTCTAAATTCATCCCCTAAGCGGGAAAAATAGGGGATAAAAGATTGTATGAAACTCTGTTATTCTTAACGCGAAATGCACGAAAAGTGGTATTTTGCTTTAAGATGAAAAATAAGAAATATATGTATTAAGAAATGTATTTTTTTCGAAATTCATCTTTTAAAGGGGTAAAAAGGGGTGATAAAGTTTATAAAGGCAAACAATTGTTTATGATCAGAATTGCTTGAAACTTGGTATTAATGCACTTGAATACAATCAAATAAATATTACATATATGTTTTAGCATTTTTCGAAATTCATTCCATAAGGGGGTAAAATGAGGGATGAAACTTTTGTATGAAATTCTGTAATTGATGCACAGAAAGTTGTATTTACCTTTGAAATGAAAGATAAAACAATACAAATATCATTTTTCTTCGAAATTCATCCCTTAAAAGGGTAAAAGGGGGTTGTGCTGTTAATAGAAAGAAAAAATGTTTAAAATCAAAATTACTTGAAACTTGGTATTAATGCTCTTCAATACAATTAAATAAACATGTATTTTAGATATATTTTTTTAAATTCAGCCCTTAAGTGAATAAAACTGGGTGGTGAATTTGGACTTGTTGAATGAAATGAAACAGAGCAACATAAGTCAAGTTCTCCGTAAGTGCACAGTTACTGTGTGTGATATAAAGTAAAGAACGGAGAATATTCCAAACCCAAAGGAAAATTATGTATAACTTCTCGGCTGGCCACAGCAGTGACAACTATAATAGACCTAGAGCGCGAGAGAGAGAACTTAGCTAGAGAGTATCCTGCTATCTATATCCTCCTTCGGAAGGTTGGCACAACTGTAATGGAAAAGTCACCTAAGCTATGTAACGGGATTAGACTGGGATTAGACGGGATTAGTGTGTGTGGGATTCATTAAACATCATAGTAGCCAACCATAATGATTGCTGGATGTGCTCGATCAGAATTTATACCTCGAATACTAATAATAACTTCTGACTACGCCTTTGAATTTAATCTATTGTAATTCTTCCTTAAAGTTTGCTATGCAATGACCATTAATATATCTCAGGGCCAGTCGTTAAAAATAGCAGGCGTAGACTTAAGAGAGGATAGCTCCTCACAGGAACATTTTAGCAGAACCTAGAACTAGACAGAACATCCGTCAGTGTGGTATATTTGTGGTTGGGTTTTTTAGTGTAGACTAACTTAAGTGAAGCTAGAGTTTTACTCTAGACGTAATATTTAAAAATCGATGACAACATATAAATTCATTGGAAATTAAAACTCAGCAATTTTTTCAGTCCACGCGAGCGTAGCCGCGGGCAAAAAGCTACAGCAAAATAAGAATGGCACTTTATATATGTAATTTAAAAAATAAGAAGAAGGAGGGAGACTGTAAGCTTCAGGTGTAAATAGCATTGGGTCTTTAAAATAAAATTGATGTTAGCACCTATGTTAGTTATGAAACCCATATTAGCCATGTTACATGATTCTAAAGTCATTGTATGCGATTGTATTATTGTACTCATTTCCTCTAACTTTGAAAAGATGGAGTAAAAAAATGAGTAAAAAATACAGGTAGTGGAACATACTAAATACCTAAAATGAACATTTATTCACAGAATTTGTTATCTACATATTATGTTTAACATCTTTTAAGATACTGGATATTTTGAGTTACGATCGCTAAAATTAATTTTGTTTTCCTTATATCTTTAAGAATACGAAATCTTATACGAACTTATTTTCGCAAATAATAAAGTATGCATAGCGAAAACAGTTTATTTTTTTCGTAATTTGATCGCGGGCAAAGCCGCGGGTTCTGCTAGTTCTATATATAATTTTGAATTTTACTACACGTTTGGCTGAGTTTGTTGTGACCTTACTTGCTGTGCCAGCGGTCACGGGTTAGAGTCCCGCTGGGGACATTCATTTGTGTGATGAGCACGAATGTTTGTACTCCAGTCATGTGTATATCTATAATATATATGTATGTGGCAGGCAGTGGTAGCCCAGTGGTAACGCGCTCGCTTGGGAAACCGAGTGAAGCGGGTTCAAATCCCGGGTCTCGCACCTCTGATATTTTCATGTGCGAATCATTTTCTAACTTAATTACCACTTGCCTTACGCTGAAGGAAAACATCGTGAGGAAACCTGCATGTCTGAAAGAACCTAGCAAGTTTTCGAAAGACATGTGAAGTCCGCCAATCCGCACTTGGCCAGCGTGGTGGACCATGGCCTGATTCCCCTCGTCTTGAAGGGAGGCCCGTGCCCAGCAGTGGGACGTTAAAAATGGCTGAATACATGTATGTATGTATTTAAAGTTATATATGTGTAGTATATCAACTATCTGGTATCCATAACACAAACCTCGTAGCTTACCATGGAACTAGATGGTGCTGTGTGTTAATGTCCCAACATATTTATTTATTATTATTATTTATAGTTAATTAAAGTCAAGTTTGTATATTCGGAATCTACTGTAAGGATTTTATCCAATAGAAAGAGGAATTATCTAGAAAGGATATAGGCTAATGTTGATATTGTGTAAGTCGCAAAAAGCCCCTCTTCTAGGGGCAAAGCCAAAAGACCTTCTCTTTGGGTGCTAAGCCGCTGTTTAATTAATACAATTATATACAATTTTTTATAGTCGATGAAATGGCGCGAAAAATGGGGTGTGGATACTACGTTAAAAACCTGGGAAGCACCTGAGATCTTAGACACTTACTTCCCTAGTGGAAGTACCGGCTTCGACAAAGAGGGGTCGCCAGGCAAGTACCTACTATCTATACTAGTATTATAAAACTGAAGAGTTTGTTTGTTTGGTTGAACGCGCTAATCTCAGGAACTACTAATCCGATTTGAAAGATTCTTTTTGCATTAGACAGCCCGTTAACTGAGGAAGGCTATAGGCTATGTATGATACCGGAAAAATGTACAGTTTCCGTGGGTTAGATTTGTTTTTGTTTAGGGACGAACCCGAAGTAAAGCGAGGGTGAGTAGCTAGTGTATAATATAGACTAATAATTTAGCATATATCATTATATAACTAATATATTCGTAACATGCCATTATGACAACTTGAAATAACATTAACAAAGTAATAAAATTATACGGTGTGTCCATTCCTCCGACTATTGTTGGTGGGTGATATATTGTGACTGCGACTATTTATGTTTCTATAAATATTATAAAAATAAAAAACCCGACTGCATAAAAGCTAACTAAATAAATAAAAACAAGTTCTTGATGAAATATAGGATAATGCATTCGGAGACATACAGGTTTCATCCTTGCCGCGAGATGTACAGACTCGTATGTATATCTTTATGCAGGTAAGCTTTTATGCATTCGGTTTTTTTATTTTTATAATATATTTATTTATTTACAGCTTTTTAAGTAGGAAAATTAGCGAGAATGGTCGTTAACCAATTTTAAATCATTATATATCCTAAACTGTTATTTAAAATGAAAAATAATGGAAGAAACATAAAAAGTGATTTTTAAATACCGATATGTATTCAACGATACGCCACTTAACATAGTTCGTCGTTTTTCATTTTTTATCTTTTTCACATTATGGAATTTAGCAGGCCCCATATATATTTATTTTTCATGTCACCTATCTAAAAACACTTGGACTAATGTGACGAATCTAATGGAGTGGTTTGGAAGATATGAGGGAATAAAGAATATTACAAACAAACAAACAAACATACAAAGATAAGCGCGAAAAACATAACCATTTCCTTGCAGTCGGGTAATAAAAAACAATTTTAAGTTATAAGTAGGTATAGATTTTTAAGAATATAAAATATATATTTAACATTCTATGTTTCGAATAAGATCGAATGGATTTAAATTAAAAATCTTAATCGCCGGATATTTTGCATTTATAATGTTTTATTATGATTTATGAGGCAGTAACATTCTCCTAATAAAATGTATTTTTAGCTGCATAAATTAAGGCGTGGAAGGTCTTTTTTTAACACATATGGACTCCTGAACTTAAAAAATAAAAATAATCTAATACATATAATAAAATTGTGAGTCAATCAATACATAAAATATTTTTTGGGAAATCTTATTGAAATAGTCATTATTTAACTGCCTCGGTGGTGTAGTGGCTAGCATGTACGGCTGCACATCCTGAGGTCCTGGGTTCGAGTCCCGGGTCGGGCCAAGTTTAGTTATTGAGTCTTTCTGTATAGTAAGCCTCAGGAACAGCCCGGAGTTGGGAAGTTGGCGGTGTTTCACCCCCGTGCCTCGGAGAGCACGTAAAGCCGTCGGTCCTGCGCCTTTACTCTCACCGGTCGTGTCGAGTAGTCGTCCCACTGGAGTATGAGAGTGACAGGAATAGCGAGTGCACTTGTGTCTGCGCGTACACTTATGCACTATAATATCTCCTGCGCAGTTGGCTAGTCTCAATGAGATTGGCCGCCGTGGCCGGAATCGGTCAGGAGAACATCATTATCGATACAGAGGTCGAATCTATAGTTTTTACAGTTTTTGTCTGTCTGTCAGTTTGTCTGGGAACGCATCGAGAAAACTAATAGATCTATTTTGATGAAATTTACACATACATATAGGATACTTTTTACAGCGGGAAAATATCTCATCTCTAAAAAATCGTTAAAACGTAAGTACGGACGAACCCGAGCGGAGTGAGCGTGACTCGCTAGTTGGAATCTAAAAGAATTTCAGCTCAGTTGGTTAAGGTTATTTTTTATTGTATATAGGAACTCCTGCACTTAAAAAAACACTTATTTTACATTAGAAACCAAAAAAGTGTTAGCTAGTCGTAAAAACCAACAATAGTCGGGGGATTTCTTAATCGTCCGATTATATCAGACGAATAGCAACGGTCAAAATTAAAATGCAAATGGAATTTTGTTTTGTGCAAATAATTTATAGGTGCATATTTATTAACAAATTATCTCATAATAGCCGTCGAAAAATTCTCGAAGATCTCTTTGTGTTACAACAAATAAAACAGGTTTAAAATAGAGTTCAAATTTAAGTCCTATTAAAACCAAAACTGCACTAGCTCATCCACTACTGCTACCAACTTTAGATTATGCTGGTTGTCTCTGAAATCTCTGAGGAACAGCTCAGCAAACTCGAACGTCTGGGGAATATGTGCATTAGATTCATATTTGGTTTGCGTAAATTCGACCACATCTCCGAATACCGTATGATGGCAAATAAAGTGGCTACCAATTAGACATCGGCGCAATTTGTGCATTCTTTCCCCCCTTTTTTCCATCCTATATAACCCAACTACTGCCTCTTCCTTAAAGGAACGCTTTTCCTAATATAAGACTTAGGTATTGAACTTAGAACGACAACCGTCTGAAATTACCACCTTGAACCACAAATTACTTTAAACCAATAATTTAAAGCTGTAAAGCTCATGCTCTTCCGCAATTTTGCCAATCGCTAAATATTTTTAAACGTCGCGTCTTCTAATTATTATCTTTTTCTTTAGTTATAGCGTATATATTTGTATATGTTTATATGTATATCTATACTAGTATTATAAAGAGGCAAAGTTTGTGAGTTTGTGAGGTTGTAGGCGGTAATCTCTGGATCTACTGAACCGATTTAGATGAAATTTGGTAAGAAGATAGATTGAGACCCTGGGAAGGACATAGGATACATATACATATTTTTATTCCGGAAATCATCCCTTAAGGGGGTGAAAATGGGGATGAAAGATTGTATTGGGAAACAAGATAGGAACGAACCCGAGCGAAGCGAGGGTGAGTCGCTGGTATTTAATATATATCTATGTGTATAATATTTGACTTATATATTTATTTATGTACGGATATTTTTAATATGTATATACATATGTAATATTGATTTTCGGTTTTCGATTTACGGTTTCATTAATCCTTTTACCAAAGATTGGCTGTAAGAGACTGCTCATAGCAACAAGACCGCCTTTGCATAAACAATAGGGTACCTTTCTTTTTCTTTTCATATTATTCTTGTGTGTTTGTGTGTATGTGCAATACAGTATTTATAAATAAATGAATAAAAAACCAAACAAACAAATAATTAAATAAATATAAAAGTATAGTGCAAAAAAATTTCGCATTCGAAAACACTCAACCGCGTTGTTTGTGCGACTGTAGGAACTGGATAAATAAATTAAGCTAAACATTTAGCTTAATTTACATAACATTGTACGTACGTATGTATATATTTATAAGTTTTAACGGTCACAAATAGTATTTCATTGATATAAATCAGGATATTTACCTATTATTAACGAGTTTCCGACATTTCAACACCCATTTATTTACCTACCCGTGACCATGACGGTTGAAATAATGAAATATATTGATTGCAACTCGGCCACGGAAGGTCACGAATGAAAAGTGGACGTATCCTGTATATAATTTTCATATATTTTAAAAATTGGTGTTTCTAATTACAGTAATAATAGTCCCATTTGTCGGTTTTGATGTTTGGGGAATATTGCATTCGGTTACGAGGACCGAAATCATGCGGATGATCATCCGGCATCTCGAGAACTACCTAGAAATTGCCAGAAAACAAGCTCTGACACATGGACCTAATGCTTTAACGGTAACAATATTAAATAATTGCTTCTAATTATTATGTACGCGAAAGTTTCTGACGATGTATGTATGTTTATTATACTTTTAAACAAAAAACTACTGAACGGATTTTGATGAAACATTATACATTAGATTTTAGAGCCACTCATAGGCTATGTGCTACACGGGCGGACCGTGGGAAAACGATAGTGTTCTTAAAAATATGAAAGTTAGTATTTGTTTCTGTGAAATTTGGATGGATGGACGTTTGTCACTCAATCAGGCTAGAAAGGCTGAACCGGTCTAGATAAAATTTGGCACAATGATAGATTATAGTCTGGAATAACACAGGCTGATTTTTTCCCGTAAAAATGTGCGATTCCCGTGGGATAGATGTTTTTGTTTTTCACTAGGGACGAACCAGAGCGAAGCCAAGGTGAGCCGCTAGTATAATTATATATGAGCATACTCCGTAAATTGCTTGCTAAATAGATTTGAAAAAATTGCGTGGGGAAAGTGTAGACTAAAGGCATACAGTAAAGCAAATTAACGTTATAATAACAACTATATTAATATAAAAAAAAAGTATAACTATACTAATATAAGAAAAATGTATCATTGTTATCAATTGTCATTATTATTATCAATACACTATGGTAATTAAAATAACAATTATGTTTTTTTAAATTACCATTTATTAGTTACCATATAACTTTACACCTTTGCAAAATAAGCGTCCTTTTATACTTAAATAATTTATACATGTCGCAGGGAAATTGTAAGATCAGTTAAATTATAAATTCACTAGTGAAGTAATAATTACCCGGAGTTTTATCATTCGCCTTCTTTTCTTACAAAAATAACGTCTAACTATTAAGTTAGACGTTATTTTTATTAAATCATTGTCTAAATATTATATTATTATTATATTTTCCTTTTATTACTTATTTAATTACTTGTCACCTTAAGCTATAGTTCTAAATTAAATAAGAGAGTCCTGTGCAAGGTTAGATGTATATTTGTATCCATTTTTGTTATTACAAATTAAATTAATTTTCTAAAAAAATGAAATTTGTCTGATTGTATACTTTTGAATAATAATAATTAAGCTTGTTTATTTCATTTGTATGTCGGTTTTGTGAACTTATGAATAAATAAATAAATAGAAATGAATTTTTCTTACAAATACCAAGGGACAATTTTAGGTAAATTATAATTTCACTAGTGAAATTATAATTTAACGGATCCCACAATTTTCCTGCGACATATACACTATACAGAATGCTTTCTTTTCTTTAATTCAAAATATCTTAATATACAGGTTACAGTTATATTCGATTTAGAAGGATTCAGCATACGTCAGTACGCGTGGAAACCTGCCGCTGAATTGGTCTTCACTCTCCTACAAATGTATGAAGCTAACTACCCCGAGATATTGAAAACGTGCTTCATTGTGAATGGTGAGTTTTTTTTTACCGATTTTATGAAATGTCACTATGTAGGTCTTATAGTAAACAATAATGTTGAATATTAACAATAATATTGTTAATTTTTTTCCTAAGAAGTATCTGAATTTAACGATCATTATTTTTTTCATATAAATAACTGTTTTCACTAACCTCATATAAAATGGACGTTACGTTTGGTAGTTATTACTAAAGAGTAAAGCTTTCTATATTTCTATCGATATAAAACATAGAATAATATTAAAACCTCATAATACATTTCAGCTCCAAAGGTATTTTCCCTAGCGTTTTCCGTGATAAAGAAATTCATGCACGATAACACCATATCAAAGATACGTATATACGGCTCTGATACAAAGAAATGGCAGGCGCAAGTACTAGCGGTCGTAGACAAGGATCAGATACCGCAACACTATGGGGGCTCTATGGTTGATGAGAATGGCGATCCCAAATGCAGTTCAATTGTGAGTTGTTTAATTTAGAAACATTCTAGGATATCTATGTTTGCAAGGAAAAACATTATAACGATTTGAAAATTATTATTAATTACCGTTACAATGTAATCTTTATAAAAATGACCATAATTCTGAGTTGCAATGTTGTTGTTCAATAAATAAATTAAACATATTACAAATATTGATTATAACTTTTATCCGAAATATTCTTATATTTCTAATCAATACATATAATAAATTAGTAACAAAGCAAAATCTGTACATAAAATATATTTTTTTAAACTGACAATTATTGCGTACAGTATATAGACTCTAAAAGAATAGATATTGAAGAATTTTCATCTAGACAACGTACCAGAAAATTGTAGGTCTTAAAAAAGCCTACGGAAGAGTCTGCAATTGCATTTGTCTATCTCCTAAGGTACACTCGCAATAACAATTTTTATCTATATAAAACGTAGGTACCTAGAGACGCACCCAAGCGAAGCAACAAGAAGTCGCTAGTGTTATATTATAATTTTACTAACATTTCCTAATAACTTATTAATAACTAGCGATTCACCCTCGCTCCGCTCGGGTTCGTCCCTACTTGCGTTTCCACGTTTAGTATAGATTTCTCAAAGATGAGATATTTTCCCGCAGTAAAAAGTATCCTATATGTTGACCCGGATAACCAGCTATCATCATACTAAATTTCATCAAAATCCCTCCAGTGGTATTTCCGTGATGCGTTAACAGACAGACAGACAAAAATTCTAAAAACTATATATTCGGCCTCTGCATCGATAATAATGTCTATTTCAATAAGATTTTCCAAAAAATATTTAATGTACAGATTCGGCTTAGATATAATTTTATTATATGTAAGCACATTATTCGGTCTGTATAAAACGTAGGGTCATATGAAATAATATTTAGATTTATAGGATATTTTTAAATAACTTCTAGGTCCTAGCTTTAAATTCGACAGCTACTATATACTTGAACACGAAAGCTTCTACGCTACAATATGTAGTAGATAATGTTTCGTGTAAAAAAAGTTTACGTACCGCTAAAAGTGACAAACTATATTTTATTTCGATACCTACATGAAATAAATTATGTGGGCAAACAATTATTCATAAATATTAGTTTTTAATTATTTCATTTCCAGGTAAAACCCGGTGGTAAAGTGCCAAAGAAGTTCTTCGCGAAGAACGTCCTTGCTGATACTGAAAAAGAGTACACAAAGGTCACAGTCAAGACTGGGGAGAAGCATGTCGTCGACCTGTTATGTGCGGACGATGAAAGTGTATTGAAGTTAGTATTTAGTGAGTTATTATATCATTAACCAATTTCAAAAAAATGAGGTATCATTTCATCTTTTCTTTATGTAATACACGATATTTTTGCCGATCATTATTATAATATGTATTCAGCCCTTTTTGACGTCCCACTGCTGGGCACGGGCCTCCCTTCATTACGAGGGGAATCAGGCCATAGTCCACCACGCTGGCCAAGTGCGGATTGGCGGACTTCACATGTCTTTCGAAAACTTGCTAGGTTCTCTCAGCCATGCAGGTTTCCTCACGATGTTTTCCTTCACCGTAAGGCAAGTGGTAATCATGCTAGAAATGATTCGCACATGAAAATATCAGAGGTGCGAGACTCGGGATTTGAACCCGCTTCACTCGGTTTCCCAAGCGAGCGCGCTACCACTGGGCTACCACTTGCCTTTTTTATTATAATATAATGATAATGAAATATTGTTCGTTGATAAGCGCATGACTTGTTCGGTTGGACTTGACATCACTTGACGTGACTGGACCGATTTGGTAAAAAATTATTTTAGAACATGTTTGCATAAAGTTTTTAGGGAAAAATTTTGGAAAAGTTTCTTAACAATTTTAGTATGATTACCTACTCGTGTTTGAATTAAAAATATTTTTTTGGAAATGAGACGATATGTGAAATTCTGATGATTTCATAATTTAACACCATCGAACAGATTTGATGATGGAAACAAAATGTGAATAGTGGAACTTTTCAATGGCTACTATACTCTATTCACAGAGTGAACCATGCAAAGCGCTTTCTCTGTCCCACATTAGCATACAAACTGATAAGGACAGAAGATTATCTAGCTCCGCCCACTAACGCTTGCGACTGGTTTGAAATCATAGGGCTAGTTCATGTTGCCAATGCTTTCTTTAGTGAGGAATTATTAATAAATTGTAATAAAATAAAATCAACATAGTAAAATTAACTTTATTTTTAAATATTTATATACATTATTTATTAATTTTCACTTTCCGACGTATCACTGTCATCTCCTACATTGATAATAAATCAGGTAACTACACGAGATACGTCTGAACGGTACGGAATGCAACGACGGACTAATTATGATTTGCATTGTGATCGCGACCGATGCGTCTTATCTGCAACTAATCATGTGGAAGCGCAAAATCTCAGTGCTTGGTTCATTCGGCGAATACAGTATAGTAAAGCTTTCTTTGAAGTAGCTAATCATGTTCGTTTTGAAATTCAGTTAATCAGAAACAAGGTTTATTATTTTATTTTAATAATTAGATGGGAAATCGGCGTAGACAACCACGATATAAAGTTCTGTATAAAGAAGAGAGATCAAGATGGTACTGAGACAGTGGTACATGGGCCCAAAAAGGTTTCTGAAGGACCAGTCGATGTTGGAATACTTCCTGTCACAGGACCTGCTACTTGTAAGTTTTTCAATAAATAGATATATGTTGTTATTTTAAAAACCGTGAAATTATAATTGCCCGGTGTTTTTTTTGTTCAATCGTGTCCTTTTCTTATAATTCATGGGTCAATGTTAGGTATATTATACTTTCACTGAGCACATTCAGTGATATTATAATTATCCTAGTTAAATTGTCAATAGTAACAATACTTGAATATGGTGGGACGCCTCGGTCCGTTCTGATTGGTCGATTCACTGATAGGACAATTTTAAAACTAAAAATGCAAATATTAAAGCATGCTCGCTAATACATTTGTTTAGTTAATTTGTATTGTGAATATATTGTGAAGTGTCTGAATGCATTAGGCTAAAGAGGATTGTGAAGCTAAATAAAAAAAGTAAATTTCCACACAAAGAGCGATAACGTTTATCCCCCCCATTAACATAGTCTAAATTTTATAATTTTTGTAAATGTTGTAGATATAATGAAAAACTAAGTCCGTACGTTTTTATTTTAAAGAAATATTGCGTGTGATAGAAGTTATTAGCATCTAAATATGTGTACTTTTTACTTGAAAACTTCCTCGAGCGTTTTTTTTTTTAATTAAACTAAACTGAATTACTAAAAAAGGAAACGTACAGACCTAGATTAAGGTACACTGAATCTAATGAGACCAAAATTGTCTAATTTTGTAAATGTTTAGGGGGGTGAAAACGTTATCGCCCGAAACAATATTTCAAACAGGAAATGTAGAATTGCCTCTAAGATTTGCAACTCTCTCTATCGCACCATAATTGTTGGCAAAGCGAGCGGTATGAAACAGATAGCATTTTTTTTAAAACCTACTCGCGCCGCGTATCGACACTTCACAATCCTCTTAACAGGCTGTAGGCATGAGATTGATTGGTGTCATATACTCAATTACAATTTAACTGTTAACAAAATATACAAAACTATGGCGTAGAAATAGATTAATTTGACAAATTAAAATATATATATATTAATTAACAAAATGTTTAAAAACTACAAACAAGGTTGAAATCGCCTTATAAGTGTAAAAAACACCTGTAGCGGGCAATCTCGCTCTTCCACAGCCACATCATAAGCATAAATTAAAATTAGTAAATCGATTTAAATTATTTAAAATGAGATTTGAGAATGATTATTATCTATCTTTTTCAGATTCGATCATCTTCGACAACAAAAATTCATTCTTAAGAAGTAAGAAAATATATTACGATGTTCTTATAGCACTTCCTTCGCGAGATCTCAACATCAACGATAGTCCTGATGACGAAGCTAACTAGTATGTAACAATAACTGTAATACTTTATGAAAAATATACAAATTATAAAGTAAGCATAGCTCAATATCTAACTAAGTGTTTGAAAGTACTATATTATATTACAACAATATTCCCTTAAATTACAATTTTCTAACTTTGGTACCACAGCCTATTAATCCATACAGTCGTCTAATGAAGGAAGACAGGACGTCGGGATGCGCTCCCAACTGTCATACATCTGTATATATAATAAAATTCAAACTGAGTCGAATCTGTACATTAAATATTTTTTGGAAAATCTTATTGAAATGATCATTATTATCGATGTGTATGATGTCTGTCTGTGACCGCTTCACGAAAAAACCACTGGACAGATTTGATGAAATTTGGTATGTGGATAAATGGTTATCTGGGTCAACATATAGGATACTTTTTACTGCGGGAAAATATCTCATCTCTGAGAAATCTTTACTAAATGTTAAAACGTAAAATACTATATGCCAGTCGTGAAACAACTAATTACTTCAGGATAACTGTAACTTGCAACGAGATGGCACTACAGAGCTTTAATTTCAAAACCTTTCGATTAATATTGGTAGTTTTTGACAGCCCTTGCATTTGGCAAGATTTCCGTTAACATCTAAGGTTGACCTGTATGGATTTTTATACTGTGCGGTTATTGTAGTTATGTCTATATACTTATAATATTTTATAACTGTGTTAAAAAAAATCTTTGTCTTTGGTGCGGTAATACTTTTAAAAATAGAACATTATTAAAATATTATTTTGCATTTAGTTTAATACTTTATGTAGTACAGACATATAACATAAAATTTAATACAAAATGTAAAAAAGAAATATAAACTGCTAAAAATTAGATTGACTTTTTGATAATAACAATAGTGTTTTGGGGGGGATTTCTTGAATATTAAAAAGTTTAAAATTATGTACTTACAACAATGTTCTTTTTTTATTTTTAAATTATATTTTAATAGCATCAATTCTGTGCTACATAAAGTATTTATGTACATACATAGAGCTTAAATTTATTAGAACCATAGACATAGAGAGTGGACTGAGCGTTTCTTTGCCAGCCGTCAGCTATAATGGCGGACAGGAGCGACAGAGACAAACCGAATGTGCGGCCAGAACTAGTATTCATTGAAATACAATGAATTAAGATAGATATTTATAATCTTTTTACATTCCGTTATAATATTATAATTTTTTACATTCCATTTGCAAATTCGAATTGCAATAAAAAACAGGTATAGGCCGCACGTACGCTTTCTCTCTTTCTGGAGTGGTCAATTTCATGACAGTATTACTCAGTCCATTCTCTACGTCTATGATTAGAACTTAATAGATTAATATTAGTTAAAAAGGTGAAGCATATTCTGTGATATTTGGTGTTATTTTGGCTAGTTTATATTGGCTTGGTAGTTTTTTTTTATTTTCATATTTTGTTTAAGCCTTTAAGTTTTAAATAATATTTTTTATATTTACGTTATTAAAAATAAAAAATACGGCCAGACTTTTTGTTGCAATATAATATGACTTAAGGCAGTGTTGCCAATGTAAAATGTTCTTCCAATATAGGAAAATATAATTTAATTTTAAAAAAAAATATTTTATTTTATACAATGATGACGTAGGTCTTCCTTAAGTTTTCTTCCACTTTAATAAGTAATTATTTCAGTACAAAAACAACATTTGTGTATATATTCAAAGAAATAGTGGAAAATGTTACAACTATATTCTTTGTTATGATTTCTATGTGTGTAGTGAAAATTTTCAGATATATGTTAAATCATATTTGTAATCATAAAAAGTTAATGTGACTATATATTAAGTACATTGTTTGATAGATCTCTGCGGAATGTTTCTCTATAGTTTTTATAAGCATGGCACATGTTTGCTGAAACATACTTTTGTTACTCTAAGTTCAGATTTATTTACTTTTTGTAATAAATAAATTCAGTTTATGACGTGTTTTTTATTTAAAAGGATCATTATATGATTATCCGAATAAATTCCTTATATTTTCAAAGGAAAAATGAATGCAGTTGTAGATCTTTTAACCCAATCTATACAGATAAATAAAATTGGAGTGTCTGTTTGTAATATTAAAATAACCGCTTTTTACTAAATGCATATGGATATACACACGGTACATATACCAAAACAACATTTTTTACAATTTTTGTCTGTCTGTCTGTTCCAGCTAATCTCCGAAACGGCTGGACAGATTTTGACGGGACTTACACTGGCAGATAGCTGCTGTTATAAGGAGTAACTTAGGCTACTTTTATTTTAGAAAAAGAATAAGGATTCCGCGAAAAAAAAATATTAAAACCCATGAAATTGTGAAGAGAGGGTAAATTGCTATATAATTTAAATGAATATCTTAGAAGTAGCAAGCTACTATTTATGTATAAACATAGCTAATCGTGAAAAACGTACCTAGGGACGAACGAGAGCGAAGCGAGAGTTAGTCGATAGTATTTAATAATTGGAATTAATCTTATTGACTTTTTAGAGCATTACAAAACATAGTTGATTAGAAATGAAAACGACACCACAAAATTAAAACTTTATTATGGATTATGGACTTAAATTACAAAAAAATCTTAATACATTTAAATACAAAATATGCAGTACAAAACATACATACATATAACTTGAAATATTCTCTGTAAACAAGTTAACAATTTTCCCTGCCTTTATACAGCTGACTTTAATTATATTGATATATCTATAAGACTAGTCTTGTCCCCTGCGAGCATCTGTCTGTTGGTATGTGCACGCTTATTTTGAAAACTACTGAACGGTTTGCTATTATGATTTGTATTAGTTTTAAATTGCCTTAGTCTTTATAAGCATTGACGCTATTAGTGATTTAAATCGGCAGGAAAAGTGCTTGGTTGCTTTAAGTGCACTGATCTCTTAGTATTTACTGTAGTTAAGTGACAGTAATAAGTACATAATATATGACAATTACGTACTTTTGACAGTTCTACAAAAAGTCGGCGACACCCATTACTTAATTTTTTAATTTTAGCAATTTTACTCGTTATTTAAAAAACAAAGTATTTTTCAACTAACAGACGGCAGTGAACAATAATTATGATAAATAAGTACAATAGCAGTTTAAATAAAGAACACACCCAATACCAAAAACCTTTGGAAAAAATATATAAAAATAGATAATGCTAGATTTCTTATTATCGACTCGTTACTTTATTTACGTTACTAACAATAAGGGGATATACAATATGTACTTATTACGAAATGATAAAAAATGAAGTTCAATCTTCATCTTCAAACAGCATCTGTAACAAATCTCGTTGACCGCATTGAGTACCTTCTAATCTTTGGACGCCTTTCCATTTGATTAATGTTGGTATAACCATCAGTTTCGTTCTGCTGTCTGTTCTAAATGGACACGCTCTATTTTTCCAGCTAAAAAAGAAATATATAACATTTACTATTATTACCGCTTTTTATAATTTTGTTTTTATATCAAATACGTATGAAACATACATACATGTTTCATTTTTTTTTTGTGTGTCTGTATGCATGTCATGGACAGCATAATACTATGTCCCTTCGTCTATTTGTTCTCATCTTTTTAGCATCGCTCAGAACCGGTTTAAAAAAACGGTTTATTTATGTCATAAAATCTTATCAGAAACAAAGAAAAATTAATTCTAATAAACGCCAATAGATGACGTTACATATACCGATTGGTTATCAATTGTGTTAAATTAACAAAACATGAAAAAAATAGATCCCAAAACAGTATATTATTGTTTTAAAGTATAATATTCTAAGTGAAAGAGAAAGAAATAATGAGCTCGTTTTTATTCCAATTCAGGATGAATTTTACAATATTTACCATACCTTAGTTTGCTACTTAAAGTTAAACCGTTTGTTAGTTAAAATAAATTAATAAATTAATAATAAATATGTTGGGACATTAACACATAGCACCATCTAGATCCATGGTAAGCTACGAAGCCTGTGTTATGGATACCAGATAGTTGATACACTACACATATATAACTTTAAATACATACATATTATAAATATAAACACCCATGACTAGAGTACAAACATTCGTGCTCATCACACAAATGAATGCCCCCAGCGGGACTCGAACCCGCGGCCACTGGCGCAGAAAGTAGGGTCACTGGAAACTGAGCCAAACGTGCAGTCAAAATTAAACCGTTTTAACTATTCGCGAATTAACATCTCTTATCTATTCAAACAAACAAAAATAGCCCGAAGAATAAATCGAATTAACGAATTTATATCTAATTTCTTAGTATGGAATGAGGCATCCCTGCTAGTAAGCATTATGTAATATATAATAATGGTTATTTCATCGCTCGTTTATTAACCGGTTAATGAAAACGAAGTTTCATACAGGTTTAGTAAACCGTAATAATAATGGTTAACAGCTGTTCTTAGGGAAAGGTTGGATTTTAGTTTTGACACCGAAACGAACCAGTTAATTCATTCATAAGTAATAAACGTACATGTATCCTTCTACTAATATATTCACTAGGCAATAAAACAAATCTTCAAGCTTAAAATAATCAGATAAAGCATTTATCAATGTAATCTTTGTGTGTATTAAATGGAAGATAACTGGGGTTATCATAATCGTATCTCTCTAACGTCAAATTGGTACTGATTATGGCCTATTTTATCTAAATCTCCACTTTTTGATAAATAATAAACATTTACTAACATGTAAATAAGTAATAACTTAAATGGTATTTATAAGGTAACATGACAAAACGCTTTAAATTAAGAAATGTTTACATTTATTCTCGGTAACTATACTATAAATATCCGCCTATGTCACATAAATACCATTTTTGCATTAAAGAAGAACAAGAACTACAGACAAATTCCAATATATAATAACATTACCATATATTATGTTGTAAAATGATATATTTTTCATATTTGTATGAACTAACCTAAACAACTTTACATATTTTTGAAGTGGAAACTTCTATAGGCAGGTTTGGATGGGGAGTAAATTCATGTAAGTCGTCATCGACATGGTCACGTGACGTGTTAACGCTAACACTCAGAGTGCCGATAGATGTCAAAACCAGATAAATGTAACCAGTTTAGTTTACAAATTTTAATTTTAGATCAAACAATTAATTTGAATATCCAAAAAAAAACAACTGTTTGTTTATAGTTTTAAGTTTTCATTTCTGTAGGCAGTCCTCATGACTGCTTTTTTTATTATAATAAGAATAATATATCTTCGACAGATTATTATTAAAAATAAACAGTACAGTATCTTTACTTAATACTTAGTGTAATATTATTTCAGTAATTGAGGTTTACAAATGAACAAGAAAATGAAATACTCTGTACTTAGTACTTACTATTCTCGATCACCAACATCCACATAAACAAATATTACACTTTTGTTTAATTCACTCAAGTATGCTTTTAAACCTGGTTCAACTGAAAGTAAAAGAAATCATTTTTTTAATATATTGACTTAATTTACTAATCAAGGGATATTTTTTTATTGTTTGAAATATACAAATTTTAACTTTCTGCAATGACCTAAAGTATGCCAGTTGAGCACATAATACTTAGCCAATTTCACATAGAATGAAGATATCCAAATTTGGTACATTATCTATAAATAAAATTAAAGTGTCTGTTTGTAATGTCAAAATAACAGCTTTTTACTAAATGTATATGAAATTATATATGGTTTATGAGAAGAACACAATTTTTGAAATGTTTTTGACTTTCTGTTCATTCTAGCTAATTTTGAAGGGACTTGTATGGGCAGATAGTTGATGTTATAAGAAGTAGCCAAGGCTACTTTTATTTTATAAAAAGAATTAAGGTTCTGGTTAAAAATATTAAAACATACTTAAGGGCTTTAGGAGTAAATTACTGGAAATTAATAAAATATCACCTATCACTTCTGACATTTAATAGTTAATACTTCATTTATAACCTACCCATTTGACAATATACACACCAACTTCTACCATTTTCTTTTTTACTACCAGTAAATAGAAAATATATTTTCTTCTTAGTTTTTACATTTTCAATATAATTCACAAACTCTTCATAATTATTTCAATGTATGAATAATCACTTTATACTTAGGCATGCTTAAAATTATAAATTAATTAGTGACAAGTGTCAGTTAGCTAATATCAATTTGTCAATGTTTTGCAAATAACATATTCAACTAAAAAAAGTCCAAGTTACACTTCAAAGATATTTATTACTTTGCTGGTTAATTTACCTAAATTCTCACATTGATGCATTTTTAGTTTCCGGACTATGAATCTTAGAAATTATAATTATCCCTCTAATACTCAATAGTTAATGATTCTTTTCAGTAGTAAACACTTTGTTATTATTTAGAAAGCAATAATATTGTTAGTTTCAAAACATTTAAAAAACTTTTTAAATTACTAGAGTACAATAACAATTCAAACATTTTTTCTTGTGTTATTAAAAAACCTAGTATAATTCAATGAAAAACTTGTTAAAAAAGTGTTATTTATATACTGTCCATTAAACGAAAATTCTTGTTTAATGGAGAGGATAGAAACTGAGAGGTTGGACTGTACAATATATGACATCGATTTAAGGAGGAAGAGAGGGTGGGGGAGGAGGGGAGGGGTAAGAAGAACTCCCCTTTAGAAGGGAAAACCGCAGAAGCTAGTAGTTTTCGAGATATGTAATTTTTAAAATTTCGAATTTTGAGGTTAAATTTGAAAACAACTTTAAGCATTGCATATAAGGTTCGATTTACATTGTTGTATATTTCAACTAGAATAATTACCTAAACACAATTGGTGACAGTTGTAAGAGAACTTTTGCATGGAATTATGTGATGTGTATCTAGTACTTTTTTGATCGATGTTATATTTACATTCAATGAATTAATGTGTAATAATAGGTCCCAGGAAAAGTGACTATGGATTAAGAAAAAAGTTCTAAAAGTTCTAGTCGTTCTGGCACTGTTCTAACCTAACCTAACCAACTTAGAAAGAAAGAAAGGGTTCTGCCAAAAAATAACCTAAACCTATTTTGATAAAGCTCTTCTGTGTGGAAATGAAAAAATTGCAAAATTTAACTATTACAATAAATACATATTTAGCTACAATAGTGATTGAAAATAACTCAGAGAATAGAATATTGTGTAAATTTGTGAAAAACATCGATATGTGCGTGTATGAATGTGGTAAAATTACATAAAAAGTTGAAATTAATTTTTTTTTTTACAAAAGTATTTGTTTCCGCGGTCACAAATTTTATATATAGGCTTCTTATAGAGAGATCTATTAGTGAAAAATATATAAAGTCTCAACTCGATGTCCTATATTGTACAGTTGAGCCAGGATAAATAACACTTTAAATAACAATTTAAATAAAAATGACAAAAAAATCACCTTCAAGTTTTCCCATATCCTTTATACATGCAGATTAGCAAAATATATACATGAACCAGAATTATAATTTTATTTATTAGTGATGAATACATTTATATGTATAATACAATTGCTAAAGTAATAATATTAAAAGTGTACCTTCAACACAATCAGGGCACCAACTATTACCATCCGGCAACTTTGAGCCACTGAAGAAGAATATAACTGGTGGACCATTTTGATCAATATTTTCGGTAAATTTCGCAAAATCTTCAAATCCTTTAATATCCACCTGAGTAACCATTTTATAGAAGCTAATCAAATTTCCAGTACCAAATATAATAACTAAAGCGGCTTATCGGTTATCGCTTGTCCTGTACATAAAAGTCAAAAAACAAATGTCATTAATGATAATCACAGAAAAGAGATACATGTATGTAGCATAGACAAATAATAAAAATATAGGTACCTAGTATCTAAAAGTACATTATTATTACCCGATGAGGTAATAAATATAATAGTAATACTCTGTGTAAGAGAATATAGTTTATGAAAAAGTCGTCCAATACACATACGTAATGGGGAAGATTTCTCAAAAGGAGGGCGCCCACACATGGCCTATTTACATTCAAGGTTAAGCAATTTATTGTGATATCTCTTTTATTGCTGGTTTTTTGCTTCTTTATACAAGCACTTTTGAATTGTCAATTTAATTTAACAATAGTTAGTGAGTCGATCTTTTAGGAAGCTATCTTAGCTCGGAAGGCAGTTCTGCTGAGTAAAGCATCGCTGGGATTTACTCAACAAGTGCTCTTTTTACAAATCAAATTACAGTATTTAATACATTATAGCTATACCACAAATGATTCAATTTTTCTTAATTCCACACAATTCAAACATGTTAAAGAAAGAGAAGCATTCGAGTTATTGAACACGTGCCTCAAGGGAATAAGAGTTCATGCTAAAATAATACTATATCTATTATCTATGTTATTATTGGAAGATTGGCGAAGAAGACAGGCAAAGAAGACTGGCGAAGAAGACAAGCGAAGAAGATCGGTGAAGAAGATTGGCGTAGAAGACAGGTAAAATAAAAAACAACAAATATATTTATTTGTAAATTCATCTCTTAAGGGGGTGAAAGAGGGTAACAAAGTTTATATGGGCAAATAATTATTTATGATGAGAATTACTTGAAACTTGTTATTAATGCTCTTCAATATAACTAAATTAATATGAGTTATAGCATTGTTCGAAATTCAATCCCATAATAAACTGGGGGATGTATGTTTGTATGACACTTTGTGATTAATATGTAGAAAAGTAAAAAAAAATGAAAAAAAATATCTGTAGACGATTTAAGAGTTTTAAAGATGATTTAAGAGTTTTCTGTAAAATAATGTCCACATAGCCTTAAATATAAAGATTGTGATTTCGCCAACTTTGGTCATCGTATTACTTTAGCCTACAATTTCTTCAGTTTTTGTCTTTTGGGAACAAATGATATCCATTTTCTTGCTTGAATCCTGGCACTATAAAATTAGTTATTTTAGTTAAATTACAAATAAAATGAAAAAAATCCATCCACGATACAGAGCTTTACAGTATATTGAGGTCTATAGTGATCGCGACGTCTAGCGGGAGAAAAAGGCTAAATTTTTCCCCCGAGATCTATTTCATATAATATGATATAATAAAATACAACGAAGAAATTATTATATATCACCATATTAGAAATTTCTTTAAAAAATAACGGCATCTTTTAATTTTATTTAAATAAGTATACGTGTTTTGTATTATGTTTTAAGATTTATTTTTGCGTAAAACAGAGAAGTCAACGGTCATCATGACAGTTGGTCAAAAGTTCGATTTCAAAAATTTTGTTATTGTATTAGGACTAACTGAAGTTATTTTATTTTGCCAAAAGTTTATTAGAAATACCTATCAAAAATGGATTCAACAGTGAAAAAAAAATCTATGATGCGACCTAAAACGATAGCAGAATTGTTACCTGAACTGTGTGGTACGTAAGCTTAGAATAGTTTTAATAACTAAACGTAACAATGTTTTTATTTAACGAGACTAACAGCATATTATGAAATAGTTTAAACAATGGTATAGATGATATTTTAGTGCTTATGAAGTGTTTTCTTTTGTATATTATAGGAATAGTCTCGAAAGATACTATTATAGCACACTCTGTTAAGAAGCAACCAAGAACACCCTTACAACATTACAAGCCTTTGACTTTAGCAGAAATGCGAGCTGAATTATTAGGTACTATTATCTCATTAACAATAATAATCGTAATTTCAACATTTACAATTAAAATTGCTTTACTATAACGCCTACTATACTTCTTTTTCAGCATTAAAAACCCAATCTCCTAGAAGATCAGCACAACCAGATGCATCCACGAAAAAAAAGATGTGGAACTCCTCAGTAAAGGTTGTTAACAAGACAAAAAGTCATACTTCTGATGGACAAATGAAGCATAATTCAGTTAGGAAAGTTCTAAACTTTCAAACAAAAGCCAAAGTATCTTTTTTTATTGATTATTATTTTCACACATTTTAAATTTTGGCCCTGTATTTAATATATAAAAAAATATTTTCTTTTACAGCCACAAAATCCGAGAGCAACTATTATGAATGTTGAAACACCTAAATTTCCTAAACCAGAATTGGGGGCTAAGAAATCACTGCAAGTACAAAGTAAGTAAAAAATGTGAAAGATGACATATAGACAAATACTCTTATCTATAATATTGATACTCACTGTAGCAATTTTTTTATTAGTTTATTATTAGTATACATTTGGTTCCTTTTTGTGCATATTTAAATGTTTTATATTTCAGGCAAAACCAATATCAGGATCAGTGGTGTATACCATATACCACAAACACCAGTGGTTGAAAATAAATTAATAAAAAACAGGCTTACAATGCAGAATCATTTTAACAAAGAAAACAGTTCTTATTTATCTAACTTGAACAAAAAGAAAGTGGCATCTCCTAAACCCTTTCGCAAACCTGTAAGAGTACCTATTCCAGACACACCACTTTCTAATATGTCATTTAAATCAAACAGTGATGCGAGTTTCTTACAAAGAGAAAAAGAAATTAATGATATTGAAGAAAAAACTAAAGCATTAACGGAAGAACCAACCTTAGAAAATATAGCTGAAGTATCTCCACCAGTTTCTACCCCTTTCAAAGAATACAGAAATGTTAAAGAATTTTTTAGCCATACTAACGAAAACTCTGTTCTGTACAATGATACTATTATGTCTTTTAATAAAGACTCGGAAAACAAAGAAAATAGTAGAGAGGAAAGTGTAATTGTTTCTTTATGTGATCTTCTCAACAAAGCTACAGTGAACACGGGTAATATTAGTACAGAATTACATGATTTATTAGAAGTTGAAAAGCAGACTGAGGATAATATAAGAATGATTGAAAATGGCATAAACATATTACAAAATATCAAGGAATCGCAACTCAAATCACTGCAATATGTGAAAAGGTTAATTAAAGAAAAAAAAGTAAAGAAAAGTCCAGAAAATAAAAAGGATACAACACTGGTTACAGTTGCATGTCAAAGTGAAACAGTTAACAAAAATAATATCAGTCCCGCAAGAAGCCCTATATTAAGACCTTCAGTTATAAAAACAAAGTCACCTTCATATAAAATACCTAAAAAGAACTTGTGTCTAAGAAAAAAAGTGTTTTGTAAATCAATGCCAGATGTTGCAAATGCTCACAAAACTCCGGAGAAAAATGATAAAGCTCTCAGTATGTATATGGAAATGAAAGAGAAAATGAACTTTCTAAACACACCATTAGTAAAACATCGGAATTTACAAGCAGTAGATACACCCACTGTGACATCATACAATTTACAAATGCAACTTGACAAACTGTACAATGGAAGCTGAAAGTCGGTAGCTGTCTAGGTTTTAGTATGATTCTAATATAATTTACTTGACACAAAAACTATTTAAAATTAATGCACAAGCAAACAAACTTTATTTAACAATACTAAATTATACTCACAGAAATTTGTAAGTGCACATTTTTAAGACTGCAATTGAATATGTAAATGATTAGAATACATTAAATGAAGTAACTAAATCTAATACTAAATTTTAAAATATCAAGCCATTATTTGTATGTTTGTAACTAGCAATTCACATTTGCTTCGCTCGGGTTTGTGCTTAGTGAAAAATAGTTAACAAAAACAAATCTATTCCATGAGAACTGTACATTTTTCTTTTCCAGGATAAAAAGTAAACTATGTGTGATTCCAGTTTATAATCTATCTCTGTGCCAAATTTCATCTAGATCCTTATCCCGGAAAAATGTACGGTAACCGTGGGATAGTTTTGTTTTTGTTTTTTTTCACAGAGCAAGTGATCGACTATCTATTCCATACTAATCGTAAAACGTACTTAGGGACGAACCCGAGCAAAGCGAGGTTGAGTCGCTAGTTTATAATATTAGTATGGATATAATTAATAATAATTAATGGGATGAATTTTTTAGTACAATTTTTAAATAATGATTTTTGAGTTAAACTAAATAACGATATAATGTGTATATTAAAGTTCAATATTACTAATATATTAACTAATATTTTTTATTATTACACCAAAAAAACTACTGGTTAGCTAATGTAATAGTTTAATTTTTATTTTCGACTTAATTTTATTATGATAATTCTTGCTTGTAGTTTACTTTAGTTCATATTATATATATATTCTGCCGTCGTAAGAAAGAAGGCCGTAACTTCGTCAAAGTTGATTTCGAGGTATTTGAAGTTTTGTCTTGGTACTACGTCAAAAATACTACTTGTTTTGACGTAGTTACGATTAAAATGCATATGGTATCTCCGAATTCATAAGACTTAGAGGTTTACGAGTAAGACTATCAAGTAGCATTTTTTTGCTGATTCTGAATCTACATATAAGTCATTTTTGACCAAATTGTTAGTTACGGCCTTCTTTCTTATAACGGCAGTATTACAATCTGAATATAATTTGTAAATTTTCGCAGATTTTATTTTAATAAAAGAAAATAGAATTAAATAACTTTTTTTATTAACTTCTGGTTATTGAGGGGTTATGACATTATTTCTCCACTCTAAATATATTTACTACTAGCGACTCGCCCTTGCTTCGCTCGGGTTCGTCCCTAGGTGATTCTGGCTGGTGTAAATTGGCAACTTTTTTATTTATGAACCGATTGAAATAAAACAACAAAAAAAAAACGAAATGTTACCACAACCATTATGTTGAAGTTTACCACAACACAAGTGAAAACCGCACCCAAATCAGCCGTTAATTATCAATTAAGCCGTTTCTGAGATTAGCGCGCACAAACGCACAAACAAACGGGCCAACATTCTAAAAATTACTGTTTTGAGTTCTCTTGCGTTAATAAAGACCCCCAATAATAGTTTTTATCAAATATTTTCCATGTACAGACAGCGATCAGTTACAATTTTATTATAATATGTACCTATAGATTTTTTTACACTTAGTAGTGTAATTATTTGCATTGGTAAGAAGCTCTTTGTCGTGGAGTATGTACATTCTAAATAGTTCTATTATAATACTATACATTCAAGTATATTGCACAATAGGATTAATAAAGAGTTTGATATCTATTCTCTTACATCACATAAATGTAAATCTAAATTGACTGGTTGGCTACTAAAATTAAACTATGATCAAACGGAAGACATTTTGGTAACTATAACTTGAGACTTCATCTACACACATTAATAATCACATACACACGCACATATAATAATATAAAACACACACATACACACGTGCACACATACACAACACGCATGCGCTCGCAAGACGCAACATACATAATCATTGTCATCATAACTCCTTTTCTTTTCTTATTTTTTTTTAAGTTGTTCTCCTCATGATATTTTTTTTGTTTATTTAATTAGATAATTGATTTTGCTGATGTGCTCACTTTTGTCTAATATGTGTAGCATTAGTGTTTTTTGTTATTTACGACGCTTGTGAGGCGGGCGCTAATAACTGCGACACAGTTTTACACTAATGCAGATATTATCGTTTAGTTGTTTTTGTTATGCATGTACTGTTTTAAATGAAAAAATAAATAAATAAATCTACTATATTTATTTGTAAGAGAATTGGCGCGATGAAAAGATATGAGAGAAAAAGCAGGGGCGATTAGCTAATGAATAAAAATTAACTTATGTTTTCAAGCGGTTAGCATGAACGGCTAGAAATGTGTACATTCTGGGTTCCAATTCGAACCAAGATAGTATAGTTTAGTTTTTTATTAAAAAAATCTCAGTTACAGCCCTGAGTTAGATAATTAGCGGCATTTATCCCTGCGAGAGAGGTAGAGCACGTAAAGCTGTTGGACCTGCGCCTGATGATCACTCTCCGGTTGTGTCGAATTATCCTCGCATCAGAATATAAGAGTAATCACGCAATAGGTAAAATATCTTTCATCAATTCTGTGAGAGTAATAGTCTTAAGATACCGATCTATGTATGTGATGGATCCCTCACTCTTTTTCCAGGAGAAATATATTTTTTTAAACCATAAAACATATTAACAACTTTACGACCTATGGGAGTTGTAATAGATCGGGATCTCTTACTATAATAACCACGCTTTGGCTTCGCCGCAGTCGGGTAAAGAGGAATAGAGAGTTTACTTGTGTTTGTGTGTATATTTGTGCATTATAATAGCTCCTGCGCAAACGACTTGTCTCATTGTGCAAACTACATAGAATTGTTACGCATTCTCATTGAGATAGGCCGTCGTGGCCGAAATCGGCCGGGAAGACGTTATTACTATTTCTACTTTTTCATTAATCATATTATTTAACTAGTTATAAAGTATCTAAATATTTTATATGGAAAAACTCTTATAGATACATGCTGAATAATTGTTATGCAGCAAGTATTTTGTTATTATATTCAGCCCTTTTTAACGTCCCACTGCTGGGCACGGGCCTCCCTTCAATACGAGGGGAATCAGGCCATAGTCCACCACGCTGGCCAAGTGCGGATTGGCGAACTTCACATGACTTTCGAAAACTTGCTAGGTTTCCTCACGATGTTTTCCTTCACCGTAAGGCAAGTGCTAATTAGGTTAGAAATGATTCGCACATGAAAATGTCAGAGGTACGAGACCCGGGATTTGAACTCGCTTCACTCGGTTTTCCAAGCGAGCGCGTTACCACTGGGCTACCACTGCCTCACTTGTGTTATTATTATTTATTAAATACTAATTACTTTTAGATGGCAATTACTAATTAATTTTAGATGGCAGCACTGAATAGCTGACGTCATTTGTTTTGCCAGGTTTAAATTTTAATTTTATGTTGGTAGATATGTACATATTTGATAACATTTCAGATGACATTGACATTAGATGTCAACTTTTAGATAGTGGTAGTTTAGTTTTAAATACAACTTTATTATTTTATTTGACAAATAAATTATCCATATTGATAGTTGATAACGTTATCAATTTATACTTTAACGATTAATGCTATTTGTTTCTCTTCAAAAGAGATAAATTTAAGAGATTTGCGAAGTGTAGTGTGTACTTTTAGTGTAGGAAAAGTTGTAGATAAATTTGAAAATGGCATTATCAAAGCCTATTATGAATTTAGTAGCTTCGTACATACAGAATTTATATTTACATCCTATTAAAACAAAGTCTATTACCAGGTAGGTAATACAAAGATTACTATATACTAACACTTAATGATTATTAATTAAATGAATTAAAATTCATTTAATTAATAATCAATTCAATTGAAAGTACAAAGTTCAAAAGTGAGACAAAATATAGAACAAAAAATTTCACAGTTGTGTCGTCGGCACCGCTGGAAGTATCGCATCACAATTAGTAGCTGGTGAAAAAATAAGACTGGACCCTGTTTTAGCATTTGGCTTATATGGGTGAGTTCACATATTTTTATGATGTATATTAATCTATTACATGTAATTAAAATAGCTAAATTATGAAAATTGTTTTTTTTTTATTCAGGTTACTATTTGGTGGGACTATCCCCCACTACTTCTATGAATTCATAGAAAGAGTTTTTCCACATGAGACAACAGCTTTCCCATTAGCTAAGAAACTTCTATTTGAACGGTTAATCTTTGCACCATTGATGCAAGCTTTTTCTCTATACACTTTAGCAAGACTTGAAGGCAAGAACCATGTAGCTGCATTAAAACAATTGAATGCTCTATATTGCACTGTTTTGGAAGCAAATTGGAAATGGCTTACACTGTTTCAGATTATCAACATGGCCTTTATCCCGCCCATAGTAAGTCACCCATTTTATTAAGAAATCGAATCAAATCCACTATTGCAAAAAATTTTTTTCAAATCTTAACTAGTTGTTCTAGAGATCAAAATTTTTAAACAAATAAAAAGAATTAGTTCAAGAGAATATATATATTGATATAGATACTTACTTTCGTTACTATAATTATGTTTTAATACATATATTTGGAAAAACTCTACAAATAATTTTAATTTTTACTACTAAATAAAATAAATATTATATAATTTTCTTTGAAATAAGCAAGTCATCATTTTATTATAATTTTTCCCTATTATGTCATATAATTGCATATAATTTTTTCCTTATTCCAGCTCCGAGTGTTGTTCATGAATTTTGTTGGCTTTGGTTGGGCCATGTTTATTGCTTCTAAGAGACGGCAACAAAACCAGAAGAAGGAATAAAGAAAAATATACAACATACAATAAATATATTTTGCCAATGTGGTGATGGATAGGTTTTATAATTGGTAATGAATATTTTTAGGCTACTTATCTGATAAGGGAACCTGAATTTTATTGTTATACTGTGTAATACTTATAAGAATATTTTGTTTAATATGGCTTGTATTATATATATGTATAAATATTTAATTATGTTTAAAACACTTGCATAAATAACTGTATATTTTATACACATAAACTTTGTTAAGCTTGATTTTTAAATAAAAGGAAAATATGTGATATTTTGTAACATTGAAACGTTTACATTCCACTTTTGCCGATGTTGTTAAGGAAATTGAGAAAAATACTTGTTGTATATTAGATACTTTATTCAACAACAGCAAAAACTTATGAAACTTTGTATCTTACTGCTTGTATAATAATGGCTCAAGATCAGATTGATTGTTAAACATAAAATTGGTCTATTTTTACAATTTTTACGTTTATAAATAAATTTATTTTTACTAAACATGACTTTTATTCTAATATCGTCTTTTCCAATTATTGCTCTGGTAAATTGAATAATAAGTTTCTTATATTTATGTTAAATTATAACTTATGTTATCTAAGAGTAATGTATTAAAATGCAACGTCACACTTCTTATCAGCATCTTATACTGTAAATATGATTTGGTTATATTCTTCTCAAATAAATTAAAAACAACATAAAAAATATAATTACGAGTCCAAATACAAAATAATAACTGGAATTGTTGCTGATTTAACAGCCCAAATAATATTAATGACTTATTTGAAATTGTAAAAAAAATAATATATTAAGCCAATTAGTACATTTCTACCATAAATTATTATTTTGACGATGCTTACACCATTTCATAATAAATAATATCAATATTTTTTAATTTATAATATCAGCGTTGTCTAAATTAAATTAAAAATGACTAGACATATATCAAAATAAATTAATGTAAATGTGATATTTTACAATAAATATATTGCACATTATCCTAAAATGTAAAATATCAAATTACAATACCTACTAGTTAAATAAGTTATAAAAACTCATTAGAAAATAAATTATCAACAAAAGTAAAAAAGAAAATAAATAAACGAAGACTAGACGTACTTTCTGTTTTCGACTAGAATACATTTCCATTTTTTTTATCAGAGTATCATAAAAGGTAAAATAAGGAACATATTTACACAAACTTTGTATATAAATAAGTTAAAAAGTGACTAGAGAATTTCTAATTACGAAATATTGAATTTATCTACTTAAAACTAAAATAATTAAATAATTAGTGACAAACAAT
Source organism: Argynnis bischoffii washingtonia (assembly GCA_033884665.1). Classification (NCBI taxonomy): domain Eukaryota; kingdom Metazoa; phylum Arthropoda; class Insecta; order Lepidoptera; family Nymphalidae; genus Argynnis; species Argynnis bischoffii. The sequence goes on along the minus strand of CM066616.1, from coordinate 3,226,670 downwards.
ATTTTTGCATATGTACTTCATTATTTATAAGTATTTGCCATTTGGCTACCGTATTTTAAATGTCTATGCCAAATATTTATATATTATATTTTTTATTTATATAGTATATAAATATTTGGCATACTTATTATATTATTTTATATATATTTACTTTGAACATTTTTAGATGTGAATTCATAAAACTACTTCAAGAAATAAATCAATATAACATACATAATATATGGTAGCCGCTAAACAAAGTCAAGCAAAAGCAGCCTACTTCTTCTTCATAGTTTACTACAAATTGGAACAAAATTTTATTAATGCATTAAAATAATAAATTTTGACATTAAAGTGAGTTACAATTAAAAGTATATTAAAAAAATTATGATAAAAGTGATAGAAACTGAATCTATTGTGTGTAGGCTGCCTTATCGTCATAATTATTTGTCTATGGTTTATAAATTTTTTTTCAATCACGTTCAGGTTTAGGGGATATAGACCAACTTCTTGGCGAAGACGCACTGCTGTAGTAACTCCCGGTGGATGGTGTAGATGGAGTCGGTCGGCGGTAGGGTATCGGTCGTTTTCGAGCACTGTTATTTTGTTAGTAACGATATTAGTGTTTTAGTATGTTATGGATGAAATGGTTAAAACTTGCGACATTCAAGACAAGCTCAAATATTTTTCATGTAGTTAGCAACAATAATGTAGAAATTTAGATTACTCTATGAATATAAAGGTATTTTAGTATCTGTTCACTAACTTTTTTTGTAAATTTAATACATTAATATTTGAAAGGAAACTTTAATATCATTATTTAATTAACATTACTAAAATTCATGCAGATAAAAATAAAATATATAAGTAATTAAAATATGAGTAAAGCTTGCCTTTAAAGATTAACATGCTCTATTAACTTAAACGTGATCTCTAGCGAAAAATGTCTACGATGCAAAAAAAAAGGAAATGAAAACAAAATAATAATTTACAATATACTTTAATGTGATAACACAAAAATGAAACAAAAACACACTTAAAATGTTCTTATACATAGCACTTCTACATCTGGCGTCACTCGCTTGGATAAAAATTGCAATAATCTTAATATACATTAAATTCATCTTCTCCGATACTTGTATTTCTTTGACGTATACGTTAGATCTATTATGGGTGCGCTACGGAAGAAAAACAAAATTATTTACTATTGGCGATTCAATGTTTATTATTAATTTTACTTTACTTTTAGATTTACTATTATATTAATATTTATCTAATTTTATTGAGATCAGAAAAAATATTTATTAACAAAAAAGTAAAATATTGTCTTTGAAACATATGAACAAATTAATTTAGAAAATTGGACTGCAACATAAAATCTATGTCAAAATATCAAACCCCGGTTAGTATTCAATCAGTGTTAACCATACAACTATTACAGAAGCTTAAAAAAACCGATAGAAAATTTTAATTATTAGTTTGCGAATTAATATGACCGAAAATAACACTATATTTTTTCCATAATCTAACCCTTTGTAAATCATGGTTTTTAGAAAGAATAAGAAACTGCATATACTTGACGAATATATATTAAAAAAAAAGAAGTAATTTATGGGAACAATACAGATAACTTAAACTACAACTAGCACTTCACTATTTGGAGCTACTACTTGTGTCTTCAGAACTCGTGCTAGACTTTCGTGACTTTTTTCTACAAAAGAAAAAAAAAACAAAATATGTAACAATAGCAAAAAAATAATAATAATGGCAAATAAGCATGTGTTATTTTTAAATTTTTTTGTTGCAATAGTTAAGATTAATGAAATCCAATCATATAACACTTTATATTTTTTTTTAAATACCACATACTTATGATGATAAAAATAAAAAATAAGCCCACTATTAAATAACTATAAACAAGCGGCACACAATGTTAAAACAATATCAAACTGCCTTTGTATCGACATTTTATGTAAAATGTCATCAATTATAAACACATCCTAATCATAGTGCTTTTGGTATTTGTGTCGTAAGCATTAGTGTTATTTAAAACAACTAAAAAGATCCTATATATTAATGTTAAGGGCAACTTATAAAAAGTATAATCCCGAAATAATAAATAACCCAAATATTATATATATGTATAAAACAACAAATATTAACTAACAATAAAACAATCAAACGCCAAGCGACCATAATAGAAAACAACAACGGCCATCTTGAAATGTGTCAAAGTCAACGTCAGGCGGCCATGTTGGTGCGTATGTCAAACGTCAAAAGCACGCGCGTGACGTGTGTCACTGGTACCTCGTGATGCGCCTCCTGTCGAGGAAGCTGGGCGAGCCCGCGCGCCGCGGGATGGACGGCGAGCGGGAACGCGACGCGCTCGATCTACGGTAATCGGCGTACACGCCCGTCATTGTTCTGTTACGTATTCATATGTATCGCATGCATCGCGTTTTTTTATCGTTCGGGAAACAAGTGAAACAATTCATTTGTTAGATTTTAATGCTTATATATTACATAAATAAATGTATAAGATTTTTTTTAATTACGAACAGGGATTTTAACATTAACAGTAATTGGTATTATAAAATAAAATTGTGTTGTTCATATCAGAATTCCTAAAAAACCCATGTTCATAATATAAATTCTTATTTATTTCAATAGTTTTGAAACATACCTAGAAGAACGTGTAGATCGAGATGAGCTACGGGACGATCTAGACGAGCTTCGGCTGCTGTATGAGCTGGACCGACTTGACCGGGACCGCCTGGGAAATAATGTACACGTAGTAAGTCCAAAGTCAAATGACGCCAGTTCAATAAATTCACCTGTACATTGTACAATTTTATATTAAAACAATACAATACATATAATATAAACTTAAATTATTCTTGTTAAGGCACAAAAGGCCTTGTTTGATAGATGTTTGATACCAATTTCAACTTAAAATGTAACCAAGTATGTTATTTTTAACTCTATAGTTAATGCACACAATAATTAATCAAATATAAGTTATAAATCTTGTGTATTCACCTTGAAGAAGAGTATGACCGAGATCGTGAACGTGTCGATCTAGATCGTGACCGCGATCTGGACCTGGACCGTGACCGTGACCGGGATGACTTCCCTCGCGACCGTGACCGCGACTTCGATCGTGTTTGTGACCGTCGGGACGTCGATCGCGACCAACTTCGTCTCGATCCACTCCTATCTCTATTCTTAGCTTCTGGCGAACTCTCCACATTCACTGGACTATCCTTTTTAGGAGTTTCCACTTTCTTGGGACTTTTGGTAACTATTGGGGATTTTTCTTTCTCTACTATAACGATTGGACTATCGCTCTTGGCAGTAGCTTCATCTGGAATAACTTCCCGAGAAACGGAGGCTTGGGATGTTGATGGACCATTTGGCTTCTCGTTTCTCTTTCTTTCTAACGTCGCTCTTGCCATTTGAGCTAGATTTTCCTTCAATCTATTCAACTCTTTTAAATCCAAGTCATCTTGCCGAGTCCTGTCATGTATTTTTAGAAAGTCATCCTCAGAGTCATCATTCTCGCTTGAAGAACTCCTCATACAAACCGCCTTAGGTTTGTATTTGTCTGGTACATCTTTGTTTTTCCTCTTTTTAGGTTGAAGATCCGATGGTGATTTGATGTATTTCCTTTTATCTTTTTCTGGTAATTTTTCTATAATATCGCGATATCTTTCGGGACTTCGACGAGCTGGTGAGTAGCTTAGGCTGGATGTACTGCGACTGCGGTCTTTAGAACGTGAAGTGCGATCTTTATGAGATTCTTTGCGACTTCTTTCTCTATCGCTTTTCTCTCTCTCGCTTCTATCTTTTTGCTCTGGTCGAGGGGATAAAGTTCGCCTCTCGGAACTTTTCTTTGACTTTATGTTTGGCGTGTTGCTCTTTTGCTTTTCTTTCTTCGAGTTTTTACGATCTGGTGAGGAAGATTTTGTTTTGCTCCGTGACTTTCTACGTCGTTGTCTATCTTCAGGTGTGGGTGATTTTCCTTTTGATTTGCTTTCTGCTCTCTTGTCTTCAACAGGTTTAGCACTCGGTTTGTTACTATCTTTCCTTGAAACAGGTCTCCGTTCCGGGGAGTCATTTCGATTAGGCTTTAGCAGTCTCTCTTGAGACCTTGAAGGGCTCCGTCTTCTTTTACCTTTTACAGGAGATTCATTCCTTTCTTTGTTATATTTTGTTTTATTGTTAGATAATTTGTCTTTTTGCTTTTTCGGAGCTTCTGTTTCAGATTCTGAAGATTCCGGTCTGAAATTCTGGTAATATCTCTCTGGTTCTCTTCTGGAGTCTTTTTTAGGTTTGTAAGTTGGAGAGCGTTCCCTATATTCTTTAGAAGACTCAGGCCTATCCCTAGGCATGCTATTCTTTCTTCGCCTAGATTCGTAACTTTCTTTATAATATCTCTCACTGTCAGTTCTATTACGTTTGTCATATTCATCCTCATTTCTTCTTAACTCTTCTTGACGTTTACTTCTGTAATCGGGTGACTCACTTCTCCTTGGTCTTTTACTTTCTTTATATTGCCGTACGTCATCTTTAGGTTTTTCTATTCTGTTATAGTAAGTTTCTTCACGTTTTTTGGCAGGAGAGGGAGTTTTTCGTCGTCTTTTTTCAGGAGGAGGCGAATCGCTGGTTTGTCGTCTTCTTTTCTCATATTTTCTTGACGGTTGTTCTTCTGCATCGGATTGCGACCGAGATCTTTGTCGATCTTGTTTAGATTTAGACGCTTTTGATCTTTCAGCATCTCTGAATGGCTCTCTTCTTTCTTTGCTTACAAACGACTTTTGCTTGTATGGCGAAGATCTACGTTTCTCCCTTCTATATTCTGGGGACGACTTTCTTTCTACTGAACGTCTATCTTCATCTCTACGCCTGACAAAATCGTTTTGCCTTGAATTCCTAGCAGAATCATCATATCTATGATTGCGCTCTTCCCGATCTCTATTCTTTTTACGAAAATCATTCTCCTGCTGCTCTATTGGTCGATCCACCTGCTTTTCCTTGACTTGCTTTGCTGGCGAGCTGAAAATAATCATACATAAAATTCAATTTTTTCTTATTATCTCGGTAAAAATATGCAAATTTAAAAAAGAAAATAATTGAGAATATTTATTATTCTTTGTTTCAACTATTTGAATTCAACTACATACTTAAAAAATATTTACTTCAAAATCTATATAGATAAATAAAATTGGAATGTCTGTTTGTAATAATAAAATAACCGCTTTTTACAAAATTCATATGGATGTATACACGGTACATATACCAAAACAACATTTTTAAAAAATTTTGTCTGTCTGTCTGTTTGTTCCGGCTAATCTCTGGCTAAAAACAGCTGGACTGATTTTGACGGGACTTTCACTGGCAGATAGCTGATGTTATAAGCAGTAACTTAGGTTACTTTTATTTTAGAAAAAGAATTAGGGTTCCGCGAAAAAATTTAAAAACAATGAAATTGTGAACAAAATCCGTGTACGACGTACGCAATAATGTACGTACGTAACGTAAATCACTATATAATTTAAATTAATATCTAAGCTACTATTTATGTATAAACACAGCTAACCGCGAAAACGTACATAGGGACGAACGCGAGCGAAGCGAGCGTGAGTCGCTAGTAATAAATTATTTTTTTTTTAAATTTAATAAAATTTCATACCTTTCACGGCTGGATGGCGCACTGCTGGCTCGTCGTCTGCTACTCGACTTTTTCTGTTTAAAAATCAATACGAACACATGAAAATCTGACTGAAGCAAGTTGGCAATAACACCAGTGCCAATACAAGAAGACTAGTGGTTATGGCAACTAAAATGTATTTACTAAAACATGGGGAAACCCCTCACATCACCACACCGTAAGTGACTGAAGAGTTTCATTAAAAAAAATAAACAAATTATACACATGCACTTCTATATGGAATCAGATAAAATAAATTTAAGGCTTTTAACTTAAAACTCTTTGTTCATATAAAAAGCTACTCACGAAAGCAAGTATTTATATTAAAATTTATGATGGACGAATTGTTAGTTCTTTTTGTACTGTTGCATTATATTTAAGTAACAAAAAAGTATCCATAACACTCTCGACGATGAGTCAATCTAAAAAATATTGTATAAAAATAAAATAATAACAATCACAATAAAGGTCTTGGCACCAGTGCGTATATTCCATTTTACACAATATTTTCTAATTCCAATAACGAATAACAATGTGTTATTAGTATTTTGATATACGTAAATACATAAATATACGTAGGTAGTACACAAAATCAAATGTAATATAAGCATTTTAAGACGTACCTTATTTAACAAACGGTGGTGGTATTGTATACCATTTAAACATGTGGAGGATCCTTAATTAGTTTTGAGTCAATGAGAAGAGGGAGAATGTTATGGATTAGTTACATTTTCATATACAATCAATCTGGACATTAAAACAATGTGCGATACAAAAACGTGCTTATATCCGGCACGAAGGACCAAATCATAGTGCGCAAGCGACACATAGAAAAGAACGTTATAAACGCAGCTGTTAACATTTAAAATACCATTTCACGAAAAATTATTAAGAATGAAGCACGTTTTTCCAATACACATAGGCATAACGCGATAATTAGCGATACCACCATCTGTTTTAAAGTACTACAAAACCATGCAATCGAAAACTGTGCACAATTAAGACCCTGACAATCGCCCATATTTTAATACTTAAGTTAGTCACAAATGTACTTCAAAATGCAATACCAAATTTAACACGAATTATTTTAGTTTTCACCTAACTGTGTTCTTACTGAGTGTTATTGTTTTGTGATATACTTACAGTATACTTTATTTCTTCAGATAAAGATGGCTATCCTATGAAATGATGCACAGTTAAACAGATAATTTTTACTGTCTATTTCTTGTATTTACAGAAAAAAAAAATGAAAACAAAATAAAAAAATGAAGTAAGACAAGAACCACGATATATAAATATTTGACCCATTTAAATGTTACCCGTTTAATTCAACATGTGGGTATTTAGCAATAATAGTTAAAGCTGGGAATAGAAGGGTTCGTAACGCAAAATAAAATAGTGACATCTACAATATCACAGCTTAAGAACGAATGCAGAAAAAACAGGGGTGTGTTTAGATTATTGTATTCGATTTAAATATTAATTTTCATATTCGCACGCAAATGATTGTGCCAAATAATTTTTCAAGATCAAAAAATTAAGCAGTGTGCTATATTGGTAATTTAAATTATTTCTAAGGGACATTCTGAGTAATGTGAAAGGTCCAGTGTAGTGTTGTAAAAATCCCCTTAAAAAAAAAAACAATTTTATCCATTTTAACACTGATACACAACCCTAAGCCCGTCACTACCCGAAAAAAAAATTAAAAGACAGTAATTACTATGATTTGTACTCAAAATTCAAAGATTATGTCTCAAATTAAAAAGAAAAAGAAGAGGAAAAATTTATATAAACATCCATCCAAAGAAATCTCATAAATTTATTTGGCAGAAGCGTTTACGATCTTCGATATAGACTCCGCTTATTTGTATTGGCTCAATCTTGGAAAATTGTTTAAAAAAAAAGTTTCTACGCATAAAATATTGAAGAGTAAATAAATTTTAGTCAAACACAATCTTTGAATAATCCAGACCTACTTTCAAACGGCTATATTAAGGCGCTTCGAATGAATTTCATTGAGTATTTACCTTTTTTTTCTTTGGACGTTCATCTTCCGAGCTCGAGTCGCTGTCTTCGGAACTGCTAGAGCTTTCTGTGTTCGGTGACTTGGATCGCTTCTTCTTTTTCTTGCTAGATTCTTGTCTGAGAAAAAGTGAGTTCGAATTTTAAAAAGGCATATTTCACTATACATGTAGGTATTATTAATTCCTTGAATTCGGTTATTAAGTATAATGTTTTCTCAAAAGCAGTTAAATTTAACCTTACATTATATTTAATTTGACCATTAAACTCAATAAATTAGAGAGTATCTGAATTTTACTGTATACATGTACATATATGATAAAGAGTCAGAGTTTGTTTGAATGCTCTAATCTCAGGAATTAGCAATCCGATTTGAAATATTCTGTTTGCATTAGATAGCCCGTTTATTTAAGAAGGGCATAGACTATATATCATAATGCTACTACCCAAGGGAGCAGAGCAGCAATCATAAATGTCAACAAATCGGGCAGACATCCAAACATTATTGTAAAGTGAAGGGAAAGAAGAGTTTGTTTCTTTATACTTTGAATGCGAGCTGCGGGTTCTTAGTTATGTATATTTTGTAAATATTCATTACAATTTAATATTATTTTTGGAAATTTAAACTTGAAACAATTATAACAATAAATACTTAATTTAGAAACTGTAATCTTTAATATTACCATCATACAGTACAGCTCTGAACATACATAACTTACCGTGACGAGGCGGCATTGACCGAATATAGTGTTGTATTGTTTGAAATATTACTTGTGTATTAATAATAGTCATTGCTTTATAAGTTTGAATCATAATTCGTAACCAATTTTTTTGAAGGATATAAATCAAAGTTACATAAAACATTTGTAACACCACTTGTAACATAAATTTTCAACAGTTAAAATTAACTGCAAAATTATATAATTATGTATGCGTAGTATGTATAATATTATTAAATTATATCATAAAATGCCATCGAAGCTATATTGATATATCGAACTTCATTTCGAATTTGTACATTAATTAATATTTTTTGGAAAATCTTATTGAAATAGTCATTATTATCGATACAGAGACCGAATCTGTAGTTCTTAAAATATTTGTCAGTCTATCTGGGAGCGCATCACTAGACAGATTTTGATGAAATCTGGTATGATGATAGTTGGTTATCCTGGTCAACATATAGGATACTCTTTACTGCGGGAAAATATCTCATTCCCGAGAAAATTATACTAACCTTTAAAACGTACCGAGGGACGAACCCTAGCGGAGCGAGAATGATTCGATAGTAGTAAATAAAAAAAGAAATAGTAAATCACAATATTTCTCGACGTGTTGTGTAGTAAATCGCTAAATTCACATATCATAAAAAAAATATAATGTGCAAAAACTATATAGCAATAATATAAAAGGTAATAAATAAATTATCGCTGTTAAATGTGTATTTGTAAATTTACGACATATTCATATTTTTTAAAAATCATACCTACGAATGTATCGCCATAACATTTTCCTTTGACTGAAATTATTAAAACAATACTTTAACTAAACTTAAAAATACATTATAATAAGACAAACTGACGTTAAATATAAGTACTTGCCTTTTGGTTAAATGTAGCGTCACCTGGCTAAATTAAAAATAAACATGTGAAATAAATGCAAAGAACTAAATGCAAAAAAAAAAACAATAGATAATAAAAGATACTCACTTTTCTTTCTTGTTCTTCTTTGACTTTTTCTTCTTGGATTTTTTTACTTCTGGCGATGCGCTGAAATAGATTAAATTATTAAGCACATAAAATATATAAATATATAGTATTAAAAAACACAAAATACTTAATAATCTGATCGTCATTTTGCGTCCATTTTAAGTGAAGAAATACATAAAAATATTTGGATTACATTATCAATAATATAACATTTAGTTCAAAACATTTATAAGGTGCTATATAAACAACATAATAACAATCTATTTGACAAAAGTACCTTCGCTTTTTCTTCTTCTTATTAACATGAGTGTCCCGTTCTTCCCGCTCATGACTCGGAGTCCTCACCAGAGGGTATCTCTGGGCCTCGTCCCTCGCCCTCCTCTCGGGATCCAAGCTGGTTCCCTCGACGAAGCGCGGCGATATACCGAAAGCGTTCCTAAGTCGAGCATTCTTCTCTTGTTGCGCCTCAGCGACCGCGTGAGTTTCGCGCACGCTAAAAATTTAATCAAACCCTCAAGATGGCCGCCCATTTGACATTTTATCTAACAACATAGTTTACACAATACATATGAATAAAAAGAGCATTTACTATTTTAAATACACATGTTGTCAATTTAATCAGTTTAAAAAATATTTTAAAGCATTTTAATTATTTTTTGTGTACGACTTTGCTTTACTCATTCAATATGTGTATTGATTTACAAAAAACGTAAAAAAAATCACATCGTAATAGCATATTATTAAGCTTAAAAAGCTTCAAACATTATTAACTGATATTTACCTGATGAATAGCACCTAAGTGCGCTAAAAATAGGGAAATTGCAAATTAATTCGGCGTAAATAACTGACAAGTTAGTCAACTATAACCAAAGTATAATACAATATCGTAATGCTATTACAGTTTATTGTTCAGTGTAACATAGTGTGAAATCGTTCATAATCCAATATGTATTTTTCAGTATGTAGAACGGTTTAGATTAGATATTACCAATACATTCGACCTAGTTCATACGTTAAGAAATCGATAGAAGTGCACACCTTATGACAGATCGCATGGACTTCCTCTCCTCCGCATTGGAGAGACAGACCTGCAAATTGTTGTTAGGGTTGTTGCGATTTTGCATGCAATTGCATCGACAACAACAGCTCCTGAGCCCTTGTAGAATAGTTCTGAGGGCGGGCTCTAGCGGGTCATGCATGGCGGAGGTGCTTTGTAGGGGTTCGATTGTCAGGTCCGGGTTGGGGTCGTGGGAGGAGGCGCGCGGTCGTCGATGCGGACCAGCTAGTACCGCTTGGAATGTGCCTCGCCACAAACGTTCGAAGACTACCCTATTATTATCGCGACGCGACGCTCTGCCACGTTGCATTTTAACCTAACTTATTCTAATGGAAGACTTGGTTTCTTAAAACTAGGACTAGACTAAGCGGTGACCGCTGGAAGACTTGCAAAGGCGTGGGGGCGTGAGGTTACATCGTAGTCCGGCCGGCGGCGGCCCGGCGGCGCTACTGAGGAAATAACAGGAAGCACGCGACGCGCGCACCCTGCGCAAACAACGCATCTCCGTTTTGAGATCTCAAAGGGCCCATTTATGCTTTCATCCGATAAGAGTGACATTCAATTTAAAATGAAAAAAAAAAACAAACGATTTGATCGTACGATTTTTATTTTTTGTTACGTTATTTTAGTAACTTATTATAAAATTGACGCCACGAATCGATTAGTTTTAGAAAGAAATACTCGGTAAATACTACAATATGTCACGGACTTGTAATTTTTATTGTAATGTTTTTACTATAATGTTATCTATTAAACTGTCCGTTTGGTTTAGAAATTTTATAGAAAGTTTATAGATAGAGGAAAATTCACAAGAGAATATTCAAATACGTGTGATCCATATTTATAGTTCTTAGCATATGCTTAAATACATTCAAGAAAATTAGTTTGTCCTCATAAATTAAATATAGCTTTATAATGAGTGCGTGATGCGAAACAGTAATACATTTCATTCGGTCATTTATTTCATTAAAGTTTAACAGTGAAAGGCTGTCAAAATAGATTTTGTTCGTATTCGCAAAACAATTGGCAGGAGTGCCTTAAATAAAAATCTATATTATTTAGATCTAGTAAAAGAATTTGGAATAAAAAGGCTACTTTGATGTATTTTTCAAAACGATTTACTTAAGTTAAAAAAAAAACTTAAATAAATTTTAAAACTAAGTAATCAATATTTTCATACACTAGCACGCGTGTTAAATAAAATATTTATTGCTTTACGAAGTGTTTTAATGTCACCACAAATCTTACTATGTGAACGTTTACTACAAAACTAATGTTGGCATAAAAAATTTGGTTTCTATGGCAGCAAACATTAATTTAGTAATTGAACAATATACATTTTATCGACAGATCGATAAGTTTGTTTTTCATGGTAATTTCACCTTTTTGCTGAACACAAATAAAAAAATAAAAAAAAAAACGACTTCCAGGCACTGAAAAGTAAAAAATAACTAAACGGGGGTTTTCATTTAGAATAGATACTTAATTAGATATTTTCGAAGTCGGTGTGCTTTGATTTGTATTGGCTGGCACCTGGTTTCCTTATCATGGTACCACTCTTGGGATATCTCCTTTCCAACAAAAAAAGAATTATCAAAATCGGTTCTTAAACGACGAAAAAATCCCCGAACAAACATTAAAAATATATATATATATATATATATATATATATATATATATATACAACGTGTCCCAAAATTCAACGATAAGCGGGAACCAGAGGGTGGACCTGCTTAGGACTACTCGCGAAAAAGAAAAAAAAAAAAAACTCTTGTTTTTTTAAATTACAAGCATATTTCGAAATTCTATGAAAATTGACACCCTTAAGATATTTTAACTATCATGACCACAATTTTTAAAATATTTCTGAATTTTTTTTTGTATCGGCAACCTAAGTAGCACTGCTATCCACCATAATCCTTAGAAATTCCAAAATACCTGTAGTTTTTACACAAAAACAAATCAAAATTTTTTTTTCCCCTAAAATTTTGAAAGATTTTTACTTTCATTCCACTTTCAACCATCGTGGTGTAAAAAAAAGTATGAACGCTACTATGGCAAGTTTTTTTAAAAATCTACGCAATATACTTGTAATTTAAAAAAAACAAGAGATATTTTTTTTTCTTTCTTTTTCACGAGTAGTCATAAACAGGTTCATCTTTTAGTGCCCGCTTATCGTTGAATTTTGGGACACGTTGTATATACGGTCGAATTGAGTACCTCCTCCTTTTTTTGGAAGTCGGTTAAAAATATGTACACACGTCAAATATTACACCTCTTCTTTTAAAGTTAGTTAAAAATACTAACTAAAGTTGCGTATCTAATAGTATTTTAGATATTAATACAGCAAGAATAGTCTAATTGTTACGTCTCGTAAATCATCGTGTTATATCAATACGTGCTATGTTCAAGTGTATTTTCTATATAGAACAAGAAGTTTGAGGTAGCCTCAGTGTTTCAATTTGCACAGTATCTGCGGTGGAATAATTTATTTTGGAATTAAGATTGATACGCGCAGTTGCCAAAAGCTAATGTGCTGTTTTCATGTAAGTGTCTACGTTTCTCTATCTTTAGATGTAATCGTACGTGAGCTGCCCCACTCGTCTTCTTTATTCTGGACAAAGTTTTGATTCTATTTCTGAACGTTCAAAACGTGTCATTTTTTATGTAGCAATACGTTTCCGATATATGTGGAGTTTTATTTGCGATAGAAAGGTGGTATTTCACGAGCGTTGAATTTTATTAACTTCGATAAGTGTTGCACGTTCCATATTCAGATTCGTTTCTGTGTTAACTTTACATTGAAATTACTGACTTACAGCAATAGTTATTGGTATGAAGAATAACAACTTGTATGAGATATTTATTTACTAATATCATAAAATTTTTAAGTATCGCAAGTAGAAATTATTACATTTAACGCAGAGAACCTCAGATAGTTAAATTTTAGGTAGCATTTAAAGTATGGTAAATAGTTCGTCGAAAAGCATTCGTGAACATTAACGCCGACGCACCTCTTTTACTTAGGTAAAATAGGTGCGTCGGACGTTAATGATTCAGCATCATATACTTCTATAATTTTTTTTTTTTTTAAAAACCGACTTCCAGACACTGAAAAGTAAAAAATAACTAAACGGGGGTTTTCATTTAGAATAGATACTTAATCAGATTTTTTCGAAGTCGGTGTGCTTTGATTTGTATTGGCTGGCACCGTTTAAAAGTTTTTATTTTTCCATTTTTAGTTTAGACGTATCATCAATACAAATTAATCAAGCCCAAACACCAGGTAATTGCTGTAAATCGTTGAGGAGTTCCCTCGACTATCTTTCGGGTCCATCATCAGATCGACTCCAGACCTTCATTAAATAGTAGTGCTTTAAAATACCTAATGAAAATGTTAACAAACGCACTACTCGCCGCTACAATTTTCAAAAGTTCCCCTCGATTTCTCTTGTATCCCATCACCAGATCCTGGTTTCCTTATCATGGTACCACTCTTAGGATATCTCCTTTCCAACATAAAAAGAATTATCAAAATCGGTTCATAAACGACGAAAAAATGCCCGAACAAACATAAAAAAAAAAATATACGGTCGAATTGAGAACCTCCTCCTTTTTTTGGAAGTCGGTTAAAAAGATGTAAAATATGCAATGTAAAATTGCTTAAACAACTATAAATAGATATTGAATAATATTATACTTATCGGTTTTGAATTTATTACAATAAGTTATTCAGGTGTTATGAATCAGTTATTGAATGTAATTTTCAAGGTTATGCCACAAGATTTCCCAGTACACACCATTATATTTCATTATCTATAAATCATAATTTGCCTTGCCATGGCTTATCATGATTGCCACATGCGAAAATTAGTATTAGCACTCTCGCACTTAACCACTTCCAATCCTTTTGTTTTATAGTGACGCAATATTAACTTTTTTATTTATGTACCGATCAAAATAAAACAAACGCAAAATTTTTAGTAAAGCTTACCACAATATACCACTGAGAATTGCACCGAATTTAGTTAAGCCGTTTCTGAGATTAGCGCGCTCAAAAACGCACAGACAAAAAGACCAAAATTCTAAAAATCACTGTTTTGGGTTCTATTACGTTAATAAAAACGATTATGATTTTTAAATCATGGTAACCCTAATCATAATCTAACGTTTGGCAGTGTTTCGAACCTGTTAATTTGAATGTAAATTTCGCCTGTCACATAACATTATATCATGTGTTATATCTAATTTATTATGTCAGTATTATTCTGTAGCACATTAATTATTTATTTCTAAGTGTTTGAACTTTTAACTAAGTATTTTTTTATATTGATTTCTCTATTGAGATTGATTTCTGTTGAAAAAAAAATTGAATTTTTACACGTTGCTACATGGATATTCAAAAACTCAGGATATGCGGTCAGCGTCTCAAAAGTGTTCTAAATGAAAGCGTGTTCAATATGTAAAATATCAAAAACATATTTCAAAGTAAGTATTAATCGTATCTTATTAATTTACAATATGGTCTCCTTCAGAAATATTAAAACAAAATGTCAACAACTCGAGACGTGACGTGCATCAAGGCGTTTCTATTTTCTTTATCCAAGAAAGACTTGACCATTAGGCCAAAAGGCGTTTGTAAACGCCTCTACATAGGTGGAAAAACCTCTACTGAGAACAAAAATAAGACGACATATTCGGGTTTTGGAGATCTTTGGAACACATGCGAAGTTGACATTAAATATACGTATATTTTTTATCTAATATATAAGATTATAAATATCTCATGTCACGGTGTCTGGGGTCGCACTCCTCCGAAACGGCTCAACCGATTGTAATGATTTTTTATATATTTGGTAGGTATGAGAATAAAGTATTTTTCATTCTCCTACCCTCCACCATTTAATCGTAGTATCGATTTTAGTATTTAACTATGAACAATATTATAAATACACAAATACATGAAGCAAGGGTGAGAAGGAAATGTGAGGGTGAATCGCTGTGTACCATAAAGCCAGTTTTTTTAGATTGAACGCGGGCGTAGTCGCGGATTCTGCTAGTTTATTATATAATGCATAACATGCATGTATAACAAATTACTAAAAAAATCTCAAAATAATAATGAAGACTATATCCATAACATAGTTTTAAAGAACTATGAGCAAAAATAGACGAAAGTGGATAGCGAATGTTTTATAATATTTAAAGATAATAAAACTATGTAAATAAAAATATTTATCTACAGAGCTTTTCTTAACTGTGATTCGTATAAAATTATTTTCCCAAAATGGAAATGATACACTATTTTTATTCAGATTCTATTTAGTCTTGTGCAATAACACAATAACTACATACAAAGAAATTACATACCATTTACTAACTACTGAACTAGTAGATTTACTAAAAGCTTTCTCATATACTTATTGCGCCTAGATTTCGACTCCAAAAGGTGTAAAAATCCTTCATGGACCTGAGTATACGCATAAATAATAAGATTCCACAAAATGTCCTAGATTTACCTCTTCAAAAATTTAAAGATAAAATTAAAAATATTTTATGGAGCAAAGCGTATTATACTGTTCAAGAGTTTCTTTTTGATCAAAATGTGTGGAATTTAGTATTATTGCCTCATAGGCGGGCTATCTATATTGTTATGTTAATAAAATAAATGTAACTTCGATATTTAAAAGAGCCGTTGACTTTCTTGCCGGCTCTTCTCAGCAGAACTGCTTTCCGAGCCGGTGGTAGCTTCTTCACGGACAGACTACGCTGACGATACATTAAATTGACGATTCAAAAACACATTTGATAAGTCTAATTGAATAATGTTTATTTCATTTTATATAGTAGGAAATATTGATCTATGTGGTGGATCCCTCATTCTTTTTCCATATCTAATTTTTTTTTAAACTAAAAACATATTTACAAAAAAAAATGTCACCAAAAATCTGCTTCAGGCATTTTTTTTATTAAAAAGGAAATTATGTACAAGAATCAAGAACTTTTTCCTGTGACAAATATCAATAAAAAAAATAAAAACTTGTGGAAAATGCCATCATACGTTTGGCGGCTTTTTTCGTTTACATTTTACAATATACATACATTAGCTGACATCCAGTTACAAACGGGTAAATTAATTATTGAAGTAGTTAATTGCTCGTATCGTTTTCCGGAACGAACCAATTAACAAAATGTAGATAATTTTATAACAAATTTAATAATAGGGTTTCATACAAAAACCTCTCCAAAAAATAGCCAGGAGCAAATTTTATAGTGACAACCCTACTGGATCGTATTTGTTAATATGTTTTATGGTTTAAAAATATATTTCGTCTGGAAAAAGAATGAGTGGTCCACCATATAGATCGGGAGCTTAGATTAATAATAATCTAACAAGTTTGCTTCCAACTTCCTTGAGCAAAGTTTAAAAATATTTCAAGTAAAATCACTCTAATTTCAATTTTTACAAGAGTTTTAATGAAGAAGTATATTCCAGTAGGTAGATTATCGTAACAACCTAAAGATCGCATTATTAATGATCTAAATTAATTAGGGCAGTCAAGTGTACAGTATCTGAATAAGATGAAAGACGAATTCGTGCCAAGTAGTGAGAGATTCACACCTTGTAAACGTGTCTTCATATTTAATTTATGTGAGTAGCAGATGTAAATACGTTATCACCATCAAAAGTAAATTTCATCATAATCCCTCCAGTACTTTTTCCGTGATGTGGAGACAGAGAAAAATTCTAAAAACTATAGATTTGGCCTCTTCATCGATAATAATGTCTATTTCAATAATATTTTCCAAAAAATATTTTATGTACAGATTCGGCTTAGTTACAATTTTATTATACGTATAGATAAAACCACTGGGTAGGTTTAGCTGAAATTTGGTATGATAATAGCTGGTTATCCGGGTCAACATATAGGATACTTTTTACTGCGGGAAAATATCTCATCTCTGTGAAATATATACTAAACGTTAAAACATAAGTAGGGACGAACCCGAGCGAGCGAGGGTGAGTCTCTAGTTGTACATAAATATTTAAATTTATTATTTGCTGTGTATCAAACCAAGATATCATATAATAATAGTTAAAAAATTGTTATATAAAACACTATTACTACACTACTTTCCTTTTGGTGAAAAACTCAAAACACATGTAACACACACTGTGATTCATGGAGCGTAGAGCCCAGTATTTTTGACATTCTGTCCATGAATTTACCAGAACGACAACATAATATAGCGAAACCAGCTTATAGTAAAAATTAAGTTGTGAGATGTTTATTGAACCGTTATGAATAAAGAAAGTTATGAAACGTTTAATAGGCCTAATGAGCATTTTAGCTAATGAACATTGTAAACCTATATTAAGAGATTTTTATGAATAAGACTGATAGATTGCAAAATGTTACAAATGGCAGTTACGAATTAAATAAAGGGAGAATGGGCCGTAATAAATACGATAAATATTTAAATAAAACAATCTTTCGGATTTATTTTGATTTTTGGTTCCCCACGTTTCGATTGCTTTACAGCAATCATGGTCTCGGGAGAGACTAAGATGTTAGATGTCTCGAAACCATTATATAGTTGTTACATACAGCCTACCCACAAAATAACAAAATGAATTTAATTTTAATTTTGTTATTTTGTGTGTGATAAAATAAATCCGCGAAAAAATCCGAAAAGATAGTTTTATTTAAATGTCTAATATTCGTGTAAATCTAAGAAAGTATTACGATAAATATTTTTCTCTACAGCGAATGGATATATACATGTTAGGATATCTGGCCCGCAGAATAAACTGTGAACAAATACGTATTGTTAGACATGTTAGCTACACTCAATTGTACATAAGGAATGTTGGTCCGTAAATCATACATACCTATTGTGATGGTATTCTATAAATTTTCAAATATCGTTATATTATGTATGTACATACGTATCGAGAAAATAATAGATATACCCTAAATTGAAAAACATTTTTTTAGTAGTTTAAATTTATGAAAAGAAAAATATAAAAACTAAAAAATAAACTCACATTCACATAATATAGATATTTATATAACATAAGCAATAAAATGAGAAGACCTTTAATTTAAAAATGAGAAAAGAAAATAATAGTTGTTGAAATAACAAAGGATAGAAAACAATGCGTCGCTAGCGATGAAAAGATGGAAAAACCTCTGGCAACAGCAATTTACAGTGTGAATATACCGCTAATATATTGTTAGCTCGCTTCATTGGTACCAAATATAAATTCAGTGCATACAAATAATAATGAAAAATATGACTTTTAGTAACTCTTTATCGCAATGCTTATTTTAATTATAAAATATAACATTTTTAAGTGCCTATATAAAAACTAGATAAAAGTCTTTTATAGAATATTTCATCCCTACTTACGTTTTAACGGTTAGTATGGAATAGACTATATTATATTATATATAGCCTATAGCCTTCCTCAAAAAACGGGATTTCTAATGCAAAAAGAATATTTCAAATCGGATTGTTAGTTCCTGAGATTAACGCGGTCATACAAACAAACTCCGCCTCTTTATAATCTATACTAATATTATAAAGAGGTAAAAGTAGCCTATGTGTTATTCCAGACTATAATCTATCTCTGTGTTAAATTTCATCCAGATCCATTCAGCCGTTCTGGCGTGAAAGAGTAACAAACATACTCACGAACTTTCACATTTATAATATTAATATAGATTATGTTATTGAGTTAGTCACAATAGTCATGTCTTTTCAAGTCTAAAATATGCTTAAAACCAAAAACAATTCAAGTTTTCCAACAACATAAACATACCAAAACAATAAATGGTTCGTGCCAATGTTTAATTTTTATAGTAGAGTCGTAAAATATACGAATTAAAAATGTATTAAAATGCCGATAAGTATCGTAAAATAAACTTTAATAATTTAAAATCGTAATTAAATAGCCAATAAACTTTTAATAAATCAATTCCGTTTTATTCTTGGACACGAACCCAAGCGCTAAACACAACATGCGAATTAGAGGAATTAATGAGCGAGCAATGTTGCCAACTGTCAAAAGAAAGACTGATCAAAATATAAGTTGAATAAAATATAATTATATTAATATTTAATATAAAAATTAGCTGAAATTTTCAGCAATAATTATTATTTATTTAAAGTTTTTTTTCGTGACTAATAACTTTGGGTATAATATTAGTGTCAAAATAACAGATAGGTAGGTATGATATATTATGTACAAATCGGGATTATGCGTGTTTTTTTTTTATTTTCTATACAATAACTTACATTCTTATAATATTGTAAAAAAATATCCATCCAAAAAAAAACTAAAATTTAATTTTAAAAAATAACTAAAGTATCATACCGATACGGATACTTTTAAACGCTCGCCATTTCGCGCGCTTGGCGTGACGTCACAGTATGTTGTACACAGAAAAATGACAACTAAATTTATAGGCGACAAAAGCGCTAATCGCTCTATTAAGATATATTCTGGCGTCATATTCGGTTTGACCAGTGGCGTTCATTTCAACTACTTTGAATTTCCCACCTACATATATTTGCACTTTTTAATAATTATTTTCTTAATCAAAATGAAATTACATTTAAAAATATTAATAAAGGTTTATTTAAATCACACGCATGTTCCCTGTTAAATACTAATGAATATGTATAATCTATTTCAATTTTACATAAATTTGTCAACGTGGCAACACTTATGACAGACAAGGTTTGCGTTAATATTAAATTCCTGTTCGTAAGGGGTTGGGGTGGCGGCGATCGATAAAGGACCCTTTGGATTACATCGTATGATACAATCACTGACCCCTTAGACAGGGCTCTTGTTATTGTGTTTCTTGATAATGCAATGCTATTGATTATTTTATAAAACACTTGTGTGCTTTTAGATATTTTACTATATTTATTCATAAAGGAAACAAAAAAAAACTAATGCAATTGTAAAGTAATAGAAAGTACAATTAAGTTAGAATATTATTAAGTTTGCATTTTTAGAATTTTTTTTAATATTAAATGAAGTCTTCAGTAAGATGCAGGTTATAATTTACAACTCTTTTTAAACAATATTAGATAGTAATAAATACATAATAGGTATGTATATGAAAATTGTAGGAATCTTTTCGTAACAATGGATGGCATGTCGAGACTATTCATGGTTATTCAATATTAAGTGCTTTGTTTGGCACCGTATTAACTTACAATAATCAAAAAATTATAAATAATTGTAGTTAAACAAAAAACCTAAACAAAAATAAAATATAGTTAAATTTAAAAAGTCCATATTCGCGGTAATATAAGAAAATATTAAAAAACTGTGTAAATTCAAAAAACACTGCTTAGATCAATTTGAATCCGTTGAGAAAATCAATTAGTCTACTAAATTTGTTAAATAAAACTATGTTTTCGGATGTTTTCGCGGATTTATTTTGATTTTTGGTTCCCGACGTTTCGAATGCTTTACAGCAATCATGGTCACGGGAGAGACTAAGGTGTTAGATGTCTCAAAGGTATTATATAGTTGTTACAGGCAGCCTACCCACAAAATAACAAAATGAATTTAAAAAACGTGAAATTTTATTTAAAATGTCAAATATTCGCGTAAATCTAAAAAAGTATTAAATTAGTTAAGTTAAATGTTAAATAACTTACTCTCTTTGTTAAAACAAAAACACCAAGTTACCATTTAAATACCAAAATAATAAGACCCCATCCACAAATTAAGTACAGCCTGCAAAGTTATTAAGTACACGTAACAAAAGCGAGAGGCTTTCTTGCCAACTCCGCGATATCGCTAGGGGTTTTTAAGTGCACTTCTAAAAATGGCTATGAAAATTTCTAGCTCAAAACAGTTACATATTTTTAATGAGCATTTGCTTTTAACTCCTGGAATGAATAAAAAAATCTTTTTTAGATACGTACCTACTATACTAGAACTAACGATATACACTACACACAACCATAAAAGTATTATTACAGTAAGATATTAACTACATCTATACATATAATAAAATTCTGAGTCGAATCTGTCGAATAGAATATTTTTGGGAAAATCTTTTTGAAAAATTTATTATTGTCGATACAGAGGCCGAATCTATAGTTTTTAGAATTTTTGTCTGTCTGGGAACACATCACGAAAAAACCACTGAACAGATTTTGATGAAATTTGGTATGATGATAGCTGGTTATCCGGATCAACATATAAGGTACTTTTTACAGCGGGAAAATATCTCATCTCTGAGAAATCTATACTAAAACTTAAAAAGTAATTAGGGACGAACCTGAGTGGAGCGAGGGTGAGTCGCTAGTATACAATACATATATTTTACTATTTTTTTGTTGTTCCTAAAGTATTTATTTTTAGAAAATATTGTAGATATTTTTAGAAAATAGGTCATGCATAGAAGCAAAATCAATGAACGTGACTCACTAGTTCTAGCGCATATTTAAAAAAAAAAACCTGTACGACTATTTAAATATTTTTTTATTCTATATTTATGTATATTCTATATTTTTTGTCTGTCTTGTTGATTCATAATTTGTAACATATTTTATAACACGCATACCAGCCGATTGAGCTAAAATTAGGCTTGCATATGTAACTTCAGTGACTTCTTTTCAAATGATACATGTCTAGGTTATAAATTAAAACTTGTTCTTTGAAGACTGTTTACGTTTATTTATTCAGATCAAACGTTTCGAATGTTTAGTTGCATCGAGTACACTGGCTAGCATGTCGGTTGTTATTTGTCAACTGTCGCCTCCGGTTTCAAAGTTTTCTTTTTGCAAGAATCCAGGGCAGTATCCGAGTTAAATTTGTTGAATGTTTGGCTTTAGGTTAATGGTCTGTCAGAAAGAAATTTGACATATGCGAAATTCACAAATTGTGTTAATTTCCTACCCCTAGTGTGAAAAATCATAGATGAAAGAAGAAGCTGAGATCCCCAATAAGTGTTTCCATATCTATCTGTACCGTGTGTAGATAACTTGTCTTCATGTTAAGTCATGCGCGTTACAAGATTTTTACTCTTTAAGCGATAAAATACGATAAAAAAATTAAAAGCGAATTTTTTTTTTTACTACACGTCGCGAGTCTGCTACCAGGAATAAAGAAGCCTTAGACCTGAGATGAACTGCCGAAAGAAACTCAGTCACACTAACATTACTTTTTTTATCTTTTTTAATTCGATTAAAAAAAAAATCATCAATCAAAAAGTCAGTTAATATAGTTTCCCCTAATCATAATTAGTTTTGCTTAAGCGAATAAATCAATTATTGGATATGAAATTTCTTTGCAGTTAATTATTTCACAGAGGTTCATTACGGTGCTCTTTTAAAAGAAGTCAATAATTTTGCAATTAACCTCAACGATTTCACAAATTTCCCTTTCATATACAATCGCTTACGTTATAATAACAACAAACTAAGCGACATCCCAAATCCCTAACTTTACATTGAAAGTTGTTATATACTGAAATTGTATAAGCAAATAGAAAAGCCAACAATGAGAAAAAGAAATGTAAACTGTATTTCAATTGAAAAAATAAACCTTTAAATTAATTAAGACAATGTAAACGTACGCTAACGACGGCCGGCCTTGGACACTAATTAACAGCTACACAAATCTCGCATTATCCTATTAATCCAAATTAAATTAAGAACATTCGATTTCAACTGTAATAAAATACAATATTACATGTAATACTTACGCTACACGTCCGAATTCATCCCTGGGAACGTCCTTATCCCCGCTTCCGACCTCCGACAATTTCGCTCTGAAAGCCGCCACACGTGCCGCTATCTCCTCTTTTGGCAACCTACGTAACCAAACCAAAGACACACTCATTATTATCTAAAATACCATCAAAACGTACAATTTATTTAAATAATATTTTCCATTTCTATTTCAATACGCAATCAACTGATAGCGTAACCACGTCCAACCAAGTGCAATGAAATCTCAAAATAAATATACGAGCGTGATGGAGTCGCATAATACCTAAACATAAACCTACCAATGCATGATATGGTTCTGTAATCGCGGAATTACTTTTCGAAAACTATAAAAACATCGATAAGACGCTCGCGGCTTGCTGCAGTGAACTGAACAAAACTGACTAAGCAGGGTTAGGCCGTAAGTTCGATATCGATCTAACTCGTGCGCAAGGGCGGTTAGTTGGTGGGGTCATTTATATGGGGTTGGTAAATGTACGAAACGTACACAAAAGGTTGTAGATCGATAATGACATGTGTCACATTATGTTAATGACATAGGCACAATTATAAAGACTGTAGGTGAATTCGTGCTATGACCCCATAATATTTTTTTTTTATGATAAACTGGCCACATATGGTACAGTTATAGATGGCTGCGTTTCAGAAATTATGATTTAATATTGCCACCTTTGTCCTACTAAAATTAATTTATTTAACAATTCTTCTTCTCCTTGCCCATTTCCCAATCACTTGGGGTCGGCGCAGTAGGTACATCTTTTGTACTGCTGATAGGATTTGACAAAAGTTTGATTTGACAATTTTTAACAATTGTTGTAAAATAAATAAAAAATATTATGAAATATATATAAGTATATTATAAATAAATTTTGATAGAATACAAATTTTGAGCCTTAAAAACATAATGATGTAATAGTAACCAATTACAATCGGCTACACAGAGCAACCTCACTGATACCTGCCATCTACAAAAGAGGTTTTATAGTGCATAAGAGTGTATACAAGTGTACTATCTATATCTAATACTTTTAAAGCCTGGTCAAAAAAAAATTAAGATGACTGGAGAGATATCAGGTACAGACAGGCTTTACACGGCATAGGCATGGGGTTGTAACAGCACTAAGTTCACAATTCTGGACTGTTACTGAGAGTTTCTTGATAAGAAAATATAGACCAGATAGTTTTGTGACTCAAAATCTAAATTATTTATTTTCGTTTACATTATAAAATTACATGCGAGATAGAATATATATATAAAAAAAAATATAGGGAAAAATGCAGATATAAATGTAATATACCTAAATAGATTGCATCCAACAAATAAATATAAATAGTAACTATTAGGTTGAAGATCACATGAGAAAAATATACTAGAAAAAAAATTATCTTTTGCTCTATTATAAAGGCATTAAAAAATTTATATATATCTTTTTCTATCTTTATTGGGTTTTTCCTTTTTAATTTTTTTCATAGTACAGTCGTAACTATAAATTAAAAATGTAGGAATATAGGCTTTCATGAACTAACTACCGCTTATCTGCTAATTAATTTCTAACTATAAAGGTGTTGTGATAAGACATTTATATAAGATTGCCATACAGCACCATGACAATTAAACGGCAGTAGATTGCTCAATGTTTAATTTATACGAAATGTGGATTTAATTTAAAAAATATACTGTTACATGAATCTTTTATTAGGTTTTAATGTGCTGTAAATGTAGTTATAGGATATATTGTCTAGTTACATAGATAGTATTGTATTAATATTTATCACTACCTTTAAAAAAATAAAGTCCCTTGCTGCATTGGTCTGTCTGTCTGTCTGAACACAATACACTTGAAAACTACTAAGCGGATTTTCATACTATTTCCACCAATAGATGGAGTTATTAATGAGAAAGTTTTAGATGCATAATTTGTTTTGTGTAAATTGGCTGAAATATGACAATAATTGTTTAAGATGTAGAAAAAAAATCATGCCTACTGAGAGCTTTATTGGTGTGCTGCGTAAACTGATAAATTAATATGAAAACAATGTAGATACAGAATTATTCCTTTTAAAAAGATCTTACTATTAAACTCTAGCAATGCTATGTGTATGTATGACATACCTAGGGACGCACCTTACCCGAAGCGAGGGTAAGTCACAAATATATACAGATAAATAAAATTGGTGTCTGTTTGTAATATTAAAATAACCGCTTTTTACTAAATACATATGAATGTATACACGGTACATATACCAAAACAACATTTTTTACAATTTTTGTGTCTGTCTGTCTGTTTGTTCCGCCTAATCTCCGAAACGGCTAGACCGATTTTGACGGGACTTTCACTGGCAGATAGCTGATGTTATAGGGAGTAACTTAGGCTACTTTAATTTTAGAAAATCAGGGTTCCGCGAAAAAAAAACCCATGAAATTGTGAACAAATCTGCATACGGCATACGCACCCGAGCAAAACGAGGGTAAATCGCTATATAATTAAAATTAAATGAATATTTTAGGAGCAGCAAGCTACTGTTTATGTATACCTAAACATAGCTAACCGTGAAAACGTACCTAGAGACGAACGCGAGCGAAGCGAGCATGAGTCGCTAGTAAAGTATAAAATTGTTATGAGTTGAAGAAATAAAGAGTTTATTAATTTAATATATTTAAAATATTATCATGGTCATTTTTTTAAATTACACACAATATTAAAACTGTAGTGTCTGTCCATAATACTTCAAGATAGCAAAAGAAAATGCATTTAGCCAAATTCTAGTAATTATTACAGAAAAATTATACTTATTTACTTTAGTAATTAACATTTTAATTTAGGTTACATACAAGTATTAAAGATATTTTAGTTTTAATAAAAAATATTTAATATATTTTCAGTTTCTATTATATTTAGTTATAAAATGTAACTACAAAAGAAAGTGTATACTATTAAATATTTAACAAACAAGTGTGTATTAACAAGAATGCTATAATAATTATTTCTTAATTTATATTTATAGGTTATATGTTGTTTATATTTAATATTGTTTAACTAACTCACCCTTGTTCTTCTAAAGTGTCCTCCAATTCTGCACATTTGACTTCTATTTTTCGTTTTCTCTCATGATCGAGTATTTCCCGGTTCGGTTGTTTATTGGAAGCAGAGTCGAGTTTAGCTATTTCATCTTCAGTCCGATAGTTCACTGTATCTTTGGTTTTACGTACTGTTGCCCAATTCCTTTGAACGTAACCATTTGTTCCTGAGCCCCTTGGCGTCGTTAACCCAATACCATTATACATTATAAAGTTTCAATTATTATCTAAAAAGAACAAGACACATTAGCCAAAAATCGTCACACTCCTACGTCGCGAACATAATATTTAATACGTAGACAAAAAGCACTTTTTCATAAACTACACTTTCCACGAAAAAATATTTTAGAGTTTATAATGGATTAATGTAGGTCAAGACTAAAATATCTTACCAATGGGTAACGACTTCATTAATTAATTCTGCATATTAAAAATACGTCCATCTTGGTTGAAAGGTTTTGATTTTTTGCGTCCATCCACAGATTAAACTAGTAACTACGTCCATCTATACATTTTTATGTCTATGAATTTCGATATCTTAGTCTATGAGGTAAATTAGAAATCAGTGAGATGACAAAAAATATAAATTATATAATTATAATAAAAAAAATAAAGTTAAGCAATTATTTTAAGCTGTTATAATTAATAATAAATAATTATCGACCCCACATCTAAAAAAAATAAGATATTATTTAACCTATGTAGTGTTAATGTACTGTATAGTGTACACTGTCAAGTGTCAATAGTCAACTCAACAACTGTCAAAATAAAAGGTTATGTTTGTGTTTTGTATACGATCGTGAAAATTATACATTTATAAGTTTATGATAATATATGATATATTAAAATCTGCAATAACAATATTTTAAGATTGTAGAGTATCATATAAAATATTAAAATGTTGGATAAAATTTTATATAACACAGTCTTGTGCCAGGCATTTTCGCCGTGTGGAAAGTATTTAGTAGCCGGAAATATTTATGGACAATTAGCTGTTTTTGAGTAAGTATGGCTTTTTATGATCAATTAAGCTATTCATAGCAATAAATTTTCAACCACACAAATTTTACGTCTATGCACCCAAATCTTTAATTTATTATTTATAAAAATCCATTTCGCAAATATGTAGTTATTGTTTTTTAAATTGCAGCTTGGATAATATTTTCAATCCTATGGTAGAATTACTAACCTCAGATTATAATAAAGCAAAACACATTCATAAAATTGAACCTGGGAATCAAATATGCAGTTTAATTAGTACAGAAAAGTTTTTAATTATGGGTACAGTAAATGAAATATCAGGTTGGGATTGGAAAGCAGTAGTTCTATCAAAATTAAGTAAACCTTCTTGGACTATAAGAATACAGCAGCAGTCTATGATTGAAAAATGTGATATCAATAGCATGTGGTACTCAGCAGAAGAAGAAAAACTTTATGCTGGTTGTGGAGATAACAAAATATATGTTTATGATTTAGAAGATGGACGATTAGTTGCCACCTATGATGGGCATACTGATTATGTGCATTGCGTACATGGCAAGTAAGTAATAATAAGAAAATATATTTTTGATAATGCCATAATGAAAACTATCTTTTTGGATTTTTTTATAGATTCATTTAGGTTTTTGGAATTATTTAGCACAAAAAAAAACAAATCTATCCCATGGGAACTGTACATTTTTCCTGGATAAAAAGTAACCTATGTGTTATTCTGATGTATGAGCTATATTATTGTAAAGTTTTATTAAAAGCCATTCAGTACTTTTTGCGGGAAAGAGTAACAAACATCTATACATCTATACATTCAAACATCCATACATCTTCACAAACTTTCACATTTATAATATTAGTAGGATTCATGGGATTATTGCATGCTTAAATGTTTATATTGATGCAAATTTAAATTTACGATTTTATATTATGTTCATACTTCCTATGTTTAAGTTATTTAAAAAAAATGAAATTATTATAAATTTTTTTTTTTTTATTAATTATATTTATTTAAATTATAATTTCATAACAAGAATAAAAATGTTTATAGTGGACAACAATTAATCTCAGCCGGTGAAGATGGGCTTGTATTACTATGGGATATGAGGACAAAAAAGTCTCATAACAAAATTAAACCACACAGTAACAGAAAAGTAGCAAGGCCTGATATAGGCAAGTGGGTTGGTGCCGCAGCTCTGGGTGATGATTGGATTGTAAGTTATTTTAATTATATATATATACACATGTATATATAATCAGGTATATGCAGAAAATGCTGAGCTTAGCATATTAATACTGCTTAAGTAATTATAGTTTTTATTTTATTATTATCTAAACTATGGCTAAAAACGGCAATATACAGAGTAAGGGCTTATACACACGACAGCCTTAACATGCCGTTGAAGCCCATTTGATGACCGTTCAACACGTATCGATACGAACACAAGCTTTCTGCATTTTTTTTTATTTATCGCCGCCGAATATGTAGAGATGGCGTACGTTCATGATACTCGCATCGTCGTCGAGTTATTGAAACGTGAGGTGATTGCCCTTTAAAGTTTATATGAAGTAAACGGTATGTTAAAACAGCTGTATGCATAGTCCTTAAATAGTGAATTTATCAATCAATATTAACTGCTCATAGGTAATAGAGCTTGAAATGAACTCTAACTTTCAGGTATGTGGAGGTGGTCCAAGGTTATCCTTATGGCATCTACGCTCCCTTGACGCTGTTACAGTATTTGACATTCCTGACCATGGTATTCATGTGTCGTTTTTCCATGATGATTGTGTAATTGCCGGAGGGGCTGCCAAGCATTTATACCAGTTGAGTTATTCTGGTGATATAAAAGTTGAGCTACCAGTTTCGGCAACCACAGTATACTCGGTGGCCCTAAGAACTACCCCTAACAAAGTATTAACAATAGCAGGTTCAAGCCCCGAGATAGATCTGTGTACAAGCTTCAATTATAGAGACCAAGTGTTGCATTTTAGATAAATTTTTTTTAATAAATACACTTTGCTATTATTTTTGTTTTATTTACAACTAGTGACTTATCGTCGCTTCGCTCGGTTGCGTCCCTAGGTACGTTTTAAATAAATGTATTCAGCCCTTTTTTAACGTCCCACTGCTGGGCACGGGCCTCCCTTCAATACGAGGAATCAGGCCATAGTCCACCACGCTGGCCAAGTGCGGGTTGGCGGACTTCACATGTTTTTCGAAAACTTGCTAGGTTCTCTCAGACATGCGGGTTTCCTCACGATGTTTTCCTTCACCGTAAGGCAAGTGGTGATCAAGTTGGAAAACGATTCGTACATGAAAATATCAGAGGTGCGAGACCCGGGATTTGAACCCGCTTCACTCGGTTTGCCAAGCGAGCGCGTTACCACTGGGCTATCACTGCCACTACCACTTTTAAATAAATATGAATAGTTAATGCGAGTGTTCCTTAGGAAAAATTACAGATTTTTCTGTAGGCCTTATTAAGATCTACAATTTTCTAATATATTGTATTGATATATCTCGTAAGGTTTAGCTATCGTTAGACATGTAAATTTCTAAAAACAACTCGATAGAACTAGTTATTGTGTTTTCCCGTGGAAATGAAGAATTTAGTAAAAAGTATCCAAAATGTTAACCTGAGTAATAAGTTATCATTACACAAAATTTAGTTAAAATCGGTTCAATACTTTTTGCGTGAAACGCGCACTTGCTTTGATCACAGTAAGAAATAGACTGTTTGACAACAAAGAATATTTCGAGTTGATTAATCGTTTTTCCGTAGAAAATATGTGGGAAAAGTTTTTAGCGATTTCTGTCATTTCTAGTACTCATAACCTTAAATGGTCCCATAGAGCCTTTTGATCCCAACATGAAATAGAATCGATTGACATAAAAAATATTTTAGTATTTAAGCATTTTTTTCGCTAACTGTACATTTTATACGAAATCTATGATTGCTGTTGAAAATATCTCAAAAAGTTATGGATGGTCTCCTAGGAACGTTTTCCTGTAACTATAGTAGTTAAGGTACCTGCCCCTACTGTCCCGTCTCAAAAATTCAGCCTGTATAGCCTTCTTCAAGAATTTTTCAAATCGGATTAATATTCCCTGAGATTACAGCGCTCAAACATACAAACTCTGCCTCTTTATAATATTAGTATAGGTATAGGTTTCTTACTGATATATTGTTTAGATGACATTTTTTTGGGTGTTACATTTAAAAAAAATAAGATATATATTTAATTTGTTTATTTTAGTAATTATTTTACACAAGTAGTAAATGCGAATTAATAGAGTTATAATATATTATATTTTAAAAATTATTAAAAAGAAAATATCCTCTTTCAGATTAAAGACATTTTAAATAATAATACTGTTATAAAGAAAACGACTTTCAAATTATTTCAATTATTATTATTATACGTCAAAAGACTAGTGACTTACCCTCGCTTCGCTCGGGTGTGTCCTAGGGGGTACGTAGCTACATGCTACAGTTTAATAGATCTTTTTAAGAAGAATAACTCCGTAATATATTGTTTTCATATATTAGTTTACTCGGTACAGTCTTGTTCTGGTTAAGTCAAGGCGCTTAGAACTATTGACATGACTCGTTAACAAGACTTTAGAACCCCAAAAACTGCAGACATTCGATCTGATAGTTTTGTTGGGTCCGTTTCTGTAATTATCATGAAGATGTTTTTTATGTTAGACTCAAAAATTACATTAGAAGATTTATTTCCATCGCCAACCACAGCAGCCATATTTTCGAAACTAAAGAATTAATAAAAGTGTACTGAACATCTTACAAAAGTGACTGTTCTTAAGTTATTTCTGTAATTTTCCAATAAGAAATCTGCTCATTGCAAATAAAATAGCTCGTAAACTTTTTTGTCGGTCGAAACCGAATCGTTATAATGTGCGAACTTTCTTTTGTTAGCAACAGGATAATCTTATTTATATAAGATTTTTTTATATAAGGATCTTTTATAAATAAGAATGAATAAAAGCCACAAGAGTAATATTAACTTCACCTAGTGACCTATAGACTCCATGGTTGCCTTTAAACTCATTTACCAGCATATCTATCGACCCATTGCTAAATCAGCAAAGCGCTCTTTCACAAGTGCTGACTAAAATGCAATCGTTAAATATTCGGCCTACTCCAATTTTTCCATTAAATTTAGTAATTTAGAATGAACTACTAAAAATTCGTCTAAGTACAAGCAGTCGAATGTTGTTGAGCTTATAGAAAATCTGTAGTGTACTTGTAGCTCTTAGAACATGCTATAAAATACTCATAAATGTCATCGTCTTAGTACTTATTTGATTAAGCGATCGATACTTTTACTTTATAGCAGAGAGATTTTTCCCTCTATTTCAAAAATAAGGTTTATGTCTAAGATTTATATACATATAGGTATAGATAAAATATATTTTACCGACTTTATTAAAGTAAAATGTGTATTGAATACCAAAAGTCTATAATTTTATATTAAAAACTCTTTCGATAGATTAGTCGTTTGGAGAAATAAACACTGAGACGACGATTTGTTGATATTAGATATTTGGAATTTCATATATAAACAATAAACATAGAAACATATATATTTTTAAATAGACTTTTTTTATATATAGCCATGTCCAGCTACGGCTGCTGGAATAAAACCCTGATTACCATCTCGTTTTCTCACATAGAACCATTCTAAGTCAACATCAGTTTCTTCTCCTCCTTGAACTAACACAACGACTTCTCCTTTCTTTACTGACACTGTTCTATTTAACGCACTGCCCTTGTAATTACTATTCACGAACACTAATGTCTGTCTTTGCAATTTTTCCTTGACATTTCCACTGTCTTTATCATGTAAATTATTAAGGTTTGACACAGATTTAGTTTTCAAATAAAGATTATCGAATTCTTTTTCCGCACAAGTTATTTTTTGTCGTCTTTTTGGTCTGTAACGTGATTCCGAATGTGTTCTACCGCGTAATTGTTCTTTTTCATTATCAGTCAAGTTTCCGCATGGGCGTGGGTAAATGTCTGTACTGCTTTCCCAGCAAGGTGTCTTCTTTTGGACTGACGATCTGAAATTTAATTTACATATAACATTTTTTTAATCATGTTATATCTAAGATTGATAAATTAAAATCGATTGTAGGTGTACACTGTACACTTTAAAAAATACTAAATTGTCAAAATTTTGCAAATTAAAAGTTTGTCTCTTTTATCTCTAATATTACCTAATAAGTTATAGGCTTTATATTAATGACCTAACCGAAGTTAGAGGTTCTCACTCTGTGCTGTCGGGTATAACATAGGTAGGTCAATTCTTAGTCTTAAAAATAAGCAAAATAAAACTGCGTACTAAGTAAACTTGATTAATTTAATTTTTACCTCGCTTCGCCCAGGTTTGCCCCTAAAACCCCGATATCAATTAAAGTTATTATAATTTCTGACCATAAACACATTTTAACTTAACAATATAACTTCTCATTAGTGAAAAAAAATCAGAATCAGATCAATAGTTTCAGAGATTACCACCTACATAGCAAACAAACATACAAACTTTACCTTTTTTTAATAATATTAGTATGGATGTAAACACAATATGCTCTTACTTGCTAGGCAAAATCCCTAAAGGTAAGCAGGAACTGTACATGACGTAGCCCTCATCACCGTGCGGCGTCTGAGCGTAGAGCCATTGCTGGTTTTTAAAAACAGCATTGACTACTGTTCCCAAGGGCAGAGTTAATTCACGTTGAAGGTCTTTTTGTGTTTGATAGAGAGTTGTGGGAAAGGCGATCACTACAGGGATGTTGCCTGGTCGATCTATAGAAGCCTGCAATTAATACTGAAAATTAAACTAAATATACCTATCTCATATGTATAATCTGAAAAGTCTCAAAGCACATAAAAAAAATCTGTAATAACGTAATACCACTCACTGACTGATTGATTGATTGATGAAAGCTCTTAAATTACTTTAGTTGGATTATGAAATTTAGCCTCTATCTCTATATCTATTTAAAACGCGAAAATAACGTCTTCCCTTCATTTATAAACGAAGCAATTATAAATGACTCGAGTATAGCAGAAACTGAGCAATTCATAAACAACAATAGTGTATTCGGCACTTTTTAATGTTCCACTACTGTGCACGGGCCTCCCTTCAATACAAGGGGGGATCAGGCCATAGTCCACCACGCTGGCCAAGTGCGAATTGGCGGACTTCATATGTGTTTCGAAAACTTGCTAGATTCTCTCAGACATGCAGGTTTCCTCACGATGTTTTCCTTCACCTTAAGACAAGTGGTAATCACGTTGGAAATGATTCTCACATGAAAATATCAGAGGTGCCCCCGGATTTGAACCCGCTTCACTCGGTTTCCTAAGCGAGCGCATTACCACTTAGTGTTGTAACAACAATAGTGTATTTCAAAATTTCAATGATAAACATATTTTATAAACTCCATCCAACAGAATTGATTACTTTTATTGAAAATAGAACACCAACTAATCTGGATTTGTATTTATCACAAACGAGCTTTTGATCCATAAATATAGAAATCAATTAGATTTCATGGCCGCTTGTTTGTTGTTTATTTGTTATTAGCGAATTATTAATTGCGTTATATCAATTGGAATTAATTGATTAAATAATAGTGCTTACAATTTGGTGTATAGTATTTAATAGTATAAGTGATAAGAGCATTTTTACGTTTCCAACTCTTGGTAGACCCAAGGGTTATATATATATATATATATATATATATATATATATATATATATATATATATATATATATATATATTTCAAATTAACTTTAACCAAAGATTTTGATTTTTTATAACACTATATGTGTTATAGGTATACAATAATGTTTAAACAATTTATTTTATTTATTTATACAATTAGGAAAATTGTAAGCTCCTTAGTCCATATACCACAATATTTTATTACTTTTGTGGCGCTCATGTATTGAAAATTAATTGATAGCTTTTACACTATTTACTATCGAGAAACTGTGTAGCCTTAATAAAATAATATAGACACTTAACAGAAATATTATATTGATAACTGATTGACCATTGAAAAAATAACCGCTAAAATTAAATTGTTATTGTTAAACGATTTACAGCTATAAATATTAGCTTTATATTTCTTTGCCGATATAAGAAAAAGCCATAACCGGTAAGTTTCAAAATCTCAGCCTCAATTATGTTCAAAAAATTTGGAAATGACGAGCAATTTATATCTTCTCCAATTTTGCGCTAATTTCGTGGTTCAATATGTTGGTTCGTGCACGGTGCACCGCTTAGCGGTTTAAAAAGAACTTACAATTTTCCAATTACTATTTTATATTTAACTACTTAGCGATCAGCCTCGCTTCGCTCGGATTCGTCCCTAGATACCTTATGACGGTTAGTATGGAATACATAGAATATAATACATACTATATACTTCTTCTTTTCTTTTCTCTAGTCTTACTTAATATAGGTACTTGAGAAATTATTGAATCCCATACACAGTTCCACCCCCCTTTTCACCCTCTTAAGAGATGATTTCCGGGGTAAAAACTATTTCCATACCAAATTTTATTTAAATCGGTTCATCGGATTAAGCGGTAAAAGGTAACAGGCAGATAGACAAGAGTTACTTTCGCGTTTATAATATTTTTTTAACGTTGTTAATTTTAATATTTCATAAATAAGAATTAATAATTTCTACATTATATAAAATGACTAAAGTTGTTTTTTATTGCTTTAGGCTGAAAACAATTTTGCTTAAGGCATAATATATCCGACGTATTTAAAATTTAATCTGCCCAGAGATAAACCGCGAAATGAAATAAATATGGCAGAAAAGAAAAATTACTGTGGGTATAATGCTTTGAGATTCGGTAATGATTGTAACTCAACAGTGAATGATGGACGGCACGGCTCGTAAATTGAAATACGTCATTCTTATACCCACTTAATTATCTTCACATACATAAGTGCTGTATCGTCTTCGAAAAATATTTAAAAAATATTACATAGCTACGTAATGGTGAAAAAATATTAAAAATATTTATAATTAAAGAACATTATAATTTTTAAATTCGATGTTGTAGTTTTGGGGATTAATATTTATATTTATTAATAATTATTTTGGGGATTAAGAGAATCAATTAATTCTATATACAACAAACAAAGTAATTTAACCTCTTTAAAAACATAAGATGTCGGTAGGTACTGTAACTGTTATTATTAAATTTATTTTAGACTAGCGACTCACCCTTATTCACTCGGGTTCGTCCCTAGGTTGATTCTCCATACAAATTTTTATCCCCATTTTCACCCCCTTAAGGGATGATTTCCGGGATAAAAAGTGTCCTATGTCCTTCCCAGGGTCTCAAACTATCTTCTTTCTAAATTTTATTTAAATCGGTTCAGTAGCTCCAGAGATTGCCCCGTACAACCTCACAAACTCACAAACTTTACCTTTTTATAATATTAGAATAGATAAATTATATGTTTATCGAAAATAGTATTACCTATTATCACATAAAAATATGCTAATTTAACATACAGTACATCTATACAGGTAAATAAAATTGAAGTGTCTGTTTGTAATGTCAAAATAACAGCTTTTTGTTAAATGCATATTATGAAGTTATATACGGTACTTATAAGAAAAACTCAATTTTGATTTTTTTTTGTCTGTCTGTCTGTCTGTGCTATAGCTATTCTATCTCTCTGCCTGTTTGTTCCGGCTAATCTCCGAAACGGCTGGACTGATTTTGACGAGACTTTCACTGACGGATAGCTGATGTTATAAGGAGGGTAAGGCTACTTCTATTTTAGAAAAAGAATTAGGGTTCCGCTCAAAAAAAATAAAATATTTGATAATAAATACAAAAAAAAAAATAAGAGTTGATAACGAACGATCTTAGATAAATGGATTACATATTTTCAAAATTAAATTCAAAAAAAAAATATTTTGAAAATTACCTCACTTAAAAAGGTATCCAAATCCCGAATATCATATCCAAACTTATTATTCCGCTTTCTTCGTCTATGCCTGTGCCTATGTTTCCGTCTCACATATTCTTCTGTTCCAACACTCGTGTCTGATAACGATTCCAATCCGTTAAATTCATCACATGCACTTTTAAACCTTAGATTGTTGTAATACTCGTTACGACCGGCTACCCTCTGATTTACGTTAGTACATTTTTGTTTATCATCCGTTATTTTTTTCAATTTTTCACCACATTTCTTCTCAGTTTTCCCAAGATTCTCCTTTAAAACCCATGTCAGAGATATTTTGGATTTGTGCCTATGTGCCAGTGGAGAGGAATGCCAGATTCCCATGTCTTCAATCTCCGCGTATTCAACCTCAGATTGTTCGTCGTGAGCTTCGGTCGTTATTTTGCAATTTGCCAGCAAATCTAGAACTTCACATGATGGTGA
Source organism: Argynnis bischoffii washingtonia (assembly GCA_033884665.1). Lineage (NCBI taxonomy): Eukaryota > Metazoa > Arthropoda > Insecta > Lepidoptera > Nymphalidae > Argynnis > Argynnis bischoffii. The sequence goes on along the minus strand of CM066616.1, from coordinate 3,189,896 downwards.
ATTCTGTAAACATATTAACATTGATTTCATTTAAATTGAGTATAATTTCCTGCAATTTAATAAATTCCAAATCAATGAAGCCGTAAAATATCGGTAGTCTTTTAATATGCGTATATAAAATATCGGTAAATATATTAGGTGTTGTGTTTATACTTCAGTAGTAGCTTATCTGATCTTTATTCAGTAACGTTTACCACCCCATACTTTAGTTTGTACATTTTTGCAATGTAATTGATACATCCTTTATTTAATATTTAATACTACTACTACTACATGGAAAATAACTCGATGATAACTAAGGCATTACATTTAAATGTAAAGTCTATTTTTATTATATTTTTAAGGTAATATTTTTCTTAGATATACTATCTAAGTTCATTAAATCGTACCGCGATTTGTGGTTCGTGATTCCCACGATAAACTGCTTCCTCCTCATTTTCCCGATACGGCGGCGGCAAGTCTTTGAAAGTTATTTCTGTAAAACAACACATTCACTTAACTTTATATTTATTTATGTAATAAAACAATATTGTAAACAATAAACAGTAAACGATAGAATAAATCGTTTTATATCATTTATTATGAAAAATTAGACAAGATTGAAGATAGTGGAAGGAAGACCTACCATAGTTTTATTTCAATTTTAAAAACTATCTATTAAAAAAACTGTTAATCTCTCTGAGATAAATTCCTAAATAATTACAAAAAATGTATGCAATCCTTATTGTATTATTTCACATTAACCAGTTCCGTACACTATTTCACGTAAATTTTGACGATTTTAACGGATATATCGCACGGCCACGGTCCGTCACTGATCGTTTCCCGCCACAGACTGAATGGCTTATCCGTTTTATTTGGACTCGTAACTGCGTAAGCTACGGCACGTAGAGGTACAAAAGTAAAAGTAATATTAAAGGTCCCGTAGCGTGATTTGTGACAGTGATATCTAAACGTTATCGTTTTGTCTGTTTTTTTAGAAATAAAATTAAAAAAAACTTAAGTAAATAGTGTCGTTATTATAATTTCATGCAGTACATTCAGTAGGTACTGCCACTACTTATAATATAAAATTAAGTAGCTTTTAATTTAGTAAGTAAAGTACATACATATATTTGAACTTAGGTTTCTGGTCTGTTCCCTATGGGTCAGGTCGAGTCGCCATATTATCGGGAGTGGAAGTAGCAGTGCGGGTTTGTATGCGTTTCGCGGTGACGAAAAAAGTTTGGGACCATTCTATTGAACCAACACAGTATACCTGTCTATAAAAGGAGTCTGATACTAGTGCCATTGTGAAAGCTCTCTCTACTTTAACGATCTAAAGTAGTTCTTATTCAGTCCTTTTTAATTTAGGGAATCTGGCGACAGTTTATCACGCTGACTAAGTACGAGCTGACGGACTTCACATGTCTTTTGACAACTACTCAGGTTCCCACAGACATGTAGCTTTCGTCCCGATATTTTCCTTCACCGTAACGCGAGTAGTAATCATGTTAAAAATCAAAGAGATTTGAGGCCGTTAAGCTTCTAAGCGAGTGTTATCTTCACTACATAGTTTAAAACAAAGTCGCTTCCCGCTGTATGTCTGTCCCTATATATGCTTAGATCTTTAAAACTACGCAACGGATTTTGATGCGTTTTTTTTAATAGATAGTGATTCAAGAGAAAGGTTTATATGTATAACTAGCGACTCACGCTCGTTTCGCTCGCGTTCCTCCCTAGATACGTTTTGACGGTTAGCTATGTTTAGGTATACATGAATAGAAGCTTGTTACTCCGAAAATATTCGTTTAAATTATATAACGATTTACCCTCGTTTTGCTCGGGTGCGTACGCCGTACGTGGATTTTGTTCACAATTTCATGGGTTTAATTTATTTTCGCGGATTCTTTTTCTAAAATAAATGTAGCCTAAGTTACTTCCTATAACATCAGCTATCTGCCAGTGAAAGTCCCGTCAAAATCGGTCCAGCCGTTTCAGAGATTAGCTGGAACAAACAGACAGACAGACAGACAGACAGACAAAAATTGTAAAAAATGTTGTTTTGGTATATGTACCGTGTATTCATCCATATGTATTTGAAAAAAAGTGGTTATTTTAATATTACAAACAGACACTCCAATTTTATTTATCTGTATAGATTAATACATACTAATATAGTAGAAAAACATGGATAATTTTAAAGGTTTCTAATGTAATGTCGTAAATAAATACTTTTTTTTGCGCTTAGGTACATTGCAAATGCTGGCTGAACCCTACGAGATAGAAAATTATGTACACAAGTATTGTATGCCTTAAAAAGGTCTACAAAATAGTCCGCGATGGCATATGTCTATCTCTTAAGGATAACATACTATATCCATTTTACTATATTCAAGCTAGGGACGAACCCGAGCTGAAACGCTAGTTACTGATATTATAAAGAGGTAAAGTTTGTGAGTTTATTCGTTTGTAGGGAATACTCTTTGGATCTACTGAACCGATTTAGATGAAATTTGGTAAGAAGATAGTTTGAGACCCTGGAAAGGACATAGAATACTTTTTATCCGGAAATCATCCCTTAAGGGGGTGAAAATAATAATTTAATACTAGTAAATGTTTCAAACGGGTACATACACTGCGTGCATACATACGTATTGAAATGATTAAAACGAAAAAAAAAAACAGCTTACGCTTATTTTCTTCACATTGAGTCCGTTTACAAGATTTATATCCTTATTGCCTCATCAAAATAGAATATTATCTAACAGAAAGTATAGAAAAATACATATTTTCATATCGAAAGTTCTATAGTCCGGCATTCTCACGGCATGCGAACGCGCAGCCTCAGGATACGCTCCCCGTAAAGCCTCGGTCACGAACATTCATTACACCACTCTTAATTTAGATGTACGACCATATCTCAGTGTTATTTATCTACTCATTATTGGAACTCATTTAGTTTTAACAAAGCGTACGATTTAAAATTTTAAATGGTGTAATAACAGACATCAATCATATCATGGTGAAGGCTATCGTAGGAACTTCTTTACGCCCTAGTCTACAATGTATAAAAAAACGTAACGTAAAATATTAAGCTATTTACAGTGTATTTTTTTTAAATTTATAGTTCTATAGTTTTGTCTATTTTGAGAGTGCAACGTAACCTAAATCCATGGTAAAGCTATGGTAAAAAATACTTGGTTAAATCTACACTTAATATTATAAAGCTGAAGAGTTTGATTGTTTGTTTATTCGTTTGTTTGTTTGGTTGAACGTGCTTATCTCAGTTACTACTAATCCGATTTGAAAAATTCTTTTTGCATTAGATAGCCCGTTAAATGAGAAAGGCTATAGGCTATATATCATCCCGGAAAAATGTACGGTTCCCGAGGGATAGATTTGTTTTTGTCTAGGGACGAACCCGAAGCGAAGCGAAGGGTGAGTCGCAAGTTTATATATATGCCTAAAATACCTATCTCTTAAACATTCAATGGAATTAATATTAACTAAATTGTTCCATATTAATTGACGTACGTGTTAGGATATTTAAAAAAAAGGTACAGTACAAGAGATTTAAAACCTTTATCGCCTTATAATAATTGGTTAAAGTGAATAACCTAAAAAATAACCTTTTTTCAAAGTTTCATCTGTCTAAACAAAAGTGAGTCGTTAGAATGATTAAAACAAAGCAACAGGGACCTTTACAGATTGATGCACCACGAGCGTTTGTTATTCCTTCGTTTGGATGTTTAACACTTCGCGCCAAGAAATTAGACTACTGTGGTATTCCACACCTGTGTTTAAACGTGTTTCACCTGTAAGTATCTAGTGGGTACTTTCTTTTTTTCATAATTTTTGTGTTAAGTCAAAATATATGTTCAAATCACTGCTGAAATAATTAAAAAGATTAATAATAATAATAACCAATCTCCAGTTTATTTTCTTCTTTATAAATATTTACTTTGGAAAGAATCGAACTCGTGAAATGCTTTATTAATGTTCAAGCGTGCAGCCGCTAGTACTCCTTACTTAACATTATATTAATATATAAAAATGAATGTATATTTGTCTGTTTGTGCGTTACTATTTATAGGAGCATTTGTTGATTTTCTCACCGGCTCTTCTCAGCAAAACTGCCTTTCGAGCCGGACTTACAATTTTGATATTTAATATGACTACTAGTATAATTGTTAAAGTTTGTGTATGCAAAAGTGACAAATCCTTCACGCTGAATTTGACGAATTTCTTCACGTTTTGACAATTTTTTATTTTAATCAACAGAGAGACTATCAACTAAGCACACACCCGAGCGAATTGAGGATAAGCCACTAGTTATATATAATAATTGACGATTCAATATACAATAGGTAGCGTGCGAGTTGTTTCGGATAATTTAAGTGTATGGATTTATCACAACACCTGAGCAAAGTCAGAAAGATTCATTAGTAATTACATACTATATGTAACATTACATACTATATGTAAGTAGCTATTTCTTTTAATATGTATCTGTAAAATTCGACACATTGTAAGCCACTTAAGAGGATTGTGAAGTGCCGACACACGGCGCGAGTAGGTTTTTAAGAAAATGCTATCTGTTTCATATCGCTCGCTTTGCCAACCCTTATGGTGCGATAGAGAGAGTTGCAAATCTTAGAGGCAATTACCTACATACCTGTTTGAAATATTGTTTTGGGCGATAACGTTTTTACCCCCCTAAACATTTACGAAATGAGACAATTTTGGTTTCATTAGATTCAGTACACCTTAATCTAGGTCTGTACGTTTTCCTTTTTTAGTAATTCAGTTTAGTTTAATTATAAAAAAATAAAAACGCTCGAGGAAGTTTCTACGTCAAAAGATACAGATATTTAGATGCTAATAACTTCTATCATACGCAATATTTCTTTTAAATAAAAACGTACGGACCTAGTTTTTCATTATATCTACAACATTTCCAAAAATTATGAAAATTAGACTATGTTAATGGGGGGGAAAACGTTATCGCTTTTTGTATGGAAATTTACTTTTTTTATTTAGCTTCACAATCCTCTTAATATAATAATATCGATCACGTTCCTTGAAATTGGAAAGTGAAACCGTCGGTTATCCGCAAGATTTCGACGACATTTCATCGGTTTCGTTCCTGCGACGGTAGTTATAGAAAAAATATTGTATAATATTCATAATTTTATCACATTCTGTGATTAAAAAAAAAAACAAATAAAATTTATCTAGTACCTATAAATATACCAACTACTACGGCCTACAGGTATTTTTAAAAACATTTTTGACAGATGTTAAATTAAAAATATATATAAAAATAATCAAAAACCTGATTGCGTATAAAGGGTTGTTTCTTTGAATACGAAGCAACATAGTATTATTTAATCGAAGACAATATAAATTATAGAGAAAATTAAAGAGAAATTCAAAATTTATTTACAAATAGGCTATTATTACTGTAATATATCAGTGGAGTCGAAGCCAAAAAGTAGTACATACTCTTTATCTATACAGATAAATAAAATTGAAGTGTCTGTTTGTAATGTCAAAATAACAGCTTTATACTAAATGCATATGGAATAATATACGGTACTTATAAGAAAAACATAAGTTTTAAATTTTTTGTCTGTCTGTCTATTTGTTCCAGGTAATCTAAGCAACAGCTGGACTAATTTTAACGGGACTTTCACTGGCAGATAGCTGATATTATAAGGAGTAACTTAGGCTACTTTTATTTTAGAAAAAGAATTAGGGATTCGCTCAAAAAAAATTAAGATGTAACTAGGGACAAACCCGAGCAAAGTGAGTCGCTAGTATTATATGAATAAGACATTAACGTTACGAAGCTGCAGGAAAAGCCAATCAACGACCAAGATTATCATCATCTATGTTGAGAAAATCGAGAGCGAAATCTGTTTATTATGAGGTCTTAACCGGAAGAAATTTCTAGCAAAAACAAATAACAACATTGAGCTAAACCGCTGTCGACGGTATTCTGATTTTTATCACTAATGACTAGTTATGCTGAGAAGGTACGTAGAGTTTGCGATTTTATCATTAGTTCGAATGATAGGGAATAAACGCGTGTACAAATAAACAATTATAAACACAGACATATGTTAAAGCTATAAACTTTACATGGGCAATTGAAGAAAGAAAGAAAATTGATAATTCTAAGCCTTCTTATTGCGACTCACCCTCGCTTTGCTTAGGTTTCGTCTTTAGTGGAAAACAAAAATAAATCTATCTCACGGAAACCGTACATTTTTTCGAAATAAAAAGTAGCCTATGTGCTGTTCCAGATCATAATCTATCTCTGTGCCTTTCATCCAGATCCATTCAGTCGTGAACGAGTAACAAACATCGATCCATCCTCACATACTTTCATATTTATAATATTAGTATGGTTGTATATAATATTAGTATGGTTAATGATCTAACTAGATATCGTTATGTGAGATTTATACACTTTAATGAATGATATGATTTTGAATAATTTTATGTTAAAAAGTGATAATTAATCAGAATTTAGTATCTACATGGACGTCGTAGAGTTTCATGTTAATGTCATATTAAATGACCGGTGGTAGGACTCTGTCAAGCCTGAGGAGTCCGACTGGATGGGTACCACCCTCTTATCTATTTCTGCCGCCAAGCGACAATGATTGCATTGTTGTGTTCCGGTTTGAAGGATAAGGTGACTACCTTATCCTTCAAATTACAGGCAAGAGGCATATCATCTTAGTCCTCACAGTGGTAACGTACCGGCGGTTCTGCAGTTTTGTTACATTAAACTTAAGTGCATAAATCGTAGGTGTTATAGGAGACAGGTATCGATTTCCATCAGGTGGACTGTCTGCTCGTTTATCACTGAGTATCATAAAAAAAAAATGTCATATTAAATGAATTTATAAAGCATACATCTATATACAATATAACATAAATTAACTCGTGTTACCGCCGAGTCTGAGATTAAAGGTGTTATGTAATGTTGCAAGCATCATATTTAGACAAAAATAAAAAAAACAAATTGTTTTTGATTAAGGGTTGCCTATAAGTGGCAAATTAACTGCAGGAAGGCGTGAGTTTGATTCTCGCACGAAGTATAACAGACTACTTAACATGCTTAGAGCTTAGAATTATCGGTCAATGTTCTCTATAGTCTTTATGCAAAGAAAAAATTGTAAAGTCATTTAAAAAATGTATGGGCCTCTATCTATCTGAACAAGTTCTTCATACTATCTTCATATGGTGACAAAGGGCGCGTGCACACGAGTGTCACGGTGGTGCACGCTTTCGGTAATCGTGAATCCTTCACATTCCGGCGGATTTGGACGGATTCTTGGCATAGTGACACGCTCGTGCGTCCGCATTGTGTTTTCACGCCTTATCAACTTATAAAGCTTTGGCGGCGCTCTGAACATATGAAACCAAGAGCTTACTTTATTTATGAGGAGTTCTTGACTAAAATTCTATTGTATAATCTATATTTAATATTATAAAGAAGTAGTTTGTTTGTTTGAACGCGCTAATTTCAGAAACTATTAATAGGATTTGAAAAAATCTTTTTGCATTAAATGACCCTTTTATAGAAAAAGGCTATAGGATTTATATAATCCCGGAAAAATGTACGGTTCCCGTGGGATAGATTTGTTTCTCTCTAGGGATGAACCCGAAGCAAAGCGAGAGTAAGTCGCTAGTTTTATTATATTTTACACTCTCAATCGCATAAATAAACACAAGAAAATATAAATGCTTTCCAAACCTTATCCTCATACAACCGTTAAAGTGAGAACACAGTATTAAATTTTATTAAAGTTTAACAGTATTTCACATACTCTTTACTCGGACCAGCCCACGCTATACCGATCATTATCAAAAAATTAAAAAGTTATGCCCATCGACTATTTGTCAGGAACGCCTCCAAGAATTAGATGAGCATGTAATAATTACGCGATTTCTTAGATTTTCCGTCTCGATAAATACATAATTTATGTTATTTTAATCGTAATTATGTATTAGTATTATCTGATCTATGATTTACAATCAATAAATTTTTATAATCTACAAACGTATTATCTAATGTTTAATTAGAAAAAATCATAAGTAAACTATAGGACCAACGTCAAAAATTTTGGACGCATATTAAAAACTTTTTTCCTATTTCAAAATTTGGCGTTCACCTTAAATCTATTCGGGAAACCCTAAGAAACAGGAAAATATTAACGAAAGTTCATTTGGAAAGAAGACATCAGATACCTTTCTGAGAATATATCAAGTCTACCAGACTTACCTAATTCATTTTGGGCGTGCACGAGAAAACTGAAGAACAATTAATTTATAATTATAGGAGATCTTTATGTAAGCCTTTTATAACAGAAAAAAAAATGAATTTGTTTTTATTATGATAAAGCATACGTTTTATAGTTAAGATGAGGTATAAAGCCAAATAATATTTTTAAACAAACAAATAAATAATCTTATCAGACATACGTACAATATTATTGCATGTTACACGTGCATCGCAGGAGCGATATGCAACATCGAAATAAAATATGGTTGTAAAAGTATTATATAATCGAGATACTGTACGTATTTAGCTGGTAGGATGAAATTAGGAGTAAGTGTAGGCCGATAATTGCACCGTGAGAACGAAGCCTGCCGCCGCGTCTGTGCCTGCGCGTGCGCACGAATAACAACACCATGTAGATATTAAACTCAACATTAGGTTTTCAGTGAAAGTTAATTCGCGAATTTTAGAAAGCAACATTTTCTTCATCATAATTATTGTTATGTTCACGTAATTTTATTGCTGTTAAATTAGGATTACATGCTTCATACTAACATATAAGATTGTTTGAAGTAGCGTCAATAATCCCTAGTAATATATTGATGTTGATAATCTATACAGATAAATAAAATTGAAGTGTCTGTTTGTCATGTCAAAATAACAGCTTTATACTAAATGCATATGGAATTATATACGGTATTTATAAGAATAAAAACTTAAAAAAAAAAAAACCGACTTCCAGGCACTGAAAAATAAAAAATAAGTAAACGGGGGTTTTCATTTAGAATAGATACTTAATCAGATTTTTTCGAAGTCGGTGTGCTTTGATTTGTATTGGCTGGCATGGATTTTTGCGGAAACGATTATCTTTTTGAAAAAGCTCTATTTTATTGACTTTGCTTTGATTTTTTAAAGACTTGTGACGTTTTTAATATATTGAATGTTCAATATGTCACTTACACATTCATTTTATCATTGCTAGTTAAAATGAAGCAAGTACAGTGTACAACGTACATGATATAATAATATTTTTTGCTTACATACATTAGACATCAACGGCATCCCACATCTCGCTTTCTGCTTTATGCTACACCGTTAAACTTATCAACATTTTTTTTTGAAATTTTTTTTTACTCAGAAATCCCAATATCATTATTTCTAGTTATTCATATTTACAATATCTTAAATAAAACCGCTCTCCAAATTCATATTTTATAGACTCATACCCATCTATTTCAAAATCACCAACACATGAAGATTATAAGAAATGTTTCAATAAAATTAATTAACTAATAGATAGTAAATTGTGAAGTGTCTAATAAAATATTATTTTCTGGGCTCGTAAAGTAACTAATAACGATAGAAAGCGAAGGTGAGGTTAGTGGAGCATGCGTGATGCAACCCGCAAATACTGTATCTGTGACGAATAAGTAATCTCTGCATTCGACACGGACGCGGAGGAGCGAGTGACAACTGTTGCAATGGCATTCTTAGATGTAAATATACTAAAGAAGGTACGTTTTATGTCAATATTACATAGATCGGTCAAAATTATATAGGTACTAGCGACTTACCCTTGCTCCGCTTGGATTCGTCCCTACTTACGTTTTCACGTTTAGTATAGATTTCTCAGAGATATTTTTACCGCAGTAAAAAGTATCCTATATGTTGACCCGGATAACCTGCTATCATTATAAAAAAAATCATCAAAGCCTGTTTAGTGGTTTTCTCATTATGCCGTTACAGCCAGACAGACAAAAATTCTAAAAACTATAGATTTGGCCTCTGTATCGATAATAGGGACTATTTCAATAAGATTTTCTGAAAGATATTTAATGTATAGATTCGACTCAGAATTTTAACACTTATAGATTTCTTGAAATATTAAAAAATATAGCGCTATAATGAGTTCTATAATACTGTTTTATATTTACCTATTTTATAATATTTTATAATAAATCATGATTATTATTAGTCCACTGTTGGAGAAGGCGAGAGCAAGAAGTTTAATTTGTTCTTAGTTAAAGATGTGTCACATAAAGTTTTGTAAGAATTGATGCTGCGATAGAAGCGGTTTATCAATAGATTATACAGTATATAATACGAAAAATAAGTTATAGGTACGACAAAGTGAGGAAAATCAAATTAAGTATCCCTTACTCCATTCTTTTTCAAAATGATTTAATATACATATTTGACTCGGTTAGAATTTTATTATATTATGTATAGATAGTAGAGTCGGTAAAATTAAAAAAATCTTAATTTTAATAATTAAGAAATTTGAGTAATGATTTTTTTATTGCAATATACATTTACACACGTAAGTACAAAGTTGCAGTCTAAAGCCTTAGTGATCGCCGCGTGGTTGAAAATCTATACTATAATAAAACTACAGAGGTCGAATGTCTGTACATTGAAAAAAAAAAGCTAAAAACCGAGTCAGGGGGATGTAAAAACAGCTATAGAACAAATCCAGAATCTGCTGGACCAATTTAAATGAAATTTTGCATGGTGGTACCTTATATTCCCGGTCAACATCTTAGATACTTTTCATCCCGAAAAATTAAAGAGTTCCCGTGGGATAGTTAAAAACTATAGTAACTTAGCTTAATACACAAAAACTACTGATTGGATTTCAATGAAACTTTAAAATAATATAGTTCATACATCAGAATAATAAATAAGTTACTCTTTATCCTGCAAAAATGTACTAATTTCCGTAAGATAGATCTGTTTTTGTTTGTCTAGAGGCGAACCCGAGCGAAGCGAGGGTGAGCCGCTAGTCAACCATAATTCTTTAAGTTATATATTCATTGTCTTGCGTATATTACAATATTAATCTATTCTCAATTTGACCACAGACTTTAACAATAAACAAAAGAGTATATATGCGTGTGTGTGTCAAATACATGGTAGTGTGTGTAATGTTTTTTTTTATTGATTTAATGTATTTTTTATGCATAATTAAAAAAAATAGCATTCTGCACTCCTTCTCTGAATAAAATATAAGTGTGGGAAATTTTATACTCTTCCGTCCGCGCAATTTTCGTAAAAAGGGGTTCAAAGTTTTTACTTCACGTATTAATATATAGATTAAAAATAAGTATTATACATATAGATGTACAATTTTAGCTTTATATCATAGAGACAGTGAATTATTGCGCCGATTCGCCATAACTGAGCGGTCATCGCGGAATCGTATATTATATAATCTTGCATAGTTATTACCGCGTCTCGCTGGAATGCAATTTGGAAAGAATGCAAGCCGTAAGCCCGCATACAATAGGATATGTTGAAAGATCATTTTTACAGATTTGTCAGATTAAAATACATACGTACGATATGTACATATGAATGAATAGATTATTTAAATGTCATGATACCATGATGTTTTGTGGCTATGTACTGTAATTTGTATAATGGTCGACCAAATGGAAACATTATCGGGTTTGTGTGTACCATTGTAATAACTTTAACATATAACATTTTCATATCTATGTTAAATTTATGTAATGTCATTGTATTACTCAAAAGCGGGTTCAAATAAAAAAAAACTTGAAAACTAAATCCCCTAAACTCTCTTTATTTTATAGTATACTTGCAGCTCACTTTTACTTCGCTCGGGTTTGTTCCTAGGTACGTTTAAACGGTTTGTATGAAATAGATAGACATTAGCCTATTAGTATATTAGTAATCGTGTTTTATACAAATAAACATAAAAATGATGAGTTGTTGTGGGTTGTATTGTAAGGTGTTTTTCCGTGGTATTAAGATAATTTCCCACGGTAAAAAGTGGCCTATATCACTCCCCAGCCCTCCAATTATCTCCACACAAAAAATCACGCTAATCCGACACTCTGTTTCGACGTGAATAAAGGACAAACAAACAAATAAACACACTTCCACATTTATGATATTAAGTATGAATAGGTAACAGCTTGCTAAAGCATTAGCTAAACAAGAAAAAATATTTTTAATATCTCACGTGAAGATAAAAAAATTTGGGATCAATAACCAGTTTATACATTAATTTGGTCTGTTTAAGAGTTATAAACGTTATGATATACTTATACATACTTACCATAATTATTACGTCTCTAGAGTGGTGAGGTATCATTAACAATTCGCCGTAGCGATGCTATCGTGAGGGCAGAATCATCGCGGAATTCCTTTGAAATTTAAGAAAAAGAACTTCAAGCGAAATGATTTAAGGTCAAGGAGGCGCGTGATCTCGTGGATAGTGAGGATAACAAACCGGTCATGTGCGTACTGGTATACTCAACAGGGTTCCGTACTTTATACCTCTATTAAAATTCATCGATACCTACCTACCACTATAGCTTTGGTTCATTCGGTAGCCGAATCTTCAACATGTAATTCAATACAAAAAAAGTGTACTTTTTTGTGTCCATACGAAAAATCTAAACCCTAATAATAAATAGACTCATGAGTGACTATGATCACTCATGAGTCTATTTATTATCTGTTACAGCCTATTGCCATTTGCCTCCGTATCTTTTTTTTATGGTATTCAGTGATAAACGAGCAGACAGTCCACCTGATGGAAAGCGATACCTGTCGCCCATAACACCTACGGTTCATGCACTTAGGTTTTATGTAACAAAACTGCAGAACCGCCGGTACGTTATCACTGTGAGGACTAAGATGGTATGTCTCTTGCCTGTAATTGCGCTGGCTACCTTATCCTTCAAACCGGAACACAACAATGCAATCATTGTTGCTTGGCGGTAGAAATAGATAAGGGGGTGGTACCCATCCAGTCGGACTCCTCAGGCTTGACAGAGTCCTACCACCACTACCATTATCTATATAAATTTTGATATCTAATACTAAAAACAAGAACGTACACCTTACTAGTTTATCCCGTTTAACGATCGTATCGAGACAATGTATGAAAATTGGTGCTTCCCAATATCACACTTTGTCTCAACCGTTGCAGAGGAGCCATAATATGTATTATCGTTCAAACGCCAAATACGAGAATCAAACTAGTATCTTCTGGTAGCGAGAAACACCTTTTATAATGCCCAAATCCTAGGTAGTATCAATGAAACCTTGATTAATGGTTTTTTTAAAATCATTATTAATTAATTATTAAACACATATATGTTCCTAAATAAAAAAAAGTGCGTGTGTGTGAAATTCACACATGGTAGAAGTGAAACTTCAGAAAAGAAACCTACGAGAGAATGAGATGAATATAGAGTATCTGGAGTAGGATAATTATAAGGTTAATTTTTTTATAATAGTTTTATCAAGTTTAAAAGTTATTTTACAATTTATTTGATATAAATATACATTTGTCAGACAATAACAACGGTTACCATGGCAACGTATATATCTTATTCTCTTGTCGCGCCGGCTTAAACCTATATAATTATATGTTTGTCGACTTTCAAATCATAACGATTCTAAAGAAGTTTCACTTCAAAAGAAAATTATAACCATTTCTGTCTGAATAAATTATATGGCCGGTTTCATACGCCATACGAAGGACTCTAAAAATAATTTGCGTGGGGCGCGGCAATTAGGGGGGCGGGGAGTCGACCTGCGACCTCTCGTGTCCGGTCGTCCTGCGCGCCTGTCGCAAACGGCACTACATTCCGAAATTACAAAGCTGTCCCGATCACGATTTCACCTACTTGTGATGATAATGAAACCGTTATGCTGATTTATTTTTGAAAATGAAGCTTCATTTTTTAATAAAAAAAATTTGTAAAAATCCATATACTATATCGATAAAGTTTTCCATTTTTTCATTACGACCAAAGTTTAAATTTAAAAGAAAACAAAATCAAGTCAAAATATTTGTTACAGAGTGTATTCGCCCTTTATAAAATATAATATATTTCTATTATAAATTATAAGGAAGAAGGATAAAATAATAAATAAGTAAGTAGAATAAGTAGCTCAGTTCAGCTCGGTAGGTTAAGGTAGTTTTATTTTTTACATGCAAAAACTCCTACACCTAAAAATATTTTTTTTAAACTTAAAAACTTTTGAACTTAAAAATAGAATAGGTTTCCACCTTGCCAGGGTAAATGTATTTTTTTGCATATAGAAACTCCTGCAGCTAAAAATCACTTATTTTACATTAGAAAATAAAAAAAATGGTAAATATTCGTACAAACCAACAATAGTAGAACGAATAATATATAATTTTTTATTCATCCGATTTTATCGAATAGCAACAGCCTATTTGTTATAAGTCAATCGGCAGCATAATATTTGTGGCTACAATGTGCAAGGTAATACAGTCTTTTGGTATCTAAAATATAATAATTATTTAATGTTAAATTCGCATTATAAAAATATTGCGAAAGGAATAATATATTATGTATAATTTGTTTAGTAGCCTATCTAATTCTAAGCGATTAAATTTAACAATATTTTACTAAACTGTGATTTACTTAAATAAAAGGCAAATATCTTAACCAACGTTTTTATTTACATTATTATTCTGTAAATATTATTAATTCGATTCCACACGTTTGGTTCAGCTTGAAGTGACCCTACTTGCTGTGCCAGCGGTCACGGGTTCGAGTCCCGCTGGAGGCATTATAAGTGTAGTGTATCAACTATCTGGTATCCATAACACAGGCCTCGTAGCTTACCATGGAACTAGATGGTGCTGTGTGTTAATGTCCCAACATATTTTACTTATTTATTATTGTTAATGGCTTCAAAGCGTGTCAGTTAAGTATATATTATTAAGTAAAAACCTTATAGGAATAAAATCGTTTTAATTAAAACGACAGCTTACAAGATCAATAATAATCAACACAACTTTAATTTAGAGCGCAGAACCTCTACTAGTGATTCCCTAGGACCTAGTAGGTATAGTATAGTAGGTATAGTATATATATATATATATCTGTGCTAAGACAGATTTTATGTGCATTGCATTAGGTACTATTATTATAAATACAAAACTTTGTAGGTATTGGATTATGTACGTGTGTGAACTTCATACTGAATTAATTTGCTGGACGGATTTGTATGAAATTTAGTATACAGACTGTGACCTGGAAATAACACATAGGCTGTTGTTAGTAATAAAATGTGCCAAAAGATAGCGCTATATATATTTTCTAATATATAAAAATCTATGTTTATTTGTTTGTTTGTTCGTATTTCATATGCTACCATATCGTTCGTCCGATTGCGATAAAACTTTGTCGTTTGACGCGTGTATCCTTCCGAGAAACGTATTTAAAAGAGCATTTTTGTCAAAATATGCTTACGTGGCTAACACTGGTTAAACCTTAGAGATACATCAAAACTAAAAAAAAATTAGGTCTTAAAGAGGCCTACAGAACAGTCTGTTATAGCATGTATCTCCTAAAGTACACTCAGAATAATTATTTACATCTATTTAAAGCGTACCTATTATAGGGACGTACCCGAACGAAGTCAGATTAAGGAGTTAGTTATAAATAGGCTTCTAGGGATGTACCCGATGAAAGCGAAGGCAATTCGCTAGTAGCAAATGTATTAACGACAAGAACTATAGAAAATCAACGCAACTATAGAAAAGTATGGTAGCGGCGCAGTGAGGAGATGGTAATTACGATACATCGTGCTCGTACGCGTTCGTGGGCGAGAATTAACTCCTCTAAGATACGATCGGACGGGACACTCAACTTTTATTACGGTCTATTCAGCCGATTGACCGTGAGATACACGTCTGTTATAATCCAGTTGTTACGCAAAATAACGTAAGTTTTAGCGCATAGTTATGTTCGTAAAGCGTTTAGAGCTTTTAAGCCATTTAAGCATGCGCTGTTCAGTTTGCTTGTTAATCATATGGGACAGGGAAACTTATTTAAATAATAAAATGTATACATATAATAAAATTCTAACTGAGTCGAAGCTGTACATTAAATATTTTTTGGTAAATCTTATTGAAATAGTCATTGTTATCGATACAGAGGCCGAAACTATAGTTTTTAGAATTTTTATCTATCTATCTGTCTGCCTGGGAACGCATCACGAGAAAACTATTGAATAAATTTTTATGAAATTTGGTATAATGATAGCTGCTTATCCAGGTCAACAGCCCAGTGGTAACACGCTCGCTAGGGTAACCGAGTGAAGCGGGTTCAAATCCCGGGTCTCGCATCTCTGACATTTCATGTGCGAATCATTTCTAACATGATTACCACTTGCCTTATGGTGATGGAAAACATCGTGAGGAATACCTGCATGTCTGAGAGAACCTAACAACTATATATATATATATATATATATATATATATATATATATATATATATATATATATATATATATAAATAAATATATATAATAAAACAAGTTTCTTCTTTCATGTATGTAGGTATAAACTAGGGATCATCTGCTCTAGCTGTGTGTAATGTAGTGACACAGTGACACTACTAGCGACTCATCCTCGCTTCGTTTGGGTTCGTCCCTAGGTTGCTTCCCCATACAAATTTTCACCCCCATTTTCACCCCATTAAGGGATGATTTCCGGGATATCCTATATCCTTCCTAGGGTCTCAAACTGTCTTCTTACCAAATTTCATCTAAATCGATTCAGTAGTTTCGGAGCTTTTTCGATATTAATATTAGTACTTGGGCAACCGAGTTTCGCTCGGAGTTCTTTTTGTCATATCGTATTTTTAGATAGAATAAAAACTAAAAACTTCAATAAATACAATAAAAACAATAGTAAAAACTTTGTATCCAACCGGGATCCGAACCCGAATACCTGTGATAGTCAATCTTGCACCTGCTTGAACACGATGCTTATGCCTGAGCGTAAGAAATCATCGACCATATTTAGCGTGGAATAATGCAAAAGAAAACCGCATGAAAACTAGAAAACACGCGTTTTCCCAGACAAAAGACTAACCTAGATCGATTTTTCGCCCCTAAAAACCCCCCACACATCGAATTTCAGCGAAATCGTTATAGCCGTTAACGAGATCGCCGGTATAAATAAATAAATAAATATACAAGAATTGCTCGTTTAAATATATTAGATAATAGATACATACTTTTACGACCCAAAATTCGTTAAATGTTAATTAGGCTAAGTCGACTCTATTTAACTTCAGGTGTGCGAAAATATTTTTCGTTGTGTAACAATCGAGACAGTTTTTGTTGTTAACCGAGTTTTTTAAAGTTTATACTTAACTAACATAGCCGCGGTGTTTATTTAGCATGTGTTATTTCTCCGCTCTTCAAGGTCGTACTGTTTATGTTTTTAATTCAAAAATCCGTGAAGTCATTTTCTTTTTCTTTCTCTAGGAAAACAAATACAAACCTATCCCACGGGAACCGTATATTTTTCCGAGATAAAAAGTAGCTTATGTATTATTCGACACTATAATCTATCTCTGTACCCATCCAGATCCGTTGAGCCGTTCTGGCGTGAAAGAGTAACAAACATCCATACATACATACTCACAAACTTTCACATTTATAATATTAATACGGATTAGTAGGATTATGTTATATATCACAACCTTAGCAAACCAAACCAAAATTAGCAAATAAAATA
Source organism: Argynnis bischoffii washingtonia (assembly GCA_033884665.1). Classification (NCBI taxonomy): domain Eukaryota; kingdom Metazoa; phylum Arthropoda; class Insecta; order Lepidoptera; family Nymphalidae; genus Argynnis; species Argynnis bischoffii. The sequence goes on along the minus strand of CM066616.1, from coordinate 3,172,073 downwards.
TTCAATGTACCTACTAATATCCCATTTCAATGAACATAAAATAGTAATATTTTGCTTACGCAAAAAAACCATGGACGAATTTTACCGCAACTTTGGAGACTTGGGAATGCAAAAAATATCACTTCAGTGTTCTTCACCGCAATCAAACAATGAGCAAAAACAAAATTATTTACTGAAAAAAACTAGAAATCTAAGACTTAGTCGGCTGTCGCTACTTAAAAACACGTACACCGCGAATAAAGTAGAATAGATGCTTAGATAAAACAATTTATAAGTAGTCTTTATTAATCTATACAAAATGTATTACAATTTACTAGCGTTTTCCCGCAGCTCCGCACGTGTAGTTCAATTATGATCACAATATTAAAGATATACTTATTTATTTTAAAAATATCCTATTTGTTACTCTGATGTACAAGTTATATTACTGTTACGTTTTATCAAAATCCGTTTAGTAGTTTTTGCGTGAAAGAAACATCTATCCATCTTCACAAACATTAGTGGTTATAATATTTAATTGGTACATTTTAACGGTTAGTATAGATTTTTCAGAAATAAGATATTTTCCCGCAGTAAAAAGTATCCTATATGTTGACCCGGATAACCAGCCATCATTATACCAAATTTCATGAAAATCTGTGCAGTGGATTTCTCGTGATGCGTTCCCAGACAAACAGATAGACAAAAATTCTAAAAACTACAGATTCGCCTTCTGTAGCTATAATAATGACTATTTCTAAATATTTTCCAAAAAATATTTAATGTACAGATTCAACTCAGAATTTTATTATATGTTTAAAATATATTAATGTTTAGGGGTTATATAAGCAAAGGGTACATTTTCGATAATGTTTACATGAAAATATATTACTTATTTTTCATCTGCATGAAGACAATGTTAAGTTTCATCCTTATTAGGTAGCAGATTCATACGCACACAACTGTGCGGTGTTATATACACATGTACATATCTATACAGGCCGAGATATAGGCACTAGACGTTGAAATAATTGCAAAATCTCTAAAAATATACTATTAGTATTGACTATATTCTGAATATCGTAACACATGCCATTTTACAAGGCTCAGATTACCTCATTAGGATATTTCGCTTCTCGCTCCAGTGACATCGACTAAGCTTTTGATACTTACATAGTTTATATCTAAGTATTATTTTAAAATGCTTAATATTGTCTAAAATTTGCTTACAAAAAATGAGAATATCAATTAACAAAACTTACCTTTTAAAGCAAATATTTATTTAGACAGATTATCATATTATAAAACTTTCATATAAATACAAATAAACATATCTAAGTAAACATTAAACATAATTAAATCTTAAAGATCTTTATTGAATTTCAAAATTAGCATGAAAATCTACTAAAATTAAAAAAAAACTTCGTTTCATATAGTACTTACTGTTTCTAAACTTCCTCAATATCTTCTTCATGTTACACTGGCACACCTGTCACCGGCACGCGCGCACTGCTAATGCTACTCAGGTACGTCACGGTTCGATTCCCGCGCGGTACCGTCACGGGGTGGTTAAACTCGGAAAGGGCGAATTGCTCATCGCAAATCATTGAGTCAGTAGGCTCTTATATGGATATCTTATTTCTTGTGTGGGTGTTGGGTCTTGATATCGTAAATTGTAATTAAAAATTCATGTATCACTATATAATAAGTATAAATTAAAGTCCCCGCCGCGCTATGTTAGGGTTTGCTCAGACTCATCTCTCAAACTAAAGAAAAAAGAAAGATTATCTAGGAAACAGGGAACTATTTTTTTTATCCTTAAAAGAAAATAAGATAACCACATGTTAGAGGACACGAAACGAACAACTTACCCAGTTTTATTTATGGAGAGGATTATTAAAAATGCTATATATGTAAATATTATCAAAGCACTTATGGAGGTTTTTCTTAAAATTTATCCCTTAATAGTATTAAAAATTAGATAGATATTTATGGAAGATAGTGACTTGAAGAAAGTTCGTAAAAAAGTTAAGAAACTTGCGGATATTTTAATTTTAATTTTACTGCTTGAATGTAATAAAAACCTAAGTATCATGGCAAAGCGGCAATGCGTTCATGGAGCCGGAGAACGCGTGATCAGTCTCCATACATAAAAGGTAATTTGTGTTCCGGTCGACTTAAAACAAAGCATGGCAATTGCCATGTGACACAAAACAAATGTAAAAAAAATGTTACTTCAGTACTTACTTATAACCTAAAATATATGGATACAAAAAGTTTCACGAAAACTAAATACCATGTTTTTTTGACTAGCTGCCCCGCGGTTTCAACCACGTTAACCAATACTGCTCCACTCCTTTGGGTAGTAGCATGATGATATATAGCCTATAGCCTTCCTCAATAAACGGGCTGTTACGGAGATTAGCGCGTTCAAACAAACAAACAAACTCTTTTTCTATAATATTAGTATAGGTGTTTGTTTCCAAGCTCATTCCTAACAACGTAAGTAATGAAACCATTGAACTCCTGTAGGCGGAAACACGCTTCACAAAGCGCGACGACATCGTGTGCGATATGCTACGCTGCAAACCATGAAACCTTATCTTATACCATACAACGTTGAATATATGCATATGTATAGAATATAAATAAGCATAAACCACAAGTACTGGTGATGGCTGATTTTTGGCCGACTTAAAAAAATCAAAGGGTTCCGTACCATAATCGATTTTTCTTTTTTTTATCATTGCCTTTTTAAAATTCGCCATTTTTTATTATTACTTGTTATAGAGGCAATAGAAATACATACTCTGTGAAAATTTCTTTACCTATTACAGTTCATGAGATGCAGCCCTCTGTCAGACGGACGGGCGGACAGCGGAGGCTGAGTAATAGGGCTCCATTGGCACCCTTCGAGTACAGAACCTTAAAAAAGGAGGAGGAACTTAATTGTGTACGTTACGTGTTTGATGAATTTTTGCCTACTTTTAATTAATTTTTACTTTTATTTTTAAAGAATTATTAGGTTATAACTGAAATTATATAATTTCAAGAAAAAATATAATTAAACGTGGAATTACATTGAAACTCGAACAAAGTAGGTACTTTTTAGTTATTCAAATTAATTAATAAAATAAAATTATTTATAATGATTCCTTATAATGGGGATATTGGTTAATGGGTGCAATACGTGGACTAAAAACACGAGCGTGAAAAGCCACTGGTATTAACGAGTGATATATACATATATGTATATTTAGTAGGTACTCTGTATTATATTTTACTACAAACTTTTTTGAGATGACATAAAAATGACGCTTTGTAAACACGCTTAACATGTCCAAAATACTTCTCATATAGAAATAATAACGTATATCATTCTAATATTAGTCAAATATATTAACTAAACAAAAATGCATTCACAAGATTCTTTTTCAAAAACGACAATCGATGAATCATCTAAAATTAGTTATTCGGATTCCCCATCTAAAGTAAGTAAAACGACGGTTAATTTTATGGAAAACCGAGAAATACATAGAATAATTGTTGATAATATTGACTGCACTCCCGACAACATCGTCGATCCCGATTATAGTACTATGGATGAAAATTTTACACACGCAGCCTTCGATAATAAGCCACGTATTCGCAGTGAAATAGCGATTAAAGAACCCAAAAGCAAATCCAAGTCTGGTGTCGACATGGGTATGAAAGTTTATGCCACAACAATCTCCCTTGACGACATATATATTGATCACACATCGAACACAGAAGAGGGATTCACCTCTGATCAAGTAGATTTAGAAATAGCTCCATCCGCTTTCTACTTGCCTAGACTAGACCCTATGATGTCGTATCCGCCGGAAATATTAGTTGTTTTAAAAGAAACATGCACGCGTTTTCTGTTTAGTTTACCTAGCTTTTCGTATGACAAAGGGACGCCTGAAGGAAATGCCGTGGAAGAAGAGAATGAATTTTACCATTACATTACTGTAGGGAAAGGCAAAAATCGAAAAATGGTAACAGAAGAAACTCAAACTAAAGAGTGTGTAACACAAACAAGACATACTCTCGCTGTTAGACCTCAGAAAAAAAATGCAACTGCATTCGCTTCTATGTGGGATATGCATGACACCTACGCTCGTCTCGCTAGAGTGAAAGTTGAAGAAAAACCAGATGAAATGGTCATGTATCAGTCAGCTGCACCTACTTTATTGCGTAAGAAAAAACTTGCGTTCGAGCCCTTACTTGAAAGGAAAGGAAAGTTTTTTGATGAGATTTCAAGGACTCCAGAATTCTTGGATGCTGTTCTTCTGACAGAGCGTGTTTTAGCAACATTAGAATATTCAAATGCGCAGAAAAAGTTTCGAGGCCTTATAAGAATAGATCCACTATCATTAGACTTAATTTACATTTACTCAATGAAACCTCTTTGGACATTAGAGTGTGAGGAAACACAAAATAGACCCATATCAAGTATTTCTTTCAATCCAAAAAATAAAAATATATTAGCTGTCGGTCATGGGAAATTTACATACGCTGAATATCACACGGGACTGGTCTGCGTGTGGTGCACAAAAAATCCGTGTAAGCCAGAAAGAATGTATAATTTTCAAGATCCACTAACGTCAGTGGCGTTTTCAGATAAAAATCCAAACTGGTTAGCGTGTGGCTTTGCAAACGGCGACGTATTGATTCTCGATGTCACATCTTATGAAATCAAAACAGTCGCAAAAAGTAAACGAGATACGAATCCTTGTTTTGAACCAATTTGGACGTCGGACTGGCGAACCATCGATAAAGACAACCAGTACGTAATAACGACATGCCAAGATGGAAGAATAAATAAGTTCACAAGTACCAAAACTCATGATTTTATTTGCACACCATTGATGCGTATTTCCACAGTGGAGGGTAAGATGAAGGGGTTGGAAACCCCAAAACAATGTATCAAAGAGGATGTTCCAATAACAAGGTATCCAGCCGCATTGTGTATGAAGTGGCATCCAAAAATTGAGCATGTTTATCTCGTCGGCACAGACGAAGGCTGCATTCATAAGTGCTCAACACATTATTTAAATCAACATATGGATGTTTTCCGAGCTCATGCAGGTCCAGTATACAGTATACAATTTTCGCCATTCATGGAACAGCTATTAGCTACTTGTGGGGCAGACAATGCAATCAGACTTTGGATTGAGGGTATCGATGACGTAATACTTACCATGAACTGTCCTACTGCTGTATACGATATAGCGTTTTGCCCAGTGAATTCAACGATTATCATATCAGCGAGTGGAAACGTCCTTTCGATATGGGATCTTAGACGAAAAACTCATATGCCTTGTGCAGAATATTCTTTCCCTGGACATGTGGTTTTAACATACATAAAATTCTCACCATCGGGAGATAATGTGTTTGTTGGTGACACACTAGGACGTGTTCATACGTTCCATTTGGAAGACACGCCCATACCGCCTTTCTACCAGAAAAAATTGTTAGACGAAACGATAAAGAGAGCAATATGTACTCGACCCATGTTGTTGAGGCAATTGGAAAAGTTAGAGAAGTTCAGAGAAAAGTTTGGTTAATGATTTATGACACTTTTAAAAAGTACTATTTTTTATGGCTGATATTATAATGCCGAAACGCTTAATATTACGTGGAAACGACAATTTTAATTAACAACAAATATGTATATTTCTCAAGTAAACACAGATTTTTATAAATTGTGCTAGATAATCTTAAAAAATTGTATATGGAACAAACATTTTTTTGTTAAAAATATAAAATGTACATATGTTATGGTCTTACGGATTTATCAAAAATAATATTTTTTTAATTACTAACACTAAAATCATAACTAAGGTACCTTATTATTGTTGAGTATCTTACTATGAAAATTATGTACAAGCTTCTATTTACTTATTTGAATTGATAAGACTACACACGAATCTAATGTATCAAAATATTATTTATCTCATTGTAAAATAATTCCCTGGGCAACCGAGTTTCGCTCTGCATTTTTAAAATATTATTTATTTATTTTTTAAATCGTGTTTTTCCGAAAAAGTTTTGTTTTACCAAAAACCGACGACATTCCGTCGACCATTATCCCATCGCGTCGAGCATAACCTATGTTGTAGACTGTACATATTAAGTAGTATGTTCCAGCAGCTTTATCGTTAATTAATGTGTATTTTACAACACAGGTTACGCACGGCGTCTATAATATACATATTTTGCTTTAATGTCATGGGTTTTTTTTAGTTTTAAATTGTTTTATTTATAGTTATTTATAATATAAGATGCTATACGTTTATTTAAATATTAAACTGCCTCATTTTAACTTTAGTAAAACAAAAATAACCGTTTTGGAGAAACATTTGTATACTATAGCGCCCCCTGGCGTTCTGTAACATTATAAAGTTTAGCTGAGAACATGTTCGGGAATTAGACTTATATAAAGCAAAAAACCGTTTTACAATCGGCTTAGCCGTTTCCGGGAAAAATGGTAACAGACACACAAACATCTCTTACCCCATAACGCATATACCGTCTCCGCAGCCGTCGCGGGTAAAATACAAGAATCTGGCATTTAATATTATGAAAAAATTACATACGAAGTCAAATAAAACACATAGTAGCCTTCCACTCTATATTCATACACATTCGTGAGAATACAAGAATTAATTATAATAATAATTAATTTAAATACAAAACATGCTTAAATTATAAATATAAATTAAATTTATTTCTTATAGAAATGACTAGGGTTTTGAGAGCATTTGTAGCTGATATTCTTTCTTTAGTTCCTTCAGATTGGTTTCTAGTATCGCCACCTGCAATAACAATACCGACAAAGTGTTATAACTTATAATCAAAATATAACTTTTCTAAAAATTAAATGAAAGTCTCAATTCCAAATCACTTTAATAACGGACAAACAGTCAAAACGAAATACACGGTGTTATGTTGATTTAAATTTAAATATATAATTATATATAGTATATATGTATTTTACAAAATATTTACATCAATTTATATAATTTTCCAAATTATCTCACAGCACAAATTCTAATATAAAATTAGTAGCAATATAAATACACGTTTGCTAAATTGCTACATTCTACATACATCTACATACTCTAATTATTCATAATGCGATCTGTTTTTACAGATTTCATTGCGACAGTCAAAATTGGCTTTTTCGATTTTGATAACGCTTCATTCTACAACTACGGAACAAATTTTAATAAGATGAAATGTTTTAATGCATGTGTTCAGACACAATACGGGGAAATACACTGTCTTAATCAAGAAATTTTAGAAAGTATTCTACAAGTGCTGCAAATTTGAAAGTTGTCAAGTTTATAGATTCCTGACAAAGAAAGGGGTTTTTGGCAATTCAACTCCTAAGGAGTAAACAAGGGTTCAAAATTACTACGAAAGGGTTCAAAATTAGTACGAAAGGGTTCAAAGTTAGTACGAAAACAACGGCTATTTATCTATCTATATCTATTCTTAAAAATGACAATTAAATTACGTCTAAAATAGGCGATAAAAATTTTTTTTAGGCGATATTATAAATTGCTTCCATACGTTAAGCTTACATATGGATATTTGCAGAATATAAACGACCTAACTTCGACCAAAATATGTACATAAAATAGTTATATTTTATCATAGCATGTATATAATGAGGCAGTGGTAGCCCAGTGGTAACGCGTTCGCTTGGGAAACCGAGTGAACAGAGTTGAAATCTCGGGACTCGCACCTCTGATATTTTCATGTGCGAATCATTTCCCAACATGATTACCACTTGTCTTAACGATGCAGGAAAACATCGTAAGGAAACCCTTTTTTTTATCGTGGGGAAACCCCTTTACGGGTGACCAAACGCGGGGGGCGCGCGGGGTATGAGGGACTCCTGCCACGAGAATCGCGACAGACTACCCACTAAAACCAACACGGTGATCCCTATTGCAAAAGACAGGGCCCTGTCAGCGTCGCCCGATGTCGAGCTCACCTATCAAATTTTGACTCCCCCCGAATTCCACCACTGCCAAACGAATCGACAGCACGATGTGCCAAGATCACTTTCAGCAACACATCATCCTCCCCCGGGGATGTCTGAGAGAACCTAGTAAGTTTTCGAAAGACATGTGAAGTCCGCCAATCCGCACTTGGCCAACGTGGTGGACTATGGCCTTATCCCCCTCGTACTGAAGGGAGATCCGTGCCCAACAGTGGGACGTCAAAAAGGGCTGAATACATACGTACATAGAAGAATATAATACGTTAGAATTTAGGAATATTTCAATTCAGCGAATATACATTCACAAATAAATAATAATGAGTCGTCCAAATAACATTCGTAGAAGTTTCAAGCGTATTCCTACACCTACTCTAAGTAACGTAAATAAAATGTCTAATAATAATTATAATTGAAAATTTTGATGCATCTACATATACATATATATTATATACTAAAATACATATATCGTTAGGGAAATTACAAAATTATGTGCGGTAAAATTACCAGCGATCGCAAAACGTTGCGATTCTGACGCCGGGATCCAAGCCTGAAAGGCAATGGAAGAACAAAATAATAAAAAAAAAACAATGTATGTGAAACGATAACTCAATTTATGCTTACTTATGTAATAACATTATCTTAAAAACAAGATGTCGGATATTTAATACAGATTTAATTTTGGTATCGAGACAGCCCTAAAGGCTTAAAATAAACGTCAATCTACATTACACATACATCATATTATAAAGAGGTAAAGTTTGTAAGTTTGTATGTGCGTAAGTGATAATCTCATAAACTACTGATCCTATTTTGAAAATTCTTTAACTAATACGAAGCTAGATTACCGCCGAGTGATGTACGCTATTTACTATTCCGATAAAAATGTGTTTACTGTCAGAAATAATTACTTTAATTAAAGTTAGAAAAAATGGCCGGTGAGGGCATTCATTAATTACGTGAGCTGGTTTTTCTTTCAATTTAGACTCCTTCCCCCTTTGGTGAGATTAAGGAATATTTGATGCAACCCCCCCCCCTCTCCCCCCCCCCCCCTTCCCCTCCCGTGACATTAACGCAACAGTTGTTGGACTACTATTTTCAAAGGCAAAGTTGGTCATTTCCAAAGAAATAAAAGATTTTTTTTCTTTTATTATCTGTGTAATTTTTTTTTTAATTGACGTAAGATTTTCTATTATGCCTGATGATGAGATTTATCTGCCCCCCCCCACCCCCCCCCCCCCCCCCATCCCATTTTGAGCTCACATAATTAATATATGCCTCCTTACTTTACCGGCTATTGTTAGTAAGCAAAACAGTAAGTGTAAGTCGCTAGTAATGATGAAAGAAAAAAAATCTAATAAGCCTACCTCTTCAAACCTTAACTCTTTTCGTGCCTCCTTTATATAACCTCTAATAATATTCATCTGTTCCAATATAGGATTGTCCTCATCGTGATGTGCTCTACTACTCTCTCCCTCATCTCTCCGTCTCTCTCCCACGTCATCTCTCCACAGTCTCTCTCTCTCCGTTTTCTCCCTCTCGATCTGTATCTGCTTCTGAGCACGCTCGTATCTTTGTTTCCGTACTTCTTCTATTTGGGCTTCGGTCGGTAATTTACGAAGAGATAAGAGATCCTCCTAAAGACAATATTTAGTATTATAATCTATATAGATAAATAAAATTGAAGTGTCTGTTTGTAATATCAAAATAACAACTTTTTACTAAATACATATGAAGTTGTATAGGGTACTGAGAAGAAAAGCACATTTTTTTGTCTGTTTGTTCCGGCTAATCTCCGAAACGGCTAGACTGATTTTGGCGTAACTTTCAATGTAGGATAGCTGATGTTATAAGGAGTAACTTATGCTACTTTTATTTTAGAACAAGAATTAGGGTTTCGTTAAAAAAAATTAAAACGCACCTAGGTCCACACCCGAGCAAAACGAGGGTAAGTCACTAGTTGTTTAATAAGAAAAAAAAGAAGGTACATACTGCCTTTTATAGGATATACATAAAACTAAAACTAAGACTATGTCTTAAGTCACCAATAAAAATGTTATTAATCATTATGTTTTTTACTCTGTATGTTTTTTACTCTATATGTACTATGTAAAATGTAGCAGTATAATATAAATAATAATTATAACCGAAATATTATTTTCAAAAACTTAAGACTCATTCATCAAATTATCTTTATTTCTAACACTTACACGGTTTTAAATGGATTTAACAACTAGGAGTATAGACATCTAAGATTGGCTTACACTTAAAGTGAAGCTAATAAAAGTGTAAAAATGTCTCAGGTAGATCTATTCAGCCATCATCATTAATATTATAGGGAAAAGATTTGTATTTTTGTATGTTTGTAATGAATAAACTCAAAAACTACTGGACCGATTTAGATAAAATTTGGTAAGAACATATTTTGAAACCCTGGGAAGGACAAAGGATATTTTTTATTCGGAAATCATCCCTTAAAGGGTTGAAAATAGGGATGAAAGTTTGTATGGGGAATCAACCTAGAGACGAACCCGTGTGCGAGGATAATCGCTATTTCTTAAATATAGTGAAAGCCAACAAACAAAACTAGTAAAATCTGTGATACAATTTCACAAAAAAAATATTCAATTTTAAAAAAGGGCTTAGTACAAATGTTTAATGTACCATTTTTGATATAATTATAATAAAAAAAAACTTTATTATTGTACCTTTATATACTGAGCAGCGGCTTGTCTTATAGCATTCTGTAGTTTGGCCTGCCTTGTGTTAGGTTCCGCCGGGAGTGCTATAATCTGTTTGCTTAATAGATCTATGCCTTCAGCCAATTTGCCAATGCGTCCTCTCATCGCGTTCACATCTTGCAAATTGTATGTGGTTTCCCCATCGAATAGACTTTGACACATCTGTAATAATAATTCATACCCTGAATAACACTCATTATTAATATTGAACATAAAAAATGAGAATGTTTTTAAGTGCGAATGTCCACACACAAGTGTTGTGTCACTTGACCACAGTAAACTTCAAGACCTAGACACAGAAAAATTAAACTTAAGGAGCTAACTCGCAGAAATCTTTCACTACTATCTACTACTGGCAACCTGCTTGCTTACTGGGACACCATGGGGTGAAAAGAAAAACACAATTGACCAAGTAAAACAGACTCGCACACATCAGACAGTCATAGAAGTAAGTGTATCCAAAAAGTTGTGCTAGAAACAGAACAGTCATCTGCTTCTCTCTATGCTTTGACTCACTAAAACTATTTTAGTTGTTGTGTCAATTATGTATTATATTATATAGTATGCAAAATGTTTAATACCTTTTCGTACATAGCCACAGCTGGCTGTGCCTGATCCATCAAACTCCTCATCTGTTCATATGCAGTCATAAGAGTGGTTTTAGCGTTTCTATTCTCTTGCACTTGTTTCCTCAATTCAATAAGATTATAGCAATGTTCACAAAGACGGAGACCATTCTTCTCATTCACTTCTTCAGCTTGTGAAGTAGAAGGTGCGGACGGATCTACTATAGTTTCTTAAAAGAAAGAAGCATATGATTAATAATTAATATTACCAATGATGTTGTCGAATATTTTGTCAGCTATAGCTATTTAAAATTATTTATTAAACATATTAATTAATCGTTTCATTCAATTTTCTAAGTATAATTGGCTATTTGACAATTCTAACGATAAAATATTTAATCTGTTGGAGACAGTAGCTTATGGGTCCACAATAATTATACAATATGTTTTTTGCATTAAAATAAATTGTAAATATTTCATTTTTGAAAAATAAATTTGAGTTTTTTTATCTGTGGATTACAAATACTGAAACGCTGTCGGCCATGTTTGTGCAGCGTGTGACGTCACATCTCACATAACAAAACATCGTGTGTTTTATCGTTTGCAGTTTGCTGAGAAGATCACTCTAAAATATTTTAATTAGTGCTTGTGAGAAGTTTAACGAAATGGAGCCGGGTTACACAAAAGCTGATAGTGCAAATTTACCAAAAATAGATTCATTTATGGTTGCAAATTTTTTTGCATGTAATCCTGACTTTTGCTCAGCCGAGTTTCGGAATGTAAAAACTTCCGTGTAAGTACCGAAATGAACAAAGTAATTATGTATAATTTATTGGTAAAAGTTAATGTGTATAGTTCTTAAGTCAAGTAGTAAAAATTTTATAAAATAATTTTAAATTACTTAAAGGTTATGTTGATAATTTTAGATCTTCGCGACAGTCGTATGGTGAATAATAAAAATAATACTTTTAAAATTAATAAAAATAATGTCATAAAAAGAATTGTTTTTATGACATGTTTTATGTACAAAATACTGGATTAAGTTTAATTTATTTTCAGTAAATCAGAGGCTAAATTGATTGCTTTTAAATACTTACATCGAAGTGATCTTCACAAAAAAAAATTGCAGATTTATCAGATGTAAAATTCAACTCTCAGCGTGCTAATTGTAACCACTGCTTTCGACGTTTAGGACATTTAGGGACGTGTATAAACAATTTGTCAGGATATTTAATTGTAGAACTTTTACACATAGGTACGGCACACGTCTTGTAGCTTGTCATTTTCATAAAAAATATTTATATTCTAAATATATATATACATATATATTAACTTATATGAGCTTGCCAATGAAAAAGCTGCAAATTTTTAGCTTAAAATATGTTTAAGAGTTGGAGCATCGTAGCATGGAAAATATATAACATGTTATATTCTCCATGCATCGTAGTTAGCTTTACTTAGTTTATTGAGATATGACGTCACAGCCAGGAATGTCACGTGATGTGCTGTTTTCGCGCGACTTTCAAATTACTGAAAGATTAATATATTTTTTTCCGAATAAATAACGCTTTTTTCAGAAAAAAATAATTGTAAGAGGTATAAAATGAACCTACGTATGTTTTAAAATATCTTTCCGAAAACTGTCAAATAGCCAATTACAGCCAAACTTTAACAAATGTGGAAATGGTAAAAGCTAATATTTTCTTTTCAAAACAATATTTTACTATATACATATAGTTATGTTTCAGATAAAATCTCATATTAATAATTTAGTCTATACTATTGTATGATTTATTTTAATATTTTGTTGAGGTAGGTATATTTATTTTGACAATATTATAAATAAAATTTTATATTAAAAATATATAATGCAATGCATATATAAGATCAGTTCCATTTTGCCATAAGAGCACATGGGGCACATGCCCAGGGCTCCTATCCTCACCACTCATGATGGCCCCGACAATATTTTCATTTTTATGTCAACAAGTTTTCTTTAAGTTTCTTTACCTTTCAAAAAGGGCCTAAACCCTTGTTGTTATTGTTTTTGTTTACCCAGGGGGCCCTGCATGGCTTAAGACGTCCCTGTATAGGATGGCAATCTTTTACATAAAAGTAGTATGTGATAAATAAAATATACTTACTTGCTATATTTAAGTCTAGGAATATGGAGCAGTCATGACAGAGAATTGATCCGCAAAGCCTGCAATGATGTTTCCGTCTTGTTAAATTAAATGCCTTAGCACAATTTGGACAGAGCTTTACTGATGAACCATCAAGCCATGGTACAACCTGAAAAATATGAAAAATTTTGAATTACTTCAATTACTAAATAATTTACACAATATAATTTTATAATCCTCGTAATTTAATTGGTTAAGATTTAATAGGATAAAGAAAGATAAATACTTACTTCCTGTTCATGTTGTTTTCTTTGGTTTGGGTCACTTGGAATATTACACACTAATTTATCTAGTCTAATTAACAATTTATTAGTCTCAGTAGCATATCTCTCCAGTCTCGCAGACCGTACAGCCTTGAAATAATCTGTTGAACTTCGAGATCCGCCTATCGTCTGCTCTTCCAAAGGATAGTTGTATTCTTGAAAATTAAATTTTAAAGCGCGATCGAATGTTTCAGTCAAGTCCGTATCATCATTATTCAGAATAATCTTTCGAGCTTTGCCGAAAATTTCTTTTAAAGATTTAAGAATATCCTGTTCTTCCTGATGCAGGCTTTCAAAGTGAGTTGTAAGTTGACTTGCTGATTTAAGATCAGCCTTACAAATGGGGCATAAAAAGCCCTCCAATATTTCTTCTTCACTAGCAGCTGCCATTGTTTTACAAGTAACTACACATTTCAAATTGAATTTTCCATTCTAATTTAATTTGTTTAGATTACTTTTCATTCATACACCCAGTGTCATTATCTTTAATGAAACGTCATACAGTGTTTCGTTATTGCAGCGTCGACGATCAAAATATGTGCAATACCATTAATATTTTCCATAAATTAATCTTTTTTTATAAATACTGTTTCAATATTTTTTTATTTCATATTATTTCATTTAAAATGTTAATGTGTATATTTTAGAAATAGTTATTTACCACGACTAGAATGATGAAATACATACATAATATAGAGGTAAGTTACGAATAAAAATCAAATGTAGTAATAACGAAACGTAAGTACAAATATTAATGTTTGAGATTCCGTAGTAAAATAAATAATCCTAAGCATGGATGACAAATAAAAATCCTAAGTGAATATAAAAGGTAAAAATCCAGGCTGTAAAAATAGGGTTTTTATCGCCTGGATTTTTACCTTTAATTCAAACAATAAAAAAATACTTATACTTCTATCTTAAAAAAATCTGAATAAAACCGCATAAAAGTTAAAATCCATCAATAAAAACAAGAATTAATTACATATATTCATAGAATAAATTGCTATTACTTGTCATTTCCAATTTCGTCGTGGGTTAGATCTTTATAATTGAAAAAGTTGTTACTAATCGTATAGACACAATGAAATCGCAATTGTTAAAATATTTAAAATTAAAAGACGGGAGTAGCAGTGTGTATTCCTCTTTATTACTATCACAAAATACTAGCAGTACCTATATACCTACACTAATAAGTATAAGGGAGACTGTGCTCTAGGCAGCCTGGTTGCGGTAGCCAAAATATTGAGTAGCCAGTTATATGGGCCATTCCGTCGAGCTATAGAGGCGGGAAGAATCTAATTATTAAGTTGTATATATTTTTTTAAACCATTTATAAAATCCTTTATTTTGATAATCCACTCGATAGGTTTTGAGGAAAAATTTTTTTTGAAAACATAATATGATCCCAAAAATCGGCTATTTTATATAATTTTGATATATCCAGTGTCACTCTCACATTTAAGACGAATTTAACGACACCTCTGAAGCTTAAATCCATCAAGCCGTTTAGGTTACAGAGCGTGCAAAATATACATGCATATTACATACACTCAAAAACATAACCCCCTTCTGGTGCAATCGGGTAAAAATACTGTTAATATTTCGTTATGATTTAATATCTTACACATGTACATTACATACGTCTGGCTGCTACGGACAAGTGCGAGGAGACTGACGACGGCATACATTATGATTAGCCTACATTCGCTCTGGCTGCGCGCAGACAAAGCGCTGCCGTAACTATATAGGCGCATTCTAATGACTGCCGCAGCCAAGCAGCCGTGGCTGCCTAGTGTGCGGGCTCCCTAAAGCTATTCCTATAGGGCCGGAGTGTAGGTATAAAGGGAACTATCTTTGTGATGAAAAAGGTCGAAAATTATGTTCGTTTGTTATGTATTGTCCGTCGAAAAGCGTTAAATTAGAGTGGAGCCACGGTGACAATTGGGTAGATTTTAAAGAAAGTAAACTACTCTCTACGTTTATAACACCACAGTTTTTCCGTTTATATTTAGAAAATTGTTTTGGACTACGTAAAGTTTCAAAAACTACTCAAATCATCCAAAATCTTCAACTCAGCACACTTCATTCCGTTTACAGCTGCTAAACTCATATCATACCCTCTTGCTACGCTAGCGCCATTCTGATAGATTTTTGAACTATTATTTACCGCTTACACGTGGACACTTTTCAACTTGTCTTTCATATAAGATAGTTCTCCTTACTTACCCTCCATAGCTATGCCCTATATTCAGATTACAGCCTCATTAAAATTGG
The DNA here is from genome assembly GCA_033884665.1 of Argynnis bischoffii washingtonia. Lineage (NCBI taxonomy): Eukaryota > Metazoa > Arthropoda > Insecta > Lepidoptera > Nymphalidae > Argynnis > Argynnis bischoffii. The sequence continues at coordinate 3,156,032 of CM066616.1, read as the reverse complement.
TATTTCCGCAATTTTTACAGATAAAAAAAACGTGTGTGTGTACTTATGTACGCACGTAAGAATTACTTCTTTGGCGTAACAGATTAAAAATAGCTAAAGATTTCATCTCGTATATCACAACTCTCTGTTTGTAAAAGGAATGATAAATTAATAAAAAATAAAACAAAATTTACATTATGGATTTCATATATTCTGTAACATTGTTATACAAATCTTTTAACTTGTTTAATATATCTTGGGTTTCGGGCCAATCTTGTTTTTCTGCAGCTCTTATCACTGCCTGTCCAGTTAAGCGAGCTGATGACAGTTGTTGATTGGCTTGCAGATGATCCTTCTCTTCTGCTTCTTGCCTCGCTTTTAAACTATAATCTAGTATTAGTTCTGCGAGTTGGATTACCTTTTTACATGTTTCTGGATTATTAGGCCAATTGCCACTCTGTAAAATAAAAAATACAATGACATATTACATGTTGTACAGATAAATTGTAGTGTCTGTTTGCAATGTCAAAATAACAGCTTTTTACTAAATGCATTTGAAAATATATGTAGTACTTATAAGAAAAACACAATTTTTACAAAAATTGTCTATCTGTCTGCCTGTTTGTTCCGGCTCATCTCCGAAACGGCTGGACTGATTTTGTCGGGACTTTCACTAGCAGATAACAAGGAGTAACTTAGGTTACTTTTATATTAAGTAAGTGTAAGTCACTAGTATTAAATATTGATTTATATCAAAAATTATTGTAATAAATGTAATTATATATAGAATAATTACCACCTTATAGTTTTAACAAGCGACTCACGCTCGCTTCGCTCGCGTTCGTCCCTAGGTACGGTTTCCCGGTTAGCTATGTTTAGGTATACATAAATAGTAGCTTGCTACTCTTAAGATATTCCCTCGATATATATATGCGATTTACCCTCGTTTTGCTCGGGTGCGTAGGCCGTACGCGGATTTTGTTCATAACTTTAGGGTTTTAATTTTTTTTTGAGGAACCCTGATTCTTTTTCAAAAATAAAAGTTGTCTAAGTTACTCCCTATAACATCAGCGATCTGTCAGTGAAAGTCCCGTCAAAATCGCTCCAGCCGTTCCGGAGATTAGCCGGAACAAACAGACAGACAGGCAGACAGAAATTGTAAAAAATGTTGTTTTGGTATTTGTACCGTGTATACATCAATATGCATTTAGTAAAAAGCGGTTATTTTAATATTACAAACAGACACTCCAATTTTATTTATCTGAATAGATATATTTTATTACCTGAGTGAATCCTTTATATGCTTTTAATAAGCGTTGCCCTTTCAACAAATATGTTGGACTTAAATCAGAATACAATTGCCATAACTCAGGTTTGTTTTGATGGATGGATGTTATTCTGCCAAATAATTCCAATGCGCGTTTGCGTAACCTGAGGAAAAGAAAAACATTATGATTAAAAAAAATACAATCAATTTTTTAAAAAATTAAGTTCGTAGTTTTTAATATTATGTTTATTTAAACTATATATGACAATACTTTAATTAAAATAATGTATGTCTAGATCTTGTGGTACTTTTAACCGATTTCCATAAGGAGGAGGTTCTATGTTTGTCTGTAGGTTTCATTTCTTTTTTTTTATAGTACTTAACGTAATTTGATATTTAACACCTATAGATAAACACGAGGATAAATTTATAATTTTAATAATTTTTTTTGGCTATTAATAGTAATCCCAAATTTATAAAACTCATAATATAGGGGAAAAATTAGGAAAAGTGGCTCGGAAAATCGGGATGTATAAGGGAAAAAAAAACCTAATGTTTTTTTTAGAATATTTGTTTCAATAAATAAATTTATTTAAATTGTGACAGGACAGTGTCTGTTGGGTCAGATACTTTTAAATAAAATTAGCACTAAATAATTTTTACCTGGCAGCACTGTTCCCATCAGCATCCTTGTTGTCTTGCACAATAGCTTTCACGAGTAGGGAAAGGAGTTCCACATCCTCATACTTATGCTGCAAGTCCAGTATCCTATGACAACTGCGGATGACATCCTCAAAGTGTCCTGTATCGATACTCACTAGTATTACATTCTCCCATAGCTGCAAACATAGTACAATATAATACAACAATTAAATTTTATATGCAATACAAACATAAATGATGTATAAAGTATACTATATCTATACATATAATAAAATTTGGAGTCGAATCTGTACATTAAATATTTTTTGGAAAATCTTATTAAAACAGTCATTATTATCGATACAGAAGCTGAAGCTATAGTTTTTAGAATTTTTGTCTATCTATCTGTGACCGCATCATGAGAAAACCGCTAGACAGATTTTGATGAAATTTAGTATGATGATAGCAAGTTAGCTGGGTCAACATATAGGATACTTTTTACTGCGAGAAAATATCTCATCGCTGAGAAATTTAAACTAAATGTTAAAACGTAACTAGGGGAAAACCAGACCGGAGCGAGGGTGAGTCGCTAGTATGTTAGCTATGTTAATATTTAATAATTATTTTTTTATGAATTTACTTTTAATTTATTATTTTGCCAACTACACTACGTTTTCTTTTAAATTATAGATAATAAATATCAGCAATGTGGTAGGGCACCATAATGCTTATTTGTTTAAATTTCCTTACTAGTTTTATTGTGGGTCACAATGTAAAAAAAATATATATTAAAGAGGTGTCAAGGGACACCCGGATGGAACGAAGTTCCTTTCGATTAATTAGTGAAGGAATTGTAATAAAATTTTATTTTTAAGTTATAATAATATTTTTTTTATTATTAACAAATACATATACCTCTTGTATAGCGAGCCTAGTACATAGTACATACCGAAACGCTAGAATTACCCAAATATCTGATTACGTAGTAGTTTAGTCATGCGAGCCTGGTACACACCGGAGCAAAAAGTGTCCCTTTCACAACGCGCGATAAGGAACTTCGTTCCAAATACAGTGGCGTAATTCTGTTAGTGCCATAAAGAAATTCATCAACTTTTAGGAGCAAATAGGGCAAAATATATACATAGCTCCCTTTCCAGTTATCTTAGTTTATCAGATACTTAGTAAGTTAGAAGTGAAATCAATAACAAAAAATGTTGTAAAAAGGAGGTGCAAATATGATTATATAGCAAAACCATTTAATAAACTTTGATAAGACTAAAACCATAGTCTGCCCTGTGATCATGATTGCAAAAAAATCTAAATAAATCCGCGAAATAATCCAAAAAGATACTTTTATTTAAAATGTCAAATATTCGCGTAAATCTAAGAAAATCCATATTTAATACTATAAATGTGAAAGTGTGTTTGTTTGTTTGTTTTTCTCTCATGTCGAAACAAAGTGATTTTTTGTGTGGAGATAGCTGGAGGGCTAGAGTGTGACATAGGCTTCTTTTTACCGCGGAAAATTATCTCATTCTCACAGGAAAACACGTTGTAATATAACCCACCACAACTCATCATACCCATGTATGTATATATAATATATAGTCAATCATTCCATATTAACTGTTAAAACGTACCGCTAGTATGATTGTAAAGCAAAAATATATAACTCACTTTCCAGTTGTCATAGTTGAATCTCAGGGCTTCCATCAACGCTCTGTACGCTCGGTCCTTGTCCCCTTGCTTCACATACACTTTGGCCAAATTATTCCACGCTTCGAATGTATTCGGTTGCAAATATGTGTACCTTCTGTATGCTTTAGCAGATAACTCCCACTTCTCTGTTGTTAGAGCTGCGTAACTGTTGTATGACAATAAATCATTTTTATGTGAGACATGTGACTTACCCTCGCTTTGCTCGGGTGCGTCCCTAGGTACGTTTTGATTTTTTTGAGCAAAACCCTTATTCTTTTTCTAAAATAAAAGTAGCCTAAGTTACTCCTTATAACATTAGCTATCTGCCAGTGAAAGTCCCGTCAAAACCAGTCCAGCCGTTCCAGAGATTAGCCGGATCAAACAGACAAACAAAAATTTTAAAAATTGTGTTTTCTTATAAGTACATTTCATACGCATTTAGTAAAAAGCTGTTATATTGATATTACAAACAGACGCTTTAATTTTATTTACCTGTAGGTATAGATGAAATAGATTAATATAAATAATTTAGGATTTTTTTTAGGTCTGTCTATTTGATTGAGGACTAGTCTCTACATGCGTAGTTTTTTTATGTTTTGTTTCTCCGCAGCTATAGATTTTTTTTAGTTGGATTTGTATTGAAACAAATTCCTTAATTTTATATATTATTAAAAATATAGTAAGTCAGTAAGTTCCATGATAATCGGTTAAATAAACCTATCTTTTCGGTTTTTTTCGCGGATTTAATTTAATTTATGGCTCCCGACGTTTCGAATGCTTTACAACAATCATGGTCACGGTAGTCTCTCTATTTTGAGAGGAAATCTCTCCCGAAAAAATCCAAAAAGATAGTTTTATTTAAAATGTCAAATATTCGCGTAAATCTAAAAAAGTATTATAATCGGTTAAGTAAAGACTTAGACTTGGCGGGTTTAAAGCAAGCTATCAGACATCAACAAACTAAATGATATTGTTTGCAAGAAAACCACTGTTTTTGAAAATTTTCGAATATAATATAAATCAATACAGCTATTATTTCTTACCCTAATCTCAACCAAACACTCTCTTGTATGGAGTTGATTTCAACAGATTTTTCATAGTGAGGTATACATTCTTCATACTTTTTGTGGTCGAAGAGAAAATTACCCCAATGTCTCTGAGCTCTGCTGCTTTTATAATTTGAAAACTCCCAAGCTTTTTCATAACAGCTAATATCATCTGAAATTTAATTTACCGAATAAAAAAATAAAAAAGAAAAGGATTCTTTCAAAGAGACATTCTATTTTGCTTTCCTGTTAAAATCAAAGTGGAAATGTATACATTAAAAAGATATATCATATGTACAATGTACATTAAGAATCAGATCTCATCAGGAACTGAAAAAAAAAACTTAAAAAAATGCCAATAGATGGCGCTATATATCAAATTGTTATCACTGTTTGTGTAAAATAAATATTAAGGAAAAAAACCTAAAGGAAAAAACCTAAATAATGTATCAATTTATAATATATATACTCTTAAGCAAAAATTATGCGTTTTTAAACAAAATTTCCGTAAATTTTCCTCATTTTCTAAAATTACATTAGCTACAGAGTTTGTATTCCATATTCATAGATGGCGCTGGTTTTATATTGATTTCGATTATATCAAATGCAGTACAACAACTCTTAAATAATATTGTTTTATGTATTATTCCTTCATTGTGGACTGTAACGGTCACCGAAGTCTCGCATTAAAGGCTTAAGAAATAAGAACGTTGTTTGCTAATATCCGAATACTCTCAGATTCGACAAATATAATCAATCAATCCACATACCTTTTTTTTATATAGGTAATATATATTTTTTATATACATCCCTGCTTATGAATAATTAAATATTTTCAAATCTCTCTTATCTCTAATTAGGTTTTTATGTTTATATTAAATATTAATTGTACAGTTTTTTTTGTTGTAGATCCAAGGTTTATTATATATTTACTCCCTTTTTATACATTGTAAATTAATTTAGTTATAATGATCTTATTTTACCAACCAATCTCCTTCGTGTCTTCTCCATTCTACGTGACATTGGCGAAGTAATCTGTGCCCAATTGGCACGCGTTAACAAGATAATTGAATTAAAATATACTATTTTAATTAACTTATGATGCTATTTTATGCATCAAAATATTATTTACCTGTAGCGTCACCAAGAAGACAGTACAACTTGACAGTTGGTTTGATGTCAATCTGTTGCTGGATTACTTCTGCTGCCTTAAATAAGATAAAATATGTTGTTTTAGTTATTTAGCCTTGGAAGCTTATAATAATAAATGTCCTCCTGACCGATTCCAGCCGCGGCGGCCAATCTGATTGAGACCAGCCAACTGCGCAGGAGATATTATAGTGCAGCGTGTGTGTGCGCAGACACAACGTGCACCCTCTATTCCTATCACTCTCATACTCCGGTGGGACGACACGAGACACGACCGGTGAGGGTTAAGGCGCAGGACCGACGGCTTTACGTGCCGTCTGAAGCATGGGGGTGAAACACCGCCAACATCCCAACTCCGGGCTGTTACTGAGGCTTGCTATACAGAAAGACTCAATAACTAAACTTGGTCCGACCCGGGACTCGAACCTCGAAGAGAGTGCACGTTGTGTCTGCGCGTACACTTGTGCACTATAACAATATTATACATACAACCATACAAACTTTCATTCCCATTTTCACCCCCTTAAGGGATGATTTCCGGGATAAAAACTATCCTATGTCCTTTCCAGGGTCTCAAACTATCTTTTTACCAAATTTCATCTAAATCGTTTCAGTAGTTTCGAAGTTTATTCGTTACAAACAAACAAACAAAAAAATCTTTCCTCTATATAATATCAGTATACATTGATGAGCTTTTAAGTAAAATTGTTGTGACATACAGACAGATGAACATAACATGAACTTAGAAGAATAAATATTTTATAGTTGAACTGACAAAATTAAAAATATATTACCTTATGCCTTAATTGCAACATGGTGTAACAAACGATAACATCTTCCCACAGTTGCAATTTTAAATACTCCTCTAAAGCAGCCTTGACTAAGCCTAAGCTTAGGTATAAATCAGCCAACTGTTGTCGCCAAGTCCAGGCTGGGGGAAGTCCCGTCGCCCACAGATAAGAAAGTCTATGGATGTTAAGAAAATAAAGCCTTTAAAATAACTGCTTTATAACCTTCAAAATTGCTTAAAAGTAATCATTTCACCTTTAGAAGTGGTTTCATGTACCTTTGAAATACAAAAATTATTCTTTATTTATTTATTTTTATTACAAAAATAACTGTGGCATTTACATAAAATAAGTAACATAAACAATATAAATTTTTCAAATATGAATTTTCACATCATTAATTCATTTTCAAAAACTGTACAAAGTTATTGTATTGTTTTGCCAAATAATAATAATAATAAAGTTACAACTATTAAAAAAATATGATTAATAACAATAAGTTCTAATTAGTAAATTAAAGAACAGTTGACTTACCTGCTAGTACTGGCAACACCAGTTTTGTCATTTACAATAGTTTCACATTGCAACATTGCCCGCTCCACAGTTCTCTTATGATTCGCCTCCAGTTTACATCTGATAAGCAATGAAGCCACCCGAGTTGCCCATGGACCTTTATTTTGAGACAATATAGCTTCTATGTATGGTTGCAGCTCCTCTAACATTAGATCATCTTTAGGCTGAGATTTCTGTATATATTGACTGAAAATGTAATATTTCATATTTCATTATTTTTACTATTATAAAAATAGGTATTTCAAAGAATAAATTAAATATAAAAAATAGATATTTATAAAAAAATACTTCTTTCATTTATTATTAAATGAGTCGTGGAATCTTATCAAAAGTTAATAAAAAAAAGTATTTATTATTTAATATTTTTAATTTTTATATTGTTTTAAAATTAAAATATTATTTAGTTCGTTAAAAATCTCTTTTAAAAGTAAGCCATATTCAAGGTTGTTTAACTCTGGACAATAAATAAAACTAGAGTCTTACCATCGCTCTACACACATAGTTCAATTTCATATTATTATATCATTAAAAATTATAGCCTATATTACTCTGACATATAACATATTACTGTAAAGTTTCACCAAAATCCTTTTAGTGAAAAAATAACAAACATCCATCCATCCTCACAATCTTTCATAATTATAATATTAAGTACGAGTAGGATAGTAAGCTATTTTAATATTCTCTGATAATATCCATAATCTTAACTAATAATAATCCCATTATATATAGTTCTATTTAATATTATAAATGTGAAAGTTCAGGTGTATGTTTGTTACTCAATTACACTAGAACAGCTGTAATTTCTACTAGGGTGAACCCAAAGGAGGATAGGGTGAGTTGCTAGCTTGATATAAAAGTAAATTGTCATACTAACACTGTTAATAAACATAGTGTCTGCTCTAAGCTTGGTAATTCAGCTTGATCAATTTTTTCATTAAATGCAATCTTGTTAAGTCTCACATCATCTTGTAGTTCCACCTCTGCGGGAAGGTCCGAGTTTCCATGGCTGTCCTCAGCTGATGGCCGTTCTAAGTTGTCATCCAACCGACTAGATAATGCCAGTTGGGGTAATGCATTTTGCTGAAACTTTGTGCGTTTGCCAAGTATACCTTAAATGCATATTTTATTAGTTATAAATAAAAAAAAAAACAAGCACATATGCTCAGTCTATAGTTTAGAATATAGATGTAAGTTAGCACTTATTAGTATGGCTTAAAAGTTGTATTTTTGGCAATTATTATGAATACAAATATATTATAATACAATTGTATACAATGACCTAATATTTACCTGTTAACTCTAACTTCAATCCAGCTAATTCTCTAGCTTTTAATAAGTATTGGTCCACTTTCTGTATTCTCCCATATATTAAATAAGCTTGAGCTATTTCTAAATATAATAATATTTTAAGTCTTATGTTTTCTAATGCTTGGGATTCATTGAATAATTTTGCAATTAACAGTTCTAATTCATTATATAATGTAGCACTTGTGTCTTCAAGAGCTCTTTGATGAGTGACTTTACATCGAAAACACCACCAAAGATGTATCTGAAATTAAAATATATGTAATATACAAAACAATCTGTCATAATTTTGAAAGCATAGTAAATATATAAAGCTTACCAAATTTTGATCAACAGCATAGAGTGCAGAGAATAACTGCGATGCAAAATATAATAACTCAGGATGTAATATGTTAGTGTATAAAGGCTCTGAGTCGCGTTGTAATTTAGTTAAAACATCTAAAGAATTGGGCCATTCAATACCTAGAAACTGTTCCAATACCAACTCATTAGGATGTGGATTCCAATTTTTCTCACAAAATGTTAAAAATAAATTAATAGCAGTTTGTAGAATTTTTTCTAAGGTATTACTGTCATTGGAATGACTTTTTAATTTCTTATCTAGAGTATCATTTTCCAAATCACTGGTTAGAAATTCTTTACATAAATATAAGTCTTCTATTATCCATTGACCCGACCACAGCTTCTTTATGATATTTGAATCTAAAATTATAAGATAGTAAATAAAGTTTAAACAATGTCAATCGCGAAATTCTTGTTTGAATATAAAATAATAAAGATATATTTGAATTACCTGTTTCACTTATTTGGGTATCAAAGTTGCATAAATAAAACATAGAATCTGCGTCTAATCCCATATTTTATTTAGGTTTCATAGACTGATATATAATTGTGTATAATTTTATGTAAATACGAATAAATAAAGATAAAAAGGATTCTATAACCTCTATTATTTTTTGCTCATCAAAACATGTGTGACTGACATTGACTTTGACGTAGCCGGATAAGCGAATAAAATTAAATAGATATTAGTATAGAAAATTACAATATATTTAAAATTATTTCAATTACATTATATTGTATAGAAATGGTAGTTTAAAATATATATAGATTTTTACAGTAACTTAACGAAATTAAAAAAAGTTAAAAACAAATGTATTGTTACTACTGTACTGTAACTTATTGTATACTACAGAATATAGGTAGTCCCCGAAACAATAGTTATTAAAAATTAATGTCTGCTTGTGTGTTCGCGTTTCACACAAAAAATACTATACCGATTTTTACTAAATTTTGTGTAGAAATAACTTATCACTCGGGTCAACATTTAGGATACCTTTTACTGCAAGAAAATCTTTCATTCCCACAAGAAAATACACTGGTTCTATCGAGTCGTCCTTAGAAAGCTAACGCTGGCTAAACTTTTAGAGATGTATTAAAACAAGGTACTAGAAAATTGTTATTATAGGCCTTATTATGATCTACAGCTGTATACAGAAAAATCTACAAAAACAAAAGTTCTAAGGTACACTCGTAATAACTATTCATATCTTTTTAAAATGTACCAAGGGACGCATACGAGCGAAGCAAGGATAAGTCACTAGTAGAGAAATAAATTTTACAAAAATATGGAACATGATTTTTTAAGATTTTTCTAGACAATATTTTAGATAATCTTTTTATAATCTGTAAAATTAGAAATATTTTTATTCTCTGTGTTGACTGGTGAGTCTGTACTCTGTAGTGATGGTGGGTGGGTGTCGTAAATTTTTAGGTTAAGAAATATAAATATGATTTTATGAAATATATATCAAACATTCACCAAAAATGAAATTTCATTACAAAATGGAATCAGTACTGATAGCAGTACCTGCTATTCTCTGTGCTTTATTATTGTTAAAACTTATTTATAATTTGCGGTAAGTAACGAGAGGTTATAATACTTTCCCGCCTGATAAGATGTATCTTTGATAAAAAAACTTTTATTCAGGTCGACGATATTTTGGCGAGTGAATTGTTGGTTCTGTAATCGTAACTTTTGGGTGAAGTACGTTGAACGGAATTCTTGGACGTGTCCAAAATGCGAGCAGTACAACGGATTTACAAAGGTAAATTAGATAGTAACAAATTCATACTTAGCAATATAGTTGTCTTATTTAATATTAATATAAATTATATTTTAATGTTTTCAGGATGGCGACTACAACAAAGTTCTAAGTACAGGTAATGAACAAATTTCTAAAAGCCCTAAATTATTCCAAAGAAGTCCACCCAAAAATGGCCTCTGCAAAATGTGTAATATAAACCAACAGCTCAAGGTGACACAACTCGCAAATTTTGTTCCTATGAATGAAAATAAATATGATGAAGAAATTGAATCTTACAGGTCAGTGCCAAAATTATGTAATAAACTTATTATTTTTACTTTTATACTTTATGCATTATTTAGCTAGTGCCAAAGTTTATTCTTGTTATCTTGTTTATGTAGCAAATAGAAATATCTGCTAAAGATACATCTTAAACTTTCTGTTATAAAGGTATGGGTTATAAGTTATAACATATAATATATATATATTTTTTTATTACATGTTTTTCAGGAATCAGCTTGAAAAAGCCTATAAATTATGCAGCCCATGCAGAAATGTTTTGCAAATAAAACTGCACAAAGAAAAAGAAACTTTACTGGGTTCAAAACTTTTAGAAGCAAGAACAACAGAAAAATTAAATATTAAGAAAGAAAAGCAAAATGAACTTATCAAAAATATTATTAATAATACATCTAAACTATTAGCAGTAATGCTTTTGATTCTTATAGCAATTGAATGCTACACAAATGCCCTGAAACATAAGAATTTATCTAACACAATACAGAACTTAAAACTTATATTATACAGTCTCATAGTAAGAATAATTTCAATTGTGAAAATGAAGACGCTACTTACATTCCCTGTGCTGGAGAATTTTATTGACATAAACAATACTATTGATATAGACTTATTTACAAGCTTTAACTCTGGACTTAATGATTTGACGCAGCAAGCTTTAGGAGGCTTTGTATGTTTTTTACAGATTATTGGACATTTTTGGAATATAAACAAAGCAAAATATAATATAGTTGTTGACTTATTGTGGTCTATATTTGTAATTACTTGCATAGGACATAGATATGTGACAGTTAATCCATTAATAATGAGCTTAATTAAAGTGAGTACACAAATCATTAATATTTTTAAATGATAATTACCTTCTTGGGTTTAGCCTATTTGATGGGTAGCGGCAAAGAACAAGGAATGTTCTAATGAATAGATTATAAGAAAAAAGCTATTTAACCCCTCGAGGACTGCATACACGCCGGCGTGTACGATAATAATTGAATACTCAGAAATTCACACGGATTTCTTAGAAATTATCCTGGAGAGATTAAAGTTTAGAAGTATATTTTATTGTGATCGATATCGATATTGAGAGAAGTATGCAATAACTTTTAACTACATACAGTACATTTTGAACAATCCTCCTACTATGTACTTATCTATGTCATGGTCCATGGACTTTCCGAGTTTTTGTGCTTTGGGAATAGATAAAAACGTATTATTAGTGACATCTGTTGAGTATTTGTAAAAACTAGTGGTTGGGAATGCAATTACCATAGACATAGATTTGTTACCAGTACAAACAAAAAATAAACAAAAATTGTGATATTGCTGTTGTTTGCCTAAACCCTTCATTTGTTAAATTATGTATTAAGTTGACTTGAACTCTAAAATTTTAAATCTTTTATCAAAAAGTAAAGTAAACAATTAAACAGTTTTTTTAACATATATTTTTATTTTCAGTTATCAAGTACTCTGGCAGTATTGCTTGTTTATAGAAACATGAATAAGACTGTTAAAACTATAACAAGAAAAAATATCACACCAAAGAAACTAAAGACATTAGCAAATGGTTCTCCAAAAAAGTTGATCGATGAAGAAGATAACATTTCTTTGGATACTGATGATGATGTATCACTTAGTAAATTTGGTTTACACAATTTTACAGATTCCTCAAATGAAACTCTCGGCCACTTTAATAATAGTTTGATCAATGGTAGATCATTTACTCCAAGGAGTGACAGTTTGTGGAGCAAACCTAAACTTAACTCGACTTTCTGTGTTAATTCTGTAAAAACAAATAGCCCCAATCCCCTCTCTAACTCAGTTTTTATCAAACCATCCTTCAATAAGTATCAAAAACTGACAAATGACTCTGATTCAGATTTAGATGAGAGCATAAGTTCTTTGTGCATAAGTAGTCCTAAAAAGAAGAGTTCTAAAATAAATCCAGTGTTTGCTCTGCGTAAATTCAGTGCGTCACCCAATTTTGTAGCCCCCACTCCTATGAATAGGGCAAGACCGTTGATATCTCCTAGTAAGCTGGGGCACAGTACGTCGTGGGTGGCCGGCGGCTACTGGGGCACAGAGGGAGACAGGCAAATATTCAATAGTAACGGCAGTCGTTCTTCCAGCCAAAGTTCAGGGTTCGAATCCCAAGCATCAAGTATGAACCAGCGGAACATCTTTTCTCAGCCGCCATCCCGTGAGGAGTCTATATGTGGCGAACCAGACCGACTATTAGATAAATATCAAAATAATTACAATCATGCCCCAGCATTCACTCCGATAAGTACACCAGTATTCCCCCAAATGCAGTATAACGGCCATGTACAGATACCACAGCCGAGGTTCGCTCAGACGTATGTGTCTCAGAATGTGTTCCAGCAGTATGTACCAAACAGTATGTTCAAAGCCCCAGGAGGGTCCAGACTGATCAAACTGCCTCAGGACAATTCCTTCACATCCCGCTAATGCTCAACCGCTAGTCACTAATAACTTTTGACTAACATATTTTTTTGCCTTTTTTATTCTTTGAAAGTTTTTTATTAAAATCCATGAACTGCCATTATATTAAGAAATCTTGTTAAGTTATCATGCATTAGTTGTAAGCGGTTATTAGTTGTAATGAGTGAAGTTAGCTGTAAGATTTGATCTCGTGTTGGTTGGTCGCTCCGGTCGGTCCGAAGACGGCGATATGAAAGCATTAAGAATTATTATATTGTTACGATTTTTATATGGACGTCACTGTCCTATCTCTTAACAAAATGTGATATTAAAAGACTAGTAATTTTTGCAAAAAGTGGAAAAAAATGATTCTTGATGTTATCATTGTTTCGATTTTGTCATCTTATAATGAAAACTTTTTGTGAAACTCCTGAAATAAAAGATAAATATACGATCTTGGTCTTTTTTTAATTATTAATATTAAAAAGTAGCGTCCTCTACGTCGAAATATGTTTTAAAAACAATTACTGTAACGTATTGTGTACAGAATAAATATTAAATTTTTTATCTGTATGTCTGTTTGTGTTCTCGTTTCACACAAAAAATACTGGACTCATTTTGACAATAGGTTGTGTAGAGATAAATTATTAGTTATTACTTGGGTCAACATTTAGGATATTTTTTACCAAAGGAAAATTTCTCATTCCCATGGGAAAACACTATAACTGGTTCTATCGAGTTGTTCTTAGGAAACATGTAACACTGGCTAAATCTTAAGAGATACATCAAAATAATGTACTAGAAAATTGTAGGTCATGAAAAATGAAAAGGCCTACAGAAAAATTTGCAATAGCATAAGTTTTTCTCCTAAGATACATTCGCAATAACTATTCATAACTATTTAAAATGTACCTAGGGACGCACCCGAGCGAAGTGAAAGTAAGTCACTAGTCATGTTATAAAATATAAGATTTAGAATTATATATCTTTATATCTGTTATGATTAAACTTTGAAATTAAATCTTCAATAAAAAATACCTGAATGGTATGTTCTAAAATACTTAAAAACTTGTGATAAAACCTGTATGTGTGTATAAATACCACAAATGCTGTAAATTAATCATTATCTAAGACTATTGACTATGTTATACGTTATGGTTTATGGCAAAATATTACATAAAATATGTACATTCTCGATTTTATACAAAAACAATACCTACTAAATAAAGTAAATCAATGTCACAGGGCACAAAGTTTTAAAAATTATTTAAAGCTATATATAGTGATGAATCGAAGTTGGCTTGCTAAAACGATATAAATTAAACTCACGAATTTCTGGCTTTTCTCTCACATCGTTGTAAATATTGATGTGGCATCGGCGATACATAGGTATCTTCATATAAAGTGGACGAGTAATCTGATACGTCTGTGCACGCCCACTCGTGCTCCAGATACTTTTTTAATCCCCATTCAGTTACATTACCCTGTATATTTACCCAAATATGGTTAAATATATACAGATTCCGATTTTTAGCTACAGTTAAGTAGTTCCGTTACCTTTATTTAATTAAAAATGGGCCATAGTTCAAATTTTATTGTAATACTAGCAACTCACCCTCTCTCCGCTCGGGTTAATCCCTAGTTACATTTTAACATTTAGTATAGATTTCTCAGAAATGAAATATTTTCCCGCAGTAAAAAGTATCCTATATGTTGACCCGGATAAGCAATACCATCATACTGAAGTTCAATCATAAATTTTTCCAGTGATGCGGTAACAGACAGGCAGACAGACAAAAATTGTAAAAACTATAAATTCGGCTTCTATATTGACAATAACGACTATTTTAATGAGATTATCCAAAAAAAAAATTAATGTACAGATTCAACTTTGTTAGAATTTTATTATATGCATAGAAGAATATATAACAAATCTAAAAAGATTAGATATACCAAGACAAAAAGTAGACTATGTCACTCTGCTTCGGCCCATAAATTGGATCAATGAGAGAAATTCATTCGCAAAACCTTGTAACGTAAAAACAGACACACTTTTGGGGTTATTAACCCTTATAAATATTTCACTTAATTTTCTAAAGGGGTAAGCTAATATAACGTCTCAAAAGGTATGTCCACACCAGTGCGTTTTCATGTTCATCTTGCGTTTTCATCTGACGCATGCATGAAGCGCCATAGCGCATGCAATGACGCATGTGCTAAATCTAGTTCAACGACAGCGCATGCCCGTAGCGCACGCTGATCCGCCATTGCTGAATTCACGTGTAACATTCCGCGCGGTTTTCATTACAAAATGGCGGAAGATAAAGTTAAAACGTTAGAATTTATTGAAGATTATCGGAAATTTGAAATATTGTGGAACCACAAGCACAAAGATTACACAAATAAAGTAAAAAGAAACGATGCGTTGACTTCTCTGAGTAAAAAAAATAATTATGATGTACAAACGGTTAAAAATAAGATAAAGAGCTTGAGATCATACTTCTCAAAGGAACATCAAAAAGTTGCGACCAAAAGGAGTGGTTCTGGAATAGAAGATAACTACGAATCATCGTGGTTTGCCTATAAGTCACTTTCTTTTATTTTAGACGCAATAACGCCCAGAGAAACCATAGACAGTTTAGGCAGTACCGTAGAAAATGTATGTATATCTTAACAATTATTTATTTGTGTGTAGTTAGTTATCCTACTATTAGTATAAATACAAGAGTAACAATATTTGACACTCAATCACGATCCTAGCCGCTAGTCATAGGGGATTCTACGGCTCCTACGGCGCCACGATTTGAAGGCTGATTGGCATAGGCCTCGACGAGATACGCCGAAAAGGACGAATAAAATTTTTCGATATCTTGCTTAGTTTCCAAGATATCGATACTCAAAAATCGAAAAATGTTTTATTTTTGACTTTGACGTAGCAATCTCTTCAGCATATCTCGCCGAAAACTATACGAATCCGCCGTCAAATCGTTGCGCCGTAGGAGCCGTAGACGTGTCCAATTTTTATTTATTATTGTAAATTACAAGTACTGGTTTTGCCACGGTATACAACCTAAATCTGACATGAAATAATCCTTTAATTCATCTCGGACTTAGTAGTTGTTCTTGTCGATCTTCTTGGATCTGAATTAAGGTTCCTGTAAGCAATATCGCCCGCCGTCGCCTCCAAGATCCAGGAATATCTATTCCAGTATTTGCATCCTCAGTATCTAAACATCTCGCGGGGGAATAAAATGTTGTAGAATCTGGTTGCAAACGTAATAAATTGTGGAATATTAATATTAATACGCAACATAATACAACATGAACAATAGTTCATTCCATTTTAAGTTTTATTGGTTTACGAAAAATTCTAAAAACAGATACAAGCGGCCCAAAAGAATTTTCGACAATGCACTGTGCCCTTGATAGTCTGTAATTACTCTCTTTGGAGATCCTACATTCAGGTCAGTTATGTAGGCTTTCATGCTATATGATGTTAGGGCAAATGTATCACCAGCAACCAATACATGATATGGAATTGGCATTGATCGTCCGGCTAAAGGTTCAGGTGTTGGTAAATGCAGCTCATTACTTTCTAGGGATCTATAGAAAGAAGTCTTTTTGAAAATACCAGCCTCCGAAATTCGCTCTTGGCAAACAACGTTCACGTACGTAAAAAAGGTTATTAGCGTCGACTATAGCGAGTAAAACGATCCTATTTGTTCCTTTGTAATTATAAAACTCGCTTATGGTGTTTTATGGTCGTAGAATTACAATATGTTCTCGATGTGAGATTCCAACGCAATGTGGGAAATTCCAACGTCAGTTGAAGCAAGCAAGTTGTTTACATTGCTGTTCCGTTGACAGTATCAGTAAATATTGCAAAGCTTAAAATTCTTAACATTAAAATTCTTTTTTAAAATTTTCACCATGTTTCAGCAGTTCAGTTCTACATCACAAGATCAAAGTAGTGAATCTCAGGCCTCACCTTTTTCGCAAAATGACCATGAATTTATTCCACCGTTACGAAAAAAACGGAATGTTTATAAAGGTAGGATGGATGAGAGAGAAGAAGAAGCATATAGCATAACAGAAACAGCTAGTGAAAACATGATCAATAAAGATGAGTGTACCATATTTGGACAACTTATAGCATGCAAACTCCGGAAGCTCAACCCACGGAACAGATTGTTAGCAGAACGTCGTATTAACGACATATTTTTTAATTTGGAACAAGAAGAAATTGATTCTGTAACAGTTAATCGTGCTAATAACGTGTAATCTGTAGTACCTACTACCAATCGGACTTTCCCGATCAACTTCGACACAGCCTCAGCCAGTGTCAACCGAAGATTCACGGCCACACACACAACACACGTCAAACGTCTTGCGGGATACCAACAGCCAAAGCATCCTGAATCTTCAACCATTTCTAACATTTAATTATAACTCGTAAAAAAGGTGAAATAAGGTTAGCCTCGTTTGTTGCTGAACACAATCTACCATTCACTATTATGGAGCATCTACCGAAGCTTATACAATCCGTTTGTCCTGATTCAAAAATAGCCGAAGAGATAAAATGTTCTTCGTCGAAAACTCACGCCATAATTGAACATATTATAGGTAAAGAAAGTTTCGATAATTTATATAAAGATCTGCGGCAAACTAAGTTTTCGCTTATTATTGACGAGTCCACTGATTTAAGTACAACCAAACATTTGTGTTTAGTCGTCAGATATGCGAAAAAACATTGCATAAAAGATTGTTTTTTAGCCCTTCTTCGATTAGAAGAGGCTATAAATGCAGTATCATTATATGAACACATTATAAACTTTTTAGAAGCAATGATATTCCATATAAAAATAATTTAACAGGTTTTGCATCTGATGGGGCAAACGTCATGATGGGACGTAATAACTCTGTTGTAACAATGCAGCAAAACAAATTTCCCAACATTTTTATTCTTAAATGCACGTGTCATTCATTTCATCTTTGCGCGTCATATGCTTGTGCTAAATTGCCACGTTTTATAGAGGATCTTGTAAGGGACATTTATAACTATTTCTCATCTAGTCCAAAAAGAGTAGCGGAGCTTAAAAATTTTCAAATGTTTTGTAATTTAAATGTAATTTATAGGCAGTGGTAGCCCAGTGGTAACGCGCTCGCTTGGACAACCGAGTGAAGCGGGTTCAAATCCCGGGTCTCGCACCTCTGATATTTTCATGTGCGAATCATTTCTAACATGATTACCATTTGCCTTACGGTGAAGGAAAACATCGTGAGGAAACCTGCATGTCTGAGAAAACCTAGCAAGTTTTCGAAAGACATGTGAAGTCCGCCAACACGCACTCGGCCAGCGTGGTGGACTATGGCCTGATTCCCCTCGTCTTGAAGGGAGGCCCGTGCCCAGCAGTGGGACGTTAAAAAGGGCTGAATACATTGTAATTTAAAAGTTCATAAAATACTTCACCCCTCTCAAACACGCTGGTTATCAGTACACGCAGCAGTCACAAGAATGTTGGATCAACTTTCTGCTCTTAAACTGTTTTTCATAGATCAAATATCTAATAATAAAGATCATCTTTTAGCTGCAGAACATATATTGCAAAAGCTCCAAGATTTCAACTACGTTATTATTTTTAGAATTTCTAGATTTTGTATTACCACTATTTAACGATTTAAACAAAGAAATGCAAGCAGAACACCCAAAAATACATAATTTATATGAAAAAATCACCGGTACATTAAAAACTATTTTTGATTGCTTTTTAAAAAGAGAATATTTAACTAGCACTCCAATCGAAAATGTTGATTTTAAAAATCCTAGAAATTTTGTGGATATGGACTCGGTATATTATGGTGCTGCTGCATGTAATACATTACTTAGTAGTTCAGTAGGTCTAAGCTCAGATCAAGTAAATTTATATAAATGCAGATGCCTGGATTTTTATATCGAAGCTTGTAAGCAAATAACGACGCGCTTTCCATTAAAAAATAATCAAACAAAAGGTTTAGACATCATTGATCCAAAAAATGTTAAAAGTGGCAAAACTCCTTCTATAGTTCCCATTAGTAGATTGTTTCCCAATATTGTTAAGACGGAGAAGAATGGTTTCCAGGAAATTGATACAGAGTGACGCATTTTAAAAAATTGTGATCAAATCAAAACATTTCCTGATGATGTAGAACTATTTTGGGATGAAGTAAGTTTACTAAAGCGTTGAGATGACACCCAAGTGTTTCCTTTATTGTCTAATTTCATTTTTAATATTTTATCACTGCCTCATTCATCCGCCAACGTTGAACGCATATTTTCGCATATTAATCTTATGAAAACAAAAGAGCGAAATAGACTGTCTACTGAGTCAATTACTAGTTTGTTACGTGCCAAACGACTCTTTAATGACGCTAATTGTTACAATTTTGAAATTAATTTAAACATGACCGCTATGGCTATGGCCAAAAATTATTGGTATTGTCCTAAAAAATAATCATATTTAAGTGTGTTTAATGTAAATTTGATTTAGTATTATTTGTATTTTTTTGATAAATAAACGAATTTGATTGAGTATTGTTCTTTTTTGCAATATACCGATTTTGGGTACAAATATACCGATTTTAGTGGGCAACTCTACCGATTTCGCACATAGACGTTCGATACCACTGTAAATGAGTCCCCAGGAAGCCAAAAATCTAAGGGTAATTGCTAATTTTATTTCCGCAGGTATCGCTCGATACTGAGTGTTTTCTTTCGTAATTTTTGGATTCATTATTTTCAAAAGCTTGTTAAAAGAGGCTTTAGACATTCGTGTGAAGTTATTAAAAATGATGTCATTGTTTAGCACTAAATCTTTCAATAACATGTTGTTCCGTTTCTTCAAATAATCTTTCATCCAGATACTCCTTTTCTTGCGTTTTTTCCTTGTAGTTAATCTATACCAATATTATAAAGTTGAAGAGTTTGTTTGTTTCTTTGTTAAGTTGAACGCGCTATTAATCTCAGGAACTACTAATCTGATTTGAAAAATTCTTTTTGCATTAGATAACTGATTTGTCTAGGGATGAACTCGACGAAGCGAAGCGAGGGTGAGTCGCTAGTACTAAATATGCCGCACAAATAGCTACAATTGCACAAGTGTAGACGATAAGCTGCAATTAAGGCAATCAATATTGCATACGCTTGACGCGCGAATTGAAAGTTGAAGATGCAAGATGAACATGAAAGCGCACTGGTGTGGACATACCTGTAGACTATAGGTAAATTATGTATAGTGGATAAGGAAAGAATTTAAAACATTTGGCGCAGCACACTTAGATATTGTCCTGAAATACACTACGCAACGAATGATGATCCTTTTTTTTTACAAAAAAAAATGAAATTATACAAACGCATTTTTGAGAAACAATAAAGGCCAAAAAGTTTATAGAATTCAAGTCTTTCTGTCTAGACTCTAGACAATCGCGCACTACTCGAGAACCGTCGAATTATCAATAGGATTTTTTATTCAATAAGACTACTATTTGGTATAAGTTTGTATATGTGAGTGTGTCTGTGTGTTACTGAAATGGATGGACGGATTTGGATTAAATTTAGTACACGCGGATTAAATTTAGTGGAGACTGGAGTAACACATACTGCCGTCAAAAAAAAGAAGGCCGCAACTTCGTCAAAGTTGATATCGAGATATTTGAAATTTTATCTCAATACTTGGTAGTAGTTTGTACGTAGTTATGATGTAGATGGTTATGGTATCTCCGGATTCATAAGACTTAGAGCTTTATAAGTAAGACTATCAAGTAGAAATTTTTTTGCTGATTCCGAATCTGCATTTAAGTCATTTTTGACCAAATTGTTAGTTACGGCCTTCTTTCTTATGACGGCAGCATAGGCTACTGTTAGACACCTCGGGATGTACCCGAACGAAGCAAGAGTTAGTCACTAGGTACCAACTTTAATTCTAATCAATCAAGAACTAATACTAGAAGCAAAGATTTACACGTAAGTATATACATACAAAACACTTAGTGAGATCTGGTTGAGGATAAAATTGATGAGCACTTCTTTTATAATAACGCATATTTGGTCCACATAAGGGTTTTGGAAGGTGCTTGTAGACGAGATCAGTGGTAGTCGCAAAATTCCCACAGGCGTCGTGACTGTCGTGCCTGATGATAGAATAGACGTTGCCCTGTAAAATATGTACCTATAGTAAAACCTTTATCTACTATATATTCTACTGGTTCCACTGCAGGGTTATATTGTTTTTCATATTATTATTATTGTTAATTTAAAAAAAATTAAATTCATCACTTGATTTTAATGCTTACAATTTGTGTTATTTCAATAGAAATTCAAAATTATTTGTCATGCAAAATATTAAATACCTGTAAACTGTTTAATTTGTTCAATCTAAAATCTGGTTGTCTCGATTCTGGACTTAATTTCTCATAATTTATCTCTTCTTTAAGAGGAAAGTAAAATGTGCCGCCTTTCGGACACTCTATTCTGTCTTCTACCCAATTTCCTTAAAAATAAATATACGGATATGAGAACCATCAATAATAATAATTGACGACACATTCATTTGTGTGAGGAGCACGAATGCTTTTACTCCAGACTCCTGTCATGGGTGTTTATTAACCGACTTCCAAAAAAAGGAGGAGGTTCTCAATTCGCCCGTATATAATACTTTCTTAGATTTACGCGAATATTAGACATTTAAATAAAACTATCTTTTCGGATTTTTTCGCGGATTTATTTTGATTATAAACCGTATATATATATATATTTTTTATTTATGATACGTATGTATTTAAAGTTATATATGTAGTGTATCAACTATCTAGTATCTATAACACGAGCCTCGTAGCTTACCATGGAACTAGATGGTGACAACTGACATGTGTTAATGTCCCGACATATTTATTTATTTTATTATTTATTTAAAGTTTGATACTGGAAAATTTTCAATATAAGTTTCTTTATTTTTCTGCAAGTTAAAAAAATTATATATTCCGTGTCAAAAAAATGTATACGGCTAGACTTCCATACAAATAATTTGCTCACAAACTGTTTTTTTTTTTTAATTTTATTTAGCATCTAAACCACAACGGACAACCTACTGATCAGCGCAATTCGAAACTTATATACATACATATACATATTCGAAAATATGTTTTTTTAGCCACTTATAGCTAGACCCCCCCATTTTATATGAGAGGTGTACAATAGGAAGCCGAGTTATATTTTTGGAACTATAGCTAGCTACTCGTAACTTGAACAACTGAGACGACTAACAATAAGATTAGCTAGACTTTTAGTTCAAATGATTGAATTGTGAAAGTTAGTGTATGTATGTTTGTTACCGTTTCAAGCTGTAATGGATAGAGCTATTTAGTACACAGATATGATCTAGACTCTAGATTCTAGAGTAACACAAAGACTTTGGCATCTAGGGCACATAAGTTTATCATATTGATTAAATTAGTAATGAGATTTCCTGTAGTTGAAGTTGCAGCCGTTAGGTTCGAAAACATGTAAATTAAGTGTACCTATAATAAAAGGTCATTGAAATCTAGAAAACTAGTCGTTATTAAGAGATGCAGGACTAAACAAATTCAATGCAAGTCGTAAAATCTGTATTGAACTGTATAGGCTTTATTGATTTCATTATTTCTTATGTGTAAGTACAGTTTACCTAATAGTACTCCTGTGCAGAATACAGGTCCAGGCCTCAAAGCCTTAGCAATAGCTTCCGCTCGAGTTGGAGATTTGGCCCTTGTATTTATAGTAGTCATTATGTTAAGCAAAGAATGCAATAAAAATATAGGTACTATGTAAATTATTTCAATTAATACAAAAATAATGATTATTTACAATGATTGGTTGACATGACTTTAGTATGAATAAACTATTATAATATTTTGTTATCTTTGGCGATTATATAAAACCTTAAAATACATGTATTTATTTTAGAAAATACCCTTATACTGAATGCAAACATAATTTTCGTTAAACAATTGCTTATCATGATCTCTTCTATACATATAGGTAATAAAATTGTAACTAAGCCGAATCGTTGCATTAAATATTTTTTGGAAAATCTTATTGAAATAGACATTATTATCAATACAGAGGCCGAATCTATAGTTTTTAGAGTTTTTGTCTGTCTGTGACCGCATCACGGAAAAACCACTGGAGGGATTTTGGTGAAATTTAGTATGATGATAGCTGGTTATCCAGGTCAACATATTACTTTTTACTGCGGGGAATTTTCTCATCTCTGAGAAATCTATATTAAACGTTAAAACGTAAGTAGGGATGAACCCGAGCGGAGCGAGGATGAGTCTAATATAAATTGTTTATTAAATGTTATGTATGTAGTAAGTCTTCAAAGTTCAAACAACATGATCCAATATTATGTACACTTTCTTTGGGTGTACATATATTACATGATGCATATTTATATTAGACTTAGCTATCTGAAATCTTATTTTAACTAGGGTGGTCTCATTTAAATATCAAAAAAAGTTCTTTTATAATAAGTGTAATTATATGTTAAAGTCAACTAATACTTTTATCATTATCGTCATAGTTTTTTTGCCATTACATATACATACAATAAATTTTTTATTTATATATAACTGGCTACTCCTCTAGGGTTCGAACCCAAATTACATTGTAATGCTTACTATAGATGTCTCATAGATGGAATATTTTCCTGCAGTAAAAAGTATATTATATATTGACTTGGATAATCAGCTATTATCATACAAAATTTTATCAAAATCTGTCCAGTGGTTTTCAGGTGATGCATTCCCAGACAGATAAAAATTCTAAAAACTATAGATTCAGCTTCTGTGTCAATAATAATGACTATTTCAATAAGATTTTCTTAAAAATGTTTAATGTACAGATTCAACTTACAATTTTATTATATGTATAGATATAGATATATTTTTGTTTAAACTATTATCATTACTTACTCTTTATTGCTTATAATAATGCATCTACACACAACTTTACTCTATATCTTTTGCAGTGTAGGCATAATGCATAAAAATGTACATGACATATAAGAAAAGAGAAACAATAAAAAAAAGAAAATACACATTAGATAGTAATTAACTTTATTGTAATATTGATGATCTTAATCTATGCTGTATCTTTAACAAAGGACCACAACAAAACTGTTTTTACAAAGTTTCATATAAATTAAACTAAAACAATTCATAAATCCAAAACAAGAATATAGCTAAATATATTATTTAATGAAATTTCTAGTTTATTATCCTCTAGGAAATAAGACACTCTGATAAATATACTATAACACTGGTTTGTAAATAATAATGAGAAGTTTTTACCAATCATATCTTAATTGGTAAAAACTTCTATGCTAATGATATTTTAAATATTACTTTATTCAGTCTCCATGGGCAGATTAAGCTTTGGTTTTGGCAATATATGCAAAAGTGCTGACAGTTGGCTTTCAAGAGGACCGGACTGATCAACAATGTTCTTCATATTATTTTCAACTTGCAGCAGATCCTGGTTAATTATTTCCATATTCTGAAATAAACACAAAGCATAGTATCTGTACTTTATAGAATAGTAGTTTTATAGTATTTAAGTCCTAAGTGTTCTACTGCTTAAGCTAAATTTACAGTAGAAATTTAGGATTCTTTTAGTTAGAGTTTTCTGTTAGCCTGCTTGCATGCTTCATATAGTAGTAGATTTTTTCTTAAAAAATGCTCATTTCAAAAATATACCCAAATTTAAAGAGAACTATTTATACTTATATGATTTGTTTATAGATGGAGTAAATGGTGTAATTTGAGTACCTATAGTTTTATCAAACCCTTAATAAAATTATATATCGAAAAATATTTATAACACTGATTGCATTTGTAACTGTTGTAACATTTGTTGAATTAGATATTAATAACTATTTATAATTTTAAATCTACCCTTTTATTTACCTACCTTAATCATTGATGAATATAGATGCTTGAAATTTTTATCACTATATTTTATAAATCCACTAACATTTGACTCCGTATCTGATATTAATGAAGTCATTTTGTTTATACGCAAAAGATTTTTTATTAGTAAGTAGGTATTACTTTTTTATCAACGTTAAATATACAATTTTAAATTTAATTACAACACAGATTTACAAATGTCAAGCACATACATATTTATAAAATGTATCTATAGTCTATACTCTATACAACATATGATTTTTCGTTCAGAAACAGTATTCGAAATAGTGTCATGAAAATAATATTCATATAAATGGATATGTTAAGAAAACTCACTGCAAACTAATATATAAATTATATTTATATTAAACATAAGAAATTAAAGTGAATTTAGAATTTCAATTTATATAAAGTTTTGTGATTACATATTTTCAAAACGTTTTTAACATGACATTGACGTTACAAATCTCCTAATGTCAAGTTCAATAGAATAGTCTGTCATCTGCAGTAAATTACTAATTTTGTAACCAATCCGGATCTTCTTGCAGGTTTTCTATGTTTCTTGATTGGTCGGAAACTCGTATCCTGTTTGTGCGACGTCAATGGGAACAAGGACTGCAGTAGCGAATACAGAGATGGAGATATTTAAAATAATATCGTAGAAATGAAATAAAATAGTGAATTTGTGCAATAAACATTGTAATTAAAGGGCAAGTGTATGTGGCTTATTCGAGTATTGTGTAGTGCAAATAATATTATATTAAATTATAAATTTCACACCTTTTCTATCAGTATGAAATATTGTTTTTAATCGATTATTGACAAAATTATTGATTTTAAGATAAAAGTATCTAATATAATCAAAAATTCAAGCAGTAAAGTTGACACATTGAATCCTTTATTATATTTAATCTCTATTTTCTTGCAATCATGATCTTGTTTTCTTAGTGTGTCATGACTAGTCTTTTTATTTATTTTAGTTTGCATTCGCTTGTTTATCATGATTTCTGACTCTAAGAATATAGTTTATATAATTTTTTGCGTAACGTATATTGTAAGAGATTTTAATCACCATCTTTTAATATGTTACCTATTTAGAATGTAGTGTTACAGCTGAAAATGTAAAATGTATTTAGTGATTATTTTTATTTCTTATGTCCTTTCTTTAAAGTTTCTTTTAAATTTTAGCTTCATACAATTCTTTTTTTCAGTCCAGTCACAAATCTTTAGCATTCTTATATGTAACTGATAATATATTTTCTTTTCATACTCTCTGATATCCACCTTTCCCCGACCTATTATGTTTACTCAATATTATAGATAGTAAAAGCATATAATTCCACACTTTAAAATTTATTAAAAAGAGATTTAATAGTGTTGTTCTCTACTGTTACAAAATGTAAATTATATAAAATAAAAACCTTTACCGTATAGACATTCTCTTTATATGGAAATAAAATGTTTTATATAGTCATTACACTTATAGGACTAATATTCACACTCATTTTTTATATTGATACAGTTTGGAAACATTAATTATATTCTTAAACTTGTCAAAAATATAATTAACATTATTTTATTCATTTATAATAGTTTGTAACATTTACTTTAATTTACTAAAATAACATTTTTATCAAGCATTGTTCTAAAAATTTTATGAACACAAAACTTCACACCGTTTTTTTGTCATATAAATCCAATTGTAATATTAAGACAATTATAGTTCACAATGCACTTGGCTAGCAACGCAAATGAATAGACCGCATTAGGCGGCAGTAGTTTGCCGGCGCCGGCCGGGCTGGCGTCGCGACGTCGCTCCACCCCTACACCCCCTGCCTCTGTCGATCCCACTTGTTTCGTTTTGTCTCGCAACATAGCGTTTGATGCTGTTTCAAAACGAGCGACAACTTTACCCAAATCTTTTGAAGAAGTCTAATATACTGCCGTTTCAGTTGACAATGTTCGCGTAATTTAGTACGTCATGTCAGATCATGACGCTACGTGTGTGGAAAGTGAGGAAACCCAGGACAAAGAGTGTGGCGAAACAGTCGAGGAGTATATTGATAATGTGACTGAAAGTGGAGAATGCTCGTCTGTGCCTAATGAAGCTAGTGCCAATAATGATGAATCTTTAGTTAAAGAGAGTGTAAGGAGTGGGGTCGATGAAAAGAAGGATGTATATGGTAATAGTCCAAAAGGATCTATTCTATGGACGAAAGAAGATTCGCAGTTACGTGTATCATGGAACTTGTTAGAAGGAACTGCTACATCGAAAGACTACGTGGCATTATGTTACACAGGTGAGTCTTAAGAAGTTTCATTTAAAATTTTGTATTTCTTTTTTTCTGAAATGATTCCGTAATTTAGGAATGACGAGAAAATATAAATATTAAAATTTTTCGACTTTTCCGTCATAACTCGTGATTATTTGTGTCTATATTATACAGGTTACATTATCTATATAGTTTAGTCTATTTTGAATACTCTCATAGTTATTACCCTTTGATATCTTTGTTGAAAATTACTAATACACGTAATCATAAAGCTTGATAACAGGACAGAATTAAGGAATTATTTTGGAATAAATTAGGTTTTGCAAAACGAAATTATGTTTATTTAGGTAGCTCATTGTCCAGGACTTTTTAAAGATAATGTATGATTTAGCTTTAAATAGGTAATGGTAATTGTTAAGAATACTTTCAGTCGGATTACCTTAATCTGACTACTAGTATTACGGATGACTAATTGAAAAAGAAAAACCGGTAAAATGCGAGTTAAAACAAAGCTATTAAGGATTCCAATTTGCCATTTAGCTACAAAACCCAAAACCCTAGAAATATTAGGTATAATGGATTAAAATATTAATAAAATATTTAACCCGTGAAAAAATATTTTTTGTATACTCGCAGTACGATTTTGGTACAATGTTTGCATATTTGTCATTGATATACAAATCTATATAAATAAAAATGAATGTTGGTAAGCGCATAACTCAAGAATGGCTGGACCAATTCAGCTAAAGAAGCAAAACTCGAGATCGTTAAAACGTAGTGAGATAACATAGAGATGGTGAGCCTCTAGTGTTTGAATATATCAATAATATTTGTCCATTTTTCATAGTCGTCTAAATCATGACATTCACTCCATGAACCAAGACCTCTTCTCAGACGCGAAATGACTGGTAATAATTTCATCTCGTCAATACCTACTCTCAGAAGGCCTTTTGCGGTCCTCAAACCCTGCTTTAAAATGATATGCCAATTACACACCGTATCGGAGTAGGTGTAATTTATTTAAAATAATATAATAATTATTTTGAGAAAATTATAATTTAATTAACCATAATTTTGAGAATTCGTAAAGAGCTTTTGTTGTAGATATAACAAAAGACCATTAAAGTTTCGTGAGATTGTTTTATACAATGTTCTCGTTTAGACAATAACTAAGTAGAAAATATCGGTCCAAAATTAAATCATGAACTGACTGAATAAAGTTGAATCATGGTTCAAGCCTAACAAAAAACTAAAATTAATCTATACATGTAATAAAATTCTAACTAAGCCGAATCTGTACATTAAATATTTTTTTGAAAAATCCTATTGAAATAGACATTAGTATCGATATAGAGGCCGAATCTATATTTTTAGAATGTTTGTCTGTCTGTCTGTCTGTTACCGCATCATAGAAAAACCACTGGAGAGATTTTGATGAAATTTGATATCATGATAGCTGGTTATCCGGGTCAACATATAGGGTACTTTTTACAGCAGAAAATATCTCATCTTTGAGAAATCTATTCTAAACGTTAAAACGTAAGTAGGGACAAAACCGAGCGGAGAGAGGGTCTAGTATTATAATAATATTGTAAGCTAAAGAGGCTGTGTGTTGTTTGCACTCTAATCTCTAATTCGAAATTAAAAGAATTGTTTTGTATTTTGTAGCCTATTTATTAAGGAAACTTATATTCATTGGATTGGTATATTTTATTTATTTCAAGTTAGAACTAGACTAGGAAGAAAAGTTCATCTTTTGTAGAGATAATTAACAAAAACAAACTATGTAAGGTACAATGTAAAATTTTCTTATGCGACGGGAAAATGCTTAATATCAATTTCTTTGTACCTGAGAATATTGCTATCTTCGCGGATTATTATTCTCAGTCACAACATACTGTTATACCACCGAACAAAGGTTGCGGAATAAGAACTGGAGCATTCCTTCTTTAGTTAAAGAACCTTTTCGCAAACAAAGCAACCCTCAAAGATTTGCATGTCACTACTGCGTCTGATTCATTGTTAACTTTGATATTACATGTGAAGTACAATGCAAAAAAAATTATGCTTAACAAAGAACAAAGACATAATATAAATTGACGAAAAAAAATCTTTTTGAGTTTAAATAATGATTAATAAGTTATTGGAACATATATCGAGATTATAGGGTCGGTTGTTAATTTCCACAAAATAACACTATCAGAATTCAGAAGCTTCTGCAAATACGATTGCGTTATTGTGTGTGGACTTATACAATGTTACAGAGGAAATACACACTTTAATTATTATTGCCCAGAATGTTGGCATAATAGCTCCCAAACACCTTAAAATTCTGTTTTTATTTTTTAGTAAAAAATATTATGCCCAGAATCGTAGCGGCCATCTTGACGCTACTCCAATGGGTCTCTTTTGATAAGAGGGTCATAGTTTCACCCCAGTGACAATTCTAAAATATTGCTTCCGTTTCTCTGATAGGTCTTCAAAAGTTCCTCTCAATACACTAGGTACTCGTTTATTTTATTTGCAAATTAGAAAGAGGGTACCCATTTTGAACTGACCTATTCCATGACTGTAGTCTCCAAAAACTTTTTTTACTGCTATTTCTTGTATCGGGATATCAAATTTTTATCTTCTACTAACTTGATACTACCTGTAGTGAGCTATCATCAACTGGAGCGATATTCAATGTCTTGGAATCTTTTAATAAACTTTTGAATTGTTTATAACTAAACTAAAACTATAAGGTATACGGTGTAAGCAATTTTTTTGAGTATTCTAAAAGCCACTAAATCTAGATAGAGATCATTAAAATTCCGAACTTAAAATTTAATTCTTATTGAAATGTATGGATGGTATCGTATGTTATATCATCGTGGATTTCCTGTTACTCTAAACTCGGGGAATTAAGGCTATTCGCTATATAAAAAAATCTTAAAATTATACAGGAATTAGCAGTATAAATTACAATTTTAATAATAAATATTTTGTTTGTTTTACATATCTAGAAATATTTAAGTTTAATAAATTTTGGAGCGATGTTTTTATTTAAACAGATATTTATTATTATAAAAAAAAGATCGGTCAACTTGAAAAGACAAGTTTTTATTGCCTCTTACACAATGCGGCGCGGCGGTCGAATTTCATAATTTTAATCTATAAAGTTGTGCATCGATATACTATGGCCCATGCCACGTGGAGAAATATTGGTGAGCCCTATGCCCGACAGTAGGTGACCTCTAGCTGAGGAGGAAGAAGAAGATATATGTGAGAAAAATCTTATTTTAAAGCTAACATAATTAAAACTAAATAATTAAAATTAAATTAAGAGTTCCGATAAATATCCGGTTTAAAATCTAAATCCGGTCTTAAAATACCCATAAAGTGCGTGATAAAATGAAAGGAACTTCCACTTCTTAATATAAAAAATGGTTTTACAAAGCAAAAAATGTTCAATTACGGCAATTTAAGGTGTATCTAACAGCGGCGTAGCAGTTGAAAGCACAAGTGTCACAGATAATGTTCGCTCGGCGAAACGACGATGTTTTTGCCATATAAACCAAATAGGTCAAAGTATTTTTCGTGAAAAAACGACACAGTGTCTGTAGTTTTTTGCAGAATGTAACGTTTCTCGAACCAGCAAGACTGGATGCGAGTTGGCTGTAACTGTACAGCGCGAGCTTGTTGCAATAATTGAAAACAGGAAGTACACTCCGCCCTCTTGATAACATCGTTGCACTTGCTTCAAATGTGATGTTACTTGAATTAAACTATATGAGATAAAGATAATTAAGAAGAAAATGTGTGAAATAATTATATTAAAATAAATATAATACCATTTTGATTTGTAGTGCTCTATATAATTGAGAGTAATACTACTTTGTAACTCTCCCGCCAGTAGCTATGCTGTATAATTAACAAAATAATTTCTTAAAATATAATAGTAACGAATTGATCCTTTGAAAAAAGTTTAAGAACATTTTAGAATAAAGTTGAATTGTAGGTATTGGAGCCTGGTTTATAATATCGAAAAGAAAAAAACTTTGTCATACCAACTGTTCGACATTTTTATTCAAGTTAATTACAAAATTATTCGCCAGAGACCTTTTATTTCAACAGTGGCAAAGATTTTATGGTAATGCCAATTATAATTTTTCTTTTTAAAGTCAAAGCTAAGTAGCCTTGCTCTTGTATTAATGCACTTTTTAATGGAGGCAATAATTTCCTAAAGTTCAAGAAAGTGCAATCTGCGCCCACGCATTTAATGGTGCGCCCGCGCAGGCTCCCGCGTCGATACCCTGCAAATTGATAACCGCTTTTATTACTTAACACACCGTTTTATTACCAGTAAAATGGGGTGACTCACATGGCGGGCCTCAGTGTTCTATACAGATATTAACGAGGATGCATAATTTTTTTCCCAGCAAACTTAATTTGGGCTTCAAAGTCAATTATTATTATTGTCGCTTTGCAAAAATGGAGATACGTTACGATCGCTTTTTTATGTTTAATCAAAGAATATCATATTTGGAGTTGGCTCTTTAATAAGAAATGGTTTCTTATTTCGCTTACTTATTTATAATACAAATATTTTCTTTATTTATAATGTTAACTGAAGATATAAGATTTATTTAAAATCTTATATTAAAAAAAAAAACTATGCAGCTACGATTTAATAGGTGTAATACGTAGAGTTATATTCTGGGACAATCTCAGATGTAATAGATACATTTTAAGACTAATTTAGCGGTAATTCATCACGTCAGTGAGATCATCGACCATATTTGCTATCTTTCACAAACAAAGGCAATGAGAGCAACGTTGGGCACGCGATAGTTGCATAAGCTCTTATAAAACCTTTCACCACAACCGCAATTTCCTTGTTTAGCATTTTCTTTATAATTGATGGAGTTCACAATTTAGCGCTAACATCTACGTGCGATTTTATCACGTTTTAATCTACACAATACTTAAATATTATGTATACTAGTGATTCACCCTCGCTTCGCTTCGGGTTCGTCCCTAGACAAAAACAAATCTATCCCACAGGAACCGTACATTTTTCCGGAATGATATATAGCCTATAACCTTCCTCAGTTAACGGGCTATCAAATGCAAAAAGATTTTTTTAAATCGGATCAGTAGTTCCTGAGATTAGCGCGTTCAACCAAACAAACAAACAAACAAACTCTTCAGCTTTATAATATTAGTATAGATTTACTTGAGCAGACGAAGGCAGAAAAATGCGCAGTGTAAAGTAAGTAAAATTTACGGGATATTTTAATAAATCGTTTGAAGTAAAATTTGTTATGAGTTATGATTGGTATTATTGTTACCTTTGTAGGTACTGACTTCCGTTATATTTACAATGTGACTCCAATTTCACCCGGCTGTCGCGGATTCTGCATTCTCATTCGTGTCACGACTGCATCGTCAAAAGGGCGCTATTAAGTCGACTGTTGCCGATATTCTGAAAATTAAATATCTCTCTATTACAATTTATCTTTATAAGTCCGTCGTACATTTTTATATTCTATCAAACGGTGAAAAAGAAGGTTAATTTTTATGTTCTAATATTATTCTCTTTATTGCTATAATGAAATAAATACATATTAACATAATAATAGAAAAATGTTGATATTCATTAGGTATGATGATGACGCATGCAAACATATATCAATATGTAACTGTGTTTATTTCGTTTAATCCAAAGCGTTTATCGTAAAATGTTGATTTAGTAGAATTATCGTTATGAATTTAATTAGAGACGAAATTTAATGACGGAATGTGTCGTGTGGTCACCACGCCTCGGTGGTCGCATGAATGAGCAAGGCCCCGCGCCCCCCGCCACTCGGTTGTGAATGAAGTCCCCAACGGCGCGTGCCTCGCCGCTCACGCTCAGTCGCAAAGAGCACTGCGCCGCCACGCGAGCGCATGTTCGAAATTCGAATTTTGACGGAACGAAATTTGAAATTCGCGAGTACCAGTGTTTATTAGTTAGTTTTTTGACCAAGGAAATAATATATTCTGCCAATATTATTGGTAAATACTGCTGTATTATATTGCGTGTACCAACACCGCTTGTTAAGGATATTACGTATTAGGTAAGTAATTAAAAGCGAATTTTCTGCCTATCAATATGAATGTCTATTATATCTAGTTAGGTGACACGTAGGCTAGGTTCATTGAAAAATACAGTGGGCTGTGCTGTAGGTGGTGCCCACGTTGTTTTATATATGGTACATGTAGTACGCAGTCATGTCTTCTTCGATATCGGGCCCGTTTTATTTGGGTGATCGCTGTAGGTGTCAGAGTAATACTTTCACAAGTTAAGCAGTCAGTATTACTTAAGGGGTTATTATCTAAATTTGATTTGTCTGTAATTTCATCGTATGTGGGCTGGGCTTACTTTTTCATCACAGAACCATATTATAATTTATACCTACTCATTTAATTATTAATTTAGTGTTACTAGTAAGAAATTTTAAATGTATTACAATATCTTTTAATATAACGCGTCCTTAAACCGTTTTTATTCTGTTGTCAATTTTTTATTTATTAATAAAAAATTTAAATGCCTAAATTATAAGGAACTGGATATTTAGTTAGGTCACACAAATAAATTAAATTAATACGATAGATATACATTTTAAGTCGTTTTAATTGTAATTTTGAAGATTCCGGTACTTTAATGCTATAGAATTATGAATGAATAATGATTGTTAAGTGCTAAGGGTCTCTATAAGATATTTAATACATTACGTATAAAATATTTCATAAATAATATTTTTTGTTTAATATAAGATATATAAACAGCCAAAATAAGTTAATATTTAGAGATTAGTTAATTTTTGTATATGAAAATGTTGATTACAATTTTAATGATGTATTATTTTATGTAGGTGCACTTCTAACAATACCTTCTTATCACACATCCACTTTGCTGTGGGAGCTACTCCCACAATTTCTTTGACATTTAAAACACACATTCAAAGTATGAGAAACTTGTTGCTGACCGTACAATAGTACAAAGACAGATGGTTTTCGTTTTACAGTAAAAACTAAAAACGGTCTAGGCGCCGACACAATGGGCCATTTAAAAGGCGCTAAGAGACTACCTGAGAACGATTCGCAAGTTTTTCATGCAAAGCGATTGCCTTTCAAATTGATGATACCAGTATTGTTGGTAAACCGTATCGATCACCTTGTGACACCCCAAGAAATGCCATGGTTTATCTAGCTTCATCTACACC
Source organism: Argynnis bischoffii washingtonia (assembly GCA_033884665.1). NCBI lineage: Eukaryota > Metazoa > Arthropoda > Insecta > Lepidoptera > Nymphalidae > Argynnis > Argynnis bischoffii. The sequence continues at coordinate 3,121,257 of CM066616.1, read as the reverse complement.
ATTGGTTTTAAAATTTTATTTAGTTAAGTAAATTTTGTGCAAATAAAGTACCTATGTCTGTTGGTTTATCATTCACATTATTTGGTTAATTTTTAGTTAATTTGTAGGTACTACTTTTAAATAAGGTTTAATAATAAGGTGTGATAAATATTGATAAACGATATGTTTGTTACATATTATATATTATTGTTGTTATTTTTTGTCAATATACTTGTTGTATACGTGTACAAGAAATTACTTGTTGAAATAGTTCTGGATATAAACATAACCACCTATGTTTCCTTCAAACTCTAACCAAGAGCGAACTGCATCCTCTCAAGAAAATAAATGCTTTACAAAATGCGGTGTTCAATTTCATTTTATAGGATGAGTTTAGTGAAGTGTAGAACTATTGAAACAAAGGTCGTCTAAACTTTCTTGGGATATTGACTAGCTACCTCACGTTAAATCGTAAAGTCGACGCACGTCCGGCCATAGGGTTAATAAAACTGCCATCCATCATGGCGGGCCACCGGCGGATATTAAATTGACACGCCTCACTCCAACACTCCATCTCATTCCATTATGATGGTATTACTGTATTACACTAACAACTTTACCATATAGCCGTCGATTTATATGAAATGCAAAAAATAAAATCTCATCTCTATTAGATCCTCTTTACACGTTTTCTTGGTAAGAATATTTTTCTCTATAGTAAATGGCGTCTAGCTTAATGATGAAGATTTTTTATTTTGCTGACCATCTCTAATGTAGATAGCGGAACTGTTATCTACATCTATCTATACATATAATAAAAGTGTAACTGATCGCTGTCTGTACATGGAAGATATTTGAGCAAAACTACTATTGGGAGCTCTTTATTAACGCAACAGAACACAAAACAATGATTTTTAGATTTTTTTGCCGTTTGTCTGTGCGTTTGTGCTCGCTAATCTCAGAAACAGCTTAACCGGTTTGGGTGCGGTTTTCACTAATGTATTGTGGTACGCTTCACTTCACATTTAGTATTTGTTTTATTTTAATCGGTTTATAAATAAAAAAGTTATATCAATTTAAGTAGGGACGAACTAGTGACTAATATATTTAAAACTAGCGGCTCACCTTTGCTTCGCTCGGGTTCGCCCCTAGATGATTATTTAAATTGACATAACTTTTTTATTTAGGAACTGATTGAAATAAAACAAACACTTAATGTTAAGTGAAGCTTACTACAATACATTAGTGAAAACCGCACTCAAATCGGTTAAGCCGTTTCTGAGATTAGCGCGCACAAACGCACAGACAAACCGACAAACAGAAAAAAAAATCATTGTTTTGTGTTCTATTGCGTTAATAAAGATCCCCAATAAGAGTTTTTCTCAAACATCTTCCACGTACTGACAGCGATCAGTTACAATTTTATTATATTATGTATAGATTATGATACTCGTAGCTCAGTGATTAAAGCAATAAAAATTCGAAATGTCGTTTAAGCAAAACTACTGTTACTTCCACTAGAAATATTTGCTTTGGATATTCTGCATAGATTACGTCTAGCGAGTGCAGTGTTCTCAACAGTCTAATGACCTTTGACCTTCAGGTGAATAGTACACATGACAAGCTGTCCATAACATGCATTCTTTATACTTTACCTACATATATTTGACACGAATACATTAATACGGTAGTTGTTCATGCAAATGGCAATTTTATCTCCCAAGTCCTTTTGAGTTCTGCTGTTTGGTTATGATTACATACCTATGTGGAAATTCTAATAATTTGAAAAGGTTAAGTGCTATTATATAATACAAAATTATTGCTGAATATTTAAAAATAAAATTTGTAATCACTGTGTTAATTCGTTTACATTCATTATTCCTCAATCGAATCTCTGTGTGGTCCATATAAAAAATTATTATTCATTTTATCATAACAAATTAAGTAGGTATAATTTATGTTCACCGTAAGTAATATAGGCTGAGGCGATTAAATTTTGTCGTATTTAAATTGCCATAATTGCGCTTCCTGGGTTCTACTTCGCGGGTGGCTCGATTACATGTTTTTGCACATTTGTTATGTTTTATACTACAGAAGAATAAGTGTTATACAAAAAAAATATAAAGTAATGTGTTACAATAAATATAATGTCGGATTTTACAATCTCATTTGAATTAGGTTGATTTTTTTATCTATAATAATGATTGTACTCTCATTCCCATATATAGTACAGTTTCATACAGTATACTGACTATCAACAGTCGGACGGCGTCGTCCGACGGAAATTAAATCGACACGCCCTCATTTCTTGCCGACACCGCGTCCACTATATTGCGCTCCCGTTGCGTTTATTTCATTATTTTTTATTCTATCCCCTAATTGACTTCATGGAGAATAATATGTAAATTGATATAGAGCAAAGTAGAAAGAGAATAAGATTATTGAAAGTTTTATATATGTATGCATTTTGATAGTTTTCTGACTGTATTCATTTTTTTCGGTTTTATTCTGTGTAGATTGTAAATGATGTAGTCTTTTCTGTAGCCTTATTAATTTATATTAACCATACATTGTATCATAGTAAACAAGCAGTGCTAAGTCTCGAGCCTTACCTTTGAGATTTTCAAATGAATGCATTTTGAAAATAATTATCACTTGCTATCTAAAAAGATAAATAAAATTGAAATTTCTGTTTGTAATGTCGAATTAAAAGCTTTTTACTAAATGCATATGAAATTATATGTACATAAGAAAAACATTATTTTTAAAATTTTAGTCTTTCCCTCTGTTTGTTCCGACTAATCTCCGAAACGGCTGGATCGATTTTGACGGGACTTTCACTGGCAGATAGCTGATTTTATAAAGAGTAACTTAGGCTACTTTTATTTGAGAAAAAGAATTAGGGTTCCGCTCGAAAAATTAAAACGTACCTAGGGACGCACTCGAGGGAAGCGAGGTCACAAGAGAACATCTGCGATCTCCCTGGGATGACCTAGCTAGTTTTCAAAGACGAATAAAATCTACCAACCCGCATTTGGCAAGCGCGGTGGAAATCATTAAAATATGTTAGTTATTTTTTTGACATAAGATAAATGTGGACATTCAAATTTCAAAAACTACGCCGTCAAAAGTTGAGATTACTTAGTTGATATGTGACGTTTCTAATTGAGGGCTCTATATCCGTTTTTAATTTAGAATACGTATAATTTTCCGACTGTTACGTACCTTCTATATAGTTTTATTACGTAATTCCGGTTGGCTAACGTTAAACCGAGTCAAGAAATTTATTTTATATTTATGTTTTTCTTTTTCTAGATTTATCTTGTATCCATGTGTTGTATCCAAGTTACATGCTATATTTATTGTATTTAATTTATTATCATATAATATATAAAACAAATTCTTTATAACCGAGCATTGAACCTTACAAAGCTGCTTAAATTTTAATGCATGCCTAGGTACAGGAAGGACTCCCTTATATTTATTCAAAGTTAAACCAATTGTTTATTATATTACTAAGAAATGAGTTTTAGTTAAACTTTAGTTTTAAATTAGACCTCTCTTTTTTGTACTGTGAATTTATTACAAAAAAAGAGACAAACTATATGTGTATATATGTAAAGAACTGTACATTTTTTTGGGATAAAAAGTAGCATTTGTGCTATTCAAGAATATAATCTATCTCTGTGCCAAATTTCATCCAGATCCGTTCAGCCGTTCTAGCGTGATTGAGTAACAAACATCTATCTAAACATCTAAACTATCACATTTATAATATCAGTAAGATTAGTAAGGTATACGTATATTTTAAATAAAAGTTAAGTTTTGTCTACGTTTAAGTATCTTAATTCTTTTTAAAATATGTACAATATGTTTTTCTTATATAAACAACTAGCGACTCACCCTCGCTCTGTCTCTACTTACGTTTTAACGTTTAGTATAGATTTCTCAGGGATGAGATATCTTCCCGCAGTAAAAAGTATCCTATATGTTGACCCGGATAACCAGCTATCATCATACCAAATTTCATCAAAATCTATCCAGTGGTTTTCTCGTGATGCGTGATTTTTCAAAAAAATATTTAATGTACAGATTCGGATTAGTTCCAATTTTATTATAGGTATGTATAGATAATAAATAAGTACTGCATTTGATTGATAACGATTAATAAAGAAAAAAAATAACTTAAGGTCGCATCATTAATCACACGAGTAGTTGGTTCTTTTTAAGTCGAACATTCATATTTCGACATTTGCTTTTGCATTCATTGTACAACATATCTCATACCATGTAGGTGATTTGATTGGAGTAATTATGATGCGTTGTGTAAATCATTCGTCACGTTGACAATTAAGCAGCGAAACTGTTACTGCCATGTTGCGCAACCTCACTGACTTTGCATTGATCACTTATGTTTTTGTGAGTGCAGGTGTTTGCCTGTACTTATTTAGGAAATGTAGAAACTATTCGTTTTTATAACTCTTAACACTATTCTGTTATACTATATGAGAAATATTTCATGTTTTATGCAAACTTCAAAGTTTCATTAAAATTCACATAATAATACTTTCTTAGATTTACGCGAATATTTGACATTTTTGATTAAAACTATCTTTTCGGTTTTAAAATTCGCATTATACTCGTAGTTCCCTTTTCGACGATCGTGCATACACGAGATACCTTTCATTGTAATTATGTATTTAATGGGTGGTTCGTTAACGTGCACTTTTCTTAATTAAAGCTGCATCACGTAAAGTGAAAGAAATGATAGGAACACTTCCCACGACGCCGTACCAAGAAACTTGGCGGGGCCCCGCTGTTTCGATTGACTCCGTCATTGACTTCGCAAGGAGATTTCTTATCTTAAAGCCTCTTTTTTGTTGGAATGCTTTGTCTTACATTTCCAATAAATACCTTCGTCTGATACTGATTTAATTAAAGATCGATTAAGGGTTAATACTTGTTTGCTTTTTATTCTATATTTTAAAACTTTAGCTACTGTATCTTTCTTTGTTTTAGGTGTCGGGAGAAATTTAATTTATTTCATTTTATTTCTATGGCTCCAACAATTTCTATGGCTCAAACTAATGCAAACCTGCGCTTATTTATAAAACTATAATTAACCATAGCAACGTTAATTTACGTCTTATATTATATTAACCAGACAAATGAGTTGATGGGCTTTTTTCGCTCAATATTAGTGGAATTCACCTTCATCATAATCTATGACAGTTATACAAAATCCGTGATAGATTATGTTGATCTTCAACATCTACTAGTCATTGAAAGGGAAGTTACAGAACTTATGTATTTTACCCTCACTATAACGTTATACTCTTAATACTTTCTTAGATTTACGCGAATATTTGACATTTAAATAAAACTATCTTTTCGGATTTTTTCGCGGATTTATTTTGATTTTTGTTTCCCGACGTTTCGATTGCTTTACAGCAATCATGGTCACGGGAGAGACTAAGGTGTTAGATGTCTCAATGTCATTATACAGTTGTTACAGACAGCCTACCTACTATTTTACAAAAATGATTTTAAAAATTCAAAAATGGCATCAAAGTACCTTACAATATTGGTTGATTTTAATTCTAAACATTTTAAAAAATTTTTAATGTTTTTAATAAGTATTATAATTAAATGTAGCAATATTATTTACTTAACGAAAACGAAACGACGGGAAACAAAAATCAAAATAAATCCGCGAAAAAATCCGAAAAGATAGTTTTATTTAAACGTTATACTCTTTTTTATTTCGCATTAGAAACATATCAAAACATCTTAAAAACATTACATAAGTTTAGTATTGTTCAAAGAAAAACAGTGAGAGGAAACGATAAATAATCTTCGAAGTTTATAACATTGCACGATCTGCGTCCGCGCACTATCTTACGCACCCTCTTTAAGGTTGTTTATATTTGATATTAGGTCGACCACTACTGTTTTTCTCTTCCGAGAAATCGGTTTCTATATTATACCTACAACTAAGAAAATAGCATAAATCGTGGGAACTTAAAACTAGAAGTGTTTTAAAAAATATTTAGTACAAAGCTTTTATTACGGTGACTATTTACTTTGTTCCGACGTTGCATTCAAATTTTTACAACGGACAAATAAGCCGGAAGTCAAAATCGGAACAAAGGTGTGGTTGACTTTTTAAGCTTATTAAGTTTTGTCCCTTCCGGATCAGCCCCTACCCCTGGGGTGGGACTCATTCACGCGAAAACGGAAGTAACATACGTTCGCCATACCGTACAGTAATTGCCGGCACGGGCTTGTGTTTCCGGTTTAAAGTGGCACTAATAATAGAAATACTATATTTGTAATAGCTATTTTGAACAATACAAAATAATACAATTAAGAAATAGAAAGAATATATATATATATATTGCGAAAAGATATATCTAGTTGTTAAATATCACATAATAATAAATAAGCTTCGAACATTCATTGCATATTGATGTTTAAACTTATACATATTCTATGAATGTTTGTCGTCGTATTAGCGTTGTATGTACGAAATACTTGTTAAGATTTTAATGTCCTTCCTATTATGACAGTGTCCTTTGCTCACATGAGTGAGACGCACGTTGAATACAAGTGCAACTTGTTTGCATGGTTCTCAATGAGCCGTGTCCTGAACTATGACTAGATCAACGGAGCCAAGGGCATTGTGTTATGCAACAGCTTGTTATTTGTATTAAAATATTGCCGTGGCTAAAATTGGTACAGCCTCGTAAAACGCTTTAGTTCTGGCACTGTTTGCTGAATATCTTCTTGGATAAACTTTGAGATATTATATTTGTGAAACGTTTTATAACAGGAAATCTATAACTAAAAATAGATGGTGGCATTAGGAAATAACATATGTTAATATTTTATATGATAGACTTGTACCTACTGTTTTAACATAGGAAATACCTACCTGTCTGAACTAAATTTGCCGTATTTATAAATTTTCCCAAGACAATTTCGTGTGCATATAAAAAGATTAAAGGAGGGTTAAGGTGCTAATGCGTGTGTGTACCGCATATCCGGTCCATCGGTGTCCGTTAATTGGTCTGCGTAAAAGGGATATCATGTAGCTGCCCCCTCGTCCCCACCCGATTTCCTTTCTTGTGACAACGACGACAGGTCGGGATCACGACGTGCAGACACTTTGGACAAAATATTCCTTAAAAGGCCCTATATCCAATTAAATACAGCGATACCGCCGCCCGCTGCGCCATGTCTTTGATCTACGGTCACGATTATACCTGAATCGACCATGGTTATTTGTTCATATTGCTAATATTGTTGATACTTAATCATTACACATAGAGTAATTTTTTTTTTATAATCTCCTTTTTGTTACGAAGACCGTTTAATCTTGGCTATAGCTGTCTTAACTCGTTTATGATGTTTTTTCTTGCAGTTGTCCTGCAAATTATACCTACCTGTTTTTATTAACTTTGCAATGATTGTTCTAATTGATCATATATATGGAGGTGCATTTAGTTATAATTACTATTAGGTAATGTTATATCAGTTTAAAGTATCTTAACTTTAAATAAAAGTATCTTTTCGGATTATTTCGCGGATTTGTTTTGATTGTTGGTTCCCGACGTTTCGAGTGCTTTATAGCAATTATGTTCACGGGAGAGACTAAGCTTCCGAAAAGATAGTTTTATTTAAAATTTAAAATGTCAAATATTCGCGTAAATCTAAGTAAGTTTTATCTTCACATATTAGAAACTGTTTAATTGCAAAAAAAACAGATAAGAATTGGCTTAATTTTTAATATAATTATCAATACATCCTAGTAAAATATACGATGTTGTGCATTAGTTTTTGTTATAATTTTAAGAATGATTATGAAGGATCCAAAGGTAAATTATGTCTTCCTTTTAATTATCCACCTTCCCACGAGTCTATAATTTTATAAACAAAATCACTTGCCGTGGCCGTTGCCATTTGGAGCTCTTTCTGTGATTTGTAATCAGAACTTCACGTTCCCATGACGAGGCTTCAGACTGTGACTGCAACCATCATTTATACTTATTCATACTTACGGTCGACGTACCATGTCTTCGCTAACTACGCATTACGTCGTCGTCATCAAAGCTTCTTTGAAATTACAAATTCGCATACATTCACATAAATCAAAAGAAACATTCCATCTTAATGCGTAATACATCTTAGCAAGGCGCGTTATTATCTTGATATTTCCTTTGGTCATTTTCCTCAATTTTGCAATTGTAAACAACTTGCAATGTTGTTTCGTAGAAGTGTTTAGACTTATTCAGCTTTAGTAACAAACAAAAGTGCCCTGGAGATGCAAAACTACACTTCACAGAAACAATCACCCATAGATAGGTGAACAGAATATAAAAGTTACATTCCCCAATAGTGGCAACGACATTGACGAGATTCGATTACTGACACGACACGTGCGTCTATAATTATATTATAAGGGCATAATAATTTACATCTGATCTGATACACCATAATTATATAGGATTAAACGATGTTTTACCGTTTTTAATACATGGCTAAAACGATCATTTATGATAAATGTCTGGCTGACTGGTTTGGTGAGACAAGAGGTGTTTAGAGATTTAAAGATACCTTACATTATACATATTATTATAAACATTGACTTATTAATTAATGATAGTATAAAACAATATTTATGTTAAAGGCGGAAGTACTATCGTACGTTTCTTACAATGGTTATGAACGTATGGTTGTTTTGTACATTATAAGTAAATATCATTATGGACTCTATAAGCCGGATCTTGTTGTGATTCTACAAGCGTACATATTAAATTGAATAACACAGTAGCAATTGGATAGAAATGTTAGCTGTTAAAGTATAATTGCCAAGATTGTTACTGTTATTGATATCTTTACACTGCAAATTATCATTAAAATAATATAAAGTATAAATTGTACATTTTGAGCCACATTCTCGTATAAAAGTCATAAGTGAACAGAACATTATAAATGTATCTGATCGGCTATCAAGGCAATCTTAGTCGGTTTGGTTTATTTTTGACGTTTTTCGTCGTCTGGCCAGCGGAAGTCATTATGCGTTTTCCGCCGTACATTGTACTGCCCTGTAAAAATATATTCATTAAATCAGCGACTACGAGTTTACTCCGTCGGATTATTTATCATTAGAATTTGAACATGTAATTTAGTGAATTCTAAGGTGACTGATATTTAAAATATTTTTTTACTTATTCTTTGTACGGATGATTTTGTCTCTGACGTTTCTGTGCCATTTTATGCTTGTGTGTAAAATAATCGATATACTAAAAGGGTTCTTTTAAATATCTAACAGTTTTGTCTAAGATACTTGGCCAGTTGCCTGTATTTCTTTCAGTTAGGTAAGTTATACTCATTTCTATAAAGGACCGTTAGTATGATGAAAGCGCCTTAGGACAATCACTTGCAATGGCGGGGGCTCGCGGCAAATATTGACAAGGCAAACGTTTGCCGTAGCGAGCACGCTCGTCTCTTGTGCCACTACGTGCGGTCTAGGGGATTCAGATGAAAGTTGTACCGCCGAGATAAATATAATGTTTGCACAAAACAAATCGTGTTTGTCCTCTTTGTGTCTTGCATATTGCCCGCACAGTTCAGTCGATAGATCCTCACGTACTGTTTGTTCTGCTTACTCTTGAAATATAATATTTGATTTTACTACGGCTCACTTATGTAACAACTGCAAAGTCCGCTTAAGGTAGCCGCTAAAATGTGTTTAAATATTATATAGCTGTGAAATGATTGAAATGTTTACTACTTCTAGTGTCTTACGAAAATAAATATACTTTATATAGTATATTTTTAATTTAAAACCAAAAGAAAATATGTAGGTACCTACCTATATGAATTTATTCAATAAATTTTTGTTTTATTTAATTAATATTGTATGCCATTGTGTTGAAATAATTGCTTTTAAGAATTGGAGGTTGATTAAATATTGCCTTTGAGGCTATATATAGCGCATGCTTGACATAGGATGGACTTATTTAGGTCTTGACCTGCGACACATGCGCCGTTGCAACAGTAATAGCGATCGAGCGTATCGCACTGTGCCCTAGATTTTGTGACGTAATGATCCTTCGATTCTTTAATATCAATAAATTGCTAATATTGTTTGGGAGAAAAACAAATATCCATTTATCTTGCTAGAATTATATAATTTTTATATTATCGGAATTGCATACAAAACCATACTTTTAAATTTAAAACAGATAAAAAAATACGATATGTAAAATGAGTATGATTTGGATTAATTTGTATTTAAATGTAACTATACATGTATTATGTGTAGAATATGTTAGTCCAATTGCCAAATTGCTGTACGTCCGTAAACATGCGCTTGTCAAGGCCAGTTATGTTTACGCGACTATTAGATACCTACATACATGTTACACAGTAAGTCACTTTATTTATTAGTTATTACTCTTAAACACTCATCTCTGTTAAATGAAGTAAAGCACCACTTATATAAATAAGCGCTATTTGTTTAAATACTCTTCTAATAGTGAATATTGTATTCGTAATATCTCTGCATTGTTCCTCTCAACTTGGCAAGATACGTTGTTACTATCATCGCAATAAATATAAGTACCAATCAATTTGTTGAAGTTATCCATTACATAATAAGCATGCTCAACTCGATAAAGTGCCTCGCGTGTAAATCACCAACGGAAATGAGTGCCAGTAATGAGGTTCGGATGTCGCTCGACTATTGTGCCTTGCGAATAGATATCGACTTCCTCAGTTCAGTTATTGGTAACACAGTGCTATAATGAGGCATTGTTCGTCAGTCAGGAAGTCTTCAAGTCCCTACATCTTATTCTGTTTTCAGGATACAGATCCGTGTTGTGATTGGATTGCTAAATCCAGTGCTGTTCCGTAACAAATTTTGTCATTCTACAGCTGAATCCGCACAGTTGTATGAAGCAAAATTGCGGATTCAGTTCTCCTCATATAAAAGTTTTTACAGAATATCCCTTCTGAAGCGATTTGTTGTATTGACACGGTCGATGTCTCGAAACCAGGTCGTCGTCTTTTCACGGTTCTCTGGTGGTAATTCAACTGATACGATAATAATCTCCTTAGCATCCGACTTTGTTGCGGTAAGATTTAAATTTCGTGCTTATAGCGATCGATGAGCATAGATCACGAGTTAACCCCTTTGTCACCGTCTGTAACGGTGTGAGACTTGCTAAAAAAATGATGTTGATTTATTTTTTGACGTGCTCATTTGGTCTCTTTTTCCTTTTACAAGTTTTACAGTAACATTAACATCAACAAACACTACACAATGTACAGACTAATGCTATTTTTAAATAAGAAATCTAGCTCATTTAGCTAATTTCAAGTATTTATTACATTATAAAACAATGTTAAAGACCACCTTTGTTTTCTAATGTTGCTGTCAAATTTTGAAACACATATTTTGTTCTTTATAAAATCTCAGATTATGTGCAACCGCATGTGACGCCCTGCAACTTCCTCGTGTTCCGGCTTCTGCTTGAGAACGGAACAGCTTTGCAACCAAAATCCCACGAGTCCCTCACTCGTATTTTGTTTCATCAAAGAAAACTGATAAATGCACTAAATTGACTAAATCACGCAAGCAAATACCAATTATTATAGACAATGTTTTCCATTAATTGATCTTAAATTACAGTGTAGCTTATTCAAAATTTCTTTTCTGAAGGTTAGCTTTAGGTTTTAAAAATAAAAACTTGCTTTCCTATATAGGGCATTACGTCATGAAATATTATTTCTATATAAATTAAAATACATCTTGTAAATAATACATAAAATATTGACTCTGGTTAAATATGTAATGGAGCGTCACTTGAGAGTTAAGAGACAGGCACAGAATGTTTGCTGATCGTATAAGGACGTGCTCTTTCGGGATCTCAGCAGGAAGGCATATTTATTTGCATATGCAAATAGGGAAATGCCTTGTGGTTTTAAAAAAAAGATGGATTACATTCTAAACGTATCGTTGAAATAATATACATAAGATATCAATAATTGTAATTACGCATACGATGTTTTTTTTTTTTTTTTTTTTTTTTTTTTTTTTTTTTTTTTTTTTTTTTTATGGTATTCAGTGATAAACGAGCAGACAGTCCACCTGATGGAAAGCGATACTGTCGCCCATAACACCTACGGTTCGTGCATTTAAGTTTTATGTAACAAAACTGCAGAACCGCCGGTACGTTATCACTGTGAGGACTAAGATGATATGCCTCTCGCCTGTAATTACGCTGGCTACCTTATCCTTCAAACCGGAACACAACAATGCAATCATTGTTGCTTGGCGGCAGAAATAGATAAGGGGGTGGTACCCATCCAGTCGGACTCCTCAGGCTTGACAGAGTCCTACCACCGGTAAAGTTAATGTTTACACCACATAGCCTCTAAAATAAAAATATTAATCAAAAACAGATTATTTTTAATCCTTTTTAAAAGGGATGCATGTAACTGATCATATTTTATTACAAACCACTTAAATTTTCAAATAAAAAGCGCCATTAAATGTTTTTTGTGCTTGTCACATTTAGATGGATAACAACCGCTAGAACCATATGCGTAAAAACTAAAAACCATACAACTCCTAATCCCCTAAAGACACGCGCGGTCACGTCTTAAATTGGGTTAGCGTGTCGATACTCGTACAAGGTCGCGTCGCCATTTTTAACAACTTAGCTGATAAATATATGCCGACTCCGAGTTTCTGAATAGTATGAACTTTCATATTGTTTTGTTGTCCATCTTCATATGGTTCTCGAGAGTGGGCGGACAGAATAGCCTGCTATTATTTTCACACTCGAACTATCTCGTTGGCTTGTGGGATTCATAAAACTGTTTTTCCCTCCTATCCTACTAATGGAAGTGGAAATTTTATCTTGTCAGCTTGATATTTATTAAATCACATAGAAATAAGTTATATTTTAATCTATAACGAGAAAATAGAACTTTCGAAATTCATATTGCATTGGAGAAATGCTTCATTTACATACCCGCTGTGATTGCCATCATAAATTTAGTTTCAATATTAACGTCCTTGATATATGTAGGTGGACTCGTTCGACTTCCTGTTACGCGGCGAATTGTATACACAGAGCACGTCACTCATTGAGACTCAATCAAAGGATTGTGAATGAGATGTTTACTGCGTATGAGTTTTAGTCATATGTATAATGCAAGAGCTCTACGTTTCCTGTTGTGTTTATTGCACACCGTCTTGCGGTGCTGCGTGATTGATGTTCATCTAAATTGTTTGCATATCGACATAAATGACACCTCCGAAGCTATGAATACGTTGTCTGTTACGATATAATTAACTTGATTATAAGAATTTCTATAATTGTATTTATTATAAGAACTGAGTATGTAGAATAATCGATACAATTCGATTTGCGACATCTTTAAGATGTGTCCATTGCTAGGCGGCGCGGTGCATCGTGCAGGTCGGCGCGAGTAGCGGGGCCGTCCTACCAAGGCCAGCGAGTTCGTTAGAACCATTCATGGATGCCTGCCTCCGTCCCTCGCCCGTGGCGACAGGATACTCTTAGTTTCTGTGTCCTATGTTATACTTTCGATTTGTTCCTTTTTTATGATCGAACTCGGAATAAAAAGGCCGAACGCAATCGTAATTCACCGGATGAACTAACGAGTTTAATTTTTTTTAAGTCTCACTATGTAGCGTTCATTTGCTTTTGTTCGAATCTTTTCTTCTTTTTTTTTAACTTCCAATTCAGAGTTTCCTATAAGAGTCAATAATATGATGACATATTATTTTTATTATTTATATTTAATTATAATTATACGTATTAAAAAAATTATATAAATTTTACGAACATATTTTAATTTTATAAAAAAAATCTCGTAAAAGTTGATATTTATAAGAGGAAAAAAATAATACTAGTATAATATAAGAACAAAATTATACTTTAACTAGCGGCTCACCCTCGTTTCGCTCTGGTTCGCCTCTAGGAAAACAAAAACAAACCTATCCCACGGGAACCGTAAATTTTTCGGGATAAAAAGTAGCCTTGGTGTTATTCCAGACTATAATCTATCTCTGTGCCAAATTTCATACAGATCCGTTCAGAAAGAGTAACAAACATCCATACATACTCACAAACTTTCACATTTATAATATTAATAAGGATATCTATACGTATACTTACGAAAATTATTTGTTATAGGGTCCAAAAGTCTTAGTAGATAGTAAAAGTATCGAAAAGCATGAGCCCGAACAATAAAAGAGCATTTAGGACGTACATTGTGGGCAATTCGTCATGATTTGCGTATGTAAATCAATGGAGTTTAGTTGTGCGGGCGTAACGGTATTTTCGTCGGTATACGGCAGGAAAGCGGATGCTATAAACATACTTTCAGCAAACCAAAACCATACATACATATGCCTATAAAGCGCTGTTAATGGTGAATTTTTCAATGATTGTCAATATGATAACTTCGAGATAGTCCTTACGTGCTTCCTTACTGCTGGTATTAGATATGAAAGTGTGCTTGTCCTTCTTTTACACAGCAACGGACTGACATGGGCTGGAAATGATATTTTATTCTGATATATTCAAAGGTTTCCGTAGATTGAGTTAGTCTATTGAAAAGACGTTGTGGTGCATGCGTAAACGTTCCTATGACGCCCCACTAGTGATGGGAAAGGGTTTTAGGGATGTGGGTTTTAGTGAGTAGGAGTCTCGCAGTATCTTGCCCAATACCAGGTGGCGGAGGTTTATTCAGCGTGAAAAAAGGCCATTGGAAAAAGTTTATCAACACGCTTAACTTGTTAATTAATAACCTTAACGTGAGCATACATACTGTTTAGGGACTATAATTTATAATTCGCCTTTTATAACGGTCGGGGGGGATTTTTTATAATCCTAGAATTATGATGACCATTAATTTATTCGCATGCTTTCAAAATGTTTGATTTTTGTTTAGTTAATTGATATATTTAATGTATATACATTTGTAGTGACCCTACTTTCTGTGCTAGCGGTCGCGGATTCGAGTCCCGCTGGGGGCATTCATTTGTGTGATGAGCACGAATGTTTGTACTCCAGTCATGGGTGTTTATATTTATAATATGATTGTATTTAAAGTTATATATGTGTAGTGTATCAACTATCTGGTATCCATAACACAAGCCTCGTAGCTTATGGAACTAGATGGTGATGTGTGTTAATGTGCCAACATATTTATTATTTATTATTATTATACATATATATGTATGTTGTCTCTATCTGCTGCAGTAAAGCTCTTATTATTTTTTTGCTGAGAAATGGAATCCCAAATAAACTATTTGACTTGGAGGTACTCGCAGAATGACATTGACAAATACGTTCGTATAATCTTCCGTCTTCCTTTTCGAACCAGTTTTAGTCGTATATTTAATTGAGGCTATCGTGAATTGAAATTTGCTCTTGTACTATGCAATGCGTGAAAGTAATAAATTCGCTCAATGTTAGATATTAAATATTAAATTATTGCAATATCCCACGATCCAAATATTTTTAAACGGTAAGAAAGTTACCATAGATTAATAATAATTGGTGCCAGAGACCAATTATTTATTAATAGAGTCGTAACTAATATATTTAATGATACAGCCATGTCTATGGCTTTTTAAAGCATATTTAATTACTATTAATTTTACGTAAATATTTGCGACTCCGAAATTCTTATAGCAATATGAAGTGGGAATTTAATTTCAGAAACATTAATATATAATTAATAGAAAACAAGCATGTTCTATGTACGGAAATATTGTATATAGTAATAGCCTTATGTCTAACTGTATTAGACGTAGAATGTAAATCATTGATTAATTGATTAATTATCTTTTTTATATATAGAGGAGCCGCGGGAAAAAGCTAGTAAAAGCTAGATAGTAAGAATACCATAATTAATTGAAAGATGTATATTATATGTAGTTAAATAAAGGGTGGAAAAGATAAATGTTTGAAGTATGCTATAGAAATTGTCTCCAAAGCATGAAGGCGGCTGCGTCGGTGTCAGCGTTTCCGTTTGCCTTGTGCCTGTTCGAGTCCAGTAAACTTGCGTGTTTTACTTTTTAAATGCAGTCCGTTTCAACTTATTTATTTTTATATACTATTTTTTGTTACATTGGGTTACAATTTAATATGTTTTTGAAGAATTGCACTAAGATGGCGATCGTTATTTATACATATTACACGGGTAAATTCTAACATTTATTTTTTGAGATCAAGTTACATTTTGAGAGTACATCTCATATGAATTATTATGTTTTTATCCTGTTGTTTTCATTATATTATAGTGAACAAGATTTTATGGGCTTATTTAATTTTCAAAACTAATAAGATTATTTTAAAGAAACTCATATCGATAATTAAAATATAATATTGTACAATATACAGTGTTACATAACATAGTATTATATTTACTTTTCCCTTTCATTGATAACGTTGTGAAAGTTATATTGCTTCAAAGTACTTCAGCGGCTGTATTGACCTGTGGAATGTAATTGATCGAAATTGTACTAGTTATTGTATTATTGTTAACGCTTGTAATATGATAATTATATTTGTAATTAGAATTATGTTGCGTTTATTACTTACTGCTATTGGTTTGTTTCCAGTTAATTAACGAGTTAATATATATTATACTAGCTATTTACCATCGCTTCGCTCGGGTGTGTCCTTGGGTAGGTTTATTTTTTTGAGCGAAACCCTTTTTCTAAAATAAAAATAGCCTAAGTTACTCCTTATAATATCAGCTAACTGCCAGTGAAAGTCCCGTTAAAATTGGTAAAGCCGTTTTAGAATTTTAAAAATTGAGTTTTTTTTTTCATTTAGTATAAAGCTGTTATTTTGACATTACAAACATACTACACTACGACTATATATAATAATATATAGTCTATAGCTTTCCTCAATAAACGGGCTATCTAATGCAAAAAAAAAAATCAAATCGGATTAGTAGTTCCTGAGATTAGCGCGTTCAAACAACAAACTCTGTCTCTCTATAATATTAGTATAAATTATATATTAACTCGTTAATATATTGGATATTCAATGTAAGCTATACGACAAGTTTGGTAGTTCCATAGATTGTTCCAAACATACAAACAAACAAATGTTACCTTTTTATATTAGTGTAATGTATTATTAAAACTAGAAAATAACTTTGAGGACTGTGCTACCACCCACATACGTTACAAACAGTCAACCTACATCCAGCCTCGCATTTTACCCTACGCAAAGAAAAACCTAGCTAGAAGTGGCTGTAAATGTACAATATATTGGACAGGCGTAGGCCTTAATAGGTTTTACACTTCGACGAAGAATTCCGTGGATGCTCTCGTTCGTTACGTATTGTCCTCTGTTACACCCACGAAATAGTTGAACAGTCAAGAAGGATCGATTGACTCTGATCAATAAGTGAAGCAAGCGGTGGGCGATCGGTCGACGAACTGCGAGGGCGCTGATTGCCGGTGGTGCGCTCTAATTTGTTTTGACTACAATATATCTCGCAAGCAATTTCAATTCACTGTCAACGATTTATTGTACAAGAGATATTTATTATAATCTATAAACACCCCCCGGGTGATAAACACCACTAGTGTTTTGAAATTATTATTCAATACTTTCAGTTCACTACAAACTTTATTTAACAGCCAACTTTCAATTGTTTTAAGCTATAAACTGCCGCAAACTGTTGAGTAAGCAAAGTTTTATGTCTAAAGGTAAAGGTAGAATTTATTTATGCATTTGCTGCTATGGGAGAGAAATACTCGTACATTGTTCAAAGTTTAAACTTTACTTTGTAAAGAAATCTTACGATCTAACTTCCCATTCATTCTTAGCTTCTATTAAAGTTTAGTCTATTGTCTAACTGATAATATTGCCTTTGTGGGCCGGATCTGCAAGGATGGGCCGTGTCACCTTGAATGCCGGATGCCGACATACTGACGATGGAGACTATCGGCCGTCAATCGTGTGAACGTCTCGCCATATATTACGGCTGTCTGTCTGTTAGTCTTTGCGTCTGAGAGTTTTTTATTTTACGACCGTCGACGTCCGCTCGGTAAGACCTCGACCAAGGTCAATGGTTCTTATAGCTAATAGACTGCATCGAATCGGATTATAAAGTTAATGGATTTAGCTGATTGCTGACGTTTAAAAGTATGATCTACTAACCGGATATAAGGAGCCGGTATGTAGCGTGAGTGTTTCATGGGAAGAGTGTCTCTTCACAGTCCACAACGGAAACTAAGTGGACGTGGGCGACGCCTACGTCTCTCGTTAGTGACCACTCTAATATGCACCAAGTAACATATTTAGTATAAGTCTATTTTTGTATCTATTCAATAGGCCTAATTATATGTATTCTTTTGTTTCAGGTAAGCGTTGGTCATTTACATATATTACAAAATTTGGGTATGTAATGAAAAATTACCGAAGAATCTAGTGTTCTAGATTGCTTTTTCAAAATTTTAAATTTTTCAAAATATTATAACGGACATACATATATTTGAATTCGTATTTAAATAATAGAATACAGAGGGTTGATGTTAATGGTAAGAGATCTCCTGGAGCTCCGTTAGATATGGGGGTTCCGCAAGGGTCTATTCTCGGCCCCTTTCTTTTTCTAATTTATATTAATGATTTGCCATCTTTTGTACAGGACAAACATGAGATAGTATTGTTCGCTGATGACACTTCACTTATTTTTAAAGTGAAGCGAAATTTGCTTATGTACGACGATGTAAACGATGCTCTCTCAAAGGTTGTCTATTGGTTTGATTCTAATAATTTATTATTAAATAATAAAAAGACAAAATTAATAAAATTCACAACACCCAATGTTAAACTTGTTGATAATGGTGTAATATTAAATGGGGAAATGTTAAAACCGGTAGAGTCCACTAAATTCCTGGGTATTATCATAGATTCCAAATTGCAGTGGGGCCCCCATATTGAGGGACTAGCGAGTAGACTCAGCTCTGCAGCGTTCGCGGTAAAAAAAATTAGACTTCTTACTAATGTAGATACAGCTCGCATAGTATATTTTAGCTATTTTCATAGTATTATGTCGTATGGTATCTTACTCTGGGGAAATGCAGCAACTGTTAATACGATTTTTGTACTGCAGAAAAGAGCTATTCGTGCAATTTATAGTTTAGGTCCTAGAGCGTCATTAAGAGATAAGTTTAAAGAAATAAAAATATTGACTGTTGCTTCTCAGTACGTGTACGAATGTGTTATGTATGTTCGTAAAAATATACACGAATTTCCCAAGAATTGTGACATGCATAACTTTAATACTAGGAGCAAACACAAACTTGTAATGCCTGTAACTCGTTTAAAGAGAGTCAGTAATTCTTTTTATGGACAATGTATACGCTTGTACAACAGGATCCCAGAAAATGTTCAAAAAGCTTCTATCATTAAATTCAAAAAAATTGTTAAAGAACGTTTGTGTGCAAAAGGCTATTATACAATAAATAATTTCATAGAAGATAGCACGCCTTGGGAATGAAGTGATCGCCTCCAGGCTACTTCAACTTTATAAAAATATTGTAAATTACAATTTATTAAAAAAAAAATATTAGTCCCGCTGAGTTTCTTTCGCCAGTTCTTCTCAGGTCTGAGGTTTCATTTTTCCGAACTGGTAGTAGACTCATGACGTTCAGTAAAAAATTGTAATAATTTAATGCTGAATAAAATATTTTGAATTTGAATTTGAATTTGAATTTGAGGTACATAAATATATTCATACATATGTATCATCTCCCGCACCTATTGCAATTTAAGTAGATAAGTATGCTTTAGTAGTAAGATATGTTAAGTCAATCTGATGATTGGCAAGATTTCAACACTAACATAGATACTTATGCCCCTGTTAAGGTTGAAAATTGTTTAAATTCAGTAGATCCCTTTGATGTAGTACGGGAATATCGACAAAGACGGATGTCCGGTGCCGGTCAGGATTTGTTTCACACGAGGCGGCTCCTCGAGCTTACAGCAGATGAAGATTGTTAGTAATTTGAATATACACAAATGTATATAAATATCATAATATGTAATCCAAAATTTAGTTTGAATTACCTATTATTATTAAATGTCTAAACATATAACATTATAGAAAAACGACGACGCAATAAAAAAAATATATTCTACGTACATATGAACAATATCTATGCTAATATTTACTCTATTTCTTCTAAAATTTTATTTGTGTTATAAGGAATAATGAATATGGCTAAACATTCTTCCGGTCTCTTTGATACTGCCAAGCGGCGTATGCGCATTTCAAAGGGCTACCGTGTTTGCAGGTTCTTATATAAACATCGTTTGTTAGCTCTCCTAATTTTTCTTCTCAGTAGTTGGATCCGCATCCGTTTTAATGGTATTACGTCGCTTGCATCCGGAAGTAACTAATCGGCTAAAAGCAAAACTACTTTGACAATAGTAGGCGAGCCCTATGAATAAAACTGTTTGGATATTTGGCTTTAAAAGTTATTTATTGCATCAAGATATCTTTAAACTAATGAATTTATGCTGTTATATTAGAATTTTATAATAAATTTTGCTATCAGAATATCCCGGAAATGTTTAAAGGATTTTGCAATTTCTGAACAGTTCCTGCTAGCATATTTGTCCAACTACTTACCGTTAGTTCGGCTGAGTCAGTTCGGCGGAACATGGACACTTTGCATACAATGCCCATATTCTTGCGCAACCGGTCATCGGGCCGGATGTGACGACATTTCGAACTGCGCCTAGATGTCTGGGCTAGATCAATGTTCAAGATGGAAGCGAATTATGGCCTGCTAAATTTATCTCTTCGAATAACACTATCGATACTACGATCGATACAGTAAAATTCCATGAATAATTTCAAATATATACTATAGATAAAATTGAAATTGTAGGTTTTATCTTGTATTAAAATGTAAAAGCTGTATTATATCTAAAACAGGACGAAGCAATTAGTATTTTAAAGCTTGAAATAATGACAGCATAAAAGAAACATCTCGATTAAGATGTTGAATAGTAATATACTATTGTGTCTGGTTATGGTGGTCATTGAAGCCGTGGATGGTGCCAGGCAAGGCCGATCTACAAACGTCCAATTCAGACACGTGTCCACTTGGACGTACCGGTGCTTGGTTTCCGGTCACAGTCTATGTAAATTGGAAACCTCGTTGGAGTACGCTAAGGGAATGACGTCCTTGAAATTGAGTCACGTTGGTACTCATGGTCGCACGTAGGTTCTATGGCTGTTATGGTCCTCAGCATAAAGACTATAATAAAGTTTACTGGTACAAGTATTATAGAAATAACTTCCACAATTACAATTATTATGTATGATGATTCTTTTGTATTTATTTTTCTTTCGTATTTTGTTCTTAAATAACTTGGTTATATCTATCTCTTAATAGGGAGAACGTTGTCCCCCTTAACATACTCATGTTGGCATAGATAGAACTGCAAGATTTGACGATAATTATAAAGATCTTTTTAAATTTACTTATAAAGACTTCAATGTAAATTGAAGTCTTTATTTAAATAGCTATCGATGCTGAAAAAAGATTATGAATAGTAACTAACTTTGTGTGTATAAAATAAAAAAAAAATTACTCTTATATTTTTTCCAAAAGTCTTAAAAGAAGTATAACTTCAAAAACTTGTTGAAAAAATTTGGCGAATTTGTTAGAATAAGTTTATTTATATGGTAAAAATAAATGTAGACAATTTTAAAGCCAATTTAAAATTCAATGCTGGCTACTCATGTTTCCAAAGTTTTGTCAGTGATTGATTAATTGTGCCCGCATAGCGCTTGCCTCGAACGATAACATGCTTGTGTTTCTACCTATGGTACAGTTTTTTTAATTCATTTATATACTCGTATTTATTATTTACTAGCGACCTATTCTTGCTTCGCTCGGACGGTAACGTTTTAATTTTTTTAAACGAAACCATTTTCTTAAATAAAAGTTGTTACTAGCAATAAGTTACTCCTTATAATATCAGCTATCTGCCTGTGAAAGTCCCGTCAAAATCGGTTCAGCCTTGTCGGAGATTAGTCGGAACAAACAGACAGATAGACAAAAAATTTAAAAATTGTGTTTTTCTTATAAGTTCCGTATATAATTCCATATGTATTTAGTATAAAGCTGTTATTGTGACATTACAAACAGACACTTCAATTTTATTTATCTCTATAGATAACAAATCTATGTATATATATCTATTTCACTAAGAAAAGTATGATATAGATAGTTAAAACATGATTGTATTTTGGCAGAAGCTCTTGCTTACTGTACGCTGTTTACCTACGTGGACTTCTTAATATTTTTTCGTCTTTTTCATTTCCTCTTGGTAATCTTTTTGGTTTTTTCAAGACAAATATTATGCAACTAGTTAGTCTGCAGGGCAGAGGAAATTTTACCGTTGATTTAGTACTTTGCAAATAACGTATACAGGTTTTTTTTATTACTTGTAAGTAAAGTACTTACAACTTTTCTACACGATTTTTTAAGTAATACATTAAAAAAAGGAAATGAATGCAATTAATATGTATTATGATACTAGCGGCTCACCACATAGCGAAGCGAGTGCTAGGTTTCGCCTCTAGACTCTAGACTAAACAAACAAACAACATTTTTAGGGGATAAAAAGTAGCTTATGTGTTATTCTGATGTATGAGCTATATTATTGTAAAGTTTCATTAGAATCCATTCTGTAGTTTTTGCGTGAAAGAGTAACAAACATCTATACATCTATACACCCAGACAACCATACATCCCCACATTATATTAGTAGGATTAATTAATAAGTATTAATGAGTAGGATGAATGAAACATTATTAGTATTAATTGTGATTAATAACATGACAGTAAAATTCCTTTATATATGAGTAAGGATATTAAAATAGACATAATAAACTTTGAATATTCGGTGATTGATTAAAATATCGATAAATAACGTTAATGAAGTCACAAACTAAACCAACTACTTCACTATGTAATTAATATGAAAATATTATATTACGCTGTCTGCATAGTTTATTGTTCGTAATTCATTAATTTATGTAATTACATGAATTATAAAGTATAAATGAATAAACAGTCGCGACATAATTTATATGGAGCTCTAGTGGTGTTTATGACTTTTACAGCTTGTTTTATTTTCATGTCTTTATAGCGATAAAGACATTATAACGAGCCGTAACATTCAACATAACTTTGCGTACATTCACCCGCACTACACCTATGCCATTTTTTAATGTCTTTGAAATCTTATTTCATGAAATTAACCTTAGTAGGTATTTCAATATTTCACTATGTATAAGTTTTTTTGTTTAAATCTATATTGATAAAGATCAGTTTATTACAAACTAGCGACTCTCGCTTTGCTCAGTTTCGTCCCTAGGTTGCTTCCTCATACAAACTTTCATCCCCATTTTCAACCCCTTAAGGGGTTGAAAATGAAATCCCAGGGTCTCAAACTATCTTCTTACCAAATTTCATTTAAATCGGTTCTGTAGTTTAGGAGCTTATTCGGTACAAACAAACAAACAAAAAATCTTTCCTCTTTATAATATTAAGTATAGACTACACTTATATTTTGTCAGTGATAACAGTTGAGCATGTATGCTATAATATTGTTGCTATATTTTGTTCAGGTAAAATGCCTTTTTTACGGTTTAAGGTTGCACTGCTTGTTTGGATCAAATTTAGTAATTGAAATTTTACCCCTTTCCTGTTGACAGATTGATCTGATGGTAGTTCGCAGTTGGGCGTAGAGTACTAAGTAAATATATAGCGCTCCACGATTTTATTTTTGAGTCTAATCAATGCCCTAGATTTATGAGAAAAGTGGTGTAACGTACCTAGGACCTACCTAATTATTTTTTTACCTTTTAGTACTTTATCTACATCATTATTATCATATACATTTTTTGAATAAAACCGTTTAAATGAAAAAAAAAATCACCTATATTATTCAAAATAACTAAACTTTTCACTTTTAAAAGTAACTTAGTTGCAATGACAGGTAGTGATACCAATTCTGTTTATATAAATTGTTCAAAAATCCTTTTACCGTGGTATACGACGCTGAAGACTTAGCTTTTAGACTGATATATTAGCCATATGACTTACTTCCTCCAAAGGTATCGGAGAACCCGATGTCTGTAACCCGAGTCCTTGCTACGACCGTTACACGAAGGGTCAAGCTTGACAGTTTTACGAACATTGCGTGCTCCACTACTCATCATATTACAGCAGCAAATTGCACTCAAGTTTTGCAAATAAAACGCTCTTTACCGTCCGGTCATATGATATAGGTACATTTAAATGCATAAGTATTAAATTTACTATTGCTTTTAATTATAGTTCTTTGCTTTTGCTTGCTTATTTGAGTTTTATGTTATTGCAAAGAAAATATCCCCACAAATGGTATACGTTTTGTTTAATAGTTACATTTTTTATCATGCGAAAATCGTTTACATATACAGATTACAGACACAGTATTACTAGTGTTTTATTACTCTAGTATTTTACTTATCAGAAAGAATATGTTTTACAAATAACGTAGTTTGTTTTAATCCATGAGTATTCAATTTTAATGCAATGTTATAGATTTTTTTTTGATACAAAACAGCGACAGCTCATCCTTTTTGAATTAAACTTTATTTATATCGCCCGTGGCTGTTTTTGAACAACTTTCATCGAGAAAGAGTTGAACAAGTACAGTAAATTAGAGCTAATATGTGCTAAGGTGAGTTGAAAACCATCTCTAATTAGCAGAGGCGCTGATAATATTGCTTGTTTTTCTCACGATTCACAGTGGCAGCGGAAGTGAATTGCAAAAAGATAAATCAGTTCCCTTGCGTAGACAACGCAAACAGCGGTACTTATCA
Organism: Argynnis bischoffii washingtonia; assembly: GCA_033884665.1. Classification (NCBI taxonomy): domain Eukaryota; kingdom Metazoa; phylum Arthropoda; class Insecta; order Lepidoptera; family Nymphalidae; genus Argynnis; species Argynnis bischoffii. The sequence goes on along the minus strand of CM066616.1, from coordinate 3,096,309 downwards.
TGTGAGAATGCAACGCTCTACTTACTGCTGCAGCCTATTCCGTTACCTGAGCCGCTTGGAATATGAAACTGTTAAACTAATCTATGTATACTCCTTGTCTTTTCTTATCTAACGGCGGATCCCAATAACCTATCTGTGGTTTCCCATACAAGCGATAAGAATCTGACAATTTATACAGAGCTTATGTCAAATTTCTGTCTTCAGTATGGAAAACTTAAGGTGAAAATGGTTATTGAGAAGGCAAGCTTTTACTGTTATAGGTTTGGCTTTGAATGCAGATTCTGGTTCGCGTTATATCCAAATGTTGCTTCAGCTTGCTTTAATGATGTGGACAAACAGCTAGTGGTTTTTTTTTACTTGTTCGCATCATTATAATTAATTAGCAAATAATACAACTAATTAATTGATATTAAGATAATCTAATGTGATATTTAATTTGCTTAAGAGATATAATTTATCTCACAAAAACTATCTTCTTAATAGATTATATCTATTAAGAAGATCGTATCGTATGAGTGTTAATTAGTGGACTTATCTAGGAATTTTGTGCGCGGATCTTTATTGCAATTTATCGGTAAAATATAGTATAAAGTGACATTATCGATTTAACCGTTTTGCACCGTGGGCTAGCCGTTGAGACTTCAGTGAAAGCCTTTTTTACTTTTTCTAGAATAACCAAACGGAAACAATTTTCTCATTTCTTGCAATTTTAACGTCGCTTAATGTTCAATCTAAATATTATTATTATGTCTAATAATAATAAGTAATTTTAACGCAGTTCGTTTAAAGGAGACACTTAAATGGAAGAGTGGGTTGTTATTAGTAAATAATAAAAGATTTGATATTTTTTTTATACATAGACTAGCGTCTCACCCTCGCTCCCCTCGGATTCATCCCTGCTTACGTTTTAACATTTAGTATAGATTTCTCAGAGATGAGATATTTTCTTGCAATAAAAAGTATCCTATATGTTGATCCGGATGACCAGCTATCATCATACCAAATTTTATCAAAATACCTTCAGTGGTTTTTCCGTGATGCGATAACAGACAGACAGACAAAAATTGTAAAAACTATAGATTCGGCTTCTGTATCGATAATAATGTCTATTTCAATAAGATTTTCCAAAAAATATTCAATGTACAGATTGGGATTAGTTACAATTTTATTATATGTATAGATAATAATTGAATAGCCGTAAATATATTTTTCGAGGTACTTAAAGTATTTGCTTCATTCTGTTGGAGCAACAGAATGATGAGAAATATGAGAGGCCGCGACGCAATCTACTTCTTTTGCAAACCATTGTTCACGACATGCAATCAGTTCTCGCGTCTAACATTCCCAATTCTGAAATAACTGCACCTAGAATATTCCATACATGAGCACTAAGAAAACATTAAGTTATGATAATGCGAGGAGTTAATTTTAATAAAGAACCGGAAACCTTTTGAGGTAACCCCTGACATTTATTGCGGATCGTGGTCAATGGCGACTGCTTTTGTTAAGTACTTACTATTCGTCGACGACACGTTTGGCTCAGTTTGTAGTGTTTGTACTTGCTGTGCCAGCGGTCGCTGGTTCGAGTTCCGCTGGGGGAAATTTATTTGTGAGATGATCATGAATGTTTGTATTATATAGTTTGGTATATGAATGTAATAGTTTAATACTTTGAATTCAATTCTCTAAAAGTTTATTACCAAAATGTAAGGGGTCTTAGGTCGAGCACTATAGATGTATCCTTAAACATTTTAAACACAGACTATGATATACTCGTTTTCACGGAGACTTGGTTAAACAACACCATATTTGACAACGAAATATTCGACGCTAGATATACCATCCATAGGACAGATAGATTAGGTACTAGGCTCGGAGGGGGCGTGCTAATAGCGGTCTCATCACAGTTGCCCTCATATAAGATCGCAGGACGTAGTAAAGATTATGATGACTTATGGATTATGGTTGAAGTTAATTCAGGCAAGCATAAGGAATTCTTAAAAATCTGTGCTGTATATCTACCCCCACCGATAAACCAGAGATCTCTTAATGATTTTCTTGATTATGCCAACGATGTACTAGAAGAAAAAGCTTCTAAATATACTCTAATATTAGGTGATTTCAATATTAACAATATTATATGGAATTCAAATCAGTTTAATTATTATATGGTTCCGAACATTAATTCTAATTGCGGCATCCATAGCACTTTATCAGACTTCATGGAGTTGAATGACATTCGCCAATTCAACTGCATCACTAATGGAAATAACAGAATACTAGATCTAATTTTTTCTGATTTGGATTCTCTTCAGGTAAAACGTTGCGACTCACCAATACGTAAAGTCGATGCTCATCACCCTCCTTTAGAGATATTGGTTAAGTTTTCTTCGACTAAGAAAAAGACTGACATCAGAACTAAGAGGCCTAACTTCCATAAAGCGGATTACAATAAAATCATATCTGCTTTAGATGAAATACCTTGGTTAGAGGAGCTTCTTCCTTACGACCACGTTGATTCTATGATAGATAAGTTTTATAAAATACTGGAGAATGTAATCCAAATGCATGTTCCTAAAACTGGTCGTTGTAGTAGGAAGTATCCAAATTGGTTTAGCTCCCATTTAATCTATCTCATTAAACAGAAACATAAATATCATACGCGTTATAAATTATACAAAAACCCTCTCGATCTCCTTGAATTTCAATACCTTCGTGATGATTGCGAGAAACTTATACATCATTGCTACAACGACTATATCATGTCAATAGAGTCCGCTATAGGTAATAACCCTAGGTACTTTTGGACACACGTAAAAAATAAACACAGAAACAGTTCCAACTATCCATCCATTATGTCACTTAATGAACATAAAGCAACAGATAAAAAAGGCATATGCGATCTTTTTGTTCGTCATTTTTCAAGCGTATTTGAAGCTAATCGTGGTTATACGCATGGTGCTTTCAACAAACCGATACTTTATAATGAAATGGAGCATATATTTATTTCTCAAGAAAGTATTATAACTAAATTAAAAAGACTTGACATACACCAAACTGCGGGACCTGATAATATTCCACCTGTATTTTTGATGAACTGCGCAAATTCTCTATCACTACCATTGGCAATTATCTATAATACCTCTTTACATAAGGGAGTATTCCCGTATAAATGGAAAGAAGCGAGAATAGTGCCAATATTTAAAGATGGAGATAAGGGATGTGTACGTAATTATAGGCCAATATCAATCTTGTCAACAATGTCGAAGGTGTTCGAATCTCTTATATATCCTTTTATATTCCACCACGTTAAGCCTTTTCTATCAACTGATCAGCACGGTTTCATTCCGCAACGGTCTACAAACACGAATCTTTTAAGTTACATTTCAGACTTAACAGAGGCAGTTGACAGTAACCTTCAAGTAGATGCTATTTATACGGATTTCTCGAAAGCTTTCGACAAAGTTGACCATAGTTTATTGCTTCTTAAACTTACACATTATGGAATTTCCAATCCGTTATTAATGTGGTGTCAGTCTTATCTCACTAATAGGTCGGCAAAAGTCGTTATCGATAGTTATGAGTCTCACCCCTATATTGCCACCTCGGGGGTCCCCCAAGGCTCAAATTTGGGTCCACTCTTTTTCATAATATTTATTAACGATCTTATAGCTGAAATAAAGCACTCGCGCGTCTACATGTTTGCAGACGACCTTAAAATTACGAAGGTTATTAAACAAAGTACCGATGTTTTACAACTGCAAGAAGACTTAAATAATCTGGTTCTCTGGTGCCGAATTAATAGAATGCATTTAAATCCATCCAAATGCTGCTTTATAAAATTTACCAGGAAGAGGAAACCAATAATGAGCTCATATTCAATTTCCAACGAAAGTTTAAAAGAAACCAACACGGTTCGTGATTTAGGTGTTTTATTTGACAACAATTTACGCTTTGATGCTCATATTGATGCAATTGTTACTTCTGCCTTTAAGTCGCTAGGTTTTATTATCAGGCAATCTAAAGACTTTAAAAAAATATCAACCGTGATTGGACTTTATAACTGTTATGTAAGGAGTAAGCTTGAATATTGTTGTCAAGTATGGTCCCCATTATATAAAGTATATATAGATCGCATTGAAAAGGTCCAAAAAAGGTTTGTTAGACACTTATCTTATCGTATGAGAGTACCTCTGAGAAGCTATAGTGATCGGCTTAAGTACTTCGAATTGCAACCTCTTCATGTACGAAGAAATATATTGGACCTAATCTTTCTGTATAAGCTTTTCCATAATGAGGTCGATAATAGTGGTCTGCTTGAGAAAATTAAAATAAATGTACCATGCAAACCACCTCGAAATCCATGTGGATTTCTCAAAACGAGTAGAAGCAGAACTAATCTAGGAAAATGTCACCCATTAGCACGAATGTCGCGACTATTTAATGCAATACCAACAGCAGACATGGGTTTCGACACGTTTAGTAAATTTAAAAAGAAATGTTACGCTTTCTATTCGTGATGAAATATTTCGCATAACAAAATTATTTTTACGCCATTTCATTTTATTTTTAATTGTATAATTATTTTAAATTTTTAATTGTATAATTTTTTAATATGTTTTTTGTTAATCAGTAATTAATTTAAATATCGTCATATATTAATTTAAGTTTAAGTTTAAGTTAATCAATTTGTCAGATTTAAAGTAATGTGTAAATATTAACACTGTTTTAGTGCATGTTGTGTTCTCCAGTAATTGGGGGTACATTTTAAACACTGTCCTAGGCTAGTATTTCTATTGTATATTCATATGTACTTCTGTTGGAGATCCTTAATAAATAAATAAATAAATAAATTCCAGTCATGGGTGTTTATATTTATGTATGTATTTAAATGTTAAGTATATGTGTAGTGTATCAACTATCTGGTATCCATAACACAAACCTCGTAGCTCACCATGAAACTAGATGGTGCTGTGTGTTAATGTCCCCACATATTTATTTTTAATATTTATATTATATTAAACCATTAAATTGATATATCACAAGTATAAGCATAAAGTCACACTTGATGTTTTCGATATAGTACAGGAAGTGCGTGCGAGAATTTGTTTTGTCATAACCGTTTGTATGTTGGCCTTCGCTGATTTAATGATGAACACTCGAAAGTTATAACACGCCTAAATTGTCATCTGTAACAATTCATAGGTAACGGTTGCTTAAAGAGGTTAAGTTTCGACCATATTGTACTGCAAAGGTTAGTAGAGGTATGTTTCTAACTTTCATAGCATAATTTAAGTACGAAGTAAACAATTAACATTATATTTGTATATACGTCGTACATTTTGATAGTTGTATCATGTTTTATGTTATTAACAAACCATTACTTTTTGTCATTTTTTTTATTATGTAATAGCAAAATAAATATATAACATAAGTAGCGACTCACCCTCGCTCTACTCGGGTTCGTCTCTAGTTACATTTTAACATTTAGCTTAGATTTCTCAGAGATGAGATATTTTCCCGCAGTAATAAGTATCCTATATGTTGACCCAGCTAACTAGCTATCATCATACCAAATTTCATCAAAATCTGTCCAGTGGTTTTCTAGTGATGCGTTCCCAGACAGACAGACAGACAAAAATTGTAAAAAGTATAGATTCGGCCTCTATATCGATAATAACGACTATTACAATAAGATTTTCCAAAAAATATTAAATGTACAAATTTGACTTAGAATTTTATTATATTCTTACTAAGAGAATTTAGGAAATTTTTTGCCTCCCTATTAAAATTAAGTCTTAGGGTTTGTAATTTCATAAGGTTTTTTGTAATTTTTTGTTTAAAAATTGACCAAGTTTGCGTGATGTGCAACAACACGGCTAAGTTACCATTAATTTGACATGCGTGTAATTACAAATAGGTATACCTATAACTATACGTGTAAGGTAATATAATTATTTTTAACTAAAAGCTGCTACTCCATACTCATATTTTTTTTGTTGTGTATGTTACGCGAGAATTTGCATATCGTGTGAAGCCTTTTTATTTTTTATTTTTTTTGATAAATAGATAATAATTGGGGTCCCATATAAATAATAAATCAACCATAAGGATTTAATAGTTAATTAAATAAAAAAAAACTATTTATAGTCTTCTGCTCTATCTGTATGTCGAGACTTATAGACTTTAAAATACTTGGTAAAAGAAAATAAAATAAAAATTGCATGTCTATTTATATTTATATTTTTATATATATACTATGTTAGTATATATATAAAAATAGTTACAAAGATAGCGTTATATAATAATTTGGGCTGAAATCTCATTTTAACTTTTGCAGTCATATTTTTCACTGTAAATGATTTTTTCCTCGAAGTAAGCTAACACGTTTTCGGTCACATAAGTCGATCAACCGTTTAAACATTTCGTATTCATTACGCAAACGTTGAGGTCGTTCGTCCCGGTTCTTGTCTGATCATAGTGATGCTTTTGCATGCCGCTGGCGGAATTTTGATTCTACTTGCATACTAGTATTAGCACATCGAAAGCACTACGCTATAAGAATATTATATAGAATAGCGACTCACCCTCGCTTCATTCGGGTTCGTCCCTAGGTTGATTCCTCATACAAACTTTCATCCCCATTTTCATCACCTTAATGGATGATTTCCGGGATAAAAACTTTCCTTTGTCCTTCACAGGGTCTCAAACTATCTTCTTATCACGTTTCATCTGAATCGGTTCAGTACTTTCGGAGCCTATTCAGTACAAACAAATAAATGAACAAAAAATCAAATCTTTCCTCTTTATAATAATAGATAGATAAGCCATGTGGTATCTAAGATCTGTCTAAGCGTTAATATTCATTTATAGCCGTTCAAATAAGAAATATCGCGTTTAAGAACTTTCCTATATAGGTATACTCAATATTTGTATTATTTCGTACGTCTGGTTAATGTAAAATTTCTGGATATTATAGTATGTATCATATATGCTGTAGCGATTGACGGGCTCATGTACGCACGATGATAATCAAACTACTGAGAAGTGAGAACCTCTGGCACCAATCCCACTTAATCCACATATGGATTTGCAGAAATTGAGTGTGATGATAAAAGAGGATAAAATTGTTAAACAAAACCTGATATCAGGATCAAAGCTCCGTGTATTCATAACATATCAACGTGGCTTAATATCGGCAATATGTTAGTTACAGCTTATTGTTAGAGTACTTTTCATTTGATGTATTTTAATAATGTCAAAAGTTGACATGTTTGGCTTAGATTGTAGTGATTCTACTTGCTGTGCCAGAGGTCGCGGGTTTGAGTCCCGCTGGGGGCATTCATTTGTGTGATGAGCACGAATATTTGTACTCCAGTCGTGGGTGATATTTATAATATGTATGTATTTAAAGTTGTATATGTGTAGTGTATCAATTGTCTGGTATCCATAAGCCTCGTAGCTTACCAAGGAACAAGATGGTGTTGTGTCTTAATGTTCCAAAAAAAAAAGTTAAAAAAATGTGTCTCAATATGCAATATTTCTCGAAGTTTCCTCATTTTACTTCACCTTCACTAACCTATGTATATATTTCTTATACTATAACGAAATATTGCTTTACTATTATTTTATAGCAAAAAACAACTAACATTTATATGTTATCGTGAATATTAGGTATATATTAGTTAATTACCCTTGAAATTTATAATAAATCCTGTTATTTCCGTACTTTCAACTCTGCACTAGTAAATCCTTGACCTTTGTTTCACTTGTTCATAATCCATTAGAGACGATGGCTTGTGTTAATATAAATAATTGCATTCTCCGACTAATGCATAAAGCGGAACTGTTCATGCACCATTGCAAATATGTATAATGAAACATGTATATTCACATATATTTCCAACTAGAAGAACAGTTAAACATATAATTTATTTTATTATATAAGAGCTTTACAGAAAATAATGCTTGAAATATTTCTAGTTTCAACATAAAACGGTTAAAAAGAAAACGTGACGATATCGTTGCATGGCAGTAATTTTGTAGCAGCTTTGCATTTATAGCAATTTTTTATTCTATTTTTAAAATTTCATGATTGATGATGTACGCGCATCCCAAAATCGTAAACGCTGATGGACTCGGAATCGACCAAAGTATTTTTGGATTGGCGAAGTTTTTATTATTCTGTTTACCTGTCCGTGGGAGCGTATTGACTTGTAAAGCCACGACCTGAGCGGCCGGCATGCGACAGGTTGGCGGATGTAGGTGTCCGCAAATATTAGCACTTGCCTAATTCATTGCTTGTAGACTTGTTCACTTTATTACCTAACAATCTGTTTAATTTCGGTCTGTTCATGTCACATGCAATACTTTTTAATTTACTATGACTTTGTGGGCGTGGAATAGCAAAAATGATAGTGTTATGCCAAAATATGCCTACCTATACTGATATTAAGTTGTTTGACATTCAAATTAGATAAAGAACGGGTTATTTAAAAACATATAATTTGTATTATACGAAGTTCAATGACATTGAGATGACGAGATTGTGTCATTTATGATTATGACACGAGTAATCTGAAGCATGCGGTTTTGCGGTGGCGTATGCGCTTGATCGCGAGGTCGCTATCGATGCGCGAGCGCAATGTGAATGGACCCCCACTATAGTGCTCTCGGAGTCTCGATCAATGGATCGCACGTGGTTGATATTATGTTAATTCAAATACTGCGGTGAAGTGCGCCTTAATTTAAATATTTTCTGGAAATACAATCATTTAACATAGATAAAAGTTAACGATTTAAATAAACTAAGTACCTATTATTATATTTTACTAAATTCTTTAGTAAATACCAATCAAATATTTTTATTTTATTATATATATATATTCGAGTATTATCAAATCAATACACCAAAGTAGTTGTTCGGAACCTTTAAATGATAGTTGATGCTATTAGAGTTAAATCTAATTGACCGATCGACAACGTTGCCATCTCAGATAAACTATTTTTTATCTGAGGTTGCCACTTGCCATATACGCGTCCGTACCAAATGGTCTTTTATTGAAACGGTTTTTAGTAAGTTGAAATTTATGGAAACTAAACTTATCTCAACGGGCATTTTATGGAATAACTATATCATTAATAAATTAATAAAAAAAATATATCGTTTCCTTGCTTTTTAAATTTAATTGAATTAAAAAAAGCAGCTGATTTGTATGAATGTCCAGTAAATAAAGTCATTCATGGTTTTCCAAGTATATAATAGGCTAACTTATTGGCATGCCATATTAGTTGGTACCAAACAAGGTGATAACGGCCGACTCTTTCAAAGACTTTATTAAGAAACCAGTATTTCTGATAAGGTTAACATCTAGTCTACATGATTATATAATTCGTAGACGTTAGTAATTAGATATCTTATTATACCCTGTCTACTACTACTGGCGGATTTCCCGGCTTCGTCTGCTTTTTTGAATTATTTTCTCCGTACTAATTTTAATTTTAAAGTACTAGGTTTAAATCGTCTCGGGCTTACATTGTTTGTTGATATAGTGTCAGTTTTATGTTTTATTCATTTAAACATATAGATCAAATGCCCACATAAAATTTAAAAGAAAAAAAAAAACTTGCCCTTTTAATCTTATCTAATTAACTTGATGACCTAAGCCCTTTCTCCTGCTTAATAATCGAGACGAAATAATTATTATAATTAAAATTTTTCTTAGACTTCAGACGTTGGAAATACTCAAGCGTCTTCAAGAATCACTTATAGCTTAGAAATGATTCATACTAGTAATTAACATAATCAATGTATGGAAAAGTTATCAAGGAGGCGCGACTGATTTCTGAGAAATGAGGCTAGTTACGAGAAACACGTAATGTAAGATAGATAAATACATCATCGTGATTGTTTGATATTTTATTTCATTCACTAGTTGTCCGTGACTTCATTAGTGTCCCGCTATTGCTAAGGATGTTTAGCGGATGTTAAACTCGCTTTATAGAAATCTATTGAAAACATAAAAGTTTGACATTTCGTCGTCTCGGTGCTTATTTGTGCAAACGACCAATTTACCGAAAGAGTTTTAAATATAGAATTATTGACTTTTAAATGTCAATTCTAGTCGTATTAAAAACATTTTATAAAACAACAACAATAAAAACTATAATGTAAAGTACCTACAACAAGTATTGGTCGTTTCAACAAATTTGAAGGCGACGATTTGTTAAGAAATACTATTTTTTTAAATCACAAAGCTAACTTAATCTACAGTAAATGGTACATGGGCAGCAAATATTGTTAGCGAAAATTGTCTTTCTATAGATATATAATATGGAATCTATATCTGATAGAGATAACTGTAGAGTATGATCAACTAACTGTTAGTGCCTTCTATTTTTCATTTAAAAACTAATTTTATAGTATCAACGTATGTAGGTGCAAACATGCATTGTATCGTTTTTAAATTTTAATTTCCGGTGCGATTTGTGTTCGCACCGTGGAATTTTAAGTGGTCCACCGTCGTAAAATTAACCGGTCCTTAATGGTCGGGAATGAATGGGAAGGAATTTTAAAATGCGTCTGCTCTTGGAGTAACGATTGGGCTATAAAAGTGACGAACGTGTAAATGAATGTATTAAAGCCCGAATAAATTACTAGATTTTACAGACATATTGTTTCCAAACTATTAAAACGTTGTTGTTCTGGCTTTATTTTGATTCGTAACGAGATTTTCACGTCCTTTAGTTTTTGAACTCAGACGTACGGTTATAGTCGTCACCCATCACCCGTCGTTAAGAGTTATCGTATTTAATTATTCTTTTTGTTTGTAAAGCTTCAATCATCGCTATCGATTAGAAGTGTTGTTGGTACAGACAATACGTTTCAAATCGTGTGAAAGTTGGTAACGATATTTAGTCGCACGTCAACATTCTAACAACCTCGTGAAGCTGTCAAATCGTCACTTTGCTAATGGGGGTCTGTCATCGGCTCGACCCCTTTAAACTTGCGTTTCCTGTTGTCCTAATGGTATTTTGAGACGGATATTCTGAAGTGCTTGTACTGTGGTTTGTGGTGTTTTGTCTCTTTGTAACAGATGTCTGGCGTTGATGACAGTGTTTGTTTCAACTAGTCTCATTGAGTTTTGATCCTGTTGATAACAGATTTATTTTATGCCTAAACCAACAGTTTTTCTACCCAATTTTGCCTACTGAAATACAATAAACTTATAATTAGCACGCCTATGTTATAACATACCCCGTTATTATTATGTACCTTTATTGAATATTGTCGACAAAATTATTTTTTAAATAAGTCTACGATATATATATTTTTTTTCTCGACAACTAAGGATCAAGGTAATTTGCGTTAGAATTATAACATGAATATAGTTCCACTTAAAAACGTATTAACCAAAAAAACAGTTAAAACAGTAGTGTCGTAGGCGTTGGAATCAACAAATAGGGCTTGAGATGACCGTAGTTTAGTTTAACTACAAACTTCCGCCTAATGACTGGTGGCGTGACACATTGTTCGATTGTCATGGTACGCTCATAATTATAGGCCTCTATAGAACGCTGCACAAATACTTTAATCTATAGTTTATAATAATAGTGCCAGATCATGAGCGATTAGCTCTACGTGAATATATACAGTGTTAGAATAACATGTTTGATTCTAGTAAAGTTAATATATGGATTTCCGATTTACAGACACTAAAAATATATTTTGATCCAAGATTCGGGGAAGCTCCATGATTAACAGATGTTTCCTTTAAATTTTGTCAGACGCTCGAACTTTTTTGAAGTGCCTATGAGTTCTTCTTAAAAAATAGGCGGAAAAGATATTAATCATACATTTTTTCTTGTTCTAAATTTTATTTACATTAACTACAACATTTCAATTTTTGTGGGAAATATTTTAGCTAAATTGGTTTAATTAAAATGATAAGGTCATCATTAACTTAATATGATTTTATCTATTGTTGTTTTTGTAGTCTGTTTTCGGCAATAAGAATTAAGTGAGTTGTCCTTCAAGGACATGTACCTATATCGATCTTGAGGAAATAAAGTTAAATAAAATTTTAAATGTGGACCTAAATACACATGATGATGTAGTTCTGTTGACCAAACTTGAACGTACTTGTCGCCTACTATCCTGTCGATGGTATTAGTTGTATGTTATATCTAAATATATTTTAAATTATTCCCGTCAAATTACTATATTATGGAGCAGAATTATAAAATGTAAGCGACATTGTCTATAAAAAATAATTAGTATGCTTGTCCTTTATGCGTTCCTAAACCATAAATCTGATTGTGATGAAACTCTGGTGGTTACTGTGTTAACGCCTGTGAAGGTTTCTGGCGCAAAAAAAAAGAAATTTTCCTAGAACATTTGACTTTTATGCATTTCTACGCTTGAATGGTTAACATTCAAGCGTAGGGACGCACTCGAGCGAAGCAAGGGTAACTCACTAGTAGGTATGTATATCATAAAGCTAGAGCCAAATTAAAGTCAAAATTACAGAACATAGACTTTCTATTATATATTTGTCAGTCAAATTTCTATTAGCGCGATTTGATTAGATTGAATATATGTAGAAATAAACGTTACACCCTGCGCGTACGTACCGGGCTTTTAGCGGATAATGTGACCGATCTTTTTATTGATCTATTTGACTGAATTTCCTCTTATATTGATAACATATATTTGAGTATGACATAGCAAAATCCCGCGGAAGTACATCAGTTGATCTCGTCTACATTGTATCTCGTATCCTGCGGAAACGCGGATGTTGCGTCACCGCCGGAAATAGTCCTGTGTCACGCGTGTCGTCACCGCCGCCGTCATTGTATATGTTCTGATTCTAATGAATTTGCGCTTCATCTGACTATAAATAATTACTACACATAAAGATTTTATTCGCTTTGTGAATGTGAACAGATGTAGTTTTTTTGATTAAGTCCTAGGTATACCTAAAATTGCCGTTTCAATTTTTTTTAATGGAAAGTATATACATATGTAGGTATAAATAGAAATAATCTACTGTCAGTGCGTTTTTGCAATTTTAATGGAAATTACATATCGAAATGATTACAGATACAGCAATATCAAAGAAAACAAATTAAAAATATAAAACTATTTTTTTTAAAGAAGTGTGAATGGTTTGTTTACCGTGGTAGTTTTAAATTGAAATGTGGAAAATATGCACGCATAGCTTACCGACAGGTTAATAAATAACATAGATAACTAGCGACTCACCCTCGCTCCGCTCGGGTTCGTTCTTGATTACGTTTTAACATGTAGTATAGACTTATCAGAGATAAGATATTTTCCCAAAGGAAAAAAGTATCCTATATGTTGACCCGGATAAACAGCTATCATCATAACAAGTTTCATCAAAATCTGTCCAGTGGTTTTCTCGTGATGCGTTCCCAGACAGACATAAAGACAAAAATTCCAAAAACTAAAAATTCGGCCTCGGTGTCGATAATAATGACTATTTCAATGAGATTTTCCAAAAAATGTTAAATGTACAAATTCAAGTCAATTAGAATTTTATTATATGCATAGATGTCATAAAAACAATGTCTGAATAAAAAACATCACTATTTATTCAAACAATCTTTATTTTTTCAAATAGAACGGCTTAACGACCGAGGAAATGGAGATGATTAAACAATTTTCAGTTTACACATAATATGTGTTTATCTACAAATGAGAGCTCATTTCTAATGCGTAGAAACAAAAACGTAATGGGGGCCATTGATCACGTCAGTCAATTTGACTGGGGAAGTAATTATTTCCGAACGGAAACAGACCCGAGATAATTCCGCAGTTTATACATCCTACGTTACTTATACCTTTTTCTCCATTTTCGTTCCAGATATTGTTAGCGTACTTTATTCTTTAATCGGTTTCGGTTCAAATTAAATATAAATGTTTGATGTAAACATCTCGACTACGATCAATATTTACGAGTGTGTCCAACACTTAATCAGCAACAGGAAGATGTTAACTTTCCGCTCATATTTTAACCCCAATCAAAATATGGTAATGCCCTGGTGGATGCGGCGGTCTTTCTGCAGAATCAATTTGCGTTCGCGCTATTTATTGCCATGTTTTCCCAATTAACTGGCAATTCGGTGGCTTCGATTATTTTGCATTAATGTGCGGGCGACTCCTGCATCCGGCGATTACGTCTGGCACATAATTTGTGATGCGCCAGCGCCAAACTGCGCATCCTACGCGTTGATTTTTGTTAGATAAAAAACGGAAGGGTTCGTCCCGCCGCGCGCCGTTCGCTGTTTCTTGATCGCACATTTGTTTGTTTTTATTGTAGCTCTCAGTTCTTTGCACCTGCACGTGTTTTGTTTTTCATATTAAGATCCGCCTGCATATAATGTCCTTAGTTTTTTTATTATAATGCCCTTTTTCAATATAAATGCAAATAACCATTTCTGCAATACCAGTACGTTAATCATCCAATATTGAATTTATTTGAGCATAGAAAGAAACAAAGAACTAATTAAAGTATAAAGTAATATCACGTTGGTATATTGCTAATTATGTATATATAAAATGACAAAAAGGATTGTTCATAAATGGCACAGCGATAATTTTTTATTATGTCCGTTTACAGAGACTGCGAGCATCGCCGGTATCGCCAGGCTCGTGCCGGCGACCGGATGCGACACTGGCCATATAATGTGGCTGCTTGATGAGCCCAATCAGCCTTATGAAGGTGAAATTCTATATGGAATTATTTTTAATTATTTTACCTGTTTATTTGGTATTGGTTCATCACTTGTTAACTTAATATTTATACATTTTTCAGACTGTGAACAGCTCTTGTGTTTTCGCTACTACAATGGCGAAGAAGACGAATGCGTGGCAGAGTCGTCCTCTCTGCCGTCACGATTTAAAGTTGACCTCAAAAAGCTGCCGTTACGTCTTAAAGAAGGTATTTCAAGGAAGAGAAGTGGCGACCAGGTTTCGCATTTCTCTTACAATAACGAGAGCTTTGAAATGAATTCGGAGAATATGCCCCGAATGGAACTCGTCAGTACAAGTCAGGACATCAAGCATCTTAGTGAAAATGTCAATAAATGCTCAATTAACGCTTTAGATAGTAGCGGGACTGCGAATCTCGAACAAATTAAATGTGATCCTAGTAAATCTCTAGTTAATAATAGTATCGAATCTCAAATTGTAAGTAGTGAATCTCGAAGTGCACCGAACTGTAAACCAACCTCTTCAGGCGTAAAAAAGAAATGCCCACCTCCTGTTGATACAGGGGGCGCACAAGCATTAAACGGTGTTAAGAAAAAAACCAACACGAATATAGGCTTTGAATCGCCTACATCACCCGATACGGAGTACTACAAGATATGGTCACCCCAGAATCCTTGCAAAATTATGAAGTTTGTATACGACGTCGAAGGTGCAAATGTGCCAAATGATGCTCAAAAATCTCCAGTGCCGCCCTTACCGCCTAGACAATCACATAAACCTTTAGAAAGAATGCACGCTTTACCTCCTATTGTTCAAAGGCATCGGAAACCAAAAAAATTAACTAAGCCTGAAGATGCCTTTACATTTGAACTTATTGATACGGATGAACAATTTTTTACTGACAATAATATTGCCAACTCTGCAGTTTTACAAGGAGATATTAATGATTTTAAGCCGGGAGAATTTTATAACGGTGCTCATGTACCGATGTCCTCGACTGCAAGCTTTTTGAGGGAATGTCAAAACGTCGCACCTTTGGCGACACCTGAGACTGATGGCAGCTTATGTGAATCAACAGTTTCTATGAAAGTATCTAGGTTAGTCGATGATAAGAAAACAAGTGATGTACCTGATAGTGCGCAAAGCGCAAGTATGAATACTATAATGTTTATAAAAGATATAGGTCCAGACAATTATATTACGACCACGTTTGCTAGAAAAGACAAAAATGTTGACAGCTTTCATTCTACGCCAAATCATGCAAAATCTGAAGAAAAACAACAGCATACATTTCTTAATGATATAAGTAATCATCAAGATTTTGAAGATGATAATAGAAATCAAATTGAAGAAAAAGAAATAATCTTGAAAGGTCATAAACCTCTTACGCGGCAAAGCTCAGGACGTGCTACTCCAACGATGATGACAGCGTTTTTAAATTCTTCGCATGTCGATGGGCCAAGTCAAGAAAGACGTGATGGAAATATTAGCCCTGAAGCTCCAAGTTCCTGTAACTCGTCACATTCTACATCACCTGTAGAAGAATCTAATAAAATACCAAGCGTTGGAACCATGATAATGAATCGAAAATATTCCTGTGATAGTTCTACACCAAGGCATTCGAGCTTGCCTCGGCATTTATTAAAAAACCTAGGATGTGAAGGAACTCCTAAACATTCACCCCATAAAGCGAATACATCTAAGGATACTCCGGACAGTCCTATGAGACCACATCCGAGAGTATTGACACGAGTGGCTGCTTTAGCAGGCACGAGTGTGCCTCAATGCCCACCAACTCCTACTCACCATGCAAGAAGGCCACGACCCTTGCCACCTCCTGACCTACATCCTCCACCCATACAAAACTCAGAAACCAGACATGAAAACTTTGAAATGGTTGAATTTACTAATGAACTGAGAACATCGGAAATTAGATCTCCGAACTTAGAATTTGTGAATAGCAATCACTTCACGATAGTCCACGCTGGACCGCCGGAAGATGTTGTGTTACGAAGGCCACCCATAGATGATAATGATGATAATGATAATGCTGTGGCTTCACCTACACCCTTAAGACATATGGCTGGGATAAGACTACCATCGATACCAGAAAGAGCTTCGCGGCAGATGGCTTTGACTGGAGATTTTCCGGCCAATATGATTGGTGGAATAATTGAATGTGAAGAGCCTTTACCTCCTGGTGAGTTCTTTTTATATGTTTTTTTTTTTTATTAATAGCAAGACATACAAATAAAATTGAAGTGTCTGTTCATAATGTCAAAATAACAGGTTTTAACTAAATGCATATGAATGTATATACGTTTCTTATAAGAAAAAAAAAGATTTTTTTCTGTCTGTCGGTCTGCCTGTCTGTCTCTCTGAATAAGAAATAGGGTTCCGCGCAAAAAATACCCATGAAATTGTGAACAAAATCCGCGTATCTAGGGACGCACCCGAGTGAAGCGACGGTATGTCGCTAGTAATAAAAAATATAAAAGGGCCCTTCTCTATAAACATCAGTATGATTAATACAAATATCGTCGTCGTCTATAAATTAGTGTTGTGCTTTTTTAGTGCATCCAAATAATAGCTAAAAGTAATAAAATAATATTAATAATAGATCTTTTTCTATTTTATAGAATATAGAGAAAGAATTCAGATTTTATTTTATTTGTAAGTACAAATTTACATTTAAACTTATTAATAAAATTATACTAAATGTTTGATTATACGATACCAAAGATTAAGTACGAGTACCTTCATTTTTTTTGTTTGCCTGTAAAGAAAAAAAAATTAAAAAAATTATGTAGACTATGTTTTTTATTTATTTTTTTAACACTTAATTCATTTATACTGCTAGATTAATCTTTGTTTAATATTATATATTAAATTGCAACACATATATCCATATTTTTATGGGTGGAATATTTTGGTACCAACTTTTTTCCATGTCTTTAATACTCATTCCTAGATTAGACTACAATTATAAGTATTGGCAGCTATCGTAACTTTCGCTACACCTGAGGTCATAATAATAAATTGTGTATGTATTCAGCCCCTTTTAACGTCCCACTGCTGGGCACAAGTCTCCTTTGAATATAAGGGGGGTTAGGTCATAGTCCACCATATTGGTCAAGTGCGTGTTGGGTTAATAAATTGTAACCTGGTAAAAGTTTTAATATTTAATGTGCTCTCATATATATAGATCAGGGTTTGTGGTTATATAGGTTAAAGGACAATATCTACATAGTTCTTTAGTAAAAGTGCAGAAAGTTAACATCTATGTCAGATTTGCGAGATTAAGTATGCGTGAAATGATTTTAGAGTAAAAAGAGACGTATTATATTATTTTAAGACTAGAATGAAATAAAAGATGAATAAAAGCAAAGAAGAATGATTTGTCATAATGGCGGCACAACGATACCCGTAAACGTGGTTTTCTATATTTTAATATAAGAAATAGTGAACCTGTTATTAAGCGCTTTTATCATCTACTAGCGACTCACCCTCGCTTCGCTCGGGTCGTTCCTAGCTTGATTCTCTATACAAACTTTCATTCCCATTTTTACACCCTTAAGGATCACTCCCAGGGTTTCAAACTATTTTTTTACTAAATTTCATCTAAATCGGTTCAGTAGATCCCGAGATTACCCTCTACAACCTCACAAACTTTACCTCTTTATCATATTAGTATAGATATTAATATAATATCATTATATGATTAGTCTGATCATAATTGCAGGCTGGGAGGCACGTATGGACAGCCATGGTCGCGTGTTCTATATAGATCACATCAATCGAACGACGACATGGCAGAGACCCGCCGCTAATGGAAGCGCTCCGAGATCGCCCGCGCCTGAAGTACAAAGAAGGCAATTAGATCGAAGGTAAAAATGCCATTTTGGATTTAATGTTCTCCTTATTTAGCTCGTTTTGTTTTGATCGAAGTAATTGCTTGCGAATACAATATGATAAAGCTTAGTTTTTTTTAAATATTTGCTTCTTTTGGAAATGTTCAATATATATACTGACAAGATGAATTGTTTTTATATAATATGAACGTTATGGAGACATATCTTGCTATAAAGTCAATGTTGGAGACTGATGGTTGGATGTGTTTTTTATGTTTGAAATTAACTCTGGAACTACTCATCAAATCCTGGAAATTATTTCATTAATAACATCTTGGTATATTAAAATAATGCTTTTGGGATGTTATATTAATATATGTTTTGTGGCATCCTAACTAAGGTGTAGTCGTCGCCCAAGTAAAGTGACAATTTACTTGTGTTTTATTAAGATTAAAAACTACAATATCACATTATTAGTGCGAAATGTTTAAATGACTGTGTTTATTATTCCTTTACGCTGTAATGGCTGCACGGATTTGAGTGAAATGCCGACTGAAAGGAGTTCATATCCTGCATTAAAGCATAGGCTATTTTACAATTAACAAATATATGTATTGGAAACATAATAATAACCGTCTATAATTTGATTCCAGATACCAATCAATACGCCGCACAATGACCCGAACCCAGCTAGGTGAAGAGGAGCGTGGGGCCAGTTCGTCTCCCCCACCCGCGGCTAGTACGTCCCGGCCTGAGACCCAAGTGCCCCACGCCCCCCACCCAGCGGCCGAGTTCCTAGCGAGACCGGACTTCTACTCTATATTGCATATGAATTTGGTGAGATTTGTTTTTATTTAAATATTATGGCGATGATTAGTAATTGACGAAAATAACATTTGAATTAAATTCAAAATGGAGATAATTTGGATGAACACATAACGAATGATTTTATTATAAAATTGCTTTAACCTTTTCTTAGCCATAGACATAATAAATAGACTGCAATCATTTTAACTAAGTATTTAAAAAAAAAACTTTCAACATTTAAAACATAATGTGTAGCGCTCTCTTTTATATACCTACTTCATCTCAATTATAACATCGTTAAACCATTAAAATATAAAATTTAAATGCACGGTTCCTAACAAATATCTCTTCAAATGTGCACCTTTAAGTCTATGTGTTTTGAGTTTCTCGTATATCAAGTAGCGATTTACCCTCGCTCTGCTTGGGTGCGGCCCTGGGTGATTTAGTTTTTTTGAGCGGGACACTAATTCTTTTTGTAAAATAAAAATAGCTTAAGTTACTCCTTATAACATCAGCTATATGTTAGTGAAAGTTACCGGTGGTAGGGCTCTGTCAAGCCTGAGGAGTCCGACTGGATGGGTACCACCCCCTTATCTATTTCTACCGCCAAGCAACAATGATTGCATTGTTGTGTTCCGGTTTGAAGGATATGGTAGCCAGCGCAATTACAGGCAAGAGGCATATCATCTTAGTCCTCACAGTGACAACGCACCTATGGTTCTGCATTTTTGTTACTTAAAACCTAAGTGCATGATCCGTAGGTGTTATGGGCGACAGGTACTGCTTTCCATCAGGTGGACTGTTTGCTCGTTTATCACTGAGTACCATAAAAAAAAAAATGTCACGTCAAAATCAGTCCAGCCGTTTCGGAGATTAGCCGGAACAAACAGACAGATAGACAAAACTTTTAAAAATTGTATTATAAGTTCTATATATAATTTTATATACATTTAGTAAAACGTCTCTATGCATAGTACCTTTTCTGATATTATGATAGTAAATATTGATCTATATTATTATTTTTTGGCTTATACCTAGTAAAACTATAATAACATTTTCTTTATTACAGGAAGCGTCATCTCTTTACAATTGCAATTCAACCCTCAAACATATGATTTCGAAAATCCGGAGAGACACCTCGTCCTTCGAACGGTACCAACACAATCGGGATCTGGTCGCGCTAGTTAACATGTTCAGTGAGACGGATAGAGAGCTGCCCTTGGGATGGGATTCAAAGCTGGATAGAAATGGAAAGGTATTTCTATTATTTATATTATGACTTTATTATGTCTATAATACTCCTTTGGAAGCTTTGTCAGCCAGCGAAAGTCACTTTAAAATCAGTTCAGCCTTTCCGGACACGTAATGGACATGAAACTCTTCTTCAATTTTGATAATAAGTATACGTATAGATTAAGTCACAAATAGCATAAAATAAATTTAGAAATAAATTAATCAATAGGATATTTTACTAAAAATACTTATTTCACTGATTTCGTACAAGTTTCCATAAATTGTAGAACTCGATTTTTCTTTATTTTCGTGGTTAATAGGTAGTCAGAGATTCAATTCAGTTTCTGTGACTAGGTTGCCTTATTTTAATATATATCGGACATCTAATGTCAACGTCACAGACTAAAAATATCCGAATACCCATCAAACTTCAATGTCACTGTAACTGTCACTGTCACTCGACGACTGAACCCGCAGCGCTTCTTCGTGGACCACGTGATGCGGCGCACCACGTTCATCGACCCGCGGCTGCCGCGCGCGCCGCAGGCGGGGCCTTTCTCGCCCCTCCTGCCGCCGCGGCGACGACCGATAATGCCCGACCAGGTTGTTTAGGGTTGTTTGATGGAATGTGATATCTGGGTTTTGATTTTTGGTTATTTTTCTTTTTGTGAAAAAATAAAAACAAATGTAAAAATTAAATACAGATTATAGTAATATATTTATTTATTGAGAGTTAGTAACGGTTCGATTAAAAATTAATTTCTTTGGGATTTTTTAATATTATTTTTACTACAATCGGGTTTTATTAAACTTAAAAGCTCTTTTATTTTGATAATATAAGATCCCCATAGTATTTTAAAAATCATAGACTTACAAATCACAATCCAAGATAGCATATAATGAATTCGTGTTTGATAGTTTGTCTTTGTAGCATGATTGTCGTCTCGTTCTTGCACGCTGTATTAGATAATAGATATTATTTTGCACGAACGTACAGTATAGTATAGTAACTGTTATGTTATTTATGGTTTTTGTTGCTCGTCCATGGGTGATATACGTATATCACCATGTTTTCATTTTCCATGTTTGAAATTATGCATCTTTTTTTTTTCGTTTATTTGGTGTTGTTATAGTATGTGGTTTATGCATTATCGTATGTTTTTTTTATTGATTGTTAAATTGTATGTAATTGTTATTTTTTGAAGTTATACTTGTTTTGGCACGTTTGGAAAAAATTATGAGAGTAAAATGAAGTTAGCTGAAAGCGACATGACGAAGTTAGCTGCATTCCTTTTACAAACAGAGAGTAGTGACATACGGGATGAAATCTTTAGCTATTTTTGTTCCGTTACGCCAAAAAAGTATAACTTCTTACGTGTCACACTTTTTTTTTCATTATAAAGATGATTTTATCATGGATTAATGTATTTAGTAATGTTTATAATTTTCTTCTTTTTTTTTGTACAGGCCCCAACACCTCCGCCACGGCCACCAGTTACGAATTCAGATTTTTACTCGCATCACATCCAGCAAGAAATTCCTATTGCATATAACGATAAGGTAAGTGAAAATCAAAATTAAAGTCTATAGTCCCATTCGAATCAGTAAGTCACTATTGCAGTGCAGTGGATTGTCAAGTTCTACTTATTATGATGGAGAGCTCCAGTTCAATTTTCTTGTGGCATAATTTTTTGTTGGCAAATAATATTTAAAACATGCACTCAGCAAATTATATACATCGTTGAATTCTCTACAATTAGTCTGTTCTCTCAGAAAAGACTCTCCCATGACCATGTGACCACGTGACCATGATTTCTGTAAACCATACAAAAACCATAAATTAAATAAATTTGCGAAAACATTCGAAAAGATATTTAAAACGTCAAATATTCGCGTGAATCTAAGAAAGTAATAAATACTTCATGCTATTCTATTAAATGGTCTATTATTTTATAAGTGATACTAGCGACTCACCCTTGCCTGGCTTCGGGTTCGTCCTTAGACAAAAACAAATTTATCCCACGGGAACCGTACATTTTTCCGGGATGATATATATACAGCCTATAACCTTCCTCAGATAACGGGCTATCTAATGCAAAAAGAATTTTTCAAATCGGATAAGTAGTTCCTGAGATTAGCGCGTTCAACCAAACAAACAAACTCTTCAGCTTTATAATATTAGTTTATAATAATTGCCCTGTCATATTTTAATCTTATATTTTTTAATATTTTGCTATAAAAATAATACATAAAGTTGCACGTCCTGTGTCTAATTTTTCTCCAAAAGTGTCAAATTGCCGTTCCATTCCGTTCTATTTCCTTTCATTCCCAAAGAAAGGTTTCTTTGGGAATGAAAGGAAATAGAGAGTGAACTAATTATGTCTGAACATACACTTTTGCATTATATTATAATAGCATTCGCAGATGCCTAGCCTCAGAGAGATTGGCTACCGTTACCTAAATCTGTCAGTAGGGCATTACGCTATAATCTATATAATTCAAAATGAAATACTGTCTGTTTGTAAGAGGATTTGACTGTTTTTTTTTTTAAATGTACGTAAAAGTTTTCTCGAAAATCAGGAAAATTGAAAATGCCTTTTTCTATCCCATTTTCGTATGACTTTGTGTGGGATAAGTCAATGGGTCACCTAACTTGGCTCAGTTTGTAGGACGACGACATGTTTGGCTCAGATTGTAGTGACCCTACTTGCTGTGCCAGCGGTCGCGGGTTCGAGTCCCGCTGAGGGCATTCATTTGTGTGATGAGCACGAATGTTTGTATTCCAATCATGGGTGTTTATATTTATAATATGTATTTAAAGTTATAAATGTGTACCGTATTAAATATCTGGTATCCATAACACATGCCTCATAGCTTACCATGGAACTAGATGGTGCTGTGTGTTAATGTCCCAACATAAAAGAAACTTATAATATTTTGTTCTCAGGTGGTGGCGTTCCTCAGACAACCAAATATCCTGTCCATACTAAAGGAACGTTGTGGCGGTTGCGGTACGTCTCTCCGCGACAAAGTGAACGCGGTGCGCGTGGAGGGCGCGCCCGCACTTGCACGCTACCAGAATGACGTGCAACTTACGTGTTTGCTTAGGTCAGTCATGTTTTGTTTTTTTTTTCATTGATTGTTTAAGTTGAGATTCGCGTTTGTGTATTTTACATATAATTATGCATCTTTTTCGATATATTTACTTTATGCGAAATAATTAATGAAATTAATAGGTTAATCAATGACACGTTTTATTCGACGGGATTTGCGTTTTTTATGCATTTTTTGGCACTTTCATTTTACATGTAATTCGGTCACTTTAATAAAAGATAAGAACTCCAGAACACCGTGTGCGAAGCAGCGGGCACGATCCATTTTAAATGTTATTAAAATAAAATAGTTTTTTTTGTAGCCAGAATAAAAATAGGATATGTTAAGTCAGGAAATGCTTTATGTGTACCCCATGTTTGACATAAATCGATTTAACGGTTTATTTAGGTGTATATGCGTATTTATAAATGATATCAAATTCGATAATATGGTAGTAAATAGAATATAATAATCAGAACAAATGTTGAATACAAATTGTACAGATTATAATTTTAATAGTTGAGATTTTAAAATTACTTTAATATTTCATATATATAAAGTAATTTTGTTTTATTTTTTTCCTTTTGTTGATTATTTTTTAATATAATACGCGAAATTCAAAGAATGCAATATGCCATTAAAACAAGCAAATCAAAATACTTTGATTTAACCCGTATTAACAACACTAGCGACTCACCCCCCCCCCCCCCCCCCCTCGCTTCGGGTTCGTCCCTAGACGAAAACAAATTTATCCCACGGGAACCGTACACTTTTCCGGGATGATATATAGCCTATAGCCTTCCTCAGTTAACGGGCTATCAAATGAAAAAGAAATTTTCGAATCGGATCAGTAGTTCCTGAGATTAGCGCGTTCAACCAAACAAACAAACTCTTCAGCTTTATAATATTAGTATAGATTACTAGATCCGATTCAACATGAATGTGTGTTTGTTTTTACGCCGAAACAGTTCAACAAGGAATGGAGATAGCTCATATCCTTAGTCTATTCAAATACATCAAGCAATGTATATATATATATATATATATATATATATATATATATACATTGCTTGATGTATTTGAATAGACCCGAGGGCAAAACCTAGTCGTAACACTTTCTTAGATTTACGCGGAAATTTGACATTTTAAATAAAACTCCACAGCTTTACAGCAATCATAGTCTCTCCTGTGACAGTAATTGCTGTAAGCCATTCGAAACATCGGGGATCAATAATCAAAATAAATCCGCGAACATACGTACGCGTACATTTTTCTGGAATGATATATAGCCTATAGCCTTCCTCAGTTAACGGGCTATCTAATGTAAGTAGTTCCTGAGATTAGCGCGTTCAACCAAACAAACAAACAAACTCTTCAGCTTTATAATATTAGTATAGATAACTATTATCTCATGTAGCGGGAAAATGTGACAGAGCAAGTAAATAGCACGGAAGCATTATTGAGTTACTATTTTCGCTTTTGTGCAGTAATTATAAGGTTTGCTTTAACTGGTTGGTTAAATTTAACCGACATTGGAAATAATAGGCATTGACTAACGCACCGATTCACACGTTCTAATTCATTTGATTGTATCCTTCGTATAGTTAACTTTGTTTCTAGAGCATAAAATTATATTTACAATCAGTTTATCTTTTATCTCTAATTATTATCAATTGCGTAAATTACTGACTGCTGTCTGTTTGTGATTGCAAAAAAATACCTTATATTAAGCTTATACTATAGACTCAATAGAGTATAGTGATAATTTACCGGTGGTAGGACTCTGTCAAGCCTGAGGAGTCCGACTGGATGGGTACCGCCCCCTTATCTATTTCTGCCGCCAAGCAACAATGATTGCATTGTTGTGTTCCGGTTTGAAGGATAAGGTAGCCAGCGCAATTACAGGCAAGAGGCATGTCATCTTAGTCCTCACAGTGACAACGCACCTGTGGTTCTGCATTTTTGTTACTTAAAACCTAAGTGAACTAAGTGCATGAACCGTGTGTTATGGGCGACAGGTACTGCTTTCCATCAGGTGGTCTGTCTGCTCGTTTGTCACTGAATCTCATAAAAAAAAAATTAAAACTTTCATTGGCGGTTAAAGAATGAGACGATAGTGACATAATATGTAGGTTACTTTTTATCCTTATAACGTAAGAGTGTTCTCGCGGGATAGATGATAGAAAAAAACTATAACTAACAGGCAAATAGAGGATATTCGATTTGAGCAATATTTAGTTATAAGTTAGTAGTATGAGTCTTTATAAGCGTATAAACAAGGTCGCAGGCTTAGGCTAGTCTATATAATGTAGAGAGGAAACTGATTTATTAATTACTAGCAGAATCCGCGGCTTTGCTCGCGCTAAAATGACAAAAAAATATCTGAAAATCTAGGTTTAATACAAACTTTCATCCCCTATTTTACCCTCTTAGAGGTTGAGTTTTGGAAAACGCTGAAATACAGAACTCATTATTTTTGCCGTACTCAATTCATACGAAATTTCATGCAAATATGTCCAAGGAATAAAAAGTTTCATACAAACTTTTATCCCTTATTTCACCCCCTTGGGGGTTGAATTTTGAAAAATCCTTACTTAGTAGTTGTCTACGTCATAAGAGGAATACGTGTGGAAAATTTTAAGTTTCTAGCCCTAAGGGTTTTTGCGTTTTATATATATAGATATATAGATATCTTATAGCCCATACTGTTAATTTTAGAAAATGTATTCAAAATACAAGAAATATTTTTAAATTTTGCTACTAACATCAAAAAAGACAATTTTACAAAGAACATTTCCCATTAAAGTTGTTAAAAGTGGTAATTAGATATAAGTATATTTAATCATATATTTATATTTAATTACTGTGTTATTAAATAAACCCACCGAACTAAATAGTGGTCAGAAGTGACTCATGGGATAATTTGCCGCCTACATCCTATCGTGATTTGTCTTTAAACATGCCACGCAAATAAAGCTTAAAATAAAACGAGTATCTAATTTATTTATTACTTGCTGTTAACTAATCGGGCCAGTAGAGATCAAATTCAGTCCGAAAGAGGCCATGGTAGAGCGGTTGAATCTCAAACTTAGGACAGTCTCCACTTGGGGCGATGCCAATCTTGTGAGTTTCAACGCCACCAAAACACAGGCGTGCCTGTTCACCGCAAAAAGGAGTCCTTTTACCTTGACTCCTACTTTTCGAAATGTGCCTCTGGAATACAATGACCGTCTGCAGTTGTTGGGGATGGACATTAGCCCCAACATGAACTACGGGCGGTTCATCGAGTCTAAGGCTAATATCGCAGCGAGGAAAGTTGGCATCCTTGCAAAGGTCCGACAGTATTTCACGCCGGGACAGCTTCTTATTTTATATAAAGCTCAAGTCCGGTCGTGTGTGGAATACTGTAGTCACATATGGGCTGGTGCTGCGAAATGCCATCTGTCAGCCTTGGACTCGATTGAGAAGCGTGCTCAAAGGCTTATTGGTGACCCTACGTTAATAAAAGCTAACTTACAAAGCCTCGATCACCGACGTAGGGTTGCCAGCCTTTGTGTATTCTATAGGTTACATTTCGGAGAGTGTGCGCAGGAACTACACTACTTAATTCCCCCATCCCCTTTCCATCATCGGCGAACGGCTAGCCTCCATCCTTATGTCGTGGACATTCCACCCGTCCGGACGAAGCGCTTCGCTACGTCATTTATTATACGTGCGGCTAAGGATTGGAACAACCTGCCTGCGTCGGTGTTTCCGTCCGTTTACAATATGGGTGTCTTCAAGACAAGAGTGAATAGGTGGCTACTGAATTAGTGCGACTTACCATCTACGACTGCGCTAGCACTTACCATCAGGTGGAACGTAGTCAAGCACTAATTCAGAGTACTATAAAAAAAATAAAAAAATCTCATCGTTGTTTCTTCGATCATTCGATTCGATTTTCGATCGGGAGAGATAGTCTCTCCCGTGAGTAGTACGGCTACTACTAATATTTGTAAATAACATTATAACATTTATAGTATTACATAAGGGTAGCAAAATATATGTATATCATACAAATAATATCTCTATTACATAGGTATGCGTATATTTACGTTTAATACGAGCTAGGTTTACGCTGATCTCTCACCGAGAGTGTCGAATTGTCGATCCATCGGAATTTGGGGTTGAAAGAAAAAAGTGTAAATTGTATCTGCACGCATACTTGTGTAAATTCAAATTCGAATATACTTTATTGCAAATTTGGGTTATAATACAATAGATTTAGATATTAATAGTAACAGTGTCCAGCCAAATTCAGCTTTAGAGCATGCAATGATACACTACTATAACCCCTCGAGAGTCGCGGGCACACCGGTGTGCCAGTTAACAATTGATTTCTTAGAATTTAACCAGGAGGTGATAATATCTCCTGCGCTTACTAATCTCATTGGGGTTGGTCACCGTTTTTTTTTTTTTTTTTTTTTTTATAGTTGGGGAATGCATTTACGCATACCACCTGTACCCCCAGGTGGTTATGTGGGGCTCACCGGCCAGAAGAGCCGGTACTACCCACTAAACCCCAACTTTCCCCTCCCCTCCGCCTTAGTGGAACGCCGCGGGAACGCTTACGCACAACTTCCGCGACGCCCCGGCGGCAGGCCTATCGGCCACCAAACCAGTGAGGCTGCTCCAAAGTCCACTCTGCAAAACAGAGAAGTACCCGGAGCAGCCCCACTAAACCTCACCGCCCACCGAAGTGGGCTACACTACTTCGGCTGCAGAGGACAGGGAGAGCGGCAACGAAACACCAACACGCCTCTTCCCCTGCAGCCCCACCACGTCCACCCCCCTCTCATCCGATCGTGGGGTCACCAAAGCGACCCCACAACCAGTGGCCGCAACGCCGTCAGATGCAGCCACGACGAGAGAGAGGCCCCAAACCCTCCACAAAATGTGGATACCCAAGCCACCCACCGAAGTGGGTCCACATCACCAATGGCCGCACAAGCGGCCCCATCCTCATGGCACCCCAACCGCGTTCGACGGCCCACGGTCAGGGCACCCACCACCATCCCCCCGTCAGTGGCCGCAACGCCGTCAGATGCAGCCACTAATGAGAGGCCCCAACTGGTCCACCAAAATGGACACCCGTCCTGCCCACCTAAGTGGGCCCCCCCACACCGGTGGCCGCAACTCCGGAAGCCGAAGCCTCAACGGAGAGCGGCACCGTCCGGGGTGCCTCAACCGCGTTCGACGGCCCACGGCCAGAGGCACCCCTCCCCCTGCTGTTGGTCCGCGCCGGATTTCTCCGGTACCACCCCGCCCCTCTAAGCGGGTGGCCAACATTAGTCAAGGGGGACATTATATCTTCTGCAATTGTAAAACGGTTCTTCACAATTTTTAATGAATGGTGCGTGCAATCCTCAAGTATAATTAATTGATTACCTATTTTTAATTGATTTAAAAAATATTTTTAAATAAAAAATATAATTTTTAATGATGTATTCAATGTTTTTTTTTTCTTTTTTAAGTATATATTTTTATTTATTATATAATGTTTTATATAACTCGCGAAAAATACTGTTTAAATATAATATAATGAGAATGCAAAGAGCTGGTTTGCTTAGCTTACTTTTTTATGAAAATCTCGTTGGTTAGGAATGTTCCCATCAGAATAATGAAGAGCAAACCTCTTCGTCCGGTTTCAGACTTTAATTATGGCAAGTTTTACACATACACGCGTTTTTTATATATTTTTTGTTGTTTCATTAACGGCCATGTTTTTGTAATTGTTCACGTAGCATGTACAGTTGGTTTATAAATAGTTTTTTATAATGTATCTTGTTCTAAAGGGAGCCACTGCTTTCTTTTCGATTCAAATACACCTAATTGATATAAATGAAAATGAATATAATTAATCTGTTTTTAAAAAAAAACTAATTTTATAGTTATCTTTAAAACTTCTGAAATTTTAAAAATCCACAGAATACACAAGTCCAAACTGTGAATTCAATTAATATAATGTAACCTGTAATGCACGCTCTCTCTTTGTATCAGTGAAGTATGCTGGTATTTTGTACATTTTGAATGTATAAAAGAGTAGTTAATTTTAAATATTAAAAAAAAAGACTTTTTTAATGTGCCACTGCCAGACACGGGCCTCCCTTCAATACGAGTCAGGCCATAGTCCACCACGCTGATCAAGTGCGGGCTGGCGGACTTCACATGTCTTTCGAAAATTTGTTAGGTTCTCTCAGACATCACGATGTTTTATTTCGGCGTAAGACAAGTGGTAATCATGTTGAAAATGATTCGCACATGTAAATATGTATTAGAGGTGCGAGACCCGGGATTTGTACCCGCTTTACTCGTTTTCCCAAGCAAGCGCGTTACCACTGGGCTTCCACTTCCAACAGTTTATTAATTACTATGTCCTTAGAATCAAGGAAAAACATGTATCTACTATTTACCCGTAGGTTAGATAACAAATAACATCTTATTAGAAGTAATAAGAATGAATTGTGTGTTTAAGTATCACTATTATAATAATATGCACTAATATAGCGGAAGCAACAAACAATTATTTACCTAATGATAATCTAACTGATGAGGTATTAATAGTACGTTGTCATTATTAGGTAATGGTAAGAAAAAATGTTGTAAAATTTTTAAATATTATGTTTTTACGAAAGTATATATACATATATATAAAACTTGCGAATTAATCTGATATCAACAGTTACTTTCGTTTTAGTGTGTAACGGATTCGCACTTACATTTGCTCGACAACTATATAATCATAAACATAAATTCTCCAATTCAAACGATCGTGACTTCATTTACTATCCATATTACAGCTACTGACTATTAAATATAGTAATAGAAAATATTAATTTCATCCTAGCAGTTTCTAAGCGAAATCTCAGGTTATTAAACCCCAAAGAACTCATTAAAGTTTAACAAAAAATATTTTTTTACGTAAATGAAACGATTATTGCTATAAAATATTGAAAAAACGTTTGTGTGTACGTACATATGTACGCACGTAAAGAGTTATACTTTTTTGGGGTAGCAGAACAAAAATAGTTAAAAGATTTCATCCCATATTTCACAACTCTCTGTTTGTAAAAGGAATGCAGCTAACTTCATCATGTCGCTTTCAGCTAACATCATCATGTCGCTTTTGGCTGTGGATGTACGCGCGCATCGTAAAAATTTTACTTTCATAATTTTTTAAAGAAGTATAACTTCAAAAATGATTTCAAATTAATAGGCTGTATTTTTTTTATA
Organism: Argynnis bischoffii washingtonia; assembly: GCA_033884665.1. NCBI lineage: Eukaryota > Metazoa > Arthropoda > Insecta > Lepidoptera > Nymphalidae > Argynnis > Argynnis bischoffii. The sequence goes on along the minus strand of CM066616.1, from coordinate 3,065,316 downwards.
ATTTACCTACAAATTAAAAAATATAAGGAACGTCGTAGAGATCAAAATGTAGTGCACAACTAGATGAAACCTCTATAAAATGACGATTGAGCTTATGCTAATTTTATTAATAAATTTATTTATGTTTATGTACTTTAAAGCTATAGAAGCTTTTCATACGAATGTTTTCTTAGTTTATGTACGATAACGGAGAAAACTGACAAGATCTGGCGTAATGGGGTCATCTCGATTGTGTTAATATTCAGAACTTGCGTTTGTATTTCCCTGTATAATAAACTGTAGGTTATGGAGTTCGTGTTTAGCAAAATAATTTGAACCTCATTTTCTATGATCATTATCACTAGAAACACGGTATGTTATAATGAATTTAAATAGAACCGTGTGTTTTTCATTCTAATATACTTATTAGTAATTATATTCCATAGTTTTTTTACATTTTTTTACCAACTTCAAAAAAGGAGGTTATTTAATTATGTTCACATACACTAAAGTCTCGCTTTATATAGGAACTAGCAAAACCCGCGGCTTCGCTCGCGCCAAACCTACAACAAAAAAACTTTAAAAAGGTAGGTTGCATACAAATTTTCATCCCTTATTTTATCTCCTTATGGGATGAATTTCAAAAAACGCTAAAACACGTATTTATTTAATTGTATTGAAGACAGGTAACAGACAGACAGACAGACAAAAATTCTAAAAACTATAGATTCGGCCTCTGCATCGATAATAATGTCTATTTCGATAAGATTTTCCAAAAAATATTTAATGTACAGATTCGGCTTAGTTAGAATTTTATTATATGTATAGATTAAGGACAGCGCGTAGAGCGTTGTTCATAAAAATATAAAAAAATAAAATAAAAAAGAAACTAGAAAGTATCGAAGAAGACTTAGTAACGGCCGAAAATCTACCCAGAATAAGCTACATATAAGAAAATATTTAAATGATATAGTTACTACCTGCGGCACCGCTCGGTATATTCATTTAGTCTCGTCGTGAAACAACACAAAACACAAAAAAAAGCGTGAACGGGTATTGTAAAATGAATCTTTACTCGGTAGGTACTCCTCGACAGATTGATAGAAAAATCAACTTTTTTTGTAATTTTAATAACAAGCAAAACATTGAAATCCGTTCAGCGGTCAACGAGTTTTGTATGATCAAACAAATTGACATTGTATTGGCGAAAATGTATAAAAAAGTTTTAAATGTACCTACAATTTTACCTCGTTAAGACTTTAATTTATTTTAAAGCTTCAGTGAAATTATAAGCATATTAAAATATTAACTGACTTCTGGTTCGTCTGATTAAACTAGCAGAACCACAACAACAACAACTATATCCAAAGAATAAAAAGTTTCATACAAACTTTTAACCCCTAATTCATCCCTTTGGGGGGTTGAATTTTGAAAAATCCTTCCTTAGTTCGTCATATGAGGAGTACGTGTGCGAAATTTCAATTTTCTAGCCTTAAGGGCCTGTGTATACATCAGTTAATCACTTTGCCTTTTATATGTATATATAGATAGATGAGATTTGATATTACCTTGTAAGTTATTTTTTACATAGTTATGAATCGCAAAAAACACGCAACTCGCAAAACATGCAATGCAAATAATTTTGCATTATTTAACATATTTTTGTATGTTTGAAATGTAAACCAGTAAGATTTATTTAGATATATCCAAAACTGATAATGGGGTCAGTCGAGTCATTTCTCATTTACGACGCGTGAACACTTACCAGGGCTTGACCTATATATCTTAGAGTTAAACGTCTATTTATAAAATCCTATTAATTTTAAACCGACTTCAAAAATGGTAAATAAACTCAATTCAAATGTAAATACGTATGTTTATTATATCACGAGCGTCATCTCTTAAACTTTTGATCCTCTAAATATGGAATTCGATGTAGATTTTTAGTTTAAAATAATTACTGTATCCAAGTTTTTGACTTTACAAAGATTATTTTAAATGAACATAAAAGTTTAGCCTTTTATAAAATTTCAGTTTCAAAAGCCAGCAGTAAAGACTCTACGTTGTCTGACAATCATTCAAGGAATGAATTTTATTAAGTACATAATAATACGTACATATATATGTATACTTTTCATTACAAATTGCTGATTAAATTGTTGTATTACTCATTTACTAATTATTTATTTACAGTAAATAGTGTTATTTTAAAACGTGTTCACAAATATTTGTTTGTCCATAGTTGAACTGAACAATATCAAAAAGACCGATATATTTGAACAGAAGTATTCAAATAAACGTTTTGCTTATCACTAAGAAAGATAACATTACTAATATTGATATTATTGTTACTTGCCGTTAAAAGGTTTTAGTTAGAATCAAAGTTCAATAACTTATCTATAACTTAACTATCAATATAAAGCAGGTACATAAGCTTACCCCTCACCTCCCCTCCCCCTGACCCATATGTGTTCATGGTAGGGGGCTCATTAGCGTCTGGCAATCCAGCCGAGCGTGAAGCCAAGACATACTGGAAGGTGGCCCATTTCAGTGGGCGGTGTACCATGCGGGTTGCTTCTGGTACTTCTCTGACAGCAGAGTGGGAGCAACCCCTTGCTATCATCTCTCCTTAAGCTGTCATCTTTATATGTAAAAGGACAATAGATATTTGATTTTTTAAATCTATACAGCTAAATTGCTAGCTGAATTTGTAAAGGTAAAGACTATTGTTTTTTTTTTTAATTTTCATTATTATGGTCGGCATTAATCATTTGAGGGATAGAGCCTAATATAGTACATGTGCATAACCGACAAAAAACTTCTCAAATGTTTCCCGCGTGTTTTCTACGCATGCATTTTTTTTATACATATATATGACGTGTAACTTTTTAACACGGCTGTCTAATTTGAATAATTGCATCAATTTCAATTAAGAAAAAAAGCACCACTAAAGTTACTCACTAGATACCAATTTCATTATTGAAGGTATTAATTAGTATTATAAAATAAAAACTTTAACGTAAACAGAAATATAAAAATGTTAATAACATAAGTTATTTAGATTAATAAAGGTCATTTTATATGGTTTTTTAGTTTATTTTTTCGTCGGTTGATTTTTTTGTCAAATTAATTAATAATAAATATATAAAGTATATTTAAAACATCTATAGATACATATCTCATATATGTAATATATGTATGTGGAGTTGAAGGTAGTTTATGATAAAAATGATGATTAGTTCCTACTATATTTTTAAAAAGAACTGGATAAAAAGCAGTAAATTTACTTTTATTATGACACTTCACTTATCGTGGTTTCCTAAGTTCGTTTCAAATTCACTGTTAATGGACGTTTTGACAGGTTTTAGAAAATCTTATAACAGAAATACTTTACGAGTTCCTTTGAAGATAAGCATCTTGGATTCTTGGAAACCTAAAAGTCAAATTGTCACGATACTTTACTAAACACACTTCATATAATTGCATTTTTAATTACCACAGTGAATATTAAAAGTAAATAATATATGCATTTTTTACACTTCACATTAATTAACACAATCAATTATGTTTTGGAACAGCTTTACTCTTTAAAATTATGACTCGCCAAATAATTTACAAATTTGAAATTTGGAAGGTATATTCCACATGAGAAGATGGATTTTTGAAATGTCAACCCTTAAAATGGTTAAAAGGAAGTAGGTGGTTTGTATGGAAATCCGTTATTTTTAAAATACGCGGGAAAAGATGAGGGTTAATGCTAGTAACTAAACAAGTACAGACTTCTTCATATTAGAAAGAGGAATATTTGTTGAAATAAAATTTTTAATGTTTGATTTTGTTTGAAGAATAGATAGAAGAAAATGAAAAAAAAAACTAGATTTCCTTATGAATATTAAGTGCGGCAACTTTATTAAATCTTTAAAAAAATATGTCGATAACGTCATATATAGAATAAAATAACTTAGGATGCAATAAGTAAAACTACTGTTTAGATAATTGTTTGTTCGTCAAAGCCATATACGAACGGAAATCTCTATGGAATATCACCAAGAAGCCTTATAAGCTTTGCAGGGACATTTCCAATATATTTCCATTGATACGTAATTGTTCCTTGTAATTTACGACGAATGGAAATTTAACCGCTAAGTAATTTAAGTTATTGTTCATGAATTTGGTATACCGATAGCTCTACATTTAGAATTAATGTGTAAAGTTAACAACCTCTTTCACTGGCTCTATGTAGAACGGAAACTGACTCTACGTTTCAGTACACTGTCGTTATAACCTACTAATTTCACTTTGATTTGTTCGGAATTGAAAACGTTATATTTTATTTAATTAGAGTTAACTTAAGTAACTGTCATTCATATAAATTATATATACATTTGGGTTTTTTTTGATAGATATGTTTTGTAAACTTGCCGTTTCATTTAAACATAGTGTACTCACTACTTATGTTTTAGAAGTAATAATAGTGTAGGGAAATCTTTAATCATACTCTGCTTAGAAAAATCTCAAGGTTTACCAGAAAATGGCATCCTAACGCACTTATGTTACGTAGGTATGCATCTCAATTACTAGTGTGTTGTCCTACTCTACGTCATCTTATTACAATATCATATGTACCAATTAGATGACGAATCAGATGGAAAATTATACATTTACGTTTTGCGTTAGTCATTTCGCGGACCTTCCTTTCCAACTTAATGTAGGATAAATTACTAGGATTAATCTCTAGTGTGATTGAACTTTCAATCATAGTGGAAAATTTGTGTTGTAGTCTGTACAATATAATTTGGCAGCTTTAAAGAAAATATATTTATTTCTTTAATAACTTACAATACTGTAGTTTAAAGAAATGTTTTAAATTTTAATATATATTAATGTTAATGTGAAAGAAACTCTTGTTTACTATATGCATGCTTATTTCGCTGAACAGATTTCGATAAAATTTTGCTAGAACATAAATTACACCCTGATGACGGATACAGGCTACCATTGATCTTCGCCCCACTTATTAAATGACCGAAGCCGCTGGCAGTATTATATCATAAATACTGACCGATAATAAACAGCTAAAAAAATCTGCGCTAGAAATTGACAAAATTGAGTTTGTAATATTTAAATTTAATCACACAAACGGATTTCTCATAAAAAGTCGTCTAATTAGTATTTACTAATAATTTCTTACATTTACGCGAATATTTGACATTTTAAATAAAACTATCTTTTCGGATTATTTCGCGGATTTATTTTGATAAAATTAAATTAAAAAATGTCCCGTGACCATATGATTACTGTAAAGCATTCGAAACGTCGGGAACCAAAAATCAAAATAAATCCGCGAAATAATCCGAAAAGATAGTTTTATTTAGTATTTACTACATTATATTATATACGTTGGTGGTATTTTTAAGACTATGAATATGTTCTTGCTATAAAAAGAAGATAATGGTTGATGTAGCTAAATCAGCAATTTATCGCTTCACCGAGCGTGCCGGCTGACCCCGCGTGTTCGTTTAAAGGTAAACAATGGTCGCGTGCTTAAAGTACGGCCACGCGATCCTAGTGACACTAGCATCGAATATATATTATGTAGATTCGTCTCTATTTATTTATCTATATAACAAAATTCTGAGTCGAATCTGTACATTAAATATTTTTGAAAGTCTTATTGAAATAGTATTTATTATCGATATAGAAGCCGAATCTTTAGTTTTTACAATTTATGTCTGTCTATCTGTCTGGGAATGCATCATGAGAAAACCACTGGAAACTTTGATGACCATTGGTATGATGATAGCTGGTTCAACATCCGGGTCAACATATAGGATACTTTTTATTTCGGAAAAATATCTCATCTCTGAGAAATCTATATTTAAACATTAAAACGTAATTTGGGACGAACCCAAGTGAAGTGAGGGTGAGTCGCTAGTTTATCTATAAGTATAATAATATTGTAACTGTGTCAAAGTTGTTCTATGTTTAAATAATAATAAGAATAATTCTGCCCTTTTTTAACCCCACTATGGGGCATGGGTTTTCCCTCAATGCGAAGAGGTTTAGGCCATAATCCATCATTGTGGCTAATTGTGGAGCTCTCTTGTCTTACAAGAACGTTCGGTCCTTCCAGACATACAGTTTTCTTTCGCTGTATAGCAAATGGTCAGAGTTTGAACCCGCTTCACTTAGTTTTCCAAGCGAGCGCGTTACAGAGAGCACGTGGCTTGTTTGAATGTTTTCGTAAATGATTGATAATTATTTGAGACTTGGAGTTTTAAATAAGCATCGATTAAATAACAAAAATAATGCTGTATTCGCATTTCTTGAATTCATTTAATTTTAAATTTAGAAATTAATTGAAATAAGGTTTCTATCTCTAGTAAGGAAAACTTTACATAAAAAGGTAATTTTATACCGCCGTAAATAGATAAATGCATATATCTTACTAATATAAGTCTAACATATGTTTTATATATATCTTACTACAATTAGCATACGCAGAGGGTCTGATTTAAATCTGTATTTAAATATAAAGACTGTTTTAACTCACAGGAACCTTCAATGTCTTATTCGAGATGATAAGTATGGTCTATAGTAATTGCGTTCAATCAATTTCGTTCGTTTCTCGATCGTCTCGATCTTTTATACTTATTCGCTTTGTCACTGAAACCTTATATGTAAGCCCCTAATACCGTACGAAGTAAACCGTATCGTAATCGGTACGGATTTTAAATTTGTTTACAAATATACAAAAATAATATTTTGCAATTTTATGATGATGTCAGAATGTGTTAAACAGAGGGACATGATTCATAATAAGTATTGCAATATTGATATTAACATAGTTTGTATGCGGGATTAAGTGAATCAAATAAACAAAAATAAAGGTCACAAAAATTCTACACTAATAACAAATTATTAAATATCGATCAGATGATATAATTTAAAAAAAAAGGTAACATTAAGATTTTCTACAAACAGATATTCTTTTCATTTGTTTCATTTTTCTTGTTTTGTATAACATTATTTTAAACGTTTCTTTTGTAACTTCTTTTGATACAGGAATTATCTTTTGAAACACAGTTTTCTAGTTCAGTAGTTAGGGCTTCATGTATTTGGTTAACAAAGGCATTTGTAGAACAAAATGGTTTGTTTTTTGCGTCAGAAACATCGATATTAGGCCTAGTTGAAGCTAAACCTATAGGTTTTGGAATAGTTTTCTAACTGTACTATGTTTTTAGTTATATTAGACAGCTATACAAACAAAATTTTATTCTTATACATAGATTTTATACTTTACAATTAAAGTAAATTAATTTACAAGGAAAGTAAAGGAGAATGGGCAATTTTGTATGGGATCTGTCCCCAGAGTGTATCAAGTTAAGACATATGTCATTTTAAAGATCAGAAGAATAGCTTCAATTTATTGTATGACACCAACACTGAGACTCGTGCAGGGAAAGAACTATGAATCATTAATTTTATTAAATTCGTGAAAGTAAAACAGTATAATTTAGATTGTACAATATTTTCATACATATTATTTTACATCGTACCGTACCTTCTGTGTTTTCTAACACTTACCTTCGCACATATTGCGAATTTTGCAGCCCTGTACAGGATAGCTGAATGAATAAATGACGAAGAATTGAGCAGGTTAAGATTGGTTATTGGAATTATATTATTTTGGATTATAAAATTGACGATTCAAAAGTGCTTGCAAAAGTCTATTTGAATAAAGTATATTTTGATTTGATTTGATTTGATATAGGGTTATTGGAAGTTCGAAGAGAAAGGAACAACTTGTTAACGCTCAAATCTGGTAACGTATTCTATTTCCGGGTGACCAATAGTCTCAAGGTGTAGGACTCCCTCAAGGCGGACCGATAACTTGATCAAGAACGCTGGAGCCCACGATGCGTATGGCACAAGACCAGCATTCGTGAAAATCTTTGGGGAAGGCTTATGTCAGCAGTGGATGTGTTTTGGCTGGAAAGACGTTAAGAACTAGCCACAGTCAAAGTAAAAAAATCAAGTCCTTTGAGTGTTTTATCAATTTCTGTAAATACAAGGAAATCTATGAAAAAGTGTGAATAATCTAAAAGTAATCTTATCTTCATTAAATAAAATAATTCATTGTTCTTCCATCATCCATGCAACTGTCTCACTTTTGGCGACATACAATGAAATATAGCTATTATTATGACCTTTAAAGTGATGTACATACGTCATACTGTTTTAGACTTTCACGGGTTTAATAAAATTAAATGATTCATAGTTCTTTCCCTGCACGAGTCTCAGTGTTGGTGTCATTCTTCTGCTCTTCAAAATGACATATATCTCAACTTGATACACTCTGGGGACGAAATGCCCATTGTCCTTTAAATGTGTGCGAAGCCGCGAACCGAAACTACAATAAAAAAACTTACTTTTGGCCTAAAAATCTACTTTTATGTATAAGTAAGTCACCTGTGAGTTTTTATTCATTTAGAAAATACATTTATCGATCATAATACACTTTACAACACTTTGTGCCACAATTATTTAGGCATCACAGACAACAATAATAAAAATAATAGACGGTTTTTAAAAATACATAAGAGCTCAAGCTGACAAATACTAAATGTTAGAATATAATTATATGAATCATGTATTTCTATTGTATTAATTTAATTGTAATCAACATACCTTACCAGTAAGTGCAGTCCTTGACACGTGCCTAACAAATACATTATTACCTTAGTAAGCAATTACGTGTTGTTTTTTTTTTGCTGAGAATAAGAACTGTTTGTTGTACTAGGGCAGCGTTATTAATTAAAACATCGTTTATTAAATCTGAGTTGACGTGAGTCTTACTTATCTATACATAATTATTATAATAAAATTCTAACTAAGTCGAATCTGTACACTAAATATTTTTTGGAAAATCTTATTGAAATAGACATTATTATCGATACAGAGGCCGAATCTATAGTTTTTAAAATTTTTGTCTGTCTGTCTGGTACCGCATCACGGAACAACCACTGGAGGTATTTTGATGAAATTTGGTATGATGATAGCTGATAAACCGGGTCAACATATAGATACTTTTTACTGCGGGAAAATATCTCTGAGAAATCTACACTAAACGTTAAAAACGGAGCGGAGCGAGGGTGAATCGCTAGTCTATACATATAGGTAATAAAATTCTAACCGAGTCGAATCTGTACATTAAATATTTTTTGGAAAATCTTATTGAAACAATCATTATTATCAATACGGAAGCCAAATCTATAGTTTTTAGGATTTTTGTCTGTCTTTTCTATTTTTTCAGCTCTGACAAATATAAGCTTTGGAAGAATATTTATGACATAAATTATGACTCTACAATATCTCAAACGACTATTTCATGGAAGAAAATCTTAAGAGTTTAAGCGTTGATCAATACATGATCAACGAAACGAAGTTATAAATACATAATAACGTCAACAAGCAATCTACGCTGCTTTCCGCACGTCATTGAGTTCCACTTAAAATTTCAGTAATTGTGTTACGCATCACTTGTCCAAGCAATATAACAAGATTTTAGATTCTGTATAAATAGAATTTTAAAATACAGTTTGTCTTAATCGTTGAAATAAGTAAAATATCAAGAACACGATTAGCAAAGTCAAAAACGTGGTAATATTCTATCCACTTCAGTAAATTGAAATGATACCTGAAAATTAAAAAAAAAACTAAATAGTCTAACATAAACTAATAAATAGTCAGTGTATATATAGTCATGTACACGTGGTCAGTGGCTTAAAAATTAACTGCATTTGTCCGCTGAATATTATAGTATTGAAGATTAATAGGTACAGAACATATTATTAGATTTGTATAGTATATGGGTTGTTAGATTTGTATAATATATGTCCGTATCTTCCGGTGAAGAAAAATATCGTAATGAAACCTACATGTCTGAGAGAACCTAGCAACTTTTCGAAAAACATGTGAAGTCCGCCAACTCGCACTTGGCTAGTGTGGTGGCCTATGGCCTGATCCCCCTCGTATTGAAGGGAGGCCCGTGTCCAGCAATAGGACGTTAAAAAGGGCTGCATTTTTTTTGGGCGAAAACAAGCCATTAAAGGTCAGATTTCGTTACCAGTAGAGTTAAGACATAATCTATACAGATAAATAAAATTGGAGTGTCTGTTTGTAAAATTAAAATAACCGCTTTTTACTAAATGCACATGGATGTATACACGGTACATATGTATACCAAAACAACTTTTTTTTTTTTTTTTTACAATCTTTGTCTATTTGTCTGTTTGTTCCGGCTTATCTCTGAAATGGCTGGACCGGTTTTGACGGGACTTTTACTGGCAGATAGCTGATGTAATAAGGGGTAATTTAGGCAACTTTTATTTTAGAAAAAAAAATAGGATCTCATGAAAAAAATTAAAACTAAATTAATAAATTAATTTTGTTTTGAGAAGCAACCTAGGGACGAACCCGAGCGAAGCAAGGGTGAGTCGCTAGTATTTCATATATCAGGTGATGTATGAGATATTATGTCTTAGGATATTTTAACTTCAGGAACCAAAACTTGTTTGATTACAGGCATATATTGAATTGCGATACTCACATCGTGAATAATTTTTATTTTCAACCTAGATTTTTTCGATGCATTGTTTATATTTTACTTCTGCATTCTTATTAAGTTTGTTTATCACATTTCGGTGTAGTATTGAAAGATGGAAAAGTTTATACATATGTAGATAGTGCTTACACATGCCACAGTTGAAAAATTAAATAAATAATTTGTCACTCCACCCCTAAATTAACAAATTATGTACAGAGTTAAAATAATAATCGAAGAACTATAGAGAACTATAGAGTGTATGTTTGTTCCTCGTTTACGCTGAAACGGTTGGACGGATTTGTATGAAATTTAGTTAACAGATAGACTAACACATTGGCTACTTGTAGTAATATTTGCCACCTGCAGATATACTATAGCGAGGGTAAATCACAAATATTATTTAAAAACTAGCGACTCACCCTCGCTCTGCTCTGGTTCGTCCCTACTTACGTTTTAACGTTTAGTATAGATTTCTCAGATAACCAACTATCATCATACCTCATCAAAATCTCTCCTGTGGTTTTTCCGTGATGCGGTCATAGACAGACAGACAAAAATTCTAAAAACTATAGATTCGGCTTCTGTATCGATAATAATTACTATTTCAATAAAATTTTCCAAAAAATATTTAATGTACTGTTTCGACTCAGAATTTTATTATATGTATAGATATAGAATAATGATATCCTTTATTTCTAATCTAAGGTATTTATATCTAAGCCAAACTTACCAATTAATTGATGAGTCAAGTATTTTTAATCAATGCGATAGGGCGTTGTATGGGTTCCCATGCGGGCACTGACACACAACTACTTGCTCTTCATTTTAACCCACTTGGCTCTTGTAGTCTAATAAATTTTACGTGAGCGAAAATTGGATCGAAACGGAAATTGTTTTATTTTGAGCTCTTCCTTATTAACTGAAAGCGATTTATTACTTTCAGTTTAATTGTAACTGATTTCGTTCAATCAAGTTGGATGGGTTAAAAAATTGTTAAGCTCTAATTTTTTTTTCTTCGTTTGTGAAAAATATTTTGCGAGTACGTTTACAATTTAAAATATACTATTACTTATACTTGTTATGATCATTGTTTAAATTAGTAAATAAATATATTTATTGTAATCTATACTATATAATATTATAAAGAGGAAGAATTTGATTGTTTGTTTGTTTGTCTGCACCGTATAGGCTCCGAAATTACTGAACCGATTAAGATGAAATTTGGTTAGAAGATAGTTTGAGACCCTGGGTAGGATATAGGAAAGTTTTTATCCCGGAAATCAATCGGGAGTGAAAATGGGGATGAAAGTTTGTAAGGGGAATCAACCTAGGGACGAACCCGAGCGAAGCGAGGGTGAGGCACTAGTATTCAATACTTTTCAGTCCATTCTTAGTGGCTCCTTGTCGCGCTATTTGGGAAAAATTTACTTCGTATTATATTTTTATTTTTTTGTTACTTACATAAATAGTGTGAAAGGGATGTTTATTTACGTGCTACTTGAAATGAAATTCTTAAAACATATATAAGTGTGCTTGAAGTGGTAGTGTTATAATTATGACATTGAATCCTAACAACTAGATTTAAGATGCGTTATACATATCGTTATCGTTTGTATCGCAGGGTTCCAAAAAAGTATTTCGAGAACTGACTTACATGATGATGATGATGATGATGAAATTTAAATTTGATTGTTTTTCTTTAAGTCTTTGTAATTTATGACAAATGTATTACTTTTAGAATTCGCCAAATCGTAACATGTATACTTTTAACATTTTATACATAAAGCTGAAGAGCTTGTTTGTTTGAACGCGTTTATTACTGGAACTAATGGTCGTTGAAAAATTACTCTTTGCTTTTATTAAGGAAGGTTACAGACTATCTTACATGATACTACGAACTACGAGAATGGAGTAATTTTTCCAAATTGAACGACGCGGACAAAGCATCGAAAATTTTTTAGTTCATTTATAAACCGATAATATAGACCATACGAGTTTTCAAATACAGCAAAATAAACTTCCCCAACAAACTATTTTGACGGAATATCTACATAATAGCATTCACTTCGACATAACATTTTTTTTGTTTCCTTCACGGACGTATACGGGATTTTGTTATTGTTCATACTTTGTCTCTAAGTAACAATGAATATGTATATGTTCTTAGCTCAAGACTACCGAAACGATTCCATTTAACGGTCCATTTGCCAACCGTAAAACACTAGAAAATGATTTACTAGCTGTAAGGTTTTGTATTTTATTTACGTCCTAAAATAATGTTATTTCATGTATTTATTGAACTTTAGCTTAAAATTATTTATAATGACTATTAGAGTTTATGGCTACTAACTATACTTTATCATTGAAAGAAATCCTAAGAAATGGAAAATATTTATTTAAATACAGTGTTACGACGACCTCTTTTCGTAGTAGTTGGCTTTGTGTCTCTATGTCGGAGGTCGCGGGTTCGAATGTCTCTGAGGACAATTTTTTTTTATAATTGATAATACTAGTATTTATTGCGAACTTTGTCTGTTTTTTGAATGTTTTTCTTACTTTGAAAGAGAAACTTAGCCGTTTAATGTGTTTCCTTTTTTGTTTCAAACAAACGATGTGTTACGTCGAATTCAGAGTATCTACCACAAAGAGCGTATCGTCTTGTTGGCAGCTATTTTCGCGCACCCGCGTCGATTATTTTCATCTCGTACAACGATCCTTCCTCGTATTTTGAATTGTAAACAGAAGATCAAACATCACTGAATGTATTCTGAATATTTCTTAAGAAGGTACTTATAAACAAAAAGACATCATACAATATGTATATGTGTATGTATATAATACCTATAAATATTTTTGCTAATTAGTTACTTCTTAAAAATAGTTTATACATATATAGTTTCTTAAAATATTAACGTTTTCTAAAATTGAAGTAATTTTATAAGTGGAGTGTTTTTATCCTTATTTTCATGGCTATATACAGAATAAATTTTCTATTTCTATTTTAACACATCCCGGATGAGTCGAACGATGGACTGTGACCAGTCTTAATTTACTCAAGTTATTATTAGGCGATACCTACTTTGAACATGAGAACAACATCTTTGTTACACTTATTCTTTGAGTTTATTGAATTAACAACATTTAGGTTTAAGACTGACGCTGAAAACGTAGCCTTGCCAATGATGAATGATCAATCATCATTAGACACAAGGATTTTCTATAGTTGTTATTGTTGGAATATGTTTGTTCTCTGGAATTACAAATAAGTATAGTGAGAAAGTATTTTCAATCGGCAATAGAGTTAAAAAGTAAGTAAAAATATGTAAGTTGTTGCTTAAAACAATCAACAAACTTCAATATCAATTTCAATATTTCTTCAAAAATGAAAACTCTCCATACAAACGTTAAACCCTTATTCAACCTCTTTTAGGGGATGAGATATTTATAATAATTACATACATACCATCTTTGTATTCAGCTCCTTTTTTAACGTCTCACTGAGCAAGAGCCACCACGCTGGCTAAGTTCGGGTTAGCCAACTTCACGTCATGTCTTTCGAAAACTTGTTAGATTCTTTCAGACATACAGGATTCTTCACGATGTTTTCCTTCACCGTAAGGCAAGTGGTAATTATGTTGAAAATGATTCACACATGAAAATATCAGAGGTTCGAAACCCGGGATTTGCACCCGCTTCATTCGGTTTCTCAAGCGAGCGCGTTACCACTAGGCTACTACAGCCTGCATACCATATTTATTAAATTACTATTATTACCGAACGATTTTATGGTTCAATGAAAAGCATGCATATTAGAATGTCTCAGGATCAGATCACTTATTATGTCACATGCCAAGAACCAGTTTCAGAGCAAAAAAAATGTATTCGCACACATTTCCCACACTAAACATAAAAGATTCCCCGCAAACAGCGTATTTATTATGGAGACAAAACTCCTGCGCAGGTGCGTAAAAGTACCGTATTGACATGTGCATTTCGAAGTCGTTATTGGTTCACCTGAAAATGTACCAAAGAGCCTTTAGCATAAGGACCTAGATAGTATAACGTAAATTGAGTCTGCTACCGTACATGACATCATCTGTACAATTGTTCGAGTATTTCTTATTGTTATATGCTAACGGAATTGTCCTTTGCAAGAGGATACGTTTACAGCTTTTTTGTCGGCATATGTGACTTATGTAATTATTGTCTCTCGTATTTAAGATCTTTCACTCAGCCTTTTCAAAAACTCCAAGGAGCCCTATGGTTATTTCTTGCTTTGGGAAACCAAGTTGAGCGGGTTCAAATCCCGACTATCGCACCTCTGATGTTCACATGTACGAAACATTTTCAATATGATTACCATTTGTTTTGGGGTTAAGGAAATGCGGCTACCGTGATAGGCTTTCGCCTGATCCCCCTCGTATTGAAGAGAGGACCGTGCCCACAAGTAGGGCATTAAAAAAGGGCTGAATTAATACATACACACTGAGCTCTTAACTATGTATATACCATGTTAATCTCTTATACATACCGATATAAAAATGCCAATAATGTCTACTCTTCAGCTATGTAGTACGTCTAACTTTCACACAACAGTAATATAAAGGATCAATGTGATATTTTGCATAAATATAGTTATACCGGGGACTTAGATTATAGGCTACTTTATATTCCCATTACATCGAGTAGTTCTCGTGAGCTGATATATGATGGCTACAAAAACTTACTTAGGGTTCTGTCACTACTTAAAACTCTATAATTTTGGTAAATCTTTATCTTTTCGCATGTTTCCCTTAGTAAATTCAAAAATTAGAAAACACAATATTGTTATTAAATCTATACCTATAGTTATTAACTAGCATAATAAAGAAGTTTATATAGATTTGTGTTTGTAAGTTTGTCAGTTAGTATGTAGGAAATAAATTTCATATATTTACGATTTACATGATAAATTGACAGATATACATATACCTATACAATTTCTATTACTGTGATGGAAAGGGTCAGTAGATAATGAATTCACCCTGCTGAAGGTTGTATATTTTATATCAAGGTTATTAAGGTCAAATAAAATTACTTTAATAGAATAACACTTCATAAACATAATACCAGGTGGTACACTCGATTATTAAATGATTTTTGGGGTCCTTACGTTTTTTCTTTATGCACTATTCCAACTATATCATACATATATCCTATATAAATTAATAGCATCTTTAATTGCTTTTTAATATAATATTTGAAAATAAATGAATACCAAACTCAAGTATTTACACTTTCGTAATTAATAAACTTCGAAACATAACAGACTATGGCAGTTAGACTTATTCAAACTTTAATTGTAAGAAAGCCCAATTTAAAGGTACATCGTCAGTATGTAGGTACGGTTTAAAACACTGACAATAAGTTAAATATGAATGTAGTTTAAAAATATACATAATGTATACAGAACCCATGTTACATTTTCCTCGTCGTCTATTGATTTTTTTCTGAATAACGGTACACGGTACGGTCGATTATGCCCAGGTAGATGCGCCTGCGCACCCGCTGATAGGGTTACTACGATATTGCGTGCCGCTTAAAGGATCTCTTTTTATATGTTACACGCTATCTCGACTGAATTTAAGTTCCATCGAAGGAAAATCCTTCATAAAATCTGCATATTAATAAAAATAATTGATAAGGTTTAAATTTTATTCAGTAAACATTTTTTAAAATAATTTTAAATAATTTATGAGTAGATTGAAACGATAAATAAATAAACTTTATTATTATAAATTACATTTCTGTACAATAAGCTCAAAATAAGCTAATCACAAATTATAAGTTGCTTTCTTCGATTTGTTGCCGACTGTACTAGGCCGAGCTTGTATTACAGACGGTAGCAGAATGATAAACTTTATATACAGTAAAATATTCTTCTGTTTTATATCCATAAATTGTGTTGTGCTAAACATTCATTATTAATGTGGGAGGGGTAATTAAAGTAAAAAAATACAATATTAGTTTTGTCATAATCCAGAAATTGCCTGTAATTATAACGGTATCCCTAACAACTGTACTAATTACTTTATCCCTTTGTATATCACTGTGTCATAACGAAAATAAAGATGACAAAATAGTGTATAGTTAAGAAACAATGGACTGGGATCTAATGTAAAACTAAAGTCCATTCTCATTTCTTGAAACAATGTGAAAGTAAAAGTTTTGTAACAAAGGAAGTCTAAATCTCTAAATTGTCCAACAAATCAAAGAAACCATTTGTTATATAATTGGTCTTAAAAGATTTTTCAAAGGTCTTGTTTTATATCGGTAATTATTGAAGTCACAATTTATGTGTAGTTATGTGGTTAAGAGAATCCCTAAATTCTAATGAACCATATTATTTTTTTTATAATTTATAACTGATCATGATCATGTATATCGATGAAGACTGCGAAGAACGAGGTTGTAGCAGAAATTATTCTATAAAACATTTAATTTACATTTTAAAATTATCCCAACGCTTAGTTACAATATTGTTCCTTGCAGGTGTCGATATTTTTTTATATATTCTAAGAATCTGGAAATACGAACTCACATTAATAAAAACATTGCAATAAGAAACTATGTTAGCGTCTGCTTCAATTCTCTTCGCTTGATGATCCATTCGATGTGTAAGAGTGACAGCGACATATGAGATGCGCGGGCGCAGCCCACAGGATGCTCCTGAGAAATAAAAAAAGGTATCAAACGCAAGCAAATATTTATAACCAGTGGCCGCCCGCTTTGCGCCCATTGTTTTACTTTTTATTTAAGAGTAATCATTTTTTTATATTGCACTCATTATATTAAGTTACTAGCGACTCACCCTCGCTCCGTTTGGGTTCGTCCTTACTTACGTTTTGACGTTTAGTATAGATTTTTCAGAGATATATTTTCCCGCAGTAAAAAGTATCCTATATGTTGACCCGGATAACCAGCTATCATCATAACAAATTTCATCAAAATCTGTCCAGTGGTTTTCTCGTGATGCGTTCCGACGCATATATACAGACACAAAAACTAAAAACTATAGATTCGGCCTCTGTATTAATAATAATGTCTATTTCAATAAGATTTTCCAGAAAATATTTAATGTACAGATTCGGCTGTTACAATTTTATTATATATGTTAGATAAGATACGACGCAGACAATGAAAATATTATAGATTTATAATGTATATGTATTTGACTATTTACAAATGTAAAAAAGTATAATTTATTTAGTGAATAATACTATTCTTATCTTTCTTAAATGGAAAACAGTTAACGTTTAACGTAACGTATATATATCAGTCTATTATATATATATATATATATATATATATATATATATATATCAGTCTATTATAAGCATTTGTCTGTATGGCTAACATAGCCAGAGACGACAGACATTGGCCTATGTAGAATGCTTACAAACGTATCTAAACAATAGTTAAAATAAGCAATAATCTGAATAGATGAACTCAATTGGCGGAGTGACTAAATTAAACTTAATAAGGATGCGTCGAATACAGGGATAGTTTACTGTAATTAATCATTATAGGGTCTTATATTAAAGGGCATGATTACTTTAATGTCATGTATTTTATTGCAAACTAGTTTTAGATCGTGGTTTCGTTTGCGTTTTTTAACCACAGAACTAACTAACAGAGAAATACTAATTGTGTAATAGCTAGTATTAGTTTTTTTCTTACCATACTAAATTAAATTAATAATTGTAATTTATAAAATTATCATGTTTTACCATTGTTTATATAGAAAGTAGAAAAAAATATGTATGTAACTAGCGACTTACCCTCGCTTCGCTCGGTTTCGTCCCTAGGTACGTTTTAACGGTTAGTATGAAATACCAATTTTTGAATTTCTCGGCTTTTCTGTACTATAATATGCATGTATTATTATACATATAAACCTTTCTCTTGAATCACTCTATCTATTAAAAAAACCGCATCAAAATCCGTTGCGTAGTTTTAAAGACCTAAGCATACATAGAGACAGACAAATAGCGGGAAGCGACTTTGTTTTATACTATATGATAGTCTTTTAAAATGTTTTATGCAGTTAGACAGTTATAATAATCCACAGTAGCAAGATACTCCGCAGCTGTAGGAAATAAATATCTTCTTTAAATAATATGTTTAAAATTATTTAACAGTAAATATCATTTTAATGTATAGAAATAATCAATCTTTAAAAGTTAGTTTGTTAAAGAACGTTTGTGTGCTAAAGGCTATTATACAATAAATAATTTTATAGAGGATAGCGCGCCTTGGGAATAAAGTGATCGCCTCCAGGCTACTTCAACTTTATAGAAATATTGTAAATTATAATTTATTAAAAAAATATTAGTCCCGCTGAGTTCCTTTCGCCAGTTCTTCTCAGGTCTGAGGTTTCTTCTTTCCGAACTGGTAGTAGACTCATGACGTTCAGTAAAAAATTATAATAATTTAATGCTGAATAAAATATTTTGAATTTGAATTGAAAAAGATAAGCATGTTGCATAATTAAAAATAAAATATTTAAAGAAGTAGCAAACTCAATCACATCTTGTCACGAACATTCGTAAAATTCGCCTGATATCGTTCGTTTAATTAAATCCAGTAGGTCAGGAGCGATTGCTTGTTAACAATAAACCTGCCAGTTACATTAATTATAATAATTTTTACCACTCAACGTCTAACTCTTAAACGTAGTGCTTAAACACAATTTTATTTTAATGTCAATACGTTATACCTTTAGTACTTATTATTTGTAAATACCTAGTATCGACCTAGATTTTCATAGATAAGCTAATAATCTATACTAATATCTATACTAATATTATAAAGCTGAAGAGTTTGTTTGTTTGTTTGGTTGAACGCGCTAATCTCAGGAACTACTAATCCGATTTGAAAAATTCTTTTTGCACTAGATAGCCCGTTAACTGAGGAAGGTTATAGGCTATATATCTTCCCGGAAAAATATACGGTTCCCATGGGATTGATTTGTTTTTGTCTAAGGACGAACCCGAAGCGAAGCGAGGGTGAGTCGCTAGTAATATTATAAAGCTGAAGGGTTTGTTTGTTTGTTTGGTTGAACGCGCTAATGTCAGGAACTACTGATCCGATTTGAAAAATTCTTTTTGCATTTGATAGTCCATTAACTGAGGAAGGCTATAGGCTATAATATCATCCCGGAAAAGTGTACGGGTCCCGTGGGATAAATTTGTCTTTGCCTAGGAAAGAACCAGAAGCTAAGCGAGGGTGAGTCGCTCGTCTAGTATAACTGACGTACGAACTAGTATTGTTATATTATTATAATTTACTTAATGTAGCAACTGATGGATTAGAGATTAGAAGCCCATATAGGGCTTACTCCGCATTTTGCAATTACTCGATGAGCTGAAGATTTGTTTGTATATTCATGTTAAACCGTTTATAGAGAAATTAAACTAACATTATGTTAAATACTATGGAAATATATTTTCTGCGAACCTTTTCAATGAATAAAGATTAATACTTTACATTCATAAACAATTCTACATTTGACTATGGATCCTCTTGAGTTGCTCTGTTTATTCACTAAGGTAATTCTAACGTACGTCACTTACATCTTTGAAATACGAGTGTGTAAGCTATATAAATAGTAGAGGACTGATGGTTTAGTTTCACCTTAATCTAATTAATACACTGGCAATACTATAACCAAATATTTTCTTAGATTTAAAACTATATTTTCGAATTTTTTCTCGCGGTTTTAAAATCTAAACTCAAAAGAAAAATCTGAACAGATACTCTTAGCCATTTCGAACTTAATAAGAAATCTTTCAAATGACATCATAACGCATTTTTGCAGTTTTGTTAAAAAATACCTTCATATTAAACTGTCCGTAAACGTTTAACCTTAGTCAATCGTAACTGCGCATGCGTGTACCGTAGCTTGTATGATTCATTATAACGATCTGCTTATATGATCCAATAAATAATTGTATTAAATACAGAACGAGTCAAGGACTAACATGCTACGAATTCTAACAAGTGACTGAATGTTTATTGCGTCGTATTTTTTTTTTTTTTGAGATTTCCTTTGAAATGTTGCTTACTCCATAGATAAAACTATATTCACGGATTTTTTCGCAAATTTATTTTGATTTTTCGTTCCCGACGTTTCGAATACTTTACAGTTATCATGGTGACGGGAGTCGTCTAAAACCTTAGTCGTCGGGAACCAAAAATCAAAATAAATCCGCGAAAAACCCAAAAAGATAGTTTTATTTAAAATGTCAAATATTCGCGTATATCTGAGAAAGTTTTATACTCCTTAGTTTTGAATTTTCTCTAAAAGTAATTTGTACAGGTAAATTGCAAAGACTTTACATGTATAATGTCACAATCATGTATTTCTGAAACAAATGTGCAATGCCTCTCATTATCATTGTTTACATTTGAATTAGTTACGATAATTATTTTCAATTATGGTAAATAATTTATCTACTGCCATTGTTGCCAGTTCTTGAGGGACAACATGCCCATTACCAGCTATAATAATAATTAATTAATGTCTACAAATCCTTGAATCATAATTGTAACTGTAATTACTCTTATAAAATAATAAAAAAAAGCAATTTAGTACTCCACATGGGTTATATGTGTTTGTTACATATGTATATATGTATGTCCGAGCCTATGTTCCCTCATAATAACTAAACGCCTTAATCGATTTTGATCGAGTGAGAAATTTATATGATTTTAGTATGAATAAATTAACTCGATAATTTCTAGGAACACAATTTATTTGATATAAAATTTCCAACAGCGTATAAAATGTCGACATCACGCGAATTGCATAAAATAATGTAAATGGGTCACAGACACATCCCATAGGGGTCCCTTAGATTTAAAAACCGGAACACGTGTTTTGTGATGTAATCTACAAGCATGGCTGGGAGATTTCATAATCGAAAGCCATCTATGTTTACATTTTGTTCTAATTTGCCGTTATAAATATAAACATTAACCTATTCTCTTAGA
The DNA here is from genome assembly GCA_033884665.1 of Argynnis bischoffii washingtonia. Classification (NCBI taxonomy): domain Eukaryota; kingdom Metazoa; phylum Arthropoda; class Insecta; order Lepidoptera; family Nymphalidae; genus Argynnis; species Argynnis bischoffii. The sequence continues at coordinate 3,043,694 of CM066616.1, read as the reverse complement.
TGTGGGTGAACGAATAATATTTTACTTCTCAGTATAATTTATTTTGCTACTAAAAATGTTTCTCTAAAAAAAATTGGAGCTCGTATACACAGTTTGGGCGGTAAATACTTATGTAGATCTACATGATCTTTCCTGTGATCATCATTCAATATGAAGAATTAATGTATTTTTTATGTGACTTATGGGAGACCGCCCTTAATTTTTTTTTTGCGCGAAACCCTGATTCTTTATTCTGACTAACTACCCTATTCGTCCAACACTTTAAATACAAAAGATCTTAAACATTACAATGAATTCCCGTTGTATATATTTAATGATCGCTATTTATTAAAAAACTGGGGTGAATTATTATAAAGAGGCAGAGTTTGTTTGTTTGTTTATTTGAACGCGGTAATCTTAGGAACTTCTTCTTCTTAGTCGTTTGCTCTTGGCAGAGTGGTCGTGGTTGACGACGATGGATTTTCTTTGGCTAATGTAGCTCCTGTGATGTGCCTCCCTTTATAGCGGTCTTCAGCGTCTCGGGAGAACTGAGCTATGGATTTTTGTGTTACGGCTTTAATAAGGATGATGTTTCAGCGGTGCAATACCATTACAACCGGCCTAAGCTTAGGAACTACTAATCTTATTTGAAAAATACTTTTTGCATTAGCTAGCCCGTGTACTCAAGAAAGTTATAGGCTATACAAGGTGGATTTTTGAGACGGGACAGTAAGGGAAACGTTTTTGGTGATTTTTGTCATTTCTAGTACTCATACCTTAAATGGTCCTATAGAGCTTTTTGATCCCTTCATGAAATAGGATTGATTGATATAAAAAAATTTTTTAGGTGTTTTAGCATTTTTTTCGCTAACTGTACATTTTTTCCAAAGTCTGAGAAAGCAGTTAAAAATATCTCAAAAAGTTATGGATACGTCTCCTACGAACGTTTTCCTGTAACTATAACAGTTAAGGTATCTGCCCTTACCTGTCCCTTATCAAAAATTCACGCTGTATATCATCATGCTACTAATAAATCGGGCAGACTTCCATACATTGTTACTAATAGCATAAAGCCAAAGAGTTTTTTTTTTTTGTATAGTTTTGTTCTGCTAGTATTTTTATAATTTCCACTACAAACTCAGATATTCTTGAATACTCGAGACGCTGAATCAAATCGAGTCGCATTTAATTATCGACACGCAAAGCATAATTATTGCAATTATTGCCGTCACTCGTATAATATAAAAAGAATCCTTAAACAAAATGATTATGACACTATTATGATTTTATCGTTGGCCACCGGTACGATACCTGAAATTAACATTCTACCCTGCGAAGTGAAATATTTTGATCGTACCTACATATGTATTATTATTTTTTTTTTACGATTATAAAGGTCTGTGGAATGGAATTGCATTGAATTAGATAAAATTTTGAAAAAATATAGATATATTAGAGCGCTTATGTCTATTTCATTTTTTATAAAAAAATGTTTAAGTATTGATATTTGAAATTCCAATAAGGGTCGATATTGCTTATTGATTAAAACACGAAATATTTTTCATGCTTTTCGGAGTTCTAACAATTTTAAATATAAAAAATCCACTTAACTTTATTTTCCTATGATTTAATTTCGCATTTATATTATTATTATTATCTACACATATGATAAAATTCTAACTGATTGCGAGTCGAATCTGTACGTTAAATATTTTTTGGAAAATCTTATTGAAATAGTCATTATTATCGATACAGAGGCGGAATCTATAGTTTTAAGAATTTTTGTTTGTCTGTCTGTGTCCGCATCAATTTTAATGAAATTTGGTATGATGGTAGCTGGTTATCCGGGTTGCCATGTGGTATATTTTGTACTGCGGAAAAATATTTCATGTTTGAGAAATCTATATTAAAATTTAAAACGTAACTAGGGCGAATCTGAGTAAAGCGAGGGTTAGTCGTTAGTAATATATATAAATGCATCTATCTTGTTGGTAGGATTGCATTGTATTTAGAATCATACATCTGAGTCAGTCCATGATGTCACGGTGACACTACCGCGCCGTAGGTAAAGCGAAAAGTGGCAAAATTCAATGTTTATTTACAACGAGAATAAATATGAACGCATTTTATGACATAGTAATAAAGTTATATATCATATAGTGAACTTTGTTTCTTTCAAAGGGCGACCCAGATAAAACTAGCCACTATTTATTTATAACGTGTTACATTCATTAGTAAATATCAAATAGAAATGTAGTCTGGAGAGGAAGAGTCCATGTATAATACATACTTTATTAAAAGAAATTGATAGTACAGACATGTTTCTTTCGCTAGGTTTTTTTTAGTTTTAGTAAGTTAATTTCAAAGTACCTGGGCGACCGAGCTTCGCTCGGAGTTCTTTTTTGTTATATCGTATTTTTTAGATAAAAAAAATTTAAAACTTGAATAAATCAAAAAATAAATAAAAGTAAAAACTTTGTATTCTGACCGGGACTCGATCCCGGGCATATGTGTTGTCTAACTTACGCCTTGACCGCTTGACCACGATACTTACATCCGAGTGTAAGAAATTATCGACTATATTCTGCGTAGAAAAATGCAAAAGAAAACCGCATGGAAACTCGAAGACACGCGTTTTCCCAGACATGAGACTAATCTAGATCAATTTTTCGCCCCCGAAAGCCCTCATATACCAAATTTCAGCGAAATCGTTAGAGCCGTTTCCGAGATGGCTGGTATAAATAAATAAAGAAATAAAGATATAAATATACAAAAATTGCACGTTTAAATATATAAGTTTAATATGCTGATTGGTTTTGTTATGAAAAAAATATTTTACCTTCTAACTTATTGTCAAATCAAATAATACGTTGACATCAATCTTATTTTTTTCTCTTATGGAGTAATTATTCTAAGATTAATCTAAACCCATCCATATTTGTATGTGGTATTCACCTTTACCGGTATTTAGTAATAAGAATCATTGTACTCTTATATCTATACTAATATTATAAAGAGGTAGAGTTTGTTCGTTTGAACGCGCTAATCTCAGAAACTACTAATCCGATTTGAAAAATCCTTTTTGCTAATTAGATATCCCGTTATATTAAAAAAATTAGATATCCCGTTCATTGAGGAAGGCTATAGTTTACGTATAATCTCGGAAAAATGTGCGGTTCCCGTGGGATAGATTTGTTTTTGTCTAGGGACGAACCTGAAGCGAAGCGAGGGTGAGTCGATAGTATAATAAAAATTGTAATATTGTAATTGCCATTGGTGAATCTATAAATAAATAAAATAAATTTAAGTGAACTTGTAACTAATAGTAGATAGTTTCATATATTTTAAGTTCTATTTCCATTAATGTTTGATTACTCAAATAGAAGTGGAATGTTATGTCGCGTCGAATACGTCAGCGTGTGACGTATTACAATCTTAGGGCTAAAGTAATCGTATAATTATTACTTTAACTTATAATATTCATCTATTCTAATATTATAAAGCTGAAGAGTTTGTTTGTTTGTTTGTTTGTTTTGTTGAACGCGCTAATCTCAGGAACTACTAATCCGATTTGAAAAATTCTTTTTCCATTAGATAGCCCGTTAACTGAGGAAGGCTATAGGCTGTATTTAATCCCGGAAAAATATACGGTTCCCGTGGGATAGATTTTTTTGTCTAGGGACGAACCCGAAGCGAAGCGAGGGTGAGTCGCTAGTATTAAATATTTAAATTCTCTAAATGTTCTATAAAGTAGTAAAACAGTCTTATACTACTGGTACGGTACGTTTTGCAAAGATAAACATTACATAAAATAAAAAAATTAAACCGACCTCAAAAAAACAAATCAGTAAAAATAACTGAATGGGGGTTTTTATTTACTATAGATACCTAATCAGATATTTTCGAAGTCGGTGCCAGCCGATGCAAATCAAAGCAAATCTATTTCGATATGTATAAACTATAAAAGCATTACTAATTGATGTATAATATTTTAATTATAACTAGAGTTCATACCTTGTCATATTTACGCATTAGATATTAATATCTTAAAGCATAACCTCCTTTTCTTTTGTAGTCGGTTAATAAAACTAAAAAGTAGCTTATTAACAAAACTTCCTTCACCCCACATCCTTAAAAAAACCATATCAATATAAATCCCTATTGCTACATATGAAGACGAAACCCATAAACCGATAGACCAAAACAAATACACATTTATGATATTAGTTAAAGTACTACAAGCTAGAATTATATAAAACCATATCAGTGACATCGATATTAATAGCTATTATTAAAGACTAATATCGAAGTGCACTAGCAGCTTTATGAGCACGCAATAAATATTTCTAGGCTTTTACACACAGAAGCCACTTTATATATAAATCGATATGAAATACGAGTTCGTCCATGAAAATTAAAATTTAATGTGTATATGTGATATGCTGATTCATAATGTAACAACTAACGAGCTTAATATCCACCCCCGTAGCGGGCGTAGCGTAGACTCTACGTCAGTGTCGTCCCAACCACGGCGGTGAGCGCACGTAAACAGCGACCGCCCTTTACGTACTGACGTCATAAGCAATGCGATCGCTATTTTAAACAAATTTTAGGTACAATCGACTCCTTTATAACTGGTATGATTCCTTAGATAGAGAATCGAAATTAGAACGTTTACTGTATTATGGGATACGAATTTTGTGTTTTGTTCATGTGATTTGTGACTAAAACGGATGAAGGGTTGTGTTTGATGGTGAAAAGTCGTCAAAATTAGCTCTTACGCGGAACTCGGTGCGCGTGCGTCGCCCCGTGGGGCGCGCCGCCGTCAGTTCATTAAGGGTTGGAAGAAAACTATGGGGGTTATATCTAAGACGTTCGGCGTCGTTTTCAGTCTGTGAGTATGAACTTTATTTTCGCAATTTCATATTTGCTCGTAAAATATAAATTTTTAGTTATGATTGTTGTACTAATTGTTGATTAAGAAGTAGCGGGTTGTTTGAGAGGCTGTTATTGAAGATTTCTAAAATAGAGTTTTACCCTCTTACATTTTCTATCAACATAGTTACCAAAGTTCTGTGAAAGCTACATTTTAAACTTTCATTTTTATATGTATCTAATTTATAATCCTCAAGCATGCTCTATAAACACAACATATCGCGGCAATTTATCGCCTAGCCCGGTGGAGTACAACGACGCGTAATAAAAGCCTATTAGATTGCGCAAGCGTTCGCACGTAGATGCTTTCGCTCCACTAGCCCAATGGCCCTACGATTTATCTCGAATATTAGACCCGTTCCACACTATAGCTTCTACCTTATCTCAGTAGTACACCTGTAATCTAATTGATCGACAATTTAATAACTTTCTCTTTTTTTTTTGCACATTTTCGTTTAATTACTAAGAAAAAAAATGGCAAATTTAAAGCACAGTGTGTATTAAGCTGAATTTTCCAACAAATTGGTGTGGTTATGCAAAACTTACGACACAATAAATATGACTGCGGGTCGACGCATTGTTTTTCTGTTAATTAGTTGTAAATTCGCACAGTTTCTATTGGAATAAGTAGGTTATCTTTAAAACAGTACGAATACGTAACAGAGTTTCTCTTATATTTGAAATTTTTTTAAGATATTTTGAATTGATTGCGTTAATGAATACATACTTAGCGAATACGATTTTTCATTGAAATATAAGAATATAGTGCGTTTTAGTAATCGATTATTTCTTAAATCTGAATATTTCCATGTTTTATTGTAATTACAAGATCGACTGTATAACAACCCTTATTATATCATTATATACATCCGTTACAAGTCTTCGATATAATTGAGTGTGATTTTAGAAAATGAGAAATTCTATAACATTGTGGCTTTCGGTTTTAATATTTACGTATAAAAAATAAGTACAATGAATCTTATAGTAAAAACTAAAATAACTCAGTGCTTTATTTATGTAACATCTGTCGAATGGCTTTTTAATTTTACTTACTATTATTTTCTTTTTTAATATTAATGAAAATATAGATTTATAATAATTATTTTTTTTAATATTTTGTTGTATGTCTATCTTTCAATTTAAGACATTTTGAATACACAATGAGTAAGACCTTGGATATTGTTTTTTTATGATTTGACAATTCATAACAAAATTAATTTAATCCAAGATCACTTATATAATTAAACGAAATAGTATGAATTGTTAACTTATACTAATATTTATAATATAATAAAGAGGCAGAGTTTGTTTGTTTGAACGCGCTAATCTCAGGAACTACTAATCCGATTTGAAAAATTCTTTTTACATTAGATAGCACGTTTATCGAAGAGGGTTATAGGTTATATATCATATATAATATAAAGTTTATCGATTCCATACTAACCGTTAAAACACAGTTTAAAAATATCATTCGGTACCAAAATATACGTTTAGGTAAAGAAAATTTATGTTTTATTTCTTTCAAAAGTAATTTTACTTTTTAATGTTAATTTCACTTTCCAATCTTACTTTAGAAGTAGCCGCGTTATCATAAAGAAAGTGAAAGATTTCTGTAGCAATTACATTTTACTGTATTTTAAGAAAAGGCGGGGGTCGTCAAAGAATACTTTAGTTGTAACTCTTAGGTAGAAGAGATTAGGACGACCATTGTAACTTGAACCTTTTTACCGTCAAATTTATATAGAAATTCGGCGCAATAAATTGGGGACTACAGCAGCAACAAATACCAACTTTTGTGTTGAAACGTTTGATCCAATATAATGGGAACCGCTTTCCTTCCTATTGTTTTATAATAATGGCGTGTAATTGAAATTCGTTAAAGGAAATTCGATGTAAAATTTTGGTATCACGCCATATTTAATACGAAAAGGATTGTTTCAATGGTATTTGTAAATTTCAGAATTTCCTTCTGTGTAATTATTAAGGATTTTAGGTTATTGCATGCAAAATAACTACTTATTTTAAAGAATTCACCTTAAATATAACAGTTACAAAAAAAAAATTGTTATACTTAATTTATAATTGGTAGTTTTGCTATAGGTAAACAACCTATAATATACATACTATATTATTACTTTTAACTGCATAGGTACTTAATGTTTAATTATGAGCTTTCCATTCATTTCATTTTTACCATTTTTTTTATATTCTAAATATTTATATATCATATTGTGGTGGCGAGCTTTTACTATATATTAGATATCTGTGGAAACTTTGTTGGTTTTCGAATTACTTTTATATGTTTTATCATGTATTCATTTATTGTACTGTTTGTTTCTCTTGAAAAGCTAATCTAATCTTCTACACTACTATTATAAAGCATAACATTTGTATTTTTGTATGTTTGTAACGAATAAACTCAAAAACTACTGGAGCGATTTAGATGATAATTGGTAAGTAGATAGTTTGAGACCCTGGGAAGGATATAGGATGTTTTTTATCCCGGAAATCGTCCCTTAAGGGGGTGAAAATGGGGATGAAAGTTTGTATAGGGTATCAGCCTAGGGACGAGAGAAGGTGAGTCGTTAATAAATAAATTAATTAATTATTTGAATACTATGAATAACTGTGTACCTATCAAAAAGGCTTATCGACATAAAAGGTAAAGGTCGCATTAACGGCCATACCCCAAAAATGTTGAAATTGTGATAAGAGAAAAGATAAACGAAACAAAAGGATAGTTAGCGCTAATTTATTTGTCACACAAATTAAATGTTATCTTTGTACATATTTGTAAGCAAAATATAAAAAATGGCTAATTTGGACCCACATTTTATATAATGCTACTATTTCATAGTCGTCAGGTAAGCAAAGATAAAATGTAACCTATGGGGACACCCCCATAATGCAATGTTTGCTCATCGGAATCCATTTCAGCGGTTTAAGCTTAGAAAGGTAACAAAGTTACTTTCACATTTATAATATTGTATTCAGCCCTTTTTTAACATCCCACTGCTGGGCGCGGGCCCCCGTTTAATACAAGGGGGATCAGGCCATAGTCCACCATGCTGGCCAAGTGCGGGTTGGCGGACTTCACGTCTTTCGAAAACTTGTTAGGTTCTCTCAGACATGCAGGTTTCCTCACGATGTATTTCCTTCACCGTTAAGACAAGTGGTAATTATATTGGAAATGATTCGCACATGAAAATATCATGAGGTGCGAGATCCGAGATTTGAACACGCTTCACTCGGTTTCCCAGGCGAGCGAGTTACCACTGAGCTACCGTTTATAATATTATTATAGGTTAAACAATTGATTTGACTGGAGCTTAAGGATAGAAGTTAGTTATTAATTTAAACACTATTGAAAAATGTTCTAAAAATTAATTGAGAAAAATATATTCATAAATAGGAAAACGAATTTCGCTCTAGCTATGTTGAAGTAACGATAACATTTGCATATCCCGTGTATATAAAGCATTTAATCCTTTTATCATTATCATTATCAAAAAAGATAATTAAATCTTGAATGTAGCCATTAGCTAAACAAACTAAGTGATTTACAGCTTATGATCTTTAATGGGCAATACGACACGACTGAGGTTTTATACCAATCGTAAATCGATCGTAACCAGCGTTTCGTGCCCACATATCGTTAGTCGCGGTCCAATCAAAACGTCGTAAAGTGTAATGGTACGCTCGTAATCTAGTCTATTCGATATGGGAACGACCATTGTCTATCAGAACGATCTGGATATCGATAATCGAAGCTCCTTTACACTTTACATGATTTTAAACCACATTCTCTATTAAATAAGAATTAAAATAGTTAAAATCTAATTCGGCATTTTGATTGTTAAGTTTTGGATAAACATTGTGTTACGGATATAAAAGTGTGTGAAGAATCGTTGTGTTCTATGCTCGTCGTGGTTTATGTTCGAGCTTTTCACGCTTCATACTATTTTGTTTTGCCTTTCCTCTTTCTATAAAAGCTTTTTTGATCACGGAAACGGTAATGGTTTAATTACGAAGGCGAACACTAGTGTTCGGACGGCGACTCTGTCTTCAGTTAAATGTTTAATTTAGTTAAAATAAAACTATTTTTTCGGATTTTTTCGCGGTTTAATTGAGTTTTTTTTTTGTCAGGGGAATCTAATGTTTTTGAAATATAGGAGCTGTTATAACCTTAGACTTTCCCGTGATCATGTTTGCTGTAAGGAAAATCAAATACCATTTTTTTACATCGAAAACAAAATAAACGACTATGAAAAAATACGAAAAGTGTTGTTTTTTTTTTGTTTAAAATGTCGAATATTTGTTTAAATCAAACAAAGTGTTATAGAAAACGTAAAAAATTAGAAATACAAAGATTTTTTAATATATTTATACTTACACATTTCTAAGTAAAGTCAGTAACCTGGCAATTGTTTCGCATTGAAATTTACTAGAATTATAAAAAGGGATAATTCTCAGGAACGACAGTGTGCGGCACTCGACCTGTGTATCCAGATGTTCCAAGGCTGACTGCATTGTGTCATACAACTTGACATTCAATCTACTCTCATCTAGTTACTAGTTGCGGCTTCTAAAACAGGCTTCCATAGCGATCTTTATTTCAAGTTCTATCGTTACTTTCTTTGAACGTTATTTATATAAGTATTGTAGATATTTTATAATCAACTATATTTCATAATTATAATATAATAATGAAGAATTATATAAATTATAAAAAACATATTGATTATAGTAAAATATAAGAGAGCTTTATTTGAAGCCACGTGGCATTTATGTAGAAAAAATACGTTTTTTTTTTTTAATTGTGAATTCATATATGCAAAGAGTTTAGCCAAAACAATTATTCAAATATTAAGTAGGTTAATATTAAACTATCTACGAGTACGTACTCATCAATTTTAAATTCAAGGCTGCATTTGCACGTTTAATGTATAATCGTATCAAATTGAATATATTTGAAGTGGATATGTATATTGTATTAACTACTTGCTTTGTGTTAGTCACATTGTAAGAGGAGCAGGAGTGGCCGCTAATCGGTTATCGAACTGAATCTAAAATGGTTTGTCTCATCGATAACGGACGCAAATTTAACTAATACACTTAAAATGACTACATTTAAATACAATTTTTAGGCTTCCGTACCCAAAGGGCAAAACGGGACTGTATTACTAAGACTTTGCTGTCATTCCGTCCGTCTGTGTGTCTGATATTGATAACAGCAACAGGTAGACGCTTGAAATATTCACAGAATATTTAGGTATATATTTTCTTTAAAAATAAATGATTTAATTAAAATAAAACAAATATTTAAGGCGGGCTCCCTTACAACAGACATAATTTTTTTGCCGTTTTTATAGGTAATGATACGGAACCCTTCGTGCGCGAGTCCGACTCGCACTTGGCCGGTTTTTGCTAGTACAGGAAATCACTGGTTTGATTTACAGAATATTTTTTCTATATCGTCAATCGTACAAAATTCTTAATATATCGTCCCAAATCCCATAAGTCTGGTAGCGCGTCGCTAGGTGAAAATTTCAACATTTTATGTATTGGTAACTGTTTAGTGTTAAATTGCTATTAAAGATATATAGATGCAAATTGATATATAAATAATAATTATGAATTTATTTTTAACGTAATGTAGAGAAAGAAAAATCATACAAATTTCAAGACACTAAATTGTAGTGTAGATTTTATTTTTAATTGAATAAACACTGAATTATAATATAAATATGACATATATGTGCATATTATGTATGTATGTACATATGTACCACACATTGTACAAGGTCTATATTAACCACGCTGTCTGGTATCAAAGGCTATTCCGCTGAGGCGTCATATCAAACAGTTTTTGCTCGTCATCAATCTTTTCATCCCACTAATTATCTTTGGCCGAATTTCGTAAATTGAAAAGTTTAAGGTGGATCCTTTATATGAAATAATTATAGGTTCAAGAGGTGAATTATTAAATTTCGTACATTAAGTTGTTAGAACACAGATTTCTTTTTTTTTTTACAAAATTTTTAGGGTTTCATACCCGAAGGGTGCCAACAGAACCCTATTATTACGCAGAATACGGAACCCATTGTGTGCGAATTTGATTCGCACTTGACCGATTTTCTTTAGATAAAATATAAATATACTTAATCTAATCTATTAATATTTAAAATAATTTTAGCCCAAGGTATCAAAATATTATTGACAATCATATAAATTATGACGAATACCTATTAGAGTCGTAATTTATTCGCTTAATTCGTAGACGTAGGCTAATACCAATAATGTCTAATTTTTATTCAAATATAAATATTAATTTAGAAGCTTTAAGCTTAAAGAGCTTTGTTTCTTTTGTATTTACTTAATTTCTCGGTTATAAAAGTATTTCAGCGACGTCATAGTAAACAATGTCAGAGCCAAGGTTCCAACGAATTATCGAGTGCAAATGCAATAACAAAATTACGTTCAATAGTTAGAATACTAATTAGAAATAGAACTATAATAGAATTGAGCAGTCTAAGCTAAATATATAACTAGGTTAGCTTGCATATTATATTTGGCTCACTGTTATATTTGGGTGAATATTATATAACATGTAGGCTATTTAAAACGACTGTATGGTATGGTATGGTAAAACGACTGTCTCTACAGCAACGGACAGACAACAAGATTAAGTATGTATATATACAGCTCATTTACACAACAATGCCCGCGTGGTTAAACATTTTTAGTATTGTATTTAGTTTGTTAATAATCTGGCTGCCTTTGTTACTGCAATAAAAGAGGCTGCTGTTTTAGTTATTATACCATAGGTCATTTGGTTGGTGATTACATATTTTGTAAATTCTCATTAAATTTAAGTCATTATAGAAAACCTTTAGAGGATAAATAACTAAGTGGTATAATTAAGTTTTGTTTTGTTTTAATAGAATAAAGTTATTGTGTGCCTTGAGAGTTGATGTAACAGCCATTTTTAATATGTATTCAAAATTATATTAGTACCTTCGCAACATTTTTATTTTATTAAATTAACTAGCGACTCACCCTCGTTCCGGTCGGGTTCGTCAGTAATGTCTGTGGTTTTCTCATGATGCGTTCGTAGACTGACAGACAGACAGAAATTCTAAAAACTATAGATTCGGCCTCTGTATCGATAATACTGACTATTTCAATAAGATTTACCAAAAAAATTTTTAATGTACAGATTCACAATCAGAATTTTAAAATTTGATTATATGTATAGATAAAATTAATAAATTACAATACTTTTTTATATTTACGCGAATAATTGTCATTTTAAATAGTTTCCGATTATATCGCGGATTTATTTAGATTTTTCGTTTCTGACATTTCGGATGCTTTACAGCTATCATGGTCACAGGAGACTCCTGTTCGAAACGTCGGGAACCAAAAATCAAAATAAATTCGCGAGTAGGACAAAAAATAGTTTTATCTAATAATATATATTTTATTCTAAACTTATTGTTGTTGTTAAATAAACTTATTGTTAGTTCAATCATTAGAACTAGTGATCGTCGCGTGGTTAAAAATCAACCATAATTCATTAAGTTATATATTCATTGTCTTGCGTATATTACAATATTAATCTATTCTCAATTTGACCACAGACTTTGACAATAAACAAAAGAGTATATATGCGTGTGTGTGTCAAATACATGGTAGTGTGTGTAATGTTTTTTTTATAGATTTAATGTATTTTTTATGCATAATTTAAAAAAAATATTAGCATTCTGCACTCTTGCTTTATATAAACTTTAAGTCTGAGAAATTTCATACTCCTCCGTCCGCGCAATTTTCGTAAAAAAGGTTACAAAGTTTTTGCTTCACGTATTAATATAATATGTGATAGATAATATTCGGATTTATTAACTAAAAATGTCTCATATTCTGTATTACAATTTAGTAATACTTTAATTCAATCGAAATTAGAAAGGATAATAAATACAAATACATGAATCATATGCATTCTGTCATCGGAAGTACACACAATGGTGGGACGCGATCGCTCAACCCTGACCCCCATGCATGTACGGCTTAATTATAAACTTTATTTATGCTCTAACTTTCAGTTTCTATAGACGGTTTCATTAATTTACATAGATTACATCGTTGAATTACAAAAAAAATAACATATGATAATATGAATTACTAGCAGTGTCCTCAGCTTCGCCCGCATTCAATAATAATATTAATCAATCACTACCAAATTTCACAGTATCACAGGCTGTGCTAAACTGAAGATTTCCTGAAATTTTTATTAAAATCGCTCACAAATCGATTTTAATATACATATTTAAAAAATTAAGTGTAATTTTAAGCAGACTCAAAAACAGGATGTTTAACATTTTTGGCCCACTGTTTTTTTACATTATTATAAAAAAAAAGGGAAGCGTAAGGGTAATTTTTAATATGTTACTTAATTTACTTTTGTTCATTCTACGTGAATTGAATTACTTTTGTCCGGCTATGAAATTAAAAAAAAACTACTTTAGATTAAAAATTAGGCATACAACATAGCAACACACGTTACAAATATAACGTAAGACTTTAAAATTTTAATATATTTCTTTGCAATATTTTCTTGTTATTTAAAGAATGACTGTGTTAGTTAATAGCCTATACTTAAATTGGAATTTGAACAACTTAGCAATTACAATAGATACAATGTATTATGTTTTCATTTTACTTACCCTTGAAGTTAAAGTGAAATAAATGTTTATCAGTACAGTAATATTAACATTTTTGTAAGGTTTTGCCAAAGGAAGTAGTATACATATAGTTTTTGAGGTGCCACTGGTCCAGTAGTAAGCATACTTGCCTCTGATAAATATACGAAATAGGTGTTTTATTATTATTTTTGCCCAGGGCTCTCCTCGCATGACTATAAGGTAAAAGTAGCTTATATATTAATACAGTATTTTATACTATCTACATTCTGAAAATCACTCAAATCTGTTCAGTATTTTCAGCGTGACTAATTGTAAGTAACAAACAAACACACACTCACAAACTTTGCATAAATTGTAATATTAGTGCTGTAAAATTCTTATATATCTATACTAATATTATAAAGAGTAAAGATTTGATTTTTTGTTTGTTTGTTTGTACTGAATAGGCTCCGAAACTACTGAACCGATTTAGATGAAATGTGGTAAGAAGATAGTTTAAAACCCTGCGAAGGACATGGATAGTTTTTATCTCAGAAATCATTCCTTAAGGGGATCAAAATGTTTATATGGGTACTCAACCTAAGGACAAACCCGAACGAAGCGAGCGTGAATCGCTGGTGTTATCATAAATTTAATTTGTATTTTTGTTAATATGTACTCATTCTAGGTTTAATATAGAACACCTTATACAAAATTCATGCTAAGCCCTTATCATATTATACCCCCTTATTATACCTATTATACTACATATTTATACCCCTTATTATACCTAGAGGCTCGACACACTCCTTATTCAAAGTTAGCCTGTAGTTGATTTAATCATAACATGTTATACTAATTAAAGTTTTTTTTTTTAATATTTAATTTTCTATGTAGAAACAGTACCTACCCTACACCTTTATTCAAATAGAATAATTCTAGACGTCTTAAAACAAATTTAGTGGTAATTTACCAAAATTATACATTTGCCATTGAAAACTTTCAGAATAATCGACTGGCGGTTTCAAGGCTCTGTTCGAATTTGTTTCTTAACAACAATACCCCTTTTGTTTTCTCGTTAGCAATGGCCAGAGGAAGTAATTTAGCTGAATATTAGACACGTATTGGCTTCTATTTCGTGTGAGGTCGAAGCAATGTCAACGCTTCAATTTTTGTATAAGTCAAATTAATGTTTTATTTCAAAGAACTTGAGTAGAAATATTATTATCTGTTTCATAAATGGTTGTGGAAAAATATGACATTTGAGTAATGGAAAATAAATTACGTTAATTTTCAAATAGATTTAGCAAGTTCTTAAAATTTGAAACTAATCAAACCTCTTTAGATGTTCGCAAGTTTTAAATATTTTTATTTTTTCTCATTTCAATGTAGTTACCTAATAAATAAGATCTATTTCATCGAAGAAGTTCCGTAGGGCCTAAAAATTTATGATATAGTAATTACAATAAGCCCGCAGGCGTGCGAGTTGTAAATAACATCTCCAGCCATTGATGAAACTTTACTAGGCGTCGAGAGCCCTCGGGCAATGTGCATTATTACCGGTAATATTGGGCCAGCCCTAATTATTGTTTTATTCCACCAAACTTTACGTTACACAGAAATCTATCCGTACATAAATTTTACCAAAAATATGTCTAATTTGAATAAAATTATAGCTCCGATATATAGATAATGTAATATCCCTTAGTAAAACTGGTTATTTCTACACTATTCTTTTGATAAACTAACGACGTACCCTCGATCTGTTCGGATACCTACAAAAACTAGGCTCCTAATCATCTGTTAACAAAATTTCATTCAAATCCTTCTAGCTAGCTCACCATGAAAGAGCAACAAACGTACACCAATTTTCACATTTGTAATATTAAGTACCTGGGCGACCGAGCTTCGCTCGGAGTTCTTAAGAGATTGTATATTTTACATTAAGTGACTAAGTGTTACTGAGACAGTTGTATAGATGTCGCGATAAGAATAATTTTCTTTTTAATTTGGCTTAAAAATAATTTTACATTAAGTGACTAAGTGTTACTGAGAGAGTTGTATAGATGTCGCGATTAAATTTTGCGTAGAATAATGCATAAGAAAAACGCATGAAAACTCGAAAACACGCATTTTCCCAGACATGTGACTAATCTAGATCAATTTTTCGCCCCCGAAAGCCCCCATATACCAAATTTCAGCAAAATCGTTAGAGCCGTTTCCGAGATCGCCGGTATAAATAATAAATAAATAAAGATATACATAAATATACAAGAATTGCTCGTTTAAATATATAAGATATTTGGTGAACGTACGCATAATAAGTTGTTCAAGAAAAAAAAACGTATAAACATAGATATAATCTTTATAACATTTCGTGATATAATACAATATTTTCGTGTACACCTTTCCCTCCAATCCACAATGTAACCATGCAAAGTCTGATTTCCGTTACGCAGGTGCTTTTGAATCCTTTGTATATCTGAACGCCTTCCGCCCGGTTAGCAACTTGCGGTTAACGTTTTTACACATACAATTTATACGTATACTTTTTCTCATTCAAAATAACTATCTATCATAAAAAAGTTAATAATAACCATTGTTACTACAAATCTATCTATATCTATACACATAATAATATATATACAAATAATAATTCTAACTAAGCCGAATCTGTACATTAAATATTCTTTGTAAAACCTTATTGAAATAGACATTATTACTGACAGAGGCTGAATCTATAGTTTTTAATCTATAGTCTGTCTGTCAGTGACCGCATCACGGAAAAACCACTGGAGGGATTTTGATGAAATTTGGATTAGGAAAGCTGGTTATCCGGGTCAACATATAGGATACTTTTTATTTCGGGAAAATATCTCATCTCTGAGAAATCTAAACTAAACGTTAAAACGTAATTAACGTTCTTATATAATATAAAAGAACCAATAAAACTCAATAGCTGTTCAATAATTTACCTTTTATGTTATTTCAAAACATATAGAGCAAGATCAAGTCTTAGATGCCGCCAAATACTCGGTATCATCATTGATTATCAGTACCGATTCGCTTAATTAAATTACGATCACAATACCATGAAACTGTTCGTCATCGTCGATCAGACGAAAAATCAAGATGTCAGCTTCTCGTACGGCGAAACGTTATCTCGAGATCACCCTTGGCCTGCAATCTATTCAGACACCTGTTGTCTTTTAGAAAAATATTCATGGAAATATGAACTTAATTTGTATTTGAATAAGAATATTTGTCGCTTAGATGTAATGTTTGGCCTGCCTTAGGCCCGGACGCAGCGCGCGTGCTCTCGGCCACAGGGGAATGCCTCCAATAATCATTAACTTTCGGAGATTGGTGGCATCACAATAATATATATGCTCGGGATGTGCCGGATGCTTATGTAATGACTATGGAGAAGGTATTATTATGAATATGAAATATTTTTTACGCTTTATAAAGTTACGGCTGGCGATAGTTGATTTTGTGTTTTACTTCATGACTGATGAGTTGACTTTTAATCGTGTATTTGTAATTGTAAGTAAGACATCCATGATGTTCTAAAAATAAATAATGTATTTATAAGTATTTAATAAGTAATTAATAACCCGTTACAAAAATAGCTTCTTCTTCTTTCTGCTTATTGTTCTCGTGACGGCTAAAATTAGTGTTTACAACAACCAGAAATGGTCACTTTTAGTGGTCGATCATAAAACTTTAGAACTTGCACCATTCAAACTCATGCTATACTACGCTACTTCATTCTTTAATTAAATTTTGAATTATTTTTCTTCTTATCCAACGCGTACTTAAATTAAGGACTCCCTCTTTGAAATTAACTAAAAATATATCGGAGTGTTCATGTGCGCAGTCAAAATTGTATTTCAAAGCAAAGATATTATCGCGCTCATACACAAGCGCGTATTTTCTCAGCGTGTAACAAACACGGCCTAACGAGTGACGAGTAATTCTGAGGTAATTTTAGGTCATTCCCATCTATCGGGATGCGGCCTTGCGATGCGCAAGAGAATACGCGCTTACGTTGACTTTGAGGTTTGAAAACTTTTATTTTAGTCTATTATATTATACTACTATTATAATTGGAAAAATGTATGTATGTTAGTTACTCTTTCACGCTTAAGCTAACCATGTTAGGCACTTGAGCGAAGCGCGGACAAGTCGCTAATCTATATAAAAAATATATATAATATAGTTCTAAGTTACTCCACATTCTAAGTTTCGACATCTGTCATCAGATGAAATATTTAATCTATATCTTTCAACATTATTTATTTATTTCATCTGGCCTAAGCATTTCGATTTGTAACCGATTCAAGTAAAATGATGGCCACTCAAGAACTAATGACATATTTCAACCAACATTGATTGTTAATTGTTATGCTTCTGAGTGTGTTGTCGAAATCGGATGGTGTACCATATCAAGGGAACGATAAAAATAAATCATACGATTTTAATTCGGCGAACTGTAGACTTATATGTTTCGAATTGGTTTTGTTTTGTCTACCTTTGTTACTATGGAGCTGGCGAAATATTTGCCAGTTAGTTATTATTATACCTCTGTATGTTAGCAGAAAATAATTGTATTTACGTTTCAAAGATAAAAAAGACGTTAAGAAAAACATTTACTTTTTATATTAATAAAACGGAAATACCATTTGGCATAATTATATCCAGCCCTGCAAAAGTAACGATCACAGTGTTTACGAAGCGTGGTACGCATCTGTTGGGTACGCGCCAAGACATGGGTTGAGTCTTTAGACACGCGTATACGCAAAAAGTTAATGAATAACAATTATTATGCGTAATATTTAACAGCTTTTACTTAGAAATATAGAAATAACGTTAATATAGTATGAAAATGTGTAACATTTCACCATAGCTATAAGTTCGACATATCGCAATTATATTTTTACTTCGACGTATAAAGCCCCAACCCAATAATCAACGTAAAGAAGGTTCATTGATTTATTCAGAAAAATAGTTAATAATATCTCAAAATGTATAACAAATTAAACACCACGATGATATCTCAAGTTTTTTAACGCACGTGGTGATTTTGTAGATGAATTGTAGGACAGCGAGGAGGGGCAAATGTATCCCAAATCGAAATTGGGTTGCTAGCTTACCTGTCTCTCTCTAATGGCCCTTCTCTTTTTGGGTCCAACACACGGTTCATTGTACTTTGTGGACATCACGGCTAGCTGCGCCTGCGGCCTATAAATGTGAGCCAAATTTCTTCGAATAATAACAATTTCCGCGGGCTATTTCTTATTTATTATGAATAAATAACTATAAATATTCAAAGATTTCCTTTTTTTCATAGTTTTAACTTTTAAATCTCTACCAAGTGTAAAGAATTTTGTTTGTTACATTATCTGACGCACAGATACAATACAAATAAAAATATCAATAAAATACAAATCGATCAATAACATTAATTATAATAAAATGTTAACGCTACATATAAGATTTAGAATAGTCCAGGAAGCAATCTAACCAGTAATCTAACCAGTATATTTAATTAACCTATGAATTAGTATTGCGTGCCACAGCTCCTTTTGGTGTGTTATTTATATAATCCATTGTTTCTCTGAATTTGGTTAGCTCCCAGAACGATCACAGTATAAAGCAAGATCAATCGTATCTATTATAATAAATTAAGAGGTCGTGAATGATCTAAGGACTTCGAATAAATTAAAATATTTTCGAACTTTTGGCCATAAATCAGTCGAGTTTCTTAATATACTTTAACCTATTATAGTTTTATGGTTTTACTAAATATACTAGTGATTCACATTCGCTTCGGTCGGGTTCTTCCCTTAGTTTTCCCTATACAAACTTTCATCCCCATTTTCACCCCTTTAAGGGATAATTTCCGGTAGAAATTCTAACCTACATATGTCATTCCCAGAATCTCAAACTATCTTCTTACCAAATTTCATCTGAATCGATTCAGTAGTTCCAGAGATTACTTTCTACAAACTCATAAACTTAAAAACTACCTCTTTATAATATAGATTATTGAAGAAGATTACCTTGTGGCAATACCTTCGATCTCTCATATTTCAACAAAATAAAGTTCTAACACCACTAAACTAAATATCGGCGAATGAGGGGTAGGTGTATGTCGTATGTTAAAAATGTTCTATCAAAAGTCTAGAATCGAAATATAAAAGAAAACGGACATAGCAGCGAATTAAGAACCCTAACGTTCACTGATTATAATTTTAATTCACCACGCTCTACTAAACGAACAATAAACACACATCCGTACCTGTACATAAATGTCTTTATATTTTGTAATCTGTATCCTCTTGATCTTAAGAGTCATAATGCAGTTACTATACGCTGGATAACCATTTTGGTTAAGGTTATGTGAGAGGTGATGTGCGAAATTAAAAAGTGAAACAATAACACTTCATTTATATGAATGTCGGACGAAAGTGAATTTAATATGAATGCGACTATCTCTGTAATGGTTGTATGAAAAGTTAATAACTATGATTAACTGCCTCGGTGGTCTAGTGGCAAACATGTACGGCCACAGTCCCGAGGTCCTGGGTTCGAGTCCCGATCCTGTGCATTCCCTCAACGGTCTTGTCGAACTATCGTTCTATCGGACTTTGAGAGGAAAAGGAATAGAAAGTGGACTTTGTGTCTGCACTATAATTTCTCGTGCGCATCTGGCTAGTCTGTAGCACAGATCATATTATATAGTACAGATAGTGCTTCCCATACAAATATTTGGACATCGCTAACCCACACTTTTCAGCGCGCTATTTTTTTTGTCCTAAAATGTCTGTAGTGACATTGGTCGTCGTGGCGGAAATCGGTCAGAACGACATAATGAAAAGCTTAATTAGAATACTAAGTAATTACTGCGATGATAACTAATTATTCAGATTAATAAGACGTTAAATTTAAGACTATATATAGGTTTTCCTTTTGGGTAGTAAAAGAGGTACTTGTACAATCCTTTGTGACCCTTTATTTTAAGATTTACCAAGAGGTTTCTGTAGATTGTAGGTTAACTTATACTTTAACGGATTTCAAATATGAGGAAGATTTAATTCGAGTGTGTTTTTTCTGTGGATGTTACACGATAACTTCACCTATTTATAAAATTATTTTAATTTTTCTTTTTCTTTAGTATATACATATTTTATTTAATAACTTATTTCTAAGTAGTGGTGTAAGGTGTTACCATTTAAACAAAAACATTTTGGACCCTATAACCTATATATAGGTTTAAAATACTTTGTTTTGATAGTATTCTTACTTTTCCCAACCCAGAATACTTACTTTAAGGCGATTTTGATATCGTTAAGCGAAAAAAACATTATCGGACTACTACTATACTATAAATTCGAAAGTTTGTATGTTTGTTACATTCGTTCTTTCACACTGAAACTGGACGGATTTAGATGAAATTTAATACACAGAGAGGTCATAGTTGACCTAGATTAACATTTAACACATATGTGGGTTACTCTTGGGCCCTCAGGACGCACTAAAACGAAGCGAGGTCAAATCCCTAGAGGGTAAAAGGCTAGTTATAAATAGTATACACTTATTTTTAACTTCTTTATAGACTAACAATATATGTCTATTCCAGCCTCTTCGAACAGGAGATCATGAGCTACGTGCCGGCGTCTGGATGCCCGACGGCCGAGCCCTCGCCCGTGGCGTCACCGGCCGCCACGCGCTCCACACGACAGCCCGCGCCCCAGAGAAGGGATTTTGAAGCCAAGTTACGAGCGTTCTATAGGAAGTTAGAGAGCAAAGGCTATGGGCAGGGACCTGGAAAGTTAAAGTAAGTTTTTTCTTTCACTATGGTGTTTTCTTGACGCCTCACTGCTGGACACGGGTCTTCCCTTAATGCAAAGTGAATTAGTCCATTGTCCACCACATTGGCAAGTGATGATGATCTTCTGACCGATTCCGGCCACGGCGGCCAATCTCTTGAGACTAGCCAACTGCGCAGGAGATATTATAGTGCACAAGTGTACGCGCAGACACAAGTGCACTCTCTATTCCTGTCACTCTCATACTCCAGTGGGACGACTACTCGACACGACCGGTGAGAGTTAAGGCGCAGGACCGACGGCTTTACGTGCTCTCCGAGGCACGGGGTTGAAACACCGCCAAATTCCCAACTCCGGGCTGTTACTGAGGCTTACTATACAGAAAGACTCAATAACTTTACTTGGCCCGACCCGGGACTCGAACCCAGGACCTCAGGATGTGCAGCCGTACATGCTAGCCACTACACCACCGAGGCAGTTTGCATACATTGGCAAGTACAGGTTAGCGGACTTGTGTCTTTCGTAAACTTGTCAGGTTCTATCAGACATCCTCACGGTGTTTTCGTTCACCTTAAAGCGAAAGGCAATCATGTTGCACAAAAGGTATTAGAAGTGCGAGACCCGGGATTGGAGCCCCTTGTTATCTCTTGATGGATCAAGAGATAACCTTGCTTGGAACCAGCTTGGTTGGAACCAAGCTGGTTCGAAGGCAGTGGTCTCTATCTCTTTGTGTGATTTAAGCTCTCTTACTTTGCAATACCTACTTATGCGTATATTCGCATATTGATCAGATCGTTGATAACTGCCACGATACTTATCTTCATTTTAACTTTTTTACGTAATCGATTTTATTACATAAGTTTTCACCAATAAATCGATATGCAGCAAATTTTTAGTCTATTACAGTATAAATTTGTAGCAATTCGTCTCTATCATAATCCCATCACGCTGTACGACGTGACAGAGAAAGCTTTAGGTAGTAATTTTGAGTTAAGCGGATTGGAAAAGTTTTAAAAGGGAAGTAGGGAACAAAAACATATGAAAAAGAATTTAAACTATAATTATTTATTCCAAAAATATTTTATATTAATAGTTTTATTCAATGCTTTTTGAAAATCGTAATGAGTGATGAATATATCGGGAAAAAAGTTACATTTTCATTCATTCAATATGTTTCTTGCTTGGAAGAACTAACAAACACAGTTACGCTTTTATATTTTTTTAATTTTTTTTTAGTTTAATAAAAATGGTCCATTAATTTTGACCATTTCTTAATATCTTCACCCCTTATTTCAGATTGCACATCAGACGTGACCATCTCCTAGAAGACGCTTTTAGACGTATTATGTCCTGTACTAAAAAAGAGCTGCAGAAGGGCAAACTTTGTGTCCTATGGGACGGTGAAGAGGGGTTGGACTATGGCGGCCCAAGTAGAGAATTCTTCTTCCTACTATCAAGAGAGCTGTTTAACCCATATTATGGGTTATTTGAATATTCAGCAAATGACACATACACAGTACACGTGTCACCTATGTCGGCATTTGTCGACAACCATCATGAGTGGTAAGTTTTATACTCCCTATCTTTTAATTTGAAAGCTCTGGTTTTATTTAAAGCTTCTATTAAATATCACTTTATAGTCAACTATAGTGGAGCATTCTAATTTCTTAGTTTCATTAATAATTATAGATTCTTTTAAAGTTATTGAACACTAACAACTCACCCTCGCTTCGCTGGCGTTCATCCCTAGTGAAAAACAAAAACAAATCTTTCCCACGGGCACCGTATATTTTTTCGGAATAAAAAGGAACCTAAGTGCTATTTCAGACTATAATCTATCTCTGGGCCAAATTTCATCCAAATCCGTTTAGCCGTTCTGGTGTGATTAAGTAACAAACATCAATCCTCACCCTCGCTTCGAGTTCGTCCCTAGACAAAAATTAATCTATCCCAAGGGAACCCTACATTTTCCGGGATAATATATAGCCTATAGTCTCCCTCAGTTAATGGGCTATCTAATGCAAAAAGAATTTTTCAAATCGGATAAGTTTAGCGCGTTTACACAAACAAACTCTTCAGCTTTATAATATTATTATAGATATGGGATTATTTTCTATATGGATGTGGATATGGATGTAAGTATATGGAATATTAAAAACTATACTATAAAAATAAACTCCTTAAGAAGTTTAATAGTAATATCACAATAAAGTTAAAAAAAGTCAAATCTCGCAGGCACATAAGAGTACGTATTAATACGTAGCAAATAATAGTTATCATATCGTAATCCCATTATGAGGCACGGTGAATGATAATGGCCAAGTAACTTTTTTTTTATAAATATGTTGGGACATTAACACACAACACCATCTAGTTCCATGGTAAGCTACGAAGCCTGTGTTATTGATACCAGATAGTTGATACACTACACATATATAACTTTAAATACATACATATTATAAATATAAACACCCATGACTGGAGTACAAACATTCGTGCTCATCACACAAATGAATGCCTCCAGCGGGACTCGAACCCGCGACCACTGGCGCAGAAAGTAGGGTCACTACAAACTGAGCCAAACGTGCCGTCGAACGATTAGTTGGCATTGGTTTGTCCCTGTAAATAACGCGGAAAGAAATAATATGCACTATTTTTATTATAATAACCTTTAGGCATGAATGTATAGACAATTGTTCTAATGGCGCTAGCTATTCAAAAAAAAATGCAATAGCTGTAGGTGATTACAAGTTTACATCACGCAACTTATTATATTTTTCCTTATAAAACGATTGTTTTTAGTTCATGAAGTTGAAAATCTATTAATTAACGTTGATTTAGACAAATAAAATATATCGTGGTATTGTAATAATAAAAATACTTTTTTTCTTAACTATTTAGTTGATTCACTTACAGATACATTTATTAAAATTCCTTTGCTATTATTATCTGTCAATTTATAGGGAATATTTTTTATCGTCACATTTTGTTGCTTTGTACAAAAAATATACTAAAATTTATTTTTTTTTAAAAAAAGAAAGTCATTGGAAATGTAGAGCTTAAAACGCGAAAATAAGATTAATTGATTTCAATTATTGAAATCAATAAAAACGCGAAAATGAGGAATGTATATTTCTTAAAGAAGAACACTCGTGTCTATTTTTGTGTTTTTGAAAAAAAAAAGCTCTACATTTCCAATGACTTTTTTTGGTTTTGTTTTTAATTAATTTTAGTATATTTTTAGTACAAAGCAACAAAATGTAAAGATAAAAAAATTTCCGTATAAATTGACAGATAATAACTGCAAAGGAATTTTTTAAAATATAAGTCAATCAGTCAAGGTCCTATAAGATTAGTTGTTCACACCCATGCCTATACTTCATATCAGTTTATATCGTACTAACATTTGATAAAAAAATATTGTTAAACCTCGCCTGATAGTGTGATATAAGGACTAATGTTAATTGTGAAGAAAACATACAGTTTGACAATTTAAAATGGAAAATAAAAAAAATATATATTAGCCACTTAAAAAAATAAAAAAAATAATTTTAATAATATTCCTATGATAATTTATCATAAAATTAATCAAATCGATGTGTTTGTGGGTATTGGCGACCACAATTATACTCCAGATAAGTTCAAATTATATATTTCACGCAACAAAGTAAGGCATATCAACTGTAATATGATACTTATAAATAAAAAATATTATAATATTCCGAGATGACTAGAGTGACAGTGTTTTATGCATCCGATAACATTTCCTGTAAGGTCAATGCACCATTAATCGCTTAATCAATAATGGTGCATTTTAATTGTTACAAACCTATGGACTTCCGTTGATTGTTCCTTATATATAATGTTAAAAAAATTGAAAGTATTGTTATTCCAGTCATAGCCCTTTGTGTTGTTGACTCAGACTTTTAAATCTTTAGGTAAAACTTATAAATACATATGTACAGTGAAATTATCTAAATAAATTTTCCTAAACAATTAAATTCGATAAATATATAAAATAATTAGAAAAGAAGTTAATTTTATGAAACAAATGCTTAATGATAGTGAATATAGAATTTGATGGAATAGGTTCAAAGTTCAAACCCGCTCTATTATTCTGCCGTCAAAAGAAAGAAGGCTGTAATCTTATCCCTCTAACATGATTAGAGTCTATTTCAACTGTTTTTGTTTGTCTACTCATTCATACTAGTTCTCGCTCGTATTCCTCTCGCACTTTTCCGATATTTGAAGTTTCGTCTTGGTACTACGTCAAAAATACTACTTGTTTTGACGTAGTTACGATTAAAATGCTTATGGTATCTCCGGATTCATAAGATTTAGACCTTTATGAGTCAGACTATCGAGTAGCATTTTTTTGCTGATTCTGAATCTGTATATAAGTCATTTTTGACCAAATTGTTAGTTACGACCTTCTTTCTTACGACGGCAGTATTAACATTGGTATTACAAACAACCGAAGACTCGACGAATTATAAAAATGGCAGAAATAAAGGAAGAAATAAATCTATATTAAAAAAAAACTACCATTAAATAAAAAAATATATATTCATATTATGCAGATCTTTACATAAGTTCTAGTTATCTTATAGATAACTCGAATATGTGTCATATTATATCGTTAGCAACGATTGTGTAGCAGCATTGACCAAGCTCCATGACTTTGAGGAAAATATTTTATGTGATGAAAATGCCAAAACGAAGCTTTATCTTATACTAATATTATAAAGAGTAAGAGTTTGTTTGTTTGTTTGAACGCGCTAATCTCAGGAACTACTAATCCGATTTGAAAAATTCTTTTTGCATTAGATAGCCCGTTTATTGAGGAAGGCTATATATCTTGGCTATTCTTACTATATCATTAATAATTTGTGATGTAATCGATAGAAACTATTCGAATGTAGTACAATTTTTTATAATGCTCCTTTTAGTTAATCCTGCACTTATATTACTTGTCAAGTACGTTTATAGCCAGTAGAGTGCACTTTACTCTGTTATCAGTGGACTGTGATAGATTTTCTTATCGATTTTCGGACAATAGTTTTAAAAATCCTTTTTATGTTATCGTACTGAATAACAGATTTATTGTTGGTTCATGGCACAAACTTTTGTTTACAATTTTTTAATATTAAATATAAATGTACATATTTAATGAAATTATTCATTGTACTCATTATTACTCTAATAATATATAAATAATAGTTTGAAATTAATAATTAATTCATTATACCCATTAGTAGAATAGTTGAAATAAATAAAAAGGAAAAAAATTGAGATTACATTAATCGGTACGTCGCGTCGTGATAAATATTAATCAAAATATCCAATGATATACCTAAGTAGCATTTAGTTCTCTTTCATTGAATGATCTTACTTGAAAAAAATGAACAATAAAAATATTTCTGTTTTTTACGACCATGTAAACTCTATTCTTACACAACAAGCCATAGTACCGTGGCTCTTTTTTATATAGTCTCAAAAATCTCGCGTTACACCTATATCTAGTTACTGAGTAACTACACTTACCATTCACAGGTGGACTTTTTTGTGAGCGCATAGACTGTCACGCTCGGGAATTATGTGTAATTTAATATGGAAACTTGAATTTAAATCGTTTACTTTAAATTCTAACTTAAGCTTTTTATTGTGGATAATGTTAGAAAAAAAACAATTTGGCACAGATTAAAAATTTCAGCGCCATGTTGCTGAGAAACAATAAATATTATAATTTCAAAATATCAATGAAATATGGTTACCTATATGAACTTTTTCTTACAAGATTATAAAAAATAACTAATTATATATAATAGTCTTTTTTTTATCACACAGTGGTTTCTAATTTTTTTAATATTAACATTTGTTTTTTGATCAGGTTCAGATTTTCCGGTCGTGTGCTAGGGTTGGCCCTCGTCCACGGGTACCTGTTAGAGGCGTGGTTCACGCGAGCGCTGTACCGCGCTTTACTGCGCCTTCCTCCCGCGCTAGAAGATGTCGACGCTCTAGACGCACAGTTTGCTGCCTCCTTGAGATGGTTGCAGGTAAGACTTAAATATGAATATAATCTAATAATAGATATTAAAAAAATCTTTTCGGATTTTTCGCGGATTTCATTTTTGATTCCCGACGTTTCGAATGCTTTACAGCGCACATGATCACGGGAGAGACTAATGTTTTAGACGTCTCGAAGGTCAATATATAGTTGTTACCAACAAACGACTAAATTATCAAAAAAAAACGAAAAGATAGTTTTATTTAGTATGTCAAATATTCGCGTAAATCTAAGAAAGTATTAAATATTTGGCACGGTCAACTATGACATAGACCATGTATTTGATACATTTATAAGATAACTTTTAAATATATTATAAAGTAGGTACATTAGTTAAACTAAATCTGACCTAGAAATTATTAAACAGTAATATAATGCAACTTTTCTTTTCTTTTTTCTTTCTTTTTTTTAATGTAGAAGTAGGTACTCTGTTGTCCATTAAATTTATATCTCAATAGAGTAATCTATTTTGGCCATACTTGTTAATAACTTTATACTCAAACTATAGATATTTTATAACGCTGTATGATTACCGAATAAATAAATAAATAAATATCGTATTCAAGGCGTGAAGAACGACAGTCTCGTTCGTGTCTTTAAGTAAATTGTACCCTTATTATCATTAGTCATTACTGGTATCATAAGTGCAAAAGTTTTAATGTCGGCTATCGGTTGAACAGATTTAAATGAAATTTAGTACATATATAGAGTATGACCTGGAGTAACCTTAATTCATTATTTATAATTTTGATAATTTCATCCAATAATCCTACGTAGGTTGACGTCAATATTTGACATATAATAAAATTCTAACTGTGTCATTACATTAAACATTTTTTGAAAAAGTCATTATTATCGATACAGAGGCCGAATATATTATAGTTTTTAAAATTTTTGTCTGCCTGTCTATAAATAAATAATAAATAAATATCTTGGGACTTTAACACACAGCACCATCTAGTTCCGTGGTAAGCTACGAGGCTTGTGTTATGAATACCATATAGTTGATACACTATACATATATAACTTTAAATGCATACATATAACATATTATAAATATAAACACCCATGACTGGAGTACAAACATTCGTGCTCATCACACAAATGACTGACACAGCGGGACTCGAGCTCGCGATCGCTGGCACTGCAAGTAGGGTCACTACAAACTGAGATAAAGGTGTCGTCAAATTTGACATTTTAAATAAGTTTTACATAATATTGATTTGAGGGAAAAATCCGAAAGTCGTATTTAAAATTTCATCCAAAACATTGTTTCCAGGCCGCTCGCAGCGTGTCATCGCTGGAGCTGACGTTCGCGGTGTCGGAGCGGCTCGCGGACGGGCGCGTGCTCGAGCGCGAGCTGAAGCCCGGCGGCAGGGACGTGGCCGTCACCGAGAGGAACAAGAAGGAGTACCTGGAGAAGCTGGTGCGGTGGAGGGTGGAGAGAGGGGTCGCGGAGCAGAGCGAGTGGCTCGTTAGAGGGTTTCATGAGGTACGGGCCATTTTTTTAATACTTAACCTTCCAATTTGCCCTTTGTTTCAGGATTAGACTTTGAACGGTGGTTCTTAATAACCTTATATGAGTTATATAGGTCTGAAGTTTTCCTTACTGGAGATAGATATTTGACATTGTATTTCAATCTTACTAATAATATAAATGTGAGTTTGGATGGATGTTTGAATGTTTGTTACTCAATCACGCCAGAACGGCTGAACGGATCTGGATGAAATTTGGCACAAAGATAGATTATAGTCTGGAATAGCACATAAGTTACTTTTTATGCCGGAAAAATGAACGGTTCCCGTGGGATAGATTTGTTTTTGTTTAGTAAGGTATATGACATGTGATTGATTCCGAGATGGCACAGTGAGGAAGTATTGAATCGGAATTGATTGTTATCTAAAATGTAGCTGGTAGCTAATCGTTATTACTACATTTATCTACTGTTATCTTTACCCTTTTGATAATGTCCTAAAACCATGCTTGCTGCAGTCACAGAATATAAACTTTATATACCTACTATATAAAATGTAAACGTCACTTTTTAAGTTTTGACAATTTGAACTAATCTTCGATTTTTTCTACAATTTACAATATTATTTAAAAAAAAAAAATTATTAAAGCTCCACGTACTCTGCGTTAAGGATTACGCCTTTTATTCCTATGATATAATAGTGTGAATAAATGTCTATACAAAAACAATACCAATAGGAATATACAGCAAAACAAATTTCCCATAAAAATCACCTAATCTTTTCGCAAGATAACAAAATTATCCATCTTAAATAAATCAATAAATATTCATACTCTTAACGCATACAATCTTCTTCGATCTTCTATTTATATCTGTTCTCTACCACAGGTGGTGGACCCTCGGTTGGTGGCAGCTTTCGACGCCCGCGAGTTAGAGTTGGTGATAGCGGGCGCTCCTGAACTGGATGTGGCGGATTGGAGAAACAACACGGAGTATCGCGGCGGGTACCACGACTCCCACCCTGTCATACTGAGCTTCTGGCAGGCTATTGATAGGTACGTATCGTTGTTTGTACTCCTCTTTTGAACGTTTGGAAATGAATTTATGCATACCACCTGCATACATACAGGTGGTTGTGGGGCTTGTCGGCTAAAGAAGCCAGTACTACCCACTGAAACCCAACAGAACCCCCGTCTTAATTGGGTGTCGCAAGATCGCTTATGAAGTGAACTACGACGATCGTTTACGTTCCTTACTCTAACTTGATCTAGTGGTTAGTATGTACGGCTACAGATGCGGAAATCCTGGGTTCGAATCCAGGGTTAAGCCATAGTATAGAGATTGGGTTTTGCTGTCGATTTTATGCCTAATCTATCTATACAACTGTCGAATTGTCATCCTATCAGATTTGTTAAAGGAAATACCGCCGTCAATGGCCGAAGTAGTTCAAGAAGACATTATCTATATATATAATAAAATTCTAACTAAGCCGAATCTGTACATTAAATATTTTCTGGAAAATCTTATTGAAATAGACATCATTATTGATACAGAAACCAAATCTATAGTTTTTATATTTTTTTGTCTGTCTGTCTGTCTGTTACCGCATCACAGAAAAACCACTAGAGGAATTTTGATGAAATTAGGTATGATGATAGCTGGTTACCCGGGTCAACGTATAGGATACGTTTTACTGCGGGAAAATATCTCATCTCTGAGCTAAACCTTAAAACGTAACTAGGGACGAACCCGAGTGGAGCGAGGGCGAGTTGCTAGTATTTCATAAGCCTGAATATTTTCTTGGGATTTTTCTGACTATTTAATTCTGTAATGTATTTTCTATACTTATTAAAATAAACAAAATATTTTCATATCAATTGGACTTGGATAAGTTAATCATTTTTATTTTTCCACGTGCAAAACCACGTGGTTTTTAAAGCTTTTATACTTAAAGATAAAGTTTTAGCGCGTGATTTTTCATATTAGTAATTTATATAGCAATAATTCAAAATTTATTTCTATTATACGTAATTAATTAAAATTAAAGTTACAACCGTAAAAGTAAAAAAAATTTTTAGTCTTCAAAAAACTTCACTCATTCCGAACACAACTATGTTAAATATAAATCTAACTTAAAATGGTCGCCGTTATTTCTATTACGCCCCCATATTATTAATTTCATTATTTTTGTTACGATGTTATATATTATTAGTTATAATTTATTAGTTTTTGAGGTAGTTATTTAACGTTTTAACTGTCTTAAATGTTAACTTTGTAGTTAAAGCTATTGGTCAGTTATTTCTGCATTTCCTTAATATATAACTCTATCATAAACCGATAACCTTTGCGTTGTATTATTGGACGTAATCATGCAAAGGCAATCCAAACCATTTGAAAACTAAGTAAATTTCTAAAGTAAAACTTAAATTACTATTAACTAACATTTTATGTAATTTAAATAAGTTTAAACTTATTAACGTTAATTTTATTTTAAATTGTACTGATTTTTTTGATAACTTCATCAACCTATCTTGTTTGAAGACCTATAAAATTTATTTTCGTTAATATCTTTTCCTACTTCTAGTTACGTTTTATTTTAATATTTACTATACATTTCTCAAGAGATATTTTACCGCAGTAAAATGTATCCTTTGTTGGTCCGGATAACCAGCTCAATCATATCAAATTTCATCAAAATCTGTCCAGTGATTTTCTCGTGATTCGGTCCGAGACAGACAGACAGAAAAAAAATCTAAATACTATAGATTCGGCCTCTTTATCGATAATAATGTCTATTTCAATAATATTTTCCAAAAATATTTAATGTTTAGGTAGATTCGAATCCGTATTCGACTCGGAACTTTATTATATGTACCTACAGATTATTAAACTTCAAATTATCATACTGTCTAACTAAAAGTTAAATTTTGAAAATTCAAAGATATAATGATTTTTTATTTTGTTTAATAATTATTAACTGACTATATCTGAAATCTACTGGCAAGTGGAAATAATAACTTCGGAGTTACGATCAATAAAGTCACTATTTGTTCTTCATATGTTTTTAAAATTGAATTTATTCAATTCGATTACTTTGTATCTACAAAGTAATCGGCCTACTATTATAACTTGTGTGTATGTTTATTACTAAACGGCTGAACAGATTTAGATGAAATTTGTTACACAGATAGACTGAGTTACTGGAGTATGTGTATGTAGTATATGTGAGCTATCACATACTTAGTTTCGCACTTAAGCAAAGCAATGCTATGTCACTAGTATTTGTATACAATTAAATAATTATTTCATATCATTGCTACAGATTTACAAACGAGCAACGCCTTCGTCTGGTCCAGTTCGTGACGGGAACGTCGTCCATCCCGTACGAAGGTTTCTCAGCGCTGCGCGGCTCGACGGGCCCGCGGCGGTTCTGCATCGAGCGCTGGGGACGCATCGAGTCCCTCCCGAGAGCGCACACCTGCTTCAACCGCCTCGACCTCCCTCCATACCCGACCTTACAGTTACTACACGAGAAACTGTTGCTAGCCGTCGAAGAAACTAACACATTTGGAATAGAATAAACTATTTGGCACGACACGAGTGTCATTTCCATTCCGTTATAATCCTTTTGAATGTTATTTGAATATTTTTTTTTTACCTTTACATAACACTATATAAGGATTAGAATTTGTAAACCCATCAGCTGTACATTATCATTGTAAATAATAGTCAATTGATTGTATAGTACCTACGCTATGTGTAGAGTAGTGCGGTAGTACAGTAGGGCTGGCCACGTAATGGTTTGTACTTTTTAAATGCTTTATTGTAAGAAGTATATTGTGGCTGTGAATCGGGGCTCAAGTCCCATATTTAGTTATTACGCTTGTCACTAATTTATATAACTTCCAGGACGATGCAGTCACATCAAGACGGTTTTTGTTATGCCACATCCATGTTGGTTTCAAAGTTAAACAAGTTATCCATTTTATTACAAATAAATATAATTGAAATATTGAATGTAATATTTAAAAATTGTAGCCAACATGCGGATATGAGGTTAGGTGAAAGAAGCGATTTCTCTTAGGCTTTTTATTTGGCTATACAGAGATGGTAAAATCAAAGAACAGCTCTTCCTAGTCAGATAATATAAATGTATGCTTATAGTAAACTGCGAGCGATCATTGCTTCTTCATCCCCGTAGTTACTTACCCTATTTATGTAATTAATATAATATAATAATTGACAAATGGATGTCGTGGTTTATTTTCTAATATTGATGTTCCTTATTTATGTAGACTAAAATATGTAAAAGAGTTCTATGCTCAAAATTATTAGCATGATTGAAGGGTATTTGACTGTGCGATGACCAAATGTATGGAAATAGCAAAATGTAAAAATTAAATTAAGAAAAATAAGTATTAAAATTTTGCCTTTCTTTACATATACATTAATTTATCTATACATTTATATATCATTTACTTAAATATATTATCTTAATAGTGTGTTAATTATTTGTTTGTCAAATACCCAATGAAGCAGATGTAACAAATTTAATGGGTACTCCAGATATAATGTAAATAGACTATTTATTGTGTTTGTGTAATTACACGCAAGTGTAAGTTCATGTTTATTTCTGTAAGTAATATAGCTCTTTATGTTGGTTAACTACTATTGAATATTGTTTTATTATGAGTAAATTCTAAGCAACTTGTTTTGTGTGAAAGTGATCAGATGTGTCAATATACAATATTACTTACATAACAATGTGGTTTGATTTTTTATCTATCAGGGATGTGGCTAAGTATATATATGGACTATATATAATTTATTAATATAAATTTAATGGATCATTCAATAATTATTTACCCTAAAAGATAAACAATAATTTTGTACTGTTTCCTAAGTGCTAACCCTATTGACTCATTAAATAACAAAGTAAATTAAAATAGATTTTGCAAGGGAGAGGAAGAGTAGAATATATATTACAAATTGAAATGCAACTTTATGATAGGAAACTAATCTGCAAAATAATCATAAATAATAACAATGAAGCAAAATTCACACATACAAAATGTTTATTTTTCAAGAAGTTTGTGTAACAACAAAAATCAACCTTGTTATTAAAGAGCTTACCTTTTAAACATTTATAACTATTTACAGTTTAAGTCTGCATTTGTCACCACAAACTCATGATACAAAATGCAATGGGTTATTTTTTCACAAATATTCTAAGCTAAGTTGTGACAGAGTTACCTCATTCTGCGAGTGTCACATTCTGCGAGTTTAAAACTTATCAATATAATAACTTGTGGAAGTTAAGTTGTAAGCAGATGTGATTACAATACAAGCTACTATTACGATAGATTTATATATGCATTACTGTCGGCTATTTGTTTGCAAAATTAAAACAATTGTCCTCCCCCTCCCTTACACCCGAGTCACCTGGAGCTCGACAGAGAAGTCCCTTTCATGTAAAATTTAAGTTTCTGCACATCACCCGTAGGCTATTCCTAATAGTTACTGTCAAATATGACTAAAACTCAATGTAATATAATACACACCTCTGTAAATATTTTGTATATTTACTTCAAAAATAACGGTACATACAATTTCAATTTGTATCTCTATCGTACTTCGAAAGGGGAGAAGAACAGACTCACTGCGAGTCTAACTTAGAGAGGGGAAATCCTTGTTGTCGTCCACCTTGGGTGGCGCGACCTGGCTGCGAACAACCTGCTGCCGCTGCTCCTCCGGTGGGGCCTCCTCACGCGGCATACCACGGCCGCGTCCGCGTCCACGTCCGCGCCCGCGTCCGCCCGTGCCGCCGCGCCGCGTATTATCGTTGAACGTGAACTCGATACCCAGCACGCGCTTCTGGCGTCCCACACGTTGCGGATAGTCGGCCATGTCGTACTCCTCATCGGTATCGTCGTCATTCTCGCCCTCCTTCTTCTTCTCCAGCATGACCAGATTCTTCCACTGACTCAAGTCCTCGCCCTCGCCAGCTTTACGCAAGTTGTACTGAGGTGCAGTGCGTTGAGCGTTCCGCAGCGCCTTGTACTCGTCGAGAGTGAGCTCACGCGGTTCCTCCTCGGCGGGCGGTGCACGCTCGGCGGGCTCGGGCTGTTGGCCGTCACCGGCGGCAGCAGCGTCGGCTGGCTTCTCCTCGGCAACGTCGCCTTCGGATCCAGTTTTGTTTAACTCATCCAAGTCATCCTTGATAGTGCCCCAATTGTGGGGACCGGCCCCTTCACGTTTATCGACGGGCTTGACGCCTGTTTTGTCGGAGCCCGATCTCCTGTCAAACTCACGTTTACCGCGGCCATCGTAGCCCGGCCGGGGCCCACGTTGACCGTCACGTGGTTCACGCGGGGGCCTCGGCCCGCGCCGTTCGCCTCCTTCAGCTGGAGGGTTATCACCGAAGTTGCGACGCTCGAAGGCAGGCTTTCGTTCACCAAAATCACGACGAGGGGGCCTAGCACCATCCTTGCCTTCGATGGCACCATTTTGTGGGCGCTCCTCGCGACGGCGCGGCGGCGGTCTCTCCGCGTTACGATCGTTTGTTCTGGGTGGGCCCTTAATCTTTTGTTGTTCACCAGGTTTAGTTTCTTGAGACTTCACATTTTGAGTTTCCTTGATTCCCTTCCTCGTGACGACACTGGTGCCTTTAGGTTTAGCTTCGGGTTTACCCTTATTCTCTTTTTCCGCCTCTTTGGTCTTTTTTTTAAGCTCTTTTGCTTGCTCTCGAGCTTTTATCGCATCAAGAGGATCGGACTCATCGTCCAAGAAAAGAGCGTATCTGTTAACAATCCCCACACCGTAGGAATTCTCCATTGTGATCCTCTTGATGTTTTATTCACACAAAAACTAGATGTTAATGGATTATTTTCACACACTTAGTAAGGCGACATTTTGTCTTATTTTATTGATTTCATTTAATATGGCGGCCAAACGAACACACTAATACGCCATATGACGGCAAGTATAGAGAAAAGAATGAAAATGGCCGCGCTCTATCTTTAAATCCTCTATGGTTAAAATCATAGACAACACAATATTTTTGAAAAAATAAGATTTGTACATGTACTTTATTTCTTATATTACATTAACCATAAAAATAATTAATAATAATATTTGTCCGTAACACAGTGCCTAGTTTTCAAAATACAGTTTTATTTTGTTTAGCCAACCTAAAAAATCCACTATCGGTGGGTTCCTAGGTGGATAAATGGAAATTAATTCTGATTTTAATATATCTGTTATTACACACAATATGTAGGCAGACTAAGTACAGTAAAACAGAAAACAACATAGGTATCTGTTTGCTTTTTACGCAAAAAATACTGAACGGATTTTATCTAAATTTTAAGTAGTGATATCTCGGGTCAACATTTAGAATACGTACCTTTTACTACAATAAAAAGAAAAAAGTTTAAGCTGTACATATATTACGCATAGAGTGAGGTGACCCAATGATGGAGATATTTGAATATTAATTTTGAGGGCTATTCCTTTAGGGGTAATATTAGAATATAAGTAGTGATATGAGAGATTTGAGACTTTCTGTATTTATTATGTATATATCCCAGAACAATCAAATTTATATGACGTTATTTGGCCACCTATTTTCAACTAACTCCAAAAGCCGCATAGCGTAGATATTCTTGGGTGCATAAAGGGCCTACTTAATAAATCCATCAAAAAACAAAAAAATTAAGTAAAAAGCTGTATCAAAGTTAAGGATAATTAATAATATATGTCGTTTTAATTCACTTATATCCGTGTAATATTTATTAAATTACATGAAATTTAAATATCTCATTAAAAAAAATATGAATACAATCACATAAAACATTAGCAAAATATAATATATTTAGCACAAATAAACTAACAATTTATCGACTAAGAATTGTTAATTTACTTAAATCATTCCTATAAATACAAAGAAAAAACAATAAAATTAGATTGCATATTATATCTATAAATATATAATGCCGTGTCAATCAATATATTATTTGCATTTGCTTCTACCACCAGCTCCACCAACTGGGCCCAAGCACGTGTCCATTAACAGTCCACAAACTAGATAAGGATCGCAATCTCCAGCAGGTCGCCGATCTTCCATAAAACCTTTACCTTTCTTGTCGATATTTCTTTGCAGACGAATAGATGATTTTCTATTCGCTATACCCCATGAAAACTTATCGAAAGGTGCGGTTTCAAATTTACCTGACAAACGCATACGATTAGTTTGTTCATCGTTACCATAATTTACCATATGTTTCATATGATTTTTTTCAAGTCTCTTAATGCATTCCAGAATAAATTGGTAGCCGCCATCCGAGCGCATTTTCTTTGTGCTAAAGTTATGATGCATACCGACACCTGGGTGTTTAGGCCCCATGGGTTTTGGATGGTACGTAACAACAACTCCATAATCTTCGGATACTCTAGACATAATATATCGTGACATCCACATATCGTCAGGAGCTTTAATGCCTATAGTTGTACCGATTTGCCATTCCCAGCAAGCAAACATTACTTCAGCATTAGTACCTTCAAAGTCGCACCCTGCATACAGGCAACTCTTAGTATGGGCTTCAGCAATATCTCTTCCTGCTATGTATTTGGCCCCAACACCGCAATAAGAAAATTCATAATTCACTGCTGGAAAACCACCACCTTTGGGCCAACCCAAGCCCCATCCATCCATGTCTAGCATAGTATATTCTTGTTCTAGACCAAACCATGGTTCCTCGGCCTTGTGAAATTCGCACAGATCATTGCAGAATTTTCTATGATTAGTTTTAGCTGGAGACCCATCGCCCATATACACCTCACTAAGAACTAGCACGTGGGGTTCCAATCTAAATGGATCCTTATAAACAGCCACTGGTTTCAAGGAAGTATCAGAATTGTCTGTTGTGGCCTGACCAGTAGAACTGCCATCAAAAGCCCATCCTGGAGCAGCATCAGCTGCATAAGGAGTACAATTTAAAATCCTATCTTTGCATCTCATATTTATTGCCGATCCATCTATCCAACAATATGTTGCTAGCACTTTATTGCAAGGTACAGGTAATCGTATATATCTATCCATTACCTTTTTACTCATTATGTGATTTATAGATTGCTTAAGCATGTATCTTTTCGATGTAGAAAATACATGTGTATGTTTTTGAAGTAATGAAAAACACTTTAAAATACTTTCCATTTTAATATTACCTTATTTAAAATTTAGAAACCAAAATAATAATTATTAATTAAAAATATATAAAGTCTGCCTTGTTGCTATACTATTAAATTTTATTTTTTGTATACTTATTTTAAAATTGAAGGATTTTTCAATTTATTTATAATTTTTTAATAGAAACAGTTTCCAGCCAGTAATTTCAGCCAGTGAAGTAGACAACAGTGTTCCGTAATTGATAGAATGACTTTAAAAACATAATTGTTACAGACAAGTTTCTGCGAGCAGCGCACACACTCTATAGGGATCACAATCACCAGCTGGTCTTCTATCTTCAAGAAAACCTTTTCCCTCTGATACAACACTTCTTTGAAGTCTAATAGATGCTCCTCTATCCGCTACAGCCCACTTACATGTATCAAAAGATGCCGTTTCAAACTTTCCCGTTAACCTTTTTTTATTTTCCTCGCCATCTGCAAGACCATAGTGCTGCATAAATTTCAAATGTTGATCGCATAATGTTTTACACACGCGTTCTATTTCGGCCATTCCTCCGTCATTTCTCATTTTCTTAACGCTAAAATTGTGATGACATCCTATTCCTGGCTGATTTTTACCCATCGGCTTTGGATGATAACTAACAAGAGTTCCAAAGTGTTCAGCTATTCTGATCAATAAATATCGACCAACCCATAAGTCATCTGCAGCTTTAATGCCTAGAGTAGTTCCAACTTGATATTCCCAAGAACCTTTCATGACTTCTGCATTTGATCCACCGTAGTCCATTCCTGAATATATACATGCTCTAGCATGACATTCCGCAATTTCTCTACCAGCAATATGTTCACCAATACCACAATAGGAATATTTAAATGTGCTTACCGGAAAACCACGACATTTTGGCCATCCTAAGGGCCATAAATCAGTATCGAACATGGTATATTCCTGTTCTATCCCAAACCAAGGTTCTTGATCAGATATTTTATTGAGAATGTCAACACAATGCGCTCTATGATTCGTCGAGGTTGGTGTTCCGTCACCGTAAAATGTCTCACATAACACAAGTATATGCGGACTCTTCCGAAATGGATCTCTGTATATCCCACAAGGTATTAAAATTGTATCAGAATCGTCGGTTTTTGCCTGACCTGTAGAGCTTCCATCAAATGACCATTTAGGTACCATACTTAGATCACATGGCTCTTTATCTAAAATCCGATCTTTTGAACGCATGTTTATGCCACTTCCATCGATCCAAATATATGTGGCAAAAATCTTATCCTTCGGTAAACTTAAATTGATATAATGATTATAATAAGCATTTAATGGTGTATTAACTTTAGACAAACCCGATGTAAAATGTTCTTGAGATAAATTTCGCATATGTGGTCTAAAAGATCGAAGTACATGTTTAGTAAATAAAGTAAATTTAGTAATAAGCATGATAATTCAAAAAATGACAATGCTTTACAAAAATTATAACGATATATATATATTATTATATATTATTGATATTTATAAATGAATATATACATTTTAATCACGTTGGTCTCTTAAATACTAAAAACCAGTAGGCTTATATAAAAACCTATTAAAAAGACTTTAAGTATATAAATAATATATTTTTAATTCTGTTTCTTTTTATTCTAAAATCTTTCGAGATAAAGTAAGTTAAGGTTTAATTTCAGCCAAAACGCTCTATTTTTGTATTGGGCACAGAAGCACAAAAGGAGAATAACATTTTGGCGACTGTTGAAATTCGACACCGCAGGCGTACTAAAATTTGTGCAGTGTGGATACTACTTACGTTTATGTCAATGTCATGAATATAATCTATGGTCTGTATAATGTCGTGATCAATCACTGATCATAGATAAACGTCAAATATTACTTTTTATAGAATTTAATAACAACAATTCAATAATATGATTAAGGTTATGGACTTATTTTTACATAAAATTTAATATGATATTATAATCTTATTTTATCAACCGATCTCCCTTATGTTTTTTTTCCATTCTTCGTGACATTGGCGAAGTATTCTGTGCTCAACTAGCACGTTTTATTTTACAAAACATTGAAGTAACAATTCAATAACGCACTCGTTAATTTAAAGTGTTATTGGTATAATGAAGAATGGAAATGTAAGTATTTCTTAAATTATTATTCCAAAATAATTATAATTTGGGTTTTACGATTAAATTATTTTATAGGAATGACCAATTTGTTTTCTTATTTCCTCTTACTTTTATTCTAATCTATACAGATAAATAAAATTGGAGTGTCTGTTTGTAATATTAAAATAACCGCTTTTTACTAAATACATATGGATGTATACACGGTACATATGCCAAAACTTTCACTGGCAGATAGCTGATGTTATATAGGTAGCTGATGTTATAGGGAGTAACTAAGGCTACTTTTATTTTAAAAAAGAATCAGGGCTGCGCAAAAAAAAATTAAAACCCATGAAATTGTGAACAAAATCTGCATACAGCGTACGCATCCGAGCGAAGCGAGGGTAAATCGCTATATAATTTAAATGAATATCTTAGGAGTGGCAAGCTACTATGTATGTATACTTAAACATAGCTAACCGTGAAAACACCTAGGAACGAACGCGAGAGAAGCGAGCGTGTGTCGCTAGTTTATAGTATAAAATATTCCAAAGAACATTACTTATTTATTATGTTTTAAGTAAATATTTAGAGATTTTTGTGCATGATTTTTTGGTTAGATATCTTTATTAGAATGTTAAAAAATTTCAGTATAAAAGCTAATGGAGCTTTTCTTTGCAACTATGAAGTTATGCAAATCTTACAGCAATTAAAGGATGCTACGCAAAAGAAGCATAAACGAGAAGGCTCATTGGCTACTGTTACTTATGAAGTAAGCACTATCAGCATTCAATAAAAATTCACATGTTTCAAAACTTGCATTTTAAAAATATTTACATGTTGTTTATCATTATATATTTTTTTCATTTTTGAAAGATTTTAAATAATCATCCATAGTTTTTTATTTAGTGGAAATTTTTTTTATGATCAAAAAATTTTAAACTGAAAGACAAAGCAAACCCTTATTACATTAAACTGTCATTTTTATGATACATTTTATTTATTATATTAGTCAAAACAGCATTATTACCAACAAAATGAGATTTCTTAGTTATAATTAAAACACTTAAGATTTATTAAAAAGTGTCAATGGTATATTAATAAGGAATTAACATTTTCAGACAGTGCATTATTTACAAGATACAGAATGTAAGAACCAAAGTGCAGAATCTATACAAAAATTTCTAGAAGCAATGAAATGTTTTAAATTAACAAATTGTGAAAAATTGATGATGGTGAACACTCCACCAAGAACTGAACTAGAAATTCAATTAGTAAGTATTAACTAATATATTATGTACTAACACACAGACAGACATATAAGGCAGTAGTTGGGCTACCACACTCGCTTGGGAGACGGAGTGAATGGGTTCCAATCCCGGGCCTCGCACCTCTGATATTTTTATGTGCAAATTATTTCTAACACAATTGATTACCACTTGCCTTATGATAAAGGAAAACATGGTGAGGAAACCTGCATGTGTTTGAGAGAACCTAGCAAAAGAGCGGACATGTATTATGTACTAATTATATTGTGTTTCAATCATGGCTCTTCTTATCTCAATTTAATCTTAAAAATTTTGAAAAGCCTTAGTTAATAGTAGTAAAACCTAGTAAATCCATATAAGCTATATTTATTTTAAATTTTGTTCAAAATCTGAGACACTACAATATGAAGGAGAATGAAGATGGAACAATTTTACTTATGCATAATACCTTTAAGGTGTTGAGAGGCGCATACACACCTGTGTGTATTTTAACAATTGATTGCCTGGACATTAGCACAGAGGCGTTAATAAAACTTATTGCATAATTTTGTTATTAACTAAATTTATCACTACAGTAATCCAGCTTTTTGGTTTTATATAAAAAATAAGGATTTTAAATATAACCAAATGTCATAAATTGAAGCAAATTTAATTTAATTTAACATGATTTTTAAAATGAACGTGATGAGAAAATTATGTACCAGGTGTCATTATCGTAATTATTTAATTCACTTTATAAATTACAGAGACTCGCCTTTTCACTTAAGTTTGTCCCTAGGTTGATTCCCCTTACAAACTTTCATACCCATTTTCACTCCCTAAAGGGATGATTTCGGGATGAAAACTATCCTATGTCCTTCCCAGGGTCTCAAACTATCTTCTTATTATAATTCATCTAAATCGGTTCAGTAGTTTCAGAGATTACTTCCTACAAACAAACTCACAATCTTTACTTCTTCATAGTATTAGTATAGATATGTTTGGGAGTTTGAAAATGAAAAAATAGCTGTTTACCGTAATCCAAGTTTCCTATTAATAATATAGAAAAGTTAAGTTTTTCAAAAGCATTTTTTCATACTCATAACAGCTACATTATATCCCGGACTGAAATATAATATCAATTTCAGATTGTTCAAGAGAGCGAAGAAAGATTGTCCGAAGAAGATGTTAGAAAGATTATTGACATTGCAAATGAATTCTTACCTGCAAATCCTTAGAATATTATTTATTTATTTTATAATATAGCTGTAAGAGGTTTTGATTAAAGTATAACATATTTTTACTTTGTTTTTTACATTTCTTACCAATAATTTCTTTTGTTGCCCAATTTTGAGCTTTAGTTTATTCATTTATAATGTATATGTACATATATAGGATAATCAGAGATGTGTGCAAAATATGTCACAGATAAATTTAGACATTTAGTGCAGAACTGACCTAACCCACTATGCCTAACCTACATCAGATGATTTTAAAAAATAGTAAACAATGGCTATGCAAACCTATATTGTTATATATAGCCAATTCGGGTGCAATATTTTTTTCAATTGTTATCTTTTAATAAAATCATTAAATATATACAACAAAATATACTAATAATATTATAAAGATCAAGTACATTTTCCACCAAAATAATTTTGAGGTTAAGTAATTATTATCAGTAGTTATACGGTACTTGCTGGAACAACAATTTACGAATTATTATCTAATGTCATTTTTTTAAATTTGAAAATAGACTGACTATTAGGTAGTTACTTTATTATCGTAGAAATATCTACATAATATCCAGATTACATTATAAATAGATAGGTAACCTAAAGGTTGCCATACTGTTTTTACAAATTCTAACCTATAAAGCAGTAACGTGATTGAAATATTTGTGCCAAATATAAGGTGAGTTGTAAATGTTTTTGTATAGTTACATTTTATTGTTTATATCATGTTGTATTACATATTTATTTGCTGGTAGAAATCTAATATTTAAAAATCGCGTGTCTCCGACATGCTTTGACAAATTTTAATGTTTTTTTTTAATATTGGTTTATTGGTAGGTATGAGAATAGGTCGTATTTTTCATCCTCCAACCCCCACCCCCATTTTTTTATTGCGA
Organism: Argynnis bischoffii washingtonia; assembly: GCA_033884665.1. NCBI lineage: Eukaryota > Metazoa > Arthropoda > Insecta > Lepidoptera > Nymphalidae > Argynnis > Argynnis bischoffii. Next base: position 3,000,034 of record CM066616.1, on the reverse strand, counting down.
TTTTAGTATTTTTGTACGAAGAAAATTACAAAAAAATATAGCGACAAACCCTAGCGAAGCGAGGCTTAAGGTTTGGCCTGCGTTGGCCATATAAATTTCTTAAACGGCTCGATAGAATCAGTTATTGTTTTTTCCCGTGCGGATGAAAGATTTTTCTTTTTCTGTAGTAAAAACTAAAAGGAATCCTAAATGTTGAGTGTTGACCCGTTTAATAGTTATCACTGCACAAAATTAGTTAAAAATTAAAATCGACTGTTTTATTATTTGTAAATATAGATAACATACAAAATTAATAAATACCAACCAACATACCACAAAGAACCTACATTTTCAGCCTCGTCTTTATGTCTGTTTTTTTACCACAGTCCACAAATACTGATAGATAAGCGTTACAACTTAAAAATTTATATTTATGGAAATATATATAACAAAGAGGTCGAACTCTACCTTTGGATTCCCAAGATCGATTGAAAGTAAAATAAATTATGTTTTTAACTTAGATATTCTTGAGTCTAGAATAACACGAATAGACGTAACACATAGACATGATAAACTATACTTTAATATTATAAAGAGAAAAATTTTTTTGTTTGCTTGTACCGTTAAGCTCCGAAACTACTGAATCGATTTAGATGAAATTTGGTACGAAGATAGTTTTAGGCCCTGGGAAGGACCTAGGATAGTTTTTATCCCAGAAATCATCCCATAAGAGAGTGAAAATGGTTGCTTTGTATGGGGAAGCAACCTAGGGACGAATCCGAGCGAAGCGAGGAAGAATTGGTAGGTATTAAATATAGTGATAATATTTAATTAATATACTGATAATTTATAATTAGTGTTTATTAATTATGCTTTACTCGTAACCCTGTATTTTATATTTATTTTCAGATATTTTTATCGGTGTTACGAATTAACAACAATTATGGCGAGACAAGGTAATCCTATTCCTTTACTATAAATTCTGTACTCTGAGGCCTCTAGCTATTTAATTTACCTAACTTGTTTAAATAAATTGTTTGACCACAAAATAGGAGGCTCTTTCACTACAGTGGGTTAAATTTAAAATTATCGAAGGTGATGGGAAGTCCCAATATATAAAAATATATGAAGGAAATGAAGGACATAGAAGTTGTGGTTGTAAAACTTGCAACACTTGTATATTACTCTGCCTCATCGATCATACAAAAAAGTTCTCTTAAAACTGTCACCAATTGTGTTAAGGTAATTATTCTTAATAAATCTGGTTCTTTATAGTCCATTTTCAAGCCCAAAATGTCAGCAATCATCATAACCGCACAAGATTTCTTATCTTAATTAAATATACAACAATGTAAATTCAACCTTAAATACAATGCTTAGTTGTTTTCACCAAAAAGTTTTTAAATTAAAAGCGCGCTCAAATGTTCAAATGAGCGCTCATTCGGTGAGGACATTTTTGTCGCTGATTGTGTATCTAGCAATGTTTTGATCGATGCTCTGCCTTAATAATGCAGTTACCTATTTACACCACAGCTCACAAAACATTTTAGCACTCGATCCATCGGATCGAGAAGGTTAAGGCAAGAGCTAGAATAAAACCCTTTTTTTCACGTTGGGAAATGCATTTACGCATAGCACCTGTATATGTGGACTTACCGACTAGAAAAAGTACTACCCATTAAAACTCAACTGAACCTCCCCCGTGTTAATGGAGTGTCGCGGGATCACTTACGCATTCTACTACGACGCCCCGACGGCAGGTCTGCAGAAGCAGACCACAACAACCATGGGGTTGCTCCACAGCCAACTCTGCTATCAGAGAAGTACCAGGAGCAACCCGCATAGCACACCGCCTTCCGAGGTGGGCCGCCTCCCAGTGCGTTTCTTGACTTAAAGCCCGGCTGGACTGTTGAAAGCCTAGTAGACTATTCTTGATTAATTTTCAATTATATTTTTTGTAAAAAATATGTAATATTTATCTTTCAGTACCAAAACTTCTACTATACAAACGCGATGCTAGCCCGCCATCTTGTGCGGTTATGATGATTGCTGACATTTTGGGCTTGAAAATGGACTATAAAGAACCAGATTTATTAAATTTGGAACATAAATCTAAAGAATTTAAGAAGGTAAGTAATAATTATGATGATGTCCTTCTGAGTGATTTCGGCCACGGCGGGCAATCTTACTGAGGCTAGCCTATTGTACTACGCAGCGTACTATTGTACGCGCAGACACACGTGTATGGTGTATTCCTTTTTGCTCTCTAAGTCTGATGAGGCGATACTTCGACTCGACCGGTGAGAGTTAAAGCGCAGGCGGCAGGACTACAGGCTTTACATTCTCTATAAAGCACAGGGGTGTCACACCGCCAACTTTCCAACTCCGGGCTGCTACTGAAAATATATTAACAGAAAATTTTTATGACTTAACTTGGCCCGACCCGTAACTCAAACCCAGGACCTCCAAATTTGCGACCGTATGTACTAGCACTATACCGTCGAGGCAAGTAGGCAAGACCTAATTAACTATATTATGTAGTTGGTAAGGTCTGAATTTTCTCATTTTTCTTATTTTCAATTACTAAATTTCGCTTGAGTTATAATTTGAGATTTCATGACTCCTCAACTGATTTCATAAATCAATAAATAAATAATAATAAATATGTTGGGACATTAACACAAAGCACCATCTAGTTCCATGGTAAGCTACGAGGCTTGTGTTATGGATACCAGAAAGATGATACACTACACATATATAATTTTAAATACATACATATTATAAATATAAACACCCATGACTGGAGTACAAACACCTGTATGTATGTAATCACATAAATGAATGCCCCCAGCGGGACTCGAACCTGCGACCGCTGGCGCACCAAGTAGTTTCACTGCAAACTGAGCCAAGCGTGTCGTCCAAAAACAATAAAATTATTAGGTTTAAATTTTTTAGTTTAAATTTAAATTAAGAACTTCATTTCTATTTTTACAATAAATCTTTATTTATAAAGGGATCTGGGAAGTATCTGAAACTCATTATGCCATCATTAAGGACAAGAAATAATCTTAAATTAATCAATTACAAATTTTTATTATATTAATATGAACATAAAATTTATAGATAAATCCTATTGGAACGATTCCAGTGCTTCAGGATGATGACTTTGTTATTTCGCAAAGGTATTTTATATTTTTTAAACCCGCTTCACTTACGTTTAAATTTTTATCACAATCAAAGCACCAAATCATGATTATACAGACTAAAAAAGGGTTTTACAGATATATTTTAGTTTAAAATATCTGTGTTTTAAAACTATTTGTCTTTTTTTTTCTAGTTATATATTATAACTACCGACCCAGTCTGGCATCGCTTAGGTTTAAAGTGATATACATAGACAAATAATACATATGTTACCTAAATATTTCAAATTTTAAGACTTTGCCAGTACATAAATTTCATTTTTGTTTTAATTTTTTTTATTACAAACTCTTTGAAGTGATACTTCTTTAGAATCGTTGTGATTTGAAACTCGATGAAACGGAAATGCGGCGAAAGAGACAAACACATAAATATATAGGATTAAGCCGGCGAGAGCATGAGATAGAATAGTCAAAAATAACACTGAGTAATATGTTATTAATTATTATGAAACTTTTTTATTTGTTAAAAAACTAAACTTATTACATAATAAAAATAAATATTTATATTTTATAACTGTGGGATGAATGTGCATTAATTAAATAAAAGCTATTATGACTAATTGTTGCCATGGTAACCGTTGTTATTGTCTTACAAATATATTATTGTTCTTTCCATGAAAAATATTCTATAAATATATGATTGTAATAATATGCCTAATATGCCTTATTTAATTATTGATTTGTTTTAATTTAATTGCGAAATTTGCCAAAGAAGTTTCATTTCTACTGTGACTGAATTGCATAAGCATACACTTTTATTTTTTTTTTCTATACTCTTACTTAACTAACTCTTGAAGTTGAATAAAAATATTAATCTAATTTATAACTAGTATTACCTACTAATAATAATGTAACAGGCAACAGCAATCCTGCAGTTACAAATTACAAATAAATATATAATAAAAGATGTTTTTAAATAATAGATAATAATCTAATTGCAGTCACGCAATAATCAAGTATCTTCTAAACAAATATGGAGGGGAGCACCGGGAGCGGTTGTATCCGAGTGACGCCCGCAAGCAAGCTTTGATAGACCAGTCGCTGTTCTTCGATGCTAGTATTCTCTTTAATCGACTGAAAGCTGTCGCGGTAAGGAATTAATGTTAATTGTATTCTTTAGTTTCCACAGACAGGCATTTTTAAACGATTTTAATGAAAAAAGGTACTCCATTCGTATGTATGTTTTTGTATATGCTACGCAATATCTTCGCTAATTGTGATACGATGTTTTTTTTAAGGAGTTCTCATAATAATAACAATAAAAAGGAAAAAAATGCACCATCAATGTCGGATTAGTTACTTTTAAAACTATTTTGAAGTCAATTTAAAAGGAATAATTATTTGATTTTATAAGTACTTACGTACGTATTTTATAAGGTACGTTTTCACGGTTAGCTATGTTTAGTTATACATAAATAGGAGCTTGCTACTCCAAAGATATTCATTTAAATTATATAACGAATTACACTCGTTTTGCTCGGGTGCGTACGCCGTATGCGGATTTTGTTCGCGTTCCGTATTGCGGATTTCGCGGGTTTTAATTTTTTTTCGCGGAAGCCTGATTCTTTTTCTAAAATAAAAGTAGCCTAAGTTACTCCCTATAACATCAGTTATCTGCCAGTGACAGTCCCATCAAAATCAGTCCAGCCGTTTCAGAGATTAGCCGGAACAAACAGACAGACAGACAGACAAAAATTGTAAAAAATGTTGTTTTGGTTGTACCGTGTATACATCCATATGCATTTAGTAAAAAGCGGTTATTTTAATATTACAAACAGACACTCCAATTTTATTTATCTGTATAGACTAGCGACTTACGTTGTCGTCGTGCGTTTATAAGCTTGAGTGGTATAGAGACGTATAAAAGACAACGTCCAATGAAAAAAAATCTTACTTGCACCAGGAACCTTCGCAGTCGTATACAGAAAAACCCACCAGGATTTCATCATAATCGGATCAATTGTTTAGGAAAGTAAAGAGGACAAACATATTAAGTGCATATTTATTTATATTTATTATTATACAAAAAAAAAAAACAAATTACCAGATATAATAAAATTTATACATACAATAAAATTATAACTAAGCCGAATCTATATATTAAATATTTTTTGGAAAATCTTATTGGAATAGTCATGATTCGATAATCATGACTATTCCAATACAGAGACCGAATCTATAGTTTTTAGATTTTTTGTCCGTCTGTCTGTCTGTTTAATAACAACGTTTAAGAGTTACAGTATACCAGTATATTAAAAGTTTTTTAGTACTTTCCAAAAAAATATATAAAATTTTGCATATTATTTTCAGTTACCAACTTTACTAGAAGGTTTGCCGGCTCCTTTACAAGAGCATCTAGACGACATCGACGAGGCATACTCCGTAATAGAGGCATATCTACAAAAGAATGAATATATTGCAGCAAATAATTTTACCATTGCAGACATATCTGTCGGCTCGACTACCGCTGCTTTGCAAGCTATACGTAAACTGGATGGAACTAGGTAAGTAGTATAATATTTTTAATTACATTAATGTTGTAAATGTGAGTTAATAGTGAGATAATATAAGTATCTAATATATCTCAAAAAATTTTATTTCAAAAACATGGAAAGCCAATTTCACTAAATATATTAAAAAAATGGATTTTTACTATGTTATTTCATGTTTTTAGTACCAATTATAACAAATTAAATGAATTAGAGGAAAAACTTAATTTTTAGTTTGTGAAATTTCAAATACTAAAAACTTTTTGTAAACGTAACACCTACAATTTTCTAGCTTTCCTCTAAATAAATCTAGCCCTGTGTAGGAGGATATTTTCATCTATACACTATACATATAAATAAAATTGGAGTCTCTGTTTGTTATTAAAATAACCGCTTTTTATTAAATGCATATTGTTGGTACATATACCAAAACAACATTTTTTACAATTTTCGTCTGTCTGTATATCTGTCTGTCTATTTGTTCCGGCTAATCTCTGAAACGGCAGGAACGATTTTGACGGGACTTTCACTGGCAGATAGCTGATGTAATAAGGAGTAACTTAGACTAGTTTTATTTAAGAAAAAAAAATCCTATTTTATCCTTCCCACCAAAAAAAAAAACACAAAAATAAAATAAAAAAATGTTTGTTTTTGGAAAGCAACCTGGGGACGAACCCGAGCGAGGGTGAATCGCTAGTATAATATAAAGTTAAGTATGATGACTACTTTTGATGATATGTTTATTAACCGACTTCCAAAAAAAGGAGAAGGTTCTCAATTCGACCGTATATATTTTTTTTTTTCATATTAGCTTTTTTTAGTCAATAATAAAAGTCAATATCGGATCACGTTCTTCGGCAATAGCCTTAAGTACCGCTAGTTCTAAGCAAATATAAAATGTAATCACGAAACAACTAATAATGATTTTTCATATAATAAAAAGGGCACGGGCAATCAAAGTCTGTGAATGTAGTTTTATTTAAAAAAAAAAAAAACTTTTTTTAGCCTAAATATTAACAATGAAATAGCCATAACATGTATGTTTTACTATATAATAAAAAAGTACTCATATTGTCGTACGTATACAAATATAATGATAGGTACATTGTTTTAACTATTTTCTCATTTTAGGTTTCCACGAAGTGTGGAATGGCTCGCCCTTATCAACAATGAAAATTGCTTCAAAAATGTCAGCAATGGCTTTGCTTTGTTTGGAAAACTATTAAACATTTTCTGGCAAAAAAATAAACATTGTGCTCAATATGTTGTGTTGTTCATTTATCCTTACCCTTTTATATTATTATAAATTAAAACAATTTGGTAATCAGACATTACAGGCATAGTACCTACCTACTATTAAATGAAATTATTAACTAGTTACGACCTCATGAAGCGTGTATGTTTCCTATGTTATTGTCTATCTATATTTTTGCGAATCATCGAAATTAGTTGACGATGGCCTACTGATTTTAATGGAAATCTGTCAAATACAAGGTTGCGAAAAATACCAATTTTCATGGCGAACCTTTTCGAAGTTAAAACACTGTATCGCTATCTCATGGTAAGTAACAGATGTAAGTACCCATCAATATTAAAGCAATTTCCCGACGATCTTATCTCGTAAGTTTAAGTACATATTATGACTAATGGCAGTCGGCAGTCGGCGAAGGATACGCGGTTGAGGCAGGGCCTCAACCGCGTATCCTCCGCACATCTTTCAAGGTTGTCCTGTCTAAGATTGGAATTTTGGAAATTGGAAAGTTAGTACTGTTTTATAATTTATTTGATCTGTTGTAATAGTTACCCAGAGAGACCTAAGCAAAGTCCTAATCTTCTTTAACATTAAGTATAGATTTCTCAAAAGTATCCTATATGTTGACTCGGATAACCAGCTTAACGACACGTTTGGCTCAGGCTGTGCCAGCGGTCGCGAGTTCGAGTCTGTTTGTAACTCCAGTCATGGGAGTTTATATTTATAATATGTATGTATTTAACGTTATATATGTCTAGTGTATCAACTATCTGGTAGCCATTACACAGGCCTCGTAGCTTACTATGGAACTAGATGGTGCTGTGTGTTAATGTCCCAACATATTATATTATATATATATATATATATATATATATATATATATATATATATATATATATATATATATATATATATATATATATATTATAGATTCGGCCTCTGTATCGATAATAATGACTATTTCAATAACATTTTTCAAAAAATATTTAATGTTCAGATTCGACTCAGAATTTTATTGGAGTAAAACTTCTTCACGCACGCTTGACTTGGAGAGTAAACTGGTGAATGCGTTACGAAAAGTGTAATCGGGCGAGGCGAACGTTTGTTGCCATGGTAACCGTTGTTATTATCTGACAAATGATATATAATATTAGGTATATTCTTTAATTAAATGATATTCTATAAAATATATATGATTATAATCTGCCTAATATGCGTTATTTTTAGTATCTCACCTATCCTAATTATTTAAAACAAATTGAATTTCATAAAGAGTACCAATAAGCTACACTTGTAAGTTTTACTTCTTGCGCGTATACACATTCATACACACATAAACATAGTTTTAATTTTTAATTATAATCAAATAAAACAATTTTAAGGTTAATTACAAAAAAACATGCGCTACTATAGTCTGCGTACATTTACATATTCAAATACTATTTATAAAGTTTTGTTAAATTAATTACGTAAATATTTTGCACGAAAGTAATTGCTTTTACCAATCAACCTCGTTTAAAAATTAAATGAAACCAAGTTCCATTACATAGCTGCCATCTATTGGTAAACTTTCAAACTTTTTCATGGTAGATCATCGAAGTAACAGTAGATGTCATTAAAAATTCATCAAGTTGAATTTATTTTATTTAAAAAAATATTTATGTTATTTATTTTAGTAATAAACAGATTTCTTATAAATATTTTATATTAATATCGCATAAAAAAATTAAAGTTTGTTTTAATCAAAACTATATAAGTATGGCAACACTGTTCTCAAGTACTCTATGACGTACAGCGTGCAACTTTCGAACTTGAAACAACGGAATAGTGACATTCGCCAGCAACAGAGTTTGAATAGTATCGGCCGCCGACTGTGAGTCCGCGACGAGCACTAGCAACAGAAACGTGTACGGCGAAGTGCGGTCGACTCGTCGAAGCGCAGCTGTCCTACCGCGTTTGTCAGTTTTAAGTTTTTCTCGAAACGCGGGTGTAAATAAACAACTTGTCTTATTACTTTTTGTTATGGATTGTTTTCATAACGAAAAGTAGTAAGTAAAACTATTGTTTGTTTAAAAATCGTGACAAATCGAGTGCAGTTGAAGCCTTCGATACCGTAACCACTTCTCGCAATGACAAGGGAGAGCATTCAGTTGCCTTTTAAGAATTCGGAGGCATTTAAAATGTTTCCTTTGGTTTAATTGAAGCTTTGTAAAGTGTTATTCGTTGAAATAAGTACTACTGTGTTTCGTTTGGTGACACTTTGGAGCACATATTCGTTGTTGAAGTCGTTCGTCGCAACACATTAAAAATGAGTGTTTTGAGTGCGTTGAGCAAGTCTGACTACAAAACTGCGAGTGATGGACTTCTGGAACTCTCCGAAGAGCGGTTCCGCAGCATCATGCGCTCGGAGCCCATCACAGACGTCTACCACGTCGAACAGACACCCTTTGCAAGGTTAGTTGACAAAACTTTTAGTCACGTGTAGTTTTTGCAAACTTTTTCAAGATGTTATAAAATATCAAAATATAGTCTAACTTTAAAACTTTACCATTAAAAACACTACGGTTAATTCAAAACCGAATATAACTTGATATAATTGTCTTTATATAAAAGAAATAAACTTTATACTTACTTCTAAAGATCTCGGAAGATAAGGTAAGTATGTGAATTGTAAATAATAATTACCTCAATAGACTATGAAATAATTCATGGCCAATGCTGATAGAACATATCTGCTAACTATCTTTGTGTATGTGTGAGTCCATGTTTCGCAATATCTCACACATGGGCATGTATTTGTTTGAAATACATAATTTAATCTTACATTGTGGTTGTGAAATAGCAAGCTATAGTGTTTATCTCTGCATTCCTGATAAAGATGAGTGATGAGTGCCTTGATAATTTGAGATAATGCTGTTATTTTCGCCTCTTGTCTTGAACGCTACCACTCTAAAATAAGTAGATCATCTATTGTTTGTCCATTTCATAAGAAATTTTACACTTAATAATATAAAATAATAAAATGGATGATGTTGATGATTCAAAAGATATACCCACCACTACATACAAATTTTTAATAATTGAGAAAATTACAAAATTTTTATAATAAGTTTAATTTATAAAATGGTACTCGTGAAACATTTTACACTAAATTAACAGATTAAATTATTAATTATTAAGATTAAAGATATTAAATAATTAATTACACAACTATAATGCCAATTAGATAATTATTAATAAAATTATGTAAGTAGCAGTAAACATTGGTGAACTCGGTGATAGTGCTAAAATGCAGTTTGTAAATAAACTTTGCTTTAATAGCATTCAATTTTCTTTGTAAAATATATCCTTTTTGAAACAAATGGTGAGTTTTGATCATTCATATCTTCTAAAATTATTGTAAGTGATCATATTTCAAATATATAATAAGTTTAACTCGAAACTAAGTTTTCTACAAGAGTAATTAATAAATTCAATTTATTATATGAAGTAAATAAAAATAACATATGCAGTTTTATTTTGCATTTTATTGTTTACTTCATGAGTACTAATTTTATTGGTTCAAATTAACTAAAATATTTGATTATTTATATTTTTATTTTGTACTGTAAATAAGTCTCTTAATAGATATTTTATTCACTCAAGCTTTTAAGTTATAGTATGCACTGAGCTACTTTATTGGTAGTACATATATGTACATTATACTTATCATTAAATTTTCGTTTAAATTAAATGGACTTTTTATCTGTAAAATATAAAGTAACAGTTTTAAATATCAAAGTTTGAAAGATTAAATTTATTACAGGATACATCGTAATTAGCGTTATCTTATGAAATATTATATTAAAATGTAAATTATTTTTATGTATAAAAACCATAATATGCACTCCCGCGAAAGTGTGCCGGCATAGTCGCTAACTCGACGCGTGGACATGTTCGACTACTTTTCCCCTCGTTGTTGCCATCCGACGTACAGACTGAAGTAATAATATGCACATAATTTAGACCCCTGTCACATCAATCTATCAAAGTATCCAGATCTCACTATTTTGTTAGCAAAAAAGACGAACGATGAGCCTAAAATCGACTCGCGGAAGGATTTTAAATTGTTTAAGTACTTGCTGATTTGAAGTGAGTTTTTTTATATGTAGGTATTGCTTTAACAAAAAGTTTTGAACTAACTGAGTATATTGTGTAAATAATTAACCGATTATTTGTTAAGTTTTAACTTCAGTGCAACAGTCAACGCATCTCATATTTTCTGCCATTTTTTTAACCATTTTAGAGTAGCGGGAGAATCCTAGTTCGAGTTTAACGTTCAAGGTTAATTGTAAACGGTTTGTCAAAATTTATTATAAAAACGGCCTTCTTCATGGTTATTACGAAAGCTACTACACTAATTACAGTTAAGTTAATTGTCTACTTTACATGATTAATCAACCTTCTTGATTGCCCCTAATGGGTTACAGATAATGATCTCATGTGACAAGTAAGTAGAGGTCAAATGGCAATAGCATTGTGTAATAACTGATAGTTAATGTGGCATGAAAAGTTTGTAAATAATATGATACTTAGTGCAATGGAAACAAAAGCTTGCTTGTGTGTATGAAAAGCTATAGGCCGTGATTCTAACATATTTTACTGCTAACATATGGTATACTAGCGATTCACCCTCGCTTCGTTCGTATTTGTCCCTATGTTGCTTCCCCATACGAACTTTCATCGCCATTTTCACACCCTTATGGGATGATTTCCGGGATAAAAACTATCCTATGTCTTTCCCGGGCTCTCAAACTATCTTCTTTCCAAATTTCATCTAAATCGCTTTAGTAATTTCGGAGCCTATTCGGTACAAACAAACAAATAAATAATTTTTTCCTCTTTATAATATTAGTATTGATAGCTGCTCTACAGAGCCGTAGTAAGAACAACTGATGGATTTCAAAATAAGTGGAAAGTTTCGATTTGGGTGTGTCATTTTTTCAATTGATTTCAATTCCCTTATTAATTAATGGCTTCAAAACGTGTCAGTTGAGACAGATTATCTCGCCAATGTCACGTAGTGTCATTTTTTGTTATGGTACGCGATTCTTTTTAACTGTCATAGGTTACATATAGATGTCAACAAGAATACCATAATGACATAAAAATAATATATGTATATCGATATGTATTTTTTTATTATATTTAAGGTGATATTTATATCTTAGAATATTTAAACCACTCATACTCTCCGTTTTTTGTCTGCATGTCTTAATTATTCTTAAGACTGAATTATTTATTTATTATAGCTTTGTACACAACGAAAGTGAAACGCAGTGATAAATCAAGAAATAGAGTTGTAACTTGATTGTATCGAATAACCGATTGTAAATCTAATACGATACGATACATTGTTGATTTTCTAATACTGTTGGCACGTATCGATAAATTAAATAATGTGTTTAGGATTCTATTGAAAAGGGTTGGGTAGAGGGTTACCAACATTCTTTCCAGGAATAATACCTAATAACAATCAAAAATGGCACAATAATGGGCTAAAATAAAATTTGTCACTATATATAGTTAAAAAACTATTTTAAATCTGATAAGAAGTAATACATATTTGTAAAGCTCACTACTACATTCCTATACAAAGCGAGCAAATAGCTTCAGGAGATCTATTTTGCGAAATTCGACATTGATTTTGCGATAAATTATCGTATTTTTTAACCGGTTTTAGTGTCGATGAGATGTGATATGATAGAACGGATGGCTCTTTCCACGATATGCGAAGGTCGAGCTTCCCAAATTCACATTATAGATAATAGATCATTATCTTATCTATTTATATATTACTAGCATTGCCTGCGGCTCCGCCCGCGTTCAGATGACTAAAAACCAAATTCTTAAGTTTTACATATTAGTATACTCTTACATTGCAGTTTTTGTATTTTTTCTCAGAAATGAGATATTTTTCCGCGGTAAAAAGTATCCTATATATTGACCCGTATAGCCAGTTATAACCATACCAAATTTTATCAAAATCTGTCCAGTAGTTTTCTCGTGATGCGGTAACAGACAGACAGACAGACAAAAATTCTAAAAACTATAGAATCGGTCTCTGTATCGATAATAAAGTCTATTTCAATAAGATTTTTCAAGAAATATTTAAGGTACAGATTCAACTCAGTTAGAATTTTATTATATGTATAGATGATACAAAAGTATTTTAACACTATGTAACTAGGTCCAATGACCGATGGAGTAAACGGCCCTAGAGTGGTGACCACGTCTCAGCAAATGTAGCGTCGGACGCCCTCCAGCTAGGTGGAGCTACGTTATATGCACAGTAGCTGGCAGCGGTTGGATGCGTATAGCTAACGATGGAGCTCAGTGGCGTGCCATAGGAGAGGCCTATGTCCAGCAGTGGTCGAAAGCAGGCTGATTATGATGAATGAACTAAATAAACATTACTATAAAACTTACAAAAACCACTTTTTGTCGGTAAAGAACTAAAAATTAGGTTTAGATGCAACCATATAAGCCTAAAGTAGTACGAAAGGTTTACCAAATACATGTTAATTAGTTTTTTACTGTTAGCTCCAGCGTCAAATCTAACCAGATATCAAAATTATTTTAAGTATCAAGTGAATACGGCAACTAGATGCTGATTAAAATTGATATACCTACTAGATATTAATACAATTACAATGTAATGTTTTGCTGATTTCCTGAAAAAAGAAATTTCGATCTACCTTTAAATATAGTTCAAACTAGCGCGATCCATCGGATATGCGTGTCTATATATATTATGTACGTGTCTACAACAGTAAAATATTCCTTCTTTGTATTCAGCCCTTTTTAACGTCCCACTGCTGGGCACGGGCCTCCCTGTAAGGCGAGGGGAATCACAGGCCATAGTCCACCACGCTGGCCAAGTGCGGATTGGCGGACTTAAAATTCCTTCTTTAAAATGGGTTAATCTGTTAAATTAAATTTTATTATAATATTCTCTGTACTTAAAACATATATTTTTCGAAAACATGAGAAACTTGAACAGCTAAATAGATAGTCTATTTTTATTAATTTAATACATAATTGCAGTAGAAGCGTTGCATGACGTGCCTGATTACTGTTAATAAATTGGGAACCCGACACAGTTGCAAAACACGAATTTGCCGCTGTTATATAATATTTAAGCCAGTCAGGAATGTGTTTACATAATAAATTGCAAACGGCCCAATTCTAATGAAATCAGGACTTTGTTCTAATAAAGAGATTTATACCCGTCTCATATGTAGGTTAATTATTTTGGCAACACTGATGCAAGTCTTTTGTTGTGGCACAGTATTCTACACGAATATAAGTTCACATGCACACAAAACATTAATTTTTCACTTCATTAACAAATTGAAACAATTTGAAGATGTGTTTGACTTTTAACTTTACCTAATCGCCTGTTAGTTGTTAATTGTTACAGTTTAGATTTTTCACATTATGTAATCTTCAGATGTTTTGTTCAGAAATAGTGTGTTAATATTATAATTTATGAACAACCAAGAGGTTCATTTAAACTTGTTGGAACACGTTTTGCTTATTAGTAGGAAATTTCATGATGCAGGAAATAAAGGGGTAATTATTTAAGCAATTTACTAATGAAGTGGATTTTTTTTATTAATAGTAGTTGATTCGTTGATAGCCTTAATTAGGGTTACCAAAAATACTTTTTAGTTTTTACTTTTTGTTATTCGAAGTTTTTAGATGAACAATGATAATACATACATTCTAGTAAAATATTAAGATTGTAAGATACAAATGGAATATGATTTATGTGGTACTAGCCACTTACCCGCTCTTCGCTCGGGTGCGTCCTTAGATAGGTTTTAATATTTTTGAGTTTAACCCTAATCCTTTTTCTAAAATTAAAGTAAGCTAAGTTACTCCCTGTAACATCAGCTATCTGCAAGTCAAAGTCCCGTCAAAATTAGTCCAGCCATTTCGGAGTTTAGCCGGAACAAACAGACAGACAAAAAATTTGAAAATATATTTTATATATATTATAAGTACCGTATATAATTTCATATACATTTAGTAATTAGCTGTTATTTTGACATTACAAACAGACACTTCAATTTTATTTATCAGTATAGATAAAATAACAGAAACAATTATATGGTTAAATATTAAGTTAACACACAAATTTTCTTCAGAAAACATACTAACACGTTAAAAATAATAAAGATTGAAAAATTGAAAGGTAATAAAGTCATACCTATTTCATCCGCGACTACTCTGTCATTCTCACACGTGTGTTGTCGCACAACCCTAATTTTAATTAAAATTATAATTTAATGCGTCAGTGAGATGGCATTTTTCAGATTCCGATCATGGTTAAACGTTTTTACTACATTTATATTTTATATTACATTTATCAAGTAAAAAGAAAGAATGCTGCAATGTCAATGATAATTTTCGCTCTGTACATGTATGTTTTATGTTTACAATTTAGAACAAATGGACAGGACATGGAAGAAAAGTAATATCTAGAATGAATATTTTGTTTTTTGAGATTAATTTCACTAAATGGAAACATTCCTTTATTTTAAAAAATATTATTAACCGATCTAGATTAATTAAGAGTCTAAATCGAGAGTACTAAAATTATAGCTATATATTTAGAGTTCCTTGATAAAGATAATTCGGAAGAAAATATTCGAATTTTGTTTAACTTTACTTTTTTTTTTAAATACAATTTAAAGAGTAAAATGGAAGAGGAGAAGACGGGTCAGATTGTGCTTTTATAATTGTATTTACATATATGTAGATTGTATTTAATCATTACACGTCGTGCGAATACATTTTTTGCACGAGTCAATACAAAACGCGATACCCTGCGAATAATTCTATTGTACTGAACAATAACATAGTAAGAACTACATTAGGAGCATGTAATCAAATGTACGCAATTGACATAATTCTGTTTGTAGATCATTAGCTGGTATCAAATTAGGTGATTGCACTAGACCTGCCCTAGTTTTAACTTTTAAGTGCACATTGTTAAATGAATTGGAAGCAGTTAAGTTCGTTTGTTTGGAGTAAATATATTTTAAACGTACTTTTAATGTACATACTAGCGACTCACCGTCGCTTTGCTAGGTTTCATCCCTAGGTACGTTTTAACAGTTAGTATAGAATAAACTATATAATACATATATATATATATATATATATATATATATATATATATATATATATATATATATAGTACAAAATAAACAGTTTCAAATTTTTTAATACTTAAACCACCCCTGACAGACCCCCAACAAAAAAAAGGATTGTTCAAATCGATTGTTTATCTTCGCCGATAACGAATTGATTATATTAATTATTATTTTTTTATTGAAAAGACTATAATATATACCTGTAGGTGTGCTTCAAAATCAATATTAAGCATGATTTAGTCATACTGAGTTAGTGTATACGGATACAATTTTTGGTCAGTTTTTTCCTAGACTTTAATTTTTAAAACAAGGAAATTAGACCATGTAGTATCTACTAGTGGGTGCTTTTAAAGTATGGACATTAAAAAAATATTACTCATTCGTTGTTTAATTTTGCCTCAACTTCCGCAAACATCGTAAACAAAGTCGCCTAATATTAGGTTCGTTTATTCATATAATTGCTTAAGACACTTAAGTGACATAGCTTAACCTTAAGGTTGTAAATATTATGACATTTCAGGAAGTACCGTACGACGGTGAGCAATTAAGCAGTCACATTTTGTGTCAAGTTCGTAATTGTTTCTTAATGTAAGCGCTGACCTGAGCTTATCTTGATTGTAATTGTCTTTTAATGTATGTCGCTCGTGTCATTGGACTTCTTTCAAAGAGAGGGGGAGGGGGGGGGGGGGGCTTGAATTCGCCGCATAAGGGCGCTAGTGTAGAATGAGGTCTTTAGGAATGTCAAATGACACTGAATGTGCACCGTTTGCGAGCTTTTTATCGCGGATTTTCACTAATATTCATGATTATTGTTAAGTTTGTGCGATTCCTGATTTATTATGGATATGATTAATTTTATTTTAAATCCTGATTGAACTGTTTTCGCGCTAACAATTATAAACAAATACTTTTCAACGACGGTGATAAGGCCTCACTAGCTAGTGGCGCCAACTGATAGCCAGCGCCACAGATGATAGCCCTCATTATTTAAACTACAAAGAAGCTTTCAAAAAATCTATAAGCTACGCTTAGTTGTGACTTTAGAATGTGTTTATACGAAAGATTAAACTAAAATAATCAATGCTTATCTTAACTATATAAATTTTAGACAATTGATTAAAATTAATATTATAAATATAAGCTTAGCGTAACTCGGGGGCATAAAAGGTGAAATTGTATTCAAAGATAAATTAGCTAAATGGGGCATTGGCAATCGACGCCCAGGGCTGGTTCCTCGGGTGTAGATAACAGTTTTTGCTCGACACTGGTGAGATGTAATCGGTGACTTTCTACAGCTGGTCACTCGGAGCGGTTTCACTTTCAAGCGGCGGCGGAATGCGGCCGGACCTCCGACCCGTGTCCAACGTGTCTGACGCCCTTTGACTATCGTCTCCCTTCTTGACATACCCTTATGACAAACTATGTTTATGTACTCATAAAAATTAAGAAATACCAAGTACATATAACATACTATCGTTCTATAAATGCATACATACACATTTATAATATATGTATGTATATATTTATATGAAATAACTAGTGTCACATATTCATATGATAAAGTCCGAACTCGTTTGCTGCATAATTATGCTAAATCACAGTGTTGCCCGTCCAGTATGTCCAGATTGTTCACGTATAAGTTATCGTCATGTACATAACTTCTCTGTGGCTAATATTGATTCGACCGCGCCCCGAATACATGATTTAGATTCCATGGCAGCTATCCGCGCTAATATCTTATTCGTGTCATTAGCACGAAATGTCAGCGGTTTGGCACCCGCGGTGCCGGCCAACGTTCCTCTCGAGCGATGCACCGTGGCCCGCACCAGCTAAATTCGGGACCGTTGCATCACGCGTCACTTTCGGTTTCGTTTGTCACGCGGCTATTTTAGATAATGTCGATTATTAGAACACCGCTTTTAGCCACGCCGGCCGCTCCGCGAGAATCCTGAAGTTATGACTAAGCGCACGAGCACGAGGAAACCTCCACCTCGATGCAGTCCTATATCCGACCTCGCATTTCCTATTTAAATAAGTTGACGGCTAAAACAGGGCACAATAAAGGCTAGGCGAGTTTCAAAGTCAGTGTGCAAGTATGCAGTGGGTCTCGGCCTGCAGTTATCTTGACTTTGCGGAACGAAACTTGATACGTATGTAGCAACACGGGCGAGGCCAATGCGACCGTGCAATTCTTTAAGAATTAATATTTTTCTAAAAACCGTTACCTATCAATAATCTAAATCCAAAGATAAAAAAAATAATAAATTATCAAAACGATTTTATCGTATTATGCTTGCTAATATGGAGTTCCTAAATAGAAACCCCATGAAGTTGGCATGAGTCGTGCCCTTCGAGTCCAAGGCCACCCAATGGGCGAATGTTCACCTGTGATTAACCGCGGGCGGGTTGTGCAACTGTCGCGACTAAGACACGTGGGCGATGGATTGAGAACAATCGCTTTTCTCATCTAACATCGGAATGCGGGCTTCTGATACTGTTACAAAACCGTGTGTAACAGCAGGCCAATGTCAACATGACTCCCGTGTTGACTTTTGATTGTTTCTATGGTAATGATGGTCGACTGCATCGCGTATTCGCTGTGCGTTCGCGTAGGCGACTAGATTTTCCACCGCGGGTTGGGCCACTCGCATATTATAGGTACGTGCTAGCGAAAGTCTAGCCAACCTTCGGCGCCTAGATATGGGCGGTAATAGATACCTCGGCTCATGAATTTAGATTCAAACAAGAAATTGCTAATAAGATTTATTTTCTGAGATAAGTTGTGTAGTACTTGCTCGTGTCTAAGTGTTTAGTAAACATGATTATGACATATTAAATAAACAGCTCAACATGTATTGATTGTAATATTTAATTTTGAATTCAAGCATTCATTTGCAGAATAATCATTTATTATATAATGATAATGATGATATTTTTTTATAAAGGCCTTTTTAAAATCAATCACGATATTTTTTTCTTTTTCCATCTAACAATAAATGCATTTCGTACTTACTGCTTAACATTTAAAAATGCAAAAAGTATTCATGCTAAATACATATTATAGGTAAAAGATGGCAGTACTACTTGCCGTCTATCCCAGTCCTCACCACTCTTTGTCATGATTTATATATATATGCTATACAACCAATGAGGACATACTGTAAACACTAAACGTACCTAGTAAGTAATTAGAAAAATGTATACTTCATTCTTTCTTATCATACTCACGATGATTTAAATATCGATCGATATTCCTTTTTTATCTGTATATCAGCCTTATATATATTTTTTTATCAGCCTTTTTTAACCAATTTTGGCCAAGTGCGGGTTAGCGGAATTCTAGTTGTCTTTCGAAAACTCGAAAACTTGCTAGGTTCTCTCAGGCATGCAGGTTTCCTCACAATGTTTTCCTTTACCGTAAGACAACTGGTAATCATGTTAGAAATGATTCGCACATGAAAATATCAGAGGTGCGAGACCCGGGATTTGAACCCGCTTCACTTAGTTACCCAAGCGAGCGCGTTACCACTGGGCTACCACTGCCTTGTTTTTTTTTATCTATTATTAGCGACTTACCCGCGCTTCGCTCGGGTTCGTGCCTAGCTTGATTCCCCATACAAATTTTCATGCCTATTTTCACCCCCTTAAGGGATGATTTCCGGGATAAAAAGTCTTCTTACTAAACTTCATCTAAATCGGTTCAGTAGATCCAGAGATTATCCCCAACAACGTCACAAACTCACAAACTTAACCTCTTTATAATATTAGTATAGATACGAGTACATTAATCTAGTCGGCCATCGAAACTCAAATCTAATGCATCCTAGCCAGTTGGCATTGTATAGTATTATGGTAAGGCAAGATACTAGTGCCCTGGAGTTAGAAAAACAGAATAACCTCTCTGAATCGAGGTAATTTGAACATGAATCACTGTGACATAAATAAATTATGTAATATTGCAATTTGGTGACTCCACGCGATATGTCGGAGAAATTCGGCCACATCCTTTATTGCGCCATGAGATAATTGATAAATCTTAAGGATTTTTAACGTACGTACTTGGATGTTAATTCAATAAATTTAATTCGTTTAAAGTTTTAAGATCAATTATTATTTGTATTTTAAATTTAATTCAACTCAAAAAGATTCCTTGGGAATTGATCTAAGCGACGCCGACGTGTTTTTGTTTAGCATATTTAAAGTCAAGCAAAAAACGTTGTAGTTGTAATCTTTATATATCTACGATATTTGTATTCAATGCGTACTTATTAAAATTAGGTCCTTCATACGTTTATCGCAAAATATTATCTCTATCGCACTGCTGTTATCTTAAGTCGCAAATTCAATATTTCTGGTATGTCTGGCACTGGGGCCTCGCGGTAAGCTAATATTGACGTGTCTCAATTTCATTGTTTGAACACTTGATGGATGCGGTTCGCTGTAGCTGTCGCCGTCGCTCTTTGTTTGATGTTGATTCCCTTCCCTAACCTTGAACAGAGTTCAGTGACTCGAGCCGCTCGCGCCCATCACGTTCAACTATAATTGTGCGTTTCCGGAGTATTTTCATCCTCTGCCAGGACCTAGGACATCGTACGGCACGTGCATCCTGAATGTTTACACATTTGGTTATATTTAATCCATTTCGAAGCGCCGTCGCTGAATGCTAACGCCCGCTGATAGACGTCCGTTAATATAAACGATCTGATCCTAGAGAGACATGGAGAAATAATATTATATCTCCCTTATCTCCTCGCACCCGCAATGATGGATCTTATGAGCATCTTATATCGGTTGTAAGCGCGTGCGTTGTTCTAGCATTCCTAAGGGACGATTTATCGTATGTCAGCCGACGCAGCGTAAATATAATTAGAGAGGCTATTTATCAGCTCGCCGGAAGGGCGCTCCCTATCGAAGCTGTAAATCTTCCGCGACTCCGGATGGCTCAATTCAGTGAAGACACGGAATATCATGGACGAAACTCTGGGTATCTGCACGGCTGCTGCTGCTATTTGTCCATTTGTCTTAATTATGAAGGATTACTGGCTCTACTTAGATAGGATTTGTCTAATTAAGGAATAGTTATGATGGTTAGTTACAATATACTCACAGGATTATAATAAAATATGACTGTATCGTTTGCTGATGTTAAATAGGAACTGCATTGAGCGAATGAAATATTTTATTAACGTCGCAATCTAGCACAATATTTTATGTGCATACTTATCTTTTAACGTGTGTAACATGCGTTATTGTAATAAAATTCAAGATTAATAAGCATCGTAATTGTGCGTCATGATACTCCATACATGCGATACTCGAGAATACAATATCAATTTAATTACATCAATAAAGTATCGCACATCCATTGTGACAATAATAACCTTTTAAGCGCTTCAATATTAAATTATACCTACAATTAAGTTAACGACTCTCCTTAACTTGTAATGAATAAGAAATATCATTTTAATACAGTAATGGATTCACAACATTCTATAGATGGTCGGTCGAGCTCGGGGTGGTCACCTGCAGCAACAATACATTAGCATACACCATGCACAATTGCGCCCCGCCCAATATTATCCGCGCGGTTTAAGTAATAAAAAATCATGACGGTAAAAACTGCGGAAATAAAATTGTTTACGGATAGACATACGTTCACATGTCGGTAATAATTGCCATAGTAAGATGTAAGATTTTTTCAAATAATTCGTTTATTCTTTGTAGCAACACTAATAATGATTTTTTTTATTGTCAATTATTTTTTTGTGTTTTGTGTTTATGACTTGTGGGGACACGCTTGAGTTAATTTGTTATTTTGATTATGTAAAATATGTGTATTATTTAATTATACGTAAATTGTTTGTTATTGTACCAAACGTAATAAAAGTATGGAGTCTTTATTGTACAATGCGCGAATGCGCCTATGAATATTTAATGGGCGTCCACAACCATGACCTTTATTTTGGCCTTTCTCTCCTGCTATTGTTCTTAGACCCTAGTATAATAGAATTTATCTTATACTAGCAGTATCCATGGCTTCGCCCGCGTTTATACTTCCGATATAAACACCAGTATTACAATGTTGTACGGAAGTTAGCTCGATTTGTTGACTGCTCTGCTTCCTTGGGTAGTAGTAGCATGATGATATATAGCTTTAGATATATAGCCTTTAGCTTTCGTCGAAAACCGGGCTATCTAATGCAAAAAAAATATAATTCAAATACACAAACAAACAAACAGTAATTATCCTTGCAAAATGCAAACATGTTTATACATAAGTTATGTGCGCTTCAATTTTTTATAACTCCTTACTGTCAATAAAATGTCTATCAATCAGTACATCGGCCTATCCCGTTCTTTGTTCTGTCTCTGCCAAGATTACGATATGGTTTTAAGCAAAAAATTTGCTCCACCGTCTGTGATGCAATCGACAACATATCTAACCGATTATCCTGCGGCCGCTGACTCACGTTGGATGTTTTGTAAGGTATAAATAAAATTTGATTTTATTCCTGGTGACTAACTCGGTATTTGCATATCTATATGCTTATACAGAAAGACGACGATATGCTAGAGTTTATTGACCTGTATTTAAGAGTCATAGAAATTTGTTAATACAATGTGTCGCGAAAGCCGAGTGTCGTCATTCTAGTGACGATTTTGCCGACGAGGCGTCTTCTTCGTCGGTCTTCACTTTGATTAACGAGCGTAACGCGATATACCGGGCTTAATATCCATTCAATCCGTAGTAATATATTACTTACAAAGATATATTAAACCTTTTTTTACATTAAAAAAAATATATACTGTTTTAGAATAATGATAACAATGTTTTATTAGAAACTAGCGGCTCAACCTCGCATCGCTCGGGTTTGTCCCTAGGTACGTTTTAACGATTAGTATGGAATAGATAGACTATGTATTATATTACTGCTCCGCTACCTTGGGTAGTAGCATGATGATATAAAGCCTATAGCCTTTCTCAATAAACGGGCTATCTAATGCAAAAAGAATTTACAAAGAATTTTTCAAATCGGATTAGTAGTTCCTGAGATTAGCGCGTTCAAACAAACAAACTCTGCCGCTTTATAATATTAGTATAGAATAAAGATACTTTTCGAGAAGCATTTTATAACTAAACAATTTAAACGAACCTGTCAATTAATATTCTATACAAGTAACATAGTACATGATAGCAAAGGTCGATTATATTCGCCATAGTCGGTTTCAATTTCCTGGATACCTGATTAGTGGAATATTCATTTTGTTCCCAATGCAGCGGTATTCAAATGATTATGGAACCGGAAATTACGTTCGATTGAGTACTTGCCCTGATTAAATTATGGTAAACATTGATACCGAAATATAATTGGTGTCATCCATATAAAGTATTATGTGTACTACCGACTCACCCTCGGTTCGCTCGGGTTCGTTCCTAATTATGAACATTTTTTTAATATGCTGGCAACGATTTGGCCAATGTTGGCCCTTAGAGCGGCTATTTAACGCATTTTACTCTCGACTTGATTTGCAAATATTAACATTTATAGCTGAAAACTTCTTTAAATCTAAATAAAATATAGCCTATGTCTGTTAGGGATAGTGTAGCTTTCTATTAGTTAAAGAATTTGTAGAAACAGTAAGAGTTACCTTCTACGTACGTACCCATTACTGTATACAAACAAACTTTATCTCCATTATAGTAGTATAGATTAACAACACGCACAACCTATATAGAGTAGTTAAGAACCTAGTCTCTTTTATCTCTATATTCGTCCCTCTCTCCCGTAGGTTTGTTTGATTTTAGGTAAGCGTGGACAATGACAAAGCGTCACTTTCTAGGGGCGCACGCGCATCACCAAATGAAGTGTGTCGCATAGACAGCTGCGCAATAGATTCACTGCTCAAATGTACACCGGAAACCATCAATTTAGATAGTGCGCAAGATTGCCGCCGCAAAGTTTCTGTAGGATGTTACTATTACTTAGAGGAAACTGTGATTTATGACCTTCATTGTTTAGTTAGCGTTAAACGTACTTAAATCAATACATTATATTTATTGTTAAACTTAACTCTCATATACTCTTACATGTTGTATTATATTGTTATTATATATATTTACTATTTTTTCCTTTGCGGAATCCAATATATCAATGTGTTACCAACCGCAAATGTAAAAGCGAGGGGTCGTGAGATCGGTTTTTTTTTCTGTTACAATTCGTTTATGTTCCAGCCCCTGAATTGGATGATTTATTTGTACTAAGCCGAAGTTTCTGTGATATTTCTATTTGTGGGTAGAAATAAATACTCGAAATAGGATTTAAATTATAAACATATCAAATCTCATTATAATTTAGAACAAAGTTTCCGCATCTTTCATATTTATGCAGATTGGTCAACTTACATGTGATTTCTTGGTTATTTGCTCAAATCAATGTTTTCATATCGAACACTTTCTCCCATCCAAGCGAACGGAGCGTTGCCAAAGTATTGTTTATGAAAAGGGGGTCAGAAGAAAGCGATTGGTGGGGCGCCGCCTGGTCACTCGGTGATATCTCCCGGTGTAGAGGTCACGGGCATTACGCGAGCAAACTGAGAACAAATCGTGTACCTCAACTAAATCACTATGCTACTGTAACAATAGTTTTTTGTTTGGATTCCGTTAACGGCTGATAATGCAACAGATTTCTCTTTTCGCTGTTTTTGCCACTAATTGGTACGAATGGGCTATAATAACTGCACTGGAATTTTTATTGCACTGTATATCATTTTGACAATATGAGAGAATAATAAAAAATTAATATCATCTTGTCTTATATTTGTTTTAAAATTTTCGCCAATTGACGAGTCATTACTTAGCGTTCGTTATTTTGCGTGTCATCTTTATTATGAGATGAGAAATTCATTTTGTTTATATTTTCATATCGTTAAAAAGGAGCTATTTCATTTACCGAATGGCTACTATCTTCGTATTGTTGTGTATATCGAAAGGTTATTGTCATTTGCTTATTCAAGTGTAAACAATACAACTTCCGTTGGCATCAAGTCCATATTGGTAATTGAATTTGCCTCGAGTACACGTAGTTAGTTAAGAATACGAATGCGAGGTCCATCGGCTTCATTATTTTGTTGTTCCATCACGTGAATATTCATTTGCGATGGTGTGAATGTGTTGTTTAGCGACGGGTGGTTCGTCTATGTGCGTGTGTGCATCGAATCAGGAATGCGTTTGCGCAGCATATGCGCGCGCGCAGTGCTCGAGTGTCGTGTCATTTGTCTGATCATTCTTTGTTTAAGTGTTATTTAGTCACAAGGTCGCAGTTATTGCAAACATATTTTATTTACTTTTCTACCACATCCGTATATGAATTGAATGAGTATTAATAATTTGGAGCGTTTTTTTTTATATTTGGCTCTTATTTTTTACTGATAATTCTTGTCATGTCAATATTATCATAAAGAATTGAGTGTTTTGGAATAATATAATCAATATCTCAAAAAAATGACATTCCCTTCATTTATTTTGTTGAATAAATTAATAATATTCATTAATATTCTTCACAATTATCGAAATATTAACATATTTAACTCTTGCGGCAGTATGAGCAAAAAAAATAGAATTTACTTTTATTTCATTAGTCATATTAGCCATGTTGTTTGTCATATTTGGTGTGTCTTTAATCATTACGAAACAATCTTACTTTCTAATAAATATATTACAATATTCGAGAAGCGAACTAAAAATATAAGTGTATAATGGTGACTAAATTATTAAGTTTTATTAAGAAAAAAAAGCCTTTTTTTTTCTTTTTTTGTGGAGTAAGAATCGTATGTAGGATATTAGTCTATAAAAACAAACAATATGTAATTGGGTAACTGAATTAACGAGTATTAACGGTTTTGTCAAAAGGAGCACAAGATAAGTGTATCAGTTTTAAATAAAAAGCTTTTTGACTAAAGAGGCAATAACATTTAACAATTTTTGATTTTTTTTAAATGAGAACTGTTATCACCACTTAACAGTTCCGTTACTTTAATTTTGAAAATGCATAAGCAATTAATGATTAATAAAAATATAGTACTAAATGATGCTTGCAGCATCCTATGACTAGCGACTTACCCCTGCTTCGCTCGGATGCGTCCCTAGGTACGTTTTAATATTTTTATGCTGAACCTTAATTCTTTTTCTAAAATAAAAGTAGCTTAAGTTACTTCTTATAACATCAGCTATCATCTGCCAGTGAAAGTCCCGTCAAAATCAGTTCAGCCGTTTTGGAGATTAGCCGTAACAAACAGACAGACAAAAATGTTAAAGATTGTGTTTTTCTTATAAGTACCGTATATAATTTCATATGCATGTAGTAAAAAGCTGTTATATCGTCATGACAAACAGACACTTCAATTATATTTATCTGTATAGATTGACTAAGTTTGTTTGTAGAAATTCGACCAATTTGCATAATATTTGCAAGCTGTATTTTAGTTTAAATTTTACCTGTACAACATAATAATCCTAATTCTCTTCTTCCAATCTGTCTGTGTACTATAGTAATGTACAATCAAATACTTAAGTGAATCATTTAAAAGTAAACACACAATTTAAAAATATGTTCATATGACATGATGTGAAAGTATACTAATTTCTATTTTATGCAATTAAAAAAATCTGAACACTAATACATCTATAACGTCGATAGTCGCATTTTTAACCGACTTCCAAAAAAAGGAGGAGGTTCTCAATTCGACCGTATATTTTTTTTTTTAATGTTTGTTCGGGCATTTTTTCGTCGTTTATGAACCGATTTTGATAATTCTTTTTTTTATAAAAAATATACATATATAATATGCATGATATTGTAAATATTCATTAAACACATATAACGTTAATTTAAATCCTAATTTGTTAAATACATTTACATCTGTCAAGAAGACAATCCGTCCTAGCGTTATTTATTAACGATATGCTTCATAGATGTTAGCCGCCATTTAATTAATATGCAAGCAGGGAATAAGTAAACAGTCGCACTTTGAGCACGTGGGAAGCGCCCACATAGCGATCGATAAATCACTCATCATTTTCATGTCCGCTATGTTTTCTAATACGCATATAAATACTTCTTTATAAAATTAAACAATCTATACTAATATTATAAAGATGCAGAGTTTGTCCGTTTAAACGCGCTAATCTCAGGAACTACTAATCCGATTAGAAAAAAATCTTTTTGCATTAGATAGCCCGTTCGTTTAGGAAGCCTATATATTATATAATGTATGTATAATCTATCTATCCATACTAACCGTAAAAACATACCTAGGGAAGAACCCGAGCGAAGAGAGGGCGAGCCGCTAGTATTTACTAAGTATAAAATCTTCATTTTTTTTTTTTTCTAAACAATTATTAAACTAATAACTTGAACTATTACTGTATACAGCTGTGGATTTTAGTTTTAAATTAATTAATTAATGTGATATAGTTTGAATTTTTGTCTATAGCTAACTACCTGTTTCTTAAATTATCATTAATTAATTTATATTTAAACACAAAAAATATGATTATTTAATTGAATCGCAAGATCATAAGTTAAGTTAAAAATTGTAATGAACTAGTTTTTGTCTGTGGTTCCGCTCGCTTAGTTTATTTATGTGTAATTTTTCCGCACTATTGGTCGTACCGTATCATTAAATAACCGTCCTTATTAATAGGTTACAAAGAGCAAAATATTTTTTTTTTTTTTTTTTTTTTTTTTCAAATCGAACTGTTAGTTTCAGCGGTTAGCGCGTTCATACAAAAAACACAGACGTCACCTCCTTTTTTTTAAATTTGTAAAGTATATATTATTTAAGTAGTTTGAGTTTTTTTTGAATACTTAAACTTTAAAATAAAAAATACCAGAAATTCAAATATTTGCACATGTTACATTGAAGTATCAACCTAATATGAATTAAGTATTATACTTTTAGGAGCATCTTTGTTACGTTACTATATACAGTAATCTACACTATTATTATAAATTTTGCAAGTTTGTGAGTTTGTTTGTAATGGATAAACTAAAAATCCGCTAAACCGATTTAGATGAAATTTGTTATGAGGATAGTTTGAGACCCTAGGAAGGACATAGGATAGTTTTTATCCCGGAAATCATTCTTTATGGGGTTGAAAAGGGTGATGAAAGTTTATCAACCATTCATTTCTCAAATAAGGGATATAAAACTCATCATACCTACCTATATACTAATAGGTATATAGTCTATCTATTCCATAACAGTTAAAACATACCTAGAGACGAGGTGAGTCGCTAGTATTTGTAGAAAATAAAGGAAATATCGTTAAAATAAAACACAATCTTTAAGAAATACAAACTCTAAATATCAGACGGAAATGTAGAAGGTTCAAGTTCATAATATTATTATTAACAAAAGTATTTTATTTCAATGTGACATTGCGAAAATGACAAGGTATTATAAAATCAATAAAATTTAAGCCTAAAGCGCTTTACCGAATATGGGCTTCCACATCCGCCAGTCATCAGGGATTTGCATAAAGTGACATGTATAGCTAAGGTCAATAATATTCAAATTGTTAATTAGCACTTTAATGTATATACTCTACAATTTTAGATTTACTACGAAACAATTTTAATTTCAAATAATATCTTTACATAAAAATGGCGTAAGAGAGAGCGTGGCGTGCCTTGCGTAATGCGCGTCCCGAACCTGACTCAACTACCCCTCCCGTCCGCTGTAGCGAACCGGCGGTCGGCGCGCACGACGGGGGGGTCGTATGGCATCCTCTTGTGGTGGACAGATGTCGTTCGCTATAGCCTCCCCCTCCAAGTCACAGCCACTATGAGGTTGAGACTTGGCTGGACGTCCTCTCTTACGCAGGGTGACGGCGTCAGACCTAGAAGTCCCTTGATACAAAGATAACGCACTGGCATGGTACCTGCCCTTAACCGCTCCGTCTTTATCTACCACTTCCCAAGTAGTTGGAGAGACGGCTGTTGAAATCTTATACGGCCCTTCCCTACGCGGCGCAAATTTTCTGGTAACCCCTTTCTCAGCATTGCTTTGACTGTGGTTCTCCACCCAAACGAGGTCACCTTCTTTAAACGCTGCTGTTGGTCGTCGGCGTTGGTCTTCCACGGCTTTTCTGCGATCTTGTTGTTCCTCGATACGCCATTTGACCTCCTTCAAAACGTCAGTAAATTGTCGAAGGTAGGGCGTGATTTGAGGTACAAAATTCTCTTCCTCTACTACGGCCCTGATGTCGTTGATTACACTAAAAGGAGATCGGAGGTCTCGTCCAAAGGTAAGGTAAGCTGCACTATGCCCTGTACCTTTGTTATAGGCACTGTTGAGGGCGAACCTAACAGGGGACAGGTACTGCGGCCAGCTTCGATGCTCGGTCCCTACAAGCATTGCTAGCATCTGCTTCATGTCTCTGTTCTTACGCTCCGCAGGGTTCGCCTCGGGGTGATACACAGGGGTTAAGTTCTGCTTAATTCCGAGCGTGAACATAGCCTTTTGCATGACTGCGGAGACAAATTGAGTCCCATTGTCAGAAATTATTCTGCGGGGTAACCCATATCGAAGGAATACCTCTTCTATTAGAACCTTAGCACAGGTTTCAGATGTAGCGTCGGTTAAGGCGAAGAGTTCCACCCACCTACTTGCAGCATCTTCCACTAAGAAGATCCACTTCTCCCCCTGGCTTCCAGCTGGTAAGGGACCGAAAAGATCCATTGCTAGGACTTCAAAGCGTTGTTGAGGGGTCGGAGTCTGTAATAAACCTGCAGGTTTCAGGTTTGTAGGCTTATATTGCTTACATAAGTCACATGACTTGAGGTATTGAGCTACAAAGGTTCGCATATTTGGAAAATAATATCTTTCTTTAATTTTCTTCAGGGTGCGTTCCAAGCCGAGGTGTCCAGCGGTCGATGCATCGTGCAGCTCCTTCATCAATTCTGCACGTAGCGATTCTGGCACAACCAGCAATGGCTCATCTGTTTCTCCTTCAGGATCTGCGCGATAAAGAACTCCCTGAGTCATATAGTACCCTCTTCGTGTCCAGCGCAATGCTGCGTCTGGATCTTCATCTTCAAAATCATCGATAATTTTCTTAATTTCAGGATCTTCCAGCTGAGAAACGCGGAGCTCTCCAGGTCGTCGATGCGGTAAGTCTACTACCATAGGGCAGATCTCACAAATATTTTCCGAGTCAGCTACTCCCACTGGACGACTGAGAGTATCTGCAACGACGTTCATCTTCCCTGGTGCGTAATTAACATCCAAGTTAAATGCTTGTATCTTCATTGCCCATCTGGCCAGTCGACCGCTTGGCGTCTTCAACGTCAGGAGCCATCTCAGCGGCTGATGATCGGTAAGCACGTGTATTTTAGCTCCCTCTATGTATCCACGAAAACGCTCTAACGCCCACACCACAGCTAGCGCTTCCCTTTCGGTGGTGTGGTAGTTGCGTTCTGCGTTAGTCAATAACCTGCTAGCGTATTCGATGGGACGTTGTGACGTCGGGTCTGGTCCTTGCAGCAACACAGCACCTAAAGCATAAGAGCTCGCATCAGTTCGTAGCACAAAAGGTTCATTAAAATCTGGCTGACGAAGAATTGGTGCAGAGGTAAGTCTTCCTTTCAATTCCTCAAAAGCGACTCTCTGAGCTTCATCCCACTGCCAACGTTGACTTTTCCTTGTAAGGTAGGTTAATGGTCGGGCCACATCGGAAAACTCCGGGATAAACTTACGAAACCAAGATGCAGTCTGAAGGAAACTTTTCAGTTCCTTAATGTTTGTAGGCGGTTTCATTGCTACTACTGCTGCCACTTTGGCAGGATCCGGTTCAATTCCATTGGCTGATATCACATGACCTAAGTATGTTAGTTTTTCCCTGGCAAACACACATTTACTCCTATTAGCTTTTAGGTTAAATAATCTTAGACGCTCAAACACTTGCTGCAGATCCTGTATGTGTGTTTCAAGATCTTTGGATATCACTAATATATCATCCAAATAAGCAACTACAGTAATCTCCTTAAGACCAGAACGAAAACGGTCCATTAGACGCTGAAAGGTTGAAGGAGAGTTTTTAAGGCCGAAGGGCATTCGACGAAACCGAAATGTTCCAAAAGGAGAGACGAATGCAGTTTTATCTCTATCAGCGGCGTCTACCTCAATTTGCCAATACCCTGCCTTTAGATCAATGGTCGAGATTACATTGTTTAATTTGGTAGATAGCAACAAGTCGTCTATTACAGGAAGGGGATACTTGTCATCTTTCGTGATTTTATTCAGGGCTCGGTAATCCACACAGAAACGAACTTCTCCATTCTTCTTTGGCACCATAACTACCGGAGAGGCCCATTCAGACTCTGCCTCTTCAATAACCCCCTCTTCTAACATTGTCTCAATCTCTTTTTTCATAACTTCTCTTTTTACAGGGGATACTCGATATGGCGGAATGCTGATCGGCGCATGATTTCCTGTATCAATGCGGTGGACGGCAAAAGTCGTAGGGGCTCCCCCTGGTTCAAAGATATCCTGGTTCTTTTCCAGAACATCTGATAACTCTTGCTTCTCTTCTGGTTCCAAAAGAGTTCCCTCATCGTTTCGGAGACCCACAGTCGAACATGCTATGCGAAAACTATCCAAAGGTCCCTCAAATTCAAGAGCATGGGTCAACAAACCTTTTAATCCCCATAAATTTCGGTTAAAATCAAGTACCATACCGGAATCCTTAATGAAATTCATGCCTAACAGCGAATCTGTGGCACCAGGAAGAACGATAAAAAATGTCGACACTACTATGTCTAACACCGTCACCTCCACTTGAGCAGTATCAACAATTAAATTTTTTACAGTGCCATCAGCAAATTTCAATTCTGTCTTAACTTTAACAAACTTATGGTTATTCTTAACTAAGTGCGCTTTAAAACTTTCACTAGCAATACAATGTTTTGCACCGGTATCGATTAATACGCGACCCCTAGCGCCGTACACTAACACTTCTAAAAGTGGTCGACTTTGCGGATCTATCGGTTTCGAACCAATTGCAGACACTGTATGAAACGCGGCACTCGCGACGGTCTTACTACACTTTATACAATTTGCACGTATAACACCGGGTCTTCCACAACCAAAACAGGTTATTTGAGATCGCTCAGGTGATTCCTCAGATTTTGTAACTACACTCGATGCCTTTTCTTTCAACCTCCTACAATCATCCCTCGTGTGACCATATTGTTTGCAGTACACACATCGAGGCCTATGGCTCACTGCTTTCGGTGCGGTGGACACGCAAGGAGCTCGGGACGTCTCCGGAATAGGAAACGCGGCTGTAGCCGGCGCTCTACGGTGACTACGTCCCTCTTCAAAAAGCTCCTCTAAACGGCGTGCCTCACTCAAAAGCTGAGTGAAAGTGGAAAAGGAATTCCGTGGAAGCCTTTCCCTGACTCTTCTGTGTAGCAAACCATATACCATGTCCAATTGTACCGTATCACTCAGACTGTTAGCAGGTAATTGTGCAAACAAAGCTCTAATTTTGCACACGAAGACGTCTACCGTTTCATCACCCTGCTCCTGTTCAAATATCTTTCGATATATTTTATGAGGCGGAATGCGCGGGCCAAAGGTCTGCCTCAATAATACAAGTGCATCACTCCATGTGAAAATACTGTGTTTTACACCTAGGTACCAGGTTGCTGCAAAACCAGTTAACAACATAGGTAGTCCCTTCAGAGCTATATGATCGTCTATACTAACGCAGTCTTTATAAATCCCAATTGAGTCAATAAACGCCTCGACGTCACCTGAGCCGTCAAAGCGTGCCGTGCAGTTCGCAAAGTTCGGTAACACATGGACACCATATCCAGGCGGTGGTGTGTACGGAGTCGATGGCATACGCAAAGATTGTAAAATGACACTTAGCTGCTGGTCCGTCATAATAACAGGAGTAGGTGTCGTAGGTGTGTCTCTCGGCGCAACGTGTCCCAGCGCGTCCGCGCCATGCGCGAATGGCACGTGTGAAGCAGATGGTGGCGGCGACGCACGGAGCGTCGCGTCGGCGCTTGTACGCACGCCGGGCGCGACATCAGCGGGTAACACCAATCCTGCGGCCTGCCCGTCCTGGGGCGACGGCACGGATTCACTTGTATCACTCATTGCTAATAACCGGCGCGAACGCGTATTCACCATAGGTACCTAACTACAACACACGAACGACACTAAAATACACTCTGATTCGGCCAAACGTTGGGCTGCCAATTATAGCTAAGGTCAATAATATTCAAATTGTTAATTAGCACTTTAATGTATATACTCTACAATTTTAGATTTACTACGAAACAATTTTAATTTCAAATAATATCTTTACATAAAAATGGCGTAAGAGAGAGCGTGGCGTGCCTTGCGTAATGCGCGTCCCGAACCTGACTCAACTACCCCTCCCGTCCGCTGTAGCGAACCGGCGGTCGGCGCGCACGACGGGGGGGTCGTATGGCATCCTCTTGTGGTGGACAGATGTCGTTCGCTATACATGTGTAATTTGCTGATAACATTGGGAATTTATATGTATACCTAATATGTGCGTGGTTGATGGCTACATTTTACTTTGATTTTTGTCGTATTGTATGCATAGGTTACGATAAGATTGTCTGAGATTGAGATGAGTATTAATGCGGGATGTTGTCCGTTCAAGTCCCGTTCAGGGAAGCATATTTGTTTTGGCCATAAATGTCTACTGCGGTCTAAGAGACCGTATGGCCGAATTTTCTGTATGTTTCACATACTTTCGATACAGGACAACTTAGTGGCGCCGTTTAGTATGTAGGATTATTTACTAGTACTACTATTTTACACACAATCGAAGTACTACTTGTTGTAGTGCTCTTTGGAAAGTATGGTCACTTTTATGACGGAATCGAATTCGTGATCTCTGTTCTATACAATGCTAGTCCCGTCCCACACATACTCTGCAAAATGATGTGTTAAGGGGAGTTTAATGTTTTTTTTTTTATTATTGCATTCAGGTAAGTAGCATGCCAACTACAAATTAGTGACCGGGTAAATGGTAAAATAAAAAAGAGAAAGGTTAAAGGCTTTACAATTAAAAACAAAATTTTAAATGTACATAATATTGTACAATTTAAATTTTTTAATATTAGTGTTCGGTATACTCTTATACTAAGTGCCTTAAAGTAATCATAGTCATTAAACTCTCTCGATATGTCGGTTGATACTTTTAGAAATCATGTAAACTCAATTATTTTATGTATTTACATATATTAAAATGAATGAATTCAATCTATTGCACATAAAAAATCAAATATCCAAAGGCATAGTAAAAACAGGAATTGATGTTTTCATTAGACTCAGTCTCATAACATAACTCAATGTGTGTGTTACCGTAAAATTGTAAATGCCGCTAGATTGTAATCTATCTCGCGAGTTTGTAAAATGTCGAAACATAATCTTTCGACAGTTTACAATCTCGCTAGATAGATTGTAATGTAGCGGTGTTTACAATTTCACGGTGACATGTACAATATTCCTCAATCGACTAAACGCGAATAGAACAGTGGGAGATCTAATCAGATCCTTACAAAGTTGCTTTCATCAAATATTCGAATGTTTAACATTGGACGTCAAATAAATTGCGTTACACACTTCCGCATCTATTCCCCGCCCAATCTCACATGACCCCAAACAAATTTGAATGAGTCAAATCTAACGCCATGTGGGTGGCAACTTGTGTACTTAGATCTGTTTTTTTTTCTACTCGACTTCACAAACACTATATATGGATGGCGAAGACCTCCTGCGTTGAAGTTTTAAATATATTATCGTATAAGTATTTCAGTTTTATTTCATTTTTATTTATAAATTATATTGTTAATCTTATTAGTCTTATTGATTTATAACGTCCGTATTTGTGGTATTTCATTAACGGGCACAATCAAAGATTAGGGACATGGTGGCATCGTTTTTCGTAAGCTTTGCGGAAGGTCGTAGAAACGTTATTCGTTTATAAAATGTCATACGAATATAAACTTTATTCCGTTGAATTAAAACTGGTTATCTGTTGTTGTACGTACGACCAAGAATTCAATTTGATACACGGGGTCGATGTAACAGGTCAAAGTTAATTATGAAATAGCAGCGGAGGATTAAATTGAACGAAGATATTTAGTAAATTCAGTAAATTGGGATTTACGCATTAGCCTATTTATATAAATTTGTTTTACATATAAGTCATGTCTAACATCTATATAAAATTATACATACCTATAATAAAATTCTAACCGAGTGATTCTGTACATTAAATATTTTTTGGGAAATCTAATTGAAATAGTCATTATTATCGATACAGAGGCCGCATCTATAGTTTTTAGAATTTTTGTTTGTCTGTCTATCTGTCTGGGAACGTATCACGAGAAATCCACTGGACAGATTTTGATGAAATTTATTATGATGATAGCTGGTTATCCGGGTCAACATAAAGGAAACTTTTTACTGCGGGAAAATATCTCATCTCTGAGAAATCTATACTAACCGTTAAAACGGGTACTTACTCGCTAGTTTGGAAATAAAAAGTGCGGTCAGTAGTTGAACTATAAACGACAAATAGCTGCACTTTGTTCTTATGATTTAAATATATATTAAGGTAAATAATGAGGCAATTATATAGATAAAATCTATCTTAAAATGTGTAATTAATTACGTACAGTACTTATTTCATTTAAAGTACGGAAGTCGAGAATATTAATTTTGTTAAAATACCTTACGTAAAGTTGCTGAGTTATTGCCGTTCGGTACAGAATTAATGAGGAAAGAAGTGTGACCTCCGGACCTATCGTATGTTCTCCAGTTCTTTGTGGCTTTATTTAGTTCGCATAGTCCACTTTGTCACTGTTAATGTTTCATCGCGACCGTTGAAATCGGTTATAACCATATTCGGAGTCCATATCATCAACCAGTTATTTTCATTATTTATCTTGCTCAATTATATATTGTTTAAAGACTGAAATGGTCAATTATTTTTACCATACATTATACTTTAATTTCAATAACACTTTTGATTCTATATTTAAACTAGCGACTCGCCCTTGTTTCGCTTCGGGTTCGTCTCTATATAAAAATAAATCTATACCACAGTAACTGTACATTTTTGCTGGATGATATATAGCCTATAGGCTATATATCATCCAGCAAAAAAGCTTCTTCAAATGGGCTATGTAATGCAAAAAGAATTTTTCAAATCGGCTTAGTAGTTTCTGAGATTAGTGTGTTCAAACACACAAACTCTGCCTCTTTATAATATTAGTATAAAAAGTGTATACTAAACGAATCTTTTAATCAAAGTCAATTTTTGAAAATACATACTTAGTATATTCTGTAAATATTTTTACACCGACAATGAACGAAAAGGTTTTTTCTGAAACAATAATAAATTGAGTCTTAATTAATGAAAAAATGTCAATTTATTCTTCATTCCTCGAATGTTCTGAAAGAGGTTAATAGATTCTTCTATACCGTGCCTAGAAAACAGTTATAGTTGGCAATAAATAATAATAATTGCTGTCGGATCTTGCATGCCATTTATCATAATATTGTCTTGAAGACTTCTCAAGTTCCCGTCTCGAGCAGGTGGGAGTGCATCGTGCCTTATAAATTGATCCTACAACAATTCTGCCGTTGTAAATATATAGCAAGTTGTTTATTTTTTTTTTTAATTTGAGCTTTAACTTGAAAAACACTTGGCAATGCTAGTTACAACACAATGCATAGTACTATTTGATTTACTCTGGTTGTCATGTTGGTTTCGTTCCGTAATTGGGACGGATCCAATTACGAACATGCGGTACAATGCAAATGTACGATCTGCTCCGCGTACATAAATCTAAGATAAAGAAGAATGAACTCGCATTTCTACCTTTAATTTGACGACCATTGCCAATGTTTGCTCAAACGGTTACTCGGCATACTTTTCTTCCCTGCCACGTCAGTATTACTGCACCGACGGCGAAAACTAGCCGCTGTAGTGCTCTCGACCCCTCGACCTTTATTCAAAGAGCTAGGGATTGCACATCACCAGCTTTAAATGATCTATGTTTTCTGCTAAATAATGTATATAAAGATTATGTCCACAGAGATCTAGCTTGAATTGATGAGCACTTGGTGGGGTGTCCGTTAGTCTTGACTGCTTAGGGTCATCGACAGGTGGCGATTTCGAAGTGATGAGCGTGGTTTTCCTATTTTGGTCATGCATTGTTTGGAAAATAAACATGTCCCGTTGCGAACCTGTCTTTATACCGAGTTCCCATAGCTAGTATCTATAATAACTTGCTGTTGACAGCATTTATACATAAGGATGCGTAGTTCGTTTTGATAGACAATTTGATATACATGTACTGTTACATGAACCGTTAACCGTATTAAACCCAGTTTGTATTGTGCCGGAGGGTATCTAAATTAAATTCTATTAAGCTAATTTGAACAGTTCTTTATAGAGTTTATGTTAAATTATGGTATTAATTACAAATTTAACATTGATATTAAGCATTCCTTAATATTATGATTAATTTAACAATTTTATTACCATTTCGTTTTATGTAAAACTAGCTGCTCACTTCGCTCGGGTTCGTTCCTCGGTACGTTTAAAACGGTTAGTACGGAACAGATAGACTATATATTATATTATGTAGCATGATGATAAATAGCCTATAGCCTTCCTCAATAAACGGGCTATCTAATGCAAAAAGGATTTCTCAAATAGTATTAGTAGTTCCTGAGATTAGCGCGTTCAAACAAACAAACAAGCAAACAAACTGCCTCTTTATAAATAGTAGCATAGATTAAATATAGTGTGCTAAATGACAATATCGGTATTTATTCTTACCCATGGTATATAAGTCATTATTTTTATCCTGAATAATAATAGCGGAAGAATTTACATCCATCTTGAAGTTTAAAGAACGTTTATATTCTTTTGAAAGGAAAATTGATTTTTAATAATGTAGCTATCAATAAAATAGCCTAAAATGAGCTGTTACAGCGATGCAAGCAATTTGCATACGACTAAAGTATGTTATTACTCATCCGTTTTAAAATACCGGTTATTAA
The DNA here is from genome assembly GCA_033884665.1 of Argynnis bischoffii washingtonia. NCBI lineage: Eukaryota > Metazoa > Arthropoda > Insecta > Lepidoptera > Nymphalidae > Argynnis > Argynnis bischoffii. The sequence continues at coordinate 2,961,777 of CM066616.1, read as the reverse complement.
AAATATGTTTTACTATTAACATAAAATTCTTTTGCACAAAGAGATATATTGACTCGTCGAGTTGAAATTACTTGGTCACGATCAAGAAGCGAAAATGATTCATGTTCCGTCGAGCGCAACACTTGCCTAGAAACGCCATCTGTCAATATGTTTGTGTTTATATAAGGCGAATAATGTTTGCTTGAAATTGCTTTACGATACATATTGAATATGGTTTTTTTTTGTCTACAGCATTTATTTTTTCTAAGTTCAATTAGAACTGTCTTGATCTTGTTCTGTCTGAAAATTACCTGTTTCGAGCATTAATGTACTTTTGTGGAAGAGTTCAAAAAAAATTGTCTTATTACCTTCTTATCTACTTTTAATTATTGCAGGTTCATCGTTAAATTAAATAAATAAATATCTTGGGACATTAACTCAACACCATCTAGTTCCATGGTATGGTTATGAATACCAGATAGTTGATACACTACACATATACAACTTTAAATATGTACATACGTATTATAAATATAAACATTAAACACCCATGATTAGAGTACAAACATTCGTGATCAACCAAACGTGTCGTCAAAATTAGATTGTCAAGCGATATATAACTTTTTTAGATTTACGCAATAATTGACATTTTAAATCAAACTATCTTTTCGGTTTTTTTCCGCGGATCGAAAAAATCCGAAAAGAAAGTTTTATTTAAAAAGCGATATCTAATTACAATAATAATTAATTACAACTAACATATAATCGTCGGTTATTTACATTTCATACACACAATCTTCATCTCGTGTTGTAAATTTTCATATTAAAATCTTAGTAATTTATTTTGAATTTATTGAATAATTAATTATAACATAGAAGTGTCATCAACTCATTATTGGTTACAACATAGCTCGATTAATGAATAATTTTCATAAATTTACATGTTGTTTTAAATAATTATTATTTGATGTTTTCTCGCTTTTTCTTAACTCTATCGATGAAATTTAACTCAGTTCTCTTGTTAACGGCTTCAGAACGTGCCAGTTGAGCACATATTACTTCGCCAATGTCACGTAGAACGGAGAATCAATCAAATTAATAATTTGAAGTTTAAGTGAAATGTCAACCGTTTACAGGAATATTCACCTGTCAATCTAGTAAGATTTACATTACGATAATCATGTTTTATGTATTCTTATATTTACTGCCCATAAAACCTTCTTTTCCTTGTTTTTTTTTATTTTTTTACCTTTTACGTATCATTGAAAATGAGATTGAAAGCTTATAAACAGAATGCGTGAAGAGAATTATAATAATATGAATGAGTTTCGTTCATGAGGAACGTTGCTGCACGCATACTCTGTTATAACTCTATCTATTAATTAAAATAGTTATTTATATATAAAACTAGCGACTCACCCTCGCTTCGCTTCGGGTTCGTCCCTAGACAAAAACAAATCTATCCCACGGGAACCGTACATTTTTCCGGGATGATATATAGCCTATAGCCTTCCCTAGTTAACGGGCTATCTAATGCAAAAAGAATTTTTCAAATCGGATAAGTAGTTGCTGAGATTAGCGCGTTCAACCAAACAAACAAACAAACTCTTCAGCTTTATAATATTAGTATAGATTGTTTAAAAACAGTTTGTTCATATTTTTTACATTTTGACTATAAGCGCACTACTAAATTTTGAATGCGAAAGTTTATATGTGTATCGTTCCTGCACACTGTAACGGCTGGGCGAATTTGGATTAAATTTAGTAAAGCCTATGGCCTGAATTAACATGTAGGTTATTGTTAGTTAGTTTAGTAAATTTTTAGGTGGCGATGATCGTTTGCCAAGAGATGAATACATACATAATATCTATTATATCTATTCAATAATAAAATTCTGAGTCGAATCTATACATTAAATGTTTTTTGGGAAATCTTATTGAAATAGTTATAATTATCGGTACAGAGGCCGAATCTATCGTTTTTAGTCTGTCTGTCTGTCATCACGAGAAAACCACTGGACAGATTTTGATGTATGATGATAGCTGGTTATCCGGGTAGCGGGAAAATACCTCATTTCTGAGAAATCTATACTAAACCTTAAAATGTGACATGGGACGAACCCAAGCGGAGCGAGGGTTCGTCGCTAGTTGTACATATATGTAAATAAACAATGTTTCTGCATCAAGTTGCAAAAGGCACCTACGAATGCACCCGAGCGAGTAAGAAATAAATAAATTCATTTGTTTTAATTAAGACACGCCTAATTGGACTAATTTACCGGCGTACATCGAATTCGGTGTGTTACCGTTAAGTCAACGCGTCCGCACGCGATTTATTCGCGACGTAATCGGGTCCCTTACGGTATCGCCAATCTATTATATACATATCGATGATATAAAATACACCTGCATCACGCACGTATCGAATTATCGAGTACAGTCGACCCTGTTTTGAAGCCATACTAGGCTTCTGCTGAGCAAAACGTTTTATTTTGATTGTACACTGTAAACCTTCCGTGATCATTGCTTACTTTCTTTAAGTAGTATGTTTTATTTTATACGTACCCTGGATTTCTAAGAAATTAGAAATATATACTGTCCAAGTTTTTAGATAAAATTTGTTAAGACAGTTTTGTATCTGTCAGTTAGTAATCCAGTAATATATACATATAATTATGTTAATGGCTCTCGCTTATCTAATTTCTTTACCTTAAAGAAACTGTAATCAATACAATTACATATGTGTCTGCCGGAACGTGTTCAATCTGGTAAACGGAAACGTTTAATCACGCCAACAAGATATAACTGTGATTGCGGACCCGTTATTTCCCCACGCGCTTCCCATCAAGTTTTTGTGCCGTTTGACAAGTAAAAATCTACATAATGTCGCTAGTTAACCTTTGCGAGCAATATGAGTTATGTACCCCTGGCGTCTTGGTAATTGCGGAAACAACACTACCTCGTTCTTAGCTTTTAAAATTGTTATCTGTGTCATCATTTACAGCATGCCTGCTTATGGGTATTATATTGTCTTTGTTTGAGTTTGTTCGCCCGATGCTTTCTGCGATATGTCACAGAGTGTGATAATTGCGGATTTATTTTCATATAGCTGCCATAAAAGGCAGGCAGATAGCTCTGACATTCAACTGTATATATCTTGACAACAAATGGCTTATTTAACGAATCTCATATAGGAAGGCATTCCGTTTAAATTTATTTTCTGAATATAATGGCTCGTGTCTTAACATATAAGTGCATGTTATGTGGTATTTTCCCAATTGAAAATAATTTAAATGATTTTAAATGGTTTCATTGAAACAATTTTGTTTTCATTAAATATAGTAAAGCTTTAAACTACGCTTGAACAATTCGGAAGCTTGTAGTTTAGCGTGGTACGTGTACATACCTAGTTTATGCACGAAATGTTCGGCGCCGGCGCACGCCGAGTGCATTCGACCCTATTCGATGCACGGGCGTTTGGACGTTATTAGTCATTAAATTATTATTATATTCGTTTGTCACTATCGCTTATATTAGATAACAGGTACGATATAAATTAGATTCATAGAATGTGATAGTCGTATGTTTTGGCAAAGCAAATTGTTGTTTTATGTTTACCTTTGTATTATTATTGAAATTGATAGAAAATTGAAACATCTAGGTTAATAGACTTTGTAGACTGTTGAATATTTTTTTCACGAAAACGTTTCTAAAATACAGGTATTAGAATGAAACTTGACGGACTCGTTTAACCTTTTGCTAAAATGAATGCTTTCGATTGCTTAACCTGTATTTAATTAAATGGTTAGATTTTATTTCTATTACAACACAAGACCATGATATGCATTCGCGCAAGCAATAGTCTGTGCAAGGACGTGAGCATCACGCGGACATGTGACACGGTGGTCACGAATACCTTTCAACTCTTGTGCGTTTGTGAGATTTAGATCATAATATCTCAGGTTCATAATTAAAATTTTGCCTATTAATAAAGGATAATTATTAATTAATCAGATTCAGGTCTTTAAGTATCTCAAAGGAACATATAGATATATTTTTATTCGATAAGTATTTTTAATGTCGAACTACAATTGCTGTACGAAAACACAAAAAGTAGCTCGGAAGTACAAATAATTTTGAAGTGAATTACGTTATTCCCCACACAAATATATTTAAATTTAAGTCTTATTACATGTATGAACTGACCTCCACGTGACAATCAATCGCTTGTGTAAAACGATCCGATCGTGATAAGACGGCGCCAGAAAGTGTCAAGGTCCGAACAAAAAGCCCTATTAGAATGGGAACATTTTATCATAATATAAATAAATATTGCTTATGTATATAATTAAAAACCGTGTTCCAATTAATTTGATATGATCGCTGTGATGAAATGTTGCGGTTTGGGAAGCATTGCGTACAGATGATAAATGAAATAGATAAAAAACACCAATAATAATAATATATAGATAGTAACATTGACATTGATCTATGTTAGAAACCTAATAAATATTTTGAACAAATGAAACAATTTAATAAATAATATAGAAATATCCTGTCACAGGTGCACGAGTCACTAGGGGTTTCTTCAACATTTATGATTTATGTTAGGAATTCAATAGTGAATTTATCATGTCATCAGTAAAAGCTAGTGAATATTCGATGATGTGGCATCTTCTTAAGCGACTCAATTTATAAGAAAAAAACGTAAATTTGCAGAATTGTATTCCTTTTCTTCGGGTAGGGCTCTATCAATCACCTCAGTGCAATACATGTCAAGAATCACGATGTTATTTTATTCAATCGCAATCTAATTCACCTTACGTACGTAAGCTTAATGTGTTTTCTTATAAGGTAGCATTTTTCTTATACAATATACATATATGCGACTTGCATTTCTTCTGTTATGGGTATACTAGCAACTCACCCTCGCTTCGCTCGGGTTCGTTCCTACTTGCGTTTTAAGGTTTAGTATCGATTTCTCAGAGATGAGATATTTTCCCGCAGTAAAAAGTATCCTATATGTTGACCCAGATAACTAGCTATCATCATACCAAATTTCATCAAAATCGCTCCAGTGGTTTTTCCGTGATGCGGTAACAGACAGACAGACAGACAAAAATTCTAAAAACTATAGATTTGGCTTCTGTATCGATGAGTCTATTTCAATAAGATTTTCCAAAAAATATTTAATGTACAGATTCGGCTTAGTTACAATTTTATTATTGTATAGATTAAAATTATCATTTTGCGCTTATAAAATTTATATGTGAGATTTTCAATCTCATATATAAATTATATTATATGTATATTATATGCCATATAATACAAACATTTGTTGTATGATATCTACGGTCTTTCGTTTACTTAAAGTACGCGTTAAATTAGACTCGCTGCCAGTACCACAAATTCGTTGACAATACTATAATAATATTTGTTTTATTCAAATTTTTAACAAGTCCTTCATAGCGATTAACCTACATTGCGCAAGACTTGCACGATATTTTATTGAACCGAATCAAAACTGCTTTAGCGGCTCACTCGGTTGCCCTTGTCAGTCGACATCAAACATTGCGAAATATACCAAACGATGATCAATTATTATTATATCTATTATCGAGATTCCAAGGCAAGAGAATAAGCGAAATAAAAATACTCTTTGTAATTTTACAATAAAATAATTTAAATTCAATGCCGCGATGATTGGACGATTTAGTTTTATTTGTGAATTTACTATTTATTACTTTGACACTGACATTTTGACAATTCTTATGTATTGCAAAGTTACAATTAATTTTAATGACTCGACAAAGGCATTCGTTGATTTTAACCCGTACGCTAAAAAGGAAATATTCATCGTAACATTTTTATTATATTACTAGATACGAAAGCAGACACTAACACGAGTGATTGACCTGACCTAGTTGTCCATGTCACGTTGATAGTTAGTCCGTCTGTTTGATCAAATGTTAATTTGTTTTTATTAGCCGTGATTGGCCGTTGGGTCAACATTGTCACTGTATATTTTAATGTATGTGTGTACATATACACAATTGCCATTGAACTATTCTTCGATAAAATATTTCTTTGTTTTAAGATGATTAACCTATTGTGCTTTTGTTTTCAGGTAATCTATTGAACGTTTAAATCTATTTAGCACTTTGTCTATAGGTGAGTGTCAATGTTTATACATAATTGTATTACCATATGAAGTATTTTAAATAAACGTATATGATATATTTAAAAAAAAAACTAACTACTAAACGGGAGGGACCCTCCCGAGACCATGATTGTTGTAAAGCATTCAAAACGTCTGGAACTAAAAATCTAAATAAATCCGTGAAACGATCCTAAAATATAGTTTTATTTATCTAAGATAGTATTAAGTATTTTTAAAATTATATACAAACTAGCGCCTCACCCTCGCTTCGCTCAGGTTCAATTCTACACAAACAGAAACAAATCTATCCCACGGGAACCGTACATTTTTCCGTGATAGAAAGAAGCCTATTTGTTATTCTGATGTATGAACTATATTATTGTAAAATTTCATTAAAATCCAATCAGTAATTTTCGTGTACTAAGCTGTATAAGTTACTATAGATTTTTAACTATCCCTCGAGAACTCTTAATTTTCCGGGATGAAAAGTATTTAAAATGTTGACCGGGGATATAAGGCACCACCATGCAAAATTTCATTTAAATCGGACCAATAGTTTCGAAGGTTGGCCCGTGCAAACAGACGAACAGACAGAAAACAAAAAAATTAAAAAAAAACTGGATTTGTTCCACTGCACTTATGTCCCCCTGACTCGGTTTTTAGCAAATTTTTTTCTATGTACAGACATTCGACTTCTACAGTTGTATTATATGTATGTATAGATGTAGTATAGGGATAAAATACAATATCAACATTTAGTAATAAAAATAAAGTAATATGAACATAAGTAGTCTCGATTAGTGTGATTCCAATAATCTGAAGCAATGAATGCGCGTCACGCCGTGATAAATGACTGACAATTAAGCGAGTACGACGCGCCCCCGTTTCACACCCGATATCTGCGGTGCGCCCGCGCATAACTACACAGCGATACATACATACGTTCACATGCATTTGTTATTTTATATATATAAGAATATTTTAGTTGTTAGGAGCTATAATGCTTAAGCTTAAAATTGGTGAATTAATTTTTCAAATCTGATTTACCTTTCTAAATTTTCAAGCTTATAAGCGACACGATCGAATTGTGTAATACAATAATATACAATTCTCTTCAAGCACAGCCAGTACGAGTCGAATTTTTTTTTAATAATGCAGTTTGAGTTTTTTTTTTAAAAACAGTCTCAATTAGAGTACTTTTCAGTATTTTTTTATATTTTTGATTTCGCTCTCCAGATTACATTGAAAAATTCAATCTGCATATTAGTTATAATGTATATTGTATCGTTAATAATACATTAACTATTTAAATATATTTTAAATTATCTAATTCTCGCTCATATTACAATTTACATATGTAATAACAAAAAATTTAAGCATTTACAAAAAATTACACCGTTTTGTATTAAAATATTATATTTATTCTTACATTTTTGTACTCTTACTCTCCATCATTGTTTACTACTATTAAGAATTCATTAGGTATATTTATGCAACATGTGATTGATGTTTATTCAATGAAATGCAGATGTTATTCAGGAAAATCATAAATTGTAGTACTATGATTTTATTCGCAGTAATTTCCTGTACTTTCACTCCTTTATGCATAATGAGATTGGTTTTAGTTTACAGTTCGTAGTATATTTCGACTACTTTCTGCCAGCGACATTTTCAACTCAAATCTAGTAAGCCGTTTATTTTTTTATTTATTGAGCCTGATTTACTCTAAAAGTCTTTGGGTATAAGTATTAAAAATTCATTTAATAATATAAAGATACTAGTATACGTAGAAATCGTTAGAATTTGTTAACATGTGACCTTAGTGTCATTTTTTATTTATCAAACCGTAAAAAATACCTGCACAATGGTAGATTTCTTATCTTATATAAATTATTTTTTATCTATTAAAGAATTTAGTAAGACTTTAATGAGGTACAATTACGTAAGTATATAATTATGTACTAAGTACATACATTTAAACAGTAACATCTATACATATAGATAAAATTGAAATGTCTGTTTGTAATGTTAAAATAACAGCTTTTTACTAAATGAATATGAAATTATTTTCGTTACTACGTATAAGAAAAACACAATTTTTTAAATTTTCGTCTGTCTGTTTGTCCCGGTTAATCTCGGAAACGTCTGGACTGATTTTGACGGAACTTTCACTGGTAGATAGCTAATATTATAAGGAGTAACTTAAGCTACTTTAATTGTAGAAAAATAATTAGGGTTCCGCTCAAAAAAAAAAATAAGACGTTCCGAAGGACACACCCGAGCGAAGTAAGGGTAAGTCGCTAGTTAAGTAATATTAAAAATCTTCATTTATCTGTTTTACACGAAGTATCTTAATTGTCAACAATTATTTTCGAAGGTTAAAGCGTTTGAAAAATTATTTTACGATTCAACAATCTTATCGCTGCCAATTAACGGTTACGCGGTTATTGATTATTTGTGAGCGATAACGGATTTTATTCTACCGATTAAATCCCTTAAACGACCTTTGATAATATTCGGTTTTGATCTTTATGGTAACAGCTGAATGTGTACAATATAACAGTTTATTAATGCTATAATCACTTGAGATATGATGATGTCGTTATATTTATATTAGTCTCAATAAATTACACGCGTGTGAGGCCCTTTTTATTTCCTTTTTGATTATATTTTACCAATAATATAAAAGTTTATTTAGAGAACAAAAATAACTAAATATTTCATTACGTATGTCACAACTCTCTGTTTTTAAAAGGAATGCAAGCTTACTTCATCATGTTGCTTTTTGGCTGTCGGTGTGCGCGCTTATCGTAAAAATTTTATTCTCATATTTTTTTCCAAACATGCCAAAAGAAGTATAACTTCAATAAACCTGCGAAATAATCCGAAAATACAGTTTTATTTAATATGTTTTTCTTATTAGTATCGTATATACTTTCATATGTAACATTTAGTAAAAAGCTGTTATTTTGACATTACAAACAGACACTTCAACTTTATTTATCTTTACAGATTTTGACAAAGTTACATGTATATTTTATTTTACTATCTTATATTTAAGTTTAAATTCCTTTATTATAGCATCACGGTAATTAAAGTAATAAATCATATATTATGTAGTTAATTCTTATTTCATCAAACCGAATGCAATATTACTACACTCCTACTATACGCGTATGCGCCGGCGCCGACTGAGCCCACATGCGGTGACTTACGAGAATTAGAGACCAGTAGCTGCTACCAACTATTGTTGCTTTCAGCTTAACTGCTTCACCTCGACTATTAATAACGACTTTGGATTGACCGCAACCAAAATTAACGTGACTTTTCTATGTCATTAAACAGTAAAAACTTTTTACAAAGTATTTAAGGTTGAGTTCCATCGTAAGATTAAAATAAATAAAATATTTTACATATGAATAAACAAACTAAGATTTGTCTCAATCGTCTCTTGCAATCTATACTAATATTATAAAGCTGAAGAGTTTGTTTGTTTGTTTGTTTGTTTGGTTGAACGCATAATCTCGGAAACTACTGATCCGATTTGAAAAATTCTTTTTGCATTAGATAGCCCGTTAACTGAGGAAGGTTATAGGTATCATCCCGGAAAAATGTACGGTTCCCGTGGGATAGATTTGTTTTTGTCTAGGGACGAACCTGAAGCGAAGCGAGGGTTAGTCGCTAGTATAGAATATATGAACTGTAATAAAAAAATGGACAAGTAAGTATATAAGTTATGCAATAACAGTCTTTATTCACGTACCTTTATTTTTCTCGTAAATACATGTAAGGAAATATAAGTATATCTATAAAGTATAATAATATATAATAACGAGAGTGAGTTTAATCGTATTTTATTACGAATCGAGAAACTTTAGTATCTATTTATTATCATTTTAAATACATTTGTATAATAATTAACACAAGGTACAATTTTCATATTACTCGCAATTTAACCTTAAGTAATAGAGGTCAGATGGCAATCTGTCTAAGATGTGTGGCCTATCTGGCATATAAAGTGTAGGCTATTTACGCAGACATAGTTTTCCATTAAGACGTGTATGTATATTGATCTACTTAATTCGTTTTAGATTAAGTATAAGAGCGAAAGTGTTCAACGACGATAATTTCTTGCTCTATTTTAATATATAGACTGAGATGAAATGTGCATGTTGCATAGTTAAAAGAAATCATTTCTATTGTAGCCGTTTCTATCGTAGTTGTAGTGAAAGTCCTGTTAAAGTGACTTAAACTACTCTTATTGTATCCAATCCCTCGAGTTTTCTCTTTTTCATGTGTTTCAAAAGTAACCTATCTTAACTGCCATTTTAAGTCTTCATAAATATACAAACAAACATACAGACCAATTTTAAGTTTGAGTTTTGGCATTAAACAATTAAATACATATATTAGCTCAATAAGTATTTCAATTTTATTTAAAATAAACAATTTTCATTTGTTTTATAAATAAAATAATCTAGTTTAACATGCGAATAGTACTATAATGTTTATTACGGTCGTGTAGACTTTATCAAGATCTTATAAATGTGGAATTGCTTCTGTGAGAAAATATTATATTTACAGTGGCGTTGATTATTTCTTCATGTATTTCTTCATGGGCAAAAGATTGCCTGTCCATTATATAACAGAAGAGATGAGTTATTTTTTTCTATAATATTTGCTGTGAATATTAAAATTATTACCGATTTTATTTATTTCTGTAAAGAGTTCAACCAATTTCAAAATAAAAACATTGATAATAAGTAGACTTGAAACATATAATCAGTTGTGCTTACATATATAGGTATATATGTAAAAGTGCAACGTATTTTTTTTATTTTGTACGTGGTGTCTACTTTGATGTAGTTTCACAATAGTTGGAATAATTATAATTTGTTAAAAATATATTTAAAAATAAATTTTATAGGTCCGCACCTTATTTAAGTAACAAAATTATAAAAGATTTATAATTTTTACTCGTCACATGCAAGCTGTAGTATCCATTAACGCGATTCGGGTCATAAGTCACTGTGAAACATGTACCGGCTTTTTCTTTGTCGAAAGTTGTGATCATGAACTTGCCAGCCTGCTAGCTGTTACTGCGCGCTACTGTAAATGATACAGCAAAATATATTGCTTCGGTGTTCAATAAGTAAGTGCTTTAGCCAAATAATGATAATGCTCAATATATTATGTTTAATTAAATTTCATATAATTAATTGGCTATCTACACAAAACCAGTGTTCGCTGATTCTATTTAAACTCATTAAGTATTTTTATAGTATCTAGTATATTCATTTACTCAGCGATGCCACTTATTGTTAGATTTTCTTTACGACACGCGTTCTAATCGGAAATCATATTATTGATAGTTCAAATATATAATTAATGTTAGATATTAATTATAATTACGTTTAATAATTTCAAGTAAATATTATAACATAAAAACAACTTTCGCTGTCCATCTGTACTTCTAAACACGACTTCGCGAAACGAAATCGGCTGTCAATTGAAAGGTGACGTCATCACTTTCGCGCCAACCGGAAATTCGCCATAAACAAACGAAGAAAGGTGAATGTCAAGGCTCCTCGTGTTTTGTTGTGAAATTGCCCGATGAAATTACGAGATTAACTACTATGTGGCTTGTGTAATAGATAGATAAAATAATCGTCAAGTACCGCTACTGTTTTTACTACTGGTTACTAACTAACTACTCTTGGTCCGTATTTGTACTAAGATGTTAGTTGATAGAAGATTGCAGTGTACTTTTAATATACACAGCACATTTTTATTCGTTTCTAGACTTAATCTGATCAATCCATACTTCCATACTTAATATTATAAATGTGAAAGTGTGTTTGTTTGTCCTTATTTCACGTCGACACAGAGTGACAGATTTGACGTGATTTGGAGATACATAGTTGGAGAGTGACTTAGGCTACTTTTTACCGCGCAAGATTATCTCATTCCCACGGTAAAGCACGATGTAATACGACTCACAACAACATATTATAATATACCTATTATAGTCTATATATTTCATATTGTCACCATTAAAGTGTATCTTAGGACGAACTCAAACGAAGCGAGGGTGAATCGCTAGTAATCTATATTCTAGTACATGTTCGTTAATAACAACTTCTAAATGCTCCTTTAGCAAAACGATAGAGATGGTCGATATATAGCTCGTTATCGGTGTAATTATTATAAAATAACAATTTTATATTTAATATTGAATTTTATAATATCTAAATGTAAATGGGTGCATTAAAAACAAATAAATACATACTTTATGTCATCAGAGTGTTAATGTCTTGCATTAGTTGCGCGAGCACATCGTCCGAGCTTGCCCACTTTCACTGGCATTGAAATAGTAAACTTGAGCGTGCGTGGATGCAACTTGATGAATAATAAAAATAATTATTTTCTTGTTAGGTCATCTCCGGTTTTAATGATTAGATTCCATTCGATTTTAGTATTATGGGAAATCGAAGATTCCATATGTGGCGTATTAAAATATGGGTAGGATACGTTCAATAATGACATGTGACTTTTGAGTAAATAATTAACAGTTGTGCAATTTCAGAGAACATTATATTTATTGACAGAGTTGAATTAGTGAGAGGGAAATTATTATGTTACAGCAGACTTTCTTATTACTTATTGGGCACATATGGAGAAGCATTAGGGTTAAAGTATTAAATCCTACTAGAGCCTAGTTGCCGAAATTCAACCAAGATCTTTATTGATGATGATCATTATTCATGATCATCATGATCATAAACATATATAAATAGAATTTGACAATACTCGACAATAGCTACTAAACGGAAAAAAAAGAATACAGTATAAATAGAACAGAGGAGGAAAAAGTGTTGAATTGTTTTGTCTTTCCCTACCTATTACTATATAATATGAATAATGTACAAATACTTAGTACATAATGTAATAATTCATATGAATTACAGAGTAATTAACATAGCATAACAGAATCATATGATTAATTACAGAGTAATTACATATATGTATATGAAACACTACTCATTGCTGTTTATACAGAGGGCTATTGTTCTAACTTGTTTTACTTTTACACAGCCACGATGTTGCCGGGACTTTTTTCTCGCAACAAAAATGTATGAATTCCAGCTACCTAGGCATCTAGACGTGTTTACACACGTGCGTTGAGATGTGTCATTTTATAAATATCACACTTTATATAAGTCTCCTACGTTTTTAAAAGTAACAATAGCATTATATCTTGAACTTGTTTAAGAATGCTTCCTGAAAATATGATTTGGAAATATTTTTTCCTAATATACCAAATGTAAGACAGAATGAATTAATTTTCTTTAGTATTTTATATTTTAAAGTGATTAAGTAGTGTATTACACGTATGTTACTAAGTACTTTCTTCGGAAGCCATGAGAATGAAACTAATGTATCAGGTTGACCGAGTTATATTAACTAGGTATTCCTTACTTTAAAAAAATGAAATAATGATAAAAATAGAGAGAAAAAAATATATATTAAAAGATAAATATTTATTAATTAAAATAAGAAGAATACGTAAAACTTTTCCTTTGTTTAAAGAATTAATTCATTTTAACGACGCCTTAACAAATGTTACGATATTATTTTTGAGCAAATCGTGCTGAGCAAGACTAATAAAAGTGATATATGTGCGATCATTTGTACACTACAATTACACTGGATATTCTAAATAGATTGCGACTGTATATTGTCTGTATAAAGCATTGTGAGTAGGCGATTATAGTTAAACTTGCTTATGTATATAAAATGGAAAGTGTTCCATGATGCATGATTATCATAGAGTTCGTATGAATTCGTTTTCCCTTTTTCTAATACTTTTGACACGGTCGTAATGCTGATGGATGCTATTTATCTTTTTTTTTCTATTTTAGATTTCCATAATTGTGTTTGCGGTTACTTTCCTTGCTTATATGGAATTTATAATCTCAAAAGTTCTAGCTAAAAAAGTGAGAGTTCCAAAAATGTCTAGATATATATAAACGTTACTTAAGTAAATTTTTTTTGCTGGTTAATCTATGCATATAATAAAATTCTAACTGAGTCGAATCTAATTTTTTTTTTTTGGAATATCTTATTTAAATAGTAATTATTATTGATACGGAGGCCGAATCCACAGTTTTAAGATTTTTTGTCTGTCTGCCTGACGGATTTTGATGAAATTTGGTATGATGATAGCTGGTTATCCGGGTCAACATATAGGATACTTTTTACTGCGGGAAAATATCTCATCTCTAAGAAATCTATACTAACCTTTAAAACGTAACTAGGTATGAACCTGAGCGGAGCGAGGTTAAGTCGCTAATCTTTACTACAATTATAGATTTAGCAAAAAAAAAAGAAGATTTTATTAAGTAAATTAATTATTAATTATAAAGTTAAGTAAATCACAAAGCCACACAACACTTCACAATATTTTTATAACATTTCTAGAAACTTAAACAAAGGAAAATCCATACCTGAAATACAAGGTTATAAGTAAATAATTATCCTGGATTTATTGCGTTGAATATTAAACATGAAACATTTAATCTGGACGAAGTGCGCCTTGACACCCATTGAGAATTTACATACCCTTCACTGTTGTCCGTGAATGTCCTTTTTTATCAATCACCAAAGGGCTATTTTACTTATATTTAATGTTTTTTTAGATTTATTTTAAATAAAACTATTATTTCCGTTTTTTTAACGAATTTACTTTGATTTTTGGCTCCCGACTTTTCGAATTCTTTACAGCGATCATGGTCACGGAAGAGACTAAGGTTGTGGACATTTCAAAGGTATAGGTTTTATCTTCAGCCTTTTTAAGTATCAGAGATTATTTTGATATATTATACATTTTCATGTTTTTTGTTGACTATTAATTCATCAATATAAATAAATAGAAAGGTCTCAGTTAGTTTGTATTCAATTACATATGTCTAAGATTTATAATTTTTTAGACCGAGTTTAACTCTGTTAGTTTGCATTCAATTATGTATTTTTAAGTTTTATATTTTTTAGACAAATTTGAAATCATGATGATAAACTGTGCGAAAATATGCAGAATCTACTGGGTTTAAATTTTTATCTTATTACATACATATATTATTACCTGCGAGAGGCATATAATATGTAGAGTTATTTTGTATGATTTAGTTTCTCTTACTTACTATTAACGCTATTTTTAATAGTCAAACCCATAATAACCTTTAATAATAGCCAGATCACTTAATTCATAATGGTGGGCGCAAATAACAAAACAAATCGAAAGCTACACAAACATCAAAAAGAAGCATATTTACAGAGCTTAAAGTGCCATTTGCAACACTAAAGGTACGATAATTCTAGGTTAGCGCTTAAAAGCCTAGAATGCATGAGGTAGCTATGAAAGTAATTACCGGCCATTTGTCATTGGTTTCTAGCGTCCACTTTGTGCATGTCAGTACTTCGTGAGGTGGCTTATTGACTCTTCTTTATGTCTTAACTGTGCTTGGTTGTTTGAGATAGGGAAAATGAGAACAAAGTGTATGAATGCATTATAAGTACTTGTAACAACGGGACTGAGCTATAATTATCATGTACATATGTACCTAATTTTTTAATATTTTTACGTTATGTACGGGGAATGTTTTGAATATACATAGTAGAAAGAACAACTTACAATTTTATCAAATTAAACATGATTCTATATTTTTTATGTTAATAAAATTAATAAAAATAACTTAAATAATATTATGCAATATTTATTAAACAAATATTATGCATGTTGACTTACTGGCTAACTAAGAACATCATACAATATTCAAACGCATAATGGGCACATTATATAAGTTGTATTTAATATACAAATGAGTCACTTATCAAGTAACTTTTGCGTTCAACTCGACTCGCTGTTAATTAACACTTTACTAACATTATTTTAACATAATTATACTGTTACGGGGTTGTACTTACTGGTTTATTAAATTAGATAGCAATCTTTCAAAAACCGGTATGAAATCTGTGTGACGGAAAATGAAGGTACATAATGTTATGTACGCGAATACTATCAGTTCGGTGTCATAACGGTTAATAGTAACATATTGTTGGCGTTTTAATATATACTTTCTTAGATTTATGCGAATATTTGACATTTTAAGCAAAGCTATCTTTTCGGATTATTTCGCGGTTTTATTTTGATTTTTGGTTCCCGACGTTTCGAATGCTTTACAGCAATCATGGTCACGGGTGAGACTAAGGTTTTAGACGTCTTGAAGGCGTATATACTTATTACAGAAAAGTTGTCTGTCTATAAAAAGATAGTTTTATTTAAAATGTTAGCTTTTTATTAAAATAATAATAATAATAATAGGTATATAATTCTGTCAACAGATTTATTTATCTATTTTATTTTGATACGTGACAAGTGATTATAAAGATCAAGGGGCAAGTATGAAACAAAGTTTACGACATCTTATCCACTAACGTAACTCATTCGCGGTGACCCTAATTACTGCTCCCGATAGATAACGCCCATCACACCAACAAAAGATACCTTGACGATTATTATAATGACTTAATCATGTAATCTGGCCAATAGCCCGTGTTGTTTGCTTTACGACGCAAACGGTAAAAACGTTGACGGCCCATTGACTCTAACAATGATTCTTTTTTACATACTGTACCAGCTACTAGAACTAAGTATGCAAACGTCCTATTATCTTCTACGTTGAAGTAATGAGGTAGAAGGACAACTTTTTTTACTGCTACATGTATGTTATGTTAATGTTGATTTTATTTATAAATAGCGACCTCTAGCTATCTATATCTATACATGTAATAAAGTTGTAACTGATCGCTGTTTGTACATGGAAGATATTTGAGAAAAACCATTATTGGGTGTCTTTATTAACGCAATAGAACCCAAAACAATGATTTTTAGAATTTTTGTCTGTTTGTCTGTGCGTTTGTGCGCGCTAATCACAGGAATGGCTAAACCGATTTGGGTGCGGTTTTCACTAATGTATTGTGGTAAGCTTACTTAATATTTAGTATTTGTTTTATTTCAATCGGTTTATAAATAAAAAAGTTATGTTAATTTAAACATTCACCTAAGGACGAATCCGAGCGAAGCGAGCGAATAGATATTGAGCGAAAGAATAGCCCGTGACAGTACCAACCAATAAAATATTGCCATTTAATAATTTTTTTTACTAATGTAACATCTAATTCAAAATTACTATATACACAAGTATTAAAGTTATTCGTATGTTACAATCAATTAAATAAAGAATTAAGAAAATCGATTTATAATTAGTAATACATTAATGTATGTACTATGTATATCTATCGCGTAATTTCCCAAAAAAAATCAAACACCTTTACTTTTTTGTACTCGGTCAAAAGTTCGCTTGAATTAACGATTTTGTTAACACATATCCGCATAAACTTTATTGAAAACAAACATGATACATGAACATTAGTGTTACAAATATGGATATTAGAGTAAACGTTGTAACAAGCAGTTTTGCTATATATGTATGTTTTATGATACCGTTTAGCGTGATTATGTAAAATATAATGTAACAATAACATATTAAAAATAGCATATTATTCATTATGTACAAGTATGTTATATTATGAAGTCAATATTAGTGCGAAAATTATAAAAAAATTGAGTTATGCCACGATAAAACAAAAGTGAAGGAAAAATGTAATATTGAACTGATCGTTTATCTTTATAATCAACTGGCTAATAAGTAGCGGTTAAATTTAATTCATGATTACCATAAGAGTTATATGATTATTCAAATTATTACTTTGTTGAATCTACGTCTACACTACCATTACTATTATAAAGAGGCAAAATTTGTATATTTGTATGTTTGTAACGAATAAACTCTAAAACTACTGGACTATTTAGTAAGAAGACAGTTTGAGACCTTGGGAAGGTCATGGGATATTTTTTATTCAGGAAATCACCCCTTAAGAGAGTGAATATGGGGATGAAAGATTGTGTGGGGAATCAATCTATGGACGAAACCGAGCTAAGCGGGGGTGAGTCGTTAGTCCGTTATAAGCTTAACTAAGCTTTATAAACTTCCAAGAAAACAATACATAACGTTATATTTCCTATCACTAAAATAAATTTGGATACGTGGAAAACAATGGATTTGTTTCCATGAAATTTCGATATGTGTACCGGGAACATAACATTGATATTTCAAAACGTGACGTTTATTAAACGGCTTGGTTTTCTGTCGTCGTGGTCGGATTTTCAAGTCAACATTTTCAAGTCAATTCAATTCTTACAGGTACGAATAGAAAAAAAAACAGTATGTACTTACATATATATATTACATTTTACATTACATACGTTACATATTATATTTTATATAAACGCTTTATCTAAATCTCTTCCTATTAGTTATCGAAATGTTATGTATGAAATGTTATTTTCGTTCCGTTCTTATGAGCTGTTAGTAAAATTTATTTGTCTGGAAGCAATAATATTTTTGAGTCTAGACGAAAACGGCAATAAAAAGCCTTATAAAATAAATTCTTCTCCAGTTTACGACTATTGGCAACGAATGAGCCGTTAGATTTTCCTTTTTATTATCTTATTTAGGTATGTACTTAAGGCAAAATTTATTATTACTATTTATTTACCTTGAAGTACACAATAAATACTTTTTCACTTAAAATATTGAAGAATGTGAACGATCTTCTAAACAACATGAGTCCCGACCCCGGTCTTACCGAACTTGTCTGGAGTGAAGAGGTATTGACTCGACAACAGCTTCGCGGAACGGCGCGGGCGCAACATTTCTATAGGGTTGCGCATTTGTCCTTCTAGAAATAAAAATAGAAATTAAAAACTAAAAATATGTTAATTATATAAATGATAAAATTTTAGTCACAGAGTTTACAATTATATAAATCTAATGTGTAAGAATATAACTTTAAACTTCTTTAATATTCGTTTTTTTTAAGTTGACAGCCCTAACACGCTTTTAAGTCGACATGACACTGGCTCGCTAACTACCGCACTTTCGAGAACGTCTTGACAATGGGAACTAGACGTCTTTAGCAAACCTTTCACTAGCCTGCCGCCATTTTTTATCCTAACACAACATTGTGACTAAATTGTTTTGCTTACAATTTTAATAAGGATTTACGTATTATTTATAACAACCGTTACGTTATGGACGTGGGAGGAACATGGTTATACTGGTAAAATATGGTAATATACACCAAAAATTCTCTTTATAGCTATATGAAATGCCCAATTCATGTGCAGTAATTCCAGAAGTGCCAACCAAACTTTATTGGCAATAAAACCCGACAGGGGGCTGTTTTATTCACATTTTAGTATTACAACATCATTGTCTATTTGTTAAGCTTAAAGCGTAAAGTGACGAAATTGTCGTCGTAATAAAAATTGAAATACAATCGTACGTGAAAGGTTTTAAGTGACCATCGTGAATTATAGAACACCCACGTGGACAGTAAAAAGTAAGATATTTTAATATAACTTAGCTTTATAATTTAAGAAATGATTTGCTAGTAAAGAAGTATGAAAATATTAGTATTTAGTATGAAAATCCTTTTATCGTGTAATGGTCACTATTGTAGAGTCAATGTTCTGTAAATGCCGATAGAGCCTTATGGCGACTGTAACGGCATATTGTATGCGTATTAACTGCAAACGAGCAAATGCCTTTAGCATGGCTTCAACTTTTCTGGTTCAAACGTTTTTTTTCTTTCTTAAGCGGTTACTCTTATAAGGCAAAAATGATGTAAAATAACAATGTTTCTAAAACATTTTGTATATTATATTGTAATTATTGCGTTAAGATATCTACATATATGTAGATACTGGACAAATCTGTAGTTGTAAAAAATTAACAAAATTTACAAATTAAAGTAAATTCGCGATAAAATCAAATATTCGCGTAAATCTAAGAGAGTATTATAAAAAATTTACTGCTATAAATTTAGCTCACTAAAATAGTGTAGTAAAAATGTACAAAAACAAGGCTCGAAAAGAAACCTAGACAGATCGCCGCCACAGAGAAAGATATACACTAGTATATTTAATACATTTCGCTGGCGATGTGGCGTTTTATATTTATAGATCCCAATGACATGATCTATGTACGGATGATACTGATACTGTCGAGACATCGAAGCTTTCGAAGAAATATATTGCAGTCACACTTGAGCAAAAGAAATGGGAAATTTAATTTCTTAAGATATCTACAGAACTTATCAAATAAGGCAACATAATAAGTATTATCGATCGCTCTTTAATTTATGATATTTTTTTTTTAAACTTAGCAAAAGATTTGAGATTTACATACCTAACTTATCTTTTTAAGCTATATAGCTTTTCCAAGTAAATTAAATTATGATATTACCTTGCTTGACTTTAAAACAAGCTATCGTACATTACACCGTAGTCCGTAGTCGGGCTACTGTATACAGTATATACTGCATGGGTCGGAACATCAACAATAGCGCGGGCGGCGCCGGCGCGCCTGAGATGCCCACAGCCTGCGATAACGCTGTACGTGCTTGCCACTCGACATTCCTGTTGGAGTCTGTTCAAGTTTAAAATGATTTCATTTATCTACTTTACCTAAATAAGCAGTTTAGGTGAATATAGGAGATTGAACTTTGAATATTTTATTTTGAGATAGATACGTGAGGAAATGTCAGAAAAATAATATCTATGTAATGAAACCGATAAAAAGTGTAAAAGTTCAGTTAGATCTATCTGCTTATTTTATGTAAATTTTTACTTTTAAATAGTTTATAGAATTGATTAGTAATTTCTAAGTAACTTGTGAATGTTTTCCAAACGTACTTTTAATTCAGATTTTGTAAGCAAGTGGATATTGAAGAAACCGTATTTTTTATCATATTAGGCAAGGCCGATCTGTGATATATTTGTTTATATAAATTACTGGTGAAGGAAGAACTAACTTTGACATTTCCGCTATTAAAAATTTCCTCGCATCGTATGTGATAATATTAGCTTGCAGTGAAATAGCATTCGATGAAATAATCGAGTCAAATTTAAGCGTATAGATCTATTTATTACGTACGCGTGCAATACTTATGAACTCCTTCACTGTGAATTTGCTCAAGTGTTCACCTGAGTGTTTCGATGTAAAATTAATGAGGAGCCGTCATGAATCAAACAGGGCTCCCTGTTGGTGGCGCGCCGGCGCCGGCCTCTAATAATAGACGCATTCCTCTCTCCCGCGACTTGCTTCAATCCACCTGCCGCACTTTCCTTTTATCATTTCCCTGTGACATAATATGTTAGATAAACATGTATCACACTTTCCATTATTTTAGCCTGCAGGTTAAAGGTTGCCGGAAATCTCTGTGCTGTTCGTGTTCAACTTTGTATAACGTCCTGGCAATAAGCAACACTACCAGACAACTTATATAAGACTATTTTATTATTGCGACATCTTTACCTATTCAGAGGCAAACATTAAAAGGTCACTCCTAACCACTTTAACGCGGATCGCAAAGATCAATTGTGTAATATAATTTAATTTGATTTTTCCTCTGCATTAAGAGAAATTGAAAGCTTCCTTCACTTAGTAAATCACAACGTTTAAAAATAAATGTAGGTTTTTTTTCTAACTATTATTAGAAATAAACTTACACAGTATCAGTAATTTTTTACGGGTATTTTGAAATAATAAGGATAACGGTTGTAAATAACGCGGGGACAATTTGTTTTTATTGTAAGGGCAACGATTCTTCAATTATTAAAGAGTTCAGGCGCCGTGGAAGTTACCAGTGCAGAACCAAGGGCTACGCTAGACAGACCGTGAGAATATTTTTCATATAACGACTTGTAGATGTAGCCTGTAAGGGATGAGCTACATTCACTTATCATATCACTACCAATATTAACCTTTTGTAAGTACTTTGTATGTAATACTTTCTCAGATTTACGAAAATATTTGACATTTTTGAATAATAAAAATGTTTTTCGGATGTTTTCGTTGATACATTTTGACTTTTGGTTCCCGACGTTTTGAATACTTTGCAGCAGGCATGATCACGGGAGAGACTAAGGTTTTAGAGACGTCTCCCGTGAACATGATTGCTGTAAAGCATTCAAAACGTCGGGAACCAAAAAGCAAAATAAATCCGCAAAATATCCGAAAATATACTTTTATATATGCCTTATGCTTAAAAATATTTAACTTTATAATTGAATATATAGTTAAATTGGAAAAAAAGTTTAAATATCCTATAAATACATTTAAAATATTTATAGAATCGTTTATGAGATACATTTATACAGTTATTCGAAACAAAAATTTTAATAAGGCTATAGTTTCTGTGTAATGTGACATATAATTTTAAATACTGTCCACTAGAATTTTGATACGATCATAACTGGATATTGGTATTCCTTTCATCCTTAAGGCGGCACCATCTGTCTTTTAGTAACGCAAAAGAGTAAAGCGTTAATTAAAAACTTTATACGTATAAAGAATAATACCCAACAAGCGTCGGGAAGTACGTTTCCGTTCTTATATTATGTGCAAGTAAGAATATAAAAAAATATATTTTTTATAAATTATCTTCCCAAAGGCTTAGAAAGTGTTAATGTTTATTTGCTAACTCAAGCTTCCTTGCTGACGATGCGATGCGATACTTATATGTTAAAAATAATATATATATATATATATATATATATATATATATATATATATATATATATATATATATATATATATATATATATATATATATAAATAACTATTTATATATAAAAACAGATACACAATTCAATTCAATTCTTATGTTCAATGGCTTCTAGGTAAACACATTTCCTACAAATATCTCTTCAAAAAGTGGCGTCGACATGTGACGTTATGTCAAACCAAAGAGCAAAATTCAAAAATCGAAAGTTCTAATTGTCCAAATACAAATTCGAACTTACGCACACCACATAAAGCAGTTTTTTAAACGAAACAACGTGCGTTTTGATTTTGCCATCCGAAGAGCAATGAACAAAAATGATATTAAAAAAGTGCAATTCAATTTCGAATTGTGCACTTCTTTCTGAGGTCAATTTTGAGACGCTAATAATTGTGTATCTTAAGTTTTTGTATGTCAATGTTATATTACAATAGTTATTATTTGTAACTGGACGTTAAACAGACGACTAACGTGGACAGCTCGATACAAGTCCACTTGTATTGAAAATTTCAATTAATTTACAGCTTATTGTAAACTAGCGACTCACTCTCGCTTGGCTTCGGGTTCGTCCCTAGACAAAAACAAATCTATCCCACGGGACCCGTACACTTTTCCGGGATGATATATAGCCTATAACCTTCCTCAGCTAACGGACTATCAAATGCACAAAGAATTTTTCAAATCGGATCAGTAGTTCCTGAGATTAGCGCGTTCAACCAAACAAACAAACTCTTTAGCTTTATAATATTATTATAGATTAGAATACTGTTGTATACAATACTTGGTGCAACCTAAATGTATCATCATCACTCACCTTACGGCTCATCTGTAATGATAAAAAACTCAAGTTGCTAAAGGAATACTTAAATTTATTCTATTAGAGTTGCCATTTAGAAAAATATCTAGGAAAAAATTAAGTTATTTATAATATTTTACAAATTAAAGATGCTTAAAATACTAGAATGATTATAATAGTAGGTAACAGGGTCAGGGCTAATTTGAATGATGTGATGAAATAATTACTGTTTTTATATTTTTTAATGTAAACATTAAACATATTACGATAAGCATTGCATAACATGTTTCTTCTGCCTACTCGATGTATGCTTAATATAAGACAACGATTAATTAAACCTAGTTCTACACGTCAGCGGGTTTATTTCCTTCATGCGTGATATACGCATCACCGCATGATTAGCCTGCGACCTTCCACAAAAGGCATAACGATGATTCACAAATATTTAATGTATTTTCGCGTAGTGATAGAGCCATATAGAGATGATCGCGGGTGGATTATTTGGCAATCATTCAACGGCCAACCGCTGAGTGTCCCGACTCCCGAGCGTTTTCATTTGCAAGTTCGTTCCTCACTTGGCGATTCATGCAAATGATATGCAAAGACCGCCGTTAGGAGCGCGACCCCGACCCGTGAATGCGAGTCGTGATTTTTTGCGAAGATAGCGCTGGTATAGTCCTGCAGGGTTAATTCGAGTTAATGGCTCAATGGTATTCAGCCTAAAAACTTACTATCTTTTTTTAAACATAACTTTATTCTGCTTAAGTTAAACTGGTTTTATTTTTACTTATTTTTTGTTGATTTTAATATAATAATAATTGTTTAATGTTAGATTGCAACTTTTACCTAAATTTTATCACAAGCATTAAGACATTGAGAGATGATGATAGTTGTCTGAATGTGCCATTGAAGGCACTGTTTTGGGTTATTGTTATGTAAACAAGTCGTATAATTAAAATGTCAGTGTTATTATTGCTCAAAATTTAACTACATTACCCACAACATGTTGAAACTATTTTATTCAACTTAGTTCGACTATTTCACATCTGGCTGTTTATAAAAAATGTAAGTTTTTCCGTAAATATTTTGTTTATTCATTCAATTGTGACTTTATTGTTAGAGTTAAATTTTAACCTCGGCTTAGATTTATTAATTCCGAAAATGTTAACTGATAAAATACCTAAGATATACTTTAAGAGTAATCTCAAAAGAAACAACAAAGGCTTCGGTGCAAGGATGTATTTATGACTAGATTATACTCCATTACACCGACTTGTTTGGTGTTCCCATCGTTAGTTTAAACACAACACGGCTTTGTGAGTTTATTGCAATCTCATATTATCCCCCATAGTTCGAACATGGTTATCTAGATAAGAATATAATCTTTTACACGCGCACAAGCTCACAGTTAAATATTTACGCACTATCACTATTATCATTCGATTTGGCCTTCGATATTTTGTAAGCGCTGATGCAACTCTTGGAACACACAAATTGAGAAAACAGTGGCGATGTGTTTGAATGAGTTTTGGGTGAGGGTCGAGACATTCAAGTTCAGGCTGACCCCGAAGTAATCGTCTGGATATTTAGTAATAGAAAATATTAGTGTAGGTATACTAAAATAATTCTAAACCTTAATTTTCTCATTATCTATACATATAATAAAATTCAGAGTCGAATCTGTACATTAAATGTTTTTTTTTTTGAAATCTTGTTAAAATAATCATTATTATTGATACAGAGGCCGAATCTATAGTTTTTAGAATTTTTGTCTGTTTGTCTGTCTGTCCGGGTCAACGTATAGGATACTTTTTACTGCGGGAAGATATCTCATCTCTGAGAAATCTATACGAAACGGTAAAACGTAAGTAGGGACGAACCCGAGTGGAGCGAGGTCGAGTCGCTAGTGTAGTTATATAACTTAGTATTGTATTGTTATAAAGCGCACTAGCAAAATGCGCAACATAATCCGCATATTGAATGAGAGTAGCATAGTGTAACGGTGCTTGGCTGAGGTGTGAGATGAATTATATTAGCCGGGTGTAAACGATACCACTCGAAAGGGTCGTTCACCACGAAACAGTGCGCAACGCCGAAATAACATCATTATACATTAGATAATTAATGTTTTTTGTGAAGTTAGTATTATTTAGCGTGTTTGTAATAGTCACAATTTGTTCCTAATTATAACATATTCTTCCTCTTAAAAAAATATATTTGGTAAGAAACAGTAATATATAAATAAATATATATATATATATATATATATATATATATATATATATATATATATATATATATATATATAATGTATGGATGTTATGATTACTGTTCCACTTCCTTGGATATTAGCACGATGATATATTATAGCCCAAAGCCTTCCTAAACAAACTGGCTACCTAATGCAAAGAGAATTTTTCAAATCAGATTAGTAGTTCCTGAGATTAGTGCGTACAAACAAATAAACAAACTCTGCCCCTTTATAATATTAGTATAGATGTTGCAGATTACTTGTTTGTGTTATTTAAGACTAGTTTATTTTATCGTATTGGAGTTTACACTATACATTTAGAAAAACATACTCAGTCATAGTATAGATCCGAGTTACCTTGATTTTTTAATTATTACGTAACCGTTTTAAATGCTAAAATTAATTACAAAGTTGAGCAAATAAACAACAGAACAATAAACTTAATCAAAAGTGTAACCTAACATTTCCTAACTTGTGTTATTATCATGGTCTTTGTATGGTTGCTTTATGGGTTCATTCTCAGTGGGTATTGTGATGATTAATCAAAGGATGTTACGTTGAGCAGTGCAATAATTTAGCTCTTAATATTCTGTTTGCGTGTCGCTCGTCCGTCATTTCGCTGGGCTCTTCCTAGAAAGCGAAGTGGCCCACTCGGTGATAGGAAACCTCCAAGCACCGGATATGGCGTCGACGTCATATTAACTGTTGATTTTCACTTTTATTAACATAGACAACGAAATTGAAAATTTAATTGAGTTATATTTTGCACTTTCTCTCATACCAATTATGGCGAGGGAGATAGTGATCGAGGGGTGGCAGCTATTATCTTATCAAGCGTCTGCTCTATAGAACTTTCAAATGCTACTTAGCACACTATTATACAAAATGTATACTTTATTCGGTAGATTGTGGAGTAAGGCGCCATAGCGTTAGACTATGGTGTTTTAAAAAACCCAATGTAAAAAGGGATGGCATAATGAATGACACCATTGTTTGTGAGTTGCGTGTGTCTGAGAATACTGACTTCTTCGTTTTTGTCTGATTGGTTTACTTTCATTGTAAAGCTAATGTACTAAGAGCTTTTTGAGTTCTACATGGAATGTGCGCTCAGTGTTTTCTTTTTTGCCAAGCAAATCATGATCTTTTTATACAAAGAAATGAAATGGCTTGATTCTAAATAGAGTCATTTCTTATTGTATATTGGTTATTTATATTTGTTCAGATGATTTTTTATACCTATGTTCCTACAAAAAGACATTTGATTAAAAACTAGTACACACAGTACATAAAGTAATATATTATTCAAAATATTTAGT
Organism: Argynnis bischoffii washingtonia; assembly: GCA_033884665.1. Taxonomy (NCBI): domain Eukaryota; kingdom Metazoa; phylum Arthropoda; class Insecta; order Lepidoptera; family Nymphalidae; genus Argynnis; species Argynnis bischoffii. Next base: position 2,934,526 of record CM066616.1, on the reverse strand, counting down.
GTATACAGCAAAATGTTCACAATGTTACTTAATTGCGTGTTTACTATCAAGGATCGACATTATTAAGTATTCCCCTCCGATAGTGTTCAAACGGTCGCGTCGTGATATTCCCAAACAATACGAGGTCTGATCGTGTCAGTCCACATGCCGCTCAATACACCAACTACAACAGCTATATTTACGAACTTCAAAATTAGGTGTTGTCGATTTACCTACTACAGTTTTCTTATAAACTATTACATTATGTTCCATTGGCGTGTTGGTCCATCGCTGATTGCTATCATTTTTGGTTCATGGCATTTCGGGCTCATTATTTTTGTCATTGGTGTCACGAAGCACTACTCAAAGTCTTTTGTCACGTTTCTTGACGTAACTTCAATTTCCACGTTATGGTATTGTATTTTAAATTTGATTTGCTTCTCATTTTCTCAGATTGTTTAGTAATTTTGATTCCGTGATATTAGTTTGTTCTAATTATATAGAGATTCGTTATTTTAAGCTAAGCAGTTATAATATGTTCAAGTTTAATGTTTAACGAATATATGGGCAATATGAACAAACAAAATATTATTTTCCTTATCACTACATATTATGAAATAAAGTTTCCCCACCACGTCTGTCTGTCTGTCTGAACGCGATAAACTCAAAAACGACCGAACAGATTTGGATACGGTTTTCACCAATGAACAGAGTGATTCAAGAGGAAGATTTATGTGTATAATTTATTAGGGTTGTGTGTAAATTGGCTAAAATTGGTCTGGGAGCTTTACTGGCGTGCTCTGCGTAAACCAATAGAGTTATGTGAAAACAATGTATTACGGAATTGTATTCAGCCCTTTTCATGTCCCACTGCTGGGCACGGGCCTCCCTTCAATACGAGGGGAATCAGGCCATAGTCCACCACGCTGGCCAAGTGCGGATTGGCGGACTTCACATGTCTTTCGAAAACTTGCTAGGTTTTCTCAGACATGCAGGTTTCCTCACGATGTTTTCCTTCACCGTAAGGCAAGTGGTAATCATGATAGAAATGATTCGCACATGAAAATATCAGAGGTGCGAGACCCGGGATTTGAACCCGCTTCACTCGGTTTCCCAAGCGAGCGCGTTGCCACTGGGCTACCACTGCCTATTTATTATTATTTAGTATTACGGAATTATTCCTCTTAAAAAGATCTGTACTGTAGCAACGCTACGCTACCCACTATTCATAAAAAATGTATTATACTTCAGTATATATTAATATAATAACATAGTTGGAACTTTAAAATACATATAATCAATCTATTGAAATTTAGATTAGAACCTAGAAAGCATTATACCAACGTTTCAATATTGCACAACACGACAAAAATATGCGATCCATCTCCATGGTATAAACTACGGCTACCAATTTGAGACGGTAATTCAATTATAGAAACACATGTAAATGTCATAGCGCAATGAAACTATCGAGATACCCGACAGTTTCGAGTGGTCTTGCGCAAATATTGTGCTCCATTATAGAACAAGAATCGTGTACGTTCGTTATTTGTTCTATTAAGCAATTGTTGCATTTACTCGCACGCTTTTCTTGCTTCGATGTGTTTACATTGGGTTATGTAACAGCTTTATATGGTTTCTTACTGATATTATCTTAATTGTATCCACTTAACGCTTCTTTAGTATACACTAGCGGTTCACCCTCGCTTCGCTCGGGTTCGCCACTAGACAAACAAAAACAAGTCTACCCCACGGGAACCATACATTTTTCTGGGATCAAAAGTAGCCTATTTGTTATTCTGACATAGTTCATACAACTATATTATTGTAAAGTTTCATTAAAATCCAATCAGTAGTTTTGGTGTACTAAGCTGTATGTTACTATAGTTTTTTAACTATCTCACGGGAACTCTTTAATTTTCCGGGATGAAAAGTATCTAAAATTTTGATCGGGGATATAAGGTACCACCATGCAAATTTCATTTAAATCGGTCTAGCAGTTTCAGAGATTAGCCCGTATGAACAAACTAACAGACAGAGAAATAAAAAAAATAAAAAAAAACTGGATTTGTTCTATTTCTCTTCTTAAATCCCTCTGACTCGGTTTTTAGCATTTTTTTTTTCTAAGTACAGACATCCGACCTCTATAGTTTTTTTATATGTATAAATAAATACATATGCAATATGAATGGAGAAGGTAACTTTAAAATCAATGATCATATTGATTTGGTATTAATGTAAATAAAACTATTTTTAGTATGCATATCCCGTTACTAATGTGACAGCATTGTTATGTATTTTTAACATGAATTTTTATCGTTACAGGTAAGGCTCGGAAAATTCTGGAAAAGTGCGTCAATGTGGGTATGTCTATGTTACGATGAGAGACTAGGTAGCTCGTTTAGTATGCTGGAAGGCTATGGGGCGGCATCAGTATGCGCCCGCGCGCTTCACGGACGTTTTGACGAATGAATCACAACCGTTTACTTCGTATCTCCTAACGTGACGTCACGATTTTGGTGTCGCACGCGTGTTTCAAGAAATTAATCTACTTACGTTAACCCATTGTCGTTAAAAACACTTTGATTATTTAAATTAAAGTGGTCTAAGTCGCGCAAGTGTTCGGCACTAAGTATAGATGGACGTAATTCATTTCTAGATACTTGCAATAAAATCTAAGATGCATATATAACTGTCGTATTTGAACAAATTTATCTACATCTAAAGTAAAAAAGAAATGATTTTTTTATTTTGCCTTTGTGATTTATTATAAAATACCTTCATAAAGTGTAGACAGACTTTATGACTCACGATCGCAAAATTAATGCTCTCGTCCACTTATAGACACCGTAGGATTCTTCTGAATACGCGTTTGATTATTAAACTGAATCATTTAGTGTCAGTGCCAATACATCTTAATGAATAATGCTGTCGAATTGAAACAAAAGAACTGTATAATTCATGTTCACAACAAGATATTTTATTGCTTACGTCGATAATATCGAGTTATTGATAACGAACCCTCACAAAATCTAAATGTGTCGATGAATGTTGTTTTTCTTATTTTATAAAGCAGACGTTAATAAATAGCGAAGCGAAGAGGATAACAGGCTATAATGCATGGCGATATTCATCACGTCTTTGCATTCAATCGTTGACGTTGACTTGAAAGGGTCAGACTAGCAGGCAACGTACAATCGGTCAAACAACCAAACCATTTAGTTCCTGCCATCTTTTACGACAATCGCTAACCATTGTGCACAAACGCAGTCCCTTACACTGTAGAACAATAGAGATGCCGATTGCGACACCGCAAACTGATTTAGTTTTATTACAATACCCCGTGAGTGCTGAGAGGCCATTTATCATGGAATGCAAAAACAAGTAGTTATCCCCGAGCGACTCAAAAACTTGAGGCTTTAAATTGGAATATCGTTTCCTTTGCACGCGACAGTTACAACGGAGACGGCGATTACGCTGTGGAGTAATTTATTAACTGCCAACAAAGACCAGTGATTTGCTGGGATAGCGCCGCCTTAACCGTTCCAACGCTACGTGAAACGTAATGTTTCTCTGTTCAAGTTACACATCCGCGGTTGCTCGTTGAAACGGACACTGTAACGCGATAGTCATCCAACTCTCTCCTGCATGGAAATGCAGAGCGGAACGCTTCCTAGTGTATTCTGACTCCATTAGGTCTAAACTTTAGTTTCTATTGTGTATGATGTGATTTGGTTGCATAGCGGTTCAGAGGGCAGTCGCCGTTACGCCGCCTTCTCACAATAGAAGCGAGACTCGAATGTGTTCAGTTTCCGTAGATCGCTATCGCATCTTCGGACTTACAAAACGTTTGTATGCAACTTCCGAGTTATAGCATAATACATGTTGCATATAGGGTTGCGATTTTATAATTACTAATTTATTTATAATATACATTGGCCTATTGTTTAGACTTTATTATGTTTTATTTTAATTTTGAATTGGCCATCTACCATTTACTTTTTAGGTGTGTTCCCTTATTAGGATACATAAACAAGCGTCTTGCAACAAAACACGTATCAGCCGTGGGTGACCATCACCCCGATTATATCAGTTGTTTTTAGAAGTTTAAACGGATGTCACGTTCTTTGAAATCACAATATTTTGCCTAGTTCAACATAGTTAAGCACTTAAAACTGATTTTGGATTTAAGTTATATATCTCAATGCCTTGATGGTCCGGGTTATTATGCGGAATGACTTTATATTCCACGTTTTTAAGCGGTTATATTACTCACGACGGATCCATAGCATTATTATGACTGCGCCAGATAGTTTTATCATAGAAATGGTAGTTGGAATGAGGCAGATGAATGTACATGCAATATTCATCTGGCCTGTTGCAAGATTCCGTGATATTTCAAGTCGGGTGCGCCCCGAGCGGCTTTGCATTGCATTAAAAGCACCGACCACCCCGACAGGATCAGTTATGTTAAAAATTGCACTTGTATTTATCGAGAACTTTTCCTACAGACCTATAAACTGACGTTCATGATTTACGTAAGTGATCAGGCTCTATGATGTAGCGTTTGCACAACTAGCCCATGGCTAGAGAATATAAGTTACTTCATAATCACCGTTTCCTTTAAAAATAATATAGAGTCGAAGTTACATTTGTAACTGATAACCTTCATAAAAATAAACATTATAAATAACTTATGTTGCGCTTGGAAGAGAAAATACAATAATCAGTTTTAGGTTTCAATCAATAGACACGGCGTGTTGGTTAACATATACCCCATTCCACGTCTTGAATTTTACTTCATGCGGTAATCAAACCTACGACCTCAGTGTAAGTTGGAGAAGTAAGTATCAGTTAGATACATATGCGACCGTGACACAACGGAATATAATTTATCGACATGACATTGTCTAGAAGTTAGAAATTGGCATCAATCCAGAACCTAGCCATTGTTACCTTAGTCATTTCATTTACAATAGCGACTTATTCTGAGGATTTAATTCTTGATTTATGAATGGCTTTATACCAAGTCGCAATCAAATGTGTCAGCAGTGGTTCTGTCACTGTTTCGGTATTTTAGCTACTAGGGGTGCTCAATATTTTATTAACATTACGGTCACCTAAAAGCTCTCCATCAAACAGACTCAATTAGTCTATTAAAAAACGATATATAATTAGGTACATATCGAGTGACCAGAATTCCTTTCGTGATCTACCTAATTCCACATTAAGGTGAAATGAAATGGTTTCGTGATCTGCTAGTGCGCAGGCGCACGCGACCCAATTCAACTAAGTGCCTGTCTTGATGAATGGATCTCCATTTAGGAGATAGACGTTCAGATAAGGCAACACATGAGCTATGGTGGAATAACTCCCGGCATTCGTTTCAATTTATTATATTAGGCTAGACCAGCATTAAGTGGTTGTTTCGTATAGAGATTTATGGGATTAGTTAGTGTTTTGTTTATCCATTGCACAGTGCAAGTACTCTACCATAGCGTCCAATATAGTCAATAATCATGATTCATCATTTTTTTATTATACGTAGATAATAATCAGAGATATGCATCTTGTGTTCATTTTTTGTTGAAAAAATGTAGCCACGTTTTCTAAGTTTGCTACAATTATTTTAATTATTTTCATCCTATCTTAAATAAATTCACTTAAATTTGTAACAATATTTAAAGAATAGTTTAGCATAACATTTTCTAGTCCCTCATTTGAATTCCACTGACAATTCTTTTTTAGCGCATCACAGCAATAGATCAGCTTCTAATTGCCTTAATAAGCCGCATCCTGGCGCCGGCGCACACCGTTCACATCGACCTAACGCTTTTTACTTGCTTTAACTGAGTGCGTGCTGTAATTCTAACAAGATAGCCATTTAGATACGTACTGTCTATTTGAAAATTTATTTAAAGTTTATTGTATATAACATACATGATTTCAACTTATCTAATTTGCATTATAGGAAAAAAAATCTCGTTACACAGAAGTGTAAATCTAATCTGATCTTAATTGTTATTCCTTGTTATTATGAATTACTTGTTTTGGTTAGTAACGGAGTTTTTCGGAAAGCTGACACAGTTCCAACGTTACGATGCTTTGTTATACACGGACAGCTGCGGGGATTTATGTATCAAAACCGACAGACGGTTTCTGTAACATCTGCCTAGTGATAAGTCCGCCTTTATGTAGTAGGTACGTATATAGTCATTATATTACAGCAATTGCAAAATCTGTCTAATATCTCTAAGCAGATTTATATCTTCATCAATATTTTCCTCGACATTAACTTAACCTTTACCGCGAATATAATAACAATACCCAATTATAATACCACCTTTAGGCATCAAAACAGCGCAATTGGTTAAGCGACGCAGTAATTTATGCTGACAGGATAATATTAGAGCGGGTTAGATAAAGCTGTAAAATGTCAAGCGCGAACGTACAAACATGTCCTCGGTACAGTGAAGGTGCGCAGGCGCACAATGGAATATTTCGTTCACCATTAGAATACAATTACAAGGCCGTGATCCAATTTGCTATTAGAAGTGGCGGATAACGAATAGATTGGTTTCGTTGCTTGCAAATATTGTTTAATTTTAGGTATACATAGCTTTTATACAATTCTATCACTTTTAATTTAATATTTCTACACATTTCTGTGCCATTAATCGAGATATTTGTATTAAAAAGTGAAATTCAAAAATAATAAATAAATAAAAAAGTTGAAATACTTTCTAGCTTCAAAGTTATAGCGATTAATTAATATCATACTAAAATGTACATACCTACATATGTACTCGTATGATGACAATAAAAAAGGAAAACGAAGAGTTAGGAAATAACTAACGGTTGCAATTTATATTTGTTAGGTACGTTGAGATTCGATTACATTACTAGTCTAAATCAGAGATTCCCAAACTATTTTGGGCAAGAGACCCCTTTTCCAAAATGAACTGATACCTCAGAACCCATTGTCAAATTACTTTAAAAATCCTATCTCTTCTTTTTTTCCTATTGATACAAAATACTTACCAATTTTAAAAACCTTGCGGTTGGTTAAGTGAGTTTTTTAAAAGTACAACAATGATACTTCCTAGTAAAATATTAGTCATTCTTATAACAAGATGGTACACGTAACACAACTTATACAGTATCTTGAAAGTTTTAAATAAGAACTTGTATTAATTAATAGGGGTCGATTTTTAGACCTCATCGATCCCCAAAATTAGTTTTCGTTTATGTCGACCCCTGAGAACCCCTTGGGATCGATATCGACCACTTTGAGAATCCCTGGTCTAAACTGAAGTTAGGAATGTTGCATAATTAAGATATTGAATAATTCTTAACTTTTTAAAAAAAATAGTGTTTTTGAAAGTAGAATTTTGAGTAGTATAATAATTAAATATAATTTTATTAATTTATATTATACTAGATAAAATCTACTGTTATAATATGAATAAAATATGAAAGACGAACGAAAGATGTTACCTTATATTATTTTATTAATTAATAATAATTATTCTTATTACATAACGGATTTGACTCTGCCATATTCAAGACGATCAGATAAATATGAATAATTAAGAAATTACATTTAAAAAATCCTTTCTTTATATAGTATTGAGCAATTGTTTTGTATAGAGCTAAAAGAAATCATAACTCAGATTACTATATGATCAATGTCAAGTACAAGAGCTCTAAACATTGCCATATAACATCATTAGATTAACGAACTAACATTGTTCGGTGGGATAATTTAATATTGTTTGTTAGGAGTCATCGGCTCCAAGGATCGAGTGACGTTTGAATGAATTGATTTCTTAGCGGTGCCCGTCATGTAATTAAGCGTGTCAATGTCAGCCAATGGACGTGCGTGTGCGCAACTATGCGTCGCGTTTTGTTTGTTTGTTTCATCTAAACGATGTAGATAATTGGTGAACGTTTCAATGTGTTTTAGATTGCCTTAGAAAATATTCATTGTTTATTAATTGCTTTGAAATATTTATGAAGACTTAATTTTATAATAAAAACTAGCGACTCACCCTCGCTTCGCTTCGGGTTCGTCCCTAGACAAAAACAAATCTATCTCACGGGAACCGTACATTTTTCCGGGATGATATATAGCCTTCCTCAGTTAACGGGCTATCTAATGCAAAAAGAATTTTTCAAATCGGATTAGTAGTTCCTGAGATTAGCGCGTTCAACCAAACAAACAAACAAACCAACTCTTCAGCTTTATAATATTAGTATAGATAAAAATAAGTCGGGTTTTCCTTCCTGACGCTATAACTCCAGAACGCACGAACCGATTTCCACGGTTTTGCATTCATTGGAAAGGTCTCGGGCTCCGTGAGGTTTATAGCACAGAAAATCCAGAAACAATTTCAACAGAAAAGCGGGAATATCTTTTTTCACATACAGCGCCATCTCTGATACACAGCATGTACTACAAACCAATATCGGGTCAACATATAGGATACTTTTTACTGGAGGAAAATATCTCATCTCTAAGAAATCTATACTAAACTTTAAAACGTAAGTAGGGACGAACCCGAGCGGAGCGAGGGTGAGTCGCTAGTATTAGTATAGATTTAATTTATATTTGTTATTGATATAATTGCGATATCGAAAGCATTACTTGATGTATATCATATCGTGCATATGCACGTTCATGCAACACGCAGTTGCAATTATTTTAGTAAATAAGTCATTAAGACCCTGTATGATATATGTAAGGCGTCATAGCAATTGTCAACTGAATGTGACCACTAATTAGGGAGGTCAATGCCGTGGAATCAATTGTTTGACATACCTAGTACTTACGAAGTTTTATTATAAACAACGCTAACATACGCTATACATTTGCCACATAGAGTTACTGAATCTATACCAGTATTCTAAAGAGGCAGAGTTTGTTTGTATGAACGCGTTATTCTCAGGAACTACTAATTCGATTTGAAAAATTCTTTTTGCATTCGAAAGCCCGTTTATTGAGGAAGGCTATTTATCATCATACTACAGAGCAGAGCAGTAATCATAAATATCAACAAATCGGGTAGACTTCCATGCATAATTATTTATTAGTAAAGCGCGAGCGAAGCCGCGGGTTCTGCTAGTATATTATAAAATAAATATTTGTGGCTTGATGGTCAGTGGATCCACCGGTTAAGTTTTTCCGTAAAAAAAAACTATAAAGCTTATTTTTTTATGTTTTTGCATTTACAAGGTGTCTCAGTGACTGTGCTATTTATTAATATTTTGATCACAACATTAGTTGGCATATTATACATATTATGTAAATGTATTTATTACTGTATGTAAATATGTTATATTCAACATATCTCTATAATGTATTATGAACTAAACATATAGAAGACACGTTTGGCTCAGTTTGTAGTGAGAGTACTTGCTGTGCCAGCGGTCGCAGGTTCGAGTCCCGCTAGAGGCATTCATTTGTGTGATAAGCACGAATGCCTTTACTTCAGTCATGGGTGTTAAATGTTTATATTTAAAATATGTATGTATTTAAAGTTATATGTGTGTAGTGTATCAACTATCTGGTATCCATAACACAAACCTCGTAGCTTATGTCCCAACATATATACAAAAACATAGGTATGATTATTTTAAATGTAAATTATTAAATTAGAATTGATACGTTGTATTAAGTTTAAAAGCTGTCCAATATCAACAAGTCACACCTTTTGCCGCAACAACAAAATATGCGGTTTAGATAATTCGAAACCGAATGAGTTTTGACACATTTATATATTTCGTTTTGAAAGAGCAGATCTGTTGACTGCATCTGTGGTTGCCGTTCCGACGTGAATGAACATATTATGTATTCAATCTTACCGCATTTTCCTTATTAATCGGCGATGATCTTCAAATGATCTAATTTGATCGTTAATTATTTTACACATAAATTTCCAAGATTACAATAAATGTATGCTAACAAGGCATTTCGCTTTTCGCGTCTTTGACAAATGAAAACAGACAGACAGCCATCATCCTACACTTGTTTAAATATATTTTAAAAAAAACTTGAACCATCTATATCTATTCTATACATATAATAAAATTGTAAATGATCGTTGTCTGTACATAAAAAATATTTGAGAATAACTATTAATGGGAGCCTTTATTAACCCAATAGAACCCAAGCCAGTGACTTTTAGAATGTTTGTCTGTTTATCTGTGCGTTTGTGCGTGCTAATCTCAGAAACGGCTCAACCGATTTGGGTGCGGTTTGCAGTAATATATTATGGTAAGCTCACTTTAGTATTTGTTTTCTTTATTTCAATCGGTTCATAAATAAAAAAGCTATGTTAATTTTTAAAAACCTCGGGAGTCGCTATTTATTGAATATAATTTGTAAGATACGTGATAAGTTATCTATAGACTGTTTCCATTCGTCATCCGATAGCCATTATACGGTGCTTTACAGTAACGTTAATTTTCGCGTATTCGTTATAAAATGCAAATAAAACGTCTGTTTCGATTCGTTCCACTGACATCAATTGCCCGCAGATTTAAAATATTGCTTCTATAATAAACTTCTATGATTTATTTTGTTGTTTATATCGTCTTATTAAATACCATTTTGACCGACTTCAAAGAAGAACTCCATAAGATAGTATTTTATCGAATATACCCACTTAACAGTGATTCATACTCTTATTGTACATACATGTCCATGTATATTATATGTATGTATATATGTTCAATGATATCTTCGCTAATAGTGAACCGATTATCAAGATTCTTTAGTTACTATTGCAACAGTGGTGTTTTATAAATTTCGAATATGGGCTTTCCATCTCTATGGGTGGAATTATTACTTTTTAAGTGGGTTCGAAGTCGCAGTTCCTTTGACAAATTTTATATTATTCTAATTTATTAATTTAAAATAAAAAAAGAAAACATTAAGGGCTTTTCAAATATAGGTGATACTAAAAATATATAATAATGACATAAAACTTCGAGATATTCCTTGCATATCTATTCAGTAACTTTGTAGTTTGCATCATCAAATGTGTGGGATTACTTTTACTCAATAATATTTTTTTTTAATTTTTGACTTAGATTGTTTAAGTGACAAACTCAAAATCGAGTGTGGAAAATTGTAGGGTATCCCGAGCTCGATATTTTTTTGGAGAATAAATATAGATTTAATATCCGCTGCATTATCCCACTACAAAATTCCGTAAGTCAAGATGCTGTGAAATTCATTGAAATTCTAATAAAGAAATATACAATCTTACAGTATACAAACCTACAAATTAAATTTATTTTATGATAAGCTTCATTCAGATTAAATTTATTTAATGTCAAGCTTTCTCGGTACAGATGGGTTTCGTACACATACGTTTACATGCAGTAATAATGCTTGCTCAAGAAATAGATCTTGTATTCAGCCCTTTTTAACGTCCCACTGCTGGGCACGGGCCTCCTTTCAATACGAGGGGGATCAGGCCATAGTCCACCACGCTGGCCAAGTGCGGGTTGGCGGACTTCACACATCTTTGAAAACTTGCAAGGTTCTCTCAGACATGCAGGTTTTACTCACGATGTTTTCCTTCACCGTAAGGCAAGTAGTAATCATGTTAGTAATGATTCGCACATGAAAATATCAGAGGTGCAAGACCCGGGATTTGAACCCGCTTCACTCGGTTTGCCAAGCGAGCGCGTTACCACTGGGCTACCACTGCCTAAATAGATCTTATTCAATTCAATAGTTGTCACGAGCAATAAGCCCGGTTTTGAAGAAAGATCGCTGTTGTATTTATTTGTTCGTGACTTTGGGGTTTAGGGGCTGGGCTTCCTGCTTTCCATACTAATTCACTGGATAATATCATATTTATGTATAGAATGAAACTATGCATTGAAATATAAAACAAACAGTATTGTATTATCACGATTTTATTAAATCTTCCTTTAAATGTATATGACTGTATAATTAAATTAATGTATGAAAAATATTCTGACCAATTTATAAACATTTTAAATATACGACGACGAAGTATATTATAATATATTTTAGCTCTTACTAGTGTTTGGTAAACAATTTTATTTATTGAAAAAAACGTCGTTGGTACAACATTTTAGTACTAGCGACATGATTTTTTGCTTATTATCATAATTTTTTTATAATAAAATATATAGATAAACAAGTATACGTATTTCTTCTTATTTATACATACATATATTAAACGGGTTTATTCAACAATATAATACTACAGATATTATATTTCTTATTAGACATCGTTGGTAGGTATAAGTGTAATACATTCATGAAATATTTCTGGTCTTCCGACGGTCCACAAAAAAAACTTGAAAGGCTTGTATCCTGAATATAAATTTGTCAATTACATGTCTCAAAATTATCAAGGCGCGACCGTTTGTCTGGCATCAGTTAAAACATTTGAATTTTTATTACGAACAACGGTTTCGGCGATTAGATCCGCAGCCGGCCTCTGACTCATCGGACTCGTCGCGCTTTGCTAAACTAGACTCCCTAAATATCTAAGTTTTTGTGGACTAAGCGATTTTGCCACATATATCTTTGCTTTTACGTTGAAAATACTATATCCACAATAATTATAGGTGACAACCAAAACAAAATTATGTATTTGTGATAATGTCGGAGGTAATAAAAAACTTATTCATTAAAACGCGGCCGTTGAAAGCTTTTTATATATTATGTGAAAGAACTGGTTTATTTAACATTTGGTTAAACGATGTTTTTCATTCTTATTTCTTCTTCTATTTGTTACATATAAGATATAATACTAGCGGCTCACCCTCGCTTCGCTTGGGTTCTACCGTAGGTACATTATAACGGTTAGTACGGAATAGATAGACTATATAAATTACTATAATATATACCTATATAAATGAATGTATATACATACCTATGTACCTACATAATGAGTTGTTGTGGGTTGTATTATAACGAATTTACATGTGGGAATGAGATAATTTCTCGCAGTAAAAAGTAGCCTATGCCACTCTCCAGCCCTCTATCTCCGTACAACAAACAAACAAATAAAAAAACGCATTTTCTGATTTATAATTTTAGTATGGATTGTTTACTAAAAACATATATACAAAATTCATATTAAAATCAAAGGAATTCCAAGTGCAATAAGCCAACATTTGGTAATCCACCAACTAACAAACTGTAAACTTTTTCAATCACAGCGCCAATGTGTCTGCCCAAATATATTACTTTCTAAATACATTTAGAAACTATTTACAACAAACTACTATACAACAAGCGAACACAACTTCCGATAGCAATAAATCGTCGACATAATAGTGAGGTGAAGTATTTTAGTATTCCTTTATATTTTTGTTGTTGTTTGAACAAATTTACTTAATGAAACTGAAGTGTCTGTTTGTAATGTCAAAATGACAGCTTTTTACTAAATGCATATGAAAGTATATACGGTACTAATAAGAAAAAAACAATTTTTCAATTTTTTGTCTCTCTGTCTGTTTGTTTGTTTGGTTAACCTCCGAAACGGCTGGACATCGGTCCAGCCGTTTAACAGAATTTTCACTGGCAGATTGCTGATGTTATAAGAAATAACTTAGGCTACCTTTTTTTTTTAGAAAAATAATCAGGGTTACGCGCAAAAAATTAAAACCCATGGAATTGTGAACAATATTTTACCTAGGGACGCACCCGAGTGAAGCGAGGGTAAGTAGCTAGTACTCACATAAAAGTAATGAAATAAAGGAAAGGAGACATCGTACGTTATATTTGAATGCAGGGTTTTTTTTCATACAGTTTCAACATACATTATTCTTCTACTGGAAGTCCAATACCTAAAGCCTTATGCATGGCGTAAAAGTATTATACGACCTAGAAAAAAAGGAAGCTGTTATAGACGTTGCGGGCGCCAGTTAGCACTCCAGGCGTTAATTACGAACCTCTCTTCTGACTCAGACTGGCATCGTTTTCAATTCATTTGCATCTCACTCGTAACAAAGACATTATTCGCAGTTTCTAGACTTGATGGCATCATACGAGGCGTATTGGAAGAAAATTATTTAACCAACCAAATAATTATAATGAGTTGAAATTCCAAAATAAAACAAAAATGCTGCTCAAGGTTGAGTCTTAAGATTAAGGTTTGTTGGTTTTAGGATGTTTTTAATTATCTCGTTTCACTTGTTAGTAGGATTTAAAACCTGGTATTTAAATACAGGAAACAAAAGTAGGTTGAGTGAGACGGTGATTGATGATCCTCCATTACGATGTCAGAGAAAAAAATGTGGGCTATAGTCCAGGACCATTGCAACAAATACTGAGAAGTACACGAGAAATAAAAGCGCATTGTCGCATATTTGCTGCTATCTTTCCCACGGTACAGTATCTCTTTAAAATTAACAATGAAAGTATTTTATAGAGAAGTAACAACTTTATTGGCAAAACAATAAAGTTGAAAATGCTTCAACCGCATTCAGTGATTTATGAAGTGTTTAGGATAGTATACATTTAGATGAGATCGCTAAGAGACCATTGTTTAAGTTCCAACAATTATTGTTTCAGTTGCGGAATCCTATTGCTTTTTTTCTATTCTTTATTGGTGGACTCTGTTGACCTTCTTATTAAGTTGTGTCGGTCCATTCAGATAGAAATCTTTTCAAACATCCTAAAACAGTAGGTGGTTTTTGTAGTCTCCGATACAATTGTTGAAATCAAAACCTATTTATTATTTCATATCTGGTTATTTATCTGTCCTCGATCATAGCAATCACGATAAGTTCACTTGGAACGTGCCAGACCAACCCAGTCCATAGATCGGTTTCCACGATTCGCAAATAGCGCATTTACCTTGCGTAAGGCGGCTGGCGCAACTGCATTGTCTCAACGCATCTAGAGCGACGATCCGTGGCTCCTAACGCCTACTTGTTGAGCAACACCATATTTTACTAACTATGTTCTAAAATTAGGAATTGATTTTATTATACTAAATTATGGTATAGTCCTTTTTTTATTAAGAAAAATAAATATTCTGCAGAATTTTTAACTTTCATAAACTTGTCGATCTGTAAAATGAGCAAATAACAAATACAGTTATTCAATTTTTTTTCTAACAAGCTCCTGTCAAAGGCAAGTTTCTGTTTTTACTTTATTTCAGTATGTATATTATACGTAATCTCCGTTTATTACGGTGCATTGCCCAAATATCAAAAATCTTCAGCAATCTATACTATTAATATTTTAATATTATAAAACTGAAGAGTTTGTTTGTTTGGTTGGTTAAACGCGCTAATCTCAGGAACTACTTATCCGATTTGAAAAATTCTTTTTGCATTAAATAGCCTGTTAATTGAGGAAGGCTTCCGGAAAAATGTATGATTCTCGTAGGAAATATTTGTTTTTGTCTAGGGACGAACCCGAAGCGAAGCGAGGGTGAGTCGCTAGTATAATATATAAATAATATATACTTGATTGATATTCGACCTATATACTTATTTTTCTATCGCATATGTGAGTATTTATAAAAATATATTTTCCAAGGTGTTTTAAAACACGTATTACAAATATTTCATAAAGCTAAAGTCTACTTGCAATGATGTCTTATTAAACACATGCACAGCCAATTAACTTACTCGTGCTCCATTACCTTCGTCCCAGTTTCACAATGTGTGCTCTCCAGCTTATCACCTGTGATAACAATTGTGCAAACCATTGCGGCACATTTCCAGTGATAGTGGGCGTTTAACTGCGATTTCTTATGGCTCTTCATAGTAGGCGGATCTGAAGTAACGTGATTGTGCAAGGAAAAGATGACCGCGACATACTCATATATATATTGGATATTTTGGCAGGTTTATTAAAGTGGTTTTCATTTTTTGATGTTATTACTTTATTTTCTTATTTTAGTGTGAGCGAAAATCGTTTTACTTCTCGAGTAACCGAAGAAATAATTCAAAGTATATATCAAATAATAAATAAGCTAACTGAATACTTATTAACAACAAAATATTTTTATCCTACCAACACCTCTACATTCCAAGAAAAGATATATGGCTAAACAAAATGAAAGGAAGTCGATTTACGCCCTATGGTGTGTGCTTACATACTATCCGGTACGGTGATGGACAACTTACACGTTCTAATATAAACTTTTAGATCAAATTTCAACTTAAATCAACATAATTTTATGTTTTAATTATTATAATTGCTACTGGAATGCTTATTTGTTTTTAAACTGCTAAGCAACGCGTGTTCGAGGTCTGAGACGTACAAGTAAATGAATTTGCCATGTTACAACGGCTTCCGCGGTTCCTGTGGTGTTATTAATGTACTGCCTTATAAAGTAAGAAATGTCGTTATTTTTAATCTTATTAAGGCCACATTTCGTCGTGTATATACAAGAAATTGCATCTGTTTGTCGTTTCAATCCTTTCGTCTAGAAATAAAAAGGTAGAGTCAGAGGTTAAATACTTGCGAGAGACGTAAACACTTTTCTCGAATTTACAATACAACAAAAACCTTACCAAAATAGCATAAATATTGACGTTTACTGTATTTATTATTGGTGAATTATCCTTCTGATTCTGTTGACCCTTTATAAAGCGTTGAGGCCACGCTAAATGTCGGAATGTGTCGACAAACGTAAACATTTAATAACTATTGAATTTCGACGCCTGTCCACAGCGCGCTACTTCCAGGAAGTCACACCTTTTAATTTACATGCTACTGTCGATTTATTTAATTTAAATATCTGAATTGTAAAAAAAATATTTTTTTAAATATATACACAAAAATATACATATAACATTTAATGTTAAGGTATTTTTCAATCGAATATATTTTAGGGAGTTAAAAAGTTTACACTTTTCAAATCATATAATGCCATGGCATTATGACGTGGTGTCATGTTCGTGAAGTAAAAACTAAATTAGTCTATGAGAATCAAAAAGCTAAATAAATATTATATACAAATTTCAGTGAATAGTGCACATGTTGTTTAAAAACTTTTAATAATGCTTTTATTCTGATTAATATTTTTAGGATACGATAGGAGTATATTTATTTTATAAAAAAAATAAGAACATAATCAGTAGATGTTTAAAGTTACTTATAATCGAATAAAAATGGATATTGTACAGTCTGTCGCAATATCTACAAATTGTCTATACTCTGTTCGATCGTGAAAATATGAAAAGTATAAATAAAAATATATTAATAGTCGTTATCTAATATATATGTAAAAATCTCGTTTCACGGTGTTTGTGGTAGCATTCCATCGAAACGACTCCACCTATTTTAATAATTTTTTTTTATATTTGGTCGTAAAATATTTTTCGTCCTCTTACCCCTACCTCCCATTTTTTAATCGCATTTTAGTATTTTTGTTTGAACAATATGTAAATATTGTATACATAGGTATAACAAAGCCAAAAAGATTTTTTTGTAGATTAAACGCGGGCGTAACCGCGGGTTCTGCTAGTAATATATGAAAAACTGCACTGCTATTTTTTCAGACTTATGTAGAGTCTTAATTTGTTAACAATGATCAAGGTTTCTATATCTAAAGATAACTCAAGTAAGTTGTTAGTTGATTTTAAAGCAATAATTATAAATGAGAATGATGACTTCTCAGCGCTATCATCATCAGTCTGTCGTTATAATTTGATAATAGGTATATATTTCTAAAATTTTATGAAATGACATAAATAGTAACATTTTTGAGAAAAAATATTTTATATTCGCAGGCTATTCTAATTATATATTATAAAGTCCACACTAACAAAATTATTGAAACCCATAGTGTGGAATGAAATTAGACAGTCATTGTCAACCAATCAACAAACAATGGCAGAGTGGCTACGCTTACTAACTATACATTTAATACCATATAATCAAGTTTTGACTACAATATACAATATAATAATATATATATATATATATATTATTGACCTTTTAAATAAATACTGATCAGTACTAGCAAAAAATGCTATATTTAGCGAAAGCGTAGTTTGGACATTGGAGTATGTTGCAAGCTCTCTTTGTTTACTTTAAGATATAATAAATTTTAAACATTATTACATACGGATAAAACAATTAATATACAAACATTAAATTAATTATTAAAAGTAATAAATACATATTTAATAAAATACTTGTTTTTATTAACAAATTAAATATCTCATATACTTGCTACCTGACCTTACGTTCACTGCCCGTTAAACGTGACGTGAAACCGGTGTTATTGGAACAGGCGGGTTGAATATCGTAAGTAGGCGGATGGAGCAATCTTTGTCGTATAAAATTGAAAGAAACAATATTTCTAGCTTTTGAAACATTTTTCAAGTCTTAGTTACTTTCATTGGTCTTCACCAATGTTTAGATATTGCATTCTGTTTGATTATTGCAAAAATTGTTATTTGTTTTGACCAAATGAAAAAGATAATATATGTAATAATAGAATAGAGCCTCTTACCTAAATTGTTGAAAACAATGCAAATTAAAATACAACCCGCTATTCTAAGGAATCACAAATTCATAAGTTATACCGAGATTACTTCAAATATTATATTATCCAAGTGGAAATTTTATTTATCATCAACTATCATCTTTACGTTTTTTTATAAACAGAATATTACAAACCAAAGTCAACGATTCCATTATATTTAGACGCCCACGCAACACCACTCCGCCTCTTTTGAGTCACACGCGTCTTTTACAGTCCATAAAATCGATCAGTCAATAGTAACTGTCTGTCACTGCCACTGTCACGTCCGTCGAGTCACCTCCAACTTGTACCAGAAGTGTCCTGTTATGTCAGTTAAAATTATGAATATCCTTGTGTATTTTTTGCACGCTAAAACCTGACAATGATATGTACCTAATTATTCTAAAAGAAACCTTTGTTTGCTTTACGTGTAACTAACTAAAAGTTGGTAAAATAATATGATTTTAACCGTCGTATCGCTCTGAATCTTTCTAAATATGTAAAATCTGAATGACAATAATAAAACCTGGTAAAATTTAATTGTCCTTAGTAATATGTACTTTTGAGTTTTGGCTGATTTAGTTCCTTTCGACTTCGTTTGGATAAAACTAATCCCTGACTGTTTTTGAATAGCGTTTTATTTATTAATTTATTTACTTTATGCAACTTTCATGTTAAGGAAAAACAGCCTAGTGAATTCAAATGTTTATACCGTTGTCATGTTTCTACCCATGTCATAACAGGGTATTGTCTTAAAGAGTCAAGGAATAATGACACTCCTATATACCATATCGTATTTATAATATGGGTCTTAAAGTCTCTTGCTCCGTACCTTCTAGCCTAAAATGTAATCTCATTTAAAGATTTTCTAACGATCGTTATAACGCATTATCTCGATACGTCGTGTATTGGGTGCAGAATAAGGAGTAACTTTGCTATAAAGATTTTATTTTAGTAATAAGAGTTAACGCAAGCTATTATACTAATTAAAAATAAAATTCAACGACGCATTTCAGATGTTCAGACACGATATGTTCAACTTACACGTTATCACGGTTTGATTCAGCGCACCCTGTTAGTTTCCATCCGTATCTAATACTAATAAGTGGGCAATTCACCCGTATGTCGTACAAATCGCTTGCCGTGTCGGTTCCGTGTCGTGACCGGGTCACACGACGTCCGACATTTCAATGGACCTTTTTTCTCTACCGGCTAGGGATAAACGAAGACTAGGAACTCACTAATTGAGTGTTTGCGGCGTTTTTGATGTCGTTTTATGTTTTCTTGGCTCAGGTGGAAGCGATCTTGAATTAGCAACTGTACCTGCATAGGATAAGGTCCAGAGTGATTGGCAATGAGGGAATTGCCCTTCTAGGAAGCACTTGTCGCAATCGTTAACACTTTTTTACATTACCGGTCCAGCAAATAAAGGTAATGGTATAAGGAGGTATATACGTGTTTTTCTTGCTTTTTACATGTAAAACACAAACAGCAAGATATTTCATATTGCCGCTTTTAGCATAATCAAAGTTTGCAATAACATTTTGAGAGCTTTAATTTCAGCATGAACTGGGGCACACGGTTTCAAGGAGCACAATGGGAATAAAAGCTCTTTAACAGTAATTGGAAAGTACGTAGTAGCGAACTAAAAGTCGTAACCTAAAATTTTAAACCAAGAGCAATTTTAGAATTTTTTCATATTTAAATTCATAGTAAAAAGATAAAATCAGATATAATGAAAACTTTTATTAACTGGGCAGGTAAAAGTCAAGGTCTGTTGTGATAAACAAGTTGCAGGTACTCGTTTGCTTGTTGACTAACATTGTAAAGGCCTATATAAATGTTTGATCGATTGCCTACAGCTACTATCTTAAGTCAAATCAAGTGTCCTTCAATTTTGCATAAGAATATGTAAAAAGATTCAACAATGACGCCATAGGTGTGAGTTATTTGTGAGTCTTCAAAAAAAGGATAGTTTTATTGAGGTGTATTTTACGCCATATCGTCGCTAATCATGAACCAATTTTCATCATCCATTATACATTTATACAGAGAAATAAAATTGAAATGTCTGTTTGTAATGCCAAAATAACAGCGTTTTAATGCATATGTAACGCGACATTGGCGAAGTAAATTCCGCCCAAATAGCACTCCTAGAAGTTACGAAACTAATGAATTGAATTGATTTGCAATTATATACGGTACATACAACAAAAACAAAATTTTAAATTGTTGTCCGTCTGTCTGTTCAGTCTAATATCCGAAACGGGTGAACTGAGACGAGACTTTCACTGGCAGATAGCTGATGTTGTAAGGAGTAACTTAGGCTGCTTTTATTTAAAAAAAAATAGGGTTCCGCTCAAAATATTAAAACGTACCTAGGGTCGCACCCGAGCGAAGCGAGGGTAAGTCGCTAGTTATGCATATGTTTATTGAATAGTTGTTATACCTAAACAGTATTTTTTAATATTTAGGTATACTATTATATTATTATATTCATATAGTCGAGTTTTATTTTTACTTTGGAACTAGCAATAACCATAAACTAAGCGGCACAGAAAAAGGACGGTTGATATAATTAAAATTAAGTTTCATTTTTAATATCAACATCGCGAATTAATTAGCAAAATTTGTAGAGACATTTTATTTAATTACTAATAGGTACTTTGAATGTTGAAACTAAATAAGTAAGTAATTAAGTATGTACTTTAAAATATTTCCAAATTATCACAGCTGTATTCATAAATTATCGCTTTATATGATCATTAGGTTCTTATATTTACTAAATATGAAATAAATATTCGAGTATATGTCATACTAGCGATTCACCCTCGCTTCGCTTATGGTTCGTTCCTAGTGATAAACAAAAACAAATCTATATCACGGGAACCGTACATTTTTTAGAGATAATAAGTAGCCTATGTGCTATTCTAGACTATAATCTACGAGTATCTCTGTGTCAAATTTCATCCAGATCCGTTCAGCCGTTGTGGAGGAACAAAGAAAGTAACAAATATCATCTTATCATCCATCCATCCATCCATGTTCACTTTTATAATATTACTAGTATGGATATGTATGTGTACACTGTACATTCAAAATGGCATGGCTATGTAAAATTAAATCCTTTAATACTGCTGATTATTCAAGTATTATAATATTAAAAATGGTTCAGTCCAATTATAAATGAAAACTTTTTTGTATTTATTTATATAAAATTATTAACTCACAAAACAACTTTATCAATAGATATAAAATAAATTTCGCAATTAAAACAACATGGTTACTAAACTAGATATTTTTTGTAACTTACACCTACCTACAGAATTGTTTTTCCTAAGCTATCGGTGATCTGCGCCTGCGCAGGTCTTGCACGCGCACTAATAAGTGGTTGGACGTCCTTGCCGTAAATGCCTGTGTTACTTTTTAATGTTGAATTATAGAATATAGCGTATTTTTCTGATACATTTATAATAAAATGTGTTAACAAAATAAATTTTGTATCGTGCATATGTACATATTTAATCTTCTTATTGTCTGTAAAGCGACAAATCTCTTAATTTATTTTTGCATCAATACTCAAAGATTTAGAACCTTTCGATGTATTAAGTATATCTAAGAAAATCTACACATATTTTAATAAATTATCACTATCATCTCTTGAATATGCATATTATCTGTGCTAGATATACGAGTATGTATAAGGTTGCATTCCATCGTCCTTTTTAACCAAGATTACGGTTATAAAAATAGCTCAAATCTGTATTCTCATATATTATAGTATTTAAGGGCATCGTATTCAATATCGTGCACTAAGATTCACGATTTCGTAACGCTACACTTACACTCATTTCGCGTAAAATGACCCGAAGCCAACTTTCGAGTTACGTGATCCACTAACATACCTACATGGTGAGCACAAGTAAAATTTCACACAATTTTCCCATATTGGTATTCTCAGGTTTCCGCAATTGGCGAATCAAATTAGTTCAGTTCGACCGTCTTATTTGAAGCGATTTCACTCATAAAGCCAATTGCGCCCGCGCATTGTTCCAAATCGAAAGTAACGCTTATTCCCTTTTTAAGCGTGCGAAACCTTATGGTTTGCGGTTCCGGCAAGACTTTATTGCGAGGTCTTAACTTTAAACTGTGGGTAACGATATTATTTAAAGTTAACAAATTGGCCTAATTTTTACTAAACAATTTATAATATAAAATTTAGGTAATTTTGTGGTTATTTTTAATGTTAGTTAAGATTTTGGACTTATAGGATTAAAATGTGGCTACTAATGAATACATTTACCTTGTCGAACTCACTAACAACTTGTATATGGTGGTAATTAAATTTCCAAAATGGCTGCAGTTTCGGAACTAACGAAAACAGCTTATAGCTTCTACTATATAACTATATTTACGGTAGATAATAATTTCTGCGCTCTATATTTTGACAAAATGGTTAAATAATATCTTTTTTATTTTTTTCAATTGTTTAAAAATATTTATATTAAAAATGTGAAAATATGTTTGTTGTATGTTCTGGATTGATATAATTTTTTGTACGGAGATAGTTGTAGGCTGGAGAGTGATGTTATTTTTTACCGCGGGAAAATATCTCATTTCCACGGAAAAGTACGTTATAATAAAGTTTACTTATACAAAGGGTGGGTTTACAGGGTGATATGATTTTCTATCGAGAGAGGGGTATATATATTAAGGACTGACAAAAGTAATATTAAGTACTTATGTATGTACATATTGAATAAGAACCTATATTGTACAACTATCGTTTACATTGAAACACGCGTTTGCGGCGTTATACAAAATTTTATTTAAATTTATTGTACGTGGATTGGTTTACTCGTATTTCTTAGTCCACAGTGAAGGGCATATGCAAGTAGGCCTTTGAGTGCCGTGCACGTCAAGAGTGGTGGCTAGAGTGACTGCGTTGCAAATAAAGAGAAGTTTTCAACTCTAAAAGATTATATTTTATTAAAAAAGTATATAACTTCATATTTTTGATCCACTACCTTGTACTAACGACTATTAACTTACATATCTGTTTATCTACATTATATATATTAACTAATTTATTTTTATTTAAATAAATACATTATAATATTAATTGTATATTCATAGCTTTTAGTAGAATATTTCTGCTGTAAAAGTGAAATGATTACAAAACAATCTCCCTTTTCTTGCTCGATTATCATATCTCCGATCAGACGACGTGACTGTATGGGAACATCGCAGCGGTAGATTGTATGGAATCTTTTTAAATTGTGCGGAGATGCGGCGATGTTCAAAGAAGCTTGCAGGGAAAGTAGCTGCCGGATGTAGGGTATTCTACAACAAGAACATTAATCGCTAGTCGTAACCAGAAGGCCCTTTGGCGTAATATTTGTTACTTAGTTTCTGTTTCCTAAGACACTGGAATAGATGAATGATTAAATAGATGAAAGATAGCCTTCATCTCATGTATTTGTGTATATTTTGTATGTATGTTACGTGATATCTTGACCACTTATATATGAATACAATTTCTTTTCTATACAGATAAATAAAAATGAAGTGTCTGTTTGTAATGTCAAAATAACAGCTTTTTACTAAATGTATACGAAATTGTATGCGGTACTTATAAGAAATACACATTTTTTTTATTTTTGTCTGTATGTGTCTGTTTGTCTGTCTGTCTGTTTGTTCCGGCTAATCTTGGAAATGACTGGACTGATTTTGACGGGACTATTGGCTACTTTTATTATAAAAAATTATTAGGGTTCCGTTCAAAAAAATTAAAACGCACTTACACAAAAGGGACGCATCCTAGCAAAGCGAGGGTAAGTCACTAGTTTATTATAAAATTAGTCGGGTGATTTCAAAAATCATCCCCACAGGACTAATAATTATTTAAAGTTGATTTAAATTTTTAGTTAAAAAGTAATTATTTGTCAGATCATTTTGTCTAATCCCCACTAGGCGCCATTGATCGCATAAGATATTTATGGAATCTAAGAACTGGTTCCTATTTTTTATGCCTCCCAGGCACCCAGGTTGTTGTCCCGTACAATTATCTTGGCTATAAGGAAAGGTCTCCGACATTTCCCCGGACAACATCACGTTTCCATAATAGACCTATTAATTTGCCATAAATCAAATGGCCGATTACATGAAGTTACGTCAACGTGCGACGGCTACTTTAATACTATATAAAATATTATATTACCCTTCCCATTTATAGATAGAAATAGAAATATTTCCATCATTATATTTTTTAAGGACTCTATAAAATTATTGAAATTGACAATAATCTAATTGAAAATGAATAAACAAATATAAATCTCTAAACTTTATAGCGGTCGTCGACGCACCGTGAAAATCCACTTATTGTCATTAAAAGGTTCATTGTTAAGAGGATTGTGAAGCTGTAAATTTTCATACAAAAAGCCATAACGTTTTTCCCCCCGTAAACATAGTCTAATTTTTATAATTTTTGGACATGTTGTAGATATAATGAAAATCTAGGTCCGTACGTTTTTATTTTAAAGAAATATTGCGTACGATAGAAGTTATTAGCATCTAAATATCTACATTTTTGACTTAAAAACTTCCTCGAGCTTTTTTATTTTTTTTTAATTAAACTAAGCTGAATTACAAAAAAATAAAAACGTACAGACCTAGATTAAGGTGTACTGAATCGAATGATACCAAAATTGTCTCATTTCGTAAATGTTTAAGGGGGTGAAAACGTTATCGCCCGAAACAATATTTCAAAATGGAAATGTAGGTATTTGCCTCTAAGACTTGCAACTCTCTCTATCGCACCATACGGGTCGGGGGCGGGGGCATATTGTAGTGATGTTGAAGGTGTTATCGACATTATCATCGCCTAGGGAGGAGAAAATAATATCGATATATCGATCGATACTGAAAGGTTCATCAATAGGGATTATATTAACCTAGTTTTTGAAGGCGGTTGCCTTATTTGATAAAAAGTTTTATATTTTTTAGTGCCTACTTTTTGTCGTCGAAATATATTAAGAAACAGTAACAATAAAAGGGTGAATATTTGAAGATAGACATATTCAGCGTTCGTAAATTAAGTTCAAATATTGCTTCCAATTACAACTTTTATGCATTTAACGTGAAGTTTACAGCTTAGATTAACAAAATAAATCAAACGCACAGTATTTGAACTGCTATATAGGTCTAAACCTGAGGCTCAAAATTTTCGACGAACGGTGATGAGATATGGAACACACGGTAATTAGTATTTAAAAAATGGTAATTATGCTGCGTGGTTGGTAATTATAAATAAAATGAATAATATGCTTAAATCACATATTTATTTATTTAAATAACATTGAAAAACTAAAAAGTGATATTTAATATTTTTTGGAAAGTAACGATATTTCAAGATCGACTCCACGTAAAAAAGAATTCAGTACACAGAAGAAAGAATCAAAGAGGTATTTGGTAGATACTATGAAAGACCTTTCTAATACTATTAAAAACCTTCACAAAATGTTTGAAATTCAATTTTGCAAGGTATGTTACTCTTACTTTTGAAAAAAATTTGGGTACTTGTTTGTGCCCAATGCTAATCAAAGAGATACATGTCTCAGCAATCTCAGGAAACTGCATGCAAATGTGAAACTCTTGATTCAAGCGTTGCACAAAAGAAGATCATTAAATAGAATTCAGTCATTAGAATTATTGTATTGCATGCAGTTTGCAAAGACATATGTATATCTCTTTGATTAACACTGGGTATAAGTACCCAAAGTGGCTTTTGTTTACAAAAGTAAGAGTAACTTTGCAAAATTCAGTTTCAAAAAATTTTGTGAAGGTTTTTATAGTATCTAACAACCACCTCTTTTCCTTTCTTTCTTTCTTTCTTTTGTGTAATGAATTCTAATTTACCTGAAGTTGCTCTAGAAATATCGTTGCGTTCACAAAGATTTTGAATATCGCTTTTTTTGTTTTTCATGTTCGACAATTTTTTGGTAGTTGTTGTTCTTCATATTATCTCCCACTCGGAAATTATTAATTTCAAACAAAATCTTGAGATTTTTAAAAAATAGCTTATCACCAATGACAGCATCACTTAATTTTCGTTTTACTTTCTATTTATTTTTATAGTTTTTTTGTAAGATTGCTTCTCCAAGTAAAATTTATATATAGTGCTGGAACTATGTTTTACTTAGTGAGATATAAAATTGTATTTTTTTTATGTGAAATAAAAAAAATACAATTTTATATCTCACTAAGTAGTTATTTGGGGAGGGCCGCGTAATCTGCACATGTTCAAAGAATCACCCAAAAAGCTATAGAAAAACAAAAAAAAAACGTTTTTTATTTACTTGGATAACATATTTTTGTCACTTATTTTGCTTTAAAAACCAAACTATTCTTTATTTACTATGCGGAATCAGTTATCGGACATATACTATCAAACAAAAAAGAATCATTGAAGTCGGTTCACAGCTGGCGAAGATATGAACGGACATACATACAAAAAAAACATATAGTGGAATTGAGAACCTCCTTCTTTTTTAGAAGTCGCTTAAAAATCAACTTGAACTAATTAAAAAATATCGATTCTACAAAAAAAATTGTAGTAAATTTGATTTTAAACAACTTTACTTATTACAATTTTTCGCGTAAAATGGAAAATAAACGTAATAATACAATCATAAAATTGTACCCTCTCCTTATGTCAGGTATAAATAGAAAAATATCGATCCTACGAAAAAATTGATAAGGACCACAGTTATAGGAAATTTAATTTTAAACAACTTTGTTCATTATAATTTTTCGCGTAAAATTGAAAAAAAAGAACGAGTTGTTCAGTAAACAAAAATTCACCCCCTCTTTTCGGGTATAAATCCAAAAATATCGATCGTAGGAAAAAGTGACAAGAACTAAAACTGTAGGAAATTTAATTTCAAACAACTTTTGTAATAACTATTTTTCGTGTAAAATTAAAAATAAACGAGTTATTCAATAAACAAAAATCAACCCTTAATTTCAAGAAGGCTGATGACGCAATGGGTCTGGTAACCCGAAAATCTAAATTTAGACTTCCAGTGACCTCCCCCAAAGAATGCCGAAAGAAAATTGCTGTTAAAATTTTTGCAATGTTTGCCTCTTTTTTGAGCTAATTCGACCGGGCTAGTTGATTCCTTTCTATTTGTTGGATTTTTTTTAC
Organism: Argynnis bischoffii washingtonia; assembly: GCA_033884665.1. Lineage (NCBI taxonomy): Eukaryota > Metazoa > Arthropoda > Insecta > Lepidoptera > Nymphalidae > Argynnis > Argynnis bischoffii. The sequence continues at coordinate 2,906,854 of CM066616.1, read as the reverse complement.
ACTTTGTAATTCTGACATGCGTGTAAGGTTGAATTTGTTTTGATGTACGAGTAAGCCTCGTAAGATCATAAAATTTTTTGCTTTATATACATAGCTTTGTGAAAACAACTTTAAACCTTGCTTTTAAGGTTGAATTTACATTATTGTATATTTATTTCAACTAGAATTATCTAAATTCTAAACAATTGGTGACTGTTACTTTTGCATGGGATTGTGTATCTAGTACTTTTTTAATCGATGAACGGACTAATATTATTACTAGACAAGTGGTAAAATTAAAAATTTTGTACAACGACAATCGATTTCAATAAAACTCAATTACAACATCTATACAATAATATTACAAAGAGGCAGAGTTTGTTTGTTTGTTTGATTGATTGAATGCGCTAATCTCTGGAACTAACTAATTCAATAAGAAAAGTTTACTTCGAATTTCGAATGAACGCTCTTGCGCCGAGTCGCGCCGCCACCGCGCCGCCCCCCGCACTCGCCCGCGCGTCACCGGCTGCTGCTATCATAGTGTGCGTGAGAATTTGCGTATGTTGTATTTGTGTTGTTCACGCCCGGAGGGAGGCTAAGCGGTATGAAACAGATAGCATTTTTCTAAAAACCTACTCGCGCCGCGTATCGTCACTTCACAATCCTCTTAAACGTAATAGATACGACTGAATCGTGCTGCAGCCATTGTGTTGTGCTTATGATAAAGATTGAATAGGGCGCGCGTGCGCAGCGGCCAGCCTTCCGGTATACTTGACCCGATTTGCGCTCATTACATGCCTAACTATTTTATTATGAATAAATTATAAAATATATATAAACTTATACTCTTGATAGTTTGAGTCAGCTGTTCTGTACATAATACTTTCCTGAATTTATGCGGAATATTTGACATTTTAAATAAAACTATCGTTTAGGATTTTTTCACGGATTTATTTTGATTTTTGGTTGCCGACATTTCGAATGCTTTAAAACGATCATGCTCACGAGAGAGACTTTCTATTAAAATAAATCCGCGAAAAAGTCCAAAAACCATAATTTTATTTAAAACATGATGTGACAAGATTGATGTACAGCATCTTTGTTTGTCTTAATTAGTAGATATAGATATGACAATTAGATTTAATGATTCTTTTGGTATTTGAAAAATATCTTTAATTTTAATAAGCCTATAAACAAGAAATCGATTCTCACGGGAAAATAGAAGGTCTCGCCTCTCATCGATCTCGCACGGATTTAGCATTGGAATAGAGTGGCTCATTTATCAAAATTGCTTAAGTAAATTTAAGTGTGTGGATTCATTCAAAATTCTTACTTTACGAAGATGAAATGTTAGTGCTATATTTATATACAACTGTAACGCACCCGTAATACATTTAGAGTAACTAGTAGTCCTTATCTGATGTAGTAATTCTTTCGGAACACTTTCATACATTTTACAAACATTCATGGACCCTGTTCGCTAAAGCATTTGATAAATGGATATTGTCAGTTTGTCATTCAGTAACGCTTACACCATTCGACATTTACTGCGCATTTGGAATACAAAATAGCGAAATTCAATCACGCGCCCGCCTAAATTTGCACGAGAAATCTCACGTTTCGCCGGCGAATATCTCGGAATCGTAACATTGATGTATCGATTGAATCCAAGATTGGACGCTGGTACAAAGTAAGCGTAGGAAACACTGAAGTAAATATTTATTAATCTTGGCTTTTGAGAATTTTAGCTAAATTTGGATAAAATTTTCTACAAAGTATAGATTACAAAATAAATACTAAGAACACAGTCCAGAATTGTTTATATTATTATAGACAGTCTCTTTATGAGTTAGAGAAACAAAGTAGGACTGTCGCATACTTTAGCTGCTATCCTGTTTTCAACTGTCCAGCGACAGCGTTTGAATCGTCTGACGGATTTATGACTCCCTGTTGAATGTAACAATGTCGCGATTCTAACTGGACGCGGTGTTGCACCGCAATCTGTAAACAGCGTCCGTCTCGAAGTGTCCAATAGCTAAACAATTGACCCTAACTGCACTCGGAGTGAGGTATCCGGGAGACAAATCAGGAAACCTGTATTATGTACATGTTGTTTATCGTATTTATTGAGGACAGTTATCCTTCACGGCTTAGACGTGGACGACGTATTGAATTCAGTGACCTTGGTAAAATACCGAGTTCTAAGAAAAAATACTTTTATGTACATTTTACTGTCATCCTTGTTAAATATGTGGAAAATCTATAGTGGCCTAGTTAAGTTTAGAACTTAGTATATATGGATGAAAGATAGCTTTCCAACAATTTTGAGTATTGAAAAGTATAATTTCTTGAAATAATGATGCATGTTAAAATATGCAAGCCTAATATGCGAAAATATAGCAAATTATGTCTTAATATATTTACAAAGTTTATTTTTCTTTTTCAGGTAAGATCATTATTATTTATCATTTCCACGAAGAATTTCTACACTCGCTGTTAAACATAGATAGGTAAGAAAATATTATTTAAAATTCAATATTGCACATTCTTATTTGACTTTTTTGCTAACCAGTAATTGATCTATTTCTACAATTATGACATTCTGAACTATATACCTAGAATCAACGCGATTATAGTTTATAATACGATTATAATATGATTTTTTAAGAGAATAATCCTATATATCCTTCGAATAATATTTCAAAAGATATATAGATATTGAAATATTCGCTTCGGTTATTATTTGCAAATAAATTAACAATAGCATTCTTAATGTCTTAATACAACCTATAAAATCAGCATCTGATGAAATAACACAGTGCACACCACAATTGCATCGCAACCGATCATTTAGACGTAAATGCAACAATAAATGGCACTACGAAAAGGATCCCGTTGCATTCATCGATTTTGACATTTATTTTCCTACTAAAGATCATCATCTGTAATCGTTACTGCGATTATAGGTCTTGTTGGTCTAACAATACATGATATACCGGCTTGCGCGATCCGTTTTGACAGATACACATTATCTCCTAGAGGAATATATAGACGTTATTAGTTCAACATCGAGCGCCTATTATCATTTTAACCCCCGGCGCCGTTCGACCATAGCGAGTTCCTACAATTACAGAGTTGCGATCGAATGGATTATACATTCTGACGGTAAAACACTCGAGTAGCTTACGATGATATTGTCGCCACAATCAAGTTTTATTAAAGATAATTAAAAAGAATTCTGAATTAACATTGCTTAAATTATAAGAGACATGCTAATAATAAAATTAGTGAAGTTATTTTTCGGACACGTGTTTCGCGCATTAATACATTTAAAAGCTATAATGCGACGAGTTGGGTATGCGGAAATAATCAAAGTAGCAATCAGTATTTGATGAATAAATATTTCATATGGCAATTCAGTCATAGGTGCATATCGATAGTATGGTGTCTTTCATATTCGATCGTGCGCCTGCGCATCTCGTCTCGGAACGGTATCGTTGCGTGCATGGTTATGCAACTCGGGCGACGTCCTTGCGGGTGTGGGGCGCAGGCGCGGGGGACGAAGGCCGAGTCAGGGCGCCGACCCTGTTCGGTAACCACCCCGCTTTTTGTTACCAGGCCTGGAACCAGTCTAAACGAGTCCTGTTGTTAATCGCTAGTATCGCATGTTTTTTCCTAGCTACTAGATAAATCCTCCGAGGGTAATATGCCAGACGCGGTGTAAAGTAACATGGTCGTGCGTTAGGAATGCAGATGCCGTGACTTTCTTGAGTTTACATTTTAAGTATGCAAATATATGCTAATTAGAATCATTATTAGATATACAACTCGAGTAGAATCGACACCGAGCCAAGAGAGATAACCGGGAGGTGTGCAACGTTGTCGGCGTTTAAATTCTCTTGTTTTTAGTGCGACATCACTATTATAGTAACTGTTGATGTACCAGTCGCCTTGTAACCGCTCTTTATGCCTCAATCCCTTCACCGTTTGTAAGTAATATTCTGTGCGATAAGGGCAGTTCGTGACTGGAGTTATGGCGAAATACCAATGCAGGTGAGCGAATAATGAACGTTTTATTTCATATCAACAATTGTATACGACGGACATTGGACTGTTTACTTTTAAGCCCGGGCAATTCACAAATGCTGTAGATACATTGCGTGGACTAATAAAGGATATATTTACGATACAGTGTTACAATAATCGTTACATTACCCATTCAATTGGTATCGACTACGGAATAGTAGAAAGCTAACAAACTCCTCGAATCATATAATTTCTACGACGGGCTGCGGGCGGCGGCGCCTCAATAAATAACGCAGATAGAACTATCGCGCTTGCGTTGTTTGACTTACATCTACGCCTCATTGTTCTGCCGTTTGAATATCAGCGCGGATTAGAATTACGATTGTACGACCGTATACATCTAGCTTTACAAAGTAACTATTCGAATACATAAATATAAAATGTCTGGAGTGATGGCGTTCACCCGTTTATTATACAGTTGAGTTATACTTATACCGGAGAGGCACTCGAAGATGTTGTCAGGTTAAGTTTAAGGACTCCACGACGAGTCGTGTCGAGAGTTCATAATGAAAATAATGACATTAGAAAAGCAAAATGGCCATGGTATAAAATATCATCCAAAGTAAACGTTGAAAAAAGAAAAATATTTTCTTTCTTTGACGTTAGGAACACACCTACATTGCTTAGACAACAGTGAGTGCTTGTAATTTAATATGAACTTTATACCATAGCAATAAAGCTCAAATTGACTACGTTTTAGTTACAAATCATTTGTATGGGAAAAAGAAAAGGGCTATTTTTAGGGTTTTTCCAGCAATAATTCTAATTTTTCTCGCCGTAAAAACCATCCTTGAACTTCAACGAACATTTTAAAAAAAGATTTGGCCAAATTGGTCGAGGCGTTGTTGAGTTATGCGCTTACCAACACATTTTGCGATTCATTTTTATATTATAGATTCGCATGGACATGAGAATAGAAATATATAAAAAGTTTTTAGTACCTATACGGATGAAGTGTCCGGTTTCTTTTTATTTTTTATAAGGTGGATGAATATATGTATACCAAATTTCAAGATTGCATGCACTTATTTACGAACGCGTAACGATTGTAAAGCGCGGCGGATTACAAAACATTCAAACGACGCATCGTATTATGGCACTAAGTGCTTTTGCCACTTAAATATGAATTACGTTTTTACATTTGTTCTTCACGCGATTCTCGGTTTCACTACACTGACTTACTTACTTTAAGCTGAATTAAATAATGCTGAAAATGCCCTAAGTCTTTTTGATGAAATTTAAGTACGCAAATGTAACATTGAATATTTTTTCAATTGCTCTGTGTATGAAGCTTTTTCTACCGTGTGTCTGTATTGTAGAAAATATCTTTAATAATACAGTTTTACATCGTTTTTTTTGTACAAAATAAAATTTCAACCACTGACCTACGACCACGGCAACTACGCTAGCCCTAAAATAATGACGAATGAAATACATTTTAATATTAATTGTTCTTATCCTTATATAAATAACAATGTCCTTTAAATTTTTGTTAAGAAGTATTCTGCATGCTTTGACACTGACCTGATTCCTTTTCTACATATTCGATGTGTATTTCTATACGAATTGTTTTCCTCATTACATCATTGTTTACAACTAAAGATGATTCGATCAAATTTTCAATACAATTTAATAGAGTAGTGGCGCTATCTTTGATATGTTAGTTTTTTCGAAGAAGTAGATATTTATGAGTTATCAGTATCACAGATAGTAAGTACATTGCTACTATCTGCTAATAATATATGAAGTTTTATATCAATTAATAATTACGTGGAAATTTATTCAATATAAAGTAATAATTTGTAGGTCAAAGACAACATTCAAGTCCATTAGAGTTTCTTCAACTTCTTCAAACTCATTTTGATCGCAGATAGGCTTCAAAGAATATATTTACTACCTTGTCTTCATAAACTGACAAAGTTGCTTAACTTTCCAGACATTTCTCATAACATCTACATTAGCACATAAAACTTTAACCGTCCGTCCCTCTTTCAAGTTTTCTAAATAAGAGCTAAGAAAATATTTCTTTTTTATATTTTAGTATCCATTGCTTACCAGTCGCATTTATACATATAAAAATTGCACTCCAATAAGCAATGGATTTGTACTAAAGTGAATACTACACTTTCTACAAGTGGAAGTGAGGGGCTGTGTCCTTCGCTCGGCGGGAACGGCTGGCCTTCGTCCCGAGTTCCCGACTCAGAGCTAAATATAGCCGCCCTTGGATACGACGCGAAACTGGATTTATCGTTTGCCGGTGTTTTAAAAATCTCAAAAGAAATCTAATGTTGCTACTTAGAAGTTTTTATTTACAAACCTGAGTTAAAATCTTAGAAATAGCGTGAAATATTGTATGATAGAAAGTTCAAAAATATTAGATCATAAAAAAAAATATAATATGTATTTACTTATACTTAGTCATTTGAATTGAAGCGACGTTGTACATTATTATGTATTTATGTCAGTCATTCAATCTACACTGATATTATAAAGAGATAGTTTATACATATGTTTGTATGTATGTAGGAGGTAATCTCTGAAACTACTGATTCAATTCTCGAAATTCTTCAACTAACACGAAGCTATATTACCGCCGAGTGCTGTAGTCTATGTCTTATTCCGATAAAAATGTGTTTACTGTCAGAAATCATAAGTTTGATTGAGGTCGGAAAAAAGTCAGTTGAGATACTTCGACCAGAGCGAGGATATTTAGCTTGGTATAGACAAACCTTTTGAGTACTGAAAGCACTAAGACTTCATTAGCATCGCTTATTATAATGACTAGCGACTCATCCTCGTTTCGCTCGGGTTCGTCCCTAGCTTGATTCCCCATACAAAATTTAATTCCCATTTTCAACCCCTTACAGGATGATTTTCGAGAAAAAAGTATTCTATGTCCTTCCCAGGGTCTCAAACTATCTTTTTACCTAATTTCATCTAAATCGGTTACGTAGATCCAGAGATTACCCTCTATAACGTTACAAACTCACAAACTTTACCTCTTTATAATATTAGTATGGATGCTAATAGCTGTAGCAACAATCATATAATATTAAAAAAGCAATTCTATAAATTTATTTCGTGTATCTTGGAAAGGGCTCTAACGAATTGAGTCAAATTTTGTATTTAGAAAAGGTTAAGTCTTTTATGTTTAACTATATAGTATATACATAGGTGTCTTTTTCGAAAAAAGCTCGGTCGCCCAAATAGGTACTAATAATAATTCAAAGAAGTTTTTTTACAAATATTACATTTTGGTTTTTTGGATATTTATAGTTTTTTTTTATTTAAATAAATATTTTAATTTGTTTTTGAAAAATAGATGTAGTAATCTTATCTATGGTTTTTTATATTTTAATCTTAATTACATCTTCAAAGGTAGATCGATGTATAATAGATTAACGTAATTTCATAACTTGTGTGGCATTATAAATAAACAAACGTATTTTAATTGCAACGCATTAAAAGTGCATATATGGCATCGAATCTTAGCGTTAATGGGCCACGTGTGACGGTATCAAGTAACAATATTGAGTTTAATAGAATATATACCTTGTTTAAAGTGACTAAGGTGCGTTTTTCTCTATCTTTTAGAAATTTAAGAGCACCATTATATTTTATAAAATTCCAGCCATCGGTAATACTAATGCGTTTTATATATGGCAACTATAAATATGACGTATCGTGTCTAATGCGTGTTGCGGGATGCTGCTTTGTAACTTAATGGATGCATCGTGTTCATGAGAGAGTAGTTTCAAAAATATTGCGCTTGTATATTATTATTGTTTTATATACGTATTGGAGGTTCAACATTGTTGTCAAAATAATATTATTTTCCATTGAAAAAGTTTCCTATATTAATTTTAGACTGAAGAAAGGATTTTTCATAAGCATTTACTAGCGATTCACCCTCGCATCGCTTCGGGTTCGTCCCTAGACAAAAACAAATATATCATACGGGAACCGTACATTTTTCCGGGATAGCCTTTCTCAATAAACGGCCTATCTAATGCAAAAAAAAATTTTCTGATCGGATTAGTTCTTGGGATTGGCGCGTTCAAACAAACAAACAAACAAACAATTAAATAAACAAAGAAACTCTGCCTCTTTATAATAAGTGTTTCAAGAACGTCTTTCAAAAAATAATGTAATAACATAATGTTGTATTGCTATTATTGACGTCATCTTAAAGCGCCGTCATGGCGCCCAGTGTGGGTTGTAAATAAATGTTTGTACAAAATAATCAAATATTTGTTCCACAAATATTAAGTTGAAATGTCTTTGTTTTATTATTGTTTATTAAATAGGATTTTAAGTAAACACATATGTATAAGTAGGGTTTGCAGATATTCATATAGATTATAGGCAGGATAGTATAGTACCTAAGTGTTCTGTCACAACTTTTTATGCATATATTATAGTATTAAATAATAAATATCTGATACTTTATTTTCATGAAGATACATTTAGAAAAATGTATAGAATATGACTTACAAATTAGTCGCACTCCTCAAATGTTCTGGGAAATGCCGAGAGCGAGCTAGTAGCGAGTGTCCTCTAGACGAGTGAGTAAATCCACTTCAACAAGTGTTCCTCTACATTCTAAAAACTAAAGTTTATTTATTTTTCCATTAGAACATACAGAATAATTGCATTCGCAGATGTAAATAGCGCAATGCAATTAGGGATGTCGTTGTAACAAACAATACCCTTCCTTGGCATTCGGGTAATAAATTCCGATTTCAAAAAAAATAATCTATACTAATATTATAAAGCTGAAGAGTTTGTTTGTTTGTTTGGTTGAACGCGCTAATCTCAGGAACCACTGATCTGATTTGAAAAATTCTTTTTGCATTTGATAGCCCGTTAACTGAGGAAGGTTATATTATATCATCCCGGAAAAATGTACGGGACCCGTGGAATAGATTTGTTTTTGTCTAGGGACGGACCCGAAGCGAAGCGAGGGTGAGTCGCTAGTAATAGATATAATAGAATAGATCAATAAATAAACAATATAAATCAAGTTGGGTAATTATTACTGTCATTGATTTGCAGTCACAACGCGGTGCATTTCCATCGTTATTCAAACACGTAGGACATAAATCGATCGGCGTCTAATTTGGTGTGGGTGGCATATTATTGGCTACTGTCGGAAGTTACGTAAACACAATGCAAATTGTCTTACAAAAACTCAGAAAATAAATGAAATAGAAGTTTTATAAGAAGCTTTTCCGTATACAAGTATTTTTGTAAGATAAAAGTTTTATAAGAAGCTTTTCGTTACTCGCTGCTTTTTGTTAGTTATTTATTTATTAATAAGTGAAGAAAAAACTTTAAACCCCTTTTTAAGCATATTGCATGTACGGAGGAGTATAAGCTTTGACATAGTTAAAATTTATATAGAGAAGGACTGCAGAAAGCTAACATTTTTCTTTATTGATTATTTTTTACTCGCGAATCTGCTCGCGTATTTTATTTATATATAATTACTTACATAATATAAAGATGGATAGTTTGTTTCTCTGTACGTGCAAATCTCTGAGCCTATGAGCCCATTTCAAAATTCTTTTGAATTTTATAGGTTATCTATATATGAAAAAAGAATCTTAATATCGATCAAACTTAATGAATTATGGTTGATTTTCAACCACGAGGCGATCGCTAGTCCTACTAAATACGTATAAGTTTTCTAGAGCATCGTTCACCTAAGTCCTACAAGATTCATTAGACCGGTCAAGCTGGACCTTTCTCACTTGAATTCATTAAAGTACGCCAGTTTGTTTTAAATTTACGAATTCATATTGCATAATAGTTTATGATGCCGTCTCAGATAACTTTGAAACCTTACGACAAAAGTCGGTAATACTTAGACCGTACGGGTATCTTTGTAGTAAACTCTAATATTCCACTCTTGTCCCAAAACGACGCAGATCGAGTAGGGCGCCGCGTAGGAGATGTTTTCAACATTCTAACAGTCGCATCAGATTCCTAACTGTACCGGCGCACACTTTACCGTTGACACCGATACGGGATGCGACAATAAAAATTCAATTCAACCATTATACGACGCTTTATGTAGAATACCATTGTATTGCGCAATCCTTAGTTGGCGCCGCTTGGTTATGAAATTAGTGCATCTAGATGACTATGTAAATTAGATATGTTTTGTAACTCAAGGTATACGTAGAATTTTTTAGTAAAGGGTGCGGCCGATGAAATCGTTAAACTGCTATCGTCTATAAATTATTTTGATTGTTTCAACGTTTTAGATCAAGTTGCGAGCTTAAAATGTTTTTTTTTTTTGCTGTTCTTTTAACACACAGTCTAGATTTAGATTTTTTTGAGTCTAGTTTTGACTGTGCCAGCGGTCGCGATGTCGAGTCCCGCTAGGGGGATTTATTTGTGTGATAAGCACGAATGTTTGTACTCCAGTCATGGGTGTTTTTATTTAAAATATGTGTGTTTTTAAAGTTATGTATGTGTAGAATATCAACTATCTGGTATTCATAACACAAGCCTCGTAGCTTAATATGGAACTAGATGGTGCTGTGTGTTAACGTACCAACATATTTGTGTTTGTTATTGTTTTGTGTATGCGTACAAGTATTTGCATATTCAGGTTTTTTACACGCTTTGTGTAAGCACTTCTTTGTGACGTCGCAGACATTGTGTATCCTACGGCTTCACTTACAAGAATAATTGAAGTAAACAAGCGAAACGTACCGAGGAAGGCATTAATTAACCCGGCTTTTTGATGATTAAGAACATTTTTAAACGATTGTGTCGCCGATTTTATTGTTTCGTTGGCGCCTTATAAAGTAAATGCTAAAGTAAATTATATCACAAGTAATGCATGTATAAGAATGATTTACTGCGTATAATATTTATAGCCACTTTAAACTTTACCGAGATGAAAAGTTGAAATTCAAGATTTATTGTCATTCGCAAAATATAACTTACAAAAACAAATCTATCCCACGGATCGTACATTTTTCTTTCAAACATCCATACATCCTCACAAACTTTCGCATTTATAATATTAATAAGATTGTCTTCCATTTAAAATTAAAATTACTTAATTATTTACAAAAAAGCAATGTTCCTTAGTTTTTATCAATTTCGCTATAAATTGTAGATATGGATATGCAAAGTGCATTCGACAACATGTATGCTAAAATGTAATAATATTAACGTATTTCATTATTCACCTAAAATGCTAAGAAAATTACTTTTTTTTCATTATAATCGCATTTGCGATGCATCTCGGCTGCTTCATATAATTTCCGACTCAGTACTTCCGTCAACTCCCTAGGGCTCATATGGGACTAGATAAAGTGAAGTCTCATAGTCTCTGACTTCTAAAAGCCCTCTGATGAGCATTGCGATTGAGTGCACCATACGACGTGGGGGAAATCCCTTATATTTTGTACAGATTATACACGGGTATAGGATTATGATATCTTCAGTTTTATCAACACGTTTCTTTTGTAATCATTATTATCAGTGTGTATGTCTATAAATATTAATGTTATCAGTTATTAACCATGGTTTTTTTATATGTGCCTCCATCCATATTCCATAAGCAGATCTTTTCAATATATGTATATTTTACTAGCGACTCACCCTCGCTTCGCTTCGGGTTCGTCCCTAGACAAAAACAAATCTATCCCACGGGACCCGTACATTTTTCCGGGATGATATATAGCCTATAGCCTTCCTCAGTTAACGGGCTATCAAATGCAAAAAGAATTTTTCAAATCGGATTAGTAGTTCCTGAGATTAGCGCGTTCAACGAAACAAACAAACAAACTCTTCAGCTTTATAATATTAGTATAGATTGCATTTCGAAAAGAAAATTAACAAAAGCAATACACAGACCATTATTTTTTAATATACTTATTATTAAAAAAATATTGTGCCTATATATTAGCACTAAGACTTCTCCTTAGGTAGCACTTACAAATAAAAGTAACCTGGATTTCGTGATAAGTTATCAATGAGTACAAGAAAACGTTATCCATGCGTGGTCTGTCACAGCAGCTGTAATTGACCTATCGGTCAATGCTCTATTGCTTACTACCTTTTAATCACGTTATTGCCATAACAATAAATAAAATATATTATTTATTTAAGAAAATTCCACATTTTATTGGGTTTTTTGCTTTATGGATTTTGTTACGTAGTATACCTAAATTGTCAAGATTATAATATGTACACACAACTATTGAGCTCTTTTTAGCTGTTATTCATAATATTAATCCCTCGAGGACCGCATACACGCCGGCGTTTACCATAACAATTGAATTCTCGGAAATTCGCATGGATTTCTTAAAAATTATCCTGGAGAGATTAAACCAATTTTATTATGTACAAAGAATTCACGTTCTCATATAAATAAATAGAATGTGAAATAACACTGCTCTTAACCTTGCTTTATGGTCAATCTCAGATGATCCTTAGTATTTTTTTGCCTATCCCATTCACAGTTTTATACTATTAAGTATATTAATAGTTTTTGCTACCACTGTATGTCTGAATACGTCGTTTATACGCAATTAGACTCTCATTACCCGTTTGTTTCGCCCACGTCCTTTTAATCATGAGTTTGTTTTTTTATTTCACATAATTTACTTGTAAGTGGACCTTTGAATGGAATTTTATTACTGCTAGCGTGTTTACAATGATATGACATGTGACTCGATATCAGAAAGGCCACTGTAAACATATATATTATCATCAATTTAAAAAATCATTGTTCTTGACGTATTCAATCAAAATACGAATCCATAGGAATTTTGTCGATGGAAAAATGTTTTTTTTCTTAAATGAGTGTTTGTTGAAAAAATAATACCGCGTGGTATATAGATATTAATATCTGAAGCCTGAAGGGCATTCATTCTGTATATATTTTTAACTATACACCAGAACGGTGTTTGGGGTTCGCGTTCAAACCAAACGAGGGGTACGTCGTTAGTTTATGTGTCTGGAAAAGTATGTAAATGACCTGCCTACGACTGACTCATTTAAAAACCCTCGCACACTTTACGTAGTAGGTACCTACTCGAAAGATTACAAACATGAAAAATTTCAACGTTTTGCTTTTCCAATTTTACTTTGTTGATGAAACTAATAAGAGAAGCTCAGCCAGTCTGAAAAATGTGGTTGATGTGTATGATGTAGATCTATGTTGCATGTAATTTACTAAAATTTTAAAAAAAATAACTACACCAAAACTTAAATATTGTAAAAAATTGAAATTATTGTTAAAGGGAAATAATATGCTTATACTTAAACATAAATATTATATTAGGTTTGTATTCTCATATTCGATTTGTATTTCTGTGAAGAACTCATTATTTATAATAGTTTGATCATAGATTAAAATGTATATTAGCCTTATACATGTTCGATATGAAAACTATTGCAGTTTTAGATTTGATGACTTCAATGAGCAATATTCTAAGAGAGCCAGGGGGTACAAATGAGCGGTCAATGTGCCAGACGTCAACAGGGCATGCAACAATGGCGGCCGATAGCGATAAATAAGGGATTGCGCCAGCGCCACGTATTGTTATACATATTGTGCAACCTGGTCTCTAGCCTTTGTTGTCTTAAAGTCGTGGTAAATAGCAACGTTCGTCGGGATGAATTACTTAACCTCATAACGCCTAAACGTGAACTCGTGCGCGATTACCCACCTACTTCCACGATTCTACACGCAAATATGTTGCAACGGCGCCATCGCGGCATCAAGCGCCCTCGCCGGCAATTAGCATTACGTACGACGTTGTTCAACTGTTTCTCCGGAACTATTAAATTACAGTTGCGGTATGTCGCTCATACTGGATAAAAAGTCCTCGTGTAGCGGACGGGCGAGCTAAAAATAAACGACGGACGGCCATGTTAATGAAGACGACGACCGGATTGGAGTTGACAGCTGGGCTTCGTCTGATGGATTATGTAGGCTAGCCCGAGTGACTGTTGCTTGACACTGAAAATATGAAACTCCTCACTGAATGATTAATGATAATATTATCGGTATTGTTTTATAAGACATCAGAGTGTTAAGGCCATCAGTTATACTTGTGCAATGCTCCCTAACGTTGCTCTATGCTTATCCTTCATAAATGACAATTCTTACCGATCACGATTCCTTTCGCAAAGGTGAAAAATGCGCTGAGAATACCACGACTTGTCATTTCTTAGTCACGATCCGCGACCGCGAAATGTCATCTCAGGTGTAAACGTAACGCACGGAGATAACATTTTCCTATTACGGGTACATTGCATCATACCTCCTTGTTGCCTTATTGCACACATGCTCTACATATTTGTGTTGTCATGGAATCAGTAATAGATTGGTATTGAATAAAAATATTTTCTTAATGAGAATTTAGTTTTATTCTTGCTCTTAAAGATTGTAATTAAATCATCGGTAAATGTTTTAGACGAAAACATACCACTCACGTGGTAACTAACTACCTATGTATGTACGTGTACATCGACAAAAAGTAGGTAGCCTAACCTATCACCTATGCTACCTATAGAAGCTATCTTCAATTTAAATTCTATTGAAATTCACCCAGTCGTTGGGCATGAACAGACACTAACGTATAAACTTTCGCATTTTTAAAATTAATAGTATTATGTATTACTCTGACATATCACGAATACTGCTCAAATTTTTATAAAATATTGATTCAAAGAGCATCTCAGTTCTAAATTAAATAGAGACGATTTTAATATTTTTTATACGTATTGTCAAGGTTATTTAATCAAAACACTTTAAATTTTATTGCTTTAATTAATGATGATAGGGTGTCGAATTTGGCGCGTGTGCCCTTGCGCACACCGTATCGCCATAACTTGCCTCAAACCAGCGAAGCTCCTTGACCGACGCTAATACGTTTTAAACGCTTCCTTGTTCACGAACGTTCTTTGCTGTTATAGTTTATCATTCAGGAATTAATTATAAGATAGACAATTATAGACAATATTTAAAACATTTACTTCTATTATCTCCTTAACTAGATGGTTTATTAGAGGCTATCTCTTAATATCCTACTTGTGATTTATTCTGATGCTTGATCCCTTATTTGTAGAACAGAGCCACAACCTAAGGCTAAGGGTATGCTCCCGTTTCCTATTTTGAAAAGACTTCGCCGGCAGAATTGTAATTAAGAATGCCCGTAAGAGGTTGCCATAGACGGCTGCGTAGTGGGTTCGCACGCTCCACATAGAGTGCGCTCGCGCAATGCGTATAAAATATGAGTGGGTTTGTGTATATGAAGTTGTGATAGTTATATGGTATGATAGCATAAATTCAATACATTAGTGTAGATTAGAAATAAATCTGTCAGCAAAAAGAGGTAGAAAAAATTTGCTTAATATTATTCAGTTAATTTTGTTGCTAGAGATTTACAAAAAATTATAAGTAATTTTAATTAATATAATTTTTGTGAGTTTATTTTTACTTAAAACTTTGAGGTTATTCATTTTTATTTGTAAATTTACAAATATTTCGACTGCATGTTGCTATTAGTACACGTATGTCGTGTACTTCACATACATAGCTTAGTACATTTGTTTTAGTACATTGTTAAAAAAAACTTTATGATTTATAAACTTTTTGGGAAAACGTCTCGAACGCATGGTACCTACATATCTCGTCGGTAATTGCCATGTTTATTGCAATGAAATATTTTATATATGGGGTATTGGGTTCAATTATATAGTTAGATACTGCTACTACTACTATTACATTCTGACACTCTTTCTCATAGGTGTTTATTCATAATTTCCTAGAAGTGATAACGGAGTACAATCTTGTCCAAGAGCAAAACATTGTTTTCATACTAGAATGTCTGAGCCGACTATAGCTGTTTTATTCTTTCAATATTGCGATACCATCGAACGATCGACACGGACCAATAAATTTAATTAAGCCGCCTGTCGCAGCTTTGCCGGATTATATTTTTATCTGCTTAATACTTGCACAAAAAAAAATACAACAAAGTTCGCAAGTAAGATTAAAAAAGATCGGTTACTACATGTCATGAAATCCCATCATGGTTCAGTTCTTTCTTCTAAAGAACGTAACAAAATGTTATCGTAAATGTTGCAGTAATTTTGTTTTTTTTTTTAAATATATTTATTTAATTAGTAAAAACTATTTAAAATATTCATTTTCAAGTAATACATTGATATCCTTGGTCATAAAAATATAATAAACTAACTTTACAATGGTCCCGAATGGTTGTTGCTAACGTCGCGTCGTCAGTCTTTCCGGTAAGTTACCGATAATGTAGTAAACACGGTTTTGTTTATCCCTTGGAAATTTGAATGATCACGTCTCTGGTTTTAATGCAATTACATAAATATATAATGGCTTAATTTTTAAAAAAATACTTAGAAGCTTCTAGCTGAGGCGTGATTCTTATACTTTTTAATGAATTGTACGTCGGTACATTTGTCGCGATAATCGATATTTAATCAAACAAACGCAACATCAAGCGTCGCGAATCGATTCGACGCGACCCGACGCTTTCCTCGACGGTTGACCGCGCGAACTGGATTTACCTCATGGCTATGTAAATAGAAATTGCGTAAGTTTCAATGAAATACCAATAGAAAGTTTTATGACTTTTTAAATTAGTTCTCTTGTTTAATGTTTGCAGAAATGATACAGAAAGTACTTAATGTGCAGTATAGTAATTATTGATGTATGATTTCGACTTAGACTTAGAGTATAAGAAATTTACACGTGTCATACGTGCAAATTTCTGATACTCGTACGTAAGATTAGGTGAGCTAAAAGAAACATAAACATGCCAGGCACCATTTAATCACGTTCCGATTCCGTCTGATCCCTCGACCCTTGCCCAATATCCCCGTCACGGAAGACCTTGGTTTCTGGTCCTGAGGCGGTCTTTCTAATCGTGACCAGCCCGGCCCGACTCGCCCGGCCTTCGGCCGCCGCTCCCTTGATAACTATCGCGCGGGAATTGTATGCACTAATGCCAATATCGATATATTCTTTATTGTTTAATAATAAAGCAATATTTAAACAAAATATTCATTTAGATGATTGAAATAATTATATAACATTTTACTTCTGGATTTTTGCTTTTCTCTTTTGAACAAGTAGAGTATTCACTATTCAGTGTTCATACATACATATATTGCGGTGCTGTGCTTTTAAAGTGATTGTAGAATTAGAGCCGTTATTAAAACATCAAGCGTTGAATTGGAATTATTAATATTAGTATTTTACTTAAATAAGCTGTTCATTCACTATTTTTACTATGTGGACGGGTTTATGTTATAATATGGCTGATACAGTACAAGGATGGAGTTCATATGCCTGACTCCAACTTTAATTGAATTTATGGCAACCAAAGAGAAACTTATATTTATAAATAAATAAATAGTAAATAAATATGTAGGGACACTAACACACAGCACCCTCTAGTTCCATGGTAAGCTACGAGGCTTGTGTTATGGATACCAGATAGTTGATACACTACACATATATGACTATAAATACATACATATTATAAATATAAATACCCATGACTGGAGTACAAACATTCGTGTTCATCACACAAATGAATGCGACCGCGACCGCTGGCAGAGCAAGTAGGATCACTATTTACGCACTTTTATGACGCTTCGTCACATTAGGGGGTGCAGTAAGATCTGTGAAGAGTCCCAAAATACTTTTTCGGTTTCACGAAATGAACAACTGTTTTTAAAAACACAAAAATGGTCAATGGAAAGAGTAATCACTATGACAAACGTAAGTCAAATATTCTAATTTAGTACGTACTTGACATGAATACACGTATGATTTATATTCAAATGTCGGGGGCAAGTAAGCAGCATGCAACTAACACTACACTAGCTAACATTCAGTAGTTGTAAAGAAAAAAAAGTTGCAAGTATTCCCGCAATTTAAACTGCATGGATCGCCTCCATGTGATAGAATGATTCACAGTTTACTAACATATCCGACAAGACACGACCTTTTATTGCTTAGAATTTTTATTGAATAAAACATCAACATACTATTTGATTTGTTCCAGCTCGCTATCCGCAATCTTACACAATAGGTACACACATTAACTATGCTCAAATGTGATTTCAAAGTCAAGTTTCTAAAACGGTTATTAATGATTCATGCAACGGAATTTGACATTGTTCCTCCATCATAAATATCAATTCTGGACAAAAGTTTAACAATCAATACTCAATCGGCCTGCTTGTATATTAACCGCACAACGCCTGGTCAACCGTTAAATCGACTCTGACAACTCCTATTATGAAATGTTTTGTTTGGCTAAATATTAACATCTCTGTCTTCTAAATATTTCATATATAAATTTATTATTTATGTTATCTATACCTATATGTAATAAAATTATAACTGAGTCGAATCTGTACATTAAATATTTTTTGGATAATCTTATTGAAATAGCCATTACTATTTACTATCTCTCTCTTTCTCGTCTTTGTATGGCCGAATCTGTAGTTTTTAGAATATTTGTCTGTCTGTCTGGGACCGCATCACGAGTAAACCGCTGAACATATTTTGATGAAATACTGCGGGAAAATATCTCATCTCTGAGAAATCTATACTAATCGTTAAAACCTATTTTCCGATAACATCAAATTAAAAAACTAAATATAGTTTCGTGATCAACTAATTAAATTTATAATTCAAAGGCTTTACTAAAATCGTTACGTAGTTCCATAAATTTGGCGAATCGTAAATCTTCTGTTTACAAATTGAAAAAACTCGTTCTTATTTCGAATATAAATGCCAACCTTGACGTTTCACGGTCACAGTATCCCTCGCTAAAGCCATTAGTGATGCTTTTGAAGCTTGTACCATATTTGGTCCACAGGAAATCAATCTAATTGGAATCAGTTTTTATCGTAATAAAACTTTTCTTTTTTGCCTACCAAAAGTCAATTTATTAACCGTTAAATTTGAGCACTTAACTAAATTAGTGTGGGCGTTTGGATATAAACTTGTAAAGAAATATGAAATTTACGACGTTATCATAGATGGTTGCAAGAATAATCTATATTTTTTTGCAAGTATCCTTGAAAACACCTATTTTTAAGGTTTCGATGTTTTGTTGTTTCCAATTGAGTATGGGCGTTTAATGGGTCATTGATTGCAGCTCAGCCATTCGCTTCGGTTTGGTTTGGGAACGCGGAAATATTTCCCACCGCAAATCGATTTTAACATCACCTTCAAAAGTGTAACGAACCTTGAACTTGCCTATCTTTAAATGATTTGATGCAGCTTTATAGACTCAGTAAAAACTTATGTTCAAATATTTTATGTTCTAAAGTAGGTACGTAAATAATATTGTAGAGTTAAAAATGTGTAACATTAAATTTCTATTATTTTATTAATTTCAACTAGATTTGTACTTTGTAGATATAAATATGCTTGATAATTCAAGGAAGCCACATTTTTTCAATAAACGCTTTTTGAAGCTGTCTTCCTTTGATGTCTGTATACTATTTGATTAATTTACTTTTAATAATAATGTTTCATATTAACATATTTATGATTTGTCTTCTAATTAGAAACATTTTTCTCGTTTGTTTCGCTATTTTAAGTATTGTAATACTTTCTTACGAGTCTGAAACAAATCAGCTTGTAGAGGTATTAAGAAACACTGTAAAAACTCCATGTTTTAAAATGTTCACATTTACAACATTTTAAACTCTGAACAACAATTTTTCAGTTTTATTAAATTCGCGTCTTAAACATATTCGGTGTAAACACTTTGGTAACTTTGCATACAATAACGTGTTTTGTATTCAAAATCGAGGCTGCCTTTGTCGGCCCTTTATTTTGCGTTTGTAATCTGGAAATCAGCAGTGTGAAATTTGAGCGCGTAGCCCTGATCGAGACGAAACGAGACCACACGTAGCTTCGTTGAAGTAAACCGTTGTATTCTACAAAGAGTCACACGCTTACAATTTAAATTAATCGAGTAAAGCATTTTGTGGTCTTCTAAGTATTTTCCACTATTATTGTAAAAATGTCGTGTGTAACAGTTACATGTAATGTTTTAAACTTATAAGAATATATTGCGAGCTATTTTATGCTTAAAGTGCATGGATTATGTAGAAAGCTCTGTTTTTGTGTACATTACTTTACAGCATGTACCAGTATATCTCATGTTGATAATTAATTATTTCTAAAATAATGATCATCAATAATTTATTAATAATGTTCTCCTGACCGATTCCGGCCACGGCGGTCAATCTCATTGAGACTAGCCAACTGCGCAGGAGATATTATAGTGCACAAGTGTACGCGCAGACACAACGTGCACTCTCTATTCCTGTCACACTCATACTCCGGTGGGACGACTACTCGACACGACCGGTGAGAGTTAAGGCACAGGACCGACGGCTTTACGTGCTCTCCGAGGCACGTTTGTGAAACACCGCCAACTTCCCAACTCCGGGCTGTTACTGAGGCTTACTAAACAGAAAGACTCGATAACTAAACTTGGCCCGACCCGGGACTCGAACCCAGGACCTCAGGATGTGCAGCCGTACATGCTAGCCACTACACCAACGAGGCAGTTATATAATTCATTATGATAGATATTAGATAGCTACTTACATTATATATTATTAAATTCTATTACTTTAGCAATAACAATAATTTACGTAATACTTTCATAGATTTACGCGAATATTTGACGTTTTAATTATTTTTTTATTTTCCGCGAAAATATCCAAAAAGGTAGTTTTATTTATAATAGGATTATTTATTTTTGTATAATAAGATAATTCGGTACAATCTCTTTATATAATGTTTACATAGTATTATTTTGTGAATAGATAATGTGTGTAAGATCAAAGAACTCTATCTTTTGTAAGTCAAAAACCTTAGTTAGATGTAAATTTAAAGCATTCGGTACATCCGGAACAAAAACTCAAAATAAAACCACGGAAAAATTAGAAAAAAATAGTCATGTTATAAAGTTAACAAATAAGTTAATTCATTAATTGCTCCTAATGATAACAAAGCAATTTCTGTGTTTCAGGTAAGATCCGGAGACCACACAACAAAGTTTCCAGGTTAAATCTATACTAATATTATAAAGAGGTAAAGTCTGTGAGTTTGTTAGGTTGTAGGGGATAACCTCTGGATCTACTGAACCGATTTAGATGAAATGGTAAGAATATAGTTGAGACCCTGGGAAGGACATGGGATACTTTTTATCCCAGAAATTATCCCTTAAGAGGATGAAAATAGGGATGAAAGTTTGTATGGGCAATCAACCTAGGGACAAACTAGAACAAAGCGAGGGTGAGTCGCTGGTAGGCGATAAATTAAATTATTAACTTTATAGCATTTCCTACCAATATAGCTTCCTAAAACGTGTCAATCTTTCGTCATCATTCATCAATGCTGGCGCAATCATTTCTTCACTTTTCTAATTAATGATTATTTTATGCATTTGGCATAAATCACGTAGTTAAGTAGGTGTAAGTCATTCACAACGAACTCATTCATATTATGTATTATAAAGTGAAATTATATATTTTGTTATTGATTTAGGTATCTCTTTTTATAAAAGTTTTCGCCGAGTGGTCGAAATTTGACTATACATAATGTTTGTTGAAAATTTGAGGAAAACATTTAAATAGAATTTACCTCCTCTATATAAAAACTGTTTTTAACATTTTTATTGAAAATGATATTATTTAACACTAAAACTCATTTATAGCTACTAAACAAAAAAAAAAAAAAAGAAAATGGTGGAAGGAAGAGAAAAAGATATTTAACTGTTTTGTCTTTGCCTATTTATATATATACACTAGGACTTACCCTCGCTTCGCTCGGGAGCCTCCATAGCTACGTTTTTATTTTTCTGAGCAGGACCCTATTTTTTTCTTCTAAAATTAAAGTAGCCTAAATTACTCCTTAGAACATCAGCTATCTGTTAATGAAAGTCCCGTCAAATAGTTTCATAAGCATTTAGTAAAAAAGCTTTCATTTCAATTTTACAAACAGACACTTCAATTTTATTTATGTATATAGATAATAAATATTATTTTTATAAAACAAATAATGTTTGTTCGTTCTAGTTTAGTTTATTATTTAGCCTATAATTTCCCTCTTCGAAACACTTATTAATCTCCTTTAATGTAACCTTGACCTATTCAAGCACCTGCTGTCTCATAAGTGTGCTTGAGACAATAGTGTCTAACACATTAGACGCCATTGTTACAACAAAAACTTTTTAAACAATATCGCGTGTACGAAACAAAAATATATTTTATAAAATAGTTATTAATCATTTTTTTTTATGTTTCTTTGTTCGTATATATAATAAATATTAACTAATTATGATGTTATCATTATATTTTTAAAATATAAATATATATTAAATATTTATAATTATTCCATATATTTAAATTTATATTACTTATTTAAAATTTGTTCTTAATACATATGTAAGAAAATGGGTTACTATGGGGTTTCATAATTATATGTAAATGAAAATATGCGTTTCTCTTCAAATTATGACTATTTCTCTGGCTGAGCAAATATTTTGCTGGATCTAGATCGTTATCTCGATACTTATCGCTCGGCCAAAGCCCATAGCATCCATAATTGCTGCAATTAGTAATTTATTCATTGGCTTTGAATAATAAAGCTGTATATTTCATTGCGCTTAATACCCAGCAGTGACATCTTGCAATGTTACGAACGCCGAGTGCCATAGAGATCTAGATTTTACAGTTTTCTTGTTTGTCGACTTCGTATTAAGTTGAAAATTTTATAGTGCCTATAATATTATGATTCTAATCGTTCGGTAAATACTTTGTAAGTTACCTGTTCACAACATTTGTATGAAAAGATGTACTATTAAAATTCCCTTTTTTTATTAAGCAAATGCTTTATTTAAAAATATTCATCGAAATAGGTTCTCTAATAGATTTGGTTGCATGGTATTAGGTGTTGTTATAAATATTTTATTCTCAATACAACTCACCATTATTAGCTGTAAGCGGAATATCAATAAGCTATAATGGCAGCAGGTACTTAACGCATTTTACAGTAACAAGAAAAAATACAAAACTTAATTCTAGGCTATTATTCCATTAAAGTTGTTATATAATTTATCAAAGTCCACATTATCCCCCGTTCTTTTATTTAAAACCCGTCCCGTTTCCCCGTTATGACGAATATAACATTTCGGATGATAATTCTGATATTTAAGAGCTGACGTTTCCGAAAGGGTAATTGGTAGCCAATCAAGGTGAAAGTGAGGCATCTCGTCCTGGTTCTCGGTAAAGCTCCGCTTTGCTTAAAAATAAATGGAGTTTTTGATAATGAGCGTTGGCCGCCTGGCCGCTGGTTACGCTCTCGTTTTCAATTAATTAACCTTTCTTTCCAATTGATCACTTTCGCCGTGTGAAAAATTAATACAGCGGATTATGTAAAAATATTAATAATTTTGTTTCTTTTTTATATTTTAAAGCTCTTTATAAGATCGTTATCGCATCATAATTGAAATTGGTGGAAAGGGATTAAAATAAGCACGGTTTAGCCTATATATTATAACGGTTATGAAGCAAAATTTAATGGAAACTAAATTTAACTAATGAAATATAATAAAAGGATTATCATTTAGCCACATTATAAAAGCAGAATTCTTATTTTATTTTCCCCCATAATCTCATAAGCTCAATGAAATGAGTGTTAACCGTAGTGAATATGTGCGATTTTTTTTTGAAACATATTTCAACTATTTCGAAATTAATCTTTCTTCACTCCGAAGACTTTTTGTCGACACTTCTCATAAATTTTGCCTTTTCCGTACGTTTGGGTTCGCAGTTATTTGGCAATAAGTCAACGGTTAATCTGATGCAAATTGCTTCGTGTTTCTTGTTATCGGTTAAAGTGTCACCGCGAGAAATGTTTTTGTGACCTAAAAACTTAATAATGGCAAAGGACACTGCCTATTGACTGGAGAAACTAAACCAAAGGTTCCAACTACACTAATATTTGGTAATTGCAAACTTTTCTTTACAAAAAAAATATTTGAAACTAAGTTTATTGTACAAATTTTTAATTTGATTTATCTCATTTTCAATATTTAAAATTACTTAGAATCATTATTATGAAATAATTATTTATTACCCCTGAGGACTCTGTTTTAGTACTAAACTGAGTACTGTTTTTTCATTTTTTATTGCAATATTGTGTAGAAATTATAGGGTGTTTTATTCACGTTATATGAATTAAATAAAAATATAAATCACGGCATATCATACTATAATGAGATCAACACCGGTTTCACGATTTACTCGTAAAAGCGTAAGAAATACGTAGATAATATATACATATGTATATTTAGAATAATCTATACAGATAAATAAAATTGAAGTGTCTGTTTATTATGTCAAAATAACAACTTTTGACTAAATGCATATGAAAGTATATGCGGTACATATAAGAAAAACACAATATTTAAAATGTTTGTCTGCCTGTCTGTCTGTCGCTTGTTCTATCAATTTCAGTAACAGCTGGATCGATTTTGATGATAGGACTTTCACTGGCAGATAGCTAATGTACTAAGGAGTAACTTAGGTTACTTTTATTTTACAAAAAAAAAAAATAAGATTCCCTTCAAAAAAATTAAAACGTACCTACGACGCACCCGAGCGGAGCGAGGATAAGTCGCTAGTAGTAGATAAAGGTAGATTAACATCATCCAATTTATATGACAGACCTCGCAATCTTCGTTGTCACGACGCGGACGTGTTACTTACTTAACACACTGTAATCTCAGTTTAAAAAATGTTTGTTGATATCAATGTCATTTAGGTTGAAAGTGACTTATACGTTCACCTAAGCGCTTCCTCAATGTACGCGAAATATATACAGTATTAACAACATGGCTTTTTCATACATAGTTTTTGTTTTTATAACTGGGCATTGAGATTTGGTAAATAACAATCACTTTTTAAAATTAAACAACGCATGGTATGTGGCACGGTCAAAATATGCTCATCTATACAGATAAATAAAATTGGAGTGTCTATTTGTAATATTAAAATAACCGCTTTTTACTAAATGCATATGGATGTATACACGGTACATATTCCAAAACAACATTTTTTACAACTTTTGTCTGTCTGTCTGTCTGTTCCGGCTAATCTCTGAAACGGCTGGAACGATTTTGACGAGACTTTCATTGGCAGATAGCTAATGTACTAAGGAGTAACTTAGGTTACTTTTATTTTACAAAAAAAAAAAAAAAAAGGGTCCCACGAAAAAAAACCAAATTAATTAATTAATTTTCAATAAATTTCCAAGAGAGAGGTAAAATCTACTTTGAAGGTATCGTAAACATATCTCGTGCAAATATTTTTACTATCGAGAACTAGTTGCGCCCACTGACCTCGATGCTCTGAATTCCCTGTCGATACTGGCTGTCATCATTCGTTTGCCCGTTTGTTTGCCGACCTATCTACAAGTATATATATAATCTAGAAGTATTCAGTGTATTGACATATTCTGATTCGTTGGATGTTAAGTGATTTCTAATGCATGTTATTGATTCCAGGTGGTAGGTGGATTACCTATATATTGATATTATTTATTTTAATAGTTTTTGTCTGTGGTTTCGCGTAGGTCAGTAAAAACTAGACAAATGAACAAATATACGTAGGTACTTTCATTTTTCATTTCATCTTATAATAAAATTCTAACTAAGCTGAATCTGTACATTAAATGTTTTTTGGAAAATCTTATTGAAATAAACATTATTATCGATACAAAGGTCGAATCTATAGTTTTTAGATTTTTTGTAGGTTTGTCTGTCTGTCTCTCTGTCTGTCTGTGACCGCATCAAGAGAAAACCACTGGACAGATTTGATGAAATTTCGTATAGCTGGTTATCCGGGTCAACATATAGGATACTTTTTACTGCGGGAAAATATGTCATCTCTGAGCTAAACATTAAACATAACTCGGGACGAACCCGAGTGGAGCGAGGGTGAGCGAAGATGAATGATGTAAGTACTTTATTTTAAATATTTAGATAGTACAATCGTTGCTTTAATAAGTAAACGCCTAAAATATTATATCTAGACAATACTGGATTAATTATTGAAATTCCAAATACAAAGTTTATAGCTTTATAAACAACGTTTTTTATATTTGACAGGTATCTGCAATAAACAATAAAATCACCCATAATAATAATAGCTTATGACAGCCATTGTCAACAGTATAATAGTAATCATAACGTTTGTATGAATCAGCTAGACACGCATCCTGTACCTAGGATCGTACTGTTAGCCATACGTTAGTGCTCCTCGCATCAATAATGAAGGTCACGTTATCTATAAAGTTATAAATGTGTACAACAGAGATATCAGAACGACGTATAAAATGTTGCTCGTGAATATTAACATCTAAAAATGTGTTGACGAGTTTGACTTCACATTTTTTGGCTAAAGAAAGCATATTTTATTAAAATTTTCTATATATTTCTAAAAAGACTTGTTTTTTTTCATGAATACTACCAGTAGGTAATTCTGAATAAAATGGGCCTCTATCCTGAGAAGAACTCAGTATTTATTTATTTTTTAACTAAAATGGTTTATGAATCGTTTGTCTTTATCTGTTATTTTGATATATTATGTATGTGTTGGTAAGAAAGAGGCTAAAGCATGTTTTAACTAAATAACTTTTTATGTATGATACCGTAAATTTATTTCTATAAAATAATGTATTTTAATTGTTCTATTTACTTTATAAGTATGACATGGTATACATTTAAAAATAAATAATAACCATGTGAAGACCTGTACAGAGTATAACAATGCTAGTGCCTACGCACACCATTTAATCTCGTCGACTCATTTTGCTACAGAGATTGTAATACGGCTAGACATACTGTTTTCACATTCTAAGAAACCATTTCAAGTGGTGTGTTCTTTTTTGAGTAGTCTTTTAAAACTTGACATAGAGTACTTATACTTTTTGTCAATAGAGAAAATTATTATATTTTTTTTATAGCTCGTCATACCTATAGGACGAAGAAGTAATGTAAAACAACTATTTTGAAAGTATTTTTAGTATTTGTATGAATTTTTTTTACTTAAATATAAATAAATGAATTATCGAAAAAAAAAACAGAGTGTACAATTTATTCGTAATCCCGGTGAAGCCCACGTGCTTGCGTCCTGCCTCTGATGGAGTGATAAGATATCAGCACTTGAATCGTCACTGACATGATATATAGCCACTTGTAGCTGGATGCGGCACTTATATCTGATATAACTAAAATTAGTAATATGTATTACAAGTTGTATATTGCGCATATTCGTGATGTGCCTAACATAAAAAAAAAAAAAATATTTTTTTTTACCAGCTCGATGAATGTACAATTATTTTAATTACATCTCCCTTTTAGAGACGCATATTCAATGCAAGTGTAATAATATATTTATACATGAGAAGTAGATTGAATGTAATAATTTTGTAGAATGTCTGAGTAGAAATGTTTTTTTTTGCTTTTTTTTTTATTTTGCTACAATTTGTAGGAATTTCATTTTCTTTTTATTATACTAGCGACTTACCCATGCTTTGCTTGGGTGCGTTCCTAGGTACGTGGATTACGGTCACAATTTTATGGGTTTTAGTTTTTTTGCGCGGAACCCACCAGGGTTCTTGGGTTTGAGTAACTTAGGCTACTTTTATTTTGGAAAAAGAACCATCTTTTTCAAAATAAAAGTAGCCTAAGTTACTCCTTACAACATCAGCTATCTGCCAGCGAAAGTCTCGTCAATCGGTTCAGCCGTTTCGGAGATTAGCCGGAAAAAACAGACAGACAAAAAAAAGTCAAAATTCTTGTTTTCTTATGAGTACCATATATACTTTCATATGAATTTAATAAAAAGCTGTTATTTTTATATTACAAACTGACACTTCAATTTTATTTATCTGTATAGAATATAGAACATTTGCACGCCGCTAAGTTTATTAATGTATTATTGCTTAGCTCCTTAGAGTCGTACTTTTATGTTAGACAGCCTATAATCTTCCGCAATAAATGGACTATAACATGCAAAAAAAAACTCCAATCTCAGACAGAGACTTCCAGATATAAGTTCGTTTAAACAACAAAATACAAACAGTCACTATAACATTTTAATATTAGTAAAGACTATATTTAAATATACCTACTAATATATCTTAGCAGCTGAATAGTGGGTTTTAGAATGAATATTTTCTTGTTCGTGTTTCACAATGGGGAACATAAAAAGTAACAATCATTTCTCAAGACACGCAAGTCTTTAGACGTAATGACTGCATGTTACACCTCATTAAGGTCAGCGCACACTATCGCGGATAAACATAGTTCATCCCGTGATCGATGGTGTGCTCTGTAACGGACCTCTTCCGGTGTGAGTGCCATTCATATTTCATTGAGCATACATAATATTTCTAACCTCGTTGCAGGCTATCGTAAATGATATCAACCTCGAGACTGTTTGAATTTAAAAATTTATATATCATTTATTTTATTACTCTAGTCTTTTCTAGGGTCCCCTAACCCAAGGGCGCGAACGGAACCCTCTGCGGTCCGTCTGTCCGTCCGTCTGTCAGAAGTCTGTATCTCATGAACCGTAATAGGTAGAGAGCTGAAATTTTCACAGAGTATGTATTTCTATTGCCGCTATAAAAACAAGTTATAAAAATAAATATAAATAAAATTATAAGAAACATTTTTATCGTTCGTAATCAGTCATCCAAGTTAATACTATATTATTTAATATATTATTTATTTAATATTATAAAGCTGAAGAGTTTGTTTGTTTGTTTGTTTGGTTGAACGCGTTAATCTCAAGAACTACTGATCCGATTTGAAAATTTCTTTTTGCATTAGATAGCCTGTTAACTGAGGAAGGTTATATATCATCCCGGAAAAATGTGCGGCTCCCGTGGGATAGATTTGTTTTTGTCTAGGGACGAACCCGAAGCGAAGCGAAGATGAATCGCTAGTACTACATGCATAGAGTAATTGTAATAATAATAAAAAGTGCATGTACGATGGTACGGAACCCTTCGTGTGCGAATTCGAATCGCACTTGTTTATTTCTTCATTCACTAATTATGACAATTACACTATTTAGAATAAAAAAGGTAGTGAGTTGTTCTGTTATTAACTTAAATAAAACTTAGCAATGCTTCTAAGTCATAAAATGATCTGTATAATAAAATGAATTCTATTAAAACTGATTTCACGTTATTCGCACGCTACAGGCAGGCCTACAGAATACAATTATAAATAATGTCTCATTTAGTTCTTTATCTCAAATCCACATATCTTTTCAAATGTATACTTATTCGACATATAAAAAAAATACTTCTCAACTACAAGCTCAACTTTTTTTAAGTTTACGTCTTTTTCAACGATTTACCAAGATTTACGTTCTAAGAATTTTGCGTTATGTAATTTTTCAGCTTACTTTTATAATTTGATGTATATTTTAGATTAGACAAACCAGACATGTACCATTTCTCCGCTATCCTGTTCTATGTATTTAACAGCCGTGTCGCAACGCCAGTGACAGTCAATCGCATCAATTGTCACCATATCGGGTCGAACATGTACCCGTGAAACATATGCTCTCATTTATCTCTTTCTAAGATTATCGTTAGTGTTTTTGAAACCATTTTATCTTCAATGTACAAATATAAATTTGTATTCTATACATATAATAAAATTGTAAGTAAGCCGAATCTGTACATAAAATATTTTTTGGAAAATTTTATTGAAATAGACTTTATTATCGATACAGAGGCTGAATCTATAGTTTTTAGGATTTTTGTCGGTCTGTTTGTGACCGCATCACGGAAAAACCACTGATGGTTTTGATGAATTTTGGTATGATGATAGCTGGTTATCCGGGTCAACATAAGGATACTTTTTACTACGGGAAAATATCTCATCTCTGAGAAATCTATACTAAACGTTAAAACGTAAGTAGGGACGAACCCGAGCGTAACAAGGATGAGTCACTAGGATAAAATAAAATGTAAAAAAGCTTGATATTAGCCAACATGTATCTATAAATTAGGAAGTATAAAATTCGATTCATATTTGGCAAAGGTTTCACGTAACGTAACACAATAGGTACATACCTATACTCGAATTGAGTACACAGCCTTTTCCTGACTTCAGTCGACAATTGATACGTAGTTTAGCGAGTTTCAGTTGCTAGTTTTTTATATATTTATTAGTCTTTTCTAATAATTTTTATTAAACATTTTATTTAGATTCAAATATGAAACATACATAATGTACATTGTACATATTTTACAAAACTTTCCAATATTTATAGGTTTGTGCTTAGTACGTCTTAACATCTCATAGCATCGATCGATCGTGATACAATTTTGCAGGCATGCAGCCTATACCAGTGACCTCACTACGATTTGGGCTACATACTTTTTTTTTTTACCGTCAGGAAAATCCCTGTTATGGGTACCCGCTCGCCAGTGGGGAAGCGAGTCGGGTTATGTGGGACTCCTGCCGCGATGTGCGGCAGCCTACCCACTAAAAACCTGACCAAACTCCTCCTCATCGCCATAAGGCCGGGGCCACGGGTACCAAAAAGATTCTTCCGCGACCCCGACGGCGAGCGCCTGCTAAGGCCCGTCTCCGTGTCAGGGGCTGAGATGTTCGACCACCCCTTTTTTTTTTTTTTTTTTTTTTTTGTTGACGCTGGGGAAACCCATCATGGGGACCTTACCGGCCGTCAATGGGTAAGGTACTGTGAGACTCTTACTAAAACCCACAGCGGAATCCGTCGCCGCAGTGCAGTGGGGCGTTGCAGGATCGCTTGCGCATACACTACAACAATGTTCGACCACCCCTGACGGCCTCCTCTAGCCAGAACAGCGGACGGCCGGCCTCCCCTAGCCGACCGCCCTCTGGCACCTTCACCGCCCACCGAAGTGGGCAACACTACCTCGGCTGCAGAGGACACGGAAACGGCATCGAAACACCAGCCCTCTCCCCTGCAGCCCCACCGCGTCCGCCATCATACGGTGGCGGCCCCGTCCAGACCGCGGAAGGCGGGGAGGCCAGCACCGAGGCACCAGCGCTACCCTCCCACCCCGGCCCACCCCTCTACCTGTTGCGGGCCTATTAACACAGTCCCGCATCCGGCCCGCGGTCCCGCCACCGGTGGCCGCATCGTCGTGGCTTCGCAAACGGAAGCCTCGTCGAGCGGCCCCAATCCGCCCACCGAAGTGGGCTCCCTTCACACGGCTGCAGAGGACAGGGCGAGCGGCAACGAAACACCGACACTCCTCTTCCCCTGCAGCCCCACCGCGTCTGCCATCGAAGACGGTGGCAGCCCCGTCAAGGCCGCGGGGGGCAGGGAGAACGGCGCACCGAAATACAGGCACTCCTCTCCCACCGCGGCCTTCCCCTCTACCGGTTACGAGCCTGCCCTCCCACACAGTCCCGCAACCGGTCCCCGTCCTCCGGTCGCAAGACCGCCGAAGCGGCCCCGCTCCCGGTGGCCGCAACTCCGCTCAACGGAGAGCGGCCCCGTCTGGGTAGCGCCCTTCACCGCGGTTGACGGCCCGCGGTTAGGGCACCACCCTGCTGTTGGTCCGCGCCGGATTTCTCCGGTACCGCCCGCTGCAGACTAAGCGGGTGGCGTTCCCCCATCCGCCACCTGGGGACGCGCCCGGTAGGAGTCAGCTCTCCCCCGGGTTAGGCTACATGCCTGTTAAATTGTGGCCGCTATATTGTACTATATCATTATCCCGGTATCTATGGAATAGCTTACAATTTAAACTAGAAAATTTGAGGAAAACATATATGAATAGAATTTACCTAAGTAAATAAAAAAGTTCATTTTTTTTATTGATAAAGCGATAGCTCATAAGCTCGTCAATAGCTACAAAACAAAAAAAAATCGCCTAACTAATAGAGGAGAAAAAGGTATTGATCTGTTCTTTCTTCTCCTATTTATAAGCGTAGTTTTATATAGGTATATAAAAACCTGATCGAAATGAGAGCAAGTTACCTTTAATAAAATAATTAGCTAAAATAAAAATATATTCTTGCAATAGTACTTCTAACGTAGGCAAGAATATATTTATGATCAGGCGTTCGCCTGTAAATAAAAAAACAATTCAGACACAGTGTGAACCAATGGATGTCAATTTTTTTATAGATATAAGATTTATTTAGAAACTAAACAAATAAAAGGTAAATTTTAAATATACCGTAATGTTTTAAAACGAAATAACGCTTGCTATCCATCTACCACTGCCTCGTGTGACTATTGTCAACAAACATTCCGACTGGATTTTTATAATGGCAAATAAACTCGCGGTCACGGTCTTGTCATAGTGCACAAGACCTGTACACAGGGTTACCAGTATATTTATGATCAGCTCGTAAACCTCGTTAAAAATAACTGGATTTTATTTACTACACACAATTGTGTCCACTTAGAGCTCATAAAGATAGAGTTCTAAGTGTAGATAGGTATAATAAAAGAAGCAATATTTTTGACTACAAATATAAAGTAATACCTGTTATAATATTATTTCTCTTAATTTAACAGGAAAAATATTAATGCTAATATGTTATCTTAAAATAATCTCTGTGGATGTGTCATTACTCCTAAACTTTGTTCTTTTGGAGAAGTTAGGCCGTGACTGATTTTAACTTGAAAATGATTTCATTATCCAAACATCGCTTGCAAAAAGAGGACAGCCCCGATGTATATAGGACACCTGGCAGCCCTGGCTCTGAGTAAGCGCCATTTCTTTGTTCCATGTGAGTAACAACAGCGGAATTCAGCTTAGCGCTGCGGACCTTACCGCTAACTGTCTTATGTTTGTTTGTTATGTGATATCCTGGACAATTACCATATTACGTGAGATTGGTAATAAGGAAAAGATTGTGCATATATAATTACAAATAAATAATTATTTTTTATGTACGTGTATTGTATTATAATGATTCTTGTTGTTTACTAACAATAAGCGGCCAGATACAGTTATTTTCAAGTAATAAATTATGTATATATACATAAGTATTATAATTTTTGAAGTTATATTTCTTTAGAGACGTTTAGAAAAAATTATGAGGGTAAAATTTTTAAGATGCGCGCGCACACCGACAGCCAAAAAGCGACATGATGAAATTAGCTGCATTCCTTCTACAGAGAGTTGTGACATACGGGATGAAATCTTTAGCTATTTTTGTTCTGTTCCGGCAAAGAAATATAACTTCTTACGTTACATAAGTACACACACACGTTTTTTTATTGGAAAATTATGTATTAGCTAATGATTTATTGAAATAAACTGTACCATGTTATAGTTTGAAGCAATATGCTTTAACAATGTAAATGTATATATTTTTAACCAAAACTAAGGCCATACCCGATTGAAACAAAAGACTATTATCATTCATTGTTAATAACAGTAATAAGTCTTACGCATCTTGAATATTACTGCACACTTCACACAATCTATTAATTAAGTATGGCCCTTAGATCAGTAGAACAAATTAAAAAAGAAGTTAACTGAAACTTTTTAAAAGTTATATATGTATATGTATTATTTTTATCAGTATTGTATGCATTTCAAGTTTATTGTTCACCATGTTCTCCAATTTGGTAGAGTAGTCAAAGTGTGGGAACGGAGTACAACGGAACACGCAAATCGTGCCTGCCCGATCAGTGTCATTGACCACTGTAGCTCTCGATTATTATAGCTCAAAAAGTTGAGGTCATAATATTAGAAAAAATCTTTTGATTCATGACATTCCTTTAGAATTTATTTAAAAAAAATGGCCTTTGATCATCTATGTGTGGGATTAGCCAAAATTAATCAAATACGAGCAAATTTACTTTTTAATAGTAGTAGTTGAAGAATTACAACTATCCTTCTCATGCCTCTACCATCATAATCAGGTCATCTAAATCATCATGTACGTTAAAATTGTCTTCCAAATTTTGATTAGTTAGTCTGTTGGTTAGTAGTGAGTTACAAGTAAAGCCAATAAAAATGAGTTACTTTGTGACATCATAGTGCCTTACTTAATTTTTAATGGTTTGAGATCGTTTATCAGAGTAGTAATTGAATTTTTCCAACGTTCCGCCTACAATTTTCTGATTTTGGCAATCGGCCAGTGCGAAAGTAGGCCGACCGTACTATTGTATACTATATTGTTGAATATTTTTGTTTACATTTGTATCGTATAGTGTAATCATTTACGCCAATAGTCCCAGTTTCCGTCGTTCTTAAAATATTAAAGAATATTTTAATATATACGTATAATACTATGAATATGAGTAAACAAAATGTAGAATATAGAACTGCGTACCGCCTGCTTAACTAAAATAACATTCATATCTGATGTATGCAAATTGCAGATGTAGATGAGCTTTCCACATGACAGGTGAATAAGAAGATTCTTAAACAGTATTTTATATGTGGAGCTAATCGTATGATTGCAACATTTATACAATTATCTACATTGTAGCTAGCTTGAGGTTATTTGAAAAAATAGAGCATTCCTTTATAGAATACCTGTGTACTTGAAACTATCTATTCAATATTTTATGATGAAATAAACGATCCTGATTCACTCTAAGCGCTAATTTTCGAATTTCACTCATAATCTGCGGTCGGTGATAAAGATTCGCTTGATTTTCACCGAACGACCGAGACGGTATCTCAAGAGCAGGCTGCGGTCGGACTGAAAGCGATACTTTCAAACTACTCTGATTACCATACAGTGCCTATGAAACGTATCATAAAATATGTTATTGATATTATTATACAGTTTTAAAATGTAACGTACTTGCTACAATTAAATTTATATTATGTTCTAAATCATTAAAAAATGCACGTTTAAAAAGACTTTTATCACTTACACGTCCTTTTAAAGAAAATTATCCGCTTATCACTAAGTGAAGAGAAAACTATTAGACAAGTAAGAGATATTTCGGAACAGTTGAACTATAACCATTATAATGCGGCCCAACATAAAAGCGTTACCGGTCGTTATCAATCAGCCGTATTCGGGCATCACGGCCGAATTGTTAATTGCCCGCTAATATTTTTACCAGGCGGATTTATATTGCCTGTGTTGTACCTGAGGCGGTGCTTTAAACGATTCAATAAAATAATCAAATATTCACAATTATTGTGCGGAACAGGTAAATGATAATACTGAGCAGTTACAATAGTAATTCAAAGCTTTTGAATTTTGCGACAAACTTTTGAAAATAATGCTTTTTAATTTCAATAAAACATACACATACTTCATTTCATTTATGCATTTAAGTAAGGAAATATGTGCTTCAGTTACATCTATTTTTGGCTAACTTCAAAAAGAAGAGATGAATTAATAACTGAATGAAAAAACGAAGGATACATTTTGTTTAAGATTAAATTCCACCCTTAAAATTAGAATAGGAATGACTTTTAAAGTGGTTTTAAAAGTCGACGTACCCTTCTAAGTAATTATGCTATATTTAGACATATGAGCATTTATCAAACCAGCGTTCATATGAACTACATATAAAAAAAACAAATGTAAATATAAATAACCTAAGGCTACTCTTTAAAATTATACAATCATGAGACCAATTTACTGTGCAGTACATAAATAAAAATCATTATTTCATACATTTTCTTGTCAGAAGCATCCGAGAGTATGCGAGACAAGCTGACACGGCAATGCACATGTTTCAATACAATATAACTGTATTATTGTTCTCAGAGGTAATTACAATGAAATATATGAAACGTCTGGCACATTCGTGCTTTACACACCTAAACATATAATAAGGAGGGCACTATAAGAGACACGGAGTCCATTCGACGCCGCGGGTGGCCGGCTTCACAATACCGCCTTCGTTATATATGATGTATCTTTCATTCATAATCACAAATTGAATTAACTGGGTGAATGCTAAATTAAATATTGGATGTAGTATGTCCACTGAGATGCTCGGATGGGGAACAGAATTTGTGGACATGTACATGTACTAAGAAAATGAAAATATATATTTAAACTAGCGAGTAATTGTGTTTTAACGTTATTTCTCAGAGATGAGGTATTTTTTCGCAGTAAAAAGTAGCTTATAGGTTGATCCAGATAACCAGCTATCGTTATACCAAATTTCATCAAAATTTGTTCAGTGATTTTCTCGTGTTGCGTTCTCAGACAGACAGACAGATAGACAGACAGAAAGGCAAAAATTCTAATATTTTATTATATGTATAGTTTCGCCACTATATTGGTCAATTTAAAAAAAACCTGACAATAGACACGATCAAAAAGTAAACGACAGGTTACTAAAAGATTATAGTTAAAATAATGCAACTAGCACGTTAAGAAAAACATTAACACTCTAATCAGATTAGCGTTTCAAGAATTCAACATTCCATTGTGAAGTCTTACCGGCGAGGCGGGCACAGGTGCACAAGAAAACTGTGTAATCTTCCTTCGGTGTTTTTATGCAAGGAGCGTTCGAAATTACGACGAACTGATGATGCAATGGAAAGAAATGCGTCGCTTTGTCTGCTTGATTGTCCTTGTGTTTTATATGGGTATGTTGGGCGCGGGATACTTTGTTTTGAATTCTAATTATTTGTTTCCCGTACTGTTTATCGCAGACAGTGTGGCTTTGTGATTGATTAATTCTATGGTATTTTTATTAAACATATGAATATGAAGAATTTGTGAACAGAATTTGCAGATTCTTTAATATAGCACAAAAACTCATTTGTTATTATAATATTTTATTAGCGTTATATATATATATATATATATAATATATATAAATCTCGTGTCACGATGTTGGTCCGGGATGAACTCCGAAACTACTTATCCGATCTTAACGTTTTTTTTTTTTCAAAATGTGTGATTTGTTCCAACTTAAAAGATAGGATAGTTTTTATCCCGATTATTTCCTTTTTTTATTGCAAAATTGACGATTTTCATATGTGTGCCACAGCAACGCGTGGCCGGGTTTGCTAGTTAAATATAAAAATAAAATTAAATATAAAAATATTTTGATCGCTTATTTGAATGAGCCATTAATGTGGTGTTGTCTTTACCCATGTAACACATAAACGAGCATTACAGGATAATAACAAATTGTTTGTCCTTTCAAATAATACCTATTATCCTGTTTGCGATAACGAGACAGGAATAATTAATTTATTACACTTTTCTCAGTAAACAGTGTATAAGGTTTAGGTAATACACCGTATATAGTAATTAATTATTCACTTGCAAAATTACTTAGTTTGTTATTAGAATTATTTTATTTACTAATCTAGACTTTGACTGTATTTCTTAATAGTAAAAAGATAATGTTTGCGACGTTAACTGCTGCTGCTCATATGTTTCATAACTTTTGCATACAAAAGCGGGAAATATATTTTTTTAACCAACTTCTAAAAAGTATGTTCCATTTTAGTATGTTTAAAGTTCCTTATGTTATGTATGTAATACTATGATTCGGGTAAGACTGGTTTTTGATCTTATTTTAATGGGATGTCGAAACTGTAAAAAATCTACTCAATTAGAACTCTCCTTGACTTTTTGTAAATCAGAACCTGCCTGTTGAATGGACTAAAAGTGACACTAAAATTAATTACCTATCTATTTCTATAATGAAAATATAGCTATTTTTTTGAAGTAAGTTGATTTAGTTATTCTTTTGAGTTTCATACATAACATAATTATATAAAAATTCCTTATTTACATAAATATGCATAAACATCGTACTGGTACATGTCGCTTTGTGTGCCCATCTAAATAACTCCTAAGCCGGTTTAAAACAATACTGTAAAAGTTTACTTTTTATATTAAGTTAAAAACTTTGTAATCCATTTAAGAGCGATCATAGATATATTTTTGTTATTAAATTTACATTTTAATGTAGGGTTCTATAACTCGATTTCGTACCACTTATTCGACCCATTAAGTGACTTAAATCACTAAACTATACGCTCTCCTCTCACAAAATGACGAAAACGCGTGCGTGTTCAGACTAACAACATCGTGTGTCTTTCGTAGGCGGGAATCTTTTTATTTACCCCCTTAATAGCCGATAACAGCAAGAAACCCATTGTCTTCTCACTCCTTTTATTCGTTTTACATCTTTCCCCTTGTAATTTAGGAGTCGTGCCCCTTTTTTGTACGTCTGTCCGGCTGTTTATTTAGAATATAGGGTACTATGGAAGTGGCATACATTGTAACTGTCGTTTACATTTGTATTTTCTGAAACTTGAGACGTAAATGCTTTCTATAATTAAATATACTATTATAATTAAATATGTTAATATATGTTTTATATAATACAACAGAATTTAACTACGGATTAAGATACTATTATAGTCACTACGTGCTCTTTTTGAAGAATTCACCGGATCGATGATATTTTGCGTTTTTGTTCATAGTGTCTGTGTAGGGGTCGACTTTTTCTGTCAAAAGTGATTTGTAGCACGGCTTGTTGGGCACTGACGGCTCGTGATGAATCTGGTTAACTTTTTGTATGTTTGTATTGACTTCATTTTTATCTCGTTTACTTAAAGTACTAGAACGCTGTTTCAATTTGTTTGTCTGTCGACTAGCGATATGGTTCGAGAATTTTATTATTCTAACTGGCATATATCACGGTTTTATTTAGATTTTTTTTGTTTTTCGTGTTTCTTATGCTTTACAGCAGACATGGGTCAGGAGAAAGACAATATTATGATGCAAATTATATATTATGATTGTTTTCGACTTGACTTTAGCACTAATAAGCAATATCGTAAACATCATGGTGTTTTCAGATGTGAGGGAAACGTTTTTTATACTTTTTCATATACCAACTCAACAAAAACATTCTCCTTTTTACCTTTAGAACAATAAACACCTGCAGTGTAAACTTGCAAAGTACTAAGGGTTGAAAGCTGCATTGTTACCTAAGACGTCCTTTCAAAGACATTTCAACTCGTTGACTCTAATACTTACAAATGTGTGCATGTTTTGTGTATTTTCACTTCTAAAAGTATATTTTACAATGATTTATAGATCTTTTTATTTTATTACTGTTAAAATGTCAACGTTAATTCCTTATTTCTATTTTGTAGCTACTATTTCTATTTTATAGCTT
This sequence comes from Argynnis bischoffii washingtonia, assembly GCA_033884665.1. Taxonomy (NCBI): domain Eukaryota; kingdom Metazoa; phylum Arthropoda; class Insecta; order Lepidoptera; family Nymphalidae; genus Argynnis; species Argynnis bischoffii. Next base: position 2,867,557 of record CM066616.1, on the reverse strand, counting down.
TGACGCTTATTATTTTTTTGTGTTATCTTCCCCAGTAATTGAAAAGGCATTTCAGCATTTCGTTTCTACTGAATTAGCTATTTAATGAAACTATGATTACGTTTGTAAACTCGTAAGCTTATCGTATGTTATATTTTCATTTCATTCATGCATTTAATTGCACATTTCCAGTACACAAATAAAGAAATTATTATACACCTGCTGCTACATCTTTTATTTTAGACGAATTAATATGTATTATATATATATATATATATATATATATATATATATATATATATATATATATATATATATATATATTATACCACTTACCTTACGGTGAAGGAAAACATCTTGAGGAAACCTGCATGTCTGAGAGAACCTAGCAAGTTTTCGAAAGACATGTGAAGTCCGCCAACCCGCACTTGGCCAGCGAGGTGGACTATGGCCTCCTATGATTCCCCTCGTATTGGGAGGCTCGTGCTCAGCAGTGAGACGTTAAAAAAAAGGGCTGAATACAATATGTATTGTTTTTATTCCTAACTAAATAAATGTAAATATTTGTAATAAGACAATTTTTTATCCCATCCGGTAATTGAATCCGACCTCTGGGTTGTGAAAAGGCAGGCCAACCATCATTTTGAAATGAATTATAACCGCACAATTGAGTACAAAATTATAAAACACTTGCATAATAACTTTTATGCGTATTTCACTTTAAGCTTTAAAGCTTTTAAATAAAATAAAGCATCGCTTCCATTATACTAAATTTCATATTATCTCACTTCCGAGCAGAAACGTACGGCTTTCAGCGCACAATTTATATTAAGTACTCTTTAGTTACCGAGTTACATGGGTTTCAACTGCGCCAAAACTTTCTATTCGCGCCTACAATACTTTAACAATACTTAGATCATTCCTTTTCTTAAGATTTTGTATAAAATGTACAAACATTTCCAAGGAATTATAATCTTAAGTGCCTAACGCTAACGGTTACTCGCAACCATTATAGCAATAAACTAACTAAAATATAGTATACTAGCGACTCACCCTCGTTCTGCTCGGGTTCGTCCGTAGGTAGGTTTTAACGGTTAGTATAGATTTCTCAGAGGTGAAATATTTTTCCGCAGTAAAAAGTATCCTATATGTTGATTCGGTAACCAGCTATCATCATACCAAATTTCATCAAAGTGGTTTTCTCACGATGCGTTCTCAGACAGACATACAGATAGACAGACAGATAGTAATGTACATATTCGAATCAGTTAGAATTTTATTATATGTATAGATGAAAAATAATTTATAATAATAGTCATAACTTATAAACTAAGTTTTTATGGCAATAATTAAAAAAAAATTAAACAAATTACTATATGTTCCAAAGCTTTCTCTACGATTATATTATTATAACATCGAACATGATTATGAAGAATATAAATTATAAATAGTATAAATACAGACTATAATTATAAATACAGACTAGGTTAAAAGAACTTCTTTCTTACAAAGACTGCCTTTGTTACCTTATCTTTGGTGTGTTGTTATTATTTTCGTGTTTTAACTATGTATAATTTACATACAGCCTACACGATTCTGGTTATCGATGCGTCGTAGACACGCACCGATATTTCGAAAAAAAAAAATCTATTAAATTGTCAAAAACGACGGGGGATCGATTTATGTCGCTTAGGATCTGATATCCGAGTTTTCTACAGTGTATTCGTTTACATCTGAATGGTTTATTGCGACGTGGGTGAATAACTGGTCGAGATTTGGGTAACCATTCTTCAATGTTATTAATTTGGTTCAATTTATTGGTTTTTAACGTTTCCCGACCGGTTTCGAATGAGGTCGGCGAAAACCCGACGTCTTGGCCTTATTTTGCTGTAATAGTAAATTTATTGCCTTAACTTTTACATGTCATAATTATTTTTTCGACGGGCAGATGTACACTTTTTTATGCTTTCAGCGTAACAAATTGCAGTTATTTGGTTATCTTGTACGGTATGATTTATTGATATTTTCACATCTCTCTCGAAATTATATACATGTTGTATAATTTTACATGTTTTATGATTAAAATTAAGTATGCACTATTTATATAGGTAACTTTCTTATAATTAGAATTCATCTATGCTAATATTATAAAGAGGTAAAGTTTGTAAGGTTGTAGCTTGTTTGTAAGGGGGGTAATCTACCGGATCTACTGAACTGATTTAGATGAAGTTTGGTAAGATAATAGTTTGAGACCCTGAAAAGGACATAGGATACTTTTTATCCCGGAAGTCATCCCTTAAGGGGGTGAAAATGGGTATGAAAGTTTGTATTGGGAAGCAAGCTAGGGACGAACCCGAACGAAGCGAGGGTGAAAGTCGCTAGTAATTGATAAAGATAGAGATAAATTAAAATACTCTCATCAATTGTATGATGCAAAATAATAACTATATAGCGTTAGTGTTAGGCGAACTGGCATCTCGCACTTGGCGAGTTGTTTTATAAGCCTTAAATATATGTATGTATAATATCATTTTAATTGGAGTTATCTGTGCCAGGAAAACCTGACATTATTGCTTCGCCTATATATAGCCGTTCGCAGCTATTGCCTCGTTAATTAGTATACAGTAGTGATTTATTTTGTAAAGCCATATTAATAAAGATCTGTCTAAAGGACTTGTGGTTTTGCTAATGTGTTAAAATTACAGCTGTCTTTTCCATTTATGTTTTCATCAATCGTTGAAATGCCGTGAATAAGCTTATCTGCTTGCTGATTTGGACAGTGGAATGCGAAGTACATGCATGATTTCGATTGAATTACTTTAGTTATAAAAATTAGTCGCACCTCTACATTTAACATTTAACGCTTACGTAAATATAAATGGAAATTTTTATGTTACACGTCTATGGGCAAACCTGAAGAATGCTCTATCGCCGTACGTAATCTGACTTTAGTTTGTGAGATCAGATCGTAATAAAGTTTAAAAGAGATGTTAAGCTTTTAAGATGCGTGAGATTTGCTTTTCTTTCTGCGGCGGTCTCTTTACATGGCCAAAGTGGAGAATCAACAAACAACCTCACAATCAAGCAAAAATTATTTGAATATACACTGTTGTGCACGTAATCCGACGTATTAGGCGTATTTTGTCCACCCGTTATGGTTTATCGTGGGATCGCGTGTGGCATTGAACTTGGAGCGCCTTTCGGCTAGCCTTTGATGGGATTTGCGCAGCATGAAAGTTTTTAATAAGAAGCTGTCATCTCTTGTCACAGATCACTGTCGTGTGTACGGTGATTTTACTTTTTGCATATTTGGGTTTCAGAGACGTGTTCTGGTGTTTTTGTTTTGTAATACAAAAAATATTATTAATTTAATATAAAAACTTATCGATCGTTTGTTAATAAGTAATGATTGAGATGATTTTTCAAAAGCAAATGTCATGAAAAAAAATACAATTTACAATGTATTGTGAAAGATTTTAATATAAGTTTCTTTTTTTGTAGTGATTTCTTTAACCACAACGTTCTTTCTGGGCAAAAAAGTAAATATTACGACACCACTAAATTCTTCTTCACGCGCCGTTTGTCAAATAGTATGAAATGTCATTTTTTACTGAAATAATTTTCGCGAGTACGTTGACTCTCAGATCCGAGTTCACGACCGTTACGCCATTTTAACCAAAAAATTGAAGTACCTACCCCACTTGCATTGCGGCGCGTTTGATATGATCACCGTGTGATTGGATTTGATTTATACCAATACTTTCTCATATTATTTGATTTTCTTGTATAGTCTTCTTAAATATGTTTTTTTAATATTACTAAAGTCCATATTCTGAAATTTTGTTTCGCAAAATAATAAAATGTTCAAAACATGCATTGAGTAAATAAAGGAATATCTATTATAAAAGTATTTTATTTCACTGTTTTTGGCATTTGTAATTTGATATGATATTTATAATTCTACTTCCCACGCTCGATGGTTTTTTTATTAATGGAGACTGAGCAACGTATTTTGTATTATGGAATCTCCTGCTAGTTGATAGGTAGGTAGGTACATACCCAGAAACCATCTAATTTTTGAAGTTAGTAACAATCTATTTTATAAACTTTTGTAGTGTTGTCTTGGAAATTGCGCAAACAAATTAAATTTTCAGTTTTACTTCTTATTTACCTCATATTCTTTGTAGGACAGTTTCTAACTACCACTAAATGTAAGGTAATCACGTGTATTATGTTTGTTCCCAACGACACACTTTCTTCTCAAACAGACCGACTCATATAACTTGTGTTCTCCCCACGCGGAAACCGATCCGGCGTTCTGTACAGGTAACACTATAAACCGAATCATTGCCATTAAGTTAGATTGTGAATACATATTAGAAATAATTTTATATAGATATTTTTAACCTAACATTATTATTATACCTATAAAATTTAAAAGTAATATTGCACCTATATTAAAATAATTATAAGTTAAAAATATGATACACGAATGAGTAATAAAACCACCGTTTATACTTTTGTAACCGCGCACAGTTCCAGTTAAGCATATTAAATGTATCATTTGATTTACTCATTCGCATCCCGGAATTTGAAGAAAACACAAGTCAGCCGTCGACACCCTTTGTTATTTCTTTGTGTTGTATAAAACATAGCTTCTTGTAAGACTGTTTAGGACTCCGGCGTCGAGGCGTCGCCGCGCCGGCGCCGGCGCTGCTCATGCAATATTAATGATCGCTTGACGCCGATTAGCCTTCCAACCAATTAAATACCTACCAAGGAAAAAATAACGTCTCCATTCATATAATATAGATGAAAAACTAATAACCAATCTATAATCAGATCAATGCAATAAAAGTTTATTGGAACGATATACAATAACCTCGTGGGCGAAAAACTTGTCTCTATAAAGACTCAACTGGAGCAAATGTCATAAATGTTGATTTTCTAATTTTGTATAGTATCTCTCTCGTATATGATTTTAAAGCTTTCATGGTATAGACTATACAGTAACTTTTTTTTTAATAATTACTATGATAGAAATAAGCTTTTTTTAAGTTAAAAGTGAAAGTTATATACATATAATATATTAAGTACAAGTAAAAAAATTGTTGCCTTAATAAGGATAGTTTTGGTTAATTGCTTGTGTACAGTATAGTCATACCAAGTAGGTATTGCATTAGGCAAATAGTCAAATATTAAAGTAGTGACATTATTATATATATAAATCTTTTATGTTTATAAATTCAATTTGATTTTATTCCTAAAGCAATCACTCATATGAGGCATATTTGTACGGAACCTTAAGAATTTATCAATAGACTCGGTTGTAGCGGCGCGTGCCTAGCGAATATTAAATAAATAAATAATTAATGACTGGCGTCGCACCATCGTTGTGCGTGCCTATACTGCGACATATGTCTAGGATAAAGTCTCTTATATACATATAATAAAATTCTAAGTCGAATCTGTATTAAATATTTTCAGGAAAATCTTATTGGAATATTCACTATTATCGATAAAGAGGTCGAATCTATAGTTTTTTGAATTTTTGTCTGTCTGTCTGACCTGTCATCACGAGAAAACCACTGGACAGATTTTGATGGGTATGATGATAGCTGGTTATCCGGGTCAACATATAGGAAACTTTACTGCGAGAAAATATCTCATTTCTAAGAAATCTATGCTAAACGTTAATATATTGTTATAACGTTACTATAACATTCTTTAGATAATATTTTTATTTTGCACTTATAGTTTAATATTTATCGAGACATCATACTTGACATAAAGCATAATTATACTCTGATTTTTAATTCCACGGAATTCTGACATTTCAGAAGTGTTGTCAACTTTGAAACATTGTCACTAAAAACGGAAAGCATTTTAGCAAAATAAAAAAATAAACCTTTCTTGAATTTAAGGTTTTAATTAGAAAAACTAAGACTTAAAAAATTATTGATTATTCTAAAATGGTAATTATTTTTTTATTATCATATTATTGAAGTTACAATAATTACTAAGGAAATTATTTTTTTATAATAGGAATCCCTGTCCAATAATCCATAGGTTGCAAGCCTGTTTTAGGAAAACTCCCTTTGTTTGTAAAATATTTGCTTCTTGTAAGAACCAATATAACAAGACGCCAAACCTAAAATTAAAAAAAATATTTTCGCCGCATCATGTTGTGTCTGTCATGCATGTCATTCGGCTTCTACCTACTCTGAATGCTTGAATGTGCTCACGGTGTTTATTGCGATTTATTGTTCAGTTTTAACTTTTAATTTGCTATTACGTCTTGTTTAGTTAATAATTTAAGTTGTTTTATTTGAATTGAACTTATTTGTTGAATTTTTGACTATGGACCCACAACCTGGCCCGTCACGGGAATCGGTTTCGGTGGATGACTTACGAGAGGCTGACTTTATGTCTCCCAAGAAAAAGCGACTGCCCCCATACCACTGTGAGCTCAACCCCATAGAGTTGATATGGGCTCAAACAAAGGGGTATGTGGCTAAAAATAATATCACAGCTGAAAAATGGCAAGAATGCATAAACCATATTATTAAAGAAGAGGATAAAATGTGGCCTCTTAATAATCTGATGGAGAGTGTGTGTGATTCGTTTATAATCCGAGTGGATGATGATGACGACAGTGATGATATAAGTGATAATGATTAATAAATATTTTCATGTAAAAATATTTTGATTTACTCTTGTTTTTTTCATTTAATCATTAAAAATTTACATTATAGGTAGTTAGTGTGCATTGAATGCACAAAACAAAGACTATTTACAATGTCATACATATAGTTTACTTAATCTAATTGTGTTTCATATTTTTTGTTATTTTATATTAAAGAAATCAAAGCAGAAAAGGTTTATGATATCTGAATTGTCAAAGAATGATAGCTGTCAGAATTCCGTGGAATTAAAAATCAGAGTATAGAAAATTTTCTCGAGTATGAATAATGTTTAAACCTTACTAATTACTGAAGGTAACTGCGTAAAAAAATTAAAAAGGACAGTTGTTTACCATTTTCAAGTAATGCGAATATGTGACAGGTGGAATAAATGCGGAGGGCAGACGCCTGCGCGAATTGTTGCAAAGAAAGTAGTCTGTGCTTGTCTCTTAATAGATACGAATTACGAGGCAAATTATTTTAGTATTGGAATTTTTAACCAAACACGATTTGTTTAAATTGAATTAAAAGCAACTCTAGTAATAAAATTCTAAATTAGAAAAAGTGTTCATAGTTCAAATTAAATACTTATATATTTACAAATAGACAAAAGGACAACATGAAAACAAAAAAATCAACATGCGCGCGATATGAATTACTCTTCCCAGTCCCTATTCATATTTAGCAATTAGAGTACAAACTAAAGAAAAAATATAATTAGCAAGTACCGCTTAATAAGTGGCTAATTTAATATAGCTGGTGAATAGTTAAAATATCTATGTTACTGGCACTAAAATTGCAGTACTTGTTAGTGAAGGTATGCCCTGTATGCTTTGTCACGTTAAAGGGATAGGTGCTAATGGGCCTGACACACATCTGAATAATTGTTGTCTTGGAAATTGAGTATAAGTAATGCGTTATTCTACTTTTTATTATTTTAATCGATATAGAATGAGGGTAGTGCACAAATATGATTATTATTAGTTAATCCTTGTTCCACGCCTTAGTTTATGGGCCAAGATGAAGGAATAAAATATTCTCGCTCTCTCAGCTCCCTTCTTCATGGCTATAGGTCATGATTACCACTTGTGAAACACTCCACACATGAAATATCGATGTAGGTATGTACAACACATGTATATATCGGTTAGCGACCATTCGGAAAATGGTTACGAATTTTGGTATTCGGTTTGGTTACTTTTAGTTCGTCTGACCATCTCAGTGGGTTTCCTCTCACGTGGTCTTTTCCCCTAGAGCTCTAGACGATAGCATAACAACATGAGGTAATCATTATTGCAAAAAGCTACTAAAGTCACTGACTGAGCGGAGCAAGGTCGAGTCACTAGTTGTAAATATCTACAGGTAAAAAAAAAACGTATTTTATACAATTTAATTGTGCAAATCAATACATTAGATTCCGATAATATCGATTTTAAATCATGTATTTATTCCGATTCCTAGATGCCTAGACACGTTGATGCTCGCAGTGGCAGGAGGGCTGGCTCGTGTCGTGTTTACATTTTGTTTTTTCCTTTTTACCGTTCCTCTTTCTATTGCTTTTGAATTTTGTATGAGCTAAATTGTTTTGTTTTTTTTGATGCGAAACGTCGACGATGACTTCACACTTTGACTAGAGATTGTAGACATGATCATAAAATATTGATAACCTTATCTGTATAACAAAATGTATAACTTAGTATTATTTTTATTTTGCTTTTAAAATAAATTATTATTTTACGTACTAATATTATTAATAATTAAAAACTATTATAAATTTTGATCATTAGCACTTACTAAATGCACTACATTTTAATTCTAATATGTCCTAAATTTGTCTCTGTCATATGACCTTTTACTTAGGACTTAACCGAAATGCTATAGTGTATAGTGTATATCAGGTTTTAGCAATATTATCTTTTAAACAAATAAAACAACGCCGAAATCAACTACTAATATATTTGTACAACACTATCAACCCTATGTTAATGTGATAATGTCACACAGACTGGCAGATCTCATTATTATCGACGTAAAGCAATCACTTAATTATGTTGGTATGTATCTAAGAATTTATTGCGTCAACCATTTTTATTGAAGCGATTATATCTTGGCGTGGGATTATATTTTCCTATCTCGTAAGTTGACAATATCATCGATATAGAAATTTTGATAGAAATTACATTTATTAATTAGTGTTAAATATCTGTATTTGTTTGTTTTATGTTACATGTTAACATTATAACTCCAGGCTATGACTATAATAAGATGGGTCAAAAAAAATATGCCTGTACTGCACTAAGCTGTTTGCTTTTTGGGAGAATTTAACAGCGATTTCTTATCTTTCAGTCTTATTTTTTAAATTAATGTAAATAATATAAAATATCAGGTTAACTAATAACAAAACATATTTAAACAGGTTCTTTTAATAGGAAAATAATGTAACTCATTTCCTATTTCTTATTTATTACTAAACATCTAGAAAACCTCGTTTCATTGAAATATGAACAGTTGTTTTTTACACAAGGATGACAGATCTTAAAAGAGGTCGTTAAAATAACCGTTCTTAGGTCAATTTGTTCGTCAGAGTCCGTTACGGGCCTCTTTCTCACGCGTTTTACAATGCCAATAGAATTTAGCATCTTATATACATTTCAAAACAAATGTTAGGCGCAAGTGATATATTATGAGCCCATTGTGAAACCGAAATGAGGAATTGTTCCTACATTGGTGGTATATCAACGCGATAGTGTTAAAGTACAAAAGGTCGAAATGTTTCTAATATATAGTGAAATATAAATGGTATACATTAGCATAATACCCTTCCTTGTTGTTCAAAATGTGTAAATGTTCCTTGTGTGCTTACTCCAAAACAATGATAAATGTAAGAACTTAGAGTTAGGTAATACAAGCAACTGAGCCCTTTGTAAGAAGAAGTTATATGTAGAATATTTATAACAAGCTTAGCCAACCAAGTAACTTTGTTGCCAATAGAGACTAATTGAACTAAAATTATGTATTTTTTCTGTCGCAAGTACGCCGGTTTTCTCACGATGTTGCTATACTACTTGAAGATTAAAACAAGATAATGTTTTGTAATAGAATTTAACCGTTTAAAATAAAATGTCTCTAAAAAAATTTTCAAAAAAATCTGTTCAAATTACAGATGTATGTATAATGATTTTATATGAAAACTTTAATGTATCTATTTGGCCCTTTGTAAAGTCCCACTGCTAGGCGGGGGTCTCCCTGAATACAATACGAAGGGGATCAAGCCATAGTCCACGCTGATCAAGTGCGGGTTGGGGAAAACTTGCTAGGTTCTGTCAGACATGCTGGTTTCCTTACGTTGTTTAATGTTTTTCTTCATTGTAAGACAAGCGGTAATCATGTTGAGAATTATTTGCACATGGAAATATCAGAGGTGCGAGATCTGGGACTTGAACCCGCGTCACTCGGTTTCCCAAGCGAGCGCGTTACCACTGGGCAACCACTGCCTCGGGAGACTTTAATACCAGAATATAATTAGAAACGAAATAAATCATTGTATTCGTAATAAGGACAATGAAGCTAATGTAAAAAAAACCATTTAAATTCAAATTCTAACAATACAGGACAAAATGAGCGTTTCATCGACGCGTGTAGTGATTAATGCGGGTTTTGTGGCCTTCGCCGGCGCCAGGAGTGAAGCACCCTGGTGATTGAACAAGGTCGATCGGTGACTGAGCAAATTCATACCACCGATGATAGTTAACGACGTGTTTATGATTTTGTTTGTTATTGATAAATGTATAGGCAGATTAATAATTTTTCTGTCTTAATTTTGGTTTGGCTATTTAAGTAACTTTTAAGTCATCCAGAATCAGCTATTAGTAATTCTATAGTAGTTCAGATTAATAATTTGACTCCCGAAAAATATTTTCTATTCAAATGTTAACTAAGGGGGTCAAAGACAAGAGGACCGTTTTAACGAGTCGAATTAAAAAAAAACTCTTTCTTTATCTTTATAGGCTTTTTATGAATCAGTCAGTATAATATATGTATAAGTTTATATTTTGATAGATTTTAACATATTAAGATTCAGAATCTTTACGATGGAAAGTTAAATATACTAATGATTGAAATACACAAGTTAGCACGCAGCATGTTTGTTAAAAGGCTATATGACATCATTTACTTGTGATTGGATTTGCATAAAATCGCTTAAATAGTAAACAAAAATAATATATTTATTATAAGAATATGTATATAATAGTATTCTTTGTAAAAGAATGCGTCCTCAATAGGTACGTACAAACATACAGAGAAATTAGTTTTTCGTCCACGAACCTTCGCGCGTACGCAATACTCATCAAGGTTTAATCACAATCGGATCAATGGCTTAGAAATCCATAGAGTATATAAACATTAAAAAAACATTTTTATTTATAGTTAATAAACAAAGTAATCTCAAATCCTTGAATGCTGAATCCAAGTGTTGATTGTAAACGGGTAATATAACCGTTTACAAAACATTGTTTCCCTTAAGCCGTCAATCTTTCTGAGATATCATCATACAAATTACCTTCGCGATTGTCCTGTAAACATGGACAAATGAGACCTTTAAATAATTTTACTGCTTCAGCTTTGTGTGTGAGTGATAAATGATAACTGCCAATAGATTATTAAGGAATTTAAATAGCCTCGGATGTTCTGATACAATTCAAATGTTAATTTTGAAAGCAATATTGATGGTTCTGCACTGTTCGCTTATTAATGATAATTAAAGTATTTATTTCTGTACAACCGCAGGAGAAATTCGAAAAATAATCTTGTATACCCGGGATTTTTAGATATATAATAATATTTTGAATTTAGGCCATGACCTATTTAAACGTAGTAGGTATTAAGTGTCGAAATTTGATATGCCTCAACAAACTACACAAGACGTTTTATTATTGGAAGGGCACAATACCAATATTCAGTATTGACAACATAATAGTATCCTTACACGATCAGGGCTGTAATAAATCATGCCAATAATAAAAGCGTATGATAAGCGCCTTTGCATGTAGCGATCAATTTGGTAATTATTATATATCGCACTGATAAATTGCTTCGATAGCGCACAATAAATGTTACCATACACGATAATCGTTTGTCAGTAAGAATCCATGTCACGCTAAGACTTTTTCACCATAAGAAGTGTCGAGTGGAATGTTCGATGACAGTTCCATGTACGGAATTATCGCTATCAGTACATGTAATTAGTGCCAGAACCGGTGACCACAAAGATCGAAATACCGTATTTACTAAAAAAAACTTATACACCAAATAAAGGCATTACATCTTTAGAATGAAATAACAAAACTTGATTTGCGATAGTTGCTTGAGCCTTATGTGAATATATTAGTCATTAAGTAAACATTCATCCCTTTTACTCGTAAGTAAAAATACGTAAGATTGAAGTAGATAAAGCATATTGTGGAAAGTCCTAATAAAGGTCGGTACGGGATATCTAATCAGTTAGCAGTAGAAGCTAATTGACCAAATGAAGTTGCGCAGGCGCCGCTGTCTATAAATGAATATCGACATGCGCATAAAAATAAGTCTGACACAAGTTTTTTTTTTCTAATTATATTATGTTATTAGTTAAAAGGCAAAAGCTCTAAAAAATCTAAAAGATTTTGATAATTTAAGAACTCAATACAATAGTTCGATTATTTTTATTGTATTACAATTATTATACTTATAATTTATTTGTTTATCTCATTAAACTTCATATTTCTTTTAAAGTGAATGAAAATTCTTTTTCTTAATATCTTCATTTGTTGCGTCATGGATTTAATTCATGGTGTGAAGCACACAGGTTCTCAAGTCGATTGGCATTATCGTCTAAGTTTTGATTTAATAACAAGCTCCTGTTTCCCGCTTCGTTCAGTCTCTAACTGCTACACACGACTCTTTCAACAACTTTTCAATATGAAGTATCTTGATATCTATACTAATATTATAAATATACAATTTGTTTGTTTGTTTGTATATTTGAACGCACTAATATCAGGAACTACTAATTCGATTTGAAAAATTCTTTTTGTATTAGATAGCCCGTTTATTGAGGAAGGCTATATGCTATATATCATCCCGGAAAAATGTACGGTTCCCGTGGGATAGATTAGTTTTTGTCTAGGGACGATCTTACGAACTAAAACACAAAATGTGTCGTTTTATAACATAAGTGTAGATTTATTAAATGTGAAGGCGTTTCGCCTTGAATGATGCGCCGAAACTTAAGAAGTGGCGCCAACACTCCACTCGTTATTAAATAAACGTTTAATGATCCACGTCTCATTAGTGTCTATTTATGTTTCTCTAATTTCTCGTACAACTGACATTATGCTACACAACCAAATCATTTTTTTTTACAAATTAATAAAATTGAAGTAACTCCCCTGATAACTGACAGACTAGTAGATTAAATCTATACATATAATAAAATTGTAACTAACAATAAGCCGAATGTGTACATTAAATATTTTTTTGGAAAATCTTATTGAAATAGACATTATTATCGATACAGAGGCCGAATCTATAGTTTTTCTGTCTGTCTGACTGTCTGTTACCGCATCACGGGAAAACAACTGGATAGGTTTTTCAGAAATTGGTATGATGATAGCTGCTTATCCGGGTCAACATATAGGTTACTTTTTACTGCGGGAAAATATCTCATTTCTGAGAAATCTTTACTAAATGTTTTACGTACTACTAGGTACGAACCCAAGCGGAGCGAGGGTGAGTCACTAGTTATGCATAATTCTTTAGCCAACTTCAAAAAAGGGGTAAGTAATTGAGACTTCTATTGTTACTATAAAGGGTCTTTGATATTATATATTAAGTTATATATTTTTATTTTTTATAAATACCCATGCAGTACAAATGATGTAAGTAGTGATGTCACGGTTAGATCATCTTTTAATAGAAAAGTGTATTTTTTAACGTCGATCACGTTTAATATAATAACAAGTGTAACTACTAAGTAATATGTACTACATTACTTTTTACTAAATGTATCATACACCAGATTTAAAATTATTAAAATAATCCTCGCTTGGGTAATTTTTTTTATTTCATTAAAAAAGAATTATCGACTCATAATTGGCCAAGATGTCGCATAATAACGCTTTATCTATTGATTTTGCTACTATACACTTGGTACGAGATAACATAAAAGAGTATTAGGTGTAAGTACATTCAAATTAAATATATGTATACATACATGGTCATTGTAAGAAATAAATGTAAAATACATAAAATAGATACTTGAAAATATTAATTTATTATTAATTTACTTAAATCATTATACGCGAATACATTAAAATGATAATAAACTTATATATTTATATGAAAATATAAGCATCAGTAAAAGTTTATGCGTTTCACAGTAATTAATTTATTATGTAGGCATGTAATATAACGTTTTATTTGCAAGTTTTATTGCTTTATTACACTCCAAAACTTTACCTTAGAAATCTTTACACTTGAAAGGAATATTCAAATCAAATAAGCTCCTTGTATTATAAATTATAAAGTGGAGTGTTGTAAACTTACAAAACAAATTCCTATAATACCTTTAGAAAATTAAATATTTCTTGAAGGCAAGAGTAATAATTAAAGTTTAATAGAATTGAGCAACACATTAACATTTAGCAAGGTCTAAGCCTTTCAGGTCGCACAAAGCTTTTGCCTCGAGACTAACTTTGTATTCATAAAGTTTACGCCGTTCACGTTCAAATTGTTATTGTTCAAAATTCATTGGTGCCTACTGAATACATGATTGGTTTATATTTAAAGTAATAACTTAATTGCGTACTTCTGTTTTTATTATATTATATATTCTATATTCATAACTAGCTGAAGCTTGCTTCGTTCGAGCTCGTTACGTTACGTTTTAACGTTTAGTGATATTTTTCCGCAGTAAAAAGTATTATGTATGATGACCCGGATAACCAGCTATCATTATACCAAATTTCATCAAAATCTGTCCGGTAGTTTTCTCGTGATACGTTCCCAGACAGACAGATACACAAAAATTCGAAAAACTATAGATTCGGCCTCTGTATCGTTAATAATGTCTATTTTAATAAGATTTTCCAAAAAATATTTAATATACAGATTCGGCTTCGTTACACTTTTATTATATGTTTAGATTTGATATTATTCATAGATATCTTATAAAAATGATAACTATGTTAATCTAACAATCTAGATAATAAAATGTTTAAAGTATTGTAACTTTGAAAAGTTATTAAAAGTATAAATCATAGTTGTTTTATGAAATAAATAATAGTCATGCGTAGGCGCAGAGTAGTGACCGACGGTAGTCCATCTCGTCATATTGCAACATTTTATACTTGAGTGGTATGCACTTTACATCGTGTGATGATCGTAATCTTTTCTATCTCTTGTGGTAAATATTCTTTAAGAATTATGATATTCTATGGCTTTATTATTTCTATGGCTTTATATACATAAATTGTATAATAGTGTTCGTTTTATTCATATATGGGTGTAGAGCGACCTCATTCTAGTAACTCAAGTTTTCTGTAACGTTGACATAAAACCTAAGGCTAAAAATTGCAAAGCAGTTTTCTTAACACTAAAAGTAAAAGGACTCAGTAAAACTTGCAAGCTTTATCATGAATGAGGTTACTTTCCCGTCGTCATTGTCTAATATATGATAGCTTTTTTGTATACATGTTGTCATTTTTAGCACATATCATAATTTAATTATCACTAAATTTTTACACAATATCTATAATCTGCATACTATACGACTATATTTGTAATAAGCATAATATAGTCTTTCATAACTTATGTAGAGTCAAGTAGGTGTGGGCGCGGTGTAGTGACCGGTGTCCCGTGTGATTTGTGGAAGGTACCTAGCAACGTTCGGCTGTTCACTTGATTAGTTTTTTTTTATAATTAGCTATTACAAGTTATGCTTAAAATTTATATACTTAAAAATATTTTATCTCTTACTAGCGGCTCACCCTCTCCGCTTCGCTCGGGTTCGTCCCTTGGTACGTTTCAAATAGATATGAATATGTACTTATTATCCAGCGTTAGCCATGTCAATTCATTTTTTTTTCTTGAATATTTCCGATGTTAAATGTAATAGTTATTCTGCTATTCGGGGCTGAGACAAATCCAATAAATCAAAGATTATCAAAATCGGTCCAGCCGTTCTTGAGTTATAAATGGTGTAACTAACTTTTTTAACAACAGAGACTCTCCTAGTTTTTATGTTTTGATGGAGATTGATTACTTTTATCGCGTATTTGGTGTTATGTTAATGATTCATTGGATCGAATCCAGGCTTTATTGTAAACAATGTGTTTATCTCCCATTAATGGATATGTTGTTATAAAATTTACGGGCCATCCTCAACCTCTAAGGCCGCGTGGGCGAAGAGTAGTGACCGATGTTCGCCACGACTTGTAAACACTACTGTGTATACATTTTAATATCGTTAGACAATCTTGTGTTTATGAAGACATTATCTTTGCCATATTAGCATCATAATGTTAGTTTTGAAGTAAGGCAACTCATCGTAAACTTAAAGTTTAATAAAACTTTATTCATGTATTAGCAATATTCGATTTTAAATATTTAGATGTATCACAGATACATCTAAATATATAGATAGTTTAGACTGAATGAAGGGGGATGGGAATGGGAATCTTTTTATTTATTGTCAATTATAAATAATCAATAAAATACATATTGATCGTTGTTCTTGACTAAGCAGGCTAACACTGTCTTTAAAACATGGCTTGTATGCTAGCCAAATTTGTAATAATTTTATTGATTTTTTTACAAGGTATTTATATTTTTGGATACCAATATTCCTTATACGATGTACCTGGCAATGAACTGAAATTTTGCACACTGCTCGAAGTCCAATATTAAGTAACGATTACTTCCCACCTAGAATTTGATTTATCTAAGTGTATTGAATTTCGTTTTATATGGTTGCACTAATTTGCCTTTATTGTTTCAGGTGAGTCACCCAAATCTTGGAAAATGGCAAAATCAAGTATATTTGTTCAGTTATTTAATTAAGCACAATTAAGTACCTACTTGATAAATGGTAAGTATGTATACATAATTTACGATATTGCACTTACAATGTTAAATAATATTTTTTTAGTTAAAAATGTGCCTTAATATTAAAGTTTATTTTTTAAATAATAAAGGTAACATTTTGTTATTGAGTTTATGAATAGCTGCGCCTACTTCGTTTGTAGATCTATTGAAATGGCGGCGTTATCTTTTTTGAGATGAGCTGTTCTTGTTTTGTCTCTATAAATATTCATATTGATCGAGTGAAATTTAAATGATATTTTTATTACCATTATTAATTTAACTCATAATTTTTGGAGGCCACCATTATACGACGCACTAAAACTTGATTTAGCTTATTTTTCACACATTTCTATAAAAACATTTTTTTATATATGAGACCACTAATCGTGACCTAAAATTAGTTACAACATAAGGTATAAAAATAAACCAGTTCTAAAGGTTTCGCCTGTTTTCCTCGGTTGAGTCAGCTGGGTCCGGGTGGGCGCGACCTTGCTGGCGGGTGATTAGCGACGCATTAACTCCTTTTGTCACAATAGCTCATTCTTTAAAATTGGCTTTATTAAATATAATATATTTGATTAGCTTAAAGAATGTTGACGAAATTAATAGAGAATCTGTCTGTATGTTTAGGAGTAATGCCTTTGTCTTCTGGATATGATATGGTAATAGTAATATTAGTACTTACGACTGTAGCGCTATTTATAGAACAATCAAAACTGGTCTCAAAATAAGATTTAGACCCAATTAAATGTTTTTATTATCAATAAAATATCGGTTTTTGATCTTAATTAGCGGCAAGGACGCATAAAACGTCAAACTCAATTTAGTCAACTAATAAAATAAATAATATTACTGAACATATGTAACTAAACATTCTATTAGCAGTAGCACTAAATTATCAATAACGAATAGTATTTTATGCGATCTTAAGCTAGATTTCAAAGATAGAGGCTATAATTAGTATTCCGACAAAACAACCGCCATCAAACGGCGCGAGCGTTAGGATAAAATTGAACACTTAACGGCCTATTCTGCGGAGTTCTGAATGCGTTTACCGTTCAATAAATCCATTGTTTTATGCAATGCTCTAGCAACTAATCTGGCGCCAGGGAGAAAAAGTTTTTACCATCAAAGCTTAACTTAACTTTTAAATGAATACTCTTTACGGTGTTATTAGATTTCTTAAATATTGAATATTTTTAGATATTGTTTTTGAAGTATGCATTTAAAATGCGTTCAAAAAATATATTTATGTAAAGAAATACGACTGTTAAATCTATAAGCTGAAATAATATGTCATTTTGTCAGTTTGCCACCTTCATAGAGAACATTCCTGGAGTCGTGTCGCCACGTGCCAGAGGATTTGTCACCGGCTTTCACTTTTCTTTTAGTTCACGAAGAGGGTCGATGACACGCTATTTGTTGTGAACCCGACGGAATGCTCTCCTCGTTTTCACTGCTTAATGTGCCATAAATCCATTTGTTATTATTGGGTGTCCGCGGCTCGAATTAGAGGCCTGGCGTTGACCGCCCGGCATCTCATTCATGCGAAGGCCGGTAGAAATGAACGAGAAATAAAACACGCGCGCCGCCGCCGTTTCCGTTATTCTAAATTTACAACCACATATCATAAAGTCTAGACGATCGTTTCGTCAACAAAGATTATACTCTCGCCTTTGTCGCTTAAGAATGATTTTGATGTTACAGCGTATTATCAAAAAGAATTCAGTGTGGTCTTCACAATATATATTCCATTCCAGTTGTTTGTGATTCACGCCTCCCGGCTCATTGTCAGACTTACTACAGACGTTTGAAAATTGAAAATTTGCCAATAAGCTTTCGCAAGATGCGATTATCGTAAAATCCATGCGGACGTTAGCAGTGACCTATATTGGGGCAGGTCACGGCCGAGGATAGGCTACTAATAGATCTCATTCATGGCGGAGATAGACTTCCTATTTGAGCATAGAAATTTGTAGCAAAATATATGTTGGTAGTAATAAATGCATCGTAATCAGTACTTTAAAAACAAAATAGAATAATTGACGTATTCGTACTGTTATGCTGTAAAAATGCTATTAGGAACATCGAGTTTAGCAACGAAGTTATTAACAAAATGTTAAATGAATGTTGTGGTGAGCATGTGCTCGAAAATGTGCAAAACCCACAATTTTCCAGTAACATAACGGATACTTCATTTTGGTTTATTATAATTAGTACCTCCACAATCGAAGTGCACAAAATCTAAATTCATAATCTTATCTGTGTACACGCCCTCAATTACTTGTGTCCGACTTTGGTCCACGCAGCATTAACGTCCCTCGCAATCTCGACTGCCTCACTAACGCTGCGCGGGAGCGTCGTTATCGTAATATCCATTTCCTGCGATATCATTCGCAAAGCTTCCCCCCAAGTGCGTCAACCTCGCATGATTTATAGAGTCTATCTGACACCATTAGATAAACGATATTGCTCGGACCAATCTCAATTACCAGGATGCCCAATTAACGAAACTCATCAATCATACGATTTCTGATCTCGGAGACCAATTGTTCGGGACCTTGAGCTAGGCAATTCATAACAACTAAATTAGAATGTCTCGATGTAGTGTAATAATTAGTCGTTCTGGAGGTCTCTGGATGGCCGACGGCGTAATTGGTTGTTGACAAAACATTAATTGTCGGAGATTATTATCGGTTGTCGACAATGACAAACGGGCGCGACCAGCGATATTTAGTCACATGGCAGAAATATTGCTTTGTCCTTCAATTAGCTAAGCTAATGGATAAACGTGGTTTCATGATGATTGAGCGGTAGCGAAAGTGGTTGCCTTTAAAAAAATTTGCATTTATTTCTTACGAAACAGCTTCTAGTTTTAAATAACAAGTAGTTTAATATCGACAGTTATTAGTTATACTTGTCACGGGTTGACGTTGAAGGATTAATGGTGCAAAATTTTAAAAGCTATGCGGAATGTGTCACGAATATGGCAATACATTAGTATAAATGCAGTTCATGTTAGGTAATGATATGGATTGATATATTTCTTGTGAACGTCAAATCTTAAGGTATTAGAATAAAAAATAATTTGTATTTGACATTAAAATATCGTATATCTACCATCGAAATATAACTTTTAAGTTATATCAAAGACAAGCAATTTTATTACAAAGATACGTTCTCACTGATAAAAGAATCCTCCTTGAGATCTTTTGCGAGGTAAAAAAATAATAGTATAATGGCACTCGGTTGTGTTGATACAGTAACAATGGTTGCGCATGCGCATGCTCGCGCACAATACAATTATGACCTTGCGCTCCTTTACATTAGGCAACTCGGGAACTATCTAAGTGTATCTAGTAGCTTACATTAATAGGAAATTTAGTGAAACCAAATAAAAATGCATATATTGGGTTTCAGTAATTTATGAAAGTAAATAATGCAAGAAACATTATTACTTATTATATTGTTATACATATTTTTTACTTTATGTTAGTTATCGACATGTTAAGAAATAAAACGTATATGTCCGTATGCCAATATAAGATAAATATATCACATAAGTATATTATTGGGTAAGTTCGTTTTTCTCTTGCTGTTATTAGGTAAAAGTTTATCACGTCATTGAATAATATTATTCGTTTGTGTACACCTTTATACGTGTATCTGTAACATCAGCTGCGCGGGCGCACGCAAGCGTTATCGGTACGCGATGCCATGTTTTTGCGTTGTCTCCTCGGCTATGTTCTTGATTTAAAGCTAACACGCAGAAAATTGAAAAGTTATCCTACATATTCACAAAAATAAAACGTATAATTATAACGCATAAATATCTTATATTTCAATATTTTTATTTAGCAGGATTTTTTCTACTTTTGAACAATATTGTAAAATTTTAAAAGTAAAGTGCCTCATATTAAACAGAATTAATTTAATTTGCAAATAAACTTCAATACGACAACGTGCTCAATGTCTGAGACTTAAGTAAATAAAAAGAAATTTTAGCGAATCTTGCTTAGTCTGCTGCTCAGTCCGCTAAGTAGACGACAAAGTTAGTGCTTACTGCTTAGTGCTTAGTCGACTGGCACTTAATTAAACTAAGCTTTATAAATTAAACTAAATATTTTAAAGTACGTGTACTTGATGTGTACAAATAACCTTTCATATGTAATACAATAAATAAATAATATATGTTTTCGCCATAAATAACTTAAATATAAATAAATAGATAATTTTAAAACAAAATGATTAAGAAGATAAATAAAACAAAATGAATAAAATAAGTTTGTATACAAAAACCCTACAAAGGTCAGATAGCAGATCTCTTGTCTCCGTAAAGGTTCAGAGAAAGTGGCGGCACGACGCATCTCTTTGTGCGCGAACCAGTTCTGACGCTGACCGCCTAGAGACGTGATCGACTATGTCGATGATGGTAGCTTTCCGCTTTTATTGCACGATCTTACTTTAAACATATTTTCCTATCTATAACAAACTTTCTTATATTTATTTGGTTTAGTTTTTTCACTCACCCTCGCTTCGCTCGGGTTCGCTTCTAAACAAACAAACACAAATCTCTCCCACGGGAAGCGTACATTTTTCCGGGTTAAAAAACAGCCTATTTGTTATTCTGATGTATGAACGATATTATTGTAAAGTTTCATTAAAATCTAATCAGTAGTTTTCGTGTACTAAACTGTATAAATTATTACAGTTTTTTAACTATCCCACGGGAACTCTTTAATTCTCCGGAATGAAAAGTATCTAAAATGTTGACCGGGGATATAAGGTACCACCATGCAAAGTTTCATTTAAATCGAGACTTCCCGGGACCAAACAATAGTCTACAGCTTTATTATATACGTATTTTTCAATCTAATAAGTTTTCAACATTTTGACTAAGTTACTTTTAAGTATATATAATATTTGTAAGGGTTATATATAGTATATTTGGGTATTTATGTATTTAATAAAAAGCATATGAATTAAGCAGATGTGTGAATTTCTTAAAAAGTTTTAATTCATTACTATAAAATTTAAAAAGCTTCTACATTTGATAAAACAATCGATTCTAATGCCAAACAAGCTTACCAGCATCACTATCTGTGATCAATACGGATAACTATCGTGGGAGCAAATTGCGAAACACGAACTCTATTGTTACACGCTTTTTACTTCACTGCAAGTGTTACTGAATGGGGATTTATTTGGACCAATTGCAACGGAATTGGTACTTTCTTTTAAATTATTAGGGGTCATGAAAATTAATTCTGCATAGATTAACCCCCATATTCTTAGTTGTTACCTCGAAACTCCCTCGACTCAAACTCGACTTAGGCGTGTTCGAGGAAGGCCTCAACGGATCCTCGAAATCGGTATTCATAAACATCGCCTTGAGGAAATTTCAGAATCCCTCGAATGAGTGTGAGTCGAGGGAAAGTCGAGGAAAACGTCATGAATTACGTCACTATCTGGAGGATTTTGTTATAGTAACTATACACAAAATCCGTAGTTGCCATCTTGATTTGACGTGGTTTGTTAGTCATGGGTCAAAGTTAGGTTAGTTTAAAGTACTTCAGAGCCGGTAAACAAAATAAATTTTGTTATAAGTGTATTGTGTCGTTGTTTAATATACAAAAAAGGTGTTTCCTACATGTTTCGTCATTCTTCAAGGCAGATTTTGATATATCAGCCCCATTACAAGGTAATTAATTTTGAAATATAATTATGCCTCTCATACTATATTATAAACAATAAATAAAAATGAAAAAAAAAAAACCTTTTCTTTCTTGCGTACCTATATAAGAAGTAAATTAAGAAAGCTTTATAGATTTCGTAAATATAAATTTTTATTAAGATTTCATATTTGTAAAAAATAACATCTAAGAAGTATTAATACATTGGATTTTATTCTAATAATTCTAATAAATTACTTAAGTTTTACAAACTGTTATTTAATTTTAATTGATTACGTTTTAAAAATCAGATCTTAATAATGTATTGTAATGTAATCTAGTGAACATAATATTAAATAATGCTAATATTTATTTAAATTGTTTTTTTTTTTCATTGTGAATATGAGTAATTGCATTAAAGATTTTTAAAATGATTCACACTTCACACTATATTAATAGTATTAAACATTTTAACAATTCTAGTGAATATGATCATCTCATATGTGTACTTTATCACATTAGGTACTTCACATTTTTGTCTGAGGAACATAAGTTTGTAGCACTATACCATCATTATGTTTGATATCACAGGGCATTTTTGTTTACATGACATAATAATTATTTTAATTTCAGTATCAAGAAATACAGAGACCAGAGTAATCGAGGAAGAGTTTTCTATCAGGTCAATTTTACCGAAATTATAAAATAAAACAAGAAAAGGAAGGAAAAGCTTCATTAAGCTTAAAATTTAGTTGATCAAACATTGTTAATGAATGCTGCAGAAGAGAAATAATTAAAAGTAAAAATTGAGAGAGAAGCTGCCGAAGAACTCTTTCTCTGTAATAAGATGAAGAAAGAAGAAGCAAAGCTAAAATTATCGGAATTAAAGAAATTAAATTAGATTGCACATTCTTTTATTTAAACTAGATTTACACAGTATACTTATTATCATATAAAATATTGCAATCTATCAATCCACGCCTGTTGCCACTACCATTGTTTTAAAATAATATTGGCAAAAGTAAAGTATGTAATCTCGTCATATATTTGGTAAAGAGAAATCAATTTTTATAAATTCACATTCATCATAGATCTCCATAGGATTACATCCCGTAAATAGCGCCGTGATAAATAATAATCGTAGATATTGTCATAGATATGCTCAATAAACTCTACAAAAGACATTTTAAACTCCAAAATAACTTTAAAATATAATAAAATGTTAAATAACTCGCGATGTTTTTGTCAAGAATTGTCTCGAGGTTTCCTTAAGGTAGATCGCGACGTACCTTACATTTGACAGTTCGTTCCTCGAGTTTTCCTCACCTTACTCGAGGAAAATAGTTGAGGTAAGGGAAAAAATGACGTCTATGAATACCGAACCACCTCAGTACGGTTGAGTCGAGTCGAGGAAATTTCGAGTTTACGACTAACCCCCATATTCTTAGTTGTTACCTCGAAACTCCCTCGACTCAAACTCGACTTAGGCGTGTTCGAGGAAGGCCTCAACGGATCCTCGAAATCGGTATTCATAAACATCGCCTTGAGGAAATTTCAGAATCCCTCGAATGAGTGTGAGTCGAGGGAAAGTCGAGGAAAACGTCATGAATTACGTCACTATCTGGAGGATTTTGTTATAGTAACTATACACAAAATCCGTAGTTGCCATCTTGATTTGACGTGGTTTGTTAGTCATGGGTCAAAGTTAGGTTAGTTTAAAGTACTTCAGAACCGGTAAACAAAATAAATTTTGCAAAAAATGTTTTGGAATGTTATAAGTGTATTGTGTCGTTGTTTAATATACAAAAAAGGTGTTTGCTACATGTTTCGTCATTCTTCAAGGCAGATTTTGATATATCAGCCACATCACAAGGTAATTAATTTTGAAATATAATTATGCCTCTCATACTATATTATAAACAATAAATAAAAATGAAAAAAAAAACCTTTTCTTTCTTGCGTATCTATATAAGAAGTAAATTAAGAAAGCTTTATAGATTTCGTAAACATAATTTTTTATTAAGATTTCATATTTGTAAAAAATAACATCTAAGAAGTATTAATACATTGGATTCTATTCTAATAAATTACTTAAGTTTTACAAACTGTTATTTAATTTTAATTGATTACGGTTAAAAATCAGATCTTAATAATGTATTGTAATGTAATCTAGTGAACATAATATTAAATAATGCTAATATTTATTTAAATTGTTTTTTTTTCATTGTGAATATGAATAATTGCATTAAAGATTTTTGAAATGATTCACACTTCACACTATATTAATAGTATTAAACATTTTAACAATTCTAGTGAATATGATCATCTCATATGTGTACTTTATCACATTAGGTACTTCACATTTTTGTCTGAGGAACATAAGTTTGTAGCACTATACCATCATTATGTTTGATATCACAGGGCATTTTTGTTTACATGACATAATAATTATTTTAATTTCAGTATCAAGAAATACAGAGACCAGAGTAATCGAGGAAGAGTTCTCTATCAGGTCAATTTTCCCGAAATTATAAAATAAAACAAAAAAAGGAAGGAAAAGCTTCATTAAGCTTAAAATTTAGTTGATCAAACATTGTTAATGAATGCTGCAGAAGAGAAATAATTAAAAGTAAAAATTGAGAGAGAAGCTGCCGAAGAACTCTTTCTCTGTAATAAGATGAAGAAAGAAGAAGCAGAGCTAAAATTATCGGAATTAAAGAAATTAAATTAGATTGCACATTATTTTATTTAAACTAGATTTACACAGTATACCTTATTATCATATAAAATATTGCAATCTAGCAATCCACGCCTGTTGCCACCACCATTGTTTTAAAATAATATTGGCAAAAAAAAAGTAATCTCGTCATATCTTTGGTAAAGAGAAACCAATTTTTATAAATTCACATTCATCATAGATCTCCATAGGATTACATCCCTTAAATAGCGCCGTGATAAATAATAATCGTAGATATTGTCATAGATATGCTCAATAAACTCTACAAAAGACATTTTAAACTCCAAAATAACTTTAAAATATAATAAAATGTTAAATAACTCGCGATGTTTTTGTCAAGAATTGTCTCGAGGTTTCCTTAAGGTAGATCGCGACGTACCTTACATTTGACAGTTCGTTCCTCGAGTTATCCTCACCTTACTCGAGGAAAATAGTTGAGGTAAGGGAAAAAATGACGTCTATGAATACCGAACCACCTCAGTACGGTTGAGTCGAGTCGAGGAAATCTCGAGTTTACGACTAAGAATATGGGGGTAAGAATATGGGGGTGAATCTTTTTTAAATCATCGTTAAAAGTATACAAATTTACTTTTTAAAGTATAAATAATTATGTTAATAAATAAATATTTTGGGACACGAATCTAGTTTCGTAATAAGCTACTAGGCTTGTGTTATGGAAACCAGATCGTTGATACACTACACATATATAATTTTAAACACATAATATTATAAATATAAACACCCATGACTGGAGTACAAACATTCGTGCTCATTACAAAATGCCCCCAGCGGGACTAGAACCCGCGACCGTAGCACAGCAAGTAGGCTCATTACAAACTGAGCCAAACGTGTCGTCAAAACAATGAATACCATATATTAATAATAAATGGCCGTCTAACGTTTAATGCCTAGTATTGATACCTCGAGAACATAGGATCAAACCATACATTTTCCGTAGCACTCGCTGCTTTCTACCGTCCTTTACAATGCAGTTAGGTTTCCTTAATTAGACCCGCGCGACTAGTTAAAAGATAACTGGTTAGTTAAATAAGAACCTCCTGAGTGCGTATAGACTAACCTGGAATTACTTAAGGCATTGTAATGTGTTATTACACTTTGCGACTCTGCACCTATATTTGTAATTTCAAATCACTTATGTGATATTTTTATTTGAGCCTTTTTGAAATATTTTATGTGTTAGCTTTTAATTGTGGGATCGCATCTGTCTATATTTTCATTTAGCTCCCCATAAAGCAAAAACTTGTTTTATTTAAAACTTTGCAAATATTTTATTCTTATTAAGCTAAATTTGATCATTTAATGTACCAACTCAACCCCTATTGTTTAGTATAAATTATTGATTATTATGATCATTATAGTCAACATATAAATAAAATAATAATTTTCTTCCCCTAACCACTAGTTTAAGATATCCATCCACCCTCTTTTAAGAGGTACCGCAAACACTTGTTGCTAAGGGCTCCCCTTCAGGGATAAGACGAGTACCACTTTTCTTCTTTTAATACTCATAAGCTGTTTTAACACTTCGGCAAAAAGTTTGACTTGGGATATAGATGTAAGCTGCAAAAAAGGTTTAAGCAAGTTATTTATATATAAGTAGGAGTTAAATTCAAATTGAATAATAACTTATACATTTGTTTTTTAATCATATCATATCTAAACATAAACTTAAAATGTAATTTAACTTTATCAAAATACAAAATTTGATCCAAATCGTTAGAGCGGTATTCGAAATACACGCAATAAATATTATATACAAGATATAAATATAACAAGAGCATACATATATAAATGTAATAATATACAAGATCATCATATTGCAAGATTAAACTCCATACATTTTAATTATAATAGAGGTAATCCAGTTCTTTTTGGTCGTCATTAATGCTATTCATAGCTAGTGAATATTAAGATTGAATTATTCACGTCGGCGAATCTCAAGCGGCGGTGCGTGGGTGATCTATTAATTATAGGTTCGCTTCCGTGGCTGCGCCCGCGCATCGTTGTTGTTCATCAAAATCGTTGCTCACTTAGTTGTCAAGAACGATTTGTTATGACTCAGTGCTACTTCTTACGATAATGCTGCTAAGTTTGCAACGATCTTAGTAATTTCTCAATCATTTGAATTTTGTTTTAGTGAGATACATATTACTTTTGTATACTGACAAATATATAATCAAAACATTAATTTTAATATCAACTATTGCAGATTTTGCACTCTAGAACAATAATTATCACCTAGATAATGCATAGCTTATTATTAATACCTTTTGAAAGTCCAAAGACAATAATTGGATAAAGTGTAATATGAAAATTGTCTTGTTTTAACGACTCGACCGTCTCGCTAAGCAGTATATACGTCGAGTAAAGAACTATTTTGAAATATCTGTTTGCGTAAGACATAAAATAGAAATCTAAAATTCTATCTCACAACGAACGTTAATGAACCTCAGTTATAAGCGAAATTACTAAATCTACACGAACAAACATCTACGAATTTGCATACTAATTATCAAATGTATAATTTTAAGCGTATAGCAGTAACCAGCCAATACATTCTAAGGAATTAGTGTACTAATTAAGCGGACTCTAATGATTATTATTTATCTTTCAAGAAACATTTTCCTTAGACATTAAACATCCTCCAGACCAGGAGTTACCAAACACAGAGCGTAGAGAAAGTTTATTTTATTTTTTTAAGTTATATAAATCATGTGTTTTATTATAATAAAAAATAAATAATGGGGGGCATGAAAATATTTTTTATAACCCGTGGAGGCTCAACAGAAAAAAGGGTGGGAAAGCCTGCTCTAGATTCTTGTAAAAGTTGTGGAATATTTTTCTATCGTTGTCATTTAGGTACTATTGTTTTTATTGTTTTAGTTTATTTTGTTGAATTTTCTTAAGATTGGAGATACAATTGTAAAGATAATTGTTATAATAAGTGATGTGGATTTTTTTAAGCTTTATTGTTAATTTAAACTATAAAGCTTATAAAATCCCAATCTTCTAGTCCTTTTTAGTATCATACATAAATATATTAGTAATGAAACAGGTAGTAAATAAATATCCTATTGTGCGCTTATCGGTGAACTGGTAATCGTTGACAATTGGTCAGTTCCGCGATCATTATGGCCTTCTCAGTTACCCATAGGAGTGGGCGTTGAAATATACTGAACTTTTGTTTTGCATGCATAGAGTCACGGGTGTGCATTAAAGACTTATTATCGCATATTTTTAAGCCACACCTTTTTATCATATTTATTTCAAACTAGCATAACTCGTGGCTTCGCTCGCGATCAAACTACGAAAAATACGAAATTTCATGCAAATATGTCCAAGGAATAAAAAGTTTCATGCAAACTTTTATCTCCTATTTCACCCCCTTGCGGGTTGAATTTTGAAAAATCCTTTCTTAGTGGATGCCTTCGTCATATGAGGCATACGTGTGCGAAATTTCAATTTTCTAGCCTTAAGGGTTTGGCCTGTGCGTTGATACGTCAGTCAATCACTTTTGCCTTTTATATATATATAGATAGATTTTCGAAAAAGAAATTACACATACATATGACATTCGTGTTTCTTTCGGTATTTAATGTTGCGTGAATTGAGAAAAAGGTGCGGTCGAGTCTAAAATCCAGTTGTAATTTCTTTTAATTTATATTTTAATATAATATGCCCTGAAGCGACACTTAAAATTATTGCGAAAAAAAAATGTTGTTACTAAGTTTGAGAGTTTTTTTATTACTAACTTGGCTGTTTCACTACATTCCAAGTTCTAGAAGAAGAAGAAGCTCTGAAGTTAGAGAATTGAACCCATCACTGTCAAAAGAGTAGCAATAGGCATACCTAGGTTAAAGCAGTCAGAATACCAGACATCTATGTATACATGTAATAAAATTGTAACTAAGCCGAATCTGTACATTAAATATTTTTTGGAAAATTTTATTGAAATAGACATTATTATCGATACAGAAGCGGAATCTATAGTTTTTAGAATTCCTGTCTGTCTGTCTATCTGTTATCGCATCATGGAAAAATCACTGGAAGGATTTTGAGAACTGAACCGGGTCAACATATAAAATACTTTTTACTGCGGGAAAATATCTCATCTCTGAGCTAAACGTAAAGCATAACTAGGGACGAACCCGAGCGGAGCGAGGGTGAGTTGCTAGTACTATATACATATTTTTGAATATAAAAATTGTATATTCACTTCGTATATAAAATATATTTTTAGTATTGTTGTATTTTTTTTTCTAATAAGATCTACCATAAGATATGTAACAGTAAGTATCGGCCGTTTAGGTGCAGCATAATTTATTTTATGTTTGCACTATAAGAGCAATAATAAAATTAATAGCGGCCCCAGACGTTACGGTGTTGCAATAAATAATTTATTATATCGAAATTCAGTATCGATAGTAATATATTGCGGATCATGGGCACGCGCCCCGGCAGGTGTGTCCGCGCCTGCGGGAATGCTGATCGCTCGATCTACATATTCTGTTATACACTCGGAAGTGGAGTCTTATAAAAATAGATTGATACAAGTTGTTTCTTTGTTTTTGTATTGGTTTCTTATTTTTTTTATTTTGATATTTATTGGTTTTATTGTGGGATATATTTACCTGTTGAATTTATTAATAACAAAACTCTGGAGTCAACATCATTAAGCACTCACATGTAATTTTTTATAATAATGTGATAAATATCTAATTTATTGGTACACTTATATCCACATGTTATTTTGAATTGTCAAGGTTCAGCCATTTTTGTCTGGGCATATATAGCTACGAATGTCATAAACACTATTCTAGTGCATGTTGTGTTCTCTTGTAATTGAGGGTACATTCTAAACCTGCCCACAAAACTTGTAATTATTTTTATATGTATTTTTGTTTGAGTTCCCTAATAAATATATAAATTAAAAAGATCTTAAGTTTCGTCTTACTTTTTGTTCTGACGACTTGCCCACGACATGGATCTTATTTTAAAAATTAAATGTTTACGACATCAAACTGGACTGATTTGAATATTTACGATCGTAATGCATTTTTTTCGTCAGTCAATGTCAGTTGTTATTGCATAAGTGACTTTCATTTTTAGTATAAAATTTATTTTCTCACTTAATTGATTCTCGGAGTTTATTTGCGTACAAGGAAAATCTTGATGATATAATTTCTACACAACATTCAAAGCTATACTTAATTATTCGCAAAAGCGTAGATTAATATTTAGCATTCGGTTTTTTTGCAAAATAATGATAAAGCTAATAAAATGATAAGAAAGAAAGACGTAAAATTTTAAATAAGATAAAGTTTGAAGTGGCTGTTTTTATCACTGCACAAAAAGTGCAAAGATACTTATAATTATATATACATATATATATTGCTTCCACTATTTTACCTCAACTATATACAAAAAATTTACTTTGAACAGTTATAAAAAATAAAAACCCATCAAACGTATGCCCCGTTGGTATTATTTGCATGCAAAACTGCAAAACAAACACTATTCTAAAGCCGAACAACCCCTCTAAAACAAAAATGTGATTAACTCTCCCCACTAGTAGTGCACTTGTGTGTACAATGCATTGTGGATTTCTAATTTAAATCTCGATTGCATTGCGTACATCCCCCGCGCTATTGTCCGGTGCACAGGTCATTGATATTGTAGAGAACGTTGGTAGTATTGTTTTGGTTATTATTTTATACTTAATAGGTTATTCTGTAAATTTTTATGTCGAATATATTTGTAATATAACAAATAAAAAGCTTACAATGAAAGTTTTTATTATAAAATGAATGTTAATAAGCTACATATTGATTTTAAGAATATCTCACGCATTGCATTCTACTAATTGTAAGAGAAGCTATGCCAAAATTGTGTATACTAATATTATAAAGAGGAAAGTTTTTTTTGTTTGTACCGAATAAGCTCCGAAACTACTGGATCGATTTATATGAAATTTGGTAAAAAGATAGTTTGATACCCTGGGAAGGGCTTAGGATAGTTTTTATCCCGGAAATCATCCCTTAAGGGGGTGAAAATGTTTGTATAAGGAATCAACCTAGAAAAGAACCCGAGCGAAGCGAAGGTGGGTCGCTAGTAATTTATATTTTGTAATATTAACTGTGATTGCTCAACTTTGGCTTTGAATCCATTAAAAAGAAAATTGAATTGAATTAACTGTGATGTCTCACAAATTCAACTTTGTATTTATTAGATGACTGCGGTGAAGCTAAAAGAGTTTTGTGTATTAGCCTATGTTACAAACATCGATTAAACTGTTTGTTGATTTTACACAATAGGTATACATTTATACGGCAAGTCCATTAAAGTGTGGACGTTTGGGAGCGACAACAATTACGTTAGTAAATGATTGTTGGAAAGAAATTTATTGTGCTTATGTATAGGTATATGAAGCTATTAAAAACTATTCTGAATTGATTTTGACACACTCTAGGCGGACATAAAGTTAATGTAACTAACTGAATGGTTAGCGTTTAAAGACATTTTTATCGCTTATATATATTTTCATATATTATTTACAATATATTGAAAGTGAAACATAAAAGCTTAGTAATATAGCTGAGACTTTCTTTATTGCATACTAGATAGGAGTAAATGAGTTTCTTAGGGCGAATAAACTTAAATTTTACGACTTCCCTTGCACAGTAGGGAAGAAGAACAGCTTTGATGTCTATTTTATACGTAGATAATTTACGTGACAAGTATGTATATGTATTTAATAGAAAATGAGCTTGTTCCTTAAGCCCTTAACAAATACTTATCTTTTACGGGAAAGATAAGTTTAAAGACGCTCCAAACCACTTTCTACTTTCTGCATAGTTTCTTTAAACAATGATCATCTGTTTAAGTAAAATCTTCGACGTTATTATGATATATTAATTATAGTAAAATGTGCTCAAGACTTTAAAGACGCTCCAAACCACTTTCTACTTTCTGCATAGTTTCTTTAAACAATGATCATCTGTTTAAGTAAAATCTTCGACGTTATTATGATATATTAATTATAGTAAAATGTGCTCAAGACACTTAAGAGCATTAAAATATACACGTCGTAAATAATAATGATTATACGAGTAGTACGACAATCGCTATAACGAACCTAGTGAAATATATTGCTTGTAATTCTTATATACACAGCTTAATTTTATTAGTGAAACGTGGTTTTCTATAACTTGGCTCTTAGACTAAACATCAATTTCTACACATTGCGTAGTAATACAACATTTATTACTACACAATGATCGATTAAATATATTTCATCGATGCTCTGTAGCGTGGCATTATCGATATCAATCGATCATCACTATCGGTCACGATCAAGTTCACAGTTGCGTAAGAGATAGCCGCAGAGATGCGCAGGCAGCGACACTGGAATGCGTCTCACGTCAACTATACTTTCATGCTGCTTTAACACTGTACCTTCCTGTATTTGTAACATAATTCTTAAACAGAATGTACTCAATTCAGTTTTGCACCTCTCATAATCTTGTTAACTGTGTGTATCATACTAAAAGGCTTCCTTACTTGACTCGGTGATAAGTAATGCGTACTCAATCCTTGGATATACAGACTAAATTTTGAATTAACATCTATATGTTTATATAATAAAATTCTGAATCAAATCTGTACATTAAATATTTTTTCGAAAATCTTATTGAAATAGTCATTATTATCGATACAGAGGCTGAATCTATAGTTTTTAAAATTTTTGTCTGTCTATGTGGGAACGCATCACGAGAAAGCTACTGGACAGATGTTGATGAAATTTGGTATTATAGTAGCTGGTTATCCGGTTCAACATATAAGATACTTTTTGCTGCGGGAAAATATCTCATCTCTGAGAACTCTATACTTAACGTTAAAACGTAACTAGGGGCGAAGCCGTGCGGAGCGAAGGTTAGTCATAGTTTATTAAATATAATTTGAAAGTAAAGAGTGCTTAGTGGAAGTTTTACATTTGATTTTAACTCTTGCAAGTAAAGGACCAAATCCACCATGCTCTCATTTTTGAAAGTTCCACCTTTTTTTCAGAGTGAGACAAACATTATCTGTGTAGTTTGTAAGCAATACATTCATATTATGCAGTAATCGAACCCGCAATACCCCACTAAATATGTATTAGGCATTTCACTGTGCCATGATGTTATTAAATTGAATAACTACACACAAAAAAATTGTTGCTCAGTCTTCCTGTGATGAAAAATTACAGTTTCATCAGAATCCTTTGTAATGTTTTGTGTAATTTATGCATATGTATTTCGTTCATTACCACTTATTAAAGTACATGGTAAGTAATAAGTATAATGTAAATAAAATGAAAAAAACCTATCTGTCTGGTTGTGCTGGTTATGGGAAATGGTATAATCTATACTAATATTATAAATAGGCAAAACTTGTTTGTCTGTTTGTTTTATTGTTTCTTTATTTGTTTGTTTGAATGCGCTAATATCAGGAACTACTAATCCGATTTGAAAAATTCTTTTTGCATTAGATAACCCGTTTATTGAGAAAGGCTATATATAGGCTATATATCATTATGCTACTACTCAAGGGGCGGAGCAGTAATCATAAACGTGAACAAATCGGGCCTACGTCCATACTAGAGTCGCTAGTCTATATAGGTACATATGTATAAAAATCAAAACTTTAACTATAAAGTAGCAATTAAATTTAACTCGAGTGGAAATAAATGAAATTCTTGAACGCGAAGCGTCGAGTAACAAAAATATCCTATTTGAAGATACAGAGTAACTAATAGCAAGAATTAAAATACAAAAGCCCGGTAATCTCACAACGCGTTTTAAATGCGTAGTACCTTGCCCCCTGATCCCTAGCATTATATAGAGCGCGCACTAATCAATCACCGGTGGATGTCGATCATCTATCTCGTCGTCATTGCCAAGGACGCCGTCGGTCATCGG
This sequence comes from Argynnis bischoffii washingtonia, assembly GCA_033884665.1. Lineage (NCBI taxonomy): Eukaryota > Metazoa > Arthropoda > Insecta > Lepidoptera > Nymphalidae > Argynnis > Argynnis bischoffii. Next base: position 2,833,386 of record CM066616.1, on the reverse strand, counting down.
TCCGGTTGCGCAACCGCTCTTGCGCCACTGCTAACCGGACCGAACTAAAAATGGCTTTATTATGCGTCTATGTGGTACTAACGGATTGCATTAGAAAAGTTATTAAACATAATTACTTTTTAACTAAAAAGGTACCTTAAAATCTTAGTAGTGTGTAATTATTCCTTGAATTTATTGAAATGTATAAGAGATAGAGGAGTGGATATGGGACCACCCTCGTTTAAAGTATCAAACAAATCAAGCACAATTTGTGTTATGTATAATTTTTTGGATTAAAAAAGCTTATTTTATGCTTATGTATTAAGTTTTTGTTTTCGTCGGTTAAATTGCTCGACAACTGTTAAAGTTTAAAGAATTTTTATGATTTTTTGTGACACCCATAGATGTGAGATTTTTTTTTAATTGAAATGGTACCAACTTCGTAAAAAAGGAAAAAAGTAAGAACTTCATTAATTCTATACATCATTACCTACTTCTTGACTATATAGCGCTTAATAATGCGGTTGTCATTTATCAGACGCCGCGTTTTATATGGAAAAATGAACGTTTTATCGGTCGCTCGCATATTCATAAAACTGACGGGCGACCATAAATACTCGTTGCTGGCAACCAATTGAACGCATAATGCGCCTATGCGATATATTAGTTGCACACATTCCTTTGTGACGCAAGATCGAAGTGAAGGCTCTAAATTATCCTCATAACTTTGGTTTTACTAAAATGAAATATTGTTCCTATGCAATTGTATCGCTTATGAGACCGATATATAATATGAATTTTATATGCAACAGGATAACAACGTGGATCAATTTATATTTTTTTGTTTTTAGTCTCAAAAATAAGCCCTGACATGAAGTAGAAATGTTCTCTATCTTACTGATATTATAAATGTCAAAGTTTAGATGTTTGGATGTTTGTTACTCAATCACAACAGAACGGCCGAACGAATCTAGATGAAATTTGGCACAAAGATAGATTATAGTATGGAATAGCACATAGGCTTTGCTTTTTATCCCGGAAAAATGTACGGATTCCGTAGGATTCATTTGTTTCTCTTTTCTTACATATAAAATGGTATTAACCTTGATATCTTTACCTTGAGTGTTCACTTAAATTATTGTATACTTAATTATATAAAGTATGTCCGCTTAGCAGCACGTCGTTTCCAATCACCGTGTCGGCAAGTTTTTTGGCGTCAATCGGCCAGCTGGCGGCAGGTGCGTCGGTTTCGTCGAAAATAAACCCCCTCCAGACCTGCGCTTGCGCATCTGCACTTTTTACAAAATAACGATTAACTGCAATCAGAGGTCGTTGTGGATTAAAATTAATGTAGTTAGCAAAAAGTTTATTTTTTGTGATTTGCAAGAAGTTAATGAGTTTGAGAAAGTACTTATCACTACGTGTGACTATTCGCTAACTTTGTATGTTCGAAATAAAAATTGGCTGAATACTTTTAAGTTTTTAAATTAAATTGTGTTCATTAGGATTTCTTGTTTTCTATTACACTTGTTTTGTTTAATCAGTATAGAACTTATTTATACTAACATTTACTATTAAAGGACTGCCTTTCATGGAATCCTGCATAATTTAGCTACAAAATTCGCAAAATTATGTGCCTTTTATAAAGTTCATGTCTAAGAAACATTTAACTGACATTATACCATACGATAAGAAGTCGTAATATGGCGTTATTTGAGACACGACTAAAAGTAATAAGAACCATTGTAAAGTGTGAGAGCACACTTACATTTAAACAAAGTTTTCTGAACAAACATCGTGTTCAAAGGATTGACCTACTTACCTTTGTTGAGACGCCGCGTTAGCGAACCGTATTGATCTTTGCATGCCTTTTGCACTCTTAAGTGATTCCACTTCTTCCTTTAATACTTCACTCTTGTAACATGTATCTTGCTAATATATATTTATACTTAGAACAATATTTTTTTTATTTACCAGATAATAATGATATCAAAAAGTAAAAAATAAACACGACACGTTTGGCTCAGTTTGTAGTGATCCTACTTGCTGTGCCAGCGATCGCGGGTTCGAGTGCCGCTGGGGGCATTTATTTGTGTGATGAGCACAAATATTTCTACTCCAGTCATAATATAGTAATAAATAATATAATAAAGTAATATAGTTGTGTACCAACTATCTGGTATCCATAACACAGGCCTCGTAGCTTACCATGGAACTAGATGCGCTATGTGTTAATGTCCCAACAAATATATTATTTATTATTATTTATTATATTGATGCTGAATTGTTGCACTTTCATTTTACACCAAGCAATATTTAATATATGAAAGATAACTTTTATCTGATTTAATTTACTATCTTGTCCAGATATTCACGGATGGCGACACAAAAGCTTATGAGTAACGTGGTGGTATTGTAAATCAAGTCTCGATTGAACGGCTATATAATAAATACCTATATAACCAATTTGTAATGTATGTTTTTCTATTACCTACTAAGTTATTAACATTCGATTGGCACAGTGGGTGACCAATGCCCACAAAATATCGCGACCACCTCTGCTTGGCTATTAAAATTCAAATACACCGAGTTTATTCATTTCACGCAGTCTCTGGCGCTAGATTGATAATAGATTGGCTTTGCGTGTTTTCCGTTGGTCAGAAATGTTCGACATTCATCATTAGGTACTTATATTGCTAGGTGCAACTACATCAGGTTTTAAGATGTAAGTACGTTCGCAATTCATTCTACGATCTTTTATTATATACCTAACCGATTGCAATGAAATTTTACGTGGAGGTAGAGATGGATTAAAACACGGTCCAGTCATATGTGCTATTTTATATATATTCTATAAGAAAATTGTATCCAACGGAAAAGAAGAAGAACACTTTCGTTGGCATTCTTGCCTGAATTCGAATTCGAGTGAATTAGGCTATTTAACTCACCCTACAGATGCAACCAAAGGGCTTAGGCTAGTGTAATAAGGATAATTAAAGTTGTATCCATAAAAATACCATAAATAACATGAATATAGTCACTAGTTACATATTAATTCCCATGGCAACAATAACTCAATAACACCGTTTAGTCCGGCTAAGTATTAATCCAAAGTCGGCAATGCACAATACATCACGAGCGCCGTTATGATCTCGTCGACAGCGCGCTCAGGGCTGGCGCCTGCCGGCTACATGCAATAACACGCAGATTTATGCTCCACTCGAAATTAGTACGGAAACTAACAAATTTGCATCTACTTTAGACTCAATAGTTAACTTATTTGCTATTTAACCATTCGAATGGGAAGTGAATTGAGCTCCCATCACTCCTATACCATAAGGATACCGATTACAGATTTCAGCATTTCGGGCATTTTTTTTAATTTGATTCAACATGCAACTTTACAATGTGTTTAATGTAGTATGTATATGTTAATGGCAGATAAAGAGATAGTATCTACCTGGGCGACCGAGCTTAGCTCGGAGTTCTTTTTTTTTATATCGTATTTTTTAGAAAAAAAAAACTAAAAACTTGAATAACCCGACTCGATCCCGGGCATATGTGTTGTCTAATTTGCGCCTTGACCGCTTGACCACGATGCTTACATCCGAATGTTAGAAATTATCGACCATATTCTACGTAGAATAATGCAAAAGAAAACGGCATGAAAACTCGAAAACACGCGTTTTCCCAGACATGAGACTAATCTAGATCAATTTCTCGCCCCCGAAAGCCCCCATATACCGAATTTCAGCGAAATCATTAGAGCCGTTACCCAGATGGCTGGTAGAAATAAATAAAGAAATAAAGATACAAGAATTGCTCGTTTAAATATATAAGATGAGTGTTTTAGGGTGGAATTTGTCTGGTCGAATGTTTTTGCCAATATTGTCCAAGTTTAAACAAAATGGCATCCACGATTCTGAATAAGGCGAATATACTCGTATTTGCCCAAGATTTCATTAAATTGTTTTAATAATTATCTGTGTTGTGTTTAGGAGCGGAAACGTAATGTGTTTTATTTTTATTACTTTGGTCGAATAAAATTGATTGAAATCTTTATATCGATTTTTAATCATTGTTTATTTTAAATCTGCTTTAGTAAACTTTTACCTACATTATTTAAAATTATGAGCAAATTTTCTTCTTCATACTGAACCCTTTTACTTGACATGTAATATCATGGATTTGACAAAACTTTTTCATTTACCTATGTGTTTATTTGTCCTCTAAAATACTAATTTTAACGATGTTAATCAAATCGATTACGGCAAGCAAAAATATCGTATTTATTTTAATATTATAAAATGTTACAAAAGTGACCACGTTTATTATGCCTAGCAATGCAGAATGCGCATTTAAGAGCTAACGTAGTAAGAAGCCATTTAGACTACGAAACAGGAAGACTAAACGATCGTGACAAGTGTACCTCTGGTCTAATTATTCTCACTCAGGAAGACACAATTTGAATACAACATTAATATTTCTCCAGACGTCATGCGAGTGGGCTATTATCGCGACAAATGGCCCTCTAATGGTCTTTTCATGAGATGTTTATCGCGTTCAACTTGTCGACGCCGCGAAATTGCTCAATTACAAGCACTTACACATTACGCGTACTTCGAGGAAAGTCGCACTTATCATATGCTAATTCACTGGGGTTGGCCGAGTTGTAGGTCTGTTTCCAACGTAATGTGTGTTCATACTGGGGGATTTCACTAGGGGCTAAAGTGTTATCTTGAAATCGATGTATTGAACAAACAAAAGCTTATATTTGCATTCCCTCCATCAAAACGATAATTTGTCTAGTGATATTTATTCAAATTCTGCCTTCGATTAAAATATAAGTATGAGTGTATGTAATAAATAATATTAGATCTATAGAGCTCGACAAACGCTTATTTACTAAAATTTCATGTGTTCGAGTCAAATCAATTTCTTATTCTTCTCTATTTATTTCCAGGGGTAAATTCGCATCAGTACGTAAAATCCGCCACCTGGTCTCCGGCGAGGAGTACGCCGCCAAGTTCATCCGCAAGCGACGGCGCGCTGCCGACACCACCCGCGAGATACAGCACGAGGTGGCCGTGCTCGCTCTGTGCGCCGAGAGTAGCCGCGTCGTGAGGTTACATGAGGTGGGTTGGGTGTTTGTAGCTATACCCATATGTGGGCCTTCTAAATGCTTAAGTTTACTATTTAAATAGAAAACGATAATTATAGAGATAATAAGACTATGAAAGAAGTACTAGGCAAAGGATACGCACGTCTTGGCTGTATATTTAACAATAGATTTATATAAACGAACTCCAGGTACGAACTAGAGGAATCATGGGATTTTAGGAACCTGGAGACTCACCCAAGTGAAGTGGAGCCGCTAGTGTTATATAAAGACACTGTCACATCTTATAGTATCATTTTTATTAATGAAATAATGATGAATTTATTCATTTTGTTGTAAAATATTATATATTTTTTATTAGTATAATAAATACGAAATACTTAATATTTGAACTATTTTTAATACCTTTTGAATAAACGAAAATATGCGTACATCTTTCAGGTATATGAAACACGATCAGAAGTTGCCATAGTGCTGGAACTTTGCGCGGGAGGTGAACTACAGCGGCTCCTAGATGAAGAGGAGAGATTGTCAGAGGGTGCGGCTAGAAGAGCCCTGCGTCACGTGCTTGAGGGTCTCGCCCACTTGCACGCACGTAGGGTCGCCCACCTAGACCTGAAGCCTCAGAACCTTTTGCTCTCGGCCGGAGGAGAGGAACTACTTATATGCGACTTCGGTATCAGTCGTGCGATACAACCCGGCGCTCATGTCAGGGAGATCTTGGGCACCAGGGATTATGTCGGTGAGTTACATTATGTAACAGATTTGTATACTTGTACATAAACCGTATTATTTGATTTTAATATATTTCATAAAATATGGTGTTATTTATATCTAACATATTTTTTTAAGATAATTTGTCGTCTTTATGTTTGTCCTAGATACTATATATCAATTTCATTATTGCGCACTGTTTCAAGAAGACACTATTCGTCGCTTTATTTATTCAACCTACAAATACTTGTTTACGTTATAGTAGAGTTTTTCCTCTTATTTCAAAAACAAAGAATATTTATAAGATTTGACGACACGTTTGGCTCAGTTTGTAGTGACCTTACTTGCTGTGCCAGCGGTCGCGGGTTCGAGTCCCACTGAGGGCTTTCGTTTGTGTGATGAGCACAAATGTTTGTTCTCCAGTCATGGGTGTTTATATTTATATTATGTATGTATTTAAAGTAATATATGTGTAACGTATCAACTATCTGGTATCCATAACACAGTCCTCGTAGCTTACCATGGAACTAGATGGTGCTGTGTGTTAAAGTCCCAACATATTTATTTATTTTATATTTATTTACATATATAGATAAAATATGTAATATTTTTTTTTTGGTTTTTAAACTAAAATGTGTATTTCATACGAATAGAATTGACAATTAAAAATCAATAATTCTGTATAAAAAGTTTTTCGATAAATTGGTGGTTTAGACAAATAATTTTGGACTGAGACGAAGTATTGTTGAAAACGTCAGTAATTAACTTTGTAATATGTTGTATATTTAAAGTGAAAAATGTTTATGAGTCATGCCTATAAAAACACTATACTACTTTATAAAATGAATTTGGATAAGTAGAAGATCTCATTACGAAGTCACTATAAAAATAACTTCAGTAAATGATCATTTCACCATATCATAAACGTATGTACGTCGCAACTATTAGATATAAAATGTAAATGGGCCGGAGTGTACTTTCTATACGCGCAATGTTACCACACATCTTGTAACAATTAAGATGCACCTCCAAGAGTATCCAATCTCTCGACCGTAAAATAGATAATTTTATAATTTCCATGGAAATTACCAACTAATGTTTTCTACATATTATTATTTTGTAATAGATATATATCGGTTATGGTCTGAAAAGCAAAACCATTTTTTATTGGTATACTTTAACACGTTTATCGAAGTACTAGCGTCTTAAATATTGGGTGTAGAATGCCACTGAGATTTTCGGACAAGGAACAGAATTTGTGGACATGTACATGTACTAACAAAATGAAAATATGTATTTCAACTAGCGGCTCATCCTCTCTCTGCTCGGGTTCGTCCCTACTTATATTTTAACGTTTAGTATAGATTTTTCAGAGAAGAGATATTTGCTCACAGTAAAAAGTATGTTATACGTTGACCCGGATAGCCAGCTATCATCATACTAAATTTCATCAAAATCCCTCCAGTGGTTTTCCGTGATGCGGTCACAGACAGACAGATAGACAAAAATTCTTAAAACTATAGATTCGGCCTCTGTATCGATAATCATGTCTATTTCAATAAGATTTTCCAAAAAATATTTAATATACAGATTCAATTCAGAATTTTATTTTATTATATGTATAGATAATCGTGTCTGCGATTGTACCAATAGGTGCGCGAAATAGCGTGGGTGCGTGTTGGACAGGTTCTGTTGAGGTTTTCATAAAAGTGAATGTTTTCAACGCCCTCGTTCCCACAACGATATTTTATTTATGTATTGATAAAACAACGTGTCTCATATCCGTTGTGGAATATTCAAATTTCTTTCAAACTTGACGACACGTTTGGCTCAGTTTATAGTGACCCTACTTGCTGTGTCAGCGGTCGCGGGTTCGAGTCCCGCTGGGGGCATTCATTTGTTGAACGTTTGTACTCCAGTCATGGGTGTTTATAGTTATAATATGTATTTAAAGTTATATATGTGTAGTGTAATAACGACTATCTAGTATCCATAACGCAGGCCTCGTAGCTCACCATGGAACTAGACGGTGCTGTGTGTTAATGTACCAACATATTTATTTATTTAATTTATTTATAAACATAATTATCTTTCTTCATATGATTTGCTTAATATTTGCTAATGCGATGATTGCGGAAGTTTTGCAATTGTTTGATTGATACTGTATCCTGAGGTTCTAAGTTTTAATACAAAATGAATATGAATGTTCACAACATTGTAATTTAATGTCAACAAGTGAAATGCTTTCCCACGTAGATAAGCTTTTAAAATTTACATATATTTAATACATTTATTTATAATACTATTTATACTTTGAAAATAAACTACTAAGGTACTATTCATTATAGTTTATTATCTATTCTATACATATAATAAAATTTTAACTAAGCCGAATCTGTACATTGAATATATTTTGGAAAATCTTACTGAAATAGACATTATTATAGATACAGAGGTCGAATCTATAGATTTTAGAATTTTTGTCTGTCTGTCTGTTTGTCTGTTAACGCATCACGAAAAACCACTGGACAGATTTTGATGAAATTTGGTATAGTGATAACTCGTTATCCGGGTATATAGGATACTTTTTACTGCGAGAAAATATCTCATCTCTGAGAAATCTATACTAAACGTTAAAACGTAAACAGGGACGAACCCGAGCGGAGTGAGGATGAGTCGCTAGTATTCTTATAATTTACTAATGTTGCTTGTTGAAAGCACAGCAAAATTACAAGATAAATTGGTAGTATTTTTTTTATTGTACTGAAAATCATTGTATTACATGGCCCATGTATTATTCCAGGTCATAATCTTTCTGTTCGCTAAATTACATTCAAATCGGTCCAGTCGTTTAGCTTGGCATTAACAAACATACACGCATATAAACTTTTGCATTAATAGTTATTAGGAGTCTTAAGTATTGTTATTTCTATTCTAGCGCCAGAAATATTATCCTACGAGCCGTTGTCCCTGGCAGCGGATATATGGTCGGTGGGTGTTCTCGCGTACGTCTTGCTTAGTGGGTACTCGCCCTTCGCGGGAGATACCAAGCAGGAGACGTATCTGAACATAGCGCAGTGCCAGCTATCCTTCCCACGGGACTTGTTCCGCGGCGTGTCGCAACGTGCCATACAGTTTATTAAGGAGACGCTTGTCGTTGACCCCAAGTGAGTATTAGAAATGATATAATATGCCTTACTTACAATATTCACTCAGATTTTACAATAATTTAAAAATAATTAGTAATATCAGTTGGAAAAAGAATTTAGTATTCCTAAAAATCTATAAGTTATTCGGTACATATTTATTATTCCTTTCTATTTACTTCTATTTTAAACAACAATAATAATTACATTTTATAACTAAAAATGTCAAATATAGCTAGCTAACAATGATTTTTTTTATTATTTCTAGGGGTCGTCTTACAGTGGAAGAGTGCCTGGAGCACCCCTGGTTGAAAGACGAAGCAGATATCCCGCGCGCGATCGTCGGCGTCGGCTTTGATGCCACCGAACTCGCCAGCGAAGACGACAGCGATGAAACGGTCAACGGAGATAATGATGTTAACGAGATTAACTGTGTTAACGGAGTTAATGGAGTTAATGGCGTTAACGAGACCAATGGAGTTGGTTCAGTGAACGGGGTCAATGGAATTAATATTAACGGAGTGAACGGTGTAAATGGAATTAATGGAATAAACAGACACAACGGCGTCAGCGAGTGCAATGGAACAAATGGTACACATGAAGATAAAGGTAAGGGTTTTATAACAATAGTATATTAATATCGCTTATACAAAAAATCGTATCAATAACTTCAATATCATAAAAGATTCTTTGATATTAATTTTTCTATAATGTGTTGAGAGGCGCATACACACCCGTGTGTATTTTAACAATTGATTTCCCGAAAATACGCACGGAGGCATTAATAGGCGTTAATTTTTGCCTTATAACTTGATAATTTTCTATAAATTATATTGAAACCAAGTTCAATGGTTCCCCAATGACTTGTGTTGCACAAATATTTAATAAAAATCAAGATCCAAATATTTGTTTAAGCTGTAGATAAATCACAATCATGCAATAATTGTTTGTGTATTTCCCACAGAGTGCGGTGCGGAGGAGGAGCGCGACAAGCCGCTGAAGCACGCGCACGCGCGCGACGCGTCGCCGCCCTTCCCCGACGCGCCCTCCACGCCCAAGGTCAGTTTGCTTGTACGTGTTGATTGCTCGTTTGTTTGTTTATTGATTAATTACACAGTCTAACTATCCATACAGTCGTCTAACGAAAGCGTCTAGACTAGTTAAGACGCACAGGAGCGCTCCCGACTCCTATACTTACTTTTGTATGACAGTCGGGAAACGACTTTAGGGTTAAGGGCTAAGTGTAACTTGCCACGAGATACCACTAGTGCTTAACCACGAAAATTTTTGCCGTAAAATTGTTACATTTTAAACAAAACTATCTTTTCGGACTTTTTCTCGGATTTACCTATTTGGATTTTTTGGTCCCGACGTTTCCAATGCTTTACAGCAATCATGGTCACGGAAGAGACTAAGGTTTATCAAATTTAAGCCGCGACAAAATCCGTAGAGATAGTTCTATTTAAAATGTCAAATATTAGCGTAAATCTAAGAAAGTATTATTATTGTTATATTTTTTTGTACAATCTGTACATTTAACATCATTTCCGTTAAAATTATAGTGGTTGTAGTAGTAATAGTGCTTCAAAAGTATTGAATAAAGTTTATTTCATTTAATTTCATAGACCTACTGTATGGATTTTTTTATTGATTAATATTATTACAACATATATATATATATATATATATATATATATATATATATATATATATATATATATATATATATATATATATATATATATATATATATATAGGGAAAGTTGGATGTATTGTACCAGTTTTCAGTTTTTATAAATTATCTCCTTTCTATAAAAACTTACAAAAGTACAAAATTACATGTAGGTAAGGAGGTATGTCCTGAATCATAACCAGTGGCATTTTATTCCCAGTATTGATTAATTTGCCTAAAATATGCGATTTTCTACAAGCAGTCAAATGGTACAATTCGGAGAACTAGTTGGATATATTGTACCATAGGTATGATGAATTGGACCACTTATATATAAATTTGTTTATGCTGTCTAAAATAGGTGGATTTCAATTAATTATAATCAAAATATATTATTTTAACAATTCATTCATTTATTTATTAAAATTTTACAAAATTAAACAATTTTTATTGTATGTAGTAATAAGTAATATCACTTTATCTTAAATCTAGTTTGCCAATGGCACATAATACTCATATTTGAGAAACAACAAAAATATATTCTAAAAAATTAAATAATGATTATATATCATATGTAGTAATAAGTAATGTCACGTCTTTATCCTAAGTCTTGTTTTTATTATGACACATAGTTACGAATCAACAAAAATATATTTTCTAAAATGAAACAACTTTCTGAAAGTAAAACAATCGACAAAATATAAACTTAACAAAAAAAAAATCAAAACGACATTTTTTTCCTTTTTTACCATCATTTAACAAAAAATATAGCATTTGGCAAAATATAGCAATTCTAAAATTAAATTAGTATCACAATAAAATTATCTTCTTTTAATGTAATTTAACAAAAAAAAACTCTTTATATCTTCTAAAATAAAATTAACGTAGCTTCAATTGAAAGTTTCGACTTAGTTTCGACTAAGTAGTTACTCCTTTTTGAATTTTTAATTCATTTGCAAACTTATTTTTTTTTCTAAAGCGGCGGATAAGTGTAGGTTTTGGTATCCCATAGGTTTTACATATGTTATTCAAGCTCATATCCTTCCTCTCTAAAGCTAATAATGCTCTTTCGAGATCTTCTGGAGTCCATTTATAATATTTTCATTTATCAGCCATCTATAAACAATAATATTTTTGTAAGCAAAATAACAGTAGAAATTTAAAAATTAGTCGTTTAAATCGTACCGGTACGTTACAAAGAACTTTTAGTGGTACGATTCAACAAACAACTAGCTGTCAAATTAGAAAAAGTGTTTTTAATAACCTCAAAAATTAGCAACAACACAAACACAGATATTTGTAGTAAATTAAATCACTGATTCATATTAAAAAAATGATAATTTTTACTCACTATTTATGAAGGATAGATCCTTACGTATGCACTGTAAAATTTCGATCAAAAACAACCGAAATAGAAATTTTTCACTGGATTAAAAATTAACAGCCGCACGCCATTACAAAATGACTTATGACTTTTGGCGCTAGTATCGCATATTTTAACATTGCCACTGTAAAAAAATACTGCCGTTTAGAAGAAATCTGGAGGTGGTACGATTCATCCTGCGGTACAATACCTCCGACTCTCCCCTATATATATATATATATATATATATATATATATATATATATATATATATATATATATATATATATATATATATATATATGTTGTAATAATATTAGTTTTTGTTTCTTGACTCCTTTATAATATGTTTACTTGCAAATCCAAGTGCAGAGGGTTCAAATCCCGAGCACCACTGATATCTTCACGTGCGAATAAATACAAACAAAAATCACTCGCGTCTGCACTGCAATTATATGGTAAAACTCTGTAGGAGTCTTCACAAGTATTACCTTCACCACACTTTACGTTTGTATCGTTGCATATGCATGTTGTGTCAATGTTTCGTATTTTAAAAAAAAATGTTTTAATATCACGTTTTCGTTGCAAAGATTTATTTTAAAATGGTCTTTACTGACATATATTAATTACGTTTAACTAAATTGATGAGTAAAGGCTCGCGTTAACAATATTTAAAAATAAATAAACTTAATCAAATAAATTTAGTATATTTTTATTTTGATGATTTCAAAAAAATATTTTATGTTCTGAGGAAAATAGTAGTTCAATCAATCTCTGGTCCTTAAAACATCTGTATGAAAAAAAACATGGTTTCATTTCTCTTTAACTGAGTGAGAACAAACTAAGAAAAAGAATATTATGAATCCGTATTGTAAAAGATAATACCATTTTACATGACTAATATACGCGTTAATTTAAGAGAGCATTAATTCAAATTAAAGAAATAATGTTTTTGTTCTAGGTTTCAAGAAAGTCTCATCCCCACCCGCCCTCAGTGCTAGCGCTATGCAAGAAGTTCCAGCCCGACTACGAGAAGCCGGCGACGCTGCCGCACGCGGGGCACGCCGGGCACGCGGGGCACGCGGGGCACGCCGGGCACGCGGGGCACGCCGGGCACACGGGGCACGCGGGGCACGCGCACGCCGGGCACGCGGGCGAGTGCTGCGCGTGCGCGTGCCCGGCGCCGTGCCTGCGCGTGCGCGCGGCGCAGGACCGCGCCGTGCTGTGCTAGCGCGCGCTGTGCGGCCTGCGGCTGTGGCGCGCGCAGTGACCGCGCGCGTGGTGTCGACGTATGCTTACAGATGTTGTTAAAGACTACGTTAGGAATTTGGCAATTTGCCGGCTGCGTGGCATGTGTGTGTACGTGTAACAAGTCTACGTCTACTACGTGGTTCCAGTGACGTGCGACAGGTGGCGTGCGCGTCTGACGAGTGAACGTTTAGTATATATATTGTTTACAAATAAAATTGTGCAGCATGTGCTATGTACGTCGAGTCAAAGTGCTATATTGTTCCGGAGACGTACGGTGTGTGCTATGTACGTCTAGAAGTTAACGTATAGTATATTGTATACAAATGTTGTTTAAAGACTACGTTGAGTTTGCCGGTTTTATAAAATGGTTTTTATGAACCCGCTAGCACAATATTGTATTCGAAACGAGTGGTGTTATTGTTAGTGCCGCGCGGCCCCGGCCCCGGCGCCGGCCCCGGGCGGCGGCGGCGGCGGGCGGCGCGCGGCGGGCGGCGCGCGGCGCGCGGCGCGCCGGCTTGTACATAAGATTTTAGCATAGTTTCCATTGTATAGTTTAAGTAGGGGCCCGATTACGTGAACTCGCAAATACGAGCTTAAATTGGCGCTAAATATTTGTTACGATGTAAGATACTTTAATGAATTTACCAGAGAAGTTGATGTGTTAATTTAGTTTCTCGCGCCCTTTCCGCGTGGTCGAGCAACGAAGTGTTTAGTTGTTAGCGAGCGCCGCGGGGAGGCGCGACGAGTTCACGGCGCGATCGCGTCCCTACGCCGAAGGTACAAAATGCATAATGAAACCGTAAACAGCCTGTAAATGTGTATGAGCTCGTACTGAAGGCGGACTCGCACAGTATGTAAGAAACGAAAGTAACCACATATGTATTTAATATTTTCTAGTATATTGTTTACACGAGCCTGGATGCCTCTATTATATACAAATACAAGGATTCCCGCTTTGTGATTGTGAAAAGATTTAATTAAGGTTACTAGTGGAGGCGCGGGGCTGTATATAGTCTATGTGGCCGCGGTTATTTATTGTTGGCGACGCCGCCGCCGCCGGCCGCCGCCGCTGGCCGCCGCCGCCGGCCGCCGGCGCGCCGCGGGCAGTGCTCCTAGCTCTAAGTGTTTAGAACGTTTAAATGATAACTATAATGTCGTTAAAATCACCCAAACCGGGACCAAAATTTGTGTAATCGCTGATTGTGTATCGGTATAGTTGTTGTCTGGTTGATGTACAATAAGAAATTTATCACTAAGAGTGACCGCTTTCGGGTTGTTGAATAGATAGGAAATTGTTATTAGTGGATGTTAGATGGTAGACGCGGCTGGGGCCTGGGGGCCCCCTGTTTAATCAAAAGGAGAACCAATTTAGGAGGGCCCTGAAAGACCCCAGCCGCGGCTACGAAGATGAGCTCAAATCTTGGGATTTTTAATCTTGTATAGTTTAAAGAAATCAGTGCCTTCGCACAGTCTAGGTAATTAATTACCCTTCCCATTTAACGTGTTATCATTTTAATTGCCTTACTGCTCTTTTGTTTCGTTGTGATGTAGTATTTTCATATTTTTTTTTAACATTTCCTCAACTAAACTTGATAATACTTTGTGAGAGCTGACTCATTTGTAAAAATAAATTATTGTGATACAAAATAACATGTCTTTTCTTTATTTTCTTTATATATTATGTATATTACCTATATTACATTATCATATACATGTGAAGTGGTGTTCCACAAAATAGACAAAAAAGGCCAAGAGAGATTTTTTTTTTTTTTTACTTTTTGGTGGTTTTTTGTGTCGGGGCGGGGGTTACTGAAAATTTTCAATTTTATTTTTATTTCATTCTTTTTAAATTACTCGCGGACACTAATTCTAATAGATAACTCTCATTGAGATTATTCTTATGAGCACTAACACGCTATATCTGCTGTAAGTTTCCGAGGAATTGAACATCCTGCAGACTATTTGACGCTACAGCCTCTACTCAAGGTTAGCATGTCCTGGAAATACCACCGAAGTAAAAGTACACCAAATTTTAAATCAATCGGGTCTGTGAAAGTTAGTAAGACCATTTATTTTGTCAAGTACGAAATGAGTGATGATCATCAAATGCCTGAACAAGATCTTAACAAATTATAGCTAAGAACGATCTCGATCACGTCAGCTTCAAACAAAAGAAACCGCATCCAAATCGGTTCAAATTTAATAACACCTTACTTTTGCGTCGGGGGTTAAAAATAACCTATTTTATCATAATATTATATTACTCATACATAATATTATTATAATTTTTTTTTAATGATAAATGATAATATTCATTACTATTACAAGAATCATACTTTATTATAGTAAATTAAAGTACTATGTAATTAATTAATAAAAATCTAGAATGATAATTTTAATCGAAGACAGAGATACTATGGTATCTAAGTGAAATAATCTACACGTATAATAAAATTGTAACTAAGCCGAATTTATACACATTAAATATTTTTTATATGTATACATTAAATATTTTTGGAAAATCTTATTGAAATAGACTTTATTATCGATACAGAAGCGAAATCTATAGTTTTTAGAATTTTTGTTTGTCTGTCTGTTACCGCATCACGGGAAAACCACTGGACAGATTTTAATAAAATTTGGTATGATGATAGCTGGTTGGTTATCCAGGTCAACATATAGGATACTTTTTTAAAGTTAAAACGTACCTAGTAAGAAGGAACGAACCCGAGCGAAGCGAGGGTGAGTTGCTAGTTAAATATAATCTTGCCGAAGCAAGATTTTCAAAAATATGAAAGACTCATTTGAGTGTTCCCCTCCACGGAAATCTTTAGTAAAAGGCGAAAGATTTATACGTTTTGAAGGGAAACCAGAGATACTTCTCACAAGAATTGTTCGCATTACTTATACTTTTATGAACGACAACTCGATAGCGCGATGCAGAAACACGGCAGCATGGAGCAGCGCCATCTATCGGAAAGTTTTGGTAATATTTTAGAGAATATATTAATATTTCATTTTAAATTCAATTCTTTTATTGCGTGACTTCTAGGATTTAATGATAAATACCAGGAATAAAACAAGAGGTATATAGTAATAAAAAAAATGTTCGAATAAAATGGATTTTATTTACAAACAGTCTTGAGGCGCGTATTTCTGACACCATTATATTATTCATGTATAATCAGACAACATTGGCACACTGTTTTCATACAACACTAAAATCACTTATTGCCTTAAATTTTAGACATTTTTTACTATATAATTATTCTCATGTCTATGTCATTCTAGGTAAAAATCAAACCACAACCAAATACATCACACAAATCTTACTTAATAACAATAAATGTACGTAAACGGGCAGTGTGTATTTAGATATTTAGAGTATATTATTATATCTGGCCGTCCGAACAAAACTGGAATAAGGATAAAACCACACTTCGAAAATTATTTTAAAAACCCTAGTATACTAATAACTCGACTAAATAATGAAAAAACTGCAAATGATGCAATCGCATTTATTTTTAATTGGTAAATATTTTCGGTATATGTCATAATTAATGTCTTGATTTTAGCCCATTTTTGCACTAACAGCCTCAATTATATGTATTTAAATTTATGACTTATGGTTTCCAGCCTTTAATAAATATAAGAATTCGTTAAAAAATATAGTTCTTAATAAAATTTTTATATAAAATGTGATGAAGCTTTTGAGGAAATTACACAAAAGGAATAAAAGCGTGAGGTTATTTGATATTGTCTTTGATACACAATAATTGCATTATACTTATAAATATGAAAATTAAAGTCATTTTTATAATAGTTTATAAATTCAAAACAGTCTAATCTTTAGTATGATATTTTCTCTAAATTAATACGTAATTAATGTATAATGATGGAATTTTAAGGTTATGATGAAAAATTAAATTTATTTTGAGCATTGAACATGGTTAATGTTTATTTAACTATGAAAAGAAAACGCTTAGATTATGTGTTGATCATATGTATAGTTAAATAATGTCCATAGTAATCTTGTTTGATACTAAAAATCGAAGCCACTTTTCCCACTTCAGTGAAGATTAATTGATGGCACTCGACATCGAAAAAGAACAGCTGTTTTCTTTATTGACAATTTAAACGATTTTTTAAATTAAAATTTTGAATTGTTTATAAATAAAAAAGCGTTTTAAAAATGAAAGATATTGACTTGAGAATGGCTGGACGGATTTGACAACTATTTTAAATATACACAATAGTTTGAGTTAAACTATTAGGTAAATAATGGTGTGGAAAAAGCGCAATGAAAAATGAAAAAGAGCTTTTTCCAGTTGCCTTTGATATTTCTATGAACTTAAAGGATCACGAACAGATTAAAATAGAACTTCAAATAGTAGTCTAGTCAACAAATGCTTTTTGGGTCAAACTTTTTTCTCCGCCTACAAAAAATATGAACGGGGTGTCATTCGATTCAGAATAGCGTGTAGATGATTTATGAAAAATTCAAGAGCCGCTTGCAAAAGTTATGATGAACTAAAAAAAGAAATGACGTTTGGTTTTTAGTAATAATCTCAAACTAAAAAAAAACTTGCTTAAAAGCATTTGTTGGCTATACTATATAGACAGACAATTCACAATTAGGCATACATTTTATATTAAATTAGAGACACCGCTTCACTCGGGTTCGTCCCTCGGTATGTTTTCATTTTTTTAAGCGAAACACTAATTCTTTTTCTAAAATTAAAGTACTATAAGTTACTCCTTATAACATCAGCTATCTGTCAGTGAAAGCCCCGTGAAAATCGGTCCAGCCGTTTCGGAGATTAGTCGGAACAAACAGACAGATAGGCAATAAATTTAAAAATTGTGTTTTTCAGATTTCTTATTAGTACCGTATAATGTATATACTTTCATATATATTCAGTAAAAAATTGTTACTTTGAGTTTGACATTACCATTTATAAAGAGACACTTTCGATTTAATGTACCTGTAGAGAATATAGATTAGCATTTTATAATCTTGCCGAAGCAAGATTTTCAAAAATATGAAAGACTCATTTGAGTGTTCCCCTCCACGGAAATCTTTAGTAAAAGGCGAAAGATTTATACGTTTTGAAGGGAAACCAGAGATACTTTACACAAGAACTGCTCGCATTACTTATACTTTTGTGAACGACAACTCGATAGCGCGATGCAGAAACACGACTGAACGGGACAGCGCCATCTATCGGTGGGTGTTGTAACTACATATAAAGAATAATTTAGTTTGCAGGTATACGAAATAGATGGCGTACAAAATACATTAATAGAATTATATTTAAATAATAATTGAATATATCATATACTGCAATATAAATATAAACTTCATTATTTGCTTTGTAGATTTGTCATAAAAAAATAATATATTTAGACGAGTCCTTTCTTAATATATATTTTTAGTTAAAAAGGCTCTTACAACGTATTATGTTGTTAGAATTTGCTTTCATTTAAAATTAGAAGATACATATATATTATATGATTAATAAAATTAATACATAAGTTTGAGACATCAGACATGCGAAAACGCCAAAAATTTTTAAAAAACGTTCAAAGGATCACTTTCATACGCTTTGAAAGAGGATTCTTTATTGAATGTATTGGTATTACTATGTACTCGTATTAGTGTTATCTTTACTTTATTAGTGTTAATTTTAGTATAATTCTTGTTAAACTTGCCTTTTATTACTTTATATTTATATATGTATAATATAGGTATAGTATTTATGTATGTAGTTAAAGTATTTATTTATTGATTAATTATATTTTACTTGTATTTATTTTGTATTTAGTATATATTTGTATGATACATATACGTATAAATATATATTTTCTACTGTCTTTTTATTATTCGCGCCCCTTCTATTTTAGTACTATTTCCTACACCTGAAGGTTGCCTGGAAGAAATCGCTCTTTTAGCGACAAGGCCGCCTCTTGTACCTTCTTCTATATTTTTGTACATTTTCTTCTCTCTTTTTGGGTGTACAATAAAGAGTTATTCATTCATTCATTCATGTTTGAGATTGTTCAAAGTTAAAATTATTTAAATAATAAAAAAGTAGGCGAGTTATAATTACATCAGTTTATTAATGAAAAAAATAGTAAAAAAGACCTAATATAATATTTTATTATTTAAAATATCACACAAACGAAAATAACAGTAAATGCTAGTTTCACTATAATTTTGACTTAAACAACCTAGTTTCATAGTTAAATATTACAAATTAGTTTTCCAAGGAACAGTTACATTAAAAAAAAATTAAGTCTAAAATGAATTATTTCGAAAATATATTTAAATTATAGCTACCAATGTTTTAAATTTTAATACTTGAAAAATATGTAATACATATGTCTAAAATTTATTACAAAAGGATAAAAAAAATCACACAAAAGATTAGAAGTCTATGATAGGTCATCTATACAGATAATTGAAGTGTCTGTCTGTAACATCAAAATAACAGCTTTACTAAAGAAAAATACAATTTTTAACATTTTTGTCTGTCTGGTTGTTCTGGCTAATCTCCGAAACGGCTGGATAGATTTTGACGGAAATTTCCCTGGTGTTATGAGTGTGGCAGATGTTATAAGGAGTAACTTAGGCTACTTTTATTTTAGAAAAAGAATTAAAGAGGCTAAAAAAAAATGAAAACGGACCTAGGGACGCCCCCGAGCGAAGCGAGGGTCGTTAGTTCATAATAAAGATCGTTAAAATAACTTAAGATTCATCGATACGGAGTTTCATATTTTTTTTCCATTTTGTACATGAACACGTATCGTACCTTAGTACAAAAATACTATACTCGTTCGACATTCTTAAAATGGCTGGCTAGAAACTCTTTCTGTGTAAAGGCACCTTTATGGTAGTATGCCACTGGACAAACTCATTATTATAATGAACTTAAACAGAAGGAAAAAATTAAAGTATTGATTGATTTTATTTTTCTTCTTCACATGTCTTTCGAAAACTTGCTAGGTAGGTAGGAAAACTATCCGCATATGAAAATATTTGAGGTCCGAGACCCGGGATATGAACCCGCTTCACTTGGTTTTCCAAGCGAACACGTTACCACTGGGCTATCACTGCCTTCCACAATTTCTTAAGGCAATCTGTTGTCTTGCTTTTGTTTAAATGTTATCATTTTTTAAATATATTTTAAAGTGTGGGCTATCCCAAATTTGCCTTCATTTTTTAAAACACGCATATTCTATTCATAAGAATTTATTAATTATAGTGATTTACTATTTATTACATACATTTTAAGATTAAACTTGTTTTGTAATACCTTTGATTACTTCATCATCGTTTTGTTGCATATCAACAAACAAATTATCTTATATATTTTTAAAAATAAAAGATTTTGCAATTGTTTACTTTTTTATATAAATTAACACAATTTTTTAATAACTATTTAAAAATCTGAAGAAACGAAAAGAAGAAAAACAGATTAAAATACAATTACTTGAACTCATCGTTTTTTTTTTAATAACACTTGATGAAAATTTTATTTTTTGTTAATTAATTTTATATATATTAGATTTAATTTATTTTTTGTACGTAACATAGTACATAGTACTTATGTTTCAACTGCACTTATAAAAAGTTACATTAATTTATTGGCAGTCTAATTATAATTGGCTGCATGAGTGTTTCCCTTGCATAATATTTGTAATTATTTATGTAAAAAAAGTAAACAAAAACAACTAAAACTAAAATTCATTTTTGGACGCAAATACAATTTAGGATCTAAAAATATAAATAAAATGGCTCTCTATCCCCTTTTAAAATTGATACAAGAGCAGTAAAAAGTGGCACCACAAGCATTAAATAAGATCTGTGGGACTTCGACTCCGATGACAAGTAACGTTGACATGTTCCGTCAACGTCACTTGTCACCGAAATGTCAACTTGGCTAACTCCTCGGGTAAATAAAATGGCGCCCAAACGGCACTCCTAGAAGCCACTGAAGATAAGAATTGAATTGGAACAAAATAGTTGGTTTTAAATTTATTATTATTATTTACTCAAAGTTAGTCTAAAGTTTAAACTTGTACTTAGACAACTATAATTATTTATACTAGTGGCGCCATTGAAATTTCGTCAAGCGAAACCTTTATAAAATATAATAGTTGACAGTACATACAATATATCCTACAGATTTTATTATTGATATGGTCAACTTATAGTTTAAAATCATTCAATATATTCCAAGCATAATTTCAATGTCCGTTGACGACTGTGTTCATTTGTTTGATCTGGTTAAATTGCTCGGAGTATTCGATGTATAGGCGCTGCCATCTTTGCTGTTTTACGAGAACTGCTAACATATCTTCTAGAAGATCGTGCTTTTTGATTCCCTGGAAAAGGTTTTTTGAACGTATATTTCAATTTTCAAGGGATCATTCCTAAAATGTCTAAGTAATGTAAAATTTTTAAAACGGAATAGTTAAATGTTAAAAAACAACGCATCAATATTCCAAGATTATTATCAAAAATATATTTAATTTAAATAAAATTATGTCAATAATATTTTTAACGTGTAACGTAATATAATAATTATCTATACATATAATAAAATTGCAACTGATCACTGTATGTACATGGAAGATATTTGAGAAGAATGATTATTGGAGGTCTTTGTTAACGCAATAGAACCCAAAACAATGATTTTTAGATTTTTTGTCTGTTTGTCTGTGCGTTTGTGCGCGCTAATCTCAGAAACGGCTTAACCGATTTGGGTGCGGTTTTCACTAATGTATTACGGTAAGCTTCACTAAATGTTAAGTGTAAATAAGACAAGTTTAGTATTTGCTTTATTTAAATCGGTTCATAAATAAAAAAGTTATGTCCATTTAAAGAAACACCTAGGGACGAACCCGAGCGAAGCGAGGGTGAGTCGCTTGTTTTCTAACAAATATATTCCGTTAGAACGAAAAACATTATTCATTTAAAAGGTATTATGTAGATATATACTACGTATGATGACAATAAACAAACAATAAGGCGCTATTAGAAAAAAAATTCAGCATTTTTTATATAGATCGAAAATAAATAATAATTAAAACAACTGTGTAAATATTATGAAAAATATAAACAGTATTTTACAATAAGTATGAACATTTCATCACTATAGATATGAGCATCGATGGTTCAGTGGTAGAATGCTCGCCTGCCACGCGGGCGGCCCGGGTTCGATTCCCGGTCGATGCAGTTATATTTTATCATTTTTAATATTTTAAATACAATTAGAGATTCATTATTGGAAGAGAAGTACATTTTTGTACAAGAATATTGCTTTTTTACACATTTAAGACATTTCTTAAATACAACCCTATAGTATTCTATCATGCTAAAAAGAATACAACCAGTGGCAACTACTGCAACTTTTTTGTTTTTAACTAATAATAAAAATTATCAAAATAAATATGGAATGTAGAGCATAATAGCTAAATATATTTAAATGTTGTATGTTTATTGATTACATTCAATTCGGAAACGCCATTTTCACAATTCCTTAAGGCGATCTTTTTTTTTTTTTCGTTCTAACAGGTAAATTGTTTGTTTATATTAAACATTTCATCAATTTTAAAAGCAATTATCAAAATTAGTCTAAAAAATATTAAAAAATAATTAAATGTGACCAGAATAACTACCTATTTTACTCATTCACTACTCATTTATTCAAACCAAATATCTTTACAATAAAGTATATTACTTGATTTTCTGAAATTATGCAGTACACAAATATTACTCAGTGAAATTTCTATTTTTACTTCCTATTACTTTTGCCTCGTGCGAGAATCGAATGAGTGGCCAGCGAAGAATTTACTTATACACATGTATATAAATATTTGTAAAATAAAAAAAAAACATTCACCAGTATAGTGTTTGGCCATTTCTTAGGCATTGAAGTGCAATGACTCGGGCCGAGCATGTCATCCAATATATTTCTTAACTGATCTTCTGTACCTGAAATGGTTAAATTTAAACTTTAAGTAGATTTCGTATACATCTTAGTACATTTTTTCCTTTTTTTGAAGTGTAATAAAGTGTTATTATACTTATTCTTTCTCTGTTATTGGTGACCTGCTCTGGTGTAGATTAAAATGGATAAAAGATAAAATAAGAGAAGAATATATCTATGGTATTTTAAAAGTCGCTATGATACGAAAAACTTAGTGAAAACTGATTGCGCTGGTACGTACATGTACGTACATGAGGGGGATGACTAAAATAGTCATGAATATAGTAGATGGAAAAAGACTTTGAAGACCAATAACTTGGCTACGGACTATAAAAAATGACGTGATACTATCTAAAACAAGAGACAAACAAAATTATAAGTAAACATGATTAAATTGAAATTTCTATCTGTAATTTAAAAATATCTGTCTCATATTGACATCTAATTCGGTAAAAACTGAAACTTTTTTGTACTTTGACACCGTACAGGTGTCAAAGTACAAAAAAGTTTCAGTTTGTTCATAACTGGTTGCACCTATTTTAATGGGATGGATATGATTAGAGAATAATAGCGAGATTGGAAAAAAACTACTTTTGCCAGACATTCTGGGGAAAGAAAATTATATTAAAAAAGAAGATGTTACCATTATTTACCTTGATAGAAAAAAAAAGTAATAAAGGACATATTCAAGTGTGTCAATTTCAAAAAAGAATAATTTCCATATTTAGACAGACAACTCCAAAATAAGCATTTTTATGAAACTCATACAGACTAATTAAAAAAAAACAGCAGCCATGAGGACAGCCAACAGAAGTGAAAACTTAAAATCAATAAACAAACAGTTATTATTTTTGGATATTCAAATTAATTGTTCGATCTTAAATTAAAATGTGTAAATTAAAACTGTTTACATTTATCTGATTCTGACATCTATCGGCACTCTTGAGTGTTAGCGTTAACGCGTCACGTGACCATGTCGATGGCGACTTACATGAATTTACTCCCCATCCAAACCTGCCTATAGAAGTTGTCACTTCAAAAACAATTTTTATTTTAATTTAACACACTTCAAATGTACAAATCAAAGATGTTTCCATAGTAATTTTTTTTTATAGTTATTTTACATCCACAGGCTTTAATTGCCCCTGGCCTTTTTATACATTGACAATTTTATTTTATTTTTTTGTTTGGCGATTATATATATTTTTTTTTACTTAGAACTAGCGGTACTTAAAGTTATAGGTATATGAATGACGTGGTCCGACACTGACTGGTAGTTATTGATGAACATGTTTTTTTTTTTATAATTTTGTTTTGTTTTTTTTTGAGGTGATTTTTTTTTTATGACATTCAGTAAAAAACCAGCAGACAGACCACCTGATGGAAAGCAGCACCTGTCACCCATAACACCTACGGTTCTGCACTTAGGTTTTAAGTAACAAAAATGCAGAACCACAGGTGCGTTGTCACTGTGAGGACTAAGATGATATGCCTCTCGCCTGTAATTGCGCTGGCTACCTTATCCTTCATACCGGAACACAACAATGCAATCATTGTTGCTTGGCGGCAGAAATAGATAAGGGGGTGGTACCCATCCAGTCGGACTCCTCAGACTTGACAGAGTCCTACCATCGGTAAGATTGTTAGTAACTTATAATCTAGTGCTTATATCCATAGTAATATTAAGTACATGATACAACATACCGTGCTGCAAGAGGTGGTCGAAGAGCGAGGCGAGCCAGTGGCGGTAGTCGGCGGCGAGGCGCAGGTGCAGGCACGCCGCCAGCTGCGCCTCCAGCCACGCGCGCGTCGCCGCCGACATCGGCCTCGACGGCCTGAGGGATGACTTGTTGTGAGTTGTTTTATAACGAGATTCCCCGTAGGAATGAGATAATTTCCCGCGGTATAATACCCTATGTCACTCTCCAGTCTTCCAATTTTTCTTATATAAAAAAAAAATAACATCACTCTGTTTCGACGTGAAAGAAGGACAAACAAACAGACACTTTCACATTTATAACATTAGTATGGTAAGTTAAACGTGAACCGGATATCCGGTATCCGGCTTTGTTTCCTAATACGGTCGGATTTATATTTATGAATGAATAATATTCTGTCTACGTCTAATGTCTGTCGATTCCGAGATATTAAGTTCGAGTTCTAGACCTAAATATGACCTGTAGTGACACATAGGTTACTGTTAGGCATCTAGGGACGCACTCAAGCGAAGAAGCATAAGTTGACAGAGGGCAAATTGAGCGGGACATAATTAAAAATCTCACGTTAACTTTAAAAGAAAATAAACATATATTACACAGATAATAACAGAAAAAAAAAACAATTCTTTTGAATTGCTATAGTTTTTCTGCTAAAAAATATCTGAACGCTTTATTATTTTTATACTTTATGGAAATAAATACAGTCCTTTAGCAACTGTAACGTAAATG
The DNA here is from genome assembly GCA_033884665.1 of Argynnis bischoffii washingtonia. Classification (NCBI taxonomy): domain Eukaryota; kingdom Metazoa; phylum Arthropoda; class Insecta; order Lepidoptera; family Nymphalidae; genus Argynnis; species Argynnis bischoffii. The sequence continues at coordinate 2,807,700 of CM066616.1, read as the reverse complement.
TCACTTGAGGTAAAGGCGGTGCATCAAATCTCACTAAAGGGGAAGAGGGGGGAGGGGGGTTGTGGAGCATTCTAAAATAAAAGATCATGTAATTAATGGATGTCCCCTTCGTCCCCACAAGGCATTACAGTGTATGTATGTATGTATGTGTGCAGCGTTACCCGTGCGGCAGCGCGTGCAGCGCGGACGCGCGCGGCCGCGCCGGCACCAGCGGCAGCGCGCCGCCGCCCGCGCGCCGCAGCGGGTCGCCCGTCGAGCACCACACTATCCTGCACACACGCATATTTAAATTTAAATAATTATTATTTATTGCAGGCAATTCAAAACTCATAATATTACGTACAGAAAAAATAAAAATAATATATATTATTATGATTGATGATGAGAGAAACGGAACATCATACAACTAAACATGAATGTATATAGAAAGTGCAACCGTACATCTTTAATTATTTTACACTTTTACAAGATGGATACAAGAATTCCGCGGGTACTTGCAAATCATTCATGTCAAACCATACAAATGTGCGATTCCCATTTTCAAAAGAACCTAATTTTAAAAGAATACCTAAATAAGTAGTTTATTTAATTATATAATTATTATTCTAGTGAAATTCGAACCCCAACTTAGCACGTCAACTAAAAAATCAATAAATAACTAAGTATATATAACAATATTAAAGATAACTCACCACGCACACAATTTCTCGCAATAAATATAACTTTTTCCGTTACTAAATGAGATCATTGGGTTGTTGTTGTCCACGAGGGAGCAGTTCGTCACTGTTACTATAAAGAAAAAAAAAATGTATAAAGTTATCAAAAAGAAAAAAAATAGATAAAAAATCAATTAAGCTATACCTATACTCTGTTTTTTTTTTCTCAGAGACTAAATTGACACATGCAAATGTCAAATTTACAAATAATGTTGGGCAGTGTTGTACCTACGATACCGGTTTGTTGGTTGAATCGTAACTTTTTATCTTTATGAGATGATTCACTTCAAAGTTTTATATTCCAAAGTATATCATTAAAATTCATATTATTAATTTTAAATCATTAAGTATCACTAAAATTAATATTATTAAATTTAAATGTACATTATTAATTTTGTATTATTACGTTTTAAATAAGTACCTACACATTATTTCAAGATAACTTATTATAAAATAACGATACTTGATTTTATTAACATTAATTTTCGATAGTGGCACATCACTATTTGAAGAATTGCAAAAAACTGACAACCCACGTAATGTCAGTTTTGTCTCTGAGATTAAAAAACAGACGATACTCCATTTCTTTTTTCAAAGATAATATGAAACTATTCTTAAGTATACAGATTACGTTTTAACGTTTAGTATAGACTAGCGACTCACCCTCGCATCGCTTCGGGTCCGTCGCTAGACAAAAACAAATCAATCCCACGGGAACCGTATATTTTTCCGCCATGATATATAGCCTATATTCCTCAGTTAACGGGCTATCCAGTGCAAAAAGAATTTTTCAAATTGGATTAGTAGTTCCTGAGATTAGCGCGTTCAACCAAACAAGCAAACAAACTCTTCAGCTTTATAATATTAGTATAGATTTCTTAGACGAGATATTTTCCCGCAGTAAAAACTATCCTATATCAAAATCTGTCAAGTGGTTTTTTCGTAATGCGATCACAGACAGACAGACAAAAATTCTAAAAACTATAGATTCGGCCTTTGTATCGATAATAATGACTATTTAAATACGATTTTCCAAAAAATATTTAATGTACAGATTCGACTCATTTAGAATTTTATTATATGTATAGATGGAACAAACAGACACGTCATGGAATAAAAGCAACATATTATTATATGTAGATATTAATTTCATTCAAATGAAAACATCCAAATATTTAGAAAAGCTTACCTGATCTTAAAATTACAAGTAAATCTTAGAATTTTTACTTGTTAATGTTTTTCATTTCACCTATATATACAGCTAGGCATACTAGCAAAAACTACTGAACGGATTTTGATGAAACTTTACATTAATATCTATACTAATATTATAAATGTAAAAGTTAAGATGTTTGGATGTTTGTTACTCAATCATGCCAGAACGGCTGAACGGATCTGGATGAAATTTAGCACAGAGATAGATCATAGTCTGGAATAGCACATAGGTTACTTTTCATCCGGGAAAAATGTACGGTTCCCGTGGGATAGGTTTGTTTATGTTTATGTAATATATAATCTATAATTTGTAAAGAATAAGCGATAGTGCTAATATAAAATATATAAGATATATACCGCCGTGAGTCACAAGATTTCTGAAGCAGAGAGGCTGCAGCACGCACGTCGCCTTCGACAAGTCCCATATGGCGAGTTCAGCCCCCGTCGTCACAACTGTGAGAAGATCGCCCGAGAGACTCATTTTGGCTGCTTGAGATTTTAATGCTGGAATTGTAGGGAATTAAGCGTTATTTTCATATTAGAAATGATGTTTTTCGTTGGGGTTGTATATTATGTATTTGAGTCTACTTGAGTTGAAAATTTTTAATCTGTTGTGTAAAATAAACAAAAAAACATATATTTTAATGAAAAGGAATTAAAAATGGCATGGTCAATATGTCTGTAGTTTATAATACTTAATTGAAAATAAAACTACAGTGAACAGAAATAAAGATGATATCTGTGTCCTTTGTCACTTTGGATCTAACCGCGCACTTTTTTCAATCATTTCTAATAGTTTCATATTGTGAAACCTCAATTATGATTAACTTACGAGTAAGTTAAAGTAAAAATTGAAAACTACGAATAATTTTAACGTTTCTGGTTTTTGATTGATTTGTTTTTTATATTGTATGAAATAGTATATCAAATTAAAAACTACTAAACCTTCGAGTTTCACGTCAATTGAAAATCATTCAAATTATCAACTTGGGCAGTATTCTAAACATAGAAATATACTACCACAACAAGCGTCACAAATTCCACAACAACGCTCTACTCATGCTAGTGTGTCGGCTACAGCTTGCACGTACCGAGGTGCGGCATGGCGCGCGCGGGCGGCCGCGCCAGGCGCCACGCGTGCAGGCCGGCGTCGGCGCACGCCACGCACGCCCAGCGCGCGTCGCACGCGATGCACGTCACCGCAGACCCTGCCACACCACATGCACAGTACACTTATAATTAATCTATACTAATATTATAAAACTGAAGAGTTTGTTTGTTTGTTTGAACGCGCTAATCTTAGCTACTACTAATCCGATTTAAAAATTTCTTTTTGCATTGAGTAGCCCGTTAATTGAGGAAGGCTACAGGCTATACATCATCCCGGAAAATGTACGGTTCCCGTGGGAAAGATTTATTTTTGTCTAGGGACGAACTCGAAGCGATGCGAGGGTGAGTCGCTAGTAAATAATAAATAAATAAATATGTTCGGACATTAACACACAGAACCATCTAGTTCCATGGTAAGCTACGAGGTTTGTGTTATGGATACCTAATAGTTTATACACTACACAGTACACATATATAACTTTAAATACATACATATTATAAATATAAACACCCATGACTGGAGTACGAACATTCGTGCTCATCACACAGATGAATGCCCCCAGCGGGACTCGAACCCGCGACCGCTGGCGCAGAAAGTAGGGTCACTACAAACTGAGCCAAACGTGCCGTCCGTACAATTGGCATCCATACTGATATCACAGTATACAAAAAAAAGAACAGTGAGCTGTCGCCTTTGATGTTTGACTAAAAGTCGACACCGCGCGGCGTACACCGCAGCACGCAAAGTTATCACAGTTTTTTTTATAATTTATTTATAATATAATATTATTATTTAGTAATTTATCGAAGTTCTTTATAGCAACTACTACTTTTGTATTCGTTGCTATGAAAAACTTCAATATTCAATATACATATATTATATTAAGGTATTAATTTATTAACAAATTATTTAATTAAATAAGAGACAAATTTAAATAGAGTTTTACAATGTTTTATATAATATAAAGTAAAATATCCTGCTTAATCCATATAATTATTATATCTATATAACCATTTACATATTTTTGCTAAAATAATAAACATACCTAAATATGTCTCCCACACAGGATCATTGGACACCGAGTTATTTGGAATTAATTCTAGTCTTGACAACGTCCTGTAAAACAGGTTTGATGTTTTGTTTACAACCTGAAAATATAAAAATATATAATGACCTCTTGACCTTTTTGTATGTATTGTATTCAGCCATTTTTATTTATATAAAATATAATATTTCTTTAATTATAGTCCCACTGCTGGGCACGGGCCTCCCTTCAGTACGAGGGGGATCAGGCCATAGTCCACCACGCTGGCCAAGTGCGGGTTGGCGGACTGTACATATCTTTGGAAAACTTGCTAGGTTCTCTCAGACATGCAGGTTACCTCACGATGTTTTCCTTCACCATAAGACAAGTGGTAATCATGTTGGAAAATGATCCACACAAAATATCTGAGGTGCGAGACCCGAGATTTGAACCCGCCTCAGTTTAATTACCACTGGGTCTGACCTTTTTAGTAGAATAAATCTTAAATTCATTTCAAACTCTGGTGAAACAGCAACTCAACACTTCGATAAGAGGTCAGGCGTAGGATTGATGGATTTACGTGTTTTCTATGGCACTGAGCCGTAACACCATCAACTTCCCAACTCCAGGCTATCACTTCGAATGTCTTAACAAAAACACTCAACAACCACATTTGCCCCGACACGGGACTTGAACCCAGGATTTCTCGATCAGCAGCAATATATGCCAGCCTATAGACGACCGAGACATCCAAGTAACATGTAGATAGCTTCTATAATATAATATAAATGTACTAGCAGCCCGGAAGTGCCCAGACCGGGGTTCAGGTCTACTTAAACTCTAGAAATTCTGATGCCAAGTTCGTATGATAGAACCCTAAACATCTCTTACATCCATACTAATATTATAAATGTGGAAGTTAGTTTGTTTGTTTCTTTGTCTTTCTTTCACGTCGAAATAAGAGTAACGGATTGGTGTGATTTTTATGTGGAGATAGTTAGAGGGCTGGAGAGTGACATAGGCCACTTTATACCGCGTGATATTATCTCATTCCCAAGGGAACATACGTTATAATTAAAACCCACAACAACTCATCATACCTATGTATATATAATATATAGTCTATCCATATTATCTATTAAATAATAGAATTATACCTGAAGCCTGAAGCTGCCGGCAGCACGCACCACGGGGCCGGCCGTGCCCAGCGCGGGCGCGGGCAGCACGTGGGCGTGCGCGGGCGCGGGGTGCGCGGGGTGCGCGGCGGCCGCGGGGGACGGGCTTGGGCACGGCTTCTTGGACATCTCCTCCACTTTGGGCCCGGGGAGGGAGGTCGCCGTGCGCTTGCGCAGACGCTGGTCTAGCCCACTGTGGATGTTTAATTATAAATAAAAATCGACTTCAAAAAACACGAAAATGTTAAAAATAACTTTAAAATTAGTTATTTTCATTGGCTATAGATACCTAATTAGATATTTTCGAAGTCGATGCCAGCCGATACAAATTAAAGCATACCGATTTTTTTTAAGTCTCTATTTTTCCATTTTTAGTGTAAACATAGTAATAGCAAAATAAGAAGAATTATTTAAAAAAAATCAGTAGGTGAAAAAACCAATCATCCCCTATTTTCTACACTTAGGTGTAGGATTTTTATTCAAATTTAAATGGGACCAACTTTAGAGATAATGTCCAATAAGAAAAGAATCATCGAAATCGGACTTGACTGTAAAATGTTATGCGTGGACAAACATAAAAAAAATCGTGTCGAATTGAGAACCTCCTTCGTTTTTTTCGTTGGTTAAAAAAATATAGAGAATTATAATAATTTACACTAATATTATAAAGAGGAAATATTTGTATTTTTGTGTGTATGTTTGTAATGAATAAACTCGAAAACTACTACGCCGATTTCAAAAATTTTTTCAACATTGGAAAGCTACATTCATCCTGAGTGACAAAGGCTATATATTGCTAGAAAAGATTAGGGATCCTTAACAAAACTTAAGTAACGTAACCCAAGGTGTAAAAAAAAGTGCCCTAAAACGTCTTTCGTCGCATGCGCTGCGGAAACTATTGATAATAGAACAAAAGTATGTTCCCGTGGGATAGATTTGTTTTTATTTGTCGAGATGCGAACCCGAGCGAAGCGAAGGCTATAGCCTTCCTCAGTTAACGCGCTATCTAATGCAAAAAGAATTCTCAAATCGGATTAGTACTTCCTGAGATTAGCGCGTTCAACCAAACAAACAAACAAACTCTTCAGCTTTATAATATTAATTATAGATTTAACAAAGAATTTTTACTGTAATTTAATATTTGTTCTTTAACACTTACGTATCGTTTCTAGTATTGGCAGTGGCGTGGTTGCTAACATTAGGGTGTATGACGATATCATCGCGTCTCTCGACACGTATCCGAGACTTGCTCTGCGAGGATGTACTGAAGCAGCTCTCTGTGGCGGGCTGGGAGCCCAGTGACTCGCTGAAATGTTACCACGAATCTCATTATTTTTTGTCTATACAGATAAATAAAATTGAAGTGTCTGTTTGTAATGTCAAAATAACAGCTTCATACTAAATTTCATATAGAATTATATACGGTACATATAAGAAAAACTCAATTTTTTAATTTTTTGTCTATCTGTCTGTTTGTTGCGGCTAATCTCTGAAACGGCTGGACCAATTTTAACGGTACTTTCACTGGCAGATAGCTGATATTATAAGGAGTAAGGCTACTCTTATTTTAGAAAAAGAATTAAGGTTTCGGTTAAAAAAATTTAAAACGTACCTATAGACGCATCCGAGCGAGGCGAGGGTAAATCGCTAGTTATTTAATATATTTAAACGATCAATTCTTGTATATTTATTTATTTTCACCGGCGATCTCAGAAACGGCTCTAACGATTTCGCTGAAATTTGATATGTGGGGGTTTTTGGAGGCGAAAAATCGATCTAGATTAGTCTTATGTCTAGAAAAACGCGTGTTTTCGAGTTTTCATGCGGTTTTCTTTTGGATTATTCCACGCAAAATATGTTAATGTTATATGTTATAATTTCGCACGCACGGCCATAAGCATCGTGGTCAAGCAGCTAAGGCGCAAGATTGACAATCACAGGTGTTCGGGTTTGATACAAAGTTTTTTACTTTTGTTTTTTTTTTGTATCTAAAAATACGATATAACAAAAAAGAACTCCGAGCGAAGCTCGGTCACTCAGGTACTATATTATTAAAAATATTTTTTTTTATAATTCAATATTATTAAATTCTCTCACTAAAACGGGGTTAGAGATTATTTTTAGTAACATGACTTCTATAGTATTCTTTCGGTCAAAACCTGTATTATTGCTATTCAGCCCTTTTTAACGTCCCACTGCAGGGTACGGGTCTGCTTTCAATACGAGGGGGATTTCATAGTCCACCACGCTGGCCAAGTGCGGGTTGGCGGACTTCACAAGTCTTTCGAAAACTTGCTAGGTTCTCTCAGACATACAGGTTTCCTTCACCTTAACGCAAGTGCTAATCATGTTAGAAATGATTCGCACATGAAAATATCACAGGTGCGCGACCCGAGATTTGAACCCGCTTCTCTCGGTTTCCCAAGCGAACGCGTTACCACTGGGCTACCACTGCTTTTTTAGTCTTTTTTTACTATTATAATAAAGTAAATTAACTATAATTTGAACATAATAATCTCGTATATCTGTCGTCGCCATCTAGCTTAATCAGCCGTTTAATTAACGGCCTAGCCTATTTATTAAACGGCGCCCTTCAATAAAAAGGCTAGGCAGCTAATAAAACGGCTGATTAAGCAAGTTGGCTGGGACATAGATATCGCAGTGCGTACTTAGCGTCGTTGCCGGAGAGCGGTATGAAGACGGGCGTGATGCGGCGCTTGCCGTCGGACGTGCGCGTCTCTATCTGGCGGTCCATGGGCCGCAGCGGCGTGCCGCCCGCCTGCGACGGCGGGTGCGCCAGCTGCAGCTGGGAATATTAAATATATATATTCTTTATTGCACTATAAATGTGATACAGAAAAAAAAACAACAATAAACATAGTTTACAAAGGTGGACTTATCTCTAAAAGAGATCTCTTCCAGTCAACCTCTGGATGTGGAAGATGTCAGTGGACAATATGGTGCAAAAGAATATACTAGATATATAACTAGAAATAAAGGTAATAATCACATATACATAATATATTATATATATTATGTATATGTTTTAGCAAGACTAACGAACTTGCCGTTCATTAGTCTTGCTAAAACTCAAAAACGGCTGGACCGATTTCAATAATTCTCTTTTTGTTTTGTTGAGGGTGTCACGTGAACAAAACAGGAAAAACAAAAAAAAAATACAGTAAAAAATATAGTCTATCTATTTCATACTAACCGTTAAAACGTATGTAGGGACGAACTCGAGCGATGCGAGGGTGAGCCACTAGTTTCATATAGAGTTCGAAAATAATTTGCACCCCTAAGGATATACATACTTGTAGTTGTTCACTCCGTGCTGTAATTTCTCCTTTGGGCAACTCCCTTCTAGGCTCCTGTTTCTCCCGAGCCAGCAATATCTCGGGACACTCCACCAGCAAGTTTGATGTGTCTGCGCCAGAGTCGTTGAGGAAACATTTGCCATATTTCTTCTTGTATAGAGCATTCTGTTTTAACAATTTTATATATATTTAGGCATTTACTTTAAATCAGCACTATCGTGTACAGGTACTAACAAATTTACCTTAAATTTATTATTACCTGTACTGTAAAAAATATGTAATTTCAAATTAAATGAAATCAAATCAAAATATACATTATTCAAATAAAGTTTAACAAGCATTCTAATTCAATTTAAAAAAAAAAACTTAAAGTTAAATCATTATGTTTTGTTGCATTTATTTACTGAACATAAAAAAAAGGCCTTGTGATGTGCAAAAACGGCAAAAGAAAGTCAGCAGGATTTAATTCATTTTTTTTAAAAGTATTTATTTATTAATTGAAATCCATTAAAAGATATATGAGTAAGTCTTGCAAAAAGTTTGAATGATATGTTTGAAAAAAATCTGAAGTTACTTTATTAGATTTACCTATTCATTTTAATGTGTGTTCATAAAAAATTTTTTTACTACCAATATATTTTTAAATAAAAAAAAATATTACAAATTAAAAATTCACTTAAACAGACTAACAATATTATAATATATAATAAAATAATATTATATGTACCTTTTCATCAATTGTTAGTGGTGTGCCGAGCTCCTTGTTGTTGAACTGTATACATGCGACCGTGCCATCTGTACTGCATGCTAGAAGATTTAAACCTGTAAAATAAAAAAATAAAAATATAATATAAAAAAAGAAAAATCTAAAACTTGAATCTGAAATCAAAAACTATATCTAATATGAATTTCAAGTGCTATATTTAACTAATCATATTAATTTGTAGTTTGCTTAAAAAATAATACAAATACAGTACATGGACAAGCAAAATAAAGCTGTAAAGATGTAATGCATTCTTAACATAAACTACCGATTCACCCTCGCTTCGCTCGGGTTCGTCCCTAGGTTGCTTCCCAAAACAAAATTAATTAATTTATTTGTTTTTTTTTTCGTGGAACCTTATTTTTTTTTTTCTAAAATAAAAGTAGCCTATGTTACTTCTTGTAGGGTGGACTCAATTTTCCGCATTTAGACTCTAAGTTGGTCCGTTATGCGTAAGTTACTCCTTATTACATCAGCTATCTACCAGTGTAAGCCCCGTCAAAATCGGTCCAACTGTTTCTTATCTTCATTTCCAGCAGACCGACAGAGACAGACAAAAATTGTAAAAAATGTTGTTTTGGTATATGTATGTAATTGAAGTGTTTGTTTGTAAAATATTCCTTTAATGTTAAAATTTTACATACCATCAGAACTCCAAGACAGATCTAGTACACTATCTTTGAACAAATTCTGTATGACCACTAGAGGTCGTTTGAGGGATGTCAACCAGATGGAGAGGATTCTATCTCTTGCACCGACAGCCACACTACAGTATTTCATATCATTCTTTACAAATATATTACTATTAAAACGCTGGAAACATGTAAAATATAATTAGTATGTACACAATTAACACATCTATAGAGATTAATAAAATCGAAGTGTCTGTTTGTAATGATAAAATAACAGCTTTTTACTAAATGCATATTATGAAATTATATACGGTACTTATGTGAAAAACATAATTTTAAAAATTTCGTCTGTCTGTTTGTTCGGGCTAAAATCCGAAACGGCTGAATTGATTTTAACGGGACCTTTAGTGACAGATAGCTAATGTTATGAGGAGTTACTTAAGCTACTTTTATTTTAGAAAGAGAATTAGGATTCCATTGAAGAAAAAATAAAACGTAGCTAGGGATGTAAGGGAGCAAAGCGTGGGTAAGTCGCTAATAAGTTATAATATATCATCAATCACAAAATATCTGAGAATACGAACAATACATTTATGTATGTAAAAATTATAATATTTAATTGTATAGAATTTCATTTTCCATATGCATATTAAAATTATTATTATATTTATCCTTTATTTTTTTTTTGTTTAGTTTCATTTTTTTTCTTATAAAAAAATGATTATGATATGATTATAAAAAAAATATATTTCATGACTTACAACACAAGTAACAGCCTTTTGATGTCCAACAAAATCTTTATCACATTTCCAACTCTCCCGTTCAATAACTCTGGCAGTGGGTCCCTCTCCATTCATTGCATGTGCTGACAATATATACTGTCCGTCTGTTGACCATGACAGCCTAAGAACATGGGTTGTTCCTGAAAATACATTTTTCAAAAACTATGGAGCATAGACAAAAAAGCTACACTAACTTTTAAAGTATTAGTACAATAATAATCTATACAGATAAATAAAATGAAGTGTCTGTTTGTAATGTCAAAGTAACAGTTTTTCACTAAATGCGTATGAAAGTATAAACGGTACTTATAAAAAAAAACAATCTTTAAATTTTTTTTGTCTGTCTGTCTTTTTGTTTCCGCTAATCTCCGTAACGGCTGAACCGATTTTGACGGGACTTTCACTGGCAGATAGCTATTGTTATAAGGAGGAACTTAGGCTACTTTGGTTTTGGAAAAAGAATCAGGGTTCCGCGCAAAATAATTAAAACACATGACATTGGCTGTAATCAGCCTACCTAGGGACGCTAGTCGTCACTTTATAGTCCATACATTAAAACTGTGGGCATAAAAATTTAAAAAAACAGAGAGACAAGTCATAATCAACATTAAATGATAAATTTATAAAACAAAGCCGTATTAATATCATAAATGTGAAAGTTTTTGAGAATGTATGGATGTTTGTTACTCTTTTACGCCAGAACAGCTAAACGGATCTGGATGAAATTTGGCACAGAGATAGATTATTGTCTGTAAAAACACATAGGCTACTTTTTATCCCGGAAAAATGAACCATTTCCGTGAGATTGCAAGTTTCTAAATAATTTTTTATTTCTTAAACCTGACCTCCACAATTTTCAAAAGGATCAGTGATAACAGTTCTAGAAGTCCAGTCTTCTGTACTCCAAACTCGTAATGATTTGTCATCTGATTGTGATGCCAAATATGTTCCAACCTATAATTAAATTCATATAACATTTAATTAACATTAAATTTTAAATCATTTGAATAGATGTATAGTAAATTTTCAAAATTTATATGTACTATTCTTTATTGCACTTTAAAATAAATACAGTGTTAAAAATACAATTTTTGTTTGCAAATGTGGACTTATCTCTAGAAGAGATCTCTTCCAGCCAACCTGTGGTAGTGAGAAAAAGTGTTGTATAGTACTTAAATTGTGCAGTAGTAGTCATATAAATAATATATAGATACTCAAAAATAAATAGCCAATAAAATATTAGTACCTGGGCGACCAAGCTTCTCTCGGAGTTCTTTTGTTTAAATTGTATTTTTTAAATTAAAAAAAAAAAAACTAAAAACTTGAATAAATACAAAAAAAAAACAAAAGTAAAAACTTTGTATCCTATCGAGATTCGAGGTCCAAATTCGGATACCTGTAAATGTTAATCTTGCACCTTGGTCGTTTGACCACGATGCTTATGCATGAGTGTAAGAACTGACCATAAATAGACCATATTCTGCGTGGAGTAATGCAAAAGAAAATCGCATGAAAACTCAAAAACACACGTTTTAGACATTAGACTAATTTTATTATTTTATATTTATATATGTATAATATAGGTATAGTATTTATGTATGTAGTTAAAGTATTTATTTGTTGATTAATTATATTTTACTTGTATTTATTTTGTATTTAGTATATATTTGTATGATATGTATACATATAAATATATATTTTCTACTGTCTTTTTATTATTCGCGCCCCTTCTATTTTAGTACTATTTCCTACACCTGAAGGTTGCCTGGAAGAAATCACTCTTTTAGCGACAAGGCCGCCTCTTGTACCTTCTTCTATTTTTTTGTACATTTTCTTCTCTCTTTTTGGGTGTACAATACAGAGTTATTCATTCATTCATTCATTCATTCTAATCTAGATCGATATTTCGTCCCCGAAAACCCCCACATATAATATTTCAGCGAAATCATTAGAGCCATTTCTGAGATCACCGGTATAAATAAATATATAATAAATATACAAGAATTGCTTGTTTAAATATATTAGATATATAACTACATACTATACCATACATTATTATGTACATACATATCATACTTATACTTACTACCATATTAATATATTTTTAAGATATAATTTAGAAAAATAAATTAATAACTTACAGGATCCCAAGCCACTCCCTTTACTAGACCAGTATGACCATTCAGAACACACACTATGTCTGGAAATTTCTCTGTATTCCAAACAATAATACTGTTGTCTACACTGCAACTTGCCAACCAGTTGTCTCGTGGAGACCATGCCAAATCAAGAACATCACCTAGAAAAAAATATTAATCATATTTGTTAGTAATAAAGACAAAATTGAATGTATGTGAAAACTACAAACGAAAAAATGCACTACAAACGTTTTTCTATAAGAAACTGCCAGAAAAAAATTTTTTTTTCAGTTTCGGTAGATGACATTTTTTTGTTGTCTATATATATTTTTTTTTTTGCACTACTACTAATGAAGTTAGCAACACTAGTGTCCACTATTTATAAAAAAAATTGAAATAAACCTAAAAAAGAATATTTTTCTAAAGTCAGATGCTAAGTTCACACAGCCCCAGTATTAGGCATATATATTACTAAGAATGACTCAATGTTGTGTAGTACTGTAGTAAGAGGTATCCTAGATGTTGACTTGAGTAATAAGTTTTCATTATACAAAATATGATTAAAATTGGTTCAGTACTTTTTGTGTGAAAAAACAAACAGACAAAAATTTTAGTAACTATTGTTTTGAACTCTATATTTTGTACTTACAAAATATATTGCAATCATTGCTTTTACAAAATATTTCATGTACAGATTTCGCTAAGTCACTATTTTATATTATATGTATAGCTGTACATAGACTATGTTTATCAGTATAATATCAATCTCATAAAATGTGTTCTTATCTACTAGAACCCACTTGTTAATTAGTAGTGAGTACTTTTAATTTAAATAACTACTTTTGATGACACATCTGGCTTAGTTTGTAATGGGTCACTACTAGTATATAATAGTTGCTGTACCAGAGGTTGTGGGTCCAAGTCCCACTATGGGCATTCATTTGTGTAATGAGCATGAATATTTGTACTTCACTCATGTGTGTTTATATTTATAATATGTATATATTTAAAGTTATATACATATGTGTAGTGTATCAACTCTTTGGTATCCATAACACAAGCCTTGTAGCTTACCATAAAACTAGATGGTGTTGTGTGTTAATATCCTGATATATTTATTTATTTCTAGTGAAATTACTATCATAAATTATCTCAATATTTGTTTTTTTTTATACATATTTACATGACTTTATACTTTACAATTAATATTTTGGTACCTGCATGGCCTCTTAGAATTTTTAAGCATCGCCATGTCTCTGATTTGACTTTACCAAAGGTAGCTGCTGCTCCACTTAAACACCAAATCATGACCAAGGAATCATCACCACCTGATGCTAAATAATGACCACCATTGCTCCACCGTACACAATTCACACAAGCTGTGAACAGAAAATAATATAAAAATATAAATTTAATTATAACAAAAGCTTTATACAATGTAAGTTATATCTATACTCATATGCATAGATTGAGGTACCTGGAGTCCAGGAAAATATTGAAAATATAGGCAAGATATACATTTTCTCAAGATTTTAAGAAACAGGTAATATCTCTTACAATAGAAAAGTGATTCACTATCAGATTATAACAAACGTTTACTTCATTTAAAATGATATAGTATGTATGTATCTTATTCTATAAGATCAAAAATTAAAAGAGCCAATGTATGTATGTATGTAAAATCTAACCTAGATGATTATCCATTTGACATAGCATTTTAGGTACATTTGGGTCCATTTCAACTTCTTCATATAAGACAGAGTTTAAGTTCCAAACCACAACTCTTCCACCCTGTCCTCCAGTAGCAAACCGATTCCCTTGCGGATGGATATCCACAGAAAATATTGCTTTTCCTGAAAAAAAAATAGATTATCTTTTATTTTGTTCAATAAACAAATCAATTTTTAATGATCGTAGTTTAACTTACTATCATGATTTACCCAGTTGGGTTTACAGAGCTTCATTTACAAAGATTTCAATTAATTTAATCTGTAAACAAATAATTCGAATGTTTTCACTTAATTGACATTTACTTCGTTTACAGAGTACCGACTACCGGTAACCGAATGCACTCGATATTAGTGTTGCCGATCGATAGTCGACTATCGATAGCATATCGATATTTAGTCGATAGTGACCGATAGTTAGAATATCGATAGTTCTATGGATATTACCGATACTATCGATAGTAGCTCATTTTAAGATAGTATAGTTAAAAAAGAGAGAGGAAGTGGGTAGTGAATAAGTAAGTCATAAGTAAGTCATCAGTAAAAAGGATTTTTTCAAAACAAAAAAGAACTAACTATTACTACTGACACACATACGCGCTACTATCGATAGCTGAAATTATCGATTAGTATCGATAGCATTGATACCATCGATATTATTTTATTTCGAAACTTCAATAGTATCGTTAATAGCGATACTATCAATATTTTATGATTTGTGAGCACGAATACTATCGATAGTATAGTGGTCTGTCAATAGTATTGTCACATTTCTATCTATCGATAGTATCGATACTATCGATTGTATCGATACTATCGATTGTATCGATAGTAGGGCTTTTTTTTTAGATGAAAACTATCGATAGTGAAACTATCGATATTTCGGCAACACTACTCGATGTTCGGATAAAGGCCGTGTACAGACTAACAAAACTCCTTGTCTATGATTACCAGCATGGGAAAGAATTTTGCCTTTTTCTCCCGCCAGATGTCACGATCCCTATAGTCCTCAGTAATTAAGTATTGTAAAACTCTATAGAGTTGATGGATTTTTTTCATTTAATTTAAAATTTAATTAAAATAACAAATTCTGCAGTACTAGGATGCAAACGAAATGGATATCATTTTCCCCAAAAGAAAAACTGAAGAAATTGTGGGCTAAAGGAATAACACGAACAAAATTGGCGACATTTCAATTTTTATAATGAAGGATATGGGGACATCATTTTGAAGAAAGTAATTTTTTAACTTTTAAATCGTCTTCAAGTGTTTTCTTTTTATTTTTCGTACTTTTTTACATATTAATTATAGAGTTTTATACAAACTTTCATTTCCCATTTTACCCCCATATGAGATTGAATTTTGAAAAATGCTAAAACATATATTTATTTAATTGTATTGAAGAGCATTAATACCAAGTTTCAAGTAATTTTGACGATAAATAATTATTTGCCTATATAAACTATGCTATCCCCTCTAAGCCCTTTAAAGAATGAGTTTCGACAGAAATAAAATAAATATATTTCTTATTTTATATCTAAAAGCTAAACACCACTTTCTGTATATTTCACATTAAGAATGACCATAAAAATATTTTACCTACTCAGGGTAGGAATTCCGAAAAATTGTTTCTTACGGATGCCTACATCATTTAGGGAATACGTTGTCCAAATTCTACGTTTCTATGACCACCGCAGGATGTACCTCTCTTTCTCAATTCTTCCTTCAGCTGGTTTAACCTACAGGTATAATACCAGCAAAAAACCAGGTATAAAAGAGATATCACAATAAATTGCTTAACCTCAACTTGAATGTAAATAGGCCATACGTATGGCGCCCTCTTTTCAAGAAATCTTTCCTATAGTAATGATTATTTTGTTATTACGATATATCAAGAATAAAACTTTGTATTTAAATCTATAAAATTTATACGAAACTGAAACGGACATTGTTCACAACTACCACCAAAGATATAGTAATTTGTATAAATAATAAAGTTAAACAATACCCTTCTTTGGCAGTCGGGTAAAAAGTATTTAAAAAAAAGTTTTGAGGAAGATTATGAGACGGATGTATATGTTAGAAACGCTTTCCAAAAATTGCTTTTTTTTAATTTATATCTTCTGACTAAGCTTGAGGATTACGTAAGATGATGATCATATTTTGCATCTTTTTATTATTAACCTATAGTACCTCTCTTTATGTATAGTTTGTGTCTATGTCATAGATTTACACACAATCAGAGACAAGGAACAACAACACACAATTCACAAATTTGAAAATTGAAGTTTCATATAATTTCAACTTAGAAGCCGGTTGATTCTGCTTTATTTGAATATAATTTTGTTTCGGCATGAGAGGAGCTGATACACTTATACCAGCCCGGTTTTTATCCCTTTTGGGACATTTTTGTGTGTTAGTAACTTTGTTATGGGAGAGCCAGAAGAGTGTTCGTCATTGTTTGCCAAACCAGTACCACGACAGTCATTTCCAGATATATCACAGCCGGTGAGTTAATAAAGCATACATTACAATTATTAATGCATATTTACCTAAATAACTACTAGTTTTTTTCAGCATTTCAAATATGCTGCTATTTTTTTGTCATGTTTTATTGAAATAAAATTCTTTAACATTTTGTCGCCTGGTGCAATGCAGTATTCTACAATGAAATTCCTAGCCGTTATTAAATTAATTGATCATATATAATTAAAAAGAAATCAAGAAAGCCTTTATTATTTGTTCTTTGTTTGCTTATAACTAAAAAGGCAAATTAAATTATGTAAAAGTAATACCGTAAAAATAAAGTCCTGAAATAAAATATTACTTAATAGCTGTTGATACTTAAAAATATGATTACTGAAGTATTGACACAAACTTTCAAAATACTTGTGTTGTGTACATGGTCAAATTGTTTTTACTACTCCTAATTGTTAACATTTAATAAGCTTTACTATTTGTGGATCTAATTAGCACTTAGCGATTTTGTACTGTTCCTACTGTATTACACACCTATTAGTATTATCTACTATACTTTGAGTCTACTAATAAAATTTTACATTAATACAATAATGTAAACTAGCTTTTGCTTCACTGACATCTGGCATGAACAAGATTCAGTTGAATTTATAGTAAATGTTTATATTTCATGTGTTTGGTTAAGTGATTGTGAATTGTATAAGAACATAGGGTTGGTACACGTTTCTTTTTCAATAATAATAGCAAAAGTAAGATTTATTATATTTTGTTTTATCTATACTATTATAAAGAGGTAAAGTTTGTGAGTTTGTGAGGTTGTAGGGGGTAATCTCTGGATCTACTGAACCAATTTAGATGAAGTTTGGTAATAAAATAGTTTGAGACCATGGTAAGGATATAGGATACCTTTTATCCCAGAAATCATCCCTTAAGGGAGTGAAAATGGGGATGAAAGTTTGTATGGGGAATCAACCTAGTAATGAACCCAAGCAAAGCGAGGGTGAGTTGCTAGTTTATTCATATTTTTCTTAAATATATCATTACAGTAAATATAATGTTACACATGACCTGTAACCTAAACTGTTTTATATGACTTGAACTGCAATTCTAAAAAAAACTGTATTGAAAAGTATTTTTAAGTTTTATTTATATTTTAAATTACTTATTTCCATAAAGTTGATAAAAGCAAGCAATCACAGAAAGAAATAGTTAAAATTCTAGGTATATTAAGGTGGTAATAGTTAAATCTTAATAAAAAGAATGCATTTACAATGTAATATTTTATAGATAACTGTCTTGTTATTCATATAATATTAGTTAAGTCAATGATTACTGATAACATTATATTACTAAGATTTCCTGTAGCAATTGAAATTTTAATTTAAATGTGGAATATTATGTCTGTATATTGCAACACATTAGTTTAATAGTTACTAGTGACACACACTCTTTTCTCTTCGAGTTCATCCCTAGAGAAAAACAAATCTATCCCACGGGAACCATACATTTTTTTCTGAGAAAAAAGTTACCTATGTGCTACTTCAGACTATAATCTATCTCTGTGCCAATCTATTCAGATTTCTTCAGTCGTTTTGTGGTGAAAGCGTAACAAACATCCATCCATCCTCACAAACTTTCACATTTATAATATATTTATATATATAGTTGTTATATTTGTTTATGTTATAGTTGTTTGCCTTTTGTAATACTTGGGGAACCTTTTGTATTTAATAATAATTGTTCAATATATTAAAAAGAGTTTAGCATATGCATATCTGCAACATTTCACTAGTGTTCTTTTATTACCATAATATATAAATTCAATATTATATATTTTATAATAAATATATTAAACAAAATAAACAAGTACTATTATGGCATATAATTATTTAATGACCGAAGTACTGATATTAAACCTTTATAGTAAACATTGAGATACATTATTATTCTTTTTAGTACATGATTTCTATACTTTTTTAAATAAAATATAAATAAAAACTACTGTAGAATAATGTATTAATACTCTTTGATTCTACCCCTCAAAATCGAGTATAATCTGGTTTGGTTGATAAAGTTTACAAAACACGAGGTATTATGAGTGACCGAGCGCCGTTACGATGTTAGTGTGGCCGCACGCTTGAACTGGTCGGCCGCCGACTGTCACGTGACCGACTGAATCACCATAGCCAAATTGTCGGAAAACATCTCGGCCTATTTTTAACTTTGGTTGTGATGTTGCTATAGCAAAATATAATCGAATTTTTTAACATATAATTAACATTTATGGGCTCATCCACGTCTAGCGAAGTATGCGTTTTTTTTTTTTAATTTTTATTTACGCTATTTTTATAACGATATGATAGGTGATTACAACCTTTGTACAGTTCAAGGTAAGTAAGTAACCACTAACTAGTAATATCACTTGTATTCTGTAGTACTATTAACTCACTTAGCTATTTGATAAATATTTCGAAGTAAAAACTATTTTTTTTATTATTATTAATAATCAAAATACACTTATTTTGATTATTTTAAATATGTTACACGTTTTAAATTAGTGAAATAGACAAAGGAATAATAAGTTGCGCACGCGCTTTACATGAGGTTACGTTACACCCGCGCATACACGCGTAAGGTAGTGTAAGTGTGCACCGTCAACTGTGCGGTAAAATCATAGATTATGCATCTAATCATAGTTTAATATTATTTATGTTAGTCTGCCTCTAAGTATATGCAATAGTCAGACGCAGCTAATACAATGGCCGTGGAAAAGAGAGAGCAGGTCAGTCGCTTTTCCTTATAAATTTTCGTTTCTATGAAATTACGGAAACTCAGTGTGATTTATAAGAAGGCTCAATACAATTATTTATTTTTTATTATTTGAAATAGGTATTAATTGTTTTAAATAAGTAAAAACCTTGAATGAAGCAACATTTTTTATTTGTTATTTAAATTAATAGTTATTTTAATACAAATTGACAATTAACATTTCTCATTAATATTTTCTAGTTAATATATGTCGGTTTTTTTGTTAGTTCAATAATTAAAAAGAAGTATGAACATTGTATGAAAATTGTTGAAGTCATACACTATTACGTACGAACTTTTTATGTAAACATCAACAAAAATTATAAAAATTTATATGGAAATTCTTATTTAATGTAATCATTAAAAAATATATTTCCGGTTATTTTTCTTACTTTAACAAAAAAAAAATAAGGATAATGATTGTTAATTCCTATTAAACGTTGTTGAATAAACATGACGTAAAAATAATTTAGCATCTTGTTTCCTAGAAATTTTGGCGATATATTAATAAAACATAGGTATATATTTTTTTTATGATTTTTGGTTATGTGGAGAGTTAAAAATTTGCAGTTCAATATTTTTTACTATTTTATTCAGTATTACACATGTAATTTTAAATTTACATAAATGTCTGTATTTTATAATAATATAGACGAATACTAGGATAAGAATAACAGAAGTTTATATGTTTTAAGTAGCTATAATTCACACAGTCAATAAAAAATGTCTAACCGTAAAGCGTAAATAAATCAATTATACTATCGCGTAAGAAAATATTTTTTATTAATGGCCACTTATTTTCTTTTATTTTGTAAATATATATAGATTAGTGATGAAACGGATAGTTGTTTAGCCGGATAACGGATACCAGATATCCGGCGAGCTGTAAGGCTGTATTGCCGGATATCCGGCGGCCGGATAATAAATCGGTTGTCACGTTGTATGTTGAAATAAGTGCATATGTTATTCTAAAAAGTTAGACTTATTCGGAATACCTGAGTGTACCTTTTAGCACCTTGCTGCCTTTACACGATAATTTTGTATTATTTACCTCATGGATTCACTCACCGAATAGTTACCGGATATCCGTTTCATCTCTAATATAGATATACGGAGTAGTACAAAGAAAATTCATCATTCGCTTCACCATATAACATTACTTCATCTTTAATTTGCTTTCTGTTTTAATTTCAAAAATATTGCCCTCTGGCCAGATTTCAGTATTGCTTAGACAAGCTATTTACATGAGAGATATTTTAGATCAGGTGTTCCCAACCCGAGGGGCGTAGTGAGAGTTTTATGTAAGTTAAAATTTAAGATAAAAAAAATCCTTAAAATAATGTGTATTTTATCATAATTAATAAAATAAATAAAGGAAGACATGAAAATATTTTTTATAATCCGGAAATTCTCAACAAAAGAATGGTTGGGAAACCCTATTATAGATAGTACGCAAGTGTATGCACAGACGCTCATACATTCTATTTTCTTACTCTATTTTCTAATAGTCCTACCTATAGGTTAATAGGACGAAGCCCTGCTTAGCTAATCCCTCGCTGTATATTTAACCAGGTGGTAAAAAAATCTATTTGAATAACAAAATATTTGCGCGAAAATCGAACCCGTGATAAAAGTAAAATTATACTGTAATTTATGCTTAATCAAAAACATGTGTAGATGTTGTGTATACGTATGTATGTACTTGGCAAACAATTAGTTATAAGTTATTATTACAGATTGGTGGCAGGTCTCGCATCATCGATCGCTCTGGTGGTGGTTGAGTTCACAACATTCATATTTGGCCTTACCATGTTCTCTCCATCTGTTACATTAGCCTGTATCCTTTTGTGATTTGTGCTTTAATAACATATCATTTGCCATTTTACACACCAATTTTTAACGATTATTCTCCTTTAAAATTCACCGGACGATTTGACTAACGTGTTCAGCACAAAGTTTGCGATTTGTATATAATACTAGCGGCTCACCCTGTCTTCGCTCGGGTTCGCCTCTAGGAAAACAAAAACAAATCTATCCCACGGGAACCGTATATTTTTCCGGTATAAGGTATCAGCATGTCAAATTTTACTGAATTAGGTGTAATAGTTGTTACTTAATTCTTAATACTAAGTTCTATAAGTTGCTATAGTTTTTTAACTATCCCACGGGAACTCTTTAATTTTTCGGGATGAACAGAGTTGACTAAAATGTTGACTATATGGGGATATAAGGTACCACCATGCAAAATTTCATTTAAATCGGTATAACAATTTCGGAGATTAGCCCTGACTCGGTTATTAGCATTTTTTTCTGTGTACAGACATTCGACCTCTACAGTATTATTATATGTATAGATATTATTATTCAAACAAGAAATGGGTAAATTTTTTTTAAATGCTGGCTTAAAAGCTTTACAGCAGCTTCTGTAGATACTCAATTTAAAGTTGTAAAAAGGGAGTGAAAGTTTTTTGTGTTACGACTTAGGTGACGTCGCGTCGTCACCGGTTGTAAGATTATTTGGATGGTTATTTTTGAAAAATAAATTAAACCTGTTATCCTATGTAAATTTCAAGAAAAAATCCTTTTCTAAAGATATTTTTTAATTATTACAAATTATTTTACATAAGGCAAAAAATAGGCTTCAAAACGTAACATTACACTTAAGATATAAAGTCAACATATTGTGTTCAATTGGGCAACCATTAAAATCGGATTATCATTGGTCACAATTGAGAATCGATGCTTTTTTAAAGTGAGTTAAAAGATTAGTTAGATCCTATAGGTAGGTGTTTGTTATTGCTGTTCAATCTATGTATATCAAACGATTGATCGATCAATTGCTGGAATGAAGGGTAGCATATTTTTATTAGGTATACTATCTATTTTATTTTATTAGGTATATTATCTCATACTTAAGTTTTAAGTTACCATCTTTATTATATATTAATATGTTTAACAAAAGAAAATGTTTTCTTTAATCGCTTTAACACAGGGACAAACAGAAACACTAATATATATATACATATTTAGAGATTATACTAGCGACTCACCCTCGCTCCGCTCGGGTTCGTCCTTGCTTACATTTAAGGTTTAGTAAAGATTTCTCGAAGGTGAGATATTTTCCCGCAGTAAAAAGTATCCTATATGTTGACTCGGATAATCAGCTATCATCGTACCCAATTTCATCAAAATCCCTCCAGTGGTTTTTCCGTGATACGGTAACAGACAGACAGACAGACAAATAATTCTAAAAACTATACATTCGGCCTCTGTATCGCTAATAATGTCTATTTCAATAAGATTTTCCAAAAAATATTTAATGTACAGATTCGGCTTAGTTAGAATTTTATTAAATGTATATAGATTATAAAAGAGTAGCGTAAAAGTTTTAAATATATTACTTTCACTAATAAATATAATTCTATAACAATGTTTTATAGAAGCAAATAGGCGTAATCTGTTGTCTATTATTATTCAAAGATTATGTTAATCAATGCTTAAGGCTTAAGCAATAAGATTAGTTTTAATACAGCTTTATAACAGCTTTATACATTCCGCTCGTCCGATCATCACATCTTGAGATTAAGGATAATATTTTAATGTTTTTTTTTTATGTGATTTTGTGACAAACGAGCAGACAGACCATCTGATGAAAAGCAGTACCTGTCGCCCATAACACCTACGGTTCATGCACTTAGGTTTTAAGTAACAAAAATGCAGCACCACAGGTGCGTTGTCACTGTGAGGACTAAGATGATATGCCTCTTGCCTGTAATTGCGCTGGCTACCTTATCCTTCATACCGGAACACAACAATGCAATCATTGTTGCTTGGCGGCAGAAATAGATAAGGGGGTGGTACCCATCCAGTCGGACTCCTCAGGCTTGACAGAGTCCTACCACCGGTAGTTGAAGAGTCATTTTTCATCGCAAATTGCACCTAAAAATAGTTTTTGTCGATTAATTTAGTGATATGAATAATAAATCAATTAAGCACACAAAACATTGGGACCCCATTTTGATAAGTTAGGGTTGTACAAATGTGTTTTTTTAATTGAATTCTATATTTGTTTTACTCACTATGTAAAAAAAAAATAGATAATACTTAGCAGGTTATAATAGATCTTTTATGCACTGAAATGTAACCTGACTTATAAAGTAAAACAATTGAACTGTATATTTTATTTTAACAAACGTAATTTTTGATTTGTACGTGTTGTATGTTAATCCACGAAAAACCTTTGTGATGATGACAAAAAGATTAACTCTTCGTGTCATTGACCTCCACGCAAAGTATGGGAGTCTGTTAATTTATTTTTTGTGCGCCCTATCATTCGTGACAGGAAGTGACGAAACCCACATGTATGCTAATCAAGTCGATATCCATGACATTGTAATATTTAATTTGGTTCGATGGGTAAAGTTTTAAAAGCGAAACCGTGTTCGTGACGAAGCATTAAAGGGACAGATCAATATGTTATATGATTTTGTACTTGATTCAGTTAAATAGATTAGGCATAGACACGGACTTAGGCTAATATCCAGGGGCATAATCATATTATAGTTTTTGGGTTTTTGTTTGTATGTTTGATTGTGTGTCTGTCTGTCTGTCTGTCCGTCCGTCCGTCTGCCCGTCTGTCTGTCTGGGAACGCATCACGAGAAAACCACTGGACAGAATTTGAAGAAATTTTGTATACTTATAGCTGGTTATCTGGGTCAATATATAGGATACTTTTTACTGCTGGAAAATATTTCATCTCTAAGAAATCTATACTAACCGTTTAAACGCATCTAGGGACGAACCCGAGCGGAGCGAGTGTGAGTCGCTTGTTTTTATTTATGTATCTTATGGAGTTAAATATATTTTTCAAAAACAAACGCAACTATAGTCACTATTACGCTATCAAATACTATGTATATATGTAAATATAAAAATAAGCTCCTAAACTGCACTTCAGCTATTGCAGGACATGGCTCCGCTTCGATCGTGCTAACATATTTCGTTATTGACAATTGGATTTGTGACTGGTTCTGGCCAATATTTTTCTTTTGCTCAGTCTTGCCGTCTACTCTAGATATAATCACGGCTGTAATAACTTTGTGTTCAACTAAATGGTGAAGAATCTTCATTTCATACATTTTCAATGACTTTTAAGTAGGTTAAATAATTTTCCTTAATTTACTAAGAGATTTGTTCTATAAAAGGGAAAGGACGGTCACGTTTTCCTCGATATTTGATAATAATAAATTGTTCTAAGATTTACTTTTTAATGTTTCGAATGTTATAGTTGATCTTTTGTTACGTGCTTGTGTATATAATGCCAATATGGTTCTAAATGTACACATCTTTTTTTGTAAAAGTGAAATGAACTATGGAATTTAATGTCGTAGTTTTATTTTGAACAAACGAAAATGATAATTTCTGTTTGAATAGAATATATTTTACTTTAAAGATGACATTGTTGAGGATCATTATAGATTTTTTCGTAAGTGTACCATATATTTAAGAGTGATATGCTTTTAAAACACTCGGTTTTATTGTGCACCTGCTTTTTTTTTAAATTTAAAACTGTACAATAGATAAAAAATCGATATAAATATCGATACAAATATATAAAAATATATCGATAAAAATTGTTTTAGGTAGCCAATGAGCACCAACATTTGACACAGACACACGAATGCAAAGCAGGATGGTCATTCTACTTGGTGTTAGCCGGTGTGATTACCACAATCGGATCTTCCCTGCCTGTTGGTTTCAACATAGGTGTTGTGAATACACCAGCTGAGGTAATATAAACTATGAAATTGTAATAATTAATTATTAGTAATTATTTATTTGTGGTTGATAAATTAGAAGTTTATTAAATACTAGCGGTACTCGCGGCTTCGCCTGCGTTTAAACTTCTGATCGCTACCAAACTTCACAGGATCACCCGCCGGGCTAATCTGAAGATTGCTTAAAATTTCACCAAAAACGCTCCAGCCGTTTTGGGGTCAACAGGGAACATACATATTATATATACACGTCAATATACGTCTTGGCATAAAAACATAATTATCTATAACTTATTACAAGAAAGTATGGTTATGTTTTTTTCCTTCATTACTTTAATTTTGTATTCAGCCTTTTTTCAACGTTACACAGGTGGGCACGGGCCTCCCTTCAGTACAAGGGGGATCAGGCCATAGTCCACCACGCTGGCCAAGTGCGAGTTGACGGTCTTCACATGTGATTTGAAAACTTGCTAGGTTCTCTCAGACATGCAGGTTTCCTCACAATGTTTTTCTTCACCGTTAAGACAAGTGGCAATCATGTTAGAAGTGATTCGCACATGAAAATATCAGAGGTGCGAGACCCGAGATTTGAACCCTCTTCACTCGGTGAACTTGAACCCTCTTCACCCAAGCGAGCGTGTTACCACTGGGCTACCACTGCCTCAATGCCTTTAATTTTGTTAAAATCATATAATTTTTATTTACTAATTAAATTTATTGCAAATGAGATTTAAAGGATGCAAGAATTTTTATGTATAAAAGGCATGATAAGAGTCACGTATAATATATTATTTATTTCAGCTCATAAAGAGATTTTGTAACGAGAGCTTCATCAGCAGATACGACTTACCATTAGACGAAACATGGCTAAACGTACTTTGGTCTTCAATTGTGTCGATATTTATAGTCGGAGGATGTACTGGTTCCATACTTGGCTCGGTTTTAGCTGACAGGCTTGGAAGGTATACATTTGTGTGTTTTAAATCTTACTAATATTATAAATGTGAAAGTTTAGATGGATGTTTGCATGTTTGTTACTCAATTACGCCAGAACGACTGAACGGATCTGGATGAAATTTGGCACAGTGATAAAGTCTGGAATAGCACATAGGTTAATTTTTATCCCGGAAAACGGGTGGGATAGATTTGTTTTTTTTTCTAGTCTTGTTTTTATATATGTGTATATTTATTTGTGACACTAGAAAAACAAAATTATTAATAAAATTATTAATAATTATTATATACATATATGTTTTATATTGGTAAAAATCATTTTAATCTGTCGTTTTAACTACGAAGTTCTAATATGTTTTACTTTAGATGTAAATTTATACATATACTTAATAAATTAACATTGAATTCTGCAAATATTAACAAGTGAGGAAACACGTGGCTATCACCGCAGTTAGACTGCTATTGTTATTGACACATGTCGTTACCAAGTAATTGCGGTTGACTTTGATCTGTTTTCACATTCAAATATTGTATTTAGCCTTTTTTAACGTCCCACTGCTGAACACGGGCCTCCCTTCAATACGAGGGGGGTCAGGCCATAGACCACCACGCTGGCCAAGTGCGGGTTGGCGGATCCCACATGCCTTTCGAAAACATTCAAACATACCGGCAAAAATTCTAAAAAGAGTAGATTTTGCTTTCGTATTATATTCCAAACGTTTTCTAAACATTTAATATGTACACACACACATATATATATATATATATATATATATATATATATATATATATATATATATATATATATATATAATGTTATATATTTGGTCGATTGAACAGGAGTTTAAAAGGATGGAATTTATGTATTTTTTTTTAATTTTCGTTAATAAATTGTACGGATTCAATACATAAAATTCTGATTTGAATTGGCTTACTGTCAAAATTTACATTTGACCCCTCTTTTCTATACGATTTCTTATAAAGCCAGGTTCTTTATTAATTGATGATACGTAATGATAATATCATTCATTATGATATATAGATATAATATGTAAAATATACTGTTTTCTGCTGTTACTGACTACGCAGTACATATTATTTAGTTTACATTGCTAATGTTTTCGCAATGATAGGAGTATTTAAATTCAAGGATAATAGTTTCTGAATGAGTACCTATTGTATTACTATATATGTGGTTGCAGGTTTGATTCCGTGATCATAAGAATCTTTAATGTTTAAAATTGCCCTTAGTAAGATTAGAATTGATAGTGTATTTGTTTGTCCTACTTTTACTCAGTGATGTCCTCCTGACCAGATTCTGCCACGGCGCAAGAGTATTCTTAACAGAAAGACTCAATAATTAAACTTTGCGTGACCCGGGACTCGATTTCAGGACCTCCGGGTGTTGTGATATTGTCAAGCATATACTATAAGGATAATACTGTTATGAAGAGTTATATAGTAATACTTTCTAAAAAAAATTATCGGTGGAAAACGTATTTATGTACAAACTTACTGAAATACAAGAATTAAGTTATATTGAGTAAATATTATAAACATTTACAGAAAAAGAGCAACAATCCTAACAAATGTACTGTCGATAGCTGGTGCTATTTTATTTTTGTTCAGTCGCGCCGCTAACTCTGTAGAGATGCTTTTAATTGGACGGTTGCTCGTCGGTCTGTCAGGAGGTAAGCAGCAATAAAAGTCGAGCAGATAAAGTATGGGATTGTAAATGGCGACCCTTATATTTTTTTCCACGCTGGAATACAAAAAAAATGGTTCTATATATCTTATTTGTATGAATCTTAAATAAAAGTAATATAATTTTTAACCGACTTCCAAAAAAGGAGGAGGTTCTTTTTTCGACTGTATATATAATATTTTTTTAAATTACAATTTCTGGCATAAATATTAATAAATAAATATTGCCTCCGACAGAGCATTTTATGTAAATGTACTCCTATAATACGTACTCGTATTATTATTACCGTATTAAATACCGTTATTCCCGAAATAAATCATCGCTTAAACTATATTAATACTGACTGTACACTCATTGCAGTCTCTATGAGTCGCCATATCTTATCCCATTCTTAATTTGCAGGGCTAATATCAACATAATTATAAAAATGACGACTAACTTCATACTGTAGTCTAAATCTGTCGTTAATTAAAAAAAAATATAAATGCATGTTATAGGTTTTTTTTTAAATTTTGTATAAACAGACTATAATATACAACATTCATATTACATTCTTTTTTCATAATTATTTATTTAATTACATATTATTTTCAGGTCTTACAACTAGTATAGTGCCAATGTACCTAACGGAATTGTCACCGTTAGCGCTCACCGGCGCGATGGGGGTCGCGTGCCCCATGGGAGTCAATGTGGGTGTGTTAGTGGGGCAGGTCATGGGGCTGGACTTCTTGTTAGGTTAGTTAGATACGATTTAGTCGAAATATTTATGAAAAGATACTTTTTTAGATATTAGAAGTCGATTTTAATTATTTGTAACGCAGTTTTCTAATAATTTTGTGTTCTTTAATAACCCAGACAAATAAGGATTTAATAATCTCGGAATGAGCTTATAAACTTGTAGGTATATTTTATTTTGGAATTTTTCATTGCCTAAAATGGTTGATTGTATGGAATATAGTTTACGCTGTA
This sequence comes from Argynnis bischoffii washingtonia, assembly GCA_033884665.1. Taxonomy (NCBI): domain Eukaryota; kingdom Metazoa; phylum Arthropoda; class Insecta; order Lepidoptera; family Nymphalidae; genus Argynnis; species Argynnis bischoffii. The sequence continues at coordinate 2,778,408 of CM066616.1, read as the reverse complement.
GAAAATTATATGCCCAAACGAATACGAAATCACTGCAAACTTTTGCAATAACCTCATACATATTTTAATTTTAATAAAAGTTACATGTACTAAGAGCGATTTACGGAATCTTAAGGTGTAGTGGACATGATATTATATATGACTTTACAGCCAACGTATTAAATGAACAAGTTTATAACTTTACTAGCAGAACCCGCTGCTTCGCTCGCGCTAAAACTCATCCACTATTTTACCCCCTTATGTATGTGTGTTTAATTGTATTGAAGAGCATTAATACCAAGTTTCAAGTATATTCTGATCATAAATATTTTTTTGCTTTGTATTATAACGTGTTTTCCCGTGGGAATGAGATAATCTCCCGTGGTGAATAGTAGCTAATGTCACTCTCCAGCCCATCAACTATCTGCACATAAAAACTCCACGTTTCAATGTGAAAAAAGGGCAGACGGACAAACAAACAGACACACTTTTAAATTTGTAATATTATTATGGATGTCTTTCATTCTAAGTTTTAACTCTTTTGTGATTGACTTTTTGTTCTGAATTCTGTTTTCTATTATCAATTTTAAAATCTACTTATCTATACTAATTACTTTAGATGATATATAAATATAAGTAGTGTCATTGTAGGTGGTGAAAACGACTGGCCCTACCTCCTCTCAGTGTATGCGATACTAGTCATTGTATGCTCGCCCGTCCTCTTCATACTGCCAGAAAGCCCAAAATACCTCTATGTTGTTAAAAGAAATGAAATTGCTGCCATAAAAGGTTTGTATTCATCTACGAATGTCCATATTTAAACACTAACGACTTACCCTCTTTTCGCTCGGATACGTCCTTAGGTACGTTTTATATTTTTTTAGCGGAACCCTAATTCTTTTTCTAAAATAAAAGTAGCTTAAGTTACTCCTTATAACATCAGCTATCTGCCAGTCAAAGTCCCGTCAAAACGAGTTCAGCCTTTTTGGAGATTAACCGGAACAGATAGACAAAAATTAAAAAAAAATGAGTTTTTCTTATAATATTCTATAAATATTTAATGCACAGATTTTACTTAGTTAAAATTTTATTATGTGTATAGAATAAAACAACTTACAGAATTAAGCCGTCTCCGAGGTGCACCACCAAGTGCACTAACAGATGACCTAGATTTGCTGAAAGATGAAGTGCAAGCGGAGGCCAGGAATTCTGGTGAAAATTGGAGTATGTTGAGAGTACTCCTGGACCTAAGACTGAGATTGCCTTTATTGTTGACATGTTCAATGCAAGCGGGACAACAGACCAGCGGAATAAATGCGGTAATATTATCTAATTTAGTGTGGTATATTGCGCGCGCCCAAGATGATATCTGATAGCTCCATCAAGTTAGGATTGATGGGGCGCGATTAGGGTATCAAATAATTTGATATTTATTAGTATGAATTTCTGTTCATCCAATTATTATGAACTAGCGACTCACTCTCGCTTCGCTTCGGGTTTGTCCCTAGACAAAAACAAATCTCTCCCGTAAATTTTTCCGAGATGATATATAGCCTATAGCCTTCCTCAGTTAACTTGCTATCTAATGCAAAAAGAATTTTTCAAATTGGATTAGTAGTTCCTGAGATTAGCGCGTTCAACCAAACAAACAATCAAACAAACAAACTCTTCAGCATAATATAAGTCTATACTTTTCACACGTTCCAAGTCCTCTTTGTAATATAAAATCTATATTTTGTATTACAAAGAGGACTTGGAAGTGAACGTGTGAAAATAAATCAACTTATAATTAATTAATGTCCAAACGTAATTAGTTTTTACAATTGAGAACGGAACGGAAAACTATCTTATAATTACTGTTTTACAAAAAAGTAATAAATAATTATATAAGTTATTTTATAAATATTTTTCGAATGAGCTACAATCATAGCATGCTTTTGCTAGTGTTTATTAGGGTATTATACATATAATAAAACTCTGACTGAGTCGAATCTGTACATTAAATATTTTTTGGACAATCGTATTGTAATAATCATTATTGATACGGAAGCCGATTCAAAGTTTTTAGAATTTTTGTCTGTCTGGCTGTGACCGCATCACGAGAAAACCACTGGACAGATTTTGATGAAATTTGATATGATGATAGCTGGTTATCCGGGTCAATACTTTTTATTTCGGGAAACTATCTCTATGAAATGTATGTATTCAGCACTTTTTGACGTCCTACTGCAGGGCACGGGCCTCCCTTCAATACGAGGGGGGATCAGACTAGTCCACCTCGCTGGCCAACTGAAGGTGACATGCTGGTTTCCTCACGATGTTTTTCTTCACCGTAAGACAAGTGATAATCATGTTGGGAAATGATTTGCACATGAAAATATCAGCGGTGCGAGACCCGGGATTTGAACCCGCTTCACTCGGTTTCCCAAGCCAGCGCGTTACCACTGGGCTACCACTCCTTCGCAACAAACAACCTTAATAAAAGCAATTCTTATGCCTCTAAAGCCTTTTCTTTTTCCACACAGGTGTTCTACTACTCGCAAACGATATTCAAGCAGGCGGGTCTGTCGGAGCGGCAGGCGCAGTACGCGACGATCTCGTGCGGCGCCATCAACGTGTGCACCGCCGCGCTCATGCTGCAGCTGCTGCCGCGCCGCGGCCGCCGCCCGCTGCTGCTGGCCTCCGTGCTGGCGGCCGCCGTGCTGCTGGCCGGCCTCGCTGCGGCTATGAGCTTTATTGTGAGTTGGGCTTTTTTTTCTTTTTTTTTTGAAGTAAAACTTCTTTACGCACGCTTGACTTGGGGGGTAAGTTTGTGGATGCGTACGTGTGTTGCTATGGTAACCGTTGTTATTGTCTGACAAATGATATATAATATTGTTGGGAGTGAGCGGGAAGGAGCGATAGCCTAGTCGCATTGCGCCTATAAAAAGAAGTGACAAACCGATGACAGGGCTTGTTTTTACGTCAAACGTCGGAGCGTTCACACGTCTAAGCTGTGTTGTATTTGTTAGATTTTATTTTTTAAATAAAATCCACTTCTGGTTTCTAAAATCAGAAGTGGGATCACACACGCAGCCTAACCGTTTGGACTATCCATTTTGTAAATTTATTCAAGGCGCTACTCGTTAAATTTGTAACTCTTGTACCGTGCGTAATTTTGTTAAAGTAGTGGGTAGATCGCGGCGTCTTCGTTCTCGTAGTCCATACCGAATTATTAAGGTCCTGCCAAGCGGACGCTACGAACTCAAGTTGCTCAGTGGAGCCTATGGAAAAACTAGCCAGGCTGTGGCTCAGTATATGGTACCCTGGCGAGGGGAGTGGTGTCCTGAAACATGCACAGCGTTCTTTGAAAGTGTTTGCACATATTTATGTTGTGTAGCTGGTTAAGTCTGATGTTTATCTACTTGACTGTGTTACTCGTATCGGCCCGATGTAGTTGTTACTGGGTCCGTGTCGATAAACGATCCGATGTAGTTGTTACTGGATCTGTGCTGATAGATGATCCGATGTAGATGTTACTGGATCAATATCATTAGAGACCCGATGTAGTTGTTACTGGGTTAGTGTTGTGTAATGGTCCGATGTAGATGTTACTGGATCAATATCATTAGAGACCCGATGTAGTTGTTACTGGGTTAGTGTTGTGTAATGGTCCGATGTAGATGTTACTGGATCAATATCATTAGAGACCCGATGTAGTTGTTACTGGGTTAGTGTTGTGTAATGGTCCGATGTAGATGTTACTGGATCAATATCATTAGAGACCCGATGTAGTTGTTACTGGGTTAGTGTTGTGTAATGGTCCGATGTAGATGTTACTGGATCAATATCATTAGAGACCCGATGTAGTTGTTACTGGGTTAGTGTTGTGTAATGGTCCGATGTAGATGTTACTGGATCAATATCATTAGAGACCCGATGTAGTTGTTACTGGGTTAGTGTTGTGTAATGGTCCGATGTAGATGTTACTGGATCAATATCATTAGAGACCCGATGTAGTTGTTACTGGGTTAGTGTTGTGTAATGGTCCGATGTAGATGTTACTGGATCAATATCATTAGAGACCCGATGTAGTTGTTACTGGGTTAGTGTTGTGTAATGGTCCGATGTAGATGTTACTGGATCAATATCATTAGAGACCCGATGTAGTTGTTACTGGGTTAGTGTTGTGTAATGGTCCGATGTAGATGTTACTGGATCAATATCATTAGAGACCCGATGTAGTTGTTACTGGGTTAGTGTTGTGTATTGGTCCGATGTAGATGCTACTGGATCACTTAACTGAGACATTGAGGCAAGTTAATTCAATAAGGCCTGTGGCAGTGTGTAGAGAAACTTGTCCTCGCAGTAAAAGGTTCCTGAAACGCACGCAACGATGATTCCGACCCTGTATGGTTGTGTGTGTAAGCAAGACGTTTCTGTAGATGGTGATCTATAGTTGAGGATGGATGAGTTGTCGAATTACCGTTTTTTGTGAGATAGAAATGAATGGGACGTGTGAATTAGGTGATTGAGAGATGAATGCTTGAGTTGTCTATATAAGTTGACTTTCAGATGAATCTGATGACGAAGTAGACGGTGAACGTGATGCACTACTTATACCAGGGTCCAGCAACAGACCAGATGCGGTCGAGGACGACGCCCAGTCAGGAGAGGCCGTGTTGGGAGTGAACGGGAAGGAGCGATAGCCTAGTCGCATTGCGCCTATAAAAAGAAGTGACAAACCGATGACAGGGCTTGTTTTTACGTCAAACGTCGGAGCGTTCACACGTCTAAGCTGTGTTGTATTTGTTAGATTTTATTTTTTAAATAAAATCCACTTCTGGTTTCTAAAAATATTATATTCTTTTCTTTAAATGATATTCTATAAATATATTATTGTGATATACCCAATATGCGTTATTTAATTATTATAAATTGTAAGGGTCCTAGCGGGACGTCAAATAAAATAGTGGACTGTATAACTGCTGGTTTAATTGCCGTTAATAATAAGGTACTATAAGACTGTTGAGAGGCGGCCGTTAGCGGTGGGCTCGTGCAAGCGAGTGCGGCCGAGCCGCCACACCCCACCGTCCGCGCGTTCATTCCCGCGACGTGAGGGTAGAGCGAACAGCTGCTTCGGCTAAGCCGTTGAAATGTGGTGAATAAGCGGGTACGAATTTAAACTCGATGCCTTCCTGTGCCACCTGACCTTCAAGTTCTGACTGAACAAGAAATTGAGCTAGCTCATTACAAGTTCCGACAAAGTTTCTTCCATTGTCAGATGTGATGCTTTGAGGTTTGCCACGACGAGACATGAAGCGCTTTAAAGCGGCTATATATGCTTCGCTGGATAAAGCCGTAACGAGCTCGATGTGACAAGCCCTTGTCGAACCACAAACGAAGATTGCCAAGAAAGATTTAATAAGTTTGCAACCTCTACCTGGTCGGTCTGCTATCATTACTGGGCCGGCGTAGTCAACGCTACAATGTAAAAAGGGGAATACTAACTCTGTGCGTGATAGCGGTAACTGACCCATAATGGGTTGAACTGTATCTACCTTGTACCTGAAACATCGTAAACATCTGTTTACTATAGATTTAGCAAGATTTCTACCACCTAAAGGCCAATAAGTTTGTTTTATAATCCCTAATAATAGTTGAGGAGGTGAATGTAAGTGCTTTTTATGTAAATGTTCAAAAAGAATTTTAGTAAAATGATGCTTACTGCATAATAAAACTGGATGCTTAGTATCGTAAGTATATGGGGAATTATCGAGTCTCCCACCAACTCTAATAATGTTATTCGAATCTAAAAATGGAGTATATGCAATTAATCTATTTTTATTAGATAATGTCTTCCTGGTTATAAGAATAGCATATTCTTCTGGGAACATTTCTAATTGGGACTTATGTATGATTAAATTTAATGAATTTTGAAGTTCTTGAGAGGAAAGACAACCTGTAAACTTATTGATTTTATTTTTACAATTATGTATAAATCTTTGTATATATGCTATTAAATTTTGTAAATACGCTAAATTTGATTTATTATTTATTAAATTACATATTAAATCACTATTATAATTAACCACAAGAGAACACATTGTAATCAATTCAGGTAGATTCTGTTTAACGATAATGTTAGGCATTTTCGGCCACTCGGATTCATTTAATTTTAAATAATTTGGTCCTGACCACCATGGCAAAGAAGTACTGATGCGATCAGCCTTCACCCCGCGCGAAATAAGGTCTGCTGGATTGTCTTTAGAAGGTACGTATCTCCACGAGTGAGTCTTCGTACATTCCAGAATTTCATGAACACGATTGCGAACAAAAACCTTAAGACGAGTAGATGGTGTATGCAACCACCCTAAGACGATAGTAGAATCACACCAAAATATGCATTTACTAATTTTTAAAGTTAAAGAAGCTAATACCTTATTACTTAGCCTTGCAGCCAGCAAGGCTCCACAAAGCTCAAGACGTGGAATTGTCGTGGGCTTTATGGGCGCTATCCTACTTTTAGAGGTTAAAAGTTGCGTTTGAATTAAACCTGAAGTGCTTATTGATCGCACATAAACGCAACAACCATATGCACGCTCCGATGCATCTGAAAAAATATGAATTTCATGAATTATAGATTCGTCAACAAGAACCCAACGAGGAATTTGTAAGTGGTTGAGATGAGGTAATGTGTTGGCAAATGAAAACCACATTTCTTTTATTTCTTCATTTACTTCTTCGTCCCATGAAGTTTGCTCGATCCACAATCTTTGCATAATTAATTTTGCCTCTACAATGCATGGTCCCACCAGACCTAATGGATCGAAGATTTGACTAATAATAGAAAGAATGTGACGCTTTGTGATAGTTTTATTACATTGAATTTTAATTGAAAAACAAAAAATATCTAAGTCACAATTCCAATTTAAGCCTAAAGTTTTTGAAGAAACATGAATATTACTATTTGAAATATCTAAAATATTATCTGAATTATTAGTGTGAGGAGCAATTTGATTAAGAATAAATTTATTATTTGACTTAAATTTTCTTAAATTAAATTTAGCTGACTTTAATTTGTCTACGACACCTTTACATAACCTTACAGTATCTTCAATGGTTGACGAACCACTTAAATAATCGTCAACATAAAAGTCTCGTTTAATAGACTCTTTTACGTCACTATCGAGAGCAGTGGATGCCAATGTCTCGAGGCACTTAGTAGCAAGATACGGTGCTGACGCTGTACCGTATGTTAATGTATTAAGAGTATAGGTTTTCAAAGGCTTTGAAGAATCATAGCGAAAAACAATTTGCTGTAAAGAGCGTTGTGCAGAGTTAAGCTCAATTGCTCTATACATTTTCTCTATATCGCCGGTAACAACGTACTTGTGTTGCCGGAAACGCAGCAAAATGGAATAGAGATCCTCTTGTACTGTGGGCCCTATCATTTGGATGTCATTGAGTGATAGGCCAGAACTAGATGCAGCTGAAGCATCAAAAACGGTACGTAATTTTGTTGTGAGACTAGATTCACGAATAACACCATGATGTGGCAAGAAATAACTAGTGCTCGTAGATTTGGTTTTATTTTCAGTCATATGACCAAGACGTTCATATTCATACATAAATTCTATGTATTTCTTTTTAAAATTAGGATCACGAAGAAATTTACGTTCCAGTGATAAAAAACGATTTTTTGCCATATGGTAAGAATCGCCTAATACCGAAGGATCTTCTTTAAGCGGCATTGTGACGACAAAACGACCATCACTATTGCGTGTGGTATTTTTAAAAAAACTTTCCTCACAAGCACGTTCTTCGGGAGACAAAGAATGCGTGGCTGCGATAGTGTCCAGTTCCCAGAATTGAGATAAGTCTGGATTAGCAGCCTCGCTAAGGAAATGACATGCTGAAGTTAAAGGGGTTGATTTATGGTGGGCAACATACCCAGACACTAGCCAACCAAATTTAGTTTCATACAACTTAGGTTGGTTCTTACCTAAGTCAATAGAATTATTACATAAGACTGACCAAAATACTTCAGCCCCAACTAAGATGTGTATAGCTGAAGGGACATTAAAAGAAGGGTCAGCAAGACTTATTCCCGTAGGAAGAGGAATGTCGTCAATATTAATAAATGAAGACGGTAATTTTTGAGTAATATGCGGTAAAACAAGACAGTCAATAGTAAGACTGTAATCATTATGATACGACTTAATAGTAATACTGCAAGACTGTTTAACGTGAGAAACATTATTATCGATACCTGTCACCGAGGAACTCGCGCTACGCCGAGATAAACCCAGCTCATCGCAAAGCGAGTGCGAAATGAAGTTCGCTGTGCTGCCATTGTCGAGTAGAACTCGCGCCGAGCGCACGTTGCCCTTACCATCAATCACTTTCACGAGCGCTGTGGAAAGTAAAATATGCGGAGGAGTAGTATACTGCTTCGAATTATATGAACTAGCAAAATTGTTGATGTTACTAACAACTGGAATAGTAGATTCAATGTTTGTATGCGTTTCATGTAAGTGAAGAAGCGTATTATGCCTTTTCTTGCAATATTTACAAGATACGAGCTTGCAATGACTTTCTGAGTGACCTGGTCGTAAACAATTTAGACATACTTTGTGCTCTTTAGCTTTTTCAATACGACCTTCAATAGAAAGAGCCTTGAACATTTCACAGTGAAAAAGAAAATGATTCTGATGGCACATAGGACACGAAAATGATTTTCTATTAGTTTTATTATTATTTTTAATCTGACTAAGATTATTTTTATTACTAGCAAAAAGTAAATTAGTGTTTGTTTTATAAGGTTCTATTTTATTCAATTTACTTTCTTGTAAGGTTTCTAACAAGTCTGCCCTGCTGCTAAGAAATGTAATAAAGGTATTTAGAGAGGGTGGATCGATTAAAGTATTTCTATGTTCTTCCCATACCCTGTGCGTCACACTATCAAGTTTTTCTGACATTATATGAATTATTAGCGTATCCCAATACTGAGTTGGCTGATCCAAAGTCGATAACGCTCTGAGATTTTTATTTGTTACATCTATTATACGACGAATATATGAACAAGATTCACTACGCATAGGTTCCACGTTGAAAAGTTCTTTAACGTGGTTATTGACCAGTAACCTTTTATTATCATATCTACTACAGAGTAGATTCCATGCGGATTCATAATTCTCAGCTTTAAAATCTAAATTATCAATAATAAGCAAGGCGCTACCCTTTAAAGATGCACGAAGATAATGTAACTTATTAATGTCATCAATGTCATGTCTGGAATGAATTAATGAGATAAAAGTTTCCCTAAACTCTAGCCAGTTTTGATAGTGACCATGAAAATGGGGTAAATCAATTCTTGGCAATCTAACGCAATTAGATTTAAAAACACCTGTGTGAGCGTCCTCGAAGCTTGACATGGAAACATCTCGATCCCGTTGCTGTCTGGGCTGGGCGCCTAGCAGAGTTCGGGCTGCTGCTAGCAACATGTGATAGTGATTTTCAAATGTTTCGCGTTCCTTGGTCTCGTCGTCGCAATCCTCCGAAAGCATCTCAATGTCATTCTGCAATTTATCGAAATCGGCATATAAGGCATCGAATTTATTGAAACGACTTTCTAAGTCTAAAAGTTGAGAGTTGGAAAGCTTGCTTTGGCTTTGAAGCGTGTTTAAATAATTATTAAAAATAGTTAGCTTAGATTTCATACAGCTACGTCTTTTAATTAATTTTTCAATTTTTTCGTCCGCCATAGTTATAGAAATAATAACTATAAAATGTAAATGAACTATGAAGCAAATAAATCGTAATGAATAGAAAGTAATTAGCAAACGAAGTGAATGGCCTTGACCGTGAAGCGAGAACAAAAGAACAGCTGCGCGTGCGACTGGACAGTAGGCAATTTCGAGAAGCGAGCAATTAGCGTAAACAAGTGCAGTAGGTACAATTACTTATTATATTGAAAGTAAACGAAGATGCAAAATAAATTGATTAACTTTTATAAAAAATGTGATTTTAATAATGTTACTTAAAATATAAATTAATAATTTTGTATTACTTTAATAAAATATCATAACTTCTTATGAATTAATAGGCAATAGGGGATTTGAACCCTTTTGTTACTATTATAAGATGAATATAGGTACTCACTAGTGAGTACTTAATAAGATATTTAGGTAGTTATTGAACTGTTTAGGAGTAAGGTGGTATGGATATAGGAGAAATAATTAATTGGAACGAACTCACGAAATCTCCAAACCAATCCACAAGGGAATCTTCGATGATCCAATAACTCCGTAAAGTTGACGATGACTCGAACTTTCTACGAGTCCAAAGTCCGCGCCCGGTTGACCTCTGTGATCTTCACGTGACCTTTTCGATAGTACGACCTTATGCGATTGCTGGATAGTTATCCTCGGTGGAGCGAAGCACATGAAGACTCCTCCTAAGGAAATATGTAGCTGAAGACCGCAATTGAGGTTCGTCGTCGAATTGTGAGGTGATGAAGACCGTTGACTACTTCTTATTATTCTTCTTCTTATTATTTTTACGGCGAGATCCTGAAGGACCAATGTAAGGGTCCTAGCGGGACGTCAATAAAACAGTGGACTGTATAACTGCTGGTTTAATTGCCGTTAATAATAGGTTTATAAGACTGTTGAGAGGCGGCCGTTAGCGGTGGGCTCGTGCAAGCGAGTGCGGCCGAGCCGCCACACCCCACCGTCCGCGCGTTCATTCCCGCGACGTGAGGACCGGTTCCCAACATAAATAAAATTCTAATCATTCAACTTAATAGTGAAAATACTTTTACCATAATAGAATAATACATGTTATATTTATCATATTTTTTTATAGAAATATAGTCTATATTTATAGTTTAATATGGCAATATTTATTAAAAATAAATGTTTTTTTTTTCAGAATGCTGTGTCATGGATGCCATACGTATGTATGGTAGCAGTGCTGTCGTATGTTCTAGTCTATGGGTTTGGACTCGGGCCTATACCTTATTTTATTGCCTCAGGTATTTATATTGATTTTTAATTCTTTTAGTTTTTAAACTGTTCTATTTTCTATAGAAGAAATAGTATCACTATTTCTAATTTAATACTATAGAATATCTGAAAGGAAAGTTGAAAATTATAATAAAAAAATATATATCTAAGACCAGATCCAAATAATAGGGTAAAAATCTTAATTAAAAAAACTTGTAATGTAATTATAATGATTATTAAACTAAAAATGCCTAAATTTTGGAATAATTGGTTCAACTGGGTCTGTGTGGCGAAAGTACTATTATGATATGAAATAAATTTTAATGTTTAACTGACTTTCAAAGAAGAGGAGGTTCTACATATATTATATGTATGTATTTTTTTTATTTCAGAAATGTTTGAAGTGTCCCCCCGGCCGGCCGGCATGGCGTGGGGCTCGCTTGCTAACTGGGCGGGGAACTTCTTAGTGGGCATGTGTTTCCCTCTGCTGAGGGACACTATTGGACCATACTCCTTCTTAGTCTTCTCATTGGTCACTGCCTGTCTGTTTTGCTTCCAAAAGTGAGTATTTTTTCCAAGATGTTTGGATGTTTGTTACTTCATTACGCGTGAACTTTTAAACAATAATAATTTTAAAGATTTTTTTTGCACACAGATATGATTGTATGATTCCTTGTCTCTCTCGTAGGTTAACTCAAATTTAGTATTGTTTTATTATTGCTGTGAACGTAATATACTTTGTGTTTTTTTTTAAAAAAGGCCCTCCACTTCAAGGCAAAACTATTATAAATGTCTAGAGTCTTTTTTAAAATACCGCTGTGATGACGACATAAATAGTGGATCGTGTTTTGGCTCAATTGATTCAATTTGACAGTTTTTAAAAAAAATTCAAATTATGGTTATTAATGTTTAATTTATGCAATCTACATAAATTTCTCATCTATACAGATAAATAAAATTGAAGTGTCTGTTTGTAATGTCAAAATAACAACTTTATACTAAATTCATATGGAATTATATATGGTACTTATAAGAAAAACACAATTTTTAAAATTTTTGTCTGTCTGTTTGTTCCGGCTAATCTCCGAAACGGCTGGACCAATTTTAACGGGACACTGGCAGACTACTTTTATTTTAGAAAAAGAATTAGGGTTTCGCTTAAAAAAATTAAAACGGACATAGGGACGAACCCGAGTGAAGTGAGGGTGAGTCGCTAGTATATAAATAAACAAATAAAATTCGTTTTCCCAACAGAATCTACTTCCCCGAAACTCGAGGCAAAACGCCCACACAAGTGACGGAGCTCTGCAGTCGCGGGTTCCAGTCCCGGCCGCTGCAGCGCGTTCCGCCCGCCATCTGACGTACCGTGGAGTTACTTATGAAAATATATTTTGCCAAACAACATTGATATATAAAAATATAGATACACATTTCCTAACAAATGTCTCTTCAAAAAGTGGCGTCGACATGTCAAGTTAAGTAACCAAAGAACAAAATTATAATAACGAAAGTCCTGTCTAAACACAAATTCGACCTTACGCACACCACATAAAGTACTTTTTTAAATGAAACAACGTGCGTTTTGATTTTGTCATTCAAAAAGCAATGAACGAAAGAGATTTAGAAAAAGCGCGAATCAATTTCGAATTGTGCACTTCTTTTTGAGGACACTTGAGACGTTATTTGTGTATCATGAGTTTTTATATATCAATGCCAAACAATATATTTCAAATAACAGCTGGGTTTTCTAGTAATATCTTGAAGATTTATTCTGTAACAGTTTCTGCGCTTTAATATCTAATATTAAATCTTAGAACTCGTAATTTTATGGCACGTGGAATATGTGTACGAGGTAGTATTACAAAGAAGCCTTACAGTTTGACGTATGTGTGAATGTGTGATATACATACGGTACATCCATCCATATCGATAAGATAAGAATAAGATTGTAAATGTAAAAGTTTGTGTGAATGAGTGAATGTTTGTTACTCAATCACGCCAGAACGGCTGAACGGATCTGGATGAAATTTGACACAGAGATAGATTATAGTCTGGAATAGCACATACATAGTTTTACGTAGTGTTTTCTTTATAAAATTTTATTTTTCCCATCTCAGCTGTGTTATTGGTTTGTTTATTTTTTCAAATTTTTCTAAAGCCCAGTTATTTAGATTTAGTATTTTTTATACTACGTTTACAGTTCTATATTTTCGAAATTTTTCATCCAATCGATATGTAATCGATTGATAAATCGATATATTCCGTGTTGAAATCGAACTCCCTTCATTGTTGGGTAGTTCGTAAAGTATATATGAACGCACTTTATTAGTATTGATAACAAGTATTTTAATTTAAAAAAAGTTTAGTTTTTAAAAAAAACTACTCAATTACAATACTAAAACTTAGTATAATCTTTAACAGAACAAAATGCATTATTAGCAGATTTTATAAAAGACGCTATTTATACTCATTTTCCGTTTTAAAAAATAATTTAAGACATAATATATTGTTAAAATGTTAATTTGTTACTAATTATTGAAATCGGTAACTGCCATCGATGTGCTTATAAAGTGTTCCGTACCATCTAGATGGAAACAGTTATAGTCTAAGATCTGAAGTGAAATCGTCCGTTACATCTGCTTAAAGCTTAAGCGATGAATTAAATTGCTTAATACTTTCTTAGATTTACATGTGTGACATTTTAAATAAAACTATCTTTTCGGATTTTTCGCGAATTCATTTTGAATTTTCTTTCCCGACGTTTCCGATGTATTGAAAAATTGCAAAGAAATATGAAATCGATAGTGGGATTTCTGTAATGTGGAATTATTTTATAGAAGCCTTATTTATAAAAACACAAAGTTCAATTTTATACGATATTCTTACAATGTTTATATTTATGAGAGACACATTTTTTTTTTTCAAAAGATTTTGTTCGAATGTTTAGTCTTAAAGTTAAAAATCACATTTCTAAGTACAAACATTAGATAATATACTACTATTTCAATGAGAGTTTGAATTTGCCGCGAGAGGTAGTGTAGAGTGAGGTCTCTTGAACTGTCCAATGACACTAAATGTTTACTTTGCGAGATTTTCATCGTGGATCTTTATTAATTATTCATAATTATTAATAAACATAATATATATGTATATATATACAAGCGATCACAATAGACCAGAAATGGTCGTAGTGACATCATAGCCGCAAAAAAGAAATAATATATATATATATATATATATATATACACATTGTGCTATTCCTGATTAATTATGGCAAACATGGTACGGCACAATAAATGTTATTGCTTTAAAAGACAAGTTAAAAAAAGTCAATATTTTATTTATTTGGTTATTATTAAGAGGTCTATTACATTATGACCGTGATTTTCAATTAATGCCCATATCTGGGGTTCTTATTCACAGAAACTGAAACTCTTAGACAATTTTGACTTATTGTAGGGTGAAGAATAGTTTTCGCGCTAGCAATTATGATTATTATATTAAATTTGTTGGGCCTGCCGCACTATCAAATATTTTTTACTCGACTCGCCAACGGCGCCAATTGGTGTCACCAGAAATGATAACCCTCATTCATTCGATGTTTCGAATATTGACTCGAATAAATTAAACGTATAAGCTAAAAACCTGATTATATAGATTAAATAAATTATAAATTAATATATTTTGGACACGCCACAGAAAATTAGTACTTAAAAAGCACTGTTTTACATTTTTATACATCAAGTTGAATTAGATATTTATGATAAGTTAGTATAAGTATTAAATAATTTGTATACAAGGAAGGGTGTTACTCTGGAGCTTGAAAAATTATAAAAGCGGTCATTACATTGTAAGCAAAACATATGCTATATACTCTATATTCTTTATACGTCATTATACAACGTCTAATTTTTTTTTAACATCATTATTGTTTGATGTAAACGCGGGAATGACAGAAAATAAAAGGAAATATTTTTCCAAGTTCGAAGTAACTTAAATGAAATTATCATTCTATCATTCTTGCTATATTACTAGTACATACCCTAGTATTCAGAGTATTTAGCCTTTTTTTGATGTCCCACTGCTGGGCACAGGCCTTCTCTCAATGCTAGTGGGAACAGGCCATAGTCCACTACGCTGGCCAAGTACGTGACGGAGAGAACTCTCAGACCTGTAGGTTTCCTCAATATGTTTTTCTTCACCATAAGATAAATGGTAATCAGTTGGAAATGATTCACACATGAAAATATCGAAAAGATTCAGGATTTGAACCCGCTTAGTCTTAGGGTTCAAATCCCGGTTGGTTCAAAAAACTTAGTTTAGCGAGCTCGTTACCTCTGGGCTACCACTGCCTACATCTACCAACAAAAATTACCCTATATAGCCAGCCTTTAGTCTTATTAATGTAGTGGGAATATGTAAAATATTCTAACTCGCTAATCTAAAATAAATACCGTTTATTTTATAGTTTCAGACCGTTACGGTTATTCTGTTAAAGTACCGTATACACTCATTGTTTGACTAAAAGTGTTATACGTTGGTGTCCGTTGACTTTTCCCGGCCTTTCACATTGTTTTTAGGTAGTTATTAATTCAAAATGAATGAATTGAAAGCATTATGGTCCTATTAAAATATTTTTTCATGTATTTAAACCCATTTGAAAAGCGAAGAGCTGATTATGTTCTGGAGTATTTAAAGCATAATTTAAAATTACTATATATTACATGGTGACAGTTTTAGGTTAAGAATGCAAACATTATTTTATAATATTGCTTTTTCTATTTAGTTGTGTTCATATGAATGATTTTATAATAAATGCTCAATCCATATTTTTTTCTTTTATTTTTACTGTTAAGTCTTTTTTAGGTCAGAAACGAAGCAAAAAAAACTAAATTAATATTTTGTTTTATTAACAAATTATAAAATTACATAAGTCAAATATTCATGATAATAATTATTTCTTATTATTTGGCAGTAATAGTAACTTGGGAATGTTCTTTCACCTAATATTTATATTTCAATTATTAAATACAATATAAAATTAAAAAAGAAACAACAAACACTAATATCATTGCTTGCCGATCCAATAATCTTATAATAAAAAATACATTGTAATAATGTCCTGAACAGTTGTATTTATGTATATAATCTGAAATATAAATCATATATAGTCCACATTACTTTCGGGATCTAAACCTATCCGTCATATATTTGCTATGTACGGAAATCGAACCTGCAACTCGTGCAACTAATCCCGTTACTATAAAAAAATACGTAAACGTATACTATAATTTTTTAGTTTTTTTTTTTTTTATATAAAGTTTATTCATAATATAATCATTATCTTCTAAAGTACCCTTCTAATATCTTCAACTGGTCCCAACAAACGAGCAAAAGCACAGTATGTGGGCCGAGTCTTAAATAATTAGCTCCTACACCCTTGTAGAAGGCAGATGCTCCTTCAGCCTTTAACATTTTAAAAAAGCAATCCGTCATGCCACGATACAGCTTACCTCGGTTATTGGTGTCCACAGCTAGAAAAATATAAAAAGAAATATTTTTTTTAAATATATGCATTTTCATATAACTAGCGAACCCGGTAGGCAGATATAGTCTTGCTTACAACCTGGTTTGGGTGGAATATTAAAAAAAAAAGAAAAAAAAATTAGACGTTTGTCTATAACTTAGGGATGTAGTAGGCAATTCTGCCAGTCATGAATAGTGTTAGACACAAAGTATATTACTACATATGACTCATCTCATATGAACTTTCATAGATAAAAAAACGTGTGTGTGTACTTATGTACGCACGTAAGAAGTTATACTTCTTTGGCGTAACAGAACAAAAATAGCTAAAGATTTCATCCCGTATGGCACAACTCTCTGTTTGTAAAAGGAATGCAGCTAACTTCATCATGTCGATTTTTGGCTGTCAGTGTATGCGCGCATCGTAAAAATTTTACTCTCATATTTTTTTCAAAACGTGCCAAAAGAAATATAACTTCAAAAATCTACTTACGTTGATTAGACAGTCTTGTAGCAATAACATCGAATGGGTTGAGACAAAACGTCATAACAATGCCACCTAAATTAGCGCCCATAAAGGATAAAAGTAAAGGCGATTGTATATATCCTTTATCTCTTAGCCATTCTTTGGCGTATGTGAAACTGACCATTTGAGAGCCACTACCCACCGCCCCACGTGGGATTTGAGGACCAACTCCTCGAAAGAGACCTGGAAATAGAAATTTCATAGATTAATTAATAAGGTTATCTTTAAAGTATAAATATCTAAATTATTACTATTACTACAGTTTGAACCAACCAAATAAAACTTGTAATTTTGGTATGTTAATACTTTTTCATTTTCTCGGAAATATCGGTTAAATAAACAAATTTTAATTTTTACTGTTAGTAAAAAAACGAGGTATGGAAAAGATATTTATAATTTACAAATTGGATCTTTTTTTTGTTAAAAATTCCGAATTAAGTATTATTCTAATTGTTAGTAATAAAAAGTTCTGAAAAAAAAGCTTAAATAATGACATTAAATTTTTATATCAATTAACGAGAGAACTAAATATGTATTAGATAAAATTAATAATTTGTTTTTTCTATAATAATAATTTACCTTTAACCCCTTCTTTTTTATAAATATCACGTAAAGCATTAAATGTCCCGCTGTGTTTATGTTGATGTCCTACAGCTATTGCTTTAGTGGCTTGAGCCTGTAATCTAGTCTTTACGAGAAAGAATGGTGTCCCAGCTATAGAACCTAATGCTCCCCCCACACCTGCTGCGATAGCGCCACGTACGAAAGACGTATGGCCGTCGACTGTAGTCAAACCACGACGTTCCGATATACGGTAAACTCCTAATCTGTAATATTAATTTTAGTACAACATAAACGAAATGGTGGCAAAGAATTTATTGTATCATTTACAGAGCTACTTTATACTTTTATAAATTATTCAATTTAGATAAATATTACTAAGAGATATAAAGACATAAATGCAGCAATAATTAAATTAGAAATGACGTCTCATTGCACCAATATAGCAACTTTTTGTAGAATTCACTCTTATATAGTCAAGTAATACTATATGTATAAATATAAAGTAAGTACATTTCTTACCTAAACGTATTCAAAAAGAATTGAAACCCTAGCATAGCAGGAAGGCCATTTTGCAAGGCAATGAGTCCTTCCGTTCTAGCCACCACATACAACGCGTGGGGGACATTTTTATAAAACACTGCATGTTTTCCTTTGGCTGCCAATTCACCTTGCAATTGTAGACGAGTTTTGACGACTTCTATTGGATTTGTAAATATCGTGGCAAACATGGCGGAAGTGCCGCCCATCGCCATGTCTATGATGTCACGTGTGATGCCATCTTTGGATTTTACCGCCATTTTTATTCAGCTCTGCTGAAAGTTAATTAAAATTCGTTTTATTTATTATTTTGTTGGCATTACTTTGTTAGGCATGTAACATATTATGTAGCAAGTCTCACTTGATTTCGGTCCTCAAAATCTGGGGTAAAACTAATTGTAAGAAGCATTAGGAGCTGTTCGCTAACACTCGTTAGTTTCAATACAGCCAAAAGCCTAATCTTTTTTATATTAAATTTCCTTTAAATATGCAATGAAAATTGTGATTTATTAAATAAAAAAAACTTTAAAATTAAACAACATTTATTCACATATAATATACTTAATTTGGTAACACATTATAACTTAAATAACATATGGTAATAAAAATACTGTATCTACTTTGATATAAACACTACAGCACAGCCAAAAAAGGGCAACATATTCATAAAATAATAACTAATAAAACAATAGCAATAAACCACTCTTATTCAAATATAATAAGATTTAATAATAATTAATCTCGTGTAACTAGAACAGAAACGAATAACAACACATACATAGATATATCTATACTAAAAATGCCTGTTATTGGTAACACTGGATTATAAAAATACTGATTTTAAAATAAAATATCTAATAACTAAAAGGAAAAGTGTTTCGATGATGAAAATCGAAAGATTTTCAATTGAACCATTCACAGGTGAATACTTCTTATAATAATCACAAATAATTATAATTTATTAACATAGGCTTGCATGATTTAGTTTAGAAGGTACTTATAAGTCTATAAAAAATAGCGCTTATTACGTAAACAATAAAGGTTATTTTGAAATAGCTTGAGTATTATAAGAAGTTGTTATATCTATAAAAATAGTAACAGGGAATAGTTCTTAAAATATGTATAGGTGTTTTTAAGAGGCATCTGTAGGATGCTGTTAGATGACGTATCCAAAAATGACGTATACAGTGAGTAATCTTGCCATAGCGATACTTAGAGATTCATTTTAGATTCAATGATGATCTTACTAATTTCTATAAAAGATTCGATATAATATACACAAAATTCAACAGAATCAAACTTTTAAGTACTTAAATATTTTCAAAAACTATAAATATGTCATCAAGATACATTTGCAATAAATAAAATATTTTTTCACAAGTAGAAGATTAGGGCAAACACTTCATTATTTAATATTTTATAATTTTGTAGAAAAAAAACAATGGTAATAATAATATTGGTAATTAAATTTCGACATAATAAACATATATAGATTAATGAATATTTTTGACACTCACATCTTTCACACTATTGCACTATTTCATACAGCCACGTTGAAGACACTTGTCTTAATCAACATTACCATTGAGTTGCCTCAAAGTTTGATTATTCTCTCATTCTTAATCTGTTTTCGTTAATATTGTCATTAATTAAAAATTATGTTAATTATTATATATATTGGATTGTATATTAAGTATCTGTTATGACACTAAATAATTATCTAGTCAATATTGTTAATGAGTTTACCAAATATCAGTCATATTGGGGCCTATTTTTTTACATTTATTACGTTTGGTTGCCCAGGATTTTATATAACCTAGTTAAGATTATACTGCTATTTTAGTTTATTATAATATGGTTTTTATTTTGAATTTTAAAACTTAGTTTTACTAATAACATGAGTTAATAAATATATTTTCTAATATCTTTTGTAATATAAATAGCTATAGTTACCACTGATCTCTTAAAATGTGTAATTAACTTGGTTCACTTCGAATTATAACGAGTCACGTTTTTTTTAACAACCATTGGTAACATTTTTTGTATCTTGCAAAAATATGTTATCTATACTCTGACCAAAAGAAAAAACTTTTAGCGACATCTATCGCTACTAAAACCACAATTTTTAACCGACTTCCAAAAAAAAGGTTCTCAATTTCTTTTTATAATACTACATTTTTAAAGTCGTAGTTTTTTGTAAATCTTTAAGCATGTCCCAAAATACTAGTAAAAGGACGGTATGTGGTGCTTGGCGGAAATACGAAGGGCCTATGCCCTTATAAAAAGCTAAGAGACCTTCCGTTTTAGTAATTTTTCGTGCACAATCCATTATTCCACTGTAGAGTACGCCGCGGCCATTTGCATCGACACCTGGAATGAAAATACAACATTGTTTTTCTAAGATACTAATCAACTTTAAATTATAGGTAGTTTGTCTACGATAAATAAACCTTTCATCAGCAAGCAAAAGTGAGTTTTGCTATTATTCCAAGTATTTTTTTAATATTTTATTTTTAATGATGAATAGGTAAGATTCGTCCGCCAATAAAAAAATAATAATGGGTGCGTGTAACCTTTACGCGCGGTTGAAGTAAAACTTCTTTGGCAAATATTGCAATTAAATTATAATTAAATAATATTCATAAAATAATATAATAAATAAAATTCATAATTAAATAAGGCCTATTAGGCATATTACAATCATATATTTATCGAATGTCATATACGGAAAGAATATAATATTATATATTTGTCAGACAATAACAAGAGTTACCATGGCAACATGGCAACGTATTCTATCCCACTCTCTCGCTGGCTTAATCATACATATTTATATGTTTGTCTCTTTTTAGTGTTATATTTCTGTTTCATCGAGTTTCAAATCACAACGATTTTAAAGAAATTTCACTTCAATAATGAAACCTGGAAATTAGTTTAATTTACCTTGATTATAGAGACGCGTCATGATTACGTCCATCGGTGTGAGTGTGACCGTTTTCACAACAGCACCCACGTTGCTTGCTAAGAAGGCCGAGAGATATTTTGACTGCTGGAACAGGTTGTTGTTGTCCATCCATTCCTTGCAACTAAAAACAAAATTGATTTAATAAATTAATTTAATTAATTGTTAGAACTTTCAACACTTGTGGTAAGAATGGAAAGAGAAGAGATTCTACTATTCCTTCAACAGAGAAAGAATATATATGAAGTATATTTATGCGTTATCTACTATATAGATATACTAGCGACTAACCCTCGCTTCATTCGGTTTCGTCCCTAGGAACGTTTTAACGGGTAGTATAGATTTCTCAGAGATGAGATATTTTCCCGCAGTAAAAAGTATCCTATATATTGACCCAGATAACCATATCAAATTTCATCAAAATCTGTCCAATGGTTTTCTCGTGATGCGTTCCCAGATAGACAGACAAAAAATCTAAAAACTATAGATTTGGCTTCTGTATCGATAATAATGACTATTTGAATAAGATCTTACAAAAAATATTTAATGTACAGATTTGAGTCAATTAGAGTTTTATTATATGTATATATTGCTTGTTGAATAGTTATTAATCTAAATATCTAAATGTGATATAAGTGAATCTCTACACTACTGAACATGAATTTTTCGAGTGTAATTATCCGACCCTTTAGTTAGAGTGCCAATGTCACTGAGAGTAGCCATCTTACAGATATTATAGTGCACAAGTACCTATGTGCGAATACACGAAAATTATCTATTACTTTTATTTTCCAAGTCCAATGACTGATGACCACCAACTTCATAATTTTGGGTTTCCATTGAGAAATATCTTAATAGAAAAACCCTTTAACTATTTCGTTCGATCCGGGAGTTGAACCAAGGACCTCTAAATTTGTACAATGTATGAGTACGTGCTAGCCACTAGACAACTAACATCATCATTATTTATCATATATTTTAATCTTTATCTATTTCTCTACTTATTTATTGTTTAATTCTTATCGCAAGCTATTATAAGACGGAGGAGTCTAATGCAATTTCATTACAACATTACATATATGAACAGCGATAACTTTATTTATTAACTGGTACGTCATTCTTACTTATCTTGAATTGCCACTTTTATAAGTTAAAGTATACAACACTTTTGTACTGGTTTCGCATGCGTTTATTTATACATATAATAAAATTCTAGCCGAGTCGAATCTGTACGTTAAATATTTTTAGGAAAATCTAATTGAAATACTCATTATTATCGATACAGAAGCCGGATTACCGAATTGGCCGAAGATTCGGAATGTTATGTATATGTTCGGAAACAAAAATTCTGAAAACTATCGACTTTTTAGAATTTTTGTCTGTCTGTCTGTCTGAGAATGTATCACGAGAAAACCACTGGACAGATTTTGATTAAATTTGGTATGATGATAGACGGTTATCCGGGTCATCATATAGGATACTTTTTAATGCGGGAAAATATCTTATCTCTGAGAAATCTATACTAAACGTTACAATGTAACATTACTTATAAGTATCGAGCTAACATTTAATATGATTTATCTCATACCAAGTATGTCTTCAACCAATTCAAATGAGACTCAGTCAGAGTTTCTCAAGAAATCAAGAAGCATGTTAAAAAAATTATTGAAATTTGTTTTAGAAAAAATACAATTTATTAGATTTTAATAAGAATTATAATTTAATTTTCCTTCTAAATACTACTACTGTTAGTAGGTATCGATCGTACTCATATGGTATCGACAATAATACGTTTACAAGTCACGCCCCCAAAAAATATTCCAATCATGTAACATACGCAATATATAATATTTATCAAATTTCGTCGTCATTTCGGTGACGGGTCAATATCTAAGAATAAACCTACGAAACTAAACATACAATATATGCATATAAACTAAAAAGGTATTTTTAGCTAAAATTAGTAATATGTATACTTACACAGCATATGATGCAATTTGTGATGCTGAACCAATAGAATTCCTAATCATCATGCCATGGGCTCCCCTCCAAAGGCCAAAAAAGCCATTCTTGTTATATATTTTGGATAAGGCAAATAATGTACCGAGGTGTCCATGCTGAGTCCCAACAGCAATCTTCCTAGACGAATATGACATCAACTGTGTTTTAATTAATTGTAAGGGACTCCCAACTAATCCACCGCACATACCAGCAATAGATCCAAAGAAGAGACTGTTTATAAACTTAGTATTCTTTTTTTCATCTCGCAATAGACCATAGTTGTCGGCTTGTTGGTATATGCCTAACCTAAAATGTTTAATGTTTTTTTTTAATCATTCACAGAAATAATAACTTATAGATTTAATTCATATATGCAATAACCAATAAGCTATTCTTTATAAAGCAGAAAATAATATTTTTAGATCAGCAACCATTTTATTTCTCTGAATATTGGGTATCAAGGCTTTTGTTTTAAATGAAATAGAGATAGTATTAAAGCAAAATTTATAATATAAAAAGCTTCCAAAGAACAATTCATAATATAATATCATATAAAAAGCATTTAAAGCTTACCGTACACCATTAACAACAAGCTGAAACCATAGGGCAGGTACTAAGCCTTTTTGCAATGCAGAAACTCCATCATGTTTCACTATAGTATACATGGCATGTGGTATATTTTTATAGTATACAGCATGTTGGCCTTTCGCACGGAGCTCACCTTGCAATTGCATTCGTGTTTTGACAACGTCAAATGGGTTGCTAAAAAACCCAGCTCCAACACCTGCTAGGCCTCCCACAAGGAAATCCATTGTACTATGAATTAATACATTATTATATTTTATCATATAATAATGGCCATATATCACACTTTTATTCATTCTAGTTTAAATATGTGGCATGTTACATATTTTTGAGTAAAAATGTTTTGGGACAACAGGTATTGAAGGGAATTAGTTTTTTATATGTGTAACTAAATACCTAGATACTTTAGGTTTCAGGCTTAATTTTTATTTTCTATAATATCATTGATCACAATGTATGAGTAGGTAATATGCTGAATTTTTATTAAATATTTTATGATTAAAATAAATAAATTAATATTTAAATTTCTCATATTATACATAATTCAAGTAAAAGAAAATGAATAGAATTTAAATACATAACTATGTAATACTATTTAAAACAAATAATAGTAGGTGAAATATTGCTTACAAATGTAATAAATTTGACTAAGATATTTTAAATTTTTATACACTAAAAGACTATTGACATTTGATACCCACCTAACTTTAATTTCGATCATTTTAAATAAAATTGGTAAATGCACTATAAAAACTAAAACTTAACAACGTCTGTAAGCTCTCAGTATCCGAACCGAGACAAATCGGTGAAGCTCTGCGCTACTTCAATCCGTGGGCAGGAGTCGAACGCTGGCTCCTGCACTCCGCCCACCAGCAAGCAGCAGGAACGTTCATTGTGGTCAGTATACCCGAGGACCTGATCCCTGCAATAATAGAGCGTGGACGGCAGCTGTGCTATTTGCTAGGCGCTGTCTACGTCAAATTTGAGCAGCGGAAGGGTAGGTTCTCAGATCTACCACCACAGCAAACTGAAGCCAACAACGAGGCCGACAAACCAACGGGCATCACCGAAGAGGAACAACAACCTAGCACTAGCGGTAAGAACAACGACTTCCCCTCGGCGGACCCAACTGACACACCGCACGATCTGGCGAGCGTCGAAATGGCGAGCGTCAGTGATGAGGCGGAGAGTGTCGGAGATTGGGCCCAGGGGATGGAGGAACTCGACCTTGGTACAGGGGACGACTCGGATGATGGAGTCCCTTTTGCCAAGTAGTCGAGCCCTACAAATAAACCTCCACCACAGTCTCACAGCCACAGCGCAGCTACGCAAGTGGTTGGAGGTTAACAACACAGCCGTAGCCCTTATCCAGGAACCCTGGTTATCTCGATCAGGGTCCATACAAGGTCTAAACAATCTCAAAGGTAAGATAATAACAAGCAACGAACCCCAAACAAGGGCCGCTATATACATTACAAATAACATCCCTATGCAGATCCTAACCGACTTCTGTTCTAGAGACATCTGTACCATCAAAGTAGCCAGAACCACGATGACGCCACGGGAAGTGGTCCTCTCGTCGGTATATATGCCGGACGGGGAGGACCCACCTCCGCAAGACCTGGTGCGTCTCGTGAACTACTGCGAAGCTGAAGGGCTAGACATCATCGTTGCCACAGATTCAAACTGCCATCACACGATCTGGGGTAACGAAAACACGAATAACAGAGGTAAGATACTAATTGAATACTTATCAACCACAAACTTAGACATCATTAACACAGGTAATAAACCAACTTTTGTAACAAGACGTGCCAACACCATTATTGATCTCACGCTAGCAAACGAGGGTGGGGCCAAACTGATATCCAACTGGCATGTGTCCGATGAAGCCTCTTGCTCGGACCACAGGTGGATACGCTTCGACTTAGGTCTAACTCCCACACCCCCACAACCCTTTAGAAACGTACGAAAAACAAACAAAGAAGAATTCCGCAAACTACTAACCGATGGCCTGCGAACACCGGACAACTCGGACAGGCTAACAGACACGGATAGTATTGAACAACTAGTCAACAAACTAACGCAGGTAATGACTACATGCTACGAAGCAACCTGCCCATTAATATACCCTCCGGAAAACCCACTTGACAAAAAATCTTGGTGGGGCCCAGAGCTAAAACGCCTTAGAACCAAGGTTAGAAAAGCCTTTAATAGAGCTATGAACACATACAACGATCTAGAATGGGATCACTATAAGAATGTTAAAGCCAAGTACAAAAAACGTATAAGATACTGGAGAAATCGTGCTTGGCGGAAATACTGTGAATCCATAGAATCGTTTATACAGGCAAACAGAATTCGCAAAATTCTTACCGGTCAACCGCAAAAAGAACTGGGTTCCTTAAGGAAACCAGATAACACATACACTAAATCATTAGAGGAAGCACACCAAGTGCTTCTGCAGACGCATTTTCCCGACTGCCTAATTACTAATGAAACAAACTGGTCAGACTCAGACCACAACACAACAGACACCTCCTGGCAACTTGCAATGGAGATCATAAACCCGAAGAAAATAGCGTGGGCCATCAAAAGCTTCCAACCATTCAAAGCGCCAGGCTTAGATGGCATCTATCCAGCCTTCATACAATGGGGAGGCCCAAAACTGTACCACATACTCAACAAAGTATATCAAGCATGCTTAGCTCTTGGCTACGTGCCCAAAACCTGGAGAGAGGTTAAGGTAATTTTCATACCGAAACCCGGTAAATCAGACTACTCGGATGCAAAATCCTACAGACCAATCAGTCTCACATCATTCCTACTCAAAACGTTGGAAAGACTATGTGACAGACACCTGAGAGATAACGCATTATCAAAAATACCCTTACATAAGAATCAACACGCCTACAGCTCAGGCAAATCAACGGAATCAGCACTTCACGCAGTAGTAGGCGAAATCGAGGAAGCGCTGAAAACCAAAGACATATGTCTAGGTACCTTCATAGACATTGAAGGTGCTTTCGACAAAACAAACTTTGCCAGCATCAGAGCCGCACTCAACAGACATGATGTGAACCCAGTACTTACAAACTGGATCCAACATATGTTAGTGAACAGAATGGTCAGACTGGGCAACGATAGAAAACAAGGAGCCATTGTTGCCAAAGGCTGCCCACAAGGAGGAGTGCTGTCACCTCTCCTATGGAACCTCGTAGTCAACGATTTAATAACCCTACTAAATGACAACAAATTCTTCACAGTAGGATATGCAGATGACTTAGCCATCCTCGTAACGGGCAAATTCGCAAGTACGATCTGTGAACTAACACAGACGGCCCTGAAAATAGTTGAAAAATGGTGCATAGATTATAAACTGACCGTCAACCCACACAAAACAGAATTAATAATGTTTACAAACAAAAGAACCCTAGGGAACTACACCCTACCGGAACTCTTCAACTCAACCCTGACACTAACAACAGAAGTAAAATACCTAGGAATCATCCTAGACAACAAACTAAATTGGTCCAAACACCTAGACACTAAACTAAACAAAGCCAGCATCACCTTCTGGCAATGTCGAAGAATGCTAGGTAAAAAATGGGGTCTCAACCCAAAACTGACTCTATGGCTGTACACGTCAGTCATAAGACCTATGATCAGCTATGGTGCCGTAGTATGGTGGCGCAGAACTCTCCTGACTACAGCACAATCTAAGCTACAGAGCTGGCAGAGGCTAGTGTGTATGGCGGTGACGGGCTGCATGAGAACAACACCCACTGCGGCCCTCGAAGCCATGCTAAATCTTCTACCATTGCACCTGTTTATACAACAAGAGGCTGCGGCTACCGCGATAAGACTGGATAGTCAAAAGCTGATACGAAAAACAGACACGCCACACACAAAAATTTTGACAGACGTAGTCAAGGACATTCCTCTTATGGGAGCACCCAATGATGGAATACAAATAAGATACATTTTTGACAAAAAATACAAAATACAGCTAGAGGAAGACACACATGAAGGTCGCGATAGCAAAAACCTGAGAATATACACTGACGGCTCGAAAACTAAATCAGGGACGGGCTGTGGAATATTCTCTGATGATCTAAACATTAAAACCTCAATACCCTTAGGTACCTACAACACGGTATTCCAAGCTGAATGTCTAGGTATCCTTGAGGCAGCCAGAACAATTGCGACAAAAGACGTAAAAGGCTTCTCCATTCGCATACTATCAGACAGCATGTCAGTATTACAGGCACTAAGTAGCAACGCCACCACATCAGGTTTGATCTATGAATGTCACAAGGCCCTGACACAGGTAAGTGACCGAAACGAGATCACCTTACAATGGATCAAAGGCCACAGCAACTCGTGGGGTAACGATAGGGCCGATGAGCTAGCAAGAAGAGGTTCGGATATGACGATGATAGGACCAGAGCCTATCGTCTCGCTACCTTCTTGCTGGCTCAAAAGCCAAATCCTACAACGCACCAAACGCCAACACAACAATTTATGGCGCGAAGTTGCAGACTGCAGACAGGCGAGGGAATCGCTTCCAAACATCGATGCCAAGATGAGTAACCGTCTAATAAAACTCAACAGACCCCAAATTAGACAAATAACCGCGGTACTAACTGGTCACGGACCTTACAATAAACATCTATTTAATATAGGTATAACCGACAGCCCACTTTGCAGGGCCTGCATGGAGGCGGACGAAACGGCTGCACATGTCATCCTATACTGTCCAGGTGTAGCGGCATACCGGACACAACATCTTGGCACCCCTAGTACACTCCCAGAGGTTTTCGGCAAGACGAAGAGTTTGCTGAGATTCCTGGAGGAACTGGGTTGGCAAGAGTAACACGAGCAAGTTATTTCCCACACACGCAAAATAGGCGCAAGACGTCGAGTTGCGGAAACAAGCCCGTCTATACCATACCATACCATACCAAGCTCTCAGTACAGAACTTAAAAGTAATTTATTCTCTTAGTATCAGCAATGACGTAAAATAAAAATACATTGATAAAATTAAATAGGTACTAAATTAACAACAACTATATTAAATATAAACAACTATTGATAGTGGTTCAAATGGAAAACTGTATGGACTTACCTGATAAGAGATCATGTAATTTAAGTCATCTGCCTGATTTTAATACTGATATTAAGGTTAGCATCATGTGTTCTGTGCTACTGGAGTATTCCACACATTTTCGTTTCGTAACAAATTCTTCGAATCCCATAGGCCATGGCACACCGTCAAAACTGTCAGCGCTGACAGCTGACAGTGACAATGCGCGAAATCAGCTGATTAAAAAATGTGTTTAGAAATACACACATAAAATAATAATATTTACAACTGGTTGAAAAAAATAATCATTTTACTTGACTTTTACCTTATGTCATAATTAATTATAATTAGTGTTCTAAATTTTTGTGCATTTTTATTAAATTTTAGCGAAGTGATAATGAAAATAATGACTTTAATGTAGATGTATAAAATATAAGAAAAGCATAAATAAATCAAAATCTAAAAAAATAGAAATGGCTGTTTCAAATGCAATGTTTCTTTTTGAGGTCGTAGTAGAAAGCGTTAAAAGTTTGGTCGAAAGTCGTCATTTTATTATTAAAAGTGATTTTGCTGATATATTCTCTTTAGAACTTAAAGATCCTAAGCAAATGCATATTGTTATACCAGAACCTCCACCTCTTCCACCGGAACCACCTGGTAAAAAAGGCAAAAAGAAACCGCCAAAACCAAAAAAAGGAAAAAAAGGGAAAGTAGAAGAGCCACCTCCTGAACCAGTTATACAGTCAGGGCAGTCGGTATTGTTTTCCAGCAATGCTGAATTTTTAATACAAAGTATGAAGAAGTATCCACTAGAGTTGTCACTATGGAGTAAAGAAGATAACGTAACATTCATTGGCTCTGCTCAAATTCCTTGGGATCCAAGTTTTTATACGTTTTTAGAAAGAATATTGAATTGTGAAGAACCAACTTCAATTACTTTAAAGGAAGAATACAATGTCTTTCAAGAGGGTACGGCTAAACTAATGGCGAAAATAGGAATTCAAGTGAAACTGACTTATTTGACGGATCGAGTTACTACAGCTTTTCGCACTCTTTCCGAAGATCCGTCAGTACGAAAAGTTATGTATACCGGCATTAACTCTAAAACAACATCTTACATGTGTACAATGAAAACAACTGATGAAGTTTTTGAGGAAAATTGTAACAAAATTGCAAATAATTTTGTAGTAGACAAACCCAAACCTAACAAAATAATTTATGCGGATTATAAAAATGCACCCGGGGCTAATCTTACGTTCTTTAACGAAGGTGACTATTGTTGTATGAATAGTGCCGATAAACCACCAGAATCTATTTATAAAGCACCTCAAACTTGCCCCAGTATTGACCATATAATTGATTATGTAAGAAAAATTATACTGTCTTGTAATGACAATATGAGAATGCTAACACCTCGCCCCACGATACGGCCTAGAATTAAAGCAACAGATATTGACAGGCTTTGTTATTGTAAAGAAACTAATTGGCCAGAGGGACAGTTTGCTGAAAGATTCAAAAATGAAGCGCAATCTGAACCGTGTCCAATTTGCATTAATGCTGGAAAGAAACCTGATGGTTCTCGTGGAATAACTTTTGACATTGCTAACATAAGAGGACCATGCGGAAGGGCGGATTGTAGAATAGCTAGAGATATGAGGGCTTACATTGAAAATCTTGTCGATGAAGATAATAAAGTAATTGATATCGACACCATTATCGGCCCTTGTGGAAGTAATGAATGTAGAATAGCTGAAAAAATTCAAGAATTTCTCCGCCATGAAGGTGATTTTAGTCAAGGCTCTACATTAGAAGGCTTATCTACACAATGTGCCTGTATGAAGCAAATGCAAGATGCTCTAACAAAAAATGAATCATGTGATTCCTCTTGTGATAAAGATTGTGCAGATAGCGATAGTGAGGGCAGTAAATGTAAAGGAAAAGCGTGCCCGTATAATAAAAGTAAACCAAAAGAAAAACCAGTTTATAACGTTTTCTACTTTACAGTAGAACATGATTTTGAAAAAGAGAGTACAGGTACATCGTCACCTACCGATACTGATAAGTCATCAAAATTTCGATACTGCTCTACAGACTGCCCAAGCACGAAGCCATCGGAAAAAACTACTTGTTCTAAAAGTGCTTGCTCTAACTTAACAGAAAAGGTAGAATCGGACGCTAACGACGAAAACTTAGCTTGCCAAGATCCGACATGCCCCACACAGAAAAACTTTCCGCCTAGTCCGGCTGATAGCAATATTGTTATTCGATTTGAAGATATACATAACCCTTGCTGTGTTAAAGCATGTGATGTTGCTGAAAAAGTAAAGGATATAATAGTTGACGGATTAGCCAGTAAGAAAAAGAAAACTGAAGATGATGATCCATGCTACTGTGATTGTGTATGTACTTTCAAATTCTCCAAGAATACAACTTATTGTGCGGTTTGTGGAGGCTATGAATGCTTAGGAGATGATGTGAAAGAAATGCCTGAATATGCTAAGCCTCATCCATGTCCTGTATATCATAAGTTATATGATAAAAAATATATAAAAGTTCAAAGTCCCTGGCCAGAGGAAGAAGAAACTAAAAAACAACCAGATACTATAAGCAATAAGAGTTCTCGTACTACTGGTTCTAAGCTTGGGCAAACTGATCACAGACGATTAACAGTATCTCGCTCTATGAAAAGTTTCTCAGACAAGGTAATTCATAAAAAAAATAAAGAGAAAGGCGATGGACAAAAGGTAAAAAAAGTTGTCCAAGAAAAGAAAAAAATTGGAAAGTTTACTGCTAATATCGAGGAAATGCGTATGTTTAATTAAATAATATTTTTATACTTAAATATCATTATTTAATTAACTTCTAGCTTGACGTCGAATGGCCGTCATTTTTTAAATTATACAGTATTTTTTTTATAAATCGGGCAAAAAAAGATTTTCATTGCTTAATATGTGAATTTCGTCACTATAATTAATATTTATGCTAATATGTTCCAGCAATACCACTAGTTGAAAAGAAAATAGAGTCAAAGTATCCCTATCCACCTGTACCTAAGAATATGGGTTGGAATTGGACTGCTGAAGATATTCCTGGAATGAAGGTTAATAAATTATAATATCAATAATATAATATTTTAAACTATAACTAAAACAATTTTATACTATAAAAACAATTTGATATAAGTAACGAAAACAAGAAAAACTTTTAATCAATCATTATAATTGATACATAGATTTTGTAAACTATAGTGCCTTATCAAACAGCGATTATTTATTTTAAACGATTCTAATTTAGTTAAATTTCATAACTGCGCATAGTATCTTTTTTCTTATTTTTTTATTTATTTAAAAGAGCTTATCTCTTGTAAAAGGGTTAAAATTAAAATAGGTAGTTCCGTTGTGACTGATTATTATAAAAATGCGCGACATGTGCATCATGTGCAATTTCTCTATTTTTAAAGTTGGTAAGCCTTTTTATTTTAATTATTTTATCTAATTTGCAATAAAAATCGCAATAAAAATTTAATGGGTTAATAATATACTTAAACATTTTATTCTAGGTATACTTACGAGTGCGTACCGGAAAATAGCTTATTTGATTAGGTATAGTAATTTTAATCAATTTAGGACCAAAACGTCATTTAACGTATATTAAGTTAATGTTAAAATATTGTATAAGTAAAAAAAATCTTTTAAATGATTATTATATATTAATTATAGAACCATTTTGCAGGAAAAGAAGAATATACTTTGACAGCACAGATATTATCCTGTCGAGAGGCGCGGGCACACCGGTGTGCCGTTAACAATTGATTTCTTAGAAATTAACCAGAAAACATTGAAATTATAGTTATTATAAAAATAATTAAATAAATATCATAAGCAATATAGTTTCTATTATTTTATCAAATATCCAAGATATGTATAATACTTATATTACGAGATGTTTTTTATTAAATTGTATTTAAAGCTTATTTTGTGTGTTTCAGCCTCGGCCAAAATGGAAGCCAGGTGCAGCAAACAAAATTTTAGTTCGACGATATAGAGCGATAAGGGAAGGTGTAGATATTATAGCAAAAAAGAAACGTGCCATGATGCAGCGAAAAAAGAAAATCGAAATGAAACCTACATTAGTTGTTAAAAAGCAAAATGGTGAATATTCCGTTCAAATGGAAGTTTTTAAGAAGTATTCAAAGGAACGACTTTTATTTCAGTACCCTTATGATGAAAAGCCGCCATTGATTTATACAATAGGCAAGACGGAAGAAGAAAAACTAAAAATCCAAAAACAGCGTGAAAGGAAGGAACGGAGAGAGACTAGAAGAAAAAGTCGCTTATTACAATCTACTTTTAGAGATAGATGTCAAGAAATTTGTCTAAAAGCATATAATCAGGCCATAGGCATCTTGCCTTTACCTAATCCTAACGACCCAGCGTGTCCTTGTCAAACTGACGCCATCCAAAATATTACTCCTCCAATAGACTCCTGCTCTTGTTCTGATGGAGAGACAATATCCAGCAGTGACACTGATAATGATGAGTGGACCATTGAATTTACTCCACCTGCAGCTCGATGGGATGTTAAAGCTAAACACCCTCCTGTCCTAGCCGAAAATGAAAGTCAATACAATTATTTAGATTATAAAGTTAAATTACTTGATAAGCAGGGAAATCCAGTACCGAGATTCTTTAAAGGTCCCGATGGAAAACAAGAATGTAGTGACCTCGGTGGTTTCTGGAGTCCTGATCATATTTGGATGGAAATTAACAAAGATGGTTACATAGGTCCGGATGAAAGATGGGTACCGATGAACTTTATAGGACCTGACGGCATGTTTTATTCTGCCGAAGAAGGATTTTTCACAGATAATTCAGGTCAAACTTTAAAAATTGGTGTCGATGGTTATGTAGATAAAGAAGGAAAGTGGGCGTCGTATTCCAAGAACAGAGGCAAAACTCCAAAATCGAAATCAACACTTACTGCTACGACAACTTGTACTAAAACAAGAGTAACTAAATCAAAAACTGAGAATGTTAGTAAGTGCAATAGTAAAGGAAAATCAGGACCTACGAAAGCTAAAAGCGATAAAATACCACAATCGCTACCAAAAACGGGTGTCGATAAAGGAAAACTGAAAACAGCTGTTTCTTCATCTTACAAAGCTAAGAATCCTTTGGTTATGAGTGTTTCACTAAATTATGAAAGGAATAATTCACCAAAGTCAACATGCGTCAAGATTCTACCAGATACGAAGAAAAATACAAGGTATAAGGAATTTATGGATGAGCTTCAAATGTTTGATGATATGCCAGAGGTTAATTTAAATATTAAAACTAATAGAGCTTCCAACACGTCTAAAAAGAATCTATCTCCATTTTTTATGTGTAATAAAAGAACTATTTGTGAAGAAAAAAATAACACGTCTTTTCGATCAGAAGGCCTTATGTGTAGTTGACGATAATTTTAAACAAAAATATTTAGTAGCTATTGATTTTTTTAATTATTTTAATATCTTTTTTGTTTCTATATTTAGAGTAAATATTAAGTAAATTGGTTGGTGGTCATTTTGATAATATATGTTATTAAAATTATTTTTTAAAATATACAATTCGATTTTATTTACATTATCTATCATTAAAAAGGCTGGTATATATAAAAACTATAAGAAGCTGCTTTCGATGATAATTTTTTAACGTTTTACTCAAAGATTTTACATATACTCGAGAGAAGACGAAGTTTGATATTGCAAAAATTTCTTTTTTTTAATTACCTAAACTCGACTCTAACTACGATTGGTAACCTGTGGGATAGCGGATAGCGAAATAATACAATAGATAATTATAATGCGTTTATAAGGCATATAACATATTATGATAATTATTGTTTCCATGCAGAATGCGAATTATCGTAATTTTTTTGCTCATACGGTGACAAAACTGATATATATATATATATATATATATATATATATATATATATATATATATATATATATATATATATATAATATCTTAAATTGCATGAAATACAATAGATACGTACTAATACGCTATTGGTATAGAAGAAAAAAGTACTGTAATTGTTTATTGATACTGTCCAAATGTCATAAAAATGTTTAAAAAAAATAAATCGAAATTCAAATTTTTTACTTAATTGTTTTCGGCTGTCATGTAAATTACAAGTTATATATATTTTTTAAATAAATCTATAAATTTTTAAGTACTTAAATGTAATTTTAGCGGGAAATTATACTTTAAGAGAAACTTTCAACATGGCTCTTTCGGATTCAATGTTTTTATTTGAGATAACTATAAAAGATTTGAAAACCTATAAGAGATGTAATGAGTTAATAGTAACAGCTGAATTTGCAGATGTGTTTAAAATATGCTTTAAAAATCCTATCTTAAATTCTGCTTCCAAAAAGGTAAGACAGATGAAAGTAAGAGAAAAATATAAAGTGAGGATGAGTGGTATTCGAAGTAAGAATCGAATATTCGATCTTAAATCGTTAAATATTCATTCAATATTGGCAGCGGAGACGCCGTCTTTTCTGATTTCCCATATGAAGCAACATCCTCTAGAAATATCCGTTTTTAGTAAAACCAATCCCTCCTATAAGTTAGGGTCTTCGTTTATACCGTGGAGCAAGTGTTTTGGTAATTACGTACGAAATATTCATAAAAATAAAGGAAATTCACTCGTACATGCACAAGGAACATATAATATTTTCGGTGAGATGAATATGAAACGTGTCGCTACAATAGACATGTCGATAAAGTTATTATATTTGGGAGAAAAACTATCAAACCAGTTAAGATTTAGATCTTCAGATATTTCAAACACCTTTATGTACACTCAGATTGATTCAAAACCTATGTTGGTAAGAAGTATGGATAAATATTCTAAAAGTGAAAGATTACATGCGAATTCTATTTTTAGCAATAACAACCATCAACTATTAAAAAATACTATTAATAAAGATCGAACTAATAAAGGCCTTTCAGATGAATGTTTGAAAAGAACATTAAATGCAAAAAGCGATTCGAATATAGTCTCCAGCAAGCGTAAAATTATTACGAAATCTTTGTCATTTTCATCTGTTTATTGCAATCGAAACAATATTTTACGATACATATTCGGAGATTTAGAGGGATCTTATGGGAATAAATTATATTATGTGGGTTATTTTACTGTTGAGAAAGATAACACAGATACAGAGTCCCCTAAAGTATCAGAAGTTGAAAGTTTACATCAGTCTAGTGCATCGAGAAAGAAATTTAAATTTAAGAGATGTGATAGTGAATGCCATGGAAAGAGACAAACATCCGAAAGCGCTTATTCTTTAGATCTGTCCGAGGGGGCTGCTCAGATCAGTGTGACGAAATGTAAGGAAGTTGATTGTAATGATAGAGCTCACAGGAAGTTACCACCGCCACCTGACGACAGAGTTCTTTTAGATATATCTAATATTACAAAAGACTGCTGTATAAATGAGCAAATTACAGAAAATGTTGTCGGCGGTGTAACAACTAAAATGCAGATTGGTGAAGATCCTTGTTTCTGTACTTGTGAATGTACATTTGGATTTATGAAAAAAACAACATACTGTACAGTCTGTGGCGGGTATGAAATAGCAGGTGAAGAACTGACTCGGAAACCAGCGATTGAAATGCCTATACCTTGTCCTTTTTTTCACAAGCTTGTAGATAAAAGCAAATTAAAAACGTGGAGTACTTCTGGCAGTGAGAGTAAAAAGAAGGGAGAAGATTCAAAGTCTATGAAAGTTGGTTCATTTCAAAAAGGGGCGGCGTCCGATAAACGTTTAATAGTAAGCGAGAAAAAAAGCGTTGAATCCGAAAAAGACTCTAAAAAAGGCAAGAAGAAAAAAGGGAATGATAGATTTAAATTTAATTACGGCTATAAAGGTATACGTACGTATTTGTTACACATATCTCTAAATACTGTAGTTATATAGTGAATATACTGTTCGCGCAAAATTTAAATACATTAGGGAGAAGTTGGCCTCTGCATTGCGTAAATAATTCATACTATTGAATATAAATTTATTGCATTATACTTTTAATATAAATAATAGTTCTTAATACTTTTGTATACAAAATATTCTCTTCAAATATAAACATATGTGTAAGGTGACATTTGCATAAACTATACCTATTGATCAAAATTTTTTTTTTTTTTTTTTTTTTTATGAGATTCAGTGACAAACGAGCAGACAGACCACCTGATGGAAAGTAGTAACTGTCGCCCATAACACCTACGGTTCATGCACTTAGGTTTTAAGTAACAAAAATGCAGAACCACAGGTGCGTTGTCACTGTGAGGACTAAGATGATATGCCTCTTGCCTGTAATTGCGCTGGCTACCTTATCCTTCAAACCGGAACACAACAATGCAATCATTGTTGCTTGGCGGCAGAAATAGATAAGGGGGTGGTACCCATCCAGTCGGACTCCTCAGGCTTGACAGAGTTCTACCACCGGTAAAATATTTAAAATACTAATTGAAATTCTTTTTAATACTTGTAGCCCCTCAAATAGGACACAGTAGATGTGTGTTACCGTGTTCCGGTACTCTAGACAATGTCCCTAAGAACATGGGATGGCTTTGGACTGCTGAAAACATTCCAGGAATGAAGGTATATCCTACAAATTTTAAATATGGTCTGTTTTTTTATACAACACGATTTTTTTTTATTTTATTTTTTTTTTATAGTTCCGGCCCCTGTGGAAACCGGGTGCAACCAGTAAACATATAGTAAGACTATTAAAGATAGCTAGAAATCCAGGTGAACTAATATCTAAAAAGAAACGCAAAGATACGGGCAAAAAGAAACGTCCCCTAAAACGTCCTTTACTTGTGATACATAAAAAAGACGGCGAGTATACTGTAACTATGGAAACCATGAAAAATTATTCAAAACCAAGAGCACTTAATCAGCATCCTTATGAGGATAAGCCCGCTGTGACCTACACGATAGGTAGGACAGAGGAGGAAAATCGTGAACGTCTTAAAAAGAAGGAGCGTGCACGAAGACGACTTGAGAGGGCGCAACGACACTTTATACAGGATACTTTTAGAGATATGTGTAATGAAATTTGTATGAAAACATATCAACAAGCCCTTGGTATATTACCCGAAACTGAAGATCCTGCATGTTTTTGTTATCCTGCTTTACCAACATCAAAAACAACAAACATGAATGTTTCTTGCTCTTGTTCGGAAGATGACTCTTCACTTGGCTCTGACACTGATTCCGATGAATGGATTGTAGAATTTACACCACCAAATGCTTCTTTTGACCCCACTTATAAAGCGAAGAAAATATTTAAAGTTGATAATGGAACACAATATACATACCTTGATTACAGAGTTAAGCTTGTCGACAGATTTGGAAATCCTGTCCCAAGATTCTTTAAAGGGCCAGATGGAAAACAGCAATGCAGCGATTTAGGTGGTTTTTGGAGTCCAGATAATAAGTGGCTAGAAATTAATATTGATGGGTATATAGCTCCAGACGGTAGATGGGCACCGAACATTTTCATTGGGCCAAGTGGAGAACAAGTGGATGCTGAAGCGGGGAAATTTCAGGCTACAAATGGTAAATGGCTGATTGTTGGAGTTGACGGTTATATTGATAATCAGAACAGATGGAAATATTACCCTAAAGAAACAAGTCTAGTCAAAAGAAAACTACGTAGCGGTAAGGATAGTAAAAAAGGAAAAGTAGTTGATAAAAAATATGAAAAATCCGACGCCAGTTGGAGTTGTTTTGGTGATGTGTCACCTAAACATTTGTCAAAATTAGGAATTGTAGGTCATGGTGGAGATAGAAAGTTACTTATTTCAACTCTAGAGAACATGTTAGCACGTGGAGAAGATGTTAATATACCACAGCCAAAGACAATATTTCATTTACCATCTACAAAGAAAACGAAGCTAAGTCAAAAGAATATTTACCATAGGAGTGGCTTGGATGCAAAAAGCAAGTGTCACCACTCCTTGCCTTCAGACAAAGGGATTGTGGCTGTAGATGGACGGGGGCATAAAACGTATTTTAGGTTAAAAAGTACGAAGAATAAACGACCAAATGAACGTTTAACGACTTTGGCTAACCAAGGAATAAGTCTGAGTTCATTCCATGTTCCATGTTTCAATTCTTTCATAAATTCAGAAATAAAGAAACAGCAAAATAGGGAGCAACTGTTAGCACTTGCGGGTAGAAATATTTCGACGCAAATGTCCTAATGTCCGTCCATATGTAATTTTTAGTTCGTAGTAAGAGTTTGTGATGTATTTATGAGTCGTAATGTTGTAAGTGAAATGTAATTTTTTGGTAATGCGCTAAGTTAAATTTTGCAACGTTAAATATTTTTAAGAAACTAAATAATATACTAACTTAAACTAAATGTTTCGTGTAAATTAATTAAAATGTAACGTTAATTCTGAAAATAAATATTATTTTTTTACTATTTGTTTTTCTATAGGAACTTAATATTGATTTTAAAAACAAATTCAAGAAAGAGTAAGGTACATATTTTTTTTTATTTTTTGAATAAAACAATACATAATTTTAGCAAAATAATAATTTATTCGCAATAAATAACATTAAGTACTTACTATTTTAAGGTACATCAAGGGTGGAAGCCAGGGGCTGTATCCAATAAGTTACTGCGAATGCTGAAAAAAGCTAAATCAAAAAAATCGAAAGTAGAAGCAATTAAGCCGATGAGACGGCTCAAGAAACAAGTCGAAGAGAAACCCACGCTTATAGTATGTAAAAGAAACGGGACATACCATATAGAAATGCAAGCCACAAACAGCAAAGAAGATAGCAATGTCCCTTATAAACCATTGCTATATAAGATAGAATCAACAAATAATAAGGCAAAAATTCGAAAAAAGGAAATGTTACAAAAGCGGTTAATAACAGATGCAGTAAAAGAAATTTGGTCTGATCCCTATCATCCAGAATTATGTGAAGAGATGTGTTTGAAGTCTTGTGAAGAGGCAATTGGAGTATTCCCGAAAGAAGAATGTGAAGATGAAGAAAGGACTTGTGATATTTCATGTTATGAAGAAGACGATATAAGTATAAGTTCTTCTGAGATGGATTGGGAAATTCATTTTACACCACCCCTAATGTGTTATCAGGCTTCTCATCAAGGAAGGTTAAAGTCAATGGTGGTATGACCGTAAAGGTCATAAAATATTCTTATACTAAAATTAGTCAGCTATATTGTATAAGAACTAAAAGTGTTATCAAAATTTGACGCTTTTAGCAATTTATTTGATTAAAATTTATTCAAATGTTGTGTTCGGTGACGTCACAAATGACATTAATGTTTTTAATCATGGATGGCATTAAATAAAACAAAATACATAAGTACTAGCTTTTTTATTAGTCATCAATACGTTAAGCATATCCCATATAACCAGAGATAATGTGGTATGTGGCGCTATTCTGAGGTAGAGCGGGCCTATTCCTTTATATAGACCATGTAAACCTTCAGTTTTATAGATTTTGCTAATACAGTCAAATATTCCCTTGTAGAGAAGTTCACCTTTTGATGCAGGACCTAAATAGAAAAACATAAACACATTAGGTTTATATAAAATAATAATAGCGAGTAGTAAAATTTCAAGTTGGGAAGCCAAGTTTTTCTCATTAAATATACATACATACTTACATACATTAACATATCTACATTAATTTATGTATCTACTAGGACGTGACTATTAATTTGAAAATGTCATATACGAAATAGATTCTTTTATATATTAGTATTTCTAAGTGAATTTAATGTAGATTTGGTGAATATTGTTTCGATTGTTGATTTGTTTCGGTAACCTATGGAGTTTTTTTTACTTTTCTTCATGTTTCTGACGTAGTTCCATCAAAAATCGATCCGTAGCCCTTTTCAATGATTCTTTCCAATTATCGTTATAATTTACAGTAATATTTAACGTAATATAAAATATTTACCACTGCATCAGTTCACCGATTAATAAATCAAGACAAAACAGACCTGTTTCTTCCTTCTCCAAAATCTTTGGACAATGATGATAATGACAAGGACAAATATTATATCTATACAAGCACATACCATAAATGGAATTCGAACTCACGACCACAGCTTTATAAAGTTCTTTTACACACAATAAATGTATTTTAATCGTACATGAACAAAATTTGCTGTTAGCACTATAATTATTACATAGTGTTATTACATAGAGCCCAAGGCAAAATAGAACAAACAAATGAACCCGACACGTAATAGTGACAATAAAAAGGTATGGTATGTTTAATTAAATGAAACAATAATGTATGTACCACTATAATGGGTATTCATATTTTATTAGTATGAGTATGAACGAAAGCACGTATATTGTTTTGTTTTCTTTAACGGCAGGTGGTTGCAGATCTGGAGGCCTTGGGTTCGAGTCTCGGGCTGGGCCAAATTTAGTCATTGAGTTTTTCTATTAAGAATTTCTCAGTAATGACCTGGTGTTGGGAAGTTTGCGGGGTTTATCTCCGTACCTCGGAGAGCACATAAAGCCGCTGGTCCTTCGCCTGATCTTTCACTGACCATGGAAATTGTTGTCCTAATGCATTTTTTGAGAGTCAAAAGAATAGAGAGTGCACTTGTATCTGCGTGTAAGCTTGTGCAGTATAATATTCCCTGCGCCGTTGTTTAGTTAGTGAGACTAGCCGAAATTGAAAATGGCAAAATTTTAACGGATAATGAATTAACATTTACCCTGATTATAAAGCCGTGTATTGATTAGATCCAGAGGCGTCTCCAGGAAAATAATAATCATCCCACACGGTACACTCACGGTGAACGAGAGTGCAACCGGCGAGCTCTCGAAATAGCCCTTCTCAAGCAGGGCGTGTTTCATTCTGCAATGATTGATGTATAATTGACAAATGATAGAATTGAATTAAAATAATTAATTATCATATTATACCTAGTTTTCTGGGGGTATATGTTAAATATCCGTTGTAAGATTAATGATGGGCAAAATGAATTAAATATAAAGTTACATCATCGTTTTCTTAAATGTTCATCGATTTGTGTGAAAATCTTTGAAATCTGAATTATCTTATCTATGACTGACATGAGGATGAACTTTATTCTCAAACATGGGCAATGGGCATGAGAGGTTTGGCTCCAGAGATACGTTCAATATGTTTAAAGCTACACAAATATCGTTCAAATTGTGCACAAAATACTTCTGTCTACTTCACCTACTAGATTCTATTACCTTGGTTAAAAAGTCGTACTGCGACGACGTCAAGGGGGCATATCGCTAGCGCTACCATGATACCGCTCATACAGCTCGCGAAGAAAGCGAGGCCGATAGGTGATTGTTCACATATTCCATAAGACAGCAATGTTTCTTTTGCACTGCAGGGTAAAAATTTATTTGGCTATTTCAAACCTGTATGTGTGTATGTCTTTATAAAAGCTCCATGTAATTAAGGAATGTTTTTAGAGCTTGTGCATGCTTTTCATTTGGTTGGCCAATATTTGGTCATTTCGATTTGACATCCATTCGGAGTGAGTGATATTTGTGCACTATGATAATAACTACTGTTCACATGGTTAGTCTCAGTGGGATTATCCGAAATCGATTAGGAGGATATTATTATTTGGTATAAATCATTGTTTACCATTTTTCCTTATTTGTTCAATTTCATTCCGCAATTTGTAAACGATTTCTATTAAATTTGTATGACACACATGTTATAAAAATTTCTATATAATGGGAAGACCCAGTAATGATTGCCTACTAAAATGAAACCCGCACTAAGATGAAACCTTAAAATAATTTTTATGTACTTTATTGAAAGTTTTATTTGTTTATGATCGGTATTAAATAAATATGTAATAATTTATCAGCAATATATTTGACATTTTTGTAAAAATTGAAAAACTTACGTGGAAAATGTAGTTAGTTGAGCAGCACTGCCTATAGCGATCCTGGTGCACGACGCTTGCACGCCGGCGAAGAATCCTTTGATGCCTTCTACTCTGTATATTTTTAGAAATCCGTCTACCATTCCTAGATAGGGTAAAAAAAGTTCTTTAATGCATAACTGGTAGCATAATCATAATGTATAAAGACTCAATTATTGACTAAAAATTTAATTATCCCACAGAGCTACATGTTGTATTAAAAAGTATCCTATGCAGGATATTTTTATCCCCAGAAAAAAATTTAATTCCTGCGGGATTAAAGTTTTATAACATTTTTTGACAAGAGGCTTCGTTAAAACATGTGCAATATAAAGCGACGCGACGGTAGGTCGCTACTCGCTAGTATTATGATAAATAGATAGATATACCTTTATATGCATGCTGCCTGCCCACTGCTATGCTAGGATGAGCTGCTGCCTGTATTCTAGTCTTCAGTAAGGAGGCTGGGTTAGCGGCTATCCCACTCATAACACCACTCAAACTCGAACCTAATATAGTCTTGTGTAAACTAATGTCTCCGTCTTTTGTCTTCATCCAACCCTTAACTTCAGCTACGTGGTATGTACCTAATCTGTGCAATAACAATTTTTTTGTATTTTTGGTTTTGGTTTTGATTTTGTAAAACATGGTGCAGAATAAATTTTACTGTACTACCAATATTTTCTAGTACATATCTTTTCCATACATTTGCGTAGGTCGAACCCGCTTCCCCCCGATATGTATTCACCTTATCGTGGTTGCTCATTAGCATCCGGCAACCTAGCCGAGCGTGAAGTCAAGAGACACACTGGGAGATGACCCACTTCGGTGAGCGGTATACTATGCGGGTTGCTTGTGATACTTTTCTGACAGCAGAGTAGACCGAAAGAGTAACCCCTTGGTTATGCGGTCTGCTTCGTCAGATCTGCCGTTGCCGTTAGCGATCCTCGACGCCCCATGAAGACGGGGAGGTTCTGTTGGGTTTTAGTGAGTAGTACTGACTTTCTAGCCGGTGAGTGGTGCATAAATGTATTTCCCAACATAAAATAAATGTTAAACCGCTTTAAACTAGATAACACATATATGTGACTATGTTGAATATCTATTACTTTCTATATAGAAAGATGGTTATTACCTCACAGAATTCATGCAGAAACCGAAAACCATAGCTGGCGCGAGACCCTTCTGAAGAGCGAAAGCTCCATCATTTTTGGCTATGACGTACATTGCGTGGAAAATTCCTCTATATTTTGTTTTTGTTTCAGTTCGGGCTCGTAACTCCCCTTGTAATTGTAGCCTTGTTTTTACAACGTCCATAGGATTTGTGAATATAGTAGCGCCTGCACCAGCGAGACCACCTATTATATAGTCCATGTTTATTGGCCTGTTGAAGATAATATATTGATTTATTTGTTAAAAAATTTATATAAAAAACGTCTTTAGAGGATATTTATGAATAGAGATGTACTCGTACGTAAGAGAAAGCTACAGCCTACAGGCTTGAGCTCTAGGTTCTGTGGATAAGTTGGAGTACCTATGTTTGATGGTGGGTGGTGGGATAGGTACTAAATAGATTAAAATGTTTTTTTTTTTTATATTAAAGCCAATGAATAGATTTAAAATTGTTAAAGAATATACTGAAATTAATATTTAGCGTATCTACGCGTGGGTATCGCGAAAAAGTTAAAAGCCTTGGAATTTTTTTTTCTCTTTAGTTCTCGAGAAAGGACGGCTCAAAGTTAAAATAAAATCTGAATGGACGGTGTACATTATAAAAACCGTATGAATAGATTTAAACTTTCACTGTACTTTCAAAATAAAAATGTCTAAAAATTTTAGTTAATTGTATTTAGTTTTCAGTTTATCTAATGACTAGCGACTCACCCTCGCTTCGCTTCGGGTTCGTCCCTAGACAAAAACAAATCTATCCCACGGGAACCGTACATTTTTCCGGGATGATATATAGCCTATAGCCTTCCTCGGTTAACGGGCTATCTAATGCAAAAAGAATTTTCCAAATAAGATTAGTTTCCTGAGATTAGCGCGTTCAACCAAACAACCAAACAAACAAACAAACAAACTCTTCAGCTTTATAATATTAAGTATAGATTTCCGGAACGCCTAACAGATTTTAATGAAAAAGTTGAAAAAAAAAGGTTCCACATAAGATAGAAGAAGAATAACTTCGATCGATTTTATCGGTCTCTTTACAGGTGGGTAAAGTATT
The DNA here is from genome assembly GCA_033884665.1 of Argynnis bischoffii washingtonia. Taxonomy (NCBI): domain Eukaryota; kingdom Metazoa; phylum Arthropoda; class Insecta; order Lepidoptera; family Nymphalidae; genus Argynnis; species Argynnis bischoffii. The sequence continues at coordinate 2,733,444 of CM066616.1, read as the reverse complement.
CGGTTAAAAGTGGAATGTGTTATTCCTTGTAGTGGGAAAAGTAGTCATAGGGTTCTCGCGGGTTAAATATATACATATATTGTACGTATATTTCATGAGCTTTTGGGTACAAAATATAGTAAACGTCAAAACAAAGCGAGGATGGATTACTATTCACTAGCTTTGCTATGTTAAGTTTACAGTTTACTGCAACATAAATATTAAAAAGTGAATTCAATATTCGGTGTACTGAATCGAAATGGTATTCATTTCTAATAAAAATGTTTATTTTATAAAATGGTATGCTATCTTTACTTCCACTAGCAATAAGAAAATAAAATAAGATTCGATTTTTGAAACCGGTTTCTGTATAGGTACGAGCTCGTATCTAATGGGTGTCGATAAAAAAATTGTTCACTTATAATTTTAGAAATTATTTTTGAACCTGAATCTGAAGAGAATCAGGTTGGATTAAGATGATCCCCTTTCATACAAACATATAAATTAATAAGTTATGATTATTAAGATATGTCTGTTTATTTGATTTTTAATGGGTCAATCAAACATTTTACGGTAAAGCACGCATAAAGCAACTAGTAAGGGAAGTTAGAGGGAAAGCAAGGACTGAGTTTTTTTTTATGTCACCGAGGTAACCCGTCATGCGGCCTCCGGATCAGGATCCAGGATCGCTTGTGCACACACTACTACACCCCTACATAAGTAAGGATTGAGCCTGAGCTAAGCAAGAGTTAGACATTATTATAGAATAACATTTCACAACACTTATCACAATTATAATTTCAACATCTCCTGGTTAATTTCTAAGAAGTCAATTGTTAATTGGCACACCGATGTGCCCGTGACTCTCTACAGGTTAAATAAATCAACCCTATGTGTAGGGTACCCTATGTGTCATCCAGGATATCTTAATTGTTATAAATTTAACTTAAATCTGTTGAGCCGTTTCAATGTGAAAAAAAGTGAAGAAGCAACATATTACCTACTTACAAAGTAGCATTTATAGACACCTAATATTTTAGTGTAATTTCATGTGAAATACAAAAATATTTCAACTAGGTATGTAACTGCTCTATTAAATAATATCCAATATATAATATACTAGCGACTCACCCTCGCTCCGCTCGGGTTCGTCCCTAGTTAAATTTTAACGTTTAGCTCAGAGATGAGATATTTTCTCGCAGTAAAAACTATCCTACTTGTTGAAACGGATAACCAGCTATCATCATACAAAATTTCATCAAAATCTATTCAGTAGTTTTCCCGTGATGCAGTAACAGACAGACAGACAAAAATTCTAAAAACTATAGATTCGGCTTCTGTATCGATAATAATGACTATTTCAATAAGATTTTCAAAAAAATATTTAATGTACAGATTCGATTCAGTTAGAATTTTTTGTATATATAAATTAAAAATATTTATATTATCTTTATTCATTTTAAATATTAATTAAGTACTTACTATTTTGTAGCTCTATAGTTCACACGCACTTTTGCACAACCCTTTAACATCACTGCGCGAAAAATGTAAAATAAAAATTACAAATTATCATAGTAATTTAAAATATTCCATATCTATTTGTGTTAATTTGTTTGTTTTGTGATACACACTTGTCACGTTAAACACTCCATGGCCTGTCGCCTGATTCGGCGAATACTGACGTTCGTGGCATTGAACGAGTATCACGGATGATGTTAAGCAATAAAGCTAAATATGTCAATATTTAACGAATTTTTTCTTATTAAATGAGCAATAATTGTATCAAACCATTCAACTTGTATTTTTACCTCGTTTGTTTATTTATCAATTATCAATCATTTTCTCTTGAACTACATAATAGTGTTTCTCAAGAGATTTAATGGATAACACCAGTTTGTAAATAATTTATTTAGATAACTTTGATAAAAAGGAAAATCGACGTAAGAATTACCATAAATATCAAATGGAAATAATAATCTAGGTCTAAAATCGCTCTACCAAAAATGCGATAGCAGAGTGATAAAGTCTTTGCAAAAGTTGTTTCATAGGATCGAAAAAAAAGTAGAAATAATAGACATTTTAAAATATTTAAAATATTTAAAAAGTCGTCTATTTTGGCAACACCACAGAAAGATTTTGTCTTTCAATTTAAGTCGTTTAAAGGATTTTTACATTGTCGGTCGAGCAAGAGTTCAGACGTCGCGAATTCTATAATTATAGAGTTAGTTAATTATCTTAATCACATATTTGAGATAAAATTCGTCATTTATTTGAAATGATAATTAATAACAAAATAAAAATCAGCATCAGGAAACCAAATACTCCCTACTGATTAAAGCTAAATATGTCATTTATGCTTCTTGTAAATGTATATTTACCTATTATAAAAGGTATTAATCGTTTATAAATGCGTCTGTAAAAGCAGATTTAATAATACGTGTATAATAAAAATAAAATAAATAAAAGATATCTTCGAGTGACGAATTAACCATTTACAATAATTATGTAAAATTCGTCACCTGCAGGGAACAAAGTTCTAACTCAATATAATAGCAATAGAATAGAATTTAAACTAAGTTTTTTTTACGTTATTTCAATTCGGAACTACAATATTGTTCTTTAAATTTGGATCAGTTTTATCAATTTGATAAGACTACGTTAACCATACACTTAATATACCAAATATCTACTAACAATACATTTAAAGTTCTTTAGTTTTTATTGTAGTAATAATATCATTACTACTTTATTTTAATTAGTGGATTTTGTAAGTATTTCCATTATTCATAGCTTCATTTTCAATAAAGCCGTCCACTATGACGTAACTTAAATACGAGATTTGGCTAACGCACAAGGAAGCGTTTACGTAGCGAATCGTCTCTATGAATGAATATCGATCGACTTTGGACTGTTTAAAAAAAAAAAAATTAAATAGACCGTATTACTGTAGTGTTATGTTTTATATAAAAAATATTTAAATAATTGCTACCATATAATAATTTAAAAACAATAATTATATGTAGCAGATTCTTCTTTTTAATCGAGTTCAATAGGTGACGATGTTTTTCATTTGGCTGTATGTGCATATAATGCAGATATCTGCATATCACGATATACTTATATGGCGATTATTAATCGATCGATTTATACATACATTGAATATGTTACTCATTACATATCTTGACGACTGAGCTAATGTGACCAACCATTCTTTGAAGTTGTGTCAGTTCTATTTGTTACAGATTTTTATTTTTTTTCAAACTCATTTTAACTTTCATGATAAAATGTCGTTATCTTATGATTGTAATATGTAAAGTCTTGACCTTGGCCTTGAAATAATCACTCGTATTTATAAGATAACACGAATCGGTACGGTCTAGTATAGACATAGAATTTTGTGAAGATCACTTTGTGAAGATACAAGAATATTGTATTATCACAATATTTTACACAGTATAGTATACCACCATTTGTAAACCAGTTTGACTGGACCATATAAATTACTTCCAACCATATATTTATGTATAGACCAAGTTATGTAATTACACCTGCGGCACGCACGTGATGGGATGGCTATTTAATGGTATAAAAATTACAACTAACTTGTTAGTTGTTAGCGCCCTAATGCAAATTGATGAACTATGAGCCTAGAAGTGGCTTCCCTCATCTACGTGTATAACACTGTTATTATAAAATAAGTTGTTTCCCGCAACTTTGCTCCATTTTGAAGAAGAACAAACTAAAATGAAATAAAACACATTAACATACGTCCTTTCCCATTTATAACATATACACTATGTTTTTTACAGTTGTACATGATTTCATTCTTTTAAGTCTTTAATCTTTAATATATAAAATTCCCGTGTCACGATGTTTGTCCGGGATGAACTCCGAAACTATTTATTCAATCTAGACGTATTTTGTTTCAAAATGTGTGATTTGTGCCAATTAAAAAGATAGGATAGTTTTTATCCCGATTATTGCTTTTTTTTTTATTGCAAAATTGACAATTTTCATGTGTGTGCCACAGCAATGCGTGGCCGGGTCTGCTAGTTAAATATAAAATCTGATCCTTTAAAATATTTTTGTTGTGCGTTTAGAATTTATAACTAAGTTTCATTTTATTTATTTAGTAGAAAAGTAGTAGGTATAATGCTTGCATTTTACCGGTCTACGTGTTTTATATAAAACGGTGTCGTAATTAGTCCTTCTGATCAAAATACTTAGATATCATAATCAAAAATCTAAATACTGCATAACACCTATTTGTAAGTATAAAAATAGGTAGTACCTATAACTATTTTTACATAATATTTACCTCTACCATTTTACTCTGGTTTTCGCAACTTGCTTCCCAATTATACTTAGTATAGTTACATGGTTCCGTAGCTAAGACGGATACTTTTGTCTGTCCATTATCCGTCTGTAACACTTTACTTGTGGAAGTATTTATTTCTATATTATTTCATCTATATACATATAATAAAACAGTAACTTAGCGAAATCGATGTGCGCGTTTTACGCAAAAATTACTAAAGCGATTTTAACTAAATTTTATGTAATGATAACTTGTAGCTCGGGTCAATATTTAGGATACCTTTTACAGCAGGAAAATCTTTCATTCCCACAGGAAAAGAACAACTGGTTCTATGAAGTATGAAGTTGTTCTTACAATTTTACTTGTCAAACACTGGCTAAACCTTAAGAGATACATCAAAACAATATTCTAGAAAATTACAGATCTTAATAAGGCCTATAGAAAAATATGCAATAGCATAAGTCTTTCTCCTAAGGTATACTCGTAATAACTATTAATATCTATTTAAAACATATCTAGGGACGCACCCGAGCGAAGCGAGTGTTTAATTTTTAATAAATAATATTAATTATACCAGTTAAAAATAACAGAAAAAAACACTGGAAGACTTAAATTTATTTTTCAGGCATATTAATTTATTAAAATAAGTGTGAACAAGAAAGAAAATAAAAGATTGGTTCCACGCAATTGCATCAAAGTATGCACCTAAAAAAAAAAATTAAAAAATATGTATGTAAAAAGCAAGTGCTCTCAATGTGAAAAAGAGTCGTTTTGATATATCTATTTTCGATTTTACGAGTAGAGAGAGTTTATAACATAATCGAATCGTTGCTGACTCTCGGATAATTTAAGAAGGCTCTACACGAACATATACAGTATTTACTTCATAATTTAAAATAACTTTAAAATTATATATAAATATATAATATTTGTTTCGCGCTAATCCATAGCATATTTTGAAAAACTATCTTTTATTTTACGTAATCTTTACTAACAATTTCTATAAAACTATTTTGTTTCAGTCGAAACATTTTATCATTGAACTACTAAGGTCTTATTCTTATTTCCTTTCATTTTTCTTTTCTAAGAAGCAATCAATTTAGAAAGCCTCTTTTGAACTAAACTTGACATTCAAGAGTGATTCATTGATAAGTCAGACTTTGCCTAAGTCATGACTGTTGACCTTTATCACTATAATTGTTTGAGTGGAAAAAATATTTTTATATATGTTTTGTGTATGTTATGTGTTAGCCCGCGGCTCCACTCGACTTTGCTCTTAATGGCCGTAGTAGATAACGTGTATTAAGGTAGCCTAATCTTTCTTAATAAATTGGCCATCTATGCATATAATAAAATTGTAACTAAGCCAAATCTGTTCATTAAATATTTTTCTGGAAAATCTTATTGAAATAGACATTATTATCGATATAGAGGTCGAAACTATAGTTTTTAGAATTTTTGTCTGTCTGTTACTGCATTACGAAAAATCCACTGGAACGATTTTGATGAAATTTATTATAATGAGAGTTGGTTATCTGGATCAACATATAGGATACTTTTTACTGCGGGAAAATATCTCATCTCTGAGAAATCTATACTAAACGGTAAAACGTAAGTAGGAACGAACCCGAACGGAGCGAAGGTGAGTCGCTAGTAAATAATAAAATTCAAGGAAAAGGGGAAGACAGACAAAGAGATGGATAGATGACATAAAAATAGTAGAGGCGCTACCTGGTTTAGTAAAGCTAGAGACAGAAAGGAGTGGAAGCAGTTGGAAGAGGTCTATGTGTCACAGGACACGCTGATCACTAAACCGGAAAACCAGATGTGTTAGATTTAAGTTTTTTTTTATATATTATTAGATTATACTTGTGTTTAGTTCTTTAGCAATAAAGGCTTAATAAAAAATTAATAATAATAAAATTCAAAAACAATTTTCCAGACCGCTAGTTCCAGAGATTGACGCGAACAAACAAACAAAAAAGCAAAGAAAATGATTTCTCTCAGACTCTCAGAAGTTTTCAGATGCATGCACTTACAATTAAATATCGAGTATTCATGCAGGGGAATATTAAAAATCAATATAATCATAATGTTATCGTCTTTATCGATGACATGTGTGATCGTCATATGACAAATTACTAAAGCGAAGGTCAATGCGATCGATGGTTATAATGGCCATTGCCCGCTACTGTCCACTACAATCATATATTATGTAGGAAAATATTAATATTCATTTAAGTGCTTTTTAGTTAACGCCTTTTCAGTTTTTAAGTAAATACTAAATTTAAAAAGATCAGAAAATATACTTTGTTTAGAAAAGCCGTACCGTATCCGTATAGTTTCTGGGTATTAAATATGAATGTCTTTTTGATCGTTTTTTCTTCTCAGAAATAACATAGGAACAAGGAGTAGAAGGAGTTACTTGTTGTATGTATTTTGTTGTATTCAGTCCTTTTTTTAACGTCCCACTGCTGGGCACGGGCCTCCCTTCAATACGAGGGGAATCAGGCCATAGTCCACCACGCTGGCCAAGTGCGGATTGGCGGACTTCAATGTCTTTAGAAAACTTGCTAAGTTTTCTCAGACATGCAGGTTTTCCTACGATGTTTTCCTTCACCGTAAGGCAAGTGGTAATCCTGTTAGAAATGATTCGCACATGAAAATATCAGAGGTGCGAGACCCGGGATTTGAACCCGCTTCACTCGGTTTCCCAAGCGAGCGCGTTACCACTGGGCTACCACTGCTAGTTTTTATCCCATTTAAAAGGTAGCCAATACAATTATAGTTATATTTCAAAGAGTCTGCTTTTCTACCATTCTCCTCCAGAATATCGTGTTAAAAGAAAATTTCATTTCCTTAACCTTGAGTTATTAACTGATAAATTATAAGCTAGAAACATTCATTTGTCAGGTGCAAGGAATCTCATAGGCGAAGGTTAATCGGAAATGCAAATTATTTACCCTTTATAAAATATTCATTCGCAAGTTCGCGGGAATAGTCTATACTAATATTATAAAGAGGAACGATTTTTTTGTTTGTTTAATTTTTTGTTTGTTTGTTTGTTTATTTTTTTGTTTGTTTGTACCGCATAAGTTCCGAAACTACTGGACCGATTTAGATGAAATTTAGTAAAAAGATAGTTTGAGACCCTAGGAAGGTCATAAGATAGTTTTATCCCGGAAATCATTCCTTAAAGGGTTGAAAATGGGGATAAAAGTTTGTATCAGAAATCATATCACATGGGGAATAAAATTAAAAAAAACTAATACTATACTATGATTTATATACATACGTATCAATTATTTGTCGACTGAAGTCAGGAAAATACTGTGTACTCAATTCAAGTATAGGTATGAACCTATTGTGTTATGTTACGCGGAACCTTCGCCAATTATGAATCGAATTTTTTACTTCCTAATTTATCGACACATGTTGGCTAATGTCAAGCTTTTTACATTTTATTTTATACTAGTGACTCATCCTTGTCCCGCTCGGGTTCGTCCCTGCTTACGTTTTACTACGAAATATTTTCCCGTAGTAAAAAGCATCCTATATGTTGACCCGGATAACCAGCTATCATCATACAAAATTTCATCAAAACCCCTCCAGTGGCTTTTCCGTGATGCGGTAACAGACAGATAGACAGACAAAAATTCTAAAAACTATAGATTAGGCCTCGGTATCGATAATAATGTCTATTTCAATAAGATTTTCCAAAAATATTTAATGTACAGATTCGGCTTATTGTTACAATGATATGATATATGTATGTATAGATATCTTGTTCCTTTAAAGTCTTATTTATGCATATGATTTACAACAAATCATGACTTTTAACCATATTACTTAAATGACTTAAAAGTATTGCTAGTGAGCAAAATCACAGACAGGTCGTCTGTATTGTATATAAATGTTATGTATCCACAGTAAGGGTACTTTTCTCGCTTTCTGGCCCAAAAGCGCGAAACATAAATATCGCTCTTTTAATTTCTTTAAAAGACTATAATCGACCAAGGATGAATGAACAAATGTTTTAATATGTAACATTTAAAAATTCTTTTGGAACTTTAATTTCGACTATATCAACTATTGCTTACGTTTAGGCGGAACAAGGGAATTCATTGAGGGCGACGATAAGAAATCAAGACTGTATTGTTAAAATTAAATATTAATTAATTAATGTTAATTATATTAATGATAGTAAAGTATCAAAATGCTCCATTTCAAGTAACTTTTGGAGGTTACTGGAGATAGTTACTGCTTATAATATTAAAAACAATAATAAAAATTACAATACTGTTAGAAGGTATCATTAACTTTTTTCAGTCTTGCCTAAATTACACACTATTTCATTTTTTTGATAAAATTACCTAAATAATTTTAAAAGCTTTTTTTTCTGTAGGATTACCTAAACCTCTCTAAACTCTAAACCATTAGGTTTAGAATTGTGTTAACAGTCGCCAAATACGAATATGTTTGAGTTGCAATTATGAAATAGTATTAGTATGATTAAAATTATTAATGCTCGATCTACAGTAACACTAACAACCTATAAATATAAAGAGAATGACAACATAATATCCTCTTGACCGATTTCGGCCCTTACACACAAACTAGCCAACTGCGCAAGTGTAATAGTGCACAAGTGTATTTGCAGACACAAGTGCACCCTTTATTCCTTTTTTATTGCTTAAATGCCGATGGAACTATTCGATATGACCGGTGAAAGACCAGTTGCAGGACCGATAGCATAATGTACGTTTTCCCAGGCACGGGAGCTAAACATTGCCAATTTCCCGATTTCGGGCTTAACAGAAATAAGAACTCTAATAATTACTCAATAACTAAACTTGGCCCGAACTGGAACTCTAACCTAGGAGCTCCGGATGCCAACCACTAGGCAGTTAAATGATACCATATGTAGATATACAAGGGTATTTTAAAAGACAATATCTAATAAATTCCTTTAATATAAATAAAACCTATTTGATATACAACACGAACGTTAGTTGACGGATAGAATTAAATAATAAAAAATAAAAATAAATGTCAAAGTCAAATAATTTACAAAAAGCACGCAACGTTAAAAAAAATAGTATCCAAAACAACCCGTCACGGTATGGTAATCGTCAATCGCGTATGTTCCAACGTGGGTACTCGTCGCATATTGTCCATCGCGGCTATCGCGCTTGAGCAGTTCGATTATTGCCCCCTCAGCACCAAGGTCGCAGGTCGGAGGCGGCTGCCATGCTGCCCGGTCCACTCGCGCCCCTTGACGCACACAAAACGCGCGCGTTAACTACTATATACGCGCCGCGAAAATTCAAAACACGGAAAAACAAAACCGCCCAGTCCAGGATGCTGGAAAACGACATCCCAATTAAACCAACTTTATCTCCTTTCCATCCACTCCCCGCTATTGGACAGAAGAAGGAAAATACTAAAGTTATTGTTTTCGATCTCAAAAATGATAATAACACTCTCAAATTGCAGGAAGTTTTGAAGCCACTCACGCCGCTAACGATACACGGGTATCGAAAGAATTCCCTGAACTGTAAAGAGAGGAAACCTAATCAACTTGTAAGAGAAAACACTTACGATGTTATAGAGCCGATTTATTTGACTTCAGCAAAAATAAAAAGGGACATACCGAAAAGAGCAAACACTTTGAACAATGATCCAAAAATGTCACCAAAAAGTAGATTTAAAAATGCAGCATTACAAGTGGCAAAGCTTACAGCTATGCCGGAAACTGGCAAGCTTTTGTGCCTTCGAGAGCGGGAAACGTTTACTATATGTTCAGATGAAAACAACTCGTGTAGGTTGCAAAAGTTACCACAAAGCCCTGTGCAAAAATTGAACAAACTTTCTGAGATTTTCCAGGGTCTCGAGATGAAAGGGCGACATCGGGATAAGATGAAAAAAGAAAATAGTTGGTTTTAATATACATAGGTTTAAGAGAGCTTTGAAATCATTTTTTATGAAGTGTTGTGAAAGTAAGTGATAAGCCCTTAAAATGTTCATATATTTTTGTTAAATACACGAACTTATATGAGATATTTCTATTGCTCAAGTTGCCGTGCTGCAAGTATTTGTTGTGTACTTTGATATTTTAATAAAAGTGTGTTTTTAAAACGTATTTAATTTAACTATACTCGTGTTTATTATAGAAATTGTTATATCTTATTGTTCGTGTGAAAAGTAAAAGAAGTCTATATATAACATTGACTTTGGTCCTTGACTATAAGGTTAGCTTTGAACCTATATTTATTATATACATTTTGAAGGACATTTTTTTTTAATTTGAAGGATTGTATACATAAATAATACACCCATTTTCGTTAGGTTTTTTATTTCGCGACCAAATCTTGATTTATTAAAAAAATAATCAAATTAAAGACCTACTTTAATTGAATATAAATAATCTTTTATTAATTAGTTCAAAGTAAATTTAATTTAAAATATATTTTATAGTAAAAAAAAATCTTAGTCATTACTCATCCGAAGGAATAAGTAAACAGTCATAACTGATGTAAAAATAGCTACTGTTTAAATTGTAGGCTAACCTTGACCGACGTCGATCATAGCCACCCTGTGTTTTAAATGTAAGTAGTTTGTTATTAAATACTCTGTCGCACGTCTCGTAGTTATAAATTATTTACTTAAATATTGGGATTTGTGAGTCTGCAGGCTAATTAAATATTAAGATTGTACTTGTATTGTGTTTAAAATATTCCCATAAGTTTGACGACACGTTTGACTCAGTTTGCAGTGACCCTACTTGCTGTGCCAGCGGTCGCGGGTTCGAGTCCCGCTGGGGGCATTCATTTGTGTGATGAGCACGAATGTATTTACCCCAGTCATGGGTGTTTATATGTATAATATATATGTATTTAAAGTTATATATGTGTGGTGTATCAACCATTTGGTATCCATAACACAGGCCTCGTAGCTTAACATGGAACTAGATGGTGCTGTGTGTTAATGTCCCAACATATTATAAGTCTTTATAGGGTAATTCCTGTAAGTATTATCACTTGAGGTGAAGATGGAGGGATATGCTGTCTTAGGGTCTCTTCTTCATCACTATTAGGTAGTCGATATTCTGTGATGGATAATTGGATAATAAAGAGTGTTCACGATGGAAATTGATCACGATCAGTCAAAAAAAGCGAAATACGAAATTTTAAGTTATTAGTTCATGGGTCTTGTTTCTACTTTGATCTTACATTTTAAAATTAGCCTTAAGTCACCAATACCTAATAGTATGAGTAGGTTATTCATTGGTTTACTTAGAAGCCCCATTTTTTAAGCAAAGGTAAAAAATGTGTTAAAACGTTGATATAAAAATTGCATTAGAACATTTAACTTTAAGTAGGTCATGTAAAGAGTGCACTTGCCTATGAAGCTATCGCGTGATTACGGACGGACATGACAGACAATATGCTAAAGGCTACTATTAACTAACAATGGTTTTTAGAGCAAATCGAAAATTTTTTTGCTGTAAATCTCGGGTAAGAGCAAGATAAGAAATTTTATTGATAATAATTAAAGTTTAATTTAATTTAAAGTTCAAACCAATCCGTCGTAGTCAAGAACCTAGCTGGCTGAAATATACAGACGTATAAAATCAGCGTATTCCTCTAACGACATTTTCGGCAAAAAAGGATTTTTTGAAATCCAACCCTAACGAAATGTAAAAAGGGGGTTATGATTGTCCGAGAAACTATAGTTCGCTTATCAATTTTGATCGATGCGTCATTTGAAATTTAATTTGTGTTTAGATTTAAGTTAAAAATGTTTTTAAACATAATATGTATCTACTAGTTTTCGCCAGCTTTCGTTCTCTTATATGAGTGTAAAATGGTAGCAAAATAGACTATAGAGAGTGGTCTGTGAGAGCATCCTCGTGGTTGTCGTGGACTAGGAGGAACATAGACAGCCGTATTATAAAACTAGCGACTCACCCTCGCTTCGTTCGGGTTCGTACCTAGACAAAAACAAAAATTATCCCACGGGAACCGTACATTTTCCTGGGATGATATATAGCCTATAGCCTTCCTCAGTTAACGGGTATTTCAAATCGGATTCGTAGTTCCTGAGATTAGCGCGTTCAACCAAACAAACTCTTTAGCTTTATAATATAAATATATAAAATATATATATTAGTATAGATTAGGCTATTAAAATTGTGATTACAAGGTCGGCTGAGAAGATGCATGGCAAGCCGGTTTTTTAGTGGCAAATCCCTACAGGCTTTCTAGCTGGTTAGTGGTTAGTCTCCACATAACCACCTGTATGTATATGCAAATGATATACGTAAATGCATTTCCCAACGTAAGAAATCTAGGGATATAGGAGGTCTATTCTGAATTTTATTCAAATCCAGCTAAGCCAATAGCAAAATAGGGAGTTGGTGTGACTTACGCACAAACCTTTGCATTAATCATATATCTATACATATAACAAAATTCTAAGTCGAACTGTACCTTAAATATTTTTTGGAAAATTTTATTGAAATAGACATTATTATCGATACAGAGGCCAAATCTATAGTTTTTAGAATTTCTGTCTGTCTGTTACCGCATCACAGAAAAACCACTGGAGGGATTTTGATGAAATTTGGTATGATGATAGTTGGATATCCGGGTCAACATATAGGATACTTTTTACCGCGGGATATTATCGGGACTACACGTTATAACACAACCAAAAAAATATTTATGATCAGAATTTCTTGAAACTTGGTATTAATGCTCTTCAATACTATTAAATAAATACGTGGTTTAGCGTTTTTTGAAATTCATCCCATAAGGAGATAAAATAAGGGATGAAAATTTGTATAAAACCTACCTTTTTAACGTTTTTTTTGTCGTAGTTTTAGCGCGAGCGAAGCCGCGGGTTTTGCTAGTCATAATATATAATAATCGAGTTACCTCTGAAGAGTGATGAGATTATAAAAACGATAATGACAGCTTGTTTCTTTTTTACGCGGCATCGGAACAACGGATCCAAATAGTATATTACGATAATTCCCTTAATGTGTTATTTTTAACAAATTGCATTCATAATTTGGTTTCTGTTTGCGTAGGTTTTGCTGCCTTTAAAAACCCTTCTGTAAGAAAAATGTATAACTATATAGGTAGGCTAAAATAGCAAACATCGTCAGATTTCAATCAAAAACACTTTTGGACCAAAAGGTATTTTTGCTACAAGATGCCCTTAGTGGTTATCGTGTTATTGCATGATATAAAAACCAACGGGAAACTGAAGGACACACGGGATGTATTTGATTCTATTTCACAATAAATACAAACTTATATTTACTCTAATCCAATATATTAGAATTTGAATTAAATTTTCGTTTAATAGTTGACTCGTGTAGTCCGTAGGGCGATCGATAAAATTACAAGCAATTTAAACAATAGAACGATGGCAGGCATATTTGATTACTTTTGACATGACTAACTAATAACAAGTTGCATTTTTAAATTGTTACGTATTTGTTTTTACGTAGATAATAAAGATCATATCTATACATAAAAAATCAATTGCCGATCGTTAGTTTCGCTATAACTCAAAAACGACTGGACCGATTTGAATAATTCTTTTATTGTTTTGTTGGCGGTATGTCAGAGGTGGTTTAAGTATAAAAAAAAGGTAAACCCAAAAAAATAGCTGGAAAATCGTACCTAGGCATAACGCGAGCAAAGCGAGGGTGAGTCGCTAGACTATACATATAATAAAACTGTAGAGGTCCAATATCTGTACATAGAAAAAAAAATGCTAAAAAACCGAGTCAGGTGGATGTAAAAATAGAAATAGAACAAATTGTTTTTTTTTTTTCAAATTTTTTGTTTCTCTGTCTGTTTGTACGGGCTAATCTCAGAATCTGTTGGACCAATTTGAATGAAATTTTGCATGGTGGTACTTTATATCCCCTGTCAACATCTTATAGATACTTTTCATTCTGAAAAATTAAAGAGTTCCCGTGGGATAGTTAAAAAGCTATAGTAACTTACATCTTAGTACACAAAAACTACTGATTGGATTTTAATGAAACTTTACAATAATATAGTTCACATATCATATATTTACCGGTGGTAGGACTCTGTCAAGCCTGAGGAGTCCGACTGGATGGGTACCACCCCCTTATCTATTTCTGCCGCCAAGCAACAATGATTGCATTGTTGTGTTCCGGTTTGAAGGATAAGGTAGCCAGCGCAATTACAGGCAAGAGGCATATCATCTTAGTCCTCACAGTGACAACGCACCTGTGGTTCTGCATTTTTGTTACTTAAAACCTAAGTGCATGAACCGTAGGTGTTATGGGCGACAGGTACTGCTTTCCATCAGGTGGTCTGTCTGCTCGTTTGTCACTGAATGGCATAAAAAAAAAAAAATGTTATAAAATCAAAATTTCTACATGGACCTAGTTATTATAAAACAATTATTTCAAGGTAGATGAAAATAAAAAAGTTTATTAGATATTTTATTGTTTATAATTGGACAATAAATAAATTCTTCAATCTTAAAATCATAATTATTATACAGCTATACTCCTGATAAGATACTGGATGTAGGATTGTTTTGCAATTTTGCTATTTCTTCTTTAAACTTGGAGATTGTTTCTTTAGCCAGTTGTAACTTGTCCTTTAACTCTGATATTTCACCTCTGACCTTTCCTTGGGCTGATATTATTCTTTCCAGAGTTTTTTGTTTCTTTTCTTCAACTATAATAAAATTATACAAATTATTGTTTATTAAAATTATTTTTTGCAATCATAGTGAAAATCTGAAGGCCAGAAATCCTTAGCTTATTATGGTAGTATGGTATAGTACAGTAGATCTTAACTTACAATCTGTATCATGAGTCCACTGTCCATTAGTGATAGGCTTCACGCTGTTCAACAAATGTTGCATCAATTGTGTTGGTTCTTGGAACACAATTTCTTCATATGATTCACTCACTAGAGCTCGACCCACAGGTGGAGTACCTTCACTTACTGGTGATTGAAATAGCTTGAGTATATGGTACAGTGTTACCTAGAAGCAAAAATAATTGAAACAAATGGACATATTAATTACAGAGAAATAGGAATAAAATTGCAATTTATTTTAAGGCAAACAGTATGTTAACTTACAGGTCTTTCATTAGGATCATGGAAATATATTTTTATAACAATCTCAAATTCACCCCATCCAGTTTCCGTTAACTCGTATGGTGGCTTAGTCACTATTCTGTTGGGGTTCGCATAACTTTCATGTAATTTAAAATGGATTTTCTTTATATATGCTGACATATCTTCATTAGCATATGGCTTTACATATACCGTCCACTGATGTGTATGCCCGTCTTCTTCACGTTTTTTACCAAAGTACCGTGCTATATTACCGTATACGATGGCCTTGACGATTACTAAGCCCTAAAAATATGATACTAATATTTTATATTAAGCTTATAAATACAAAGGTTTGTGAGTGAATATGTTTGTTATTATTTTCAGTAAATATTTGTACTGTTGAATCGCTGGCCAAAACTAGTTTTATATAAAACTAGATTGATTTAAAAATTCTTGAATGAAGACCAATTTTCTTTAATTCTTATCCATGTATGTATAAAAGTATATTACTATTACCTTAACTCTACCTCCTGAATCTGGACCAAAATCAGTCGGTAAACTCATAGCTAAATTGGACTTTGAATATTTCGTATCAACGATTGCTGATAATTCAATTCCGCTACAGAAGATAAACTTGTTATTTATGATATTTCTTCTCTACTTTTAAGTAACATTATTCAAGCAAGCCGATTTGTTGTCGATTTCGTGTAAGTAAACATCAACATAACCTCAAATAATAAATACGATATGTCAATTCACAATTGTCACTTAAAATTTTGAGTGTTTAAACCACAGATTATATATACTGTATACATATCATGGATGACAAATAAAATACATATATTTTACATCGATGTGTAATCGATATTTGCATACAGACAATGTAATCTTAAGTGTTGTGTTTTTATACATTATGTATGTATGTATAATGTATAGTGACTCAAATTATGTAATTATGTTATAAATAAATTGCAGTAATTTATTTTTAAAAATCCTTAATTTTCTCCTTAAATTCTTTGTTGTTTGTGTGACGTTTAACAGACCAGGAGTAATAGAGTCCTGGCTCTTGACCCTAAGTTTTGACTGTTGGCTAAAAATATTCAATAGGAGTTGGTTATATACATTTTTTTACATTAAAGAATATTTTCACATTGAAATTTTAAGGGCATTTTTAAAGGGGATTTTTAAGTAAAATGGGCGAATTATTTTTATTTATTTACATAAATAATACTAAATGGGTCACTTAATTTAACATATAATAATAATAGAAAGCAAGTGAACAATGGTCCAACAAGCCCATTCCTTTCTTTTATTCATTCTTATATCTAAATAATAATTGATAAACATTTAGCTAGCTACGTCGCGGATGTTCGCGATATGAGCACATAATTAACATTAAGATTTGTATGATCACTGCGCGATCGTTGACAACTGGTCGGGGTTTCACAAACTAGGCCATAACAGTAAGATATCGCCAAAAGTTAATCACGAGCACTTTCTGTAAACCTTTTTCAAAATTTATGATCTGTTTGCGCTTCCACATCCGCCAGTAGAGGATCATTTTCCTCTTCGAGCCGTGAAGATCTTGAACTATGTCTTGAGGCCGAGACTCTTTGAGTAAAGTTCAATAGATTTGGTACCAGTGCACCGCTTGGAGTTGCTGGGGCAGATCGCGTAAGTAATTTCCTTGTACCAGGAGGAATTTTTGATAATGGAATATATAAGCTCGATTTTCTAGTTCGTGAAGTTTTTCTGAAAAGATCGTGACGTCTTTGGCATCTTTCGTCAATTTGTCTACGGAGAGTTGATTCCCGAGATTGTGTTGGACTTGTCGGTTGTGGAGGTGACTCGCAGCCACCTGGAGTTTCAGGTGAAGTAAGAAATAGATGGCGTAGATATGCAGCCCGTTCACAATAAGATTCATCAGCGTTCGGTGAAGCTCGACGCGGTGGAGGTGACGAGCCTAGGCGGGGCTTGCAACCCCCATCGCAGTAAAGATCACAGTCGATCAGCTCTAGTTCTAAATCATAGTTTGGATCCTGTAATAGATGAAAAAATTCGTCAATATATCAAATATTTGTCAAATTTATGTTTTAGGAATACTATTCATAACTACTAAACGTCTTTTCGTACAAGAAATACGTAAGTAGAACATGTTACAAAAATATTAATATATAATACTATATAAATAAAAAATGAATGTTTCTTGATGTTTATACTCTATGCGTTACTATTTGTAATGAAGCTTGAGTGAGTTGTTCTGGGTACGCCCATAAAGGTTCATTTCCCAGAAAAAAAAAGTTTTTTTTTCTGGGGATTTTATGCGTTCCAAAATGATTCATCTCTAGAGACGAACTCTCAAGCGAAGGGAAGGTAAATCGTTAATTATTAAGTATACGTATATAATGTAAGTATTAAATTTACATTTTATATTTATTTATATAGTTAATTAACATAAATCATAGGCAATTAAGTACCGGTGATGTAATAAGATTCTCTCTAAAGGTGCTGTGGTCTCGCGTCTGTCTCCGCGGCTCCGTTAATGACGATAGGGAGCGCAGTACCGAGCGACCACAACCCACGCCGCACTCGGCGTAGTTGCTTGCACAAGAGTATGGCGGCGGGATCATAGAATTGGCCTGTTAGATATATTAAATATATTTTCACCAAGTTTTAGAATTTAAGCTTAAGTTTATTTAACGCTTTTAACGTGGTTAAATACAAGATTATCATATACCGACATACCTCATTAGCGTTGCATAAGAAACTAGAATTTAAAGATTCTGCAGTGCTCGTAGCTGATAAAGAACCTGAAATTATGTTATATAAATTATGCCTACGTTTTACAGGCAACATATGCATTTTTTTATTTTACACAATGATTGATAATAATGATTAAATTCTCAACTAGGTTTCTACTACCTACTGACTACCAGAAATTCTGTTAGGTAAAACATTGCAAAATATTGAAAAAAAATCTTATTAACCTAATAAGAGAAAAACGTCTTTTTCAAATTATAATTTATAAATATATAGGTAATGTACCTGGTGCGCGAATTACATAGTTTCTAAAATAGTGAACCATAAGATAGCTCCCCCCCGATTTTCCATCTCCTTCACCACAAGTAATAACGAGTGGATAGAGGTCAGGCTTTGACGTTACCTATAAAAAGCAGTTGATAATATGATTAGTATGAAAAATATTACACTGATGTGTGAAAATAAGAACCTTAAAAATTTAATTATTTTTTTTACGCAATTTATACTTTATTTTATGTCTTAATACTGAATGAATATAATATACTTGAACAATAAAACTATAATAAGTAACCCAGAATTACAGAAAAGGATTATAAATTTTTAAAGTATCTTAATCTATTTTTAGTTAATTATAGACGAAATATAGTCTAAAATATTTGTAAGTAGATAAACTAAAAAAAAGTTTTTCGAAAAGAATATAACGAAGGAAACGATAATATGGGTATGAGTATTTACTTCAGAATAAGGCGGTGGCGCCTGATGTATCGAGCCGCAGCGACTATAGCGAGGTGGAGGATATACGGATCCAGCTGAATCTTGCTCTGAGCGATTTCGAGGGATGCAGCAAGCAAAGGAACACATGTAAACGCCACACGGTCGCCTATATAGCAGGCACCACACGCAGCATACTAAAATACCAACGAAAGTTCCCAGGAGAAATAACACCTGCCTGCAAATTTTTACCAAAATTGCATTATTTTAATTCACCGAGGAATATAGAAGGAGGATAGTAAAAGTAAATAACAGGTATGTAATATAGTATTGTTAGGTACAATAATTTAAACTTTAAATATTAATAAAAAATCTATATAAATAAAAATGAATCACCGAAATGTATGTACCGTATAACTTCCGATTGCCTGCACCAAATTGGATAATTCCTTTTTTTTTGTATTTATTATTGTCAAGACAAGTTTTGTATAGAAAATTGGGGATGAAAATTGGAATGGGGAAGCAAGCTAGGGACGAACCCGAGCGAAGCGAAGGTGAGTCGCTAGTATTATAATAATTATCCATTTATTGTACATCAGTTATGTTTCCATACCATTGTGAGTACCACAGATGATCATTGCGCGTTGGGATCGTGGCCGGTATACAGCATCCCTCGTCACAGCATTCCCAGTGCAAGGGGCAAACCCGCCCGTCCAGGCAGTGGGTCACAGCGGCAGACTGTTGATGTAATTTACATAAAAGTATTGTAATTAACTAATGAACTTAATGTTACGTCCTAAAAAATCATTTAATATTGTTATTAATAATAATTTTATAACGTTGATTGTTTAATATTAATTAAAGAAAATAGTATACTAAATAGTATATGTAAATAAAATAGTATGGTGAATAAAAACAATATTTTTTGTATTGTTCTAAATCGTAAATTCTGGAATATAATAAAGTTGCTACTAATTCATGCTTAAAAAATATTTAGGTACATACCATTGTTTTCGATTGATCACGCAGGAATAAATCCAAGAGAGATGAAGACCTGGTCAAGGATAAAAGCTTAAAATAAAAAATGAGATATAAATAGTAATTACATATTTTATTTAAGTAACCATATTATATGAATAGAGGTCGATATAAACAATAAACGATTAATTATTTGAATAGTTATAATATACTGATCAAGGTAAAATTTAGTATGACATAATTTAGTTCACGTGTGAAAAGAAACAATTATTGTATTGTATATTTCGCGGGAAATTTTCACGTGAACCTACGGCGCAAGTTTTCTGCAGATCGATCGCGCTGTCAAAACTCGTAAGAGGCAATCAGCACAGCCATATTCATTTCATGTTATAGAAATACAAATCTCAGCCTAAGAATTACTAATGTTTAAACAATAATTCTTATTGTTACACAGTAATATTAGTGTTAAAAAATTGGATCAGTAATATTTAAGAATCTTGGGGATAAAATCAGTAATTTGTTTAAACATTAAATGATCAGGACATTTTATTCACAATATTATATTTTCTCTTACATTTTGTAACTAACAAGCAAAACGTATATTAAATACGGAGTAGTTATAATGAAACACGTGAAAGTATAAAAAAAAAACTTACAGCCGGCCTGTTTAATGTTACTCCCAGCATAGAGACAATGAGGCAAAATAAATTCATGTTGACCACAATTAGCGGAGCTGGGCACGACATGAAGAAAAAAAATGCATTTAATATACTATTTACATAATTTATATAAAATTGAAGTGCAAAATGTAACTGCACCCTGTCACACGTTCAATAATAATGGAAAATTTATTTTTGGATCGCCATCCCCTCACCGCGTATTACCCCCTTGCGGGGCCGCGTGAAACTGAATTTTCTTGTACGTCTAACCAACACGGCTACTTCACGAGAACCTCTCCGCTTTCCCTCCTAACCCCTAAACGAGTAAAAGTCTCAAAATAGTCTGACTTTCATTAATATTCTACTATAAACTAGCTTTCACCCATAATTTAGAACATTTAATAATAGATTTTTGCAAAGATAAGGAAAATACTAATCCTAGTTACTGATATAAGATATATTGGAGATGCAAAACTTTTAATAAAATCTCTCCTTATAGAATTTATCTTTCCTACTTTTTAATTACATTTATAGTAAAAAAGTATAATATGTTGATATATTAAATAAGTAGGCTCACCAACAAACAATTTGTAATATTCGTTGTCATAATTTTTATATTGTAGAGTTATTTGAAGATAAAACAAGTTATTTATTTTTCATATTACTACAAGTGTACCTATGTGGGTCAAGAGTACATTGGATAATAAAATTGGCGTCGCTCCGTCTACTAACGTCTGTAAATCGTAGCTGCGAGCTACGTAACGCTACGCAATACGAAAGTGAATTCGATCTGCAATGTTTTTACAACACTTAACCTATTTTAGAAAATTAAAAATAAAATCGTTAATAATGCACATTTATATTAGAGTACAACTTTTAAGTGTTTCTCATAATTTTATTAGAATTATATGTTTTCCTAAAATTTGAGGGTTCGATTCTCGTGACGAAAGTTAAGTGAAGCGCGTAATACAACGATTTCTAATACTTTCTTAGATTTACGCGAATATTAGACATTTAAATAAAACTATCGTTTCGGATTTTTTCGCGGATTTATTTTGATTTTTGTTTCCCGACATTTCGATTGCTTTACAGCAATGAGAGAGACTCTCCCGTGACCATGAAAAGATAGTTTTATTTAAACAACGATTTCTTTTTATCTTTCCTTCTTCCTATCAGTTTTACTGCAGAAAAACTAGTATTTTTTTGTATTATCCCAATGTATCACTGCGCGAAAATTGAAAATAGTGAGTATTAAGCCCATAATTTTTTAAATCACTAGAGTAGTCACTTCATAAATATATACAATTATTATATTGCTTAATTGCTTGAAATAATATATTTTTTCACGTGTCATAATTTCCTTCCAGCACTTACTTGTAATATAAAACGCCCGGAGTAACTAAATGTTTGTCCCTAATAATATTTGAAATGGTTATATTTATAGTCTAGCGACGTTTAGTATAGATACTTTTTAACGTTTAGTAACGATTTCTTAGAGATAAGATATTTTCCCGCAGTATAAGTATTCTATATGTTAACTCGGATAACTAGCTATCATCATACCAAATTTTATCAAAATCTGTCCAGTGGTCTGTCTCGTGATGCGGTCACAGACAGACAGACAGACGGACAAACATTCTAAAAACTATAGATTCGAACTTAGTATCGATAATAATGATTATTTCAATAAGATTTTCCAAAAAATATTTAATATACAGATTCGCCTCAGTTAGAATTTTATTGTATGTAGTAAAGAAGATAACACACATTGAGATTGATGTGGCCGTGTGGCTATTTCAATGTTAAATAATTATTACAGATTTTTATTATTTTATTATAAAAAACATATAACAATTATTTACATGCCACTAAGTTTCAAATCAAATTTTTGTAATTTAAATTTGTAAATAGGCATTTGAAGATTGAGCTTCGCATTTTGGATCTCTGATTCTGTGCGTGCCACATTTGTTATTTTTACTCACCAAACAAAACATTAATTAAAAATATATAATTCTTTATCAGACCTACGCAATGGGCACTAGCCGTTATGCACACGTATCACAGCTGCGACTATCTGTAAAAGATATCAAAAGTGGCTCGACACCCTTTGCACGATGGACGCAGTAAGGTAAATGTTCATCAAAATAGGTTTATAAAAAGAAAAGACGACTAATAAATTAAAAAAAAGTAATGATGCTGTGAGCAACATCTAGTCTTTATAATCATATAAAAAATTGTAAGGGCGTCAAAGATTTATTGGGAAATTATAAATATATGATATTTATTCAGAATTTATTTAAAATTTAGAAAACAGTTCTATAAGAGCAAAGACAAAGACAGAGCAAAGAGACCAGTGCGCCTGGCTCATAAAGACAATTAAAGAGTCTGAAGTCTGCCGTTTGATCTACAAATTCAAGATCGCTCAAGAAGCACTGGAATACCTTTTTTTATGTTGGGAAATGCATTTACGCATACCACCTGTAGACATACAGGTGGTTATGGGACTCACCGGAAAAGCCAGTACTACCCACTAAAACCCAACAAAATCTCCCCCATCTTAATGAGGGGTCGTAGGATCGCTTACGCACTCAAATACGACGCCCCAACGTTAGGTCTGCCGAAGCAGACCACAACCACCATGGGGTTGCTTTACAGTCCATTCTGCTATCAGAGAAGTAACAGGAGCAACCCGCATGGTACAGAAGGGGACCACCTCCGATTCGATGCAGGTTGTCCAAGATATGGACAGTTGATGGAGGCCGTTTTAGAGCGTCGTGGTTGAAAATATAAATGACCTTGTGGCGTTTCTTTATAAAGTTTTTGTTGAGATTTAGTAGCTAGTGCTAGCTTTTCTATCTGACGAGTCTCTACATGACAACTTATAATAGAATGTTGGTATGTGTAAATGCATTTCTGAACGACAAAAAATGGCTTTAGTCTAGCAGTGGGTAGAGACTGAGAAATACATTTAATTTAATACTAATAATGCTTTGTTAATGGGATGTTGTCATAATATAATATTGATCGATTTTGATTAAAATAGAAACAACATAGTACATACATCACTTTAATATTAATAAACAGGATGTCAAATTTTGAGTACGTCATATTTTATTTGTCATTTGTCATTTAGCAGAAAAGTCAAAAACAGTTGGCATTTCTCTTACAATGTGTTATTTTATTTATTCTTAAATACTTTTACTGAAAGTTATTAAAATAGGAAAATGCGTCTTGGTATTTTATTGTTTTTAACGTTTATATGGAGTGCAGCGGCGTGGGATGATGATGACTTAGAAGTATTTGACGTGGTTGAAGAAGTTAACCAGAATTTTTACGAATT
This sequence comes from Argynnis bischoffii washingtonia, assembly GCA_033884665.1. NCBI lineage: Eukaryota > Metazoa > Arthropoda > Insecta > Lepidoptera > Nymphalidae > Argynnis > Argynnis bischoffii. Next base: position 2,709,573 of record CM066616.1, on the reverse strand, counting down.
AATGGGAGTTCCACAGGTGAAGTAATCGGCTTTAAAATATTTGGAATTTTGAATAAAGAGTAATATTTATTCTATAAAAGTAGTCAAATTAATTCGTAATAAAAACTATGAATAAAAATCTATATTTATTTTTTCTAACAGGATGCATCACAATCAGAGATTAAATCAGCCTTCAAAAAGTTAACTCTTAAACTGCACCCAGATAAAAATGATGCCCCTGATGCAGACGTTCAGTTTCGAAACTTAGTGTCTGTGCATAATATTTTAAAAGACCCCGGTAAAAGGGAAAAGTAAGTTATTATAAATATTACTTATTCATCTGAAAAAAAAAACCTTACTGTCACAAAGTAAGGAAAATAGGACTGATCATGAATTGCAACATGTCCTGGATGGCTCATGTTAACAGTGTCTACTAACAAATTCCTCAAACAACTCCAATTTTTCTCCCTTTTAAAATAAAAATCCAGCTTATGCAATCTCTTGATTAGTCTATATTTAATTACATAAATGTTTTTTATTTTGATGTGATGCTGTACCACTAGGCTACCACTGCCTTTTTGTAGAATTCACAAGCAGTTAATTTATGCATTAACTATTATTTACAATATTTTTACTACATATATAGTATCTTTTTTTTTATAGGTATAATGAGGTTCTTAAGAATGGTCTTCCAAATTGGCGTTCAGCAGTATATTACTATAGACATGTTAGAAAGATGGGTTTGGCAGAGGGTTCTATTATTTTGTTCATTATCATAACATTTGGCCAGTATACTGTTGGCTGGGCGGCATATGCGGAAAAGAGATTTACAGCAGTGAGTAATACAATAAAATCATATATATAAAGTAATATTTTAATTTTTTAATATTTCTATATTTTTGGAAAATAGTCAGTTTAAGGAATATAATAATAATATTACATTGAAGTTTATTTTTACTGTCATAGGAACAAATACTAAACAGCAGAGGAAAAAAGCATTCAAAAAAATCAGGCTTTGATACAGGCTTAGCAGAAATATTAGATAAACTTCCAAAGCCAAGTATTAAGGACACACTGCCTTTCCAAATACCAAGGGCCATTTGGTGGACTATAACTGCCATTCCTCTGGGTATTATGGAGTTAAAAAAGAGAAGGAAAGAAATGGAAGAAGAGAATAAGAGGAAGAAAAAGAGGTAAGTAATTCACTTTGTTGCAATATTTATAGTTATAACATGGTCACCTTCTTCCTAACCATGTCACCATGGCTTGAAAAAAATAGTAACATCAAAAATTAATTTATCTATATAATACCCAAAATTGACTGATTGATACTTAGTAGAGTGTTGAACATATATGGTATAGCATATATGGCTGCATTCCTGGAGATCCTGGGCTTGAGTCCCGGGTCGGGCCAAGTTTAGTTATTGAGTCTTTCTGTTTAGTAAGCCTCAGTCATAGCTCGGTGTTGAGAAGTTGGTAGTGCTTCACTCCCGTGTCTCGGAGAGCATGTAAAGCCTATGGTCCTGTGCTTTAACCCTCACCGGTCTTGTCGAGTAGGCGTCCCACCGGAGTATGAGAGTGATAGGAATAGAGAGCGCACGTTGTGTCTGCGCGCACACTCGCTGCACTATAATATCTCCTGCGCAGTTGGCTAGTCTTAATGAGATTGGCCGCCGTGGCCGGAATTGGTCAGGTGGACATTTTTTTCTTTACAAGGTCTATATTAGGATAAGGATGTTTACATAAAGTAACCTACTATGTATTTAGATACTATAATGCCCTCCTGACCGATTTCAGCTACGGCTGTCAATTACACTGAGGTCATCCAGATGCTCAGGAGATATTATAGTTACAATTATTGCACTCTACTCGTTTTAATCTTAAAGTCCGATGGGACTATACTTTCGACACGACTGGTGAGAGACTTAAGGCGTAGGACTGACGCGACACGTGCTCTCTGAGGCATGGTCGTGCAAACACCGCCAGCTGCCCAACTCCAGGCTACTACTGAGAATATCTTAACAGAAAAACGCAGTGATTCAACTTAACTCGACCAGGACTCGCACTCAGGACTTCTGTATCTCCAGCCATACATGCTGGCACTCTGATATTAGTCAAATACTAGCAATCCAAGAAATTTATTATAACGGTTATGTTAACTATTATGTCATGATCATGTTTGTCCAAAGAATTAAAATACGAGGAAAAAACTAAAAATATACATAATTCTATAATAATAGAGAAGAAGAAGACAAAATTCGTGCTGAACGTGAAGCAGTCGCAGCGGAGGCCCGCGCCGAGGCCAGCAGCGCGGCCCGGCGGCGCAGGGCCTTCGTGCCACCCGCCCGGGACTGCCTGCTTGATCCTGCAGCGGAGCCCGAGGATTGTGCTCCCGTAGCTGTTCCTGTGAAACCTGTGAGTTGGGCCTTTTATGAGGACTTATTGTTAAACGTAGTGTAGGGTTTGGACCACCACTGGGTACTTATATTTACTGCCTCGGTGGTGTAGTGGCTAGCATGTACGGCTGCACATCCTGATGTCCTGGGTTCGAGTCCCGGGTCGGGCCAAGTTTAGTTATTGAGTCTTTCTGTATAGTAAGCCTCAGTAACAGCCCGGAGTTGGGAAGTTGGCGGTGTTTCACCCCCGTGCCTCGGAGAGCACGTAAAGCCGTCGGTCCTGCGCCTTAACTCTCACCGGTCGTGTCGAGTAGTCGTCCCACTGGAGTATGAGAGTGACAGGAATAGAGAGTGCACTTGTGTCTGCGCGTACACTTGTGCACTATAATATCTCCTGCGCAGTTGGCTAGTCTCAATGAGATTGGCCGCCGTGGCCGGAATCGGTCAGGAGAACATCATCATATTTTATATATTTTATATTTAAAATAGTAGAATAATATAGTAAAATATATTTTAGTCCCCACCAGTGATATCTGGTGGGCTTTGGACAGACGACGACTTGGCGGAGCTTGTTCGTCTCGTCAAGAAGTATCCCCCGGGAGCCGCAGAGCGGTGGGAGAGGATAGCTGAAACCATGGCCAGGAGTGTACCCGAAGTGACGCACATGGCCGCCAAGCTCAAAGAGAACTGCTATAAGGTGCCTGGCCAAGATCAAGTGGAAGAAGTACCGCCAGAGCCACCCAAAAAAGTAAGGATTTTGGACTTTTAAGTACACAGATATTCCTTATTTGTTATTTCAGAGTATGTAAAGTTTATTTCTATGTCAATGTCAAATTCAAGTACTATTTATATTAAAAGCTGCATTTTAATCATCAGATAATTATCCTCCGAATAAAAATTATTATTTATTAAAAGTAAAATAATAATCTTGACTAAATAAAATAGTAAAGCAATTGAATTACTTTATTAATAACTAATTTTCTAACTAAATTTCCTAACTAAAATTTGGGTGATTTCATTCTGTTATTTTTTTAGTTAATTCTTTTTTATTCTGCAACTGAACTTGTCTTTTAATACATATTTTTATTATATGTTGTAGCAAGAAAGAAAATGCAAACAGATTTTGCTACCAACTATAAAATATTAAAATTAGAATAAAACTTCAATCTTTTCCTGCCACGATACTGACTTATTTGTCCACAGTACTGTCATAAATTATATTTGGTCGATATTCTTTAAAAAAAAATATTAAAATTATTTAATTATATATGTTAGAATTTATTAGTTTATAAATTCTAATTATTTATTGCGATTGAAATAATACCCAATTTAAAGGTAAATCCTAAGATATGATACTGACATTTAAATAAGATATTGCAGGTTTTCTTTCGATAACAACAACTTAAATTATACATAAATACTGATAAATTATGTTACAGAACATTGTATAAATATGAAAAATCGTTTGGTTAATTAATTATATATGACCAGTGAGAAAGAATACAGGAATCACATTTAGTATAGAACCACCCATATATTATTTTATTCAGGTCAAAACGCGTAAATCTGAAGAGACAAGCGGCGGGAACTGGTCCCAGCCGCAGCAGCGCGCGCTGGAGGCCGCCCTCGCCAGGTACCCGAAGGGCGCGCACAGCGACCGATGGCAGAAGATAGCCAATAATGTTCCGGGGAAGACGAAAGTGAGTTATATTTGTTGCCGTCGGGTTAGATGTTATCCACATATTTCTATCACGTGCGAATTGTGGTATGAACTTCCTCCTTGGATTTTCCCTTAGCGCTACAACATGGGCCTCTTCAAGAGTCGTGCCTTCAGGTCCCTTAAAGGCCATACCATCAGGTGGATCGTTTGCTCGTTTGCCTCTTTTAACTATCTAATCGAACCTTTTTAACGCCCCACTGCTGGGCACGGGCCTCCCTTCAATACGAGGGGGATCAGGCCATAGTCCACCACGCTGGCCAAGTGCGGGTTGGCGGACTTCACACATCTTTGAAAACTTGCTAGGTTACCTCACGATGTTTTCCTTTACCGTAAGGCAAGTAGTAATCATGTTAGAAATGATCGGCACATGAAAATATCAGAGGTGCGAGGGCCTGGGATTTGAACCCGCTTCACTCGGTTTCCCAAGCGAACGCATTACCACTGGGCTAACACTGCCTCTTTTAACTATAAAAAAATATATTATTTATTGCAAATTACCCTCGTTTCGTTCGGGTTTGTCTCTAGTTTCTAACAAAATGTCGTCTCGGTGCTGATTCGTTGGTCCAAATGACCAATTTATCGAAAGAATTTTAAAGATAGAATTGACATTAATTTGATTTGATTACTGATCCGATCTCTTGGAAAGTAGCATGATGATATATAGCATATAGCCGTCCTCAATAAACTGGCTATCTAATGCAAAGAATTTTTCAAATCAAATTAGTAGTTCCTGAGATTAATGCGTTGATGAAAATGTGTGGAATTGAGTATTATTGACTCATACGCTGGCTATCTATATTGTTATGTTAATAAAATAAATGTAACTTCGATATTTAAAAGAACAACTGTTGACATAATACTTTCTTAGTTTTCTTTATTTAAACAACTGTTGAGTTTTTTGCCGGCTCTTCTCAGCAGAACTGCTTTCCGAGCCGGTGGTAGCGTCCTCACGGACAGACACACAGACACTGACGCTTACATTAAATTGCCGATCAAAAGCACTTGTAATAAGTCTAATTGATTAAAGTTTATTTCATTTCAAACATACAACCCTTACGCCCCTATAATATTAGTGTAGAATATATTTCGCTAAATACATTGATATTATTGCTAAGTAATGATTTTTTTCTTAAATACGTATTTCCTTTTATTTTGACACTAGCGACTCACCCTCGCTTCACTTCGGGTTCGTCCCTAGACAAAAACAAATCTATCCCACGGGACCCGTACACTTTTCCGGGATGATATATAGCCTATAGCCTTCCTCAGTTAACGGGCTATTAAATGCAAAAAGAATTTTTCAAATCGGATTAGAAGTTTCTGAGATTAGCGCAACCAAACAAACAAACAAACTCTTCAGCTTTATAATATTAGTATAGATTACATCATACTGTTTGATAAGAGTGAAAGGCAATTTAGTTTTCCGCTTCACTGACTAATTTGTAAACACTACTTGTAAAAATTACATGATACTCTCTGTGTAGAGTTTATTATTTTATTTTTGTCCGGCGCATTTTTGCTTAACCCAGATATAAAGTACCTTTTTTTAATGTTGGGTAATGCATTTATAAATTATCTTGTGTAATTAATAAATGCATTTAATTGAAACATTTCTGTTATAAGTGTTATTTAATTATTTTTTGATGTTAAAAAACTTTAAAGTGTACTTATTAAATAACCATAATGAAATACGAAGGGCTAGATGTTGCCAGATTTCTAATAATTTTGCTTTGTTAGAGATTTAGTGAGGTACTTTTCGGGATAAAAACGAAAAATCATATTGATGACATATGTTTGTACGCTCGGGGGATATTCTTTGCAGTCAAGTAGCGCCACGATCGTTGCAGACCATTCTATATATCTATAATAATATATTTCATTTGTTTACAATAATATTGTTTACAAATAAAAGTAATTGTTTTGGCTTCAGTTGGATAGTTTCGGTATTGGTATTGGTTTCGGATGGAGATTGGAAACCCTCAAGAGAAATCTTCCTCTTATAAATCCGACCCTCTTACTTTTGACCTGAACTTAAATAATTGCTTGGTCTTTTGGTCTTTTCAAGTTCTTTTGCAATCTGATCAATCTGGTCTTTTTATCTATAAAATTATTTTTATTTCCAGGAGGAATGCATGCAGAGGTGTAAATATTTATCAGAAATGTTGAAAAAGCAGAAACAGAAAGAAGAACAGTGTGACGGAGAGACGATCGCTGGAGGCGACCACAGTGAAGAAATCACATCTAATGCTTAGAAAGATTATAATATGAATTCCGAGTTGTGATAGCATTTACATAAAGCGCTGAAATAAACTTGTTTTTTTTTTTTAATTTATGTTTCATATAAATTGGTATGTTTGTTTTTCATAGTAATATTTCTTTTAAGTATTATTTATTTATAATAGGGAAGCCCAAGAGGGTATTTTGTGATTTACTTCTTTATACAGAGGACATATATTCTGGAGGTACTCAACAAAGTGGAATGTATCCACGTTATGTGAATCTGCTGAGCTTGAGTAAATCCCAACATCCCCCCTTGCTCCCCTAATATTAATTATACTGGAGTAATATGAAATGTTCAATAATTAAATCTACGGGCTTGGAAGTGGATAAGGATTGTTACAATAAATGCATATTAATATTTGAAAATTTGTAACTATATTCCTCTTCTGGCATCAGGATGTAGATGAAGCTTGTAGATGAAAGTTTGGTTTTGGGAAAAATACAGGAATGTTTATTTTAAGTGGATTTGAATATTTTGTTTCAAATTTGAATATATGCTTAATACTTTCTTAGATTTACGCGAATATTTGACATTTTAGAATAAAACTATCTTTTCGGATTTTTTCGCGTTTTTTTTTGAGGTCATGATTATTTATTGTGGCACAAATCATTTTTATAATGTAACTGTTAATAGAGAAAAATCTTACATCTGTTTACTTTGGTTTACTTTATTTCAAAATATTTTAATGTAATCACAGTATTATTATAAAACCTGTTGTTTGTCTCTTAAATCAAATAACCTTTGAAATCGAAATGTTAGTACTTAGAGTATTTTTTTGCCAAAGCTGATTTGAAGTACTTTTAAACAACCTGTGGTGAAGTTCACAAAATAACATTTTTTTTGAATAATGATTCAAAATGGGGAAAAGTCAGTAGCACACCCATTTATTATTTTAATTTAAATTATATTTTAGAAGAAGACTACAAATTACATTTTATAAGTATGTAGATTTAAAGATTTTTAAAATGTCGATGGACAGATACATTAAATTGCTCATATTTTATATGTAATCAGACCTCAGCGTGAATATATTTTTTCTAACCGGTTTTCACCATATCTTCACCGTGTCTTTTTCATTCTACACGACATTGGCGAAGTAACCTGTGCCCAAGTGTCACGTTTAAAAACCACATGGTAAAGAATTGAATTGAAATGCTTTTTATTTTAAATATTATTTACTGACCTGGCGTAATTGATGTGTTATATTTTCTTTATCTATTTAAAAAGTACTTCAGACTGGCATGGTCCAAAATTTGTTTTTTTACAACAAAAAAAAATCGATTTCTTTGGTTAATTTTATCAAGATATTTGAGTATTTGTTTCTACAAGTCTATGTTATAAACAAAGCTATATATTGTGTGGGAAAGTTACTTTGCTCTCTGTTATGTACCAACATGACAATTGAGATTAAAAAAAAGACATATAATTTATCAATATTATATTTGTTATTTACAATATAAACGATGCATCACTTATCCGTCTTTTTGTTATAATACCATTATAATACCATCCACTTATTTTTAGATTATTATTATGTCAACGTTGTTACATGTACATGACAATTCATAAAATGTATTAAAATATAACTTTTTATATACAATACAGAGTGATTTAAGGATTTTTAAGCTCTTTATTCTTTTAAATTATTGTATGTTTGTTTATAATGCCTAGTATTCCGTAGGTGGCTTGAGTTCGGGTACGGGTTTCGTTGTGCCGTACCGCGCGAAGATGCCGGGGATAGCATACTCGTCGGGCTCCTCGTAGTGCGGCCGCCCGGAGAACCCTGCAATGTTATTGTTAGTGAAATTGTTGATTTAATAGGCGTTTTCCAATTACAGCATTAAAGCGCATTATGCGGCATAATACTCAACTTCGAAATTTTCAACTACAGCAATGCTCCTCACAATCGGGCACTTAGAAAAGTATTCCTTTGGCGTGATGCGCGCAACGGATACTAACTCAGTAGTAGAAAATATAAGGAGTGGTTTTTCGCGTTGTTCGTGTTTGTGTGCCAAGTATGGTATTGTGCTATGTAATTGGAAAACAGAGAATACTATTCTAGTAATGGCCTGGCATGTTCAAAGAATTTGATTGGATAGCGCTAATTTGGGATGTATTTGTTTGCTTGAATAAACGATAGATGGCGTTGATCCGCAAACTGTCGCAATATTAAATATGTGTCACATACTAATCAATATATTATAGCAATATGTATGCTGCGTTTAATTAAAGACATTTTAGTGACTACATTTTTTAATAGTATTAAACAAATTATAAAAAATGAAATGACATTTGTCATTTGCTAATGACTCATATTTTAATAATCAGTTAACTTTTGAGTATTTTTACCTGAATATACCTTTTTGGAATCTTTTTTTTTTATTTTACATAAACATTAATAGCTACTCGATTCATACAACACCATCTATTGATATTTATTTGAATTGTTCCTAGTTCTTGATGAGATTGAACGATATGAAAAGAAACAGCATGTATACGTGAAAAAGGTTTTGTATTTGCTCTAAGACAGGGATTCCTAAATTATTTTGGGCAAGAGACCCCCTGTCCCATACGAACTTGTGAACGCTTATCGATTTGAGTTTTTTAAAACCACAACAATGATACTTATTACTAAAATATTAGTCATTCTTATAACAAGTTGGTACACGTAACACAACTTATAAGGTATCTTGAAAGTTTCAAATAAGAACTTGTGTTAATTAATAGGGGTCGATATTTAGACCTCGTCGACCCCCAAAATCAGTTTTCCATTATGTCGACTTTTGATAAACCGATACCCCCTGTTGAAAAACTCCAATAGGATCCCATCAAAAGCGACAAAAGCCACATAGAAATCAATAAATATTTATCGGTTTCTATGTGGCTTTTGTCGCTTTTGATGGGATCCTATTGGAGTTGTTCAACAGGGACCGACCCTTTGGGGACCACTTTGGGAATGCCTGCTCTAAGACATGAGATTTAATATCTAAATCCAAAGATAGATTATACTTCTTTATTTCTTAGCGTAGTTAGAGGTTAGTGATGCCAAATGTATAGAGTTATAATGTGCCAGTTATAGTGAGGTAGAGTTAAACAACATGCATATATTCAGGTGTGAGTAGTATTCAACAGTGTATTAACAAACGAGTCAATTCTCGTCTCGTGGCGAGTATAAATTTCTGGCAAGTAATAAATGGACAATAATATAGAGTCTAGCGAGTTTAAACATATAATTCGCTACAGCGTGAATAGAACTCACGAAGGAGAGTTTTATTGTATCCAGCATTGTAAGTTTTCTTATATAAATTTATATTTCTATACTACTAGATATTATAAACAGAAAAAAAGTTTTTTTTTATATGTTTATTTGTAATGGATAAACTAAAAATCCGCTTAACCGATTTAGGTGACATTTTGTATGAGAATAGTATGAGACCCTGGGAAGGACACACGATAGTTTTTATACTGGATTCATTCCTTAAGGGGATGAAAAGGGGTGTGGAAGTTGTATGGGGAATCAATCATTTCTCAAGTATTTTTTTATTTTTAAAATACCTATTTTTATATACCTACGTATGTATGTAAATATATATAGTCTATTCTATACTAACCGTTAAAACGATACCTAGGGATGAACCCGAATAAAATGATAGTGAGTCGCTAGTATGATAATGAAATGTATAGTGGGACTATTGAATGCTATGAAGGTACCGGTCTTGGTGGGCGCGTGCCCGGCGTGCCCGGCGTGCCCGGCGTGCCCGGCGTGCCCGGCGAGGCCGGCGAGGGAGTCGTCGGCGCCGCACGCGCGGCACGCGCAGCGCGCCGGCGTGGCCACGCGGTGCAGCGCGCGCGAGCCGTCCGCGCACTGCAGCTCCACCTCCAGCGCCGCGAAACGCGCGGCCGTGCAGCACTCGCACGCGCTCTCGTGCCGTCCCGTCTCTACGCACACACATACACATTCACTTATTTATTTAATTAGGTTTACCGACATGATATACATTAACAACAAAGTATAAATGAGGTTTAAATCCAACTGTTATCATACTTATAGGTAACTACGACATGCCTAAGCAGTTCCACGGAGCATTTAAAAATTAAAAATTAACCGCACAATAAATTATAAAAAAAACAGACTATTATAATTAGTTACTTAAAGGATCAAAAAAAAGAAAACTAAATATACATTAATATTGTATAGGTATAGTCTCTGCGATGAGTGCGTTCGAACATTGTCGTACTTAGCGCGAAGTTGCGTAGCATTTCAGCACATGCTGTCGCATCGCGACGATCTTGTCTCTATATGTGTGATATATACACGTGTATGTATTTTTGTGTATTTTTTTCGATTACTTCTTAAAGATTCACGTTTTTATCATTATTTGGTTTAGTTAAAGTACGTTAGCAAATATGTAAATTGTTATCAGATAATTAAAACACAATTTAATTACTTTCTTATTACTATAAATTGCTTTTTTAACCTAGAAATCATAAGTGAATTAAAAAATATACATAAAATCTGTTATTTGACAAAAAATTGAGAAAATAGTCAAAATTTCTAAAAAAAAACATCAAAATTATTTTAAAATTAAGCTATTCATTAATTAGCAATAAATTTAGTCTGTAATAGTTTGAAGGTATACGAGTACGAGTAGGTAAGTGTGAGGGGGACGTACGGTTGTTGTAGAGCATGCCGGAGTCGCAGCTGCCGCGGCACTCGCGCAGGCCGGGCAGCGCGCGCGCGTTGGCGCACAGCCCGCGCGCGCCCATGTGCACGCGCACCAGCCCCACCGTGTCCGCCGCCGCCAGCGCGCGCGGCACGCACTTGCCTGCACACACGCACACACGCACACACGCACACACATTACTGTCTTATACACTACATATACTAAATACTACAAGTAACGGGAGATCTAAAGCTTTATGAATACTGAAGAAAAATTATAGGTACATACATACTAATATTATAAGGAAGTGAAATTTGTAAGTTTGGATGTAAGTAAATCTCTAAAAGTACTAATACGATTGTAAACATTGTTTTATCAGCGTGTGCTGCTTAGGTTAAGGTTTGAAACGAAGCAATAAAATATACAGTAAAAAACACCGAAAGTACATATTAAATATATATATATATATATATATATATATATATATATATATATATATATATATATATATATATATATATATAGTGACAATTGGTAGATGTATATAAATAATGTAATACATACTCAGCGAGGCGGGCGGCTCCTCGCACACGGCGCAGCAGGGCCCGCGCACGAGGTGCTCGGGCGCGCACGCCGACACGTCGGGGCACGCCTCGCGCGCCGACGTCACGAACACCTCGCGCTCCATGCTCTCGCACGTGTACTGCGTGCAGTTGTCCGCCGAGTGCCATGTGTCTCCTGCAATGTTGGGACACGAGGGGTTATTCATTTTGTTCTATATTGAGTAATAAGATTTACTACAAAAATGAATGAAAAACTCTACGTAATATAGGTTTTCACTAGTAACAGATAAAAACTTAAGATAACATCATTTAACAGCAGCAAAAAGCAGCGATGTTGTTGCAGCACTTCAAATACAAAGACAAATAGTAAGCTCTATATTACATATTAATTAAGATTATATAGAGCAGATTATTAAAAAAAGAATCATTAATGAATCAAACAATTCAAGAATACCAATAATTCTTTAAAAACAACACAAGAAATTAATACATATAATAAATACAAAAAAAAATCATAGGCTGTTTAAACTACAACCTTTGCCCCATAAATTACAAATAAATTAAAAAAAACCGCACTGACCGACATCCTTGACTTGGTCGCCCACGACGCACTGCACCTGCTCGCAGCGGCCGCAGCAGGCGCCGCGCGCGGGCTCGGCGTAGCGCCAGCCGCGCTCGCACGCCGCGTCGCACGCCTGCTCGCGCGCCGCCACCGCCAGCTGCCCGTCCTCGCGGGAGCACGTGTAGTTCTTGCACGGGTTTTCCGATTGCCAGGTTTGTCCCTCCTGGAATAACAAGTTTGGTTTGGATTATTGTAAATTTAAATACAATGGTTTCAAATTGACTGTTAATAATAATTGATTATAATAAAATACTGATTGCCAATAGTTAAACGTATATACGTAAATATATAAACCGTACATGAAATTCAACAATTCAAAAATTATTTAAAATAAAGTCAAATATAAACTAGTTTTTGTTTATCATAATATTCTAAAACTGATGAGAGTGTGAATTTTTTGTATGTCTGAAAATACAGATTTTAAGTTTATTTTGCGCTTTATTGGCAATAGGGAATATGCGTGACTTGTTTTTTTTATTTTTTTTATACAATAGCTAATATCGTTATATCACTGTAAAAAAATATCTAGTTCCAAAAAACTAAAATTTAAAATTGAAAAAATAAATAAACATTATACCGATACGGATACTTTAAACACCCGTCATTTCGCGCGCTTGGCGTGACGTCACAGTATCATACATAGAAAAATGACGATTTTAGTTTCGCTCTGTCATGATAATACTTTGACGTCATATTCAATCCGATCAATGGCTTGTGTTTCAACTACTTTGAATCATATTTGCACTTTTTAATAATTATATTCTTAATAAAAAAAAAAAAAAAAAATTTGACATAGGATTGATTCTAAAACAATAAAGATTATATAAAAAAAAACACCTTTATTTAAATCACATGCTTATTGCGTAGCCTATTCATTGTTACGATCTTTAGAAAATCCGTGCATAAAGGATTATTATTATAATAATTAACAAATACCTGATAAATCTTATCTCCGACACGACAAGCTATGGGCTCCCGCTTCGGGCAGCATTGTCCCGGCACCTTTTCCTCCTTCAGGACGAACTGCTTCTTGATTGCCTCTGATACTTCTGGACACGACACATTCTGGCTTTGGATTTGCAGCTGTTGATTATATTATTGATTTAATTAGTTTTTTCTAAATAATGAGATGTCAGCAATGATATCTTTAAATTAACATTAAATACACGTGTAGACTAAACGAAGTTTTTTTTTCATTTTTTATAATGTAATAGCAATAGCTAATTTAATGAAGTTTTTTAAACTATACATTGAAAATATAACTATTATTAAGTATTACCTAATCATTTAGTATACTTACAATTGATGATATGATTATTATAAATAAGTATGATATAACAGTATGTAATTATTTCATAATTGAGAAAATTTGTAAATGATATGTTCGAGTTTGTTACGTTCTCACAGAGAGACACGGACTACTTTTTATTGATTCACCTAACAAGCGAGAGAAACATTCTGTAATGTGGACAAAATCTGGTATCCATGCTTATTATTAAAATTTGGTATGCAGATAGTTCGAGATACTGGGAAGAACATAGGATAGTTTTTATCCCGGAAATAATCCCTTAAGGGGGTGCAAAAGGGGAGTGGAAGTTTGTATGTAGAATCAATCGTTTCTCAAGTAAGGGATATAAAACTCATCATACCTATTTATATACATATAGTCTCTGAGTCGCTAGTTTAATATAAAAGTAGAAAAGCAAGAAGCACTCACAGTCCCATTGATATCGGCGCAGGTGTAGGTGGCGCAGAAGTCGGCGGAGGCCCAGGAGTCGCCGACGCCGCGCGCCGCGCCGCCCGCCACGCACGCCACGGCGCGGCAGCGCCCGCAGCACTGCGCGCCGTCCGCCGCCGGCGCGTACTCGTAGCCCTGGCCGCGGGGGACATTGCGAATGGTCATCATTTCCATTGATGGCATAAGACGGACAGGTTTTTTTCTATTTCTTATTAGAATTGAGGCATTTAATTTTGAAACTGGTAGTTTAAAAAATATTTAAGTGTGACTTTTATAACTGATTATGCAGATCCAAAAATAATGCATAAGATCCTCGTTTTAGACATTTTTATATAAAGCTAAAAATATCGAAAATAAATGTAAATTGACTAGAACTATAAAGATGATTTAGAGCCTTAAATGATATTGAATATAGCACTTACGAGCTGGCAGTCGGTATGACAGCTCTGCACGGTGGTGATTTTTTCTAATTTTCCGTCTTCTAATTGCACGCACTGGTACGATTCACATGGGTTGTATGGTGACGTCCAGTTCTCGCCCACCTGAGAGATATTTATTTATTAGTTAAAATAGTTGTTACATTATTTTTTACATTTAAAAATATATATTTATAATAGAGTGAAATGTATATTACACAAGTAGATTTCACAAATGAATATGATATTTCTTACATAATAGTGTAGGTCCAATGGTTCGTCTGGATCACACATTTTTAAATCCGTAATATAGAGGGCATACTAGCATAGATTAATTAATAGTTCCTTATGGATAGTAGTGTGAAGTCAAGTTGCGTACTGGATGACGTACTATAAGGGTTGCTCCTGATATTTTTAGGATGCCAGTGTATCATTAGAGGATTCACTTGATTGCTGTAGTGTTTTAGTAAGTCGTTGGGGCGCTGAGGCTGAGTATAAGGTTCCATTGGGTTTTGATAGCTACTGGTTGTTTTCCCCCCCAACGTGCGTTCACTGGGGCCACAGGGAGGTGGCCCACTTTGATGGGCGGTGTGTCGTGCGGGTTGCTCCTGGTACTTCTCTGATAGCAGAGTGGACTGTGGAGCAACCCCATGGTTCTTGTGGTTTGCTTCGGCAGATTTGTCGTCGGAGCGTCGTAGTTGAATGCGTAAGCAATGTTGCGACGCCCTATTAAGACGGAGGAGATTTTGTTGGGATTTAGTGGGTAGTAGTGGCTTTTCTAACCGGTGAGTTCCACATAACCACCTGTATGTAGACAGGTGGTATGCGTAAATACATTTCCCAACATTAAAAAAAAGTAGTGGTTGTTCTAGCGTATACCCTGTTAGTATCAAGAAAATGTGAATAGTATAAGATTAGGTGACCTTGTATATATTATCGCCGTCCCTGCAGGCGACGTACACGGGCTCGGGGCAGCAGGCGAAGGGCACGGCGCGCGGCTCCAGCACGAACTGCGGCGTGGACAGCACCGGCGCGCACGCGCGGGCGCTGCACTGCGCCGCGCCGCCGCCGCCGCCGCCGCCGCGCGCCTCGCAGCGGCACGCGCGGCACGGCCCGTCCAGCCACGCCGCGTCCAGCTGCGGCCGGGGGTGTTATTGGTATTTAAAATATTGGACTAGTGTGAGTCGCGAAACGGTTGCATCAAACATTTATATGTTTCATTTTAAAACTTATTTATTATGTCAAATGTAAAATGGAATTTACACATCACGTGAATCGGAAAATATCCCATATCCCAAAAACTACTCATCGTACATTATTATGTATCTTCTTCAACTTAATATTTATTGATAGTTCTTTGATAACTCTATTTAGTTAATTTTTTTTTTCAATGAAATTTTCACCCTTTAGTTATTCATGGAGTGGTATCCCTATTTTTTTTATTTTTGATATTTACAAAATTGTCTAGCAGTTTACATGAGGCACCTAATAAATTTCAGCAATATAAAATAAGTAAATAAAAGTTATGATGTTCTAAAAAACGGAAAATAAATGAATTGATAAAGATACTTAGCTGTCTCCACAGGAATTATGTTTAAAAAGTCTAGTATAATTAAGTGTAGTATTTTTTTAAATATGTATTTAAATGTTTGTATTGATCAGGCAGTGATTTGGTCTGGTCTGGTTGTACTTAACAAACTTTGTCATCGTAACATAAATAAGAACATCATAAGAACATTTCTTTTAAAAGCTGATTCTAGTTGAGTAGTCATGTCTTGCATAATTTTTAAATTACATACTAACTTTAATTTGATTTAACACTTATCGCAATTTACCTAATAAACTATTTATTTTTCATTACAATGTATTAGTCTGGTACTTACGTCTTTCAAAACAACTTGTGGATTGGCCCTCGGCCTTTCCCCGCCCTTGGGCGCGGCCTCCCACTCGAGACGTACCACGCACTTGTCTTTGGGCAACTCTGAAAATTTTACATCACTTTAAATGCCAATCATAAACATAAGTTTTGATAACATTACATAATAAAGCATGTATTCAGCCCTTTTTAATGTCCCACTGCTGGGCACAGGGCTCCCTTTAATACGAGGGGGATCAGGCCATAGTCCACCACGCTGGCCAAGTGCGGATTGGCGGACTACATATGTCTTTCGAAAACTTACTAAGTTCTCTCAGATATGCAGGTTTTCTCACGATGTTTTCCTTCACCGTAAGGCAAGTGATAATCATGTTGAAAATGATTCGCACATGAAAATATCTGAAGTGCGAGACTCGGGATATGAACCCGCTTCACTCGGTTTGCCAAGTAAGTGCGTTACCATTTCGCTACCACTGCCTAATAAAGTACAATGAATGCATAATGAAAATATTAGTAATATAAATTATAATAATTTAGTCATTTCTGGGCCTCAATCCAACAACCATTAAATTAGCTTCAGTGTTTAGATGGAGTAAAGATAAAGTAACATCAACGTGCTAATCCTTCATCAATATTTTAAAATGATTGTTTAAGATTTTAAAAAGATTGTGATTTTCTATTTTTTGTCACGAAGCTATTGACGAGCTTTAGTGTTATCAATTTTTTTTTTGAAAACCGTTCTTTTATATAGATATTTAAGTTCTATTTATATATTTTCCTCAATTTTTCAACTATGTTTATAGTTTAATTTCGAATACTAGGCAGTAGACAAGCACTAGTTTAAAAAAAATCTATGTTATGATACTCACCGCTCGTAAGAGATCCGACACATTGAGGGAAGCCAGTTGCAAGCGTCTAAGTTGCGCACCCGTTCAGACAAAACATATGATTCAAATCTAAGTTTATACAGAATATACATGAAAACACTCACCACACTTGTGTTCCGGACAGCACTTGCCAGTGACATTGTTGGTCTCCAAAGTGTGGAACTCGGGGCAGTCCGGCGGCTTGGGGCAGTTCTGCACGCGGCACACCATCTCCGCGCGCGGGCAGCAGCCGCTCGTGTCCACGAGCCGCTCCATGCCCGGCTCCAACATCTCTATTTCACTGTCATCGGGAATCTTCTCGCATTCGTTTTCAGGTTTACATTCTGTAATTTAATTAATTTAGTTATGAACCTATTGTCATCACGGATTTGGTCGTGGTTTTTGTTCTGGGTGTTTCGTGTGATTTGCAGCTAACATAATCACGGGAGGGACTAAGGTTTTTAAATCCTGACATCTCAACAATTCAGTTCATAGTTCAGACTTATTATGTATAATAATTACTTATGATTATATTGGAAAAATAATAATTGAAAAACATTTCTTTTTTACTTATAATCTTTTATTTAGCTTTAAGCTCACCGCATGTAAACTCCTTGCATCCGTTGGCTGTGGTCTTTTGTTTGAGGATTTGTCCGAATCCACACTCTATCTTTTTGGGCTCCTCGCAGTGGACGTCCGGCGGTTTTGGTACTGTATATAAAAAAAATTGAAAAAAATGAGATTTAATAATAATGACATGTATTGGGCTAGATACTAAATGGGGCAGGATAGTAATTATTTATATAATAATAATTTATATAGTAATAAAAAAATCTTTCCAGGACAATTATCCTTATTAATCAAAAACCTTTTAGAAGAATATGAAAGTGGTACATGATATGTTATATTATACATGACAGCTCTTATATATCCTATAGGTCTTTGAATTACATTTATTATTATGTAAATAACTAAAATTTTAAAAAAATAATGAGAACTAGTAGAGCTATCTTTTTTCGGCAACATTGTTCTGCTTGTAACCTGAATTCTTTTATCGAAAGCAAGATGGTTTTTCTTTTTGTTATTTTTCTGTTTGTTGATGGAAGACAAAGTCGTCTCCTGGAGCGATCGCTTTGCGCGCCAGTATCTTTGCCTTGTACACGAACAGATGTACCAGGGTGACATAGGTGTTTGGAAGATGGCGGCTAGATTCAAGCAAGTAATGAAGTAGTGTAGGCTCTGACCGCAGACGTAGTCGCGGCAGCAGGCGGCGGCGCGCGCGGGCTTGGCCACGCGGCGCTCGTCGTGCGCGCACACGGGCTCGGCGCAGCGCTGCGTGGTGCACGCCACGTGCGCGCCGCGCTCCGCCGGCAGCTTGCTGCACGTGCAGCGCGTGCACGCGTCCTCCTGCACCACGGGCAACATGGGGCAATTAGAGGGGCACGTGTACAATACACTATTGTAAATAATATTAGATTGCAGAAACTTCATTTTCCGGGATAAAATGTAGCTGGATAATTTTTGGTTCTAAATTATAATCAAAATTATAAGACAGTTTAATAAAATTAATATATATATATATATATATATATATATATATATATATATATATATATATATATATATATATATATATATATATAGATTTAGCCAGAATGCTATGAAGGAAATTTCAATAGAAATTGTTTATTTTGTAAGCAAACTTTGTGTAAATGATTATGATTAAAAGTTTAGATACGAATTAAAAAGATATATTTTCTCTGATAGTACGGTAAGTTTCTACTTACTTGCCACTCGTCACCAGCGTAGTGCTCCTTGTTGGCGTCGCACGGGAAGCACTTGGTCGGCTCTATGCATGTGTTGTTCACTCGCACCTGTTAGCAACAAAATTATTCATATACTCACAAAACATTCATATTTAAAACAGTAAAATAATATATATATATATATATATATATATATATATATATATATATATATATATATAAATAATATTACATATATATAACACGGTTTTCGTGTTTTTTTGTTGAACGAAAATTGGATGTTTAATGTGGATAATAAACTTTTGTCCGTTGTAGCGAATTTCATTTGGAAACCCTTAAACAAGTTTTCATTAAAAAAAAATTATTACATAAGCAATTATTGTTTTAAATATATAGTTTTATTAAGAAAAATACTAACTTTTCCTTCAGGACAGAAGCATCCTTCTACCGGTTCTTTGTCGCATTTTTTAGGGTTATCCTTGAGCTCGTCGTAGTTATCACAAGTACGCTCGCAGTCCACGCACGGTCTGTACACGAATGGCGCTTCGCTGTAATAAAAAAGGGCCTCTTTATTATTGTTACATAAAACTATTTAGTTTAGAGCGTTGACATTTCTATTATTACATTAATACATTATTTACATATCATAAGTAAGAAAATAAATCCTATAAGTACGGATAAAAATGCGAATAAACCTACATAACAAATTATTTTATTATATATATGGGATTTAAAACATATGTAGATATCTGAGTGTGAAAGGGAGCGCAAATAATAATCAGGGGTAGAGGAAATTTGTACGGGATTAAATGACAGGGTTATGATCCGATTAAGTGGGAGACGCGTTCTTCACCAAACTAGACAAATAGGCATGCGATTAAATTTAAATTTAATTAGATGTACGAGACCGAAAATCACGTTAAGGTATAAATATAAATATGTTGAGACATTAACACACAGCACCATCTAGTTCCATGGTAAGCTTCGAGGCTCGTGTTATGGATACCAGATAGTTGATACAATACACATATATAACTTTAAATACATACATATTATAAATATAAACACCCACGACTGGAGTACAAACATTCGTGCTCATCACACAAATTGATGTCTCCAGCGGGATTCTAACCCGCGACCGCTGGCAGAGCTAGTAGGGTCAGTACAAACTGAGTCAAACGTGTCGTCATAAGTATAGAATGAAGAAATGAAGGTAGGATAGGACAGGAGGTAAGTGAACCCACCAGGGATAGGGACAGAGGTCGTCCCGCCACTGCAGACACACGCCCTGCGCGCGGCAGTCGGCGGCGTAGCGCGCGAGCGCGGCGCACGCGTCCGTGGCGTTGAGCTCGCACAGCTCCGCCTCGCACTGCGCCTGGTACGGCGCCGGGTCCACCAGCGCGTGGCACTGTGGACGAGTTTGTTGTTGTAAATATTTATATAGTAATAGTAATAATCCTGTACCCTATACAATAACTCTATGCGGATAGGTCGTAAACGGAACACTAATAGGGCGTAGTGGGAGAGCTGATGCGCGCGGCTATTAAAAAGAAAAACCGCATATCTCCGAATTCGCGTAAAACGGGGTAGCATAATTCGTCGTATTACTGTACTGAATTTTCGTAAGTGTGTGAAGAGACTTTTGTCATTTTTGACTTACTTGATACTTACTATACTTATTTAATAACACACAACAATACACTTAGGTAAAATTGCCTAAGTGAAGGAAAAGCTGTGTAAGAAGAAGAAGAAGAATATTTTTACTCACAGCACCAAACTTGTCGACATTGTTGATGTTGTAGCAGGGATTGTCGTCGGGCGGCGGCGCGCAGGGCGCGGGCGGCGGCGGCTCCTCGCAGCGCGCCTGCGGGGGCACCTCCAGCGCGTCCAGCGCCTCGGGGCTCGCTTGCCAGCTCTTGCCGTACTGGGGGTATCGGAGAATAATGTTTACTGCGTGATGTTTAAATCGATATGGTGATGCTAACTATAATGATTGATTTGTTTTATAACACCATATTACTTAACAATCGGTTTTATGACTTTAATTGTCTAAGTAAAAACGATAATAAAAACAAATTCGTGGCGACTCATCATGTATATATTTACTTGATTAAACTACAACATAGTTTGATACAAAAAGATCTAGATATACCAGTTTAAAGACTAACCTCCTCAAAGTCATCTGTGACGGTGCCGTTGCTGGTGACGAGGCGGTCCTGCGTGCCGGCGCACACGCCGCACAGCCCCTGCGTGCGGCCGCCGTACGTCGCCGACGGCACGCGCACCGTGAACTCCATCTTCGCCTGGGATACTGTTAGCTGGGGAGTTAAATTAATAATATATCAGAATGTTGGTGACTCAATGGGTATGCGAGTGTATTTTTTACTCCTTCAAGCAGCTTTTTATATCTACGGGAGACTTCAACTCTTTCTGGTGTCGCAATAAAACAACCAGTGGTCTGGACCGTGATACCGTGGTTTTACAAGAGTACAAAAACATGTATGCTACATTTTAACTTAACTAATCAGTAAGAACTGAATAATAGTGATTCAACTGACACATACCGCCATCTATTGGTTAGAAACGTTACTCACACAAGTGACAATCAATATAGATTGTACAGGTACACTTAAACCCGTTAGATCAGATCTAACGGGTTTACCGTTAGATCAGATTAATGTCAATCAATACATTAACCAAATTATAATTTCTTAAATAATTAAATATTTTTTTCTTTTAATTTATATTTGTCATACGTAGATTAGATTCATTAGTGCACGGTGTAATAAAAGTGTATTCAAGTACTTAACAGTTCTTAAGCATTACTTAAATACGGGTTTAGGTTACGCAGTGCTATAAAAATAACTTTTAATAATCGTTAATATATGTATTTTATTATTTAAATCGTATTTATAAATGAGTTTACATATTTACAAACGTTTATAAGTATTAGTAAATAAGTAAGTAAATTATAGTAATATTATTTGAACTCACCTCGACATGATCGTCCGGTAGTTGGATACTGACGTCTTGTCCATTGAGGAGAGTGATCTGTGCCCAATCATTCTTCTGAGGGTATTTGAATATTGGCTTGCCGTTTACTGTTGTTATTAACTGAAACAAAAACATATTTACCATGATACACTCTGTATATAATGTGTATCTATATGTAATTTAGAGTGGAAATAATTAAAAAGACAATAAAATGACAAAATAGAATTAAAAAGTTCGTTTTCATAATATTATTATTCACATTGGAAGTTAAAAACATTTTATCAAATAAAACACATTTACTTTAAAATTAATATAAAAGTATCCACTAATAAAAATTGTATGCAACCTCCTTTTTTTTTTTAAAAAAAAGTAAGTAAACAAACCTTTTTAGTGACCGTATCCTTGGTGACGTGTATGACGTCCTTCCCGTGTATGAGATGTACCGCGAGCGTGCACACCGCCGCCGCGGTGTCCTCGCACGGCCCGTTGCTAGCGTACACCTGGTATTATGAAAATATTTTGTTATCTATATATTATGATATTTATCTATATAATTTTTTAAGATCCCACTGTTGAGCATGGGCCGTCCTACAGTACGAGGGGGTCAGTCCATAGTCCACCATGATGGCCAAGTGTGTGGTAGACTTCACATGTCTTTCGAAAACTTGCTAGGTTTTCTCAGACATGCAGGTTTCCTCACGAAGTTTTTATTTACCGTAAGACTTAATCATGTTGGAAATGATTCATATCAGTAGTACGAGACCCGGGATAAGAACCTGGTTCACTAGGTTGTCCAATCGAGCTCGTTACCACTGGGTCACAGCCTAATTTCCTAATCTATGATATCTAAAATATATATTAATTTTTTTCTTTCACTTCTTTTAAAGTGTCCAAAGTGTCCAATTTTGCCCGCTGAAAATCTCATGAGTGTCCCATCAAATATCACTTAATCTTACCAATGGGATAAGAGTTTAAAAGGACGTCATATTACCTCAAACCTGTGCTGGCCGGTGTGGTTGGCGTCGCGCGCGGCGAGGTAGGTGCAGTTGCCGAGGAAGGGCAGGTCGTCGCCCTCGAACGTCACGTACTTGGCCGGCGCACCCACGCCCTTGCATGTGCCTGGGATTTGTTGTTTATTAAAACTATATTCTGATTTAATTGCTAAGTCTCTATCTATATCAATTTATTAAGTAGAGCATTTTTTTGTTACAAACGCTATAGTTAGAAGAGCTAATATTACTCAGTACAACACAAGTAGTCAAACATTGTCATTTTATTACAACATTACTATTATATACTAAACAAATCAAGAAGAATAATAATCAAGACAGTAATTATACATGATAATTTTACGCAACTTACTCTCCTAACAACAGTATTCGGGAAAGTAATGACCGTTCTTCATTCCGCCGTTAATCTCCAAGCACAAATGTCCTCAACCTTAACAACCCTTAACATACTATAAAACAAAGTCGCTCCCCGCTCTCTGCCTGCCCCTATGTACGCTTAGATCTTTAAAACTACACAATGGATTTTGATTTGATTTTTTTTAATAAATAGAGTGATTCAAGAGAAAAGTTTATATTTTATAATACATGCATATTATAATTAAAAAAAAGCCGAGAAATTCAAAGATTTATATTCCATACTAACCGTTAAAACGTACCTAGGGACGAATGAAAATAAAATATAGAGTGTACGTACAGTCGAGACAGTCGGTGGGCGCGACGCAGGTGTCGCCCTTGCGCAGTGTGCCGGGCGGGCAGTAGCAGCCGGGGAAGCAGGCGCGCTCGGTGGGGCAGGCGCCGCGCGCGCCGCACGCCGGCTCGCAGCGCCGCCGGTAGCACGCCGAGTGCACTAGCGGCGCCGGGCACTCCGACGCTACAAATACACATTATGTACATTACTATAATGTAGTTTAACATAACGATGAAAAATAAAGGTAAATCAAATCAAATCAAATCAAAATATACTTTATTCAAATAGACTTTTACAAGCACTTTTGAATCGTCAAATTTACATTTTAAATTTTAAATTAAATGTCAGTGTAGTCAGTCCGTGAGGAAGCTACCACCGGTACCACCGGTAAATAGTTTTGAGTAATAATTCAATTATATTTTTTGTAATTTACGAAATAAAGGGTGTTTATCTTTAACATCGGTTATATAATAACCATTTTTATTTAGCAATGCTATAATCTGACTACGATTGTAAACGCGAAAGTTTGCTTGTGAGTCAAGCCACTCAGAATATAGCACTTCATAAAAATATTAACTTTAAATATAATAAAGACGATATTTATAATAAGCAATTAAATCGCATTCCAGTGACCACACTATGGACTCATAAGAATCTGATAGTCCTGAAAAACAATAAGTAATTAGAACTTTCCAGCAATATCGACGTGTGTAGCATTTAATCACGACCATCCACAGGAGCAGTATATAATAATCCGCAAGCAAGCGAGCGACATCATTTACATCACCTCAGCCTTTAATATTAAGATAGACTAAGTAAACAGTGTAAAGGTATTTAATTAATTATTTTTTAGAATTCTATTTGTGTATATGACTTTATGTTTGTTACGTCTCAACTCTGAAATAGCTGGACAGTTTTAAATAAAATTTAACACAGAGTAGATTAAAATAAGGGTAAAAATACTTTCTTTATCTGCCTCAAAATAAATTGTATACTTCTTCAAGTTATAAAGTTCTTCAGTTATAAAACAATAGGGCTGGGCTACTCACGACAATCCATCTGTATCCTCCAGCTGGACAGGTCGAGGTCCTGGTCGGCGGCGAGGCACTCCGCCACGAGCTTCTCCAGCAGCAAGCAGCGGCACTGCTCCTCCGTGCGCTTGGTGCCGTTCACCACCAGCTCGGCGCACGAGCAGATCTTCTCCAGGCAGATGCTGCGCCACTTGTCCAGGCTTAGCACCTTAGAGCATTGCGACAGTGGCTCCTCGCTGAAGACAAAATAATTTATCAAGTCTATATCTCTATTCTTTAAGGAGAATCGTAATAATGGTTAGATGACTTTTTTAATACATTTTACTGTTTAAATTCAAACCAAAACTTCATACAATGAAGTCAGCACTAAAGTTTCAACTGTTCTAGCACGTCTGTGCGCGTTCATTATATGATGCAATTTCTAATATCTCACTTATCTAATTGCTAGAATGTACAACTGCAAATCTTGAGGTACTGAATTACAATTCTAGGTTAATTCATATTAGTTATTAAGTTTTTTTGTTGATAACTTCTCAGTAGCGACTCTTTAAAATTACAAAGTTGACGGTGACATCCCCGTATCAAAAGCAGAGCACGTAAAACCGTTTGTTTTAAGCTTGGTTTTAAGATCGTGTAATGACAGTGCAAAGAGTATAGAGTGTGTTTTACGTTACTCGTTTTATGTTATCATGCACATGAACTGCCCTATAATATCCTGAAAATCTATTGATTCTAGCTGAAATTGAATTCAGCCCTTTAATATGAGGGTGCGGGTTGGCGGACTGCACATGTCTTTCAAAAAAATTGTAAGGTTTTCTAGGACATGCGGGTTTCTTCACGATGTTTTCCTTCACCGTAAGACAAGTGGTTTTGCACATGAAAACATTAGAGATGCGAGACTCGAGATTTGAACCCGCTTCACTCGGATTCCCAAGCGAGCGCATTACCATTGGGCTACCACTGTGTTCACCTACAATGTTATGCTATGCTAGTAGGTATAGATAAAAGTGTGTACTGACGTGATGACCTTGCACAGGTCCCACACCCGCTTCTGCTCGTCGCGCGGCACGGCGCGCACGCGGCAGGCGTCGGCGGGCAGGCCGGGCTTGGCCCAGGCGCGCCCGAACTCCTGCACGCCGGCGGCCGCGCGCCCGTCCGGCAGCACGCGCTCGCGCCGCGCGTCGCCGTCGTACGCGCCGCACAGCCCGTCCACGCGGCCCAGGTACTTCTTGGAAACCTGCTCGTGGATGTTACGGCTCATTATAATATTCATAAATCTTAAAGAAAGTAATTATTTCTTACTTTTATCTATATAATAAAATCTCCATCTTTGCCTGTGGTATTCACCTTAAAAGGTAATGCAATTAGCTATTAACTATTATACTCTAATATAATAATAAATTGTAATATTGTAATTGCCACTGGTGAATCTAAATAAATAATAATAATAAAATAAGTAAATATTACTTACCCCAATCTTAACGTCCCCATCAGGACTGTAAAACACTGTGAAGTTATATTTTCTGGACTTGATGGAAACCCCGTCTCCCAGCCTGTTGACGTCAAAGCTGTTCCTCTGGAAGCAGATCTTGCTGGTCTGCTCCACGGTGTACTCGTAATTGTTGTACTCGATCATGAGAGTGGGCTTTACAAGGATCAGTTCGGTGTCTTGCAGCACTAGTAACTGGTTCTGGCAGGTTTTTTCGTCGCATTTCTTGCGTACTTGATAAGGGAAAATGATTTTAATATATAAGAAGTATGTAGATACAATAAAATATTATATAATAAATAATGGAAAAAGTGTAATAATATGCTCATTATAAGCTCTATAGACTTTTATACTTTAAAACTCAATGTCAAATTAAAAACTGGTAACAGGAAATATTACAAATAAATATTATGAAACTAAAAATCAAAAGAGCTACTAACTTTTTTGGTTATCCAATAAGGTAATGTCACAATACGGTAAGATCTATATGATAAGTAAAACAAAATAAAAATTATATTAACAAATAAAATACAGAAAGTATAATGAAGTCCGTCTAAAATGTCCAATGTTCGATAATCTAGTCTTAACGGAAGTCCAATCACTTTAAGAACCGCTTTAGAATCACTGATCAAGAGTAACGCGAGACTAGTAATATAAGTTTTTATTTTACAAAGTAATTTCGCCATATAATGAAGCTATGACTATCTTTTGAGCTAGACTTCTAGTTATTCTAAGTGTTAGACAATAAAAGCAAAATATGAAGTATACTAACACAGCACAGTCCACTCTCCAAAGCGGTTCTCCCGCGCCAGTATGTGGAAGCACACGTCGTACTTGTACTCGGTGCCGTCGAAGGTGCTGAAGGTGCGGCCGGTGACGCTGCACTGCGCCGGCTGCTCCGGCGGCGGCTCGCACGAGTATCTACATCATAGTGTTTATGGATAAAGAGATTTTAATATTGTTTACATTATTTTCAACATAATTCATCATCATATCCCTGACCATTTCCCAATTACTTGGGGTCGACGCAGACCGCAGTACATCTTCCGTAGTGTTTATAGGATTTGGCAAAAGTTTTATGACCTGACATTAACACTCCTGTGGAATACTATTGTTCTTGTCTTGTAATATGCACATTCGATATTGTTTTCTTTTCAAACATTTTTTTTTTACTATTACTCAAAGTTTTTATGTAATTTTTCGAATTATTTTGAAATACATTTTAAACAAAATAAATTTTATTTTGACGTTGTTTTCAAGATGATTATTACTTTTTTTATGAGGTAAGAAAACGTTGGACACCAGCATGTCTGTTAGAACCTAACCAGTTTTCGAAAGACATGTGAAATCTATCAACCGGCCTTTGGCCGATCCTATTCGCATTGAAGGAAGGTCCGTACTCAGTAGTGGGATAATAAAAGGAATTATAATCCGGGAAACGTGGGACTCTTAATCATTCCGCTTGCTTATAATATTTTATTGCGGAATTGAAATATCTAGGGCATACTAGAGGGTCTAAATCTAATTGCAGACTGTCATTTAAAGACAAAATTAAATGAATTTTATTAATGTATTTATTTTAACAAAGAAATAGTCTATAGACGGCAAGAGTCCAACAGTACATGCAAATATTTACACGATTTGGTTTTAACCAAGCACCGTGAACCACATCTGTAAATAAAGTCTGACAAATAAAATCATAGAAAGGAATAAAAATACTCTCTATGCCTATCTATTTCTCCTTTCACGGCGATAAAAGTAATAAAATATAAACTAATACAATACTAAACAAAAACTCACTGAGGGCATTCATTGACACCCAAAGGCACGCTCTCCAGCTTCAGCGAGTATTTCTCAGGACATACGGGCGCGGAGCAGACGACGGGCGCGGCGGTGGAGCCCCGGGGCGGGATGGGCGGCAGGTTGGGGATGCACTTGAACTGCGCGCACTCCTGCTTGGCGGCCTCCGGCTTGCTGGCGAGGGACGGCTTGTCTAGTGTGAACGCTTCGTTCTGTTGCGGCCGGGATGGTGGACCTGATCATTTGGTTACAAAAATATTTGGTTATCTTTTATAAATTAATATTAGCAAAAAACATTTTAAATAAAGGTTAATTGTATGGTGCATTTCATAGCCAGCGTTGAGCGTTCAATCACTTAGTTTTAGCAAAGCTCCAGCCTCTCTTAGAACTCTTTTAGAATTTAACCGTAGATTCTATTAATAAAAGTTTTTATTGAACAAAGTAATCTCACCATAATTACCGCCCTTCGAGAAGCTGGTCTTAGAGAATCCGCCTTTAGCGAAGCTGCGGCCGCCCTTAGAGCCCTTGTAGAACCTCTGGTAGGAGTAGCGCGGGCGCGGCGGCGGCAGCTCGGCGCCGCGGTAGCTGGCGCGCGGCGCCACCGGCCGCACCGTGTAGCCCGGCGGGCATTCCACCTTCGGGCATTCTAGTGCTGAAATGGTATTAACAATTATAAATTACGTCTATTTACATATATTTTTGAAATACGCAGATGATTTTTGCTGATAAAGTATTGAAAATATTTACAGCTTTCATTGTGTGGTCTTACTCTAGGTTTTGAAAGACAAACGATAAAATTTTTGGGGTCTACGGAAAAACACGATAGAATATACTCAATTTATATGAAATTGTATTTTGTTTATGCATTTTGATTATTTCTTAGAAACAAGACATTACAGTAATACTTTCAACTTCCTACCAATAGATTCCAATATGGTTTGATGTCTCTTTTTAACTCGTTTTATAGGAAGCTAATAATCTTTCGAATTATGTATTTATTAACAGGTGTGTAATATGTGTTTATTTATCATATTATCAATAATCCTTTACTATTCTTTTCTTTATTTTGTTTTCTGTATTTTTGATATTTGAAATCTATTATCTTTTGTTTCATTAGAATTGATACAATTAATTCAGCGTATACAACTATAGCCTGTTGGTTGAGAGGTGGGCGTTGATAACTGCGACTCAGTTGTATAACTAATGTAGTTATTAAGTTAGAAACTGTTTATGATATTATATGACAAAATGATGAATGAATGAATGAATGAATACTTTATTGCAAACCACACAAGAAATAAATAAAGAAGTAAAAGATATAACAAAAAAAAAGAAAAGATGCACAGCAGGCGGCCTTATCGCTAGAAGCGATCTCTTCCAGGCAACCTTAGGGTAGAGGAATCAGTATATAAAAATGGTAGGCGGTGTACTTGCATAAATACACACATAATTATATACATACATAAATACATACCTACATACATACATACATACCTACATACATACATACATACTGTATACATACATACATACATACATACGAACAGTAGAGACACTCATATATTATACTAAAACAAACTAAAGAGATAAATAATGCGCTTTTAACATAGTCTTAAACTTATCCAAATTATTAGCCCGTCTGATGTGTACTGGTAAAGAGTTCCACAGGCGTGCAGCTTTCACAGAAAAGGAGTTAGTAAGAAAACAAGAGGAGTGAGAAGGAATTTTAAGGATGAGCGTGTCACTAGATCGCAGGGAACGAGCATGAGAATCCCTTAGAAGCTCGAAACGCTCTTTGAGATAGGACGGGGTAGAAGGATTAAACAGCACGCAGTAGAGAAGATGAAGTATGTGAGTATTCCTGCGAAAGCGGATTGGGAGCCACTTGAGCTTATTGCGAAAGTCAGAAACGTGGTCATATTTACGGAGACCGAATATAAACCGTATGCAAAGATTTTGAAGGCGCTCAAGTCGATTCAAGTGCTCCTCTTTAAGGTCAAGAAAACAAGTATCAGCATAATCAAGGATTGCTAATAGAAGTGAATTGTTCTTAGCAAATAAATAAAAAAATCAATTATTATTAAACCTTTATGAGAATCCTGAAGATGCACCTGGAAACTTAAATAAGTGACGTTATGTGAAAAAGAACTTACGTTTCTCAGTCGTAGAAGCAATGGTGGTGGGGGCGAGAGTGGTGACTGGCGGGGCGTTTGCGGCAGTTGGCACTACAGTGGTCACCACGGTCTCGGTAACAGGGGCCCTGGTGGTGCATTCCACTTCATCATCAGGGCAGTCCTGGAGGCCATCGCACCACTTTTCCAGAGGCAGGCAAAGCTTGCTGGTGGGACAGATCCTAGTGTTGTTGGTGCACGGCTCGCAGAGACACTGGCATTCTGGTGTTAGTGTTGGGACTAGATCCTACAAAAAAATAAATTATTTTCAAATATTGACAATTTTAATATGTATGTAAAGATAATAATTATGCTATCAAATGTCAAAGTTGCGTAAAGATGTGACGATACCGGTGCGCAGGCGCAGGGCGCGGCGGGCTGGCAGGAGCTGACGCCGCCAAGCTTGCACAGGCACTCGTCGCACTTGTCACCGCGGAAGCTGGACCCCACTGGGTACCTGCGATTCATATGTATGTATACATTTAAAGTTACAAACGTTAGTTTTAAAATTTCATTTAAGTTAGTCATATACTTGTAATTGTATGTATTCATATTTTATATTATTTAAAAATTTACAAACGTTTTCAAGTATTTCTTTTTAAATTGATTTTGATATTTATTCTGCCGTTGATGAAAATAGTTAAATATCGCCTAACACTTTGTATGATGCGTTAGTAAGCCATTTTTGTATCTTTTAGTAATTACAAACGCAGTCCCAAATATTCTGCTAATCATCTAAAAACGTAGGTATAAATAGCAAGCACTGACGGTTTTAAATAAAACTATATTTCCTAATTCTTTCTTAGGTTTATTTTGATTTTTGGTTCCCGACCTTTTTTGAAGAAATAGTTTTATTTAAAATGACAAATAATTGCGTAAATATAAAAAACATTAGGCACTGACGGTATGAATCCCACGAAGCACGGGCACTGGTCGCGCGCCACGCAGTTCTCGCCGTCGTAGTACTGCGCGGGCGCGCAGGCGCAGGCCGCGGGCGGCGCGCCCGGGCACAGCGCGCACGGCGCCGGCGCGCGCTCGTCGTGCGGCTGCTCCTCTGGCGCTGGATGTTAGGTATTGGGAAATAATTACAATACACTTTCTAACAATATCTTGAGTTAAGTCGATTTACAATTTTCTTTTGTCTCTAGCGTTGCTTCCCTATACAAACTTTTATTCAGATTTCGACCCCCTTAAGGGATGATTTCCGGGATAAAAACTATTCTACATCCTTTCCAGGGTTTCAAAATATCTTCTTACCAAATTTCATCTAAATCGGTTTAGTACTTTCGGAGTTTATTCGGTACAAACAAACAAATAAAATCTTATTACATCAAAAACTTTCAAATTCAAAAATCAAAAAGACGACACGTTTGGCTTAGCTTGTAGTGACCCTACTTGCTGTGCCAGCGATCGTGGGTTCGAGTCCCGCTGGGGACATTTATTTGTGTGATGAGCACGAATGTTTGTACTCTAGTCATGGGTGTTTATATTTATAATATGTATGTATTTAAAGTTATATATGTGTAGTGTATCAACGCTCCGGTATCCATAACACAGGGCTCGAAGCTTACCACGAAACTAAATGGTGCTG
Organism: Argynnis bischoffii washingtonia; assembly: GCA_033884665.1. NCBI lineage: Eukaryota > Metazoa > Arthropoda > Insecta > Lepidoptera > Nymphalidae > Argynnis > Argynnis bischoffii. The sequence goes on along the minus strand of CM066616.1, from coordinate 2,677,912 downwards.
TGTGTTGATGTCTCAACATATTTATTTATTTAAATGAAGCATTTATTATATTAAGTAGTAAATATCTGCAAATTGGAAAGCGTTTACTTACGATATATCTCATAGCAACCAATAGGTTCGATTTTCATCTCTATATTATTCTTCCAAGTGATGGGTAAAACCTTCAAGTACTGCGCTCTGATGGGGGGCCGGAACTCGTTCACGACAACATTGTTGTTATCGAAATTGGCCGGAATTAGCCTCTGGGCACCATTTTGGTCTAGAACCGGGTTGAATGTAGAAAGGTCGGAGGTGAAGAGGACGTAATATCCGGTGACCCAGCCGCTCGGCCCGCCCGACGTCCTGATGCCGGTGATGTTGCGGGGCGCCGTGAAGTTGAACTAGTGTTGTGAATTAATTAATTACTTTATATACCATAATAATATATAAATAGAAAATTGATACTTTGTGTACAAAAGATGACTTATCTCCTTAAGAGAACTCTTCCAGTAACCCTCGAGTGTGAGAAAAAAATATAATGAAATTTATGTATGAATCTTTCTATGACCACAGATCATATAATACTATACTAGTATTGTCATGTTATCATGACTGAGATTTTATAAAATAATTTAATACGTATCTTATGAGTCTTGTAGTTTAGAATTTCAAAGAGACATTTTTAACAATACAAAAAAGTGAACATTCGAGTCGTAGAAAAATAAGAAAAAGCATAAACACATTACAGAAGACTATCCATAAACATTTCATCAATCAACCTCGTTTCGCTAGTTTTTGTCCCTAGCTCCGTTTTAACGGTTAGTATGGTTATTTTATACTCGATCCCTTGCTCTGTGGAAAATAAAAACAAATCTATCCCACGGGAACCGTACATTTTTCCGAGATAAAAAGTAACTTATGTGCTATTCCAGACTATAATCTCTGTGCCAAATTTCATCCAGATCCGTTCAGGCGTGATTGAGTAACAAACATCCATCCGAACATTCATATTTATAATATGAATGGGATTAACGGGATTACTTCCTCATGACAGCGGGCGCACTCACCATGACCCACTCGCCGGGCGTGCTGTAGAGCGGCGTCCAGCCGCGCTCGGCGTCCATGCGCAGCAGCTTGCGCCCGTCGTTGTTGGAGCTGGTCTCGATCAGGTTGATGGAGAGGTTTCCGCCAAGACCTAGGTTGTCTGTGCATATTATGGGTTCCAGCTGTAGATAAATTATTTGGTGATTAAAAATTGTTTTTAAGACAATCTCTGGGGATCGCGTGCTTGATTCTTGCATGTGATATATATGTATTGGGTAGTAATAATAAGCCACAAGGCTATTGATGAGTGACTGAGACTAGATTGATGAGTGAACAAGACACAATAATAAGAAGTATTTACAAGTAGTCTAAGAAAGGATAAAATATATACTTACAGTAGTAATAAGTGTTGGTCTTGTGCTGCTTTCTGTAGTAGGTTGAGTTGTGGGGGTTGTCTGTGTAGAAGGAACCGTGGGAGTTGTTACAACAACTGTGGTGGGAGTAGTGGGAGTTGTTACGGTGATAGTAGTGGGAGTTGTAGGTGTGGTAGGAGTGGTAGTAAATTCTTGACAACCGATCAACTCGAAGCGTACAGCAACTCCATCGTTCCAAGTTTGAGGTTGAATGCGGATGAACTTGGCTTCAATGGGAGGTTCTATCATTTGTTTCAGAGGTGTCTCGCGGTCGACCGGGCCTCGGAAAATCTATTTAACCAAATGTTTTAATGAGTAAGATTTCACGGTATTTATATTGTAATAAAAAAAAAGATAATCTTAGTAATATTTAGTGGTGCAAACATCGGAATGGGATATTTTGGTATTGCTTTGTCTGATATTATATATTTATTATATAATATAAAAAATATATATTTCTAAGATATCATAATTGGACAATAGATTTGAAAAAGTTCTAAAAGAAAGGTATTACAGATAAAGTACCTTGGGCTTGCCATCAGGGCCGTCAACAGTAGAGAAGATGTGTCCATCGTCACCGTACATGACGTCATAGCTTGTGACGTACTGGTCGAAGAGCGGGCTGCCCTGCATGACGACGCCGTATATCGGCTCCTTTTGCGGCAACTCCACTTGGATGTAAGGGTTTGCGTCTGAAGCGTCAGGGTTCCAACTTCCAGCTAATGGAAAAATTACAGCATTAAAAAAACAAAGAAAAACAATATTTTATTTAAGAACTCGAATTTGAATTAAAATAATTAACAGCTTGTTAAATATAAATGATAATATATCAATAAACAAATATGATTGTTACTTAAATAAAATCAAGAGTAATAGTCGCATAAACTTTCGCTGCATTAGGTATAACTGTTAAGTACATTTTTTTTCAAAAAGGTTTAAAATTAATTATTTATCAGTATGTATATTTAACAATATAAAACGAAGTGTGTACCACTGTACGCCGTCGGGCGCCCGCCCAGCTTCGCGAACTGCGGCTGGAACTGGTCGCTGGCGGCGGAGCTCGCCGAGAACGCGGACGCCGGCAGCGGCTCGCCGCTCCACAGCAGATTCTTGTAGCTGGTACGAGTGAAATAAACAGTATAATAATAATGTTCCTATTTACATTAAATCGAAAATAATGGTGTATTATTAAATATATATATATTTAAAAATAATTTAATTTGCTTCAGAAAATTATTCGTTATAATTTTTTTACTTTAATTTGTTTTATTAACTTACACTTTAGAATTTCTTAATTATATATCACGTATTCTGTTCATGTTTACTATTTCTTTTAGTTTTAGCAATTCATCTTATGTAAACATAACAACATTACAAATAATAAATATATCAGAATTAATTTTGATAATGACGTATTATTACAAGACTGATGTAGGTATTTCAATACTAACTTGTCAGGGTTACACTCCGGTGGGGGTGAGACTGTCGTTTTAATAATTAGCGTCTCTGTTGTAGACTTGGTTGTGACTGTTGTAGGTTCTGTTGTGACGGTTGTAGATTGAGTTGTGACTGTTGTAAATGCTTCGGTTGTTGCGTTTGTTGCAGCGATGGTAACTGTTGTAGTGAGGAGGGTAGTGGTGGGGGTAGTGGAGGGGGTGGTGGGGGTAGTGGAGGGGGTGGTGGGGGAGGGGAGGATGAAAGAGGCATGTGTCGATCCCTTCTTAGGTACTTCCACTGAGACACACTTGGAGAAGTCGCAGTGTAGTGCGTTGTCCAGACACTGGCATATTTGGCATCCATCTACTATCACTCCTCCCGGCTGTGAAGGTTAATTGTGAGGATAATTAGTTATAATATCTAATCTCCACAAGGTATTAAAGTTTTTTTTTCTATTTTCATTATTAATTGTATTCAGCTCTTTTTTTTTAACGTCCCACTGCTGGGCACGGGCCTCCCTTCAATATCAGGCCATAGTCCACCACGCTGGCCAAGTGCGGATTGGCGGACTTCACATGTCTTTCGAAAACTTGCAAAGTTCTCTCAGACATGCAGGTTTTCTCACGATGTTTTCCTTCACCGTAAGGCAAGTAGTAATCATGTTAGAAATGATTCGCACATGAAAATATCATAGGTGCGAGACCCGGGATTTGAACCCGCTTCACTCGGTTTTCCAAGCAAGCGCGTTACCACTGGGCTACCACTGCCTTACTACCATTATTAATCATAAAAATAAAAACTATTTTATAAGATAGGATTGTCAACAATTATGTCCAAGCAAATTGCACAAAGAAAACAAAGAACACTATGACTCTGTTAAGATTAATTTTGTCCCATAATATTCTTATTAGAAAACATATTAAATTATATTAATAATGTACAGATATTAATTGTATTACAACAACAACAAATTAAGCTTACTTTGACAATCGATCCATCACTATCGCAAGTGCAGTCTTTCAGCGGCACGCAGGTCTTGGCGTCGCGCCACCGCGCCCCGAACTCGCACTTGATGTTCGCCACCGACTCGTCCACGCAACCCGACACGCAATTCTGGATACATATACATATGTATATGGGCTTAATAAATGTTACGACGTTTTTGATGATTTGATTTAAATAAATATTCAATAATTGGTAAGTGAGAATGAATTTTATATCAGAAACTATCTTTGAGTAGTCTATATATAATAAAATTGTAACTAAACCGAATTTGTACGTTAAATATTTTTTTTGGAAAATCTTATTGAAATAGACTTTATTATTGATACAGAGGCTGAATCTATAGTTTTTAGAACTTTTGTCTGTCTGTTATTTCATCACGGGAAAACCACTGGATAGCTGGTTATACGGGTCAATATATAGGATACTTTTTACTGCGGGAAAATATCTCATCTTGGAGAAATCTATACTAATTTTAAAACATAGGGACGCGGTTCGTCGCCGAGCTAGTGTGAGTCGCTAGGTTGATATAAGATAAAAAAAATGATATCCTATAAGGTAAAAGTATGGATACAATACCTGTCCCGGTAAGCATTTATTTTTACTATGCAAGGCTTGCTTGAAATGATCGCAGAGCTTGTCGCACGGGAACGCGCACTCCTTGAACACTTGTCCGGGGGGACAGCGGTTGGTTGTTGTTTCTGGAACATACATTTGAATCACAATTGTATTCATGTTTTAATAACACTTTCTTAAATTAATGCGAATATTTGACATTTTAAATGAAACTATATTTTAGGTATTTTGTCGCGGTTCTATTTTGAGTTTCTGTTCAAAAGTTTTACAGACGTCTCCAAAGCCCACAAAATGTATATTCTAATCTTATTTTATTCATATGTGTCTTCAACAAACCTGGAACGGGGGTTGTTGTTGTTGTTGTTGTGCTTGTAGTAATCTCTTCTGGTTCTTCTGGAAAGAAATTATGTCTATATGTACAATTGATTAAGTTTAAAAATGGAGGTAGTCAGTTAGGGTGTAGTTTTTGTGGTTAAGTTTCGCACTATCTACGGTAATTGTAAAGTAATTTCTATGTTTTTTTAATGGGATGATTTTAGAAGAACTGTGATACAAGTGTCTTATAATTTTAATTGAAGATTATGTGTACCAACTTTCGAGTCAATTGATCCAGAGAATAAAAGGTTTCACAGAAAATTCACCCTCTTAAGGGTGGAATTTCAAAAAGCCCTTTCTTAGTGGATACACTTCACAAAAAAATACCCTCCTTTCATATCTCTTGGACCAGCGGCTTAGGCTGTGCCTTGATATATCAGTTAGGACTTTGAAGTTTACATGAATAATAAATAAAAGTAGCTGCATATTAGACAATTTACAATTAAAAAATCATATTTTGATTTTAATAATAATTTTAAACATATTTTAATCATAATAAATAAGATATTTACCCGGAGCTTCTGGTGCCAACATTGGTGGTGTAGTCGATAATTCTGTAACAAGTTAAATACTAAAGCAAATATTGTTTTAAGATGTTAATAAATCTTTTGATAATAGCTTGTAGGTAAGTATGTTTATTGGACATCTCGTAATAAATGTAACGCGATTTTGTTAGTAACAAAGGTTTGACGACACGTTTGGATCAGTTTGTAGTGACCCTACTTGCTGTGTTAGTGGTCGCGGGTTCAAGTCCCGCTGGGGAAATTTATTTGTATGATGAGCACAAATGTTTGTACTTCAGTCATAGGTGTTTATATTTATAATATGTATGTATTTAAAACTGTACATGTATAGTGTATCAACTATCTGGTATCCATAACACAGGCCTCGTAGCTTACCATGGAACTAGATGGTGCTGTGTGTTAATATCCCAACATATTTATTTATTTATTTAACGGTATAATTTATGACCCTAAGAGTTATAGACAATTGTGAATACACCACATCAGTATTCCAAGGGGTTTCTGTAATTTATTATTAGTAGGCATATTCGAAAAAGTAATTATGGCTTATAACTTATACGGGATATACTTAGAATATGACTGATAAGTAAGTTAGTAAGTGTATTACTATACCTAATCTATGGTCATTCGCGTTAATATTATGAACAATAATAACGCATAACAATTCGAAATATTTTACAAGTACATCCAGTAAGAAGATTAGGTGAAGAACGAACTTAATTCAGAATTTATACTTTTAATAATAATATTCAGCTTTTTTCAACGTCCTACTGCTGGGCACGGGTTATCTTTAATGATGATCGGTTAAGCTGGTCAAGTGTGGATTAGTTAATTTCACACGTCAATACGACTTTCAATAACTATTTAGATTGCCACAGACATGCAGGTTTTTACGTTTTTCTTTATTGTCAGGAAAGTAATTTGATGCTTGAAAGTTTAAACAGATTTAGACAACATTAAAACGGTAAGATCTAGGGTTTAAACTCGCATGATTTAGTTTTCCAAGTGAGCCCATTATTATTGAGCTACCACTGCCTGATAATAATAAAAATAACGTATCTTAATAAAGTAAATATAGTAGCTATAACGATGTTAAGTTCTAGGCGTACCAGTAGATACAGATAGGGGTTAAATCTTACCATTAGTAGTAGTGTGACGGTGGTAAAGATCCTAGTAGACACAGTGGTAGGAGGCAGTATCTTACCAGTAGTAGAGGTGATGGTGGTAGGGGTGTTGGTGATGGTAGTGGTGGTGGCAACGCACTCCGGGCGCAGCAGCGCGACGGCGGCGGGCCAGTCGCACACCATGGTGGCGGGGTTGTACTGCAGGCCGGGCGCGCAGCTCTTGAGCACGGCGTGCGTCCCGCCGGGAGTGCACTCGTAGAACTGGCTGCAGTCCGTGGGGTGCGGCCGGCTCGGGTGCGCGGAGTCCAGGCATTGGAACGGCTCTGGTATACATAATATGGTTCGGTTAATATTATTAGTATTGTATGTTTAGTTAACTACTTTAATCTAATGCTGTGCACTTTTTGGCTTCAAGTCTCGGGTCGGGCCTTAATAGTTACTGAGTTTTTCTTTTTAACCGGTAGCAGCCCAGAGTTGGGAAATTGACGATAATATGTAAACCTTACTGTCGGCATTTTATTTTATATTCTTATAAGGTGTAAGAATAAACTACTATTAGTGCTGCAGAATGACTAAATACATTTTATACAATTGAACAACATCTTTGCGACTGAATTTTGTCCCCAAATATGGATACAACCAAATAAGTATATGTATAACGTTACAATGTCGGTCCTGCTTTTAATCTCTCACCAACAAGCTGTCGACCCGATTAAAATGTGAAAGTTAAAAGTACACGTTGTGTCTACACATTTGTGCCCAATAGTAAATCCCGCCCCTAGCTAGTCAGCCATCATAATCAAAATCGATTAGATTAAGATTATTGTATTTTTTAGTAAGTTTTAAAATAGTTGCATATTTATAATTAGATACATTCAAAAGAAAATATTAAAATACAAATGTGCAACTTAACTTTTAAAACAAAAGTGCAATAATTAATCAGGTACAACAAAAATCATTATTTACCCTCACACTCGCAGTATACTCTGATTTCGAAGTCAGGACAAGTCTTCTCCGCCTCCAAGCATACGAGACCTTTCTCCAGACTGCATTCAACATTAAGTCCAGTTTCTTTAGGAGTTTTGTGATCGCCGATTGTACGACATTCGATTTTGGTCATCATATCCTTTTTACACATTGGAGATCCGATTGTCTATAAAGATAAAAAGTTCATGATTTAAAAAATCGACTTAAAAGTAGACATGGGTAGTCGAAATCAAAAAGTCATGCTTCAAAATAATGATTACTTGTTAACTTAAACTAATTCTTTACTACTTAAGAAAGTTTTTTTTTATAAACGCGCTAGTGGTAACGCGCTAGCTTGGAAAATTGAGGAACGCGGGTTCAAACCCGAGTAAACCTCTGATATTTTCAAGTGGGAATCATTTTCAAATTGAATACCACTTCTATTACGGCGAAGAAAATCATAGTGAGGACACCTGCATATCTGAGAACCTAGCACCTATACTTGGCCAGCGTGGTGGATTATGGCCTGATTCCCCTTATATTGCTGCCCAGTAGTAGGACGTTAAAAAAGGGCTGAACATGTGTCTATTCGGCCCTTTTTTAATTTCATATACTATAATATAAAGTACTTACAAGTTCATTAGGCAGAGGCAGAGGTTCGTTGTCGACGGAGGCGCCGCTGGAGCTGATCTCGGGCGCGCCGCGGCTGAGCCACTCCGTCCAGCCCGACTTGCACGTGAGCGGCTGGTCGTGCGGCGTCGTCTCCGGCGGCAGCGGCGACTCCGTCGTCTGCGGATATGCAGTTGCTTTGTTTGGTTAAAGTTATAAAAAAACCTCTTGTCAGTCCGTGAAGAATAACAAATATACACATTAACACATATACGAACTTTTGCATATATGTAGTTATATAATTGTGATCCTGTACATATATAAATACATAAATAAATTATACCTGCTATTAAATCAGAAATCTAACACATACCCAAATATAAAACTCAATATATCTATTGTCCAAATAACATGACAAAAAGTTTTCTTCTAAAGCAGTCCATAACACTAGCCATTAAGTGAAGTGAAGTAGGTTACCTCGGTAGCGCAGGGCTGGCCAGTGCAGACGCGCTCGCCCTTGGAGCAGCGGCAGGAGTGGCACGCGTCCTCCTCCAGCAGCTCGCCCTCGGCCACCTCGCGCGCGCCCAGCACCAGGCACGGGCGGCGGCAGCGCGCGCGCGGCACGCACTCCGACAGGCTGCTGTTGGAGTACACCGTGCCCTCTGGACACGTCTTGTTTGGTTTGCACCCTGCGCATTTGAACACGTATTATGTAAAACTTACATATCTTTGGTCTTTACTGTAACTATTATATTTGTAAGATTCATGCAAATATTTGACGTTTTTATTTTAACTTTTTGATTCCAGTCGGCTTGAATGCTTTGTAATTTACAGCAAATATGGTTACGGATGACTATGTTAAGTATCTTTCAGAAGTATAACAAAACCTCGAAAAAAATCGGATAAAATTTTTCTATGATCCTTACATAGTGACGCAAAAAGTAAAAGAGATTTATGATATTTCTACTTTAGGGGTCGTCCATTAATCACGTGATGTTTTTTAGCAACTTTTTAACTCCCCTCTCTCCCCTAGTGATACATGGTGAGGTTTTAGACTAATCCTCCTCCCTATCCAAAATCACGTGTTTTTTTTTTTGGTACAACGTATTTTAAAAAATTTCAGATTACTTTAAATATAAGTATAATCTAATTTTAATTCTAGAAAATTATGTGCCATGATAAAAATGTCCAGAAAGACCTAATGTCTGTCTGGTCAGACAGACATTAAAGTTGCAGTACCTGAAAAAAATTCTAGCTCTCTCGCACATGCTCACTATACCACTGCGGAGAAGGCAGGTCTGGAATAAAGCTTTTAGCACTGTCATCGGGCTCGACATACTCTGCTACGACGTCATGGCCGCCGATAACCATGTTATTCCATATTACTGTAAGAAGTTCTCCAGCCTTCTAAATCCAACGAAAGAACGACGAACGACGAAGTTCAACGAAAAAAATAAATATACGCCCCCTTCCTATCGAGCCTCACGTATATAATGGATGACCCCGTAGTCGTTTACTTCGATATGTCGATAAAAGATAACAAACACTTACAATCTCTTTACATTAATAATATTAGAGTAATAAGAACTTGCAAATCGCTATTATTAATATAACCCACACACCTTCCACACAAGTATCCTTCTCGCAGGCCAGCTTGATCTCTTGGTAGTCGAGCGTGTTGTCGCAGGTCTCCGGCGGGCACGCGGGGATGCACTCGTTGTAGTTCTCGCATTCGCCGTCGCATTGCATCGCTATTGTGAAATAATTACAGCATTGTAATGAGGTAAAGTTTGTAAGTTTGAATGTAGTTCTTCACTTTTTTTCACTAATACGAATCTACATTACCGCCGAGTGCGTTGAGTTTTTATTCCGTGTTTAATGTAAATCATAATAATTTTAATTGAAGTTGAAAAAAAAACGGACCATAAGTCGCTTTATATCAATGTACTGTTTATACGGTTTGAAATAAAATAATAAAAAGTATCGCAAAAACACATCAATGGATGTAGGTAAGGTAGGTAGGTAGGTGCTCATATATAGGGAGGCGTGGCGCAAGTCGCGACGCCGGCCGCCTATTATACCCGACCGCACACACAGTGACATACATATTTTCATACATACATCACATCATACACTCCACTAGGTTAGCGTATTTTTATATTTGCTGTCTGGCGGCAGTAGGCCCTAGGTTCAGCGGGCGGGCTCAGTAGCTCCCCCGCTGACAATGTAAAGGCCCATAGGGCTAACAGTAAAATATGAATAGGACAGCAGGTAACGGACAAGTCGCGCCACTCACGGCACAGGTCGGGCGTGCGCCACTTGAAGGTGACGCCGCGCGCGGCGCAGGCGTGCGCGTAGGCGGCGAGCGCGGCGCAGGCGCAGGCGCAGTCGGCGCCGGCGTCGCAGGCGCAGGCGTCGGCCTCGCAGCGCGCCGCGTGCGCCGCCACCGGCACCTCGCTGTGGCACAGCGAGAACGGGTGCCGCTTCAGCACGCTGCACGTGCTCGCCGCCCACTCCACGCGCTGGGGACGCTCCTTGCAGTGGTCCTGCGGTGTACGTCATATTATTTTAATAATTCTTTTTTATTTATTGGTTCGCATTTTTATACTAAGCTAGTGACTCAACAGACGCTGTCCTGCCCCAATATCAATAAATTATCTGTAGTATGAAAAATTGTATAAGTTCTGAATTTTCATGATACAACAGTTCTTAAGTGACTATTTTATCAAGGAACGACATTTCTATTTTATTATAGATAATACGGGCCTATAATTAACATTTCAAAACTTCTCATTGAGTTTATTTAAGTTTAAAAATAATTATTTATAATTACTAAGATTATTAATGTTGCATGATTAAATATGAACAGGACTCACAGTGACTTCAGTAGGCTTAGGACATGTAGGTTTGAGTTTCCAGGAGTCAGCAAAGATGAGTGGTGAGGTTTCCGCGAAACCACCACCAGATGGCGTTTGGAAATCATCGCGCATATCCCCGTTAAAGTTGCCGCAGAGGCCTTTTATCTATAAAGTTAAATATGATAAATCATTTTAAATTATCACAATTCTTTTCTTAATACAAAATTGCCTTCTCAGAATAATGATAAATAAAAATGGTCTTGTAAATATTTAAACGTTATTTTACATGTATAACGCTACCTGCTGCATTGTTACAGTTTTCCAGTTTAAACTTGTAACATAGCAATTAAAAATAAAATTTTATGTTGAAATACACTATTAAAATATCTACAAATTGTAATGTAATAACAGAAAAAGTAGAGTTACCCTGTTCCGCCACATGGAGTCGGCCTTGACGTAGACGCGCAGCTCGCGGTCCCACTGCAGGCTGACGCCCAGCGACGGCACGTCCAGGAACACGTACGCGCCCGCCACGCGCTTCCTTATACTGATCGACGTATCCAACATTCATGTTTATTACAAATTCTAAGCAAATATTATTTATTAGCGACTCACCCTGGTTTAGCTCGGGTTCGTCTATAGGTACGTTTTATCGGTTAGTATGGAACGATAAACAATATATATTATATGATATATACATATAATCTATAGCCTTCCTCAAAAAAGGAGCTATCTAATCCTAAAAGAATTATTCAAACCGGATTAGCATTTCCTGAGATTAGCGCGTTCAAACAAACAAACAAACTCTGCCTCTTTATAATATTATAGTATAGATGATGTGTAGATATTATGCTTGCAAGATTATTGAATAACGGTTAAAAATTAAAAAAAAAATTTTTTTACTCGTCTTTAAAATTTTATTACAATTATAGGTAGCGTATTTAATTATTTATAATATGTAATATTTATATACAATCCAAAATAAGTAGCTAATACAATTTTGTACCAATCTAAAGTATGAATGAATCTAAAGTGTGATCTAACATTAAAAAATCAACAGCTCTAAAAGAAACATATGTAAATATAAGTTGACATGAACATAACGAAAATGAATATGTTACCGTTTCAAACTAGAAGTATCGGGCAGAGGAGCGTTCCTAGTGAGGGCGACGGTCTCCTCGCCCGCGCCGCCGCCGCCGACGCGCAGCGTCACCGACTTGGAGCACGTCGCGCCCGTTGTTCCGCACGGCTCGTTCTAGTATGGTGTACATAGATGCATACGTTGTGTTTAAATGTTTTTTATATTTAAAAACAATATGGCCAATGAGGACATTAATTATATATGTATTTATATTAATATGTGCATTTTAGGACAGGTAAATTAAAGCTCAAGTCCGGTCGTGTGTGGAATACTGTAGTCACATATGGGCTGGTGCTGCGAAATGCCATCTGTCAGCCTTGGACTCGATTGAGAGGCGTGCTCAAAGGCTTATTGGTGACCCTACGTTAATAAAGACTAACTTACAAAGCCTCGATCACCGACGTAGGGTTGCCAGCCTTTGTGTATTCTATAGGTTACATTTCGGAGAGTGTGCGCAGGAACTACACTTCTTAATTCCCCCATCCCCTTTCCATCATCGGACAACCCGACGAACGGCTAGCCTCCATCCTTATGTCGTGGACATTCCACCCGTCCGGACGAAGCGTTTCGCTACGTCATTTATTATACGTGCGGCTAAGGATTGGAACAACCTGCCTGCGTCGGTGTTTCCGTCCGTTTACAATATGGGTGTCTTCAAGGCAAGAGTGAATAGGTGGCTACTGAATTAGTGCGACTTACCATCTACGACTGCGCTAGCACTTACCATCAGGTGGAGCGTAGTCAAGCACTAATTCAGAATACGAAAAAAAAAAAAAAAAAAAAAAAAAAAAAAATTAAAAGTTAAACACGTACGAGCATGTCACATCAATTTTTTTAATGCTTGTTAGCCACATCGATAAATAAATAGTTTTGTGTAAAAATCTTAAAGTAAAATTCAAATTACATATTATCGGGGGCGTAGCTCAAATGGTAGAGCGCTCGCTTAGCATGCGAGAGGTACCGGGATCGATACCCGGCGCCTCCATTAAATATTTTTATTGAAACATAAAAATAAATGCAGAACATACTTATTTTTAATCACTAAATATTAACTTTTACAAATATAAAGTACGTATACATTTCTGACTTAATTTAAACGTTAATTATCTATACATATAATAAAACTAGCGGGTTCGATTAACGTTTAGTATACATATATTTCTCAGAGATGAGATATTTTACCACAGTAAAAAGTATTCTATATGTGGACCGTGCTACGTGGACATATAACCAGCTATCAACATAACAAATTTCATCAAAATCTGTCCAGTAGTTTCCTCGTGATGCGGTCACAGACTGACAGGCACACGCTAATATTATAATAAGTATGTTCAGTAAATAGATCCCTTAAAAAAGACATATTTAGCAATATATTTTGGTCAATGGTTTGAAAGAGTATTAACTGGAAAAACAAATATATTACGTTGCACTTGTGTCTCACCTGTATCTCAACACTGAAGCCATCCTTTCCGTCAGTAGTGCCCTTAGCGAGTAGATAAGTGCAGACGCCTTCGAAGTCGTACAGCTGTCCGTCGAAGGTGGTGATGTGCGAGTCGCCCCACGCGCCGCACACGCCCGCGCACTGCCTCTCCGTGCACGTCCACTTACCGCCTTTACACTCGCTGGATGCGGAACAAATTAGTGTGTTAAGTGTGATAATGTTCCTTTGTTTTCTTTCTTTTATATTATAGCTAATTCGTAATAAATAAATTAATATAAATGTCAAATAATGTAAATCTATACAGTTAAGTAAAATTGAAGTGTCTGTTGACAGTGAGAAGGAAAAATTCAGTCCCACTCCGTTATGATGATCTTCAAAATAGGAACTAATATATTGTATTTTGTTAAAAATAATTATTTATCATTTGCGATTTAACTAGGTTCGTAATTAAAGCCACAAGTTAGTGTATTTCACGAATAAATTGTATAAAATCAAGGTGCTTGTTGAATGACAATGGACACTTTATTATGAACTTCGGACCCACATCTGGTTGATAGCAATCATAAGACATAGTTTTTTTACATCTGCAAAAACAACTTAGGGTTTTTAGTGCCGTTATTAGATATTATTAAATAGGTATATACACAACTTAATTCCTCCATCCCCTTTCCATTATCGGACAACCCGACGAACGGCTGGTCTCCATCCTTATGTCGTGGACATTCCACCCGTCCGGACGAAGCGCTTCGCTACGTCATTTATTATACGTGCGGCTAAGGATTGGAACAACCTGCCTGCGTCGGTGTTTCCGTCCGATTACAATATGGGTCAAGGCAAGAGTGAATAGGTGGCTACTGAATTAGTGCGACTTACCATCTACGACTGCGTTACCACTTACCATCAGGTGGAACGTAGTCAAGCACTAATTCAGAATAGTATAAAAAAAAAACTGTTATCTAAAACAGATGCTCATATGAATAAAATAGCATTTTCGGTATACAATAAAATTAAGCATTATTTGCTTCTGTATTATACGAGTCTCATTGCTGATGAAGTAGGCGAAGATTTACACGTTATGCATTGGTTGAAAGTAGTGTTTAGACATCTTTTTCTTCACAAAATATTGTGAAAACTATACTACTATGATTTTTTTCTTTCAGAGTAACATCGGGGGCGTAGCTCAGATGGTAGAGCGCTCGCTTAGCATGCGAGAGGTACCGGGATCGATACCCGGCGCCTCCAATAATTTCATTTGTTTATTTTTTAGATATTGTTATAAATATAACGTAATACTTTGTAATGGTTGTTGTTACATATTTATGAACAAATACAGGAAAGAATGGGTTTAAAATGTCTGTATTTTTAATAATACCGATGAGTGAAAGGCGGTGTCCTTACTTACTCGGCGATTGCTAAGTACACATACAGAGTTGTATTTTTCAATTCAAAATATACTATAACTTCAGATTAAGTAACATCGGGGGCGTAGCTCAGATGGTAGAGCGCTCGCTTAGCATGCGAGAGGTACCGGGATCGATACCCGGCGCCTCCAAAACGTTTTTATTGCAATTCAGATTGGAACAGAAAACCATATAACTGAACGATATGCACGCTATCATTTTGCTAAAATATAATATAATATACTTTTTTTAATTTTCATTATATCAACTCTTAATTTTTTTTTTGTCATGTATAGGTATTGCATGTTATTCATATTTGTTATTTGAAGTTATCTTCTTCATTATTTTTTTAACTAAAATATGTAACAATTTAAATTTAATTTCAGAACTCATTGTTTCATTTTTCTTTCCTTAGAGTATTTTTAACCACATCCTTTTTTCCGTCTATTTTTTAATTAATTTTACACAGGCATTAATTAATCATGAACAAGTCGATACATATGCTGTCTATCGACATTTAATTTAGCTAACCTTTCTTTAGTTCCACAGCATGAATGTTCGAGAAATGCAACCATTAGAGAGGAGTAGATGTATTATCAAGCGGTTTACAACATCAAAATGACGACCAAAACCAGTCTGTTGAGCCTAAAACGATTCAAAGGAACTTTTCTATGTTCCTAATGTAGTGACAGTGCTGACGCGCACATTTTGACTATATAGGTATAGCAATTGTATCGCGCTACGAACTTCAGTTGTCCCGTAACCGCCTACCGATTCGTCACTTATATTGTTATTAAAGTATATATTATGCTAGGGATATTTATAGCTAAGTAAAGTGAATATAATAAATATATGTAACTTTGGACATTCGATTATGCCTCTGAATACTTTAGTGAACACGTATTATTCACCCACACACACTAAACCAATAAAACATTAAGTGGTATGTGCTTACCGGTGGTAGGACTCTGTCAAGCCTGAGGAGTCCGACTGGATGAATACCACCCCCTTATCTATTTCTGCCGCCAAGCAACAATGATTGCATTGTTGTGTTATGGTATGAAGGATAAGGTAGCCAGCGCAATTACAGGCAAGAGGCATAACATCTTAGTCCTCACAGTGATAACGTACCGGCGGTTCTGCAGTTTTGTTACATAAAACTTAAGTGCATGAACCGTAGGTGTTATGGGTGACAGGTATCGCTTTCCATCAGGTGGTCTGTCTGCTCGTTTATCAGTGAGTACCATAAAAAAAAAACATGAAGTTACCAAGTGTTGCACTCCTCCTGCATGGAGTGTCCGTCGGGGTAGCTGCGGCCGCCGTGGTGGCAGGGGCAGTCGCGCGGCGCCACGCAGCGCCCCGACGCCGCGTCCAGCACGAAGCCGCGCCGGCACTGGCAGCCCGCGCGGCACTCCTGGGACGTCGCCGTCTGCGCTAGGTGCATGTTCTGGACGGAACGGGATTACATATTGTTGTATTTAATAAAAAATCTTAAATTCATTCATTTATTGCTTGATAGATAACAGTCTAAGCAACTTAAAGTTAGCTTGCTTTAGAAGCAAGAGATTTAGAGAACATTCTTTAATAACATTAGGTAGCAGGTATTCTTTCCGTTTTGATCTTTCCTCGCATTTTCTTAATGTAAACATATCTAAATATATTAACTACCAACGCATAATGTAAACAATAATTACAAACTAGCGATTCACCCATAATAAACAAAAACAAATCTTTATCCGGGATAAAAAGAGACCTATGAGCAATTCCAGACTATCTCTGTGCCAAATTTCATCCAGATCCTTTCAGCCGTTCTGGCTTGATTGAGTAACAAACATTCGTCCAATCCAAACTTTAGCATTTATAATATTAATAAGTATAACAGTATAATGGTATATAATTAAAAAAAAACCTTTAACTCCTTTTAAAAAGGTATGGTTCTGAATTCAGCCGTCGCTTTTTTTTATAAATTACGCCATTACAATAGGTTTCTAATAATCCCACCTTGCATGTGAGCGGCTCGGCCAGCTCGCAGGTGGTGAACTCCTTGTTCAGCGCGGCGCTGCAGTTGCTGCGCAGGTCCTCGGCCGGCGGGTACGCGGCCACCTGCGCCGGCGTGGCGGGCGCGCACTCCCACCGCGCCCCCACGCACGTACTGAGCGAAGCATACGCAAATAACATGTTAATCCACCGTGTAAGCTATCTCCACTCCTAATACCGCTAAAATCCGTTAAATCAACCAATCAATTGACGACACATCTGTAGTGACCCTACTTGTTGTGCCAGCGGTCGCGGGTTCGAGTCCCGCTGGGGCATTCATTTATGTGATGATCACGAATGTTTGTAATGTCAGTCATGGCGGTTTATATTTATGATATGTATGCATTTACCTATCACCCAAAAGCCTCTCCCAATAAGCACCAACCATCTTGATCCTGAGCAGCCCGTATCAGTCCATCGTGCTGCAGAACACCCTATACTACACTTGCCTAAACGCGATCACCTCTCTGACTCGTATCGGTTCTAGCAACCATCATTAAATAGAACCGACCGACAATCGTTGCGTAATGTGAAATGGTACATATGGTCCGGCCGCTAAGCGAATGCGTTCCTGGCGATTGGGTTATCCATACTTTTGACCGACTTCACAAAGGAGGACGTATTGAAATTAGCAGTTTTTTGTTTGTATATTACCGTAAGTCATCACACATAATTTTCAAAATAAATTCCACATTTACATGGGTAAAATAATTGATTAATTATCCAACTTATTTTAATTAGTTTTCTAATAGCGTCTAAACTATTAAAATTTAAATCTTCTGTATCTAGGATATAAAATTTTGTATAAAAATCTTAAACTGAAATTCGGATTAGGTATCAACGGGGGCGTAGCTCAGATGGTAGAGCGCTCGCTTAGCATGCGAGAGGTACCGGGATCGATACCCGGCGCCTCCAAAATAATATTTTTGGATTTACAAAGTAGATTACTAACACTATTATTATGTGACATAACTGTTTCTAAATGACAAAGAGAAAAGATTCAGTGAATATAGATAGCATATGCCTAATAAGTTGGTAGAAATAGTTGTAACTGAATTATGTAATTCAGTTATATAATATAGTATTCAATATTTGTTTGTAAATATAATAATTATAATTCAGTAAATTAAAAATAATTGATATTGTCTTACCAAAGTTCTCGCTCACGTTTCCCAGCTCTAACCTCCTTGTAGCCGGGCTTGAACTCCATCCCCTTGTGGAAGCATGGACACAGCGCTACTGGTACGCACACGTTGTTGTCGTTAAGAACCTAAAATAAGAACCTTTATTTTAATTTTAAATTTAGAATGAATATTTATAAAAGTTAGTTATAAGGCTATACAGTTATAGTAAATATATAGTTTCTATAGCTCATAGATCGAATAATTATTCATTTATATAAATCTAAAAAAAAATCTAATTCAAATCGTGCAATAATTATAGGTTTAACTTAATTTTCAAACAATCTATGTTTTATCTTTATGATGTAAAATGAGATATGTGTCACGGGTGTATCCGTGACTTTACGCTTGTAACAGCATTAAAATATCGGGAATTCATCAAACTAATTGTAAGTGAAAAAATAAATTATCCCGTTTAATATCATAAAGACATTATCATGTCACGAAAGCTAAAAACTAGAATATATGATTTAATTTGAAGAACATAAATGTTTCAATCCCGTCGCACCTGTCCCGCGGGGCACGCGCAGCCCTCCACGCAGGCGGGGCGGCACTGCGCGGCGCCCGCGCCGGCCGCCGCCGCCGCGTCGCCGCACGAGCGCAGGCAGCTGTCCGCGCACACCGTGTACTGCTGCCCGCCCGTGCACTGCACCTCTGCACCACGTACACATATTACATTCAATTTATCTCATAAATTCTTAGCATCAAAGTACAAAATCCAACATAATATTTTGTATAACTAGCAGTACCCGCGGCTTCGTCTGCGTTCAAACTTCCGATATAAACATAAGTTTCACAATAATGTATGGAAATACGACCGATTTATCGAAATTAATGGTTACTGCTCCGCTCCTGAGATAAGCGCGATCAAACAAACAAACAAACAGAAAGACAGACGGTCTTAGTCTCTTTGTAATATTACTAATATTATGTATAAATTATAATTCAATTATTATCTTGAGTTAGATTCACTCAATAAGTATATCGTAGTTAATGAAATAGTAGTTTTCTCGAACTTTATACTCAGTAGTACTGACGTGAAGTTTTTCTTATTGAATAAAGAATTTTGACTTCTAACAATGTATAACGGTGTATAACAGTGTATAACGGTGTATAGTGCAGTAGTACAGTGTATAGTGTAATGGTATATAGTGCAGCGCCACCGACCGCACTCCGCGACGCTGTAGCGCCAGTGCACGAGCACGGCGGCGCGCGCGCAGGCGTCGGCGTAGGCGCCGAGCACGGGGCACAGGCAGCGCGCGGCGTCGCCGGCGCACGCGCACATGTCGTACACGCAGTCCTCGTAGTACGCTTGCACGTCCACGTACTCGTGGCACGCTGCACACACGCAGACAGGTACGCATTGATGTAGATAGTAACAACTTAAGCATATTAAGGCTTAGATAGAATGTAATTTGACAATCGTTGAAGAACGGGAATTCGAAAATTATATAGGAATATAATATTATCTTTAAATGACAAAACGATTAAATTTGTTATTTCAATATGATTATTCTTCCTATTCTGCAACAATTACCTATACCTAAATTAGAGATATTAGTTGATCATAAAATAATTGTATTATATAAATTTCATTAATATGGCTATAATAGAGCAACATTCTTGAATAAGATTTTTTTCTCTCGTTCTGTTTTGAAATGACAAAGTTAATATATGAATAAAATATTGTTTAAAAAAATTAAAAAAATATATATATTACTATACTTAAAAATAATAAATTTTAACGTATTATATTAAGTATAAATACATTTATGGAATGACAAGGGATACATATGTACTTGAGCATAAAGTATTATATAATAGGAGATATAACTGATTTTATTCTAATAATAGTTAATAAAAATTAATAATTAATAAGTAGTCTATTTGAATTTAAGTGGGCTCACATTCAAACAGCTTGCTCTTGAGATGACTGCAATATTTCTCAGCGGCCTCCTTATTCTGAACATTGACCGTGCAAGGGTGCTCGGGCTCGGTGGCGGCGATGTCGTCGCAGAACTCCCTGGTCTTCCACTTGTTGGCGAAGGCGAGAGCTGATTGTTCCACGTCACCTTCAGGAGTCAGGAAGTCATCTTTTTGGTTCATGTTGAAAGTACCGCAGAGACCCTGGTAGTAGAAAGAAACCATTTATATATTTGTTGAACAACACCACTCTTATATATGTAACAAAAAAAGTTTATATGTATGTGTGTTTATCACTTCTTCGCCATGGATTGGTTCCACGAATTTTAGTATCATCTTTATGGACATGCATTTTAATATATTGTATATTATGCATAAAATACTTTTTAAAATATACATAAAATTGATATTCAATTGTAAATGATTCAAGACCAACAAAACCATATTCAAGTATTGGTGAAGTCTTCAATAGTTAAGAACGTGATAAATACCGATGTCTGTCCCTCGAAGGAGGGCGGCACGTCCACGAACACTCTGGTGTTGCCGTCCCACCACAGGTCTACTTTGATAGGCAGTTGGACTGTAAAAAACATTTCATAATAACGCTATGTATTACCATTACTTATCTATATCTTAAAAAAGTTGAATTAACAATGGCTATGCCAGCAAGCGTTGAATAGTATTAGCTATATATTAAAAAGATCAAGTAAGATACAAAATTTTATACACGAAAAAAAATAACCTTTAACTTTATTCGTCTGTTTGTTTAACTTACCAATAATGAAGAGTGACGAAGCAGCCCTGATCCTGATGCCTCCGACGGAGACGGGCAGAGTGTTGACTTCCTTTCCGTTAACGAGTATGAAGCCGCCCTGCTTCAGGTGTATGTTGGCGCCGCCGTACTGCAGGCTCACGGCCTTCGTGCAGGACGGCTTGCCCTCGCCCTTGTATGGGGTAAGGTTCATGGCCTGATGGAAATTAGACAGATATACAATTTTTGGAACGACGTTCCTTATCGCATGTTACTCAGCACACTTAACGAACTACGCTAGACGGAAAAAAGTGTAATATTTTTACCGTCACGACATTTTTTAATTAGTCGTTCAATCATGCAAAAAGGAGAAACTATTATTTACTAAGAGCATTCATATAACATCATAATATTATGTGCCACATACAATTTGATGGCTTCTCCATAGTCATATAAAAACAGTATAGAGTAACATTTCAAAACTAAGCTTCAACTAACTATCTACATAAGCACATACCTCACTGATGGAACCTGCGCAGGCCACATTCTCCACGTCGACGGTGAGGTTGTGCGCGCGCAGCAAGGTGTAGGAGCAGTGGCCCATGAAGTCGTAGCGGCGGCCGTCGAAGGTGGTGTAGTGCGGGTCGCCCACCGCGCCGCAGCGCGCGCCGCACGCCGCCGCCGTGCACACCCACTGCCCCGCCGAGCACGTGCTGCGTACCGACAACTACTTAGCGGACATACGTTCATTACATGTCCTCAAAATGGGTGGCTTCCTTCCACCCTCCCCTCCGGTGTGTATTCACCTTGTCGTGATCGAGGGGCTTATTAGCGTTCGGCAAGCTAGCCGAGCGCCGAAGCCAAAAGACATACAGGGAGATGGCCCATATCAGTGGGCGGTGTACCATGCGAGTTACTCCTAGTACTTTCTGACATTTCCCAAAGTGGACCGTGGGAACAACCCTTTGGTTGTGTGGTCTGCTTCGGCAGATCTGCCGTTGTGGATGAGTGCGTAAGCACCAAATCCCACTAAATCTCATCAAGGGGGGAGTGAGGGGTGAATAAATACTTTTAAGTTTTAACTAAATAAGATGCATCGATTTCAAAATCGTATTAAAAGCACTTATTCCAATTTTAAAGGATGATATCTTTCTTAATAATCGAAACATATTTTATTTGTATGATTGGCAGAAACTTCTTTCCTTTCCCCACAGTTGATGCTCGTTATTTAGTAGAGTCACGTGAGCACTTTACAATGAACGTGTACCTGTTCAATAACAATGATATATCCCCACAATTCATATTTGTTTCTATTATTTATATAGAAAGTAAAGTAAGCCTTACCAAGTGTTGCATCTGTTAGGGATGACCGCTCCGGGCGGATAGCTCTTGTTCCTCACTCGGCACGGACACTCGCTCTTTTCCACACAGCGACCGCTCTCCAACAACATTCCTGTGAAATATTATATTATATTTCAAATTCACCACATTTTTTATAGTTATACAGGGTGGATTTTTTAAGATGAGAAATTAAGGACAGGTACCATAACTATAAGACAAGAGAATAAGAATATTTTGAGTTGATTAATCGTTTTTCCGCACAAAATTATGGGATAAGGTGATTTCTGTCATTTCTAGTACTCATACCTTAAATGGTCCCATGGGGTTTTGATCCCTACATAAAATAGGATCAATTAATATTAAAAAAATTTTTTTGGTATTTTAGCATTTTTTTCGCTGACTGTAAATTTTTTCCAAAATCTGCAAATGCAGTTCAGAATATCTCAAAAAGTTATGGATGGTCTCTTAGGAACGTTTTCCTGTAACTATAATAGATATGGCACCTACCCTTAATGTCCCGTCTCAAAAATCCACTCTGTATATGTAAGAGTTATATACTTTAGTAAAGCAATAGTTTATTTAATTCCTTATTAAAGCAAATCAAACTAATAACGCAAATGTAAAAGATTCTGAATGAGTGTGTTTGTGACGTCTTTTGTGTGATTGATATACGGAATGCAGGTAGGTTACTTATATCTTGCATTAATTACCACAAAGAATATCAATAATCTTCTATTTATCACGATATCTGCGACGAGTAAGAAAAATTAATACACCCCGTATTTCCTCTACATATATATGTATCTCTATATTTATTCGCTTTTTTTATTGTTAGATAGGCTTGCGCTTGACGACAATCAACGCTGGGAAGCACTGATGAGACAAACCAGCAGACAGACCACCTGATGGCAAGCAGTACCTGTCGCCCATAACACCTACGGTTCATGCACTTAGGTTTTAAGTAAAAAAATGCAGAACCACAGGTGCGTTGTCACTTTGAGGACTAAGATGATATGCCTCTTGCCTGTAATTGCGCTGGCTACCTTATCCTTCAAACCGGAACACAACAATGCAATCATTGTTGCTTGGCGGCAGAAATAGATAAGGGGGTGGTACCCATCCAGTCGGACTCCTCAGGCTTGACAGAGTCCTACCACCGGTAATGGTGGTAAGGTGTTCCACACCTTAGCAGTTCGTTTCAGAAACGTAGAACTAAGGCGTTTCTTGCGAGTTGGTAGGGTTTCTACCACGTAAGTATGCCAGCGCTCGCGACTTCTCGCAGTTCTGTGGTAAAACGGCGAATGAGGCACAAGGTTGTGAAGTTCCTGCGCGCACTTCCCAAAGTATATCCGATAAAATATATTATACCGTATATTTAAATATTTAATATTTATAATGTGCGGCAGTGGTAGCCCAGTGGTAACGCGCTCGCTTAGAAAACCGAGTGAAGCGGGTTCGAATCTCGAGTCTCGCACCTCTGATATTTTCATGTGCGAATCATTTCTTACATGATTACCACTTGCCTTACGGTGAAGGAAAACATCGTGAGGAAACCTGCATGTCTGAGAGAACCTAGCAAGGTTTTCGAAAGACATGTGAAGTCCACCAACCCGCACTTGGCCAGCGTGGTGGACTATGGCCTGATCCCCCTCGTATTGAAGGGAGGCTCGTGCCCAGTAGTGGGATGTTAAAAAGGGCTGAATACATACATTTATAATATTACTAGCGGCTCATCCTCGTTTCGCTCGGGTTTGTCTCTAGGTACGTTTTAACGGTTAGTAAGGAATAGATAGAATATATATACAATACACATATATACATAGGTATGATGAGTTGCTGTGGATTGTATTATAACGTGTTTTCCCGTGGAAATGAGACAATCTTCAACGATAAAAAGTGGCCTGTATCACTCTCCAGCCCTCCAACTATCTTCACACATAAAACCACACCAATCCGTTGCTCTGTTTCGATGTAAAATAAGGACAAACAAACAAACACACTTTCACATTTATAATATTAGTATGGATATGGATATTGTCAAAATATACGTTAATATCAACTTTTATAGGACTTTTATAAAATATTTAAAATCACAAACAACATAACGCAAGCAAACCTTCAGGACAGAAGCAGCCCTCCACGCAGGTGGAGTTCTCCTTGCGCGGCGCGTCGGGCAGCGCGCAGCTCGGCGCCGCGTCGGGCCCGCACGACTTGTACACCTTGCCGGCTGGACACTTCATTGCTGGAATACATGCAATTTTTATTTGTTTTCTTTATTCTTATATTTATCTATATTAAATAAATAAATATGTTGGGACATTAACACACAGCACCATCTAGTTCCATGGTAAGCTACGAGGCTTGTGTTATGGATACTAGATAGTTGATACACTACATATATAACTTTAAATACATACATATTATAAATATAAACACCCATGACTGGAGTACAAACATTCGCGCTCACACAAATGAATGCCCCCAGCGGGACTCGAACCCGCGACCGCTGGCACAGCAAGTAGGGTCACTACACACTGAGCCAAACGTGTATAGATAGTATGTATTCATAGTGTACTTTTATGTAATGAGGACTGGCATTTATCTTTTAATAGCATCTCAATAATTTCAAAAAAGTTATATAGCTGTTAAAGTTGTTATAAAATATTCCTTGTACAAAGTATATATTCTATTGATAATAAAAGAGATATATTTACTATGTAATGATAGGTAACATATTAAAAAAATGTCGTTTTAAAATGTTCTCGACCTTAAATACTGCAGTATTTTAAAGCAAAAATCTTTAAACAGTATTTGTTACAGAAAGGAAGAAATACGCATAAGAATTAAGGTCACCGATGTGGTCCAACGAATCTGCAAGAAGCAATAGTAGGCGTACAAGGTGAATTGGACCTAAAAGGTCTTAAGTGGAGAGGATGCGATCCAAGTAACCAGAATCCACTAGTTATAGATACAGAAGTTCCAGGTCGGAAATTCTGGGTGAAGCTTATGATTAGGACGTATTGTAGTTGCGAGAATAACGAGTTTTTTAATGAATTAAAAACTTACGGCAGGTATCAGAATCCCTCCACGCCCTCATCTCCTCCACGCCATGTCGGAGGCACTCCTTCGCGTACACGGAGACGGTTTTACACGCGCACTCTTCTGGACCTATTACAATAAATATATAAATAAAGATTTTTGGACTTCATATATTTGTCTATTTAAATACTAAGTTAACTTGAATAACTCTTTTTTTTAATATTTATTTAAATTATTACAGTTTATCAAAAAAGTTACAAAAATAAATTAAAACGATTTGACTTACTTAGACTTGTAATACACGCGCAGTAGTCCCATTGACAGACATCTAAAAGTTGTGAGACATCCATCACCTAAAAGCGGAAACATAGATATCATTATTATCATTTAACACAAACATTTGCTGTTTAATATACAAAAAAAATCTATAATGTTTTTATGTTCATGATCAGGCTTTGCGAAGTGTAAAAAGACGTAACGAAAATATGTCGTCAATACGTATCCAAAAGCTCCCCAAACTCGAAGTTTTTACTAGTAGTAACTGAAAAGTTCCACTATCCTGGATTCATTATTAACATTGAGTTCGATTATCGTGATATTCGTCGGTAACACTGCCGATCCTGTGCTTGATCTTTCTCACCAAATTTTGTGAGTGAAGGAATTGAGAGTGCATAATGCGTGTGCGCATACATCAGTACACGCCTACACTATAATACCTGCTGTCAGATTGCTAGTTTTAGTGTAATCGATCGGCCATGTTCGAAAACGGTCAAAAATAGAGCAAAAATATCTTATTCATAAATATTGTCTATTATAAATGCGAAATTGTGTTGTTCGGGAGTTGTTTATTTTTCAAACAGTAACAAAATAACTGATCAATATGACTTTTAGCTGGTACCCTGTAATATAATATAATATTCCCACAAAATATAAATCCTTTGGATAAATAAAAAAACGAAGCATCACCTTAGAGCACTTGCGGAACTTCTCCTTGCTGAAGACAGTGGAACAGAAGCGGCGGGCGCTGCGCACGTCGGCGTCGGCCCGCGACCTGCACGCGCTCACGTCGTCGGGGCTGCTGTCGCATATGTCTGCGGGATATTTGTACTGTTTAGTGATAATAGCTTTGGGGATAATGAGTAAAAAGCCTTTTAAAGTGAGTTTGGTGACGGTTTTATCATTTATCTACCTTTGTTTTAATTAAATAATAAATATATATTTTTATTGAAAACAAGGGTATATAAATATATAATTAAAGCGATTTATATTGGATATTGCTTCTTATCAAAAAAAGAAAACTTAGAACTTACGCAATCACTGTTTATTTAATTAATTATAATAGCTACAAAAAAGTTAAGCAAATTAAAAACGTACCACCAATTTCCTTGAGCTCCCAAGACGCGATCATGACAGACTTGGTGGGCGCGAGGGTGCCCTCCCTAGTCGTCATGTCGTTCTCCGGGTTACCGTCGAGAGTGCCGCAGAGACCCTCCGTGTTATTCCACAGGAGGACCGACCCTTCTACTATTATCATATTCTGAAAATATTACTAATTTAAGAAAACCCATCTTTTGAGTCTATGGACTCTTCTTCTACGAGTAAGTTTATTAAAGCAAATATAAAACTAGCAAATAACATATGCATAGGTATTTTATAATAATATTTAAAACATAGCACCGTCAGCCTTAATAGTAAGATGCCAAATGAACAATGAAATTAAGCCAGTTTATAACATCCAGTTACGCTAGCTTACATGGGTGACACCTGGAACTGTATTTTTTGATGTCATCTCTAAGAAAACGTTAACGTATGTTAAAAATATTGCATCGTTAGTGTAATCAAAATAGACGGCTCTCGCAACTCGTAAGGCATAAAATGAGTGAACACTCTTTAATTTGCCTATCGCAAACAAAGAGGTGTCACCCCATCGCGACCATAAGGCAGCTCACATTAGTGTCCCACTTCAAGGAGAGGCCGAAGTCCAGGTCGACGAGCACGAGGTCGCCGGGCATGGCCACGCGGATGCCGGGCAGCGACGCCGGCATCGGCAGCAAGCGCCGAGTGCTGAGGAACTCCACCGACCCGTCCTCTGCGGACATGACAGTTCATTAGACCTATTTTTGTATAATTGCTCTGGCCTTAAGAGTGAGATACTACGTAGCCTAGGTTTAATCTTATTTTAAGACTGCAAAATAAAAAAAAATTTTTTTTTCAAATTTTACGGATTTTTCCGGTATTTATAAAGACAAATAACGCGTTCAAACATACATAAAAAATTTTTTCGTATTAATAATATTAACATAATTAAAAGAAAATCACGACAAAATATAACCAAAAGTCAAAAAAGGCACGGACAAAAGATATGTTGTCTTTGCATACTCATAAAAAAATAATACATTATTATGGTATCATTGGAATTCGATGCTTATTAGTCTTCTAACTATTGCATTCCACATATCCCTTGAACATAGTTTTATTCAAAATATGCTGAAAATACAACCTCGATTCATATTACCAATACATTAAATATGAATTCTTTCAATCTACCGATTATTTTTTTTTAATTTCTATGTTGCGGCTATAGGTATCATTTCGACCATTTCTCGTCTACCGCCCAAGAGCAACCCACTAAACCCTACTACTATAGTAAACTGTAGGACTTGTTTACGGGTATACTTCATAAACTTCACGGACTGATTACACTGACATTTAATCCATATACGTGAATCAAAAACTTTGTACCCCTTTTTTACGAAAATTGCGCGGACGAGAGAGTATGAAATTTCTTACACTTATAGTTTATATAGAGGAATGCAGAATGCTAATATTTTCTTTATTATGGATAAAAAATACATGTAAACAACATTACACACACTACCATGTATTTGACACACACAATCGCATATATACTCTTTTATTTATTGTTAAAGTCTGTGGTCAAATTGAGAATAAAATAATATTGTAATATACGCAAGACAATAAATATATAACTTAATGAATTATGGTTGATTTTCAACCACGCGGCGATCACTAGTTTAAATTTAAAATATAAAATAAACGATTCAAAAGTGATTGTAAAAGTCTATTTGAATAAAGTATATTTTGATTTGATTTGAAATACTGCTAGCTCACCAGCAACACTGAGCTTGTACAGCTTGTCCTGCACGTACACGAGCAGCTCGGAGGGGCAGTAGGCGGCGCGCGCGCACGCCGGGTGCCGCACCGCCACCGTGTACTTGTGCGCCGTCGCGTCGCGCACCAGGATGTGCTTGCACGGGGATTGGAAGCTGCGATATCACGAATTATATTCATTTAATTGACGATTTTATTGATTTAGATGAATTTATTCTAATGTTTGTATACTGTTACTTAAGTAATAATTATAATAAACCCTTTATTTTTACACTCGAAAGCAAATTAAATTTACAAATATAGGAGAATGTATAAGATGCGGCCTTATCGCTAAACGAGCGATTTCTTCGAGGCAACCTTTAGGTGTAGGAAATAGTACTAAGATAAAGGGTCCCGAATCTATACAGATAAATAAAATTGGAGTGTCTATTTGCGATATTAAAATAACCGTTTTTTAGTAAATGCATATGGATGTATACACGGTACATATACCAAAACAACATTTTTTACAATTTTTTGTATGTCTGTCTGTTTGTTCCGGCTAATCTCTGAAATGACTGGACCAATTTTGACGGGACTTTCACTGGCAGATAGCTGATGTAATAAGGAGTTACTTAGGCTACTTTTATTTTAGAAAAAGAATAGGATTCCGTTAAAAAAAATTAAAACGTACGTAGGGACGCACCTGAGCGAAGCGAGGGTAAGTTGCTAGAGGAAAATAAAATTGAAAAAGCACTCTTGTTTTAAAAAACGCAATTATATATCATCTAAGAATTAAGGAAGGCGAAAGAGAATTACTTAGTCATAAGAATTTCATACACGAAATGAGTAGCCAATTTTTGCTAAACGCTAAGAATAATAATTATTAATTATATGAAAAATATACCTGTATATTTTTCCATCAAACGTCTTATAGTGAACTCCGGCCCACGTCAAGCAGCTGCCGCCTTTAGGTGTGAAGTCTTGTATGACGATGGTCACGGGTTTGTTTCCCGAGTTGTACTTGCCGACACCATGTGTGGTGTGCTCGTAAGCCGTGGCGTCAGATGTATTCGAATACAATGAGTGCGATTGCGACTATAATATAGAATGTATGTATAATAATATTAATAAATATTTCTTTGTTCTTGTTTATTAATCAAAAAATATTGTTTGATTATATACGAGATGGTATCAATACCATATAAGTAAGCTAAACAGGTATAGGCTGCGCTGCCTGTTGACAAAATCGGTTTTTTTCAGCCGGAAAATTTTAATTAGTTCAAATGTACCTATGCATAATGTAAGAACAACTTACCATGCTTTGGTGATAATTAGAAGGTGTGATCACAATCACTTCACCTGTAATACAGATTTTCAATTAGTTTTTTTTTTATATTTTATTTTTAAAGTCTTTATAGGATAAATATTCGGTACCTTTTGTAAATCAAGTCCTAATACTAGTTTACATATAATAATCAAAATTGACTGTGACAGACGGTCAGTCAAACACATTTGGAATGCGGAACGCAAAAATTAAATATTATAGTTAAAGCATAATAAGAAGAATACTGACTGAAAACACAATGCGGTATCGGTTGCGGCTCGAACACTCCAGTGGAGTACAGGCAAGTGTATTGGTCCGCGCGCGGCACGCTGAACGTGGCGCCGCTGGGGCACGACAGCTGGCACGAGAACTTCTCCCTGTCGCCCTGGCAGCTGTAGCCGCCGTTGAAGGCGAGCTTGCGGACATCGCACACACTCGCAGCTATAAAAATATTTATATACTAGAGACATCAAAAACAAATCTATCCCACGGGAACCGTACAATTTTCCGGGATAAAAAGTAGTCTATTTGTTATACTGATGTATGTATGATCTATATTATTGTAAAGTTTCATTAAAAACCAATCAGTAGTTTTTGTGTACTGAGTTGTATAAGTTACTATAGTTTTTTAACCATCCCACGGGAACTCTTTGATTTCCGGGATGAAACGTATCTAAAATGTTGACCGGGGATATTCTATTCGTTCTATTTCTCTTCTTACATCCCCGTGACTCGGTTTTTAGCATTTTTTTCTATATACAGACATTCGACCTCTACAGTTTTATTATATGTATAGATGTTGTTATGTAACTCTCCATGATGCGATCCATGCGATGCGATGCGATGCATCCGCAGTCGCGATTCTCATTGTACGTAGGGCGTACGATTTCGGTCGTGGTAAATATTTTATTCTAAATTCTTAAATTACTTTCCCTACATAAAATTACCCTTTTAATATTTTTTCTTCCCTTTACGCATCAGCATGATTTTTAATATAGGCAAATAATTTATAAGTCGAAGAGCTATACATATAACTTTTTATAGCGGCTAAATGAAGAGTATAGCATGTAGGGTACCTACTGATAGTAATAGAATGTATCAAAAGCCTATTAAGGGTTATCACTGGTAAATCGTTTAATAAACAAACCAGTCTTTGTCTACTAAGTATTGACAATGAAAGGCCTCCCCCAATGACTGCTAACCATTTTGACTTGGGCAGTCTGCATCTATCCGCCGCCCGCCACCTTTCTTAGGTCATCGTCTGCAGATCGTCCTACACCAAGCTTGCCTAAACAGAGTTTACACTTTAACACGTGTCGGCTCCATCGACCATCAGTACGTCTGGAGACATGACCGGTCCACTTCCAATTCAAGTAACTGATAAATCTTTAGTATTTCAAAAAATATATACAAGAAAATAACCTACCATACTGGCACTGTGGGCCTCTATAATCTGCAGGGCACTGACACGTGTTGACTGAGAGACACACACCGCCGTTCAGACAAGGCGGGTTGCACTCGGGCTGGCAGTCCGGGATCGAGGTGAGGTCGGCCCGGGAAGGCTGCCACTGGCCATCGGCACAACGCATGTTAGCCGTTGAAGTTCCGTCTGGGAATATGTGCCCTTCTACACATGTTACCGTACATCTGTGGAATATGTTTATAGTTTAAGCGACTACAATTCATTACAATTCAATACAATTCATTATTCGTGGGTATACAAACATTGGCACAAATATTAGGCATGAAATTCTGAACAATCTCCTTCTGTCTTCGCCATTCTACGTGACATTGGCGAAGTAATCTGTGTTCAAAAAGCTCAACAACAATTGAATTGAATGAAATTCCGAATTCGACAATATTTCGATATTCGAAAATATATCAAAAGTTTTATGGTCTTTCCCCTGTAGATAGAAAAAGAAAGCATCTGTTCACATCGGTCATCATGAAGGTACAATGTGAGTTAAATTGTATTCAGCCCTTTTTAACGTCCCACTGCTGGGCACGGGCCTCCCTTCAATACGAGGGGGATAAGGCCATAGACCACCACGCTGGCCAAGTGCGGGTTAGCGGACTTTACTTGTCTTTCGAAAACTTGCTAGGTTCTCTCAGACATGCAGGTTTCCTCACGATGTTTTCCTTCACCGTAAGGCAAGTGGTAATCATGTTCGAAATGATTCGCACATGAAAATATCAGAGGTGCAAGACCCGGGATTCGAACCCGCTTCACTCGGATACGGAAGCGAGCGGGTTACCATTGGGCTACCACTGCCTATTAAAAGTTAAATTGTTGAATCCAATTCAATCGCTGTGTTCTGGCCTACTAGAAAATTGTGCCTCAAGCATATTTTTAGCGTCATATCTTATTACAATAAGATATGGCTGTTTTCGTATTATTTCATAACTAGTGTGTGCCCGCGGCTCCGTCCGTGTACTTTATTTATAAATAACTAAATTTTGTTTGTAAGTAATTTAAATGTGTTTTTCTGATTTATAAGCTATAGTACAATTTCATAATTGTCTGTTCAGTAGTTTTTGCATGAAACAGTAACAAACATCCATCCTCAAATTAATATTACTAGCATATTACTTACTCAGTTTCGGAGCATTTTCGGCGAGAATTCATAGGCATTGGTGGAAAGGCAAGGCAAGGTTTATTTTCGAGCTCGCAGTACTTGCCCGTGAAGTTTGGCGGACACAGGCATGTGTTTACATCCACACAGATGCCGTTGTTCTTGCAACTAATCTCGCATTTATCTGCGAATATATCGATTATGGTAACGAATATTCATCTATATATATAATCAAATTCTAACTGAGTCGTATTTTTTGGAATAGACTTTATTATCGATACAGAGACCGAATCTATAGTTTTTAGAATTTTTGTCTGTCTGTCTGTTACCGCATCACAGAAAAACCACTGGAGGGATTTTGATGAAATTTGATATGATGATAGCTGGATATCCGGGTCAACATATAGGATACTTTTTACAGCGGGAGATTATCTCATTTCCACGGGAGCACACTTCATAACCCAACCCAAAAAATATTTATAATCAGAATTTCTTGAAACTTGGTAATAATGCTCTTTAATACAATTAAATAAATACGTGTTTTAGCGTTTTTTTGAAATTCATCCCATAAGGAGATAAAATAAGGGATGAAAATTTGAATGAAACCTAACTTTTTAAAGTTTTTTTGTTGTAGTTTTAGCGCGAGCGAAGCCGCAGGTTTTGCTAGCATTGTATATATTTTTAACACAGTATTTATAACATAATAATATTTTTAACATAGTATTTTTATTACGTTAAACGAACATGGAAAAATATATTATTAGACTAGCGACTCATCCTCGCTCCGCTCGGGTTCGTCCCTAGCGTCCGTCGTTACGTTTTAACGTTTTGTATACATTTCTCAGAGATAAAATATTTTCCCGCAGTAAAATCTATCTTATACGTTGACCCGGATAACCAGCTATCATCATACCAAATTTCGTCAAAATCGATCCAGTGGTTTTCTCGTGATGCGTTTCCAGACAGACAGACAGGCAGACAGAAAGATAAAAATTCTAAAAACTGTAGATTCGGCCTCTGTATCGATAATAATGACTAGTTCAATAAGATATTCCAAAAAATATTTAATGTACAGATTTGACTCAGAATTTTATTATATTATGTATAGATTATTATTACGGGATTTTTACTATTAATTTACTTTTTACTATTAAGGGATTTTCATAATGTAGAAACATTTTGCGAATAATGAAATTTTGTGATGTTCTGGATATATACGTAGTGTTGGAGGTCACCAATAAAACTCCAACACATTCCTTTATATAGGTATATTTAGTACTTTTATATTCGTCAGTACGTTAGTCCGTATAAAAGCTACCACCGGCTCGGAAAAGTGTCCTGCTGAGAAGAGCCGGCAAGAAACTCAACAGTTAATCTTTTAAATAATGAGTTACATAATTTACAGTATTCATTTTCAGCATTACACATAATCTATGGCTAGTCACTACAGGATGGTATCGAGATCTGCCCCTCTGTCAAGCGCGCGGAAAACAAAAGAATATTAGCGTCCTATTTTATTTTTTTTAAATACATTCTTATCGGCCAACATCATATAATGACATGCCATATACATACATAAATCATTAAAAATTAATTAAATATATTACTTTCCATTAAAACGCTCAAATATAAAAGTGCAACCTTACAGTAGGTACTTAAAAATATATTTTCTTGTTTTGTAACTGGTTAATGCAATAAAGTTGAACGTTGTTCCACTTAAATAATTCACGCAATGTGTTGTTTAAAAAAGAAAAAAAAAAGTATTAGTAGGTATTGTAATTAAAAAGTATCGATTAAGTTCGAATAGTAGTCATTTAAGTATGTATGCCTGTAGAGCATACAGCATACTGTAGACTTGATATTTTTTAACTTTGATCCGAATTAGCAAAGTCATCTAGACAGATAAATAGAATTGGAGTGTCTGTTTGTAATATTAAAATAACCGTTTTTTACTAAATGCATAGCTAGGCTAATCTTTGAAATGACTGAACCGATTTTGATGGGACATGCACTGGCAGATAGCTGATGTAATAAGGAGTAACTTAGGCTACTTTTATTTTAGAAAAAAATAGTGTTCCACGAAAAAAAATTAAAACTAAATTAATAAATAATTTTGTTTTGGGAAGCAACCTAGGGACGAACCCGAGCGAAGCGAGGGTGAGTCGCTAGTAATAAATAAAACAATACGTAGGTATATCAGATTTTAGCGCGAGCGAAGCCGCGGGGTCTTTTAGTATCTATACAGATAAATAAATATGAAGTGTCTGTTTGTAATGTCAAAATAACAGCTTTTTACTAAATGCATGTGAAGTTTATATGGTACTTATAACAAAAAAACAATATTTGAAATATTTGTCTGTCTGTCTGTTTCTTCCGGCTAATCTCCGGAACGGCTGGACCGATTTTGACGGGACTTTCACTGGCAGATAGCTGCTGTTATAAGGAGTAACTTAGGCTACTTTTATTTTAGAAAAAAAAATCAGGGTTCCGCGAAAAAAAAACCCATGAAATTTCGAACAAAACCCGCGTACGGTGTATGCACCCGAGCGAAGCGAGGGTAAATCGCTATATAATTTAAATGAATATCTTAGGAATAGCAAGCTACTATTTATGTATACCTAAACATAGCTAACCGTAAAAACGTACCTAGTGACGAACGCGAGCGAAACGAGCGTGAGTCGCTAGTCAGATCATAAAGATGAATTATTTTGTCTGTCGGTAGCCACTTATCTCAATACCTAATCAAAAAGCTAGCAGATAAATATTTTAATTACATACATGTTACAGTTTATTTTTCAAATAATATCTTATAAGCTATTTTCGTCTCGACCGTGAACATAAACATTAAAATATATAATTATCTAATATTATTATATTTAGGTTGCGAAGCGCTGTGCGCATATTTTTAATTTCCGTCACAGCATAGATAGCTCCCACGCCGCTTGATTATGTGGACCTAATTATTTAGGTTCTAATTTAAGTACTAACATCGCCTGATAAGTCGACAAGGTTAAAATTAATAAAAATCTATACATATAATAAAATTCTAACTAAGCCGAATCTGTACCTTAAATATTTTTTGAAAAATCTTATTGAAATCGACATCATTATCGATGCAGAGGCCGAATCTATAGTTTTTAGAATTCTTGTCTGTCTGTCTGTTACCGCATCACAGAAAAACCACTGGAGGGATTTTGATGAAATTTGGTATGATGATAGCTAGATGTCCGGGTCAACATATAGGATACTTTTTACTGCGGGAGATTATCTCATTCCCACAGGAGCACACGTTATAACACAACCCAAAAAATATTTATGATCAGAATTTCTTGAAACTTGGTATTAATGCTCTTCAATACAATTAATTAAATACGTCTTTTAGCGTTTTTTGAAATTCATCCTATAAGGAGATAAAATAAGGGATGAAAATTTGTATGAAACCTACCTTTTTAAAGTTTTTTTGTTGTAGTTTTAGCGCGAGCGAAGCCGCGGGTCTTGTTAGTTAAATAATATTTTTAAACACATTTTACACAAAGTTTGAACTTTTAAAACAAAGTTAATGCGATAAATTAATATTTTGTTGATAATAAACAATAATTATCTATAGGTACATCTATACAGATAAATAAAATTGAAATGTCTGTTTGTAATGTCAAAATAACAGCTTTATACTAAATGCATATGGAATTTTATACGGCACTTATAAGAAAAACACAATTTTTAAATTTTTTAGAGATTTTCTATCATTATCAATATTAGGAAGAGTGTGGCATTAGAGCCGTGACGCGTACCTCAAGGAATACGTAAAGGAAAAATATATTACAGAAGAAATAGAGAGTACACCTGCGTTTGGGCATGCCGCTTGTAGGTAGTATAATGTTTTCCAAAAATATTTAGCTAGTATCAGTAATACTAACAGCGAGACAAAAAATCAATTTATAAATAGACACTTTATAAACATAAATCAAACAATTATTGTGGTGAGTTACTCGTAAAGAGAATATTTTTCTTATTACTAAAGGTTACAATAAGAATAATATTTGAACATTTTAAATATAAGATTAAGCGCATGCTTTTTGTCATTATAAATGAGGATAATTATTTGACATGATTTTATGTAATAGAAAGAAAAACAAAATCTATACATATAATAAAATTGTAACTAAGCTGAATCTGTACATAAAATATTTTTTGGAAAATCTTATTGAAATAGACATTATTATCGATACAGAGGCCGAATCTATAGTTTTTAGAATTTTTGTCTGTCTCTCTGTCTGTCTATTACCGCATCACGGAAAAACTACTGGAGATTTTGATGAAATTCGGTATGATGATAGCTGATTATCCGGGTCAACATATAGGATACATTTTTTTTGCTGGAAAATATTTAATCTCTGAGAAATCTATAATCTATAAACGTAAGTATTGACGAACCCGAGCGGAGCGAGAGTGAGTCGCTAGTAATATTACCTATATTTTTAAATATGCATGTCGAATTTATGCTTTGTCAAATGTCACTAAATACCCAGTTTCAAAAAATTCCAAGTTTAAAAAAAAATCATAACCAATAATGAGTGTGTCAGTTATTACTTCTTATCTATAAAAATAAATTACTCATTTCAAAAGTATCTAATTATCCAGCCTACATAATTATAATTATACTTATACGATTTTACATATCTATCGATTTGTTTTGAATTGGAGATGGGTACAGCATCTTTCCACTACGTCGGTAGTAAATTTTTACCTTCAAAAGCCAAAAAATTGGTTTAAAATTGTTATTTATGGTATTAATGGCAATTAGAAAATATCATATTGCATTAATTAGCACTATAAAAGTTAGCACAATATATTATCGAAAAAAGATGAGATCTATCAGAATGTCAGATCACTATATTTTTAAATAATTTCATGTAATGCTATAAAAGTAAAATAAAATTTTAAACAAAATAAATAATAAAATAAAAATAAATAAATAATCAGTATGTTAAAAATGAACAGCTTATCAAATTCATTTGGAGCATCCTGTTTATAATGCCTATATTAGGTACTAAGTTTAGCTAATCTATACAGATAAATAAATATATTAAAATAACAGCTTAATTTTTTTTTACTAAATGTGTATAAAAGTATATACTGTACCTACTTATAGGAAAACAACAATTTTAAAATTTTTTGCCTGTCTGTCTGTTTGTTCCGGCTAATCTCCGAAACGTCTGTACCGATTTTGACGGGACTTACTGGCAGATAGCCGATGTTATAAGAAGTAACATAAGTTATGTATGTATGTAATCATATTGAAAATGTTTCGCACGCGGACTTGAACACACATCACTTGATTTTTCAAGCGAGCACGTTACCAATGAGATACCATCTCTACCGAACTCATTAAAATGAAATTTAGTTAGTTTAGCTTGTACAATATCAAAAAATCTTCTTAAATTTCATCCAATTAGTAATGATGGACGGTCTTAAAGATAGACGGATTAACTGATTTGAAATTTCCATAGCACAAACATATGTATTTAGATTATAGATGTAATTAAGAATTGTGAAGATATAATAAAATACATATATAATAAAATAAATAAATAAATTACAAAATTCAATATACAAAGAACGAATTCAATTATTCTTTATCTAATATATTTAAACGAGCAATTCTTGTATATTTATTTATACCGGCGATCTCGGAAACGGCTCTAATAATTTCGCTGAAATTCCGTATGTGGGAGTTTCCGGGGGCGAAAAATTGATATAGATTAGTCTTATATCTGGGAAAACGCGTGTTTTCGAGTTTTCATACGGTTTTCTTTCGCATTATTCCACTCAAAATTTGGTCGACAATTTCTTACACTCGGCCATAAGCATTGTGGTCAAGCGGCCAAGACGCAAGATAGACAATTACATAATTCCAGGATCGAATCCCAGTCAGGATACCAGGTTTCTACTTCTATTTTTTTTTTATATTTATTTAAGTTTTTGGTTTTTTTATCTAAAAAATACGATATAACAAAAAAGAACTCCGAGCGAAGCTCGGTCACCCAGACACTCAATATAAATATAATAACAAAAGGTAACTTACTCGAGTACGGCTGATTGACGTTTTTGGTGAAGGAATTGTATAAGGACCTGTAAGAATTTTAATTTAAATAATATAACAATTGTTTTTAAGATTATCGGACATAATCAACTAAAAATTATTTAAAAGAAAAAGTTTTTGGATGTAGAGTACATTGATGATATTGTATGAGAAAGACAAAATGATGGAGCTTTATATTTTTTCTTAGAAAGAAACAATAAATTGTATTTTTTAGGTTTTTGGCAACTTTAAAGATGGAAAATGGCTTTAGATTTTAGAATGAAAAATAACTCTAATCTAATATCTATCATGCCCTATGTACGTGATTTGCTATTAAAACAAACAGGCAATCAAAAAATTATCAGAATGCTTTATTTAACCAAATAGAAAGTATTTTAACAAAATTGTGCTCTTTGTTTATTTTAAATATAATTTCATATTTACCCCATTCCTGAAGAATCCCAATGTCGTCCTTCACCGTATGTGTTTTTAGTTCCACTGTAACCACTTTTGGTACCACCATAACCAGTTTTGGTACCGCCATAACTCGTTTTGGTGCTCCCATAGCTAGTTTTCGTGCCACCGTAGCCAGTTTTAGTACCGCCAGAACCTGTCTTTGTGCCGAAATACTTCGAATATCCCCTTCGTGGAGCCCAACTTTTCATTTCATTGGGTATGTACGCTGGTGCTTCAACATCGGATTGCCTAATAAATTCCATAAAAATATTATAAAAGTAATATAATGAAAACTTTCCACTAAATATTATAACAGATACAAATTATATTATAATTCTAGAGATTTATCGATAATCTTATATTATATATAAATACAGGTGTAGTTTACAATTTAAAACCTTAATAGTTGACTTTGTGCTATTTCTACATATGTAAGTAATGCTATTTAATATACAAATTGTCATAGCGAAAATATGAATAATAATAAAAGATGTAATATGGAGTATGAGGCATTGTAAATTTTACCTATAAGTTATTACCTAAGTACTTACCTACCTATAAGTTGTCACTATAAGTAAGTACTAACTACTCTATTTAAGCATACCCATTTATACATCACATTTAAAATGAAAAATGTTCTATAACTTTGAACAGATTTAATTTTTTTTAATAAAATTATGTTTTATTTTTCCGGAGAAAACCTTCAATTTTCGGGATAAAAAGCATATTGAATAACTAGTATTTGAAAAAAAAATCGAATTAAATCACGAAAAGTAAAAAGGCGCGAAAATATTTTTTTCAAACGTACTTAGACAATGATCACACGTTGTAGAGCCTCCATTAAGTACCTACTGTACAATTTTAAAAGAAAAACATATATTTTTTTTTATTTTTTGCTTTACTTGGATACTAAAATACTCACGCAACATATCCGGGCGTGCCATAACCAGCTTCACAAATATATACTCCAAATATTAAAATAAAAACACTTGTGAATAATTTCATGATAAATATTTATTTAATCCATGGAATATAATTACTAATTAATACTTTATATTAGGACTGTTAGCTTGTAAATCACAAGCTATACTGATTTGAAAACATTTAATTTATAATGCATCACTTATCTTCTGTTCCATAAAAAGGAAATTCATAGACTGAATCCTCCTGATAACTGAATTTATCTGTCAATGCAGGATTTGCGAAGAATTCTTTATAATTTTAATAATATTATTTATATAAAAATAAATTTGTGGTAATTTTAATTTTCCTATATGTATTTTTTTGCGTTAATGATTCATAAATTAAAAAAATATATACATATATTAAAGGCGCCAAATGTAATAACTAATAATCACTTCTAATTATAAGTACCTAGTTATAATTGTTACGTGATAAATTTTAAGTTAGTCTTTAATAGCTATAACATGCCTCCTAAAAAGATTAAGAAGAAAAAAGAGCTTATCCAACAGGTAGGTACTACATAGATTTTTGTGAACCAAAGTTTATCTACTAAGTTATGATGGTGTAATAATATAATATTGTGTCCTATTTTATATAAAGCTACATAGGAGCTAAATACCTTGACGTGACCTCTAAAGTTGTTTTTTAAAATTCGATGAGTTTTAATCTTATAAAACAACTAACGATTCACCCTCGCTTCGCTTCGGGTTCGTCCCTAGACAAAAACAAATCTATCCCACGGGAGCCATACATTTTTCCGGGAATTTTTGTCTGTCTGTCTGTCTGTCTGTTACCGCATCACAGAAAAACCACTGGAGGGATTTTGATGAAATTTGGTATGATGATAGCTGGATATCCAGGTCAACATATAGGATACTTTTTACCGCGGGAGATTATCTCATTTCCATTGGAGTACACGTTATAACACAACCCAAAAAATATTTTTGATTAAAATTTCTTGAAACTTGGTATTCATGCTCTTTTTTGTTGTAGTTTTAGCGCGAGCGAAGCCGCGGGTTTTGCTAGTTTGATATATAACAGCCATTTTAGGGTTTTTTTTAATATTTTTAAATTGACAACTTGTACGAATAATAAAATTCAAATTAATTTTATAGAAAAAAATAATAGTTTCTAAGCTTATGAAAATTAGTCTAAAATTAGACGATTATATTTATAAGAACATTCCAATTTCCATACAAGAAGCTAAAACTTACGCAAAAGAAATCGCTCAACTGAAACTAAAATGTACTGATGTAAGATCTCTACAGGTAATTTAATTTTATTTGTTCTTTATACTCTTTTATATTAAGTACCTACCTGGGCGACCGAGCTTCGCTCGGAGTTCTGTTTGAGTTTTGTTATATATCGTATTTTTTAGATAAAAAAAAACTAAAAACTTGAATATATACAAAAAAAAAAACAAAAGTAAAAAAAATATATCCCTGTGTTTTGTTAATCTTGCACCTTTGACTACAATACTGATACTAAGTGTAAGTAATTATCGACCATATTCTGTGTGGAATAATGCGAGAGAAAACTGCATGAAAACTAGAAAACACGCGTTTTCCCAGACATAAGACTAATCTAAATCGATTTTTCGACCTTGAAAACACTCACATACCAAATTTTAGCGAAATCAATAGTTGTTTCCGAGATCGCCGGTATAAATAAAAATATAAATATTATAATTACTCGTTTAAATATATTAGATATAGAAATAATTAGCTGCTGCCAGCTCTGCATTGTAATGTAAATAGATTTTTTTCCTTCTTTCCATTTAAATCAATCGACGACATTCCGTTGTTATCATTAAAACTAGCGTATCCCGTTAAAAAGGACAGATAAATAAGCTTAAATCATACTTTTTGATCTATTATATTAGTTGTGAATGTTCTTTTAACAATAATATATTCTAGAATGATGGCTTTCGTATTCATATAATAAAAATAAGAAGGTATATTACCATAGATGTATTTCAAAAATTGTTCTCTTTTTTGATCACAGGTTACAGAAAAGCTTACCTCAATAGTAAAAAGTATAATCGGTGAACAATCTTCCAATGACGTTACTAGCACTGAAGACACTAATACTCTTTTACTATCACATAAAGATTCAGAAGTTATTAATGAAACACGCCAAATCAATTATTTAAGTGATCGCATTAATATCAATACTGAAAATGTTCCTCAACCTGATAAAGGACATGAAATAAGCGAAACGTCTTCAAATATAAATACACTAAAAGACGTTGATAATATATTAGCGACTTCAAATGATGTTACAGCTAATAACGTTGTTGTTGAAACTAATACAGAAAACCTAAATGATAACAACCATCACACAAGTTCTCCGATTAACAATTTGTCGAAAGATATTCAAAATGAACAAATGACTACTGAGAAGAATAATGATAACACAAATCTAAATGAAATGGACGTAAATCCTAGTATACCTATCGACGAAGAAACAATAAATAATAATATAAAAGAATCTGATAAAATAAATATCAATTCAACTATTAAAAATATTAACGATAAAATTAATAAGCCCATTTGTAATAATAAAAGTGACCCTGCCGAAAAGAAACACCAAGAAATGATTAACCAAAAACCCAAACCTAAAAAGAATACTGTTCGTAAAAACAACAACAAAATGGCGACTAACATGAAATGTTCCAATAAAGCTTTAATCGAAAATGTTAATAAAAATAACGCAAGAGCAAATACGAATTTTAAAGCACCTACAACAAAATCCAAGAAGAAAAAAGAAATAATGGACCTGTCGTGGATCGAGAACATCAAATACGTTAGAGAAATAAATGCAGACGAACATATCGTAACTGATCTGCAGGAATCTTTTTGGAGTAACCTAACTATGCCTGCTGATTCCAATTTTGATTTTGATTCAGAATTTAAAAATTAAAAAGCACATTTGTTTTTAAATATGAAAATTTTATTTGTTTTTAACATTAGGCTAAACTCTAAAGTAGACGCATGCAAAGCAAACATTAAAAGGTACGTATGTCGAAATGACTATATTTCAATTTTCACACAAATAAGTAGGCCGTCTTTGCTCATTACCGCTTACACTACATCAATTAAGACAGATTTTTTTTAAGGTCTTTGCAAGTAAATTAATCACAAAAAATAAAATATATTTATAAAGTATATAAATCGAATTAAAATCGATTACTTATTTAATATTAATTAATATCAACGATTAAATTTCTTTCAAATTCCTTGACACTGAGTAAAAAATCGGTGAACATACATAAAAAAAAACATAGGTACAGACGTACATAGAACCTCCTCCTTTTTGAAAGTCGGTTAAAAAGACGATATATTTCGTAAGAAACATCGTAATCGCTCCGTTACTTAAATACAATTTATATCAATACATTTTATTACATAAATAGTGTAAAACAGAGAGAAATAGGACAACGGATTTTCCTCGTAGATAAAAACATCTATCATTAATTCTAGGAACAAACGAATAACTTTATCATAATAAGATTTCCCCAAACCCATCCTTTAAAGGATTAAACCCCCATGCAAAAGCTACAATAGTATATTAAGTATTTGATTTTTACAATAATTAATCTAAATTTTTTTATCATACTCTATGTAACAACGTACTAATCACAATAAATGAAACAGTAATAGAAATGAGTACCTCTTCCTTTTTGAAGACGGTTAAATAATAACTTCGTCAACTAAAATAAATAAAATAAAAGTGTCTGTTTGTAATGTCAAAATAACTATTTTTTACTAAATGCATATGAAATTATACATGTTACTTATAAGAGAAACAGCTTTTAAAAATTTTGTCTGTCTGTTTGTTCCGGCTAATCTCCGAAACGGCTGGACTGATTTTAACGTGGCAGATATCTGATGTTATAAGGAGTAATTTAGGCTACTTTTATTTAAGAAAAAGAATTACGGTTTCGCTCAAAAAAAAAATCAAACGTACCTAGGGACGCACCCGAGCGAAGCGATAATAAGTCGCTAGTGTTGATTAAATCTCTAACGTTAAAGACATAAAGTTGTCTGTGTGTATATAAAATAAAAACACTTTTAAACATAAACATACTGTACTTATTACGTGTAACACTTGATCTTATTATGCAAACCTGTAACGTAAGAATTAATTTATTTTTATTTATATTATAATAAATACTTTAGGCCATATTTAGTATTTTTGGCCACAATCATTTTACTTTCATAACAGCATAACGTCTTTATACATATTATAATTATTATAGAAATTACCACAACGCAGTAACACGAAAACAATAAATAGCTTTAAAGCTAAATTATTTATTTTATACATTTTGCTTATTTTAATTTCCACCCACAGTTATGTTATCAAAATGTGATTAATACGTCACCATTTAGTACACAATTTGATTAATTCATATCCATACTAGAAAGAGCTCTGATGAAAAATGATTTTAAACTTTTGTTTTAATTATATTTAAACAATATTCAACTATAACTACTAATACTGAAAAAAAATATGTGAAAATAAAAAGTTAATAATAGACATTTTACGATTGACTTGTTGTTTAAATGTCGTTTGGTAAAAACCTATCAGAGCTCTTACCATATAGTAACTATAATAAGTAAATTGTTTCCCTCTTAAATACAACGAATATAACATTATATTAAGAATTTATAACTTTTAACATAAAAAAACACATTTTAAGATTTCCAACGACAATATATATTATGTAAAATTGCCAACATTAAAAATTATTTTAAGTTGAGAATAATGATTATAAGTAACACTTTATAATAAGCTAACGCTACCCCTTGCCAATCTAAACATTTAACCCACTCAGGATCAAACCCGCGACTT
Organism: Argynnis bischoffii washingtonia; assembly: GCA_033884665.1. Lineage (NCBI taxonomy): Eukaryota > Metazoa > Arthropoda > Insecta > Lepidoptera > Nymphalidae > Argynnis > Argynnis bischoffii. The sequence continues at coordinate 2,633,382 of CM066616.1, read as the reverse complement.
TCCATGTCTCTTCGACACTAATGAAAATATTTCAACGACAATCGTATATTGTCATGAACTAAAAGATAAGATTATTTTATTGTATGTATGTATATATAAGTATACAACCAACTATAGTTCTAAGAACAAATGTATATCACAAATGAAAGAACACTTCAACTCACTAACATATTACATTAACAATAATTTATTTTTTATAACTATAAGTAACTATATAATATAATAACACGCAGCTGGTCAGACATTTCACATTTTATTTTACATAAACATCTAATATGTATGTTTTAGATCCAATTCATTGAAAACAAGAATATTCAAAATATTTTTGAATTAGTCAGTTTAATATGATAATAAACAATTCAATTTATCAAAACCTCCATTTCTAGATACAATATAAATTAAAAAATAAACAAATTTAGAACATAATAACCTTATTTTATGTATGCTAAATGCTAATAACATAAAAAAAAACACCTTAAATATTAAAAAAATATTGCACTCAAGTATAAATATACGTTTTGACTTCTTTAGTATAATTTCATAATTTTATCATATTTTTTTATATTTCATTAGCTTTCATACCTAAGATTTAACAACAACATGGAGTTTAGAGTTATCTGTATATTACAAATATTTGTCATTTCGATTAAAATAAACTAAATTATCACTAAAACCAAAATCCATGTTGTAATTTATTATATTGTTTTATTATTGAAAAATCTAATTTTTATTAGATCAAAGTATATATATAGATACTATAACCAACCATAAATATTTGCTAAGGTTTTCATTACAAATGCCTTTAGGAATGATTTTTTCATATACATAAAAATAAAATAATTTCAATTAAGTTCCATCTTTTCTGTCTGCTAATGTCCAAACAACTAACGAAAGAGATGGAGAATGGTAAAAGATTGCTATCTTTATTTAACCTTATTCATTAAAAAGGGATAGAGAGATTATTTTTATTTTTGTAGCTTTGCATTTGTAGGATACATTTTCGAAATGCCTAGGTGTCCATTGTAAGGAATATTATGAATTACAAATACATTTGTTGACCACATTTTCTCTAAAGATTTAAATAAAAACACGATTGATGTACATTTAAATAGCTTCAAGAGATTTTTTGGTAAATGAATTTCAATTTTTTTTTTACATAGTGAGCACAGATAGTAGTTATCCCATTAAAAACTAAATTTCCCTCTGACCTTGAAGAACCCCATGCTTGTTTTGTTATGGAATAGCGATGTGAGACCCACATAGCTCTGTATGACTATGGGAGCATGGTGTATGCAACACGATGAAGCCATAGTCTCTATGGCCCTTTGTAATTTTTGAGCAAATATTTCCATGTCGTAAGTAGCCCGCTCTTCTACTGTGCCGTCTGTAACAGAAAATAATAATAATAACTTAATTAGTAATTTAAATTATTTATTACACGAAAAATTTTCAAGATTTTAGGTCAACTTTTACCTAAAATAAGGATCTAATATTATAAATATTAATATGTTTTATTAAATACAGCGCGGCGATGAATTATCATTGACATCGTTTTTTACATATATATTATGTATGTAAAAAAATATAAAATACCCTATATGGGTTAATTCCCCATTAAAACTTTTATCCCCATATTCACTCCCTTTAGGGACGATTTCCAGGATAAAAACTATTCTACGTCCTTCCTAGAGTCTCAAACTATCTTGTTACCAAATTTTATCTAAATTGGTCCAGTAGTTTCGGAGCTTATTTGATACAAACAAACAAAAAAAAATCTTTCCTCTTTATAATAATAGTATAGATAAGACTTCTCTAATTAAATAAAGGCCTTCCCCTTTACAAAAAGGTACATTGAACACTACAGAATATCTCTAGATATTCTCCACAAGTACACATAAATTGTTTCAATTAACTATTAAGGATTTTAGCCTTATGTATTGCAATTGTAATGCATTGGCTGGAGAGTATTTTTAAAGCCTATTTTTAACTTAAAACATAAAATGTTCTCTATAACATTCAATTGACTTTTGAGTCTGTTGTGTTTACCTTAAAATAGATTTACAATTACTCATCAATATTTCACTTGAATATGTAACTCATAAAATGTGTATAATTTTAAAACTAACCTTTATGCCAATATATAGGATGAGAGGCGAATGTAATAAATGGTATGTCTTGGCTGAATGGGTTCCACACAGTTTTTAGTGGCAGCGGCTCTCCTTTATTCCACATCATACGAACTCCTCGAAGATTCCGTTCTCTGCAACCATCATATTATAATTATAATAACGCATCTTCAAAATCAACTTCAAAATCACTTAAAATTATTTTTTATTGCCGGATGTTTTTTGAAATATATAATTTTTCCTTGAGGTATAACTTATGCATTAAAAAAAGTAAGTTATTTACTAACTTTTTTTAATGCTCAATGAAGAAATGAGAAAAATACACACAAAAAATCTATAGTTAAAATGAGTGTCTTCTTAGTTTTCTTTGGAGTCTGATAAAAATGGCTTCTACATTTTGTATTTTTTTTAAATTTCATTTTCCAACTTTAACAGATGGCAAACAATAATGATAATATAAGAATGTCCTCCTGATCGATTCCGGCCGCGGTGGCCAATCTCATTGAGACTAACCAACTGCGCAGGAGATATTATAGTGCAGCACGTGTGTGCGCAGACACAACGTGCACTCTCTATTCCTATCACTCTCATACTCCGGCGGGACGACACGAGACACGACCGGTGAGGGTTAAAGCACAGGACCATCGGCTTTACATGCTCTACGAGACACGAGAGTGAAGCACTACCAACTTCCCAACACCGAGCTATTATTGAGGCTTAGTAAACAGAAAGACTCAATAACTAAACTTGGCCCGACCCGGGACTCGAACCCAAGACCTCCGGGTGTGCAGCCGTACATGCTAGCCACTACACCACCGATATTAAAACAATATTTACAAAACAGTATGACAAACAATATTTATATAGGTAACAGTACTTTTATCTAAAATATACACTTCATACACTTACACTACATAATCTTAATATTTGCAATATATTATAACATATAAATAACTCTTATTTATATTATAAAAGAACTTAGTGAAACTAAACTACAGGTTCACGTCAGTAATTGTTATGTGTATTATGTTAGATATATACTATACTACCATCCCCTAGGTGAATCGTTGTGCAAAAAACACTTTCATTTAAATATTTTAACGATATGAAGCTTAATATGTTAATATTTTTGCCAAGTTCAATGAAATACAATATGTACTATAAAATAAATTAATTTATTTACTAATAACTACTATTAATTTATACTTTAGAAACACAAGCTTATAAATTATAGCATACCATGCATTATAAGAAATCATAAAAAGCACACTAGCTCTTATACTATGTATCTTCATGTTAATTCTGATTAAGATGCAAATGCTGTTATTAATGGTATAATAAATAAAATAAAACATGACAACAGCGTCTACAGCAACAGAAAGTACCTAGGTTCAAAATACTTGGTATCGAACAGTTTAGCTTCATCTGGGGTACTGGGCCTTCTGCACAGGCGGTCTATTACACAGTCTTTGACGACAGTGGTAACGCCAGTTGCGATACCGTTTAAACGTCTATAATAATAAACATTTAATGAAATTATAGATTTTTATGGTTTTGCTTTATTTTAACATATAACATTCCTTCAAAGAAGTAGTTTTATACAATTGGAATTGACAAAAAATGTTTCACCATTTAGCAGAATATTTTATTCCCTTCATGATCTTCTTTCAACACTGTATATTAAAAAGTATTATCATATGATGTATATAGTTCTATTAAATTATAATTTGATTTATAAATTATATCAATGCTTATTGTCAAATCAATTTTTTTGAAACCAACTAATTTTTATTTAAATTAATGATTTTTTAATTCATATGTGCAATAAGTAACATTAAAGTTATACATTAAAAATATTTAAAGTATAAATAAATTAATTTTTAATAATTAATGTTATATGTTATAAAATGTTATAATTTCACTCACGGCACAAGAGAAGATGGTGGGTACACTAACTCCCCAATCACAATAGTGTCCAAATCATCCAAATATGTCTTTTTAAAGTCCAATTGCTTCATTGCAATGAAATCGTACTTTATAGTCATTACCAGCCTTGAAGTTAAAAGTACGATTCTTTCTTTCTCATTATCCCATAAAGTGATTCTGTAAGTATTTTTAATATACTATAACAATATTAACAGAGATTCGATTTAAAAAGGTGATAAGCATGTACCATGACATTATTTTATTACCTACTTAACATTGTAAATATATATATATTATTTTACCAAATTAGCAGAACATACAGCTTCGTTCGTTCGTTAATACTACAAAAAACTCTGGCTTTATGCTATAAGTGATATTTATGATTACTGCTCCGCTCCCTTGGGTAGGAGCTTGATGATATATAGCCTTCCTCACTAAAAGGGATATGTATTGCAAAAAGAATTTTTCAAATTGGATTAGTAGTTCCTGAGATTATCGCGTGCAATCAAACAAACAAACTCTGCCTCTATAATATTAGTATAGATAAAATTATAAGTCTATTAAATTTCTTTTGTAAATCTTACAAAGTAAGCTTTTTAGGAAGTATTGATTAATTATCAATCAATACCTTATATGTTATTAAAATAAGAGAACAGATAAAAAAAGCGAGTTTCCTTTATCTTATTTTATCATGTTTATATGATAAGAATAAGGATAGGTATATTCATTATTATGTAAATAAATAAGAACGATTTGAATTTAAAATTTAAATACCTACTCAGTCAATAACCAAGATCCTAAATATTCTCCATCTTCAGGAAATAATAGTGCTGTTATACACTCTTGTATGGCATTTTCGACAACACCTTTACGAAATGTGAAGAAGTCCTTAATATTTTCCTTGTTAAATGGAACGTCATATCTAGGATATACAGTCTGTACTGGCTCTTCTGCTGCTTCCCGTTGCACATTTGGAGCAGTATCTGTTCTAGCATCTACGAGTATATTAAAAATATAGTTACCAAATATATTTTCTTCAAGATTACCAGTTAGTACCTTAATCTTTTGCTACTATGGCAATAAGTGTAAATTTTTTATTACTAGTCTCTTTTATAAATTCCCATTCTTTATGCAGTATATGTATTTCAGACATATAGTTATTGCATGTAAAAACATTATTAGTAATTCAAAAAATAAATGCTGCAGTTCTAAAAAGAACTGACCAAGGAATCTCAGCAGATCTATAGATCCCTTGTAAACTATTGTTATATTAATAAAAAATAATATATACAGGAAAATTTTACTTTAATATTTATAGTTTTATTATTTATTGTACACTTTGAGTTATAATAATCACGGTAGCTTTAAATTTTACCATCGTTTAGATCAGTTCCAAATAAATATTTTGTTTAATTTACTTCGTTATTTTTACCTTTAAATTGATACCAAAAAGGTACCAAACCATTTTTCAACATATCAAAGCTTTTATTTAATTGTGAGGAAAAGGTTATCAACTTTTATGTTTTTGTATATGTTACACAAGATCTATGCTAATTAAGAATTGCTATGTTTGATAATATTATGTACTGTTTTTTTAATAAATCATTTATATTTACCATTAACATAAAATCCTTTTATCATTTTACTTTAAATAATTCATACATATTTTACCTGCAAATGAAGACGAGGAAGAAGTCAAGGAATCAGCGCCAGATAAAACTGAAGGATGTGGTTGTGGGGTTTTATTTGCAGTGCCCGAGGGCATTTCTCTTCGATTACCAGGACCATCCCCACGTACATTTTCTGAAGACAGCTGCAGAGTACCGCCGCGAAATTCTAAATCATCATCTAACAGATCGCCCATCTTATTTTCCTCAATATTTACCTTTTTGTCACTTTTTCACACTTACTTGTATGCGTAAATAATCGACCGGCTGTTATTGAACATTGAACTGTCAAACCAGTGGTGCCATTACTATTAAATATTGTTCCATTTAGATTTTAGAATATTGCTATAGCATGTCTTCGCATCTATTGAATTATAGATATTAAAATAAATTACAATTAAATAAACTTACTTTTATTTATGAATTATTTACTAGTATTTATCAATAATAATATAAAAATAACTTACACTCATATATTTTAATTAAAATTCAGCGGCATAAGTCAAAACCTTCAAGAGAGTTAATTTTTTTAAACATTAAGTATGTACCAAAATTGGTCTACGAATAAATAATTATTCGTAGACCAATTTCTTTAACTATACATTATATACAGTTTTACTCGTAATTTATATTTTTGTTGAGGAAATGAATATCAATGACATTATTTGTTATAAGATAGACTTCATCATCTTCGCTAAAATCGCCAATTACTATTATTCAATATGCGCCGCTAGCGAGCCGCTAGGGCCCACCCTTGCTTCGCTCACGTTTGTCCCTATGATGATCATCAGCATGATGATATATAATAGCCTGTACCTATATGCAAAAATATTTTTTCAAATCATAGTAGTTTAATCAAGCTAACAAACAAATTGTGCCTCTTTATAATATTAATATAGATTATTAACATTTTGAATTGTATGTAGTTAGTTTGCATATAGCTAGTGTTTTGAACTTCTGTGCTTCTCATTATTCATTATTTTCATATCTTATTGATTATTTTATTCATGCTAGCTAAAAAGTAGTGTATCTTCGTGAGGTAGTAAATTAAAATGTTACAAAATTATTATTAAAATATTTATTGTAATATTGTACAAAAGATCTTAATAAGGTACCTATTAACTTGCAGTACCAATTTTAATCAGCATAGTAAGTACATAGCAGATAAAATCCTCCTTACTAAGATTAGGAATAATATATACATCTGTACAAGATACGATCGACAGTCAAAAGTACAAATGAACTATAACAACATCGATCATATTATATTTATAGGTAATAAACCTGGAATTGCTTTTTCCTATTCATTAATTTTCTTCAATGAATGAATTTTTCAGAAGAATATACATCAAATAAATCATTTTATTACTATTATATATTTTTATGAATAGTATATTATCTGTTCTATTTTTAGTTTGGTATTTATAATTATACATATTTCAGCGATTACCACTTTATACTTCATAAAAAGAAATTTATTTGTAAGGATTCGTACAACAGTTTCAATACGATTCGTACACCAGATTCAGTAGTGCGTACCTATCACTTTTTATGATAGTACACTTTTTATGATAGTACACTTTTTATGATAGTACAAATTATTTAAATCGATTGATTTTCATTTTCGACAGAGCTTCATGTTTGATTTATAAATAGGTATAAATCAATATAGGTACATCTTACGTTTAATTGATATAATTTTAATTATAAGTTTCTATGTAAATTAAATAGCAATCAACTGTTTACAGCTAATAAAGTACCTATTAGTTAACCGTGGTAATCACAACGTCATAGATAGAATCCAACATAAAGATTTCACATATTTTCCTTCCTGCGTTCAGTATTTAAATGACATTAGTATATTTTAAGTTTTTTTTTATGAAAATTACATAATATAGATTGAAAGACAAAGGCATATGTAACGATCCTATCTACAAAAAATATATGGATGTTTCTATAAAATACTAATTTTCAATTTAAAAAAAAATAAAAATGAACGAATTGTAGAATAAATTGACAAGTGAAACATATATTAATATTTTATACTATTAAAATCATATGAGGGTATTGCCGAAAATTTAAGAAACACCCATCGTTGAAGGAATACGGTTGTCTAGTAACAGCGGCATCTATTCTTGGGGCAACGAGGCGGATATACGATACATTGGTCCATGCAGTATACGTCGGCTCCTTCACGACCTTCCAACTCTCCGATCGCTTCGCAGACTTGCCTAAAAATCAAAAAATTATATTTTTAAAACAGTAAAGATAACGGCATATGCTTCAATTAATGACTTCGCATAAAGGTATAGGTGAGAAACTTATTTTTTTTTAAATCGATGATTCGACACACTACTCTCGGTTTTTTAGCCAATAATAATTGCCTTTGAATCAATTAGATACAAAAACCACATCTACTGCCAATGGTCGACAGTCTATAGCGTAGAGCTTTTTCAGAATATGTTACTAAGGTCTTAAAATTAAATAAGAATAACTTGATTATTTCAGCAGTACCATCTACTATGTTAAGTATTTTTACTCCAGTTATATACAAAAGTAGGGTACTTACGGGCAGTGACAAAGATTTTCCGGACAGTTAGGAGGGTATCGTAAGCAATTGGTCTCACACCAGCTCAACATGCCGGGAATCACGCGGTAACCGTCAGTTGGTACGCACACTTGATCTCTGAAAACGTTATAATAATATGAGAAAATGTATTGTACATTCTAGTAATTGATAGTATTCATATTTTTAGAATAATACAGAAGAATTGAAAATGGCTTCTATACAACATATTTTTTTTTCTTCATCTTATTTTTTTACCAATAACAAGGCCAGAGGCAAAGTGATAATATTCCCTTAGACAATCAATATTTTATTGACGGTATATTTAAGAAAGTCATATGTGAAAAATAAAGGAATAGTCTACAATACTTTATACAAAAGTCAGAAACATCAAACGAAGATTAGAAACTACTAATATAACACAGAGAGGCCAGAAACATCAACAATAGCAACAAAAATGTACAATAAGTCAAGTCAGTTTAAAAAGAAAATACAGATGTTAGTCACACATTATTATAATACAGTGGAGTAAACACAGAAAGATAAATTATTCACATAAGTCCCGTCCCAACTCCCAAGGTACAACGTTCCACACCTCTGCCCAATCCCAAACTGAAAACACAAAACAAATACCTAATGACGAGTGGGCCTACGTCTGCCTCACTTTCAGTATCAGATATATCATTGCTGAAAGAAAATCAGTGATTATTGTATACAGTGCAACTCAATATACGATTTAAATATATATGTGTAAACAAAATACGTTATTGTGTATGTGTTACCTAATGACACGAAATTCCTCTTTCTCTAGACCCCAGTGTTTATATCTGGAATATTAAGCGCATAATACTATATGGGCGATATATAAATATATAAATATTTCTAAATAGCTATATACAAGAGTACATGGAATAATTTATATGTATTTATGATAAATAGTCAGTTATATACTATATTTTTAAATATATAAATAATTATTGAATTACCACGTTACGATTAGAATCACTAATGTATGATAATGAAAACCCCATCTTTTCGGTCATAATACATAGACTTAATTGTTTGTAGTTACAAAAGTAACCACAAAAACGTGTTAATCAACCACCTACCTGACAACAAGTGGATAGACATTTTGTGGCATGCTATAGTCTCTATAGTAGAGTAAGTAGGGATTGTCACGGCGAAGGTCTCCGGCGAAGGCAGGAGGAAGCCCACCGGTGCTGGTCACCACGCTCACGTCGGCACAATTCCTGAAGGTTTCTGAACGACCACAACCGACCGCTTCCGTACCATTTGGACATATACCCCACATGTTTCCTTTTATTGATATAAAATTTAAAAAATCAATTTAATCTTTCTTTAAGCAATAGACTAACATGTTATTAAATTTAAAGCGTCATCACAATATGTGACATTCGAGTATTTTTATTAAAATAATTTAAAGTAATTAGTTCAGCAAGTCACAGCTCGAGATTATCATATTGGTATTTGCTTCATCAAAAGCACTCAATACTCTTACTACCTATATGTTTTCAAATAAAAATATGAATATAAAGAAATATAGAGTAAAAAATATGAACTCAATCACTCACCTGTATAATATGTCCACTGTAAAACGCATTGGGTGCAGGTAACATATGCTGGCAATCTCACCCTGTATCTGAATGTATCCTTCTTCGCCGTATCAAGAGGAATCAAGAATCTATCCTCACGAGTACCAGAAATGTATAGCGGATACCTAAGGACACAAAAGTTTAATACCTAAAATAGTTTTTAAACTTGACACCTCCTAGTTAATTTCTAAGAAATCGATTGTTAACTGGCACACCGGTGTGCCCGCGACTATCGTCAGGTTAAAGCATCATTTAGATATTCTAGAAATGCGCTGCGAAAAAGAAAAAAAACTCGTTACAACTTTTAAATACCTAAGTATTTGATTTATTCTGTGAAATATTTCTCCATTATATTTATTTATTGAAGTATAAAAACAAATCTATCCCACAGGAACCCTACATTTTTCCGGGATAAAATGTAACCAATGTGCTATTCTAGACTATATTCTATCTCTGCGCCAAACATTCACATCCGTTCAGCCTTTTAGTCGTGACTGATAATAACAAGCATGCGTCCGTCCAAACTTTTGCATTTATAATATTTATTATGGGATCAATGATAACAAAAGTATATAGTAAAAATATATTTTCGTAAATACACAGTATGTCATGTAAATCAAATGTATGTGCCTTAGATAGAGATGTATGTATGTATGTATTCAGCCCTTTTTAACGTCCCACTGCTGGGCACGGGCCTCCCTTCAAGACGAGGGGAATCAGGCCATAGTCCACCACGCTGGCCAAGTGCGGATTGGCGGACTTCACATGTCTTTCGAAAACTTGCTAGGTTCTCTCAGACATGCAGGTTTCCTCACGATGTTTTCCTTCACCGTAAGGCAAGTGGTAATCATGCTAGAAATGATTCGCACATGAAAATATCAGAGGTGCGAGACCCGGGATTTGAACCCGCTTCACTCGGTTTCCCAAGCGAGCGCGTTACCACTGGGCTACCACTTATTGAATAGTAATTGATAGTAAACACGTGTTCATTAATAGATTTTTTGTCTCACCTATCAAAACACTCTTGAGTGGCCTCTTGCTTGGGGTTATTGTTCGGACACAGCTTCATCACAAAAGTTCCGAGATGATTTGCCGTTAATTCTATTTCTACTTCTATTTCCTGCAAAATATACAATACTTTTGTAAGATTAATAAGCAGTCATTAGCTTTTTGTCCTTGCCTGACCTACGCCTTTGGGCACCTAATTTGTTGAAAGTATCTTACATTCGATCTGCAACTAAATAAAGAAGTAAAACCAGTACTGGTTTTAGTTAAGTTTTATTTATTTTTTAAAAAAAGAATCTTATTTAAATTCCTCCAAAACCTTTAAGAAAGAATATCAATAAAATTATAATAACTTGTAGATAATATGAATTTAAGCATATAATAATAAATTAGTGAAGGCCTGAGGCGTCCAAACCATGAAAAGCTCAGAATGCAGTTACAGTGGTTAACATTTAATAAAATTTTGCTAGTGTAGTGGACTCTAGCCTCAGCCTATAAAGAAGGCTCGTACCCAGCAGCATCAGCAGTACAGCGATAAAAAAGGCTAATAAATTGATATTATATTTATTTCTCTCTCTCTCTCGCACTTATAAATTTATAACCTCCTTCAAAACTAGTGGAGTGGTCTCATACATACAAGTTTCATCGCGATGTTTTTCTTCACTGTAAGCTTTGCTGAAAATGATTCTTACATGAAAATGAAAAGAGATGCGACTAGACTACCACTTTTATTTACTTCAACATAATTTAATTTAATTCGAAATATTATATTTATGTCAAACCTGTCCAACACTGTAATGCCTGGTGATGATGCCCTTTCCATACATGCCGCCAGCCTCGTGTGGGCGCGGCTCGTTGAGATGCTCCGCGTCGCCGCACACGCCGCATCGTCCACCGTTCTGCTCCCACTGGACTGAACACACGCTTCATTACTTTATGTCGTAACATGGTAGAAGTTTAATTTTTATTAGAACTCTATTTTAGTAATCTTTAAATTTCTGCAAGCTGACGCCCTGTAGATTATATTCGGTGCACTTCAAAACAAAAGCAACATTTGAAAAATGTGTTTTTGTTTTATGTTAATTGAATGCTATAAAAAGTACCTAAAGACCAGTATTTTTTTTTAGAAAAATTATTAGATATATCTAGCAGAGATTTCGTTTATGATACAATCGTATATTATAATAATATAATAGAGTAAAACAAAAAGAATATCGAAATAATTATTTACTACTTAAAGTTAAATCCAACCATATATATGTAAATAAAATAGGAACTTTAAAATCTAGGTGACCTTATTCCATAATTAATAAATAATACGTAAAAACTTTAAATGTATCGTAAACAATATACAAAAAAGAGCGATAAAAGCATTCTGAATCTTAAATACGTGAAGGCAATTAATCAAAATGAATAATGTAGAGTTCACTAAACTTTATAGTAGTTCTGTGCATTAGTTTAAAGTAACCACAAAATTGTTTGCAAATACTCAAAATTCAAGGAACGTCGCCACAAGAATTTCATAAGACAATGATGTAAGGTGCCTTGAGTTGACCGCACAAGTGTTTGTGTCCCGTCTCGTCTTTATATACCAAAATTACAAAGACATTAGAATTAAAATGAAAGTTCGATTAAATCTAATTGGCCATTGCCATTTTCGGACATTTTCCATATGGTATATTATTACTTTTTTCCTACTTTTTGCCTTTGTTGAGAATTGAGATATAGAGAACGGGGGCGGCAGAATTCAACGATTTCGTGAGATATTCGAAATGATGAACTCTTGTACCAAAGGGAAGTGTAGTCTAAAACATCCTGCTACACCACTAAAATTTTCCGTATACAATTAAAAATAAAAATAATTGATTTGGTATAGATTCTGACCGGCATATCCCCCGCAGAACAGCTCGTTGTCATTATAATTAACAGGGTTGGGGAAACCAAACCGCCACATAGAGTTGCGAGCGGGGGGGTCCATGAGACGGCCGTGTCCCTCTGCACCGTGACGCGCGCTTCCTAACATCTAAAACAAAGAAACAAAATACTGAAATCCATATTTCCATACTAATATTATAAATGCGAAAGTAACTCTGTCTGTCTCCTTTTCACGCTTAATCCGCTGAACCGATTTAGATGAAATTTGGTATGAAGTTTGAGACCATGGAAAGGACATAGGATATTTTTTATTCCGAAAATCATCCCTTAAAGGGGTGAAAATGGGGATAAAAGTTTGTATAGGGAATCAACCTAGGGACGAACCCGAGCGAAGCGAGGGTGAGTCGGTAGTAATTAATAAAAGTAATAAGTATTAAGTATAAGTATCGTATTATAAATTTATTATATTAACTAAATAATTGATGTTAGATGTGAATAACATGTTATAAACACCGTTTTATTGACTATAACATGACTTATCTACCATGCTAATTTAAAAGCCTAATATTTAAATAACTAACATGCGAAAACTTCTATTTACCCATTCATCCAATATTAACTTGAGTAAATAAACGTAGTACATTAGAACATGTGCCATTTTGTTTAGATATGTTTATTTGTTGTTGTTATTTGTTGTTTTCCAAACAACTGAGATTATTGAAAGAAATAATTAATTATCAATTTCTATTACATCTGTTTATGAATTGAAATAAACAATTTAATTGTTGTAAATTACCCACGAAACAATTTATTTACAAATACTACAAAAAATATCATGATATAAAAATTATGTCTTATAATAATAATAATAAAAAAAATTAATGACTCAACAGATTGATTGCACTTACTTGCAGCAAAAATATCCAATATGTGAGAAATGATGGACCACCGCGTCTTTGGATCTCCATCTGAAACATAACAAAGCGTTATTCATTTCTTTCTTGATTTACTATTGTATTGCAGCGTAATATATTAAAGATAAATCTATATATAAAAAAATCAATTGCCGTTCGTTAGTCTCGCTAAAACTCAAAAACATCTGGATCAATTTAAATAATTCTTTTTTTGTTTTGTGGGGGGTGTGGGGGTGTGGTTTAAGTATTAAAAAAAATAGGGAAAACCCAAAAAACAGCTAAAAAATCGAAAAATTTAGAACTGTTTATTTTGTACCTATGTATGTATAATATATAGTCTTTCTATTCCATACCAACTGTTAAAACGTACCTAGGGATGAACTCGAACGAAACGAGGTGAGTCGCTAGTGATATATTAAATATTACATTTACTTCGTTTAATATTCATATAGTCAATACTTTATTGATTCGTTTCAGGTGGACTTAAAGTTTTCAGACTTTTTTGAATAGCTTTTCCAACAGTTATTTCTAAAGAATAAGAATAGAATGAATAAAGATGACAACAATCTATGCTCTTACTCGAAATGCTTCGCACTCAAAAAAAAATTAAAACGAGCACAAGCGCCAGGTCCAAAAAGTTAACTTAACATCTGCATAGAACCGAACCCATGACCGATCTACAGTGATCATTTTTAACATATAAGAATTACATTCACCTTTGCTCAAGGCTATGTATCAATCTTCATAGTAAAGAGAAAAGAATGAAATTGGTCCGAAGACATTAGTATAAATTTGGTTACGATATCAAGGTTTTTGAAATGTAAAAGACATACATACTTTAAATAATCCTTTTAAGCGGCTATTTATCAGATTTTACAGCCCTTAATGTCGACAACTACAGTATTTAAGTAACTTTATATGTTCAATGTACAGTGATAATTATTTAATTGAAACAGTTGATCAATTACTTATTGTTAGTATAAATGAAAAGAGCTTTTGTATAATAATTTAAATGAAAATATCCATTTGTATTACGTATATGAATGCAACCGTAAATGTAACACGAATGTATGTATGTATGTCACAGTAGACAATGAAAGTATGTACATAATATGCAGTACGATTAGTTTACCGGTGGTAGGACTCTGTCAAGCCTGAGGAGTCCGACTGGATGGGTACCACCCCCTTATCTATTTCTGCCGCCAAGCAACAATGATTGCATTGTTGTGTTCCGGTTTGAAGGATAAGGTAGCCAGCGCAATTACAGGCAAGAGGCATATCATCTTAATCCTCACAATGATAACGTACCGGCGGTTCTGCAGTTTTGTTACATAAAACTTAAGTGCATGAACCGTAGGTGTTATGGGCGACAGGTATCGCTTTCCATCAGGTGGACTGTCTGCTCGTTTATCACTGAATACCATAAAAAAAAATCTCTATGAATGGTCTGATGCAGTACTCAGTGGTAAGCTTCGTAAAGTAATTATGTATTGTGTAAGTACTTTGTCATTTAATATTTTTTTATTAATACGTTAAAAAAATGGAAAAAAATAAAGCCAAATAATGCATAATAATTTAAATATTTCCTGAGACAAATATTTAAAAAGCATTGATAATAATATTTAAAAAGGTTTGGTATTTATTTTATGTGAAAGCCACAGGTTAAACTTAGTCACGTCCAAACAGATGAGGCCATTATAAGGAAAGTTCAATGCTAAGAGGCGGACGCGACAATATTTCAGCCACTGTGCCTTACTTCATGCACACTTCAATCTAGTTATATGATTATGCTTCACTTATAAACTGATATTATCGAGCGATATTTAAATATTTTTTACCCAAATTAAAATGCAATAAGTGCGTCGTAATTAAAAATGTTAAGTAATTTTACGTCATGGGATACTAGGATAGTAAATTTTCGTACGACAAATGTAATAAGTATGTATTGTACATGTTTTATTATGAAAGCTTAGTTACTAAATGCAGATCTATGTTATACCTTATCAGAATTCAACTTTGTTACATCCATATATATAAAACAAAGTCGGGTATGTTACAACACTTATACCTCGAGAACTGCTGGACCGATTCTCATGACCTTTATTTTGTTGGATTTATCTTCACCCCGAATAGCAGAATAACTATTGAAACGTCGAAAAAATTAACAAAAATATATGAAAAAAAAATTTTCCATACTAAGCGTCAAAACGTACCTAGGGACGAATATGAGCGAAGCGAGGTTGAGTCGCTAATATACATATATTTATAAGCTTAATTGCCTCGTCTATTGGTTCACGTGTCCGATTGCAGATGCTAAGGTCCTAAGTTCGAATTTCGCGTTGGACTAAGTTTTATTAATAAAGTTTTCTTTCAAGAAATTATTAATACCTAATTGTAGATGAGTTAGGTATTTGGCGAGGTAGTACCTGAATCGGAAATATCGACTTTACCAGATCAGAACCGGTCCTGTCCTTAATCACTAATCGTGTCATTACATCAGTCTTTGAAATTGAAAGAAATAAATTGTGTTTGCTCCCACACTGTACACTATAATATTTTCTGCGTATTTGGATAGTCTGCATGAGATTCGCGGTGGATATTCAGTTGTAAAGACCTTTTTAATTTTATGGCCTACTTATTATCAGTATTTCCATTAATAAAGTATTAGTAAGTAATTTTGAAAGATAAATCGCAGTATCTACTTAAAAATTTACTTTAATATGTTCAGCAGATGCTGCTTTTATATTATTTGCTTTATTTTGCTGTGATATTTAAGGTGTTCTTATTTATTTAAATAGTGAATACATTGTTTGTTTAAATTTAGAAATCCACTTAGGAAGCATTCACTAAACATCAAATCAAACATAAAAGTCCTGACATATCTCACCTCTGCCATAAGTCATGACTCATATAATATCAAGCTGATGAATTCCCGCAACCCATTTGCATAGAATGACAAATGAAACATCGTCCTAACATCTTAATAATATATTTTACTTGTACTAAATTAAAAAAATGTATTTTGTTTAGCTCCGCTGAATCATAATTATTAGAAATTGTCGATTCACACATTGGGTCACTCACTGCGAGTTTGTAAATATTTTTTTTATTAATTTTGTCAAACAAATCCTTCGTATTTTATTATTTATGTACATAATATGTACATATTAGACTTTTGGTATATAGCATGATTGAGAAAAAAGGATCTTATTATATCACTGAGTTGAGCATTTAGGTTTAAAAACTTTTTGATATAATTATTATTTTCTAAATAAAATAAAAATGTACACTGACTTCGAAATTTGTTCAACTGTAATTAATATACTAACAGTAGATGTTATACTTAAAATGTATGACTACCCTTGCGGTATAAAAACTACTATTTAAAAAATATAACCATAAAATCGGTTTACATTTGATCCACTATAAGTCATTCATCTCAATTCAATTCTCTTGTTAATGACTTCAAAGCGTGCCAGTTGAGCACAGATTACTTCGCCAATGTCACGTAGAATAGATAAGGCAAGAAGGAGATCGGTCGGTCATTCAACTCTTTTGTTATGGATCAGCTAGATAATGATGGAAGTGTCATGACTCACGAGCCTTCTATACCTTTAAAATTATTTCTAACATTAGACATCTCTAGCTGTATTACATGAAAATTCTGTACCAATATCTTATCGTCAATGTTTAATAATATTAAAACTACTAAAAACTAAACAAAATCGACAAAGATGTTTATTTAATATAAATTTTATATAAAACAACAGAACCCGCGGCTACGCCCGCGTTCATTCTACAAAAAAAAAAACTAATTTATAATAATATTGTTCATACAAAAATACTAAAATCAAGATAAAAAAACGGGGGGTGGGAGTAGGAAGGTGAAAAATACTTTACGACCTATACTCATATCTACCAAATATACAAAAAAAAACATTAAAAATCGGTCGAGCCGTTTCGGAGGAGTGCGACCACAAACACCGTGACAAGAGATATTTACATATTAGGTTTCACCAACTTGCTAAATCTATGGTAAAATGAGTATAAATACTATACCGGTATTGATAATGATCTGGTCAACATTTGTTTTTTTTTAACATAATTAGGCTAGACTAACATTAATTAAAATCCAAACTATTTAATATTTACATAAATAAATAAGAGAAAACTCATTCATTTATTTTTGTTAGAATTTCGATTAACCGATACGTAATAAATAAAACAATGTTTTATTGGAAATTCATTATTGAAATTTCTATAATTATACTACTATGTACATTATATTTTGGCCAGTCAAGGTCGGCTGTTGACTTACACGCCTACTGCCACTCATCACTGTCAACGTACGAAGAAGTTCAATCACTGAGATGATTAAAATAACGTAGAGCCTACATTAAAAGTTAATTAGCTCCGAGTAATGATGAATCATATTAAGTTACGCAATCTAATTGCTCTTTTATTTTATACTGCTGTAATAAGAAAGAAGGTCGTAACTTGGTCAAAGTTGATTTCGAGATATTTGAAGTTTTGTCTTACTACTACGTCAAAATTACTACTAGTTTTGACGTAGTTACGATTAAAATGGTTATGGTATCTCCGGATTCATAAGACTTAGAGGTTTATGAGTAAGACCATCAAGTAGCACTTTTTTGTTGATTCCGAATCTAAATCATATAAATTATTTTGACCAAATTATTAGTTACGGCCTTCTTTCTTATGACGGCAGTATGGTGTCTTATTGATAATATTGCCAAAATTCTTGTCATATTCGTAGATACCTGTATTAAAATATTACGTACAGTATAAAATAATGATGAATAAATAATGTTAAAGTTAAATTTGCACTCTTACGCCATAAAAATAAGATACCTACTTAAGGAATAACATTCCAAAGCTAATATATATGTATTTAAACGAGCAAATCTTGTATATTTATTTATTTATTCATTTATATCTCGGAGACGGTTCTAACGATTTCGCAGAAATTTGATATGTGGGGGTTTTCGGAGGCGAAAAATCGATCTAGATTAGTCTTATGTCTGGGAAAACACATGTTTTCGAGTTTTTACGCTGTTTTCTTTCGTATTTCGCACACTCGAGTATAAGCGTCGTGGTCAAGCAGCCAAGGCGCAAGATTGACTGTCACAGGTCTCCGTGTTCGTTCCCTGACAGATACAAAGTTTTAGTTTTCTTTTTTTGTATTTATTCAAGGTTTTAGTTTTTTTTTACGCCAAATTAAAAAGAAAATTGTAACTTTTAACCAGAAACTCCGAGCGAAGCTCGGTCGCCGAGGTACTACAGATAATTATAAATATCTTGAATCTTTTCAGATTTTGATTTTTGGTTTTGGAACCAAAAATTAAAGTAAATCTTCGAAAAAATGGCGAATAATGCGTAAATCTAATAAAGTATTATGTAATGTGTATGAGCATTTAGCGGAAACTGAATTCGCTATCTCTGGCCCACATGGTTATTCCAACGGAAAGCTATTATCAAGGATATTAAAAATTCTTTCCGATTTAAAATAATCGTCACTATCAATGTTGCCAATAAACATTATTCATGTCGCGTATATATCATTTTTAATGTTCTTGTTATTTTCAGAATGCCAGAAACCATTTAAATTTGAAAAATGGTGGATTTTATTTTATTTATTTAGCATTTTTATTTTTTATGCATGCATATAACTGTTTGGCCATTAACAAAACTACCAGCGTTTTGAGGTTATGATAATTTATCTTGTGAAAGAGTGGTGATTAGATTTATATTACACTAGCGACTCACCCTCGCTCCGCTCAGGTTCGTCCCGTTGCGTTTTAACGTTTAGTATAGATTTCTCAGAGATGAGATATTTTTCCACCGTAAAAATTATCCTCTATGTTGACCGGGATAACCAAATACATACCAAATTTCATCAAAATCCTTCCAGTGGTTTTTCCGTGATACGATAACAGACAAACAGACAGACAAAAATTCTAAAAATTATAGATTCGGCCTCTGTATTAATAATAATGTGTATTTCAATAAGATTTTCCAAAAAATATTTAATGTACAGATTCGGCTTAGATATAATTTTATATATAATATAATCAATTCAATTCAATTCTTTACTTTCGTGACTTCTAGGAGTGCCTTTGGGAACAATTTACTTCACCAATGTCGCGTAGAATTCATAATCAATACTTCAGCAGTGATTATCTATCAGGCAGGAAATTCTAGTTTTTTTTATTAATAAGATATGAAATGAAATACTGATGCTGAATACATAGCCGAAATAGGACCTCTACCTTTTCTATGATCGTATTAATGGATTTCTTTTTGTATTTGCTCACCGATGTTTTGGTGAATTATGGTCCTATTTCGTTTGAAAAATACGTTTCTATGTTTGATTCATATTATGTAATTTAGAATTTGTTTAATTCGTATATACAAATGTAGTTTTAGATTAATTTTCCTTAAAACTGTTTTGTATTCTGTAGGATCATTTTTATTGTATTATATATGCGTTTTAATTTTTTATTTTAATATTAACATCAGCTATGTGCTAATGAAAGTCCCGTCAAAATCTGGCCAGCCGTTTCAGAGATTAGCCGAAACAAACAGGCAGACAAAAAAAATAAAAATTTACAAACAGGCACTTCAACTTTTTTTATCTGTATAGATATAAGGTTAGCGACGAAATTTTAAACAAAACTGATTACAATTTAAATATCTATGTATTTTTATTCATCACGACCGTTACAGCGCAGAGCCATCGAATATTCAAAAGTTTATAATGTGTAATTTAAAATATTGCCTAAAATTCTACTCAAATCTATACTAATATTATAAAGCGGTAAAGTTTGTGAGTTTGTGACGTTGCAGGTGGTAATCTCTGGATCTACTCAACCGATTTAGATGAAATTTGGTAAGAAGATAGTTTGAGACTCTGGGAAGGAGATAGGATTTTTATCCCGGAATTCATCCCTTAAGGGAGTGAAAATGGGGATGAAAGTTTGTATGGGGAATCAAGCTAGGGACGCGGGGGTGAGTCACTAGTAAATTATATTTTGAGCGGGAGCCGAGTACTATATTAGTATAAATTTAATCATAACATTGATCAGGACGGTTTTTTTCTTTACTATGTTTACTTTAACAATCAATCTCGTCTTCCTTTCTACGAAAAAGGCGAAGTTGTCATTGATAAACCCTTAAAAGCACTTACAAATTAAAAATAAAAGGAAAATAAATGCGGAAAAAAGAGCAAATTTGCCTTTACCTACCTAACAAGTGAAAGACTATGATGAAGAAAAAAAATATTATTTTGTGTATAATGAAAAAAGTATAAAGATTTATTAATAATTTTTAAACTTAGATTTACAATTTTCACCTACTCAGTAGTAGGTACTGGAACTACTTAACTATAAATATAATCTATACTAATATTATAAAGAGGTAAAGCTTATGAGTTTATGAGGTTGTAGGGGGTAATCTCTGGATCTACTGAACCGATTTAAATGAAATTTGGTAGGATTTTTATCCCGGAAATAATCCCTTAAGAGGGTGAAAATGGGGATGAAAGTTTGTTTGGGGAACCAACCTAGGGACGAACCCGAGCGAAGCGAGGGTGAGTCGCTAGTCAAATAATAAATAGGTACATTGACTTTAGAATTAATCTTAAAAAATAATTATTAATAAGAAGAATCTATAAAATCACAGTTGGAAAATATATCTCATAACATTCCCCATTTTGAGAAGGAAGAGGACGTAAATTCGCATTTTTTAACTTAGTAAAAAAAAGTTATATATAGTAACTACCGACTTGCCCTCGCTCAGGTGTTTCCTTAGGTGCCTAACAGTAGACTATGTGCTACTTCAGGACATAATCTATCTGGATACTAAACAATCCAATCCGTTTCGACATGAAAAACTAAAAAACATACACAGTACACACATACTTTAAATTAACCAAGTACTGATAAATGTCATGTATTGGCAGGATGAGATTAATACAAGCTTTAACATTTGGTCTGATCATTAACAAACTATTACATCTGGCTTAATAAGGGCGATACAAATAATTCAGGTGACCATAAAAATAAGAATTGTCGGTGCTCTTTTTTGAATCTCTTCAATTAACTAGCGACTTTTTTTAATTAATGAATGAAAATGTATTTAATGGTTTACGAACGAACGTTATGATAAAGTCAACGGGTAATTTAAAGCAATATAGCATTCTCTTTAATATAATTAATAAATATTAAAAAACGATTTCAGTACTACATCGAAACGTAACGACGTACACTTTAACGTACTAACTACACGCACCTTTACTATAATTACGAATCAATAATGTTCTGACATTACGTAAATTTTCAGATTATATGGTGAGGCTGTGGTAAGAAATTGATATTTTAAATCATGCAAAATGAAATATAATATTTAAAATTATTATAGAAATTTCCGTAACAAAACTGTGTGATAGCCAGCCGGCATAGTTAAGTAGCTATTTAAACATATACTAGAAAACTAGAGGCTCACCCTCGCTTCGCTCGGGTACGCCTCTAGACAAACAAAAATAAATCTATCCCACGGAAACCGTACATTTTTCCGGGAAAAAGTGGCCTATTTGTTATTCTGATGTATGAACTATATTATTGTAAAGTTTTATTAAAATCTAATCCGTAGTTTTTGTGTACTAAGCTGTATAAATTACATAGATATGTACATAGCTTATTATATAATTGCAGTGTAATATAAATTATAATAATAAAAACAACAATAACTTCTTATATAGCTTATAGAATATATATATACATATATTGTTTAAGTTATATCCAATATATACTAATTGGATGTTTGGATGTTGGTACTCAAGCACACCAGAACCGCTGAATGATCTGGATGAAATTAGGCACAGAGATAGATTATAGTCTGAAATAGCACATAGGTTACTTTTTATCCCGGTAAAATGTACGGTTCCTGTGGGATAGATTTGTTTTTGTTAGGAATATTTCCATTTTACATTTAGCTCCTTTCCTATATTGAAAACAAATATGTAAAATGCTAAAAAGAAACAAGATTTATCCTCCTATAAATTTTTCACAATCAACAAAGTAAACTTTCGAAAAACCCTAATAATTTGAATGCAGAACTCTGAAACACAACTGATTACCAGTCATACATTATACAAAGACCATTTTTTATCTTATATGATTACAGTTTCTATAACAAAATTAAATATTACAACCTGCCTTTGGATTATAACTTTAAAGTCTTCTTTGGACATTGGTAGTGACGGGGTCTTACAATTTATAAAAAGTGTGAAAAGTGTTTTTTATAAGTTTTACAGTATTTTTTAATGTAATTGTAAAGTTTAATTTAATTGTTGTTAACTTGTTTTTTGTTTTTTTTTAATTGTATTCATATTTTTTTTGTATTTTTAATTAGTACTTTTAGGCATTATAAAACACTGTTTTTTGCGAATGATGTATTCTCCTATAATTGGTAATACATATAAATATAAATTAGATTTAAGTATATTGTAAATGTTAAACGATGTATACTGTTGGAGATCCGTATAAATAAATAAAGTCATATGCCGTATCGATTTGCATGACGTTATTAGATGACTTTATAGCGCCAGTTTTTAAACGAGGATAAATAATATTTACGTCATTAAAGTACAATAATATAATGAATTAAATACAAATTTTCTTTATGTAAATATCGGTTTTTTTATTTCAATAAATGAAAAATGTTCATAAGCACGCACGTATTGTGATTATGATGCTTCTTGTAAAATAAAAGAAATGTTCTTTTATAACAACTATAAAAATTCTTCAGATTTTTACAAAGTTTATGTAAAGTTTATTAAATGTATATTAAATATTCCTATTTGTTTGTTTGTTTGCTTGTGATGAAAATGATAAAATGATCTTTAAGGGAACTGCAATTTAATCCATTCCAAATTTATTATAATAGAAAATGACATTTAATATACGATTCCTGTTTAGCTTTTAAAGACGAAAGGCGTAAGAGAAGCAGCAGGCGGCGACTAGTAGTTCACATTCCGTCAAATTAACGCCCTTAACATATACCAACATAATGATATTTTCAAGTGGATGTTAAAGAGGTTATACATAATAGATATGTATATCAACAACAACTATCACTTTAATATAATTATTCTATCAAGCGTGATTGAGTTACCGGTGAGACGAATGACCCACGTCGCTTCGTTTGACGGAATGATTGGGGGTTTTAAATAAAAATTGAGCTTCTGGTATTTTTTACTCTCACTAAATTGATTGTGTTATTCTGAATAAAATGACAAAATTATGTAAAATCCATATCCATATTAGTATTATAAATGTGAAAATTACTCTGTCTGTCTGTTACCTTTCACATTTATTTTAGTATATAAACATAGATTACATCATGGTGAGAGACACTGCCTACTTTTTATTCCCATCCCAAAGCCGCGGGCATATCATAACAAAGTCGATTATACGTTAAAATTAATTATAAAAGTAAAGGCACCTTTTTCTCCTTTGTTTTTCATGAACTATCAACCGATTTTCATTCTTTATTTCTTTTTAGTAGCTGAATGAAAACTAAAGCTCGTCAATAGCTTTAGTTTTCATTAATTAAAAAAAGTATTGATACCTTCGTATTGAAGGGAGGCCCGTGCCCAGCAGTGGGCCGTTAAAAAGGGCTGAATACAATAAAAAAAACACGAAGAAGGTGACGATACCCACTCAATTCGGGTTTATGTTACACGATAACTTCGCCAATAATTGTAAACCGATTTTCACACTTCCTTTTTTACGAAAAGGTTTTAATCTCGTCTTTACATACCGCTAAAATTAAAAAAAATAAAGTAGAACAATTACTTCAATACTGATTTTTAAGTAAGTATAATCTTTTTAATTCATTATTTTCTGTATTTAATACAAATATTTATTGATAACACACGGCTGTACTCCGATAAGTAAGACTTGATTTATTCTACGAAATATTTATTCTTTTAAAACCAATACACCTAAGCTGAATGTGGACGGAAGGCCAAGTATAATAAAATTTCTACAAAAAATATAGATATCCATCTCATATACTCATATATTATTTATAAGTTGCACTATCTTTCATAAATTCTCCTTATACATTTTAAGCATATTTACATTTATATGGTAAAACGCGCGTTAACAAGGCATCCATTATTTAAAGTAATGTACTTAAGTTTTTACATTCACTTACATTGCTATTATGTTTTATTAAAATGCTTGTTCGTATTTTTTGTTCTGTATGTATTTAATAAGCAAAATTACAAATCGGTTATCATTTTTAAATGTGAAATTATTTATGGCTTGATTTATTTATATCTTTACGCATTTTAACTTTTTTAAACCTCATCCGTTCGTACTATTTCTTCCTATATTTAAAATTAAAATATATATGTAGTGAGTATGATATAATTATTTAAATACTAGCGACTCACCCTTGCTTCGGTTCGGGTTCGTCGCTAGACAAAAACAAATCTATCCCACGGGACCCGTACACTTTTCCGGGATGATATATAGCCTATAACCTTCCTCAGTTAACGGGCTATCAAATGCAAAAAGAATTTTTCAAATCGGATCAGTGGTTTCTGAGATTAGCGCGTTCAACCAAACAAACAAACAAACAAACTCTTCAGCTTTATAATATTAGTATATAATATAGTATTAGTATAGATTGCTATAAGTATTATATTTTTCGTATTTCTTTGAAGAAGTGGTTTGAATGCTTCTCTTTACTGGAAGTACCAAGCTCGAATTTTGTTTTTTTGCTTGTGTTAATCTATAAAAGATACCTGTAACAGTTGAAATAATAATATAGGAATTTCAATGAAAAACGAACAGGCGGATAGATGCGCTAGGTATTTACAATTTACAATTGCATCTAGGTATCTGCAATTTATAATTACAATTGCAGTTTTGGAGGACTTGGGTTTGAGCCCTGACTCGGGCCAAGTTTTGTTATTGAGTTTTTCTATCACGAAATTCTCAGTAGCAGCCCGACGTTGTGAAGTTGGCGGCTCTCGTCAATCGTGTCGAATAGTTGTACCGCCTTACTATGAGAGTGAATGGAATAGAGAGTGCACTTGTGTTTGCGTGCATTTGTCCACTACAATATCTCCTGCGCATAATCTCACTGAGATTGGCCGCTATGCCCGAATTGGTCAGGAGGATGTCATTATTTCCCTATCATTATGTCCTTCCCTGATCTTTCAAGCACCGAAACGAAAAAAAAACTATTCCAATCGAAAAAAAATATATCTGAGTGACAAATATACAAAGAACTTCTTTTGCACTTATTATGTTCAATTCTCCATTTTACCGCCACAATATAATAAATCGCACAAAAGGTCAGTTTTAAATGTTTTGTGTGCTCCCACTCGTAAAACATCGGTAATTGCACTTTTGTTTGTAAATCGATGTGCTTATTATGCGGTACGTTCTTAAACCTAGGAATATACGTCCAATTCAAAAATATTGTATTCAGTAAAAACTTCCATTTTAGTGTAAAACGCCTATACATAAATAAAATTACGATAAATTTCTTTTAAATAGCATTATTTACCATATTCTTCGTATTTTTTACATACATAGGTATACCTATTTGTCTCGTTGTTCTGGTCCTAGTGGTTTGCTTAGTAATTAACATATATTTTCACTAGTAAGATAGGCTTGCAAACTTTCCAGTTCTACACTCAATACCTTGGAAAGCATGCAAAGCGATTAATGCCTCTGGCCTTGCTCTGATCGTGATGACTTGCCGACATTATGCTATGAAAATGAGGGATTTGATGAAAACCCAATAGTGTTTTTGTACAAATAGTATGAGTTATAAACAGTGAGATATTTGCTTTGCCCTAATTTTTTAAACACAAATAACAAAATAAAAATTATTATTCATATAAAAATACATCCCATTCTCAATTATACATCTGTCATATTATTAAATTATAAAAATGAAACACCATGTGTATACTCCCGGTACAAAACGTTATTGGAAGCTGTGCGTTAACAATGTCATGAATCAACCTTAACTCAGTCGTTAAGGAGCAACTGCTTTAATCAAACAGCTGATTTATCCTGATTGGATCACCAGTACACGGGGTAATGTGTGTGTATATTTTAAAGACATACTGTTATTACGTTTTTATTCCACGGAATAATAAACAAGTGTAAAATAATTAAATAGCCAAGCAGATAGAGAAAATGATGAGTATTATTAAATCAGATTTTATATTACTAATTTATTTATTTAACTAGCGACTCACGCTCGCTTCGCTCGCGTTCGTCCCTAGATACGTTTTCACGGTTAGCTATGTTTAGGTATACATAAATAGTAGCTTACTCCTAAGATATTCATTTAAATTATATAACAATTTACCCTCGCATCGCTCGGGTGCGTACGCCGTACGCAGATTTTGTTCACAATTTCATGGGTTTTAATTTTTTTTGCAGAACCCTGATTCTTTTTCTAAAATAAAGGTAGCCTAAGTTACTCCTTATAACATCAGCTATCTGCCAGTGAAAGTCCCGTCAAAATCGGTCCAGCCATTTCGGAGATTAGCCGGAACAAACAGACAGACAGACAGATAGACAGACAGACGTAACGAGTTATACTTCTTTGGCATAACAGAACAAAAATAGCTAAAGATTTCATCAAGTATGTCACAATTCTCTGTTTGTAAAAGGAATGCAGCTAACTTCATCATGTCGCTTTCAGCTAACCTTATCATGTCGTTTTTTGGCTGTCGGTGTGCGCGCGCATCGTAAAAATTTTACTTACTCTCATATTTTTTACAAACGTGGCAAAAGAAGTATAACTTCAATAAAAATCATAATATATTATCTTTTACTCGCCATTGGCTAGTTATTACTTGAATATTTGGGACAAGACTTTGGTAGTTTATTATTTTTAGTATACATTTTATAAAGCAATTTTGTATAAACGAAAACATAAATGTACTATGTAAAAATGCGTACATTCAGAAATGAAATCCAGTTTGATAAAATTAAACTAGAGCTGATATAAAGTTTACGTTTTACGAGCTATTTCGTACGCAGCCGCCCTTGGCATTCATACGATACGGCGTACTGGGGGCTCGTCCCGTTCGGGGCTACGATATACAAACGTCAGAAATGTCTACTAGATTTTTATTTGTTTTTTATCAATATGGATAAAAATATTATATAAATATGTATCTAAAATTAAATAATTAAAAAATAATATTGTCGTCCTTTTATTTCTATATTTTAAGAATTGCCGGACCACGACAAGGTCATCATATATCGTGGACCTTTAATTGTTATAACAATTAGAATACTTCTAAGTATATGAAAGTATAATTATCCTATATATTATAAAAGAAGTCGAATGAAACTTACGTTATACAATTCGAAAGGTACTCTATACTAAGAAGCGATACAAGCGATACAAAAATACCAGACATGTGTATGTCGCCGAAAGGCCAAGTAATAAAGTGAATCCCCGTAAAAAAAGTAAGAAATTAAATAGGTATTATTAAATATATGTGTCTATAGCAAAAGTAGGTCGATAACGTTTAAACATAGATATACTTTGTACCACAAAATTGATACGTCAATGTCATTCATGCTTGTTTATATTGCAAATTTTTCAATCCTGAGCAAACTAGAGCAACTTGGTGTTAAATTAAGAACTGGTTGGTATAATTGTGTTTTTCATCTCAGATTCCGATGAGCGTTTATAACTTCCTTATATGGGGAGTTTTTGTGTACCCACTAAGCGGGTTTTTGCTATAATTCACTATCTCAAAACAAGTAGCATGAAGCGGTCAAGACCAAGTTTATTTTGAATACCTTTAAGGTTGTCGGAACATAATATTTCCTGATCACTGTCTAGACCAGTCACTATGAAATAATTAGAGCTACAACTGGACGCGTACTCTAGAACTTATAAATGTTAAACAAATTATGAGAACTCTTTATTATAATACAAGACTTTGTAAACTTAATAGAATTACCAGTATATATTATTTTATTATTAAAAAAATTGAAATCTGTTATTTATGAAGTGAAAACTTCTATGGCAGGTTTGGATGGGAAATAAACTCATGTACGTCGTCATCGACATGGTCACGTGACGTGTTAACGCTAACACAGAGTGCCGATAGATGTCAAAACCAGTAAACAGTTAAATTTACAAATTATAACAACTGTTTGTTTGTTTATAGTTTTAAGTATTCACTTCTGTGGGCAGTCCTCATGACAGCTTTTTTCTAAATTATAGTATTGATTTAGAACTACAAGAATAATTACTTAGACATATTGTAGAGTTTGTCACACAATTAATATAATATTACCTACTATATTGTATCAATTTATTATTAAAACGGCTTGATAAATTACTTTACTAAGTTTATTAGCAAGCAGGAGGAAGTCGTTGAGATACAAGAATACTTTTTTAAATTTTACAGTAAAACTTTTTATAAGTTTTAATAAAGTCGTTATATTAGTTTTTTGATACTTCTTTTTCAACTATAATTATTATATTACTTTCTTAGAATAACGCTAATATTTGACATTTTAATTAAAACTAACTTTTTGGATTTTTCGCGGATTTAGATTTTTGGTTCCCGACGTTTCGAATGCTTTACAGCAATCGCGTGCTTTAAAGCGTCTCTAGATATATTTAAATATAACAATTATAATAGAAAATATGTAAAAATTATAGAAAACGAAAATTATATACATTTGAATCAAATGTGTATTACAAATAGATAACAGACAAAATGTTTAAAAAATCAAATGGGAAATGATTTGAGTATCATAAAACTTTTATTTTGAAAATTTCTGAGATTAACAATCTTCATGAGAGAGCAAAATTTGTAAAATTTGTAGGATAATAAACATGATCATTATCAAAGTGAAGTATCGAAGATAAGGTAATAATAATTGTAGAAATACTTAATTCGGGTGCGTATATCATTTTTATGTGTTTTCAATGAATATATGGCTATGTGCCATGTATATTTTAAAAAAAAGTTACCCTAAGAACCTTGTATAATAAAATGATTTTGAGACTTATTTTTTTTTAATGTTATTATATTTACTAACGTTAAATTAGTAAACCAATTTAAAGCTTGTTATATAAACGTTTGAATAGCTGGCCATAAATAATACTGCCATTCTTCTTAAATACTGTTGGTTTTTTGTCAATTCGATGAACATTAAAACAATCTAACGGCAATAAAAATGGCATAAAGTTTTACAAAAGGTTAAAAAAACAAATATAACAACATGTTATTTACGATTATGACATTAATTATATAACTTCAAAAACTTTACACAAAGATATTAGCTTTAGTAGCTGTGGCTTTCGCATACATACGAAGTTAATAGTAAATACAAATAGTACAGCAGGAACTCAAAGTTCACATATTTTATTTACATAGCAATAAATGCAAGGTACCACTTCTTAATACTTTAAAATTCTTGCACACCTTGTTTTTATTGAACAGTAGCAGATACAATACAAAGATAATATTTAATGTTATGATATAAAAATTAACAGCTTCAATTTATTGAAATTGGTTAAAAATATACATTAAGATAACTGATGTCTAGAGAAGTAGGTACATAAGAGGTTCACCGGATGATGAATCAGTTTAATCTGGTATCTGGAATCTAGTAGCCTTGCATTGAGATGTACTATGTATTAACTCCTGTCTCCTGGTGATAAATAAAACTACCAAACTAATGTACTGCTGGTAAGATAGGCTTTTGTTGAACTTCGATAAGAAGGGCAAGGGTCTTGTAACGAGATGCTTTTAGGGTAAACCAAACCATAGCGCGATTCAGAATACACTTAGCGCCATCTAGTATACAAAAACGTAATTTAAATATGCCATTGAATGGCTTGAAGTTTGGTTTCTCTAGTTAGTACTTGGGTTGTATTGTTCATGAACACCAGATAACAGATTAAACCGTCTAGGACTCGGCCAAATGAATATTTACTATCTTTTAGGCATAAAAATTAAAAATATTTTGAAAGGAATTTTCAGTACAACTTACAAATGTCAGGGTTTTGGTTTGCATCTATATAGCACAAATCTATAGACGTCATGCTAAATGATAAGTAAAGCCACTCAAACTCAATAGACTAGTATAACACTCGTAAATATTATTAATAGCGCCATTTAGTTTTTCAAACTCAACCTTGAAGTAAAAACAATTAGAAAGGCTTTATTTAAAGATTTACACTTTGACATTTAAGAGGAAGGAAAACTTATAATTAACGTTAATAGCATACAAGACATATATAATATTCACACAAATGCAAGACTTGATTGAGCTACTTGTGTTTTGTGGTGAAATCCAATACTGCAACTTGTCTCTAAAATTAAGACGGTGAAAGCATTGAACCATTGAACCAAGCATTGAAAAAGTGGGGTGATTACATTTGCAATTGCCTCGGTAGTTTAACGCCTTGAATGTATGGCTGAAGATGGATCGGAGGTCCTTGGTTCGACTTCCGGATCGAGCTCAGTTTAGTTATCGGATTTTTCTGTCAAAATATTCTCAGTAACAACCAGGAGTTGGGAAGTTGGGGATGCTTTACTCCCGTGCCTCGCAAAATACTTAAAACCATCGATGCTGTGCCTAATCTCTTACCGGTCATATCAAATTAACGAACCACTAGAGTATGAGAGTCACAGATGCACATGTGCACAAGTGTACGCGCAGACACAATACGCAATATCTCTTATATTGCATGTTGTGTCTGCGCATACATTTGTGCACTATAATGACTCCTTTTTTTGAAATATAATAAATTTTATTATCACTTGTACCTATAAAATTATGTCAAAAAAATTTTATTTAAAAAAAATACTCCTGCGCATATAGCTCCTGTCAGGAGGAATTGATTGGCCGCCGTCGCGTAAAAGAGTCAGCAGACCATTACTCGCCAGTAACATTTTCTTATATTTACTTTTAATGTTAACAAGATGAATTGAATCTAGTTCTTGACGATTGAAAATCTGCCCTCCACCAATAAACAAACCATAAATCAGGTCTTTTTTTATTATATCTACCTAGATAATCATATAAAATCTAGTATGTAACGTTTAGCATTCTAATTAAGTACATAAATCAATCTATCTATATAATCTAGGCAACAGTTTAGATTTACATAATATGCATTTGTATTTAATATTTAAATTTTGTGCATCATTTAGTTTTACGATGCAAAGACATTTATCAGGAATAATTTAATATGTATGACAAATAATATTTCAATGTGATTAATTAAAATTTTATATTTGGTGTTCACAAAAAATTATAAATCAATGACGTAGTGGACGCATGTCTGATTGCAAAATTTTGGTAATTGGGTTTAATTTTTGATTTAGAATATTTAAACAATAAATATGTTGTTTTGCCTACGTAAAGTATTTTTTTTAACTAACTTGCCATTCATCTATAATCATCACTGCGAACAGCTTGATCGATTTGATAATTTGTTTCTTGAAATTAATAGTTCTGACGTAGATTTTAGGGAATAAAAGATGGAAAACCGAAAAATTCGAGCGAAACTTGTTTGTTTTTATGGACTTTTTACATTAACTTAAACTTCACATACTTAAAAAAAATAATAGGACAGAAAATGAAGTTCTAATTTTTTTTAATGCTTAATATGCTGAACCGATTTAGATGATATTTGATATGAAGATAGTTTGAGACCCTGGGAAGGACATAGGATAGTTTTTATCCCGGAAATCATCCCTTAGGGGGGTGAAAAGAACGATGAAAATTTGTATGGTTAATCATGTGTCAAGTAAAGGATATACATATTTCTTTTTTAAAGTAGGTACTTACTTTTCTATACCTATGTATGTACATACATATAGTTCATTCTAATACTAACCGTAGAAACGTACCCTGGGACGAATGCAAGCGAAGCGAGCGCAAGTCGCTAGTTTTATAATAAATGATTAATTATAATAAATTATTTTTAATATTTTGTCCTTTCTTGTAATATAGACAGATAAATTGAGTAATTACACGATTGCTTTTGACTGCTCCCAGATTTGAAATTTTGTTTCACTTTAGCTTAACGAGAGCGAAACAAGGCTTAATCATTAGTATCATATGTCAGTTATAACATAGCGTTGATTTAACTTAATCTAGAAAACAACAGTGATGTAATAACCCAACCCTATTAGTAAATACTGATTGATAGATTTTTTTTCCAGCTTAAACATATTGGTATAAGACATAAAATGTCCTGTCATATATTAATTACAGAGGGAATATATGTCATATTTTCACCCCACAGATCGTTATCAGATAAATCTGAACAGATAACAAATAACAAGAACGTAATGAATGAGCTCGAGAGTTTTATAATTTCATTTATTTATTTACCTTCGAAATTCTTAAGTGAATAATGCAATTAAATCACGTCCAGTGTTATTGTATGAAAAGAATGTCTTTATAAGCATATTTTTACAACCAGTTTGAATAAAACATTTATATTATAAAGCTCAAACTTTTATATGACAAATTATTAGGCTATAAACATTTTGTTATTTTTGTGGGTTGTTATTTTACATTTTTAATGATAATAAAATGTATTATTAATGTTAGTGCGATTAATATTAAACATTATTGTGAGCCAAATACTATGCACCCCAGTTCTTTTGTTTGATTTGAAGTATTTTGCTGACATTCTTCTTTCATGTAATATTTTATTCAGATTACATATACATAATTTCTTTGCAATGATTCGGCTTTCCGTTGTATAGAACGTGAATAATTTTACAATTTTGTTAATAACATGTAACTGCAACTGGGATTAATTAAAAAAATATACATAATTACTATTTTTTATCTATCTAATTTAATAATTTTTTTTCTTAACTAGCATTGCCCGCGACTGCGCCCGCGTTCAGACGGCCAAAAACAAAATTCTTAGGTTCTACATATTAGTTTACTTATACATTGCAATTTTTGTATTTTTTCAGAAATGAGATATTTTTCCGCGGTAAAAAATACCCTATATGTTTAGTATAGATTTCTCAGAGATAAGATATTTTCCCATCGTAAAAAGTATCCTATATGTTGACCCGTATAACCAGCTATCACCATACCAAATTTCATCAAAATCCCTCCAGTGGTTTTTCTGTGATGTGGTAATAGACAGACAGACAAAAATTCTAAAACTATTGATTCGGCCTCAGTATCGATAATAATGTTTATTTCAATAAGATTTTCCAAAAAATATTTTGTGAACATATACGGCTTAGTTACAATTTTATTATATGTATAAATAAAAATAAAAATCGCATAATTACAAACAGAAAAGAGTGAGTCACTGGAGGATGATTGTAAATGTTTATCTTGAGCTTGAATATTAAAAAAATGCCAAAACTTGTCCCCTTCACTCGAGTCGCAATTAGTGAAGTTTGTTCGAACTTGTACTGGTAATTGGTAACTAAACTATAGTATACGTACAGGGAAATACCGTAAACATTATACTCTGTTATTTACTCCATTCATTAACGCCATTTATGACTCCAGCAAAAACTTGCCTTTTAATTACAATATTTAAACCGACTTAAAGGAAATTTGTATCAATTATTTTCAAAAGTAATCAATATCCTGTCGGTGTTTTTTTTTTCTTGTTTTTGTCGGATAGTCTTTTAAAGGATATAAAAAAGTAACATGGGAAAGGAACACTTGCTTTAGCTACAAATAAAAAAATGTTAATTATTTTTAATAGTATTTTTTAATAGATTAAATATTAATTTTAAATCGAGGATATTTTTTTGGTGTTTTTAAAAAAATTCATCGTGTATCAACCACACTTGAAGTACCTACTTCTGCTTTACATATGTGTATGCCTATGCATATATGTACTGAAACTTAAACCGTGACTTACAGTGATAGTTATCTATGTATCTATACATATAATAAAATTATAACTAACCCGAATCTGCACATTAAATATTTTTTGGAAAATGTTATTAAAATAGACATTATTATCGATATAGAGGCCGAATCTATAGTTTTTACAATTTTTGTCTGTCTGTCTGTCTATGACCGCATCACGGAAAAACCACTGGAGGGGTTTTGATGAAATTTGGTATGATGATAGCTGGTTATTCAAGTCAACATATAAGATAGTTTTTACTATGGAAAAATATCTCATCTCTGAGAAATCTATACTAAACATTAAAACGTAAGTAGGGATGAACCCGAGAGTGAGTCGCTAGTGTACATATAAACATTGTTATATTTTAATTGATAACCTATTGTTTATAATTAATATGAATTTCTTTGCATTTCATTTTGTGCCGTATTCATTTAAAAACCAGACCTTTTAGTGACCGAGAACATTCGAGTTTTATATTAAGAATATTATTGTTTTAATTGGCACGACTATAACTGGTGCCCTTATCACTCGCCATTTAATCTGTCCAACGTGTCATATGTTTTCACGTATGTGATGAAATATTCCAATTTAGTTATTTAAGATTGGTTTTAGCCTACGGCTTGAGCCTTTCCTCGAAAGCTTATTAATGTTAAATGCGGTTTTTATACACTCATAGTAGAGTTAATAAAGCTAGCCTTAATTGAAAGCCTTCATTAAAAAGTATATTCATTTTTGAATAGTTTTAAATATTTTACCTATTTTACCACAATAAAAATAATCTATCTGGTAATTTTAGTCACTTTATATTATTAGAAATAACAAGTGTTTTCTGTGTGTACTTAATTTGCTAAATCTATACAGATAAATAAAATTGGAGTGTCTGTTTGTAATATTAAAATAACCGCTTTTTACTAAATGCATATGGATGTATACACGGTACACATACCAAAACAACATTTTTTTCAATTTTTATCTGTCTGTCTGTCTGTCTGTCGATCTGTTTGTCTGTCTGTCTGTCTGTCTGTTTGTCTGTTTGTTCCGGCTAATCTCGGAAACGGCTGGATCGATTTTGACGGGACTTTCACTGGCAGATAGCTGCTGTTGTAAGGAGTAACTTAGGCTACTTTTATTTTAGAAAAAGAATCAGGGTTCCGCGAAAAAAAATTAAACTCATGAAATTGTGAACCAAATCCGCGTACGGCGTACGCATCCGAGTGAAGCGAGGGTAAATCGCTATTTAATTTAAAAATAATGAATATCTTAAGAGTAGCAAGCTACTATTTATGTATAAACATAGCTAACCGTGAAAACGTACCAAAGGACGAACGCGACCGAAGCGAGCGTGAGTCGCTAGTTATTGAATAAATCCGCCCAACCGTTTATTAAAAGATTGAGTTTCTTAAAGGCAAAGTACTGGGACATCCTTAGTTTGCATTCAAACGTTATCATTAGCGAAGGCATGTATATTATCTCTAAGCATATCTTCTATTATATATGTACCTATATAATATGTGGGTAAATGGTTTGGGCATAAAAAAGAATACCTACTTAATTATTATATATTTTTCTTAAATGTATTCTATATGTGTATTTTAAGTAGGTGTATCTTTATATAGGTGTATAAAGGTTATACTTGAGGTATGTTCTATTAAAAAAAAAACATAAATATTGGTTCACTATCGGCACATATAGTATCTCTTGTTTTATAAGCCGGTTAAAATGCAACAGGCTTAATCATAGTGAGCCTTAGCTATAAATGCGGCCCCCTCCGAATGTGTAAACACACAGAGACGTACTGAAAGGCAGTGGATTGCTCCTGATGCTGCTCTAATAGAAATATGGTCCATCAGAGCAATCTACTTCTACTGAAGGACGGGACGCAGACCTCTTTCAGAAGACCAGCCGTCGGGGCGTCGCGGTTGAGTGCGTGCAACCACCCAGCTACCAACCCGACGGAACTTTCTCCTTTCTAATGGGGTGCCCCATTAAGATGGGGGAAGTCAGTGCCACATAACCATCTGTTATATGGGTGCATTTCCACCACATAGCCACCTGTTTTACCGCAATGTATTTTCCAATGTTTAAGGAACTTAAAGAGTGACCAGCTAATGCCAATTACGATTTGACACTATACAAAAAATAATTCTACTAAAAATTAACAACTATATAAGAATTCATCCAAAAAAACAGGTTTTATTTTCTAACGTTTCTCAAATTGCAATATTTTTAAGATATTTTTATGTCAATAACGATGATCTTACAGTTACAAATCTCGTTTTAAACCACGCGATTTCTTTTAAGTGGTCAAAGAACCGATTTAAGGAATAATAAAATAAACATATGTATATGTACATAATATTTGTATATATATATAGAAATATACAATTTTATTGCCTTACATTTCCATTTATTTAAATAACAAATAAGTTTTTCAAGTGACTTTTAAGCAAGTTTTCATATGTTTCAAAACACCAACATCCAATTTTTTACAAAATTACATAATACATTCCAAATGAACCTTTAAGGATTTAAATGGGACCTTTAAATTCAAGGCAAAAATCATTATTGGCAAAAATCGAGGGTAACATATCCTCTTTAAGTCGGTTTTCAAATTCAAGCCTTTTTCTTTTAACTAATTATTTCTAACGTCTCACGATTATGTACAGCCTCCCCCTTAATACGACGAGGAGTTACCATAATCCAGCTTAAGGTTCTTACGTTTCTGTTCTAAATATGTTTAGAAAACGTCAAATTGTACCGTTTAATATTTGCAAGATTTTACAGTGTAAGCACAAATATATACACACACAAACATACACAGACATCCTTTTTATACATTTATATTTTTAATTAAGACCTTTTTCATTTACTTTTTATAAATTACGTTTGTGACAGATTCCAATAAAAAAGAGAAAATTATTGACATTAAAAAGGCATGCAATTTTATTTTCCATTTAATCAATCGAATATTGCTGCAACGGTCATAACACGTTTGCTAGTTTTAAAACATTTAAGTTAAATTGAGATACTACATAATAATTTTATTTAATTTAATATAAAAAGAATTGTCATGTATGTTTATTTATATTAAATGCACCTTTCCGTTCTTCTCACTTATTTTCTTGTATCCTTTTCTTTCGGTTGCCTGTAAGAGATTACTTTTAGTGATAAGGCCGCCTTTGCACATCTCTTTTATTTGTATTTTTAAATGTACCATTTTCGTGTGCGATAAAGTGTTATAAAAAATAATAATTTAATGTTCGTTTTTTTCTTTTTTCTCGTACTCTTAGGTTAACTGAAGGAGATTGCTATAGTCCTTGGAACATAGTATTTTAGCATTACTTCGTCACATTTTTACATTAATCTATACATATACATTCTAACATCGAATCCTAAAGTCGAATCTATACATAAAACATTTTTTTGAAAAATCTTATTGAAATAGTCATTATTATAGATACAGAGGCCGAATAATTTATAGAATTTTCATCTGTCTGTCGGTCTGTCTGGGAACGCATCACGAGAAAACCACTGGACAGATTTTGATGAAATTTGGTATGATGATAGCTGGTTATCCGAGTCAACATATAAAATACTTTTTACTGTGAGAAAATAGCTCACCTCTGAGAAATCTATACTAACAGTTTAGGTTCGTTACCAAGGACGAACCCGAACGGAGCGAGGGTGATTTGCTAGTACATAAATAAAATACCTAACAATATTTAAAACATAACCTGATGCACTACGAAAGTGTCACCTGCATTAATTTAATATTGTTCCAAATATAGCTCATTAGCATTCACATGGCATTCGGGAGGAAATCGTCATCATTTTAAGGACAAAGTCACGGCCAATCGTTAGTTACATATAAATTAGTAATTATCGTCAAAAACTAGAAATAAATATATTAGTAATCAAATCTGTAAAGCCGTTGACCGCATGAACTGATAATTTACATATACAAGATTTTAAATTAAAATATCGGGGTCATTTGTGGACAAAATGAAACCGAGGTCAATACACTGTACTTTATGTTTGCCTAATCAACATACAACTAACTTTTGACATAGTGGTATAAACGAATGTGTATTCAATTCAATTCTCTTATTAATGGCTTCAAAGCGTACTAATTGAGCGTAGATTACTTCGCCAATGTCAGACAAAATGGAGAAGACACGAAGGGGTTGGTCGGTAAAATAAAATTATTAAACTATATCTATATAATACAAAGTCGAGTGTGTTACAATACTTATAACTCGAGAGGCTCGACCGATTTTTATGATCTATGATTTGTTAGATTTGTCTTCGCCCGAATAGCGGAATAACTATTAAAGAATTGGAAAAAAACCACGATATTTTTTTCAAAGTCTACATGGCCAACGCTGGTTAATAACTCGAAAATTTCAAATGCACCTAGGGACGAACCCGAGCGAAGCGAGGGTGAGCCTCTAATTAATTATAAAGTATAAAAAAAGGGACAATTCTTTATGAACCCTGAACCTACAACAAAAATGTATATTAAATTATTTAAGTGAGAGTGACATATGCCTATTGTCATCCCGGGATAGTTCCCGAGGATATATAGATATACGAAAAATAATTCAATATTAATAGGAATTTCATTAATGGTATTATAGTATTCGAATAATACAGGGTATTTTTAAGCACATAAATAATTGATATGGCGAAAGAGATATAAATAAAGTTATAACGAATTGTTACTTTTTCCTAAATCCTTTAATCCCTATACAGGACCTTCTTTAGTGTAACCGATATGTTATATGTGAAAGAAGTCTGCTTTGATTATTATCCACCACTCAAACAAATGCACGTTGGCATAATTCACACGTCTTTCTAGTTACTTAATTTCTCTCAGATATGCAACCTTGGATGTCCTTAAGATATTTTCCTTAACCATATTAGCAAGTGATAGTTGTAGTATTGGAGACCACATTCTCAAAAGTGCGAGACCCGAGCTTAAAGTTACATCAATTTGTTCTCAATGTGAACATGCTCTTAATAACTACCTGTGCTTATTTAGTGACTTAATCTACAGTTATTCAATAAAATCTTCTCAATAAAAGGTACATGTCTAGGTATTTTCTCCTATAACTCTTCAATATAAAATATTAAGTAGTGAAGAAAAATTTTATATGTGAAATGAAAGTTAAACCTATGTAGTATACTGAGTGTAATATAAACAAGTTTCTATGTACTACAATGTATAGTACATTAAAAACTATTATTTTTACTACTACTAATAATGGCAGATTTCATGAAATTTTTATTCAGATGACATGAAAACTTTTATTTACATAATAAACTAAAGAACACATTTATTAACTAGCAGTTCAGTAGTTTACAAAGGTTTGAGTAAAGTAAAGTAAAGGTTTGAGTGCAGTTCAGTAGCTTACAGAGTTTTTTAAAATAGATATTTGAATTATTAAATGTAATAAAAATACATACGAATAGATATTTTCCTCCTTTTTTGAAATCAGTCTAAAAGGAGATAACATTTGGTGTATTAAAGAAAAAGGATTTTAGCTTAATAAAAGTATTTATTTCGAAATTTCTACTTGTACCACTAAATATTAACTCTAATTTAATAAAAAAAAACATTAATTTAACTTCTAAAACATATAATAAACTAAATTAAAACATGAAGTTATAGGAAATTATAGACAAAGTCAATTTTTATTGCGTAACTAATAAATAAAACGGTACAACAAGTGATTAAGTGATATTGACAACTTGAACTTTGACGTTATTTTAGCACATTTTAAATTTAAGATAAATCATGTTAATGATACAGCAGCTGGCGTTAAAAAAAGTCTATTTATAATGCTAGTGGAATAATCTGTTCCGCCATTTCTCACTGTTAACACCTGTATAAAAAATTTATAGGTTTAGATAAAACTATAACGGTGGCCGAGTTTCGGGCTGACTTAATTTAAAACTTGAATCTCGATACGAGAAGAATAAGAATAAAAGATTTTCCATGAATAAAATTTACGCCGAAGATAAATGATATTCAAAGGCCATGGAAAAACTTAGCAAAATATATTAAAAACTTGTTCTATTAAATTTTAACAGATTTTCGCAAAGAAATATATCAAATGACTCTTTCATCAACAGTCTGGTCCTGAGGTGAAACAAAAATGTCGTGTGTCATTGACTCATGTATTGTTTAAAAGAACACTTCTTCTCATCTTGTTAGCATAATTGTGCTATTCACGTCAAAACTCAACGCATTCAAAATATAATTTGTCACCTAAATTAACATTTATAAGCAGTAATATAAGATTAAGTGATAAATAAATATCCAAAACCTAAATCCTACACATCGTATCGTATTACCAATTTTTATTTCAAGTTTTTAATATATCTCTTCAT
The DNA here is from genome assembly GCA_033884665.1 of Argynnis bischoffii washingtonia. NCBI lineage: Eukaryota > Metazoa > Arthropoda > Insecta > Lepidoptera > Nymphalidae > Argynnis > Argynnis bischoffii. The sequence goes on along the minus strand of CM066616.1, from coordinate 2,592,342 downwards.
TTTTTTTAGTATCGTTCTATACATATATACATATGTATATATATATAAAGTTCAACATATCTCTGTCTGTCTATCTATTCTATTTATCGTTAATTGTTCTTAAACGCAGAACCCGCGGCTACGTCCGCGTTCAGTCAACAAAATAAAAATTTTGGCTTATATTAATATATATTAATTAAAACATGTGGGTGGGGGGGTAGGAGGGTGAAAAATACTATACGACCTTTTCAATACAAAAAAAAAACATTAAATCGGTCGAACCATTTCGGAGTTGTGCATACAAAAACATCGTGACACGAGATATTTATATAGAGATTATTTAAACTAGCAACTCACCCTCGCTCCGCTCGGGTTCGTATCTAGTGACGATTTTACGTTTAGTATAGATTTCTCAGAGATGAGATATTTTCCCGCAGTAAAAAGTATCCTATATTTTGACCTGGATAACCAGCTATCATCATACCAAATTTCATCAAAATCTGTCCAGTAGTTTTCTCGTGATGCGTTCCCACACAGACAGACAAAAATTCTAAAAACTATAGATTCAGCCTCTGTATCGATAATAATGACTATTTCAATAAGATACCAAAAAATATTTAATGTACATATTCGACTTAGTTAGAAAATTTATTATATGTATAGATAAACTTCTAATTCAATATTAATTATTTCAATAATACACTTAGTGTTCGTCAAAAACTAAACATGCCTCCGTGCTGCGAATTGCCAAAAAATTTTTAAACCTACTGAAGTGTATATGTAACACATGACCCTGAGCACATATCGTTGTGTACAGATGACAAAGCCAAATTTCCTTATTACAACAATTCGTCACATCACGATGCGGTCAGCAATAGCGGGTTCGATTCCCAGAAGGTGACTCAAGTCACGACTGCGACATTACCTTGTAATGAAGGTGTTTGATTTACATACTACAAATACATTAGTCGAGTAAAGCGTAAAGGGTAATACATCAATTAACATATAAACGTTTTTATGACAAAAGACAATCTTTACGTAGCGTACGTGTATGTTTGAGAGAGACGTAAGAATTATAGTAATAATTAGAGTATTAGGCAGTGGTAGCTCAGTGGTAACGCGCTCGCTTGGGAAACCGAGTGAAGCAGGTTCTAATCCCGGGTCTCGCACCTCTGATATTTTCATGTGCGAGTAATTTCCAACATGATTACCACTTGTCTTACGGTGAAGGAAAACATCGTGAGGAAACCTGCACGTCTGAGAAAACCTAGCAAGTTTTCGAAAGACATGTGAAGTCCGCCAATCCGCACTTGGCCAGCGTGGTGGACTATGGCCTGATTCCCCTCGTATTGAAGGGAGGCCCGTGCCCAGCAGTGGGACGTAAAAAAAAGGGCTGAACACAACTCAATTAGAGTATTTTCTTTTAAACGCATTCTTTATACGCATAATAAAGAAGTGTTTGCTCGCGACTCCCGTTACGTAGTTTATTTTCGTAGAATCGCTCCTTTTCTATTAGTTGTAGCGTTATGTTAGATAGCCAATTACTGTCCTAAAAATATATTAAAAAAGAAATATTTTCTATAATAAAATATGCCTTCAAAAAAAAACTAATAATTACATGTTTTCAATGCATGCAGCAAAAATCTAATTTATGAACAAAAATATAACAGCATTGCTGCAGACGAAGGCTAGTGAAATATAAGTAAGGATTAAATACAGATTAAGAAATACTTTGACAAGCAAAAAAAAAATTTCAAACAGATAATACGATCTTTACAGTTTGACAAAAATTAATAAGTCATAATGTGTATTTATGGTCCAATAAAAAAGGTATTATCCTTAAAATTCGATTAGTATGTCAGAAATATATGAAAATAATTGCATTAATCCTTTCAAATGTTCCTTACGGTTGACATTTAATGGCAGTAAAATATTATATCAGTGGTAAGGCGTTAATGACAAAATAATTATTTTTTGATATTATAGATTCTTTTTGTTTTTTATATTATAAATTTTTCAAAATCATAAAATCGAAACCTTTTAACCAGATTTTAGTAGAATTCAGAATACCTATATTTTGAACTAGCGACTTACCCTCGCTTCGTTCGGGTGCGTCCCTGGGTATATATTAATTTTTTTGAGCGGAACCCTAATTTTTATCTAAAAGTAAATTAAGTTACTCCTCATAGCATCAGCTATCTGTCAATGAAAGTCCCGCCAAAATCAGTTCACCTATTTTGAAAATTAGTCGGAACAAACAGACAGTCAGAAATTTTTTAAAGTTGTGTCTTTCTTATAATACCGTATATAATGTCATATGCATTTAGTAAGAAGCTGTTATTTTAACATTACTAACAGACACATTTTATTTATCTGTATAGATTAACGCATAGGTCATTTTTACTGACGTACCCTTTTTAACATTTTAACGTAAGTAAATGCATTTACACATACCATGCATGCATACAGATGGTTATTTGGGTCTCGCCACCTAGAAAACCTGTACTACCCACTGAATCTCAACGGAACCTCCCCCGTGATCCGTCTAATTCGCAGGATCACTAATACACTCAACCACGACGCGTTGTGACGCCTCAATAGCTGGCCTGCTGGAGCAGACCACAACAAATAAACCTACCTTTGATTGATTATTTATCGTTGCATAAGCACTATTGCATTTTCTTATATAAAAGACATCAACGCGTTGATCTAAGGCATTACTATTTAATTTTTTTATAACAAACACTTTGTTCTCGCACTTGCATGTAAAGAATAATACTATTTATACAAATGTTGATATTTTATTATAACATTAATAAGTTTATCATTAACTAGCTTTTTTACACGATTCCGCTCGTGTAGATTATTATTTATGTTTAAATACATGGCTTCTAAGAGTCGTAGTGTAACGTTTTATTACTTATATATACTTAAAGTATTGCTTACTTTCATTAATAAATAGGTTATAAAATACTTTTAAAGAAAGACAGAGAGAGAGAGAGAGAAGGAGAGAGAGGTTTTTCGAATCTAGAGAATTTTTCAAATCTTACTGTAGTTTCAGAGATAAACGCATTCAAACAAATGCAACTTTTAATTCAGCTTTATTTAATATTATTATATAAAATTAATAGCAAAAATACTACTATTCATCTTATTAATAATTATATGCAACATGCATAATATATAAGTTATAGTTTTATGAGTTAGCTGTAAACTTTTATGACTGTTTAGCGATATGCATTAGTTCAATTTACTTATCCAATTAATTTTGGTATCTAAAAAACAGCGATAAAAGGTTAATTGAAAGGTCTTACAAAAAAAGAAAATGAACAATTCGCTAATGTATTAGCTACTAGTTTACATGTTTTTTTTATGACTTCATATATAAATTGAATAATGGAACTGGATAGAAACGTAGAATCTTGTCTTCAACCACAATTTCTCTTATATTTACTAAACAGGAATAAAAATATACGCTATATAATATCTATATTATAACGAATAAATACTTTTTAATTGTTTTTGTTTTTGTGTTTTTGAACAGATAAACCCATACATTACATAAAAAATTTGTCCGTACCAAATCAATACAAAAATCACGATGACTGTCTATAATGTGCAAATAAATATTAACGTACTACGAAAATGCCTCCATTACACGATATGCCTTCCTTATGGCTACCATCAAAGTGCTTAAAATCACGCACATGTTTTAAAAGAAGAATAAACCATTTTAAACTTCAATTCGTTTGAATAAGGTTTAAAATATTATGAAATAACTTTAGAATGCACTCACACCTTTATGGTAAAATTTTATGTCCCTTAATTATGATCTCTCTCAACGCGCGCGCTTAAATTGTATTACACTAAGATTCAATTGGATAATTCTGATTAACAATATATAATTTTTGTGCAATGTCGGCACGTTTGTTGATCGCTAGAAATGTGTTACGGGTTCGATTTTCGAATGAGACAAAAATGTTACTCATCCGGTATTTTTATAAAAGTTCGTTGAATGTATCGAAAGAATTACGCAATGTATTAGTTATAGAGTCCCAAGGATGATACAATCTTCCATATTTTAAATTTCAGATTGTATTTTATTTAAAAATGCAAAAATATACTAATATTTTTTAACTAATAACCGTACACACAATATATGTATATATATCTAAAATGGATTGGACTGAAATAAGTGAATTATATAGCAATTTTGCCGCCCATTAAAAATTGAGACGCTTTAAACTTTATCAATTGATTTAAACGACTGTTTAACTCAAAAAGGTCAATCTTGTGAGTTGTATGTGTAACGATTAAAAAGCTTTTTAATGTAACAATTTAATATGTTCATAAGTTCCACATGGAATATTTAATCTATACAATAAATAAAATTGAAATATTTCCCTGTGGTTTCAAAATAGTAAGCCCATATAGAGCTCATATAGTTATAAAAAATGTCTGTTTTGTAACGCCAAATATCTGAAACGGAATGGATATGCGTTTGGCGCTTTTTTGCCGAATTGTCTAGACGTGTAGAACATTGTCTACTTTTTATTCCTAAGAAATAATCGAAATGAATCAGGACAATTTGTATCCTGACGAAAAGAAGAAGATTTTTTTGGCTAAGTTTTTAATACAATGCATTATCAAAATATGTATTTTTATAAAAACAATCAACCACTGAATTTTCTGTTAATTAATTACGAAAAAAAAAACAACGTCTAATAAAATGCAATAAATTATTTAAATCAAAACAAGCTATCTTAATTAGCGAAGCGATTTCTGCATAATCTTACATCGCCGGTGTCCATCATCAATCATGTGTTTACATTTACGTGAACTTTTTTGCATTTTTAACGACACTTTCAACGTAAAAACGATATTAACTGCGACGAATTACCCTTTATGATACTATTAATGATGTATTATAACAACCTGCGTTAAAGAAGTATTCGACTGGATGCGATGAAATTTATAAATTAGTGTTCTCATACTTTTTGTAGTACTTGTATTTATCATATCGAGCCTAAACCGGAAAATATATGGGGGAAAAATTATAAATGAATAAATTTTTCTCTCAGATTTTTATTGCTCGTCAAATGACCACATTTACTATATAAAACTACTTGTATTTAATTTATATCTTCTTTTCAAAGTTTATGTAACTATCTAAAGATAGAAGAAATGATTTTCGAGACGTATTTGATGAAAGAGTAATATGTATGTACATATTATGTATGGTAGCAATGACGGGAAACCTTTGAAGGAGGCCTACGCCGAAGAGACGACTTCTACCAACAACTAGAATAAGTTAATTTGTAAAAAAACTGGAAAAATTGCTTTTTTATTTAATTAAGTATATACATATATAGCTTTTTTATCTTTATTATAATATATTATATTGTTAAAGATTTATGCAGTTTTAAAAAAAAACTGTGAAAACAAAATGTCAATAAAGTAATAAGATAAGGCTAAAATATGCCAACTAATACTGTAAATTTAAATAAAGTAAACACAAATATGCACTTTAAAAAGCCATCGCCACTGATAAATATTTGCTAAATTAAATGAAAATAAAAGCTGTCCTTAAAATAAAAGGAAAATATTGTGTATTCACCGAAATATTATGAATTGTCTTTAATATTTTAAAACAAATTTTGATCTCTAATACATTTTACGAAATTAAAATTGCTTTAAAAGCATACCATTCAAACGATGTGTGCAACCAAACAAGTTATTCGTATACCAGTCCTTTTCGGAATATTTTTTTTTATTTTAATATCAAGATAATTTTGCCTTTAGGAGTTTTTTTTTGAGGTTCATTTAATATAAGATAATAAATCAATAATCACTTTAAAAATATTTTCAAAAGTGATTAATTACACCTTTAAGGTTCATGAATGTTTGTCTGTACGATTTTGATAAAACTTTCTTTTATAACATGAAAATCAGTTTCCCAATTGGCGAAAATATCCCGTTATATGCATCAAAAAACAGAAAAAAAATACTCCCGAATAAAGTACTCCTTTTTTGTAGTCGGTCAACAGTATTTACTGACGAAAATAATCTGAAGGATTCTGTGCCTTACTCTCTCATATGTATGTACGATACGATGTATGTACTTTGTACATGTTCACTTGAATTAGCTTGCGGAACCAATAAGCTAATGTCAAGGCTGTGGACCTGTTCTAACGAGTCCATACTGACATTTTGCCTTACCACTGTCACTCATATCACCGTCACGTTAGGGTGCATCTGACACTTAGGTACTATATATGCACGTATAGCAGAGCCGAATGTAAGATGGTTAGTCCATCAGGTTTGATAACCTTTTTAAAAACAGTTTTTAGGTATATTTTCATATATTTATGGGTTACATCCATAATTATCTATACTAATATTATAAAGCTGAAGAGTTTGTTTGTTTGTTTGGTTGAACGCGCTAATCTCAGGAACTACTTATCCGATTTGAGAAATTCTTGTTGCATTAGATAGCCCGTGAACTGAGGAAGGCTAATAGGCTATATATCATCGCAGAAAAATGTACGGTTCCCGTGGGATAGATTAGTTTTTGTCTAGGGACGAACCCGAAGCGAAGCGAGGGTGAGTCGCTAGTATCATATATGTTATAATAATAATAATAATAATACCTTTATTGACTTAAGTACAAAAGTGTTACAAGACATTTTCTTAAAACTATATAATTAGTACAATCTTAGTTTAAGTGCACTAACGTCTGAACTAGGCCGAGCCTGTATCTCAGACGCTAGCCTCTTCCTATTACACTATTTATTTATTACTAATAAGTTAAATGTAACATAACACTAAAAATATATATGTTATACAATCTAAACAATTTTGAGATACGAATACATCAGCGTAGGTAGTTGTTTAATTCACTAAAAACATCTACCGTCATTATGTCATTTTTAAGTTATGATTGATTATTGTTATATCATAGTAAAAGTAATAACTTTAACATAAACATGACTTATTTATATCAGGCGAGTGGTAAACCACTCTCGTTTTACTCAAACTCTAAAAAACACATCCTAAAGCGTCTAGCAAAAAATCACGTCAGTCAATCGACAAACCGAAGAATCAGCTTTGTATAAATTAACTAAGGACTTACGTGCTAGATCTAGTCAAGTCGTTACATAATTACCTATAGTTATTTATATCTCTTACAATTGGTACAATATTGTTATGTGCGCTGAATAACTAAGGTAGAATCTTTTCTGTATGTATTCTTTATTTTGTGCATAGTTAAGTATTTACTCGTTATTTATTTATGTGTAAAATTTACAAGGACGACATGTTCGCTTTTTTGTTATGTGAACAAGTCCTTTAAATAAAAATTAAAAAAAACTTTCGTATTATAATATTAGCACAGGTGTTATCCAAATATTTAATAATTAGTTTCTTGGTCCCGCCCTGACTCCGCTGAGGTTTAAGTGATACACGTAATATACAAATAAACATACATATAATGTATATCATTCATATATGCACGTATACGTGTATACTTCTTAATTACTTACTTCTTGTATCTTTTTATCCAAACGAATAAATTCTAATGTGACCGATATAAATCGTGTGCACCTATCGAGAGCTGCCGCTTCACTCGGTTTCCCAAGCGAGCGCGTTACCACTGGGCTACCACTGCCTATTTCCAATTATACCAGTGTTAATTTAAATATCGTACTAAATAGAATTTCATTATATTTTTTTCGTGTGAAACATCTATCGGCGCGCTTCGGCAGTAAAACCGACTAGTATGCCATGACGACAAACGGCATGACGCTCTTCTACTTCTACGCCACCGCTCTAGACTCCTTGTGTGTGCGCGCGTGTATACATTACATTTTGTTGCTTCTCTGTGTGAGCTGCGTAATATTTCTATACAACTATGATAGTATATTTGACACGGTTATTTGTATACACGCTTGGTAATTTTTTTAATAAAAGAAAATTCTCATATTGAAAATAAATATGTCATATTGAAGGCCTTTAAGAACCATCCTGTCACGCATATTTTCTAATCAAAATAGTTTATGACACAAAATTATGACACATTAATATATATGTCATAATTCATATATTTCAATTATAATAAAATAGCAATAAAGCAAAAAAGTATCGTATCATAATTTATTTCTTTTGATGCTATTGGCATTTTATAAATATAATCAAAACATCGTGGGTAGTAACATTGAGTTCTAATGTTATCTTCTTGCTTCCATTTGGCGCGCGAAATACTTGCAATCTTCTAATGTTTATTTTTAATTTAATTAATTAATCGAGTTATTTTTAAACCGACACCAAAAAGAAGTAGTTTAATTCGAATGTTTGTTTTTATAATATCATCGATATGATAAAATCGATTCACAATTGGCGAATATTGCCTAATATAGGTAAGGTATTTTTTTATAGAAATATAAACTTTTTATGTTAAGTATAAATAATTTAATAGAGAGAGAGTTTAGTAGAAATCATACAAAGTTGGATTAAAATTCTTGCAATAATTTGTACTACTTATATTCTTAATCCATAAAGTATGAGCCATAAAATAAATTTATTTAAATCGAATAAAAAAAAAAAGATGAAAGAAGGCAAGCAATGTTCGTTTTTATATATATGTACATCTTGCATACGAGTATTATATATTCTTGAAGTTACTACATTGTATCTAAGATCTTCTGGTATCGAGGTCTGTGTAAGTAACTCTACAGTGATCGCGGGTTAGATCCCGAATATGAAATATAGAAAAATGTGTTGACACATTTGCCTAACCATTTGTGGTGTTTTTCACTCACTACGGACCCCTTATATGGAGTATAGGGGCTATTAAATGTATAACATAATGATTGTACGGGCATAAGTTTTAAAAATAATCAGTTTTAATATGAGCTTGTTGAAAATTATTCTATATATTATAACCAAACAATGACCATATCATGAGCAACAACCGGTTTTTTGTTTTATAATATAAAGACAATTTTACAAAGACATATTTAATTTGACATAATAATATTATTATTATGTCATCATTGATTTTAGAACTTATTTAATGATTTTTTTGTTAGTCACTTTTCACATTTTTAGTTTTCAGGCAATCTGACGACTGAAGTGAAATAGCTTGACATATTTAGAATACAGACAGACTATGGCCTGAAGTAGTTAATACATTTGCTACAATTAGTATTAAATCGTCATACGGTATCGCTGTCTGTATATCAATACATCTATATATATATAAAGAGACATCAGATAGATTCACTTTATCATTTAATTCCATATTCCAACTTTAGGCGGACGTGGGTATTCGGGCGAGGAAAATGAAATGTTACTTTATAACACAAATTATTATTACAATATTCTTATGCATGGATTTGACACTGATAGTTCTAAAACCGTTTTATACGAAAGTCAATCACGTTCAAGTACACCTTACTTTATCGAAAGATACTCCACCACACACGTAACGCGATATTAAGCGATGTTAACCGTTTGCCGATTATAATCTTGATGCCGGCTGCCGATTATTCGCCACGCTAGCGCTTGGTGTTGCATCAGAGTAAATATGACAACCACCCATCTTTTTCGTCGATGATAGTTATAAATTGACAGTTTGAGTGGCCATTTACTCTTAAGTAGTCAAACGCGCCGTCACGGCCAGACTGACACGCGCGCGCCCTCGTGCGCTGATGCTCTTATTGGTATACAGTTAATCTGTAATGATAAAAAAAAGGAATCGCTGGGATCATCACTTCTATTACGTTCGTCCTAAGTTGACATTGCTATAGATACCATGATATATACACACATACTCATACTCATACACAAGTGTATACTCAGCATAATCACAATATTTGACCTCATGCAAATAAAATCTCATCAAGGTGTCCCTTCGACCAGTCCTCATCTCATATGAGGACATGGACCGGACGACCTGAAACTTCGATCAGACGTCATCTCATATGACATCATGACCCCGAAAATCCATCAGCGTCCCTTCGACCTGTCATCATCTCATATGAAGACATAGACCGAACGACCTGAAACCTCGATCAGACATCATCTCATATGACGTCATAACCCGGACAATCCGTCAGCGTCCCTTCGACCCGTCATCATCTCATATGATGGCATGGACCGGACAAACTGACATCACTCTTTCAAACTCACATATCACAGATTAACTACGTATGTTTTAAGATCATCATACTTTGAAGCTCATAGAGTTATAGAGATGGCAGTCAAAGTATGCGAACTAGACACCACCGTATCTCTATACTCATCTGATAAAATTGTTTCATCTATTTCACCTCAATCCGCCGTCTCGGCCTCCTCATCCTCATTATTAATTAAAGTGGTAGCTACCAATAACAAACCCTCATCGCCCCCGGGCACTAGACGCAGCTACTCATAGCTTACTTGTAAGTACTATTAGACCCATCAATGTTTTTTAAACTCATACCTATAATTTTCTAATACCTTGGTAATCATAAATGGTCTCTTAAACTTTTTGTTTTGTAGTTTTGTTTGATCCCGCTTATTATCTATACTTAATATTATAAAGCTGAAGAGTTTGTTTGTTTGTTTGGTTGAACACGCTAATCTCAGGTATTACTAATCCGATTAGAAAAATTATTTTTGCATTAGATAGCCCGTTAACTGAGGAAGGCTATAGGCTATATATAATTCCGGAAAATTGTACGGTTTCCGTGGGATAGATTTGTTTTTATCTAGGGATGAACCCGAAGCGAAGCGAGGGTGAGTCGCTAGTTTTTTATAAAAACATATTCACCTATAGAAAACGGTTTCACGAGAGCTTTACCGCTTAAATCACTCTACTTTAGATAATGCTGCTTTCGCAACATTATCAGAAGCGTTACGTCTTACTGTCTTTAAATCTCCACGAGGTATTCATGATTCCGCACATAAGTTCTGAAGTTAATATATGAACTACTTTTTTAAAATTTCACTATGCACGTTAGTCCATGTTATCGAACTTTTTAAATTTCATCAGAGAACACAAAATGGCGAGTGTAATTTGAAATGAAACGCTGAAAATAAGACGCCAGACCTAAAAATTGACGAACATAATTCGCAATAGTCTACAGACATCCGATCAGAGTGAGTATAGTATCGGGCTTGCAAAGGCTAATAACACCTGCTTCTAAAAGATATTTTATTTTTTCTCTATCTTTTTTCCGAGAAAGAAAAGCTAGAGGTTTTATTTGGATCAATAAAATCTATTCGCATATAATCTGTATTAACGCGATGGGTAAGTATGCCATCTATAAAGAAATCCCGATATTCTTGTAAAATTTTCATGAGAGCTTACCTTTGTTCATCTTGTAGATCGGTATCGATGTTACTAAAATCAAACTCAGTTAATTTTTCTACAATGTCAACCTTCTTACGCAAAAAGAACCGAATTCAATCATTATTAATCTCCACGGCAATATTCAAGTCTAAAATATTTCTATCTATAATTACCGGTACAATAATAGTTTCTTCGGGAACTACATGAAACAATATTAGTAACGAAACGCCTTAGACATTAATGGGACTAAGAATTTGTGAGTCACAATTGGCTACATTATTTTGTCCATTACCAGTAAGATATACCAAATCGTTACACTTAGTGCCCGGCAGCTTACTGGCTAACCTATATTTTACCAATGAGGAGACCAATCCGCTATCAGAAAAAAAAAAGAAACGGGCTCACCAGAAGAAGTAGTGAAGGTGCCAGTCCCCGATCTCTTTTCGCATAAATCAACTTCTTTAACCGCTAGCTGCTCGTTGAATCCCTTGCGATCTGGACACGCTGACACCACATGCCCTTGCTGTCCGCATAAAAAGTATACAACCGGACGAGAGGAGCTTGGTAGCTTTTGTTGTGGCTTTGGAAATTGGCTCTTCATGTCGTTTGCGGCAATCTATAGCCCGATGAACAGATAAACCACATCGGTGTGACGACCCAATAAATCGTAAGTCACTATTGCAACTATTCTTCACGTTGACTTCGTTAGCGTCAGATACTTCATGTCTTCATTTCAAAGAAATGCCATTGAGAATCTTGAATAGTAGCGCTCGAGTGTTTACAGTGCAAGATTGTAACTCACGTCGTATGTTACCATCTCTTTGGGATAAAATGGAGGCTACAAACCCCGTGGTGATATCTTCCAGCATTTCAGTCCGAGGGATGCGTTCTATCATATTCCAGATACGTATGGCAGCTTCACATGCGGTTTCTTTGGTAACAAGTTGAAACTTCAGTATTTCATCAAAATAGTCTTGGGGTAACATAGGTTTTCCAAATTTTACAAGCAATAATTCCTTTATTTGCATCCATGTTAATTGTGAAGCTTGCACTTTAGTTATACAGGTGGCAGCGCGGCCTCGCTATGCATGCGTGAGTGCTATCAATAGCTCCGCACCATCTAGTTTTCTGCTATTTACGACTATCTCCGTTATTCTACACCAACCTTCTATGTCCGCATCAGCTTCATCAGGGTCAAAACGAATAAGTTGTATAGCCGCATTATTTGAAACTTCAGTGGGTTGCGACTTCTTGAGGAGGCGAGATAACAATGCTTCCATGTTACATAGTACATTGGGCGATGATGCATGTTCATGATCATAATTTTTTCCTCCAAGTGGTTGCCCTTCGCATCCCACTTCTGATAAAGAGACATCAGATAGATTCACTTTATCATTTAATTCCATATTCCAACTTTAGGCGGACGTGGGTATTCGGGCGAGGAAAATGAAATGTTACTTTATAACACAAATTATTATTACAATATTCTTATGCATGGATTTGACACTGATAGTTCTAAAACCGTTTTATACGAAAGTCAATCACGTTCAAGTACACCTTACTTTATCGAAAGATACTCCACCACACACGTAACGCGATATTAAGCGATGTTAACCGTTTGCCGATTATAATCTTGATGCCGGCTGCCGATTATTCGCCACGCTAGCGCTTGGTGTTGCATCAGAGTAAATATGACAACCACCCATCTTTTTCGTCGATGATAGTTATAAATTGACAGTTTGAGTGGCCATTTACTCTTAAGTAGTCAAACGCGCCGTCATATATAATAAAAGTATAACTGATCGCTGTCTATACATGAAAGATATTTGACATAAACTATTATTGGTTTTTATGAACACAATAAAACCCAAAACAATATTTTTTAGAATTTTTGTCTGTACATTTGTACACGCTAATCTAAGAAACGGTTTTACCGATTTGGATGCGGTTTTCACCAATGTATTGTGGTATATATAAAAAAGTTATGTCAATTTAAAGAATCACATAGGGACGACCCCAAGTAAAGCGAGGTTGAGTCGCTAATAAGTAATACAAATGTTAATAATAAATACGAAAGGCATCTAAAGTCGCGCCCACACGAAGAAGGAGTAAGCTTCTATATATATATACATACATAAATAGAACAAAACAGAGATAGATTTTGGTATAAAGGTTGGTAGATATAAAGGTATGCTTTAAAATTGTTGTGTGAAGTGATAAAATGAGTACGAAATCGATACCAATCGCTTGCGAATTTACTTTAAGGCAATACGATGCTTATCTCTGAGAAATGTGGGTATAAGAGATGTAAACCAGTAAAAGTAAAGCGCTAAGCTTTTGATATTTACTGTTAGATACAAATACATATTGTTGGTAAACATTGTACATATTGACACACGAGATGTAATACGTCATAGCAGTTTTCGGATTTTGTATTTGCGGGTGTATTCTCTAATGCAATTTCCGTTTAACCCGTAACCACTAAACGTGACCTCCGCTTTGCTTTGCTTTGCTCCACTTGCTGTGCAGAATGGGGAAGTATTATATATGGGAAAATAATCTGGAATAGCTATATTTATAACTCTATTAGATTGATTAAAATTTAAAGAACTCTATATTTGATGTATCTTATACCACAAATGACATTCTCTAAATGAAAGTTATTTTTAAAAACTTCTGTATAACGTTGATCAGGTTAAAATATTATTAAAATGTGAATGATTGTATCTTTAAAATTACCTGACTGTTTTAAGCTTGGATAAATGCATTTAAGCATACCACCTTTATACATACAGGTGGTCATATGGGACTCACTGGCTAGAAAGACAGTACTACCCACTAAAACCTAACAAAGCCTCCCCAGTCTTCATGGGTCGTCGCTGGATCACTTACGTACTCAACCACGACGCCCCGACGGCAGGTCTGCCGAAGCATACCACAACAGTCATGGGGTTGCTCCATAATTCACTTTACTATCAGAGAAGTACCAGAAGCAACCCGCATGACACCGCCCACCAAAGTGGGCCGACTCCCAGTGCATTTCTTGGCTTCGCGCTCGGCTGTATTGCCGGACGCTAATGAGCTCCTGTACCTTTTCTTTTCTTTTTTTTTTGTTAACGTTGGGGAAACCCATCATGGGGACCTTACCGGCTGTCAATGGGTAAGGTACTGTGAGACTCCTACTCATTAAAACCCACAGCGGAATCCGTCGCCGCAGTGCAATGGGACGTTGCAGGATCGCTTGCGCATTCACCACAACATCCCTGCGGAATGAGCTCCTGTACTTTTTTTTTTTTTTTTTTTTTTCGGGGTGGCGTTCCCCGATCCGCCACCTGAGGACGCGCCCGGTAGGAGTTGGCTCTCCCCCGGGAGAGCTCCTGTACCTAGCCTATGTCATAGAAAATTATATACATCATCATCATCGCATATAGAGGCACGAAAATGATCAACAATCAATCAAAAACGTTTTTAAACAATTTAAATATTATTACGATAGCAAGAAATGTCGATACATTTATATGGACGATAAACGTAATGAGGCACAAAATGATTCTACTCGACACGCGAAGACAGATCGTCCGTTACATAAGAGGTGTTGTAACTTTTAAGTTCATTGTTAAACAAACAGCGATCGAATACATGAAATAAATACAGTGAAGGATTCTTAAAGATATTTTATTGTACCTTATCTGGAGCTCTCGACCTTTGCTGCAAAGTAAATTGAAAGTCATGATTGGATATGCTGTTAGTGACGTTATTTATTAGACGTTCTAATGTGGAACATATAATTTTTTTATGTTTGTTTGTTTGTTTGCAATAATATGTAATTATGAATTAACCTAAAATATTATTCTATTATATAAAAATAACTACACCATGATCATTTAATGTCGACACTCAAATAACAGTATTGTAACTAAGTAGATAATTTAAAAATAGAAATAAATTTTAATTTAATTAAAATTTCATTTTCTTTAACATAGAGTTAGATGTTATTCCTTGCAAGACCTAGAAAAAGTAAACAATCATAAATTTTCGCTTCTTCGTACAACAATATCTGACAAGTCTCTGTTAGAAGTTAAATATAAATAAATTTTCTTTTACTATAATCCTATAATGTGTAGAATAATGAGCCAAATCTACAGTCTCTATATTTACATCTGTAACTTTTTAATTCAAACATAAATTGATTATACTAGTTTTATATAGGTTTTATTTTAATCATTTAGTTAGATTCAATTTTTAACTCTAGCAAACTTTTTGCTCTACTATGTACATATGTGTTTACTGTGAAAGTTTGTACGCTTAAGTGTATTTATTTGTATGACAGTTTCAAATAATATTTGCAATTAATATTGCTCATTTCCTGGATACATATACATTATACATACTACGTACTTTTTATCGATACACCTAATATGCAAACGGAGCCTATAGCAAAAGTAGATAAATAAAAATTGTGTTATTATATATACAGTATTGTCCGTCTAAATGATAATTCATCATACAATTGATTGGCCTTCTGAAACAAATGTCAGCATTGACTAATTAAATGAAATAGATTTAGGTTAATTATCCTTTTACTTATCTTATCGCATTTGCTACCTTATTGCTGTTTTTTATAAACATAATTATTAGTTGAAAATATTCTGAATATATAGTACTTATTAATAGGCAACTTTTTGGATGTAATGAGGTGTACTTCATGTTTGGTTAAAATTGCACTAGTAATATATTTCATACTAGCGGTTCACCCTCGCTTCGCTCGGGTTAGCCTCTAGATAGACAAAAACAACTCTATCCTACGGGAACCACACTTTTTTCCGGAATAAAAAGTAGCCTATATGTTATTCTAGACTATAATCTATCACTGTGCCAAATTTTATTCAGATCCGTTCAGCCGTTTTGGCGTGAAAGAGTAACAAACATCCATACATCCATACTCCCAAACTTTCACATTTACAATATTAGTATAGATTTATATGAAGAGGGGAAAACTAGGAAAGTTTTTTTCAACTTTCTAAATGAATAAATACATTTTATGTTTTTAATATTTAATTTCATCCTTGATCTTTTAGCTAACTTTCACTGCTGCAGGTTCAATATTCGAATCAAGCAATAAGGATGAAAGTGCCCTATAACATCTCCTGCGCCAGTTCATATTCAATTTATTTATTCAATATTGTTATTTCGAAATATTCTTATTGTTTGTCAATTCTCTTTGTACCAGAAGGAAAAGAAAAGTTACATACCTAACAAGAACTATCCGCCATAACCGAAATACAGGCGGGAGAATTATGATATATCTACATAGTTCTATTTAAATAATATTTAAAAAAAACATCACTACCGACATGGTAAATGAATTAATTTTAAACCCCATCGTAACATATGATTCTTTACATTAAATATACTAAATTATGGACAAACAAGCGATTATTTATCGAACCCAAGCACTGACATTATGCAGTTAATCTTAAGCTCCTGTCAATTCATAATTACTTTTTTTATAATAAATCATGAACAATTTTCCACCCAGTGCCTGTCAAATAACCGTGAAACATCATGACAGTGATGTCTTAAATATTGACCTTAAAGCTTTCGGTATTTAAATATTACCTACATTATTGCATTTTAATAGGAAGAAAGCTAATAAGACATGACGACGTTGGTGTTAAATGAAAATGGCTGTTGCTTGTCGTCCGTTAAGCGGATGAAGAAATAGTACATTATTCGTCTGACAATTGTCAGTTTGTACGAATATCTACCAATTTTGTTTTCTAATGTAAAATAAGTGATTTTTAGGTGCAGGCGTTTCTATAAAAAATAATCTTAACCTATCGAGCTAAAAACTTATTCTTTTAAATCCCAATGTATTTTTAAAAATACAGATAAATAAAATTGAAGTGTCTGTTTGTAATGTCATAATAACAACTTTATACTAAATGCATATGGAATTATATACGGTACTTATAAGAAAAACACAATTTATTTTTTTTGTCTGTTTGTTTGTTCCGACTAATCCCCGAAACGGCTGGACTAATTTTAGCGGGACTTTCACTGGCAGATATCTGATATTATAAGGAGTAACTAAGGCTACTTTTATTTTTAAAAAAGAATTAGGGCTTCGCTCAAAATTAAACCGTGCCTAGGAATAAACCCGACTGAAAAGAGGGTGGGTCGCTGGTAGAAACATAAAAATAGACACTTAGAATAAAAATAAACATGTATATCACTCTTAATACTACTATAACTCGTGAAAATGTTTATTATTAGGAATAATATTAATTAGAAATAATAGTAATAGTAAATAAAGATACTTTGTTTATATGTTCGCTTGTTATCTCTAGGTACTTCAACATGCCATAAATTCGATTAAATAAAAATAAAATAGTTATTGCTATAGCTGAAGATCGAGCCCAGTAGCGTGCCCTAGGATAGGGCTATGTCCAGCATTGGACAAAAGCAGGTTGAATATGATGATAATGAATATATTTATTATATTATTGCTATTTAAAATAATTAATTGTAATCAATTTTCATAACAAATAATAATTTATTATCAAGTTTTTGATAGCGTAATTTAACGCAGAGACAAACACACGGATATTACAAAAGTATTTAAAACAAAATTTAAAAAGGCTTGAACGAAGCATCATCATTTCAACAATATACCACCACATAAACAAGCATGCAATTAAAACATCAGCCAAAAGTAATTTTGTTAAACAAACTTCATTTTCCTCAAAAAATTACAAATTTATGTTCCCCAATAGCAATTATGCTGTTAACTTAATTTTATGGTTATTTAAATGTTACCATTACAATGCTATGTCAGACCTCACATATGGTATATGTGGCGGAAAGCAAAAATATGTCGTGTCATGTATAAAAAAACCCCTTAATTACCTACTGTTTACAAAACGCAAACACAGCGCACATAAGTGATAAAATTTTTATCGTTTTACACTGAATTATAAAATTATTATCTTATTGTTGATTCTTACAATTAAAAGTATTTTCATGGTCATTCAATTAAATAAAACAATGGTTATTTATATTAATAACAAAATTACTGATAGTTAAGAAGTTTTCAATACCTATGTCCTAAAATCGAAAATTACTACAGGGTATGAGATTGTGCTCAATTTTATATTAATTTAAGCAAAAAAGACGTAGACTTGATCTGTAAAGTAATAATTGTTTTGTATATCTATAGGTATATATAATAAAATTGTAACCAAGCCGAATCTGTCCATTAAATATTTTTTGGAAAATATTATTGAAATAGTCATTATTATCGATACAGAGGCCGAATTTATAGTTTTTAGATCTGTCTGTCTGTCTGTTACCGCATCACGGAAAAACCACTGGAGGTCTTTTGATGAAATTTGGTATGATGATACCTGGTTATCCGGGTCAACATATAGGATACTTTTTGCTGCGAGAAAATATCTCATCTCTGAGAAATCTATACTAAACGTTAAAACGTAAGTAGGGATGGACCCGAGCGGAGCGAGGGTGAGTCGCTAGTATATTATATAATTAAGCATATTTGTAATTTCAATTTTTTTTTCTTCTCTTATATATATTTAGATATTTAAAAAAAATGATTAAAAATATATGTATCTTAGTTTTAACTCTCTTTTTTTTAAAACAGGGTAAAGAGATGAGAAAAAAATGAGATACTAACTAAAATTATGTAATAGAAACGTTGAAAATTTTCAAGTAAAATTGTCTCATTAAAATTACCTTTTCCCTGAAATATAAGAAAACTTGAAAATGTTTTTAAAGTTACTAATAACTTAACAAAAGTGATAATATTATTGCATATAACTTAATCAAAAATTATACTTATTAATATAATGAATCAAATTACAAAAATGAAAAAAACGAATTAATTTCATGGCTGCGATAAATTATCTCAATGAAAGATTTAATCGAAATGTATGAAAATTATTTATTGCATCTTGATGTGCGATAACTCTTTATAGTAACACCTACTTATTGAATAACCACTACTTTCTTGACACTCCTTTTGTAGAAGTTTAAGTTACAGATATTATCGATTAAACAATGCCGACTTTAGTATTGTTTCATTTTGACAGATGACATGAGAGAAGAACTCAAGTCAACGCAATTTTTATCGGACTATTATTACACACTAGCGACTCATGCTCGCTCCGCTCGGGTTTGTCGCTAGTTACGTTTTAACTTTTAACGTTTAGTACAGATTTCTCAAAGATGAGATATTTTCCCGCAGTAAAAAGTATCCTATATGTTGACCCTATGTATCATATATATATGTAGGTATCATAATACCAAATTTCATTAAAATCCGTCCAGTGGTTTTCTCGTGATGCGTTACCATGACAGATAGACAGATAAAAATTCTAAAAACTAAAATATTTAATGTACAGGTTCAACTCAGAATTTTATTATAGACTAGCGACTTACCCTCGCTTCGTTTCGGGTTCGTCCCTAGACAAAAACAAATCTATCCCACGGGACCCGTACACTTTTCCGGGATGATATATAGCCTATAGCCTTTCTCAGTTAACAGGCTATCAAATGCGCGTTCAACCAAACAAACAAACAAACAAACTCTTCAGCTTTATAATATTAGTATAGATGTGTACTTACGAACATTTGTGTATGTCTGTGCGTGTATATGGTTTGCTACTATACATTCTGAATCGGCTAGAATATGATTTGGAGCAACATATAGTCTATTCTTAGACACCTAGGGACGCCTTCTAGAGTATATTACTAGTATATCATTATTCATATTCATATATCATCACAGGAATCGATGGTCCTTGTAACCTATCAATTGATTTGACTACTCTAGATATCGAAATATAACTTATGTTGAGCTCGATTGATTTACTAGCTCAGCCCAGAACAAAGCTCAAAAAACATAAAGAAATTGTACATATTTCTTAAGGCTACACGATAATACCAAATTTAAAAAAAATTAAGCCCACAAC
This sequence comes from Argynnis bischoffii washingtonia, assembly GCA_033884665.1. Lineage (NCBI taxonomy): Eukaryota > Metazoa > Arthropoda > Insecta > Lepidoptera > Nymphalidae > Argynnis > Argynnis bischoffii. The sequence continues at coordinate 2,572,041 of CM066616.1, read as the reverse complement.
ATCTGTCTTATAAAGTTCTTCTTTCTATCAGTTAGTATTAAAGTTTTTTTTAAATAAAAACAACAAAAAACATCTAGTCCATGCGTTTTTGAAACAAAAACACAAAAATCTAACAAACGAGTGCAATAAGAACTCCAGGAGGTGATTCACCATGATAAATATAATTAAGTTAAATGTAGGCTTAAAATTTTATTATATTCATTTTTATTCTCAACAATCATAATCACATACTACGACTATATTATTGAGAGAATTTATTGTTTTAGCAAAAAAAAAATATATTGACATTATTTGTCTGATAACAGACTAGTCTGATAACAGTAATAAAGCTCGATGAAGTCTGACTGAAACCTTTAGTTATTTAGAAATAATTTCAAATAACTAAAGGTTTTAAGCAGACTTCAGCAAAATTCATTTCATAATATGGACCAATTTCATTACAATTGGCTTCAGATTACAGATGATATCTCAAAGTTTCCTTTTCTAATGCATACAACCAAATCCGGCGAATTTAGTTATTCATAAAAAGATCATAACATTTGCATTATAAAAGGAAAAATCATGATGACTCCAACTAAATATAAACATGCAAACGCAAAAATATCGACAAAGTTAATAATAAATCTATACTAATATTATAAAGCTGAAGAGTTTGTTTGATTGTTTGGTTAAGCGCGCTAATCTCAGGAACTACTAATACAATTTGAAAAAATGTTTTTGTATTAGATAGCCCGTTAACTAGGAAGGCTATATTCTATATATCATCCTGGAAAATGTACGGTTCCCGTGGGATAGATTTGTTTTTGGCTAGGGACGAACCCGAAGCGAAGCGAGGGCGAGTCGCTATTAAGAAATGAAATAGTGAAAAATGACGCAAATTTATAAATAATTAAAATGTATATTTTTCGTATTTATTACTGTAGCATTCCTTTCTAGGACAAAGACCTCTCATATTATAATTCTACATTTACTTGAGCTAGTAAAAAATATCGAACAAGTTTTAAGTAATATGTTCCTTTGGACCTGATAATAATAAAGTGCCAGTATTTCCGTGTTGATAATCTAATTATGTGTTCCAATCGCTTTTAATGTTAAAGTTGACGGTATAAAAACGTTTTACGAACGACCAACACAATATGTACGTAACGACATTTAGGATTACTAAATATCTCTCAACAGTCCAACGATAGATAACACGTGCGATTGAAAAACCACGGAATAGGTAAAATTTCATCAATTCTGTGTGAAAAACCAAGGGAAGCGTGATCAAAACCTGAGGTTTACATCTCTGAGTTTATCAGGAAGTGAAGAGACCAATCTATTTTCGAAAAATGTATTATAAAGCGTAAATACTTACAGCTTGATCTCTATTGCTTTAAAAAAGACCCGTGTCTGAGAGTAGATTATTAAAAAGCTAAATGAGTACTAATTATGACGTGCCAATAAAATAGTGAAGGTTATTCCTTACCAGTTTTAAACTTTTTACCTATCCCTCATCACACACAGATGTCAATATTTTTTAAGGTAGCATTTGATATTATAGTAAGTATAAATTTTTCAAAGAAATATATATTAATATGTATGTATGGTCAATATACCAGTTTTTGACCGATTTGAAAAAAGAACCTAACCTAAGTCACTTCAGTCAAGTGTAGGTTTTTGGGCGATTTTTATGATTTTTTCAATGAATAAATTACAGCTCAAGCCTATATAACTTATAAAAATGTATACCCCGAAAGATTGTTACTAGAATGTTTTAAAGTTTTACTACCTTTTTAGTTAAAAAGAAAAAAAAATTGGTTAAGAACTTTTAGATAGAGAAAGCAAAGGCATAAGATAGAATGTGCTATACAATATAATTATATATTTTTAAATTGTTTAAGGATAAATAAATGTCGTCGTAATTACAGCTGTCCGCTGACCACTCACCGTCAGATTAATATGAAGGATTGGCGTTATCCTGATACACTCATTACTTTGATATTCGTCATGAAAGCGTCGTACGCTTCCACGCTTCAAGCCTTTTTTTGTCTGTTGAGTTTATAATTTCACGTTTAATTTCATTTTATTAGCTGTTTTCGATTGGGTTTTCATCCTGATTCATTTTAAGTAAATGTTATTGTAAAAGGCTACAAGTGTAATAATTCAATAGTTTTTATATGCATTCAGGCCTTTTTAACGTCCCACTGCTGGGCACGGGCCTCCCTTCAGTACGAGGGGGATCAGGCCATAGTCCACCACGCTGGCCAAGTGCGGGTTGGCGGACTTCACATGTCTTTTGAAAACTTGCTAGGTTCTCTTAGACATGCAGGTTTTCTCACGATGTTTTCCTTCACCGTTAAGACAAATGGTAATTTAGTTGGAAATGATTCGCACATGAAAATATCAGTGGTGCGAGACTCGGGATTTGAACCCGCTTCACTCGGTTTTCCAAGCGAGCGCGTTATCACTGTGCTACCACTGCCTTATAGTTAAAAAAAATAGTTTTTATATATTATTATATAAAAAAATAATGATAATTTGACATTTAATCTAGAGTTCGTATTTTATAAATATTGATATATAGTATATACTATATATCAATATACGAACTCTAGATTAAATGTCACATATGTACATACATATGTACATACATACTTTACCCTTCAAGTTATATAGCCGTCAGCGCCCTTTAAAATCTCTTAATTATTTTATAATGATACGTACTAAAAAACTGGATACAATCTTAATCGATAGACACATACAGATTGATCTGAATAGTCACGATATTTTTATACATACTAGTCACAGCCAGCGGCTCCGTCCGCATGGTAAAATCTTATATATTTAAATGAGCAATTCTTGTATATTTATTTATTTATTTATTTATTTATACCGGCGATCTCGGAAACGGCTCTAACGATTTTGCTGAAATTTCGTATATGGGGGCTTTCGGGAGCGAAAAATTGATCTAGATTAGTCACATGTCTGGGAAAACGCGTGTTTTCAAGTTTTCATGCGTTTTTCTTATGCATTATTCTACGAAAAATTTAATCGCGACATCTATACAACTCTGTCAGTAACACTTAGTCACTTAATGTAAAATTATTTTTAAGCCAAATTAAAAAGAAAATTATTCTTATCGCGACATCTATACAACTGTCTCAGTAACACTTAGTCACTTAATGTAAAATTATTTTTAAGTCAAATTAAAAAGAAAATTGTTCTTATCGCGACATCTATACAACTTTCTCAGTAACACTACAATCTTTCAAGAACTCCGAGCGAAGCTCGGTCGCCCAGGTACTTTTATATTATGTTATACAGAACCTACCCCTATTTTAATGAAAAAATCTCAATTATTATTATTTGTGTTATATAAAAAACAACGTAGAAGCCCAAAAGAAATCAATAATCCTTAGTGATATGAAATTTGGATCTAACAACTAATTTCTTTACATAGTATAGGCACAACCTTGCTTTTGATAACAAAACCAATATTATATTACTCATAACGATATGTATGTCTGTATGTATATTGCACGTACGAGACTTACAAAGACTCACTAAAATCATTTAGTATATGCCTCTACATGCCTTTCTCGTAGTTTATAGGACAGGTCCCCGTATCCTTCCTTCAATAAAATCGTATTCTCGTAAATAAGTATCGATAGAGTTGTACGTAAAAAGAGAATGGGATATGTTTATGTGGGCACAAGGCATCTGAACAATAAATGTAAATGTTGAAGCTTACGAACGCAATATATGTGTACCAAGATATAGTGTTTTTATAAATACTAATGTTCTTCTCATGATTTAAATTCGATTGTATTTATTATTGACAATTTAACAAAAACTAAATGAACAGAATTTACCTAGCTTTATAAAAAAGGCTAAATGTTTACAGTTTTTTTTTTTTGGTTACACTAAAATTAGTCATTTTATTTGTTGTTTTTTAGCATTTCATGAGGAAATTATACATAGATTTATATTAAGTTATTAGTTATTTATTTATTAGGGATCCGTCCTTGTTTTTCTTTCGCCCACATTCCGTAACAAACACGCGCTACAATGCTATGTACGTCTTTTTTTTTATTTCCTTACGTAATATTACTTATAAGTATAAAATGATATCAAAATAAATCTTGATAATAAGATTTTTTCCTTGTTCTTTAAACACATTCAGTACCGTCATACTCGAATGTACGAGTATGGTATCTAATAAAATTTAAATAAACAGTGCCTGAGGCAAAGTCATGGCAAGCTATACTAATCACATGGTTCTTGAATAAAACGTAATCATTTTTAAACGACAAATTATCACATAAAAGTTTAATATTCACATCTATAAAAACTAAGATATTATATAAAAAAATGAAAAATTACAATATATCGATTTATCAACTTCTTTAAAACATCCAAAAATACAAGACAAATGTTATACAATTAAGTAAACAATCATTTATATATTTCATATGTAGTTAAGTTAATTATTAACAAAGTTATTGATGATACTTAATAATTCTTCGAATCCGGTGGCGCTGAGTTACAAGACCAATTCGGGAGATATCTACCTTGTTGGCCATATAGAATGATGACTAAAAAGATGCTTTGCCAAAATAAATCCACCCAACTGACACTGAGGTGTAACTTAACAGGTATATAAATTAAAGTCAAGACAAAAAGATGAATTACGTATACTTTAGCTACCTTTTTTACATATACATTAAAAAAAACAAAGTCATGAATATTTTTTAAAGATATTTATCTAATCGATTTAAAAATCGATCGATACATCAAAGCTGTTTAAAATAAATCTTGTTTCCCATTCACGTATGAGACATTGTTTATGGTCGGCCATTTGTTTTGTGTTAATATGATTTTATTCATAATAATACGAAACTCCTTCTAATTAAATATTTTTTTAGTTAAAAAGGTAATGCAAATTATAACTTGATATGAAATGTATAGAAACAGCAGAATATTATGTTTTATTCCCTTAGAAGTGTAAAAATATACTCTTCTGTAATTTTATTTCACTTTTAGAGTGCCGTACCTCTGAAAGGTCAACCTTATAGCTATTATCAAAGCTACATTTTTATATTAAATTTTAAATCGTCTTTTAAATCGTTATGGCTTGTTGAAATTTTCACAAAAGACGAACTTTAAAAAAAGAAATTAAGAGTGGTATATTAAAATAAATAGATTTTTGAGGATTTTCTTTTTTATATAAATATATATAAATAATTAATGTGATTCAATTTTTTTGTTAATGGCTTCAAAGCGTGCCAGTTGAGCATAGATTACTACAACAATGTCACGTTAAATAGAGAAGAAAATAATACCATACAATAAAGTGGTAACACATATTAAGCATAAATATTTCGATATTTCTACATTTTTTTTACAATCAAGTTAATAAAGTGTGTCATCAACAAAAGTAGCGCAAGTAAATCATAGAATATTCGCTTGATTAGAGATATCAATCAAGTTTTGGTGATAAATAAAAAGAAACTATAAAATTAGCTATTTTCGATATAAAAGTATTTAAATTAGTGAATAAATTTAACCAGTTATAAAACGCCATATGGCGTAGTTGTCAAAGTACCTACTACCTACTACCTCTATATGAAAAACCGCGGATACGATTCTCGTTTAAGTAAAAAAAAATATGTAAAATAAAAATATATTATATACAGAAACATAAATTATTCATCGGAAGTAAGAGTACGTATACATTTTATGTCTATATTTCAATGATCCAAATGTAAGGTAATCTAATATAGCGATATTTCTTTTACAGTTTATCATCGGAATAACAATATACAGTCTATACTAAGCTGAAACTACTGAGTCATGAAAAGAATGGGCTAACCAATATTGAAAATAAAAAAATCTTCGTTGTCTATTCGCCTCGTAAGGCTCGCTGCGAAGCTGGGAAGAATAGACAGTGATGATATGATGCGAAAAGAAGGCTATCAGAATACATTGGTTTCAGGCACTGAACTGTTTCTAATCGATTAAAAATCCCGAAGAAGACCCGTGGTACCGAAACCCATAATCCACCATGCTGGCCAAGTTCGTGGACTTCACATGTCCTTCAAAAGTTAGTTATGTTCTCCTAGACATACTGGATCCTCACGATGTTTTCCTTCACCTTAAAGCCAGTGGTAATCATGATGAAAATGATTCACACATGAAAATATCAGAGGTGTGAGATTCGAGCTTGAACCCGCTTCACTTAGTTTAAAAACCGAGCACTGGGCTGCTACTGCCTTATTTAATTTGACTTAAGATGAATATGGTAAACTGAAGAGGGTTAAAAACAAACTTAAAACTTTAGGTTTTAACGTAAGGTCAAATTACGAGACACTATTTTGGGCTCGATAAAAATGACATTTCATTAACATTATAAGCGTAAATTGTAATATTATTGCGACAGATCTGGTGGCAAATCATCTTTTTTTTAATTGAAAATGTCAGTCGCTTTGTTACCGGTTTTAGTTTGTTAAGATAGTGTTTTCCTTCGGTTCATTAGTACTAAGAGGGATAAATACTTTAGGTGTTTTGATAAAAGTTCCAAATCGACATTATGTAGAGCAACATTAGGCTTATTATTTGAACGTATTTCATTTAACTTTTTTTATAAATTATTATTTGATAATCTTTCCCTCGACGAGCTTAGCTTAGTTTTCAATACGCACTACACTCTTTAAAAACAAAGCTTAATGTGTGAATGAATTAACTATAAGCAAAAGATACATATTTATGTTTTATCTGTTTTAACTTTTAACATTGTATATTTAACTTTATTACTAATCTATACAGATAAATAAAATAGAAGTGTTTTAATGTCAAAACAGCTTTTTACTAAATGCAATGAAAGTATAAACGATACTAATAAGAAAAAACAATGTTTAAAATTTTGGTCTGTCTCTGTCTGTTTGTACCGATTAATTTCAGAAACGGCTAGACTAATTTAAACGTAACTTTCACTACAAGATAGATGATATTATAAGGAGTAACTTAAGCTTACTTTTATTTTAGAAAAAAATCAGACAATCATGAAATTGTGAACAATCTCCGCGTCTAGAAGTCACTAGTTTAAAATAAAATAACAACTCCTGTCATATATTTGAATGCAATTCCCATCATATAAATGCTAGCCAATATATTTAAGTATTGGAAATACATCAGAAGGTAATTTATTAAACGCATGCACTTTTATGACCTCCACATTTCAATTCTTTTGTTGTCATGATTTGACATCATTTAGAATTTAGATGTTTTTTGTTTAATGTAATATGCTAATGAATGACAAAAATATAAAAATGATATTATATTATATGATAAAATAAAACTATTATTTCTATAAAGTTCGAGATATTTTTGTCTCTCACATGTATAAAAGAGTATAAAAAATAGAAACAATGTTTATGTGGAAACAAATGTAAACGAGACTGTATAAAATATAAATAAACAGATTTTTACCTACATTTACAGCCTTACACATTGTCGACCGATATTACGCGCCACAACGATCTTCGAATATAAAATGAACTGCATTTTATATTTAATTCAAAGTGAGCACACTTGAAATATTTTAAATACTGTCTCTGAGTTGCTTGCAAATTAGTTTCATTGTTAAATTAATCAAATTATTGCTCTACAATATGCGATAAATCTTCTTTAATTGAGAGTGTTAACGAGTATAAATGTATAATAACCATGTAAATAGAAAATAATAAGCAGTCATAATTGTTGGTAATAAAATTTTAATCAACTTCTTATTAATAAAGAAATTGCATTTTTATTAAAATTTATGAAAATATTTTAAAAATTTTGTACTCACCTTAAACAATCCGAAAAAATTGAAACCCAAAAATACACAGTTTTCCGAATTTCACGTGTCTTTACAATATAACACCGTATCGAAAGAAAAACAAAAACTGTTCTAAATTCAATAGGCGCGCGAAAACAGAAATGTGTCAGTGGCGTGGCTAGGACGCGACGTGCGACGAATAGCAATGGCTGACGCGAAAATATTCGGGATTTATTAAATATTTGGGAGCGGCCGCGGTGTTTTGAATGGCGTCGCGGTTCATCCGAGACTGGCTAACAATGTGCCAGGACATCGACTTTATTAACTTTGTCCATCGATGTGTAACTGTATCTTCGACTAGAAGTTTTGGCTCGCTATATGTCGCTAATTGTTTACGATTTGATCGCTTTCGTACCCGTCTTTTGAGTGAGTCCATTAACCTAGTATTGCTGGAATATTTAATTTGATAATCGATTACTTATCGATTATAGATTAATTATAAAAAAAAAGTAAAAAACGTTTGTTTTTCTTTTAACACCTGTCACTTAACTTTTAAGTGCTGATTTTTCTATTATCAGAAAAAAGTAAACCAAATTATACTCAAACTTTGGTTAAGTGAAATATATTATTCAAATTGGAATAATTAAACTGTATTTTTTATTATTTTATGCTCTATTTTATTTTATAAAATTTGACGGCAAGTTAGCCCTTAATAAATGTATTATAGTAAATAAAAAGAGATCTATCCGAAGTATATTATAATTTTATACTCTCATACTCATAAGATGTTTGGAATGAATGAAATTGATTGTATCGGATCGCAGCAGAGAGGCTGGAAGATGTTTCCAGTATAGGTAGTCATGTACTAACATTTAACCGCTGATTACTTGAACCGCTTATTTGATGATAAATATTCAAAAGTATAAGTAAACTTAAACAGCTAAAGCAAAATAATAGGATCTATTGGCAATAATGTCACTGCCATATAAGGAAAATAAGCAAACGCCATCTAAGAAGGTACGTATGTACTTACGTAGCAAGGTAGTTTGTATGACTCAATATAAAAATGTTTAGCGGTAGCTTTCAATAACGATTACAATAGTAATATGCAAAATAGGTGACATAAGTAAAAGAAAATTTAGTTATATATATTCTATATGTTGACCCGGATAACCAGCTATCATTGTACTAAATTTCATCAAAATCTGTCCAGCAGTTTTCTCATGATGCGTTCCCAGGCAGACAGACAGATGAAAATTCTTAAAACTATAGATTCGGCGTCTGTATTAATAATAATAATAATGAATATTTCAATAAGATTTTCCAAAAAATATTTAATGTACAGATTTGACTCAGAATTTTATTATATGTATGGATTATTATTATTTTTACAACAACAATAAATTGGTCACGAATTCAAAATCTAGTTTCAGTGATTTCGTTTTCCATATGTAAATACATACCAACGAAGTTTTGAAATGGAGAGCTTATCGGCGACTGGTATTATTTTAGCGTAATATCTAAGAAGCTATAACCTATTATCACATTTTTTTTATACGTTTGAACTTGAAATACTCTTTTCTTAAAAACGGCGAAAAAATAAATTATAATGCTACAACTAATTCATTTTGAATTAAATTAGCTTTAGTTGCTTTCAAACATATAATATTATTTGCATTTTTTTATGTTTTGCTTTTATATCTAAGGCGTTGACATTTATTATTTGCACTATACCACTTAACACTGGCCACTAAAATATAATTTACTAGCGACTCACCCTCGCTCCGTTCGGGTTCGTCCCTAGTTACGTTTTAACGTTTAGCTCAGAGATGAGATATTTTCCCGCAGTAACAAGTATCCTATATGGTGATTCGGTAACCAGCTAATGATAATAATGATAAATATACCAAATTTCATCAAACACTGTCCAGTGGTTTTTTCGTGATGCGGTCACAGACAGACAGACAAAATTCTAAAAACTATAGATTCAGCCTCTGTATCGATAATAATGTCTATTTCAATAAGATTTTCCAAATAATATTTAATTAACAAATTCGACTCACTAAGAATTTTATTATATGTACTCGTACTAGGTACTAACTTAACTCTATTAAAATTTTCTAGTAAGATGTTATATATATATATATATACTTTATTCATTAAATTGCAAAATCTTCTGGATTTCAACGTTCAGAACACAAAGTTTAGAATTGAGCTCAAAATGTCTATATTAAAGGTTATATGACAAAAATCCACTAAGCAACACAACCGACGCCAAAGCAAAGCCTCTTAAATCACGAATAATCAGGCCCTCGCATTCCTTCCTAACTTTTTTCATATGTAACATAACGTGAACGAAATGTCAGATTTAATAATTTAAATAATTGAGACCGCACCTCTGAGTGTAGGCGGGAGTAACCGCTAATATCTTTCTATTGTGATTTACTAATGTATTATAATTGCCAAGGATGTATTATATTAATATTATGATGTCAAAGAGATTGTTTGTATATATAATCGCACTTATTTCTGAAATTAGCGATTATATTCAAAAAAAATGTTCTTGTATTTTATAGCGAAATATGTATATATTCATCGAAAAAAGTTATAGGCTTATTTAACATCAAACTACGACCTGTCGAAACGATGCAATTGTACATAAATAAACGCGAATTTATAAATAAAATTGAAGTGTCTGTCCGTAATTTCCGTAAAAATAGTTATATAAAATAGCACCATATTAAGTTCATATACAATACGTAGCATACAAAAGCCCACAAATCAATAATTCTGTCTCGATCTTTTGTTATTTAAATGTCCCCGCAACGCCTAAACCAATTAGAAAATTTACTGGTAGATAGAGGATTCAGAGCAATAAGTCATTTTCACGACATGTATATAGCAAAATTATCTCGAGTTTCTTTTTTGCTATGACAGATGTTCTAAATCTGGATCTAGATTTACATATATTGTCAAACTGTCAAGTAATAGAAATAATTAATCAAACAATACATCAATTATTATGATCTTATTCGAAGAATTAACATAATCTAATAATATGGTAATTATGTACAAGATTATTATGCAACAGAAAGTGAAGCTGCAAAATGTAATGACACACTTTTTAGTAAAAGTTTTTACTTTTAACTTACAACTCTAGACTTTAAATTCGCTAATAGTGGTTCTTCCACCCTTAGGGGTGGTTTTTAATTTTAATTATTTTGGGACCCCCCTTGAGATGCTATAATGTACTATATAACCTATTTATTGAAAAATATAAAAATAAGCAAAGATATGGTGTAACAAGCAGACCAAAATATACACCCAACTTCAGTATATCCTTCTTTTTGAAGTCGATTCAAAGTTTGTAACAATATAGTTATATAGAGGAAAATTATATATAGAGGATAATAAAGACGTCAATTTAAAAAAAAAAACAATCAAAAACCTATAATTACTTTATAGCATCAATAAGCCATAAATTTTACAACAACGTTTAGTTAGTGAACCAATAAAACGCTTCTTTTATTTGATCTCTAATGACAAAATGCACATCATATATATATATATATATATATATATATATATATATATATATATATATATATATATATATGTATATATATATATATATATATATATATATATATATATATTTATATATATATAGAGGCTTAACTTTTAGTGTTTTTCTTAGTGTTTAGATACAAGATCTAATTTGTGTATCACACGAACTAACGGAGTACGTTTATTAATGTGATAGTTTATATATGTGTATGTATAGATGTTTGTTACTCCGGCTAGTCGAAATTAGATGAAATTTAATACGGATAGATTTACAAAACTATACATAGTCTGTTAGGCAGCCAGGGACGCACCCGAGCTTTAGTTTATTAGGAGTTAGCTAGTTCGTTATCATTAAATATAAACGTACTCAGTCCCACACTAATCCTGGAGCTCTTAGAGGTAGAAAGCTCAAATGATTGAATGAATGAAATAAACTTTATTTAATTAGACTTATGCCAAGTGCTTTTGAATCGTCAATTTAATGTAAGCGTCAGTGTCTGTGTGTCTGTCCGTGAAGAAGCTACCACCGGCTCGGAAAGAAGTTCTGCTGAGAAGAGCCGGCAAAAAACTCAACAGTTGCTCTTATAAAAATGATTAGGTAAAGCTCCTTAATAAGTTAAATGTTAGGTACTTAGAAGCTATTCTATAAAAAAAACTGTATAAGAAATTTATGTCTATTTAAATTTCCTATTTCTAATTCAAACGTAAAATAAAAATATTTTATTATAAAACTAACCTTTATTATAGTTATCACTGTGAACCAGTCGGTTTTTTTTTGCATATTTGACCGAAATCGTTTAAGCGGCGCCATATAAGCTCTAAAATGTCAACTTAAATTTATTCGATAAAAAGCTTTTAATCAGCGCCCAAATAAACATAAGTTCAGGTTTCAAAGAAGGTATCTAAAATTGTTAGCTTATCAAAGTATCTAAGTCCTAAAGGTTTTTAATTCGTCATTACCTGCGGCTTTGCAAATTATGTATGTATTTTATACCATTGTTTAAGGAGATCAGTTGAACTACCTATGTGATCTACTAGCGACTAGCGTCTGGCAGCTCAGCCGGGCGCGAAGCCAAGAAACCCACAGGGAGGTGGCCCACTTTGGTGGGCGGTGGGAGGTGTGTCATTGTGGTCTGCTTCGGCAGACCTGCCGTCAGGACGTCGTAGTTGAGTGCGTAAGTGATCCTGCGACGCCCTATTAAGTCGGGGGAGGTATTGCTTGGTTTTATTGGGTCGTAGGTACTGGCTTTTCTAGCCATTGAGTCCCACGTAACCACCTGTGCGTCTACAGATGGTATGCGTAAATGCATTACCCAACGTGAAAAAAAATGATTTGTAGTTGAACGAAGAAAGCAATTGTTGATGAACTTTCGGATATAACAATTATACACAAACGAACATTAAAATTTTTATTTGTATTCAATAATTTTGTCCGCGTATATTGATATAGGTACTAATATACTATTACTATAAAAGCAACTCTATTTGTCTGTCTGTTTACTTTTCACACTTGAACTAGGCTGAACAGGTTTCTATTTTTTTTTTTCAATGAAGAATTCAAACCTAAGAATTCAAACGGGTTATGATTTTAAAAATCTAACATATTCCATCATACATATATATATCTTTTCAATTTCGCTCGCCATATTATTAGATAACAATAGTCTATATGACATCTCAGAATATTCAAATTGGCGGTTTATAGTGAACATAAAACATGTAATTAAAAATATATAGTAGTAATGTTACGTTTGGTGTCCAACAAAGGTTTTAATGAGCTCTATACATTTATGCATACATTAAATTAACTTTATTTTTTATCTTTGAATTTATTCAGCAGATAAAATTGTGACCGATATATGTTAAAAAAGCGTACCACCCCACCATGGTAATCTAACCTGCACTTGACCATTTTTTACTTTAAAGTTTTAATAGGTATCTATAAATTAAATAAAAATATTGATACTGTAATGTCATATGTAAAAACGCGATCAATCATACTTCCTATGCTAATTTCTAGCACATAACACGTTCTGATAAAACTATTTATATATATCCATTTGTGATTTAATTTAAAATAATTGAAATTGCCATTTACAACACTTCCTTAAAGTTAGAAAATGAACCAACATATAATAATATACTAGCGACTTTCCCTCACTTTACTCGGATTCCCTGTATACGTGAATTTGGCTCACAATTTTTTTACGCGGAACCCTAATTATTTTTCTAAAATAAGAGTAGCCTAAGTTACTCCTTATAACATCAGCTATCTGCCAGTAAAAGTCTCATCAAAATCGGTCCAACCGTTCGAATTTCCAGGCGGAACAAACAATAATACAATACAGACAAAAAAATCTTATAAATAGGTACCGTATAAATTTTTATATGCATTTAGGAAAAAGCTGCTATTTTGAAATTACAAACAGACACTTCAATTTTATTCATTTGTATAGATTAATTCTTAACTTGCGTTAATATTATGTAACTCGATAAAAATAAAAATTAATAGATACTTTAATTAAAACTCAGTATATTCGACATTAATTTAAGAAGGGACGTACATACGAGTACAAACATACATACATATATTGATTACATTACCTCGCTCGCTATGAATAAGAAATTACATTGTCATTAGAGAAAATGGCACCGATTTTTAATCATAAAAAAATCCAGTAGGTAACACATTTATCCTGGAGGGCTCGTTGTCAGAGAAGAGATTCAACAAAACTTACAAATAGAAGTTATAAAAAAATGTATTAAAATGACGAAAATTGTTGTTATTGACACATAATATGACATTATAAAAAATTATATTATAATAATAATTATATATATATATATATATATATATATATATATATATATATATATATATATATATATATATATATATAATTGGGACAATTATACACAGCATATTATATTATTATACTTGTGTTATGTATACCAGATAGTTGATACTTACTAACTTTAAATACATACATATTATAAATATGAACACCCATGACTGGAGTACAAACATTCGTGCCCATCACACAAATGAATGCCCCCAGCGGGACTCGAACCCGCGACCGCTGGAACGTAGCAAGTAGGTTCACTACTATTGCTATATATAGTCTTTTATCGTACATAATTTTACATATTGTAAACCTTTAAAGCGTTTCCAATTTAGATTCTTTTTAATTATTAATTATATATTTTTTATTATTATTTTATTGGCTATTATAGAACAAAATGTTGTCTAAGCTCTTTAGTACTTAGTTTTTCGCTGTAAGTATTTCAACCGAATGCAACTTACACAACATAAAGCGTAACAAATCAAATAATTTTAAGGGTAAAAAAATTAAAAAACTAAAAATACTGTAATACATATAATTAAAAGATCTTGTTCAATATCATCTACAATAGTAAAAACAGTCATCTCATTTATTTACAACTCATTTACATAATATATGTACATACATCACAAAATTCCAAATAATTTTTCCAGAGTCCATTCATATACAAAACGCATTTGATCAGTATATTACATTATATACAATATTTACACTGGGACGGGTAAAGACACGTTACATCATCTGCGTAAAAGTGACCTAACTGAAAAGAAAACGATAAAATTTAAATATAAACATGACACTTTCTTACGATTTACGCGAATATTTGACATTTTAAATAAAACTATCTTTTCGGCTTATTTCGCGGATTTATTTTCATTTTTGCTTCCCATGGTTACTGTAAAGCATTCGAAATGTCAGGAACCAAAAATCTAAATAAATCCGCGAAATAATCCAAAAAAAAATATAGTTTTATTTAAAATATAAACATGACGTTTGATAATTCATGTTACAACAGCTACAAAAATGTAGCATTCTAAATTTAATCACATTACGTAATAACATCTGGTAATGTACATACAAACATACACATAAACTTAAAAAAAAATTTTAGAGTTATGCCACTTTTGTGATGATAAATATATTACATAGCTGAAAATTTATAACAAATATTTAAAATGAATAACTTTAAACACTCAGCTTCCATTTTTAAATGCAGTGTGTGACTTGATTTTTATTCAATTTCTTTATCTACCTTACAAGAAATAGAGTCTGAAGCTGCAAGTATATCAACAATCATAATCAATTTTTGACTTAGAATATAAATTTCAGAATAATTATTAAAAGTATTAAATTTAAGCGGCAGAAGTAATAATGATTAATAAAATTTCTATTCAATTAATACTTTATTAGATTTACGCGAATATTTAACATTTAAAATAAAACTATCTTTTCGAATATATTCGCGGATATTGATTTTTTCTGTCCCTCCCATGACCATGATTGCTATAAAGCTCTCGAAAATTCGGGAATTAAGAATCAAAATGAATCTGCGAAAAAATCCGAAAAGATAGTTTTATTTAAAATTATCTTTAATTAAAAAAAAACACATGTAAGTCACAAAAAAGGGTTTGAAAAATTAACCTGTAATCAATTTTGGTAAGAAATATAGTTCTATATTATCTATGTTTAACTCATATATAATTAACATCACGAAAACGAGAAATTCCCTAAAATTTTAGTAGTAACAGTAATTAAACACATCGATTTATTATATTTGGCTCTTTACTTAAAAAATATAAGCAAAAAAATGTTTAATGCTTTAATTTCATACACACACTTCCCAATAAGAAAATACATAAGTTCATACATACTTTCTTTTATGTATTAAAATTCATTACTGACAGACAGGTTTAAAATCTAAATTATAATACTAACTTTAAGAGTGTTTTAATGACATATTCGCAAAGTTTCAAGCCAATGGATATAAAAAAAAATGTAATATGTTAAATTATTTGCGTCTTACAAGAGGCACTCAGAGCAAAAGTGGCCTAACCGTGATATACTTAGTTTATATATTTCATTAATTACTATATTTTATTTGCCTTTAGTAGAAAAACACAGGAATATGAATAGAAAGACTAAGTATATATATCTGCAATAATAAATCATGTTTATTATTAAAAATCGAAATCAATAAAAAAAGTGAGATAGGCCACTTTTCCGCTGTCTGTACATTTTAGTTTTTGAGGGTAACCTATAATCATATACTAAACATTAAAGCACCAGTATTTATATTTACATAACAATAAATAATAAATGCTTTTATGTATATGTACATGTACAACTTTCAGTCTGTATATTCTAAAGGCCTTTTCATACATTTTCACCTACACACAAATATGGGAGTGTAGGATATCGTCTTGATTCATTGTTTTTCTTTTTTAACATGGTTTATGGACTATGGGGTAATGGTTGTTTTTGATATATAATATGATTCGCCGTTTCGTCACGATTCCTTTTACAATAAATAATGTTTTTATGAAAGACGAGTAATCAAAATAATTAAACGAAAATGGAATATCTCACTTCGAGCCAGTGACGACACAAGTTCTAACTGAATCGAATCTGTACATTAAATATTTTTTGGAAAATCTTATTGAAATAGTCATTATCATTGCAGAGGCCGAATCTATAGTTTTTAGAATTTTTATCTGTCTGTCTGTCTGTCTTTTACCGCATCACGGAAAAACTATTGGACAGATTTTGATGAAATTTGGTATGATGATAGCTGATTATCCGGGTCGACATATAGGATACTTTTTACTGCGGTAAAATATATCATCTCTGAGAAATCTATACTAATTTCAAAACGTAGGGACGAACCCATGCGGATATACAGCCAACCATTGCCTAAAACCATTGAAGATGACATCAGTGAGATTTTTTTACCCGGATTGATTTTTAAAACTTATATTCTTCGATTAAAATCTCCATATCAATATCACATACTTGTGGCGTCATTTAAACTGCGTTTTGTTACACTGGCAAGATGCTCTTGGCGATAATGTATCAAAAGTGGCCTCTGAAGTTAACATGCATCGTCTAAGTATATGGTAAGAATAGACCAGTGAGGTGAGTTGCCATCTTCTAACCCTACAGTGGTTTTATTTATAATTTATATACCAATAAATAAGAATTAATAATTATTATAATAAAATTATAAAATTCATACTATTGTTCAAATAAAAAAATTGCAGATAAATGTGACTCTACACGATAAGCGGTGATTAGATTTCCTACATGCAAGTAACAGAACTTTCTCCTACCAATAAATTTTTTTTTTTTTTTATTTATTCATTTATTTCAGGCAATATTTACAAAAAGATCTTAAATAAATAAAGTCTTTATTTAACGTTTACATAAGGTTTATAATATAAAAAAAATATAGCTCAGTGTCCATAGGTAATACAAAGATGTTACTGTTAAAAATACCACTAAGGAAACATAATCACCGCCAACACTAACACAATATGTGAGAAATTAAGATCATATATTAAATTCAATGCTTTTTCTATATAGAAATTACAGAGAAAGGTTCACTAACATCAGTTATTTTAGTAAATGTATATTAAATTTTGTAACTTCATACTATACTATTATATTTGTTCAATATTATATAATAATTTAAATGTGTGTAGTTTAATAGCCTTGGGAAAATAAATATCAATGTTTAATTTCATAATCCTCTTTTTAGGGTTCTGTACCCGAGGGTGCCAACGGAACCCTATTACTAAATCTCCGCTGTCCGTCTGTCAGAGGGCTGTATCTCATGAACCGTAATAGGTAGAGTTGAAATTTTCACAGAGTGTATGTTTCTATTGCTGCTATAACAACAAATAATAAAAAAACCAAGATGGCGAATTTCAAAAAGGCTGCCATGAAAATTGAAAAAAAAACGATTATGGTACGGAACCCTTCGTGTACGAGTCCAACTCGTACTTGACAGTTTTTTTGTAATATTGAAATAATAAAATACTGTACAAAATTTTATTTAAGCGAATTTTGTAAGGCAATACATTTTAATATAATACAAATTATATATATTTTAATTCATTTCAAACAGAAAGTGAAGATTGGAGTAATGGAATGGTAGTGCATTGAAAGTTGATTTTCTAATGGTAGTAAAATATTAGTGTCGCTGTCACGTCTCTTGAAACGCTCACGGAGTACCATAGTAATATAACATTTTTATAAACAAACTTATTACGAAACATGATGAACGTCGGTGACTCAGCTACATGCGTTTGTAACTTTATAGATTACATAGAACATTATAAGGGCAAGAGGGACGCAGTAGGAGAAACAAACGTATGTTTCCATCTTTTTTGTTATAATTATTACTATCAACGTTACGCGTATACCTCGCCCCTTGGATGACAAGACACACATATATAGGAATGCCGAATATTCTTAGGCACGGACAGAAGAAAAAGTTAACAGAAAGCCTTATATGTATGTTGGTGTCACGTTTTCGTATTTCTGCAACAGGAAACTAAAAGTGTTGTATCTATTATGTTTTAATCCAGAATAAAAGATCACCATTTTGAATTCCAGTATGTGAAATTTAGAAGCACATTCAATCACACTTACGAATTTATAATATCATGTGATGTATGCTTGAAAAATAAAAACGTTCAATCGCACGAGTTATAATAAATATAAACAAATTCAGTTCATATTGAAAAACAATGTAAAAATAAAAAAATAAATCATCTTCGTGAACACGATCAAGATATGACGTAAAACTGACAACTATTTCCATACCAGGTCAAAAACCACTTACACTAAACCCGTCTATGTACAGTTAAAACTATAAGTGTCTAAAAACGTCACAATACGAAAGTGCACAGCACGTCTCGGTACAGTCACACACAGAATACGTTTTACACCATACATACATACATATGTACAAGGACTCACTAACACGCACACGTACTAGCGGCAGTTACAGCGCCCGCCGCTTTATCGTCACTTTACCGCGCGCGAGCTGCGACACGTATATCCTCACTTTTTCCGAGTTCGTCTTTCTCACCCATATCTGAAAAAAAAATGTTGCTCTTAAAATTCTATATAATGTAATATTAAAGAAATACTTTTAAAGTATATATTTGTTAAAAAAAATCTATACAGATAAATAAAATTGAAGTGTCTGTTTGTAATATTAAAATAACCGCTTTTTACTAAATGCATATGGATGTATACACGGTACATATACCAAAATATCATTTTTTACAATTTTTGTCGGTCTCCGGCTAATCTCCGAAACGGCTGGACCGATTTTGACGCGACTTTCACTGGCAGTTAGTTGCTGTTATAAGGAGTAACTTAGGCTACTTTTATTTTAGGAAAGGAATCAGGGTTCCGCGAAAAAAATTAACACCCATGAAATTTGAACAAAATCAGCGTACGGCGTACGCAATAACGTATCTACGTACCGTAAATCGCTATATAATTTAAATAAATATCTTAGAAGTAGCAAGCTACTATTTATGTATAAACATAGCTAACTGTGAAAACACACCTAGGGACGAACGCGAGAGAAGCGAGCTGGAGTCGCTAGTTTTCAAGAAAACTTTTGGAATTGGAAAAATAATGATCATTATTCATCAATTAATAGGATCAATCAATCAATGGAATAGGTAAATTCCAATGTATTATAAAGCTTCCTATACTTATATATCTCAAGTGTCTCAAAAATTAGCTTTAACGTTTAGTGATCAGAAGTGAAAATAGCATATGTGAGTTTTGTTTATTAGTAGACTGTATAATATTTCAAAAAGAAATGTATTCCAAATATATGTGACTTTAATATTTCTGTTGTTGCTTTTTCATGCTATTATGACTAAACGGGTTTTATGTGAAATTCGGTATATATACATACAACATACACAGTTAATAACATAAAAAAAATATAAAACCATTTCCTTTTATCATATTATGACGGCACGTTTGGCTCAGTTTGTAGTGACCCTACTTTCTGCGCCAGTGGTCGCGGGTTCGAGTCCATTGGGGGCATTCATTTGTGTGATGAGCACGAATGTTTGTACTCCAGTCATGGGTGTTTATATGTATAATATGTATGTATTTAAAGTTATATATGTGTAGTATATCAACTATCTGGTATCCATAACACAGGCTTTGTAGCTTGGAACTAGATGGTGCTGTGTGTTAATGTCCCAGCATATTTATTTATTTATTATTTATTTATTTATCCACGTAGGGCCATTGCACTTAAGCTATTAAAAAAAAAACACGTACCGCCTCCTCAGTGACGGCGTGTATGTAGGCGGGGAAGCGCTGCATGTCGCGGCCCTCCACGTACACGCTCTGCCCGCGGTGGAACCAGCGCCGCTCGTACAGCAGCTTGCCGTCCTCCACGCGCGTGTCCGCGTCGCCCGCCGCGCCCGCGCCCGCGCCCGCCTCGCGCACCGGCGACTCGCCTGCGATGGTTGGTAATACCATACTAATTAGCCATGATAGAATCGAACGACCCGGGTCGCGAACACTTCGCGAACGATCGAACGAAAACTACGATTCGTTCTCGTTCATTCAATCCAATTCACAACTTAAATCTCTAGATCTTTTAAATTGAACGATTGACACATACTGATATTTAAATGCGTCTATCTTTGAAGACCAAATCGTGAACCGTTGAACGGCGAAACGTCGACGCATCGTCGACAGGTTGATTGAACTGGATCACTAGATTGATCTGCCTTACGCACGGCGCAGCGACACGTCATCAATCAATTGATTGAACGGGTCGAACGGACCGGGTCATTTTCTGAACAGATCATAATTGATCTAGATCTTTTAAATTAAACGATTAACACATACTTAAAACTAATCATCGATCAAAAAAGCTAATACGCGCCACGAAAGATGAGACTTGACGAGCGTCAGTAGTGGGGAGCCTGCGCAGGTACAGTCGTGTACGAAATAGCTATATAATTTATTTCTATATCTACTTAGGGATTTTTCAATGTCATTCGGAATAAGGTGTATAGCGATGTTATATTAAAATTATTAACAATATTTATTACGAAATGGTACGC
The DNA here is from genome assembly GCA_033884665.1 of Argynnis bischoffii washingtonia. Taxonomy (NCBI): domain Eukaryota; kingdom Metazoa; phylum Arthropoda; class Insecta; order Lepidoptera; family Nymphalidae; genus Argynnis; species Argynnis bischoffii. Next base: position 2,550,715 of record CM066616.1, on the reverse strand, counting down.
AACAGTACGCATTTGAACCTGCTTCAAATTTTGTACACCTTCCTTTACTTTTTTTAACATATAAGTGTACACGTCGTAAACCATCTTCCTAATTTGTCTTCTTAATTGTTTTACCTCAAGGCATAATCAAAATTTTACAAAATTGCACTCGTATACAACACAACTATAAACAAAATAGAAAATAAACACAAGTTGCACCGTTGAAGAGACCATAAATCTGATGCATAAGTCAAACCACGTGGTATGTCAAGTCCCATCTTTCGTGACACATACTGTACCTGTCGACCATAACACCTACAGTTCATGCATTAGGTTTTATGTAACAAAAATGCAGAACCGCAGGTGCGTTGTCATTATGAGGACCAAAATGATATGCCTCTTGCCTGTAATTGCGCGGGCTACCTTATCCTTCAAACCGAAACACAACAATACCATCATAATCTTTATTGCTTTTGAATTCAACCTATATCTATATTTTTTAATGTAATTTCTTTAGGTGGGAAATTCAAAGTAGTTGAAACGCACGCCATTGGTCGGACCGAAAATGACGTCAGAGTATATCATAACAGAGCGATTAGCGATTTTGTCGCTACAAATTGAGTCGTCATTTCTCTGTGTATACTTTGACGTCACGGCAAAGTGATGTTAAATATAAAAAAATCACGTATTTTCCCTATTTAATAGCCAGATCCCTTTTTCCTTTTTTCTTTCATAAAAAAAAACTTAATTAAATATAACTTACAACTATTGGAGTTTAAATGTTTCCTTGGTTGTGTGGAATTATGTGATGGAGTGTGATGTCTGGGAGGCGGTGAGGTTCTGGATATTGCTCGAAGGTCCGCATCAATGTCCCTCTCATCTAACTGGAAGGTCAGTGTGGTGGTTAGGGGTTTTCTGCGCTTCTCCGGTGCAGGGGCAGGCTCGTTAGCTCGCCTCCTCAATATCCTCTTCATCGGTGGTTTTACCTGAAAATTATTTATATTAGTATTTAGTACATTTATATAAATAAAAATGAATGTTCATATGTTTGTCCTTTATGCGTTCCTAAGAAATGGATCCAATAGTGATGAAATTCTGATGAGTTCCATTGTATTTGACTGTGAAGGTGCCAGGCGCAAAAAGAATTTTTCTATGGAAGTTTGCCTTTTATGCGTTAATAAACCAATCAAATTCAGGGACTTGAGCAAAGCAAAGTGTAAGTCACTAGTATTTTATAAAAAAAAACGTGTGTGTGTACTTATGTACGCACGCAAGAAGTTATACTTCTTTGGCGTAACAAAACAAAAATAGCTAAAGATTTCATCCCGCATGATTGTAAAAGGAATGCAGTTAACTTCATCATGTTGCTTTTTGGCAGTCGATGTGCGCGCGCTATGTAAAAATTTTACTCTCATAATTTTTTCCAAACGTGCCAAAAGAAGTATAACTTTAAAAAATACTATTCTAATATAGATATTTTAATTTTTTCATGAACCAAATATCACACTATTATTGATACTGATATGTACATAAACACAGATAACATGACTTTAAACTGATAAAACACTGTTCACAAATAATGTAAACATTGAAGACTATTATGTTACAAGAATACTACTACTACCCACAGTTTATAGATAGTGGATTTGATGTTTACATTGTGTCCAAGTATCTTTATATTACTTTAAATAATAACTAGCGACTCAACTTCACCCTGCTCGGATTTGTCACTAGGTATGGTTTAACGTTTAGTATAGATTTCTCAGAGATGATGCTTCCTATATTGACATTGATCCAGATAACCAACTACCATTATACAAAATTTCATCAAAATCTGTTCAGTGGTTTTCTCGTGATGTGTTCCCAGATATACACAGATAGAACAACAGACAAAAATTCTAAAATCTATGGATTTGGTCTCTGTATCGATAATAATGAGTATTATAATAATTGAAGTAAAACTTCTTTAGGCATAACTAAGGTTTAAGTCAATACATTGGAAAAATGAGTGTTGCAGAAGTGAGTGTCACTTCCATAGTGAGTCAAATGTATTATTAAAAATTTTAAAAATGTATCATATTTATATTTTTATAATAACTAGTATTCATAACAACATATATTTATTATAAATATATATAAATATATATATATTTATTATTAATAATTTTATAAAAAATATATTTTTATTCATTTTAATTTAATTGCGGTATCCGCTACAGCTCCAAAGAAGTTTTACTTTACCCGATTGTAAAGGCTACACATACTATTTTTTTTTTATTTTTACGGTAAAATGAACTCCAGACTGATAACAAAAAGGTAGTTAGATATTACTTTTAAAAGTCAAAGAGTCACTAAGAACTTACTTCTATTGAGTCTCCATTGAGTTCCATACTATGCCTCTCGCTCTCAATCAGTTTTCGCTTTTCCTCAAAGTCATTTAACAAGTTTTCTCTTAACTCGATCTTCTTTTCTTCAAACTCTTTTGCCGCTGCTTTTTTCTCTGCTATATATTCCCGCTCCACAACATCATACATGTGATCTCTGTTGATAATATACAATTGATTATGATTGATGACGCTGCCTCCGTTTTTTGTTAAACTAAAAAAATTGCATAGACCAATAAGATTCTAGTAGGATTTAAAAAAAAAAATATTTAGACTTTTAAAAAAAAATTTTTAACTTTTAAAAACCATTACAGAATGTTATTGAATAAACAATATTACTCTCATTTAAATATATAGTGTATCTTTTGTGTTTAAATAATAATATAAAAAGTTTATTAAATAATGCAAATCCTCAGATGTTAACTAATAATTTTGACACATATATTCAAACTTTTTCATTTTTATTTTTTTATATTGTGGTGTAATATGAATAATATGATATGCTAGTCCCTAAGTATGTTTTAATTTTTTTGTGTGGAACCCGAATCTTTTTCTATACATATAATAAAATTCTAACTGAGACGAATCTGTACATGAACTATTTTTTGGAAAATCTTATTGAAATAGACATTTTATTATCAATACAGAGGCTGAATCTATAGCTTTTAAAATTTTCGTCTGTATGTCTGTCTGTCTGTTACCACATCATTGAAAAATCACTGGTGGGATTTTGATGAAATTTGGACATTTTTTACTATGGGAACATATCTCATCTCTGAAAAATCTGTACTAAACGTTAAAACGTAAGTAGGGACGAACCTCAGCAGAGCGAGGGTGAGTCGCTAGTTCTTATATAAAAGTAACCTAAGTTACTCCTTATAACATTAGCTATCTGTTAGAAAAATTCTTGTCAAAATCGGTCCATCCGTTTCAAAGATTAGCCAGAACAAACAAACAAAACAGACAGACAAAAAATTCAAAAGTTGTTTGTCCAACAAAAAAATGCCTGTATTTTGATAAAATCACTCACTTATATATCCTATTAAGACGCAATCGTTCCTGTAGTTGGTGCTCCAAGCGTTTGACCCTTCTGACAAACTCTGGGTGTATGTTGTCTTCTAGCTGCTGTAGCTGCTTTTTCAGGTTGGCCAATTTGTCTTGGTACATCCTTAAATATTAATTATAAGATTATTTGTTTATAAAGAAGAAAAGAAGATTATTTTAATTTTTTTTAACATTAAACATACAAAATGTACATCTATACATAGTATAAAACAAAGTCGCTCGGGCTGCTTATGCGCTTAGATCTTTTAAACTATCCAACAGATTTTAATGCAGTTTCCAGCAATAGGTAGAGTGATTCAAGAGGAAGGTTTATATGTATAATACATGCGTATTATATTCATACTAACCATTTAAATGTAACTAGTTACACTAGTTTAAATATATAAATAGTATAATATCAAAGAGTAAAGATGTGACTAACAAGAATAGGAGTTGATATAAAATATTGTCAGGTGCATACCTGTAATACATAAGTCATAACAAAATTAAAGTACAATAACTTAGAAAGTCAATTAATACAAGTACTTACTGTTCTTTAATCTCCAGTGGTTCATCATTGTGGGGTATGTCTGTTTCACTTGCCTCTTCTGTGTCTAAAATTTTATAAATAACGGATTAACTAAAGCTTCCATGATCAAAAGACTTAAAAAAAATTAGAATAGAACAGAACAATACTTTTTATTAATAGAAATTTGCAGAGGTTAAATGCAATATATGACAAGTGTTCACATAGAATAAGATTATTATATTGTATTTGGTTAGTTAATTTTTTCATGATGTGAAAGTAATAAAGCTATAGGCACATTTATTACGTCACGTACGAGGATTGTATCAAAAGGCGGGAAGTCAATAAAGTAATAAACAAATTACATTTTATTCTTGTAATGATTATGTAAGTTTTGTTTACAATCATTAGGCACGTAAACGTAGAGAATAACATGCTTAGACATTAAAGACAGGTGATACGACGCCAAAATAGGCTATCTATGTGAATCATAAACAAAACATACCTTCGTCGCTATCATCCACTGGTGGTTGTTGTAATGTATCTTCTGGATCCCTGTATTCATCTATATCGTCATATCCATCATCTTCAAAGTCGTATTCGTCCCCCGGGCCCGAATATGGTGATCCTTGGTAAGACATAGTCGAGGCAACGCGTAACAGTTGCATACAGATTGACTACGTTCACTGTTTCAGAAATAATCTCTGAACACGCAAGCGTGAGCCAAAATGTCGAGAATTATAATGCAACTACTACCTATGTCACTCATAGAAAGGATTTTCTTTTATATCTGATACTTTCTTCAATGAAACAACGAAACTGGATCAAATTGAGTTGTTTTACGTCAAATTCGACAACTCGAAAAAGCATCATTATCCACCTAAAAATAATGTAATCTAGCAAACAGTATAACAGGATCCTTAGTTACGAGTATTAGTACGAGTGTGAAAGAGAAACAAGACTTATTAAAAAAAGTCAACTTACCTTTATACATAGTAATATAATAGCATAGACAATAAATAAGTAGGCGATTTGATGTACAGTTGTCCGAATTTGTAGATATCGATTTGAATCGACGTATCGTCTAAATAAATTTAAAAAGCAGTTGTAGTTGTAAAATGTACTATTAATTTAAATATTATTAATAAAAATTAATTAGCAATCTTTTCCCTAATATTATTTCATTTAAAAAAATTGTAAAACAATGTATACATATAATAAAATTCTAACTGAGTCCTAAACAAAACTGTACATTAAACATTTTTTGGAAAAACTTATTGAAATAGTTATTACCTATGATCGTTATAGAAGCCGAGCTTGCAGTTTTTAGAATTTTTGTCTATCTGTCTGTCTGGGGATGCATCACGAGAGAACCACTGGACAGATTTTGATGAAATTTGGTATGATGATGTATGCTGATTATCCAGGTCAACATACGATGTATAGGATACTTTTTACTGCGGGAAAATATTTTGTTTCTAAAAAATCTATACTAACTGTTAAAATGGAAATAAAAACGTGACCTACTAGTTATAGTTATATACAAATATTGTTACACTTGTTTTAAAACGCTGAAGTGTTTTCTTTACCGTTTTCAAAACTTATAGAAGAGTAATATTTTCCTTTGTCACCTTTTTACAGACTCACGCCTTAAATTTTAAAAAGTCCTATATAATAGATACTTATTTATCCATATCCATACAGGTCTAATCATTTGGCCTGGAGGTTGATAGATCCATCAATTAGTCAGGATAAATTATTGGATTTCATTTTATATCCAGACAAAAAATTTATGAATATTGACATCCAATTATTAAAACTCGACTAGTACCATCGATATAATCGAACATATATCAATTGATTATAATGGAAGCACTATAATAATAAAAAAAAACTTTATTCTTGTCTATTATTATGATTTGACGTCGAGAAAGTGGACGTCATCTTGTATGAAAATTCTTTATTTGATTAGTTTTTCAAATTAAAACACATCCAGTAATTTTGATACGTCTTTGTAAATATACAGTGATTAAATTTTATACTTTTAGTTATGTGCACATAGGCAAACAGTTTATAAAAAAGTGAAGTGACGGTGACGCTATACGCTATTGTGTCGGTGATGTAATTTAGGTGATTGGGTGGCTTCCTAGTTGTAGATACTACAATGGAAGAATCCTCCTTTACTATCCCAGCTGACGACAATGGTGACACTGAGCTCGATCCTAGAATACAGGTCAGTGAGTGAAAAATAATGTATTGAGTAACTAATCATTGCCTTTGTAACAGCAAAGATGAGTGTCAACTTTGTAGATTATTTCGCCAACGAGCATAATGGATATGATATTTTATATCAAAACATGAAATACGGACTGATAGCTAGCAAGGAACTCTCAGAGTATCTTAGGGAGAGGTCGAATATCGAGGAATCTAATTCGAAACTTTTAGCCAAATTAGCTAAACAAGCAAATAGTAATTGCGCCCAAGGGACTTTTGCACCTTTTTGGGGCGTACTAAAATGTTCAGCTGAGAAATTATCTAATTTACATCAGCATATGTTTCAAAAAGTCAGTGAGCTTGTTAAAGATGTTGCTCGATATGCCGAAGAGCTGCATAAAAAACATAAAGCTGTAAAAGATTCTGAATCAAGTACATTAGAAGTAGTACTTCTCATACAGAATACTAAACAAGCTTTACAAAAAGCAAAAGATGGGTACACATCTAAATCGGCTGAGTTAGATAAACTCAGAAAAGAAAATGCATCTGCTAAAGACATGGAGAAGGCTGAAGTAAAATTAAAAAAGCTGCATGAAGATTATAGACAGTTAGCAGAGAAATATAGTTTGGTTAAACAAGATTTTGAAAAGAAAATGACTCAAACTTGTAAACATTTCCAGGATGTTGAAGAAGCACATTTAAAGCAAATGAAACAATTTGTTAATGCTTATGCTGACATAATTCAAAATAATCATGACCTTATGGGACAAGTTCATAGAGATTTCAAGCACCAGTGTCTTGAGTTAACAGTAGACAAGCTGTTAGAACAGTTTCTTGTTGAAAAGTACAATGCCTTGGAAAAGGCCAATTTAGTGGAACTACCTCCTACTTTACCAAAGCCTGGTTCAGCTAATAATTCAATTTCAGAAGTAGACCAGATTTCTACAGTGTCTAATGGTTCTCATAAACCCAGTCAACCTCCCAAAGCGACTAAAAAAGAGCCATCGTTTGCAACTAAAACTTCAAGAAGAACTACTTCCCTTCTTAATTTGTTTACCCCTAATTTCCAAAGCAAAGATGAACCCAGTGTTAGCACTGAAGGTGCAGCTCCATGCTCAGCTCCTTCAAGTCCAAGTGGTACTCCAGCTACACCTGTTGTTCAGGATAAAGATGATAATATGAACCGCACTACACTCAGAGAGTCAAAGTGGTTTCGGAGTAGAAGGACAAAGACAAAATTTAAAAAATCTAAAAAGAAAAAAGATGAAATATCTGAAAATTCTAATGTGGGTGATAAGTCTGATTTAGAAGAAAAAGAAGAGGAAGTTCCAACAAAAGAAGACATATTGAACTCTCCTGAAGTTGACGAAGAAGGCTTTTGTATCAGACCTAAAGAAGAAAAGGGAAGTGGGTATTCTTCTAGTGATTCTGACTCTGAAGAAGAAAGGGAGCAAAAAATACATGTTGAAATCAAACCAATTAGCAATGGAAATGCTCCAATGTCAGCAAGTGTGGATGAACTCAGAGCAACAGTAGAAAACATAAGTTTGTATAAAATTGGCACAACTCGACGCGGTTCAAATGCAAATACCAGTAAAGCCAGTAATGATTTTATTAATTTGAACTTTTTCCAAAGCCCCAATGCTAGCAACCCAGCTTCACCTCATGGTAACGTCTCAAATCCCTATGCTCCTTTGCAAACAAATCAATCACATCTATTAGAAAGTCCCACCCCCGTTTCTGCTACCGATGTCGGTGATTTATTTTCCGAAGTCGGTGAGATGTCTCAATCCAATTTTCGAACGTCAACTCCTACAATATCGACTATATCACTCCCTCGTCCTCCATCGAGGCGTTCTGAAGGCGATTTCCGAACAGCAGGTTCGTCAGGGTCACGCGGCCCTTCACCTCTCACTATAGGTATGGCAGACACAATACCATTAGCTGTAGCATTCCACGAAATAATACACTCTTACTTTCGTGGGACTGAAGAATCTAAGTGTCAAGTTAAAATGTCCGGCGATATGATGCTTTCATTCCCCACAGGTATAGTGGGCGTGCTAGCAAACAATCCTAACCCAGCGAAACTTTGCTTTAGACTGAAAAACATTCATAGATTAGATAACGTTCTGCCAAATAAGCAGCTCATAAGTATAAACGCTATGATGTCCACACGTGATTCTACTGTCGTAGAGTTTAATATGCCAGCACTAACATCACTTTTAAAAAGGCAGTCTGAAAAAAATCCCACCGCGCAATATTTCAATGTTGATATTCTGAAGTACCAAGTAAGACCTAAGTCTGGCGCTGCATCATGTCCATTACAAATGGTAGCATATTGGAAGTGCGAGCGCGACCATACAGATCTGAAAGTGGACTACAAGTACAATCTTCACGCTATGAGTCCACCGTCTCCATTACTTAACGTGTCAGTATGCGTTCCCATAAATGGCGCTGTGAAAAATGTTATAGCTATGCCTAAAAATTCCTGGAACCCTGAAAATGAACAAGCTCTATGGAGATTTACGGAACTATCTCAGCATTCCGAGGATCGTGGTGTAGGATCGCTGAGGGCGCGGTTCGAACTGGGTAGCGGACCTTCTTCAAAAACGACCATATCTGCTCAGTTCAACTGTGAAGGCGCGACTCTATCGGGTATCGAGTTCGAGCTCATGGGGAGCGGTTACCGTTTGTCTCTCGTCAAACGCCGCTTTGTGTCCGGAAAATATATTTGCGATAGTGATTTGCACTAATAGGTCCAACTTGTACTGCATGTAGAGGTATACAGTGTATATGCGAGGCATTTTGTATAACGTTGTTCGATCTGTATATCTTCGGTACCTTATGGGACTGTTTCCTGTCCACAGATATAATATTTGGATCATTTATTTGTCAATTTTAATGTTTAATCTATTAGTTTTAGCTTACTTATGACAGTTTTAACATTTTTTATATTCCAATTAATTATGTATCTGTAACCACAGCTGCACTAACATATTTCTTGAGAGTATAGACGTGCCATTTATTCATGACTAACTTGTAGTTGTAAATGTATATAGATAATCAAAACTCATGCATAAAATATTTAAGAAAGTATTTAGGCAGTTCTAAACTGACTCGTCACACTATCGCAATCTGCTAAGGCAACTAATCTGTTATGTTTTTAACTTAGTTCATTCTAACACCAAGAAACGAAGCTTTAAAATATTTTTTTAACGTTTCAGTACATGCAATACCTACACGGTGATGTGTTTATTACTTATTTCGACTATCTACCTCCCGAGGTCAATAATATAGAAACCCTATTGCTCTATGATACCACCTCACCATATTAAAAAATATATATACCTACACTATTTTAGAGCCATGTAAATCCGCGAATAAATGTTTCTTACTAAAGTAGAAATATGATTTGCCGCTATCTTATTAAATACCTCTTAAACTCTAATGCATACAGAGACAGATCGGTATGTGGACAACATATTTTACACTACACTGTTTCATTCGTTTTTCCGTTATATTATCATATCATATTCAATATAGACTCTAAACGCAATAGAAACGACACTTAAAATACATTTTACAGATTTTAATTTTATTATTACTCAGCAGATTGATTTTTGTCATATTTATCATTGGTTTTGCATTTAAATAATTTTAGGGCCCATACACTATTAAATAGTGTCCACCATACCACACACAGAGAGCGTAGATGTTAAGTTGTTAGGTTAATTATGAATATATATTTTTTATCGATATCGATTCAATAACACAATTTAATCAATTAAATTGATTTTATTTGAATCTCGATTTTTTGATTTTAATTTGAATATTTTGTATTATTTTTTATATTATTGGCACTTTTCTACCACCGGAGGTTTATTTGTTTAACGTTAATGTTTACTGTTAGTCGTTTTGTGTTTCGATGTTTGATATTGTAGTAATTGTAATACTTAGTATTCATGTTTAGATATTACTTATTTGTAATCTCATTTTGTTCATTTTCCCATGAAATTATTATTTATATACGCACCTCGGCCTAACGTATCAAATAGAATATAACAATGGTGTGATAACAATCTTTACCAAAAGTGAAGTGTTCATGCTGTAAAGTCTAGCGATAATCCTATACTTAGTACAACTCTACCATTCCATTACTGTAAAAGTTGAAATGTAATATCTATAAGTTATCTTCGTTATACCTACAGATGAAATTTCGTTATATATAGTTTACATTTAAAATCAAGATTGTGATTAATTTTTGTAATTCTCCAATGGGTCGTTCATACGATGTACCGCTATATGAAAATGAATTCGTTATATTTTTATATTGGCATGTATAATTCTAATGTATGTAAATTAATAATCTGAAATAAATGAAAGAAAATTCTAATTTGGAGTTTATTTAACCGGAATCATATATGAACGGACGCAGTGTAAGTATTTCTTGTGTTTAAATTATTAGGCGCTTTCGTAGGGACAGGAAACGATCCGCATAAGGTACATTTAGATAGCGTTATGTTTTTATCTAAAAAGATAATAGTAGATGTGATATCAATTCTTTTCAAGTATTACAATGTCTCGAATGTTTCCCGTCTCTACATGTTGCTTGTTGCTGCCATACGTTTGGGAATACCGTGTGCGCGTTCCGTGCGATTGTTTGAAGTTCTTCAAAACGTTTCAGGTGGAGCTGGAAAAGTTGAATGCGGCCACTGATGAGATTAACAAACTGGAATTGGAGCTTGATGTAAGTTGCATCATATTTATTTAATACTAACAATCCGATCTTGCTTCGGGAGAAATTAATATAAAGAAAGATTAATATTATTTGATGACTCGTTTGGCTCAGTTTGTAGTGACCCTACTTGCTGTGAAAACGGTTGCGGGTTCGAGTCCCGCTGGGGGCATTCATTTGTGTGATTAGCACGAATTTTTGTACTTCAGTCAAGGGTGTTTACATTTATAATATGTATGTGTTTAAAGTTATATAATATGTGTAGTGTATCAACTATCTGGTATCCATAACATAAGCCTCGTAGCTTAACATGGAACTAGATGGTGCTGTGTTAATGTCTCAACATATTTATTATTTTATTAATATAAATAAATACTAAATATGTAGTCTATAATAATCTGTTAATAAAAGAATTATCAAAATTGGTTCAGTAGTTTCAGAGTTTATTGCCTACAAATAAACAACATATTTTCTCTTTGTAATATTAGTATAGATTTGCTATATATTTTTGAAGTAATGCAGTAACATAATCAGAGTATTAAAGTGGGCGTATTATTTAACAATGAACACGATTTAAAGTTTTGTGATAAGTAGGTAGTGTTGCTATGTAATGTATATGACATATTTATATCCATATTCCATGCTAATATTATAAATATTAAAATGAGTTTGTTTGTTTGTTTTATTAGTTTTATTATCCCACGGGAAAACACAATATATTACAACCTAAAAATATTTATGTTCAGAATTACTTGAAACTTATTATTAATGCTCTTCAATACAATTAGATAAACACGTGTTTTAGCATTCTTCGAAATTCATCCAATAAGGAGGTAAAATAGGGAATGAAAGTTTGTATAAAATCTGCCTATAGGTAGGTACCTTACCTTACCTTTAAAATAAAAAAAAACAATACGTATGTAAGATTTATCTATACCTACAGATAAATAATTTTGGCGTGTCTGTTTGTAATATTAAAATAACCGCTTTTTACTAAATGCATATAGATGTATACTCGGTACATATACCAACAGAACATTTTTTACAATTTTTGTCTGTCTGTCTGTTTGTTCCGCCTAATCTCCGAAATGGCTGGACCGATTTTGACAGGACTTTCAATGACAGATAGCTGTTGTTATAAGAAGAAACTTAGGCTACTTTTATTTTAGAAAAAGAATCAGGGTTCCGCGAAAAAAAATGAAAACCCATGAAATTGTGAAGAAAATCCGCGTACGGCGTACGCAATAACGTACGTACGTAACGTAAATCGCTATATAATTTAAATGAATATCTTAGAAGTAGCAAGCTACTATTTATGTATAAACAATAAACATAGCTAACCGTAAAAAATGTACCTAGGGACGAAAGAACTAGCGAAGTGAGCGTGAGTCGCTACGCTAGTATTGAATATGTTAGTGAAAACATCACAATATTCGGCGGTATGGAACACTCGACGCGCGAGTCAAAATCTTACTCATTCACAATCATACACATTTGAAAATCATTACAGCCATTAAATTGTATTACTAATAGCATAGCAAATAAGAAGGCAAAGGAGTTTCATTATTGTAGTTTTAACGCGAGCGAAGCCGCGAGTTCTTCTAGTATTATAATATATCTTCTAGTCATATTTAGCTTCTAGAATTTTTTCTGTCTGTCTTTCTGTCTGTCTGTCTGGACACGCATCATAGAAAAACCACTGGAGCCATTTTTAAAAAATGTGCTTACCAAAAAAGAGCGTTTCATTTTTTTATTTATAGGTAATTAAATTATAGTAGATAAATACAATAATAACTAATAAGTTATTCGCGTAAAATATTTAAAATCATGTATAAGTCGATAGTATCCATTTATGGCTTCTTTTTTAATAGAAACGTTATACTTCGGTGTTATGACAAAAGGATTATATTCAATATACCTAACAGTGAAGGATTTTTATGTAGGCACTTTTTTTGGTTTTGTAAGACAACTAGGTCAGCTTGGCAAGCAAGATTAAATATTTACCTTGGTCAATCTGGGTAACTTTGTCCTTCCGTGGCTACTTACACACTGCCAATTTTAATTAATTTACTGTTACAGCGCATAGATAATGTATAACAAATTAAAAAAATATATATTATTTAGCTATCTTTCTAAATGATCCGTAAGAATAAGATAAAAACCAGGGTTCAAGGGTTGTAGATTTCCATTATGCAAAAAGTTTCTGTTGGGTGGAAATGGCCATCTAAACCTGATTTCGTGAATTGTAATTCTAAAGATATTGTGAAGTATTTAGATCATAAGCAAATAGTCCTAAAAAGCGGACACTACGAAATACGCGGGTTTTGTTCGCAATTTCATGTAAAAGTCAATTCAAAAAGTCAATTTCAAATAAAAGTAGCCTAAATTACTTCTTATAACATCAGCTATCTGCCAGTAAGAGTCCCGTCAAAATCGGTCCAGCCGTTTCGGAGATTAGCCGGAACAAACAGACAGGCAGACAATTTTTTTTAAATAATACCGTGTATACATCATTTAGCTGTTATTTTGACTGTTATTTAAACAGACACTTCAATTTCATTTATCTGTATAGATTAAGGTAAAATTTCGACCAATTGGTAAAAACTAGTTAGTACAAATAGATTCCTAATAGTAAACAAGAAATAAATAGCTTTTTAAAGGCATCTTAAGCATTGTTTTTGTCTGTGCGATTGCATGCATGCATCGGTGATGCAAAATAATAATGTTGCATTTTATGAAATGAATATATTAAATCTCTACATATAATAAAAGTGCAACTGATCGCTGTCTGTACATTTAAGGTATTTGAGAAAAAGTATTATTGGGGAGTTTTTATTATTACAGTAGAACCCAAAACAATGATTTTTTGATTTTTTGTCTGTTCGTCTGTTTATCTGTTTGTCTGTGCGTTTGTGTGGGCTAATCTCAGAAACGGCTTGACCGATTTGGGTGCGATTTTCACTGATGTATTGTGGTAAGCTTCACTTAACATTTAGTATTGGTTTTATTTCAATAGGTTTATAAATAAAAAATTTATGTCACTTAAAGTATCACCTCGGGACGAACCCAAGCGAAGCGAGGGTGAGTGACTAGTCTTATATAAATGCGCTTCTTTTAAAAGAAGCCGCGAATCTAATAGGTCAAACATGATGTAAGCAAGCGTTTGGCGAAACTCCAGATGTCGATACATAATTTTGTGTAGAGTGGAAACTAAAGGTAAACCGTAAAGGTTATATCAACTTTATCAAACGTGTTGAATTATTAAGAAACTGTTTTCATAAATTGTAAACAAGCTTTCGAAATATTTTTCTATACATATAATAAAATTCTAACTGAGTCGAATCTGTATATTAAATATTTTTTTGAAAATCTTATTGAAATAGCCATTATTATCGATACAAAGGCCGAATCTGTAGTTTTTAGAATTTTGTCTGTCTGTCTGGGAACGCATCACGAGATAAACCACTGGACAGATTTTGATGAAATTTGAAATATTTCATCTCTAAGAAATCTACATTAAACGTCAAACGTTATAACATATTAAATATTTTATTATTTTATTTTTCTTAATTCTATCTTAGATTTTTGTATACTTTATTATTTTACATAATATGTATATAATAACTTCTTATGTAATGCCTATTTTTATTTATCACTTTTTTGTAAAAAGTATATTAATTCTGCTTATGTACAGTGAAAATAGAGTTAATATAAGTAAAAATTAAAATATAACCTCAAAATAATAACTTGTAGAAATACGGTTTCTAGTAAATGCGTGAATCGGAATAAAAAAGAATATAGAATCAGGTATTATATACGTGATACTCGATAGGCTTGCTCATTGAATAAGAAACAAGTTGTTCAAGCAAACGTCAGGTGTGGGGAAGTGAATTCTACAGGCTTGTTTCTCTTTTGTTGGTATATCCAATGGCGTAGTGTTTTGTCAAATTTGGTAATTATTATTGTAATTTAACTGTCTGAATAGAGACATTATACACTAAAAAAATCATGAAAACAATGTCACTAATCATTTTTCCATGGTATCTTAAATCTTTCGTCAGAAACATCTGTTTGTGCCCAGCGCTTTTCTCCTGCATTACTACATTAGTATGATGTTAGCAACCTTTTATTAGATTTAAATCTTTTACAGCAAAATTAAATCGATTCGCAAATCGATTTAATTTTGCTGTGTTTATTCTGGAGGACAATACAATAATTTGATACTATCAAGCTGATTTGGTTGATTAATAGCGATACCCTTTACTAGAAAATCCATTAAATTTCGTTCATTTTATTAGTATTGAAGAGTCCGATAAATAATAATTAACTAAAAGCGTGGTGTTTTAGTTTTTTCTTTGAATGTATCGTTTATAATTAGATTATCGACTCGGGTTCGTTCCTAGTTATGTTTTAACGTTTAGTATATTTCTCGAAAATGAGATATTTTCCCGCAGTAAAAAGTATCCTATATGTTGATCCGGATAACCAGCTACCATCATACCAAATTTTATCAAAATCTGTCCAGTGGTTTTCTCGTGATGCGTTTCCAGTCAGTCAGACAGACAAAAATTCTGACAAAAATAATGACTATTTCAATAAGATTTTCCAAAAAATATTTAAAGTACAGATTCGACTCAAAATTTTAATACATGTATAGATGGTGTTAGTTCGAAAGTCGTAACCTACTATCAAGTTTCAAAACAAGGCTGTATCGTGAATACGAATTTAGAATAGAAACCCATTAAATTCGTAAAGGCCATCCTAGACATATTTAAATTTCTTATCATATCAAGGTGATCAAGTCATATACTATCAATGAAATGATAGTCTTCAACTAAACATATTATGAACTAGGGACTCACCCTCGCTCCGCTCGGGTTCATCCCTACTTACGTTTTAACGTTTAGTATAGATTTCTCAGAGATGAGATATTTTCCCGCAATAAAAGTATCCTATATGTTGACCCGGATAACCAGCTATCATCATACCAAATTTCATCAAAATCCCTCCAGTGGATTTTCCGTGATGTGGTAACAGACAGACAGACAGAAATTCTAAAAACTATAGATTCGGCCTCTGTATCGATGATAATGTCTATTTCAATAAGATTTTCCAAAAAATATTTTATGTACAGATTCGGCTTAGTTAGAATTTTATTATATGTATGGATGTAGTATTGGCACGTTGACTTGGCAATGGAAAAATAAAATGTGTCAATCGATTTTCTTCATTACCCTATTGTAACTATGTGTTGGTTATGTTTCTTTATATGTCTGACTAGCGCTTCGCTTCGGGTTCGTCCCTTAAACAAAGCTATCCCACGGGGACCGTACATTTTTCCAGGATGATTTATAATCTTATAGCCCTCCTCAATAAATGGGGTTTCTTTCTAAATAAAGGTTATAATGCAAAAAGAATTTTTCAAATCGGATTAGTAGTTCCTGAGATTAGCGCGTTCAAACATCAAACTCTGTCTCTTTATAATATTATAGTATAGATACGATATTATTGTATACATACATATGTACATTTTAAAGGCGGTGGTAACGGTAATATGCTCGTTTGAAACCAAGTGAAGCTGGTTCCAAGCCTCGGTTCTTGTACCTCTGAAATTTTCACTTCAATTAATAACTATAGAGTTCAATCGGTTACAAATTATAGACCAAAACCTCCACAGACGAATTAGATCTGTTCCTTTTACTTTGAGTAAAACTCGCTGGGAAAATTTCATCTTGCTTAAAGGAGTTAGGTTAAGGCACAAGCAAAACCTGATAACATTATATGTATGTAATAAATGACTCGTGTTGCATAAACTAGATGAAAGGAAGCCTGTCACTCCTGTTCTAGCCTGAGACCTAGTGCTTATAATAATTTGTTTTCTACAAACTAAGTGCATATCACCATATACAGATTTCAAGTACTTCAAGATATTGCAACATTTTTAAATAACCTTATTAGTACGACTTGTGGCGCAGTAGAGAAGGTATCCGGTTGGCACTACGTCGTAGTGGTAGGTCCCGAGTTTGATTCCTATAAAGGCAAACATTTGTATAGTGTTTGTATTTGTTTGGGTTTGAAACAAATCCCGGCTCTTAGTTCTATGTAATTGCAGATTTTTTAAAAGAAGTCTGATAATAAAAATTTTGTTGTTATGAAACCCGTGACAGCTTTGGTATTTTTCTTCTATACTAATAGTTTTAATTAACCCATTAATACCCATTTCAAAATTAAAATGTTTGTCTTATAGTTAAAATTAAAATCACTCATTCCTCATAGCTTTAGTTGAGCTTGAATTTTGAAATTACAAACAGACACTTTGGTTTTATTTATTTGTATCTATAGAAGTAAGAAAACGGAATGTTGTACTCCAAAATAAAGACATCAATAATGACATCTAGTAGAGGAGACGTGGTAGATCGACCTTCACCTATCTGATAACTCGATGAGACATTTTTTATCAAATATTATTTATTAACAAACATGCTTATGATCACTCGCCTATCGAAAAGTGTTCATAGCTATTTTTAATTGAATTAATTATAATCAATTTTCGTTCATCACCTTCACTCTTTTGATAACCGAATGAATTTCATCTCATCTGATAGTTTTTAACACATAGAATATGCCCAGGTAGGCTTGCCTACTTATTTCTGTCCATGGCTACCTGCCAAGCAGATGTGAACAGGTAAGTGAATTTGTTAACCAATCGAAATTTATATAATAGGTAAGATTTTTTAATTACAAAACCAATCGCATAGGCTTGCCTGCAAAAAATCGTACATGAAATATTATTGCCAAGCTATAAAGTTTTAGAATTGGAGCTATTTGATAGGTGCCAGAGAGAAAGTAGAGCGTCCGAGGTCCGTGTGACAGAACAGGACCTACATCTAACCTTCCACAGAACCCTCTTATCTAATTTAAGGCAATAGCATAAGGTGATAAGTAATTAAAAAAAAAAACAATAAAAATAAACGTGTCGTGAAAACCTACTTCGTCGGTTAAAAATCTATACTAATATTATAAAGCTGAAGAGTTTGTTTGTTTGTTTGTTTGTTTGTTTGTTTGTTTGTTTGAACGCGCTAATCTCAGAAACTACTAATCCGATTTGAAAAATTCTTTTTGCATTAGATAGCCCGTTAACTGAGGAAGGCTATAGGCGATATCCCGGAAAATGTACGGTTCCCGTGGGATAGATTTGTTTTTTTCTAGGGACGAACCCGAACCGAAGCGAGGGTGAGTCGCTAGTATAAAATAAAGATTATACATAGTTACTATAAATCACAAAGCAATACGAGTATAACTAATTAAAAGTAAGGTTGTTTGTATGCGAGTGTATGTGAGTTTAAATAAGCCCATTGTAGTGATCGTGTATACTTGTATATTCATTGTGAGGTCGTTGCGCATACGCAATAGATAGGGGTCAATTAGCGCTGCCATCTCCCGTTCCCGTCTGACATGGATTCCTTTCAAACGGCTTAATAGGATTTAACAATCACGTAATAGTTATTGCATTAAACTATTACGTCGTTATTATTAGTTAGGTTATGGATTTTATTTTAATATTTGGTCTCGGAAATATCATTGTGTTTGTACACATATCTATATATAAAAGGCAAAAACAAAATAGTTCAATATCTTTTTCTCCTCTGTTGTTCAACCGATTTTCAGTTTTTTTTTTTGTTTAGTAGCTATTGACGAGCTTTTTTAAATCTATACATATAATAAAACTGTAACTAATTGTAAGCCGAATCTGTACATTAAATATTTTTTGGACAATCTTATTGAAATAGACATTATTAATCTATACTAGGCGATCGATTTTTGTCTGTCTTTCTATCTGTCTGTCTGTCTGTTACCGCATCACGAGACCACTGGTCAGATTTTGATGAAATTTGGTATAAATATTGGTATAATGATAGCTGGTTATCCGGGTCAACATATATGTAGAATACTTTTTACTGCTAGAAAATATCTCGTTTCTGAGAAATCTATACTTAATACTAAAACGTAACTAGAGTTACGTTAGTTATCGCTAGTTAATATTTATATTTGTCAAATTTTTAATAATGATTATAATCGAATTTTGACCACCAGGCGAACATTAGTACCTCTACTAGTACTAGTACTCATAATTATTTTATACATTTTATCGATATCAAATATGAACTTTACAAAATGCAAAATCTCCGATTGCAACATAATATATAGAAATAATATATATTTATATAGTTCACCAAAACTTACCTAATTTTCTCTCCCTTTTTAGGAATCTGTGAAGACATTCCACTTGTTACTTAACGAGACGTCTCGCAGACTTCAAGCTCTGACCAAACGTTTGGGGACTTGTGTGGACAAGTCCCGGCCGTACCACGACGCGGTCGCGTCCGCGGTTGTAGCTCGGTCAGAATGTCAACGGGCTGCTGTGCAGTTCCAGAGGGCTAGTGGTAAGTGAAAACAGGAAAGCAGTTTGGGATAAAGCATGACACAGTGTTATGGGGGTCTAAGTATAATGATGTCTTCCTGACCGATTTCTGCTACAGTGGCCAATCTCAGATTCGGCGCAGATGCAGAAGATATTGTAATGCAAAAGTGTGCGCACACTCACAAATGTACTTTTTATTCCTATCCCCCTCATACTCCGGTGGGACTAAAGTTGACAAAAGTGAGAGATCAGGCATAGGACCAACAGCTTCACATGATCTTCGAGGCACGGGAGTGAAACACGCCAACTTCCCAACTCCGGGCTGTTACAAAGACTTTCTCAACAGAAAGACTTATAACTAAACTTGGCCAAACCGGAATTTGAACCCAGGACCTCCGGGTCTGCAGCCGTGTATACTAGCTATTTGTCCACAGCGGCAATTAAGTTAGAGAAAAATATTCTTTACTCGATACATAGCTGCATTAAAATTTTAAAACTAAATGGACCAAACGAAACATCATTCTAAAAAGTAAAAAATAACTATTACATTGCGTTATTATTATATCAAATATCTCGAAACCTGACTTTATTATATCTATGTATTTTGTTTACCAAACGGGCCAGACGTACTCCACTGGAGACACGATTGAACATAATATGGAAGACAAATATTTACACACCGTTGATTTGATTTCTAATGAAGTGTCAGCCGGGCTCCGCTCGCGTAGTAAATAAATAAAAGGACTATTTATCTAATATATTGGACATTTCTGTGCCGAGTTTCATTAAAATTCATTGAGGGAGAATTAACAAGTAACACACATACGTATTTATTAAATTAGTTAGCTCTAACGGACCATAAACCTGTATATTTATGCTGGCGTTGTTCGCTCAATCAACTACCTCATCAGAAAACTACATTTGTCAACAACAAACACTTTGTTTAATTTATTGAATATTAGTATGCGGATTTTGTTCACATTTTCATGGGTTTTAAATTTTTTGCTCGGAACCCTAGTGCTTTTTCTAAAGTAAAGTTACTCCTTATAACGTCAGCTATCTGCTAAAGAAAGTCTCGTCAAAAGCAGTTCAGCCGTTTTGGAGATTAGCCGGAACAAACAGACGGAAAAAAAAATAAAAAAATATTTTTTATAATTAAAGTGTATATCTATACTAATATTATAAAGAGGAAAAATTAGATTTTTTGTTTGATTGTTTGTACTGAATACGCTCTGAAACTACTGAACCGATTTAGATATTTGGTAAGAAGGTAGTTTGAGACCCTGGGAATAACATAATTAGGATAGTTTTTATCCTAGAAATCATGTCTTAAGGGAGTGAAAATGGGATGAAATTTTGTTGTGTATTTGTTCTTTCATATGCATTTAATAAAAAAATGTTATCTTTTGATTTGTTTACAAACAGATACTTCGATTTTATTTATTTGTATAGAAGTAAAGAAAGGGAATGTTTTACTTCAAAATCAAGACATCAACAATAACATCGTTAGTAGTCAGAATATACACACGTACTTACATAATATTTAAAAAAAGAATAATCTCCATAGTAATAATACAGCGAAACGTATTGAAATGTAAATTTATTCGCAATATTCAGTATGTGATTACCGGCCTATATCGGAGCATAGAGAATCTTATCACGACAATAGGAAATTGTGCTCTTCCCGTAGGGTGGATACACCCACCAAGGCCGGTTGACGGTCAAGGACTCATGTTACTCATTTAAATATTAAAAAAAATGCCTTTATGTAATACTAAGTTTGGGTTTGGCTTTAGAAGATATGATATGGAACTGAGTGTCAAGATTCATCTTTAGATGGCGTAGAGATGATGTTCTCTTTTAGCGAGACGAAAAGAAAGATGTCCAAATTTAGGTCAGAATTAGAAATTCAATGTACTTTTAATGTTAATATTGACCCGTTTAACATTATTTTACATTATTTTTAATACAAAGAGTTCTTTACAAAGATACATTATAATGTCAGTATACCTCATCGTCCATTAGTGAGGCGGTCAGATAAATTAAGTCCAGCCACAAACATTTCCACGGTACGTGTTTCAATTTGCTTTAATTTGCATAAGTAAGCCAATGAACGTATAACGTAACTAACATGTTACGTCATTTACATGCAGATAGTTTGCAGAATTTTATCTAGATTAATTTTTTAAATAAAACTATCTTTTCGGATTTTTTCGCGGATTTATTTTGATTTTTGGTTCCCGACGTTTCGATTGCTTTACAGCAATTATGGTCACGGGAGAGTGAAATCCGAAAAGATAGTTTTATTTAAATGTCTAATATTCGCGTAAATCTAAGAAAGTATTAGATTAATTATTATTATGGTAAACAGGGTCCTGTACGGTTTTTGGGATGAACTTATAAGGTTATATTATGTTCTTTTATCCTGTGACTAGCGTTTGCCTGCAGCCCTGCTTAGTTTATTTCGTCTAAACGTCGTAAAGTCATGATAGATAACCTATGACCTACGTAAATAAATAGGCTATTCCTCAATAAATAAGATTAGTAGTTTTAGTGACAAGCGCATTCAAACAAACTCTTCAACTTCATATTGTTACGAGGTAGCATCTAAGCATAACTATACAATAATACATTAGTATTACCCACTAGACCAGCGGTCGGCAAACTTTCAGCAGGCAGCGGCCACAAGGTGGCAAAATCTAGTAAAGGCGGGCCGCACTTGTGATATTAAAAACGAATAAACATTTTATTTGCGTTTTATTTAAAGAAATGAGCAAAAAATTACAAAAAAAATTAAACGCACCACAAAGTATGTAACTACAAACTTTAGTGTGACGATTGAGGCTGTATTTGAGCGGATATTTGTTGTATGTTAGCTTTCATGTAAGCAGTTGCAATTCATAAAATGGCTCTTAAATACTCATCTGTGAGACGAAGTATTATTATTTTTTTGGTAATTAACGATTGAAAAAGTTTCTTTACATAAATAAGTACTATCAAAAATTGTAATTAACTGCTGAGCAAACCTTTTCAATTCTCCGTAATCAGACAGCATTTGCGTGTTCACTATAATGCACGATCACTTAATTATCCCGCCTACTTAATAATTATATAATAATTATTAAAAAAATATATTTTGGTACCTACCAATAGGTACCTTTAAAGTTTTATTTATAAAACAGTCACGGGCCGCATGCACGCAGCTCGCGGGCCGCTTGGGGTGTTTGCAGGCCTCGGGCATGATCTCGTTACTCTAATACATTAACTAAGACTAGGGCGCACTCTCAGTTCTGTCAGTCTTCAGTCTTAGTTATAGTATTAGACTAATTACATAGTCTAGTGGGTTATACTAGTATTATATTACTGCTTCGCTCTATTGGGTAGTAGCATGATGATATATAGCCCATAGCTTTTCTCAATAAACGGGCTATTTAATACAAAAATAATTTTTCAAATCGGATTTGTAGTTCCTGAGATTAGCGTGTTCAAATAAACAAACAAACTCTGCCTCTTTATAGTATTAGTATAGGTTTACGTGATGTGAATGAATCTTTTATATCTCGGTTTCGAAATCTGTTTGTGTCGAAAGATCTTATTATTCAAATGTACAACTATTACATTTATCATCACTATGAAGACATTTGTTAATCGTTTACTACCATAACTATAATAGGTTCATCCGAAATGGTCACGTTAAAATAAGACCACACAGATGAAGTATTATTGTATATAATATAATATTTATGTATTATATGTATATAATATAATATATTAAATACCAAAATCACACTAAATTATATAGTAGGTGCTAAAACAACAACAAAATTGCAGTAAAACCTTGACCTTTCATCAAGATTTCGATTTAATTAATACTGGGCACGAATACGACCGTTTGAATAACGTCTTTGAACTTTATGTGAAGTATAAACATCTGCTAAAATTATTTATTTTACTCTATTATATTTTTTACTTTCTGTGGTATCCGTAGGCCTTTAACGCAATCATTGAAAACCAGCTTTGGACTTTGGGGGTCGTTACTAGCTATTCCCGGGTTTGCAACACAGTCTAAGTGATCTGTTTTTTTTTATGGTACTGCTGTTCCAACACCGTCTTGTTTTTATATTTGTTATTTTTTGTCATTATGATATAAAAACTTTTTCTTCCATTTTTACTCTACATAATATACTAGCGACTCACCCTCGCTCCGCTCGAGTTCGTCCCTACTTACGTTTTAACGTTTAGTAAAGATTTCTCAGAGATGAGATATTTTCCCGCAGTAACAAGTATCCTATATTATGTTGAACCATATAACCAGCTATCATAATACCCAATTCCATCAAAATCCCTCCAGTAGCTTTTCCGTGATGCGGTCACAGACAGACAAAAATTAAAGAAACTATAGATTCGGGCTCTGTATCGATAGTAATGTCTATTTCAATAAGATTTTCCAAAAAATATTTAATGTACAGATTCGGCTTAGTTACAATGTTATTATATGTATAGACTACTTACATCCACAAGCATTCACTCATTCATATCTCACTACTGCGGTAGAGACTGTGGTGTACAGTCAGGCATATCAGGTAGTGTTGTAAGTTTTATTGAAAAAGTTTAAAATATAGGTTATTTTTAAACACGTTGCGAAGCGGAGACGCACTTATATTTAAGTATTCTTTATTTAACAACGTAATAGGTACACTGGAAAGCGAATATTTGAAAATGATAAGCTCATGAAAGTCAACTCAACACAAAAATTAACACCATTCAATTTGTTTGTTATAATGATCTTATACTTCATTCTTTAAAAAGAGACACGCCCAAAAAAAAACATTTTTGGACGTCTTTTACCTCCTTTACAGAAGGATGTTATACACTTTTTCATATTATTAATTAAAAGAAAGCATCATTTAAATTAATTATTAATTACATCTATAAATAAATTTTCACGGATTCAATTTTCTGCAGAAATGGCAGTCGGAAATGATGTTGTAAAACAAACTTGTACTTGAAAATCAAATATTGTTACAGAACAGACAAACATATAGATAAGATTAGTTACACACTGAATGTATTTCAGATATCAACGACCTTGATATTATTATGCCATTGTGGATTCTAGTTAGATATGCTTTGGTTTGCTGTGTTTTAACAGTACTCGTTTGTAATACAAGCCTTTGTAAGTGGTTTTCCTTGCAAAAACTGAGAAAAACACTCTTGCAGCCTTTCGCACGTGTTTTTAGGGTTCCCGAAGGGTGCCAACGGGACCCTGTTTCTAAGCCGTATGTCAGTGGGCTATCTTATGAACCATAATAAATAGGGAGTTCAAATTTTTACAGAGTATTTGTGTGTACGATAATCTTAAGAATGAAGTAAAATTCCATTGTCCACTTTTGGAGGCGAGTCTCAATAATACGTATTGGTTAAGCTCTTGCCTGGAAACCAATTAAGGCTATTGTAATTATTTGCTAGCGGCACGGATAAGATACTCATGAAATGTAAACAAGCCGTTTACGAATACGCAGTACATAAAGCTCATTAGTCATTTTTACATTTTAAATAAAACACTATTGTTTTAGATTGCTGTAAAGCATTCGAAGAGTCGGGAACCTAAAATCAAAATAAAAAATAAAAATCTGATGAGATAATTTTATTTAAAAATCAATTGACTTTTATTTAATCTAATTTTCCTGATGAGATCTTTTTATCTTATTAAAGTTTATTTAAAGTACGTACGTTTACGTTTTAACGTTTAGCTCAGAAATGAGATATTTTCCCGCAGTAAAAAGTATCCTATATGTTGACCCGGATGACCAGGATAACCATCTATAATTAATCATACCTTTCATCAAAATCTATCCAGTGGTTTTTTCGTGATGCAAAAATTTTAAAAACTATAGATTCGGACATATATCGATAATAATGTCCAAAAAAATATTTAGTATACACATTCACCTTAATTAGAATTTTATTATATGTATAGACTTACGACACGTTTGGCTCTGTTTATAGTGACCCTATATGCCAACTGTCGCGGGTTCGAGTCCCGCTGGGGGCATTCATTTGTGTGATGAGTATGTACTTATAAGTTATATATGTATAGTGTATCAACTACCTGGTATCCATAACAATCAGCCTCGTAGCTTACCATGGAACTAGATGGTGCTGTGGTTAATGTACAAAAAAAAAATAGATTCCATAAATGTAAATAAACGAATTATTTCAGAGTTGCACGCAGCGGCTAAGGAAACAGTGACGCTCGCGGAGCAACGCTTCGTCAGTAAGCAAGATGAGTGGCAGTTCGATAGCAACTGGCAGGAGGTGCTCAATCATGCTATCATCAAGGTAAATTTTTTTTAACTATTTAGTATGAAATACTAGTGACTTGCCCTAGCTTCGCTTTTTCGCAGCCAGACCACCTGATGGAAAGCAGTACCTGTCGCCCATAACACCTACGGTTCATGCACTTAGGTTTTAAGTAACAAAAATGCAGAACCACAGGTGCGTTGTCTCTGTGAGGACTAAGATGTTATGCCTCTTGCCTGTAATTGCGCTGGCTACCTTATCCTTCAAACCGGAACACAACAATGCAATCATTGTTGCTTGGCGGCAGAAATAGATAAGGGGGTGGTACCCATCCAGTCGGACTCCTCAGGCTTGACAGAGTTCTACCACCGGTAAAACGCTCGCGTGACTGGTCCTAGGTGACTTTTGTACTTGTAATATGACAGAGGAGGAGCCATCTTTTGGCAAAAATTACTAACAGTAAAAATAACCTATGTGTTGCAGGTTAGTTTATTTGTATTAAACTAGCGAGTCACCCTGGTTTCGCTCGGGTTCGTCCCTAGGTACGTTTCAACGGTTAGTATGGAATAGGTAGGTATAATAAAAATCGGGCCCGAGACTCCTTTGAGTACTTTTCGCTATTCCTCATAGTTTAGGATTTAGCCATGCACGCCCACTTGAAAAATTCACCTGTATACTATTATACATAGGCATGATGAGTTGTTGTTGGTTGTATTATAACGTGTGTTCCCGTGGGGATGAAATAATCTCCCACTGTAAAAAGTAGCTTATATCATTCTCTAACCCTCCAACTATCTCCACACAAAAAATCACGCCAATCCTTCAATCTGTTTCGACGTGAAAGAAGGACAAACAAACACTTTCACATTTATTATTAAATATGAACTGCAGCCAAAAAATACATACAAACTACAAACTTTCGCTTCTATGCGTGTATCTAAAGTAAAAAGTCAACTTTAGAAAGGATAATTTTTATGGCTAAATTAACTATTATAAACATCAGTACAAACATACATAAACAAAAACAAAACATATCATATTTTGTTTTTAAGGTTATGGACGCCGAGAAACGTAAAGCGGAGAGTGGGCGCGAGCATCAGAAGAAGGCGGCCGCGTACATCGCAGCTGAGCGTAAGGTTAATAATAAATATTTATAATTTTTTATATAAAACTCTTAGACATTTTTCAATATTTTTTTGTGGTTTTATTTTGTTTTTGGGTCCCGACGTTTTGAATGCAACAACATCCTTATGAGAAGCTGGTGTTTTTGACGTCTTACGAGTCATAGCTATTACCGATATACCCACAAAATGAAATAATTTGTAAAAAAAGACAAATGGCAAAGAAATACTAAGTAATTACAAGTAAAAAAAAGTTTGTAGCTTTTTTATCAAATATAAAATAAATAAAACTATCTTTTCGGATTTTTCCGCGGATTTATTTTGATTTCTGGTTTCCGAATGCTTTACAGCAATCATGGTCATGGGAGTCTCTCCCATAAGCTTTTAACCAAAAATAAAATAAATCCGCGAAACATCCGAATTTTATTTAAAACGTCAAATCTTCGCGTAAATCTGAGAGAGTGTTCAGTAAAATAAAACTGCGGAAAAATCCAAAAAAATAAAAAATAGTTTTATTAAAGTATGAAATATTCTAATTACACTAAATATATACAAAAATTCCAGGTGACTCAGCTCGAAGAAAATCTGAAGCGAAATATCATCAAGTCAAGGTTGTATTTCGAAGAGAAGAAATTATGTGATGAACAGTTGCAAGCACAAAATGAGAAAATTGAAAAATTGCAACGTCTCATAGCTGACGCTAAGTTTAGATATTCTAAGTCTTTGAAAGCCTTAGAAGAGATATCCGAGGAGATACACCGACGTAGAGGGGAGTATCTGCCAGATAAAGATACAATACCAGTCGGACCCAGAGAACCGGGTGTGGGCGCTGAAAGAGATCCAGTTCACGATGAAAATGATACCAATGATGAAGACTCCAGTCTTCAAGAACTTAGAATGCGTGTGAGAGAACTAGCACTCAAACCTATAGACAGAAACGACGTGGAAACAGACGAGGCGTGGGCGCAAGAATTGAACGAGACAATAAACAAACTCGACCAACTTCTAATGATGAAGGAAACCAACCAGCAAAAGAAGTCCAAGTTTACCAACAATTCGCCCAGAAACTCCAGCGCTCCAACAACTAGCACCAACACAGGGAAATATATGGATACAAATCTGTCCCGTACTAAATCTATAAGTCGTGAAGTTATTTACGAAAACACAAACCCACCTATCGTAAAGTCGGATAAGTCAAAGAGTATGATGTCGTTAGATGTATTAGCTTTGGCCAGAGATGCAACTATAATGGATAGGGAGTCGTATCTAAAAGCTGTTATTGAAGATAAGTCACCAACAGGGACCTACACTGAGAGTAATTCCGATAGAAACGAGAGCCCTGATGATATTTTAATGGTCGAATGCGATTCAAGCGACTCGAACCAAAACCCAGTCATAAGAATGACTAGCTCTACAATCACTGATAGCGATAATAGTTAATTTTTTTATTAGGTTTTATCAAGCGTTGGATTTAATTGTTTTGATGTTTTTAATGTTAGATTTGATAAAAAAAATGGAAAATTTTAATAAAAACAATGATATTTTTTTTTTTTAATTTCTTATCGAATATTAGACGTGGTTGTGTAAGTTTTGTGGTTAGTTAGTATCAATATGTCGCACTTATATATTAATAAATATATATTATATACAGGGTGATCGTATGTGATGGGGTTGCGCCTTGATTGAATATTATTTAAATATAAATAAATATTTATTTTAAGTCAGTGGATTTTTAAATATTTTTGTGTTTTTCGCATAAACTTGAAATATTTAAGCTAAATTATTGAAAAGAAAATGAAATTGGAAGAAAGAATTAGTAAATTGAATGTATGATATTTATCATCTTTGAGTCCTCATCTGACATCCTATTTATAAAACGCATACTTACAAAATATATATTTTAAATAAATCTTTTCGGATTTTTTCAGGTACGTTCATTATATACTTGAGTAGAAACTGTCTGTAACAAGTACATAATGTGACCTTTGAGACATCTAAAACCTTAGTCTCTCCCGTGACCATGATTGCTGTAAAGCATTCGAAACGTCGGACCACCAAAAATCTAAATAAAACCAGGAAAAAATCCGTAAAGATGATAGCTTTATTTAAAATGTCAAATGTTCGCGTAAATCTAAGAAAATATATATTTTAATTTCTTTCTATATAGTGTACTTAAATATGATTATCTATATCCATACCTATAACTTACTAGTTCTATTTCAATTAACAACTGCCATATTTTTCCACCGAATCGCAAATAATTCTCTTTTATTCAATTTAATACATATGCAAATATTTATTAAATGTCATCGAACAAAAAAGTACTAGATACAGTATAGTTGAAATAAATATACAATGTAAATTGAACCTTAAACGCAATGCCTAAAGTTGTTTTCACAAAAAAAAATAAAGCGCGCTCAAATGTTCAAATGAGCGCTCATTCGGTGAGGACATTTTTGACGCTGATTGTGTATCTAGTACTTTTTTGATCGATGTTAAATATTTATTTATTTAATGCAAAACATTATTTTTTTTTCTGTATTTTAAGGGAAAAAATGAAGGTTTACAAGTCATATAGACAATTATAAATATAAATTATAAAATTATAGCGAGTTATTTTTGGTTAAAAAAATTGGTAAATGTACGGAAACCCCTACTGGTTAAATATTTACTTTTAAAGCACATATTTAATATTTTGTACTTACTTTTTTGAAATATTCTCAATTTGATAGACTTAATAAGCTGGATTTCTATACACGTTTAAAATTATACATATAATTTTATTTTTGTGTTATCTGTTTTAATAATATAAAAGATATAGTGCATTTAATGCACACGCATAATTTATTGCATTTGTAAACCACCCATCACCCATGGGGCTGAAACTATGAAATAAGAATATATGGACTCTTCACTAACAGATCCATACAATCTGTTTGTCTTTCAAAATTAGAAAATAATATGATAATATATTTTACCCCAGTAAGGTTTTTTAGTGTCTCTACTTACATTCTATCTTGATGGTGGATTTTTCTTGAAAATGTACTTAGAAATACTAAATAAATATTAACCAATGCTTTAATTCCTGACATACGCTTAATCGAAAGTTCATTTACCATTAAATTACATAATTTTTAAAAGATTTACTAACAACATATAGATAGTTGAGCTATTTACGTTGGAATTATACTGTAATAATACATCACAATCCGTTTAAGAAGAGAATTACCAAAAGACTCACTATATTAAAATTTATCGTCACTTCAAAGAAAATTGTAATGTGTATCTGGATGGCCTTTGCAATCTATATATTGTTTTACATATTTTTATTTTTTAATAAATTCAAGAAGTACATATGTCTGTATCATATGTGGAAAAATATTGTATAATTTTTAATAGTTTTAACTCATTAGTTATATAAATATATATGAAAACTGGGATTAAATATAAATTGTGATTGTATTTACATGGAATGTTCTTAAATTAGACAAAATATTCATTATATATTATAAACACGGCGTTTCACGCTTTACTGCCGTATATTCTGTAGTAGAACCTTAAGGTTTTTTTTTTATTTCAAACCAGTCTTCTTATCAAAGACTATTTATTATTTAGTTTTGAGACTGATATCGTTAATATTTGTTTGCAAAATAAATACATACATTACAACAAATCAAACAAAACCATCTCGTTATGCCCTTTGTTATTATACCTTATACATTTAATTAAAATAATAGGAAGAAATAGAAAAATGTAGTATTGTAGAAAATAAAACTTCAAGAAACCTTCACTGAGCTGTAAAATTATGCCCTAAGCGTTATCCATCGCACCATCTTTTTACTGTTTAAGGCACAAATAGAAGCATGTCACTCCACTCTTTACTAATTCCCGATTAATAAAGGTTTTTATATAAAATAATTGTTTTCATTATAAAATACACCCTTAAATTAGTGTGGATGATATAAAATTTTTGGACATAACATAAAATGTCGCCTGAAAGTGACCTTAGCTAAGAGGAGTAAGTGGGTTAACTTAACGTATAGTATTTTTAAATGTATGGTAAAAAAATCTATTATCAACCAGTATATCTAAAATACATATACATTTAGATACAATATATTTAGGCAAAAGAAAATTGTATTTTATTAAGTATTTTGCGAGAGTTTCAAATATCAATTGAGGGCGGTTCAGTTTTTCACCGTAACATTTGTGATCAGAAATAATGGAGAAATCAATTGAACGCTGTAAAGATGACAAATATGCTAAAATACAGTTTTTTTTGCCTAAATATACGTATCGTTGGCCATTCTGGGGGGGGGGGGGATTTGCCATAACTTGGCCACCGACGACTTGGTTAAAGTCGCTGGAGCCCACTGGATGCAGATGGCACAAGACCGGTTGTCGTGGAAATCTCTGGGGGAGGCCTATGTCCAGCAGTGGACATGTTTGGGCTGAACCTGCTAATTATGTTTTGACTCACTAGTTAACTTCTTATAACTTGAAAAACAATGAACAATCGTCACTCATGTTCATTGTAGCGCACTGTAACATTGTACGGAGTCTACAACACGCTGTTCGAAATTCGCGCATTAAGTGCCGTCAAATCGCATATTCTTTATAGTTAATTTGTAGGCATACATGTTTTGTTGACAATTACAAATTATGAGAACGTATTTATGATTGATATAGAGACAGTGCACAGGCGTTTATATAGTTTTTCGTAAAAATTAATATGTAATATATTCATGCACGTATCTGTAATTGATTTTTATAGCTATGTTCCACCAATTGGACCCTTTTGTGACTTTAACATGTAATAGCTATCTAATTAAAAAATAAGATATTTTTTTTGGTAGGTGTCACTTTGGGGGTTGGTATAAAAAACCACCCTCAAAAAAAATACTTCCTAGTTTTTTACAGTTTCTAATGTTGCAAAAATTCTAAGGAAAATATGTTATAATTAGTTTATCGATAGTCATGTATAGTTTCAATTTCATGAAGATATCTTCAATAGGTACTGTGAAATAAAATTTTTACCTTCAGGGTTGTTACCCCTATTATTCCCTTACTATAGGGGTTAGGGGTGTGAGATTAAGTGTATATTAGATGAAAAACAATAAAAACTAGGTAAGAACCCTTCGTCAGACGCGAGTGTAGTTTTCATATGTTTAACCTGCCAGATCCTTTGGCACAGTGATAGATTATAGTCTGGAATAGCATATAGGTTACTTTTTATCTCGGAAAAAGGTAAATAAAACAACATGTATTTTTTTACATTTATTATAAATAAAGAAGGCAATGAATCCACTGACCAATATAACAATTCAATTAATAATACACAGAGGAAGGCACTTTCGAGTGATAAATTCTAAGATGACACAATCATTTTCTATATACCATAGAGAAGTGTAAATATTTATTTTCATAATTTTAATTATCATATAAATAAGATACTGGAATATTATTAAAATCATTCGATATATAAATATTATTTAATATATAATAAAAAGAGATTTTTATCTAAAAAAAATAATAATTAAAAAATAATTAGTACGACATGAGCATATATGACAAATCAACAACATCTAGTTATTCATAAAAACAACTGGTCCGCTGAAAATGCAGTTAACTCTCAAGACTTTACAGTTAAAACATTTCTTTATGTTTGAAACCAAAGAATAAAATTATTATGTTATACCCAATAGGGTGTTTCATAAAATTTATAAAAAAATATAGAAATTGATAATAATTTATAAACAAAATATGACGTCTAGATAAATATGGCTTAATTAAGGACCTCTTTTTTTTTAATTTTTTAGAAATAAATAGCAAACTTCAGCAGACCCACAACATAAATAAACACGTACACCTAAATGTTATTATTTATATTTGGCTGTTTTGCATTAGAATTTACAATAAAATTATAATTTACAATATTTTCGACATATCAAGTTTTACAATCAAAAACTAAGTTTATAATCTATGGTAAAAAAAGATTTACTATCTATATCTAAAATACATTTATGTTTGTACCCTGTGTGTATGGAAAGATGTTCTATATAATTTCAATGAAATATCTATATTTTATACAAAAAGATAGTTATTAAATTTTTAAAATAAAAATGCAATGTGATGAAGTTAATATAAAAATGCTTTAAATAATACCTGATGGAGTTTTGTTAAAAGAGCTTTCACCAAACGAAATAGAAAACTCAAATATTAAATCCAAACATCTAATTTTTACCATTCAATAATCTTTTATATTTTTTCTGGCCAAGAAAACGCTCAACAGCCAAAGCTCTTAACAAAACAAACCGTAAAATAAATGCTACAATATTATCTATATAACATACATATAACATGGATAATCTGTAATTATTTCTTTTTTACAAGATACTTTTTACATTAAAAATGTTTTTTTTTTAATTTCTAATAATTATATGTCACGTAAGTTAACCCTAAATGGCGGTGGTTGTATATCTACGTAGTTATTAATTTAATATTATATACCACTAACAATTCACCCTTGCTCCGCTCGGGTTCGCCGTTCGTCCCTACTTAAGTTTTAACATTTAATACAGATTTCTCACAGATGTGATATTTTCCCGCAGAAAAAAGTATCCTATACGTTGACCCGGGTAACCAGCTATCATTATACCAAATTTCATCAAAATCCCTCCAGTGGTTTTTCCGTGATGCGGTAACAGACAAAAAGATAGACAAAAAAAACTAAAAGCTATAAATTCGACCTCTGTATCGATAATAATGTCTATTTCAATAAGATTTTCCAAAAAATATTTAACGTACAGATTCGGCTTAGTTACAATTTTATTATATGTAAAGACTATTGTGTACATTTAAACGTGTTACTTTGCGAACTATATTTCCCATAAAATTCCTTATTAATTGTTTTTTTTTTTTAATTAAAATTGTTTTAAAATTCATTTTAAAACAACGAAGTGTAGTTTAAATTTATTTTGTTGTTTTAAATAACAATTACTCAATTAAAGAAAATATCGTACGTGTGTTATACATTAGCTAAATTACAATTCAAATTTTCTTGTGAATGGCTTCAAAGGGTGCCAGTTGAGCACAGATTGCGTTGCCAATCTTCTACGTAAGTACAAATAAATTATATTTTTACTCTGTAATTATTTTGTGTCATATTCATATTCTTATTGGCCAAATAAGAAAAATCGACCAGGGAACTGAATTCGCGACCTAACTCTAAAAAGGCCAAAGTTTAGAATAAAGCACTTTTTATCTAATAAAATAGAAAGTCACAAAGTGAATTTGTTTGTATATAGGAATAGTTTTTCTTAAATAATTATTTATTAGCAAAACTAGCCAAGGTCTAGAAGGTCCATAACACAGCCTTACATTAAAACTTTAAAAGCAGGAACGGCAAACATCTTGAGCATTATTGGATGGAGGAAAATCCCACTTTTTCCTACAATGCATTCGCATTGTTAAAAAAAATCAATTAGTGGTATAGAGTACACAGTCTAGATATCTACACAGTCTTCTAACGCGGCCGTAAGCACAGCAACCGTGCAGGGTGTCGCACCCGACAGTCATACATACTTTTGTATGTCAGTCGGAATAAGATTTTAGGGTTAATGAGCCATAAAAATCGATTCTTTTATAATCCATACATTTGGGAAGACTTTCTTAAGAAATTTATATTTCATAAGTAACCATTCGCCATATAAATCGATTTTTTTCACAACAATTGCATTTGGGGAAATTTCCTTACTATCAAAATTGAAATTAAAAAAAATTAATAGGATTACCTATTAGACATACTGCTGTACTACACTTTACGCAAATATGTGTCAAAAGGCAGTTTTTTAGGTTATACTTTAAGTTAGTGGTTTAGGGCAATTAAAAAAAAACAGAAAAGGAACCAGATCAAACAGCCGATAAATGTAATATTATTTAACCTAATAAATATTACCAACTGCTGTCATCTAAGGCGCTGTACAATTTTCGGGGCACATTATAATAATAATAAAAAACTCGAATTGATTCAGTTCAAATTTCCTAATGTATAGAGACCTATCAACCGATGGAATTTGTGCAGTCAAGATGTTTGCCGATCAAGACACTTAATAGGAATTAACATTAAAATAACATTGTAAAGTGAAAATTTAGATTTTCTTTCTATAACTTACATAAAGGATATTATCTAGATATTTATGATAAAACATTGTTTATGTTCCACAATATAAGTATGGAAGTGTACGGACTCAGTACCGCCATCATGAAAATTTTCCTATTGTCCTAAATCCACTAGTTAATATAAAACGTATGTATATAAATAGAAATTTGCACTAAAATTGTTTTTAATTAAAACTTTTGTCTAAGGTAACGTATTCATTATATGTAGAAAGGTACTCTTAAATAAAAATGTCCTTCTCGACCGATTCCGGCCGCGGCGGCCAATCTCATTGAGACTAGCCAACTGCGCAGGAGATATTATAGTGCAGCACGTGTGCGCGCAGACACAAGTGCACTCTCTATTCCTGTCACTCTCATACTCCGGTGGGACGACAGGAGACAGGACCGATGAGAGTTAAGGCGCAGGGCCGACGGCTTTACGTGCTCTCCGAGGCACAGAGTTGAAACACCGCCAACTTCCCAACTCCGGGCTATTACTGAGGCTTACTAAACAGAAAGACTCAATAACTTGGCCCGAACCGGGACTCGAACCCAGTACTTCCGGATGTGCAGCCGTATATGCTAAACATTACACCACCAAGGCAATAAACTCTTAAATAATGTAACTATTAAAAAAACATCGGTAGGTATCGCGGGACATCCAGTAGAAATAAAGTTTCTTTCGCTGTCTGCCCTTGGATCATAAATTAGTTCTTAAAAATTATATTGTATCATAACATACACAATACACAATCAGCGACTAAAAATGTCCTCACCGAATAAGCGCTTATTTGAGCGCGCTTTTACTTTATTTTGTAAAAACAACTTTAAGCAATGCATTTAAGGTTCAATTTACATTGTATATTTATCTCAACTAGAATAACTACCTAAACACCATTGGTGAAAGTTTTCAGAGAACTTTTGCATAGAATTGTGTATCTAGTACTTTTTTGATCGATGATCATAAGCATCGGACAACATACATTGTACATATTGAAGCTCGTCAAAGAAAATCCTGTACAGAGCACACGAATTTCTTACAAACATACATTCCTTAACACTTATTATGGTACTTTTGTGGCGAGTATTAGGGGATCATGAAACTCAAGGAATGCTCATTATATATACTACATACACTCCTTAACATTTATGATCGCCAAGTACTTATGGTGACGTCACAAGAGGTCTTTTTTCTTTTTGGAAGTCGGTTAAAAAGTGTTGTGACGGTGAAAATATTACACTATTTTCAATTCAATCGCCAAGTGTGCCGAGTAACGTGCTATAAGGAACTTCGTTCCAAAATTGTATTTTTGTGACTTTCGTTAACGCGAATATTGTATACAAATGCATATAAATATTGGTAAATGATATAGACATAAAGAAAAGAACTGAAGTATTCTTTCTAGAAAATTAGAAAGAGATAGTTTTTAAAAAATCATCGCTTAGTCTCGCTCACACTTTTGTAACATACTCCATACCTCTATGTCTATATATTCGATATGCAATTGCGGATTAAAAGTTAATATTCCAAGTACTATGCCAGCGTAAGTGGATAAGAAAAAATAACTTTAAAAAAATATATGAAACTGAACAAAAAAAACTTCGAAATAAAAAAATAAATCTTATACAATAAAAATAAAATAAATACCCTCGGTACTTATATTAAAAAAAATATATATTGAATTAAAATTATCTAAATTGAGCTCAAAGATGAGACCAAATAAGGTCGTATTTTGAAACTATCATTTCCACATTGTAGCCGAGGTAAAGATATACTATAATGTATATATATACATATACTGTTAAAAATTATTCTTGTCAATTTTTCGCTTTTCGATCTATAAAATACAATTTACTTCGTATACTTTATATTATATACACATTGCTCACAATTTAGAGGAAGGTACGACATCGCGCCACCACGGCGTCCTTTCGAAAACGCCCGGCTGACTGAAGAACGCCTTTTGGAGATTCTGATACAACTGGAAAAGTAAAAAATATATAATAATATTATTCATAAATATTTTCAACATGCCATCTATATCATATTTATATGGACGAGACTCTAAATATTGTAATCTATACTAATATTATAAAGAGGTAATGTTTGCGAATTTGTGAGGATGTAGGGGGTAATCTCTGGATCTACTGAACCGATTTAGATGAAATTTGTTAAGAAGATAGTATGAGACCCTGGGAAGGACATAGGATTATTATCCTGGAAATCATCCCTTAATGGGATGAAAATGGGGGTGAAAGTCTGTATGAGGAATAAACATAAGGACGGACTCGAGCGAAACTAGGTGAGTCACTAGTTAGATATAAAAAAACGCAATTAACAAAACTGTTTCGATCATATAAAATTCAACAAAAAAAATTACACACACACATTATACAAATAGGTATAATTATATATTTCAAAAATTCTACTCACAATATTATAAATGAAAATTTGTAAGCAAGTGTGTTCATTACTTCTTTATGCTATAGTAGCTCAACGGATTCTCATGAAATTTGGAATGGAGTTAGCTTGTAAACTGTATTGACAAATAAGCGAAGCAAAGCGAGCGGAGCCATGGACAAAAACTAGTACATAGTCCGATCAGTGAATCGACCAATCAAAACGGACCGAGGCTTCTCACCACATTTAGGTATTGCTACTATTGACAATTTTGGCTTAGTGAAATAATAATATACCCAACATTGTCCCTTGATATTGTAAGAAAAGAAGACGATTGACAAAACTCCGGATAATTATAATTTCACTAGTGAAATTATAATTTAACGGTTTTTACAGTATCCCTGGGAAATATCTAAATAATAATCAAATTCAACTAACCTTGCCATCACTTTTGCCCAACACAGAATTCAACACAAAGTCAGTGGGCGCGAGTGCATCCACCACACTAACTATTTCATCCTTTACATCCGCACATAACTCCAGAACCGAGTCTCTAACCAAACGGGCCATATCCCCACCCTTAGCGAAACCCCCCTGGTATAACTCAACCAAACTATCATCCAAAGACCATAGCCCATATAAACAGAACAGCTTCATCAACACTGGCTGAAGTTCTTTCTCTTTCTTCTCTATGGATTCTAAGCAGAATATCAATGATAAGTATTCTGCGTACACTTTGGTTAGGTTTCTCCATCTGTAGACTTGAGTTTTGTTCCTAGCTTGCACTTTGGTGAGGCCTTTTGATAGGTTTTCTTCATTTTTCTCATGTGTGTATTTTAACAGCCAGCATATAAGCCATTTGTATGTGGATATTATAACTGTAGGAACAAAAATTAACTTAATAAAATATAAGTTTCTCAATGTAACAGTACAGTCTGTACGATTAAATTAAAGAAATCAACATTTTAAGAAAACAACTGTACAGGACAACCCGCCCACATTTTGCTAACCCTGTGCAGTTCTAAACCTATACTAACTGTACATGCAAAATTTTGCAGGAAATTACTAACTAATATGTATTACTACATACTAAATTATTATTATTTTTAATTTGATAATAATTGTTCTATTATAAATAAACCAATTCAATGAAAAGAGTAACATTGTATGTATCACATTTAAAAATTAGGCTCATATTTTAAGTTCATTTTAATTCAATTTGCAGGTCATATGCCTACATGCATTTTCCCAACGTTAAAACTCACACACCGAACATTCTGTAGATCTATATGAGTATATTCTTAAATATTCAGATATTGTTTCTTGCCAAATTTCATTATTCTAGGTCTACGGGAAGTACAGAATTTATTTTATTTTGTATTTGTTTGATATTATTTTCAACACGATATCTGAAGGCATTCTTGAGAAAGAGTCTTGACAGATTTGTCAACGAAGTGATCCTATAAAGGTTTACCTTTTGAGGTACGGAACCCTAAAAACGACTCATTTTGTACGATTAACTAATCCAAACTTACATTGAGGGTTCTTCAGTTCATTTGTACTCGAACAATTGAAAGTCTTGTCTTTTATCGCCCTATAATCTTTGAGGAAGGCGACAGTGCCCAGCGGCGAGTCCACTATATTGTCCGAGAGGGCCGCCTCATACTGCCGCAGCAGCCAGTTGCCGGCCTGCTGGGAGAGCACGTTGTTGTCCCCCTCGTATGTCACTGTTGGTTCGTGGTTGCTTCTTATATCGCCTAGATTTGAACACTGGAAAATATTGGGGGATATGGTCAGTTAAATGTAATGGATGAACTTAAAAAAATATATTTTTTATACGTTTATTATGCAGATGATACGTGTATTAATTATTGGAATTAGATTAGAGTTTAATTTAAATATCGAGTATTTTATTTAAAAACAACGTTGTAAGAAAAGGGAGAAAAGAGAGAAAGAGAGAGAGAGAGAGAGAGAACATTTCACGCAGGTAAAGCTACGTTAAGAAGCTAATTCAACGTATTACATTGGATGGTTTTTGGTGCAATTTGGAATACAAATAGACTTATAAATACAAAATGGATTTGATACATTTAGGAACACTCCCGAACAAGTTCATCATAATATGATATACATATAGATTATAGATAGATCCCAATACAGAAAACTAAACCATATAGAAAAATAGGCTCATTAACACTAAAAAACAAAACTTCACACATACTAGATAAATATTAGATATAAACAGGGATGGCAAACGAATGACAAAACATTTTGGGTATGCCACTACTTTGCATCTTAGTTCAAAGTAACGAAGTTCTAAGTAGTAGGTAGTACTAAGTATAACTGAAACATTTATTACAATGCAGTGCAAAATGAATTTTTTTTTTAATTTTGAGTTGATATTATTTATTTAGAAAAAAAGACGTATGTTTGTACTTATGTGCACACGCAAGAAGTTATACTTCTTTGGCGTAACAGAACAAAAATTACTAAAGATTTCAACCCTTCATATTTTTTTCCAAACGTACCAAAAGAAATATAACTTCAAAAAGGAAAGGTTGATATAAATATTCGCCGTCCCTGGTATAATAAATAGACCCACCTTCAAATACCCGTGTCCGCCGCACGCCTCTCGACATTGCTGCGCAGCTCGCAACGTGCTCCAAGTCAGCAAGGGCTTGCTGCTCGACACCATCGCGTGGATCTCTGACACTGCTTCACTCTGGGAAACAAATTACTGGTAATTTAAGCAGTTTTACAAGATTAAAGGTGAAGTGTGGGTGGTAGGTTATAGTACGATGGGACGGATCCGACACGACCGTTCAAAGACCAGATGATGATCAATATGACACGCACTCATATTATAAATAGCTCTTACAGTTTTTTCGTAAAGAATAAATATAGAAATTATTTCTGCAGCCCGGTATATTAATATAGTACCCTATAGATAATTTTCCAAAAAAAACGTTAAAGTGTGAAATATAATAATAAACTAAACGTTATAACATTATGACTCACCAAGTTATCTACTCTGTGGCCAGAGTTGGATTTCTCAACAATATTTAAATACATGACAGTGAATTTTTCTATATAGAGACGGAACACTACCGCCGCCGACACGTAGCCGAATAAACGCCATTGCTGGAAAATATAAAAATATATATTATTTATGCGTACTTTTGCACCATATATTATTAATAAGTAAATAGTATGTAAAGTGTTACTTGTAACCAACCATGTTACCAATAGACATATCATACACCCCTTTAATGATATATTACTTATCAAGAATAATAATAATATTCTCCAGACCAATTTCAGCCAATCCGGCCAATCTCATTGAGACTAGCCATCTGCGCAGGAGATATTATAGTGCAGCGCGTGTGAGGGAGAGCGCAGACACAACGTGTCTCTCTCTCTCTAACTTTAAACTCTATTTCTGTCACTCTCATACTCCGGTGGGACGACTGCTCGACATGACCGGTGAGAGTTAAGGCGCAGAACCGACGGCTTTACGTGCTCTACGGCACAGGCAGTGTAACTTAACTATCTTCCCAACTGAGAAAAACTCAATAACCAACTTGGCTCGACTCGAGACTCGAATCTCAGAATCTGCTACTAGACTACTAAGGTAGTTTAGCTTTCACTGCCTTATATAAAGCTATAATTGAATGTAACCAACTAACGTGCAGCTCGTACTCGATGAGCGGCGTCTCGCGGTCGCGCTCGCCGAACTGCGTGCGCGTCGCCGCGTAGCGCACCGCCACGCTCACCGCGCTCGCCAGCGAGTGGCAGCTCTCTTGCATTATACCGATGCGACCTAGAACATTAAATAAATGAATAAATATATAAATATGTTGGGACATTAGCACCATCTAGTTCCAGATAGCTGATACACTACACATATATAATTTTAAATACATACATATTGTAAATATAAACACCCATGACTAGAGCACAAACATTCGTGCTCATCATACAAATAAATGCTCCCAGCGGGACTCGAACCCGCGACCACTGGCGCAGAAAGTAGGGTCACTACAAACTGAGCCAAACGTGCCATCATTGTTATATTAGAATAGATTTTTATTGAAGTAAAACTTCTTTATGCACGCTTGACTTAGTGGTAAGCTGGTGGATGCGTTACGAAAAAATGTACGTACGTTTGTTGCCATGGTAACCGTTGTTATTGTCTGACAAATGATATAATTTGTTTATAATACATTGTCTGACAAAATATAGTCTTTCCTTAAATGATATTCTATAACATATGATTGTAATATGCCTAATATGCGTTATTTTTAGTATCTCACCTATCCTAATTATTTAAAACATACATATATTGAATTTCATAAAGAGTACCGATAGCTTACAGAAGTTTTACTTCTTGCGCGTGTACACATTCATACAAGTACTCTTTATTTTTTTTAATTTATTTATTTTATCATTTTAAATCATTAATTAGGATAATTTTATTCAATTTAATTTAGGAACTTCAGCGCCTCTATTTAAACATATATTAAAGTTTAAGAGTTTGTTTTTTTGTTCCAACGCGCTAATCTTTGGAACTAGCAGTCGGATTTGAAAAACGTTTTTTTTTTACATATGATAGTCCCATTCCTAGGAAAGGTTTAGGATTCTTTAGGTACGAAATGCGCGTAGCTGTGGGAAAAGTTAGTTATAACTATGGGGGCTGTTTACCAAGAGGCAACTACTGACGGTAACTTTTATCAATATTAAATCGTAGTCGATTCATTTATTTTTATATATAACAACCTTTAGGGGTGGAACTTTTGCTTGAAATTTATAATGGTCACTTTGAAGTACATTTATCAATTATAAAGATACCAATACAAAAATATTTACCCAAACTGAGTACCTCCACAATATTGAATAATAAATTCTGGTATCATATATTTACAAAGTTTGAAATCGAGAAGACTATTGAAAATCGGTTAAAATCCACTTTCAGATATATTCCAATTTATTAAATCCTCTCACTAAAGGTTGTCTGGTAAATATTGCTTTTAGTAACAAGACCGCCTTTGCCTGCTTAAAATGTACTTTATCTAAGAACACCTTTATTTTCTTTATTCCTTATATTCTGTGTGCAATAAAGATTAATAAATAAAAAAAAAAAAAAAAATTACGCACCGGCTGATAAATTTTCCAAAGCGGCACCCAATATCCTTGAGGGTTCTGAAAACGAACTTTCGTATGTTCCATCTTCTGTGACGTCAGCAGTTCTATTGAGAAGGTTCTCGCGTGGTATTCTATACTGGTTGAACATAATGAATCTGAAACAAATATTTAATATTATAATATGAGTATAGGTAATATAGGTTATAGGTAATATAGGTACGTTTTCACGGCTAGCTATGTTTAGGTATACATAAATAGTAGCTTGCTACTCCTAAGATATTTTTTAAATTATATAGTGATTTACCCTCGTTTTGCTCGGGTGCGTTGGCCGTATGCGGATTTTGTTCATAATTTCATGGGTTTTAATTTTTTTCGCGGAACCCTGATTCTTTTTATAAAATAAAAGTAGCCTTAGCTACTCCCTATAATATCAGCTATCTGCCAGTGAAAGTCCCGTCAAAATCGGTCCAGCCGTTTTGGAGATTAGCCAGAATAAACAGACAGACAGACGGACAGACAAAAATTGTAAAAAATGTTGTTTTGGTATATGTACCGTATATACATCCATATGCATTTAGTAAAAAGCGGTTATTTTAATATTACAAATAGACACTCCAATTTTATTTATCTGTATAGATTATATTTTTATTTACATTTTCAAGAATTTATTTATAAAATAAGAGGTTTTAGTTTACTGTCCAAGGTTTACAAAACGATCTATGCTATTTTAATAAAAAAAAAAACCTGTTATGGAAGACGAAGTTAAATAATTTTTTTTTTTTTTAAAAAGTAAAAAAAAGTATATGTAAACAACACCAGCGTGCTAATTTTAGAGTAAAAATAGTCAAGACTCAGAAGTAAAAAACAGTCATCCCCATATTTGTTGCACAAAACTTCAAACGAAGACAAAACCAGCAACAAATATTTGCCATTTATGCCTGACGTGCTTGCTTAAAAAAAGACGTTGGATTTTTATTTCAAACGATATATTCGAATAATTCTGATGTAACCTTTATAATAAACATTAGTTTACATAATATAATGTATATTAATATTATAAAGAGGTAAAGTTTGCGAGTTTGTCATGTTGTAGGGAGTAATCTCTAAATCTACTTAACCGATTTATATGAAATTTGGTAAGAAGATAGGATAAGACCCTGGGAAGGATATAAGATACTTTTAATCCCGGAAATCATCCCTTAAAATGGTGAAAATGGGGATGAAAGTTTATATTGGGAAGCAAGCT
Source organism: Argynnis bischoffii washingtonia (assembly GCA_033884665.1). Lineage (NCBI taxonomy): Eukaryota > Metazoa > Arthropoda > Insecta > Lepidoptera > Nymphalidae > Argynnis > Argynnis bischoffii. The sequence goes on along the minus strand of CM066616.1, from coordinate 2,507,038 downwards.
AGGGACGAACCAGAGCGAAGCGAGGGTGAGTCGCTAGTAAATGATAATTTTTGCACAAAATCATTATTGTCGTTTAACTTCACGTGATTAAAAAAAATTAAAGGCTGAACTTTACATTTTCAGATGATATTGATGACATTAGTTGTTTGAAATGGAGCAACACATAGGTTTATCGTTTTCGATAGCAATATCGATTGTAGAAATTGAATTTGTCTAGGGCTTAGTGTAGGATAAGAATATAGATAATAATTATAGAACTTGCAGAACTCGTGTGCAAATGTCGGATGTATGACAAAATCTTGCAAGTGAACTAGTTTTGTAGTTTATTATACTTGATATATTATTAATATACTTGATATATTACTTTATTATGTTTCTGCAATAGCTTTTGATTGATAGGCGAATTCACAGTCGAGTCATTTTTTTTAATTTCTCATATTTCCAAACATTTTATGATAACATATGAAAACTGATAGTACAGCAAATGTTTTGATTACGCATCGAACAAGTTTTAAATGACACAGCTATATTATTAAAGGAAGGTAAGTAGAATTCGAAATAAAGATAGCTTGTATATAGTTATTTTTTCCACGTACCTGCCTTGCGGGCAGGGCTGCGCGTAAAAACTAGTCTTATTATAAAAGTATACCTACATTAGATGATTATAAAAATTGCATTAATATTGATATTATTTCATTCCGTAAGTTTAAAACGTAATATTTATTACGTTCTAAACGAGAAAACTAAATTAAAAGGTGCATTACATGCTAATTTAACCCCTCGAGGACCGCGTACACGCCGGCGTGTACGATAACAATTGAATTCTCGGAAATTCGGACGGATTTCTTAAAATTTGACCGGGAAGGATTAATAAGATATACCGACAATAAATATGCCGCTTACATATTTATTTTAATTGCCCATTGTTAAAATATATTTTTGGGTAGACTAAATCAAACGTTATCGGTCGAGATAGAGCGATCAAATCGACCTTGTAACACCGATAGCTAACACACGTATTTATTAATTCGTAAATCGTTTGAACACTCCTAAAAAAAGTTATTTTTTTATATTAAATTCTAGATCTGTACTGATTAAGATCAGCATGAAGCTCATAATCGAATTATATTAACTTAAGTTACCATTAAAAAGTAGTTTTAGTATATACTCATAAAATTTCACAAAATATTATATAGGTACATATATTATAAATAATATTTTGTGAAATTTTTAATTACCTGTAATTACAGGTAATTACAACATGCTATTATATTACACACTAGCGACTCACCCTTACTCCGCTCGTGTTAGTTCTTAGTTACTTTTTAACATTTAGTGTAGATTTTTCAGAGATGAAATATTTTCCGGAGTCAAAAGTATCCTATATGTTGACTTGGATAACCAGCTATCAAATTTCATCAAAATCTGACCAGTGGTTTTCTCGTGATTCGGTCACAGACAGACTGACAAAAATTCTTAAAAAAAACTATAGATTCGGCCTCTGTATCGATATGATACAGAGGCCATAAGAGTGTTATGACAGTTAAGATTTTCCGAAACTCTCTTGCATTTCTAATTTGAGCCCCAATGATTTAAGCGCACTTGTTATATGCTCTATGTATGTATGTATTCAGCCCTTTTTAACGTCCCACTGGGTACGGGCCTCCCTTCAATACGAGGGGAATCAGGCCATAGTCCACCACGCTGGCCAAGTGCGGATTGGCGGACTTCACATGTCTTTCGAAAACTTGCTAGGTTTTTCTCAGACATGCAGGTTTCCTCACGATGATTTCCTTCACCATAAGGTAAGTGGTAACCATGTTCTCATTTCGCTTCACTCGGTTTCCCAAGCGAGCGCGTTACCTCTGGGCTACTTAATTGTAATTTGGAATCCAAAAAGACAGTCAGATCACGAATAACGTCAACTATACAAATAGGAGCACCAGATATATAATATTTGCTTTTTATCTTATGTTTTTGTGGAGTGAACTGAGTTTGATAGCACTTTTTCACATTTAAATACATTTAATACATTGTTATTACACCAATTACATAGTTCATTCAAATCTTTCTGCAGACAGATGACGTCTGAATACGTTTTAATCTTGCGTATCATTTTAAAATCATCTGCGTACCTAAAGACTTTAGAATATTTAAACATGGACAAGTTGACAAAGTCCAGTAACAAATTATTTAAAGGCGAGTTATTATTAGAGTGGGATTTATGATCAGTAGGGCCATGAAATGCTTGGCAGATTAAAATCACTCAATATTATGGTCGTGCAAAGGTCATCGTGAGTAGATATAATTTAATTAACATTTTCGATAAACATTTCTAAAGTATTTAGATCTACTGGGGGAAGAAGAAAAACCACACATACATACATATGTGTAATGCTTTTAGGTTTTTTCCTAAGTTTAATTCGACCGGTACCTAAAGATCTTCTTGATCACTTTTGCAATCAAGACGACGACGCGAGACTAAGCCTTTTGTGATGCCGATCAAAACACCACAACCTATTTTTTTATGTGAGGACAATAGACTTGTTTCACGATCATACCGAAAAATTAAATATCTTTCATCAACTATCTCAGAACCAAATATAGTGCTATTTAAACAAGTCTCAGTTAGAAAAATAAAATCATAATCGTTATTTAATTGCATTACAGTGTACATATAGCGTTTTTGTGCTCAAACCCTTTTTAATAACATTTTGGTAGTAATAAATCAACATTGAGAATTTTGACAAACAGATTTGATACATACATTAACACAATGACTCCTCCTTACTTCTATACTCTATTGTGGATATCAAACGTCAGTGATTGTCACTTTAGAGAATAACAGTAAAAGAGAGAAATGTAACTCGTCAAGTATCAAGATTAAACCAGCAAACTACATTCAATGGAATCTTTTATGTCAGACACAATTTTATATACCTTATTATTTTACTTTTATTACAGTTATGCTAAAATTGAACATCGAATGAGGGTCAAGGTCGCATAGTTTCATTTCTGCGTCACTGTCGATCGTAATTGCACCTTTGTAGTATCTGATAAGATAGCTTATCGCGTGTCATAAGTCTGACTCACGTAACGTTCAACAGGCATTACTTCAAAGAAAACATTATCAAAAATATTCAAGGAAATAGCGATAACAGAATTATGTGTGTCTTTATCACTATAGAATTCGCAATGATTACATGGTGACGTAACATCTAAATTTTAACGATATTTAATATAGAAACTCGACTACTATAAAACAATAAACATGTTTTATGCGGATTTTAAGATCGGATCTCGCGAAATTATATTCTCATGTGCGAATCCTTTTTAATTACTACTCGTCTCACGGTGAAGGAAAAAAAAACATCGTGAGAAAACCTGCATGTTTAGGTTTTTGAAAGGTGGTTTGGATTAGGAGTAAATTCATGTAAGTCATCATCGATATGGTCACGTGACGTGTTAACGCTAACACTCAGAGTGCCGATGGATGTCAAAACCAGATAAATGTAAACAATTCTAATTTACAAGATCAAAAAATTAATTTGAATATCCAAAAATGACAACTGTTTGCTTATAAAGGGTTTTTCAATAGGGACATCACAATTTTGTTTTATAATATGGAAGATAAGTTACAAACTTTTTTACGATCTGTCAATGTTAAAATGTCAGTCAAGGGTTACCATTTTATCATGGTGAAGTTCACGAATGAGCAACGTCTGGTAATCGTCAAAACTTACTACCGAAATTCTGAGTCGGTAGTCGCAACTTTAAGAGCGCTTACTCCAATTTTTGGTCGCAATAATCGACGAAAAGATTTATAAAGACTATTTTTGGCCAGTATTGGATAGATTTGATATCAGCGATATGTGGTTCTAACAAGATGGTGCTACAAGCCACACAGCTTGTCAAACAATTGAGTTATTTAAAGGGAAATTTGGTGATCGTTTAATCTCGAGAAATGGTTCAGTCGAATTGCCATCTCGCTTATGCGATTTGACGCCGTTGGATTTTTTCTTATGGGGTTACCTTAAGTCGAAGGTTTATGCCAACAATCCAATAACGTTAGAGGAGCTCAGGAACAATATTGAACGCGAAATTCTCAACATTCCGACTGATATGTTTGAAAGAGTATTAAAAAATTGGATCCAAAGAATCAATCACTGCCGTCGTGCTTGTGGTGGTCATATGAACGACATCGAATTTCATACATAATTGTAACATGAGTACTACACCTGGAATAAATTTCAGCCCAATATCTCATTTATTCTATGTTTTATTTCATTACAAAATTGTTATGTCCTTATTGAAAAACCCTATAGTTTTAAGTTTAAACTTATCTCGGCTATCTTCATGACTGCTTTTTTTTAAAGTTTTTGTTTTATATTACAAATGAGAAATTTATGCAAAGATTTAATTTGCCAAAATTACATACTATATTATAGCAATTATTAAAACAGGTTTTAGTCTAAAAAAATTAAAATAGATGACCTCGAAATTCTTTGAACACGTATAAAAGTTAACAAAAAATTAAGTAGGCACCATCTTAAATTTATCCGTTAATAATAATATATAATGTCCTACTGACCGATTTCGTCCACGGAGGTTAATAACATTGAGCCATCTGCGCAGGAGAATAGTGCAGCGCGTGCGAGGGAGAGCGCAGACACAACGTGCACTCTCTATTCCTGTCACTCTCATACTCCAGTGGGACAACCGGTGAGAGCAGGCGCAAGACCGAAGGCTTTACATGCTCACGAGGAATGGGAGTAAAACACCGCTAATTTCCACCCTATCACTGAGAATTTCTTGATAGAAAAACTCAATAACTAAACTTGGTTCAGTCCGGAACTTGAACCTAGGACCTCCAGATCTGCAGCCGCACACGCTAGCGACTAGACAAACGAGGCAAAACTTACCCATTATCAATACCATTGACGCCGATTTTCTCTCCCATATCCCCAACGATCAGACCAGGGTACGTCTCCAGTGTATCTGGGTTTCTGATGGGCACCACGAAGCCATGGAGACCATGGTTTGTTCCATCTGGTGTGATTAGTTGCGCGAAGAGCAGTGTATGTGTGCATGTTCTACCTGAAAATAACATATGTATATAACCATGGGAATTATGTATGTCATACAGCCATATTTTAGCCACCTTAGCTAACGTCCATTTGAATCCATAATTTTTGTGCGCTTGCACTGTCACAGTATCATTCGATTTACAGAGAAATTAAGGGCCTTTTGCACTCTTTTAAATTTTTGTTTTATTTTAGGCTTGTATTACATAAAGCTGTTCTATTTAAACAAATCTCTTTTACATAACTAAATTCTAACAATAAAAAGCATAATAACACAAATTTCAATGATTATACATTATATAACTACATTTAATCGTATTCATGAAAAAAAAAACTAGTCTGTAGTAACCTTTAAGATTATTTAAAGAAAAAAAAAGTGACACGGGGAGTAATGCTTTGAAACCACATTTATAAAACACTTAAGATATTTCTATGTCATTTGACATAGAAATATCTTAAGTGTATTATATTGTGTTAGCGTTTATCATCAGACCACTATAAATTTTTTGTCACATTATCACAAGCGCGGACGTTATCTATAATTATTTTATACAATTTTTTATATAGAATTTATTATGAACTAGCGTTACAACCCGGCGTCGCATCGCATATTTACATCAAAATTATGGAATGGCAATACCTGCTATACTTAGATTAAAAAATCTCAATTTATTCGATACTAGCGGTTCACCCCCTAGACAATCAAAAAACAAATCTATCCCACGGGAACCGTACATTTTTTCGGGATAAAAAATAGCCTATTTGTTATTCTGATGTATGAACTATGTTATTGTAAAGTTTCATTAAAATCCAATCAGAAGTTTTTATGTACTAAGCTGCATAAGTTACTATAATTTTTTAAGTATCCCACGGGAACTCTTTAATATTCCAGGATGAAAAGTATTTAAAATGTTGACCGGAGATATAAGGTACCACCATGCAAAATTTCACCTAAGTCAGTCCAACAGTTTCGGAGATTAGCCCGTACAAACAAACAAAAAAGTTGAAAGAAATCTGGATTTGTTCTATTTCTCTTCTTACATCCCCCTGATTTTGTTTTTAGCATTTTTTTTCTATGTACAAGCATTCGACCTCAACAGTTTTATTATATGTATAGATGACTCGTCGATATGTCAGAATTTTTTACATATGTTAGACTAATGGTTAACGCGTACGTGATAAATAATAATATATTGGGACATCACACAGCACCATCTAGTTCCATGGTAAGCTACGAGGCTTGTATTATGGATACCAGACAGTTGATACACTACACAATATATTATACATGACAAACAAACACATTCAATTAAGTTAAATATATAAAAGATAATTTCGAGAAGTGAATTGGACTGGAGCTTAAGGTGAATGATTTCTTATCAATTGCCATAAATATACTAATATAATAAAACTAACTTTTGATCTATTTTTCAGGGTTACGATTTTTTTATACAATAACACTCAGTGAATTACGATAAAATTAAAAATAAAAAAAAAATTTATACAATTCTTATATCTTGAATATTTTTTGTGTTTATTTTCAATATATAATAAAAATAAAATAGGATAAAATATTAAAAGTATAACACTATACGTATATAAAAGATTTGCTCCAAATACCGTAGTAACTTTCCATATTTTTATATAACCATAGTAATAACAGAAAGATCAACCCTACAAATATTTTATGCATTGCAAATATGCAAATATTTTATTAACAATTGAAGTTTAAATTGTCTTATTAATTTAAAAAAAAATGTGTTGTGAAGTACATAATACATAATGAATAATGATTTGACAAGAAATGAAGGAACCAATTTATGTATGAACGTAAATTATTTCCTTCATTTCTTATATTTATTTCTTAGATTATAAAATAAAACGTTATAACTGGTGCAGTGCTATTGCTGGGATTTGTTTTGAACACTGCACCGAGTTTCGTTATTCGATTTATTTACGCACATAAGAAGTTATACATCTTTGGCGTAACGTAACAATAATGGCTGAAGATTTCATCCCGTCACAACTCTCTGTTTATAAAAAGAATGAAGCTAACTTCATCATTTCGCTTACAACTAACTTCATCATGTCGCTTTTTGGCTGTCGGTGTGCGCGCGCATCGTAAAATTTTACTCTCATAATTGTTCCAAACGTGCCAAAAGAAGTATTACTTCAAAAATCTTTCTAATTATATAATAAATCATAAATAAATATGTTGGGACATTAACACACAGCACCATCTAGTTCCATGGTAAGCTACGAGGCCTGTGTTATGGATACAAGATAGTTGATACACCACACATATATAACTTTAAATACATACATATTATGAATATAAACACCCATGACTGGAGTCATCCTCCTAATATTACATAAGTATACATATATATATATATTATTAGTCGGAAACTGCTATTGAAACGAAACGTTTTTAGAGTTTAGACGAGCAGAGGCGTATCAAAATTCAGGAAGCTTTTTAATATGCGTAACCGAATAAAGCGACCTTAACATTGATTCCAATCGAGATGATTGCGTAATCGGAAATGTTTAATATTATATAATCATATATTTAATTATAAAGAAGTTTTAGATTTTTTTAAAATACGAAATAAAAAGTTTTTTTTGCGTTACCTAATGATGGGGATATGTATGGCGGTAAGAGATTTTAATTTTTTTTATCAAAAAAAGAACAATAATATGTAGGAACTTTTACTATATTGTTGAAACCGACATCTATATTTTAGGTATGAATTCTAAAGATATATTTTAAAAAATCAATTTGATAATATACAAACAATATACATATTATGCTAGCATGGTGTCTATGATAAACAAACATATAGACACCATGCTAGCATAATATTATATTGTTTGTATTATTTTTTTAAGTATTTTTATTTGAAACGTTCTAAAAAGTATAAAAATAAAGCTGGCCACATTACATGCATATTGCACAAATCTTCATGGCTATCGCTACCATGTAAATTTCATACCAAATAAAAAAAACGTGTGTGTGTACTTATGTACGCACGTAAGAAGTTATACTTCTTTGGCGAAACAGAATTAAAATAGCTAAAGATTTCATCCCGTATGTATTTCGGGGGTAGAAGTTTGTATTGGGAATCAATCATTTCTCAAGGGATAAAAATTTTTTTTAATTTGTAAAGTACTTACTTCTCTATACCTATGTATATCTATGTAGTTTACCTATCTATTCTGCACTAACCGTTAAAACGTATTTACTATCTAGAAACGAACCCGGGCAAAGCGAGGGTAGGTCTCTAATAGCCATTTAATAAATAAAAACAATAATACAAATAAAATTCACACAAAGTTTTACCTAGATTACCAACCCAGCATTTGGCGGCCTCGAAGTCTGGCGTGTGAATGACGAACTCCTTGCGCGAAGGGTCGTAAGTGGCGGTCGTGCGCATGAGTCGCGCGTCTGAACCGTGCGCGACCTCCGTAAGAGAGAAACTCGCTAAAATCTGTGAATGTTAAACAATTCGCATGTAAGCTTTTGTAAAAATTTGGTAAACTTCAAAATGAAGTCAATGTAGTAGTATATGAATTATTTAGATTTTAAGTAGTTATAGATAGGCATTAGACAATATGACAGGAGACAGTTCTCGAACTTCTTACTATTTCCATACCGCTCTCACGGAAGAACTGGTAGAGTAAAATTTAGTAAAAAAAAGCTGAGCTTAGAGGACCATTCATCGTTTTATAGGACATAGGTACGATCACATTCCTTGTGGTCCCCGTATAAAATAATATGCATTTCCGCATATTATTTTATACGGGGACCACAAGGATAGGACACTTTTTTCTGACGTTTTTTTTTAAACTTCTATGAAGGCTGTCCTCAAAAAAATATTTTAAATTAAAAGAATCGTTAATATCCCGCTAGGGTGCTCTTGAATCAGGGGCCCCATGCGACTGCATTGGCATAGTTACGCCATTGCACATCATGTGACTTAATATTTGTACCTGTGTATTTGCTTTTTTGAACCCCATTTTCACTCAACCCTAAATACAGGTACACATTTCGTTACTTCATTCTTTATTAGTTACAGTGGCACCAAAGTGTATTGAATATTTCAAAATTAAAATATAAAGTGCGTGTTAGTCCAATTACATTAACCGAGAGGTCGACTGTGAAGGTCTCTTCTAGACTACACGTGACGTCACGAACGTTAAGTTCGAAAGCCTTATTCATGAGGTGCTAATTTCGTTACACAGGAGCAACGACTTAACTGTTTAGTTCGCTTTAGCAATCCTCTAAGAGGCGCGAATTCAAATTCAACCTTATTAGAATAGAAAACCTTACTTGAAACCTTATTAGAAATATTTTTTTTAACCATAAACAATTTTTAGTTAAAAAGACAAAGAATTAAATCGGAATCGAAAATATTGTACGAAGCCCTTTTTTCAGAATAACATTAAGTTTCTCGTTAATCACTTGATTCTTATACTAAAAATTATTTTTTACATTTTAGTTCGGTTCATCAATAAAGCATGTTTTTTTAATTTTTTTAACTATAATCTATTTCCCATTTTTTAGTTTGATCTGCTATAAAAGCGTTTTTTTTAGTTTTTTTTTTTTTATATTTATTGTATTGTCATCGGTCCTTATTAAATGTGCAATGTTTCAGTTCAATCTAAAGTTTTGAAATGGGTGAAAATCGCGTTCAAAGATTCCGTTACAAACATACAGTTGGAACTAATAAAAGCGTGTCAAAAATGCGAAATATTATGTATATGTTACACTTTCTAGAACTTAATTCCATTACCTACACACTTAATTATTTGTTTTCGTTGTCTGAGAGAAATTTACGAAAAAAGATACTTTTTCTGATTTTTGGATACAACATCAGATATAAAAAAACACTGTTTGCTGTTTGACTTATCCACATTTAATTAGTCATAAAATATCTTAATCAGTGCAAGAAAAATAAGTTAGTCAAAAATACAAATAGAGGAGATAAAACAAATATTATATGCGGGAAAATATTCAAGTGATTTTTTCTCAGATTTAGTTAACTGTGAAAATTCCTCGCTTTATTTTAATTATCCAGAAAAAAATAACTGTCAGTCAAATTAGCTCTTTTCAAAGGGTAGGTTTTATGAGAAATATTTTTATTCCCAGCAACTTACCTAAGTGCCTTAATTTTACTAATGTTTCCTAATATTATAAATGTGAAAGTTTGTGAGTATGAATGTATGGATGTTTGTTACTCTTTCACGCCGTACGGCAGGCCGGATCTGGATGAAATTTGGCACAGAGATAGATTATAGTCTGGAATAACACATAGGTTACTTTTTATCCCGATAGGTTTATTTTTGTTTTCCTCGAAGCAAACCCGAGCGAAGCGAGGGTGAGCCGCTAGTACATATTATAAATATGAAAGTTTAAATGGATGTTTGTTACTCAATCACGCCAGAACGGCTGAACGGATCTGGATGAAATTTGCTACTTTATATCCCCGAAAAAAGTACAGCTCCCGTGGGATACATTTGTTTGTTTTTTTAGAGGCGAATCCGAGCGAAACGAGAGTGAGTCGCTAGTATTATATACAGGTAACGTCATCTCAAATTTTATTACTAACATATTCACGCACATGTATCAGTCCAGGACAAAGCCTACCTGTGTACTAAATTTCATCCAAATCGGTCCCGCTTTTTCATAGTGAAGAAGTAATAAACAGACACAAATACAAAACTTTCGCATTATGTGTATAAAAGTAGTGTGATGTATGAATAACGTGAGGTCATTATTACTAACTTTGCCTAGTACTCTAATCGTACATCTAACGATCTCAAATTAAAAGTTATATACAAAACAGCGGCAATATAAACATTGTTGATCTCCAGTCGCCAATACAGTAGGTAAAATATCTTCTTCTGCCTGGCATTATTATTCCCGGCTATTGCCAGGGTCTGCCTTCCTGCTAAGTCTTCTCCACTTTGCACGGTCTTTAGCATCATCACAGTAGGTAAAATATAACTAGTAAAATTAATTTGTCAGTAACGTTATTTCCTTTCAATTTAATGCAACTTCCCTAAGGATAATTGCGGTTTTCCCACATGAATTCCATCTTCAAAAACACTATGTATCATATTGTTATTATTATGTGAATCACAGTTTAATATGACATAAGTATGGTCTCGACTATGGGTATCCCGAGGCTTTATATAGGTTTTCTTTCCTTATGCATAAAAAGCTATTTATACTTATGTATTGTTACATATAAACATCCTTAAAGTTTTTTGAGGAAAAGCAGCAAATGTATAGCCGAGTCATCATAATGTACTAATTACTAGTAAGTACACGTAAATGAAATATTCAGGTATATTTATATATCATAGATAGATAATATCGATTTTGATTTTACATTGTATTGTATTGATTTTACGTTGCGGTCAAAGCAAATAACATAAAATGAGGTAGAGGAAAAGTTTCGCGTCACAAACCAATTATTTTTTTATTATGATTAAGAAAATATAATATGAGTTTGATATTACATTAGATATTTATATGCGTTAACATTTTATTCTACGATATTTCTGCGAGTAACTCGCAATGACAGTGTATGCTCTATAGTTTATAGAGAAGGCGATCACATATATTATAACTAGCGACTCACCCTCGCTTGGCTTCGGGCTCGTCCCTAGACAAAAACAAATCTATCCTACGGGAACCGTACATTTTTCCGGGATAATACTCGTATATAGCCTATAGCCTTCCTCAGTTAATGGGCTATCTAATGCAAAAAGAATTTTTCAAATCGGATTAGTAGTTTCTGAAATTAGCGCGTTCAACCAAACAAACAAACAAACAAACAAACAAACTCTTCAGCTTTATAATATTAGTATAGATATATTATATATGTGATCGCCTTCGCCCTTAACGTAAATCCCGCCACATGCAAGGGCTGTCAAAAATATCAATTTGCATAACGAACGACCTCTAAGTGTCAAAACGCTGTAGTACCATCTCGTCGCAAATTATAGCTATGCCCGGTAACCCTAAAAACTGTTTCCCGAGTGTCATACAAAAGTACGTATGAAAGTCGGGAGCATCTCACCCCGAACATCTCAGACGATTGCCCTTTCTAGGCACCTTCGATATACAACTGTATTGCATAAAATGCACATCATGAATGCGCACAATGATTAAGAAAGATAATAGTCTTAACATATTTATTTACCTCCTAAATTACTAACGAGGATTTATTAAATCTTTTTGACATTGTTTTAAAGACCTTGAATGACCTTTAATTTTAAAGGCATTTAAAATTAAAGAAATAATCGAAACGTATGTACGAACGTTGCATTTTTATTTATTTATTGTTCCAGCGCTCTAAAGCGTGTAATTCCGTCACATTTCAAAAATACATTTAAATTAACATTATTTAAAAGGTTTATATGTAAACATGTTACTTATTGATTATTTAAATACTTACATAAAAAAAATAACTGATTTGCCTCTAGAGCGTAGACAGGTAGAAATCTAGATGACACTAGTCTAGTATTCTTAAGTAAATGGTTCTTTTACGCACTTTGGCACATACACATACCTATATCAATAAATTCTCCTATAATTAAAAAAAAACCCGTTCAAGTTTGAGTAGAACAAACGGTCAATTGGTTCCATTCAAACTTAATAATTACAAAAAACCTTTTTCCTTTTCGTGATGTTTAGTGACAAATGAACAATTTACAGATTTTTCCATAACTTCACAGGTTTCGTTTTTATCGATGGCGGTACGGAACACTAATTGTAAACCTACATATTTTGGGAAGAAGAAATAATTATTTTCGTTTTAACGTCCCACTGCTGGGCACGGGCCTCCCTTCAATACGATGGGGATTAGGCCATAGTCCACCACGCTGGCCAAGTGCAGGTTGGCGGACTTTACATGTTTTTCGAAAACTTTGTTAGGTTCTCTCAGACCATGCAGTTCTTCTCACCATGCTTTCCTTCATCGTACGACTTCACGTTTGGCATGTGCGTTGATAGATCAGTCAATCACTTGTGCCTTTTATATATATAAATAGATTAGAGATGCGACACCCCGGTCTGAACTCGCTTCACTTCAAATAATACTAGGTCTAATACATATGTCATCACAAATACATACCTCTCTATGTTTGATCGTCGCTTCGTAAAACTTTAGATGTCTTTCAGTGCCTAACGACAGCAAGGCGTTTGAAAATAAATATATACCGATGGCCATTTTCACCGATACACTTGGGTTAAGAGACTGTACCGCCTCGTTTATTGTCATTATTGTTCGTGTCTGAAAGCAAAATGACTGGTTAGGATTTTACTTATACATAAAATATACTAAAATTCTATTATGTTACATAAGTTATATACATACATATTTTGTATTAGGAAGAAATAGTAATGGTAATGGATATATATATATATATATATATATATATATATATATATATATATATATATATATATATATATATATATATACAGGATGAATTTTTCAAGTGGGCGTGCATGGCTAAATCCGAAACTATGAGGAATAGCGAAAAGTACTCAAAGGAGTCTCGGGCCCGATTTTCATGAAAACTAAAACTGCATCATTGGATTTTTGAAAAATCAATTTCCCTAGCCAGGAATCGAACCTGTTGATTTTGAAAAAAAAACACATTCTGTATAATTACACCATTCGATAGTATTGCTAATAAGGAACGCATTCTGGGAAGTCATGACATACGGCAAACTTAAGGAAAGTACTCATTTTTAACAAAATGTTTTTTATTGTTCTTTGTTATTTACTTTGCTACATAGCTGGACTGGACGTTTCAAGGATTGTACTGCATTTAGCATTACAATAACCCCCTTAAGGGATGATTTCCGGGATAAAAACTTATATATGATTTTTAGAACTTTTGTCTGTTTGTCTGTGAGTTTGTGCGCGCTAATTTCAGAAACGGCTAAGCCAGTTTGGGTGCGGTTTGCACTAATGTATTCTATTAATATTTTAATTGGTTCATAAATAAATTTCAAGAATCATCGCTAGTCATTAATATGCACAATAATTAATAAACGTATGTAAACAATTACTTTTCCGATACTTTTCCAATTACTTATACTAGTGTTGGTCATATAATATAAAAAAAACTGTTTACAACATTTTTTTTATTGATAACACGTCAATAGCTACTAAAAAAAAAATAGAAAATCGGCTGACAGCTCGCAGAGAAAGATACTGAACTGTTTTGTCTTTGCCTATTCATATATTAGATATACATTAAATACTAGCGAATTACCCTACGCCCCTAGGTACGTTTTTTTTAACGGGACCCTAATTCTTTTTCTAAAATAAAAATAGCCTAAGTTACTACTTATAACATCAGCTATGCGCCAGTGAAATTCTAGTTAAAATCGGTCCAGCCGTTACGAAGATTAGCCGGAACAAACAAACAGATAGACAAGAATAAAAAAAAAATGTGTTTTTCTTATAAGTACCGTATATAAATTCCATATGCATAAATGCAAATGCAATGCAATACTAAAGTAAAAAGCTGTTTTTTTAACGTTACAAACAGACATTTCAAGTTTATTTTTCTGTAGATATCAATGAATTGTCAAATCAAAATCTGTTTTAACGTTGTGCTATCATTGTATAATATAATATAAAATATGTGGAGTTTTTTCGTTCTTCGAAGAGAAATTTCATAATTCCACGTAAGAAAATTATCATAGTAAAATTACAATTTTGATTCTCGGTAAAAGAACAAATAATATATAATTTGTAATAATTTTGTAACTAACGTCATATATGTATTTATGTAATTTATTGAATATTTAAAAATTCGTAAAAATTGCATTTTTAAAACTTTTTTATACTTGATAATATATGAACATTATCAGCACCTTATAATGTTATGTTACACTTGAATATAATATTGTGGGCGCTAATTAACCATTAAAAGCATTTTAGTCTTTAGTCTTTTTAAGCGTCTACTGCTGGCTGCGGGGCCTTTAATATGAGGGTGATCGGGCCATAGTCCACCAAGCTGGCCAAATACGGATTGTACGGTCTTTCGAAAACTCGCTAGGTTCTCTGACATGCAGATTTCCTCATGACGTTTTCCATCATGGGAAAACTAGTGGTAATCATATTGAAAACTATTCGCTTATGAAAATATTAGAGTTGCGAGATTCGGGATATGAACCCGTTTCACTTGCTTTCCCAAGAGAACGCGTTGGCTAGCACTACTTGTTTTTTTTATATCTTAAAATAAAAATAAAAAATCAAACACCACAAGATTAAAGCATAACTTATTAAAGATAAAATATATTTTTTTATTATTTTTAAAAATAACATTTATGAGCAATGTCAAAATAAAAATATAAGGAAATAGTAAAAACTTAATATCTATACATATAATAAAAATTTAAAAAAAATAAATAAAAACCGACTTCCATGCACTGAAAAGTAAAAAAATAACAAAACGGGGGTTTTCATTTAGAATAGATACTTAATCAGATTTTTTCGAAGTCGGTGTGCTTTAATTTGTATTGGCTGGCACCGACTTCGAAAAAATCTGATTAAGTATCTATTCTAAATGAAAACCCCCGTTTAGTTATTTTTTACTTTTCAGTGCCTGGAAGTCGGTTTTTTTTAAGTTTTTATTTTTCCATTTTTAGTGTAGACGTATCATCAATACAAATTACTCAAGCCCAAACACCAGTTAATTGCTGTAAATCGTTGAGGAGTTCCCTCGACTATCTTTCGGGTCCGTCATCAGATCGACTTCAGACCTTCATTAAATAGTAGTGCTTTAAATATTCTAAATGAAAACCCCCGTTTAGTTATTTTTTACTTTTCAGTGCCTGGGAGTCGTTTTTATTTTATTTTTAAGTTTTTTTAGTCAAACAGTTGTTATTTTCCAGCCTAAAAATAGCCACTTTCGCCGCATTGCTTTAACGCACGCTTAACCATTTCGTAGATGAGTACTCGTAAACAGACTGACAAGAGTATTCAATTGAAATTATAGACAGACAGTAAAATTATATTTATGAGTAGCTATAGGTATATATATTAATATAATGTACAGCATTATATTCTAGCGGAAGCCTTAAGTGGTAGGCCGTAGGAGTACGCCACGGTACCGTTTACGAACTAGAAATTGCTATTGAATGAAAGTTACCGAGACCACTCTATTGCTTGCTTGAGAAAAACAAGAAATTCTTGGTTATTTTGCAAGAAGTTCTTTAATTTCTATGAATGAAATTTTAGTTAAATTTTTTAATGTAATATATGCTAATAATATGTTAGTACTACATTAAGTACATGGATAAAACAAGACTTTAACTCACCCGTTTACTATAACTGGCGTTGAACATTTCCTTTGGAATGAACTTGTATTCATTTATCTTTTTTAATTGTAACTGTGTAATGCGTTTCTGTTCTTCCACTGGAGGAGTCACAGTGGGATGGGCGAAGAGTGGGTCCTTTTCTAGTGTGCGCCATATCTTGTACTGTTAAGAAATATGTAATGATACATTTAAAAATATATCCTTTTATTAATTGTCAAAAATTCGTAGTCCACGTCAAAAAAAAATGTTACAGTTTTGAGAAAAACTAGCAATAAAACGTTGAAGAGGCTTATGTATCATTTTTAATTACACATACACAAAATGAACAAAATTTACATAACATACAACACAGTCACATCAGATCACTTTAAATAAGGGAGCTGAAATTGTATATGAATATAACCTGTATAATATATTACTTATATCGACTGACGTGGTGGCCAATAAAACATCGATATTTTCGTAATTAATGTTTTACATTGTACTGGCTTCCACCAAATATGAAGTAAAACTAAAGTAAATATTCTAATCAAGTTCATAACGAAAAGTAGGGTTGACCTACTTTTTTAAAATAAAAATAATATTGACAAGTGTCAATTGACATTCCTAAATTCCATTTTATAATTACATAGTATAAATTCGGTAGGTATATAAAAACAGCTCGGTCCTCCTGAACAAAGGTGAGTCCTGTCGCAAAAACAATGAAAACTACATAACAAAAATAAATGAATAATTGTGTAAATAAATAATAAAATAAACATTTAAGTGCTTAATTAAGTAAATCAACAACAACATAATAGTAAATGAAGGGATTAATGTAATAAAAATTAACAAATCCATTTTAAGTAAGATAAATTAATTTAACAATTTTTTTTTGAAAAAATAAAGACAATCATATAAGTGACCAAATACATAAACTAGTAAAATAATAATTTAACTTAATCCCACATAACTATATAAAGTCAATATTAAAAAGCATTTTCTAGCTATATCTCTATAGCTATATATATATATATATATATATATATATATATATATATATATATATATATATATATATATATATATAACTTCTGTTTTGTAATAATATTGGCAGTGGTAGCCCAATGGTAACTCGCTCGCTTCGGTATCCGAGTGAAGCGGGTTCAAATCTCGGGTTTTGCACCTCTGATATTTTCATGTGCGAATCATTTCTAACATGATTACCACTTGCCTTACGGTGAAGGAAAACATCGTGAGGAAACCTGCATGTCTGAGAGAACCTAGCAAGTTTTCAAAAGACATGTGAAGTCCGCCAACCCGCACTTGGCCAGCGTGGTGGACTATGGCCTAATCCCCCTCGTATTGAAGGGAGACCCGTGCCCAGCAGTGGGACGTTAAAAAGGACTGAATACAATAATATAGTATGTTTATGTATATACGTATTTATTGTCTAGGGATGAACCCGAAGCGGAGCGAGGGCGAGTCGCTAGTAATGTATGTAGTTCTGGTATTTCTCTCAAATGTTTATGTAATATTTATAATACATATTTGTATTTATTTATTTTTCAGAGGCCGAAGAGGCAAAAACCGTACATAAACTTTATAGACGGTTTTTGCCTCTTCGGCTTGTGGATATTGGCAGATTATTGAATTGCATACTTTTCAGGATGTAATAAGCCCACCACACCGTAGTCTCTTCAGGATAAGTTGATAACTGTTATCGTACACGTCGACGTGTATGCGGTCCTCGAGGGTTAATCCAAGGATTTCAAGTATTTCTAACTTATCAATAGATTTTTTTAATATTTTGATCGGCTGCCCTAGACGCGCGGCCTTGTATAGAGGACTTATATTTGGTGAAGGTACTCAACAGAGTGCAAGGTATCCCCCCTTATGTGAATCTGCCGCGCTTGAGTAAATCCAAAAATCCCCTCTTGAGCTCCCCTATTATATCAAGTATCAGATTTCTTTAGTCATCTGTGCTAACTTTTTCTCTACAATGACCATGTCACGGGTTTACGAACGGTATCATCTGCTGGGGATATCTATGCTAAATAATACTCACCACTCGACTCACACCGTCGCAGTCTGCCCTCTGTCATCTGTGTAAAATTAATCATGACACTGATACCTATATGTATAGCGTACATCTGCGCATTCTGCGACTTAGTTATCTGTGCTAATCTTTAGCACTAACAAAGATGCCCACGCTGTAGTTTGTTACTATTATCATCTGTGTCTCAGCACTGACTATTTTCTCAAACCAAATCATAAATTACTCGCTTCTGAAACAATTAGTATTTTACTCATTACTCGGAATCATTAATATCATCTTGAAAACTGACCTATGGATGAATCTTTTCTAACGCATCCACGTTTTCATACCGCTTATTATTTTTACGAGTTAATGGTGTGCCTTCAATTAACATCGTTAGGTAACACTTCACAAATTCTATACAGACCTTGCAACTTGTTCATTGTTTGTAACATTTCCCGAATGAGTAAATGAGTATCATACAAACTATTATCAACAGAAGTACGTACACTGTCTCTCTCGTCCTGTTAACTATCCATTTCAGTATTCCGTCGGCGTCTTCGAGATCAGAGCCGCGAGGCTGCTGAACTTCGGCTGCCACTGCTGCTGTGTCGACGTTTTCTTGCTTTTCGACTATTGGAACGGATTCTAGAAGTTCGTCGTTTACGCCTGCTTATTACTCCGACAACTCGAACTGCTTGAACTGCTACTATTTTCACGTCGTCGTGGATACCGGACTTCTCCTCATAGTGTTAGGTTTCGAAGACGAAGTGTTGGGATTTTTAATATTAATCTAGTGACATATGGATTCCATGAGCATCTTCACATAGTGATCAAGTCACGTCGTTCGTATGCTTATCTCTCGTAAATGTACTCATATTCATATCGACGTAGAATATCGTTAGCCGATACGTATTATGGAAATAACACCGAACACCCTACTTCTGAGATGACGGGATGGCCAATAAAATGTCGATATTCTCGTAATTAATGTATATATTGTACAGCTTTCTACTAAATATGAAGTAAAACTAAATTAATTAATATTCTAATCAAGTTCATAACGAAAATTAGAGTTGACCTTCTTTTTTAAATAAAAATAATATTGACAAGTGTCAACTGACATTCATAAAATACACTTTAAAATTAGAGTATAAATTTGGTGTATAAATTAGTAACACTAACACGACGTATCAAAAAAAACACGAAATAAGTTTGGTTACCTAAAGGAGTTCTAATTTATCATAATACTCTAGAAACAATTTGTCCTGTTTTACTACCAGACTAGGGTATAAAGGCCAAAACCAGTATCCTTAAAAAAACTTGTTAATCAAAAGCAGTTCTACACAAACCAAAAAAGATATTTGACAAACTAATATAACTGAGTTAACAGAACTTAAATCAAAATTATGTCACTGTCAATTAAGTGCTACCTTCATCAACAAATTACTGGAATACACCATGCTTAAAGAGCAAGGAGCAAAAGAACTAAAAATCTATGAGATTGGATCAATTAAATGAATCTCAACTTCTGGGCACACCCTAGACTAAAAAGAATGATATACAAAAATTCTTAACTTGCACAAGCTCATACAAAACCAGCAGCAGGTAGTCCAATTATAAATAATGTGCATAAAGAAAAGAAGAAAATAAATTTAAATTATATCTATTCTAAATTTTATTAATATTATTAACATAATACTTCAAATTTAATTAAATAAAAGAAGAAATATCAAATATACAGTAAAAATGTGCCATTTTTTTAAATTTATTTCACTGTGTACTAAGCATTTAGTTCTTTTTATTAGGTAATCTAAATTATTATCATTAAACATTAGCAAGATTTTTAAATAACTTTCAGTTTAAGAAGAAAGTAAAATCTTACTATTTACACATACACATACATACATATTTTTAAATGTAATATATATCAGTATTATGAAACAAAATTTAAAGATCTGTAAAAAATATGAATTAACTCTTAAGAAACTAGAATCTAATAGGTGTATCTATTTTTTGAAACTGCTAGTTTCAGAATATGAAAGTCAAGATAATTTATGTGATCTATTATTTGTTGACGTAAAATTAAAAATAGGTATTTAATAATTATTTTCACACATCATTTGTCATTTAAACCACAATTTTATGAAATAAATATGTATGAATGATATATATTAATTTTAATCACTACATAGACAGAATGCTTTTCAATATACTGTAATTAAAAATATCTCATATTAAATATTGTATTTAATAAAGCGATAATGCTAAAAAAATTAATATTATGTTAATAAAGAAGAAATTCCTAAATTTAAAGTTAATGTATTAACTTTTAAAATTTCAATAATTCAGTAATAATGAAAAAGTCCTTACCTTAAGTTTCAATAAATCGATGTCTCCTTCAAGGGCCAATTTAAGTCGCTTCCAGTTAAATGAAGCGTTATTCCTATATACGTCTAGGGGCCCGGTCGGGAGATCCGGTACAAAACTAAGGTCTTCCATAATCCTAATTTAGAAAAATTGTAACTCTTTGAGGTTATTCAAGTAAATCAATGAATAAAATTATTGAGTTTGCCAGGCCTTAACTTTTTTATAGGTTTCCGTATTTTAAACTATGGGCATTGTAAAATACTGACTGAACTAAATAAATCCTTACCTTGAGCTTGAATGAGCGATGGTTATTGAACTGTGAAAACAAGAATGCCTTGTACGTTTCAGCCGGCCACAACACGACTGAGATTTCAATATTAGAACTAGAGTTTTAATAGCGATTTATATATTTCCTGCTAAATTAAAGCCGACACACACACACTGCGTTAATGCGAGCAGGCAGCGGGCGAATGTCATATTGTCAAAGTGTTCTGTGCTGTCAATTGTCAAACGAAAAGCCGGATTTTGACATATGTCAACTATCTAAAATTCGTCGAGAAAATTTGATAAGATATATATTAGTAATGTTTTAAATGATTATTAAGAGAGTAAAATTGAATAATGATTAAAACTCTAGTACCTAATATTTATTTTTGAGGTAGATATATTAGCACAGAACATGAGCAGATGGCGTACGTTCATGATGCACGTCGACGGCGCGTATTTAAAACGTAGTGTGCATAGGCCCTTAGTTCTTTGACTTGATGCTATATGGAATCTGCTGCGATCGAAATAAAGTGATATAAGCAAAATAATTTATTATTATGTAGGTAGTACCAAAATTTAAATTTTTATCTCAAATAAACTTTCGCTTCACTCTATCATCAATAAAAAACCTTTTTTAGTGATTGAAGACACTGCACTGCACTCTCCACGAATTTCTTTAAGATTAATTTAAACACATGCTAAGGATGCCATTCATTTTGGTAATTAATATAAACTTATCAATGAAATTTGTCTGTGTGTGTAGTTTTAAATTTTTATAATGAATTTTATATGGAGTCGAAGTTTAAATATATTTATTTTACTTGTATATTTTGTATACGACTCTTTCCACTATCTCATTATTTATTATTCGCGCCCCTTCTATCTTACAATTACTACTATTTCCTACACTAAAGTTTGCCTAAAAGAAATCGCACTTTTCAAATTTTTTCAAATTTTTTGTCTCTCTGTTTGTACGGACTAATTTCCGAAACTGTTGGACCGATTTAAATGAAATTTTGCATGGTGGTACCTTATATTCCCGGTCAACATTTTAGTTACTTTTCATCCCGGATAATGAAGGAGTTCCCGTGGGATAATTAAAAAACTATAGTAAATTCTACAGCTTAGTACACAAAAACTACTGATTGGATTTTAATGAAAGTTTACAGTAATACAGTTCATACATCAGAATAACAAATAAAGTACTTTTTATCCCGGAAAAACTGTACTGTTCCCGTGGGATAGATTAGTTTTTTTGTCTAGAAGTGAACCCGAGTGAAACGAGGGTGAGCCCTAGCGACTCACCCTTTGTATATTTTTTTTTCTTTTTGGGTGTACAATAAACATTATATAGACACAAATGAGATACGCTGTTGAAAAACTCCAATAAAAACCATTAAATATTTATTGGTTTCTATGTGGCTTTTGTCGCCTTTTATGGGACCCTATTGGAGTTTTTCAACCGGGTAAATATTAATAAAATAAGACAAATTATAGGCAGAATAAAAATATTATTTCATTCAACGCGACTAAAGTTTCGAATTTTTACTCGTATAAAATAAATATATCCTTGTCATCATGATGAAATCAAACTCAAATGGGGAAACTTCATCGTCAGTTATTTTTACCAAATGGGAAAATTTATAAAGCACATTTAATAATGTTTTTATTGAAGTTTTCCTTCTCATTGTATTTATTTGGTTTTATATTTAGCGACATCTACAGCGAGAACCATAGACTATTTAAAAACTTAAGTCGGCTAATAATCCAAATCTTGTCATTTTGAAAATGTGCCGACAGATGGCAGCACGAACAGTAAAATATTAATGAATAGTGCGAAAGAGAGAGTAATATAAATATTGCGCTGATAAAGAGTGAGACAGCAAATACACTACACTCACACTATACCACTACATAGACGTTTGTGTAATACACGTAAAAAGAAAAGAGAAGTTGTAAAACAACAACTGTACGTTCGCTGAGCGACTGAGCCTGGTTTTCTATCAGATGTAAAATGGACGAGCGGTCGTGTTGTGCGTTCGCTTGCCCCGCGTGTTTATAAAACCGATGTTTATTTTACGTGAATGCGATATATTGTTTACGCGATTGTTCGACTTCTTCGGCCATCGAACACCGAAGGAGATTGTGTTGTGTTTGTGTTGACGTTACTACTAGCATTCACTTGCAGTGATTTCGTTGATAGCTCACTCGCCGGTGGGTGCGCGTGATAAACTACGTGTATTAAAAATAAGGCGAATACTCGTCTAGTGTGGGTGGTTTGCAGTACCACGATGCTGTGCACGGTGACATAGTGAACGCTGACTGACCCTGACCTCTGACAATCATGTCTGGTCGTTCAGATTGCAGGAAATTTGCACCAAATATCTTTAATAAGAGCAAGTGCACTAATTGCTTCCGTCAGAAGGAGGAGCACAGTGCTGAAGCTTTGGAATCTAATCGGGTAAGTTTTGGTAATACTCAGTTCAATCAGTGATTCGCGTGTAGGTGTTTACATATGCGTGTGTGCGTCGGCCATACTTCTACTTCAGGTGTTGATCTAACGGACACCGATCAAGTTAAAAAAGAAACAGAACAATGTAGCGTTTCGAAGAAACAACCTAGTTAGCAGTTTCAACATAACGATTTACTAAACCATGTCTATGACAGACAAATTGAAAACTCCTTGGCTAAAATACCCTCATATTCTTACGCTCGTTTCTTATCTCAACCGGGAAGTTTGTTAATTTTTTATTAATTATACAACACTGATATCATAATCTGATAATAATTACGTAAATAGTGAAATTTTGTTCATATTGTTATCGTGTTTGGGGAAAAATTACACTATTCATACGTACGATTGTTTAAATGTCAGATGAATTAAGTATTTTATAATTAATATTCCATTTGATTCTACAAATACCTTCGAAAACATAATATCTAATACATTCAAATTATAGCTATAATATGGGTCAAGTTAGCAATTTAAATATTTTTATGTTGTCATAATTTTTATTTAATCGATTATTATACATATATTATAAGGACATATAATATTAAAGTAATAGTTTCTACAATCCAGACTCATTTAAGCATGTTCTAGGTTTATCTAGGACATTCGGATGTATATTTCTAAACACGCTCGAAATAGCCGTTTTGTGTAAACTAAAGTGCTAAATCAGATTATAGGACGTAAAATTTCAAAACGTAGGAAGAAGAAAAGCGAATTATTAATATTTACCTACTTTAACCGACTTTCTAACTAAAAAAAGATTAATGTAGTGATTAGTAATAACTAAACAATGTACATTAGAATAAAAAAAAAACAAATAGCAGTAATCTTGCCATACCATCATAAATCATAAAATTAGAGTCTTAAGTTATTCATGAATTTTATTTATTATTACACGGTAAGTAATTGATTTTTTTCATAATATTTATATTCGCAATCTAGAAATATCCTAACTAAATAAAAAAAAAACATTTACAAAATCTAATATATAAATATCTCTTGTCACGGTATCTGTGGTCGCACACCTCCTAAACGGCTCGATCGATTTTAATGATATTTTTTTTGTATATTTGGTAGATTTGAGAATAGGTCGTAAAGTATTTTTCACCCTCCTACCCACACCCCCCATTTTTTAATCGGGTACTTTTATAAACTATTATATTAATATACTGTTACGAACCCAAGCGAAGCGAGGGTAAGTCCTATAGCCAAAGAGTTTTTTTTTAGATTGAACGCGGGCGTTGTCATGGGTTCTGCTAGTACGAAATATAATATTGATTTGACAAAATAAATCGGTTATCGATACACGTTATAGCAAAAACACTGACTTAAGATCTACGTTTTTCAACCAATACTTAATTACCATAATTTTTTTTGACCAAATTACAGGAAACAAGTTTCTAATTAACGCGAAGAAATTATTCGAATTTGTAGATAGACGGTGATTTTTTTTGCAAAGCTTTTTATCCCTGTGTAAACTGACTCGCTTACAAATAAGTGTCGATGGAGTAACATATTATTTCGAAAACTGCTCCCGAGTAGAAATTACAGTGCAAAAATAGAAAACCCCACATCCTGTTCGGTCCACACGCAACGGGACGGCGGGAAGGTGCGATCTTGTAAGGCTAGCAAGAACTTCTACGCATTACCTGCGACTTCGCCTTCCTTTTTATTTATTTAATATTTATTTTATTTATATTTTAAGTTATTTTGCTGTATAATGTAAATCTTTAGCGCCATTTGTTATCTTTTAATATTCAATACAAAATAAATTGACATTCGTTTTTACAAAATTGTTTTATAAATAGAATTAGCTATGAATTTAAATTATACATCATGTATCCTACATATCATTCGCTAGTTTTCAAGTTATTAAGAGACGTACTTTGCATAATATTCAAACATTTACTTTTAAGTGTTAAATATTATATTATAATTAAGAACAATTTATTTTTAAAATTGCCAAAAATGAGTTACATGTGGCTATATTTTATATACTATTGATTTAATACTTAAAGTTAATTATTAAATTTGTCAAAGTTATTTAAAAGGACTTCTGAATTGCGAGAAAGATAAAAATCTATTCATTTAATGCGTTTGAGCTTTAATTATGTTTTAATTTTTTGGAGTGGAACTCTTAATTCTTTTTCTAAAATAAAAGTGGCCTCAGTTACTCCTTATAACATTAGCTATCTGCCACTGAAGTCCCGTTAAAATCAGTTCAGCCGTTCCGGAGATTAGCCGGAACAAACAGAAAAACAGACACAAAACATTTCAAAATTGTGTTTTTCTTATAAGTACCATATAATTTACATGCAGTTAGTAAAAAGCTGTTATTTTGACATTACAAACAGACACTTCAATTTTATATATCTGTATAGATGAGTATTGAGTACCTACCTATTCGTCACTAATTAGAAGGTTAATGAATGAGATCAGAATTTTTACATAAGTGAGATAAGCTGTTGTCAATTATTACAATTGTCGTCGTCCACGCATGTGAATCATAAGTACAAAATAAAAAATCAGTCAAGTCCGAATCGGATTCGCACAGAAAGGGTTACGTACCATAATCGATTTTTTTTTAATTTGCATGGCAGCCCTTTTGGAATTCGCCATCTTGATTTTTTATTATTTGTTGTTATAGCGACAATAGAAATACACACACTGTGAAAATGAAAACTACTTCAGACGGATGGATAGACAGCGGAGGATGTTGGCTTGGCACCCTTCGGCTACGGAACCCTAAAAAGAAGTTATTTCATATTTTACATATTACTATATCACGTTGAAAGGATACAAATATAATAATCATAGAATCTTAATATTTTCTGATCTTAATCATTAAAGTGATAGAAAACTACTTATTTATGTAAATTTATAGACTTATACCATGAAGCTAAATAACAAGTAGCAGATTTGGAAAGTTTCTTTTAAGGTCATGTAACTACCTTATAAATATATACATTTTATAAAAAAATAGAAATATGTGAATGATTATATATATAAAACTAGCAATTCACCCTCGCTCTGCTCGGGTTCGTCCCTAGTTACGTTTTAACCTTAAGTATAGATTTCTCAGAGATGAGATATTTTCCCGCAGTAAAAAGTATCCTATATGTTGACCCGGGTATCCAGCTATCACCATACCAAATTTCATCAAAATCCCTCCTGTGGTTTTTTGTGATGCGGTAACAGACAGACAGATAGACAGACAGACAGACAAAAATTCTAAAAACTATAAATTCGGACTCTGTATCGATAATAATGTCTATTTCAATAAGATTTTTCAAAAAATATTTAATGTACAGATTCGGCTTAGTTATAATTTTATTATATGTATAGAAGAAGTCGTCACAATATTCACATGAATTAATAATTTTGATACAAACACTCGTAATGTTTACGTACTCATGTAACACTTGTTAAAACATCTTCAACTACATCTGTACAGAATTTGGTCGTAACACGTATATTTAACCTTTTTAATTAAACGAGTTCAACGTTTTCAGTTTTCATTTAATTTTGAGTGTCAAATCGAAGGTCTTCATTATATGTGTAGTAAATAAATATGTAAATAATTTATAAGTGGCAAAGACAAAACAGTTCCGTACCTTTTTCTACTCTGTTTGTCAACCGATTTTTTTTAATAGTTATTGACTTTAGAGTTATTTATAAAAAAAATTGGAAACAGGTAGTTTTTTTTTAAATAGATAGGAAAATTATTCTGATATATGTTTTTTTTTCAAATTTTCAATAATTTATAACTTTAAATACATACATATTATAAATATAAACACGTATGACTGGAATACATACATTTGTGCTCATCACACAAATGAATGCCCCCAGCGGGACTCGAACCTGCGACCGCTTGCACAGCAAGTAGCATCACTACAAACTGAGCCAATCGTGCCTTCAGATAATTATTTGAGTGAAATTTGTAATATTAATAGCTTACATTCACGGATTAAGACATAGACTATTTTTAACGACGTAGTGAACTCTATATACTATTTTTTTAGTGTTACAAACACACACAAATATTATTTATTTAACGATTGTGTATATTTCAACACTATTGACGAGTTTATCTATAACCCAATTGCTGTATCATAAAAGTAAACAAATGAAAGTGATAGTATGAAAGTAAGTGCAGCTATAACCGAGATAAAAGGATAAGAAATAAATAAAATAGTAATAACAAAATAAAGCAGTTATTTTGATGTATCGTACTTAAAATTAGGAGAGCATGTGTGATTTAGTCGGTATTAAATTTTATAAACGTATAATCTTATATTAATATGTGCATATATGTATGTATTTGTATTTTGTATGTATATATGTATGTATGTTTGTTGCTCCATCACGCTGTAATGGCTGGACGAATTTGGATGAAATTTAATAATACCAAGTAAAAAATCTTTCTCTAATAGAAAGCTTATTTCTGAAGACAATTAACATAAACTATCTATTTAAATACACGTATTTTATAAAAATATTTTTTTAATCCCATTTAAAACGTATTTGCTCAGTCTAGTAGAAAAGCAAAAAATAAGTAAAAGTACCCTTTTTCACAGCTACCTGTCAAAGTGTCAGTTTGTTCCGAAATGAGAAATGAGGTAAAATACTAAATGTGAGTGATTCAGTTATCTGTCAGTCAGCGGTTGGAGTGCGACAGCCCTTGAACTACTTGGAATGGCAAATGTTTGTTAACAAAACATGGCCGTGGCATCAGTTTTTTTATGTATATTTTTGTGAAATTAAACCAAATAAAGTGTAATTTGTCATATTAGTTAATTGCTGTTTTAGGAATTAAAATAATACTATAAAAATTTATTGCAAAAATTGAAATTTAGAGTCCACAAAGAACTCCATCGCATAAAGAGGTCGGATCATGGGCTACCTCTTTATCATGGACTGTTTCTTCACTCGCTTGTCTATCAATACCATTTACTAATTCCTTCAATAATTATTAATAATTCTTAAAAAAAATACTTTAAAGATTGCCAAAACCACTACCTATTATTAAATATAGATACGGATACTATTTACAAAATGAACCTATAACAAATTTTATCGGGACTTTTAAAAATAACATTTTAATGGATATTTGTTTAATACATTCTTCTTAAACAAATTCCTAAATTACATCAACCAAACTGTTTATTTAACAACCTACTTAAACGCCGAAAACCGCACTACAACACTATCGGGTTACACATTAGGCATTACATTCAGCGGCCACCTCTGCCTATATGCAATACAATCTACGAGACAGCGCAAGAAAAATATTACTCAGCTTAACTTCCAAGAGATTGTTATGTTTTTTCGTCTTTTAGATCAGTATACTTAAAGTATATTTATTGTATAAAAAATCAGTCGCGGATTCAGTTCTCGATTTACATATAAGTCCTTGCAAAATAGCCGTGTAGGTTACTGATTAGGTACAGAGACAGAAACAGAGAGAGAGAGAGCGAGAGAGAGAGAGAAAGAGAATAAAGTGACATATTACCGCCTATAATAATACTTCATGTTAGGTGGAGCATGGCGGATTCTATTCTATCACGAAAGTCGCTAAAGGAAATGTCTACTGTAACGTCGGTGTTTTATTAAATTAATAATTATATATAATCTATTTATGACTAAAACATCTCTAATTCATCCATTCCTGGAATGAATCTATAACCTTCGGCATCGTGGTCAGTGTCACTCAATAGTACCACTAGACCAATCACTCAAAGAAAATACACGTAGTTCCTGATCCATTATTGTATGTATAGAAAAAATATAGAAACCTTTTCCTTTAAAGGCGCAATGACAGGAAATAAGATATACTGTAACGATGTAGGGTGTCAAGTTGACGACTTTAACTGTAA
This sequence comes from Argynnis bischoffii washingtonia, assembly GCA_033884665.1. Taxonomy (NCBI): domain Eukaryota; kingdom Metazoa; phylum Arthropoda; class Insecta; order Lepidoptera; family Nymphalidae; genus Argynnis; species Argynnis bischoffii. The sequence continues at coordinate 2,477,556 of CM066616.1, read as the reverse complement.
GAGTCTGGCTAGCCACAGTACATTATTAGGTATTTTATTGCGAATAGTATATTCGATAAGGCGGTGTAAATTTACTCTATTAAACGTTTAACTTATTTGTAGCAATTAATCTTACATAACGTATTGTTTACTTGGCGACTTCATAGATATTATAAGGATAATTTGTTACATGTTGCTTTTTTCTTTTTTTTTGTTGGGACATTAACACACAGCACCATCTAGTTCCATGGTAAGCTACGAGGCCTGTGTTATGGATACCAGATAGTTGATACACTATACATATATAACTTTAAATAAATACATATTATAAATATAAACACCCATGACAAACATTCGTGCTCATCACACAAATGCATGCCCCCAGCGGGACTCGAACCCGCGACCGCTGGCACAGCAAGTAGGGTCACTACACACTGAGCCAAACGTGTCGTCATGCTTTAATACCACATACACACACGTGCGCATACACACGGATTAACTCTATATCCATTGCGGGGTAAGCAAAGAGAACTGAGTGAAAAGCCCTACAATCTCTTACGCTTCTTCCATCGATATTATTCTCTTCTTACACGCTCGCATGGTGTCCTCAGAATTTTGCCTTTTTAAGTATGAAAACTTAATGTTCAAAACTTGCTTTAAAAACCTGCACATTTTTCTGTTAAATTGTTAAAGTTAATAAATCAATAAATAAATATTGTGTAAAAACAGTAAATATTATAATTCACCGAAAGACATTTTTTTAAATTTAGACACTATAATAATTTCAGAGAATGACTCATAATTGTCAAGGTGACTACGGTGGAAATAAACATACTTTTCAAGCGTAGTTAAGTTCTGCGTATTAACTACGTATAATCAGTTTTGTCTAGGAAACATGAAAAAAAAAACATGATTCAAAATATGTATTGATATATAATGCTTATAGTATATAAGATTTGTATTTGATATCAATTAATAACTAAACGAAAGTGTTTGGGGTATAAGCATGCTAGGCGGGACACAAGCGGCCGTTGCACCTGGCCATCGCATCAACATTCTTCACGCACTCCTTTTTATGCTACACTACCAGTTTCATCCGACCAGCCTCCTTTGACCCTATCTCATTCTAATACGGATATACAAAAAAATTAGACAGCGTAACTCGCCTAGAGCTCCAAAACGAATAGCCACTTATGGACCAATGCATGTACTTATCCTTTTTTAATTTTCGTCTGGGACTTTGTTAGGTTTTTTTTTTCATTCGACTCGGAATCATGGTGTATACAGACTACAGTAAATATTTACGTTGTGTAAATGCTAGCTGTTTGCTTGATAGATTTATGAGGTTTACCGCACGAGTTTATACAGAATAAATTAGCGGGGTGAATGAAGATTTTTGGCATGGTTTTTCTATATTTGATGATCTTCTGATGACATGTTTGGCTCAGTTTGTAGTGACCCTACTTGCTGTGCCAGCGGTTGCGGGTTCGAGTCTCGCTGGGGGCATTAATTTGTGTGATGAGCGCGAATGTTTGTACTCCAGTCATATTATATCCAGTCTATTTATATTCATAATATAAATGTATTTAAAGTTATATATGTGTAGTGTATCAACTATCTGGTATCCAAAACACAAGCCTCGTAGCTTACCATGGAACTGGGTGGTGAGGTGTGTTAATGTCCCAACATATTTCATTTATTTATTCTTTATTCGAATAGGTAAAGACAGAACAGTTTAGTCTTTCTACTCTGTTTGTCAACTGTTTTTTTTTTGACGGTTCAGTGAAAAGGGACGAGTATTAATGTTATCAATTACAAAATGATAACTGGTGAACTCTAGTTTTTATTAATTATTGACGTAAGTTCTAATACATTTAATTAGCTATATAAGATTTGCCTTAGATTTTACTTTTTATTATGTATTCAATTGTCAAAGAGACAATAAACATTTATAACATTCACGTTGAGTTTTGAGCGTACATTTTGAAATGTGTGTCAAAATACTAAGTGGATGTTTGCGTTCTGAGCTACGCATTAACCGCAAAAGCGTGGTTCTGTGGCGCCACGGTGTAACGAAAACATCTTAAACCTGTTTTGCCAAAGTCGAATTTTGTCCAACGACCATGTAAGCGACCCACAAAACATGTACGAAAGCGGGAAAACTAACTAACTACACTATTACAGCCTAAGCAGAAACATATATAGACGGAATAAGCCAATTAAAAAGCAATAAACGTGGCCAAGTGTGGTTTTGTGTTGAAAAATTAAATCGTCCGCTATTAAATGAATGATAACCGAAATCGTAAGTAAATAGGCAAATCGCAGCCAATAATGCGAGACATTCATTTAATAAGAACTTTCACCAGCGATAAGAAAAATTACCATTAAGTGTTAAGTGGCACAGAGGCAATGTTTCTAACTGGCACTCTTTATTATGCCAGTGATTACAGGTTCGAATCTGAATGTTTGTATGTTTGTATTGATTAAAGTACAGGTTTTTATTTATGATTATGAGGTTAGTTTAAAATTCAGCGGACTGGATGGCAGTTTAAAGTCGAAGCAATAAGATCGTGGAGAACAGTCTTGAGTTACTACATTTTCTATGCTTATCTTGCAAGGTATATATGTAGTTGATATATATATGAATTGTTAGGAGAAGATGTTACAGCTCATTGTATCGATCGTTAGTTTCCCATTGGCATCACCTTGCATCAAATATGGAACATGTCGGCTTCGTTAGCGAGGCATTTGTCAAGATAATTGCCCGAACACCGCCATTTGAAGTTGTGACGTTTCCGCATTATTATAAATAGTGTTCATTTCGAGTACACTCGATAACCCCAGTTTCCTTTGAAGATAAGGTCGAATTTGTAGTGCAAGTGGCAGTAACTTTGTCCTCTTGTCACGTATTCCAAATTGAGTTGTTTTGTGATGATTCTTTGTATTATTATGCTCTAAAACCAAAACAGGACATTACTATTCAATGTTTGCAAGTTACTCTTAGCATCAGTTCTAATGTATTCAGTTCCATTCAAAAACCATCAATAGTCTCGGTACTAGTTTCGCCCTTTGTACATAGCAATAAGGTATTTGACCTTTTGATGTCCTTAAGATAAGTTGATATGCTAACCGCATTGCGATGACGTAATCTCGTATCTTTGGAAAATTTAAATCAATGTTGATCATCTCATCACTCCACAATCAAACTATACTATCTGTACTGTATACACCTATTAAAATATTGTCGATTTAATTCACAGATTTAATTAGGTTTCAAAAGGAGATTACAATATTGATTTTAGATATTACATACTGATTATCATAATTAGGCCTTTTAATTGTTTTCACAAATATATATGGGGTAACTTTATTCGAATTAAAAAAAAAAAAACTAAAATATACTATAGATGACGAACATACACTTCCAACAAACCGTTTTATAGTGATCTTATATGCGTAAACGTTACGAGCCGCTATGTCTGCGATATCACATAAGAACCATGAAACCCGTTCCCACGAATGCACCTGTCAGATTAATTTCGGATATATGTACGTCCGAACACGAGACAAATATTTTTTGTTGCGCCAATGCCTTTACATTTGAGAAATGCTTTTTATATTAAGGTAGTTTTTGCCCGCGGCTTCGCTCACGTGGTAAGTGGGACGGGGATCAAAGGTAGCCTATGTCCTTCCCCAGGATGTAATTTATGTCCTCGCCTATCGAAATATGTTCAGCGGTTTAAGCGTGCGTGAAGAGGTAACAGAGTTACTATCGAATTTATAATATTACTAGCGATTCACTCTCGCTCCGCTCGGGTTCGTCCCTAGTTACGTTATAACGCTTAATATAGATTTCTCAGAGATGAGATATTTTCCCGCAGTAAAAAGTATCCTATATGTTGACCCGGATAATCAGCTGTCATCATACCAAATTCATCAAAATCTATCCAATGATTTTCTTATGATGCGTTCCCAGACAGACCAAGAAGTTTCAAAAATAAGCGCTCAAACAAACAAACAAAAAGCTTTATATATTAGCACAGATATATTTCTAGATTACCTTTTCAATACTAAACGTACATATTTAAATGTCGCGGGAATAAATACTTTCGTGGATATGATAATTATGTTAATCGATCGACTAATGACTTATACGTTTTATCATCTTCATCTGTCGATATTGACTTGCGTTTGTAACGGAACAAATGTCAAGATAATTTTAATTGTAAACAAGAAAACAGGCACTCGAAATGGTTGCGGTGGCTTAATTAGCTGTATAACGTATGTATGATTCTTGAGCAAATATTTTAATTTAACTAGTTATTTATTGCGCCTTTGCTTTAATATTTAACTCTCCATTCAGTCTAGAACGCCCATTTATACGTGAACTCTGTTATATTTGACATTATATGTAATATATTTAATTTTCTACTATTTTAAAACCAATTTAAAAAAAAAAGTTTAATATTTCATGTTAAAATTTAGGTATTTTTTAACAAAATTAGCAAAAGCAACATAATAATTGTAAAAAGGAAGTGACATAATCTGTGCTGAATATTCGGGACAAATGATTTTTAACGACCTCTTTAGGGGTCTATGATGAGAATTACAGCTATAAATATTTACCTATACCTATATAAATACTAAATCGGCAAAAAAAAAAAAACAGTTAAGCACCGTTTTCTCTGTTTGCCAACCAATTTACTTTTTACTAGCGACTCACGCTCGCTTCGCTCGCGTTCGTCCTTAGCTATGTTTAGGTATACATAAATAGTAGCTTGCTACTCCTAAGATATTCATTTAATTTAAATTATATAGCGATTTACCCTCATTTTGCTCGGGTGCGTACGCCGTACGCGGATTTTGTTCACAATTTCATGGGTTTTAATTTTTTTTCGCGAAACTCTGATCCTTTTTCTAAAATAAAAGTTACTTCCTATAACATCAGCTATCTGCCAGTGAAAGTCCCGTCAAAATCGGTCCAGCCGTTTCGGAGATTAGCCGGAACAAACAGACAGACAGACAAAAATTGTAAAAAATGTTGTTTTGGTATATGTACCGTGTATACATCCATATGCATTTAGAAAAAAGCGGTTATTTTAATATTACAAACAGACACTCCAATTTTATTTATCTGTATAGATTTGTTTAGTAGCTATTAACTTAAGTGTTATTAATAAAAACATTTGGAAACAAAAAAACGACTTAAAAATGACTCGAATTTTGACCATTAGTTAAAGATTGTCGTACCTAAATATACTATATGAATTAAGTAATGATTTATAGTTAGTGCGTTTAACTGTAATCTATTTCTGGATTCACCCTAGTTGTATCAATGTGTAAACAAAGTTATCAATGGGTTCTAGTCGTTAACAAGTATTATTTACTAGCGTTATCTTGCAAATGTTTTATGAGTCACGATGCCTTTACGCATGCATATGCATGATCTCAAGATCTATGACGAGAGATAACATGTTTCTAATTAAAACATTAGAAAAACGTCAAGTATTAAAACGTCTGGCATAGTCTTGACTGTGGACAGGTCAGTTGCATTATTTCTGTGGTCGCGTGTTCTGTTTACCCGAAAATTGTGTTCTAAAATTCGTACGACTTATCGTGGTTACAAAAAAATAAGAGAATAATTATAAAAAGAAGTAAGCTAACCGAAAATTGGAAATCAGATTTCGAAGGTACCCTTTCTATGGCTGACTTGCGCCATAATAGATAAATATATGATTTCTACAATCTATATGGTACATAGAAAACTACAATATTACATATCAACGACATATTCTGACATGACGTATCGCTATTCGCTTAGATAAAATGTTATTTCCAGATTATATAGTGTATAGATGTGTTTTTTATTAGTGTTAAAACCTAAAACATACCTACTATCTGAAATTAAGATAATCGTGAGGGCAGCGGTAGTCTTCTGTAAAACCCTCTTAAATATAGAAAAGATATAAACGTACATCGTAAATGGTACTTTAGTAATTGCTTATCGGGACCAAAGCTATTCGTTTTAGAATTAGCCAAATAAATATCTAAAACCCTGATTAGACTCTTTCCTTTATGCAAAGTGCGCTGAAAATAACGTTACATTGTTGCTAATTCAATTAGTTTTGATAGTATGTAGAAGAAACTTAGCGATTGCGAATGCGATAGTTAAAGATAACATCATGTGTTTTCGTTTAAAAACACATTACTACTCATTGGGCCGTCTATTAAACCTTCTTAAAAAATATACGTACTCGGTTTGGATGGAAAGATTTAGATAGATATAATTGGACAAATGGTATTATAAATAGACACAAGTATTAGTAACTCTGTATTAAAATCAGATCAAATACAGAAAAGGGGTGGTGGGTCATAGTCTCTTTCTACTACGTTAGGAGAATAGCACAAAACTATACAATTCCTAATACCCACCATGCATTTTGCCGCTACTTACGCAATAACACGGCAAATTACATATAATTAATGCTGCGAACGCGTCTACCGGGCGCCGCTCGCTTCTTCAAAGTCATCAGAATGTTTAATTAAGTTTAATTTGCTAGTACTTGAGTAGATCTAGAATGCCTAAGGCTTAGAAGAAGTAATCTTAGGTTTCACTGTGATGGATCGTAGCCCACCCCGTGATGGCCAATGAAGGAATGCTATTGGAAAATTGGAATTTTATTCGTACGCTTGTATAAAATTGCCGGTTCTATGGCTTGTAGCAATTTAGATTTTGCCAGTGGCATCGATCGTGTATTATTTTGTTGTACTGTTATAAAGTAATATAATCATGTAAGTATTTTAAAACTAGCGACTCACCATCGCTTCGCTCGGGTTCATCCTTAGATACTTTTTCACGGCTAGTATGGAATAGATATACTATATATATGTATATGTAATTTTTTTTACTTACGCATTTTTATAGATGGGTAATCCGAAGTAGTGATTCCCATACAAAGTAAACAGTTTTGAACCTTTCGATTTTCCAGCTGCTCTTATGGGTTTTCTCTATTTTTTTTAAATATTTAAACCACCCCTGATATACCCCCAATAAAACAAAAAAAAGAATTATTAAAATCGGTCTAGCCGTTTTTGAGTTTTAGCGAGACTGACGAACAGCAATTGATTTTTATATCTATATATATATATATATATATATATATATATCTTTCCTTTTTTATGGCATACAATAAATATTTCAATATTTTTATTATCTACGTCTATGGTTATCTTTTTGTAAACTATAAGACTAAATAGTGAAGTTTTACGATAACTTAATTATCATCGCTTATATCTGCTTTAAAAGTTTTAAATTATTTATTTTACTAACCAATAAAGGTGATGTGGTAATTGAAGTGCCATTACATTACAAAGTACTGAATGTAGAGCTGATATATATTGACTGAATATAAACATAAATAATCAGTAACTGTATGAAATTTGAACGTACTACGAGTATTTGCATATATTAGTATACGCCTAGTGGTCGAAATTCGACCATAATCATTTTTGAAAATTTGAGGTAAATATATTATATAGTTAGAAAAGGCAGTGGTAGCCCAGTGGTAACACGCTCGCTTGGGTAACTAAGTGAAGCGAGTTCAAATCCGGGTCTCGCACGTCTGATATTTTTATGTGTGAATCATTTCTAACTGATTACCACTTGCCTTACCCGGTTTGAACACTTGGTTTCCCAAGCGAGCGCGTTACCACTGGGCTACCACTACCGGCTTATTTATATATAGAACATTATTTCTGATTAGTTATAGTTATGCTTAAGTAAACAATTTAATGTTGATATGATAACATTTGTTCAGCAAACTGCTGCTACAAGATAAATGTGCCTATTTAAAGTTGTCAACATAATGTGACTAAGCTTTTACTGCTTGGAATATTCAATAAGATAATCTCTACCTACATTCAAATTTACATACAGGTAGCTCTATATTTTGTAAGCCATCTAAAGTAACTGATACATTGACGACTTTGAGACAGAATTGTAAGTCAATAGAATTAGTTAAAACCATAAAGAAGAGTGTCACAGAGTAAATTTTTAGCAAAATCTATTTGTAGTTCAGAATATAGTAAAAGTTGATATAGGCGCATCTTGTTTTGCAGAGTGCATCCCTTGCTGCCTTTTGCGTATAAATGTAAATAAAACTTCTGGAAGAAATTCTTTCTCTAAATGATAGTTAAAACCGTACTAAAAATCGTTGTGTACTTTAAAGGAAGTAAACTAGGTAACGGCAGATAAAACTAGCGCCTTTATTCAACACTAGCAATTCACTTTCGCTTCGTTCGAATTCGTCCCTTGATTGCTTTCCCATACAAATATTCATCCCCAATTTCACCCCCTTAAGGGATGATTTCCAGGATAAAAACTATCCTATGTCCTTCCCAGGTTCTCAAACTATCTTCTTACCAAATTTCAACTAAATCGGTTCAGTAGTTTTGGAGCCTATTCAGGGTAAACAAACAAATAAATCTTTTCTCTTTATAACATTAGTATAGACTATTTAGCGATTACTTAAAAAAACTTAATAAAAATTCGTCTAAGGTTACTTTCAAAGCAACAATGACCTAAGAATAGATACATAATTGTGTTACTAATTCGTTTGACAAATTGTACATCATTTTTCAATGTTGTTATCCAAGTGCCTTATTGAGAAATACCAGTTTGATTGTTCATCTACAACGCGGGAACATCGCATCATATTTCGAAATGCGAATCAACACGTATCTTTCATTGTTCTTCACTATTGCCGGATGTTTACTAATAATATCTCGTTTACAAAGTATCGCATGTCAATAAGCTAACGAACTCTATCGATTGTTTAAATGACAAAGGCTTGAATTTTGTATACAAAACATTTATTTTGAATGATGTCCATTGTCTGGACAGTTTCAATTTTGTGTATATGAAACCTTCGTAAATGTGCTTATACCAGAGACTTACTCTCGCTTCGCTCGGGTGTATCCACAAGTGCCTTTGTTATTTATATGTATATACATATAATAAAACTGTAGAGGTCGAATGTCTGTACATAGAAAAAAATGCTAAAAACCGAGTCAGGGGGATGTAAGATGAGAAATAGAACAAATCCAGATTTTTTTCAATTTTTTTGTTTCTTTGTACGGGCTAATCTCCGAAACGGTTGGACTGACTAAGGTGAAATTTTGCATGGTGGTACCTTATATCTCCGGTCAACATTTTAGATACTTTTTATCCCGGAACATTAAAGATTTCCCGTTGTATATTTAAAAAACTAGTATATAATTAGTAACTTATACAGCTTAGTGCACTAAAACTACTGATCGGATTTTAATGAAACTTTACAATAATATAGTTCATACATCAAAATAACAAATAGGTTACTTTTTTATCCCGGAAAAATGTGTGGTTCCCGTGGGATAGATTTGTTTTTGTTTGTTCAGAGGCGAACCCGAGCGAAGCGAGCGCCACCTTTTGGCAAATTTGATTATTAAAAGTAACTTAGTTTATATCACTGCAGATCATATTGTGTATTAAAGAGATCTACATATCTGTGTACTAAATTTAATCTAAACCCGTCCAGCCTTTTTAGCTTCAAGAGGTAACAACATACACACAAACATTCCTATATATAGGCAGTTATTTAGTATATAGTGTAAAAATAAAATATCTTTTGTAGATATAGGTATATATATATATATATACAAGGAAGGACGATCTTAATCTAACTCAAAACAAATTGAAAATCAATGCTTAACTAATTTCGCGTGTCACTATTACGTACAATCTAATGTTTTATGCTTGTAATAATGTAACCTCCCTGGAGCATGCAGAATTAGCATACTCGACCGACGCCTGGCCCACGCAGTACACCCAATCCATCATAATCGCGGTTGTGTGCGTAAACGTACGTTATACTACCACCTTCATATATTCGCACTTCAACTTACATACGATTCAAGACCTTGCACCTTTGGATTTTCGACGTTTTTGGTTTTTGCAATGAAATATACTAGTAACTTGTTAGTTACGTTTACTTAAACTGGAAAGGCAATACTCAACTGAGCTAGAAAGTTTTGAAATTAAAGACCTTAAGAATAATGAATGAACTTACATAAAAGTTACTCTTGTATTATTTCATTTAAAAAAAATATTAGTAGTAATAAAATACATGAATATTGATAAGACGTATTTAATTATACCTTTGATTAGATAAATATTAAGCTGATAGATTAGTTATTGGAACAAATCGCAATATATCATTATAATTATATGTCAGACAAATACAATAAACAGTTAATATGTTTAAATAATAAAATACTTTTTTAGTAAATGAGTAAAATATGCTAAATAGCAATATTTGTTTTTACATCTTACTTATATATTAGGATAACACACGATTATAAAATAAGATGTCTTCAATCGGTGATATTTAAAAATATATACTTTTTAAAGTTTAGTATAGATTTCTTAGAGATGAGACATTTTCCCGCAGTAAAAAGTATTCCATACGTTGATCCGGATAACCAGCTATCATCATACCAAATTTCATCAAAATCTGTCCAGTGCTTTCTCGTGATCTGTTGCCAGACAGACAGACAAAAATTCTAAAAACTGTAGATTCGGCCTCTGTATCGATAATAATGACTACTTCAATAAGATTTTACTTAAAATATTTAATGTACAGATTCGACTCAGTTAGAATGTTATTATGTACATACAGATGAGATATTACAACGATTAAAGTCAATTCAGTATAATTTTAAATATTATTCAACGATGTTAAAATTTTTGTCAAACTCCAAAGATTCATTAATGCAATCACTATACTTTCATGTAATTTTACCTCAGGACGATTAAACAAAAATCATGATTAGACATCTTCTGCCTTTTTCATAGAGTACTTAAAAAAAAAACATAAGCATCTCTATTTAAGCACTTTAGATAACTTGTGACTCAGAGAGTTATCTCTACATTGTTGACGTCAGCTAATTGTACCTTGCTCTGAACCTAAATTAATTTGTCATTCATTGATTGTTTGCTTTAGTATTGTGTAGTGTGACCCTGACGCCCACGTGCAATCTATGCCGTGTAAAAGCCATCTGTGCTAACAAATGACTTAGGCAATAGGACAGCCTTTGATGCTGTGTCGAAATCATTAGACGAATTAATTGACTAAAAGAGCAAGTACCGAAGACGTTAAACGCATGAATGGGTTTCGAACCTAATGTCTATCCATGCAAATAAGAGAAAATAATAGCTGTTAAAGTTAATTTGGCTTAATTCTTTAAAATCTATACTTTTAAATAAAATGAAAGTGTACATTTATTTTGTATCTATATTTTTGGTTACAAAAATTTCTGCACCGATTTTTAGTGGCAGGTAAACGATTGGTAATACAGAATTTTATTGTAACACACAGTACCGTCGTGGGTATATAATATGAAAAGCGAAGACAAGATACAATATCATTTACTATTTCCATACGAATGACAAATATTTGTTTGTTTTATTGCATATGAGTTATAAATAGATATTACTACATATCTATGTATCACTAACGGCTCACCCTCGCTTCGCTCGAGTTCGCCTCTAGAAAAACAGAAACAAATCTATCTCACGGAACCTGTACTTTTTCAGGGATAAAAGGTAATCTATGAGCTATTTCATTTTATTATCTATTTCTGTACCAGATTTCATCTAGATCCGTTCAGCCGTTCTTGTGTAATTGAGTAACAAACATCCAAACATCCATCTAAATTTTCACATTTATAATATTAGTAAGATCACATATTAATCATTCACACTTTTTTGAATTGAAGAATTGTATACATGATTTCTATAAAATTAAATTTTAACCGCTGGATCTAGAAGAAGGTTTATTTTCATGATGAAGGAAAAATCTCATTTTATGTAAGGTGCAGGTGAGCTTTTAGGAATGATTTTTGAAAATCATCCCGTAAAATGGCTTAAGCAAGGAATAAAAGATTAAGCCCCTATTTATGGTTGCCGTTGGGAAATCCCATTCGTTCATTTGTTTCATTATATACGTATACTTTTTGATAATGTGACTAATAATAATTATCTTTTCCAAGCCGGCAGTAATAATAATAAAGCTAATTATTAATAATCTGCCATATTCAGTTTGGTTACCTTATACTCCACCAATATCATTTAAAAACAGCTACAAACGTCAAAAAAAATTGGAAATGTTAAAGGCTTTTATCGTATTAAATAAAGGCGATATAATATATTGAACGAAACTCATTTCGTTTTAATTAATGTCTTTTTTCTCTTTCAGGTAAGTTTACGTTATCTGGCGCTGTTACGAGCTTTCGTGCTTAAAATGTAAAAGTGATCAACGTAAGAAGGTACTCGTAAAAGGTAAATGGTTTAACAATCGCTTTACATGTTAGGGTTCTCTGGGTTCATTAAAATTTGATTAGCAAGTAGTATTTTAAAGGTGAATGGAAGTTGAAACCCTCAAACTTTGGTATTAATACGTACAAGTGGACGTGAAAATTCTGTAGTCCAGTATTTGGGATATGGGGTATCCAGTGTTTTTAATATGGGACACGTTCGGCTTCAAATAGATTTAATATGTGAAACAAAGCTAACTTTATAGCCGACAAACTTATTTATACCGTCAATAAAACGAATGTCGTATGTGTAAATATTTTATTTTTCTTTTGACGTGACAAATTTGTTTAAAATGTAAAACTTAAAACAATTAAAATGAAGATGTTCATTTTTTAATGCTACGGAACACTCTGTGTACGAGTCAGACTCGCACTTATCCTATTTTTTTACTTTTTTTTTATTTAAAAATATTACTAATATAGATTAGTCATTAGATGTATATTTTTTATCTGTGATTCAATTCTAGGAGGAGTTTTACTGCTCTAGAAAGTTTTGCCTTCGAATGAGTCACCGATATTTGCATGGACATAATGACCGAATTGAAAGACATTTTTGGCGATAAGATCATTAAGAAACGAAATTGCCTTTTGTGTGCAAAATGGCTTTATCTACGTTCAAATATTGAAATCATTAGATAAATCGTACGTACGTATCAATTAGTTGATAATAAATATTGTTAAAGTGAATTTTATCATTTCTTTGTAATCAAGTGGAAGCAAATATTAAAACAAAATATAATAAAAGATAGTATTAGTAGTTCTAATTATTATGTAGTATTGCCGTACGTCAATGTTAAAATTGGACTATAATATTAGTTTAAAGTTTTATATATATGGAATATAGTCAACATACAAATACCTTTTTATAAAAGTGTATTAATGTCTGTCTTGACATTTGCAATAAAAAACTCATATAGATTTTTCATAATTTCTCTATTAGACCACAATCCTTAACAGTTATCTGTACATATAAATCTATAGTTTTTAGATTTTTTGTCTGTCTGTTACTGCATCACAGAAAAACCACTGGAGGGTATACTTTTTACTGCGGGAAAATATCTCATTTCTAAGAAAAAATACAAAAACTGCAATGTAAGAGTATACTAATATATAAAACCTAAGAATTTGGTTTTTGGTCATCTGAACGCGGGCGGAGCCGCGGGCAATGCTAGTAGGTAATATAAGAAGATATTACCCGTCCTCTTTAATCCTTAAAAAGTAAATTTAAACATCTTATAATTATTTGTATTTATTAAGATTTTATATCGGAAGGTTCTTGGTTTCTAATAAGTTACCGTATAATGTAATGTAGTACTTTGTTCACTTTTTACGTTTTTTCATAATAACAACAGAATTTCGCATAAATAATTGCGGTTTCACCTTCATTTATATGATTTTACGCGCACAATTATCATATAATCGAGTTTTATGGTGCATTAAATTGACCGAGAAAATATTCGGGGGATAATCATAATCACTTGCTTCAGAGGTTTGAAACTTTTGTCTTGTATCATTTTATATGTAGTACCTATTTATATTTAGTAACATTGTTTTAACAGCTTATTCAACTTAATGAATATTATAATTAAAAAAAATATATGTGTTAATTTATTAATTGTTCTCTATGTGTTGCCTAAAAGTCAGTGGTAACCTAGTGGTAACGCGCTTGCTTGGGAAACCGAGTGATGCGGGTTCAAATCCTGGGTGTCGCACCTCTGATATTTTCATGTGCGAAACATTTCCAACGTGATTACCTTTGTCTTAGGGTTTACGAAAACATTCTGAAAAAACCCCCATGTCTGAGAGACCCTAGCAAGTCTTGGAAAGACATGTGTAGTCCACCAACCCGCACTTGGCCAGCGTAATTTCTCTTGTATTGAAGGGAGGCCCGTGCCCAGCAGTGAAACTTAAAAAAAAGGGCTGAATACATACATACTATCTGTTGTCTATCTATACATAGGTACTCGACAAATATTTAAGATATAGTGGCGTTTTTAAATTAAAAAAATAAATAAAACACCTATTAAGAAAACAAAATTTAATTTCGACGTCAATAGCTAATTAATTATATGCGGCTTACTTACTTATTTCATTCAGTTCGTCCATTTTAATTTACGGCCCACTTATGCTTTCGTACGGAAGATACATTTAAATATATGAATTTGCATTGCGAAATTCCGTATTAATTACTTTGTTCCGTAATAAAATTGCTGAAGTGCGGTAGTCCGGATTATCGCAATACCATCACAGCCGTCCTCATCGAGGTTTTTAGTTCTTAATATGGAGTTCCTCGTTTTTAATAAATAAAAAATATGCTTTAATTACTCTGTGGTTTAGTTTAGTAATTACTTTTTATATAGTCTTGATCATGTTCTAGTACATATGGTTAGAACACATTTTCTCTTCCGAGTTAATTATTTAAAAAAAAATATGTATTATAAATGTAATTATTATGAAACCTTGAAAATCTTCAATTAGATATTTAATTGAAAATAGGTAAGAGATGTGTTTTTTCTTTATATCAAAGGTTTTTTGTGTATAGGCTTGATGACATCTTTACTTTTCGCTTTAAAACAAATGCTTAGCACGGATGATTGCACAGGATGTATCTAAAAATGTAATCAATCTATTAAACAAGGAAATCATTCATGAAATAACCAATACGTTATTCGTTACATTCGTAATTTTTATAAATAAAAATTGTCGTTACATAATGATTTATACATTTCTTAACCGAGTGTTCTCCACTTGATCCACTAACTGGCTCACGCAAATTGAATTGTGCAAATTCATTACGCATTCAATATTGAGTAAACTTGATTGTTATCGTTTTAACCGTAAATCGCTAATATTAGAACTGTATGGTAAAAATTAAAGCCAATGCTAGTGCGCAGTTAACGATTTTTAATCCCGATGTAGTTAATCTGTGGGTTAAGTAATATATAGTTTTCTGTTCATAGATTATGGCATCTGTCATTTCTGTACTACAGCTTATCTATTTGTTTCACATTATAATAATACTTAATTGCCAAATACCATGGCAATAACATTCTCATATCACGCATGTTATTAAACAGTTGTTATGAATTCAAAGACTTAGAATCATTACAATTTAAATGGTGATCACTTTTTATGGTGGAAAAGATTTTACTTTTAATCTTTATGTTCTTTTTACTACTATAAATAATGTAAAAATGTTTATGTTATTACGTATAATGTATATACGTATCATGTATATCATGATTGTTTCAGATTGTGGGATCATTTATAGAGGGCATTTATTATTCGTAGAGTAATAAGCATCCCGTCATCTTGTGTGATTGCAAAAATATACGTTTAATAATATAATCGGAGTCTAGTTTTTTAACGACTTTATTGTTGTTGTTACTCCACGTCTACGCTAACCATAGAGCGATTTTCATACTTAAGGATATAATGATTTTTAAGTCATACTGAAGGCGGTGTACCATTTTTTGCAAAACAGTTATCTATACTAATATTATAAATGTGAAAGTTTGTGAGTATGGATGTATGTTTGTTACTCTTTCACGCCAGATCGGCTGAACGGATCTGGATGAAATTTGACACAGAGATAGATTATAGTCTGGAATAACACATAGGCTACTTTTTATCCCGAAAAAATCTACGGTTCCCGTGGGATAGGTTTGTTTTTGTCTTCCTAGAGGCCAACCCGAGCGAAGCGAGGGTGAGCCGCTAGTTACTTATAAAACCACTAGTGGCTTACCCTGACACGGGCTCGCCTCTAGAAAAATACGATGCAATGCATAACAGAGGTTAAACATATAAAAATCATAGTTATAGTTTAGGGCGTATGTATCACTAGGCGTCTGTTATTTTGTGTTTTTTTATGTACTTCTGTTTTCCCAGTGGTCAAAATTTGATTACAATCATTTTTTTTTTATTAATAACTCTAGAGCTCGTAAATAGCTACTAAAAAAAAAAGAAAATCCTTTTACAAACAGAGGAGAAAGAAGTACAGAACTGTTTTGTCTTTGCCTATCTATATAAAAAAAACTGTTCCCAAAACTTTTTATTTACATCACTAAAGCTCCTAAATAGCTACTAAATAAAAAAAAGAAAATCGGTTGATAAACAGAGGAGAAAAAGGTACTGAACTGTTTTGTCTTTGTCTAAGTATTTATTTATACATATATGTATAGATCTTTTTATTCTTTCTTTTCTATGGTCAGTTGGATCTAATCGTTATGAACCGGTAACATACATCGAAGTATACTGATAAAGTACCTATACCGCCATTAAGCCAGATGGTCCAATTTATACGTAGATAATGATAATATCGTTGTTTTTACTATTCTATTCTACTCGTAATGAATGTAAGCTCTTAACGTCTATACGTTGACATGTTGAATTTATTGCCTAATATAAAAGATCATTAAATGGTAAGAGTAGGTCAATATGCCGTGTTTTGTTGCTCGTTGTGTAATGTAGGTATTGGACAGAAATGCAGATGTTTTGCAGTGCATTTATTAATGATATCTACAACGTTTACTAGCGAATGTGCACGTTTTTCAAATAGATATTAAATATCGATAATCTATTATGACTATAATAGTGAATGCTTGCTTCGATAATAGCTAACATTTGCTATACTTATTACTAATCGTTTCAAGTACCTAAATAAAGATTTATCAATGTAGCTATTGTTTTCTTTATATATACGAATCGGTTTTTGATGTTGCTGGGAAAACCTATCGTGGGGTCTCTGCCTGTTGCCCACAAGCAGGGGATCTAAGTTTCTTATTCACTAATACCCATAGCAAAACCTATATATATATATATATATATATATATATATATATATATATATATATATATATATATATAGTGTATACTCGATGAGCATTTTTTAAACAAGTTTCATGAATGTTAACTCTATTATTCAAAAATAATAGTCATGCTGTCAAGTTTAAATCAATTTATTTGTATTTTTTTAATACTTTGAAGTTTTTTTGTAGAACTACTTTTATTTATTTACTTATACTTGTCCTATTGCTTCGCTTGGGTGCATCCCAAGGTGGCTAACGTGTTAGTAACCAATATGTTACTCCAGGTCCATCTATATTACTAAATTTCATCCAAATCCGGCCAGCCAGCATAAAGTCAACCAACATACACACAAAACTTTCATATTTATAATATACCGATTTATTTATGTACTTTTTAATAAACACAACTTAAAATATAAACGGAATTGGTAATCATTTAATATCGTAACATGAGTGAATGTATTTCGTGGAGTCGTATATCTTTCAAACGGAGCGTAGACCCGCCGCGGAACGCCTAAAAAGGCCGACCGGGAAATTACCACATCGTAAATAATTCATATATATTACTCAATCATGTCGATGCAACGGTTTACATTTTGAAAAACAATTTTTTTTCTATATTACCTCTATGGTCAACGCGCTATTCATTGTACTGTCCCTTCGAAATGTTAAATGCGTGCAGAAAAAGTGGCTGTCGTTTTGACAGTTCATGAGAATACGTGCTTTAAATATGGCATACAAAAATGGCTCGTCTTATGAAAAAAAAAGGCTAAGAAATCCCTTTATTTTATTTTATTTAAGTAATTTATAAGGAGTAAGTAATTTGGTACTAATATTTTTTTGTTTTATTCCAGTTTTAATAATAACTATTTTATTTGTATGACTCCCTTTGTTGTTAACTTGTTACTAAATTTTACTAACATTTTGATTTTTTTAATTTTTCATTCGTGCACCTAAACACATTTAATATTGGTAGGTTATATCTATACTTATCTATACTTAATATTATAAAGCTGAAGAGTTTGTTTGGTTGAACGCGCTAATTTCAGGAACTAGTAATCCGATTTGAATTTTTTTTTTTTCATTAGATAGCCCGTTAACTGAGGAAGGCTATAGGCCATACATCATCCCGGAAATATGTACGGTTCCCGTGGGATAGATTTGTTTTTATCTAGAGATAAACCCGAAGCGAAGCGTGGGTGAATCGCTAGCTATATATAATAACTAAAGTATTTTCTCGTATAAAAACAACCAGTTGATAATTTATTGATAAAATAGTAGTAAACTTAAAAACAGTAACGGTTCACGGTGTCACAGTGACCTAACGAAAAATATCATAGCGGTCAAAACGATACAGGTGGCGTCTACATTCACTTTCCTTGTCGCTAAGATTTATTTCTAAGCTTTATGTCAGTTTGGGGTACAAAAACTAGAATACTTGTATGAGCCAAAATTCATTTGTATATAAATATTTCCTTGTTATTAAGTTAATATGTAAATGTGATAATTTGCTATAAATATTTATGTACTTTATATTTGATCATATCAATTCTTTGGTATTATAAACTTCTATATAAATAAACTAGCGACTCACCCTCGCTTCGCTTCGGGTTCGTCCCTAGACAAAAACAAATCTATCCCACGGGAACTGTACATTTTTTCGGGATGATATATAGCCTATAGCCTTCCTCAGTTAACGGGCTATCTAATGCAAAAAGAATTTTTCAAATCGGATCAGTAGTTCTTGAGATTAGCGCGTTCAACCAAACAAACAAACAAATAAACAAACTCTTCAGCTTTATAATATTAGTATAGATATTCGTTTGTCCAAAACTGCAAATCTTTAAAAGTTATTTTTGAATTTGAGTCATACTTGTTTTATATGACTTTTTATGCTATCAATTATCCACTTTTACCGTTCGCAATAAAAATAAGTACACAATTGGTAATAAAAAATATTTTCGCATTAACCAATTACGTGGACGAAGCCTCGAGTAAACGATAGTGTATGAATGAAACAAAAACCAGCATCTTATATTTCTACATATTGTTCGCGTCTTTTTTTATCATTTAATATGATTTCGATTAAAAGAATATAACTACGAAGTTGTTCTGTAAAATTAAGGAGATTATAATTTTTTCTGAAAAAGTTTGAAAATTTCTGCTTATTATAACTAAACTGAATTAAAATGGACCCCACAGGTAGCGGCAAATTGTTTATAATATTGTAATTTCAGCGCACTTTTAATTAAAATGTTAATAAATCTCAGTTCGTGACATCCTGAGCACGAATTGAATGGCGGTCACGGCCTCACATTAAAAACTATTTTGATTATAAAATCAACAGATGCACTTCAAGAGAATAAGATTAATATTTGGCGCAACTGTTGTTTAAATAACGAATGTAATGAAATTTTATGAAGGATTTCAGTCAAGCTTATTTGTTTTTATCAAATGAAATAGTGACGTTTTTATTCTAATATGCATTAGATTTTTTATGGGAGGCATCAAAATTCGTAAAAATTCGGCAATATTACCGGCTAAAAGTGCAATGCACATACTCGTAAAGTAAATAAATATGTTGGGACATTAACGTACATCACCATCTAGTTCCATGGTGAGCTACGAGGTTTGTTTTATGGATACTAGATAGTTGATACACTACACATATATAACTTTAAATACATACATATTATAAATATAAAACACCCATGACTAGAGCGGGACTCGAACCCGCGACCGTTGGCACAGCAAGTGACCTAAGGCCTAGACTCTATAAATAGGTCTTCTTTCCGAGAACCTTAAACTTAATATTAGAAACCCTGGTAAAACACTTTGGCAAAAGTGTGACATTACATGTTAAAATATAACCTCTTCCCTCTTGGGACGCTGCCTGTTTGGCAGAGGTGTCTGTAATAAATCTAGCACTAACGTCTAAGAACCTATTGTAGACGTGATAATGTATTTCTTTGATCTGTTACATATTGAGAATATATTGTATAATGTTTTTATTTTATGAAAATATAAAAATTTATTAGAAATAGGATTCTATTAAATATCTTTTATTTGAGGTTTTGCTTTTAATAAAGGCTGTAGTGAGTTCGATTCGGTTTGAACTAAAAGAGTTCAACATTAAACGGTCACCGATCCAAGTGTATACCGCTGTCGATGCTACTTAACCAGCAATCGACTAAAATGTTTAGATAAAATTACTTGTTTTTAAAAGCTATAAATGTTCCAAGTCGATCGAAGAAACATAACCTCATTTTACTTCAGCTATATAAATATTTATAATATGTACGTATTTAAAGTTATATACGTGTAGTGTATCAACTACCTGGTATCCATAACACAAGCCTAGCTTACCATGGAACTAAATGGTGCTATGTGTTAACATCCCAACATATTTATTTTCATTATTTATTTAAATGTGCGTGCCTGTCAATAAACAGAAGCTTTTCAACCGATAACTGTTTAGGTATAGATATCCAGGACTACGATCGTCGAAGGTTGTAAAATTTTATATCTCAGTTTATTTGCTGATTCTTACATTAGAATTTCTAATAAGCAAAATATATATGTTGACATTAAAAAAGGTAATATTTCATGTCGTTTTTATTCATTTATGCTAGTATCGTACCAGTTATTATTTGGAAGCAAACCGGTAGATATTGAGGTTGTGTGCTCAAAATTATTTACATATGCAGTTTTATATTGATTCTTGGTTGAAATCACTATAAGCTTTTATGTGTTACAAGCATTGAGCTTATTGGGATTCTCATTGGTAATATAAACACGTTTCTAACTTAAGAATAGTGAACCTCCATACTGATTTTCCTCATTTTAATAGTTTTTGAGTTATATAAGGATAATTTTATGTTTTAGTCTTATCTCTAGACCTAGACATATCTCTAGACCTAGGCATACCTCTAGATATAGGCTGGGCATTGTCTATCAATCGGGGTTGTTAAGTAGACTAGTGTTCGCTACGTAGTCGCAATTCCACAATAATTATTATTGAAATTTTGAAGAAAACAAAATATATGAATATAATTAATCTAGTATGTATCTATACAAAAAATAAACTGTTTCTAATTTTTTTATTGATATCACTTAAGCTCGTCAATAACTAGGTAGTAGGTACTGAATACAAAAAAAGAAATTCGGTTGACAAACAGAATACCCTTTGCCTAATTCTATACCTGTAGATATTTGAGACCTAAAGAAAATATTAATACGTATAGTTCATGAATATTATACCTAAACAAAAAGTGATTGATAACTTTTGTTTATCATTAAATTTATACTTTAGTATTATCACTTAAGATAGCAAAATACGATAAAGCTACACAAACAAATTTATATTATTTACTTACAAGTTATATAGGTACGCGTGGTTTATAAGGACGGCGTTACATTTTTTAGGATGTCTAAGGCACAGCTTCTAACTTACTCGTACGTACGGTACGACCTTCGCTATGGTTAGGATTTCTTATGGTTAGCATTTTTTAAAATGTTGATAAATTACTAATAGGCACCTTTGTTAGACAAAATTCAATTAAACTTGTAGTCAGGGAGAAACTTGTAGTCCCGATATTGAAATGTAAATAAAATCTAATATAAATCAATTTATAAAAATAGCAATCTACATACATTGTTTTCCACTAAAATTCAAATAATAACTGCTTACATTTCGATAAGCGTCTCTACACATAAGAATAAAGACTGTATGTTTTAGTCCTCTTAAACGTCCCACTGATAGACTCGGGGCTCGGGCCTACCAATACGAGAGGCATCAGGCCCAGAATAAAAATTATTACCATTTAAATCATCGTTTCTCAAGCTGGGGGTGGAGTTTGTATTTAAAGGGGGTCGCAGTCTGTTGAAAAATAATAAACACAAAGTACATATATGTAGGTACAAAAGATTTTAATAAACGATTAAAGGTATGAATTTTGGGTATTTCATGTGTCGCGACATAAAAGTATTCAGCCCTTTAATTTTTACCGTCCCACTACTGGGCACGGGCCTCCCTTCAATACGAGGGGAATCAGGCCATAGTCCGTCACGCTAGCCTAGTGCGGGTTGGCGGACTTCACATGTCTTTCGAAAACTTGTTAGGTTCTCTCAGACATGCAGGTTTCCTCACGATGTTTTTCCTTCACCGTAAGGCAAGTGGTAATTATATTAAAAATGATTCGCACATGAAAATATCAGAGGTGCGAGACCCGGGATTTGAACCCGCTTCACTCGGTTACCCAAGCGAGTAAGCTACCATTGGGCTACCACTGCCACATAAAAATGGTTGAGAAATGAATTCTAATTAGTCTAAAAGCAAACAACGCGCTTAAAACAGTTCAATTCACATGTGATCTATTTAATTTGAAGGCTAATCAATAATCTATCATTAACATCCACCGTTTTACCGCGAACTTACATATTAAAAGCAGTATTTCTCCTTATAAATTGCAAATTAAAACTGTCAGCGACATCCTGTCCTATCTTGATATTCAAGATGCCAGCTTGTTAGCAGTTTCATCAGATTGCGGTTAATTTTTGTTGCAGTTATGTACTGTTGCATAATCAATGACGTGTTACATGTTCTATGTTCGTGTCTTCCGTCCTCTGTTCGATCGCTCAAGTGTATTGTTTGTTGCTTGGCTAAACTTATAAAGTGTTAGTTAAGGTTTTAGATTTTATTAGGATTTTTGTTTCCATTTTCAGATCAGATGAAGTATTTCAAAAGATATGTGTCTTCTAGATTAATAACAAAAAAACTACATGCCTTTACCCATGTATTTGCCAATGTTAAGTAATCAAATAACTTGAATCGTAAACGTTGAACTATAATTGTAAAAATTTGTATCTGTAAATGTTAAGTATTCAATACAGATGTAAAGACAGCAGTTTTCACATAATAAGTATCAATCGTACGAAAATAAAATGCCTTGAGTTCGTAAACGCGAGCAACTAAGTGCCACTAAAGTGTTTCAGTTTATTTGCATTCAGTTTCTCAAGTTATGCGCATCACGTAAAATCGTAAATGCTAAAAATACTCGCGTCGGTTTGTTTATAAAAGGCCGTTTGGTTAGTCATAGCGATCTAGAAAGAAACTTGGTTCGAAAGTATATTGTTTAGGTGTCTAGGTGTATGTTGTGTTGTACCATGGATTTGTAAAACATTTAGGTGATTTTATTGAATAGTCCATCCTAGTGTCAAATCAGACTATCACCGACTGACCTAACCTAGGTTTAGAAGCATGGGATGCAAAACTTTACATAAAATTCAATAAGAGTCAAGAGTTCTTTATATAATTAAGGTGTACTTAAAAAGTATTTGGAAAAATCAGCCTCTAAAATAGGGGACGAAAATTTGTATAGAGGTTGGTAATTTTTTAAAGTAAGAATTAAGAGTATTGTTATTTATAAACGTCTGTTAAATATGCTGATAGGAAATAGCCATCGAGTTTGTACAAGAGTAAAAATTAACCTGTATTAATTAATAGCTTTGATAAAAGATCAGTAATGTAATAATAACATTATATTCCAATTATTATTTATTTTATGGGTAATATAAAAAAAATTTGAAATGAAATACACAAATATATAAAATTCTTTACAAAAAAAAAAAAAACCATTTATCGCGTTCCTTCACTATGTTTCGCATACCTGTTGTACGTCTACTATAATTTAAGCATGTTTATGAATTATTAGGTCCATATATCCAGTCAGTGAGAGTAGGCTAGTAATATTTATCATTATTTCAAGCTAGAGGCAACGGTTGATGTCTTTATCTCACTAAACATGGCAGTCACATCATGCAATATATTTCGACACACATTACGTTCTGTTCAAACCATTGACACAGCGATATCTTACATCTTATCTTAGCGCAATCGATCGGATACTATATAAAGTTATCAAATGACCGTTTAAGAGCTTAGTTAAAATTCAACGGTTAAATATATGATCTCAAATAAACCTATACAAGTGATGTAACGTCAAAATTTATAACACTAATTTATTATTGAAGTAGCTACAGCCTACGGCTTTGTCTGCATAATTATTTTAATTTAGTTTACTGTCTAGTTTATCCAGTTCTATTCCCGCACATGATAAATGTTTATGGCAGTCTTATAAATATTCTAGTTTATTTATTTATGTAATGACCAAGTAAATAACTTTTAGTGCTATCAGCATTTGCTGTTTTTAACCGGCTACTAAAAACGAGGAAGTTCTATGTTCGTCTGTATGTATGTTTTTTTATATACGTTCACCGACTTGGAGATAGAGACTGCTTAACCGATTTTGCTACTTCAAACTTCATGGTAATAAGGTAGGTCCCGAGATAGTTCTTTAAATTTGTCGGTGACATATTATAGTTAAGTCTTCGAAAATATCGTTTTAGGTAAATAAATGAAAACCTCCGTTCAGTTATTTTTTACTTTTTAGTATCTGGAAGTCGGTTTTTATCCTTTTTTAATAACATTAAAATTTCATAAAGGGCACTATCGCATAGAAAAAAGGCTGAATAATAATACGTAATATTAATAAAGATTGTTTTAAAATAAATCTATCTTTTCAGCATTCGAAACGTCGGGAACCAAAAATCAAAAAAAAAACCGCGGAAAAATCCGAAAAGATAGTTTTTTTTTTAAATGTCAAATATTCGCGTAAATCTAAGACAATATTAAATAAAGATCCTGTTAATCTAAGAAGATATTATTAGACTAAATATCATTCAATAGTTAGGGTTAGAGCTTATAATAGAGAATATATACACACATATGTAAACGACTTGCTTTTTATATAGGTTGAAAGTAAGCCAAGCAACAAGCTTGCATATCTTCTTTGACGCAGTAAAGTGTAATAAACGATAGCAAAAATTACCATCTCTACAGATAAGGTATTGGTTGGAAGATTTGCCCGAGTGCTCTGCATTGGGTATTAACAGTTTTACCTATGTAGGTATTTTAGACCAGTTTTTCTTATGCGATTGTTACTTTGATAAAAGTAGCTTATTTTAGTAATTGGCAGCATTGGCTGATGAAATATATTAATACGCTTATATACTACTAGCGACTCACCCTCGCTCCGCTCGACTCCGTCCCTAGTTACGTTTTAACGCTTAGTATAGATTTCTCAGAGATGTGATATTTTTCTGCAGTAAAAAGTATCCTATATGTTGACCCGGATAACCAGCTATCATCATATTAAACTTCATCAAAATCTGTCCAGTGATTTTCTCGTAACAGTATTTTCTTGTAACAGACAGACAAAAAATCTAAAAACTATAGATTCGGCTTCTGTATCGATAATAATGACTATTTCAATAAGATTTTCCACAAAATATTTAATGTACAGATTCGACTCAGTTATTTTTTTTTATATGTATATAGATATTCGTATGTGAATGCGTGAATTTCTGCCTTTCTGACTTTTGACCGGGGAGTTTAAACTAAACTTACTATGCCCTAACATTCCGCAATTTTAACCCTAAATTCCCTATAATAACCAGATAGATACATTTTAGATTACAACCAGGGTAAGTTCAGATTTTTTTTAATACATATGTAAAGTACAGAAATCTTCTACAAAATTAAAATAAAATCGAGAAACTTTGCTAGTAGGTACTCGCTTCAGCTACTTACCACATTCACAGTATGTAAACATTTACTAAAACTGGTATTAAATACCGTTGCTATTTAAAGTTATTTGTATGGATGTACCGTTTCTTTTGCATTTAATGGCGGGATGTGGATATGTCCATCCTAAATATCGTATAACAAACTATTATCATATCAGACCCACTCATCGGCCAAACCGGCTAAATTACGTGTAATTGTCCTTACGACTACTAATAATTTTATATTATGTTCTAGTTTATGGAATATTCCGCTGCTTTACCCTTGAGATAAAAATGTACACATAAAAAATCCCTATTGCCTTTACTTGTGACCGATTTCATAAAAAAGAGGCCCAACTCGGGTGTTTGTTTTCTTTGTAATATAACGGTCATGTTTTTATTAAATTAAATATTATCTTTACAATAGGGAATATGCGTGATTTTTTTTAAACAATAGCTAACATCATTATAGAATTGTTATAAAAAATATCCAGCTCCAAAAATACTAAAATTGTTTATAAAAAAAAACATATCTTATCGATACGGATACTTTAAACGCCCGTCATTTCGCGCGCTTGGCGTGACGTCACAGTATCATACATAGAAAAATGACGATTTTAGTTTCGCTCTGTCATGATAATACTTTGACGTCATATTCGATCCGACCAATGGCTTGCGTTTCAACTACTTTGAATTATATTTACACTTTTTATTAATTATGTTCTTAATAAAAAAAATGACAAAAAAATATTGGCATAGGCCTCTAAAGCTATAATGATTATAAAAAAAATTAGCTTTATTTAAATTACACTCTTATTCTCTTAAGTTTAAAATTCGATGTTTTTTTTCTATTTAAAAGTAATTATTATTAAAAAATAAAGTTTACTTATATACTAATATTATATAGAGGTAAAATTTGTGAGTTTTTGATGTTGTGACTTTGTGTAGGGGGTAATCTCTGGATTCACTGAACCGATTTAGATGAAATTTGGTAAGAAGACAGTTTGAGACCCTGGAAAAGACATAGGATACTTTTTATCCTGGAAATCATCCCTTAAAGGGGTGAAAATGGGTATAAAAGTTTGTATTAGGAAGCAAGGTAGGGACGAACCCGAGCGAAGTGAGAATGAGTCGCTAGTTTAACATTTTTATAGTGCAGTTATGTGATATGTCAACTAGATTTAAGATTAAGAGATGTAATAATTTTATATCTAAGGATATAATTTTGAATCTGTAAACAAGTCCCAACATTCATTCTTGGACAGCATCATAAATACAACATCTTTTATTTTATTTTATTCATTCTGCGTTTATTTCCGACCTACTTTATTGTTAAAATATTGCCCACAAATTCTCTTTCGAAAGCGATAACACCGAGGTGTAAAAGCTACATAGGATATCTAGTTTTATTTGTTTTTATTTGTTAAGGAATGTAAATTCAAGGTCGCATTGATCAGATAATCGCGTTCGACGATATTTAATAAAAATCCGAATGCGATGATGGACCGAGCTAATTATTTTTCGCTTCACTATAAAATTTTTGCTCTGTAACGAGGTTGATGTCGTAAAAGTATTCTTGTTGCATTGTTGTTATAGCCTAGTTATCTGATTTTAAAGTTATTTTAATGGCGGGAAAATTTTATAATTTAACCTACAATTTTTTTTTCAACACTTTAGTTTGGTATTGCTTGTTCTTTTGATCAAGAATAGGTATATACTTTTTGGTCTTCTTTTGTTTTGGTTATATAAACTTACTTTCTAATGTTTAGTATAGATTTCTCAGAGATGAGATATTTTCCCGCAGTAAAAAGTAGGTATCCTATACGTTGATCCGGATAACCAACTATCATTGTACCAAATTTCATCGATATTCCTCCAGTGGTTTTTCCGTTATACAGAAACAGACAGACAGACAAAAAATCTAAAAACTATAGATTCGGTCTCTGTATCGATAATAATGAATAACTATTTCAATAAGATTTTCCAAAAAATATTTAATGTACAGACTCGGCTTAGTTACAATTTTATTATATGTAAAGATAAGCCTTAGACTTAGCTATTAATTGTATTATTATAATATTAGATCTATATTCATATGAGAGATTTAGATCAAACTTTATAGGAAAATACCCTATTTGTGTTGTATTTATTTTTTATTACACAATGTCGTTGTCACTTTAATACTAAGTATTGTGTATAATAGTTAATATATCATTAACTTTGAAATTCAGTTTTTTAAACCATGTTTATGAAGGTAGGTTTAAAAATAGGTGATTTATGGTAAGCTTGCATGAAAGCGGGGCGACTGACCTTTGTTCAATTCTAATGTGCGAGTTAAACATTAATTTTAGTTTTATCGCATTCTTGGCGTATATTTATGGAAAACTTATTAACCTTTCATGTTTTATTGGAAATGTATCTTGTAAGTTGAAAACTTAGTATCCACATTGATTTACAGACATACATTTAATTTATTTTGTCATCTAATTCGAATAAGGTATTATATTGAAGGGAGGCTCATGCCCAGCTGTGGGACGTTAAAAGGGATAATTTCGAATAAACTGATAATTGCGATTTCATCGTTGTACTTTATTTTATTTCACCGCTTTTTCATATATATTCTATGTATTTTTTTAAATTATTGAAAAGCTGACTTTATTTATTTGTTAAAAAATCACGTGCTCTTGTTTCGCTTAAACTTGTGTTGGCTTAAAAACCAATATTTACCGTCGCGTTGTATTACCTACTGATAATTGTTTTGAAAAAAGAGTGAAACCTAATTTAAATTATTTTATATGGTATAGTTACTTTTCTGCCTTTTATTTTTCATTTGATTAATATCTATAAAGTAAAACAAATACTCAAGAAAAAGAGATAAAGTAAAACTTAACATACAAGATAGAAGTTAAACTGAGTTTAATTCATTTTATTATTTTTATTAAAAGTTTGGCTTTAGTATAGTTTTCTCTATTTTCATCTCCCATCAATCTGCGATGCACCTGCGCCCGCGCGTCTATACACGCTGGCGACGCACTACAAGCGTTAAAAGCGCTTAAGTTTAAATAATTATTATTTACAAAAATATTTTAAGAAGTTTTAAATCATAGCTTTAATAAAAAATCTATACTAATATTATAAAGAGGCAGAGTTTGTTTGAACGCATTTGTCTCAGGAACTACTAACCCGATTTAAAAAAATATTTTTGCATTAGATAGCCCGTTTATTGAGGAAGCTGTAGGCTATATATTATATAATATATAGGCTATCTATTACATACTAACCGCTAAAGCATACCTAGGGACGAACTCGAGCGAAGCGAGGGTAAGTCGCTAGTATTTTAATTTAATGCTAATTTTTATATTTCGGTTAGAATATTGAACTTACAATAATATGTTATAGCGAATTAGAACAATTATTATAATACTAAAAATGTTACTTTATTAAACTAAACATATGAAAGAACTTTTGCTTGGTTATTCAGCGAGCAGAATTTATAGCAGCAAGTGTTTAGTGGAGAACTAGCACTAAACTGCGACGGACGATGAACCCACCGACCCGCTTACCGAAATACACGCGTCCAGACGCTGCGTTCTGTCAAATTAGAATAGCAAGCCGTAATGCCAAAGGGCACGTGACTCATCGGTAAATACTTGGATGGAAGGTGTTAACATTTTAGCAATGTAAAGTTAGCATTAATTTGTTCTAATGCAAAAATTAGGGCAAGAATTTGCAAGGAGTACGACGAGAAATACGAAGTATGTATGTATGTATGTATATGTACCGTACCTATGTATACTCTTTAAACTAAATTACAAGTAAAACAAATTTATTTAAAAATTATAATAAATAAAGCAAATTACAGTCGCGTTTTATTGCAAGACTAAAAAAGTATACATATTATAGTGCATACAGTTTATAAGTTAAATGCATTTAGTGTTGTTATTTCGTACTACAGCTTAAGGACTGGACGATCTTTAAAACAAATGAGAATGAAAATCACTTTAATTTTATTTGAAACCCGCAATAAAACCGTCCTTTCAATGTATCGCTTTAATTTTATACAGACATTATATATCTAAGGTGGAATTTTATTTCGTCTTAAAACGAATTCTTTTCGTTATCGCCCGTTTATGGCTTGCTAAGGGATTTTGTATAATGGGAAAATAAATGTCAACGTATACAGATGTCTCAATGTGAGTGGCATTAATTGATTTTACACTATTATTGTACTAGCGTTATTAGATGTTTCAGGTTGAAAAGAAATATTGACCTATGTTATATAGGTCTCACTTACGTTATCTTTCTAATAGTGAAAGATTTGTTTTAGAGTTTATTGAGGACAATAAGAACATTTTTTATAATATCAGTAAATAAAGAATTAGAAAATCTATGTAGGATTTCAGAATTTAATTGACCCAGGAACCAGGATAATTATGTCAGTAAACACCGTCATGAATTGATCTTTAATAGAAATTGGAAACTTCTCGATTCAAAATTGTTACATTTCGAACATTTTGCACGTTAAATGTTACCGGTTGTTAAAGATTATAAGTTTATCGTGTAATGCATTCGAAATGGCTTTTAGATGACCTAATTTTTGATACATGTTATACATATATTAAAAATTTACTTAAAATAATTATTTCCTGCCATAATACACATCGTTACAAGTAGAATATTTTTTTGTAGCTTAAAAAATATTATGTCATATGGATATAAATATAAAAGTAATATTGCGTGATTACATATGCAAATTCTGTATTCCTGCCATTAAAAACATCATAATATGATTTTGTGTAGATGAAATTTTTTTGAAGCGTATCTAACCACTGGCATTTTTCTTTATTTGATCTCATACTAATTGATTTAAACAAAATCTTCGTTCGTCATACAAATATCATCAGAATTTATAATAAAGACACGTATATTTTTCACAATTATTTACTAATAAATTATAATACAACTAAAAATTCATTCTACCCACATTTTAGACAGTGGTAGCCCAGTGGTAACGCGCTCGCTCGAGAAACCGAGTGAAGCGGGTTCAAATCCCGGGTCACGAACCTCTGATATTTTCATGTGCGAATCATATCTAACTTGATTACCACTTGCCGTACGGTGAGGAAACCTGCATGTCTGAGAGAACCTTGCAGTTTTCGAAAGACATGTGAAGTCCGCCAACCCGCACTTGGCCAGCGTGGTGGACTATGGCCTGATCCCCCTTGTACTGATGGGAGGCCCGTGCCCAGCAGTGGGACTTTAGAAAGGGCCGAATACATACATTTTACTAATTTCTATACTTATAACGTCGATTTCTCTCCTTTTTATTGTGACATCAATGTTTATGCCTGTACCATATAAACTCATCCGGAACAAATGCTCGGATTGATAGTAAAAACTGCATCAAAATTTATTGAATTTTTTTAAAGAACTAATCGTACAGATAGAAATAGCGGATCAGTTTTGTATTCAGCCCTTTTTAATGTACTACTGCTGGGCACGGGCCTCAATACGAGGGAGATCAGGTCATAGTCCACCACGCTGACCAGGTGCGATATGGCGGACTTCACATGCCTTCCGAAAACTTGCTAAGTTCTCTCAGACATGCAAGTTTCCTCACAATGTTTTCCTTCACCGTAAAACAAGTGGTAATCTTATTGGAAATGATTCGCACATGACAATATCATAGGTGCGAGACCCGGGATTTGAACCAGCTCCACTCGGTTTTCCAAGCGAGCGCGTTAACACTTTGCTACCACTGCCTATTACTTAGATACATAGAAACTTGCTTAATCCAAAGTACTTGCTACATATCATTATACATTGTGCTTATGTTAGATTTCCAGACACTTAAAAGAGATTTATTCAGGCTAGACAGTTAAAACAGACGGATGTCACTTTTTCGCCTTATTGCGTCGTAGATAGGTACTACCAGAAATTATTTTATTTTCAACCTTATGTAGTATATAAAAAGTTGATTTCAGCTTGTTCTGTTATATATACGTCTGGGTGCACTATGCGATGCACTAACTTTAGCAGATCAATACTTGGCGTGTTACAGCTAGATGTGTGTGTTTGTACAAATTGAAATTTCCTATGTGAGCGTTTTAATCTCGTTTGTATCATTGAAAGTCCTTTGATGACTGCTTTTAGTGAAAATAGGTATTTATTGCTTGTCTAATTGAGATGTGAGTGATTGAATTCACAATGGCCTAAGCTAAGTGTAATTTCTACAGCTAAGTGTTATATCTGCAATATTTAACTAAATTAAATTACTTGTTACTAACCTTCTATACATATAATAAAATTCTGAATCGCATCAAATAGTTTTTAAAATTATTGTCCGTCCGTCTGGCTTTCTGTCTGTCTGGGAACGCATCACGAGAAAACCACTGGACAGATTTCGATGAAATTTGTTATGATAATAACTGTTTATATGAGTCAATATATAGGATACCTTTTACTGCGAGAAAATATCTCATCTCTGAGAAATCTATACAAAACGTTAAAACATAACTAGGGACGAACGCGAGTGGAGCGAGGCTGAGTCGCTAGTATATTAATTCTTATGATTTTCACTAATGTTTCATACCAAGTTACAACCTTCGTTCGCTTCTCCGTGCGAGTAGGTCGATGTAAATAGTTTATATTACACACTGTTAAAGTTAGTTGCTTTGAAAATAATTTATTTTTACAATATAGTATTGAGTTCGTGGAAAAATCTTATAGCGGTGTTATACCATATGGCGTTTGATCATCATGTTTCATAACTTTTCCGTAACCGCATTTCCAGTAAACTCAACTTTTATGACGTATTGCTATACTTGGCTGTAAGTGAGCTCTGAGATTTCTGGGCCAATTTATTATGAAATGTTTTAAAGCTAAAAACTTTACAAAAGCATGGTTCAGAAGAATTTTTTTACCAAATTTTTGTGATAATTTATTAATCGACTTGTAATAAAATGGCTGTGATATACGGATAGATAGACATAACAATATAATATGAGTAACTAAATAATACTCTATATTTATCTAAAGTCGTTAAACAATTAAAAAAAACCATCATCATTAGTTCGTAAAAGCAGAATAAACAAAAAACACCTCTTTGCATGTAACTATTGGACTAAGTTATCAAAACATATAAAATACATATTTATTTTTTGCCCATAAATAACCATAAATAGGTTCTTATTCATTGACATACTTGTATTATTTGTTTATCGCAATGAACAATCTTGATACCTTTTTTACTGTCTGTCTGCACAAGTGGTCTAGACTTTGAGTAATCTATACGTCTGACTATTTCTAATAGAAGCTAGCAAGCACGATAAATGTATCAATTTCCGCATATTTCCGTTTCCATGACATTGCTTAGTACAATCAAAAGTACGTATGAGCGAACCTTTTTTTATAATTATTAAATCTAAAATTTGTCTAGATTGAAACCTATCAAATCTATACTTTGTCTAGATTTAGGTAAAACTAGATGTCTTGTACGTTTAACTAATGTAGTTACGAAAATCGAAGTATAAGCGTATCAGGCATCTGTTTTAAAGAGAGAACAGATTGTGATGTAACTTTCATTGTTATGTAATTTTTTTAATCTGTACTAATATTATAAAGAGAAAAGATTTTTTGTTTTTTTTTTGTTTATTTGTACCGAATAAACTCCGAAATTACTGAACCGATTCAGATGAAATTTGTTAAGAAGATAGTTTAAAACCCTAGGAAGGATATAGGAAAGTTTTTATAATGGGGGGGAAAGTTTGTATGGGGAATCAACCCCATTATACCCCAATTTAACCCCAATATAAAATAATTTCTTTGTACATTTTATGAAAACCCTATATCCACCATTCAAGTCAATTAATTTATAATTTTGACGGGAATGCGCTCACACAATCTCGTTTTTAACGTCGCTTTAAAATACAGATATCAGAATTCGGTATGTAATATTGGATTCAATGTAAATTGTTTTATTAAAGTGACTATTGATTTTCTTGTTGGATTTTCAATAGATGTGAACGCTCATACATCATATTGATCATAATGAGTCAAAAAGTCGAGTTAGCATATTTGTGTGGAGTGTTTTATGTAAATTAAGGTACATATTAATAACATAAACTCGCGTAAATTTAGAGTTATTCAAAATGTGGCATGTAGGCATGTGATATATATATATATATATATATATATATATATATATATATATATATATATATATATATATATATATATATTTCACATTTTATCCCGGAAAAATGTACTGTTCTCGTGAAATAAATTTGTTTTTGTTTTCCACTAAGGACAAATCCGAGCGTGGCGAGGGTGAGCTGCTAGTTAATTTATTTAGAACCTACACAATACTAACTTTAATTACTTTGTTTTAGTAGTAAACATTTTAAACATGCTTGAAATATATTAACCCACATGCTACACAATAAATTGTATCAATAAAACGAATTTCAATTATTCGAACAATTTACAGTGTGTATTAACGATCAATTGCAGTGCAATATTGCAAGGTGCACACACAAAAACTTGCCAGGTGGAAGACACCTGATGTGCGCGTGCCGTAGTAATTAGGTAGCATAATGAGCAGTTAAATGAACGGTATCAGGATTCGATGCTCCACTTGCTTCGCAACTTCTGATTTATTACGCAACGGCTCACCGATCCAGCGGTCAAGTGCGTGAAACGGGATTGCGGTTTTTCATACTGCAACATATTCTTTGTTTACCCATGGAAGGTATTTTAACTGGTATATTCATGTAATGAAATTTAATTAAGATAATATTTTTAAATAGAGACTGCTATAGAGCGTAAAACGAAAAAACGAGTCAATTTTTTCTCTGTCTTATTAAGAAATAGCTCTAATTAAATTATTGTGTGTTTTCACTGAACGTCATGAGTCTTTTACCAGTTCGGAAAGAAGAAGCTTCCGACCTGAGAAGAACTGCCGAAAGAAACTCAGCGGGACTTTCAAAATTCTTATATAATCCTCTCTTGGAGATAGTGATATGAAAATATTTGGTAGATCTGGTATTAGATGAGTTGTTTTATTATGAATATGTAAAATATTTGCTTCAACAGAAATTGAAGAAATAACATTATACAATGTACCAATATCGAACTCGTACTTTAACAGAACCTTCTGTTTTGTGTAAAACTAAAAAAAACTTTAAATTAGAAAATGAAAGACATAAATAAGATTCAATAGCCCATTTGATCAATTCAACGTTCAATCTTTCAGATTAACGAAGTAAAGAGTGAAACCAGTATCGGAGGAAGAAATTCCAAGGGCTAGGTGCAGGAACGGTAATTAATAGAAGGTCACGCAGCGCCGTTAGATGCGCCTGCGCATCTCGACTTTTATAGGCGTTGGCGTCCGGCTACGCTTTATATAGCGAAATTACTTTTTATATTCCGCTTACAAAGTAAACGGACGAAAAACAATAAATGCGCAATGTCTGTTATACATTGACAATTATGGTTCACGATTAGCGTTTAATGTCTCTGCGAACAACCAATGAATCTAAATTCCGTAGATAGTCGCAGTGAGTTAGAAAACATCATCGACCGACCGTATCGAGTAACAATCGAAGGTATTTGCCTACTTCCTTATATGAAAAACAATTAAATATGAATGTGGGAATGTACATTTGTCCAATTCCAGAAAGCTCTCCCTATTTATACTTCTTTATTAAAACCCTAAAAAGGAGGTTCGGAAAGTTTCTAAGTTATTTACTAGTAATCTCACTATAAGTATCCAAGGGAAAGTAGTATATAGCCAATACACTCGAGTCGTGTGTGTAATGTTCATGTTTTATTTATTACAAGCGACTCACCCTCGCTTCGCTTCAGTTTCGACCCTAAAGAAAAACAAATCTATCCCACGGGAACTGTACATTTTTCCGGTATAAAAAGTAACCTATGTGTTATTCCAGACTATAATTTATTTCTGTGCCAAATTTCATCCAGGTCCGTTCAGCTGTTCTGGTGTGATTGAGTAACAAACATACATACATCCGTTCTCACAAACTTTCACATTTATAATATTAGTATGGGCAATATAATATTATAAATAGCAAATATATTGACCATACATATTCTTATTTATACAGAACTGTCTTTCTGCATGAAATATTTCTATTAACTGTACTATTTAAATATTTATTACCTCCAATAAAAATATTATTTCGCATCCGATAAAAGTACTTAAGAAACCCAGTAATTATAATCTATCATATTAAATTAGAATGTATGTATGTAGATGGCTACATAGCTGGTAGCTATTCGATCTACAGTGTATACTTTGCATAATCGCTGATCACCTATTTTGTTATGGGAATGTAATTTCGCGCTTCATTTCCAGCTTTTAGTATTATGGGAAACTATTAGTTAGTATTCTAATGCATATTTAAAACATAAATACATGTGCGTCTTAAGCTCTATGATTATCAAATATCTAGAATTTGCTTCCTAATAAATGTTTTAAATTCAATACTTATATTTTGTTGAAATTGAAATGAATGAAAACTTTTTTAGAGCTCCCGCACACTATAGACTTATTCTGGTCGACTATATACTCATTCATAATTAGTATAAAACTCTGGTATTATCGTCCGTCACGGAATCCTTATAATGTGCGCACTTACGTCCATCTCATATTGAATTATAAATTTGACCTGTAAGTCTGCCAGTCGGTAAAACGTTTGAATTATACATATAAATATGATAAATATAAATTACAAAAACAAATCTATCCCACGGGAACAGTACATTTTCTTGGATAAAAATGATCTAAGTGCTATTCCACACTATAATTTATCTCTATTCCATTCATCCAGATCCGTTCATCTGTTCTGGCGTGAAAGAGTAACAAACATCCACCGATCCTTCCTCACAAACTTTCACATTTATAATATTTGTAGGTTAAATATTTCAAATTATATTTTGTATTTTTGATCTGTAAATGTTGCTATCCCATTATTAATATAATAAAACTAACTTTTTCAGCGGCTCCGGTCGTGTTATTTATGTACCTAGGTATAATATTCGACCCTAAAGTCATAGGGTGATATTAAATAGAATATATTTTTCTTAAGAATTGGACTATTAAATGCAAAAAAGAGTTCACCAACTGGTAGTTCCAGAGATTAGCGCGTTCAAAAAAAAGAAACGTTTCCCATTTATTTATATTACTCATAGTAATAAAATTTTATAGTACGTTGGTAAACTCTTCAATTATTTTTAATTACCAAATTACAAATAGCTTACCTAGAAAGTATTGTAATTTACAATTGTTCAGCTGCGTTACGAGTGCAGGTATAATTAATGTAAATAAATATTGCATATGTATTCTTGCGCTATATTTATGTCAGAGCGATATTATATACTAAGGTAAAAACTTAAGTCATCCTCATCAGATATGAAATTTTTGCCTACTTAAATTGCAAAAACCCAAATATTTCTATGTTTTTTCTTATTTATCTATACTAAAATAAAATAAAAGAGGCGGAGAGGCAGAGTTTGTTTGTTTGAGCGTACTAATCTCAGTAACTACTAATGCGATTTCAAAAAAATCTTTTTGCATTAGATAGTCCCTTTTTTGAGGAAGGCTTATATTCTATATAGTATATGTCATATAATATATAGTCTATTTCATACTAACTGTCAAAACGTACATAGGGACGAACCCGAGCGACGCAAGGGTGAGTCGCTAGTAATTAATATTTTTTTAGGTTGATATTTTCCATTTTCCTTATTTAGTACAAGTATTATTATAAATCCACAAATTTACCGCTTAATATAGATTTAAGTTTTAAAAAATAGACATTTGATGGGTATAACGCCACGCTAGACCGCGTAAACTAATCTCTACAATGAAGTTAAATCTTGCTTTGTATTCTTAATTTGTTTTTATTATTGACGCTATTAGAAAAGACGACATGCTGTGTTCAGTAATTAGAACTTAAAAAAGCTTAAAAAGTGGTAAACATTTAAAATACTGTAGTGTTAGGTTTAGAAGGTATAAGGCAAAATGCATCTCGATCTACACTCATGACCGAGACACTGTCGCGTGAGGTCACTTCGAATCTGCAATGGATTTTCCATGATGACGCAAAGGCTTTATTAAGAGTAACTCTAAACCTGTATAGACGTGATATGTTACATTTAATAGGGTGTTATCAAGCAATCAATGGGTTACTCAGTAAAAAGATATGCGTTGTCGATAGATACATAAATATATTTATATACATTTAAATAGGTTTTCTACCCAAATGTATGGTTATATTGAAACTTATTACTATTATAATAGTATTTTATAAAATAATAAAGTTACTAATGACTTAAATTACTACATATTGTAGAGCTATTTTTTCTCATTTTCGCAATAAGCCTAAATATGTATGACTCTTATCATCAGTCCAGTTGTTACAGGTGTAACATACTTATAGGATACTAATGAATATTTAGGCCAAATGTAAATGTTTTTAAGCAGGAGCATATCCTTCTGAGGGCAAATAAAATAAAAATGCATTTTAGTCCAAACAAGGCAAGAATATTCGACGGCTTTTAATGTTTTTCCGCTCAGGGCTAAAGCTGAAGCGCGGGGTGCGGACTGTGTCGAAGGTATTGACTATTGTTTTGTTTTTTTTAATTACCTAATATTAAATGAAATTTAAATAGATCTGCAATTTGGATTGATACAATAAAGTATTACTAAATAGGTAACCTTATATCATACTTCTGAAATACTTAGATCAAATGCACTATTCACATCTAAATAATATTAATATTATAAATGCGAAAGTTTGCGAGGATGTATTGATATCTGAATGTAGGTATAGATGTATGACACGCAACAACTACTGAATCGATTTCAATGAAACTTTACAATAATATAGCTCATATATCAGTATAGCACATAGACGACTTTTTATTCCGGAAAAATGTACGTTCGAAATATTAGACATTTTAAATAAAAGTATCTTTTCGGATTTTTTCGCTTATTTATTTAGATTTTTGGTTCCCGACGTTTCGAATGCTTTACAGCAATCATGGTCACGGGAGAGCCTGAAAGTCTCTCTCCGAAAATCCGAAAAGATAGTTTCATTTAAAATATGAGAGTTTGCTTTTTATTCAAATAGAATCAAAAGTAGCGGAACACTTAATTAAATCAATACCTACATATTTACCTACATTCATGAATATAAAATTTATATGTGCTTCCGCTGTTAATAAATTAATATAAAACTATGCGGGCTTCTAAGAATAATAAACACGTGTCGTTATGTCGAATCATTTATTGTAGGTAAGATTAAAGCCGTATATTACAAAGTTACTTATTACATAAAAGGCATCACTAATTACGTACAAAGTAATTATTCTTCATTTTTTACCACTTAGTTTTATTTATTAAAAAATCTTAGTGTCTTAATGTAATTTACCATTGGCGGAGCTATAGTCTTAATAGATCATGCTACCCATGGGTAACATGATTGCTTGGAAAATCAAGTGACGCGGATTCAAATCCGGGTCTAAAACTGAGATTTACATGTGCGAATCATTTGCAACATGATTACCATTTATTAATATGGTGATGTAAAAAAACGTTAGGAAACCTGCATATCTGAGAGAACATAACTAGTTCTTCGAAGATGTGTGAAGTCCATAAACCCGTACTTGGTCAGTTTATTGGACCATGGCCTGATCCCCCTCGCATTGAATACAGGTCGGTTCCCAGCAGTTGTAACTTAGAAAGGTCATAATTATTATGTATAAAAAAAATCTTAGGTACATTTGAATTTATACCTCCTTCCTTTTGAGGTCGGTAAATAAAAGATTTATTTTTTATTCTGTATACTACAATTACCTTTAGTATTATATACCACATAAAAATATAATTAAGAAAAATCAATAAAAACCCATGATTGATGTGAAGATAATAGATATTCTTTGCCTCATACTAAGTACTTTGACGTAAGACATAAATATGGGTTTAAGAACGTATTGAATCAACGCTAGACTTACTCAGAAGTTTTCGCATCGATTCTAAAATGATTTGCTTAGCTTAATGGCCGCTTGAAACTGACAAGCTTCATGCCACCTTTGTACAATGTATTACTCAAACAAATAGAGTTGCTGCTAACATCGCAAACAAAGTAAACAGCATTGTTAGAACAAATATATAGGTAAGTCTTGAACAATACGTTTCTATATTCGTTATACGTTTGGAAGGCAATAAAAAAAATTAACCTTACAACGGTTGTCGGATTTTATTAATACACTAGCGACTCACCCTCGCTTCGCTTCGGGTTCGTCCCTAGACAAAAATAAATCTATCCCACGGGAACCGTACATTTTTCCGGGATGATATATAGCCTATAGCCTTCCTCAGTTAACGGGCTATATAATGCAAAAAGAATTTTTCAAATCGGATTAGTAGTTTCTGAGATTAGCGCGTTCAACCAACCAAACAAACAAACAAACTCTTCAGCTTTATAATATTAGTATAGATATAGCTTTCAGTTTTCTGTCCTGTGGCTTCATTGCGTATTTTGACTGAGTTTAAAGGACGATGTACAATTCGGTGTTTATATTTGCTTAGGTAAGTTATGTGATCCTGGTATTTCTCTGACAGCAGAGTCTCTTGGCGTTGTGGTTGAGTGCGTAAGAGATCCTGTGACGCCCCATTAAGATGAAGGAGATCCGTTGGATTTTAGTGGGTAGTACTGGCTTTTCTCACATAAGGACCTGTATGTGGTAAGTTAGACGACACCTTCTCGAATCCACCATGAATGAAAAATTACTTTTTAAAATGATTTTGATGTAATTAATAAAACCTTGCTATAGTAATTACAGGTGTTATCATCCTACCGAATATTAATTGATATAAATATTCATATGTGTTAATAATGAGTTATTAAGCAAAAATGAAGAAAAAATAAATTAAAAATTCTGCCTACTGTTTAACATGGCATGTTATGTCTATTTGGACAGCTTTCAACGTCGAAGCCAGAGACAAATAGATAAAAGATGTAAATAAACATCCAAGTGAGAATACAAATTGAGCAAAACTTTCGCGATGTTTGTTGAGCTTACTTGGGATATGGTAGGACTGAAACTCAAATAAAAATTAAAATATATAGCTTTTTCCTTATGAGCTTTCCAGTAAGTGGACACGTTTTGTGCCGTAAGAAATTCTACAGATATTTCTCTCACATACTACAAGAATGATTAAATTTAGTAAATCTTTTATGTTCTTGAGCTTTTAAAATTGAATATTTATTAATTTTATTAAGGGTTTTATATATTTGTATATTTTTACCTGAAAACGTTTAGTTTAAAATAAATTCTACTTATTTTAACACATTTTACGATATCATAATTTAATAAAAATAGTAAAATCATACTGAATTATAGTTTATACGACGACTCAGGGAAGTATTTCACAATATTTCCTTAGGACACAACGTCATTAAGAGAATACCTGGAAAACTATAACAAGTTGTTTATTTTAATAAATAAGACATAAACTTATTTATTTTTAAGTGTTTTAGTACTTGATAAACAAATACGTAGAGGTGGGTTAGTAAATGAACGTCAATATCTTTTACAATTAATCTAAGATATAAGTTATTTCTATTGCGAATTTCACTCAAATTCGTTCAGTGCAGCCGTTACAGCGTTATGGTGTAACGAACAATAATTAACTTTAATGCGAAACATTTATCATATTTTCGTCAAACATTTATTATGTTATTTAGAAGTAAAATACATTTAAATTACAAATATACCTAAATATATGCACTTAATTATTACTGTACAAATCATGTACGTAATGTGACATGACTAGATAGTAACGTACGTGAAATTAGTAAAACATTCCAATCTAAAGGAAGTTTCCAGTTGACAGATTAATTAAAGAAATGCCAAGCGTTCAGAGACCTCAAACAGCATATAGACGTTTAGTATAGATTTCTATGAGATGATGTGATATTTTTTCTCGGTAAAAAGTATCCTATATGTTGACCCGGATAATTAGCTATTATCATAAGAAATTTCATCAAAATCTGTCCAGTGATTTTCTCGAGATGCTTTCCCTGACATACAAACATTCTAAAACTACAAATTCGGCCTCTGTATCGATAATAATGACTATTTCAATAAGATTTTCCAAAAAATATTTAATATACAGATTCGACTCGGATAGAATTTTATTATATGTATAGATAATAATATTTATTATCTTGTAATTTTTCTTTATATCATATACGCACAAGTTACTATTAAAATTTTCGCAAACCCACTACTGTTTAAATATTTACAGTGCATAAAGCAAAGGTCGGTAGTTCAAAAGCCAAAAACATATGAATAGTACAATGTTATGTAACCACGAATGTTTAACGAAGCTATAATAATGTAGTATTAGAAAGGCAATAAATACTCCACCGTCATTTACTATCTGAAACGACGATGGATTTAATTAAGAATTTGATGATGATATAAATTATTTTAATTAACATTCATCAAAAAGACGTGGAATTTAGAGATATTATTGAATATTAAAAACTACGTGTTATATCAACGATTGATAAGTGCTAAACGTAGCTAGGACCTATTAAGTATAGCGTAAAGTGAGGGTATAATAATCGATTCTTTTTTAATTTGCATGGCGGTCATTTTGGAATTCGCCATCTTGGTTTTTTATTTGTTGTTATAGCGGCAACAGAAATACACACTGTGAAAATTTCAACTTTCTACCTATTACAGTTCATAAAATACAGCCCTCTAACAGACGGGCGGACGGACGGTGAGCAGAGGCTTAGTAATAGGGATCCGTTGGCATCCTTCGGGTACGGAACTCTAAAAAAAAAATGAGTATAGTTGTATAAAAAATGTTTGTGAATTCGTTTACCAACAACTTATTAAAAAATACAATTTTAATGAATTAATATCACATACATTTATCGAGCATTCTCTTAGTAATTAATATTGTGACGCTTTACGAAAGATCATATCGGAATACCAAATATGTAAACGGAGTCGTGGCCAAAAGTATTAATATAAACTTGTTTCAACCCAACGAACTCTTGCCTTCGATTGCTATCGGTATGTCGAAATATTTGTAAACGGTATTGATAGTAAAACGATAACCGAGTGTCGGCTATCGAGAAAGCGCCATTGAAGCAAGCCATCGCCTTCATCAGATAGCGAGCGGTTAATTCGATTGTAATTGTATTGTTCAGTATACGGACATCACAGCGTTTGTTGATACTGTTATGTATCTTTAATCGATTTTTGTAGATTCTCGATTTTTACGTTGT
The DNA here is from genome assembly GCA_033884665.1 of Argynnis bischoffii washingtonia. NCBI lineage: Eukaryota > Metazoa > Arthropoda > Insecta > Lepidoptera > Nymphalidae > Argynnis > Argynnis bischoffii. Next base: position 2,434,400 of record CM066616.1, on the reverse strand, counting down.
GTTACGTTTTTAAATTATAATACACCTCAAATATATGTTACGCAGAATCGTTATTACAATATTAAATGAGCAATTCTTGTAAAAATATAAATTAATTTCGTGTGTTTCGGAAACGGCTCTAACGATTTGGATCAAATTTTGTATGTAGACAAGGTTTTGCTTTTTAAGTTTATCTAAATAGTTGTTTTTTGTGGTAAAAACCCCGAAATTGTTACATCTTTTCCGACGCCCATGTACTACGAACGAAATGTAAAATATGACAGATTTTTTGTATAGTGACTCCTGACTATTTTATTCAGCCAATTTTTTTCGGAATTGAACCTGTGACCTCAGGCGTGATAATTCGATTGTTCTGCAGCACCATGACGTATAATAATAAAATACATATTCATCATCTGCGTGCTGAGTTACTACTCTATATATTTTAATCATAATGGATTTACAAAGCCAATTCTACTCTAAACTGTAATATAGAAAGATTTAGTGATGTCAATATTTTACGTGCTATATTGGATGTGCTAAAATCGATTTTAACGGTTTGTATTAATTGTATTTTGTTATTCATCTAGTCATTAATATTTTCGCTCAAATCAACGTATTAGGAATATCTCGATTTTAGATTGTAAATTATAGAAACAAGGCTAACAGTAAATCACATCAATCAGGGGGTTTATAGATCGTTATTAACCGAAAAAAAATACTAACTGTGAAGTATAAATTGAAAATCGATTCCTAATTTTGATTAAAAGGGGAACCTGTTGCCATCATTAATATTCATAATTTAAAAACTTAAAGACCACAATTAGCTTTTAGGTTTTGATTTTAATCTGACAGCCAAAACTTTTTCCTTGGTGAAGACGAAAAACGTTGCGCTTTTTATGAATTGGGTATTTTTTTTCATTGGGGAAATGAATTAAACGTAGAATATCCAATTTGGCTAACTGTCAATCTATTTAGTGTTGTGTCACTGTTGCCGATTCGCTATAGTTTTTTGTGTCAGCGATATTCAAATTGTTTTCACTGATGTAGTATTGTAGAGTTTAACGGTTATTTAGGAATTTTTATAGCTCTCATAAAATGCGTGTGTACTGATGACGGAGAGTGGCTAACACGTTTCACCAATTACATGCGTAATTATTCAAATATTTAAATGAAAATAACAAATTAGAGATATCAAAAAAAACATGTCTGTTGTATGGAGTCCCCCTTAAATATTTGTTTTATTTTAATTTAATTATTTATTTTTAAGTGAATATATAACTAAATATTCTGTGCATATTTCAAGCGTCTACCTGTTGCCGTTATCAATATCGAGCAAAAACGAGCAAGAAAATCATATATCGTTTGGTATATGGGAGACCCCTTAAATATCTATTTTATACTGTTTTTTAGTATTTGATGTTATAGTGGCAACAGAAATACATCATCTGTAAAAATTTCAACTGTCTACCTATGACGGTTCATGAGATACAGCCTAGTGACAGACGGACAGCGGATACGGAACCCTAAAAAAGACAATAATTTAAGGCTGAATAAAATAATTTGAACTTAAATGATAATTAGATTAATATCCTACAACACAAGCTTTTCTAGTAACTATTATCTAGCGAAATATATCTAGTTAATGTCTAACATTAACTAGATATATTTCGCTATTCGTTCTCTTGCCGTTGAAAATATTATGTAATTTCATTACGTGCAATCTCCCATCATCGATAGTTAATTTGGCTTTAACCGTTTGGAATCTATACAATAGAACGTAACGGTTCGTCAAATTATGGCCATCGATGTAAAATTCCTTTTATTTGTGTCCATGATATGTAGGTCATTTTTTTTATCATCGCGACAGGTTATCGACGCTCATAGAAAAACTCGGTGGCAAAACCGTTAAAGAATTCGTGATGGTTGTTTGCATTCTATCGACATCGATACTACATCGTTTTTACTTTTAATCAGGATAACTGTTACCATACTATCCTCGAACATCATGACCTGAAATCTAAATTTCTTATATTTCTATTTATAATGCATAATTATAATATTAGTATAAATCATATGGCACCAATCTTGTTTAAGCGCATTAATTAGTTTGGTATTTTGATAGTATATTTAATGATTTTGATTCGACTCGCGTTTTAGTTCCTTTGGTCTACTAAAGAACGATGTGATTAAACCTATTTGATCAGAACGAAACATGGTTTAGGTTCAAAGCTACGTATAAACATCTATTGACTCTTAACATTCAGGAAAACAGAATGGACAAGTGACAACATGGCCTTTAAAACACTCTTCAAAGTAAAACATTTCTTACCTATTCCATATATACTATTTATATAGGATGTTTAGTATAGATTTCTCAGCGATAAGATATTTTCCCGCAGTAAAAAGTCTCTTTATGTTGACTTTGATAACGCTATCATCACACGAAATTTCATCAAAATCTGCCCAGCGGTTTTCTCGTGAGTCGTGACATCATACCAAATTTCATCAAAATCCGTCCAGCGGTTTTCTCGTGAGTCGTGATGCGTTCTCAGACAACAGACAGACAGATATTCTAAAAAGCATAGATTCCGCCCCTGTATCGATAATAATGACTATTTCAATAAGATTTTCAAAAAAATATGTAATATACAGATTCGACCCAGATAGAATTTAATTAGGTACCTATATGTACAAAAGTATATATGTTTTGTCTTCTTTCTTTCTTGTTCTTTATAAAAGAAAATATATATAATGTCTTTTGACAATTATATCACTAATTTATTTAGCCAAGATATTTGTTGATTCAAAACTCAAAGTTACTATGTAAGCAAAGTTCTTTTTAACTGCAAGTGTAGTTACCGAAAGGTAAAGTTCAATGTTTTTGAAAATAAGTCATAAAATCCATATAACATTGACAAATATGGTCTGATAGCCACGTACCGGAAAGGTTAAAAATATCAATGACCGGAAAACATTGTAACCAAGTATTAAAACTACAGAGAGAATTGCCGCATGAGTTAAACGAACACATAATTAGTTCATTAACTGAGTTCAATAAAGGTTGTCAAAGCGAATATATAAGATTTACATTTTTGTTAGCTTTTTTAACAAATAATTTCTTTTTTAAATAAATTAGTGCTTTTAGATATCAATGACCTATATTATTAAGGTATTGTCTTATAAAATTATTCAGAAACGTTATTATGAGTAATAATAAATGAGGGGATCAGGCCATAGTCCACCACGCTGGCCAAGTGCGGATTGGCGGACTTCACATGTCTTTTGAAAATTTGCTAGGTTCTCTCAGACATGCAGGTTTCCTCACGATGTTTTCCTTCACCGTAAGGCAAGTGGTAATGATGTTAGAAATGATTCGCACATGAAAATACCAGAGGTGCGAGACCCGAGATTTGAACCCGCTTCACTCGGTTTCCCAAGCGAGCGCGTTACCACTAGGCTACCACTGCCTCGCTTTTTATATATATAAAAAAGTACTGTTTCCAAAAAAAAAAAATTGATAACACTAAAACTTGTCCATAGCTAAACAGAAAAAAAAAATCGGTTGACGAACAAAGGAGTAATAACATTTTTTTTTATATTCACATACCTAGTACAAGTAGCTTTCGTCAATATTGATTAATGACACGATATCCTCGAAGCCTATTTCCGCGTCGTAAGCTAAGATCATGTCGCCCTCGCCTTTTTAATGGAACTCACTGGCCTTGTCTTATATATTCGGAGAAAATTAAATATGACATTGAATTACTATAAACTAAATGTTTTTTATTATTGCTGCCATTGAAAGATCAGAATCTTTGGCGAAGAGTTGCGGCAAAGATCTCTTTGTTTTTTCAATAGATAAGATGTAAACGGTATTACTATTATATACATATAATTGGCCATATCACTACACTATAATAATACTTTAATTTTTAGAAATTCATTAGAAGATTTATGCTATTTCATTTAATTAATGAATATCATACAAAGGTACTTATTCGTAATATGAACTGAAAGGTTTATTCAGAGAAAATATCAAAACAACTATAATTATCTCATTCATACACCGATTGCTGTGCACATAGCAAGGCTGTCTGTCATTTCTGCAACGGAAGCGACGCGTGTGCGCAGGTGGGCTTAATAGTAAGGCTGCTGATACACTTGATATGCTTCTAGGGATCAAAAAAGATTTAATTTAATTCACCATCTTAATTACCCAGCATCTTCTACGTTAAAGTACGTATTGGTCATACAAATAATTGACTTAGACTATTTAAAATTAAGCAAGGCGTTCGCATAAACAAGATAATACACTTTCCTCAATTAAAAGCGAGCGTTATGTGTCACTTTGTATCCTTTTTTTTTGCAAAAATCATGTATAATTGAAAACGACTTAAGATCGTTATTTAATGAATATCTGTCTTTGCCAGTCTTAATTTGAAACACGGCACTTATAAATGGCTAGCGACTCACCATCGCTTCGCTTCGGGTTCGTTCCTAGACAAAAATAAACCTATCCCACGGGAACATTTTTCCGGGATGATATATAGCCTATAGTTCTCAGTTAACGGGTTATCTAATGCAAAAAGAATTTTGACTTCCTGAGATTAGCGCGTTCAACCAAACAAACAAACTCTTCAGCTTTATAATATTAGTATAGATTTTATTAGAATATGACCTGATAAGAACATCGGGTCTGAGCAGCCTAAGCGAAATCATCTGAATGAATCGAGGTAGAACGGCCTTGCAGACAATAAATAGGTGGATACGTGATCTATCTATTTGTTTTAGGTTATGTTATGGCTACTTGTCAGATTAAAGCAATAATATGTGCTAAGTTAGTTGTGACATTCTTTTGAAGATAAATATATGATTTATTTGTAAGCAAATTGTTTTACCGAGTTACGCAGAGCTAGTTTATGAAGACCGGTAAGTTTGCAGATACTGGCTGTATTAATAGCTGATTCTACACATCATTAAGGAAATTATAATTTAATACATAAATAATAGTGTAATTTTATGTCAAATTAATCATATTACTACTTTTAAATGCGAAAGTTTGTATGGGAAAAGCGCTATGAACGGGACAATTTTTTTTAGTATAAGATTTTGAATATGTATGTTTACTCTCCTATGTATGTGTATATTTTTTTTGTTCCTTTTCACTGAAAGTACTAGACGGATTTGGATGAGGCTAGTATTAGTGAAAAAAGCAGTCCTCATGACTGCCGAGAGTAGTGAAAACTTAAAATTATAAACAAACAGTTGTTATGTTTGGATATTCAAATTAATTATTTGATCTTAAATTAAAATTTGTAAATTAAAACTGATTACATTTATCTGGTTTTGACATCTATCAGTACTCTCGAGTGTTAGCGTTAACACGTCACATGTACTCCCCATCCAAACCCGCTTATAGAAGTTTTCACTTCAAAAATGCTAAAAGGTGACGCTACCTGTATATAATATAATAAATAAATAAATTAAGAATTTTAGTATTTCCACTGACAAGTAGTTAGAAAAAATGTCCTTCCTTCAAAAATGCAAAGTCAAATTTAAACGATATTTAAAAACTGAGTATCATAACGTCCATTTTTAGCAAATACAATAAACGTTTACACATTTCGAGTCGAAAAACAAGTTCTCCTTATTGAAAGTCGATAGTTTTTTTTTGCATATCATGCTTGAACTTTACAACCGGTTCTGCGTATAAGGATCTTCATTTGCCATTTTGACCTTAAACCTACACCTTTTAAATGATATCTACGACCTGCGTAGGTCTTCTACGTGGATTATTTGGCGTAGGTCAGGCATGCTGCTTAAAACGGTAATCGGTGTAAGGGACCACTACTAGCTCTGAAAGGGAATTCTCAATAGCTATGGCTTTGTTTGAGGACAAAGCTTAATGATACGTCATTATTGTATTAAAATTAAATAATCAAAATCCATGCACATCTTTAAAAAATCTTAATTTCAAGCTATTCTTATGAAATTATTGTTTACTACGATTTATAAAATTAAAGTTTTGCTTAAAAGTAAGCTTAAGGCGAGTAAAATGCATTGTGAAAAATATGTATTATATTCAGCCCTTTTTAACGTCCCACTTCTGGGCATGGGCCTCCCTTCAATACGAAGGGGATCAGGCCATAGTCCACCACACTAGTCAAGTGTGGGTTGGCGGACTTCACACGTCTTTCGAAAACTTGCTAGGTTCTCTCAGACATGCAGGTTTCCTCACGATGTTTTCCTTCACCGTAAGGCAAGTGGTAATGATGTCAGAAATGATTCACACATGAAAATATTAGAGGTGCGGGACCCGGAATTAGAACCCGCTTCACTCGGTTTCCCAAGCGCGCGCGTTACCACTGGGCTACCACTGCTTTAAAAATAATAATAAATAATAATTATAAATTAAAACGAATATGATAAAAACTCAAGCTAACATAACATCTCTCATGACGTAGTCTAAAAGAGATTCATGTCTGGGACATTAATAAATTATCTTCTTTTTGTAATTGGTACCGAGAACAACGCGTTGAAGCCGAGTGAGTATGTAGATTATCACTTTTTGTTTCGCATTCAAAATTAAAATCTACATTTCGCCATTTTATTTACTTACAAATACAGTTATATAATAATGACACAGCGTTTCTACATTAATCTATTGTATCGGAATGTTAGTACCATGAGTTAAGAATGTTCTAGCTTTGACCTCTTAGGTTCAAATATCGTCTTATTGAGTTTTCAACATCAACTTTTGTCATATTGATTGCTTGGCCCCAAAAGAAATAGGCCAGTGGGTCTTAAATTTGAATAATAAGTAAGTTTTTGCGCAAGAGGCAAAGATTTATTGTATTAAATTGGCGGTTGTTTGGCAGAGAGGAATTATCAATTTAATGCTGTATAAGTATGACGGTTTGATAAATTTAGTTATTTTCAGCCATTTGAGATAATAGCTTAAACACGTTTATGCCTTATTTGTCAGTAAATTGAATTGGATCTGGTTGGATTAGTGGATAATTCTTTTTTCGAATGGTTAACTATGTTACTATGGCTTCGAACGGCTTCTTGTTATTATGAGATGGCTGAAATATATATATATATATAATCTGCTATACAAATTTGTTGTCTCTAGAGGTGAAGTTCAGAAATGAGAACTCAATTTGTGATTTAAGTATTGTATCTGTCATTAGATATATCTTATCTATACATGTAATAAAATTATAACTAAGCCAAATCTGTACATTAAATATTTTTTAGAAAATCTTATTGAAATAGACATTATTATCGATACAGAGGCCGAATCTATGGTTTTTAGAATTTTTGTTTGTCTGTCTATCTGTTACTGCACCACGGAAAATGACGGATTGTGATGAAATTTGGTATGATGATAACTAGTTATCCGGATCAACATATAGGGGATACTTTTTACTGTGGGAAAATATCTCATCTCTGAGAAATCTATATTAAACGTTAAAAAGTAGGGACGAACCCGAGCGGAGCGAGGGTGAGTCGCTAGTTTGCTATAAAGACAGAAAAGTACTAACTAGTGTTCGCCGAGTGGTCGAAATTCGGCCATAATTATTTGAAAATTTGAGAAAAAAATATACTATAAGAATCTTTATAAAAAAAATTAACAGTTTCCAAATTTTTTTATGGATATTATTATTTTATATATTTAAACGAGCAATTCTTGTATATTTATATCTTTATTTATTTATTTATTTATTTATTTATACCGGTGATCTCGGAAATGGCTCTAACGATTTTGCTGAAATTTGGTATATGGGGGCTTTCGGGGGCGAAAAATTGATCTAGATTAGTCACATGTCTGGGAAAACGCGTGTTTTCGAGTTTTCATGCGTTTTTCTTATGCATTATTCTACGCAAAATTTAATCGCGACATCTATACAACTCTGTCAGTAACACTTAGTCACTTAATGTAAAATTATTTTTAAGCCAAATTAAAAAGAAAATTGTTCTTATCGCGACATCTATACAACTTTCTCAGTAACATTTAGTCACTTAATGTCAAATATACAATCTTTCAAGAACTCCGAGCGAAGCTCGGTCGCCCAGGTACTGGATATGTATATTACGTTTTTTTGCTGACATATGAAGCTCGTCAATGCTACTAAACGAAAAAGAAAGAGAATTAGTTGAAAAAACAGTAGAGAAATATTCGTATATAGATTCACAACGTATGTTTACAGCGCCGTTCGCGTCCTATATCTATTCTGAGTGACTTCAAGTTGCTTCTAGCTAATCCTATAGTATAGTTGTAGTTGTAAAACAGGGACTAGAGTATACGTATAACTTGTATTACTTCTTCATTTGTATCCATCTAACAGTACATTTAATTAATTAACTAAACATACAATTTATATTCAATATCATTGAAATATATGCGTCAATACTGTCGAGAGTTTAATGGTTATTTTTATATGAGGATAAGTAGCACGACAGTCAGCTACTTAGAGATGTTGAGTTTTTTTATAACATAATCGATTGTCGCTCGCTTGACTTGATATCTTAACTAATGTACAAGATAAACTGTTTGCGGTGTCTTTAGACTAATCATTTGCAAACGTTAGTACTGTAGAGTGACGTAAAATTTTAAAATTTCAAGACAAGTTTTTAAATTTAAATTTATTGAAGTTATACTTTTCTTAATCTTATATATTCTTTTGGCACGTTTGGAAAAAATTATGAGGGTAAAATTTTTACGATGCGCGCGCACAAGACGGCCAAAAAGCGACATGATGAAGTTAGCTGTATTCCTTTTACAAACAGAGAGTTGTGACATACGGGATGAAATCTTTAGCTATTTTTGTTTTACAAAGAAGTACTTCTTACGTGCGTACATAAGTATAGACTCTTTTTTTTTTAGTATTTAGTGTAAAGACGCGTTTATGAAAGGAAAAATTGTTATTGATGTAATGATTTCTTAAATGTCGTGTTAAACCCACAAATCAATGCCATTACTTTATAATAATCACATTTTAATTAAAAAGTTATAGTGATGTCAAAATCACTTTAAATGTAATTACTCCACCCTTTTTGGTGGACGTTTCTTAGTTTTGTAGATTCATGAAAATCAATTCCGAAATGTCAAATATAATACGTGTAATACACGCAAAAGATACACTTGAATTGAGCAGATCTGGAATCTCAGGAATCTTCCCTTTTAGAGCCGTTCAAAATGAGTAGCTTCAGAGACAACCATAACATAAATTAAATAAAAGTAACTAGGCTTTTGACGCGGTTTTATAAATATTATAACGGCTTGAATACTTTGCGGCAGTCATGGTCACGGAAGAGACTCGTGTTTGCTGTAAAGTATACGAAACTTTAGGAAAAAATATAAATTAAAACCGTGACAAAATCAGAAGAAGATAGTTTCATTTAAAATGTCAAACTTTCGCGTAAATCTAAGAAAGTATTACTAAAAATTTAGATATTTGGCTATATAATTAAAAAATATGAAAACTGAAGATGTCCAAATGTTTAATTCAATGAACTTTTAACATCTATTGGTCACCATATCGGATGCGCGTGCGCCATTTAGCCGCGGCTTTTTGTGAATAAGTTGAAGCTAGTTGTTAGAACAAATTTAACGGTACTGGCCGATTATGTAGGTTTTTACACCTGACAAGCTTCTGACTGTCAGTTTGTCCCAGATGAGCAACCTTTATGTGTCGCTTGTGAAAGTTTTGTATATGCCTTTATGTTAATACAACTTTATTACTTGTAGCACTACTGGCTACCTGTTGAGTTTTATGTGGAATGTTTTACTTCAGTTTTATCCGTTAAATAATTTAGATTTAAATTTTTATAATATTTCTTAATATAATTTTGAGACTTGTCAATTTGAATGTTAAAAAGTTTTAAAATGTTAATACACACACAAGATCAGCTCGTAAAATGTTTTTTGGTATTCTGTTTATGTTACATCTTATATTATTCCATATTCCATATATTATTGAGAGTAGTTGTATAAACTTAATTTATAAAATGTAAAGTTATAATTATTAGGGTGCAGTAAAATAGATTTCTAACAGTAGTGTTTGAAGCCTGTAATCTTTAGTACTTTTAAGATTCATTGTTTTTGACCACAGCTGTTGACCACAGCATAGTGGTCGTTTCGTCACATAAAAACATTACAGCCTATGTTTACGCTGAGTATTAAAATAAATTATAAAGATATTAAAATATATTCACTAACTCTTACTACAAATATATTTAATAGTTTTTCTCTTGTCCACAGGTATGTCATTCTAACTAATTGGCGATGTCAGCATGTAAAAGTTTGTATATTTTTTAACCGACTTCCGAAAAGGAGGAGATGCTATGTTCGATATATGTGTATGTTTTCTTCTTGAAGTATATTTTCATTGTTGAATAATAGATATTCGTAATATGGTGTTTTAAATAATTGCTTACCTACTATCATTAAAGCTTGTCATAAATAGCCTGAGTTTGGTTTTGAGAGTTTTTTTTAGATATTACTTTATCTGTATCAGTAATGTATTATGTTACCTGTGTTTTGTACTTTTATAATATAATTTTATTGCAAATACGAATACAGAAAAAACTCCTTAATTTCTATTTTAGTGGGATGAAAACGATATACCAGTGTTTTAAAATAAATCAGTCCATCGTTCCTCGATCGTCCCCACAAAATTAGTGATCGTAAATGGATAATGACTGTCTTCAGCCATAAATTCGGAACGTTTATCGATGCTCAGCGATCTCTGGAATCTTGTGATTAAAGATTGTTAAACTATATCGATGTTTTATACACTGTGGTTTTGCTTGATTTCGAATTGAATTTATTTTGTTTTGCTTCTTGTTCTGATCTTGTATTATCTTTTACTGAAAGAGTGAACAGACACATATACAGTACATACAAATATATATTTTTTTGCATTTTTAGATAATACTAAACAGATTAAACACTAGTTTTAGTATGCGGCTCCGCTCTCGTGGTAGGTCGATCGATGAAAAGTGGCCTACGTATGAATATAAAAAATAACCCTATTTTTATTCCAAATTTTACTCACAGCTGTTGAACTGTTATAGCATGGTGAGTTCTCGCATAGTAAATACACTTACATACATAACCATTCACAAATTTTAGTGTTGAATTCACCTGCCTTTCCGTTAAGGTTATTTAAATACATACATTACGCGTACGAGAACCTATTTTTTTTTTTCGCCACGCAACGCTGTGGCATACGGCTAGTATTCTTATAACAATATGGATCCATAACCATAAAACAAATAACTAAGGATAAATGTAATAGTTTCATGCTTCAAAGCGAGTCGGCAAGCGCGGGTGTAAATCGAATAAATCATTCGTACCGGTTGACGGCAGAAAATCGATTCGGACGTGATCGATCGAACGTGTTTTTATGAAACGATTTTCTGTTTAATATTAACGTTATATGCGAGTTAAGTTCCGGATACTCTGCGATTTATGTCTTAGGGTAGGCTCTTGGAAATATTTATCTTTACAGCTATTTAAATCGATTGTATAATATTAAATTATTGTTATAAAAAAACTAAAACTAAAAAAGTTAGTAAAAGTTTTTTTTATTATTTCAGTCACGAACTAACTTTTTTATTTACAGCACTTCGTCATTTCATAGCTCTATTAAATTTTCACAGCAAGTGGCACTTCGACTAAATTATTAGGTGATAAGAAATCTAAAACGTGCGTGTTATGTTACCGTTATGTTGTTATAAACGATAGTTAATTTAAATTCTTATGTAGTTAATTCATAGGGGAAATATAATTGAAAACCTTCCAACCATTGTAGATTGATCGATTAAGTTTGACCCATTTGACTAAATAAGTAAAAAAAACACATGTTTTGGCTAAAGACGGCGTAGGTTGATCGTTTACATTCATGTGGGATCTAATTGACGTACGGTTTTTAAAAATATTTATGTCTTTGAAAGTTATTTTGATGTCACCTGAACTTGCCTGTCGCGGTCTCCATATATGGACATAAAAATTTAGATTTCAAAAATTGGTGTTATAAAAATTTACTATGGATACCGTTTTTAGAAAGTTAAATCTTTAATAAATAATAAAAATTAGAAAATTTACAGTATTCATGTAATACAGTGTTCTGGATTCCGCTGTCCCAACAGAAAGTGTTCGCGCGTAACACGAAGCCGAAGTGTACTAGACCGTGGCGCTCGAGTTGCTGCTGAGCATCTGGTGATAGCGATAGGCGATAGCGTTTGTAGTAATCTGTACCTGTCGGACTTATATAAATGCGTGTATGTATGTTGGATATTTCTTCACACTGTCGAACTTATTTGGATCACTCTCAGATGACCTAAATTTACATATATTTAGGACTAGCGACTCACCCTCGCTCCGCTCCGGTTCGTCCCTACTTACGATTTAACGTTTAGTATAGATTTCTTAAAGATAAGATATTTTCCCGCAGTAAAAAGTATCCTATATGTTGACCCGGATAACCAGCTATCATTAACCAAATTTCATCAAAGTCCCTCCAGTGGTTTTTTCCGTGATGCGGTAACAGACAGAGACAAAATTTTTAAAAACTATAGATTCGGCCTCTGTATCGATAATAATGTATATTTCAATGAGATTTTTCAAAAAATATGTACAAATTCAATGTAGTTACAATTTTATTATATGTATAGATAATAATAATATATAATTAGAATAATGTAACGAAAACTAGTATATATTCGTATTTACGGTTATTTAAGTCGATCAGTCAAACAACATTTCTCCAGCCTCCTCCTACAACGTAATTTTGCGCCATACTCGCAGTATTTAGAGTGTGAAGTGGAGAGCGCAGCCGTAGCTTAAAAACGCACGCGCCGCTTATAAATGATAGCTCTTCCACATCTAACATTCCATAAATACAACCATTATTCATTACCATGCAAAATTATGATGTTAAAAACATCACGGAACATACATTGATTTAATGACATACTCCATATTATACCTAGATACTAAAGAATCAAAGTTAAAACGAGAGAATATTCGAATTATTATTGCGTGGGGACGAGGATCAAAACATAGCCTATCTATGGGGATGGCCCCAGGATGCAATCTATGTCTGTGCCAAATTTTATCAAAATCTGTTCAGCGGTTTAAGCGTGGAAAGACAACAGAGTTACTTTAATATTTATAATATTAACAACTCCACGATAATTTTTTAGAAATTAATTGTTGACTGACACACCGGTGTGCCCGCGACTTTTAACACGTTAATATGGATTTTAAAATTGATAATCTCCTACTTACAAACAAACTCATTTGTATATCTTTATAATAATGTAATTCTACTAATATACTGTTTATAGTAGTTTTATTTGCAGACTAGCGACTTACCCTCGCTTCACTCGAGTTTTGTTCCTAAGCTTGAATGATTTTGGATCGCATAAAAGACAAACACCTATAGAAGAAAAGCTTTTTTTAGCCAGAAACTTTCGCAGGCGTATACAAAAAAAACCCTGGTTAGTTTCATCACAATCGGATAAATGCTTTAGGAACGTATAGAGGACAAACATACAAACATTCATTTTTATTTATATAGACAGATCTCTTATAAAATTACCACTAATATATTTAAAGTTGAAAGAAAACAGGTGCTAAGAATTCAGATTGTCTGTATGTATATTGCGACAGTTGTGGCGCCGTTTACGTGAATCGATTTATTGGGCGTTCACTCTTACTTGAGTGTTAATCGAGTAAAACATTGCTTGAGTGTTTTCGGAATGTATGCTAAAATGTTTAGCGTGCCAATCCATATAGTTATATCACGTTTAAATTGCTGTACAGATTTCGATGACATTTGGCAAAGACATAGATTGCATCATGTGTGATTATTCTTAAAACGTCAAACAGACATTATTTCACTACTAAACTACTGAAGAGTGGAAGATGGTCTACTGGGTATTAATGATATCTAAATGACCTTCGGAGAACACATAAAAAAAACATTTTGTTTGATATACAAAAAAGGCAATTTTCATGTACGTCAAATAAAATTAAGTGATTTACAGTTAATAGATATATGCATGACAGTTAATAAAAATGTACGGTTGTCGTAGTTTATCCATTTCGTATTTTGCATAACTTTTAACACGACTGTAACTAACTCGCAGTTCCACTCTTCAGTTTCATTAGTGGCTGACGTTTATGCCCTGGGTTTGTTTACAGCCCTCGTAACCTTGCCTAGGCTTTGTAATAATTTAATATCTATACATTGTTTATGAGTTACAATATTACGGTACGTACTTTATATTGCTTCATATAAAGGTTTAGTTGTTTGCCATTTTATTATAGAACTAGAGACTCGCCCTCGCTTCGCTCTGGTTCGTCTCTAGTTACGTTTTAAAGTTTGTATAGATTTCTCAAAGATGAGATAATTTTATGCAGTAAAAAGTATCCTATATGTTGACCCGGATAACCAGCTATCATCATAGCAAATTTCATCATAATCTGTCCAAAGGTTTTTTCGTGATGTGGTCAGTATTGTATGTATTCAGCCCTTTTTAACGTCCCACTGCTGGGCACGGGCCTCCCTTCAAGACAAGGGGAATCAGGCCATAGTCCACCACGCTGGCCAAGTGCGAATTGGCGGACTTCACATGTCTTTCGAAAACTTGCTAGGTTCTTTCAGACATGCAGATTTCCTCACGATGTTTTCCTTCACCGTAAGGCAAGTGGTAATCAAGTTAGAAAATGATTCGCACATGAAAATATCAGAAGTGCGAGACCCGGGATTTGAACCCGCTTCACTCGGTTTCCCAAGCGAGCGCGTTACCACTGGGCTACCACTGCCACTGGTCACAGACAGACAGACATAATATTCTAAAAACTATAGATTCGGCTTCTGTATCGATAAAAAAGTCTATTTTAATAAGATTTTCCAAAAAATATTTGATGTAGGTACCGATCTGGTTTAGTTACAATTTTATTGTATGTATGTATAGAAGACAGAAATTAAATGAAGGTAGGACGGTTGCTTTGGTGCGATGAATTAAGTGCGTCGCTAGTAGCTGACTACGCTAGAGTTCACAGGGTCGATTTTACTAGAGTGTGAATTTTGTTTCCATGCAGACTCTTAAAGAAGGTAAGAGCTGGGAATAAATGAGTCTGTAATAAAATTTAGTTGGCAGTAAAAATTCGCGTTTTCTGCAAAAAAGTTAAATAAAACTTCTAGAATTAAAAGTAGCCTGTATCAGTAAGTTTCCAATTAACCTTATATCAACTAAAGGTCACGCTGAATGACTTCGTTGCTCCCAAAAAGAGGCACACCAAGACACCGAACCATGCATACCTTCGCATGTGTAGTACGTACTTCTAAAAATAACGTTTGGTCCAGTATTTTTAAAAGTATCTTGATCATTCAACGAAAATATTGATCTAATATTTGCCATTTGTAAGTCTTAAAATTGCGTAGTGTATCAAAATATGCGGCTTATCGGCCAAGCATTTAATGTTATCTGAGGCATTCCACAATGAATCAATCCCCATCCATATTTATAAAGGTAGCCTTGTTACGTGACATTCGTATACATTATGTTATTACTTATTATTTGTTTTGCATAATTACACTCGGTAAATTAATCGTATCGCTGTTTACAATGACTGGGTGTAGGTTATTTTATGTGAGAAATTCTGTTGGAATAAATACATTATAAAATATCTGTATGTAAGTAGGCAAAAATAAAACAGTTACTACCTGTTTCTCCTCTGTCAATTTTTTTTTCTTTTTTGCTTAGTAGCTAATGAGGAACTTCAGTGTTATCATTGAAATAAATTTTGTACAGATTATGATGGTATTTCGAACTGGGCGAACATTGCTAGATACTTTTAAATCGTCGATCAAAAAAGTACTAGATACACAATCAGCGAAAAAAATGTCTTCATCGAATGAGCGTTCATTTGAACATTTGAGCGCGCTTTTTATTTTATTTTTGTGAAAACAACTTAAAGCATTAATTTTAAAGTTAAATTTACATTGCTGGATAGTTATTTCAACGAAAATATTTACCTAAACACAATTGGTGACAGTTTTAAGGGAACTTTTGCATGGGATTGTGTTTCTAGTAGTTCTTCTTTTTTGATCGATCGATTCAATTTCGTTTCATAAGTGTAATTTAGTATATGATTAATCTTAATTATCAAAGTTATTACTCATGATTAAATACTCAAGCTATAAACTCCACTATTTTACTATTCAACTTAATCCATTTTTTACTGTCACAGATTAACATTAATTAAAACAATCAGCTAATATAATTCACAAAGTCAGCACATGCTTCAATCAATTCAAATTGAATCATTTGATATTGCAAAATGTCTTCATAAGTTCCACTTAGCTTTATTAGGACATTTAAAAGCTAAATTATCAATCTAACTTACAGCCAAGCATTAAATTAATCTATAAAAGTAAATGGCGCGTCCTCATGAAATGATCGCATCAATATTATCTGTATTAATAACGGACGGGCGCTTGTGCTGACATATGGTTAATCATGTCAAAATTCAACTAAGTCACCTCTCCATATGTATGTAAGGGGTACATTGTGATATTTGATTGTTAGTTTTTTTTGAAACCCATTTTATTTACTTAACAATTTTTTATGCTTTCGATGCTACATTTTTGAATTACTCATCACAAAGAGACCGTAGATATATCGCAATAAGAATCTCACCTACTTTTCTAAACAATACAATCGAGAATGAAAATGTTAATAGCCAGTGCACAAAATAATAAATAAAATAACATTAACAAAGCAATGTAATTTATTAATTAAGTAGGTATAAGGAGTGTGGGAATATTTCTCATAGCCCCAACGTAACAGGAGTTAGATAACGCGTAACACTTCCTAAGCTTACAGTTTACACACTAGAAGACTACTGTTACATACTTTTTTTCTTATGGGAAATCCGGTTAAACTCAATGATTTCCTTAAAGCACCTGATGTAACACCATGATGCGATAACGACGGTTTTTGTTAATATAATGGCACTGTTATTATGGCTTTCGAAGACGGAAGATATGAGGAAGCTAGAAGCTTAATTTGCTTGAGTAAATGAGAATATTTGTTATTTTCCGTTATTACAAACGGGAAGTTTACAGGTATTTTACTCCAAAACAATATGCACGCGTGTGTAGTATGATATCACATTCAACGTTAAGTCAATCCTCGTTCATAAGAAAAGTTAAAGAGATGGAAAATTAACCACAAAACTCAAATTAACCACATACTTGTCTCTTCTTAAGATTCCAACACGCAATAGGAAGTGCTCTAAGCCATGAATAATGGTCCTTTCATCATGATAAAGCTTTTTCACATCCTTCTCATATCCCGCTAACGTACGTCCCATATCATTTATAACGCTGGGTGCCCGTTAGCCTGACCTGTAGTCGCAATTAGCGCTGCGCATGCGCAGTCATGTCGCGATAGGCCCAACCCGACGTTCCGGAATGGACGTGACAGGTCATAGGGTTGACATGTTGACAGGCGCATCTTAGAATATACTCCCCATAATAGAGCAAATTAGATTAGAATTGCTTAGGTAATTGATGATTACATCTTCTAAAACAGTAATAGCGATATAAATAGTTTTTTAAAACATTTTCTTAAGAATGATTTCTTTTAACGGTACATCTAGTAATCTTATATCAATTTGCCAATGCGTCTATTGATCATTAGCTCCTTCGCCCATCTAACCTAGGTCTTTCATGACTAGCGCGCACATTGTATTCGGTATTACCCTTCAGTTAGTGAGTGGCATAGTAATAGGTATAAATTAACGATTCTTACGGGACAATTTTCTTAGCTATTTTAGTAAATAGTAGACGTTTTTATTAATGTTCAATAAAATATATATTTTAATACACAGCCAGTTTACATAATACTTAAAGATTTACGCGAATATTTGACATTTTAAATAAAACTATCTTTTTCGGATTATTTCGCGGATTTATTTTGACTTTTGGTTCCCGACGTTTCGAATGCTTTACAGCAATCATGATCACGGGAGAGACTAAGATTTTGGACATCTCTGTCTAGTATACAACGCCTTCGAGATGTCTAAATGTTTATATCTGGCGAAATAATCCGAAAAGATAATTTTATTTAAAACAGCCATTAGAGGACTTTATGATCTCTCGTTTTTGACTTGTCTATAGTTTTGAGATGTATGAAATAATTACTTCTTTACCAAACTCTATATTGTTATTCAAAATTAAATCGAATATAATAGAGTTAGTAATTTTGTTCAAGATTTCCACAACACATTATGTAGAATGAGAACAATTTGTCATATATTTCGAAATATTGTCATTTGTCCATTGCGCAATTCAAGCTCGTAATGCAAAGTAGTGCGTTTCGTGCATTCTATGTGCAAATGACTGTATTTTGATGACACCTAATAATGTGATACAAATTTAATGACTTCATCTAATCTTACGTAAAAGTTTTTGTATTAATTTAAACTCTATCTCTTACTATATACGATTTTAAATGATGTAGAAATATTTTCAATTATTTGTATAGATTACTCTGCGGTTAGACTGCGACTTGACAATTTTGTATTGTTATTATTGTGGTTTGAAAGTCAACAGTAATATGAATTTCATTTTCCTTTATACTTATATTGAAATCATTGTTTGTTTTCACGTTTTTTTTATAACATTTTATTAATATATTTATAAAATTAAATTAAAATTAAAAAAAAACCCATACGTAAACAATACTTATAGTTTAAGGAACAACCCTTAAAAAGTAAATAATTTTAGAAAAAAGCTGATACTAAACCTGAAACCATACATAGTTAAGAACAACCGCAAGGAAACTGGCTTTAAACTGAAAAAAAACCGCATCGAAATCGGTCCATTTGTTTGAGAGCTACGATGCCACAGACAGACAGACACACACACACAGACAGAGAGACAGATAGACATCGACGTCAAACTTATAATACCCCTCTTTTTGCGTCGTTAAAAAGAGCTCCTTTTTACTCGACTGCGGTGAGGCTCAAAGAAGGGTTATGTTTTTGACATATATGTTACATTATTATATGTATGTTGATGAACAAACATACAAGTTTTATACTAATTACGAGTCTTGCTACGTGCACATTACGTGTATATTATGTACATGTGTATGTCTCCGACTGTATAATACGGATTACGGACGAAGAAACATAGTCAACTTGTTCTCATCTTTTTAGTTCGCTTTTACGTAGTTGGGGTTTTTTTTTATTTTTATTTTATTTTATTATAATATTTTAATGTTACCTTACGGAATTTGCTATTTACTGCATGTTTCTGTTCATGGTAGGTACTTATCTACTGTCTAGGTTGTTTGTTATAAACGTTACGCTATTCACATGTCATTAAGACGTCATATTAAATAAAAAATTAAATAATTAAAATATTATTTAATATAAAGTATGAATTTAATTACGTTGATGCATATAATTTAAATAAGTTAAAACTCACACTTATTACACAATAATAATATATGCTGAATCAGTGCGTAAATTGCTTTGTATATAATATTTTGTCTATAAAACAAAACAGTAAAAACAATTCGTAGCATGTTTTCTAACAGTGCGGTGAAAATGTTTAGAATAGCGGAACATAGTGACGCAACCATGGGCCGTGGCACGTCGCGGCGCACGCGCAAACTTAGCGACACGGCGATAATAGTTTGCGATTTGCTATAAAAAATTTGCTATAAAAATTCTAAGAAACGACGTCCTATTTAGGGTTCCCTACTCGAAGGGTGCTAACGGAGCCATATTACTAAGCATCTGCTGTCCATCCGTCTCTCAGAGGGTTGCATCTCATGAACCGTAATAGGTATTTCTATTGCTGCTACATATAATAACAAATAAAAAACCATTATGGCGAATTTTGAAAAGGCTGCCATGCAAATTAAAATATCGATAATGGTACGAAACCCTTAGTGTGTGTGTTCGACTCCCACTTAATCGATTTTTAAAGTATATTTTTTTATAAATGCAGGTAGGTACAGGTAACATTTTGGGAAATTTTCTTATTAACAGTAGCTTTAAATGTAACTCCAAGTCATAGTCTACCTACTTACTAAATTATCCCCGTTTCAGCTTAAAGAATGAACAAATATACACACATATAATGTTTTATATTTATAATAGTAATGTTATTATTCAATAATTCTTCTTCTTCGTGACACTCCTGTCAGAGCGGTCGTGGTCATCACGTAGCAGTTTCTGTAGGAGGAGATGTGATGCTCCTCACGATTGATCGCCACTTCTCCTCAATCTCCTTTTAATAATATTGGGTTTAAATATTATGTAACATATTATAAAATAAAATGCAATAATATATTATAATTAAAGCTCTTTTTGGTAAATATAACAACATACTAACTTTTTTTCTAAATAGTGACAAGGAAGTAGTTGAAAAGTATGCCGACCTTACCTTTTTAATACGGTACTTTAAGTACAGATTACATTCGACGCCCACGTCACCGCACGTGACCACCTGTTCACACTGTCTTGATCTTAAAAGCAGCATTTGATCATTGCATCAAATTATATATTTTGTCAAGTTTTTCAAATTGCTTCACTTAATATATTTTATGGAAAATCTTATTGGAACAGTAATTATTTTCGATACAGAGGCCGAATCTATAGTTTTTAGAGTTTTTGTCTCTCTGTGTGTCTGTCTGTCTATGAACGCATCACGAGAAAACCACTGGGCAGATATTGATGAAATTTGGTTTGACGATAGCTGGTTATCCGGGTCAACATATAGGATACTTTTTACTGCAGGAAAATATCTCATCTCTGAGAAATTTATACTAAACGTTAAAACGTACCTAGAGATAAACCCGAGCCGTACGAGGGTGAATCGCTAGTGTATTATAATTTCCTAAGTCTAAAAAGAAACAAGTAACCTAATATACTATATACGTTATAATTTTAGGTTTAAATGTATTTTTCTATTGGATTTTTCTTCATAACCGAATTTAATCATGGTATCTACTATTATTATGATAATATTTTTCTAATAAAAAAATATATAAATCATACGATGCAATCAATCATTCAGACATTATTATGTAATATAGAAAGTAAAAGTGAATATCATTGCCAAAAATAAAATCGCACAAAAAATTTATCTAGAAACCGCATACGTTCAATTTAATTTACGATCAATACAATATTATGGACCCAATAAATAGTAATTACAAGCTATTACCGCGGTCGATGTCTAAAGGCGTGTATCCTAATTTATTGCCTAATTAAAGCGAACGACCGAAATAGGTCAGGCCCCTGTCAAGCTGCAACGAAAATATTACGAGCGATTTTCGTCCAAATGTGTAAGGTAATAAAGAACAAATCCTTACAAAGTGTTGGGAGATTACGCAACAGTAATCAATGGAAAGCAGGTGAGTGTTGTTACGTAGAACATTTAAGGACAATTTTTCTCTTTAATTGGTTCAAAGTAATGTTCGCTATGCGCCTCTCTCGGTGGTACTACTAAAGATTTATATCAGATTCCCGATGGAGCAACAAGAAGTTTTTCGGAATCTGTTGCAATTCTAACGCAAATGATTTTCTTTGAATCTTGAAAGATATTAATTACTAGTGACCTTAAGTAACTTATAGCAATGTAATTGTTTCTTATACAAAACGTAATTTATACTTAAGAATTAATTGATCTACTCATAGGACAAACAAACAAGCAAACTAACAATTTCGCTCTCATTATATTAAAAATAGATAGATAGCTTAGATCAGTACATATATATATATATATATATATATATATATATATATATATATATATATATATATATATATATATATATATATATATATATTATATGTATATATTTAAATATTTAATAGAAATATTTGCAATGAAGAAGCATCAAGTATAACTTAATTTTTTGCGTTTAAAAAAATAACCATTCATCAAAAACATTTTGTAATGTCAGATGATACCTGTTATGGAAAAAGCATTGGACGTATTACCACCATGGGGCCAGCAAATTATTGTGTACTGTATCAAGACGGCAAAATTACCGAAAATCAGTGTTGCAATCAAGAATTGAAATTATATTCAGTTGGATTGGTGAAAAAACTCTGTAGGTCAGTAAACAGGTCTGAGTGGCATTTAATAAGTGAGACCAAATTATATGAGGTACGTGCAATGAGGTGGAAATGTTACAAAATGTTAGCTTCTTATGTTGTTTATGTTTGAAAAGGAAGGCAAGGAGTTACTGAAAAAGGGGTAAAGGAGATGAATGTATGAACTGCCAACTCTATCACTGGCCAAAAGATTTGCTATAGCTTAACAGCAAGATATACATATGAGTACATTTTCACGCTATATCTAGTACAGACCAATATCGCTAGGCCAGGAAGAGGGTCAACTACTTCAAATACTATCAAGGCTGTTTTAATATATCACCTTTCATCGATTTAAATTTATTTCTTATCTAAATATAATCTAATGACTGCCACTAAATTCATTCATTTATTTAGTTATTAAAAAATATATTATGAACGCATTGAATATTGATTAAGCTAGTCACACTTAATTAATTCAAAACAAAAAGTTGGTATGAATAATGTATGAATATATTTTTTGTTAAATCATAAAATGGTAAACAAATTAAAAAGACGAAGGAGTTTAGAAGGTAACTTGATACATATAATTAACATTGATTCCAATTAAATAGTGGGCAGTGCTTAGTCTATAAAAACTACCGCAATGTTACAATGTCATTTAGAATGACGAAAGCAAATGACTATAGTCAATTATTAGATGTAAAATATATAAAGAAAACAACTTAAAAAAGGTATGAAACAATAATAAATAATCGTGTTGTCGTCCAGAAACTATCTCTATGCAAAACGTCATGGCAATCCTTCATTAGTATGTACATAAAAGTAAATTAAGCTTACAAATTGAAAATGAACGTAATTAATAATGAACAGTATTAATAATGAAGTAAAAATGATATTGTTTTTAACCAACTTAAAGAAAGGAAGAAAAGAGTGTTTGGCCGGTATCATTCGGCTGGGTAAAGATTTCACATCTAGAAACTAAGAGTAAACAAGCATTTACTGTCAATTAAACATCGTGCGCATGCGCAACTATAATTATATTTTCAAAATACGATTATAAAT
Source organism: Argynnis bischoffii washingtonia (assembly GCA_033884665.1). Classification (NCBI taxonomy): domain Eukaryota; kingdom Metazoa; phylum Arthropoda; class Insecta; order Lepidoptera; family Nymphalidae; genus Argynnis; species Argynnis bischoffii. Next base: position 2,411,209 of record CM066616.1, on the reverse strand, counting down.
GCAGTCGCGGCTGAGTTGGATTAAGGACGACAATGCTACGCAACTTTATTACATATCAGCAAGATATTTGCATAATATATGGCCAGAAATTTGGGGTGACTGGTCCGTTGTCACGTCAAGATTATACGTACACTTGTCATAATGACATGGCAGGTGAGTTATTTATTACGGTATCTTGTTTTCATTGAAACAAGTTAGCCTTTCAGTAAATTCGGAATTTCTCTTTGAACAATGGGACAGCATTACAAATGGAGTTACTTATATGGTCTTATTATGAGACGTTACGATTTACTATCAGAGATGATATCAGAAATCATACCTTCAGAACAGCAGGTCAAAGTAATCTACCAAGATTAGAAGTACTTAATAACCATCAATTCAAAAAATAATATCGAGAAAATCCTTACTAACATTATGTTTGTGGTGGATGGTATTTGTAGCACAGAAAATGAACGGAAGCGGGTTCTAACTCTAGCTCAATTCTGAGATTGCGTCTGCAAATCATTTTTTACATGATTACCAACTTATAGTGATGAGAAACTTCGTGGATGCATGCGTTCCTGCATATCTGAAACAACCTTACTCGATTTCTGAAGGCATATGAATTCTACCAACCCACATTTGGCCAGGGTGTTGGACTACGGCCAGATTTTCCCGTAATGAGGGGAGGCTCGTACCGAGAAGTAGGACGTTGTAAAGGGATTATTATTATAACACTTAAGGTATTCTAAATATTTTAACAAACAATGCAAAATATTTCTGAGTTCAAGTATAATCTAAGTTCTTGTTCATTGAATGTAGTATGACTGTTCGTCTACTTTTATTAAGGTGGTAGTCATTCAGTGGCAATCTGAACAACGTCTAACCAAAGCATTTCGGCTCGAGATGGAGTTTTTAGATTAGATCGCGCGATGCGAATGTTTTACGACTGGTTTCGGTGTCGTAATTCTGTAATACGAGTGGGTAATGATATTGCGCTTCAAATGAAGCAAATATTCGGCCATGTGTACACTCTCAGTTGATAATAAGAAAAACTAGTCTTCACATATTCGTGCACACGCCGGCTTCTGTATGTTTTTTTTCATATATTGAACAAGGACAATTTGTAAATTTTTTAAATTTTGACAATTCGGTAAGGACGTGACGTCATTGAATTTTGGGATCTATGAAACTTTCAACATTTTTTATTTTTATTGCCCTAAAACATTATAAGCTATTACTAATTCTATGTAATATCTTAATCTCATTACATACTAGCGATTTATATCTATCTTACATACGTATACGTCCCTATAGGTACGTTTTAAATAGATATGAATAGTTATTGCGAGCGTACCTTAGGAGAAGGACTGATAAATTGCAGATTTTTCTCTAGGCCTTATTAAGATCTACAATTTTCTAGTACATTGTTTCTATGTATCTCTTAAGCCAGCATTAGACGTGTAAATTTCTAAGGACGACTCGATAGAACCAGTTATTGTGTTTTCCCGTAGGAATGAAAGATTTTTCTTTAGTAAAAGGTATCCTAAATATTGACACTACACAAAATTTAGTTAAAATCGGTCCAGTACTCTTAGCGTGAAACGCGCACATCGATTCGATATAATGTAAAAACAAACGATAAAGAAATGTTATTGTTTTGTTTCACATATTTTTTGTACTCTATTGATATGTCTTTATCAGAATCATTCATCTAGTAAGTACTCAGCCTTAATATTGCTTAACTGAAATGATATCTGCTTAGTTAATAAATCGCCACTTGGTCGGTATTCGATTACTGTCCAGATACGCTAATAACGTATCCGAAGAATAAATTGCGACAGTTTCCCATTGATGACGAAAATGATCCTTCTGATTAATAAAGTGCATGGGAATGGCTTTTTGTGATAGTTATCTTTCATCTATACATATAAGAAATATCTAAGTAGAATCTGAACATTAAATATTTTTTTGGAAATCTTATTGAAATAGACATTATTATTGATACAGAGGCCGAATCTATAGTTTTTAGAATTTTTGTCTGTCTGTCTGGGAACGCTTCACCTAACCACTGGATAGATTTTTACGTTTGGTATAATGATAGCTAGTTATCCGGGTCAACATATAGGATATCTTACTGCGGGAAAATATCTCATCTTTGAGAAATCTATACAAAACGTTAAAACGTACCTAGGGACAAACCCCAGCGGAGCGGGGTGAGTGGCTAGAATCTTTTATATTATTCTACATATTTAGAACGGTGGTAGCTTCCTCACGGACTGACAACACTGACATTTAATTTAAAATGTAAAATTGACGATTCAAAAGTGCTTGTAAAAGTCTATTTGAATAAAGTATATTTTGATTTGATTTGATTTTGATTTGATTTAAAATATAATGTATCTCGTGTTAAACTCTTTTACGAGTAGATTCCTTTCGGGGTGACCAGAAAAGACTTAATTATTAAAGTTGCAAAACAAAAGTGAAAATATTGTTTAAATAAAGTTTTCTATTTCTCGAGGCACAAATATTATATTAAATGTTTATATATTTATAAAATGTATATAAAATGTAGGTAAAATTACGTATTTATGTAATCAATTACTGGGTTGAGTAAGTGTTGTGCAAATGTATGTAGGTTTTGCCTCGTAAATCAAAGGCTTAATATATTCTTTTTATTCTAGTTTTGTTTTCGGTTTTATTTAATAAAAAATAAAATAGTTATCCTACTTATATTTTGATACATTTAAATAAATATTTTGTTTATTTAAAATACTTAAAAATATCTAATAACATAAGTAAATTTTAATTTGTAAGGTTAAATTTTTTACAGCGATTTTTTAAAATTATATGAGTAACTAGTACTTTGTTAGATTTATGCGAATATTTGAAATTTTAAATAAAACTATCTTTTCGGATTATTTCTCTTTCATTAGGTCTCTCCCGTGACCATGATTGCTGTAAAGCATTCGAAACGTAGGGAACCAAAAATCTAAATAAATCCGCGAAATAATCCGAAAAGATAGTTTTATTTAATATATGAGTAATTGCTAAAAAGGTATATTTTGAAATTCAACCCTCGAGAACGACAAGGGTAGTAAACATTGTGTAGAAAATAATATATTTTAGGGAGTCATCAAAAAGCAGCCACCTGTTTAAATTAAATATGTATACATATTACAAGTAGAGCAAATCTGTACTTTCCAGATTAATGTTACTACATATGCAAGTGGAAGTCATTATTGTATGAGTTTTTTTCCGCCAGTTTTTCTCATAACTGAGAAACTTTCTTTGCGAACTGGCGATGGACTCAATATCTCGCACAAACTTATAAGTTGATGCTAAAATTATTTACTTCACCAAAAGCTTGCTTAATAAAATAAGATCATTCAAAATACTTAAATCCTAAAATTTATTTACTCATTTTAAACATGCGAACGGAAAATTTACCTTAAATCGTGTAAACATGAAGCGTATGGGAAACATAAATAAATAACATTGCATGCTAATATTTGAGTTTTATCTTTTTTTATTTAAAAATAACCTTTAAAGAACATTTTTAAAGAAACATACTCTTCTTTTGCAGGTAAGGCATCAGTCATACACGTATGTTGCTTCCCTCATAAGGCTGCAAATTTAAATTTAAAGTGGTTGGCCCACATCAGGTGAAATGATCAGTGTCCACTTTACCCGCTGTTTGTTTTATATGTCGTAAATTTTATGAATCGTGAAAATGATTATTGGTACTTGTATTGCAAGAAAGTGTTAAAGAAATAAATTTAAAGGTCAATTCTTGTATTAAAAGTATGGCCTGATGTAAAATTTGGATTAAAACATTATTGTTTAATCAATTTGTGGTAGTACAACTTTTCTTTAGTGCACTTTTAAAATTTACTGGTTTTCCACTTTCGACTGTACTCAACGATAAGGTAATAAATAAATATATTTATAGTTTACATATACTAAGCCTTTATTACTCAAATAATTTTTGGAATCGTTTCAGTAGTGTTAATGATTGCCTTAGTCATTATGCCATAACATATAGACTCCATTTAATAGATATACTTTTCAGACATGTTAAGATTTAAATATTATAAAACAAAGTCGGTATACGCGTCAGTCTGTTTGTGCGTTTAGTTCTTTTAAAATGCGCAACAGATTTTGGTGTGGTTTTCTTGCAAATTATATTTGTAGAACGTAAAGACAAGTCGATATTTTGTAATCAAATTGTCAAGATAGAGTGAAGTCAAGGTGAATCACTGGTGTGCACTAAATTCGATGATAATATCAGGTTTATAAGAAGTTTTTTTCTGTAATTGTGTTAATTCTCATTTCTTATTTCTTCCATTGCCCTTTAGGCGTGGTCTCGCGTGTTTAAGCCTTTTCTCTGCTTTACAAATTTGCATAAATACTGCTAACATTTATAACTGTACAATAAAGTAGTTTATATCAAATAATTCGCGGGTAAAACCCAATGGATTCTTTAATATCTTCGTACCTTTAGGATGATTTGACCTTAGACTAAGGAATAAGACAAAGTGGCATGGAACTAAACTTGAAGCAAAACAATAATGTTTTAAAATAATATAGTATAATATTTTAAAACAGTATACAAATATTATTAGAATGTTCATTACTGTGATAAGTAAATAAATGGTAATAAAATATCTGTATTGCAAAATCAGGAATAGTAGCATAAACAGCAAAATCACGCTAATATTTTTGACTTTGACATTTTTTGGCGGGCATATTATATATATATATATATATATATATATATATATATATATATATATATTGGCTATATAATTCTTTAGTCTGAGGTATTGACTGATTTCAAGAAGGAGGTAGTACCTACGTATTTATATTTTTTTTTGTATCACGTATGTATCTTACTCGATATCTTTGCTAATTGTGAATTTGTGATCATTTTTTTGTATTGAATAGGTATTACCGCAATAATAGTCTCATATTTTATGACACGTTTCGCTCAGTTTGCAGTGACCCTACTTGCTGTGCCAGCGGTCGCGGGTTCGAGTCCCACTGGGGATCTTCATTTGTGTGATGAGCACGAATGTCTGTACTGAAGTCATGAGTGTTTATATGTATAATATGTATGTATTTAAAGTTAATATATGTGTAGTGTATCAACTATCTGGTATCCATGACACAGGCCTCGTAGCTTAACATGGAACTAGATGGTGCTGTGTGTTTAATGTCCCAACATATTTATTTTATTTATATAAAAAGATCTACTAGGTTTAGAAATCGCTGCACTTTTTTAGTTTAAAGGTAATTATCCAAATATTATAATAGATTTCAAAACAAATTAATTTTAAGTGTCACATTTTTTTTTTTTATTTTATATCCATCGTCCATCACCTAGATTCCAAGCAAGAACTAAAACATTAATTATATAATATTACGTTTTCACCCACAATTACAGTTTACGTAACCGACTCGCTTGTCAGAATAATTTATAATTACAGAAAAGACAGTTTTTCTTTGACATTACTTAAATAGTTGTCGTGCTTTAGTAATGGCAATACGATCTAGCTAATAGCTTCACTCGCAAGGGAAAATCTTACTTATTTCGCGGTAATAGAAAATATAATCTTTTGAAGGTATTTTAACAAGCAATTAAGAGTTGCTTTAAGTACATCTTAAGTGGTGGATGCGTGTACGCAAGTTCGTAGAAGCGTAGGGCGCACCTTAAATACTTCGTTGCAGCTATAAATGTTGCAAGCATTTTACAGGCTTGCATTCTTTGTAAATGAAACATTTGATGTAACGGACATTGCGTAAAGGTATAAGATTCGATTTCTTACAGAGTCACGCCAAAGAGCCGTGTAACTTCATCAGCACCAATACGCTATTTCTTGGTACTTTATTATGTTTTACAATATATTTTGTAACAGTTTTCCTGCAGTTCTTATTCGATTCTTATTCTTAGGGGCACCATCTGTGTTCTGAGAATATATTTAGAATCCGGTTCAAATGACGAATATTTCGACAAAAATAAGCCATATTGTTGCCTGACTCATTAAATTCTCAATAAGTAACAAACAATAAATGATATGCATAGCAAAACAGCGGTCACTGTGGCATTGGATACATACAAAAAAGCTGATTGAGTGTACATCAAGCGTCTGCGGTATATCGATGGCGCTTAATGCATATGAATTTTTTAAACTTGTATTTGAAAATTATATTTATGGGAAATGGTGATTCTAGATTTCTCAGAGATAAGATATTTGCCTACATCATCCTATCACCACACACCAGTTATCATCAAATGTCATCAAAATCTGTCCAGTGGTTTTCTCGTGATGCGTTCTCAGACAAACAGACAGACAAAAATTCTAAAAACTATTGATTCGGCGTCGACTATTTCAATAAGATTTTCCAAAAAATATTTAATGTACAGATTTAACTCAGTTAGAATGTTATTATATGTCTAGATAAGCCAGCAATTTAAATATGAAACGAATGTGTTAGACAATGTTGTAAATAAGTTCGACTGTCGCAGTTCGAAGCTCTGCTTAGAAAACCCATATGGGCTGTATAATTAAAACTTTTTCAATAAAAATTACAAGTAAATTATCTGACGACACGTTTGGTTAGTTTTAGTGACCCTGCTGTGCCAGCAGTCGCGGGTTCGAGTCCCGCTGGGGGCATTCATTTGTGTGATAAGCACGAATGTTTGTACTCGAGTCATGGGTGTTTATATTTATAATATGTACGTATTTAAAGTTATATATGTATAGTGTATCAACTATCTGGTATCCATAACACAGGCCTTGTAGCTTACTATAAAACTAGATGGTGCTGTGTGTTAATGTCCCAACATATTTACATATTCATAATACTTGATTTTTTAATTTCAAAATCTCATTTAAAAAGTCATTAAAATCGGTTAAAATTGACAAAGATATCACGTATTGCATACAAAAAAACTCGACCTAACTCATAACATTTACTACGAAAGTCATGACAAGAATAAAACATAATAACAAAGTATAATATAGTAAGTAACCGTTACAAAAACAAATTTTCAACACCGTACACCGCGGAAACAGCAGCACGTTGCGTACTAAAGTAGGGCGAACATTCTTATGTGTGGTTTCATAGTTGAATAGCGATATAGACATGTAAAAATTGAATGCCTATCCCTCGGACTCAATATTCATAACGGCCTGCCATTGTTGGCTGCCGACGCCAGCGTCACGTACTAGCCGTGAAAGGGACGTGTTGAAACGCACCCAGTTTCACTGAACCGCTGTAAACAGTTTCGATTAGGTATAATTTTAATTTCTTTCGGCGTGAGGCCTATTTAAAATGCACTAGTTTGTCTAGTGATTGAAATTCCACCATATTCATCATCAAAAATTTGAGGAAACGTACATAATATATGAATAAAATTTACCTATCTATATAAAAAAATAACTCTTTCCTTTATTTTATTGATAACACTAAAGCTCGTCACTCACTCGTACTAACGAACAGAGGGGAAAAAGTTACTGAACTGTTTTATCTTTGCCTATTTATATATAGGTACGTAGATATTTGAGGCCTAAAGAAAATATTGATATATTATATTTACGACTATTTTAGCGTTTTAAAAGTGGCGTTTAATGCATTTCATTTTACCTATTTTTAATAAGGCCTTTCTGTGTTAGTCTGTATATATTATTTTTCTAACAACGTTTGTGTTTCGATAGGTAACGTATTTTATGGTTAATAAAGGTAATATAAAACATTAAATATTACCTACATATCTTGCGAAACCATGACCAAACTTTGCATTCTTTAACTCTACGTAAAATCAATTTATATTATCAAATCTAATCAAAATATAGGTACTTTATTCAAATAGATTTCACGAGCACTTTTCAATGGTTAATTTGTACATTTTCAAAACGACATTATATTTATTTTATGAAAATATGCTCGAATGTATGTATATTTTTTCATTACATAAAAACATGGTTAAAATAGAAATTTACTCAACGCCTGGTTGATATTGAATCTATGATATTACTCGTATACACAACACTTCAAACACTATCAATGCACACTGTGCTCTTTGCGATTTTAAAAAATGACTTTTTTATACTTGATTGTACTAAGATTGCACTGGTTTTACTGGCCATAAATTATTCTCAACAATGATGAACAAGCCAGATAAATGAATAACAAGTTTGACCTCGAACAGCTTAAAGACATTTTCCCTACATATTTGATTAATGAAACGTCTCCATATACGTAAGGCAAAATTCTAATCCTGAGTACGAAAGAAATAATAAGGTTTCAAATTAATGCGTTTTTTGTTGGTTAGTAATACATATTTATATTTTACTAGCGACTCACCCTCGCTCCGTTCGGGTTCGTCTGGAAGTTTTCTCGTGATGCGTTCCCAAACAGACAAACAGACAGACAAACAAAAATTCTAAAAACTAGATCCGGCCTTTGTATCGATAATAATGACTATTTCAATAATATTTTCAATAAAATATGTAATGTATAGATTCGACTCAGAATTGTATTATATGTATATTTATTATAGATATAAATAATTTATGGACACCCGCACTTGGCCGATTTTATTGTATTTATATTTATAGGCTTCATAGTACTACTTTCAAACGGAAGTCCAAAATTAACTTGTCCTATAAATCTACTTGCTTTATTAAGTTATTGCACTCGGTTATGGTAAGTATAAATAAAAAAATATCTCGTAGTTAATCTCTAATGAAAAGAAAATACCTAAAAGTTAAAAACAACTTTTTTTAAACTACCTATATCAGACACCTATTTAAGTCATTTTCACGTCTATGTAATTGTTTAAAAAAAATATAGGTATATATATATTTATTATTTATAACTATGGCGTTAGAAGCGTCAAAAACTTAAGCCCCTCATGTATCATAGTTGCTTTAAAGCATTGGAAACGTTAAAAAAAATAAAGGAGCAAAAAATCCGAAACGAAATAGTTTTATTCAAAATCTACTTACATGGATGAATCAAAAGTGCGCATGCGCAATATTTAGTCTATTTCTATAATTATATCAGACTCAAAATATAAAGCTAATATAAAACCCAAAACCTACTCATGAAACTCCTCCCGGGCATATTCTAAGAAATCCGTGCGAATTTCCGTGAATTCAATTGTTATCGTACACGCCGGCGTGTACGCGATCCTCGAGGGGTTAATTCGTCAGATAAAAGTATTATCACGTACTTGATGCAGCGCCATACGGCGGTCCACAAACCTGACCCATTTACACTAAATATAAGACGTTCTTCGAATCGTTGACTCATGTGACACAAATCCAATTCGCTGTTCATCATTTTATTTATAGTTGGCACAACAACAGTTTTTATGTGCTCGTAAAAAATCCTTCGATTATTTTGCGTCTGTAAATCATTCGATAGCCTAGACTTATCTCAGTCCATTGGAGTGATATTATAGTTAGTTCCAATCTCCTTATGTGAAACTCGTTTAAGATAAATAAATTTTCAATTCTGTTTCCATGTTTATGGCTGTTTGGGCATCTATTTTAACATTAAACTACATATCACTCGTTAGATAGTCTAGATAGTTCAGCATTTTGTAGTAATGTGAGATCAAACAGAAAATCCTATAATTTTTTGACTAAAAAGCTACACCTATTTTAAAATAACCTAAAACGTTCATCCTTAATGAAAGTTTTACTTGGTACTAGCCACTTATCCTCGCCTCGAAGTATAGCCTAAATTAATAAAAGTATAATAAAAACGGTACACAGTATCAATTCAAATTAGTGAAGATGTCGCAGAACATAATAAGGAAAAACGTACATACATACACAAAAACACTCTAATCGGGTATCCGTTCCTTTACAAAGTCGGTCAAAAATTGTTAGTTTAGCTCCTGTATATAGCAAATATCTCCAAAACACAAATAAAGAAAAACATTTAATAAATTCTATCAGAATTTAAAAAAAGTTATTTATTAGATACATCACATCTAGTACTAAAATCGAAATAGAAAGTGATGCGACAACGTATCTTGTCACTAACTTTACTCCCACATCTCATACATGTTATTATGTAATATTGATTTTGACTTTATGAGATTGACATTTTACCAGTTCTTATGTAATTGCAGTTTGTTATTTTAAATCACTTCCGTTATCAATATTTACTAATTAAGCGTATTTTTTATAATTAATTTATGCGTTTATATAATTAAAGATTATATATTTTATATAATAGATAAGATAACACCGAAGTTATTAAGAAACATTAATGAATTTTTTTTAACGTATTATGTTAATGTTGTAGTACAAAAAAAAAGATAATCCTCTATAAATTTCCACCCCTAAGTCTGATTCATATACTGCATATGTTTAAAATATGTATACATATATTTAAAAAACTCAAAACAAAAAACAACAGAAAGTGTAAATTAATAAATATGTAGAAACAACTAATACAAGTCTAGCTAAGAACTAGTTTGTGCTACGATAGGAACATGTCATACAGCAGATGTGTAAAGATCACATCATATGGATCGATGTGCCAGGTGTAATAAAGAAAAACGCGCATTTTTAATACTAATGCATGTATGCTATAAAAATAAAGATAGCACGTACCATTGTTAAAGTCAATGCTTTGTCTCGTGCTAAGCCTGTGGTTAATAATTCCATTGCATTGCGCGCAGAATTTTGATAGTAATCATGACAAAAAATTGTTGTCTTGATGTGCTATGTCTTTAGAATTCAGAATATGCATAATGGATTTTGTTATTTGTTTTTAATTTGCATAGTTATTATTTTTAGTATGTATGTATTCAGCCCTTTTTAACGTCCCACTGCTGGGCACGGGCCTCCCTCAATACGAGGGGAATCAGGCCATAGTCCACCACGCTGGCCAAGTGCGGATTGGCGGACTTCACATGTCTTTCGAAAACTTGCTAGGTTTTCTCAGACATGCAGGTTTCCTCACGATGTTTTCCTTCACCGTAAGGCAAGTGGTAATCATGTTAGAAATGATTCGCACATGAAAATATCAGAGGTGCGAGACCCGGGATTTGAACCCGCTTCACTCGGTTGTCCAAGCGAGCGCGTTACCACTGGGCTACCACTGCCTTTTTATTTTTAGTATAGTCTTAACTATTGCCTGCCCATTAGGAACTATTCGAAATAGTGGCATAGTAATCATGTTGTATGGGAAACTTCTATCTGCGATTTTTTATCTTTCTTCGGAGATTCTCTTACGTCCGTTTTTCTACATTTGTGTCTTTATAACTTTGCTATGAACTGTGCCGTAGAACTTGAAACGAATAGCACGTACTTCTTCAATATACAATCATTCATCTGCTAGTTTTTGTGAAGCCATAATTGATAATAGAACGAGGAGCGAGTAGAATGGTATGCGACGAAATTGCACCAAGAACACGCAAAGGTAGAAGTAGCATACATGATAAAAAGTAAATGTGCCAGTGTGGCACAATCCATTTCAATCCAATCTATTCAACTGTCATGGCGTGATTGAGTACATACTAAAATAAAGATGGTGGTGAAATACTGCTCGTTTATGTACTAAGCACAAATATTTGCTAGACGCTATGAGCAAGATCATACAGACCGCTTAGTATGATTATAACTGGTTTATGGCATTTTTATAAAATAACATTCTAAGGACATATTTATTGTTGAAAAACTACGTCGAGACAAGACTGCGGGCATCATTAAAATTCTCGCTCGTGCACTGTCTATTTAGAGCAATAATAGTGGCGGCATCCACCCCGTTAAAATATATTAAAGAACTTACAGCATTTTGGAATATTCCCGATAAATTATATTTAATGAGCAGATAAATATCATTGTATGGAATGGGATAATTTGACAGGTTAATTAGATGACATCAAAGGAAACTTAAAATTTCAAATTTTATATAATTAAGGTACTTAAAAAAGGTAACTAAACAGTAGTTATAATGTACCTGCCATTCAATCATCTTAAAAACAAGTCTTTCCTGTTTGTAGCTGCGTAGATCCTTGATCTTTCCCTCCGTTGTCCTTTTCTAATCAATAGCATGTGTAAAGTCCGTCTCTTTTAACCTGCTAAACGAGTTGAAAGCAGGGTTGCCAGTACTTAAAAAAATTGTCATAGTTATCTAAAAAAAAAGTAATAATAGCAAAGTAAGGCATGTTACATAGCACGTAAGAAATAAATGAGATAAACTTAATTGTTTCTTGGTTAAATGTATGTAGCCCAGGACAAAATAGTCGCGAAATCAATTCAATCAATACTCATGGTAACTTATGGGATCGACAACCCTACGAGGTGCGGGTGAGAAACAGCAGGAACCTATGATTATAAGGTAATCATCGTTACCCCACAGAACTTGTAATAGGCAGGAATCCGTCACACCTACTTAAACAATTTATCCCACGCCTAACATCTCGTTTGTTACGAGCATTACGTAATCTTCAAATACCTTACTTTTGTTTTCATGTCTGCATCTAATCTCTTGTGAAGCGTCATGCTTTCTTACTATGGGCTATAACGATTATCAAAGATTTTTCGTTTATTCTCAAAAGAAAGTTAAGTTGGTCTCTATGGCAACGTCGGGAGATCTGGATTAGTAACATAAACAGCAATAAAGCCACTATTTTTGACTTTGGCATTTTCTTTGGTGAACTCCGTTTATATAATCCTTGTGTTGAGTCCAATTGGAAAAAATCTTCTTGCATTTTTATAGTTTATTTATTAAATAAAGCCACTTGCATATGTAATTTAACAAAATTACTTCAATGGTGTTGATATATAATGAATTATGGTCGATTTCTGACCTGTAAGAGATCAATAGTAAAAGATGAAAACACCTACATTTCATATGAATATTTCTCTCCAATATTTCAATTTAATAGGCCTAACGTCTTTGAAATACAAGTCCATATTATGAGCAATTCCTGCTTTCTAACTCAAATACTTTCAACTTCTAAACATTAAAGTATGAGATTTACGATACTTAAAACTATATTCCTATATTAATTAAACTGTCACTGCATAAAAGAAACGATTATTATTAATCAATACCACATTTTGGACTTTATCGCGTGAACATAGAGTTTATAATCTATTACTTATTGAGTGATAATTTCTATTGATGTAGAAAGTGATGTTTGTGTGGAAAGGCAGGTGGGTAATGGAAAACGGTGAAAACTCATTGTTTGCTATTGTCATCTTTACTGCGAAAAGTGGACGCTTATGTACATTTACATACAATAGTTTGGAAAATCGATGGCATCGATTTGAGGTTCTGCGGTTTAGTAGTGGGATAAATATTTTTACTGTTGTTAAAAGATGTTAGAGTTGAAGCAAATTATATATTTATTTACCCAGCTGCTTAATTTCTTCACTTGGGAGCAAGTCTCGGTGCCTTATAATATTGTGTAGAGGCATCGTCAGGTTTTGGCAAATTTTATTAAAATAACAGTGGCTAATGTCAAAGTGCGTACGTAAGCTTTACTGCGACGTAAGATGGAGGAGGTTCTGTTGAGTTTTAGTGGGTAGTACTGGCTTTTTTGTTCTGTATGTACGCAGGTGCAGGTGTAATGCATTTCCCAACGTCAGCCGTTTCAGCGTGAATAACAAGCTTGGTTACATGAGCTGTTTTTGAAGTGAAACTTCTTTAGAATCGTTGTCATTTGAAACTCAATGAAACAGAAATGCAACACTAAAAAGAGACAAACACATAAATATATAGAATTAAGCCGGCGACAGAATGAGATAGAATACATTGCCATGTTGCCATGGTAACCGTTGTTATTTAAGAATACATGACACAGGAAGTGAAAAATAATAAAATTAATTACTGAATAATATGTAATGTATATTTATGTCAAATCTATACTAATATTATAAAGCTGAAGAGTTTGTTTGTTTGTTTGTTTGGTTGAAAGCGCTAATCTCAGGAACTTCTGATCCGATTTGAAAAATTCTTTTTTCATTGGATAGCCCGTTAACTGAGGAAGGCTATAGGCTATATATCATCCCGGAAAATGTATAGTTCCCGAAGCGAGGGTGAGTCGCTAGTGTCAAATAAAATGCAAAATAACTTCTAAACTTGGTAAGAATATTATAAAAGAATAAACCTTATAATTATCCTACTTCTGAAACACATAAATATATAGAATTAAGCCGGAGAGAAAATGAGGTAGAATACATTGCCATGTTGCCATGGTAACCGTTATTGTTTGAGAATACATTACACAGGAAGTAAAAAATAATAAAATTAATTACTGAATAATATGTAATGTATATTTATGTCAAATAAAATGTAAAATAACTTCTAAACTTGGTAAAAATATTGTAAACAAAATAAACCTTATAACTATCCTACTCCAGATACTCTATATTAATCTCATTCTCTCGTAGGTTACTTTTCTGAAGTTTCACTTCTACCATATGTGAATTGCACACACGCACTTTTTTTTATCGAGCGAATGAAGTCGCAATTGACAGCTAGTTCATCATAAAGATATTTGCGATATTTGATTAAAACAAAGCATAATGTTAGATATTCAAAAAATAATTTCATAATAGGTACTTTTAATATACACGTTTTGTTATTTATTTCCTTATTATTTCGCTATTCATATTTAAGTACCTGGGCGACCGAGCTTCGCTCGGAGTTCTTGAAAGATTGTATATTTTATTAAGTGACTAAGTGTTACTGACAGAGTTGTATAGATGTCGCGATTAAATTTTGCGTAGAATAATGCATAAGAAAAACGCATGAAAACTCGAAAACACGCGTTTTCCCAGACATGTGACTAATCTAGATCAATTTTTCGCCCCCGAAAGCCCCCATATACCAAATTTCTGCAAAATCGTTAGAGCCGTTTCCGAGATCGCCGGTATAAATAAATAAATATAAATATACAAGAATTGCTCGTTTAAATATATAAATAATATATAAGATAGGCCTAGGACAAAATCTAAAGTAACGCTTCAAGGTGAGATGTCAAAATATTTTCATAGCACGTCGACTTGACACGGAATGTACGAGTTAATTCAACACGTTGATTTGTTCGTTATTAATTTTATATTGTATTTGAATAACAAAGGTCAATAATATTTTTATTGTTATTTTCAAGTTAAGGTAGATAAATGGGTTCTGATTTGTGATATATTTAAGAATTAAGTTCAAACAAATATTGTATTTTTATTCGTGAATGTATGACAAATTAGCGTTAATTTTGATTTATAGTATGCACTTATCCTTAAGACACCTTTTATTTTTTATGAATTGTGTATTTTTGAGCTTATCATTGTTCTTACAATGATAAGCTCAAAAATACACAGGTTCTCTTGAACCTATTCTGATTAATATACAACTGTTTTGTAATATTACTATAATAATATATACATACATACTTATAATATACCAGCTATCATCATACCAAATTTCATCAAAATCCCTCCAGTGGTTTTTCTGTGATGCGGTAACAGACAGACAGACAGACAAAAATTCGAAAAACTAATTCGACCTCTGCATCGATAATAATGTCTGTTTCAATAAGATTTTCCAAAAAAATATTTAATATACAGATTCGGCATAGAATTTTATTATATACATACGTATGTTTGTGAGTGCATATGTTTATATTTTTGGAAAATCCGTAGGAGATAGCTTACTTTCTGGATTATCAAATTGATTATTTTATATCTACCTACACGTGATTAGAGCCGCGGGCATAAAGTAATATTTTCATATATCTATATATGTAAATAAAATAGAAGTATCAAATAACAGCTTAAGAAAATATCAGAAAAACACAATTTTTAAATTTTTGTCTCTTTGTCTGTCTGTTTGTTCTAGCTAATCTCCGAAATGGCTGGAACAATTTTGATGGGAATCTCACCGATAGATAGCTGATGTTATAAGGAGTAACTTAGGCTATTTTTATTTCAAATATATAGTAAGGGCTCCGCTCAAAAAAAAAACGTATCTAAGGACGCATTTGAGCGAAGTGAGGGTAAGTCGCTAGTTAGAGATAAAAATAGAACAAAACAGTAAAAATTACATGAGTAACTATTGAAAATCTGTTGACCGTCTGCCGTCAAAGTAAAAATTAAATTATGCCCCGGTCGGGCTTCCTAGGCCTTGATTTGTTCAAGGTATGACACTATAATATAATCGATAGCAATCACTTATGCTATACGGAAAAAATATTACAAACGTGCGTTTGGCTACTAGCATTTTCAAAGATTTTTTTTTAATGTTTTTTTTTTTAATGTTGGGAAATGCATTTACGCATACCACCTGTAAACGTATATGTGGTTATGTGGGACTCACCGGCTAGAAAGGCCAGTTCTACCCACTAAAACCCATCACCCAAAAACCTGCTCTGTCTTAATGGGGCGTCGCAGGATCACTTACGTGTTCAACCACGACGCCCCGACGGCAGATCTGCCGAAGCAAACCACAACGCCATGGGGTTGCTACAATGGTCCACTCTACCATCAGAGAAGTACCTGGAGCAACCCACATGGCACACTACCTACAGAGGTGGGCCGACTCCCAGCGAGTTTCTTAGCTTCGCGCTTGGCTGAATTGCGGGACGCTAATGAGCCCTCCCCCCTTCCCCCCTCTCCCCCCACCATGTCAAAGTAAACACACGTTGGGGGGAGATCTGTCTAAGAACTATATCAAGAGGTCTACTGAAGATTTTTACTAGTAATATTTTTTAATATGTGTTTCTTATAGAAAAAAAAGTTGATAAATGTAGCAAAGCTATACATACTCGTATAGTAAAATTCTGAATCGAATTTGTATAATAAATCTTATTCTAATAGTCATTATTCGATAATAATGACTGAAGAATGATACAGAGGCAGAATCTATAGTTTTTAGAATTTTTATTTTTCCGTCTGTCTGATAATGCATCACAAGAAAACCACTAAACAGATTTTGATGACATTTAGTATGATGATAGCTGGTTATATGGGTCAACATATAAGATACTTTTTACTGGGAAAATATCTCATCTCTGAGAATTCTATAATAACCGTCAAACGTAACTAGGGACGAACCCGAGCGGAGCGAGGGTGAGTCACTAGTCGAAATATAAAATCAGCCTTTAAGAAAGTGCCAGATACTTCAGAGGCCAAACAATAATTAACAGCTCTATTAAACTATTTCTATACAACAATTTGTACTTGTTAGCCTAAATTTAAATAAAAATTACCTGTCAAGATACAGTTCCAACATCTCAATTGCATACTAAGCATGTACTAAATGGTGTGTCATTAACTTGCCTTCTGCTCTTGATCTCTAGAGATGAGATGGTTCTGATAGCTAGAGCTAAATATTTTATGTCAGAAGTACGAGTATGTATGTTAATGCTTCACTAATGTAACCGGTCGTTGTATTAGTTGAGAAAGTGTAATAAAGTATTTTAGTTTGTCCGTCTATTTGTTCTTGTTGCGTAAATCATTTGACTATAAATATACCTAGTGTGTATTTTATATACAGTCTCAACTTTTTTTTTTAATTACTTTTATATTATAGACTAGCGATTTACTCTCGCTTCGCTCGGCTCGTCCCTAGGTACGTTTTTTTTGTAAGTTAAAGTAGTCTAAGTTCTTTCTTATAACATCAGCTATCTGCCAGTGAAAATCCCGTTGAAATCAGTCCAGCCATTGCGCAAATTAGCTGGAACAAACAAACAGACAGACAGACAAAAATTTAAAAATTGTGTTTTCTTATTAGTAACGTATATACTTTCATATGCATTCAGTAAAAAGCTGTTATTTTAACATGACATACAGACATTTCTTTATTTATATGTATAAATATATAATTGAACATTGTTAAGAAGAATTAACTTTAAAGGTGTACTGAATTATGAAAATTAATTAGAGAAACATACCTACTGTGTTAAATAACTCCTCTTTTTCAAGTTGGTTAAAAATTCAATTTAATACATAAATTATTTATATTACAGCAATCTTTTAAAAGGTTACAACAATCAATTAGTAAGGTAAAGGTTTTTTGCATTAAAGAAGATAATTAAGCATAAGAAGTTTCGGCAACTCAACTTGAATCGTTGTTCGTAAATCTTTGTAGTAATTGGAAAGTGAAATAGGAGCGCACCTGACTTTGCTTTCTTTACGTTGCGGTGTTCTTTTTGAATCAGTGAGAGTGGTCTAGATACGATAATTGTGCCGGTAGCGGCTCCGTGACGAGCCCGGCCCGACCTCCCGCCGGTACCACGGGTTGTCGCCTTGTTTGTAGTCTTACCTCAACTCAAACTAGTTTTGATGGATTGAGCACATAAATCTAAAAAAAAATAGATGTTATTGGCTATTGTAATAAAATTATGTTTCTTTTGCAAGTGTTTATATATAATTGCCAGTCATAACTACAGAACTTTCATAGCTTTTAACTAACTCATTTAAGATATATAAGAAATATACTTTTGTAACGTCCTACTAATATTACAAAAAGTTTGTGAGGATAGATGGATTTGTTTTTATACTCTGTCACGCAAAAACTACTGGACGGATTTTGATGAAACTTTATAAAAATATAGCTTTTATATATAGTAACACGTAATTGAACTATACGTGGGGAGCCGCAGTCAAACGCTAGTTTAATATATTTTTTTATAAAAGACGTATATAGTATATTATATTAGACTTAGGACATTATAATACACTAGCGATTCACCCTCGTACCGCTCGGGTTCGTCTCTATGTACGTTTAAACGTTTAGTATAAATTTCTCAGAGATGAGATATTTTCCTGCAGTAAAAAGTATCCTATATGTTGACCCGGATAACCAGCTATCATCATACCAAATTTCATTAAAATCTATCCAGTGATTTTCTCGTGATGCGGCCACAGACAGACAGATAAACATTCTAAAAATTATAAATTAGGCCTCCGTATCGATAATAATGACTATTTCAATATGATTTTCTAAAAAATATTTAATGTACAGATTCGACTCAGTTAGAATTTTATTATACATAATATGTATAGAAGAAGAATGAAACTTTTAAAGTGATATAACTAAGCTGTGTCTAACACAATTTGTATCACCGGCTACACGACTTCGATGTAGTAATCTTTCTCTAATTATTCCTTTCTCTCAGTGAAAATCATTGATAGTGTTCCATCGTTTATTGACTGTTTGTCGAAAGCGATTCAATCGATACAGCCATTGTCGCGTTTTTGCTGAACAATTCCATATCATTGTCGCTCTGAGTCGAGAAAGTGACGTCTTTGTGGATTTTTGCTATTATTCGAATATCTTTTATATTCTTTTGAATTTGTTCTATTGTTTTTGTTTAGTTTTGCTTTTCTCTTCGAGTTCGTTTTTATCGCTGTCAATTTAGATGTCGGTTACTGAATACAATTATAATTACGAAGTGATAAATTCTTTAATGGGTTTTTTGTATTGACTTGACAACCTCTATGCTAGAAGCATTAGTAAATAAATGTATTAACAGAATGCGTCAAGATATTTGTTACTTAGCTTTAAATATGAAAGATAAACATGTAAGAGTAATATTTAATCACTTATATAAACATTCACATTACAACCATATCTCAGTAGCGTTTCAAACCATTATTTAACTTGTGGTGGTCAAGTAAGACAAATGACATTAATTTATAACCTAAGCTCAAAGTAACAATGATTTGTTTGACTATCAAAACGGATAGATTATATCGAAAGCTCCTTATTAAGGAGTATTTCTAACGGACAAACTTTCTCAAATCCTCGCCCCGTTTAAGGCCAAGCCGGTGAATGATTAATCCGATTCGTGCAGACTCCACGGCGCCCGCTATCGCACATCGCAACGAAAGTGCAAGTCGCCCAGTTCTCATGACAACCCTCTTATGAATCGATATTAATAAACAAAATCGATATAAGTTGACTATATATAAGATTATGTTATGTGTATAAACAAGCTTTATCTATATATTATCTTTATTTATATATTATATAGATGTATGGATGTTTGTAACTCTTTCACGCAAAAACTACTGAATGGATTTTAATAAAACTTTACAATAATATAGCCCATTCATTAGAATAACACATAGGCTACTTTTTATCCCGGAAAAATGTAAGGTTACCGTGGGATGGATTTGTTTTTTTTTCTAGAGGCGAACCCGAACGAAGCGAGGGTAATCTATTAATTATGATATAAATTATAAAGATATCGCTTGTTTGTCTGTACACTTTTTCGATCGACTTTAAAAGGAGGCGGTGTTTTTTTTAAATAATTATTTAAAAAGTGGTTTAAATTAAATTTATAAATCAATTAATTATACATTAAATAATTATTTTTAAAATTATTATAGAGTCTAATCTTAAATATTATATTATAAAATTTCCTCAATATACCCACGGCTACGTAAAAAAACAACTGCGCCGTAAACGTATTCACAGGATTGAAATGTTAATTTATTTCCCTTACGCTTAAGCATAAGCTCACATAAACTGACGTGTTACTATCAGGTACGTGTTGATTTATAGCATTTGTAATTAGTTCTAGTGCCCATTATAGATTAGAAAGCCGAGTGGGACATATACGTTGTCACGAGTAAAATAGATTGGTCGTAAATCTTATTTATGTATCACGAAACGTTATAAAAATTAATTTAATAAACTATTCCATTGTACTCGCTAAGTGATATTAAAGATGGAAGGTTGTGGTTGAAATGAGGATGTTTTTACTGTCTGTATTTAAATAAAGTAAATATTTTATGTCCTCTAAACAAGAGTATTTTTAGAAACTTTACGGTTTTCAAGACTTAAAAAAAACCGACTTCCAGGCACTGAAAAGTAAAAAATAACTAAACGGGGGTTTTCATTTAGAATAGATACTTAATCAGATATTTTCGAAGTCGGTGTGCTTTGATTTGTATTGGCTGGCACCGACTTCGAAAAAATCTCAATAAGTATCTATGCTAAATGAAAACCCCCGTTTAGTTATTTTTTACTTTTCAGTGCCTGGAAGTCGGTTTTTATTTTTTTTTTAATTTTTATTTTTCAATTTTTAGTGTATACGTATCATCAATACAAATTAATCAAGCCCAAACACCAGGTAATTGCTGTAAATCGTTGAGGAGTTCCCTCGACTGTCTTTCGGGTACATCATCAGATCGACTCCAGACCTTCATTAAATAGTAGTGCTTTAAAATACCTAATGAAAATGTTAACAAACGCACTAGTCGCCGCTACAATTTTCGAAAGTTCCCCTCGATTTCTCTGGGATCCCATCATCAGATCCTGGTTTCCTTATCATGGTGCCCTTTCCAACAAAAAAAGAATTATCAAAATCGGTTCATAAACGACAAAAAAATCCGCGAACAAACATAAAAAATATATATATATATACGGTCGAATTGAGAACAAAATATAAAAAAAAATAGTACGCATATATAGCTCTTATAAATTCATACGAATTTTGCTAAACTATGAAATAGCCCTTATATTCATATATTTATAGATACATGGGGAATAACTATTAATATAACCCTGGCTCAAGTGTTTTACGCTTGTCGGGTATAAATTTATGATTCTTTACGTATTATGAATCTTAGTGTGCGCTTTGAATGCTAGATGGGTGCTTTCATATGTAAATTATTAGAAATTTAATGTAATCCTGTAAATCTTTTTTATATACGAAAGTTGATATATAAGACTAATGTTCACAATATATATATATATATATATATATATATATATATATATATATATATATAAAGGTTAGCACTAAGAAACGATTTTTGGTCAATCCTTCTCTAAGTTCTAAATAGGGGATTAAAGTTCGTGTCCTCCTTGGAGTTAGATTTATGATGATTAGTGCTTAAACTTAAGTTTATATTGCCGAAACCCCATCAGGCTTAAAAATCCGACATAATATTATGCAGTCGGAGACATAATGAGATAATTTTTTTTGATATATAATTATATCTATATACCTTCTCTATCCAATCTAACGACGTATGAATCATCAAAATAGTTAAGGCCGGTTGGCCGTTTTTTAGCTTTAACGAGAGAACATAGAATCGGACATACATACAGGTCAACACACACACAACCCTTTAGTCTTCGCCGCAGTCGGGATAAACATATTCTTGCGATTTTTTTAAAGATGCAACTTAAAACTAGTTTTCCAAGAAAATACTTTAGAATTTAAATCATGGTTTTTAACAAATATTATAAAAACAATTAAATTCGCACTATGATTTATGCTTCGCTGCCGTTGTGTTAACTTTCATAGTTCGTTTTGTTCGCAACTTTGTAACGTTTTCTATATTCACGTTAAACGTCAAACACTTATTGTCGTAAATCAATCGTTTATGTTCACTTTTTAGGACAGCCGTGCAGCCATAAACATTTGAACATGTTATATTACCTTCTAATGTTCTGGGTGTTTGTTTTTCAAAAGGCTTTTGTTAAGACATCAACAGATTTACTCCATACTTTATTGACTGAGGAAGTTAGAAAAGTATAAAATACTAGAAGATATTGCCTACTGTATAATATAGACGGCACGTTTGGCTCAGTTTGTAGTGACCCTACTTTCTGCGCCAGTGGTCGCGGGTTCGAGTCCCACTGGGGGCATTCATTTGTGTGATGAGCACGAATGTTTGTACTCCAGTCATGGGTGTTTATATTTATAATATGTATGTATTTAAAGTTATATATGTGTAGTATATCAACTATCTGGTATCCATAACACAGGCTTTGTAGCTTACCATGGAGATGGTGCTGTGTGTTAATGTCCCAGCATATTTATTTATTATTATTTATTTATATTTTTGCTTTTTCTGTGGCTTTAGGGATTGTTGACTGGACATTTGGCGATTATGAAGCAGCATAACAGAGATAGGCTAAATTTTAGTAGTGAAACTATTGAAATAAGGCTATTTACTGAGTATAGAATCATTTACGATCGAAATTATCAACCTATCTTTCAATTATACGGCATATCATAAAAATATAATTGCATTTTTCTACACACAGAAAAATAGCTGTGTATAGAAAAAAAGAAGATGTAGAGAACACGTAAGAGTTCAATTTACAATTTGAATTAAATGTTCATTCTGTTATTAGAATTTAATAGACAGCCAATACCGTAAGTTTGTTGCTGGGTTATCATGTTATAGGCGAAGCGCTGGGTCGCTACTAAAACTTACCCACCTATTGCACTTGCTTTATGGAAACAATAATAATTCTCACGATACTTTTCTCAATTTTAATAAAAACTAGCGAGTAACCCTCGTTTCGCTGTAGCTCATCCCTACATTTTAAGATTAGTATAGACTTCTCAGAGATGAGATACTTTCCTGCAGTAAAAAATATCCTACATGTTGATCTTGATAACCAGCTATCATCATATCAAAATTTCATTAAAATCTGTCCAGTGGTTTTCTCGTGATGCGTTGCCAGACAGACAGACAAAAATTATAAAAACTATAGATTCGGCGTCTGTATGGATAATAATGTGATTTAGCAAAATATATTTAATGTACAGATTCGACTCAGTTAAAATTTTGTTATTTGTATAGATTATGTTTACAATACTATAATTATATAGAAAACTAGCGTTGATTCCCCATACAAACTTTCATGCTCATTTTCATCCCTTTAAGGGATGATTTTCGGAATAAAAAATATCCTATGTCCTTCCCAGGGTCAAATTTCGTCTAAATCGGTTCAGCGGATTAAGCGTGAAAAGGAGACAGACAGACAGACAGAGTTACTTTCGCATTTATAGTATTAGTATGGATTATAAGTTTTTCCACACACTGCTGACCTACATAACAAATTCTCTTGCAATTTTATAGATAGTTATATACTTTTATGACAGTTAATTTGCAAATTATCTTAAGCTGTGTACGATATGCGTCAATAAAAAGAATATTGCAATATCACAATTAAATTAACAATGTATGAAATCGAGTATTGTGAGATTTTAACATGGCTTTCTTATTACATGATATGTTGCCTTTCAAAGCTTCCAGTGTTAAGGGCCCCACACAGTTGATAGCGATCTAGCGACGCACGCGCAACCGATTCGATACGCATAGAATTTGTATTGTCGCCGTAATAGCGGTAACGGTACGCTCTTGCTGACCGGTTGGAGACCCTGACATAGATATCATAAGGGAAGTTACTGAAGTATTTGTTCTGTTATTTTTAATAACGACTCACCCTCGCTTCGCTTCGGGTTCGTCCCTAGACAAAAACAAATCTATCCCACGGGAATCGCACATTTTTCTGGGATGATATATAGCCTTCCTCAGTTAACGGGCTATCTAATGCAAAAAGAATTTTTCAAATCGGATCTGTAGTTCCTGAGATTAGTGCATTCAACCAAACAAACAAACTGTTCAGCTTTATAATATTAGTATACATTTCTAGATTTACCTTGCGCTCTGTATGTGTTGTAGGTTCGTCGAGCTACCTAATTTAAATTTCGCTTAAATAAGAGAAAGAGAGAAGAGTTGAGAAGATATATCGTGAAGAATTAAAGTACTCATTCGTTCATTAACAAACTCGCGTTAATGTAATTAGAGTGATATATTTTTATTAAAAAAAAATGAATTAACACTTGTTAAAATATCGTTATGCTCTACTTCTATAGAAAAGTTAAGTGGTTTATTGTCGCAAATTAACGTTTATATTATGTGTTTTATTTTAACATAACTTGTTATGTTATTTATTTGATGTTTACAAACAGACAAACTTTCATCTAACGTAATAAATATTAATGATGTATGATTAAAACACTCGTCGTGTGTGAGATAAGTCGCGATTTTAGAGCAATTGATAACCAATGATAAGTCATTGTTTTCCGCTTGGACTCTTTTTGTATTTCTTTTATTACTAGCAACTCACCCTCGCTTCGCTTCAGGTTCGTCCCTAGACAAAAACAAATCTATCCTACGGGAACCGTATATTTTTCCAGGATGATAGCCTATAGCCTTTCTCAGTTAACGGCCTATCTAATTCAAAAAATTTTTTTCAAATTGGATTAGTAGTTCCTGAGATTAGCGAGTTCAACCAAACAAACAAACAAACTCTTCAGCTTTATAATATTAGTGAAGATATACAGTACCACCTTATGGTAAATTTAATTACTGGCTGTAGCCTATATGTTAGTCCATTATTCAGCGCAAAGGAGTAAAAAACGTACAGATATTCACACATACTATCTTTTGTATAGTATGTAATAGTGGTGTGATAATGTAACCTTTACAAATAACATATATTAAAGTTTTATTAGACCAAAAACATTTCTAAGCCTATCATTTCTTTAACAATTGAACGTATTAAGTGTTTCTTTGGATAGGGTATCATTAAAACGGTGCCTCCAGTCGTCAGAGTATTTCTTTGCTCGCTTAAATTCACATTATCCAATGACACACGTACGTGTCGATGGCCTTTGTACCTCTGAAAGATCGGTCAAGTTCAATTGTACAGTCGATTGAAGCATAAATTAAAATATATTAAAAAAAAGTCATGTTACAGATTATAAATTAATTTATTTTGGGAATTTCTTTTTCGTAATTTGCACAAAGTTCATACAAGGATATATAACGTGAAACTATATTTTTGTGGTAATATATTTTTTATCTTATATTTTTAGGAAGTTGCGCTATGTAATAACTTTTTAAAGCAGTTATTTCCACATCAATTGCTATTCAAATGTACGGTAAATCAATGTTAACATGACTGTACCTGATGTAATTTGGGGTCACTGGCCGTAGGTGACATCAGCACATACTTGTACTACTCAAAAAGGTTTACTGATTCCTAAGCATTTCGCATTAGGGTATGAGGTCGAAATCCTTTGAGGAATCGTCTTGGAGATAAAGAAAACGACAAAAAGTGGGCATTCATTTCTCAAATGGACAAAGAAACCTAAAAACGAACATGCTTTTAGGATTTATGGATGTGAGGAATTATCATCATCATTCAACTGATGTAATGATAATTCGGGTCTGACTAAGGTTTTTTTATATCTGTAATTCGAAGTATTGGCATTTTTTACAAACGCTCTTTGTTTTGGTAAATACATGTATGTATGTAATTTCATGAGTACAATACAAAACCCTTCGACCTCCAGGAAATCTTTCACTGTTTCATCGGTTTACTTATAAACTTTTTTAATACAATGGCAGTGTGTAATTTTAGGCAAAAGAAATTTATTTCAAGGCCCTCATAAATGTGGTAGCTTCAGGTGAGCATAATATTATCAATTTTCCTACACTATCATATGGAGGTATATATAACCAATAGAATGTACATACAGATAGGTACCTAATGTGCTTTACAATCCGTCCCATGTAAATACATCCTATCGCCAATGACAAACTATATTCTTGTACTATATTAAGCTTACGCGAATATTTCACATTTTAAATTATTTTTTCGGCTTTTATTGCGAAAGCTTTACAGTATGTCCACAAAAAATTACTTAATATTTTGAAGAAAATATAAATAACACCGAAGTACTTACAGTTGTAAATTTTATAATAAATATTCTTATAAGTATCACTATATTTAACATTTGAAATTATTTATTTTGGGTTGCTATAATTATGTACATTTCAATTTTTCGCATATATTTTACCATTTGTATAATAATACTACTAGCTACTCACCCTCGCTCCGGTCGGGTTCGGCCCTCGTTATGTTTTGACGTTTAGTGTAGATTTCTCAGAGATGAGATATTTTCCCGCAGTAAAAAAAAACCTATAGGTATGTTGACCCGGATTACCAGCTGTCGTCTTACCAAATTTCATCAAAATCTGTCCACTGGTTTTTTCTCGTAATGCGGTCACAGACAGATAGATAGACAGGCAAAAATTTAAAAAAAACTATAGATTCGGCCTCTGTTTCGATAATAACAACTATTTCAATATGATTTGACTCAGTTAGAATTTTATTATATGTAGGTATAGAAGTATATAGGAATATTTAGCATTAAAAAGGAATAATTTATCACCATACACTATGACACCACCTATGTCGAGATACGAGTGTAGGTTTCTATTTACGTTCATTGGTTAAAGTTTACTCTAACTACGAGTGTCACTTGTTTGTCGTACTTTGGACAACGTGCGAAACCGCCCACACATTGATTTGAATATACTGTTAATTTTTTTATGGTATGTCAACGTTTACATCTACGATGGTCTGTACAAATATTTAATGGTCGTATTTAAAATGGCTTTCATATGAAGACTTCAGTGTACTTAAATAAGTCATAAATTATGTTTTTAATGGGTCTTTAAATTTATTAGTATACTAGCGACTTAGCCTCGCTTGGCTCGGGTGGGTCCCTAGGTACGATTTTGTTCACAATTTTATAGGTTTAATTTTTTTGCGCGGAACCCTGATTATTTTTCAAAATGAAAATAGCCTAAGTTACTTCTTATAACATCAGCTATCTGCCAGTGTAAGATCAGTTAAAATCGGTCCAGCCGTTTCGGAGATAAGCCGGAAAAAACAGAGATACAGACAAAAAAAAAATTAAAAATTGTTTTTCCTTATTAGTAGGTACCGTATATAATTTCATATGCATTAAGTATAAAGCTGTTATTTTGACATTACAAACAGACACTTCAATTTTATTTATCTGTATCAATAATATGTATGCAATATACATTATATATATTTGTTTTTAACTTTATAAATACTAGATTTTATTACTAAATACCCTTTAAAATGTAAAAAAAAAACTCGATTTGTATCAAATGGCTTATAATTATTGATAAAACATATTTGGGGGATAGGCGCTGTATGCCGTAATACAGGTCTCCTAGTACGGCAACAGAGGCTACCATATCTTTTGAGTCAACACAGCCTAAATTAAATTGAGCTTAAAAAAAACTAAGATTATTTTGTATAATAATATATGTATATCTGTTTTTTGTATGTAATATTGTTTACTGTTTTGTGTTTTTTGTTTTTTTTGTTCAATAAATTATTATTATTATTATTATTATACATGTTAGGATATACATATATAAATAATAAATATCAATATTATTTTCATATCTTTTATTGATTAAATAAATTTCATTAAATTTAATTAAACGTTTAGAAACGTAAGTCATGTATTTTTTAGTTCTTTACTCAACTTTATTAAATCATCTTTTTTCATTTGCAGGCCAGCAGAAAGATATCGAAATGTGGATATCTTTTCGTAGCACCGGGCTGGGACTTTTCCAATCCGCTCTACAGAACAAAGGTATGTTATTTATATATAATTAGACGACTCGTTTGGCTCAGTTTGTAGTGATCCTACTTGCTGTGCCAGTGGTCGCGGGTTCGAATCCCGCTGGGGGCAATCATTTGTGTGATGAGCACGAATGTTTGTACTTCAGTCACGAGTATGTATTTAAAGTTATATATGTATAGTGTATCAACTATCTGGTATCCATAACACAAGCCTCGTAGCTTACAATGGAATTAGATGATGCTGTGTTAATGTCCCAACAAAAAATATTAAATTTGGCAATAACAATGTTCTTGTAATTATATAATTCTCAGAAAAACGTAAACATTAGAATAAAAGCCATAGTTATAGCAAAAACAATGTTGTTTATATATAAATAAAAAAACATTATACGTAGGAGAATCGATAGTAAAAAGTTATCATTTTTTTGAATCTAAATAATTTTAAGCTTCTTATGAAATAATGGGTAAATAATGACAAAAAACATCTATCTACCTGGTTCTGAACCCACGCGTTGCATAATGAATGCGAATTCAAATTGAAAACAAAAAGTTCTTGATTGTTATCTGAATAAAATGTATTGTAATTCATGTTACATCCGACTTGTTTGGTAGCGACCTTTGTTTGACCAAATAATAGAGTGAGCTTTTTTGTTCGTTTAATACAGTGGGGTAAATTAGTTATCATTGTAATCATTGTTTTCCTCAATCTATACATATAATAAAATTGTAACTAAGCTGAATCTGTACATTGAATATTTTTTTGGAAAATCTTATTGAAATAGACTTTATTATCGATACATAAGCCTAATTTATAGTTTTTACATTTTTTGTCTGTCTGTCTGTTACCGTATCACGGGAAAACCACTGGACAGATTTTGATGAAATTTGGTATGATGATAGCTGGTTATCCGGGTCAACATATAGGATACATTTTACTACGGGATAATATTTCATCTCTGAGCTAAACGTAAAAACTTAACTAGAAATGAACCCGAGCAGAGCGAAATAAAAATTGTGATTATAGTTATTAGTTATCGTTGTTACTGTGTATATATATATATGCCATTAAGATATATATTATTGATATTTTTTGTGTATAATAATTGTTCTTTGTGATATACAATAAACAAATCATTCATTTGTGTAAGGGTAAAATAATTTGTTTTTGAATTATTTAAGTTAAAACTAATGATAATGGTCTGTTGTCGGTCAGTTTGTCGCCAATTATTCGAGGTTTTTATCCAAAGTGCATAAAACATAGTTTTTGGTGGACTAAATAGAAATAGTAATTCATATATTATAAAAAAAAAACGCTCGTGGGTTAAAATGTAGACAATAACTGGTATAAGTCAAAATAAAATAGCCTCATAACAACTAAAAGGTCACATTGACACAAAAATAATACAACATAAGTTTAATGTAGGTTTCAAAGAATCAAATATTTATTAGCTGTTAGTATTATAGATTTCTCAGAGATGAAATATTTTTCCGCAATGAAAAGTATTTTATATGTTAATCCGGATAACCAGCCATCATTTTGGTATGCCAAATTTCATCAAAATCCCTCCAGTGGTTTTCCCGTGATGCGATAACAGACAGACAGACAAAAATTCTAAAATTTATATATTCGGCTTCTGTATCAATAAAAATGTCTATTTCAATAAGATTTTCCAAAAAATATTTAATGTACAGATTCGGCTAAGTTACAATTTTATTATATGTATAGATTTAATTAATATTTAGAGGGGATCTGGGACAGATCGCTAGTTATTATAAAAAATATCAGACTTCACTTTATTATCGATTCTTACATTATATTCAAACACTACGTTTCATATACTTATTAGTTATATATACATTTTATGTTATTAATTTTGTCAGAAAACTCCTTTTGATCCTTCGCGCGTGCGTGATTTACGTTTTTTATCCGAATAAGTATATGACAGTACTTGTCATGCTAATTATTAGCGAAAGAATTCAAAAGCAACCGGTAATATCACACGTTATCAGTATAAATTATATTAATCAAGAGACGTGGGCCGTTATGAAAAATGATCGGTTTTATTTTTTTAGTGTAGGTATATTTCCATATCACTCGTAACATATGAATTTTGACTTGTGATGGATTGACAGCTTTTGATGATGAGAGAAAAAACAATTTAATTAAGTTGTAATCTTTTTTTTTCTTCATTTAAAATGACGTACTTATAATATAATTATTTCTTGTTATAAACTTAAGGTATATTTAACTTAAGTAATTACATTTGCGTTGTCACTTCTATTAATTAAATTTTAATTTTATCGCCGTGAATATGTACATAAAATACATCCCAGACATCATATCTGAGCGACTTCTAAAATTAGGGTGTAAAACTTTCTAATGGTACTTTTTAATGAGCAATATAGATTATATCTAAAGATTGGTTTTATATAAATTTATACAGATAAATTAAGTTGAAGCGTCTGTTTGTAATGTCAATATAACAGCTTTTTACTAAATGCAAATGGAAGTACATACGGTACTTATAAGAAAATAATCTAAATTTTTGTCTTTCTGTCTGTCTGTTTGTCTCGACTAATCTCCGTAACGGCTGGACAATTTTGACGGGACTTTTACTGGCAGATAACTGATATTATATGGAGTAACTTGGCTACTTTTATTTTAGAAAAAGAATCAGATTTCCGCGCAAACCACCATGAAATTGTAAAAAAAAATCGCTAATTTAAAAATAAATAAAAATGTCACAAACCTTTGATAATATGCATATTATTTGTAATTATTAATCATTTGTACACCGTAAAGCCTTTACACGAAACTGATTTTATTACTCTGATGACCGCTTAAATGAATATTGTTATAAAAGTAACTCAAGTTTTGTTTATTTTACGGTTGTATTCATTTGACCCTGGCAGTTTGAGCAATACGAAAGAAAAGTCTTCGACCAGGCTTGTTTACGACTGAATGCACATAAGGCCCACAAAATGTATTCGTACGAAATATTGCTATATTATTATGCAAACGATCGAAAAGGACTCGGTATCGAAACGTCTCTGAGATCGCGATAAAATCCGGCGGGGGGCTGCATTCCGGCGCCAAAAAGTGTCAAAAATACGCCACAGAGCCAAGGCGAGAATTATACTCGGCGGAACCCTGGTAAGAATTAGTATTCACAATTTCAATCGAATTTCGCTTATCAATTCATATGTCAAGAACGGCGGTCGATTTTTTTTTTCAAAAAGCTTATCGTGATTTTACGCCGGCCTTTATTAATGTAAGGAGTTATTTAGGCGAGGATACACTACTATAGTCATTTCTATTGAATTATTACGTCTATATTAGTAAACATAATAACAAAAACAAAAAATATCACTTAACTAGCGATTCACCCCTCGCTCCTTTAAACGTTTAGTATAGATTTCTCAGAGATAAGTTATTTTCCCGTAGTAAAAAGTATTCTATATGTTGACCAGCTATCACCATACCAAATTTCATCAAAATCCCTCCATTGGTTTTTCCGTGATGTGGTCACAGTCAGACAGACAGACAAAAAATCTAAAAACTATAGATTCGGCTTCTGTATCGATGATATTGTTTCAATAAGATTTTCCAAAAAAAATTTTTTATGTAAAATAAATTAAAAATGAAAAGCATTCATATAAATGATATTTTTATTTCATTATAATACCTATTATTTCTAAAAGTAGCATTACAAAGTACCCAGATCATAGTTGAAGGTCAACATCTTCTGCTCACGCCTTCAAAATACAGCATGCATTTATGTAAATGATTGAGAAAGTGATTAAAGACGTTCGGAGGAACAATTGCGACGCTTTACTCGCCGACATTAGCATAAAGAGGGGGCGTGGCGCGCTAGATCGGTTATATCTAGTTTCACTTAGCTGCTATGTCATTCGCATCGGTCCCATTTTTTTATATACTGATGACGTATGTTATAGTAAAATATATGGGGAATCTCTTGAAGTACCTATGGGATATAAGAAATGTACGCACTTGATCAAGTGTTTATGGAAAACTAAGGACATTTAACAGACTATTCTATAACTTTACTGTGTATTACATAAAATTTGTACCCATGTGGTACATTAAGATTATGAGCTATAACCTCGCCCAAATTATCTTAATTTATTTAAATTATAGTTGTACTATAGAACAGGCGCAGATAATATCTCTTTAAATGTTAAACATTCGCGGGGCTAAGTTCGGGCTGATTTATCAAGGGGCTTAACCTAATCGTGAGTTGAACTAGCCATCCACTAATGATAGAAACTATTCAAGCTAATTCACGCTATATAGAGACTTAACGTAGCTTCGCTCGAGTAACCCTAGGTCCTCGGGCTATGGTATAGGTACTCTAGGTCATAGTTTATCTGTGTTCAAAGTCGTGTCAGTGTAAAGGAGTGACAAACACAAATACGTATTTTTGCAATTATAGTAGTTGCCTAATTATTATATCGATTATGAAAAAGGTTACGAGTTAACAAATAAAATCGGTGCTATCTATACTAATATTATAAAGAGAGAGAGAAAAAAAATGTTTTTTTTTTTAATGTTTGTATGTTTGTTTGTAATGTAACTAAAAGTCAATCGCTAACCGATTTAAAAAAAATGGTATGAAGATAGTTTAAGACACTGGGAAAGACATAGGATATTTTTATCCCGTAAATCATCTCTTAAAGGGATAAAAAAGGGGATGAAAATGTCTATGGGGAATCAATCATTCCTCAAGTAAGGGATATAAAACTCATCATACCTATCTATTTCATACTACCCTAAAACTTACCTAAGGACGAACCCTAGCGAAGCGAGGGTAAGTCGCTAATTTTATAGATAGCTGTCATAAAATATCTATTTTCAACAACCCAGAAAAATTTAAAACTAAATTTAAATATAGATAATAGTACAGAGTACCAAAAATTTGATCGTAACGCCTAAATGAGTCATAGCCTTTTATAGCGCTATTGATTTGGTACACCGTTATCCTTATTGACACGTTGATTGCGTATTGTTAATGGGTTAAAATATGCTTACAAGAGTTCATGACTTTAAAAATGTCAATTTTAAATATACAGCACTTGTTTTAGAAAAGGCCTTACTTCAAAGTACAAATATTGCTATTCCATGACTAGGTATCAGAAATTGTCGTTCTTAAGTTATTACTGTACTTGAAATTAAGGTGATCTAAAAAATGTCAACACGTTTTTTTTGCGCGTATATTACTACTAATGATATAATGAATATTTTTTTTATTAAGAAGGCTAAACACGCTTTCGAATGCTAGCACGTTTGTTCAATAAATTGTAGGAAGAGGATAATTTTATAATATTCGTTGAGTGTTTCTTCATTAAAATATTAGCGTTGTTATTGCTCGCGTGCTAGAACGAAAGTATATAATTTTAATTAAAAAAATGTATGCCATACTATAATAATTTAAATATATTATTATGTATTCAACATTCCAATTTGACGACCTTTTTTTTACGATTTTTTTTCGTAATTAATACCAGTCCTTGCTAACGGTTGCGCCTGCGTTAATTATGTATTATTACTCCACTCTTGGGGATTGTACGGTGATGTTAGATGGCCTGTAAACTTTATCAGCTATAAAATACAAAATAAATTATTGAAATCGGACTAGTACTTCTAGAGATTAGTTCAAACAATAAACAGAAAAAAAAACCTTTCTTTGGCCCTATACACAAGTATTATTTAATATAATAATAAATAACAAATAAAAATTGGTTTTAGAATAAAAATTGGTTTTAAAATAAAAATTGGTTATTAAATTAAAACTATTTTTAGGTGTTATTATGTTATAAACCTGTAAACCTTTTTTTATTGCTTTATATTTAACGTTCTTTCCAATAATAACTTCTTCAATAATTTATTATTCTCCGCTCATAAATAATAGTCTAAATATTTTCATTATATTTTACGTTTCAATCAATGGATTCATTTATTTTATATTGTATAAGTATCTATGCAAGTATTCTTCAAATCGTCATACTGAATTTTAAAATCAGTTCAGTGTTTTGTCTTTTATTATGTCAGTTCCAACAGTAACAAAAACGACCTACATATGCCTATTAAAGTATAAGATCAAACAGATACTCCGGAAGCTTTAAGCACTTATCAACTAATTATAACGGAAGTCAAGCTTTTTCTTAAAAGAATAACGACGTAATAATTTGTCGGAAGTCAACATTATGTAAACAGGTATTCATTTAGTAACTAATTACGATGTATACATAAGAGGCTCGTGCGTTACGTATTCATGGAACATATGCGTTGTAAATGCAATGCATGCAATTTTCAACCTTTTACCCGATTGTGGTGAAGCCCAAAGGAGGGTTGTGTTTGACCTGTATGTATATATTATATGTAAATATTTGTTATTACTATTTATAATAACTTCGTATTTCGCTTTTGATAGCGTCGAATTTCGATACAATGGATTGTACGGACACGCCTCTTCCAATGAAGTTGAGGTCTTTTAGAGTTCCTAAACAATAAAAAAAAAAACATTAATATATGGCCCCATACAACTTCCTTGCTTTTAGGTGCCCTTTAGTGAGTCCTTAAAGTGATTATTTCCAGTTGTGTTATGTAAAGGAAAAGAAGTGAAGGCGGATCACTTCTTACGTTTTATAGTTTTGCGATCGGGAAGCGAAATCAACAATCTATGATTTCATCGGCGTCGATTAAATTATCACGATGGACCTATTTAAAACTGTTACTCAATACATAATTTTGTCATATTAAAGGTACATAATGTCGAAACATTAGTACGGTAATTTCCTTAGCTTTCTACTGTCTCTAACACAAGTCGCTTGTCAAGTAGTGCAGATTGCACGCACGACTGACCACGTTTCTTTTAACCGGGCTACCTGATGAGAGGTTGTGTTTTTGATTGCATTGCAAAGCTTATGATTCTAAGCTTTTAAATCAGAAATTGCTAGGAAGTTGTCATTATAATACTATGGTCAATGATCTAGTACCGGTTTAAATGTGAATGTATTTTTAACTACTTACATAGAGATATAATATAGGTAACTTATAAGTAATTATAGTTCGTTTTATTGAGTAATTTTTTTTAACTATTTTACGATATTTCGACTATGACGAAGGTTTTGTAAGAAAGAAGTATGGAAACAAGTAACATCAGGGGCGAGACTAGTGAATTTTTTTTAATCCCCTTATGTACATGCAAGTGCGTTCGGAAGGCTTCGTGTTTAATAAGGCATAACTTGTAGAGTTTCTTAAATCAATTATTTTATGAATCACCGTGCATTATGTAGGTAATATAAATGGATTTGACATCGGCAAATTGAAAAATTAGAAATATTTATTGAATCTAAAACAGTGAAACTATACTTAAATTAACATAAGAAACTATTGATTTTTTTTAAGTGTAATTATAATCACTACATAGTATAAAACAAAGTCGCTTCCCGCTGTCTGTCTGTCCCTATGTATGCTTAGATCTTTAAAACTACGCAACGGATTTTGATGCGGTTTTTTTAATAGATAGAGTGATTCAAGAGGAAGGTTTATATGTATAACACGTGCTATTATAGTACAGAAAAGCCGAGAAATTCAAAGATTTGTATTTCATACTAAAGTTAAAATGTACCTAAGGATAAACCCGAGCGAAACGAGGGTGGGTGAGTCGCTAGTTATAAAAATAATTATATTATTCCTGAACTGGATAATAAATATTTTGTCTTTTCATTAACTGTATTTAAATAACATTTTTTTTTTGAGCTGGATTATTATATTAAGGTAGAGGCTATTAAAAGCCTAAAATATATTTAGTTATGTATATGGTGATGTCTTGGATGGAGGTTGTATTTTATGTTTTTTAGAGTATCCGTTATAGAGACAGATTAAAAATTAAAATTTGATCTCCTCATCCAACTCATTTATATTATGTACCTACTTATGTTTTTGACGTTAATTGCGCTCAAAAAATGCCCCTAACTGGACACGTGCCTTTGAAGCTCATACATAACCTTTATAATTTAATACATATTTCTGTATTTACTGTTACAATTCACAACAAAAAAATAAAAATAAAGAAAAAACCAGCGCATGCCATGAGTTATTCCCATCCGATTATTTGATTATATATAATATAACTGGTATGAGATATACATCCTTTTTTACAACGTATCTTATAATGCCGTATACTTTATTAAGCCATTATTAGTTATCTTAAATGTACATTATTTACACAATTTATTGATGTTTCGATGTTAAACAGCATGCCGCCGCGTTCTGTTATCATTGATGAATCGTAATTAAAACAACGCGGGTAAAATAAATTTGTATTTGTTTTATTTAAAACTACTACGTACTGTTCGCAGCATCGTGTTTTAATATTCGGAATTTTTGTTTAACTACCAATTAATTATTATTTATTAAGTCGATGGAAAAGTTTTTATACATAGCCGTAAAATAAGTCACTATTTTATAATCAGTGTATGTACATACTTATAAAATTCCTGTTAAACATTTAACCTCTTTTTTGAAAATCGGTTAAAAGTGGAAGAGGTGGTGAACTCAATTTCAATGTTTAGTTTTTGTCTTTATTACGCGATAATTTTGCGTTTATTTTTATTAATTGAATGGAATATTAAACTTTTATAGGGATTTTTAATAAGGAAAGCCTTTTATTTACTTTTACACAGAAGTTATTCCGAAATATTAAAGTTTTTTGAGTATATAAATAAAACCACTTTAAGTTATTTTTTTATATAGAGCATAGGAAATAATTTTCTATGTCCACGTTGTTGGAGAATATGTATTTATATATCTAACATCTAAACCCCTAAGTTATATATTAGTTACAGTTCTAATGATTAATTTGTTTAATAATAATTATACTGTTTTCATATTTAATGGATATTACAGAACTATTACCGATACTCGTAGTAGGTAGCAATCGCCTATAACAGATAACTGTATTGTAAAGCAAAACTTGAATCAAAGTATAGTTATAGATATGTAACGACCCAAGTATAGATATACTTGGGTTGTTCTTCTTTTTTTGTGACAATGAATTGGTGTTTCTCAGTTTTTCGAGTTTTTCAAGTAACAATATTTTTATTTCATTGTTAGAAGTTTTTTTTTTAAAGCATTTAATTTTCATTTGGATCATTTAATCTTTGTTTTCATGTCCGTAATGTTGTTTGTTTTGTGGCTATTTTCGAGAAAACACTGTGACAGATTGGTTTTTTTTCGGTAGGTTTACGATTATTATTTTTATTTAGATGTAGATGAAATTTGGTAAGATAGTTTGAGACCCTGGAAAGGACATAGGATAGTTTTTATCAAAATAAAATATTATTAGGTTCAAAGTACACACAGTTTTTATTCATGTTGGTACGTTGTTAAACTTCGTTAAGGATAAAAATGGCTTATAATAATATTTCTCCCGACTTAAAAAGGGTTTTTGTTTGCAGAAATTATGGATATGTGTATAACGCCATAAAAGTATGGCAAAGGCGCCAAGTATGAATGGATTGAGACCTTTTTAACGAATATAGGTTACCTCAATAGTGATGCCATATAAACAAGAAAAGTTCCATGGATAAAGGAAAACATCGTGAGGAAACCTGCATGTCTGATAGAACCTAGCAAGTTTTCGAAAGACATGTGAAGTCCGCCAATCCGCACTTGGCGAGCGTGGTGGACTATGGCCTGATCCCCCTCGTATTGAAGGGAGGCCCGTGCCCAGCAGTGGGACATTAAAAAAGGGCTGAATACATACATACATGGATCCAGCATTAAAGATATCTATAGCAGTAATAGAAAAAATTACGTGTATAGAAATGCTTACGAGCGGAACCATATGCATACAATATTTAAATTTCATAAAAGTAGTGTACATAAAATTATTATAAAACTTATTTGGTTTACGACGATTTATGTAACAGTTATTTAACGGCATATTATGCCATTTTATAACATTATATGTAAGTATTTTGTAGCAATATATTTTAGGATCAACTTTAAGTTAAGTACCATAAGAAGAATATGTATATATGTATATATATATATATATATATATATATATATATATATATATATATATATATATATAATTTAAACTATAATTGAACCTCAATTGGACGTTTATTGGTCGACTTATGTCGGTTTGTCTTGAATTTGCCAATACTAAGTAAAGTAATAAGTCTTAAGTTATATATTGTAATATATAGCGAAAGTTTGGATGGATGTTTGTTACATAATCACGCCAGAACGGTTGAACCAATCTGGATGAGATTTGGCACAGAGATAGTTTACAGTCTGGAATAGCACATAAGTTACTTTTTATCCCGGAAAACTGTACGTTTCTTGAGGGATAGATTTGTTTTTGTGTCTCACAGAGCAAGGGATTGACTAACTATTCCATACTAACCGTTAAAACTTTCAAAACTTACCTAGAGAAGAACCCGAACGAAGCGAGGGTGGGTCGCTGGTGCATCTCTTTTGAGTACACAATTTTTTGTATATAAACTTGAAATAATTCTTTGTGTTTATATATTAGGTTACAATTTTTTTTTTTATTTCACATTACATAACTATAATATAATGACCTTATACATAATTAAAAGTGGGTCAACAAAAGATATTTTGATTTCTGTAGAAGCTATGTCAAAACAATCAATAATATTCCCATAGTCCATACTCAGTGGTAGGATCTAGAGCGAGTCACGCGCAGGGTTATGATATTAAAATTTGTTCGTTTCTGAAGCATTGCTTAATGCTACGAGGTCGAAGTTGCTAGAGTTCTTATAACAAGTATTTGCAAAGATATTTTATAGTTTTCCCATACTTTAGATACATTCTTTTCTGTGTTTGTTTATTTTGTTCTTATCACTAAAACTCATAAAAATTAAAGTAGTAGATAATGCATTTATTGTCATCATCATAATTTCAGCTGACAGTCGTCCACTACTGGACAAACATACATAGGTTCCACAAAGATGCCTCGAAAGCCGGGCGCCATCCACATTCAATGGTTTCTGACAATTTTTACCAAACCATAATTTGACTATACATTAAATATTTTTTACATAACACATCGATATTTATATTTATTTACTTGAAAAAATAACAAATCGAAAGAATTTTCTAATTTTAGCTGAAGCTATCCTTACCAGTATCTACATATATATTATTATCACAAGTGTGATTGTAGGTTTATCCTTTTTTTACGCAACGACCGAGGTACCGATCGACGTTTTTCTTTTGGTAATGCGTAATTTATGTGACGAAGAGTGACATAGGTTATTTATCAACCCTGTACATTTATATCTTATGAATAATTAGTCTTGTATAAGTAGTTCATAATAAGATAAATCCCGGGCCTCGCACCTCTAATATTAATTTACATGTGCAAATCATTTCCAACATGATTACCACTTACCTTACGGTGAAGGAAAATATCGTGAGGAAACTTGCAAGTCTAAGAGAAATTAGTAAGTTTTCGAAAGACATGTGAAGTCCGCCAACCCGCACTTGGCCAGCGTGGTGGACTATGGCCTGATACCCCTCTTATTGAAGGGAGGCCCGTACCCAGCAGTGGGACATTAAAAAGGGCTGAATACAATAAAATTAATAAAAATCTTACGTTGCGACTATAAATTTAATAAAATATAAGTAAAATAAAAGTTTAAAAAGGGACATTTAATGGACACATTACTTTAAGTAATATATATATATATATATATATATATATATATATATATATATATATATATATATATATATTCATGATATTACGACGTAATTATGTTATTTTGATTACGATATTTCAGGATAATTTAGCTCGAACTAGTTGGCAAGCCTTATACCCACGTTGGGTGTAATGAAGCAACCGCTTTTGCAACTTTTATGCCAACGCTATTTGACTTAACTAGTTCATATTTCTTAAAATAAATAAAATTACAAAATAACCTTTTCATGGACATTGCAAGTATATTAATTTATTTATGTAATAAAGGTTTTATTTTCTAATATAATTTGTATAATATCAAAATATTGATTTATAAACAGTAATTAAATATTTTGCCGTAATATAATTACATATTAAATAAAAACACCTAATTAAAAATATTTATTGTCATCAGTTTTACCGCAAAGTTAAAATTTTATCATAATCGGTTTAGTATTAAATGTAGTAAAACCAGATTAATGCAACCATGGTTCAACTGTATTAAAACAGTGATCTGCTTTACAAAAGCTGTACTGTAGTTGTTTTTCATATAATTATCAGTCGCTTGTAGCTATTTACTTTAACTCTAGTTCACTCTTAGCAAAGTTATTAACATAGAAATCGATAACCGATATAATTTCCAGATTGCGGTCTAGGTCTCCGCTTTAAGAGCTAAATTACTATGATTGCGATAGCAGCTTTCCCTCTGCTAGATATTTAATACCTAATATGGTTGAGGGCGGCGAAAGGGGTCGTAAATCAAGGATAACATAATTAGGTAATAGCCAAGTACCTAAATCCTTTATGCAAGCTTGTTTGTTATTGTTAATTTGCAAATATTTATATTTTAAACTATCGACTCACCCTCGATCCGCTCGGGTTCATCCCTTTTTTTAACGTTTAATATAGATTTCTCAGAGATGAGATATTTTCCTGCAGAAAAAAGTATCCTATATGTTGACTCGGATAACCAACCATCATCTTCCAACCATCTCTCGGATAACCAACTATCATCATGCTAAATATCATCAAAATCTGTCCAGTGGTTTTCTCGTGATGCGTTCCCAGACAGACAGGCAAACATTCTCAAAACTATAGATTCGGCCTCTGTAACGATAGTAATGACTATTTCAATAAGATTTTCCAAAAAAATATTTAATGTACATATTCGACTCATACCAATAATGCAAATTATGACTAAATATTATTTGCATCGTACGGGAAGAGTATGTGCTACCACAGACTCAGTAGAAAGTGACAGCCACATAACTCCGCTACGTTCAACTTAATTTATTTTATTAACATTTCTTTTTATCTTCATACAGCTTCTCGTAACTCAGTCGATTTGCTTATGTTACCTCAGAGGTTACATCAGTGTACTCCAGCTAATGTAATGTGTGCATTATTTATGCATTACAGGACGTCATTTAAATATCATCACATGCTATCGACCTTTTCATTATAATAATTTATGTAAAATCTAATCATGTTCATGAGAATTGAGCAAGAAAATTAAATTTATTATCTCCTTGTTTGTCCTTAGTAATATAAGAGACACAAATGTTTGTTGCTTTGTGTTTTTTTAAGTAACAATAGAGATCGAAAAATATTGTAGCAAGCAATTCCCATGAGATGATGTAAACCACAAAATATTGAATTAAATATAATTTGCATAGATTTATTTAAGTTTTTAGTAGAAATATCCAGTAAGAATAAGCCTTAAAAACTAATAATATAAAGCTACTTTAAAATCTAAAAATCAGGTATGCATATCTAGTATCACTAATGAACAATAGATTAACTAATTACAATAGAGAGTGCCACATAGCATAGCAACACTGTGAAATCCGGGCGGCGTTCTACTCTGATAACGCGTCACGCTGCGCAAGCGCATGTGACGTTCATAATGTTGCTGTTTTTAAAATTACCATTAGTTACACACTTAAAGCAATAATTTTTTTGCTGATATAATTTATAAAATTGAGATAACTACGTCGGTGGTATGGTGGTGGTGTAGGTGCATGACTGTAGATCCGGAGATCCGTATGGGCCACGAGTAAAACGTCGGTACTTCCTCTGATTGTCTAACCATTTGAGAGTTACAGGAATAAAGAGTGAACTTGTGTCTGTCCGTATATTAGTGCACGACATTAACTCGTGGGCTGATCTCAGTGAGAATGGCAGTGGTTCAAATCAGTTAGGATGATATTAATATTGAGATAGGATTATATAACGTTCAGACCTTGGTCTGGACTAATTATTAATGGACTATTAGTTCTTATCACCTATTCTATGTTTATTTTATTAATATATGCATGATTAATTTTAATTACTTTAGTAGAAAGTAGTTGACAAAAAAATATTTTATGCTATTTGTCTAGATTTTCGTTTTTAATAACGATTAAGAGATATCCACCTCTTATCTAGTCTTATACAAAAAAGAACATTATCATATAGCTTTTATTCATATAAATCTCGTTTTTCTAATATATTTTCTACAGAATATAGAGTTTTCAAATGAAAGCTGTATCTACTTATTTGTATTCCAAGCGAATAATAACGAGTTTACTCTCTACTCTTCAAAGCTAAATTTCAAGATACCATTTATAAAGACACTGGAATGGTAATAAGTATATAAGTGCAAAAACAACAACAACAAGTTGAAAACAATATTGTATTATTAAAAATACTGAATAATCGAATGGTATGACTAATATGTACTCTATATATTGATGTTATTATCAAAAGTTAGATTTGTTTATTTATACGAGCATCAGAATAACAGTTTGGCGATTGTCTATATTTTTATTGCAAAACATATCTATACTAATATTATAAAGAGGCAGAGTTTGTTTGTTTGTTTGTATGAACGCGCTAATCTCAGGAACTATTAATCCGATTAGAAAAATTCTTTTTTCATTAGATAGCCCGTTTTTTGAGGAAGGCTGAGGAGACTGCATGTGTGATATAACAACTAATTTGCGAAGGTGACTTAAACTTATTTGTCCAGCGTGGTGGACCATGATCTATTATCATCTTCACATTGAAAAGAGGACCGAATCTAGTATTTGAAGAATAACATGGCTGAATGCTTATTATAATATACCCTTTCTATTCGATTTTATTTAAGAAATAAGGATTTTTTTCATGCTGATAATAATAAGATGAACATCTCCACTTGTATATAAATAGTGCATCTGTATAAATTGTGCATCGTTTTAGCGGCTCGGCGGTTGCACGCAATGCGGAAGCCGTGGTTACTGACAGACGGCAAGACCCATAATTTGTCTATAGCAATATATTTCTGCCTTAACAGCTTTCTTTGTGCCTATATTAATGATTTACAAATTTTGCATGTTTTTAAGAATATAATATTTCCTTAAGTGTAAAACAATCGTAGCTAATCATCTTTAAGCATTACTGCAACTAAAAGCTAAACGCTTATTAAAAATATATCTTCTGAAATCAAAAAAGAACTCGAAAGACCATCTAAACAATAAGACAGTAAACAAACACTAATCATGACGTACACACACGTGTTCATTTATTCTTTACTCTTTTACTAACATCTTATAAATATAGATTCGTAATAGTAAGTTTTTTAGTTGAAAATACAAAACTGGTCTGAGGTCTGGTCTGGAATCCCATTACGGGTAAGTAGGAAGTGATGAGACCTTAAATTACCACAGAGAAATGGACTAGCCATCGATACATGACTAAAAACTGAAGACGAGGCATTTTAAAGTGAAATTCTTGTTATAATCATGATAAATATAGTGGTAAAGACGCGAACGATCATAGATACTGATAATATCTTTCTACGATAAAGGCTTTTATGGTAAAAAATTGTAACTTGAAATTGAATAGTTTTTCCATATTATTATGTAGAGAAGTAATAGGTATTTTTTATGGGAATATCAGCAATGCCTGAACGCGCTTTTATATACACGACAACCAGGAATTTACGAAAGTACGAAAAATTACTCAAATTATATTGTTTTGAGTCTATTCCGCAGGTAAAATTAAAACTTTAGATTACTTTTGACTAAAATTCACTGTGTAAAATAACTTTAATAAGAATTAATCTATTATTCTTTACAAAAAAATCATGAAAATCTGTTCATAATTGACGAAGATGTCGCGTAACATTTACATTATACAACAAACGTACACTAAAATGATTAGCCCCTGAATAAAACAGTTGAGTGAGTTCATCTCATGACTGCAATCATATACAAATAGTAACAAC
This sequence comes from Argynnis bischoffii washingtonia, assembly GCA_033884665.1. Classification (NCBI taxonomy): domain Eukaryota; kingdom Metazoa; phylum Arthropoda; class Insecta; order Lepidoptera; family Nymphalidae; genus Argynnis; species Argynnis bischoffii. The sequence continues at coordinate 2,366,965 of CM066616.1, read as the reverse complement.
ATTGTAACTTATTATCATGGTAAATTTGCGTAAAGACTATGGAATTGTAATAAGTTTTTATTTTCAAATTACCCAAAATGAGTTACAATATTTTTCTTTGCATTCTCTACTTTTTACTGCCTGCCATACCGAAATTGAAATCAAATATTGACAAAATAATTTAGAATACCAAAAATATTCAGCATTCCACAGGCAAACTCTAAATTCCTCTGATGCATCAACGTTACGCAAAGGTCGGGTGTTAACTGACATAATTAGCGCCCACTTATCCAAGCAATGAAGTCTTCAAGTTTTTCTACCGATCCCCAAAGAACATTGTCTAGAAAGAAGTGTTACGCTCGGTAATCGACAGTTTATTTTTTCATATATCCTTACTAATATTATAAATGTGAAAGTAACTTTGTTTGTTACCTTTTAACGCCTAAACCACATAGGCTAACTTTGAACCCTACCCCACTTATTTGCGAGACCACGAAAGCAAAGCCGCGGGAAAAAGTTGTTGTTAAAAAAAGCTTTCCCTATATAAACCGAAGAAAATAAAACTGATACCATTTTCAGATATATTTGTTCCTAGCTATAAAACATATATTGTATGTGTTACCGGACGTCGCTTGACCTAGATTTGAAATTAAGCATTGTTAACATAATTATATTTTTTTATTACTCTATATCCAAATTTAAGACAAATACTAACGAAGGACGGCTCTTGGTCCCGTATTTTATCTATATCTGTATAAATAAAATTAAAGCAATTCAGCACTTTTTTCCTCCATTTGTCAAGCGATTTCTTTTTTTCTTTTACAATTTTGTTTCAATCTTGTATTAATAAAAATTGGAAATAGAAAAATTGCAACAATGATTAAGATCGGATTTCGACCACTAGACGAACGCACCAGTTGTAAATACACTTATAACATTGTACAAATTGTACCTAAAAACGAATAAAAGCATATACATACAATATAGTATGTGTTTTTAAATATATAAAATAATCAAAGCTTTCAGAGATCGCATTATCACAAAGAAGTGATTTATCTTGACATTCCCCATAGAGACTGTAGAAAGTGAATTAAGACTTCCGGAGAGTAGCAGTAACATGTCTAGTCATAACCAATTAGCGAAGTGACTCAACATGTAGGAACATTTTCACTCTTCCGATATTAGCTAATTACACTTAAAGCCTAGCCTTTCAAGAATCTAAGTTGCATTTTTCCCGTTTTCGCTTCCTTTACCGTGAAAGTGTTTAGGGACGGGTTTGAACTTGTCGCGGAAGAACTTTCATATCTACTTTGCTTTATCAGTTATCACTTAGGACGAATTAGTATCCGTCGTGAACCAAAAATCAAGATAAATCCGGGAAAAAATACGAAAAGATAGTTTTACTTGCGATACCTAGATCTAATAGATAAACCCACGTTTAAATAAATGTCAATTAGTAACGTTCGGAATGGGCTAAATAGTAAAATGAATAATTAAGCTTCAGGTTAGGCAAATACAAGCATGATTGAAGATTTTTATGCAGAACCTTAACTTCACTTGATTAACATTTCACCGACATCAAAAAAAACTTAAAAAAAAACCGGCTTCCAGGCATTGAAAAGTAAAAAATAACTAAACGGGGGTTTTCATTTAGAATAGATACTTAATCAGATATTTTCGAAGTCGGTGTGCTTTGATTTGTATTGGCTGGCACCGACTTCGGAAAAATCTGATTAAGTATCTATTCTAAATGTAAACCCCCGTTTAGTTATTTTTTACTTTTCAGTGTCTGGAACTCGGTTTTTTTTTTTAAGTTTTTATTTTTCCATTTTTAGTGTAGACGTATCATCAATACAAATTAATCAAGCTCAAACACCAGGTAATTCCTGTAAGTCGTTGAGGAGTTCCCTTGACTGTCTTTCGGTTCCATCATCAGATCGACTCCAGACCTTCATTAAATAGTAGTGCTTTAAAATACCTAATGAAAATGTTAACAAACGCACTAGTCGCCGCTACAATTTTCGAAAGTTCTCCTCGATTTCTGTGGGATCACATCATCAGATCCTGGTTTTCTTATCATGGTACACTCTTGGGATATCTCCTTTCCAACAAAAATCGTATCATAATGCGTTCATAAACGACGAAAAAATCCGCAAACAAACATTAAAAAAATAAAATATATACGGTCAAATTGAGAACCTCCTCCTTTTGTTGTAAGTCGGTTGAAAAAGGAACTTCTTAATTCATTTGTTAGTCTACCGACTACCACTGTTTAGCCTAAATGCTATCGTTATGCAAGAATCGTCTTGCAATGTGAAAGATGAACTAACAAAAACACATACATATTTTATAGACTTACAGATTTTGAATACAAAAGCAACAAATCTGAGAAAAAATAAGATTTTGAATACATAAGCAGCAGGTCTGAGAAAAAAAGTTGATTCATCTACAAAATGAACCTTTCTTTTCTTTCTTAACACAATAAACCTTATTAAATCAAACACTATACTAATTGACAGACGCGTCAATTTTGATAATATAATTATGTTAACGAAGGTTACATAACCGATGAAAGTAGTAGAACTTGTATCGAACATGATGTATTATTTAATAGAGAAATTGATGAGATGATTAGTGAGACCAAAGGTGACGGCGTGGCGACGCGTGAAACATGCCGTGGGTGGTTACAATGAGTGGCAAATCTATGCTTTAAATTATTATTGATTCTCTTATATCAAATTTATTAATTATTATCAGATATTATATAATTAAAATTAATAATTATTGTTATTTAATTCCTTTTGTCTCGAAGTTCTTGATTGTGGTAGATTTAAGTAGTAAAAAGGACAAATACACTTGTTTCTTGTTAGGTACAATACTAATAAATGTAGAAGTATGTATTATTGAGTTTGCCCAAATTGTAGATATTTAAAAATGTTCAGTTGGCTAAATATGTAAGTGATAATTTCCTGGCCAATGTCAGTCAGAGCGGTTAATCTCTCTAGGTTTACACATGTACACATAAGACATTATAGTGGGTGTAGATGCTACTACAAGTGCACTGTCTATTCCTTTCACACTCAAACTCCGTTGGGAGTTGGGACGCTATTTTCCACAGTTGGTGAGAAATCAGGTGTAGGACAGACGGCCTTACGTGTTTTCCGAAACACAGTGGTGGAATACCACTAATTTCCGGGCTGTTACTAAGAATTTCTTTACAGAAAAATGGATCTGGTGTTTTTTTGTCTTTTTCTGGGAACTATAACTGGTCTGATTTGGCTCTCAAAATCGGATCTCTAGAGCTTTAGCCGCACATGTTTACTACTAGACCAAATTAGCCAATTTAACATAGTGAAGGCATAATATATACTTATGTATGTATATGAAAATAATAAGCACTATATCAATACATATAATAAAATTGTAACTAAGCCGAATCTGTACATTAAATATATTTTTGGAAAATCTTATTGAAATATTTACATTATTATCGATACAGAGGCCGAATCTACAGTTTTTAGAATTTTTGTCTTTCTGTCTGTCTGTCTGTTATCAAGTCACAGAAAAACTACTGGAGGGATTTTGACTAAATTTGGTATGGTGATAGCTTTTTACTGCGGCAAAATATCTCATCTCTGAGATATCTTTACTAAACGTTAGAACGTAAGCAGGGACGAACCCGAGGGGAGCGAGGGTGAGTCATTACTTTATTAAATAAAATTGAAAAATATCAATGTAGTGTTTATCATCTTCATATCTCATTCTTTAAATTAAGCCATCTCTATATCATTGGAAACATATATTTACAACCTGAATAACTTTCACACGCAATATGAAACAAAAAAGTGTTTTATTATTATTTGCGATCTTGTCTTGTTTTCGTCGAATTCCTTAGCTTTATCAGACACTTGCTATCGCATTGGCGCGATGTGACATGACTGTAATGTTTCTTATATTAATATTTAAATCCCACGTAAAGTTTTATTGATATAGAAATAACAAACTGTATAATTATTACAATTATTAAAATTTATATTGTCTGATGTCCAAAAAGAAGTATTTTATTTGAGAGTATCACCCTGTACTTTGCTGATTAAGTTAGATAGACTTATATATAATTATTGGCAGTGGTAGCTCAGTGGTAACGCTTGGGAAACTGAGTAAAGCTGATTTAAATCCCGGGTCCTGCATCTCTGATATTTTCATGCGTGAATCATTTCAAATATGATTACATTTGTCTTACGGTGAAGAAAAACATCGTAAGGAAACCTGCATGTCTGAGAGAACTTAGCAAGTTTTTTTTAAAAACGTGAAGTTCCTCAACCGCACTTGGCCAGCGTGGTGGACTATGTCCTAATCCCCCTCGTATTGAAGGATGACGTAAAAAGGGGCTGCATACATAAATATATATATATATATATATATATATATATATATATATATATATATATATATATATATATATATATATATATAAACAATTCAGTAAATTTTTCCCCTGTGTTTGTCAATCAATTTTGTTTTTTTTTTTATCTAGTAGTACTAACAACGTGTATTACAATTACTATATAATAAATAACTATCTATTTGTAAGCTAAATGGGCATATACCTATATAATATTTATCTTTATTGTTTAAATTGCGTTGATATCTGTTAGGTTCGATTCCCAAATCATTCAGAGTCAGATATATACTTAAATACTTAGTAGGTAATATTTATGAATACTGAAGAAAAAAACATTAAGCTTTAAAAATACTATTCTTACAATGCTATCGCACAGGGTATTTTTAGTTGTTAGGTTTACTGAGATCAATAGTTAATTTATACACTTAAATAATATTAGCCTATGTAACTCTCCGGCGGATAAACGATTTGAAAAAAAGACAAATGAATATATGTATTTTCTTAGTAGCACTAAAGATTTGCGAAAATCGAACCTGTGATGACAGTAACATTTATGAAGTAACATATATCTCAGTATGGTAAAGACAACATACAGGGCCAAATACTGAGTAGTGTGACACATTGCTACTGTCTGTCTGTCTGTTGACAATCCAAGGGAAAGAGCGTAAAGCTTCAAAAATATCGTCTTAATAACGTTCATGACTTTTCAACATGTGCATTGCATGTAACACTCTCGTAAACACACTACAATATGGCAAATAAATGAAAAGATTGGAGAATTTCAAGCAATTACAGCATTATTGAAAGCGTTACAGACAATTTAAAGATTTCTTTATTTTTTTTTTCTTTGCGCAGCGCCGGCGAAATTGAAAGTCATGAACGGATGTGAGTCGCTTTCCAGTATGTTTGCAACGATACGAATTGACTAGTTAAGGTTATTTATGCACGATGATTTCTGGTTTTTGGCAGATGATATTTATTGTGTGATATTAAATGAAAGTGAAAATAAACAAAGGCTGTCAGTGGTAAATGCCTTATAACGTTTATTAAAAAAAATCTTAAATGAATACTTTTTTACGTTTTTTTTTTATTTACCACCAATCACCATCAAGTTTACTGGCTGGCAATAGTCCTTTAAACTAATTTACTGCATTCAGATATATTTTTTTATTCTACAGAATACAGAAGTGGGAGATTATAGACAGTTTTAGTTTAACATTACTCAAATGCACTTATGAATATTTCATAGAAGTGTAGATAATAATACTTTTGCCTATGACTTGCAAAGAAAGTCTAAACACGAATGACTTATCGTATTGACACAACGCTTTCTAGCAGATGCTCAGGAAGCCGATTGTGGTATGCCGCGAATAGAGATAAAATGCACGCTACTTGTGCACTCTCTGGTATTTATATAATGAAATATGATTTTGAATGCCTAATGAGATATGAAAAAGTTAATTAAATCAATGAATTAATCTATGGAATAGTACCAAAGAAAGATTTACTTGTTTTTCTTTTAGTCTATACATATAATAAAATTCTGAGTCGAATCTGTACATTAAATAGTTTTTGGAAAATCTTATTGAAATAGTTATTATTTTCGACACAAAGGCTGAATCTATAGTTTTTAGATTTTTTGTCTGTCTGTCGGTCTGGGAACGCATCACGACTGGACAGATTTTGATGAAATTTGGTATAATCTTCTTCTTCTTCTCGTGTCGAGCCATCGTGGTGAAAGGATTAGCCAATCAGCGTTAATAAGTTTCTGATTGCCCAGGGTGCGCCGAACATGTAGGTCGTACACGTTGCTCGGGGAGGCTCCTTTCGTGCACCCCAATAATGATTGCTGGTTATCCAGGTCAACATATGCGATATTTTTTATTGCGGGAAAATACCTAGAACTTAAAACATACCTAGGGGCGAACCCGAGTGCTAGTATAAAATATATTTAACTAGTGTTGCCGATTTGTTGTTCTTTAATTATTGTCTTTCAGAAGGGATGAAATAGCGTCTACAAAAAAATAGAGAGAATGCAACAATGTACGTTTTCTATATTTTTTGTTCGACTTCGAAAAAGTCTATGTATATCATATTTATTGTCTGTTACATATATTTGTGATGTACGTGATAATTATACATGAATTTTAACCCCTCAAGGACTGCATACACGCCGACGTGTACAATAACGAATTTCTTAGAGATTATCTTATAGAGATTAATGAATCTTTTTTAATTAATAGGTTAAACTAAGGGTGGTTCCAAAAAAATTAAAAAAAAATAGTCTTAGGCGTGGATAATTTTGAATTTTGTTCTTTTTACTAACTAAACTAAATTCATTATTATTTCAATCATATTAAATTGGGACAAACTTTTAAATAGTAATAAATAAACTTAGCCAATTATTATCGCACCCTAGACATGAGTATGTTACGTCAAAAAAAAACGAAATTAAATACCACAAAAAATTAACTCTACGTAAGATAAATCTATCGTCAATATATCATCGAAACATTCTATTAACGTCACTTCACTTAGTTCTATTGTTTTATATACTAACAACATTACTGAACCTTTAGTAATCATAATAAATCAGTCGATTTCAGATTTATTCAGTATGATTTATTTAGTAACAAGACTCGCCCACTTGTAAGCGCGGGGAAAGTCGAGTGTCTGGTTTATCTTCGCGATCATTTACGGTATCAAGTGAAAATTGTATGGTAGAACCATTTAGGTTTGTTGTATTTTGTTATAATTGTAAATGTAATTAGTGTAGTTAATATTAATTCAAGCGAAATAAACATAGGTTAACGCTTTAGTTGTATCGATTTATATCTATACTTATTGTTAATGTGAAAGTGGCTTGTTTGTTTGTTTGTTTGTTTGTTTGTTTGTTTGTTTGTTTGTTTGTCCTTCTTTCACGTTGAAACAAAGTGACGGAATGGCGTGATTTTTTTTGTGGAGATAGTTGGAGTGCTAAAGAGTGACATATGCTTTATATCGCGGGAGATTATCTCATTCCCACGGGAAAACACGTTATAATACAACCCAAAAATTATTTATCATCAGAATTACTTGAAACTTGTTATTGTTACTCTTCAATACAATTAAATAAATACGGAATTTAGCATTTTTCGAAATTCATTTCATAACGGAGTAAAATAGGTGATGTAAGTTTGTTTGTATGAAACCTATTTTTTTTTTGTTTTTTTTTTTTTGTAGTTTTAGCGCGAGCGAAGCCGCGGGTTCTGCTAGTATTTATAATATATATGTATTTAAAGGCCTCGTAGCTTACATGGAACTAGATGGTAATGTGTGTTAATGTCCCAACATATTTATTTATTTATCGATGATGTAGAAACTCTTACATCGCGGGGACCGGAGGAGCATGCTTTCAATAAAAAAATTAAGATGTGTCTATTAAACATGACTCATGACCCATTTGGCCAATATTTTCGGTGAGGCATAATATATCGTTTAGAGTATTTTCCTTTTTTATAGCGATAGTGCTGTTTTTTTATATTTTTCTTAGTATTTTATTGAAGAAGCTTGTCATGTGTGTCTATGGGTATACATTTTGTTATGTTTATTTATTATATGTTGATTTTAAAAGTTATTAATTTATGGCTTTCTTATATATTTACAGTGGTTAGGTTATTTTTATCCATACTAATATTATAAATGTGAGTGTGTTTGTTTGTTTGTTTTTACTTCTTTCATGTCGAATTAACTTTCACCGCGGGAGACTATCTCATTCCCACGGGATAACAAGTATAATACAACCCACCAACAACTCATCATACCTGTGTATATATATGTGTACCTAATATATAGTCTATGTATTCCATACTAATCATTGAAAAGTACCTAGGGTCAAACTCGAGCGAAGCCAGTGAATCGCTAGTTTTATAATAACAACAAAAAAATCAAATGTTTAAAAATTATTAAAATTTTTAATATATTTTTATTTCTAATAATGGTTATTTATTGTTTCAGGTATGATTTGAGCTAATCAATTATGGGATTTAGTAACGTATAGTACTAAATATGTTTATATATACAGTAAGTATAAAGTTTAATCATATTACATGTTTTCAATAGTAACGTAGTAGTAAAAAATTATAATAACTTTCATCACACATTGCCTTTATTCAGAAAGTAATAAGTGATTGGTTTCCACTTCAAAGAACAATTGATAAAAACATAATTGCATCCTCGTCGTTCCCAGCGGCTCCATTTCATATGTAAGAAAATTTATTTAACTTCTGATTTATGGCCAAGCAATTATTGCTTATTTCTTCAGATTAAACATCAATACTTTCACATGTAAATAGTAAATAGTATGTTAGTTAGTTCGTGGTTAAAAAAATGAATGTTTGCTTAACTTAAATATTAAAATAACTAGACAGATAAAGTTGAAGTGTCTGTTTGTAGTGTCAAAATAACAGTTTTTTTACTAAATGCATATGAAATTATTTAGGTACTTATAAGATAAAACAACTTTTAAAATTTTTGTCTGTCTATCTGTCTGTTTGTTTCGTCTAATTTCCGAAACGGCTGGACTAATTTTGACAAGACCTTCACTAGCAGATAGCTGGTGTTATAAGGAGTAACTTAGACCTTTATTTTAGAAAAAGAATTAGGGTTCTGGTTCAAAAAAATTAAATTGTACCTAAGGACACATCCGAGCGAAGCGAGGGTAAGTCGTTTGTTTGTTTAATTGACGCGCTAATCTCAGGAACTACTAGTCCAATTGGAAAAATTCTTTTTACTTTAGATAGCCCGTTAACTGAGGAAGGCTATATATATAGGCTATATATATATATATATATATATATATATATATATATATATATTATCGGAAAAATGTACGATTCCCGTGGGATAGATTTGTTTTTGTCTAGGGACGAACCCGAGGCGAAGCGAGGTTAAGTTGCTAGTTCCTCATGTCCTCAATTTTCAATAACACGAAAATTTTATCTAGATTTCAATTTGTTAGTGTAGCAAATCAATGCACTTATACAAGTGCCCTACTACTTCAATTCTACCAAACCTTTCGTAATTTAAAACATGACATTTACTAGTTTTTATATTTCCGATACGATTAATATTTCCCGTATAATGTATTTTGATCGTTATATGCGATTTATTGTACCCTATTACATATATGAAATTAAAAGAAACCATTTTAAGAAATAATGTACTTAATAAATGCTGTTTTTATTACATATGTTATTTATAACATGGTTTTATTTAATTTAATGTGATAATTTATTCGAGAATGTGTTATATTTAATACTTGTCGGTTCAATGTTGTAATCAATACTCGTATATAAGTTGTGAATGTAGAGCAATACTATAATTAAATGATAAAAAATTGTTATATCACTATACATATGTTTTAGTAAACATTCATTTTGAATCATTAAATAGCCTCATAACATAAAAAAGTTGTTTAAAAAAAAACGTTCGGTATTAAGGCAACAAAAAACTTAGGGTTTAAATAAACAGCCTAATTGACCACGTTTAAAAGGGCCTCTCCCTTTTTTACTCTACTTTTTTAAGACTTACTTATGTAGGTACATAGGGTCTAAGTTTTACAGAGTTGTATATAAGAAGGACAAAAATGTAACCTAATAATTTTTATATTTTAATAATTATAATTATATATTAGTAAATAAATATTTAAAGTTAATACATATTTTTAGTAAAAAATATATATTGTATCTTTTTTTTAACTTATCTATAGCATTGGATCAGCCACGAGCGGCTATCTTACAATCGCGGTCTTTTTGTCAAATCACTGTTTTTAGTTATCTAAAAGTAAAAGTGTGAAATTTATTGAGTTTAAACGTTTGCTGTTTACTTTTTTATACAATACATATACAAACTATATTATAATGTGTGACGGACATGATATCGATTATCCAATGTGCAATATTTTGCATTCTGTCCTGTTATGTGTTAAAGTGATCGTTATCAGTTATTGGTGGGTCTATCCATTCCTTCTACATCTATATTTTTGTAGAACCCATGGAATCTTTTTAAATAAAACTATCTTTTCGGATTATTTCGATTTTTGGTTCCCGACGCGACGTTTCGAATGCTTTACAGCAATCATGGTCACGGCAGAGACTAAGGTTTTAGATGTCTCAAAGGCGTTATATACTTGTTACAGACAGTGCCTATCCACTATTTTACAAAAATGATTTCAAAAAAAAATTTTTACACTTTAATATTTAAATTAAAGTACACATTAAGCGGCGTCAACTAACGCTTTAGCATATAAAATTTGCAGCTAAGGTTATCAATTCGAAATCAATAAAAACTTATATGAGGTGAGTAACACATAGGCTACTGTTACTAAAAGCCAGAAGGTGTTGCTTCCTGCATATAATATTATAAATAAAAAAGTTACCTAGTAATACACATGTTTCCGTTATATTAGATTTACGTGAATATTTGACATTTTAAAGAAAACCATCTTCTCAGATTATTTGCGGATTGATTTTTCTTTTTGGTTCCCGACGACGTTTTGAATGCTTTACAGCAATCATGGTCACAGGAGATACTAAGGGTTTAGACGCTTTAAAAGTATTATATAGCTAGAAAAGCTGCTGTATAGCATTCAAAACGCCGGAAACCAAAAATCATTATAAATAAGCGAAAAAGTCCGTTTCTATGAGTCAAACAACTATACTAGTCTATTAATGTTTGTATATAAATACTACTACAATTAAGTATTTCAACACAGACGGATAATAAATCATAAGAGCAAAAGTTATATCGAAATAGTTGCGTCGGCACCATATTAATTAGATTACTACCGGTTATCGTTGTTCTGCTTCATTAAATGATTTGTCGATCAACTTGTTATGTTATAGTTTTTATTGCAGTAAATAATATATCCGGGATTGATATACCGTGTTTTAGATAAGCTGTTATTTTATTAATCTGTGGTCTTTTTGAGATTTGTGCGGTATTCTAATGATCCTTAGCGAAGTTTGTTTGAAGAAATGACTAACTTCATCAGACTAAGTTCATCAGAATATGCTGACCTGACTGACAACATAAAAGGATGATTTTTTCGTGACATTGGAAAAACTAATTGTACTGAACTGGTGTCTAAGAGGTATAAAAAACGAACGCACAGTCAGTACGCAACTAAGCGGTCCACTATTAAATGCGTATTTCGGAAATTTAAGGCATAGATAGATACGTTTAAACCTTTTTATTTAAGACATGTTCAAGGGCGGTTATACTTTTCTCAATCGTAAAAAGGAAATTGGGCTTCGCGCTAATATTAGTTTTTTGCCATCATTTTTTATATAATTGAAGCATGTTATCTTGATCTAATTCATTGAAGACTTTAAATAACTGCTTAGATATTATCTTTTAAAAATAAAAGCCGTGACTGTTGTAGAATTTCACCGATTGTTTACTTATCGAGATTCCAGGCTCAAATTACGTCGATTTTAGTCATGCGGATTTACGATGTTGACTTTCGCTCCAAAAATTATATATGAAGTCTGAATACCAATGTATTGCGACACGTAGACTTGAACTGAATTGATAGTACAATATTTTAATTTTAAGAGAAATAGTTAAAAAAATCCACCTTAATGCTGATAAATGATTATTTTTTAAAGAAATTTTGAAATTGTGTTATATTTTAGCTAAAACTCATTATAATATAATGTGTTTCAAGGTTAAGGTCAGAGGATGTTAATTACATTTAATTGCAATTATTTTTTATCTGTCTGCCTTAGAAGGAGGGTAATGTTTTTAGTGTATGTTTAATTAATTTGTTGAAATTAAATTGTCTAATTCTCTGTCTTAAATTGTACCAAATTGTATGATGTGTAAGCTCCTTTATGAACATTGTATTATATAGAAACTACCTCGGTGGTCTAGTGGCTAATACGGCTGCAGATCCGGAGGTCCCGGGTTCGAGACTAGGGTCGGGCTAAGTTTAATTACTAAGTTTTTCTGTTAAGATTTTCTCAGTAGTAGCCCGGAATTGGGAAGTTGGCGGTGTGTCAACCCCGTGCCTCAGAAAGCATGTAAAAACGTCGGTTCTACGCCTTAACACTCGCCGGTCGTGTCGAAATATCGGACTTTAAGAGTAAAAGGAATAGAGAGTACACTTATGTCTGCGCGTACACTAGTGCACTATAATATCTAGAGGACATATTACAAACTACGTAAAAAATCTGTAGTAATAGACACAAAGTAAAAAAAACATTATAAATCTTTAAATATGAAATTCCGGCGCGTATGTGTAAATCCTAAACGGCTTGACTAATTTTGATGATTTTTTATAAGGTTACTTGGGTGGTTTGTTGCTATTGTCAGAGTAAGCGGCATTGTTGTCGAGATCCAGACTTTTTTCCGACCAATTTTTATTCGATTTCTCGCGTAACAAACTTATGATACCAATTTTTCAACCTCCTTTAGCTCATCTTATATAAAAACATATATTTTGCTAGACAGGTAAATAAGTACATATGTTGGCACATTAACACATCACCATCTAGTTCCATGGTAAGCTACGAGGCTTGTGTTATGTATACCAGATAGTTGATACTGTTGTACATAATATAAATTATAAACACCTATGACTGGAGTACAAACATTCGTGCTCATCACACAAATGAATGCCTCCAACGGGACTCGAACCCGCGACCGCTAGCATAGCAAGTCACCACAAATTAAGCCAAACGTGTTCTCGAAACAGGCAAAACACAGGTCTGGCAAAACAATGTCCACCTACCGAGTCCGGTAGTTCAATAGGTGATATGATAGCAAAAAAAACCTACATTTATATATTAGAATGTTTATAAAGTACGCTTATGAAGATATTTTTTCTTAAAATAACTTCAAAAAGTCCTTGCACGCTGTGTAATGACAATGATAATTGAATTAGCATTGGCTTAACTACTCAAACATTCAATGCTAATACTGTATGAGATAGTAAATTACTTACTTATCGCCTTCGACCTCGTCCAGGTGATCCAAATAGCTGTATAGGTAATAAAAACATTCGTTTTTTTTTATTAATCTACTTTATACTGTTATTTAAATTTTATTGAATTGTTTTAGTTTTACTTGTAACTAAGATTGTAAGAAAATCTTGGAAATCCAATTTAACTAACTTATAATAGTTGAATCATTATAAAATTTGATAGTTATGTACAGTAGTTCTAATGACTATACAATAATATGATCATATCATGGTGATGATCAGCTACCCACAAGGAAACTCCTCTAGGCTAATATCGTGGGACACTTTTCTTTAATTTTTAACTTTAAATTAATTGTAATTAGCTAATTACTTAAAAGTAATTATTCTACCCTTATAGTAGGTAAAGTTTTTTAAATTTACATGTATTTACCACCCTTTATTTTATAGCTTTTCATTAAAACTATAGTTTGTCCAGTGGTCCAAAATTGACCATAAAAAATATTGAAAATTTGAGGAAAATATATGTGAATAGAATTTACCTATCTTCACGAAAAAAAAACTGGTTCCAAAAATAGTTTTTATGGATGACACTAAAGTTCGTCAGTAGCTACTAATAAAAAAGTAAATCGGTTTACAAACAGAGAAAAATAGGTATATATGCCGAGATATAAGAATTATGAAAATCAATTTAAATTTCGCGAAGACATCGATAGAAGATAGGATAATTCAAAATAGAGCAGTAATGTACCTGTGTTATTTGGATGTCAATAAAATAATTCGTCACCGACTTGTTCGTTTCATGAAAGTATGGAGAGATGAAGATAAGACCAATAAATATTACTTTCTTGCTATAAATCTGTATGTGCTAGGATCGAACCCGTTACCTTTTGGCAGGTGTACGTACTTATTATACATCAGTTTGATTTTGATCTAATAACTTTGTGATATAAAACCTTAATTATTTCGTATTACGGAATCGACACACCTATTACTGCAATACAAAGCCATTTTTGTTCTAAACAGTATCTTAATAGCTCACCTTAATCATAACGTAAATGCAATTAACAATGGCGACCATTCGGTACGCATATTAAGTTCTTATCAATTTTATATTTGTTTGTATTTATAATATTATATACTAGATACGTTTTCAGGGTTAGTATAGATTTCTTAAAGATAAGATATTTTCCCGCAGTAAAAAGTATCCTATATGTTGACCCAGATAACCAGCTATCATCATACCAAATTTCATCAAAATCTGTCCAGTGGTTTTCCCGTGATGGAGGATCCCGGATATAAGATACTTTTTACTGCGGAAATATATATATATATATATATATATATATATATATATATATATATATATATATATATATATATATATATATATATACTAAACGTTAAAACGTAACTAGTTACGTTTTAATGTTAACACCAAGTAGGTACTATGATTTTTTGTAAAGTAAAACAAAATAATATCAATTTATTTTATCCAAGACAAAAACTAATTTCAGAAAGTAAATGTCCCAATTTTGTCGAAACATGGTGAAAGAATCAAAATTAACCATATTGGTAGTCACGATTACGTGACTTCGTCGGGACTTGAAATTAAGTTTTACTTGATCACTGTAGTAACAAGTAAGAGTGTAAAGTTGCAGTACAAGTGTAACTGTAAACCAAGTGCATTGTATGCTATATGTACACGTATAACTAAATTCATCAAGACGAATGAAATAAAGACCTCTTAATTATTATCAGAATAAAAAAAAACTGGTTAAAGGAAATTGTTAAGAAAGTTATTTGTCAAACCCAAAATTTTGGAAAGACGAATCATGAAACAGACAGACAGACGGTCAGTATCAATATACCTATGATCATGGCGTTTGTAACAGTGTCGAAATATCGGAAACTCATAAAAGTGTGAAAACATGGTAAATATCCCGTTTTACATCACAAAACATTATAAGTGATTATTAAAAGCTTAGATTTATAATAGTGACTCTGGTATTTTACAAGTTTTATCAATTTCCTTATGAGGAGCTTGATATTTATTGAGTTAGGCGATTTCTTACTACTTTTTAGGGTTCCGTATCCGTCCGTCCGTTCGTTAGAGGGCTGTATCTCATTAACCGTAATAAGTAGAGCGTTGAAATTTTCACAAAGTATGTATTTCTAATGCTGCTATAACAACAAATAACAAAAACAAAAATACAAAAAACATTCTTTAACGTTTGTAATCGATCGTTGAAGTTAAAATACTAACATACATAGAGTAAAAGTCATATTAATAAAAAGTATGTGTACGATGTACGGAACTCTTCGTGTGCGAATTCAGCTCGCACTTAACCGATTTTATGTAAATATATTAGATCTCCCGTATCTAAACATGGTTTTATCGATACATGTCTCGTAGGAAAAGTGTAAAAAAAGGAAAAACACGTCATTTGTGAGAGTCACAGCACGCCAGACACCGGTTTTCTAACGTTTGTTTTAATTAACTTCCACTTGTTATGTACTGTTTATTTTATGCTCCTTATAAAAATTCATACTTTCCTATAATAATTTATATTTATAATAAAATGTCTTTATTATAATTTAAAAAATATTAAAAAAAAATACAATAATTAATAAATTATGGGTACTCATCCCTTTTCAACGTCCCACTGCTGGGCACGGGCCTGCCTTTAATACGAGGGGGGTCAGGCCACAGTCCACCACGCTGGCCAAGTGCGGGTTAGCGAACTATATATGTCTTTCGAAAACTTGCTAGGTTCTCTCAGACATGTAGATTTCAGGATGTTTTCCTTCACAGTAAGACAAGTGGTAATCATGTTGGAAATGATACACTGTGGGTGATTTTTCCTTAATAAAGTTTACGGAAAATTGGCATGAAAAAAAAATCTTCTTTCCAATTCTTTAGAGCTTATAAGTTTTAATTTAACATTGAATTTAAATTGACTTAAATAAAATAAAAACTTTTTCATGATACCTAATAATTACTTTATAGTAGACCTGAATATTTTATTTTAAAAACCGCAAGAGATTTCTGTAATTTACCCAAGATGTCCCAAGATATTTGTTTATTTACAGCTGCTGGCATCGCAAAGTTGTATAATTTCGGTTATAAAAGCTGACATTTTGTTTTTACGGCGATTACCATATTTTTTGTATACGACCAGAGAAGTCCATAATTAAAAAAAATAAGTTTGACTTAAACGCTTGTTATTAATTATACGGTCTTAACTCATAATTATCTTCGAGAGATGAGAAATGCAACATGTTATAGACGCTTTTAACTTCGCTTGTCTTGAGGCATTGGTTCTACCGCGATGGATAGGTCAAGGAAAGCGAACACTCTAAAAAATAAAACAATTTGTTCTATATAAACAATATATTCTACGATATAACATAAAAGAATAATCAGGTATTTTTTGCCTATTTAGTCTGTCCCGATAATTTAAATTTAAGAAACTATGAAAACTATGAAAACTCTAAGATATTAATTACTTCATATCCCTTCTTAGTAATGCAGTAAGATGCAGTTTCGCATAATCCTAACCTAGAATTTTATAAAAGGAAATAGATTATATCTAGACAGATTAGATTTGCAGCATGTATAATATCTTAGCTTAGCATATTTTAGCTGGCAATTAATCAACTTGTACTAGGAAATCGAACCTGATACTTCACGGTCTTAATCCGTCCACTGCGCGCAAGCACCGTTATCCGTTTGCGCCTGCGCATGTCAAGATATGATTTATAACTTATTCATAGTGACTGACTTGAATCTGTACCGTTGGTTATCGTTCCAGGTTGGTACTTACTGTTGCATATTCTTGCCCTTATAAAAATATGATTGACGACGGTTCTCTTTGACTCATTCAGCATATCTATCACTAACTTGTCAATTTCAATAATTTAGAGATTTTAAATACGTGTTTATAAGTAACGTTTTTACTAGTAAAATAAATTACTTATGTTCAACTAGACTTAATCTCCAAAAAACCACCATCTAATCACCTCATATTCTACAAAAAACAAGTTAACCGTCGGTTCTTACATCCTATCTACCATCGACAAAGTAATGGGAATTAATACTGAACTTTAGGGCCATCATTTCAAACACATGAGGTTATCGTAGTTCAATTTCCTGTACATCATTTAGACGGCTTTGACCTGGAAGGGTCACATATGGGATAGCTCACACTCCCTGCATAATAAACACCATTTAACTTCGCATGTCAAAAAACAATTACAGTCGGTAAATGTCTACAGTAATTATATTCTGTTGAAAACTACATCTGGACATGCGTTTTTTCGTCAACACTAAGGGTGAAGTGGATTCAAAAATTTTACATATTTTATCATCCTAAATATATTTCAATAGTTTCAAGAGTTTTCGAACAATTTTAAAAAGGACGAGGTTCTGAATTCAGGCGTGTTTATTTACGTGTAAGTTACGCAATATTTCTACCAATTATAAAGCCTCATATTAAACTAACAGCAAACACTGAAGGGCAACGCTAAATCCATTAAAGAACAACCTCTTTAAATAAAATTATCTTTTCGGATTATTTCGCGTTGATAAAGTAGGTAGGCACTGTCTGTAACAACTGTAGAAAAGCTTTGAGACGTCTAAAACCTATTCTCTTCCGTGACCATGATTGCTGTAAAGCGTTCGAAACGTCGTTAACCAAAAATCAAGATAAATCCGCGAAAAAATCCGAAAAGATGGTTCTATTTAAAATGTCAAATAGTCGCGTAAATCTAAGAAAGTATTAAAAATCCACTTATTTTCATCATAGCCTTAATTTAAAATCAAAGCATTTTCAATCGGGTTCCAACATACACAATTGAACTTCTTTTACGAAATTGTATAAAATTGTAACTGTCACACGCATATACTATTTACAAGATTATAATACACCCCGCTTTAAAATGGGTCGATGGAGATCAATGACCCTTTCATATTACATCAGATATTGGCATCATTATAAACTTTATTGTAATGATTTATGAAACCAGCATCTTTGGCGTAAAAGCTAATAACCTCAATTTGAGCACAAAAACTTATATAATTTGCATACAATAAATAAAAATGAGTTCATACATACGGACTTGTTTTATCTGTTGTAAAAAAAACCGCCTCTGTGTAAAGTAACTTCAGCAGTAAAGTATGTTGTTAATATTTCATTGATGTAATATTTTTGTGGATTACTTAACCGATTTTAACACTGTTTTTTTTGCAATTGACTAAATTGACCTAATCACTTTATATTAATATTGATGAATAAAAACTTCATTTAAAAAAAAAACTAATTTATTTAATAGGAGTGCATTTCGTACTGTTTTTCAGCTATAGAAAGAGGGATCTTGTAAGGTAGCTATAATTTATGAACATTTTTCAAAAATAACTTACAGGTATATTTGGTTATAATATTTGTGAGTTAAGATGGAAAAGTTCTCGAAATCTTCACTAGTTCTTTATAGAATAAAGAAATAAAGTCGTGCACCAATATACTAACCTATAATGTTATTCTTTCCACAACTTAGATGATTGAAAAAATTATAACGTCTGTCATTTTACGACAATCGTAGCTTAGAATAGCTAGAAATATTACATATTAAAACTATCCTAAGAACGCTATGCATATTCTATTACTAGAGATCAAGTGCGAAAATACACTCACGTCACAGAGGCATTGCCCCACAAGGGCATTGCTGAAACAATCGAGATGCGCACGCGCATGACAATGAGTATCTACACCCTTCGCGGTTCGCATCACAATGGATACCTGGGAACAAAATGTATTATCCAGTCCCATGTGTCAGGAATGTTATACAGGTGGCAAGTGAGGACGCTTCATATCTTCCAGAAGATAAATCAATTTGACTGCTCGAGTAATTTACAGATCAACTTTTACTAAGCGAAAGCCAAAAAGAGAAGTTACATATATGTATAACTTATAGAAGTATGTATTTTTGTATGTTTAATATTTCTTTAATTAGCTAGCAACTTACTCTTCGTTCAGATGCGTCCCTGCCTAATGCAGCGTCCTTTTATAAAAAAAAAATTTCAGAATCGTATCAGTAATAGCAGAGATTACCGCCACATCCAAACTCACAAACTTACACACTTGCCCTCTTTATAATAAATAATATAATAATGTTCTCCTGACCGATTCCGGCCACGGCGGCCAATCTCATTGAGACTAGCCAACTGCGCAGGAGATATAGTGCACAAGTGTACGCGCAGACACAAGTGCACTGTCTATTCCTGTCACTCTCATACTCCGGTGGGACGACTACTCGACACGACCGGTGAGAGTTAAGGCGCAGGACCGACGGCTTTACGTGCTCTCCGAGGCACGCGGGTGTAACACCGCCAACTTCCCAACTCCGGGCTGTTACTGAGGCTTACTATACAGAAAGACTCAATAACTAAACTTGGCCCGACCCGGGACTCGAACTCAGGACCTCAGGATGTGCAGCCGTACATGCTAGCCACTACACCACCGAGGCAGTTAATTTTATAATAATCCTCTTTATAATAATTGTCTAGAAAAATAAATTCTTAAAAGGTGTTATAAACGAGTAAAATTTCACCCCACAAAATGGAACAATTAGTTTTAGTTCCAAGCAACAGTAATGAACGTGTTCACGAGCCAAAAGCAGTAATGGCTTATCAAGAAGAGAAAATATAAATTGTTATATGTATAATATATCATTTTTATTAATAACTAAATGATTAAAATACACATTTGTCGATTTAATTGACGTAATTATTATAATCCGCAGTTAATTTAAATATATTTAGGCTTCAAACCTGTCCAAGTTAAGCTTAGATAGCTTATATAAAATATGAAACTTATGCAATACGGAGAGTAGAAGTGACATATTAGAACTTTCTCTTTAGTGTATAAAATCTATTAATATTACTTAATTAAATTGATCACCTTGTGACTTATTCAACGATGACAAAATATATTTATTATTCAAATTTAGATTAATGTGTGAAAGAGTTGTGTTTTTTTGGTTGTTTAGTATCGAAGGTTATCTCGCAGTGATATTATGTTTGTTTGTTTAGATAAAGGTTAGATACTGCTTTTAAAATTAACGGACTTCTAAAGCGTTAACTTGTTTATTCAGAACCTAAGGTCAGCTGGCATCTAAAATAACATGAGTTACTTATTAATAAAGTAAGATGACCATTTTCATAATAATTATTATAAATCAAAGAATAAATTCAATTCAATTTTCCTGTTAATTTCAATTCAAAGCATCAACGAATGAAGCTATCTTGTTCTGTGAAGTAGTCAATATTATTTCTTACCTATGTATAGTGCACATAACGAGAGTGATCTTTAATTTTAAGTAAATCCATAGATTAAAAATGTAATCATATTAAAAGATTATATTATGTGATAAGTTTTATAGTCACTGTCTACTTACTACACAGCATATTGCCAGTTCGATTCTCGTTCGAGGTCTGAGTTATGTTCACGCTAGTGTTTGTCTCGGTCGTATGAGCTAAAATCCGAAAGTTTGTTTCTATAGGATACCAATAGTAATTTTAAAACATGTGGGAAGTTGTAATGAAATAATAACGTGTTTTACTGTACCGTAATGGATTCATATTTTGTAAGATTGTGGTATGCAGATGGTTGCCGTCATATCGGATGTATTAAAACGATTATTATTATCTGTTTCATTGTAACATTTCTTAAAAAATGTATCAAGTGGAATGAGGGCAATCGTTTCCGGTGGCACCAGTTGGCGCCACTGGCGAGTAAGGTAATATCGCTTTCGTTAAAAAAGTATCTGATAGTGCCGCAAAGCCATAATATAATAATAATATTGTTAGCTCGGCACCAGTTTATCAGTACTTTGTTTTAAATAATTAATATATAATAAGTAATAAACAAACAGATAAAATATTAACTTTTTCTTAGCTCTTTTATAGCAATAACATTTGTTGAGCCGTACCGTGTCTGCCATAATTAATCAGGAATGGCCACAATGTTTACAATAATCATGAATAGTTAGTGAAGATTCGCGATGAATCATTTGGCATTTCTAGAGACCTCACTCTACACTAGCGCCTCACGCGAATCAAGCGCGGTAGCCCTCATTGAGTCTTGTTATAGATGGGTATTAAATCATCCTCACTAATATTGTACAACGTAACATAAATTACTGCTATGTATTTTATCCACATAATAGCTTGTGTCACAAAAACGAGATGAGTTCGAATTGCTTTTTTTATTTTTTTACTACATCTACTTCATAACTAAAAAGACGACTTAAAATTAATTTGAAATAATTATTTCCCTCTCGGATTGGAGTTTTTTAGGGTTCCGTATATGTATAAAAGCAGAAACGGAACTTAATAACTTTCGTTTTATATAAAAACTATTGGAATTATATCACTAAAATTTGGTAGGTACATGTCTCATGTGAGCCTTCGAGGTAATAACCTATTAATTAAAAAAGAGTCATGAATATTGGTTCACGATTGATGATAATATCGGGTAACATACACGAAAATAGCCTTTTTATTTGGTATCTATATTGGTATTGGTAAATCGCTTATAATGTATAAAAGAAGATGTGATGTACGCTATACGACTTCAAATTATCAAAAATTAATTTATATAGAACCTTTGAGAAGGTTTTATTTTAAAAAATAATCGTGAAAACGTATACAAGAAATACAGTCGAATTGAGTAAGTACCTCCTTTTACTCTGGTCAAAAATCGAGAGCTTCACAGAATATTACTTAGTAGGCACTAAGATTAACACTACCTTAAGTATAGTGTACACTGTACACACCTACTACTATGTAGAGTCTGTATAAAACACGATAGACCCAACAAATCCCACAGGCATATTATCAACGAATAAGACACATGAAAATGTGATGCATTATCCAGTCATTCTATTAGCGGTCGTGACATAGCCCGACCTTGGTGGCTGACCGGTGCGTGACCCACTCGAATCATATCAAGGACCTTAATAACTGGCTTTACCTTTAATCTAATTGTTCTGTTATTGATGGTACTTCACAATATGATACATCGTATAATTTAACTGCAGTCCGAGACGAGTCTTTGTAAATAAAGCAGAAGTACAATTTGTAGGTCTTTTATTTTTCATTTCTGTAGTTTGTTTTAATGTTACTTTAAATAATATGTTGAGGTTCTATATTTTAATAATTTGTTTGCTTACTTTGTGTGGTAAAGTGTGTTTGAGTATTTAGGCTAATTAAGAACAAGAATTGTAGAGGACATCAGAATTTATGTATTACTAGCAACTCATCGTTTCGCTCGGGTTTTCCTTTAGGAAAACAAAAACAAACCTTTCCCACGTGAACCGTACATTTTTCCGGGATAAAAAGTAGCCTATGTGTTATTCCAAACTATAATCTATCTCTGTGCCAAATTTCATCCAGATCGGTTCAGCCGTTCTGGCGTGAAAGAGTAACAAACATCCATACATTCATAGTCACAAACTTTCACATTTATAATATTAGTATAGATATACTGTGTACTTCTAGTTACATCTGATAGATAAAATATTAATTAATAGGTACTTTGACATATTGTTTTGTAGTACTAATATTAACTGATGTTTATTTTAGCCTACTAATTCAGTTGTATGGTCCGAGTGAGAGTCAGAGAACATTGAGATTATAGGATTCATCATATGTACGGTTATGTTCTTGTTTCCATATGATTATTTTAATATTCAAACAAATTACTCGTAAATTATCGGTGAAAAAACAAAATTATGTGTATTTATAACACCTACATTGTTTCAGATTTTATGTACAACATATGAAATCTAGAGGCGCCAGGATAAAGTTTAATGTAGTACAGGCAATTACGTGGAAAGTTTTTATTGAACATTTCTGTGAACCGATCAGAATAACGAAGCATCATTTTTCAAGTTCTGAGAGTAATTTTAAAACTGTCACATGGTCCCTCGCGATTTGCATCGTCATTATCTTAGTAAAGGACGCCAAATTGATGGTATTAACCATCTTAATACGTAATCAATAAGAGCTCGAATGCCTTAACCTACTTCAGTGAAGACGAACAGGTCGTATAGTGTATTAAAAACTAAAGTTACAGCCAGTAATAAACAAGGATGTGTACAAAACTCAGACTAAATAATTATATAGACGGAGTCCGCCAAAAAATTCCAAAAAAATAGTAGCACAATTTTGCTGTTATGCTACTATTTCCGATTTTGCCATACAGATCGTTTACTTTATTCAAAAGTTAACGAATTTATACATAGGTGTAAGTAATTAATTTACAACTTTTTACCGACTTCCAAAAAGAGAAGGTTCTATTTTCGTCTGTATGTATGTTTTTTTGAATGTAAATAACAGTAGTGAGTAGTATATGAGTAGTCTATTAATATTTGTCTATTAAAACTGTTTTATTAAAAAAATATGTTTGGCTTCATGTTTAGTTTTACGACACTCCCTCTATAGTATATTAGTCTGAGGTATAAAATTAATAAATTTTTGCTCCCAAAGGTGGACGTATTTTTCGCACCTCAATCGGACCCATAATTGGCGTAAATGACATACTATTTTGGTAATTTCTCGTTATTTTCTCGATGACCATACTGAGGAAACAATTTGTACACTTATCTTAGTATTTTTGACCGACTTCCAAGGGAGATGGTATTCACTTATTTTGTATGTTTTTTGTTGTATATGAAACGCGAAATCTTTGCGAAGAGTGAACCGATTTACATGAAGCTGTTTTAAATGAAAAAGTTATATATAAAGTGGAATAATTAAATTTCAAGTGATTTTAAAGGCATTATACTTTTTTACTTAAAAAGTAATTAATTTCATGAAAGTGAATAAATTATTACTCGAACACACAAAGTGGATTTAATTTTTTTAGGGTAGGAATGATCTTACTTAAATAGTATATTTTAAGTAAGATCATTTATATTTATCATTATTATTAAATTTATTATAAGAAACTATACTTTTTTAGTTTTTCTGAATTCAATTTGTTTTTAACACTACAGCGTTAATCTCCTTGAGAAACAAACCCATGAGTATACACTACAATAGTCATTAGCGCAAACACTAACCTTCAATCTTCATATTAATAGAACATATAACATAATAATATGTAATAAAACAGAGCTCACTTGTTTGTCAGTACACGTCGACCCTGACTCATTTAGCGATCTTTAACTTACACCGACTTCCCACAATACAGTATTGTTTAGCTCTGAACGTTTTGTCTTAGCGTTTTGAATTTAATTATGCATACTTAGTGTTAATTGATATTGAGCTATTATTTTTAACTAATTTAAAAGCGAAAATTTGTATGTGAGTGTATATATACTTAAATATATAATAAATAAATACATGTTGGGACATTAACACACAGCACCATCTAGTTCCATGGTAAACTACGAGGCCTGTGTTATGGATACCAGATAGTTTATACACTATACATACATATTATAAATATAAACACCCATGACTGGAGTACAAACATTCGTGCTCATCACACAAATGAATTACCCCAGCGGGACTCGAACCCGCGACCGCTGGCACAGCAAGTAGGGTCACTACAAACTGAGCCAAACGTGTCAAACAAAACGTGTGTGTTGTGTGTATGTTTGTTAATTTACTACATAGATAGACTATGCCTTGGAATAACTCTATCCTGCAACGTCCCATTGTACTGCGTCAATGGGTTCCGATATGGGTTTTAGTGACTATGAGTTTCAATACCCTGCCCGTTGACAGCCGGCATGATGACATCACAGCCCCATGATGGGTTCCACCAGCGTCATCAAAAAAGAAATGATAAGCTAATCTATACAGATAAATAAAATTGGAGTGTCTGTTTGTAATATTAAAATAATCGCTTTTTACTAAATGCATATGGATGTACATGATGTGTATGATGGCACATATACCAAAACGACATTTTTTTTAAATTTTTGTCTGTCTGTCCGTCTGTCTGTTTGTTCCGGCTAATCCCCGAAACGGCTGGACCGATTTTGACGGGACTTTCACTGGCAGATAGCTGATGTTATAAGAAGTAAATTAGGCTACTTATATTTTAGAAAAAGAATCAGGGTTCCGCGAAAAAAAAATTAAAACCCATGAAATTGTGAACAAAATCCGCGTACGGCGTACGCATCCGAATGAAGCGAGGGTAAATCGCTATATAATTTAAATGTATATCTTAGGAGTAGCAAGCTACTATTTATGTATAAACATAGCTAACCGCGAAAACGTACCTAGAGACGAACGCGAGCGAAGCGAGCGTGCGTCGCTAGTGTTAGTTATAAAATTTGCCAAATGTTGTCGTTTCACATACGTAGTATATACAAAAGGGACCCAAGGACGCCAGTCAAGCGAAGCGAGGGTAGAATCTCGTGTTTTATATTAGGAAATCAAGTAATTTTTAGATTTTCTAATAATAATAGATAAAAATAGTTTACTTAATTTGACAATTTTAGTGTCATGAATATTGCTATATAGTTATAATAAATAAATTAAATATCGATCTTTCCAAACAGTAAATTACTTGCTTTTTGAGCGGAATTTCAAAAAATATAAGTCACGATAGTCGCTTGAATGAATAAAACTTGCCATGAAATTCATTTCTTAACATCAGTCGAATAAACCGCAAGAGATTATGTGCAAACGGCAAAATTAAAAGGTGCTTGCTTACCTAACAGACTACAGTCACGAGTGCCTTATTGTGACGTCTTCCATCATAGGATTATTCTATATCGGTATCATAAAGCAACTAAACTAAGTCTATACATATAATAAAATTCTGAGTTGAAACTATGCATTAAATATTTTTTGGAAAATCTCATTGAAATCATTATTATCGATACAGGAGCCGAATCTATAGTTTTCAGAATTTTTGTCTGTCTGTTTGGGAACGCATCACGAGAAAACCTTGAGATTTTGATGAATTTTGTATGATTATAGCTGGTTTACCGAGTCAACATATAGGATACTTTTTACGGTGGGAAGTTATCTCATCCCTGAGAAATCTATACTAAAGGTTAAAACGTAACTAGGGACGAACCCGAGCAGAGTGAGGGTGAGTCGCTAGTATGAAATAAAAGAAAATGGCCTTTCGTATAATTAAGCTTTTTTAAGATATATTATTGTTATTATTATTATGGTATGGACTGTGTTATTCTGGTGTAATATAATTTTTGATCGATTTCGAAAAGGAGGTAATTCCATATAATTTTTTTTAAAATCCCCCTAAGGATGCTCTTTTTTTTAAGTGTCGGTAGGTATATCTTTTTTAGTAAAATGTAATTATTTTATACATATTGTAACTAAAGCGTAGGTCTATCTCTAGTAAATTTACTACGAACTAAGGATATTCTACCGGTGATTGTTATTATTTGAAAAATAAATACCTATAATAGAATAAAAAACCGTTTTTTGACCCAAGAAGTTTCGAATCTGCACTTACTGATGATAATGATGAATGATTTGTCTTTCACTATACTTAACATTAAATTACTCTATAGATACATAGTTTGTTCCTGTTACATTTCAACACTTAAGTAATGGCATGATGGGCGACGGCTCTAAATTCTAAACCACGATATTATACAAGTAAAAGTTGGGCTATTAATTTCTCTTTATCTAAAATACTGAGAACTATCGAAGTATAAATATTATAAATGAAATCATGACCATTCCAATGGCACAGTATCTTAAGTCTTGACAGATCGTTATCGAGATGAAAAGAAAGTGATCTCTAAATAACGTTCATCGGATAATTGTTTTAGTAGTCGTGAATCGCGATTGTCATGCATGAATGTCTGTCTGTTGATCGGATTTAGTTATTTTATATATTTATTTAAATTTGTACCATAAAATATATAATTTATTAAGGGAAAATGGTAAAAAATCAAAATAAATCCGCGAAAAATTCCGAAAACATAGATTTATTTAAAATGTCAAATATTCGCGTTAATCTAAGAACGTATTATGAAAATGGATAACTTAGAAACTGTTGAAATGAGAGAAAATTGATTAATTCAGTCACGATATTGGTTGGCAAACACATTAAACTATCTTTTGATTATTAAAAAAATACTTAAAAATAGCAAAAAATATGCATAATGAGTAATGGACAAAAATATACAATAATAAATAATAATAATTGTGTTGGGACTTTAACCACAGCACCATCTAGTTCAAAGGTAAGCTACGAGGCTTGTGTGATGGATACAAGATAGTTGATACACTACACATATTTAACTTTAAATATATTCAGCCCTTTTTTTTACGTCCTACTGCTGGGTACGCGCCTCCTTTTAATACGAGGGGGATCAGGCCATAGTCCACCACGCTGGCCAAGTTCGGATTGACGGACTACACATGTCTTTCGAAAACTTGCTAAGTTCTCTCAGACATACAGGTTTTCTCACGATGTTTTCCTTCACCGTAAGGCAAGTTGTAATCATGTTAAAAATGATTCGCATGTGAAAATATCAGAGGTGCGAGACCCGGGATTTGAATCTGCTTCACTCGGTTTCCCAAGCGATCGCGTTACCACTGGGCTACCACTGCCTTGTACACTTTAAATATATACATTATACATATTATAAATAAAACAATAAACGTAGGGTACGTTTTTTATGAACTTTGAATGCGCAATAATGAGTCCAAAGAAACATCATAAGAACACAATTAGATACTGTGTAGTTTTATAACAGTGTTTTATAGAAAATGACGTAAATAAAAAAAGTGAACTCCAGTTTCATTATAAACTGAGTAAACTGTTATAGTTAATATCACCTCGCAATATCACGAATTTTTCATTAAGTTTGTGTTTCAATATATTTTTATGTTTTTATTTACTCATTGAAGGGTTAATGATAATTTATTCAGTTATTAGCCGATTTAAAAAAGGAAGTGTACAATTCGGGTGTATGTTTTTTTATGTATTTTACACGAACAAATCTTTAGTTTTCTGGGTGCTTATTTAATAACATTATAATATATGGTCATATAATATAATATATAATAATATATTATTTTTTATTTAATTCTTAACTAAAAATTGAATGAAAAAATGAACGAAAATTATTTTTATTGCCAGTAAGTTTTTCCGTTAAAATTCAATATAAAAAAACAGTTTAAATAAAATGAGGTTTGTCAAAATAAGAATTGATTGATGGATTTAGATTAAATAGGAACTTTATTCATTATTTCAAAGTATTTCATATTTGTATAAATAGTTATTCCTTTTGCGAAGTTATTTTAATACATAATGACGGCTACTAAAAAGTAAATTACTGTGTTATAAAACATAAGGAACAAAAATATAAGTAAGTGCATAACAGAATCACACCGGATAGTTGTCATTGCAAATAGCAATAATATGTTACTTTATATATCTCTTTCATAAATAAAATTAAGTAAACTATTTTTATGGTTCAAAAATAACTGAAAAGTTGTTGTACCTATATATTGTTTTTTTTTTTCATTTAATGTTTTTTCATTTATAACATTATTTCTGTGTCACCTTTCTACTCGACATGGCGAAATAAAATGTGTTCAAATGACACTTCTAAAATCCATAACAAAACAGTTGAATTTAATTGAATTGACAGAATTGTCAAGTTATGAAAATATTTTTAAAAACAAATTTTTATTTACACAAACTAGCGACTTACTCTCGCTCCGCTCGGTTTCGTCCCTAGTTAACGTTTTACCGTTAACGTTACGTGTTAACGTTTAGTACGTTTTTCTCAGAAATGAGATATTTTCCCGCTGTAAAAAGTATCCTATAGACAGATAGACAAAATTCTAAAAACTATAGATTCGGGCTCTGTATCGATAATAATAACTATGCATTTCAATAAGATTTTTCAAACAATATTTAATTTACAGATTCGACTCAGAATTTTATTATATGTATAGATTGAGGTAGACATTACACATTACACAATGTTTACTAAATCAAATTGAGTGTATGTCATAAGTGGTATGAAAAAAATGTTGCTCATAAAAATTATTATATCTTATTAACCTTTTTATTAAGAAAATGAGTATTGATTTTATATTTTATTAAAATAATCGCAATAATAGCCAACCGTTTTATATTTGGCTACTGGTCGTTGACCTGCAGTGAAAGTCGGCGCCATGCCGGCTGTGGCACCCCCGCCCTCGACCTACTGCCCTAGGAACATCCTAAGGAAATCATAATAGAAACTACGTTAAAGATCAATAGATAACAATACTTACTAAGGGTTATTCATCAAATACTTTCTTAGAATTATGCGAATATTTAACATTTTAAATGAAACTATCTATTCGGATTTACAGCATACATGGTTACGGGAGAGGCTAAGGTTTAAGACGTCTCAAAAGTTATTATATAGTTGTTACAGACAGTACATACATGGGTATTAAAATTATACTTTTCATACTCATAAGAAATGCCTATTGGTTATATATTTATATATAAACTAGCGACTCACCCTCGCTCCGCCCGGGGTCCTTCCTAGTTACGTTTTAATGTTTGGGGTAGATTTCTCAGAGACCAGATAATTTCCCGCAGTAAAAAGTATCCTATATGTTGACCCGGATAACCAGCTATTACCATACCATATTTCATCAAAATCTGTTTAGTGATTTTCTCGTGATGCGTTACCAAACAGACATACAAAAGTTCTAAAAACTAGATTCGGCCCGTGTATCGATAATAATGGCAATTTCAACAAGATTTTCCAAAAAAAATTTAATGTACAGATACGATTCAGTTAGAATTTTATTATATGTACCTATAGATAAAGGACGCTTGGAAAATGTGGATAAATGCAATCAATAGAGAAAACGAATATGGTCATTTCCAATTCCAAGACTCTAAAGCGTAGCTATTTTAAGATCCAAGGTGTTATTCGTACCAGTAATTATACTGGCTTAGCCACTTTAGGTAAGGCATAGATTGTTTTAGAAACTTATACAGCAAACCACTATTTTCTTTAACCGCCTGTCACATGTTAAGATAGCCTCAATCTCCGAATTCCGTTAACACACAATAAATTTTAGCTTCCCACTATAAAGCAACGCCTTTCTATTTTAAAACCAAACGTTCATTACACAACGGTGTTAATTCTTAACTCTCATTGTCCGATTGTGTAAGTCCACGGAGATGCGTAAAATATTTTTATTGGTAAGCCAACAATGGAAGAAGATAAATCAATGTAAGAATTACCTGTTGTCTACAATTGAGTAATACGTTATTTCATTGTTTCTATTATTCACTGACGCTTTAATTTCATCTTAATTATATTCAGAAGAATGCTATTAGTTGAAGTGCTGAAGGTGTTATTATATTCCCTTTAGCTGACCTTTAGCTGGTCATAAAGTCCTAAATTAGCATTGGATTTTTGAATCATGTTGCAAAATTGTAGGTAGGAACTGTCTATATAACGCCTTTGAGACGTCTAACACCTTAGTCTCTCCCGTAACCAGGATTGCTGTAAAGCATTTGAAACGTCAGGAACCAAACATCAAAACGAAGCCACGAAATAATCCGAAAAGATCGTTTTATTTAGAATCTATGTTAGTTGTTACGATAGCGTCCCACTAACCCGACATCATCATCCCGGAAGCCTAACGAGATAAGTTTACCAGTCTTGAAAGTATTATGATACTTGGGTAATGTTGAAGAATTTCGCCACAAGAAAGTGTTGCGTCTTGTGTTAAAGCGCATCCCACGAAATGCCAGGTCACGCGTGTCTTCCGCCCTGCACTAGCCTGTGAACGCGGTATTAAAATTAAAGTAGCCTATTCGTGGCAATGTATGCAAATCCTTCTAATATTATAAACCTGAGAATTTGTGAGGATGTATGTATGTATAATACTTAGGTTTACGCGAATATTTGACAATTTCAATAGAACTATCTTTTCGGTTTTTTTGAACTAAAATCAAAATAAAACCATAAAACAAAAACAGAAAAAATAGTTTGTTAGTATGTTCGTTACTTTTACAATGCAAAAACTACTGAACGGGTTTTTATGAAACTTTACAGTAACATAGTTTATGCATTACAGTAACATATGGGCTATAATTTATAAAGATATAGTGAAATATAATGGAATAACGCGGGTGAAGTCGCGGGAAATAGTGTTTATAGTTTTCACGCCTTGTGATTCTTAAATCTATTTTAATCTATACTATTATTATTATTTTCTGTTTGTTTACACATGCTAACTTCTGGAACTACCAATACTGATTTGGAAATTTCGTATTTTATACTCTGTTTATTGGGGCTATACATTAGCTGAAATTGAGCAGAGCCCCAATTAAACGCTAATTTATGTGTAATACTTTCTGAGATTCACGCGAATATTTAACGTTTTAAATAAAACTAACTTTTCGGATTTTTTCGCTGATTTATTTTGATTTTTGGTTTCCGACGTTTCGAATGCTTCACACTTCACAGTAATCATGGTCACGGAAGAGACTAAAATTTTAGACATCTCAAAGGTTTTATATAGATGTTACAAACAGTACCTACTATATCAAGGAAAAATTTATAATATTAGTATGAGAAGTTATTTGTATTTTTTAAATTCTTGCAAAAACATGTCACTTAATTTATTGCATATCTGTTTATTGCGGTATATGTCCTTTCATGTAATAGACACAAATTATTACAATGCACGGTCATAAATTCGCTTCAAAACGTCTAAGATCACACCGCGACCTAAAATAGATTGTTATTTGTGATAAATGAGTTCAGTGCTTATTTCCTATGTTTAGTTTCTCGTTCTAGTTCTAGATTTATAGATTACCTACTTATAATTTACTAGCGACTTACCCTCGCTTCGCTTCGGGTTCGTCCATAGACAAAAACAAATCTATCCCACGGGAACCGTACATTTTTCCGGGACGGTATATAGCCTATAGCCTTCCTCAGTTAACGGGCTATCTAATGCAAAAATAAATTTTCAAATTGGATTAGTACTTCCTGAGATTAGCGAGTTCAACCAAACAAACAAACAAACAAACCAACAAACAAACTCTTCAGCTTTATAATATTAGTATAGATTTATCAAAATTAGTTATCAAAATATGTATTTTACATTGAATTTTGTCGTTACTTTCACATTAGTTCAGATTGACATTTTCCTACTAATGAATCTTCCCCATTTTATATGAAACTAACGACTTACCCTCGCTTCGCCTGGGTGCGTCTCTAGGTACGCGGGTGTTGTTCGCAATTTCATGGACTTTAATTTTTTTGCGCGGATCCCTAATCTTTGTTCTTAAAAAATAGCCTAAGTTACTCGTTATAACATCAGCTATCTGCCAGTGAAAATCCCTTAAAAATCGGTCCAGCCGTTTCAGAGATTAGCCGAAACCAGGGAACAGACAGACAAAAATAATTCAAATTTACTGAAAGGCTGTCATATTGACATTAAAAACAGACAGAGGCCAAGCCAACCATAAAGAATGAAACCATTAAAAATCATTTGACCCAATAATTTTATTATACCACCATAACTCTTTTCTATAATTGTTGAGTGTCATAGCATTTTCCGTATCTGATTTAAAAAACACCATGACAAATGATATAAACAGATCGCTAGACCCCAATCATGCATGAAACAGACTTACGGGAGATAAAACACGAATGAGTGAGAAGAGATCGAATTAAGAGTATCAGTATAGATCTTGATTTGTCTGGCGCTGACAAGCGATCAGTCAATGGGTTCACAATAGTGGGTGCGGTCAGTGATATTCGATATGGGATATTTAAATTGGCATTGAAATAGTCTGTTTGATAGTACATGCGATAGAGGTTGCCAATAGATACAAAATTATACGGTTGATGCGTAAACAGTATTATGTCAAGAGTATACTATATTATACATGTTTTTCGAAATAAATATAGTTTTGTTTCAGTTATTAGTAAAATGATGTGCCAGTTAAGTTTTTTAACACGCTTTTATGTTTTGAGTTTAAGCAATAGCATCGTTTTTTCGAGTCCAATTGCAATCGGTCCAAAATTAGTTTTTTTATTTTTTAATGGTCTCTATTAGTCCTCAATAGAACCATCTTCAAATTCTAAAATCAATCCCACTATTAGGCAACATGATATTATGATGTCGATCACTGACCTCTATATCTGTATCAAATTTTCAAACATATTTTTGGAATGCTGATTTTGTAGTAAAATAATAATTTTGATTAAAAATTTATAAAAACTCACGTAAACTAAGAACTTTCACTTTCTATTGACCCTACTGAAGAATGCACCACCATTTCCTCAGCTCATTATCAACTCAACTAGCGTAGCTGTCCTGCTCCTTTATGTACTTTCACCTCGCGATGGAAAGGGATAGATAGATATACAGGGCTGTCACCTATAATTAATTAATAGTTTTTGTTACTTATGCAAATATGTTATTATTTGCGTTTTATTTCATTTATCGATTTTTGTCAATTATTATTATTAGACCAGTTAAAAAAATATCCTAGCTTTTCTAAATTAAGTGTTTCATGGTTTTTATATTTTGTTGAATTTTTCATATGTTTAATTTTCACGTTTTTTGATATACGGATATCTCTGTTTCTGTATCATCCGTAATACAAAAATACTTTTCTATCAATCATTCAATTATTTACATAGTAATAGCATCTATGTTTTGTATTAAAATGGAAAGTTAGCGACAACCCTACTCCCATACTTTATCATCGATCGGCATTCAACGGGTGTGCAACACGCCGCTAGATAGACCCTTATCATGTAAGTGCAATGGGTGCTTCGTGATTACTTTTACTTCATCTTAGAAAATTCCATACTTTCATTAAGCTATGGATCTTGTGAACAACCTGTAAGTAGCGGGGTTATCGTAATTGCTTAATAGTGTTTATTTATTAATAATATAAGCGTTTTTTAACTTAGTTTGAGTGTATAATATTGCTATTATGTAGATTATATCAAGCAAAGCCTATCAATGTAAGCTTTTATAAACAAAAACATGAATTTACTACTTTATTAACACATAATCTATAATGACATGTCATGTCATAATCTGTGAAAAATGATATGACATGATGTCAATTTATGTATAAACACTAAAATTTCCACTTCTACATCACATTGGCGACGTAAATTATGCACAACTGGCACTCCTAGAAGCCACGAAATAAAATAATTGAATTGAATATTTCCACGTTGAAACTGCTAAATTTCTAAATTATCGCTCAAACATTCGGGTCTTCTTTACAATGCGTGACACTGGCAGAATGTATTGCGTCTGTTAACGCAACTCTAAGCCATTAAAAAAAAAATTGAAATCACTCGGGATTCGTAGCACAAATGTAACGCGTACTTATAAGATATAAACGTAAGTCATTTGTTATACCATATCAAAAAAGCAATACAAAGGAGGCAACTGACATCAGTAACCATACACTAAGTCTTCAAAACAAAACTAATACTATCGAAGACAGCATACTTGATTCATTAGACGTATCTTGTTAACAATGAACAAGAAAGTTTTTATGGTTCTAATACAACTAATACTAATGTCATATCTTCTCTTTTACAGGTAATAATCATTCACTGACCATCAGTTCTTTATCTGGTAATTGTTTTTTATTACACTTGTAATGATGTATAAAATTTAATTAACTAATAACACTGTTTCTATAGCCTCTTAACAGAAAGCGAGTGAAAGTAATGGCTTGCATTGTTTTCTACAATAAATTAATATTTGGATATAAAGTGTTATCGTACGAGTATTGTGGGTGGAGTCGTGGATATGGCCTTAACATATTTTTGGTAATAAACATAAATAATAAAATTTGCTTCACTAAATCTATTCAGATAAATAAAATTGGAGTGTCTGTTTGTAATATTAAAAACTGCTGTTTACTAAATGCATATGGATGTATACACGGTACACATACCAAAACAACATTTTTTACAATTTTTGTCTGTCTGTCTGCATGTCTGTCTGTCTGTTTGTTCCGGCTAATCTCCGAAACGGCGGGACCGATTTTGACGTGACTTTTATTGTCAGATAGCTGATGTTACAGGGAGTAACTAAGGCTACTTTTATTTTAGAAAAAGAATAGAGAAGATGAATATCTTAAGAGTAGCAAGCTACTATTTATGTATACCTAAACATAGCTAACCGTGAAAATGTACCTAGGGACGAAAGCGAGTGAAGCGAGCGTGAGTCGTTAGTCTTATATAAATGCTTAAATTAAATAATTTCTTAAATATAAAAAAAATATGTGTATGGTTTTGTCAGTAGGTACACAGTGCGAAGAGTCATTCATAGTTATAATGTGACTAATATGCACCCTGGCTTTGCTCGGGGTCATCCTACAAGGAAAGTAGACTTAATGTGCTATACTTCATACAGATAACCATATAAATGGAAATTCCCTGTGTATTTATTTTATTATAGCCCGTTTTCCCATGGGAGTGAGATATTTTCCCGTGGTAAAAAGCTTATGTCACTCTTAAGCCCTCAGACTATCTCTAAAGAATACAATACTAAACATTAGCATTATGTAGGTATACGTCGACATTAACTATATATAGTTACTATTGAGTTCACTAGAATAGCATACTATTTAAATATACAAAAAAACCGGTAAAGTGAGAGTCGGACTCGCACACGAAGAGTTCCGCACCATAATAGATTTTTTTTTGTTATTTCTTGTTATACCGGCATAAGAAATACACACTCTGTAAAAATTTCAACTGCCTACCTATTAGATACAGCCCGCTGACAGACAGATGGACGGACAGGGGAGGCTTAGTTGTATAGGGTTTCGTTGGCACCTTTCGAGTACGGAACCCTAATTAGAACATTAAATAATATATTTTCTCTCATTATACTGAAAATTACATATAATCTTATCACATGCGCACTGCACTAGCGGTCATTTTGTGGGCGAGGTTAATTTGATGAAATTTGGGGGTCCGTAACTGGCTCTCCTTTTAAGGAGCTTACCATATATGGTAAACATTAAAGTAGCATTTCAAAACACATAATTCATATTTGAGTGCAATTTTAGACATACACATATTCTCGGGCACTGTTAAATTGCATGTGTCCTTGTGTCCTTTTATTTTTCTAAATTCAAAAAGGAGATACTCAATTCGTCTATATTTTTGTGTGTATGGTACGCGGTACTTCGTCGAAAGTTACCTTAAGAGGCGCCCAAGCAAAGCCAGGTTGGTTTTCTAAGCTTATTATATAAAGAAGCTTCTCTAAAAAGCTTCTGCTAAAGGAAAATGATAATATTAAACGTTTGATATAGTTTTAGTATAGTTTACTTAATCTTATTATCCATAAAACGGATCATAGCTGCAAGTTTGCGAGCTTTTCGACGAAACTGCGTGCGTAAAGAGATTTTAGTGCAATTTAAAGCAGGTTTTATGCACTATTTCCATTTGATTTTAATGAAGTACGCCGCTTTATAGACACTCGTTAAGTTAGATTTGAAGAAAATGCTTACGCCATTTTACTAAATAGATTTTATTTTAACTAAGATAGTTCTAATATTTAAATAAATTGCAACAAAATTTAATAGCCCACAATATAATATCCCACAACAAAGACATGCGCTATCTCGTGAAAGTTTTGTCCAAATCCGTGCAAGGGCTTATTGGTAATTAAGTAACAAACATACAAACATCATCACAAACTTTCACACTCATAAAGTAGGATTGAACTTTTGATTACAGTATACAAGTAATTACTGAGATATTTCAGCTGTGGTTATTGAAAATTATCCACTACCACTTTAATTCAAAGTGCCAATGTACCCATTTACCTGTCTCGTAATGTACGTATATGCAATAAAATTTTGAATAAGAAAAAAGAAGTATGTGGAAAGAATAAGATATGTTATTACCAAAATATTAATATAAAACCCCGAGTATAACCTGAAATTACATCTTATATTTAGTGGTTATTTTCAATAACCGATTCGTGAAAAAACTTTCCTTATATAAAATCGCAAAATTCGTTTCGGTAGAGCAAAGGTTATTATTATCGACCCTTCAAAATCTCGATTATGATAAGCTTTGATTTGATTAAGATTACAAACTACACAAACAAGCAGTCATTACGTTCTGTCTATATATAGTTAGGTTTCATTAAGTGTGTGATACAAAAACATAAGTAGACCTTTAAAATATTTTGAGTTATTATTTATATATACTTGCTTTTGCTCGCGATTTCGTCTACTAAGGTAGCAAAATTCTTATAAAATACACTTTTCTAAGATTTTTTAAGGCTGTACTCTTTATTTTTACGTAATTTAGACCAGCACGACATTTTTTTCAGAAATTTTCAATTAAACAAAAGATACACACAAAAAAACTCACTTATAATAAAGAAAAACAAAAAAAAAAAAACGAAAAACGAAAACTAATCTATCCCACGGGGACCGTACATTTTTCCGGGATAAAAAGTAGCCTATGTGTTATTCCAGACTAATGACTATAGTCTATCTCTGTGCCAAATTTTATCCAGATCCGTTCAGTCGTTCTGACGTTCATATTTATAATAACGTTCATATTAAAAACGATTCAATGTTCATATTGTTTTGTTAAATAAAATTTAACTATGATATTCGTAGCACATTTAATAAGTTCATATAAACTTTTTAAGCACTGTTCACGTCTTTTTTTCTATTCATGACGAACTAACTCACAAAGAGGACTTGTATATAATATTAAAAATAAAATTTCGAAAACCAAATCCATGAATTCTGGCACAGAAGCATGCAATTACCGCTATGCCAAGCCGTCTCATATTGTTTGCTACTGAGGAATGTTAAAGCTATTTGTTGGATAAAACTCAAGTTTAAAAACTCTTTACATCCTTTATTCTCTCATCCAGCGGCCCGATTGAAGAGGTCCTTACGCTTTTGTACAAGAAATACTTCATGAACTCCCTTTGATAGTTATCGATTACCATGTTATGCTGTTTTGTTGGCTTTTGAATGTAAAATCGCAAAGAATGTGTGCTTGAATTAAATAAAAACGTCTTTTAATGCCTGTGGGGTGGGTTGAGCTCTTGGGTCCACTTATGGGTTATTTATTCTATTAACGTTTTCCCGTAGTATAGTTCATTTATGTACCTAGTTAATAAATAAATATGTTGAGATGTTAACACATAGAACCATCTAGTTCCGTGGTAAGCTACGAGGCTTGTTTTATGGATACTAGATTGTTGATACACTACACATATATAACTTTTTTAAATACATTTTAAATACATACATATTATAAATATAAACACCCATGACTGGAGTACAAACATTCGTACTCATCACACAAATGAATGCCTCCAGCGAGAATGGAACCCGCTGGCACAGCAAGTACAAACTGAGGTCACTACAAACTGAGCCAAACGTGTCGTCTAATATATCTTTATAGTCTATTACTCTGATATATAATAAGATTTATTACTGTAAAGTCTCATCAAAATCCGTTTAGTATTTTTTACAAACACTAAATCCTCAAACTTTCGCTTAACATCATCAAAAACAGTATATAATATTATTTTATGACGTTAGTCTTTGAATTCGACTTGCAATAGGTAGAGTATGATGGAAATTACAAGAGGTAGATACTCGTAGATAGATATATTTTTTATTGTATTGTTATTGTATTAAAAGGTATCGATTTTTATATAAAATATATATACAATTTTTTATACCTTTCATAGGTTCTTCTTACATATGTTAACATCGATTTAAAACTTATCGATATTATACAATTGATTTTTTTTAATTAAAATATATCCATTTTTGTATCTTTCATAGTTTCTTCTCACATATGTTAACATCGATATAATCGTATCGATATTGTAGAAATGATTGTAACCTCAAATAATGTCCCACGCTCAATCATTCAGAATTACGACATGATATTCTGAACGTTATTACCTTTTAATATGAACGAAAGTGGTCGTAAATTAGATTTGTTTTGAACAAATCAATATAGATTTGTAATTAATGTTTTCACCTCGCCCTAAATAACAAGTGCGGGTGCGTTTTGTGTTTATGGTTGTGCAAATGTTTCAGAGCCAGTTTTTATTTGTAATTATGTAATTTTTATCCAATTAGTTAGAACTAGCTTTCGCTTCGACTTGCCTTTGATATTAAAGTTGCTGATAATTTAATTAATAAGCATAAATCTTTAAGTAATATCGACTCAATTATTTATGTTTAAACAAGCTATATGTAAGTTTAATAAAACTGTCTTTTACAATACAATAATATTCAATCTATGTTTTTTTTGTATATGAAAGCTTTTTTTATACTAATATTATAAAGAGGAAAGATTTGATTGTTTGTTTGTTTGTTTGCATCGAATAGGCTCCGAAACTACTGAACCGATTAAAATGAAATTTGGTAAGAAGATAGTTTGAGACCCTAGGAAGGATATAGGATAGTTTTTTTCATGGAAATCATTCCTTGAGGGGGTGAAAATGCGGATGAAAATTTGTATGGGGAAGCAAGCTAGGGACGAATCCGAGCGAAGCGAGGGTGAGTCGCTAGTCTATACAGATAAATAAGATTGGAGTGTCTGTTTGTAATATTAAAATAATCGCTTTTTGCTTAATGCATATGAATGTATACACGGTACATATACCAAAACAACATTTTTAAAAATTTTTGCCTGTCTGTTTGTTTGTTCCGGCTAATCTCCGAAACGGCTGGACCAATTTTGACGGGACTTTCACTGGCAGATAGCTGATGTTATAAAGAATAACTTAGGCTACTTTTATTTTAGAAAAAGAATGAGGGTTCCGCGAAAAAAAATTAAAACCCATGAAATTGTGAACAAAATCCGCGTACGGCGTACGCACCCGAGCGAAGCGAGGGTAAATCGTTATATAATTTAAATGAATATCTTAGGAGTAGCAAACTACTATTTATGTATACATAAACATAGCTAACCGTGAAAACGTACCTAGAGTTTTTAATAAAATTTGTGGATCCAGAGTTATACCATCATAATATTTGTATATTTCTTCTACATTGTTATAATGTGGGTAAGCAATAAGGGTTCATATTATTCTATATGAAAGCTAATATTACATAAAGCTTACGTAACGTCAGCTTGTAAAAAATAATATATTCGTAAGAGCTTTTAAAGCCCTTGCTAACATAATGAGTTTTCTAGTATATACAATGAAACGTATAGGGTTAACATTTGTATTGTATTGTATTGTATACAATACAATACAAATGTTATCCCTAGGGGATATTATCCATTATAGGGATTAGGGGGGATTAGGGGGGATTATAGGTATAACATTTACTAAAACAAAATTATTTATTTGATTATTTGGACAAAAAAAAACAATTTTAAATGTTAAAGTAGATACGAAATTTGATAAAATCTAATACAAATATTTTTTTTGTACAGAAAAAGTAATAAAAATAATGAACTAAATTAAAAAAATAGCAAAATTTACTACAATAAGATTTTCTTTTTAGCCCTGTAAATGGGGCTAGCTTTGCTTGGGGTATGGCAGGTATTACTGCGTTAAATAGAGAAGAAACCAACAATAAATTTTCATGTTTATAATATTATTGTAAAATGATACGAGTATATCTTTAGCGGCATATAATTTGAACCATTATTCATCTAACCGAGGGGAAAGTATTTCTTACCTATAGTCATTACCTGTTGCATGGGAAATTATTTTCTTGTATGCATTTTCACTTATCGAAAGTTATTGATGGCATAATATTTTTAGTTTCTCTTACATTCTTCATTATCGAAATAATTTGACTTTTTGGATGATTTACTTCACAATATGTATGTATATCTATAAAAGTTCAAAACAAATGATCGGGGATCGAGGTTCGATTACCTGTAATAGCGAATGTTTTTCACTAGAGTTTGTGCGCTGCTCCGCCTACGATTTTGTCCTAATTAAATTAACTATAAACGGACTAATAGCCCGAGAAGTTTAAACTAACAAACACTTATGTTTTTGAAGTTATATTTCTTTTGACATGTTTAGAAAAAATTAAGAGAGTAAAATTTTTACGATGCGCGCGCACACCAATAGTCAAAAAAAGACATGATGAAGTTAGCTGAAAGCGAAAGGATTAAGTTAGCTGCATTCCTTTTACAAACAGACAGTTGTGACATACGGGATGAAATATTTAGCTATTTTTGTTCTGTTACGCTAAAGAAGTATAATTCTTACGTGCCGTACATATGTACACACACGCAATTTTTTTTTATTAGTATAGATTATATAGGATATTATACAAGCTACTTCCTATACCCTACTACCCCCACATCCTTGGATTAGGGTAATGCTTTTTAAGAATATGTGTGTATTATGTATGAAAATAGTTATAACTTCTTGATTTTTTTTTAATAATATTTTTATTAAATAATGTGTAATTTTAATCAAAGTCGACTGGAATTAATATTAAAACGAGTCTAGTTTTAAGTTCCTTATACGAGTACATTCACAAATAACACTTGAACTTGTACAAATTATATGCTAGCGAGACCTTCAGCGAAAATTAAATGAATTACATACTTCATAACTATGAAATCGAATTATATATTTGACATATAGCAACCTTGACTCTTAAGGTCGTATGGTACCTCAAAGTCATCCTGCTTTGCTTGTAATCAGTACTTATGTAAGTGAATGAAAACATGTGTGGCTGAAGTGAATTAAAGTTCCAAGGCAACTAAAACTTAATATCTGTTGTTACATTTGTTTGTAAGTGAAATTGTAATGTATCGTATTAATATGATAAATGCGAAAGTTTGTGAGGATGTCTAGAGGTATGGATGTTTGTTACTCTTTCCCGCAAAAACTACTGAATGGATTTTAATGAAACTTTGCTGTAATATAGCTCATGCATCAGAATAACACATAGGCTTCTTTTAATCCGGAAAAGTGTACAGTTCCCGTGGGATAGATTTGTTTCTGTTTTTCTAGAGGCGAATTTAAGCGTAGCAAGGGTGAGCTGCTAGTATCTAATATAATAACGTTCGTTATAAAAAGAGAAATGAAAATAAAAACACTTGTTTTAAGCAAAAACTAAGAAATCACACTACTATAATAAATGTGAAATTTGTGTGTATGTTTGGTATTGTTTAACGCTGAAATGGATAATTTGGACGCACAATAATAAACGCACGAATTTGGATAAAAATTTAGTATCTACACATAAACATAGTAATAAAAATTGCCATAAGGTGGAGCTGTCTACATATATTATTATACAAATAACGAGAGTATGTTGCTAGTAGATACATCCATAATAAATATTAGACTTTTAATTCAGTACATTTGCGACTCAACCTCGTTCCGCTCGTGTATGTCCCTAGTTGCATTTTAAAGTTTAGTTTAGATATCTCAGAGAAAAAGTATCCTATATATTGACCCGGATAACCAGCTATCATCATACCAAATTTTCATCAAATCCCAGACAGACAGATAGACAGACGGACAGACAAATATTCTAAAAACTATAGATTCGGCCTCTGTATCTGTAATGACTATTTCAATAAGTACACTAGAAGAAGACTAATGTACAGATTTGACTCAGAATATTATTATATGTATAGAAAAACGAGCAGCATCACACTAATTATTATTAATCTAATTAGTTTTGCCAAGAATTAATTAGGGATTTTAATTAAATAAAACACTGTAATAAACCACAAAGAAAGATTTCAAATATATAAATATATTTCAATAGACCAG
Organism: Argynnis bischoffii washingtonia; assembly: GCA_033884665.1. NCBI lineage: Eukaryota > Metazoa > Arthropoda > Insecta > Lepidoptera > Nymphalidae > Argynnis > Argynnis bischoffii. The sequence continues at coordinate 2,323,825 of CM066616.1, read as the reverse complement.
AAATGGTCGCAGTGACATCACAGCCGCAAAAAGGAAATAATAAAAAAAAATAATAATAAGATTTCAAATACAATAAATGGCGGCCACATATTAAATGCTAGTTAGAATAATTGCATCTTATGTTTTGTTTTCATATTATTATTCATGAGTCCCTTAGCCGAGTATAATCCTTTTATGGTGCTGTAGTTTTTATACTTAGCAGTTCCTAAGCAATTAGCATTATTGTTTTACTAAAATAAATCTGGCCTGTATGTGGAGCGTTACCAAATACGAACGGTTTTTGTCATGTTAGAATTCTTGAAAGGCAAGGGCAATGCTTAAACTGTAATTAGGCGATGTGATTGTTAGATTTTTTGTCTATCTTATACTGTAAAGGTTAGTTGTATTCATTAAATTCGTTTTTATATCTATATCTATAATAATATAATAAAGCTGAGTTTCTTTGTTTTTTTGTTTGAGCGCGCTAACATCTATCGGTCGGATATGAAAAATATTTTTTTACAATTGTTAGTTCATTTCCTGACAATCAATGACGTTACAACTTTTAGGATCAAAATAGTTGTACATAAATGGAGCAAAGCCACGGGAAAAGCTAGTATTTTATATCATATATGTTTATTGGTTCTGTCTTTCAATAAAAGCTACACAAGTATTATTTTAGTTTATGTTAAACTGATTTCATCTAATCAATATTACAAATGAAAGTAAATAAGAATTTAAAGACCAAACTAGAAATTTCAACTTGTAAATCCTATTCACTGGGCTAGTACGCGAGCGTGTCGATAGAGATAACGAGTTGAACAATGTAAAGGCAGACAAATTTACTTAATTAGACTATTTAGTGCGACCGCGCCCTAATTCGATTAGTTTCACTAAATCACTTTAAACGTGTTAGCTATCTTATCTAAACATTCTTTGTCATTGTATTTTGTGTCAATATATATGGTAAAAAAATATTATAAATGCGAAAAGTGTTTGTTGGTTTGTCATCCTCTCATGCAGTATGAAACACATGTTTTTTTTTTAAAACTAGCTATTTTTTTACTTTACATTATTTGATGTGACTCTGCCAATTATAAAATCTTAAAGCTAGATTACAATGAATTAATTATAGAAGTAGTAATATATGTAAATAAATTTCTGCAAGAAATGGAAAGCGATATATTTAGAATTTAAAATTGTCATCACGAACTGGAGTCGTTGCAAGAACGTGATACTGCGACATTTTGATAGATAGACAATGTTTTATCTCTGATGATGTCTTCAGTGTCAAACTAACACCTCCTCTGCATGTTTCCGTGCCCTCAGGCGGAACTTTCACTGTTCTGAGGCCGAAGAATTTCTAGACAGGCCCAATAAATTAGTATAACTTTAAATGGCATAAAGCCGATTTTATAAAAGATAAGGCGCTATCATCGAAAATCTATCACAAAAAGATTTGATTTATATTTCAAGGTGATTAGCACTTTCAAAACTTAATTTCTCTTTTCTAAGTAAACGAAAGTTATGAGCCATCAATTACTGTTAATTTTATAGGTCTAGGCTTAATTTAGAAACAGATAAAATCTAAAATAAGAGAAAGCTTGTAAAATTATACGATTATACTTTTTGAACATTTTTGATCTTAAAACCAAATTAGTAAGACACTGTCTGTGTATGTAATACAGTCTATTTATCATCATGATTAAGCGGGAATAGGCTTTTAAGCTCTGCACGCCCCAGGGTCTAGTTGACCCAGTGTTCGTTGCGATATAGCAGATTCTCTAATGAATGAAATATTATATGTAAATGTTATAATGCGAAACAATTTCTGGCCACTCCTAAACAAGCGTTCTGACACTATAATATATTACGTAATTATTTCGTACTAGTCATATTAAATTTGAGTCTAGATGTTCTCATCATCATCATCTCATCTCATCAATTCGCACTTGGCCAGCGTGGTGAACTTTGGCCTGATTCCCCTCGTACTGAAGGGAGGCCCGTGCCCAGCAGTGGGACGTTAAAAAGGGCTGAATACAAAATGGAATATAGAGAAAGATATTACCATGTAGTTATTTCGTGTTTTTACAAGTTAATTATACATATCTCACCAAAGGTATGATATTTTAGGAACGATAAAAATTAATTTAGAAAACCAACTCCATTAATTACAAGTGCCATAAAATTCCACGCAATAGAATTAAAAGGAGCTATTAAAATAAGTTAAAGAAAACAATTATTAATATAAAAACCACAGTTCAAAGTGCTAACGATCGAACAGATTTATATACCATTATTTACTTAACAATAACATATCTGACATAATAATGGTAAAATTTAACCATATACTCAGCCACTTACAACGCAATTATCTCCAAAGATCCATTTCTTACAATTGCGTGCGCTTACTATCGACAGCGATAATTAAACCTCGGTTAAACCCTTGCAAGTCTTTTTAAGCACAGATAAATTATACACCAATCTCGTTACTAATACTTTATGTTAGAAACACTATTGAATATTTTATTGCAGCCTGCCGGTTTGCAATTTACTATCTAGTTCAACTCATCTCCATTACACGGCTGCTTTATTGCGATTGTGATATCAAAAAAATAAATTAGCTACACTATGAATTATTACTTGTGTTTTGCTCGCTTTAAGTTATTAGTTAAGCTTATATGCTTATGCAAATAAACGTCAATGAGCCTCTTTCGTTCGCAATTATTATGAATTCAATTCCAATGAAGATATCTGTGACAACGACTACTGTCATATAAGACATTAATGACTTGTCTTATAACAACGTCTATATTTTGATCATTTTAATTTTGGATATCTTTTAATGTTTTTTGTTTTTATTTTATTATTTAATACACTTTTTCCATATCAACATGTCATCATCAGAAGCTTCAAATGAGGAAGTAAAAACTAATATAATATATGAAGCGGTTGTTGAAGAAAGTTCTGAAGAGCCTCCAATGGACGAATGGTCATCTCTTATTATAGAACATCCTGAACAAAATCGGAAACGGCTGTTGTATGAACAAGGTTTATATAGTCCAGGGAGCGGAGATGTATGTAACAAATATGTGGCTATGTCAGCCAGCTCTGTTTTTAGGCATCCATATTACGACTACCCTGCTGTTATCGATCCTGGTATAAAGCCGGCGTTATTAGAGCCAGAACCTAAAATAACTTACCCTGATGACGGTCAAGAGTTATATATTACTTTGTGCAAAGATATGAGCCAATGTCCCGTAAAAATTTTCTACAGAGGCTTAGTCACGGACATCATAGATTTAAAATATTATTGCATCAACCCTGCTGGGGTGAGAGCCATGGCTTTAGCGCTTCAATATAATAAAAATGTAAATACTTTTAATTTAACAGATAACTTCCTGAATGATGATGCATGCTTTCATTTAGGAGAAATGCTAATAAGTAATAATAATTTAAGAGAATTAAACTTAACAGGGTGTAAAATAGGTCCAAAAGGGGCTAAACAACTTTTTGCAGGATTACACCTAAATAGGGGTCTTAAAATTTTAAAATTGGATAAAAATGAAATAGGAGATGATGGTGTGGAATATTTAGCAGCTACCATTTTCCGAGGAATAGATATCCAACAAATATCTTTGAGCTATAACTCTATAAGTGGAAGATCCGCAAACGTACTGGCTGAAGCGTTAGAAACATATAACAAGTTCACGCACATCAATCTTTCTTGGAATAAACTATTTGGCCCTATTATGGGAACAGTGAATTTATTAACTCGCCTATCAGAAAATAAAGTTCTGCAAGAAGTTAATCTGTCATGGAACTCGCTATCAAACTCCCGCATTGGAACTGCAATAAAAAGTATTTTTAAAGCGCCCAATTTACGCTTATTGGATGTCAGTCATAATAGACTATCTGGTGAAGCCATTCAAAATCTTATAGGAAACATGGGTAAAGCTAAAAAGTTAGTAACACTAGACCTATCATACAATCCGATGACACCTGAAGATGCTGTGAAAGTACTTCAGAAGATGAAACTTAATACTACTAAAATTCAAAACCTTTATATGGACAATGTATTTGTTACCGGCGAATTCCTGAGGCTTTTGGATCAGATTAAAACAATGAAAAATAAAACAACGACTGTAATTACTTACGGAGGAGTAATTGGTGGGTTCAAACCTACAGGACCTGATATGAGAGAGCTAGTTTTAAACAGGGTTGAATTTTTATCTATGAAAGGCAAAAAGAAAAACGTTGATGTAGCTTTAATTGCATTGCAAATGGCAAAAGATAAAATTGATATTTTACCTGCAAAAATGTTCACTGACGCCATAGTTGCATCAGGAGCATCCTTAGATAGCGATCTTTTAGACGAAATTGTAAATGCATTTGCTGGACCAAAGATTGCTAACGCAAAGACAATAAGTGTTAGTCTTTTGGTTGATTATATCCATCGTAAATGGCCAGATCGGAAACTACCTCCGACACCTCCCCCAGAATCAGAACCTGAACCTGTACCAATGGTTGAAGTAAAGCCAGAGCCCAAAGGTAAAGGCAAAAAGAAAAAATAACGGATATATTAATTTAATATTTTTTGACAACTTCGTTTTAATTTTTCTTTACATACTTTAATAATATGTTATTTATTTTTATAATAAAATGTTTTATCTAGATACTTTATAACTACAATATAGTTTTTTAATAAAATTAGAAAAGCAACTGCTTATTTATTTCCTTATAATATTTGAAATATCGATTTCAATTCGAAATTAGGGCCGTGTTTTTTGCACTTTTTATAATACACATTTAGTTGCGTGAATCTTTTGATTTGATATTTTACATTTTGTCCTTTTTATTATGGTATTAGGTCATGGCGTCGCGATGCAAATATTTAAGCAGTTATAGACAAAAAATCTTGCTGTTAAGAAAGCTTCTCTGCCTCAGCTTTTGGCACTTCGTGTCCAATCTCCATAAGGAAAAGCGTGCAAATGTATTGTATTATTGCACTTATCAAATTGTGTCTTCACATTTTGAAATGTTCCCATGCTTATTTCGTGTCGTGAGGTGACTTGTTCAATTTTAAAGACGATAGAGTGATTTACATCGCGAAAACAAAAGCTGGGCGCGTGATTTGTGCAGTGTTACATATATTCAGTGTTGAAAGTGTGCGATTTTGTTTAATGACTGTTCATCATTTACAATTACTAACATGCTAATATGTAAATATTCGCTCATATTAATTTGTCACGTAGCCTATTAAAATCAAGTACGGCGATAGGATAAAGTTTGAAAAGAAAAAAAAAAGAACTGTGAAAGGTGAAATGTGAAATTTGGATTTGAAAACCTTATCTATACTAATATTATAAAGAGGAAAGATTTTTTTGTTTGTTTGTTTGGACCGAATGAGCTCCGAAACTATTTGACCGATTAAGATGAAATTTGGTAAAAAAGGAGGTAGTTTAAGACTCTGGGAAGGACATATGGTAGTTCTTATCTCGGAAATCATCGCTTTAGGGGATGAAAATGGGGATGAAAGTTTGTAAATCAATGTGGGGGAAAAAAAACGTGGGGAATCAACCCATGTAGGAATCCGAGAGCGAAGGTGAGTCGCTAGTACATTATTATTTTGGATTAACGCTCAGGCTACTATGATCGATGTACGTAAACTGTAATAATACGCAAGCACAGCCACGGTTAAAAACTAATAATAAAAGTTTTTTTTCCTTTGAAATCACACTACTACAAATGAGAAAGTTTGTATGTGTGTTCGCGTGTATGTGTAAGGAGTTACAATCCTTCACGTTGAAACGGCTGTACGTATTTTAAAGATATTTAGTACACAAATAACTTATCTGGATTAACACATAGGTTATAACCTTTATTGTCAATAATAAAATTGGCCAAAAGCTGAAGTTTTATTTATATTTTTATATTTTTTATATTATATAATGAAAAAAAAAACAAAATGTATCTAATTGTAAGTTCGAGTCGGTTCGTACGAGCGGGGAAAGGATAAATCGCTAGTAAAAAATAATATTATACATACTTATATAGCAGTTCCCTTGAAAGACAAATAGATAAACATAGTGGCGCTAATTGAATGAGTAATATGCAAATTTTCACACTCCAGCTCATCTCTCTAAATATAGCGCATAAAAACAACATAATATGACAGCCTTCCCGTAATTTGATAGTTCGATCTAACTTTCATACTTAATGTTATAAATGTGAAAGTTTGTTTGTTTGTTTTTTTGTTTGTAATTCTTTCATGTCGAAACAGAGTAACGGATTGGCATAATTTTTGGTGTGGAGGTAGTTAGAGGGCGGGCAGAAGAGTGATACAGGCTCCTTACTATCGCGGAAATTATCTCATTCCCACGGGAAAAACCACAACAAATTATCATACCTATGTACATATTATCATTACTGATATATTAATATATAATATATAGTGTATCTATTCCACACTAACCGTTAAAACGTACCTAGGGACGAATCCGAGCGAAACCAGGGTAAAATGCTGGTAAAGAAATAAATTAATAAAACAAATGAAAATTAAAGGTAACTTATTTCAATTTGACTTTTACATATACATTACATATATGTATATTATTTACTTCAATTATATATTTTTTAATGTGCTGTGCGCTTAAATTAAATAACTACAACGTTATTAGTGAACCGTTAGGAAATTGTAGATTTTTAAATAACCTTAATTTTTGAGTATCATTACCAAAATTATTATAATGCTTCAAAAATGTTAACGCTCCATTTGTATCATTATACTGTTACGGGTCGGTACCTATTATAACACCGATTGTCGGTGGATATTAGTGATGCTGCATTCAAAGATAAAAAAGATAAAAGATCAAATAACTTTGTTTAAGTGCGATAGGACATGTATATTTCGATTTTATATAAATTTTTAAGGGTGGTAAAAATTTTTAGTATTATTTAAATATTATTTATAAATGTTTTAAACTAATAACATTGCCGATTTGGATTTGAAAATTTAAAAATTTGGCACTTAATGCTTACTAAATATATACGAGTATGTGTAAGAACATCCTTGAAATAAAGCCTATAACCGTAAAAAGAGCAATGAAATTCGATTAACAATTCGTGAAGATACGAAACGTATCGCATATGTGTACACAAAAACACATCCAAAATTACTACCTAATTTTTGAATTTAGTCAAAAATCAATGATATACTAAAGAGAAAAGACCCAGGAAATCTGAATCCCTGGTTACTTTAGCAGAGATGTGCCGGCGCACGCGCAGCCCGGTAGCGTGCGTCACGCAACTCTTGTCTCCTTTATTATTATTTATTACCCACAATCCCGACTAGATAATATCCTAAACGAAACACCGATGGAGTAACTGTTTTTAAGAAATAAAACATGTCGTGATTCTTATTTATATGTCTGATGACATTTTTATTTTTTGTACTAATTCAAACCTTCTTTGTTACAGGTATGCGTTGGATTTAGAAGAAACTCGGATAATTATTTCTACGCGTGTGTAACTTCAATCATTTTGGTTGTTTTATGTATGGAGCGTAGAGGTAAGGACTCCTCTATAACTCTACGCTTCATCCATTCCATTTACTGTGTATGAAAAAGTGTCGGTCAAAATGCGTCCAATAGGGGTGGCGCTGCGGTAGCGTAGGATAAATTTTAAAGAAAGCGCAAAAAGTAATTAGAGTAAGATAGAGAAATACACAAAGATGGTTATATATTTACTAAATTATTTTAGGCTATGTAAATAGTTGAGATTTTGTATACTGGAATTTCATTAACTGCTTTAGACAAGAAAAATTTAAATTTTTGAACTTGGCACACTTCACTCCGTCTAAATTCATATCGTAGTTCGTATGCCAGCGACATCTATTTTCAGCATACAAGTAGACACTTTTTCAACTTGTCTCCCATATAAGGGTCTCCTCCTTACCTCTACCCTTCATAGTTTCATTTATTTATGTTGAATTTTGATGTAAATTTTGTAAGATTAGTATTAAACAATAAATACTGTCCATGTCCAGGACTCGAAATGCAATTTTTAACGTTAAGTCCATTGCCAATAACGAAAATAGTTAATTCTTAACTTTATATGTATGTAAAGTCGCCACTACTAACTCTACCATATAATATCGTCATATATGGTGATGAAAGTTCAAATGCAAATTGAAAGTAGATGTCTGTCTGTTTGTTTTAACGTGCCGACGGTCAATAGAAAGTTTGTGGCAAGTGGCGTCGCGTGGGTATCTTGATTGAGAATTCGGAACTCGTCGCTTCTTCGCATTACAACATTACTTTTACTTTTATTTAAAACTTTACCTATTACACAGTATATAAACAATTTCTGCTAATGTTAGTAAATATTTATATGTACAATAACGTATTAGACAACCTCAACCTACTCTAAATATGCCATGTTCCGTAAAAAACCCATGATGACCCATGAATACAATGTCGAACCCGCGTCTATCTTGGTATAAATACTATAAATTTGATTTGCCCATCAAAGGAGAATTACGGAATTATTCAAAGCCATTACCATTTTGTATTGGCATAAACCAAAAAATGTAATATATTACCATGGTACGTTAAATTTTATACCATCATTACAAAAGAAGGAACATTTTGATTGCATATTTCAATAAATTTTGAGACATGCACCCGTTAAATTATGAGTTGAAACCGAAAGTACGCACGCTATATAATAAAGAATGCTAAAGAATGCTAAAAAAGAAATAATCAATGGTTTGTAAACGTTGAAGAATCGAAAATGAATTCGATTTGTTATCAGATTGGATTTTATGACGACCGTATATGGCGAGTGTGGTTAATTTATAAAAACTCTAGTCTGTTTTTCATGAACAATGTAAAGAAACTTCCATTTGGAGAATCGATTTTTTACTAAATTACTAAGTATACTTACTAAGCAGTAGTTAGTTTTTAAGTAGCATCAACTATTTTTTTCTCAGATCTACTTCTTCTTACTCTTCATAACATATTAGATATTTAGTCAAAAAACTTAGCTTAGATACTATTTATTTATACACTAGCGACTCACCCTCGCTCCGCTCGGGTTCGTCCCTACTTACGTTTCAAAGTTTAGTATATATTTCTCAGAGATGAGATATTTTCCGCGGTAAAAACTATCCTATATGTTGACCCGGATATCCAGCTATCATCATACCAAATTTCATCAAAATCCTTCCAGTGGTTTTTCTGCGATACGGTAACAGACACACAGACAGACAGACAAAAATTCTAAAAACTATAGATTCGGCATCTGTATCGATAATAAAGTCTATTTCAATATATTTTCCAAAAAATATTTAATATACAGCTTCGGCTTAGTTTCAATTTTATTATATGTATAGATTATCTTTATTATTCAGTGCTAGTTTCATTGAAATCTAACTGATTTTAACATTATTTATGATCTTAACCTCTACCTATAGATGCTATGAAATACAATAATATACAATATTAAATTATTCAATTTTCGCTCCAGGCAACGTACGCATTCGACTTGTAAATCATATCGAAAGCGAAACGCGCCAAAACGCTAATAAATGCATGCGCCCACGCAATTTATGCGGAATGTTTTAGGAGGGGAATCTGTCTAGTCACTACCCATCGTAAAACGACTTAATGGCTATTTTTATGAAGTCAAAAGTCAAATTTTTATTTGCTTTAGTGTAAATTAAATCAATAAACTATCGACATTATATTAGTGATCTTGAAATATCTAAAGTAAAGAGATGTTTTGTATGTATGTACACATGTATGTATGTATATATGTTATTTATGTAATATATAACATCTATTGGTTGGTTTTCTTAAATTATGATAGAGAGCCCACCTAGTTAGCAATGCTTTAAAAAATTTCCACAAGAGAAACAGGAAATTCAAAGTTCAAACTAAGATTAAATTATTATTATTGCTTTTTAACTTACCCATTTATGCAAATTGTGTAGCAAACTTTTATGTGATATTCAAAACTCATCAACTAATGTATATTTTATATGTAATCTTATACTTCTGGTGGCGCACCTGTCTGACCTCTGAAACAACGAGTTATCGAGTCAATATCAAAAGTAAAAGTTACTCGAATAAGAACGTGACGAAGCGACGGCTAAATCTGGGAATCTTCAAGTAAAATCGAAAATAAAATAAATGTATTATGTTATTTTTTGATAATAATGGTGTGTATAGAGTATAAAAGATTGTTTTTTTAAATAACTTAATTTTTCCATTGTTTTATAGCGTACATAGAACGTACGAGTAAGAATTAGCACTCTACTTAGTTTCAGATTACATTGTGACATTCGTGTCACTTTCCAATTTCTACTCTCTATTATTAAATTAAATGATGATACTTTAGAAATATAAAATAAACAGAACTTTACGAAATCGTCGCATAAAAACTATAAATATTGATCACTAGCGACTCGCTTCGCTCGGGTACATCTCTAGCTCGCTTCCCAATACAAACTTTCGCCCCCATTTTCTAAGTTCCTGCACAATTTTTTTTGTTTTTTTTAATGTAAGAACCTTCTCCTGACAATAACAAACACAACAAAAAAAGAATTAGTGAAATCGGTCCAGCCGTTCACGCGTGATGGCTTGACCAAGGGAAATAGGGATTCATTTTTATATATATAGAAGTGATCCCAATATGTCGATTTCATAAGTCAAACAAAATGTCATTTCCAAACAATCGCAGTAATCCGCGTCCCACGATACACTCTTATGGCGGATGACTAATGAACTGAGATATTTCACGACGAATACCATCGATCACGTAATATGGAGGTCAAGGCGCCGTTGCGCATTGAAATCTGCTCAATAAATGTTTTATACAGGTGTATATTGTTATTTTAAATTAAATGTTAAGAAACGTTAATCGATGTTGGCTGAATACATTGCAGAGTACAGACACTAAGGAAAACGTTTAAGGAGACAAAGTACGCCCTATTTATTAGGACTTTGTAAGGAGTACGTAGTACGTGTAGAGGAGGTATCAGGTACCTGAATAGTAAAAAAAAATTGACTAATATGTATATTCATGTTAAATTACAGCTTTCTAGTACTAAGAGTTTCTGAGCTAAGCTGCGGACGGGCTGACGAACATGGTGAAACTATAAAGGTCCCTTGTGTAGGTGATATAAGTGCTCTTTATTCAAAAGAATGTTTAAAACTACTAGGGATCGCCCAGCGGTGGAAACTCAACCACAACCATTATTGAAAATTTAAGAACAACTTTTTTTTAATGATAACACTAAAGTTTGTCTACATGTAGATTGTAGATATTTAACAAAAAAAAAAAGGAAAAAATCGATAGATAAACGGAAGAGAAATGGGCACTGAACTGTTTAATTGTCTTTGTATTTTTTTACCTATATTTAGAACACATAGTTCTAAGGGATAGTCCTTTAAGGGATAAATTTTATGACTTGGATAAGGAGGAGACTCGATTAGTCTACATTTTTTTGTATAAGTTACGTGACATCTTCGACAACTGTGTATTTTTGTATCATAATTCTTTTAAAATTAATAGATGGTAAGGGTGGTCTCATTTAAATTGAAAAAAAATATGAAAAGAAATAAAAAACGGTATAAGAGTGGTGGAAGGAATAATTAAGATTATGTGATTTTAAGTTAAAAAAAATCATACTAACATTGAATTCTTTATTTAGTTTATAGCAAAATTAGGTAAATGTATATAAAGTCACGGTATTTTGTAAGTAAATCAACTTCTTTCTCTATGGAAGGTAACTTGTCCTTATCACTAATGATATATTCCTCATCCTTTCGCCTAGGGATCTGAAAGCTACTAATCATTGCTGGTACGATCTTTGCTCACAAGTTTTATGATAGCCTATGGCGCAAACCACCTGTCGATACGCGCAAACATTTAGCACTTCTATAGTTTATGTGCCTGTGAATTAAATGGAAATTTCTATTTTTTTATTTAATTGCTATTAATTAAGGTAGAAAATATTACTTTCTTTTCTGTTATAAACTTACGCCTTGAACCTATTTTGGCCACGGTTTTCTAATTTGACATTGCCCAAAAATGAGTCGTTATTATTATATACTAGCGATTCACCCTCGCTTCGTTCGGGTTCGTCCCAAGGTACGTTTCAAGTGTTAGTATGGAATAGATTGACTATATAATTAGTATATTATACATAAGTATGAGAAGTTTTATATCCCTTACTTGAGAAATGATTGATTCCCCATATAAACTTTCATCCCCCTTTTCAACTCGGGATGATTTCCGGGAATAAAAACTATCTAATTTCCTTTCCAGGGTCTCAAACTATCTCCTTACCAAATTTCATCTAAATCGGTTCTGCCGATTATTATTTTATCCATTACAAAGAAACTCACAAACTTTCAAACTTTACCTCTTTATAATATTGGTGTAGATTTTGTCGAAGAGCAATAAGTATTAAGTTTCAATTAAATTAAGATTTATTTTCAGTACTTATTTATGGTATCATTGGAATATATTCTCCTTGAGTCATGTTGGGTTTAGTTTTGTTGAATTCATATACAATTACACACATTACAATCTAGCAAATTTTATATCTTATTTTGTTAACTTAATATAATAATATTAACTTTATGACGTCCAGTTATTTTTAACGGGGTATTTTTTAATGCAATACTTCTTATTATTATATATATCCTCATTCTCATCTGTATACTTATTCAGAGGGGCTTTATATTTACAAAAGAATCCATAAAAACCTATCTTCATCACATTTTCCTTAGAAATTTTTATAAAACAGATTCTCCCGCTCCGCTCTATTTACAAATCAACACTTAACCCAATCTCAAAGCAATTTACATCTAACAAGTTAGGTTGTTTCTGTTAAACATTCATAAAGGGTAGTAACCACAAAAACACGTAAAGAAAACTACTTTACATCGTAGATGAGCGTTCGATCCCTCCATTACTATGTGATTGCGTATCGCCAGACGATTAGGAGGCGCGTGAGCATGGTACAAAGAGGCCGACCGGTCTAACACAGGATTAGATTAGAGGGACTATAATTTCCGGGGTGTTTAGGATAATTTTCTTCTTGGAATTCAAATTTGTTAGCTTAAAGTTTATTTGGTTTTTGTGTATACTGTGCACGTTATATAAGTTATGATATGATTTTGAAATTTTAGGTTTTTATTTAATATACTAGCGAATCACCCTCGCTTCTCTCGGCTTCGTCCTTAGTTATGTTTTAACTTTAATATAGATTTCAAAGATATGAGATATTTTCGTGCAGTAAAAAGTATTCTATATGTTGACTTGGATAACCAGCTATCATCATACAAAATTTCATCAAAATCTGTCCCGTGGTTTTTTCGTGATGCGTTCTCAGACAAGGAGACAGATAAAAATTCTAAAAACTATAGATTTAGCCTCTGTATCGATAATAATGACTATTTCACTAAGATTTTCCAAAAAATATTTAATGTACAGATTCGACTCAGTTAGGATTTTATTATAATATGTAAATATATATGTAATGTAACGTTGTTTAAATGTTTATACGCTTAAAGAGCTAAATAATTTTTAATTGTTCTACTTAATTTAATTAATTTAATGGCCTATAAAATTTTGCAAGGAGATATACTGCATCATGGGGACAGACATGGGTTATACCATTCTAACCAGCATATTAGTATAAAAATAATCATTATGAGTTTATTCTCCATACAATTTTAATGACAAAAATAAAATTATATCTATCGATGTTCTTAAATCGCTAATTTATTTTTTTAAACCTAACATTATCCCTGTAATATTCCAAATGCAATCACCCCATTCGTCATCATTTCCCGGGACAAGCCCACTCCCACGGCGTAATTTACCACACGGAACAGAAGTCTATTTGAAGCTTGAAATGGGTTTACTGACTTCACTGCATTAGTGCTAAGTACCACGTAAAAAACTGAACTGATGTAGTCTAGTAGTTACTAAAGAAATCGTAGTTTCTTATTTGTACTCTTTGACTTATATCTATACTTATATTATAATATTATAAAGAGGCAGAGTTTGTTTGTTTGAACGCGCTTATCTCAGGAACTACTGATTTGAAAATTTCTTTTTGCATTAGATTGCCCGTTTATCGAGGAAGGCTATAGGCTACATATCATCATGCTACTACCCAAGGGAGCGGATCAGTAACCATAAATGTCAACAAATCGCGTCGACTTCCATACATTATTGTGATCTTTTCCATAGTAAAACGTAACGTAACGAAGCGAGGTTGAGTTGAGCAATCTTTGCGAATAGAACTGTATATCTATTCGATTCCCGGATAAAGCAAATATTAATACCTTGAGAATTACTGCGGCTGCCTTTTAATTTTGTCTTGTCTAATACATAAAATTCTCGTGTCACAGTGTTTGTAACAAAACTCCTCCGAAACGGCTTGACCTATTCTTATGTAATTTTGTGTGTACATTCAGTAGGTCTGAGAATAGGACGTAAACTATTTTTTATACCCCTATGTGATAAGGGTGGTCCACCCTAGGGGCGAACAGGTGCGGAGCAAAGGTGAATGATTGATTATTGTCGAATTAAAATGCATCACATTCGTGTTGGCGGAAATAAAACTCATGATCGACTCGAGACGATTTTCAGAATTAAACCGATATATCAATAAAAGAAATATGTGCATAGCCCAGGATCAATAAAAAATTTATTTGAAATACATATAAATATTTGAGCAAGAATTGTTTCTTGGAATCTCATGGAAATAGCTGATAGGTCACATAAATTACAAGTGTACGATTTCTCATATACGCGATACAGACGATTAAATTTAATTATACTTCGGTTTGGGATGCACATGGTGTCGTAAGACATAGAATTAAATGTCAGACTGCGCGTGCCTTCCCATTGTTGTTTTTAATGTAATAGCTTCACTAGAAATAGTGATTAGTAGTTATTTGTAAAATGTAACCGTAATAGTTCAGCGGTATTGAATAACAGACTACTTGACCCAAAGACCGTAGGTTCGATTTTTTTGTCATGCACATGTTTGTTTTTATTAAAATTAGATGACATATACATATGTATGTATGTATGTACTGAAGTGTGATAGTCTTGACTCTACATAGTATATAACTGCATTTATTTTACGTTTTATTATATAACTCAGAAACCGTTAAAAATTATATTATTAACATTAAGTAGTTTTAATGTATTTTATTGCATAAATTATCATTTCGAAAAGTAAAAGTTGTAATTTGTTAAAACATATATAGATCGTTTAAAAACCCTTTTAATTTTATCTTTATTTATTTTATGTTCTTGTTGTTGCAATAATGCACCAGAAATATTTCCATACAAATTGATAATTAGCATAATTAAACTAAAAAAATATTACTTATAAGGTAGCCAAAGTTATTTCGGTGTCAGTTACCGGTATTGAAAGCTCTTAAAGCCCTCGACCACTGTAGATTTTCTACAGGGTTATTTAGTTAGATTATATAAATAGACAAAAATAAAATAGCTCAGTGCCTTTTTCTCTTCTGTTTGTCCACCGATTTTCTTTTTTGGTTAGTAGCTATTGACGAGCTTCAGTGTTAATAATAAAATATGTTTGAAAATAGTTTTTTTTTAAATAAATATATAAGGTTAAACCGTTAAGTACCTTTTTTACTCTGTTTTTCAACGGATTTTCTTTTTGTTTTGATCTATTAATGAGCTATTGATTATCGTTATCAATAAAAAAAATGATTACGTTCGAATGTCAACCGCTGGCGAACACTAGTCAATATGACAATCAATACCTAACGTTGTAAAGTGCACTCATACATTTTCATACTTATCCCGACTAAACTAGCCATCGATAGATAGTGTGATGAGGGTCTTGTATTCAGCCCTTTTTTACCATCCCACTGCTGGGCACGGGCCTCCCTTCAATACGAGGGGGATTGGTTCACTACGCTGGCCAAGTGCGAGTTGGCGGACTACACATGTCTTTCGAAAACTTACTAGGTTCTTATATATGTTTTACTTCACCGCAAGGCAAGTAGTAATCATGTTAGAAATGATTCTCACATGAAAATATCAGAGCGAGATCCGTGATTAAAACCCGCTTCACTTGGTTTCCCAAATGAGCGCGTTACCACTGGGCTACCACTGCCTTCTTTTCTGATGAGGGTCTTAGTGCATTTTAAAAACAAAGTAATGGTGAAGATGAGATAACGCCGGTACATTCTCACGCGGCGGTAACGAGTGAAGGTCGCTCACGAATTATTGTGAAACAAGTGCGAGGGTTCACGGTCTAAGTGGTCAAAGTTTGTTAACCAACTGTTACCAATGACCGAAGGAGGACCCCACATCGAGAGATCGGTCAGATAAATCAAATTAAATTGAGAAAGTCATGCACTGATGTAAAGATACTGAAGTTATTGAATTTCAAGGAGAGTATAATATTATAGGTTAATGCTAATTGCATTTTCGATGATGATCAACTTAATCAGGACTGGAAAATGACTTTTCCAGTACAAATATTTATGAAACAGGATTGAAACTGTACTCTGTAGTAAATAAGTATGTATCAAGGTACTTTTAATAATCCCCTTTGTTTCAAACACTCGACATTATGTATATGTGTATGATCCCCGTTATAAACCGATACATAGTAAATATAAATATATATTAAAAGTATAAGAAAAAGCGAATTTATTCACTCTATTATTTCATATGAAATATAAAAATTAATGTGTATGTAAGTTTCAGAAACTTTCGTTTTCAGATAACATTCATCTACACTACAGATATATTATAAAGAGGAAAGATTTGTATCTTTGTATGTTTGTAATGAATAAACTCAAAAACGACAAGACCGATTTAGATGAAATTTGCTAAGAAGAAACTTTGAGACCCTGGAAAGGACATAGGATATTTTTATTCCAGAAACCGTCCCTTGTATTCAGCCCTTTTTGATGTCCCACTGCTGGGCACGGGCCTCCTTTCAATGCGAGGGGGATCAGGCCATAGTCCACCACGCTGGCCAAGTGCGGATTGGCGGACTTCACATGTCTTTCGGAAACTTGCTAGGTTTTCTCAGACGTGCAGGTTTCCTCACGATGTTTTCCTTCGCCTTAAGGCAAGTGGTAATCGAGTTAGAAATGATTTGCACATGAAAAAAAAGTTAACATTTGAAATCAGAACGTGAAGTGGATTGGCGCCTCTAATTTTAAGTTTTTTTCGACGTTTCGTTGATTACTTCTAATATGTAGTTTGCTTACTGTTTTGTATTTTGTTGAATAATTTATTAAAGCAATACCTACTTGAAACTTGAATTTTGTGATTTGAAAATGAATTTAACCAATGATGAACGATTTGATCTACTGGAAGCATATTTTATCAATGGGAGAAGGTGCGAGACCCGAGATTTGAACCCGCTTCACTTGGTTTCCCAAGCGAGCGCGTTAAGACTGGGCTACCATTGCCTTAAAAAGGTGAAAATGGGGATGAAAGTTTGTATGGGGAATTAACCTAAGGAGGAACCCGAGGAAAACTACGGTGAGTCGCTAGTGTAAAATAAAACTTTGGCTAGTTATTATATACAGGTCTCCGAAAATTTATGACAAAGTAACTTCAATGTGCAATAGGAAGCGTGGAAGTAGTTCCGATGATTTGATTTGACTTTTCTTAATACGGCTATAATTTAAGTGCTTATATATTACGAAAGCCTATCGTTTACGAATACGTTTAGCAAGGGCGGGTCGCTAATCATCTATAAATAGATACACTCGCGCCAATTTTACATGAGGGTAGTTTGCGCTTTTATCAGCGCCATCTATATTGCATGCGGTAGTTAGCTACCAGCGATGAGGTCCGCAATCAGTGCGTGAGTTAGATTCTTAGCTATTTGAGCGGGGTGAACGCCCCTTACTCTAAATAACACAGGGGAAAACAACCCCTATTACGACCTCATAAGATTCAGTCTTTCAAGCTTAATAGTTTTATGCGAAATCAACCTAATACCAAAACATCTAAGGTACAAATTTCATTGCAAAATAAAGAAAATACTATTCTATGAACGAGTTCCGTGTGTTATCATTATATCCAGATCGTAATTGCGCAAAAAATGATTGTTATGCCACATGCAGATAAGTACTGGGCTTAGTGAAATTAATTCGTTGGTCTGTTAGCGTTTTAATAATGATACGCGATCGTCACGCTTTCTTCGGAACTCGTACATAGATTAACATACAAACTATAGAAGTTTTACAAAATGAACAGCTGCATTTACATACTTTATTTAGCATTAACACAAAAAAACACTAAGTATATTATCCGTGAAGTACAGTTCTTTACAAAAGAGTCATCTAAATTCTAAAGATAAATTTCAATCAAAGAGCACGTAATTACAGATGCAGCAATGGAATAACCAATCAAATTTAATGCCTACAGCATTCCAAAGTTAATCGTCTCCAAGCGGTAGGGTCCCGGCAAGGCTTTCTAATCCTTCCCGCTAATGGTATAGAAAATCGGGCTGGATTCGACACGGGACCATTTGTTGTATTCCCGCCTTGAAATAGATATGATGTAATTTAACCTTCATACTATTATTAGAATAAGACTACATTTATATACATTTAAAAAAATGTTATAAGAAAATCGTATCATTATAATAACAATTAACCTTTTTATTTCTTTTATTATAACTAGCTGTGCCCCGCGGTTTCTCCCACGTTAAATTTGATCATACATATACATATGCCTGTTTCATTATTTTATTTGCTTACCCTCTACACGATGAGTAATATATGGAAGTCTGCCCAATTTGTTGACATTTAGGATTACTGCTCCGCTCCCTTGGGTAGTAGCATGATGATATTTAGCCTATAGCCTTCCTCAATAAATTGGCTATATAATGCAAAAAGATTTTTTCAAATCGGATAAGTAGTTCCAAACAAACAAACTCTGACTCTTTATAATATTATATTAGATTACTTATTCTTATTTGAATTAATTTTTAATACAAAAAATACTGTTTACTATTTATGTTACCTCTGTTGCATAAAAACAGCAGCGGCAGCAGATTGCATAATAAATTAAAAAGACTAAAAAGGGAATGCGCAGGAGTCGATCCGCCTCCGAACACTGCCCAGTATAAAATTTATAACCGTTTACTGGTCATAAATTTTGGGCATGTAAGCTCTGATGACATGATAAGGCAGTGGTAGCCCAGTGGTAACGCGCTTGCTTGGGAAACCGAGTGAAGCGGGTTCAAATCACACCTCTGATATTTATAAGTGCGAATCATTTTCAACATGATTACGGTGTCTTACGCTGAAGGAAAACATCGTGAGGACACCTGCATGTCTGAGAAAACCTAGCAAGTTGAAAGACATGCTCAGTCCGCTCGACTTGGCCAGCATGTGGACTATGGCCTGATCCCCCTCGTAATGAAAGGAGGGTCGTGCCCAGCAGTAGGATGTTAAAAAGGTACACAAGTTCTAATGTAAAGAATATTTGCTTAATATCAGCTACATAAATCTTTTTCACTATAAACATTTTTAGTGGTGGTTTTTTTTAACCGTGGTCTTTTACAGATATAGTCTAGCGTCAGATACCGCTAGGCATCACGTCTTGCTTCATTGGAATAGTGTTCAGATGGCTCACAATAGAAATGTCCAAACACGCGTTAATCTCTTACATGCATCCATACTAATATTATAAATGCGAAAGTAACTTTGTTTGTTACTAAACGGCTGAACCGATTGAGATGAAAATTGGTATGGAGATAGTTTGAGATCCTGGAAAGAACATAGAATGAAGTATGGGGAAGAAGAAGGAAGTTTGGGGAATCAATCATTTCTCACGTAAGGGATATAAAACTAATCATACCTATGAATATACATATATAGCCTATCTATACCATACTAACCGTCAAAACGTAAGTAGGGACGAACCCAAACGAAGCGAGGGTGAGTCGCTAGTGTTATATAAATTGACATATTCTCTAAATATATTATGATAGTAATATTATCAAGTCATTATGTTTCTCCTTTGTAACTCTATACAATACTTACTCTTTCACAATACTTTACTGAAAAGATACGGCTCTTGTAAAAACCACGGCCAAAAACAGAATGAGCATGTTAAACGTATATTTGGTTCGTTTATTAATTACGAAACAGTTTTATTACTTAAATATTTGAAGCAATTCTATTATTTTGCATCACATAATATTATAAAGACTGCATTTTCAAGGTGGTTTGACGCGTCACGTTGCGGTGGCGAATCTTTAGTATTTTTTCTCGGCCACATCGTATAGTGCGGTTAGATCAACTAGCAAGGATCATATTCCTTATACGTAGTGTGTTATTTTTAAGAGTTTATTGAAATAGAAAAGTTGCCATGTGAACGCGGATTGTTTTTCGGTTTGACATCCGTGTAATGGAGGATAAGTTTTATCCTGATTTGTATGATATGAATTCGAATAAACAAGTACCTAATAATCGATTCATTTATTACAAAGACATAGTACCTTTTCATATGTTTCAGTCATCAAAACAATTTTGCCTTGTAATAGTAGGTATAATCATGTTTGTTTTGTACTATCTAAAAGACCCTGACATTATTAAAATTATATAAACAAATGCCTATGTTATATTTCATAAAAAATTTACCATACAATTACTCATCAAAATGTTACAAAAGAATCCATAATAGATTATTTTAATTAAAATACACTCAAAATCGATTTTCCCATATCCTAGCTAAAACCAAAAAGGTATCGATATCCTTTTGTTTTTCTATTTTGTAACCCAGAATAGGGTTTTATTATATTTATGGTAGCCCTACTCTAACATCACATAATTTTTTATTGGTCGTACCTTATTCGTAAAACATTATGTAAGGTGACCGGCATTGTCTGTTTTTATC
Source organism: Argynnis bischoffii washingtonia (assembly GCA_033884665.1). Taxonomy (NCBI): domain Eukaryota; kingdom Metazoa; phylum Arthropoda; class Insecta; order Lepidoptera; family Nymphalidae; genus Argynnis; species Argynnis bischoffii. The sequence goes on along the minus strand of CM066616.1, from coordinate 2,302,900 downwards.
CTGCGGTTGTCGAAGGAAGTTCCATGTACGCGTGGCTCGAACTTACTTATAAGCCCTGCGGTTTTCATGTGGATTACTATTCCCAAGGGTCCTTTGGCCTTTTACTTATCATACCTTATGTCAGATTATCTTTTAGAAAAATTTGACAACGTCAAAACAAAATTTATTGTGTGTTAAAAATTTATTTTAGAACTAGAGACTCACCCTCGTTTCGCTCGGGTTCGTCCCTACTTACGTTTTGACGTTTAGTATAGATTTCTCACAGATGAGATGTTTTCCCGCATTAAAAAGTACCCTATATGTTGACCCGGATAATCAGCCTATCATCATACCAAATTTAATCAAAATCCCTCCAGTGTTTTTCCGTGATGTGGTATCAGACAGACAGATAAACAAAAATTCTAAAAACAAAATTTGTAAGAAAACTACCTTTTTAGAGTTATATTATAGTTTTAGCGCAATTGAAGCCGCGGGTTCTGTTAGTTGTATATAATTAAGGAGGGTCTTGATGAGCGTCGCACACATTGTCAGTATTCGAAAAGATTATACTGTTACTTTAATGTTTATAAGTCAAAACTGTGGCCTTATTCATATTATAAACATTCAGAACATTAAAAATACAAACGATGTCTTAACCATCTACCTAATCTACTATGTAACTTTAGATAAAAAATTATTATTTTCTCCTCAAATCTTTGTCTCATAGCTGGAATATAAAATAGACTGGATACTCAAAAACATCGTACCCATAACGAGAATACTCAAGGATTATACAAAGCGTGTTATTTCAATAAAATATCTTTATTTATTCACTGGCTGAACGGTTGTTTACAATTTTGTATTGGTTAATTACTTTGACAAGCAATTTGTCAGTTGCAGGACCGTACCTAACATACATGCCATATCTCGATCAAGATCAGCAACGTGACGAGTGCGCACGCGCCACACGCACGAAGTGTCCTTGCACTATGAACCTGATAATATCATATATGCTCTAAAATCAATCAACTTATAGAAAACTAACGACTTAACCTCGCTTCGCTCGGGTGAGTCCCTAGGCACGCCGATTTTGTTCACAATTTCATGAATTTTAATTTTTTTTTTGCGCGGAATCCTGATTTTTTTCTAAAATAAAAGTAGCCTAAGTTACTCCGTATAACTTCAGCTATCTGCCAGTGAAAGTCCCGTTAAAATAGGTCTAGCCGTTTCCGAGACTGCACAGAGTCTCAAAAAAATTAAAACCTGCGCACCTGAGCGCAGGGAGGTTCAATCGCTAGTTTCCTATAATTTGATTGATTTTAGATTCCTCCAAAAACTAATCAAAATTTATAATAATAATTATTTTTTATTGATAACACTAAAGCTCTTTAATAACTACTAAACAAAAAAATCGTTTGATAAACAGAGGAGAAAAAGGTACTGAGATGTTTTGTCTTTGCCTATTTATATGGAGATTATATGTATATAGAAAATGCTATGTAAAAATTCAATTGTCTTTATTCAATTATTCATTCAATATCTATGAAAATTGGTTCTCAATTCACGAAGATACCACAAATATATGATGATGTTCTCCTGACCGATTCCGGCCACGGCGGCCAATCTCATTGAGACTAGCCAACTGCGCAGGAGATATTATAGTGCACAAGTGTACGCGCAGACACAAGTGCACTCTCTATTCCTGTCACTCTCATACTCCAGTGGGACGACTACTCGACACGACCGGTGAGAGTGTCGGCGCAGGACCGACGGCTTTACGTGCTCTCCGAGGCACGGGGGTGAAACACCGCCAACTTCCCAACTCCGGGCTGTTACTGAGGCTTACTATACAGAAAGACTCAATAACTAAACTTGGCCCGACCCGGGACTCGAACCCAGGACCTCAGGATGTGCAGCCGTACATGCTAGCCACTACACCACCGAGGCACCACAAATATATAACAATAATATATATACACCAGAGTCGAATACATCTATGTTTTTGAATTCCGTCAAAATTTGAACTTTTAAAGTTTCCTTTTATCATTCTCTTTTAGTTGTTTTATCTTGTTTTTTCTTACCCATTAACATAGCTCACTAAAAAAAGCCAATGTTATCTGAGGCATGTTTACAGGATAGGGGTCACTTTTAAAACTACTTAATGAGCTCGACGTAAGATGTGCTTTATTACAATAGAAACGTTTTCAAACATTTAACTCACTTCAGCCTAGCATCTTTTGTATATTGTGTTTATTTATAACATTCTATACGTTGTGTTTATTTGTAACTATACTGAAAAATAAAATTAAAGGTCTGTTTGTAATGTCAAAATAACAGCTTTTCAGTAAATGCATATGAAATTATATACGGTACTTATAAGAAAAACCCTTTTTTTTAATTTTTTGTCTGTGTGTCTGTACCGGCTAATCTCCGAAAGGACTGGACTGATTTTGATAGGACTTTCATTGGTATCTACCAATATTATATAGAGTAACTTAGGCAACTTTTTTCTTTTTTCTTATTAAGAAAGTACATACATATGAAGAAGTCACCATGATCTGTCAAAGATATTAGTGCAATAAGAAGCTTCAAGCTGTGCATTAAAAGAAAAAAAATTGAACATAAAATCTCAGAATTTGATTCCAATAAGTTACAAGAATTGATGTTACATTGCAACTCAAACCTGATTCAAACGAGCCATTTTATTTTGTTTTTGAACACTCTCAATATTATTTCAACGAATTTTTCAAGCTCCCGACAGTTCACCTTTTATGCCAAGTTATTTTTTCCATCGATTATTACAAGGACTATTCATTATAAAAACATAATCACACTTGTAACTAAAAACAATCCTTTTTACCGATGATTAAGTATGATTTTGCTTTGGAACATATCTAAATACAAATAAAACTGCCTGATAATACAACAACTCGATTTAGAAACCAAAAAAAGGAAAGCATCGAAATATAGCTGGCTCTTTTATAATGTCTCGTTTATATCCGTATCGTCCGCGTGATTGATAGCTTTTGCTTTGTAAGGGCCCATTTTTAATGGACTTCTGACGTTGATTTAATAAAACCCTTCATTACGCCATCAAAAGATCTCAGGGTCAAGACCATCTCAGATATGTAATACGTAATTATACGACCCTAGCCTAACTTTAGAATACAATGTTCTAAAAGAAAGCTTGATTTTAGTAAACGTAATAACCTTTAGTAGGTTTTTATATCAATATACCTATTTCTTCCCTGTTTATGACATGGTTTTTTTTTGTTTAGTATCAATAAACAAATTTTGGAAACAGATTTTCTTTATGTACATAGGTATGTAAATTCTATTCATAAATGTTTTCCTCAAATTTTCAATAATAATGATTATGGTCCAATTTCGACCACTAGACGAATACCAGTATTTTTAAATGGGTCAGTTACAGCCCGTAGCTCCACACGTGTGGTAAAGCCTTTAAAATTATTCAGTAACTCCGTTCTGATTTTCACCTAAATCTGTTGAACAGCCCTGTGATATAGTAACAAACACATACTCTCACAAACTTTAACATTAGTAATATCAGTTTAATTATATAAAACCTACGTCTTATGTTCCCTCGAGTCTTCATTCACAACAAGCGGCGGTTATCTCTGAACCATTGGTGATTGGAGTATCGTCGAAGATCAGATTGTAAACATGTGCGCATTTCGGGACACTACATCCTTTTATAAAAGCAAAAAATCTCAATTCTCAATAATGAATATTAGTTTATTTCGTTTTTGGAAGTCATTCTAAAATACTCGTACCACCCAAAGGTAGGACGATGGACATGCAATTAGAAAATGTAAAGTTGGTAGCCATCAGTCACGGGCTCGCACGACGGGAAACGGGACATGAGCGGCCATTTTGAAAATATTACCACAAATGGGGAGTCCGTGCGCATTTTGTTATAGCATGTCCATAATCGAGACGCTTTTTCTCGATCTCCATGCATAAAAATTCAGTTGGACCCCTAATAAACTCAATTTTTGCCTTTTTCAACCATTCAAATGATGGGCTTCCTCGCACTCCGCACAGTCATTGGAGGTAATTTGAATGCTTTCGTATTCTTTTTGGATTTGCCGTTGTTAACACTGGAATTATTCTGAGAAATCTAAATCTTAATTAGAGGTATGGTGGGTTTAAATTGTATTTTTTTACAAAAATATTTGCACATATGAGAGGCCGTTGCATGTTTTTAAGTTCGTGTATATTATTATCTTTGGTCATTATTTGGTACGAGATTGTTATGAGAGCCAACATGTTCAGTTAAGTGATAAATTAAGTAAAATATGCGGACTTCAGTTTGTTCTTCACTTCACTTGTTTTGTGGACATTTTTTGCCAATTCTGTAAAGATTTTAAAAAGTTATTTAAACTAATAATTAATAGATAAATAATCTAAAAACAGTTGAACTAAAATTATCTTTATCCATATTTCTTTACTTTAGTTTAAGATAAATATGATTTGTCCTAAAACACACATATTTGCTCGAAATAAATCTATTTTTACCTAATAAGTAGCCAATGCCACAACAAACTTACTCCAAGGCAGGTCTATATTTTTAAATGCTTTGTATTCATCTTAACTCTATTATACCTGAAAACCATTTAGAAATTAGCGGGCAATAAAAAAAGGTTTTAAATACCATAAACATATTGGTCCACACTGTCTTATGTTACAATTGCCGCAATTAAAACTACAGCGTATAACGTCGATATGGATACCATGAAATTCCATATACCTTTATGATGTTATTCTGAAATCTGTGTGAAATATATATTTATAATATGTATGTATGTATTTAAAGTTATATGTGTGTAGTATATCAAATATCTGGTATCTATAACACAAGCTTTCTAATTTACCATGGAACTAGATGGTGCTGTGTGTTAATGTCCCAACATATTTTTATATTTATATTAGGCTCTACATTTTAAAATTCTTTCTAATCTTTCCGAACTCTATGTGCAAGATTCATAGATCGCACTTACACTTTATGACAAAGTCCTACTTTTTAGCTTTGAATGAAGAAATATTTTATATAGTGTTGTCAAACGCTTACTTTAGAAAACCTTACTTTGGCTAGTAAAGGCAGAACAGTCATTATTAGTTACTTTGGAATCAAAGTACACTTTAAATCTACTATCCGCATAAATTACGACATAACAAGTGATTTGATTCAGGTTATTAAGCTAAGATATATCTCATACTAGTGGCTCTAAAAAAACAAATCTATCCCACGGGAACCGTCTATTTTCCGGGATAAAAAGTAGCCTATGTGCTATTCCAAATTATAATCTATCTCTGTGCCAAATTTCATCCAGATCCGTTTAGGCGTTCTGGCACGGATTGAGTAACAAACATCCAAACAACGATAACTTTTACATTTATAATATTAGTAAGATGGAAATGTCAATTAAATGAAAGACTGAGAAATCAAAATTGTTGAAAGTAAATTTCGGAATGTAATGTTCACTTTGCAAAGACGACTTTGACTTAAAGTTACGATTATGAATCTCACCTCATGATATAAAACATGAATAAATTAAGTTAAAAAATTCGTCAATGTTTAGATTTTTCTACACAATTACATCAGGCCTTTGTAAGCGAAAACAATTGAATACTGTTTTTAATCAATCACTGTATGACCGATTTAGTAGTTTCATTCATGTATTGTGTAACGTAGATTAAAATGAAACTATAATATTTGTTTAATGATTTTTTTGTGATTTATATTATTTTACTAGCGATTCACCATTGCTTTGCTCGGGTTCGTCCTTAGGTGGTTCTTTAAATTGATATTTTTTTTTATTTATGAACCGATTGAAGTAAAACAAATAACTAAATATCAAGTGAAGCTTACCACAATACATTAGTGAAAGTCGCACCCAAATCGGTTAAATCGTTTCCGAGATTAGTGCGCACAAACGCACAGACAAATAGACAAAAATTCTAAAAATCATTGTTTTGGATTCTATTGCGTTAATAAGGACCCACAATAATAGTTTTTCTCGAATGTCTTCCATGCACAGACAGCGATCAGTAACAATTTTATTATATGTACAGATTATACCTATATTATAGTTCTATTATTATCGATAAATTCTCAAATAAACAGACATCCTTCCTCTTAAGAATATAGACAATAATAATAAGATATATGGTCAAAAAGGAAAATCGAACTAACTACCTATGTAGTCCTAACTTTATTTTTTCAATAAAACCAAATACGCCAACACCTCATCTCATAACAGGCATTTAATAACCAAAACATAAATGATTTTCCCCGTTGTACTTTAAATATAACATTTGACGGACGTGTAATTAAAAACCGTTTGCATACAAAATCTCGTGTTGAAAAAAACGCGCACCCATCAATCATTGTAAACGTGTGCTTGAATTTTTGGGCGTGATATTTGTATTACCTCACACTGCTCATGGCAAAATAATTTACGATCTGTAGAGCAATCTAAGATATTTTATTTGAACTAATGTTCGCCCAATAGTCGAAATTCGACAATAATCTTTATTGAATATTTGAGGAAAACTATACAGATAAATATAATTGAAGTGTCTGTTTGTAATGTCAAAATAACAACTTTTTACTAAATGCATATGAAATAATATACGGTACTTATAAGAAAAACAAATTTTTATCTGTCTGTCTGTCTGTCTGTCTGTCTGTTTGTTCTGGCTAATCTCCTTAACGGCTGGACTGATTTTAACGGGTCTTTCACTGGCAGATAGCTGATGTTATATGGAGTAACTTGGGCTACTTTTATTTTAGAAAAAGATTTAGGGTTCCGCTCAGGGACACTTAGGGACGCACCAGAGGGAAGTGAAGGCAAGTCTCTAGTATGAATATAATTTTACCTATCTATATAAAAAAAAAAATTTATTGTTTACACTGAATACCATTAATAGTTACGAAACAAAAAAATAAACTTATAAATAATAATTAAAGCCATATCTTCTCAACTACGATATAATCGCTTGAAAATTGTACAATTTTGTAAATTACTCGGTATCTAGTTTCCCAATAACGCATCATTATCTGCCTGCAGTGGTGAAAACTAAATAGAAATATATGAAATACAATACATATTATATCTTATAGATAATTGTATGATCACGTTTTGACGTCGTCTGATTGTTTTGTACATAATATTTTGATGGATATATGAAGTTCTTACATGCCATGCAATTTACTTGTAAATATGCTAAGAATCAATATAATTTTGTATGCAATTGTGTGAAAATCGAGGTTGAACCAGCATTGTAGCCCTTTTTCTATAGGCTAAATTCTGACTGGACTATGTGGATGCACTAATTGAAGTTATTGGACAAAACTATCTAGATTTTTTTACATTAAACAGTTTTTTCTTTGAACTAAAGACATTGCTTAATTTTGTTAGGTAACCTAAATTAAAAAGACATTAATACGTAGCAAATCAAAAACACATCTAAAAATACCTAAGAGACTTCTAACGAAGGGGTTACTGCAATTAAGCCTAGTGCGTGTAACTTAGTTATTGTTACTAGGAAATTGTATAAACGTACCCATATGTTGTAAATTTATTGTTTTTTTTTTTATTAATTATGTAATTTATTATTATGATTTTTTTTTTTCGTCTTTATACCGATATAGGTACTGCTACAGACTAATATCCCAGGGGGACTGTTTCCTGTGATGGGTTACTAAGTAACGTTACATTATATGTAAAAGATATACATATATTAAAAATCGCTTACTTTGTCGCTTAATTGCTCACTTCACGCTGTATGGCGTGAAACACCTACTTTTCAGAACAGAACAACTAAAGACAAACAAACCTACAAACATTTAAACGTTTTCAAAAGTTACCCAGCAAAAACGTCTATAAAAATATCGTTACGTCTATATTTGTATTAAAGTCCATCAATCAACAAAGGTTGAAGTTGAATGTTGTACCGTAACATGAAACCTTCTCGACAAGTTCCAATAAAGTTTACAGTTAATGATTTTTTAATTATTTCTCACATCAATTATTGTTTTCGGAGAGAAATGATCTTATCTTTATTGCGCCTTATTTAGCGGTACATGGAAAGAGCTCAATTTCGTATATATTTCTAATTTATATGTAATTACGTAAAACTGGAAGCTCGTGTTCGAAATAAAGCTTAGTAGCTACATTTTGAATAAACTTTTTTTATCACAAATGATAAATAGTATATAGGTATGATACAGTGTTAACTGGTAGCCCAGGTAACGCGCTTGCTTGCTGCGCGAATGAAGCGGGTTCATATCTCGGGTCTCGCAGCTCTGATATTTTCATGTGTGAATCAGTTTTAACATATTTACCACTTTCGGTTAAGGAAAACATGGCGAGGAAGATTTTATAGTTTATATGTAAGAGAACCGTGCAAGTTTTCGAAAGACATCTGAAGTCCACACAAAACCCTCACAACCAGCGTGGTGAACTATGGTCTAATCCTCCTCGTATTGAAAGGAGTCCCGTGCCCATTTGTGGGACGTTAAAAAATGACTGGATGATTTAAACAAAAACAAATTTATAATGCAAGCAATAAAAACCTCGTAATAATGCGATTACAATTTTAAATTATTTGTATTAACAACTCATCGTCCCTCTTCCTTGGTATTAAGCATGATATAAATTAATACCAGCTTCTAATCATATCCCGTTTTAGCGCTAACAAACAAAAAATAATATTATACTTGCGAGTAAAACATATCCTTATAAAGTATGTAAAGTAAATCTTATTTTTTGCACGGTTCGGCTATTTGTTGTTAATTAGTGTATCGTTTGTGAAATTAGAATAATTTTCCATTATTAATATATTAATGATCCTATTAACAGGTTAAGAATTAATAAAAATAAACATCTTTCATCTCATTAAATAGTCCCATTAATATTATAAATGCGAAAGTTTGGATGGATGTTTGTTACTCAATCACGTGACAACGTCTGATTGGATCTGTGTGTGAACGTCTGATGAGGCAGATAGATTATAGTGTGGTTATTTTTGTTTATCCCAAAAAAATATACGGTTCCCGTGGGATTTTGTTTTTGCTATAATTAGCTAACGCTTACGCAATAAGAGCATGGAAGCCTAAAACTTAATCGATTTGTTTGCGTATGAACAAATGATCGATTTACACGTACTAGTATAGATGACATAACAATAATTAGATAAAGGATTACAATGGGAATCAATTATGATTACGAGACTACGCCCCGCTGGTCGGTAAACGCATTCGATCTCACATCGATTAAATACCTCACATTTGATTTGACTTTTAATATTTTGATCAATAAGGTCACGTCACAATTCTAAAGGTACGTGTTTAAAATTAGTCATTTTTTTCGACGTCTAAATCTATCTTAGATTTACTTGTATGTTTGTTATCCTGCTTCCTACTATTATAAATGAGAAAATATGGATGTCTGGATGTATAGATGTATGGATGTTTGTTACTCTTTCACGCGAAAACTACTGAATGGATTTAAATGAAACTTTACAATAATATAGCTCATACATCAGAATAACATATAGGCTACTTTTTATCCTGGAAAAATGAACGGTTCCCGTGGGATAGATTTGTTTTTGTTTTTCTAGTTCTAGTTTTAAACAAATAATTAATAATATTTTTTGTTACTGACGTTTTGAATGTGACGAAGGTTTTTCACATGCGATCACATTAAGCCAGGCATGGCAGTTATACCTTATAGCAGCAAAGAAATTAACAAAACGGAAAAAGGTTTTAAACACCTTTTTCTATTACCCACACGATCTATCAAACTCTCAGGTAAGATATATTCAAATAAAACTAAAGTCTTAAATCATATTTAATATAGTTAGTATTTAGTATCCACATAACGAATTGCCAGATGGTATAAAATTAGAGTTTAATAATATTAACTCCATGTAGCATTCTAAATAACCTCATTTTGATGGATCATTTAGTTTACAGACTTATGAGGCGTAAATGTACCACCTAACGTTCAATAGAGCACGTCGTCGTCACGAACATGCTGCATCGTTTGAGATCTGGCGCACGAGAAATACTGAAATATAGCTATAGCATGTGGATTTTCTTGCATCATCCTTTTTAAATTATAATATTTTGTAAGCACTTCCGTCCGTGTAGACAAATTGATAAAAAGCCTATATTATGTTGCTTTGATTCATACCAAAATTCACTTAAATCTGTTGAACCGTTACAATGTGGAAAATAAACAAACATACATTTTTGATTTTCGCAATAACGAGGACTTATAATTTCTTTACACAGCTTTCACGATATTTTATATGAACTTAAGTTTGGCTAAAATTAGATATTTTTGATCGAATATAAGCTAATATGAGCTATATTCGCGATGTCAGAGTTAATAATAGTAGATATTACTAAAAACAATCACTAAAAGCGGCTTCCAGTGTGCCATAGTATTTATAATAATTACTAAATTAAACTTCAAGTAGAGACGTGTAAAAAGTTAAATTAAAAGCTCTTGAAATGTTACTTTGAAAGCGAGAAACGTTTTTATATTGTCTCAAATCCCATTTTACACTATGAAGCGTGATATTTAATACAGTAAAATGTCTCATTATGTTACATACTGGTACTTATAGTTTGCAACATTGTACAGAAGTATGTGCCGTTAAAATAATTTTAAACGTTTTCCATTCTAAATATAGTCTATACCCATGCAATTTAGTGATTACTGAGTGAAGATGTTTTTGTAAGAAATTCCTCTTTAAAGTTAATTATATTAATTTGTTATTGTTGGTACATTTTTTTAATATAAATAGATATAGTACATGTCTTTTAAAGATATGTTTTATTTAGATTCGATTTTAGTTATTTACTTTGGTTGATGTTTCTTGTATAAAAGGTACAAAAAAAAATTGTTTAAGATGGTTTTTTAGCTTCACTTATAACTGAGAAAGTATTTTTTATGGTGCTCAGTGATAAATGTGCAGACATCCCACCTGATGGAAAGCGGTACCTGTCGCCCATAACACCTACGGTTCAAGCATATGTAATAAAAATGCAGAAACGCAGGTGCGTTGTCATTGTGAGGCCTAAATTGATATGCCTCTTGCCTGTAATTGCACTGGCTACCTTATCCTCCAAACCGGAACACAACAATGCAATTATTGTTGCTTTGAGGGAGAAATAGATAGGGGTGGTACACATCCAGTCGGACTCCGCAGGCTTGACAGAGTCCTACTACCGATACGAAATTATTAAAATCTTCCAAATACTCCCAGATTTTTGTTATGGTTCAATTTCGACCATTGAGCGAGATTAATTATAATTATTTCCCTTACGTTCTTGTGTGATATGGAAACATAAGTACCTACATATAAGTATAACTAACGGCTCTCGTCTTTAGGTACGTTTTGACGGTTAGTATGAAAAAGATAAAAAAGACTATATATCCATAGGTATGAGGAATATATCTTTTACTTGACAAATATTAATTCCCTATACAAATCTTCACCCCCCTTTTCATTCCCTTAATGGATGATTTCCAGGGCAAAAACTATCCTATGTCCTTCCCAGGGTCTCAAAATATTTTCATACAAATTTTCATCTAAATCGGTTTAGCCGTTTAGTCGTAAAAGGTTAACAAACAAACAAATAAACAAACAGACAGAGTTACTTTTACATTTATTTCTATACATTTATATATACTAATATTAAGTATGGATAATGCCCTACGTCTACGTATTACCAGGAATGAGTTACTGTTAAATATTAAATATTGTTAAACGTGACATTTTTTAAAGTATGTTTAGAATAATTTTTATTTATTTCAGTGGTCAACTCGGAAATTTCATACTATGAGTATAATAATTTCTATTGTATCGGTCCCGCCCAGTATGTTTGCTATCTACAGGTGTGCGGAGTGAGATTCGAAAGCGTTTTGTAGACCCGCATAAATAATAGCGATTTACGACAAAACGGCGCTGTTTGAATTAATGTTTTGAATATATAATTGACTAATATTATAGTCCCTTCTGATATGATATGCATTTATTTACTTAACTATCTATACATATAATAAAATTGTAACTAAACCGAATCTGTACATTAAATATTTTTTGGAAAATCTTATTGAAATAGACATTATTATCGATACGGAAACCAAATTTATAGTTTTTGGAATTTTTGTCTCTCTGTCTGTTACTGCATCACGGAAAAATCACTGAATGGATTTTGATGAAATTTGGTATGATGATAGCTGGTTATTCGGGTCAACATATAGGATACTTTTTACTGCGAGAAAATATCTCATCTGAGAAATCTATACTACACGTTAAAACGTAAGTAGTCTCCTATATATTAAAATAAAGCGAATAATTTTCAGGCAGTACTTGGTTATTAATGTGGTTTCTAGTTCTTAGTTACTTAAACGCTCACGTGGGGAAGTATGAGAACGAGTATATTACAGTCCTGTTATCAAAATATGTATCTAAATAAATCATCTATTTGTGGCTAAATACGTGAAATTATTTCGAAGTCAGCTTACACACGATTTGTCAAATGAGATGATTTTTTTAAGTGTATATTTTACTACCCTTAAAATGTTACAGAAAAAGAATTTACCATTCATAACTTGCTTCTCAATTATATCGCAGAAATTACCTACATTATATACCTACGAGTATATATATATATATATATATATTCTCAATCTTTCAAGTCGGTTAAACCCATAAACCAACAAACATACATATTTATGATGTAAGTATAGATTTCACACTATAATCCACCTTCTTAGGCTTATGTGATGCTAAAATTCAATGTTAGTATAGGTTTCTTTGATCTAGGGGACAACCAAGCGACGCCCGCGGCGAAAGTCGGTCGCTGTAATAGGACGCGCCGATACGCCTGATAACGTTGCCTTTCCACTTGGTACCTCGATGCTAAGCTTCTTTTACTATAATTTATTATGTTTAAATTAACATACACAACATACTTGAGTTAAATTAGCGCTGATTTTTCAATAACCATGTAATCTACACTTCCATACTTCAATACATATTGTAAATGTGAAAGTACGTTTGTTTGTTTGTTGACGGATTGGCGTGATTTTTTGTGTGGACATAGTTGGAGGGCTGGAGAGTGACAAAGCAATTTTTTACTGCGGGTGATTATCTCATTCCCACGGGAAAACACGTTATATATTCGTAATATATAGTATACTAATCGATAAAATGTACCTAGGGACGAACCCGAGCTAAGCGAAGGTGAGCCGCTAGTAGCTACATATGTATATAAGGAAATACAAATATATAAGAAATTACTATTAATTACAAAAGCTTATATTTATACTCTGAGTGTGTTTTATGTGAATGTGATTTAGATGAAATTTAGTACTTAGATTGGGACCTAAAGTATCAGTTAGGCATCTAGGGGGGTGTCCTAGCGCAGCAAAGGTACGTCGCTACTTCTCTGATATGGTTATGTTAACAAATTGATTAGGAAGCCTTTTACAAAAATTAACGTTTCTATAAAATAGGCAAATTAATATATACTGGTTTTCGCCTAATAGTCGAATTTCGACTACAATAATCATTACAGAAAATTTGAGAAAGTGAAAATTTCATATATGTTTTATAAATAGAGTTTACCTACCTATATAAAAAAAAACTGTTTTCAATTTTTTATTAAAAACAATAAAGCTTCGTCTGTAGCTCCTAAACAAATATAGACCAGAGGAAAAATGGTACTGAACTGTTTAGTATTTGGCTATTACCGTTTAGTATAGATTTTTCAGAAATGAGATATTTTCTCGCAGTAAAAAGTATCCTATATGTTGACCCGGATAACCAGCCACATATCAAATTTGATCAAAATCTCTTTTTTTTCATGATGCGGTCACAGACAGACAAAAATTTTAAAAACTATAGATTCGGCCTCTGTATCGATAGATAATAATGACTATTTCAATAAGATTTTCCAAAAAATATTTAATGTACAGATTCGACTCAGAATTTTATTAATGTATAAATTCTCCTCTAGATCCTGTCCCCATACCTAACACGGCGAATACAATACATAAAAAAACAGTTTGTAAAATGAATATTTATACTACTTCGGTATCACGAGATAATAACAAACACTCCACTTCCTACTTCGGCACGTGCAAAGGACAATCATCAATAATCGTCGCCGTAGGGAAAAGTTGGTCGCTATAATAGGTCGCCTATTCGCCTGATAAGATTGCCTGTCTTGTACCAGTTGCCACCGAAATGACTGATGATGATGTTCTCCTGACCGATTCCGGCCACGGCGGCCAATCTCATTGAGACTAGCCAACTGCGCAGGAGATATTATAGTGCACAAGTGTACGCGCAGACACAAGTGCACTCTCTATTCCTGTCACTCTCATACTCCGGTGGGACGACTACTCGACACGACCGGTGAGAGTTAAGGCGCAGGACCGACGGCTTTACGTGCTCTCCGAGGCACGGGGGTGAAACACCGCCAACTTCCCAACTCCGGGCTGTTACTGAGGCTTACTATACAGAAAGACTCAATAACTAAACTTGGCCCGACCCGGGACTCGAACCCAGGACCTCAGGATGTGCAGCCGTACATGCTAGCCACTACACCACCGAGGCAGTAACCCGAATGTAGTGAGCAGTAACCGAAATGACTATTATAACAGCGGAAATACTGTTAAATCTTTTAGGTTTAAGCCATTTAATAAAGTGACTAAAGATCATAGTGTCATTTCTATCTATACAAATAAAAATGAATGCCCGTATGTTTGTCTTCTATGCGTTCGTAAATCATTGGTCTGATTATGATGAAACTCTAGCGGGTTATTCTGTATATGCCTGCAGAGGCTTCTAGGATAATTTTTTTTATAAAGATAAGAAGTAATTTTTTTTAGTCGCTACTTTTAAACAAAAGTATCAGTAGAAACGTCGTTAGTCAAAATAAAACTGCGACAAAACCCGAAAATATGTAAGTATATGTTATTTAAAATGTCAAATAGCGCTAGCGTTTTAGTGCAAAGATAGACCTGGAGTAATATATAAGGTACCGTTAGATGTAAAACTTAACAATAGGCGATGCTGAATATATGTAATATTGTAAATACGTATGTATGGAATTATAGTTGTGTATATGATACATGCGACTTATTTACCCTCGCTTCGGTCGGGTTCGTTCCTCGGTTAATTCACCATACAAACTTTCATCCCCATTTTCACTCCCTTAAGGGATGATGATTGATCAAGGCAGTGGTAGCCCAGTGGCAACGCGCTCGCTTGGGAAACCGAGTGAAGCGGGTTAAAATCCCGGGTCTCGCACCTCTGATATTTTCATGTGCGAATCATTTCTAACATGATTACCACTTGTCTTACGGTGAAGGAAAACATCGTGAGGAAACCTGCATGTCTGAGAGAACCTAGCAAGTTTTCGAAAGACATGTGAAGTCCGCCAACCCGCACTTGGCCAGCGTGGTGGACTATGGCCTGATCCCCCTCGTATTGAAGGGAGGCCCGTGCCCAGCAGTGGGACATGAAAAGGGCTGAATACAAGGGATGATTTCCGGGAAAAAAACTATCCTATGTCCTTCCCAGGGTCTCAAGCTATCTGCTTACCAAATTTCATCTAAATCAGTCTAGTAGTTTAGGAGCTTATTTGGTACAAAGAAACAAAAAAATTGTCGTCTTTATAATATTAGTATAGATTATAACGAATTTCATTTCCAACCTAATTACTTTTCAACAACATCATGTAAAAGTCCAAATAGTTTACTCACGACAAAGCCTTTTACTCCATCACTTCGAACAGAATCACATGTCAAATCAAGCTTGGGTTTGATCGGATATGATTAGGCGGTCGAATTCCTCTAATGGCCGTCTTGTTATTTGAACATCTGCCGCTCTTTATAACAAGAAATTGTCAATTACTGACCATGATGTTATGTAATTTTTGTTTTGTGCTAATGAGGCCTTTGCTACGTATCATAGTTCTAGATATTATTTATTACATCGAATATTCTAGTGGTTTTTTATAATTTTTGACTCTATCCGGGTTTGTGTATCGTATACGTATGGTTCCGCGTCATCTTCGCCGTTAAAAACCGATGTTCATGATTAGTGTTCAATGAACAAGTAATACGCTTTAAGGATGGTCTTCTTATATTTTCAAGGAAAAGTCCATCCCTAAAAGTGAAATAATTGATTACATAGACTTTTAAAATAATCTAATAATATGTAATAATAAATCTATAAATGTAATAATAAATCTCAGCAAAACTGTTTTCCGAGCAGCTTCCTCATGGGCTGACCACACTGACGCTTAAATTAAATTGACGATTCAAAAGTGCTAGTAATAGGTCTGATTGAATAAAAAAAAATGATTTTGAGGTTGGAGTACCTTTTTGGCCAAGTGATAAATACTTTATAAGCAAAAAGATAACCTTAGGTAAGTTAATTTAGCGTTTATTCCGGAACAAATTCTGTAGCACATTTCAGATATGCTTATTGTTCATTATTTATAGTCTTATTTTCTCCCTGTAAAGAGCAATGCCTCCGTAGAACAGTGCGGAAAACGAGGAATTTACTTTTAGTTTACTTTTAATACTATTATTCTGTAGTTACACGTATATCGTAAAAGTTTACGACAGATGGATTTCGCAGAACTTTTAAACCTATCGAATGATTTTTGACGTAACTCATCCTTGCATTCAAGCATTCGTCCACGTACATTATTATTGCGCCATTGTCTCGACGCATTGTTCCGAGCAAAAACTATGAATTCGTTAAGAGGATATGCAAATTTCAGTGAAAGTGTCGTGTTCTTGAGAGTATTAAAATAATTATCTTACCGTTTTACAAGGAGGCCGCATAACTAAGGGACTGATGGGAAAAAAATGTGCATTATCTTAAAATTGTAGACTAGTGAAACGCCCTCGCTTCATTCGGTCTCGAAACGCTCGTTTAAAGAAGTAGATATTTATATTACTTACGTTTTCCCGCGGCTCCGTTTGCATAGTTCGATTATGTATTACTATAGCTTTATAATGTATAGCCTACCTGTTACTTTGATGTATAAGTTATATTACTGTAAAGTTTCATCAAAATCCATTTAGTACTTATTGCATGAAAAAGTAATAGACATACATCCATACAAACTTACACATTTATAATAGGTATTAGTAGGATCAAGTTTATATGACTTATAAGATGGAGAAGATTGTAGAATAAATAATAATAAAGTTCTAAATTTTCTGCCAACGAATTGGCCACCATAATTACACATAGAATATATTTAAAAACTAGAACAACAATTATTACTAAATACTAACCAAATACGCATTTTCAGCATGTCTTTCTTCACTAAACTTTCTATGCGTAAATAGTGATGATTTTTTTGCCATCATTACGAACAGGGTTCCTAAACTCCGGTCGATCCGTGCAATCGCCTAAAACAATGAAACACGTGCGCTCTGTCGTAACTCGCTGTGATATAACCGACTATTAGCCGTCTAAATTATAAATTGCGTGCAGTGACCGAATTTAATATTATTATAGTGCACTCGTTATTTATGTCCCTTAATGATAGTGTGAAATGGTTAAGAATTGTGTTAATGTACCCGTTGATGAGCTTTTGCAGAAGGAAAGTGGCTGTGGGTGTTTCGTTTCATCTATTTTTTGGCCAATTCTCCTATAAAAGCAAAATAATAGGTTTTAAATGTATGCTAGGCTAGAGCCAAAAATGTATATAGTAAATAAATTTTTAAATTGGCAATTTACTAAGTTACGATGTATTATGCAATTCAAGACAGGATGCCCTTTTTTTATTATATAATTAGTATAAGGACGCGTTATAATATTATATATATATATATATATATATATATATATATATATATATATATATATATATATATATATATATATATATATATATATATATATAATATAAAATATCACAAGCACACGATTCTCACTTATATTATAAAAGTAAAATTGTTTGATTGTTATTCCTTTACGCAAGAACTGAGCAATGAATAGCAGTGGTTTTTACATAGACCTTGTATACCTATATATATGCTTGTTTACCTACCTTTTTTTAACGTTGGGAATTAGGCACGAGGTGTGGGACTCAGCGGCAAAGCCAGTACTAACCTTTAAAACCCAACGGAACCTCCCCCGTCTTAATGGGGAGTCATAGGATCACTTACGCACTCAACCACGACGCCCCGGCGGCAGGTCTGCCGAAGTGGACCTCAACAACCATGGGGTTGCTCCACGGTCTACTCTGTTATCAGAGAAGTACCAGGAGCAACCTGCACAGCACACCGCCCACCGAGGTGGGCCGCATCCCAGTACGTTTTATGGCTTCGCGCCCAGCTGTATTGCCGAGCACTACTGAGCCCCCCACCACGACAAGGTGAACCTATATGGATAGATTTGGATGAAATTTAGTACGCAGATAGAGTATGAGCACATAATCTACTGTTAGGTTGTCTAGATTCGCTGTTATATTTATATAAAGATAACAGAAGTTGAATAATTAAAAGCGTTAGGGGCTATAATAATATAACAAAATCACACGAACGCTAACAATATTTGAACATATTATCATTTAATTTGAAGGTTGCATAATACTTTTTCACACGTTAAATGATATTGCAATATACATAATTGGAACGTTTACTGCCACCGGACATCGGTTTGGTAATCAACGATTAAATATTTAACTTCGTAGTTAGTTAGCTGTTCTCACGACTGACTGTTGAAAAAGGTTAAGTTTATTCATGTATTTATGTATATAAAACAACCTTTAAAAAATATCTTAGAAATATCTTTTTTGTTTATATTTCACGCTATCGTTTAATGTAAATTCAACGGTGACCTTTTTTAAATATCTTTTAATTTAGAAGGTTATGGATGAATATATTTGAATGTAATTTCCTTTAAGTAAAATCCTTCTGGCGTTTAATAAACATATTATTTACAATTTTATCTCTAACTAGCGACTTACCCTCGCTTCGCTCGGGTCCCTTGGTGCGTTTTAATTTTTTTGAGCGGAACCCTAATTCTTTTTGTAAAATTAAAGTAGTCTAAGCTATAGCTAGTCCTTATAACATTAGCTATCTGCCAGTGAAAGTTCCGTTTCGCAGATTAGCCGGAACAAATAGACAGACAGACAAAAAAATTAAAAATTGTGTTTTTCGTAAAGTACCGTAAATAATTTCATATGCATTTAATAAAAAGCTGTTCTTTGAACATTACAAACAAACACTTTAATTTTATTTATCTGTATAGATATATATTTATACATATATACAAATGAATAACTACAGGGCCGCGACTAACTATATTTATAACAAAGTATTGAAGTTTTTTTTTTCTTGTATGCTTCCATTGCTAATTGTATTAAATTATTTAAAAGGAGATACTGACTCAGGAAATACTAAATGAAAACCTTAAAAATTTCTAATATACCTACAAATATACATATTATATGTAGTATATATGTATGTATTGTATTCAGCCCTTTTTAACGTCCCAGTGCTGGGTACGGGCATTCCTTCAATACGAGGGGAATCAGGCCATAGCCCACCACGCTGGCCAAGTGCAGGTTGGCGGACTTCACATGCCTTTCGAAAACTTGCTAGGTTCTCTCAGACATGCAGGTTTCCTCACGATGGTTTCCTTCACCGTAAGGCAAGTTGTAATCATGTTAGAAATGATTCGCACGTGAAAATATCATAGGTGCGAGACCCGGGATTTGAACCTGCTTCATTCGGTTTCCCAAGCGAGCGCGTTACCACTGGGCTACCACTGCTCTCGCTATATACCTATGTATATAGTACCTATATAAATTAATATTTTTTTACTTTTGTATTGTTTCAGAGATGGCAGCGGAGGTGGTTCGTTTTGTATGACGATGGCGAATTGACGTACTCATTAGACGAACACGTAAGTGATATTTAATGTTAATATTTATTTTCGATAAAAGTTATGTTTGTGAAATACTCTAATCGGTTATCACTCAAGAGGTACCTAATTTGTAACCGTCCATCAGGTTATTTATTTATTTAAGTTAGAACAAATCATGGCGTTAAACTCCCTCTAAACTTTTCTCGATATAATATTTTCTTAGATGTACGCGAATATTTGACATTTTGAATAAAACTATTGGCTAACTATTTGACGACGCGTTTAGCTCAGTATGTAGTGATTATACTTTCTCCAGCGGTCGCTAGTTCGAGTCCCGCTACGGACATTCATTTGTTTGATGAGCACAAATGTTTTTACTCCAGTCATGGGTGTTTATATTTATAATATGTATGTATTTAAATTTATATATATGTAGTGTATCAACTATCTGGTGTCCATAACACAAGCCTCGTAGCTTACCATAGAACTAGATGGTGCTGTGTGTTAATATCCCAACAACAACATATTTTTTTTATTTTTATTGTTTCGGTTTTTTCGCGGATTTACTTAGATTTTGGTGTTTGACGTTTCAAATTCTTTACAGTAAAGACAGAGAGGATTTTCTCGATATTAACATAAAAGCAACTAATAGCGAGAAAAAAACATAATGCAACGAGAAAAGGATAAAATCGATGCAACTAAAATCACAAGAAGCATATAATGAGCTTTTTGCTACCTCACTCAATGGAATCAATTCAAAAAATAAACCCCAAGACACCTATTGCATAAAGATCGAATGGATCTTGTAACGATACGATAAAAAATAGCAATTTATACTTAATAGTGCATATTTATTATTTAAATTACATCGATGTTCGCTTACATTGTAAATCTAATAACTTTTTCCTCACTTATATGAATTAACATCTTGAGATATTATTACGGCTATCGTTAACTATTCAAGTAGCGTGTAATACTTATTTTGTGGTCAAGTAGAAAAATATGGTTTAAACACACTCTTAATATCCCCATAAATTCCGTCAAATGTCTTCGAGATCGACCTTATCGGTTGCATTCTAATAGGGTTGTCAGCAAATAGGAATTTTAAAGTATAAAATATTTGTTTGTGATGATTTAAATAATCGAGACATTTACATCAAAAACTATTTTATCTTTGTGCAACTTATTATTTAAAGAAAGTGGTAGCCCTTCTCATTTGGCTTCGTATAGAATAAACAAGATACATATTATATAATCGAATAATGTAAAAGTCACTGCTAATAACGCCCTAGCATTACGTTTTAACGTTTTGTGTACATTTCTCAGAGATGAGATATTTTCCCGCTGCTACTGACCAGGACTGTCTGCCCAGTAGTTTTTTCGTGATGCGGTCACAGACAGCAAGATAGACAGACAGACAAAAATTCTAAAAACTAGAAATAGATTCGGCCTTTGCATCGATGATAATGCCTTTTTCAATAAGATTTTACAAAAAATATTTAATGTTAAGATTTGACTCAGAATTTTATTATTGTTAACCGTGGCCCTAGTACCAAAACTTGTTATTT
This sequence comes from Argynnis bischoffii washingtonia, assembly GCA_033884665.1. Classification (NCBI taxonomy): domain Eukaryota; kingdom Metazoa; phylum Arthropoda; class Insecta; order Lepidoptera; family Nymphalidae; genus Argynnis; species Argynnis bischoffii. The sequence continues at coordinate 2,281,400 of CM066616.1, read as the reverse complement.
AAAGATTTAATTGTGAATGTATACCTATACCTACAAAACAACAAATTAATTATTTATATACGTATCATTCGAAACTGCTGTGGTATATGAAGAATGGAAACGAATTTTAACATAGATGAAAATCACAATCTATACTAAATTATACTTATATTATAAAGAGGCAAAGTTTATTTGTTTGTTTGTGTTTTTTTTTTGTTTAAACGCGCTAATCTCAGAAAGTACTAATCCGATTTGAAGAATACTTTTTGCATTAGATAGCCCGTTTATTAAGGAAGGCTATAGCAGTAATATAATATATGTATAGTCTATCTATTCCATACTTACCGTTAAAACGTACCTAAGGAAGAACCCGAGCGAAGTGTGGATGAGCCGCTATTAAATCAATAAAGCATCACCATAATCTATGAATTATATAAAAATAGTACTGTATAAAATATAATGTAGATAATTTTAATTTTCAAGGAAGCATTGTAAGTAGTGTTAAATTAGTATCTTATATGTAACTTTGTATGTATGTTTATTTATATTAAGTTTTTATTCACCTTTCCGCTCTATATATTTATTTTTTGTATCCTTACCTATCGGCTGCCTTTAAGAGATCGCTTATAGTGTTATTTGGTACGTTTTCATGGTTAGCTATGTTTATACATAAATAGTTGCTTGCTACTTCTAAGATATTCATTTAAATTATATAGCGATTTACACTCGTTTTGCTCGGGTGCGTACGCCGTACGCGGATATTGTTCACTATTTCATGGGTTTTAATATTTTTTTGCGGAATTCTGATTCTTTTCTAAAATAAAAGTAGCCTAAGTTATTCCTTATAACAGCAGCTATCTGCCAGTGAAAGTCCCGTCAAAATCGGTCCAGCCGTTTCAGAGATTAGCCGGAACAAACAGACAGCAGACAGGCACAGAGAGACAGACAGACAAAAATAGTAAAAAATGTTGTTTTGGTATACGTACCGTGTATACATCCATATGCATTTAGTAAAAAGCGGTTATTTTAATATTACAAACAGACACCCCAATTTTATTTATCTGTATAGATGTACAGATACATATATAACATAAGGCTACCTTTGCACATTTTTATTTTTTTAAATATATCATTTTATTATACAATAAACTATTATAACACTGAATAGATTCAACCCTATCAACAAAGCCGAGTCAAAGCAGTCAGTCACATTAAGCCCATGACTCGTAGGGCGCATAATTAACTTGTTAGTTCAAATGTATTTCGTATGCAGCTATTTGTCCTTGGATATGTGACTTTGCCCTTTGTCAAAAATACATAACAATACATCAGTTAAAATATAGTTTAATAACTTAAGCTCTACGTATATCCTAAACTTAATTTTGAATAATAATAATTCTATGCAAACAATCTCAAGGCAAACAGGTAATATATTTAATTACTTCTTAAAACTCTCTCAATTTTTGCACGACTTGAAGGAAGAGGGAATTATTAATACTAGTATTCGCCCAGTGGTTTCGACTATAATCACCTTTTTTTATTGCTAAAACTGAAGCTCGTCAACAGGTACTAAACAAAAAAAATATCGATTGACAAACAGTGGAGAAAAAGGGACTGAATTGTTATGTCATTACCTATATATACATCGATTATAATATTTAAAAATCATATATATATATATATATATATGTTACAGGTGTTCCTTTATACCTTTCATGAAAAAAAAAACCACCTGTCCTTACAGGTGGTTTTTTTAAGTGAAGTAACATTTTTTTTAAAGTGATTTTTAACGTAACGTGTGTTCTATCAATCGCATAAAATCGTATGAAGCTAAAATATTTATAAACGGGCTATTAATAATATCTGTATAGGTATGTTATAAATGACAAGTATGAGTATATATTATTATCATATATTTTTCTACTTTCATCAATATTCATGCACTTGCACAGTAATTAAATGCGAACATGAATTTTAATACACACCATACTTGGTAAGATCTAAAGTGTTTTGCGCCTGTATAATAACTAGCAATCCGGTAAGACATGCTTTATCGTTAGTACTAAAATACAGTGGTACATCAAGTGGTACATCAAGTAAAGAATCATCTTACGAGATAGATAACCATAATTAAGATGATAGTAAAAAAAAAAAAATTGAAGGAGGATAAACAACTACATAATTATATATATTAGAAATGCCAAATTCTATTTGTTTGTTTGCCCTTTTTCATATTTATACTTAATATATTATTTACTAGCGACTCACCCTCGCTTCGCTTCGGGTTCGTCCCTAGACAAAAACAAATCTATCCCACGGGAACCGTACATTTTTCCAGAATGATATATAGCCTATAGCCTTCCTCAGTTAACGGGCTATCAAATGCAAAAAGAATTTTTCAAATCGGATTAGTAGTTCCTGAGAATAGCGCGTTCAACCAAACAAACAAACTAACTCTTCAGCTTTATAATATTAGTATAGATAATATAATTAAGATACAGACATAGTTTGGTTTGTTTGTAAAACTGATGTTTACCTATATCGGAAGAATTGACTAAACGTTAAAGGTCCCGAGCGGAGCGAGGGTGAGTCGATAGTTAAAGACATAACTAATGATTATTGCTAACTTTAAATTTATTTAATTACTTATCTTATTATACCATTTAATATTGCTAATGAATTAAATATGTTTTAATGATTCATTAAGCACGTGCATTATACAGTTGATTAGAAAGGATTTCCTTAAAAAATATACAGCATATTACATATGGATAGACAGGACCTACAAAATTGGAAACTTGATTTGGCTAAAGAACCATCTTGCTCAGATGAAGGCTGTAGCTAAATATAGTGTAAGATTTATCATCGAAAGCTCATTATTTAATTAAAATACTTTAAAATTACTGTAATTAAAAATGTGTGTCAGTCGTTATCATCGACACATTGTTGCCCAATTTTGGAGAAGTTCTTATGCTGGGTCGTTGGCTGAGTAATTGATTTAATCGATGATGCATTGCATGGTTTTGTGTAAGTAAAACTAATTTTGTGTAAAATAAGTTGAATGATATTTCTATCGTGATTTTTTAATCATAGTCTTTACATAATATGCCTGCCTACCATGCCAATATACAAATGTGCAAATAATTTGATTTAGAAGTAACATTTATAATTATTAGTTTTCGCCCAGTAGTCGAAATTCGGACCATATATAAAAATCATAATATAAAAAAAAGTTTATAAAACTATTTTTATAGATAATACTAAAACTTATTAATGTAATATATTTAAACGAGCAATTCTTGTATATTTTCATCTTTATTTATTTATTTATACCAGCGATCGCGGAAACGGCTCTGACGATATCGCTAAAATTTGGTGTGTGCGGGTTTTCAGGGGCGAATCGATTTAGATTAGTCTCATGTCTGGGAAAATGCGTGTTTTCGAGTTTTCATGATTTTCTTTTACATTATTCTACGCAGAATATGCTCGATAATTTCTTACATTCAGGCATAAGCGTTGTAGTCAAGCGACCAAGGTGCAAGATTAACAATCTTAGGTGTGTCCGAGTTCGAATCTCGATGGGATATAAAGTTTTTTTTTTTGTATTTATTCAAGTTTTTAGTTTTTTTATCTAAAAAAATACGATATAACAAAAAAGAACTCCGAGCGAAGCTCGGTCGCCCAGGTAATTTATATTAAGAGTGCATCGCAGGTGCTGATTACTCACAAATGAAACGGTGTTGGACCTCAATTCTCAATAAAGTTACCTACTTTTACAAATCGGCGTATGAAACGATCGTAAACGTTCATTATTTAGTATTTTAATGCATATAAATCTTAGAGCTTAGCTGCTTGGGTACATAATTTTATTGGCGACCATGTAGGGTAGGGTTGAAGCTCGCCAACAATGATGTATTACGTACTACTTTACGTGTGTAAAAGATTTGCATCTTTCAATTAGAAAGGGAGACACTTACTGTTTATACGCTTTATATGATTTTAATTAGATAAGGTATACATATTACATGATGCCAACAGGTATGTAAGTTTTTGATGGCATATCTATACTAATATTATAAAGCTAAAGAGTCTGTTTGTTTGGTTGAACGTGCTAATCTCAGGAACTACTAATCATATTTGAAAAATTCGTGCTTTTTAATACTATTTCTCTAACTCACTTAGGTTGACTGGAAGAGATCTCTTCTAGAGATAAGTCCACCTTTGCTAACTAATTTTATTGTTTGTTAATTTCTGTATTTTACATATATAAGTGCAATAAAGAATAGTAATTCTTTTTGTATTGGACAGCCCGTTAAATGAGGAAGGCTATAGGCTATATATTATCTCGGAAAAATGTACGGTTTCTGTGGGATAGATTTGTTTTTGTCTAGGGACGAACCCGAAGCAAAGCGAATATGAGTTGCTAGTAAGTACATATGTATGTAAATTATATTTTGGCCACATCTTAGCAGAAAATTAACATATTATGCAGAAAGATATAACTAGGTACCACAATGAATATACGTTTCATGTATGAATAACCCAACAATATTGTAAACAAATTAAACATGGGAGAACAAAATTATAATCCTTAGAACAAAGCAACAGTAACTTCCATTCAATTAAACGTCCTATAAAGTTCTAAATATTACAAATATCCCCGCTATAAAACACAGGGCCGTGACACATAATGCTATCATTATTGAAATATTCTCTTAGCTGCCATTGGTATATATAGAAAGCATTGTATTCAGCCCTTTCTAACGTCCCACTGCTGGGCACGGGCCTCCCTTCAATACGAGGGGGATCAGACCATAGTCCGCCACGCTGGCCAAGTGCGGATTGGCGGACTTTACATGTCTTTCAAAAACTTGCTAGGTTTTCTCAGACATGCAGGTTTCCTCACGATGTTTTCCTTCACCGTAAGGCTAGTGGTAATCATGTTTGAAATGATTCGCACATGAAAATATCAGACGTGCGAGACCCGGGATTTGAACCCCCTTTACTCAGTTTCCCAAGCAAGCGCGTTACCCCTGGGCTACCACTGCCTAGCATTAAAACTTTATAATATTATTAACTAACGAGTTACCCTCGCTTCACTCGGATGTATTCTTAAGTGCCTAACAGTAGCTTATATCCAGGTCGTGGTCTATCTCGGTACTAAACATCCAAATAAACCCAGCCGTTTTAGCGAGATAGAACAATAAACATAATATTTAGATTTTATTATAATAGTCCATATCGGACTATTATAATAAAATCTAAATATTATGTTTATTTATTACTAATTAATCTGAATAGTGGCTTATATGTTTAAATTTCGTACTGTTATATATTTTATTTTTACCATAAGTTTGGTGGACACATAATTGCAACAAAATGTACATTAATTTTGAAAACGACCCATATGTTTTATTGAATTTAATAAAAAAATTTTTTAATTAAAAATAAAATATTTTTAATTAAAAAAAATATGGAAAAATATTTGGCCCATGTTAATTTTGGTAAATTTTAAGTATTCAGATTATAATAAAAAACTATAATAATGATATCATTCTAGGGAGTAATGTCGAATCATAGGTATCTATGTATCACTACAGAGTATAAAACAAAGTCGCTTCCTGCTGTCTATCTGTCCCTGTGTATGCTTATATCTTAAAAACTGCGCAAGGGATTTTGATATGGTTTTTTAATGGATTGAGTGATTCAAGAGGAAGGTTTATATATATATATATAATAAATGCATATTATAGTACAGAAAAGCCGAGAAATTCAAAGATTTGTATCTCATACTAACCGTTAAAACGTACCTAGGGACGAACCCGAGCGAAGCGAGGGTGAGTCGCTAGTTTATGAATGAAATATGAAAGGCCAATGATTTATAGACAAACTTTTTTGTCGGTCAATTCTAAATCGCACCTGTATTTAACTTTTTTCAGTAATATACATATTAAAATATTATCAGACCAACTTATATCTTACACGTTACAGAATTAGGTTGCGACGCTGGCTGGTCTTCTGAATAGCTAAAGCTGGTTGTGGGTATAGCTTTCATCTATACTAATATTATAAAGCTGAAGAGTTTGTTTGTTTGTTTGGTTGAACGCGTTAATCTCAGAAACTACTGATCCGATTTGAAAAATTCTTTTTGCATTTGATAGCCCGTTAACTGAGGAAGGCTATAGGCTACATATCATGTGAAAAGTGTACGGGTCCCGTGGGATAGATTTATTTTTGTCTAGGGACGAACCCGAAGCGAAGCGAGGGTGAGTCGCTAGTCCAATATAATAGAAAAGTTCTTTGCGAAATTACATTAAATCAATAACATTCTAATTTGTGTATACTATAAGAAAAATAATAGTAATCTATACACATAATAAAATTGTAACTAAGCCGAATATGTACATTAAATATCTTTTGGAAAATCGTATTGAAATAGAGATTATTATCGATACAGAGGCTGAATCTTACAGTTTTTAGAAGTTTTGTCTGTCTGTCTGTCTGTGACCGCATCACGGAAAAACTACTGAAGGGATTTTGATGAAATTTGGTTTGTTGATAGCTGGTTATTATACTTTTTACTGCGGGAAAATGTCTTATTTATGAAAAATCTACGCTAAATGCTAAAACGTAAGTAGGGACGAACCCGAGCGAAGCGAGGGTAAGTCGCTAGTTACTTATGAGTTTTAGGTTTAAAAATAGCTAAGACGCAAATACAACTAGAAAATTCTATATCTGGTTGGCAAGTTTGAACCTAATCCCGTTACAGAATCCGCGGAAATCCCGATTTAGCTGGATTTAACTCAATCTCTATTTATTAGTGCAAATAAGATAAGATCGGCTTTATCAATACAGTGAAATTATTATAGTTCGAATACTAAATATTGCGTGTAATTCATTTTAAGGAGAGATAACTATTTGTTTATTTTGATTTGTAAATATAAGAGGCAATTACTTTTTACTAAAAGAATTACAGACTTGAACATCGCTTAACATTAATTATATACGGTACTTATAAGAAAAACACAATTTTTAAAATTTTTGTATGTCTGTTTGGCTGGACTGATTTTGACGGGACTTTTACTGGCAGATAGCTGTTGTTAGGATTCATTTAAGCTACTTTTATTCTAGAAAAAGAATAAGGGTTCCGCTCAAAAAATATTAAAACGTACCTAGGGACGCACCCGAGCGAAGCGAGGTTAAGTCGCTAGTTATAAATGAAAAGTAAAAAGCAAAACAAAGCAAAGAAGGAATAATTGCTTGCGTCACAACGAAGCCGTACTCAATATTAGATTAAGAGATACCACACAAGTTCATACCATTGCGGGTGACCCGATATTTGCAGCGTCTAAGAGTGCAAACATGAACCATCTAATTAGTCAATTTCACAACTCAAATGCTACGACTTCATCTGATACCAACATATAATAACTAGTGTTGAACAAAATTGTGCTGATTTGACTGTAATTTTTTTAATAACCCTTCGTTGTTTTCTGTTAGTCATCTCGTAGGGCTTTGTTTTGTTAGTTTAAAGTATTCTTAACCGATTTCCAGTATGAAGATTTACGAATAAAATAAATAAGTTGCATATATATATATATATATATATGGGTCGTTTTCAAAATTAATGTACATTTTGTTGTCCACCAAACTTATGGTAAAAATAAAATATATAACAGTACGAAATTTAAACATATAAGCCACTATTCAGATTAATTAGTAATAAAATAGCAAACATACATATGTTTTTCTGTGGCAATTCGTTTTATTCTTATAAAAAAACTAAATTTAATTCGAGGCGTTATTTGTTTTCTCATACAAAAGTGCAATGTCCACACTCGTGCGTATTTTTAAAAAAGCAGCAATTAATAAATAATACAATCAAAAATAACCATATTACACAATATTTAGTCAGGTAAACGTGTAAATTATATGAAATATACTATAAAACAATATAATTATAACAAACCATTTATTTATTTGCCCCTAAACACGTGTCTCATATTCGATTATTTTGTGTTATTCTTTCTTGTAACGTTTATATTTAATAATAAGAGAAGAAAATTTCTAATTAGATATGGCAATCCTATGTGTTAAATTAGTTACAACTAGAGGAAGCTAGCTTCTTTCAGTTGTCATTTTGTGTTTAATGGCTGATGGTGTTACTTCGTGTGCGTCGTAAAAAGGACAATTAAAAACTAGTTAAAAAGTGCCAAAATACGTGAAATCGGTAATTACTACACTTTGCTGTGTGCAGTGTCAGTATAGGTAATGATAAACTATAGATAAATGCATGTTTCACGAGTTACTCGAGGATGAAATTATGATAATATTATTATTTTTACATTGGGGACACATTGATTTTGTTCAATTATGTGACCATTGTGTTATTATTTTTGTGCAACGTTACACAGTGGAATGGGTTAGGGCTTGTTTACAGTATGCTATGTTTTTTTTTTTTTTTTATTTATTTAAATTTTCATTACATTTTTTTAAATATAAGTATTACAAATACTTAAAAGAAAATTTAAGCGTAAATGAAATACTAATCCATTGCGATTTTTCGGAAAACTACGCATGTAAGCTGCATAAAGAAATCCAAGCTCTTCATTTTGGTGCATCCCAAACACAAATTAGTCTTCATACCAGTGTTGTGTACGGACATAATTCTTTGGAGTCCTTTTGCACATTTTCAGACTCAACTAAGCACACTCCGGAAGCAATTTGGGCTCACCTTTTGCCAATACTACTAGGTATAAGAAAAAAATCACCGCATGTGAACATAGTTCATTTTTACTCGGATGGACCCACTAGCCAGTACAGGCAAAAGAAGAACTTTTTTTTATTTTCGAGTATGTTGGAATCCATAGGATATTCTTTTGCTACATGGAATTTTTTTGAAGCCGCTCACGGCAAAGGTGCTCCTGATGGCATAGGAGGTGTCATCAAAAGAACTTTGGACAAGAAGGTAGCTTACCATATGGACATAAATGGCGCGAAAACGGCATATGATGCTCTAAAAAATGAAACTGCAGTGAAGCTGTACCTAATAAAAGAGGAAGACATTAAGAACATTGAAGGGCAAATAAGCCCATATGACTTAGTTGCTGTACCGCAAACAATGCAGATACATCAGATAACAAGTTCCTTTGGTATATCTGAATTATTTGTAAAAAAAGAACTGTATACAATCAATTATAGAAAATTGAGCTGTTTTTGTCATAGTGAACGGTCTTTTTCAATAAAGGGATTTTGTGATTGCTTTTCTTTAAAAGAACATAGGTTGCTGAAAAAAAAGGTACAACCATGTCCGACAAGAAGAAGAAAAATTATTTATTCGTCTTCTTCTGAGAACAGCGATTCTGATAATGATGAAGTAATCGACAAAACTGATTATGAAACAAAATATCATAAATCGGCTAATTTTAATACAGATGCTAATAAACCAAACACTTCCAAAGTCACTATTCTTTCAAATGTACGAGTAAACTATAAATTATCCGATTTGCAAAAAATGACAAAATTAGCCCAATCTTACAATGTATCCTCATTTGATTTAAAAAAAGACTTTAGTGAAATGTTTGATAGTGACGATGAAGCTATTTTTTAAATACATTTTGACTGGCGTCAGTTGCTAGTCCTTTATTGGTTACGTATCAGAAGATCTAAGCTTCAATACCCAAATTGTAAGTTTTAAAGTTTAAACTTTAAGTCCGTCCGTCAAACCATTCGTCGTCTAACCATTTGGCTAATAGTCGCCAGTCGTACGCCTTTTAAAATTAAGCCAATAAAATTTAGGTATAAAAATCTTTAGATTAAGTAACCATTAGCTTTTTGAAAATAGGTGTTTTCTCCTTAATTCTAGTAAAATTAGGCCATTGAAGCTTAGATCTTCTGATACTTAATATACATGCAATTAACAGTCACAGGCATACGCCCAGTATTTGGGGCATATAAGTACTTAATATAGAAATTGTTGATTGTTAAATTAGTAAGTATTCAGTAGTAGTAGTTGAGAAAATATGCTTATATGTATGTTAAAATAATATGTATATTTATAATATGTATAATATTCATTGTACTTATTATTTTAACAATCCAAAAATACTATTGCAATAATGTTCAATTATTTTTAAATAATATGTTAGGCTATTCAATTATAAAAAATTTCTTAAGTTTTATATTATGTGATTTTTACACAACATTAAAAACATAGGGTAATTAACATAAAAAAATGTTATGTATGACATTATTGTCAAATTATAAACTAAAATACTAACCTACATTGTTAAATATAAGGTTTTTATGTCGTTAAATATTCTAAAAATAATATGAATAAAACGAAAACGTACGAGTATATTAAAAAATGCGAGACTCGTAATATACTCGTAATCATTTGAAATGTGATTTTTATGATCATGATAAGTTTAAGACATCATTTTTTATTTAACTTCTACGTTTAAAGATTAAAAAACTGATTTACTACTAGAACATTGTTTTTTTAATCACTACAATGTGACTTTACCCTTATGCTTCATTTGTGTTACTTTTGTGTCACGATAACAAAAAATAAACAAAAAAGAAATGTACATAAATTTTGAAAACGACCCATATATATATATATATATATATATATATATATATATATATATATATATATATAAAAGGCAAAAGTGATTGGCTGATGTATACGCACAATATCAAACCCTTAAGGCTAGAAAATTGAAATTTCGCACACGTATTCCTCATATGACGAAGGCTTCCACTAAGGAAGGATTTTTCAAAATTCAACAAAGTTAAATAGGGGATAAAAGTTTGTATAAAACTTTTTATTCCTTGGACATAATATTTGCATGAAATTACGTATTTTTTGTAGTTTTATCGGGAGCGAAGCCACGAGTTCTGCTAGTTATCAATAAATGGGTCAATACGTCCCCCATTTCATTTATAGGACGTAACGTTACGACATAACGTTACTTAAACTGCCAAAATTATATTTTATAGATACAAAAGTATATTTTCTAGACGATAAACGTTTTCGAACACATTTTATAAAAAAAAAGTTTTCTAATGATATAATAGAGAAAAAGAATATGGGGCTGAATAATCTATACTAATATTATAAAGCTGAAGAGTTTGTTTGTTTGTTTGGTTGAACGCGCTAATCTATATATCATCCCGGAAAAGTGTACGAGTCCCGTGGGATAGATTTGTTTTTGTCTAGGGACGAACCCGAGGCGAAGCGAGGGTGAGTCGCTAGTTTTATTATTATATACATACATACATATTATATACATCTCATCTCTTAAAATTACACCCATGTCTGCATTACAAGCTCATTTTTCTCCCGTCAACAATTCAATACCCGTACATTATAAACTATTAATAACCACATCGATATTTAATCTATAATATATTACCGCCGCAGGAAGTTTAATCAAAATGTTTGAAGCCATGTTCAACCCTAAGAGTGTAATTTAGCATTGTCCTCTACATTTACAACGCAATACTATCAATTGGTCCCGTAACGTTTATTAGTGGAATTAATTCTTATTGCATCGTGTTATTAATTAGTACGATATTGTAAACTTCCTTACACCTTTAATAGCGGTTGTTCCGTATTGTTTTGACTTAAATGTGAAATCACTATATAGGTTGCGATATGTTATCTTAGAATGCATTTTTTATCTATATGTTTATAGGTAAATGTTTCGGCTTTAATATCATGTTTATATGGAATGGTATTTAAAAATATCGGGTGGGGCTGTGTCGGTGCACACCGCCATTTGTTTAACGTAAAACGTCTGTTTCAGTGGGTTGCTTTTAATGTTTTTGTTTTTCAATACTAATATTATGAAGAGGAAAGATTTGTATTTTTGTATTTTTGTGTGTGTGTGTGTGTATGTTTGTAATAAATAAACTCAAAAACTACTGTGCTGATTTCAAAAATTCTTTCACTGGAAAGCTACATCCACCCTGAGTGACATAGGCTATATTTATTGCTAGAAAAGGTTAGGGATCCTTACTAAAACTTAAGCAACGTAACCCAAAGTGTAAAAAAAGTGTCCTAAAGCGTCTTTTGTCGAATGTGCTGCGGAATATTTATAAATATTTTACATATTTGAAAACAAATTAGCAAAAATAGTAATTTTTGAAGATAGCAAAGGAAAGAACCAAGTTCAATACTCAAAGGGTAAAACGGGGCCCTATTACTAAGACTCCGCTGCCCGTTCTCTCTGTCCGTCTGTCCGTCTGTTACCAGGCTGTATCTCATGAACCGTGATAGTTAGATAGTTGAAATTTTCATACATGATATATTTTTGTTGCCGCTATAACAACAAATACTAAAAAACAGAATAAAATAAATGTTTAAGGGGGCTCCTATACAAAAAACGTGATGTTTTTGCTTGTTTTTCAGACAATAATAACGGTTACCATGGTAACCTAATACAACCTATTTCGTTACGGTCCTCTTTTCTGACGGTACCCGTATGTTTCGATGTGATTTAAAAGACGTTTCACGTTAAAAACAGTTGTCAGATATTACAGTACATATGTGTGTCTGTTAAATAAACAGATACGCGATTAAATTAATCGCACATATATTGGCAAGATAATTATATTTAGAAAATAAAACACAACCAAGTATAAATATAAAAACGAAATTTGTCTTTCTGTATTTTTAAATAGCATAGCTCTAACCCTAATTATTCTGCTAATATTGTCAAAAATCAACAACACGTCTGTCCAATCCAACATTTAGTGTTGGAATGCGGCCGCGTTGAGCAAGATGTTCGGCGCGGGCGCACCCACTGATTCACCTGCACGCTTCCGTAATACAGTGAATGATTTATGATTTTTGACAAGATTGTTGATTTTCATCTATATATTTAATTTGTCATTTGATACCACAGTTCTAAATTTATTTTATATCTTGTTTTAAAATTGTGAAATTTTAGAGAACATGCACATAATAATGGACTTCTTAATGTTATTTGCTTGCCAAATAAATCGTAGTCGTATGTGATAAATTTTTCGTCACGTTTGACTCAGTTTGTAATGGCCTTACTTGCTGTGCCAGCGATCGCGGGTTCGAGTCGCGCTGGAAATTAATTTGTGTGAGCACGAATGTTTTTACTCCAGTCATGGGTGTTTATATTTATAATATGTATGTATTTTAAGTTATATACATATGTGTTGTGTATCCATAACAACTATCTGGTATCCAATACAAGCCTCGTAGCTTACCATGAAACATTAGAACTAGATGGTGCTGTATGTTAATGTCCCAACATATTTATTTTGAATATAATACAATTAATAACTAAACCTCTTACGTTTTATACTATCAAGCTTTAAATAAAGATAGTGAGTTTTATATAATATCTTCTACTCAGACCAAATCGTTAATATTACATATTATATTCTTTCATCTTCCCGTTATTTCTCAGACGTATGATTTTGGTACTTACTCTCCGCCTTTAAAAAACGCCTGTAAAAATTGAAACTCTCAATATTAACATTTAGAGGTCGCGCATCGCAAATTTCCATTTTTCATAGAAATAACATGAATCGAAATTTAATATCTCAAATACCAACAGACGAATTTGAATGACAAAATCATATTTTTGTAGGCAATTGAACGTTCTACTAAAAACGTCCCTTATCATTTTTGATAAACCTAAGAGCTTTTATTCAAACTTAAATTTATGTTATTCCAGACTGTGTCTCTGTGCCAAATTTCATCCAGATCCGTTCAGCCGTTTTGTCGTGAAAGAGTAACAAACATTCATACTCACAAACTTTCACATTTATAATATTAATACGGATTACACTTTTTCCAATTTTAGGTAAAATTATCATTAAATATTATAAAACCTTCGTTTAAAATCCTATAAATTGTGCTTCCTTGTAAAAAATAAATATTCTATATAATAGCTAAACTACGGGGTACAGACACGGGGTCTGCCCGTGACCACGGCTGTTGCAACCCAGTCGAAACGTCGGGAACAAGGTATATAGTCACTTATTCACGCGTTAAGTCCCGTAGTATAGTTATTATATAAATATGAAACGCGATAATTTAAAAAGTTATAAATATTCTAAAAGAATAAGTACTGTAGTAGAAGAAACACTGTCGAATATCTATCTCATACAAAGAGCTCGGCCGTGATGTAAGAAGGCTAACAATTCGTATGCAACGAATGCAATCACTAAAGCATTTCCCGCAACAGAAAATTGTTGAGAAAAGTTACAACAGACACCTATTGTGGATTACTACACTGTATTTACACACTCTCGTAATATTTACACGATTATCTCAATGAATGCAATGTGGACCAATTAAAAAGTTCTAAATGCTATTGGTAACACGTCAACGAAATATGTAATTAGTCCTTTTATTCGCACGCTTGATTTTAATAATGTCTGGTTTTATTTATAAGTTATTTATTCACATAATACATACATAATTCTGAGATTTACGCGAATATTTGACATTTTAAATAAAACTATCTTTTCGGATTTTTTCGCGGATTTATTTTGATTTTTATTTCCCGACGTTTCGAATGCTTTACATCAAATTGCAAGCATGAAGCAAAATAAATTTAAAATGTTTAGAATTAAAATCAACAAATATTATATGGTACTTTGGTGCCATTTTTGAATTTTTGAAATCATTTTGTAAAATTGGGTAGGCACTGTCTGTAACAAGTATATAACACCTTTGAGACATCTAAAACCTTAGTCTCTCCCGTGACCACGGTTGCTGTAAAGCATTCGAATCGTAACATCGCGTACCAAAAAATGAAAATAAATCCGCGAAATAATCCGAAAAGAAAGTTTTATTTAAAATTATTTACTTCACGTCAAACTATACGAATATTATTCTTAAGTTAATTTCTAAATAACTTACGTATAATGTCCACCATAACTTTGTACGTGTCTAAAAACCCATGACACTTTGTTTCTGTCATAGCAATATGGCAGCTACAAAAACAATTAAAGCGAGCATCACCATTAATTTAGTCCATCCATTTGATGTTGCTATCTAACTAAATCATATGCGATAAAACTTTAATTAAAAAAGAGCCTTTACTTTCAAGCTTTAGTGTACTATTTAAAAGAGTGATAATATTATAGTAGTAATCAGAAATTTTATAGGATACATTAGTTTCCGAGATAGTATCGAAAGGACGGTTAAATCGTCTAGTCTATGTGCCAACACCGAGATGTTTATCTGAGAGTTGTAATATTTATAAAACAACCTGTCTACACCTTTGCAAACACATTACGTATCACTTGACACTTTCCTCACTAAAATCGCATATTATAAGTATACTTGCAGATCCCGCGGCTGCGCCCGTGTCAATCAACAATAAAAACTCTTTGGTTTTATGTTATACAGCGTATGTTATGTATATGCGTATATCAGCAGCTCTGTATTATTATAATATTGTTCATACAAGAATACTAAAATTGCGATTAATGGGGGGTAGGAGGGTGAAAAATAGTTTCATATTCTCATACCTACCAAATATACAAAAAAAATCATTAAAATCGATCGAACTGTTTTATAAGAGTGCGACCACAAACACCGTGACACAAGATATTTATATATTAGATTTTAATAACCAAGATCAGCGACTTTATCCTTGTAGATTTAGATAGCAAGAAAACGGAAGGCAAATTGAATAAAACACCGTTCTTTATACAGCGGAATCTGTATCTTTTTTTACTCAATCATACTTTTTGCTAAAACTAGTCTTTATTCGTCTTTTATTTTCAGATACAAATAAAAAAATATTTAAAATATTAGTTTAAAAAACCATGAATCTCGTCCATTTCCCACGAACTACCACAAACATTGATCTATTACAGAATCGACGTAACATATAGTATGTTACAACTGAACAGGGAAAAGTAAAATTATATATATTACGAGTATCTTCTCTTTCTAAACAAAAAATAAAATAGAAGATGCATAATACGTAATACATCGTCATAACTGTTTAGAAATCGGGGCATATAAGCGTTCTAGCCCTCAATGATCACTTGCAACGGACAGACAGGTGAATTGACGGTTCGGCGTT
This sequence comes from Argynnis bischoffii washingtonia, assembly GCA_033884665.1. Classification (NCBI taxonomy): domain Eukaryota; kingdom Metazoa; phylum Arthropoda; class Insecta; order Lepidoptera; family Nymphalidae; genus Argynnis; species Argynnis bischoffii. The sequence continues at coordinate 2,265,330 of CM066616.1, read as the reverse complement.
CCATTTAAAGCAAGAGCGCATAGCTGCGAAATAATACACTGCAATAAATAGTGATTTGCGTCGTCATCGCGGAAACGGTTGAGTTGGCTTTGATGGAGTCCCTTTGACTGTGGCCTAAGGACCGATAGCGTCGAAGCTGTTTAAATCGTCTAAATTATTTATTGTATAGCTAGGTTGCTTCCCAAAACAAAATTGATTAATTAATTTTTAATTTTTTTCGTGGGACCCTATTTTTTTTTCTAAAATAAAAGTAGCTTAAGTTACTCCTTATTACATCAGCTATCTGCCAGTGAAATTCCCGTCAAAATCGGTCCAGCCCTTTCAGAGATTAGCCGGAACAAACAGACAGACAGAAAAAAAATGTAAAAAATGTTGTTATGGTATAATATGTACCTACTGTGTATACATGCATATGCATTTACTAAAAAGCGGTTATTTTAATATTACAACACACTCCAATTTTATCTATCTGTATAGATGACATCCGAAAGTATATAAATCAATAGGTAAATAAAAGTCAAGTATTATTTCTTTCCTGTCTTGTATATCTGGCGATATGCGTAAAACGTAAAAAGAAGGTATTATATTTTCTTTGGGTTTTAAAATCTTCTTAGCTTATATAACTTAGAAGATGACCTAAGAAATATGGCCGGCAGTGGATGGATGGGGGCTGTCCAGGACCGGGATGGTTAACGCTCATTGGGGGAGGCCTTTGTTCAGCAGTAGACGGCGATAGACTGATTGATTGATTGATTGATTGATTGATTGATTGATATAACTTAGCAATTATTTTGACAAACATCATATTAAATCTTTTTCTGTTTCAACGTAAATGTGTTGTTAAACACATGTAAATAAAAATTATTGAAAACTTGAGGCACACATATAAATATGGTATTACCTCTACGTATAAAAAAAAACTGAGAGTTCCCAAAATAATGATAACACTAAACCTTGTCAATAGCTGCAACGGACAAACAGAGGGAAAATAGTACTGAACTGTTTTATCTTTGCCTATTTATACATATATAGATTAATATAGTACATAACATGTACATATATAAATATTATTAATTTTGACGGCAAGTTTGGCTCAGTTTGTAGTGACCCTACTTGCTGTGCCAGCGGTCGCGGTTTCGAGTCCCGCTGGGGGCATTCATTTGTGTGATAAGCACGAATATTTTTACTCCAGTCATGGGTGTTTATATTTATAATATACATGTATTTAAAGTTATATATGTGTAGTTCCAACATATTTATTATTATTTATTTAACTATCGCTCACGCTTATAACTTTTAAATCTTGAACAATCAATCGCTTCCAGCGGCAAGCTACGTCTATATAATAAACATACCCTTGCAAAGGTTTTTAGGTTAATCTGCATAAATTAGTGAAGAATGAGGCTAGACTGTAGGATTTGAAAAATAACTCAACTTTGTTAGTAATCATTCATATTCAGTTCTGTTGTAAATTATACTACATACAAATGAATTTCAGAATCTGGCTTCACTGCATTGTAATAATCATAGACAGCTAATATTTCAAGTAGTCCTACTTAAATGACCTCTAATGCGATGAAAATTATACCTATATCTTTCGAAATTTCTATATAAGAGATTCTAAGAGATGTTATAGATAAAGCAAATTGTAGAAAATCTATACTTATTATTATTATTAATATTATAAAGGGACGGGCTTTGTTTGTTTGTTTGAACGTGCTAGTTAATCTCAGGAACTTCTCCGATTTGAAAATTCTTTTTGCATAAGATAGCCCGTTTATTGAGACAGGCTATAGGCTATATTATATCATGTAATATATAGTCTATTTCATACTAACTGTTAAAAAAAAACTAAAGTATAGCCTTTACTTTTAGAGCCCTAGACTTGAATTTAACTTGATGAATTCCGCTATCCACTTCCTTCCTAACTCCATCATCATAATATTAGCTCGATGGTATCAAATTATAGATTTTACATAGTTACAAAAATTTAATTCCGCAATTAATAATTTACAAGGTAAAAAAATGTTAAGAAGGAACCGAGCAATGCCGGGGCGCGTCGCTAGTTATGGTATAATTGGTTAATACAAATGAATTGAGAAATAGCAAATTGAGAGAACGTCTTGGGTGTGATTAGGTGTGGTTTTGTATAAGTTACGATCTGAAAGTTTAAGGACACGTAATTTTGTAATTGACTGTCAAAGATAAATATTACTTCTTTCCAACGAAATGTGAATAATATTTTAAAATAGAATAAAACATATGAATCCTAATATAATTTAGTACTATTGGCAACTGCGATCAAAAAAAATATCATCTTAATGGGGACATTAACACAGTACCATCTAGTTCCATGGTAAGCTACGAGGCCTGTGTTATGAATACCTGATAGTTGATACACTATACATACATATTAGAAATATAAACACCCATGACTGGAGTACAAACATTCGTGCTCATCACACAAATGAATGCCCCCAGCGAAACTCGAACCCGCGACCGCTGGCACAACAAGTAGGGTCACTACAAACTGAGCCAAACGTGTCGTCATATTATTATTTTGTAGAACTTCAAAACATGTAAATAGTAAACCGTGAAAATCAGATAAGGTTTATTCCACTATACAACCTGTCAAAAGAACCGAGGAATGTTAAAATGCAAAAGAAACTCTTAACTTTAGTTTTGATAAAGATTTTAACAGACTCTTTCAAGATGGCGCTTTTTAGACAATGCTTCCATTAACAAATTTAAACAGGATATTTAAAATAAATATAGTGTAATAAAATGTTAATAAACGTACGATTTGCTATTTACGTTGTTGTATAATATTTAAAGTTACTTATGTTCGAAAATTTGTCTTAATTTTTATTTTGATGTCAAACAAATGTAACTTTTTGTAAAAATATCTAGTCCCATACATATGTAGGTATTACTTATATTTATAGTCTATACATATAATAAAATTCTAACTGCATCGAATCTATACATTAAATATTTGTTGGAAAATCTTATTGAAATAGTCATTATTATCGATACAGAGGCCGAATCTATAGTTTTTAGAATATTTGTGTATCTGTTTGTCTGGGAACGCATCACGAGAAAACTACTAGATAGATTTTGATGAAATTTGGTATAATGATAGCTGGTTATCTGGGTTAACATCCGTACTAATATGATAAATGTTAAAGTTTGTGAGTATGGATGTTTGTTACTCTTCCACGCTAGAACGGCTGAACGGATATGGATAAAATTTAGCACAGAGATAGATTATAGTCTGGAATAACACATAGACTCCTTTATATTTCGGAAAAATGTACGGTTCCCATGGGATAGGTATGTTTTAGTTTTCCTAGAGGCGAAGCCGAATAAAGCGAGGGTGAACCTCTAGTATAGAATACTTTTTACAGTGGGAAAATATCTCATCTCTGAGAAATCTTTACTAACCCTTAAAATGTTCCTAGGGACGAATCCGATCGGAGCGAGGTCTAGTCGGTAGTACTTATATAAAATTGTTAAATTAAAAAAATTCGACCAGTGTCCATATTTTACGACAAAAAAATCAAACTTTATTCTGTGAACTTAAAAAGCTAAAATAAATGTACATCCTCGCTAAGACCACACATGCGATGATAAGACTTATCTACAACAATGAGCTTTACTAAGAGATCAGTGATCATAAGCTTAGTTTTTATTGCACTCCGGTAACGGGACTCTCGTTTGTCTTGTTTGACGGTTTCTTTGACGCTCTACATTTTATACAGCACTTACTCGTAACTTGAAATTTATCTATCTGCACAATCGACTACAAACTATTGTATTTTACACGAGGAAGTTCATCCTCCCAGTGCTGGGCAGACTTATCCTTAATACGTGGGCGTTTAGGCCATAGTCCACCGCTGTGAACAGACGTACAGAAAAGCTTCAAATTATTGTGTTTGATCTGATTATTTGTATTTATTATATTATTTGAGGTAATACTAAATCAAATTATTATTTTAACAAATGCCGCTTATTTGGTTAATGATTTATATTTGTATAATGGTAATAGCCGGTTTGAGTCCCGGAAAGTGCAATCCTTTTTAATATGTATACAGGAAACAATTATTCATTACACAAAGTTTTGTGGTCGTCATATTTCGATAACGATGAACTAACTGGTGTGGCTGGCGAGTGGCGACATAAACAAAAAAGTTTATTTATTCGAACTTGATTGCTTATTGTATTGTAATGTGACATAATAATTAAGTATAGTGTATAAAGGCCTCTCCACATTTAAATATGGTGTTTGATTTTCATATTGTATTACCAGTTTAGAATATATTAGTTGTCGCCCGCGGCATTGTTCATGTCATCTATAATAAATAGCCCTTGTTATTAAAGATTTTGCATTTCGCTATTAGTTAGAGACTAGTTTTAGAGACGCTTTAGTTCTAGAGATTTTCACTAACATACACACAAACAAATTAAGTAAAATGTTCACAGTAGGCCATGTCAGCTAGTCATGAGACTAGTATGTAAAATGGTCATCGATTACTCGTAAAGTACTAAAGTACAAAATTAAAGTTAACACACTTTCTAAACATTAGAAACAAACACAACAAGTGGTAAAAGTAGCACTGTTTTGTATGTCCGAACCCTAACCTATTATATATCTTAAATCGCATATGGTTAGGACAAGTTACAGGGCGAATCGAAAGTGGGTCACATGACAATGCAGTCCGGTAATTACCCGTACAATAGGGCATTGTCTGCAAGCTGGGACATTTCCGCCGGCGCGTGCGCATCCTGACGAGGATGTAGAGTAATTTTTCCCAAATAGTTTTTTAGAAAATACTATTCGATCTGATTGGTTATTAATATTTAAGAAATTTCAGTATTTGTATTATTGAATAGACCATTTTATATTATATTTCTGTGAAAAACTGTATATGAATTCATATTTGAAATCTTAAATTATTAAGCCATGTAAGCAATAAGCATACATGACCACTCTCTCTTCACACTACTGTAAGTCAAATTGACATTCAAACACAAAATTAAATAGGCGAAGGGCTTGCCTAGCAATCAGCTGATCCGACCTAATCGGCTTAACATTTTGTGTCGCGCCTTATCTTAATGACGTGTGTGTACAGCGTGTCAGAATATATTTCAATAATATATAACACTAGCACTTTCTTGTTACTTGGTCTGCATGAAAACTGGATTTTCAGCGAATGAAGTCCGCCTGAGATTCACAAATCTGTCAATTTTAAAATAATCAAATCTTCAACATGACATTGAGTTTGAGTTGCTTTATTAGTTATTAATTTTATTCTTACACTAGCGACTCATCCTCACTTCGCTCGGGTTCGTGCCAAGGAACATATTAACGGTTAGTATGAAATAGATAGACATTATAAAAAAGTAGGATAAAAACTATCCTACGTCCTTTCCGGGGTCTCAAACTATCTACATACAAAATTTAATCTAAATTGGTTCAGCGGATTAAACGTGAAAAGGTAACAGACAGACAGACAGAATTACTTAGGAATATTTCCAATATAACTGGCACACATTTTGTCAAAATCTAAACGACATGTATTTAAACAACCTGTACACTGACCCTCTTTAGGTCTATGTTGACCGACAGCCACCCATTTCTACTTTCCCACACAAAATTTACGACATACGGTATATTCGAAAGCCATAAGAGTCAGATTACAAAGCTCATCTTTCGGCATTTAAAAGTCAACTTGTGCTTAAATTTTAATTTTAATACATTTTATTTATATGATAGTCACTATATCATATAATAATAGGAAAAACACGTATGACATATTGACTACATTAAAAACTGTGACTTACATATTAGTGACGTAACAAATGTTCGATTTTTCACATTCGTTAATGCGAATGTTCATTTCCAATATTCGCGAATGCGAATGCGAATGTTGGCTTTCAAACAAAGCGCGCGTAAAATGTTAAACAGACAGATTTGACATTTTGTATCGGCTATGTTCGGTTTAAACATGATATGAACGAAGTTAGTCACATAAAATTTATTCTTGTTATGATTTGAGATTAGTTTAGTATTATAGCATTTGTCAAATTTAACTGACACATATTCTAAGTGACAAAGTGACTTGTCACGTTAGGAAAGTTGACTTGAATTATTCCATATCCATCGATTCCATATATATGTAATTTCCTTGTTATTTGTCAATTTATACATTCGCCAAACACTCGCATCGTTTTTTGCGAATACGAATGCGAATGTCAAAAATTATGCGAATATTCGCGAATGTGAATAATTATATATAAGAATATTTGGTGGCCCTATATGTCCACTTATGTAAACAATCTGAAGAAAGATAATAATTAAATAAGAAAATGTAACATATTGTTTTAAAATTTCGAAGACCTCTAAGTGGATAATAGGAATACCTTTTTACACTTTGAATTCTCTTTTTTAATTCTCTCTTTTTTATTGAACCGCTCAAAATATTTAGTCAGAAAGGAAACACCTTTGGCCTGAGAATATCCTACTGGTTAATTTCTAAGAAATCAATTGTTAACTGGCACACCGGTGTACCCGCGAGTCTCGACAGGTAAAGTGAGTTTTTTTTGATAAAAGTTTACACAATTTATGTTCATTCATCATTAGAATAATCTGCATATAACGTGCCGATCATGCCACATATGAGTCATTGGTTAAAAATTTCTGTACAATTAATTAAATTTATCTAGTGACCAAGTTTTGATTTAGTACTTATTAAATTTAATATCGCAATGCATATAATTTTACTAATAAATTATAGTAATAATTAATAGCCCGCAAAAGTTTGCTCTACATGCAATAACAGCTTTCATTCCTTCCGGTAGGAAGCATATCTTAACCATAAATAAACATCAACTTTTTTCCATACGAGATTGTTACATACGCATAAATTACAAAAAGTCTTATAGATTCGTGACATGGTACAGTTTGTGGCAGTGAAAGTGCTTGTGTAAAGAGCGAGATAGTTCTTTATTGAGAGAAAACATAATGATCGATTATAATTTATATATTAGTATTAAAATATCTCGTGATACCAGTCTTAAGTTAATTAAACACGGCTGCACATTTACGATACTTGTATAGAAATCATGTCATAGTGAATATACATCTATCAATTAACGAGTGGTAAGAAATACTTAAAGCGGATGTAACGCAAAGTCAAATAAAATCGAACATAGTGAACGCTAACGTTCAATTCCACTAATAAAATCGAATATTCGATGACATTTCACCAAATGTCAAATTTTATTAGGATAAGATTACAGATGACTGTGATTAGAAACAGTAGGCAACTAGGAAGTAAAGCAAGACAATCGGGACAGATTTAACCGCAACGAGTTGAGCCGAATCGATGCCCGCTATTCGATACAAAAAGCATCGATACCACAACATAATGTACAAACAAAGCCGCAGATTGATGTAAAGGTACACAGGGTTGACATTCTACAATCACTATCTTTAATAGACCAGCTTTTAGCAAAGGGCTATTGGACATTGATTGCTTGATTTTGATGGGACTTTCAAAAAATGAAATGATAATGAAAATTGGACATGTAAGCTGCACAGAACTCTGATTTCTACTAAAGTTAAAAAAAATATAAACCACATATATAGATTTTTAAAGATATCAATTACATCTAGAGCAATATAAAGTATTTATTATAATTTACACAAGCTTGTTTTTTTGTTAACAAGTTTGTTTGTTTGTTTTTTGTATATTTGAACGCGTTAATCGCAGGCACTACTAATCCGATTTGAAAAAGTGTTTTGCATTAGATAGTCCGTTTATTCAGGAAGGAATATATAGTCTATTTATTCCATGATAACCGTTAAAATGTACTTAGAGACCAATCCGAGCGAAGCGAGGGTGGGTCGCTAGTAAAATTATATACCGCGTCTCATTTTCTAGCTTATACTAAGATGATAGACAATCATTTCGTCACAGGTAGAGATTCCGTGGCTGGAGATAATACCTTATCGTTTTACACTTTCCGCAAATGTCAGCTTTCCTCTTACCATACCATACGAGCAGGCCCTTATTGGCTTGTCAGTCAGACGTAACACCATGCTTATTAACTAGGAATATTGCAAATGTATCGTGATATTCGCAACAATATATTTAGTGTTATTTTTTTATAGGCTTCACTCGGAGTTCTTTTTTGTTATATCGTTTTTTTAAATAAAAAAAATAAAAACTTTAATAAATACAAAAAAAAAACAAAAGTAAAAACTTTGTATTCCGACCGGGACTCGATCCCGAGATAGGTGTTGTCTAACTTGCGCCTTGAACGCTTGACCACGATGCTTATAACCGAGTGTAAGAAATTATCGTCCATATTCTGCGTAGATTAATGCAAAAGAAAACCGCATGAAAACTCTAAAACACGCGTTTTCCCAGACATGAGACTAATCTAGATCAATTTTTCGCCCCTGCGAGATCGCTGGTATAAATAAAGAAATAAAGATATAAATATGCAAGAATTGCTTGTTTAGGTGAATAGAATGTGAATATTGGACTTTAAATATTATTTATTAAAAAAACTACTTTCTATTTTAAATAAAACTATCTTTTCGGATTTTTTCGCCGATTTTTTTTTGATTTTTGTTTTCCGACATTTCGAACTACTTTTCAATTTTAAGTTTTATCGTTTATTAGTGAACTTTAATGACCACTTGATGTATTCTTAACGTATTTTGGGCTAGAATCAATCCGCAAAATCCTAAATTCTTGAAAGTTTAATATAATACTACCTACAATGACGCAAAGTACCAAAATTGTGGTTTAACGTAGAATTAGCACATATTTATAGTAAAAGTACATTGAAATATACCTCTTGTAAGCATCGATGGTATAAGATTAAGTGACACTCAAAAGGGCCCGACTGACATATCAGTGACATGTGGTAACGCGCTCCACATACGTTACAAAAGCCATGGGTACGACCGTTGTACAGGGCTACCTACTAGTTAAGTGTTAGTTAATTTTTATTAATGAATTATTAAAAAGTATGATACGGAGCACTCCGTTCAGACATGATAGTAAGTAATTACAATGAGAATAAGTGGAAGATGTCTTCGGATGACCTGTTAAATATACTAGAAAAAGTACATGTGTCAAAATTTTGGAGGCATCATTAGTGTTTTGTATACAAAGATTATTGACAGAACAAAGGTGATTGGTGCTCCTCCACCACAGGCAAGGTCACTTTCTCTAATGAATATGGCTAATTTAACCAAAAATTACATGGGAATGACATATTTTTAACTTAGCAATACGCTTCGATAAGTTCTTTTCCATAATTTTTAACTGTCATCGAAGAATCAAATGTCAATGAATCATTGGATTCATTCAAGAGTTCCTCCTGGCTCCATTTCGAGATCAATTCAATGATGTCAAATAAAATTTATGTTGTCATACAAATTTATAAAAATTAAAAATGAAAGATGTGTGTGTACTTATGTACGCACGTACGCACATGTACGCACGCACGTACGCAAGAAGTTATACTTCTTTGGCGTAACAGAACAAAAGTAGCTAAATATTTCATCCCGTATGTCATAACTCTCTGTAAAAGGAATGCAGCTAACTTCATTATGTCCCTTTCAGCTAACTTCATCATGTCGCTATTTGGCTGTCGGTGTGCGCGCATCGTAAAAATTTTACTCTCATATTTTTTCCAAACGTGCCAAAAAAATATAACTTCAAAAAAATTACTTTTTTAGAGTTAAAATCAATTTCATTTTAAACTCCTTGGGATTTTTGTTTTTATTAAATCAAAACAAAATTTCAAAAAAGATTAAAATCGAATATAAGATTTTATTGTTATCATTTATTGTTATCATAGTATATTAGTTACAAATGAAGTTAATAAATTAATAAGTAAATTGTAAGAAGTATATAACGCCTTTGAAACAAAAACCTTAGTCTCTCCCGTGACCATGATTGCTGTAAAGCATTCGAAACGTCGGGAACCAAAAATTAAAATAAATCAGCGAAATAATCCGAAAAGATAGTTTTATTTAAAATTAATAATTTCACTAAAATCAGTGCAGCCTGCTAACCCTATGCGCTCGCTTGCAAATCACGAGGTACATCGTCGCTCTTATTAGCACGTAGCTGATCTCGGCGACGCCGTCCCCGTTCTAAAGTATCAGGCGGCAAATAGAAACAAATGCGATCGTAAGATAAATTGTAAGGGTATTGAACAGGTGCTTATTCAAAGATGTATTATACAGATAGACTAGATAAACGTTAAACATACTGTAGACTGTAAACCAAATATCTATACTAATATTATAAAGCTGAAGAGTTTGTTTGTTTGTTTGTTTGGTTGAACGCGCTAATCTCAGAAACTACTTATACGATTTGAAAAATTCTTTTTGCATTAGACAGCCCGTTAACTGAGGAAGGCTATAGGCTATATATCATCCCGGAAAAATATACGATTCCCGTGGGATAGCTTTGTTTTTGTCTAGGGACGAACCCGAAGCGAAGCGAGGCTGAGTCGCTAGTTTTAAATATGTTTAGCTAACAATTAATACAATTCGACTTTTGGTAACATATATAACATATATTTAAATGGATCAAATTAAAAATTTGGTACAGATACTCAATGTATATATTTAGCGCTAAGAATATTTGATTTTTAAGTCAATATTAAATATTCATCGAAATATAGCAATTAGCAATCGTAAAATAAATATAGCAAGATTTCATTTTCTTTGTGAATTCTATGAAATAGTGAACACTGTCATTAAATTTTTGTTTTCCGTGGATAACTCTAGAAGACCTAAATTGACTGACAAAATACCATTTGCCTTTTATGGATATTTTTCTCAAATATGTTGCAATAGTACCTACAAGATGGATAAAGAAATCCAATATTGAATGTTACCTACTGCCATATCAAGGGCTTGAAAATTATGCGTGATAATTACTGTCCATCTCGAACGGTACAAAACATAATTATAAGATGTATGTATTATGATATGATTAACACATATTTGTTATTTCCCCCTACACTTATGAATGAAGGATGTTTGTACAACCCGGAGTCAAAGAACACGAACTCAATAAAACAAATGGCGCTATACGCGACACGTTTATCTTATTTATGGGCATTTGCTATAATACGCTAATTAAGATAATTAAGTCGTAAATCATAACAATGTTAATTTTATTACTAACAATATAAGACATTAATCGAGTAACGAAGCAAAATATATCTTAGAATAAACTACATTCTTAGGAAGTACAAAAACTATCTTCACACCTTTTTTTATCATAAAGATAAGTAAGAAATGAAAATGTAGTTAAACTAAGTATGTTCTTGACGAGGCAATTTATAACCGAATTGAAAAACTTTTCGACATTAGAAAACAAAACAAAATTGATTCGACACTAAGATCGAATAAGCAAACGTAATCAATATATAGAATCGATTTTAATTTAACTGTTTAACTAACAGTAATTTTTCTGATTAACTTAAAAATAATGTCTTAATTCTCTCAAAATGTTGCGTAGAATGAGTCTATATTACGTGAATATTTCTATACAGCTATCTCATTGACCCTTATCTATTAGAAGCTGCGTGCGTGAGGTCCATAACTCTAGGGATAATCGGCGACAGCGTGGGCGACGCTATAACTGTTCAACACCTATATTTAACGGTTTTAGTCGAATACCTCAAACATTTATATAAAACTAAAAACATATCCATATAATATTATTCTGATAAATAGACGTAAAATTAACATCTGATCCATATCGTTAAAGCACTTTATTTAAATCGATAATAATATTTAACTGTACCTAAATGTAACTTTCACAGTGAAATTAATGATGGCATCAAAAACGTATCGATTATCGAGTATTTTAAATTTAAACGTTAACACATCAATTTATTGACGCCTCGATCGATAGTCCGGCTCGAAGGACCTTAATTCCTTTTTATAATTTAATACTCAGTTAGATAGATAAATTGTCTTACGAAGCCGTTATAATTGTATCTCTACCTCACATTCAATGACTTTAAATACATAAATATTCTATGAACATTCTAACAAACTATCCCGTAACTAATCCGTAATGTCGATGCTCACCAGTTTAAATGGTCTTTATATCCACGACGTACACCTTGCTTGAGTAACGTGAAAGAATCGATCGAAGGGTCTTAAGTTCTAGAGAAACTGGTCAGAAATCTTTAAAGGTATGAAACTAATTATTTTGTACGCACATCCAAGGTTTATGATGTCATGTGAAAAGTTAGGTTTTTGTTTAAGAACTATCCTAACTCAACAATTACAGTTCCCACCATAATTATATACGATTTGTGCGTAAATAAAGATAGCCATAACCATTAATATTGTTTATTTTCTAAACATTTACCAGTAAATATTATTGTTTCTCCCTTTCTCCATAATTACACATAAATCTACATTGAAAACTGCGCAAAGCAGAAATAGTATAACTGAAATAATTAACTTTGACGCGCCCAATAACGGTTATATAAACCCAATAGTTAAATTGTGTAATAGCCAAGACATTCATTAAACATCGAGCTATTCAGTTTGTAATCGAGGAAGTAATTGTTATAAACCTATATTAACTAAAACTATTAAGAATATTATAATAAAATGTATATCTGTTATTATAAAACACAGTTTTATTAGCTTTCATGGTTAATTACATTGTTTTTATGATCTGAAACGTTATATATACGAGTACAACTTTCTTTTTTATTATTTATTCCCAATATTTTGGCCATTTTTCACACCATGGGTACAATTTGATTTTTTCTTATATATACATTTTACGTTGTCTCTTGTACTATACTTAATTATTGATTAGTATAGATGCCGTCGGGTAAAGGTACCAATTCATTTGTCGATCATGGTCTCCTTTAGGATTTGTTTTATACAATTAATCCTAAGCAATGACTTCTAATAAATTTTAGATCTAGATTTGGTCAATCACAAACTCAAGTCGATTGCAAACTGCCTTTCAATCGAGACAAATTATAAAGTAATGACTAATCAACTTAATAAAACTCAAACACTGACTAAACCATCTGGCTATTATCACTAAAAGTTATTTCTTAGGTTTACGCGAATATTTGACTTGATTTTGTCCTGGTTAAATTTTATATTTTTTCATTAATCATTGTATGATTTTTTTTATGTAGTAGCTATTGAAGAGCGTTTTGAAACCAGTTTTTATATAGATAGGTAAATTCTATTTATGTATGTTTGTCGAACTTCGACGATTGAGCGAACATTAATATTTATAAAAGCACATTGCATTAAAGATGAAACAAATCGACCATTAAAACAAAACAGAGAATTATAAAATATAATAAAAATGCTGACTTGCTTGCTTTGAATATAAGCATCAATGTGTTTTAAAATACCAACAGCTACGCAGATTGGAGTTCCGCCCATTCATGGTCTATTTGAATGGCTCTGTCCCGCTACGACGGAAATTATTGCTGTTGGACCATCGCATGGAAACAATTGTATAATCTTTAATCGCTACCTTCACAATGCTAAGGCTGAAGTGATGACAACGGGAAATTTCCTATTGGCAGAACGTTCATTTCTGGCTTCAAAGCTAGAAACCTAAACCATCTCGAAGTATTCGCGCAATGGAAAATTGGTGAAAGCTCTCAATCGTACACTCACGATCCGATTTCGCATCATTACACAACTACTCGCCATCTGATGTCAAATTAGACCATTTCAGGACATTGGGAAAGTGATCATAAATCAACAAGTATTTACGTCTCGTTGGGCGTGATTAATATACTTTGATATACGCTTATTGAAGCATGACCGCTTCCATGTTTCGACCGTCAATTTTAATTGGTCGTATCGTTAACGCATTTATGTAAAATTTATTTTCACTTTTTCGGTACTTCACATCGCTCTCTGTTTTGCTTTTACCGAAGTTGTTTTATTCTAGATTATTGTTCGCGATATTAAATATTATTTTGACACTTTGACAGTATCCTTATCTGGTGTGATGGATGGGGTGACGAGCGCAAGCGTCCATTAAGTAAACGTAACCTATTGACACATCAGTGTGTAAACTTAATTAGTGTTATGATTAGCTAGATTATGTCCACTTGCTAATAGCAGTTACGGTCTCTTAGGTCAAACAACACCCTGTTTATGTAACGTTCGAACGATATAAATAATTATAATAGATAGTAGATACCAATAATTTTCTAGAACGTTTTTGAATGAAAAGGACGTTAGAGACAATTTTACATAACACAAAGAGTTTCATCAGTTGTATAGTGAAGTTTTAGTAAAAATTGATATTTTTATATATATTTATTAAATATTTTTTGTAGAGGTGATATGTATGATCACATTCACGTAATATATTTTCCAATAAGTTTGTATTTTTCCTTATACCGTCATAGTAGTGTTTTGTTATGCACTGAAACGATTAACCTCCTCGCCGGCGCAGGTCAAGTTCAGGCCAGGGTCCTATAGATTAGTACCACTGTATCGCGGGCGGGCGATTATTTACTGCAATAAGACAGATGGTCCTAGAAATTGAAATAAATTTCATTCATAATTTTATTGAAACTACCCACATAACTGTAAAGAAATAATTACAATGTATAATTGTATATAGATCCATAAAGTATTGCTATCTAACCCAACTCGAAAGGGAGGCAGAGGATACTTATAGGATTTTATGTATGCTACGCGATACATGAACTTCTAATAGAGAACCGATTGTCATAATCTATACTAATATTATAAAGCTGAAGAGTTTGTTTGTTTGTTTGTTTGTTTGTTTGGTTGAACGCGCTAATCTCAAGAACTACTGATCCGATTTGAAAAATTATTTTTGCCTTTGATAGCCCGTTAACTGAGGAAGGCTGTAGGCTATATATCATCCCGGAAAAGTGAACGGGTCCCGTCGGATAAAGTTGTTTTTGTCTAGGGACGAACCCGAAGCGGAGCGAGGGTGAGTCGCTAGTCTACATATAAATAAGCAAAGACAGTTCAGTGTCGTTTTCATCTCTATTTGTTAACTGATTTTTTTAGTATCTACTATAGCAAGTTTTAGTGTTATCAGCAAAAAAAATTGGAAACTGTTTTTTTTATATAGATAGCCAAATTCTATTCAACTATGATTACGGCCGAATTTAGTCCACTAGGTGAATAATAGTTATTTTTAATGAAAAAACTCAATAATTTAACAAAAAAAATCCATTTCTAAAAGTGGATATTATTTCGTGAGATTTAAAGTGTTATGAAATTAGTGAACATTTTTAGTTTCAAATAATTGTTATTTTTGTGTGAGCAATTATATAGTAGCTTATTTATTTATTTACATATTTACTATCTAAACTACCTTTCTTCATAAATTTACTCAAGTATGTAAAAAAATATTATTCATCACTTCTAGCACTTAATATACTCTGCTATTCTTAGTGCATACTACAGAATGAACAAACTTATTTTCAATAGGACCAACTACATAGTAATATTCCGCAGAATGCACTTCGAAATAATTGCGACCTTTGAATACCTTGAAAATTGTCTGATAAATTAAGCATTTAAACTCAGCAATTACGAATGCCAAGGATAATATTTTAAATGGTTCATTTACTTCTCACCATCCGTGAGGAAATAGATTCTTATAATAAATGTAGATAAAATGTAATAATATGCCTAATGAGTCGGGTACTAATTATGTACATTGGATGCACTATTAATGCTGAGCTAAGTGGTTTTGATGGAGTGTATTTGCCTTTTAAGCGCGACGTTGAAGTAGTACAGGATGGAAGTTGTTTGTCACTTGCTAGAACTAAGATCTCGTCCATACTATATTGCAAACATGATAAATCAACACCTGTAGATTGCGTCTTGGATTTAATAGTGCTATAATTTATATTTTTTTTCTTTAATCATTTTGTGTTTTGGGATTAAAATCATCTACGAGGTATTAGCTTAAGTACTTCCGGCCCATAAACTGTCTTTATGAAAAGCCATCTTTTAAAAGAAATGAAAAATCAACAAATGTGCCCACATCATAATTAGTTAATATGATTTGGTGGAGTCAATAACATCCTATCTACATTATATTTTTTAAATTCTGGATATAATAACAGTAAAACATTGCTCTAGGAAACTGTATCTGTGAGTACGTACAACTTAATATCAGACATTAAATAATGGATAGGTAACGCCTTTGCGTAGCTTGAGATATTTGCTTAATATGCGTCTAGGTTGCCCCCTGCCGCGGCTGACTTTGCAACCGATACTAGCGCCGTAATGCCGTTAACTACGATCTCCATGAAGAAAACTTGATTACATTGCACGAGCGATAACTACATTTCCTAGGTCATTTGATATGTTGAATTAGCATTGAATTGTAATTAAAGTGTTCACGATTTTATAGACAACTAGCGATTCACCCTCGCTCGGGTTCATCCGTACTTGCGTTTTAAGGATTTCTCAAATATGTGATATTTTTCAATAAAAAGTATTCTATATGTTGACCCGGATAACCAGTTATCATCACACCAAATTTCATCAAAATCCCTTCAGTGGTTTTCCGTGAAAAACAGACAAAACTTCAAAAACTATAGATTCGGCCTCTGTATCTATAATAATGTCTATTTCAATAATATTTTCCAAAAAATAATTGATGTACAGATTCGGCTTAGTTACAATTTTATTATATGTATAAATATATAATATGAAAAGAATTTTAGATCGTAATTCAAGAACTTGATGTCAAAAATAAAATTTGCAAATGCTAAAATATTTTTATGTTTCGAAATTATAACTATGCATAGGTATTTAAAATAACACTGTTGTAATACTTAGTATTTTAGTAGAATAACTTAGTTATTAGAAACTAACTAAACCGACTACAATTTGTATTGAATTTTGCCCACAGCCTGATACAGTCCCGCAAGCCAGCGTGGATATGACGACAGTACTCGAAGTGAGCGACGCCGACGGTGTGACAGGACACGCTCACAGCTTAGCTATAACGGCGCCGGACCGCGTCACCTTCGTCAAGGGCACCTGCAGAGAGGAGGCGAGGTGGTGGGCGGACGTGCTGAGTGTTTACCCGAGGAGTAAGGTATTAGATGTTTGGTTTTTTAATAGACTTTATATTTTTGATTGATAGCTTGTTTTATATTTTTTATTATTTTAAATTTAATTTTATTTTTGGAGGGTGTCTTTTGCCGTTCTAGTTCATTATAGTTGTCTTACCACTTTTTATAAAATCTATACGCATAGAAAATGTCGTAGTTATATAATAATCCGTCATTTTCAAGCAATTCCAAATTGAGAGTATACGGTTACTTTCAGACCATCAATAAATTGCCATAACAGGTCCCAGTCAATAAGTATGAGATTTAATGGCGGCAGATTTAACTTTAAGGAAATGATAAAAACAGTCTTGGTAAATATCATCGGCATTAAATCGTTGATAAGCATTTGAAGCAAGGATTCTTGGAGAGCCTGTTTAGTTTATTGTACACCTGCGCAAGAGAAATGCGATTTAATAGATGCCGGATCATTATTTGATACTTGACATGAATCGCGATTCAAAGTGACAGTTCTAATTACTAACGTCCGTATAACTTGTAGATACTCACATTAATTAGTTGCTGCATAAGTACTCAACAGCTGAAACCTTGTTGATGAAACAATTAAATTATATATTTAATTTTCAAATTGCATAATATATTTTATGAAATTAGATCTTTTTACTATCTAACATATTGAAAAGTATTTAAATGCAGCAGTGTAAGCTAATGTTAGTTAGAACGTTTTATAAAATTTACAGTCGAGTAAAACAGCTTTGTCATTTTCTAAATAGAAAATCCCTTTTTAGTTTCCTAACAGCCACACCTGTTTACCTTGTTACTAACAAAATTGATAGCAATTGGCAGATTATGTCGCACCGCTCCTATTAATTCGGTGTTGACTTTAGGAGCAGCCGGAAATAGATGAAGGGAAATCTGGCACAGGCTTGAGATGATTCAACCATTGACAGTTTAAATCAGAATAAGAAATTGTATCTCGATTGCCTTTGAGTTATCGGCTATCGCGCTTGATTCACCTTGTTAAAATATTTACACTTTCTAAGATTGGACCAGGAATAAAATTAAATTTTATCAATTACATCAAAAATCTTTTAGTCTGTTATCAAATTCAAGTAAAGAAAAATGGTAAATTGTTTTGAGGAAATAATTTACCAACAGTAAGTTATCTTCCTAAAACAATTTGTTTCATAAAGTAAAAAACTCAGTAGCTACAAAATATTAACAGTTTCATACAAAGTACAGGAAGTCACGACCGCAATGCAAATAAAAAACACTTCATATATACATACATATATTATTAGTATAACAAATGCAGTTGAAACAAAACACGACAATCCTGTACAAAGGGAGCAGGAGCGTAACGATTTGCATGAATCGAAACCGGCTCGCGTCCTTGGCTTTCAATTCACAAGTAACACGATAACTAGATTAACACTCAAGAACAAACGCTGTGCAATCCTATCATATCATCAACCCTGATCTCGTGTGACGTCTTAGTATAATATAACCTGCTCAAAACTGCATATATTTTCCTCTAAACATGTTTATTTGTTTCTGTAATCGGAAACTAAATTAAGATTTTTTTGTTATATCAACCCTAGATGCCTTATTTATTATGTACGGACTAGCAACTCACCCTTGCTCTGCTCGGGTTCATCCCGACTTACGTTTTAATGTTTGATATAGATTTCTCAGAGATGAGATATTTTCCCGGCAGTAAAAAGTATCCTATATGTTGACCCGGATAACCAGCTATCATCAATCCAAATTTCATCAAAATCCCTCCAGTGGTTTGTCCGTGATGCGGTAACAAACAGACAGACAGACAGACAAAAATTCTAAAAACTATAGATTCGACCTCTGTATTGATAATAATATCTTTTTCAATAAGATTTTCCAAAAAATATTTAATGTGCAGATTCGGCTAAGTTATAATTTTACTATATGTACAGATAGCACAGCAGTTCATTTGTTACTACAAGTCCTCTATCTGTATAACTACTAAATTTAAACAAAATCCATCCAGCCAAAATAGAATGACTAGCGACTCACAATCGCTGTACTTTGGCGCTAACTACATGTCATCAGTATTTTACTATTTTTGGTCAAACTGCAATAAAAACGCGAATGACAAAAAATTAAGTACCTGTAGTATATTTTGGAGTTATAATGTTTAGTATAGTATTGAAAAGAATTCTGAAATTTAATTAAGTAGAACTAAGTTTTAATTTAATTTTGCCAAATTATTAGAATATTTTATGTCAAAAAAATCTAAAACACTGCAATTTTATATGTGTACATAATTCTAAACTACAATTTTTAACCAATTTTCTTATAACATCCATAGATATTGATACTTCTGAGATTTCATACCTTTTTGAAATCGATCCACGGCGGCATCTCATTCACATGACTTTTCTGGCTTCTTGTTTTTTACCCTTTGTCGTCAATTCGAACCGCAATCTTGATGTACTAATTGATTAATTATCTAAATTTGAAAATGTAAACTCATATGCTAAGTTGGCCGCTGTCAACACATATTATATGTTAAAGTTTTGATAAGAAAAAACAGTATGTATTTATATATTTAGCTATTATTTTATTTAAAGTAACGATATTTTAAGTACCTATGACTGTACAAGAAAAATACTAAGATCTTAAATCGAGATTAAGTGCGATATTGTTATTTATTTGTTCTTCTTATATTAGTCTGTCTAGATATCATTTAGGCAATTTGAAAATTGTTATTTATGAAATATGATTAACATCGATCATCATCAAGCTTTCGATCACCGCCACAAAACAAATTAAGCTAACAGGACCAACGTGAAAGCAATTTTTCAATTGGGGCAAGTCGATTGGTTCTAGTGAATTCGGTCTGCGGCACAGTTTCACCAACACTCCATAATTAGTGCTGGATTGAGTTACTTGTTGAATCATAGACGACACTGGAATTCTAATTTACTTTATAGTTGCTATTTACAAGATGGTCGGTTGCTTTTTTAATAATAATAATAATAAATATATTGGGACATTAACACACAGCACCATCTCGTTCCATGGTAAGCTACGAGGCTTGTGTTATGGATACTAGATAGTTGATACACTACACATATATAATCTTAAATACATACATATTATAAATACGACCCATTTTTTTTTAATATCATCATCTCCGTGCCCATTTCTCAATCACATGGGGTCGGCACAGTACATCTTCCGTACTGCTGATAGGATTTGACAAAAGTTTTACGACCGGCCTGCCTTACACCAACCCTATTTTTTTTAAATAATTCTCTAAATATTTTGCCTTAAGGGCTTAAATTTAAAAACACTAAATTTTTACAAAAAATTGTCACCTTATTTCTTTTTTGGGGGTTAAATTTTAAAAAAGTAACGCGTTGTTATATATTATGTTACACCTCGTTTTAGGTACAGCCTGTCAAAATTTCATTCCTTTAGTTCAGTTTGTGGTTTTACCTGGACGTAAATGAATTAGTGAGCCCTTTTGAGCAAGATTATTAAACAAATATTGTAAATTATAAGATTAGATAAGTATATGGCTAAATATAACTGATAGATTGTTTCGTGTCTAAATAATATGCCTATTAACCGTAGTTAAATATTAAATCATTTTTAGACATCAACTTCATACTTCAGAGTCATATTGAGTTCAAGTGTTTCATTTTTGCGCTTGACAGCTTATTAGAATAGACTTCTTGTTTTTATTTTGGTCAAAACACGTTCTTGTATTTATTAATTTATATTAGTGTTCCTCATGTATCGTTTTTGGTAATGGTAATATTACTTACATTATAATAGTTTCATAATAAACACACTCGTGGCTATGATATCAATATCCATGAAAATATTTGTGTTTTCATAAAAAACAGATACCACCCATCACTTTATCATATGTACCTACACCATACTGTAAGTACCTTGATTCTGGCGGAAAGTGTGATAGAAATTGAAGTACCTATAATTCTTTTTTATACAATATGAGTACTCTACAACGGAAGAAATATGAAGACAGAAAAAAATGTTAAGCGCGTATGATGACGTCAATGCTGACTAAACTTATTAAAAAAAAGGACTACAGTAAATTTCCGATAAGAATGATTCAGACATAATTGCAATATACAAAATTAGTTTTACCTGCGACTATACTTGTATGAGTTTATTTCAAAAGAGTATTTTTTTTATAAAAGTCCCATCTAACACAGTCATGATCTAGCATGTCTACCGAACCATTTATATCATTCTCGATAACGACGTTCTAACATGAACTCCATAGATATTTCTTGAGTTAAGACCATCCTACACCCAAGACATATTTCTCTTAGAAACTTAAGCAAATGTAATAGCTTCTCTAATTTTATCTATTAACTAGCGACTCACCCTGGCTCCGCTCGGGTTCATCCCTAGATACGTTTTTACGGTTAATATAGATTTCTCAGAAATGAGATATTTTCCCGCGGTAAAAAGTATCTTATATGTTTACCCGGATAACCAGCTACCATGACATCAAATTTTATCTAAATCTGTCCAGTGGTTTTCTCGTGATACGGTCATAGACAAAGACAAAATTTTTAAAAACTATAGATTCCTCTATATATAATAAGGACTATGTCAATAAGATTTTCCAAAAAATATTTAATGTACAGATCCGACTCAGTTACAATTTTATTATATGTATAGATTTGTTATGTGATGCGTACTATTCAGCAGAATGACTTATTGCCAGTTGATCCTGTGCTAGAAGATTGATACCACGAGACAGCATAGAGCTGTAAAAAAAATAAAGATTATCTTTAATAATTAGGGATTTTAAATATTGACTGATAGACAGACATATGGAAGGAAAACATCGTGAGGAAACCAGCATGTCTGAGAGAACCTAGCAAGTTTCGAAAGACATGTGAAGTCCGCCAATCCGCACTTGGCCAGCGTGGTGGACTATGGCCTGATTCCCCTCGTCTTGAAGGGAGGCCCGTGCCCAGCAGTGGGACGTTAAAAAGGGCTGTATACAGACAAACATATTTACTCTTAAATTTAATATTACAGTATTAAATATATCTGATACCTACATTAAAACACAAAACCGCTAATTAAAGAAGATGAATATTAACATGCACACTGACTTTACACTTACTTATCATTTGATCACTTTAATTAGAATGACAGAAGTTTTATAACGTGAGGTAATTTGCAAGAAAAAATTGATCCTCAACTCTTTTCTGCAATCAATTTTATAATTTGTATTAAGAATACGTACATGTAATATGAGCTGAATTCAGTCAAGTTTCTACGGTTTTTTTTTTGTATACTTACAGTATACTTAATATATTATATCAATCTTTTTATATTTTTTTACAATACCAATTTAAAAATAACGTTCAACGATATCAATGCTATTTAAAACATAAGATTTCATCATTAATCAGCCAAAACCGACTATTACTGTCTAGATCCTAAGATGTAGGGAAAAATTCAATTTGCAAAGTATTAATCACTTTGTAAGTGTTTAATTGGCTTTTTGTAAGCATATGGAAGCATCTCGCATACTGGTGCCTTACGAGGCGAGGAAGTGCACCGCGGGAACTAGCTCAATTAGCCTTATGATGGAGACAACCAATTTCTATGTTAGTTAGTAATTAGTGTCTGCTGTTGATATGCTGATCGGATTTCAGTTAATGACTGCTGAGGGACTGTCTTTTAAAGTAAATACTTCTTGGTAGTAAAGATTTGTTAGGCCTGCAAGTGTTTTGGTTTAAGACTTATTATTAAAGATTACTTTAGAAAAAGAATAAAATAAATAAATATGTTTGGACATTAACACACAGCAGCATCCAGTTCTATGGTAAGCTATAAGACTAGTCTTACTATTACCAGAAAGTTGATACAGTACAGTTACACATATATAACTTTTAAATACATACATGTTATAAATATTAACACCCATGACTGGAGTATAAACAATCATGCTCATCATACAAATGAATTCAGCAAATGAATTCAGCGGAACAAATCTAGCGGGATTCGAACCCGCGATCGTTGTCACATCAATTTGGATTGCTACAAACTGAACCAAACATGTCGTCGAAGCAGTCAGGATTTGTTAGTTACTTCTTCACTCACATGCCTTTGCATTTACAATATTAGTATGATATATATATATATATATATATATATATATATATATATATATATATATATATGTAATACGCTTTTATTAGCTTTACTTAAGGCTATGTCATCAAATGTATCATTCTAATGATTGTATCGACAGAAATTTTCTAAATAATTTGATACCATCTATCGTCGATCTAATGATGAAGCTGCATAACTTTTAGCTCTTGAAATTTTACACACTTCTTTATCTATAGTACTAATATCATAAAGCTAAAGAGTTTGTTTCTTTGGTTGAACGCGCTAATCTCGGGAACTACTAATCCGATTTGAAAAATTCTTTTGGCATTAGATATAGCCCGTTAAATGAGAAAGGCTATATATAATCCCGAAAAATGTAAGGTTCCCGTGGGATAGATTTGTTTTGTCAAGGGACAAATCCGAAGCAAACCGAGGGTGAGTCGCTAGTTTTCTATATTAAAAACACTGTAGGACATCGTACAAATATCAAGTCTTGGATTTATCCGCGTCACACTGAAACGACCACAACAACACCGTTAATAATTAATATACAATGCAATCAAATCATATATATATATATATATAAAATTTTTAAAATGTTTAGAATTAAAATCAACTTATATTGTAAGGTACTTTGATGCCATTTTTGAATTTTTAAAATCATTTTGTAAAATAGTAGGTAGGCTGTCTGTAACAACTGTATAATGCCATTGAGACATCTAACACCTTAGTCTCTCCCGTGACCATGATTGCTGTAAAGCAATCGAAACGTCGGGAACCAAAAATCATAATAAATTCGCGAAATAATCCGAAAAGATAGTTTTATTTTGAAATGTCAAATATTCGCGTAAATCTAAGAAAGTATCATCAAAAACTTATCAGTTCAGCGACCTATCCACTAACGGGACGGCGCCTAGCACCGCTCAAATTGTTTTAAATTTAATTAATTCCATCCTCAATCGATATCGTGTGAGTCATATCGGAAATTTGCGCGACGAAATGCGATTTTTTGTTACAAGGAAATGTGAAATCTTTAATTGAATTAAGGGATCGTCCCTTAAAAAATCTGATTTGCCTGTACTGTATACGCATATCTCTTGGTTATTTTTCTTAAAAAAGGGTCTGATGATATTCATTTTTCCTATTTGGGGTTCCGTACCCGAAGGGTGCCAACAGAACCCTATTACTATGCCTTCGCTGTCCGTCCGTCTGTCCATCAGTAAGAGGGCTGTATCTCATGAACCGTAATAAGTAGTTAGTTGAAATTTTTACTGAGTATGTATTTCTATAGCCGCTATGACATAAAAATATTTGAAATACATATGTATAAGCGTTAACTGTACAACCAAAGCGAAAAAAATCTATTGGTATCTTAAACTCTAAAAGGCAATTATAAAAAAAGATAATTATCAATCCACTTCCAGTTAAAGATATCTAAAATCAACTTCGAATGTTCTAAAATGACGTAGCGTAAGTTTAAGTTGGTCAATTGGCTGAAACTATCTATGTACAAATATACTAACTTGTAATTCGCAGTTATGCGCTTTCGAGCAATTATCGGTTTCTAACTCCGTTTTCTCGTCTGGTCCTGTAAAGCCAAACTCGGATGTTGGATTGGAAGCTAATTACCAATAGTAGATTGTTGTTGAGATATTTAATTGAATAGAGTTGCAAAACTGCGTAGTGATGTCCATTTAAATTATATATATTAGTGGTAGCCCAGTGGTAACGCGCTCGCTTGGGAAACCGAGTGAAGCGGGTTCAAATCTCGGGTCTCGCACCTCTGATATTTTCATGTGCGAATCATTTCCAACATGATTACCACTTGTCTTAACGGTGAAGGAAAACATCTGAGAGAACCTAACAAGTTTTCAAAAGACATGTGAAGTCCGCCAATCCGCACTTGGCCAGCGTGGTGGACTATGGCCTGATTCCCCTCGTACTGAAAGGAGGCCCGTGCCCAGCAGTGGGACGTTAAAAAGGGCTGAATACATATATTAGTGATATAAATATGAAGACAGTCAGGGTGTCGCTACCACTTCTGGCTGGAACTGCTTTCATCAGACGTTGCGTATTCAATCCCTGCATGTACAATTTTATAGGCCGTGTTCCGGTCTAGTAAAGAATTGTGACGTTTAGAAAAGCCAATTATGAGGACTGTACTTAATTTGTTGGAAAGTGGACGGGTGTTGTGACGTTTTCTCTGTTAATAATTATTTAGCGTTAATTTAACTAACTACAACTATAAAAAAACAAAAGGTTTTTCAAAACGCTTAGTGGCTAATTAAAAAAAAACTTACTTAGTTTTTTTTATTATCATTTATAAGTAAATTTTAGTTTTTCCTATTAAAAAGTATTATTTACTCTTTTCTATTTATTACACTTGTTCCAGGGACGACACAAGCGCAATGCCACGTTTCCCGGAGGCCAGACGGCAAGTCTTTTGCAGTCTTCAACAACGAGAAGTATGTATACCAATAAATTGGCACTAAACGATATAACTACTTTTATGTTATTTAAGCTATTAATAAAAAAAATAATAGCTTCGCTTCGCCTCGCCCTGAGCCTATTTTAATAACTTTTTTGTAATACAAGTATATGCCATGATAAATACCTGAACCGAGATAAAAAGCTTATATCACTCTTCATAAATTATCTCTATTCAGGTTGCTGTGTTGCTGCATCAACGGACAAACTAACAAATACATTAGCGTTTATATTATTCAGAAGACTTCAATACCAAGCGGGATAAACCGCGAAATTGTCTCCAAATCTAAACCCAAGTGATCTGATTCCAGAATACTCCGCAGACGCGTCGACTCTCCGGGACGCGGCGGACTGCAGTACACGGCCGAGGTTCTGCGGGGGTCTCACTACGTGGCCCGGGCCTCGAGTTCAGCCGCCGCAACCAGAAATCCCAAGCCTGGCATCGCCTACTAACATCGATACTAAAGGTACGTGGAAATATACGTCTAATTTTGCTTAGTAGATACACCTGTATAAAGGAAGCAAAAATTGTAAACTTTCTTGCCAGCTTTTCCCAGCAATACTATTTTTCTAGTCGATTCTAAATTCTTTAAGATTTTACAAAACTGAAATAAAATTTTAATGTATAAATTAACAATTCAAAAGTATAACTATTACAATATAATATTTCGACATCTCTTTGTCGTTTTGGTTAAACATTTGTTATCTAATTTTAAACATTTTCTAACATCTGATTGTGCTGAAATTTCACGTAACCATGTAACTTCGGGTACAATAATCTGATACTATAAAGCTCATCTAAAGATGGAGCCACCATAAGACACGACCATAGGAATTCCATAGTTAATTCTATTAAACTACAAAGTGGGAATGGAAAACTTATATTCTAGCTAGAAATATGCTTGTCAGTGTAGTGACTAGTAAATAATGAACACTATGCCCATCCAGGAAGCTTTTAAAGTCTTATGCATTTTTGAATAATGCCATCCATAATTTATAATTGATTTTATTATTTATTTTATAACAAATGCTGTATGTAATATCCGTATACAATATTTGCAAACTTAACGTCGGTAATATATTACAATGACAAAATAGTAATTAATTATAACGTAATATGTTGTGTTCGAGATGTTATATTCTTAGTTTGTGTAAAATGCATGTTGCTGTAGCAGTAAAATTCCACATACTTTAGGCCGCGACGGAGAATACGGTCGTTTCGACAGTCAATCAAAAAAGTACTAGATACACAATCTCATGCAAACGTTCTGCAAAAGTTCTGCAAAAGTTCTCTTAAAATTGTCACCAATTGCCCCCCCTGCCCCCCATGCCCCCTGCCCCCCCCCCCCCTAAAATATTTAAATTTTTATAAAATGTATATAATTAAACCATTGTAAGCGTAACAGAGCATCATAGTCGTATATTAAGCGACAAAGCTTAAACAGAGATTAAAAATATATATATATATAGCTATTATAGCAATTTTTAAAGCAAATCAATCAGTACGTCCCTAATATCCCTGGGAATTCAGACGGTAGTTTTCATTGAGGCCATTCAGACCACTCCCACTCGTGACATCGGCCCGTATTTCGAAGCATGCATCTGATATACGCTTTTGCAATACAATTTAGTAACATTCATACGCAACCGTAGTTCTAAAATATAGTACTAGAGTGATATTATATTATGTGGACTGGTTTAATTAAATATTATTTTATTTGAGTAATAATTTTATACCTTCTATGAAAATCTTGCAATGCCCTTATTTAAATATAGTTAAAAATACCTATTTATTTCACTTACGCTTTACTTTAAGGATAGATGAATTAGAAGAAAAAATGTCATCTAAAGTCAAGTTTTAAAAATCATGTGTTTCCAAAACTAAGACATCTATACATATTATAATAAAATTCTAACTGAGTCCAATCCTGTCTGTCTGTTTGTCTGGTAGCGTATCACAGAAAACCGCTGGACAGATTTTGATGAAATTTGGTATTATGCTAACTGTTTATCGGGGTCAACATTAAGGATACTTTTTATTGCGGGAAAATATCTCATGAGAAATCTATACTAACCGTTAAAACGTACCAAGGGACGAACACGAGCGGAGCGAGGGTGAGTCACTAGTGTAATATATTTATTTGAATACTATGCATTTAAATTTTATAGATATTGGGAAATATATTAATGATTAAACTATTCGCTTATCTTATCGATTAATGAACGACTAACAGCGTACAAGTGTATATCGCCCCACACGGGAACATACCTTCCCACTTTAGATGGTCTTGCTTTGCATTTCAAATTTTGTCCCATAACTTTATAACCGTGGGTCTTATTAGTAAGCCCTAAATTTTAGCTTAGATTTTGAAATTTAATTACACAGATGTCTTGTAGCGTGAATCATTGCTTGAAGATTGTTGTAAATTCATTTTATATGACGATGGAGGGTTCAATCCGCTGTTTATTGTAGTTTTAAAAAAGTTTATTATTATTGAATCAGCTACAATATTATACGTTACTGTAATATGTAATGACTAGCGCATACATTTTTGAATTTCGTTCTATATATCGAGAATTTTAAATAGCTTTGAAAAATAAGGTACGGGAACATTTTTTAAGTTATACTTCTTTTGCCACGTTTAGAAAAAAAAAATGAGAGTTAAATTTTTACGATGCGCGCGCACACCGACAGCCAAAAGGCGACATGATGAAATTAGCTAAAAGTGACATGATGAAGATAGCTGAAAGCGACATGGTGAAGTTAGCTGCATTCCTTTTACAAACAAAGAGTTGTGTCATACGGGATGAAATCTTTAGCTATTTTTGTTATGTTACGCCAAAGAAGGATTTACACATGTTTTTTTTTAAAAGTCCCCTAGCTTAGGTGCATTTTTACAAGTAAAAAAGCTTTTGAAATTTACTTTTAACTTGTTAAGTAACAATGTAAATAATGTGAATTTTAACCTATTTAAATACAATACCATAATAGTATAATATTTTGAGTACGTCAATCATGGCTATTAGTAAAACCTTCGAGTTTGGGCTTATATACGGTTCCTTATATACGGTTATTTAAAAGCGTTTTTTTTTAGAATTTTCAAACTAAAATATACGTAAACAGAAAATGTAGAGCTCAGTTTCTTACACATCATATACCCTTGCCATATAGATTGACAGTGTAAGACCTACAAGTGTCGCCTGTCTCACATTATTGCACCGTTAGGCACAACTCAATAAAACGTTAGCTAGTTCAGGTCCAGCCGATACTCATGTAGGACGATTACGCTTAGCTATCACATAGAAATATTATACAGTTTTCGATATCGAAATGTCATATATTTATATTGATGTTAATATGGCTATAGCTTTAACGATTTTGATTCAGTTTTAAATTTTATATTAGATTCCATAATGCTAATGGAAAATTATTTTAATTTCTTGGGCATGTATTATATGTTTGCAAAAGGCAATCATTGTGACTACATCTTTTTAGTTTTCAGAGATTTTTTTTAAGTTTTAATACAGGCATATATTAAATCTTACTTATTATAAATGCTAACGTTCGTGAGGGTGTATGCATGTCTGGATTTATAGATTGAGATGTTTATTACTCTTTCACCCAAAAACTACTGAATGGATTTTAATGAAACTTTACAATAATATAGCTCATACATCATAATAATACATAAGCTACTTTTTATCGATTGTACGAATGTACGATTCCCGTGGGGTAGATTTTTTTTTGTTTTTCTAAAGGCGAACCCTAGCGAATGAAAGTGAGCCGCTAGTACCAAATACAGTTTATTTTCTCATATGTTGCTCATTATTTAATCACTATGGTTACCCTAATATTATTTTCCATCTCCCTCTTTCGCACTGTACAACGTATATAATTGGCTCGCTCTCTTATCGTGGGACTTCAGCTAAGCTATAAATCGCGGGGTGACAACAAGTTAGGTTCTAATTAGGTACCGTTAACTGTTAGTTGTATGGGCAGTGAGCTACGTCAAATGCAGACTGTCAGGGACGTGCTGGTTTGAAAACCAATTACATCAATTATTTAGGGACGTGCAAAATGATTTGATCATTTAAATAGAGAGGTGATACAATAATATGAATTCGGTTTTTTTACTTTAGTGGATATATGATATAGTGAAATATATTATACTCTGCTTTTATATTAGGTTCGATTACCGCATAAAATCAGTGTTTGTAAGATGTTGAATTCTGGATTTCGTAAGCGCTTCTGTAAGGCTAATTAAAAAAAATGGCAGAAAAAAAATATTTCAAAACTATATTTTAACTCTAGTAATACTTAGATAAATTCAGTCTTTAGTCATGAGGTATCTAAAAACGCATTATTTATGTGTCGACGGACTAAATAGAGAATCATTTGCAGCGCTAGTTCACCTACTAATTGATAGCTCGTCTTTGATCAGAATTTATGGAGTCTACGAATATTTTGCACCACAAAAGCTGGTTCCACACACATTTGAATAAAATTTAATACACAAATTTTGATAGTTTTAAAATTGAAATAACTAATAATAAAAATATATATAAAAGTTCTTTTTAAGTAAACGTAAACGTACTTAAACATAGTGATACGTTGAAATGTCGGAAGTAAACAATTTGACTTTCAAAACAACAAATTAAAATACAAATATCAATTTGTAATCACCTGATACTAAATATTTATAATACTTATCGATACCTACAATCTACAAATCGATGTAAGAGTGGAATAACGTAATACTATGTTTTATCTATCACCCAGAACGCTTTCCTTTCTGATATTATAAATAGTGTAGTCCTTTTTATTGGTCCTTTTGTATTTTTTAGACACTTTTTGGGCTGGAAAGTAGCTACTTTTTATCCCACTACATGAA
Organism: Argynnis bischoffii washingtonia; assembly: GCA_033884665.1. Classification (NCBI taxonomy): domain Eukaryota; kingdom Metazoa; phylum Arthropoda; class Insecta; order Lepidoptera; family Nymphalidae; genus Argynnis; species Argynnis bischoffii. The sequence goes on along the minus strand of CM066616.1, from coordinate 2,234,671 downwards.
GTATCCCGAGTAATTGCAAAAATAAATACCTAGGCCTTGTGGCCAGTGAAACACGATTGAGAAAAATCCGTTAAAGTATTCACACAAGGCAATTTCGTTATAACGCGGGTCTATTTAAATTCTAGGTGTATAATTTGCACCGTTAGTAACACCAGCTAATTGATAGCTCGCCCTTGATCACAATTTATGCTGCGTTCTGCCATTTTGCGATGCTTTGTTTATGGTTCTACAGATTTATATAATGGAATAGTTGGATATTTTGTAAGTAATGGTTTCCTTTAGCTTCTCGTTATTATTAGGTAGGTCACGAATTATCGCATAATACTATTCCTCTAGCGCAGTGGCAGCGAATTTTGTATTACTTAAAAACCAAAGTATTTAGGTTCGATATGTGAGACGTTTGTGTGTAATGTATGCATCGAAACTGTTTTCGGCGCCTTTTTACCTTTTTTATTAAAATCCTATTGATTTAAAAAATATGTAATATTAATACAGGTTATTTGATAAGCGTACAGGATCATGTCTCAAATTTTTAGAGACAAAGCAGATAAATATAGTTTTTATAAAATTTTGTGACGGTATCAGTCGAGTAATAGACCCAGGTATGTAGCAAGCTATATAAATTAAAATTTCGGATCAATTGAATTTCTGATCCAGATTTACAACACTCAGTTTCGGAAAAATCTATGCATAATAAATTATCTGATGGAGTAAGAAATAGTTTGATTTAACGTATAGTTCTATGCTGGGAAGTGGAGGACAAATGTATGCAAGATGTTGCATTTTGGGCACGTTCGTTTTCAAAAGATTTGCTGAGAGATTTTCACATTCTGTTTAATGTTTTTATTTATTTAATATTTTATTTGGACATTTACAACATTTTAATGGTAAATAACATAAGTAATTAATCTATACATATAATAAAGTTCCATCGTTTTGGAAAATCTTATTGAAATAGTCATTATTATCGATACAGAGGCCAAAATTCTAAAAACTATTTTTTAGAATTTTTGTCTGTCTGGGAACGCATAATCAAAACCACTGGACAGATTTTAATGAAATTTAGTATAATGATAGCTAGTTATCCGGGTCAACATATAGGATACTTTTTACTGCGGGATAATACCTATCTCATCTATAAGAAATCTATACAAAACCTTAAAACGTAACGTATAAATAATTATTTTCATTAAAATTATATATTAGATTATTTTTTTTATTATTCATAAAAATATAGAAAACTTGTTGATTTTTAATATAAGTATAATAATAATAAAAATTTTATCTCCCATTTCTTTAGCGGGATAGATTAGATCTACAATAATATAAAGATAGTCGTAAATAAATGTAATAAAATCTTAAATATGAGGTTTTTAAATATGAAAACTAAGGTTATGTTTTAATTTATGTTTTTCCATTTACAGAAGTGTTTTGCTAAATTATTGCTTCCTGATGTTAAACAATACAGTAATTATATATCCAAGTACAAGTTTATTTATTACCTAACTCCATGATAGGTTGCACGTAATGAAGTAGTTGACATTTCATCTATATACCCGCTTATATATTTTTATGTATATATTCAGCCCACAACTGGGCAGGGGCCTCCCTTCAATAAAAGGGGGATCAGGCCATAGTCCACCACGCTGGCCAAGTGCGGGTTGGCGGACTTCACATGTCTTTCGAAAACTTGTTAGGTTCTCTCATACATGCAAGTTTTTCTTACGATGTTTTTCTTCACCGTAATAAAATGAATGTTGAAAATTATTCGCATATAGAAATATCAGACGTACGGGGTTTGAACCCGCTTCATTCGGTTTCCCAAGCAAGCGCGGTACCACTGGGATACCACTGTCTCGTGTCGAATTATACTCATAAAATATTTATATCTGAACCCCTCTGTTCATCTTAAATACTGAAGAAATCGTGAGGTTAGGTATTTTCGTAAGTTTAGTTCTGTAGATTTTTTTATTAAAAGAGCTAAATGCATGCAATGCATAATACTTCCTACTTACGAGTATTATAAACGCGAAACTTTGTATATTCACGTGTGTGTATAAACACTATGCTTGTTACTCCTTAACTGAACTGATTAGACGTATTTGAATAAAAATTAAACAATTTTGACGGCGGCGCTGTTGTACCTATACATATAATAAAATTGTAACTAAGCCGAAACTTTACATTAAATATTTTTTGGAAAATCTTATTAAAATAAACATTATTATACATGCAGAGGCCGAATCTATAGTTTTTAGAATTTTTGTCTGTCTGTCTGTTTGTCTGTCTGTTACCTCATCACAAAAAAACCACTGGAGGGATTTTGATGAAATTTGGTATAGTGGTAGCTGGTTATCCGGGTCAACATATAGGATACATTTTACCGCGGGAAAATATCTCATTTCCGAGAAAAATAAAAAAACTGCAATGTAAGAGTATACTAATATGTAAAACCTAAGAATTTGGTTTTTGGTCATCCGAACGCGGGCGGAGCTGCGGGTAATGCTAGTATACTATAAGTATACCTATGCAAATAAAAATATAAATACAAAAGACACTATAAATATACATACATAGTATATACCATAAGCAATAAGCATATCATGATTTTTCTCGCTTTTCTATGTATAAAAACTACCGTATCTTTCCACTTTCTCGCTATCATAGCGCGCCTACGCACTGAGCGCGAACACCTGGCCGATCTTAATTACAGATCTAACGCTTAAGAGCACCCTTTAATTATAGATTATACCTGCAATAGCAGTTACAGTGACTAACGTAACTATGGAAATATTTCACTACTAATGTGACTTGGAATTGCTCGAGTTAAATAGTGCAGTTAAGATCTAGATTTAAGAATGGAATAGAATATTTTTAATCTATTATTAAAAATGCGAAAGTTTGTATGTTCACATATTTGTATCACTTTTTCACGCTGGACGGTTTTGCGAAGCGGTTTCTGGTGTTGCATAAGAGACCTTTATTAATAATATTTGCCAAAGGCGTTTTTTGTAGGTATATAACATTGTAAATACAAGACGGGCTTTAAAAAAGCCGAAAATCTAAGAAATTATTATATAAACTACACTTTGGGACACCCGTACGAAGCGACGGTAAGTCGCTTAATAATAAAAATCTATGTTATTAACAACTGATGTTTCTCTGTTTCCTGTTATATTGACTAATGACTAAATATATAATAAAATTCTAACTGTGCCGAATCTGTATATTAAATATTTTTTGGAAAATGTTATTGATATAATCTTTATTATCGATACAGAGGCCGAATCTATAGTTCTTAGAATTTTTGTCTGTCTGTCTGGGAAAGCATAACGAGAAAACCACTGGACTGATTTTGATGAAATATGATAGCTAGTTATCCGGGTCAACGTATGGGATAATTTTTACTGCGGGAAAATATCTCATCTCTGAGAAGTCCATAGTAAACGTTTAAACATAACTAGGGTTCAACCCGAGCGGAGCGAGATATATATATATATATATATATATATATATATATATATATATATGCATGCTATATATATATATATATATATATATATATATATATATATATATATATATATGCATACATCTATTTAGTTATTAGCGACTCACTCTCGCTAAATAATAGATAATGTGTGTAACATATACTTTGTTGCTATGAAATACCTTAAAACTATAGAATTAATATTTATAATAACGTAATATAGTGACTCTCCTTCTCTGATTTTAAGACTGCGTTAGGATCAATTCAGGTGGGCTTTTCGAAACTTTACATCAAAACTAAAATTATCTAAAACAAGGAAACTAACAGACAGTAGATTTTTATGCGTCTTAACAACCTCTCGCCTAAGACAGTTGTTACAATTTTATAATCTTATTTTAATAGAAGAAACACAAAGGAAAGCAATTTATATCCAAACATCTAAAAACGCTAATGATTTGTCTGATTGACTAAAAAACTTTCGCACCAACAATACAATGTGATAATGGACCAATTAAGAGATTTATTTTTATATGAAGACGTTCGAAGTACTTTTCCTATATAATGATATAACAGAGGGGTATGCGGTATTCTGTAATTGAATCTTTATTTCCTTTAAGTGATGTTGTTATATATGTTATATAACAACTATATATTAATAATAACTTTTTTTAAGGAATCCACTGTATCCTTAAATACAATAATTATTACCTCGTACACTTTGTAATAAGGTGGTCGCGGATTCGATTGCTAAGCAGTAACATTTTTTTTTGGGACTATTGACTATTATTTCCGCCAACCCGCACTTGGCCAGCGTGGTGGACTATGGCCTGATCCCCCTCGTATGGAAGGGAGGCCCGTGCCCAGTAGTGGGACGTTAAAAAGGGCTGAATACATCGACTATTATTTCACTCCAACTCAAACATTCTAATTGTATTCACGCGTCAATTTATGGTTCTTATACATTGAAATTTCTCTCTAACTTTACATTTTCATAAACTTTCCTCACTATATTCTTGAACGAAGAAAGTAATCCCCATCAAAATCAATAAAAAATTTATAATAAATATGTTGGGACATTAACACACAGCACCACCTAGTTCCATGTTAAGCTACGAGGGCTGTGTTATGAAAACTAGATACTTAATACACTACACATATATATATATATATATATATATATATATATATATATATATATATATATATATATATATATATATATATACATATATATACATATATATATATATATCAAATGCAAAAAGAATATATATATACATATATATATATAACTTTAAAAACATACTTATCATAAATATAAACTATGACTGCAGTACAAACATTCGTGCTCATCACACAAATGAATACCAGCGGGACTCGAACCCGCGACCGCTGGCACACCAAGTAGAGTCACTACAAACTGAGCTAAACGTCTCATCAAAAAAACAATAAAATTCAATACTTTTATTTCACAAATAGACATAAATAACGAATTTGGATTTAACATAACTTGGTTCAACATAAATCTAAGTTAAATCTTACTTGTCATTATCTATTTAATATCTTTGAATTATATAACAAAAAATAATCGAATGCCTTAATTAATCGATCAACGTAATGCAGTACAAGTTTCATAACGGAGTTAAGCGACAAGTATCGATAACGACAATACGCTTATCTAAGTGTTATCTAAGTGTTATCTAAACATGTTACAATGGAGGTATATCTGTTGTTTAGCTGAAAATATTTATCTAAGTTATTATTTTCCTTTCCGTTTGTATGTTTACTTAATACAGTGATAAATATATTAAAAAAGCCAAGTGTGAGTCGTTTAACGTGTATTTATTACTAGCGACTCACCCTCGCTTCGCTTCGGGTTCGTCCCTAGACATAAACAAATCTATCCCACGGGACCCGTACACTTTTCCGGGACAATATATAGCCTATAGCCTCCCTCAGTTAACGGGCTATCAAATGCAAAAGAATTTTTCAAATCGGATCAGTAGTTCCTGAGATTAGCGCGTTCAACCAAACAAACAAACAAACAAACTCTTCAGCTTTATAATATTAGTATTACGATTTAAAAACTATAAATACTTGTTTGGCGCCTCCATGGTTTTTATTTTTTATTATTCTTAATATTACAGCTATAATAACACACTGTACGTAATAACTGTTTACATTATAATGGTTCAAAAGTCATTAGAAAAATAATTTAAAACATATCTGTTTGAAAATGATGAAGTAAAACAGTTCGTTCATTTGCTTCCACTAACTAAATCACAATCAGGCTACTAGCAATAACTAGTAATATTTCAATAGTTTGCGATATTAACATTCAACTTATCTGAATTCACTTTATGAGTTATGTCGACCTTTACTTAATAGTAGGCTTAATCGCGATTCAACTTATATCTTTGAATCTCTATATAAAACAATACAATGTCAAATCTGTTTGTTAGTTTATGGAAATGTTGAATAATGAGTAAGTAAAAGGAAAATACTGTTTTTTGTCATATGATTATTGCTATAAAATGTTTTATGAAAGACTTGCTCTGCTGTTCCCCTGTAAGGACCAAAAAACCATGTATTTAAAAAAAAACATCAAAATATTTGCTTTTCTAAAAAATTTGATTATTAAGTTCAGTTTACATGTAGGTATAATAATTTTATATTTCCTAATCAATAAGTACCTATCTCAAACCTTGGCAGACTTTTATACATACAGTGTACACCATAAGTAAAGTAGGTGGTAACATGCTACAGCCATTATATAACATTAAAAACTAATAAAATAATAAAATTAAAAAACATTCAATTGCACAAATAAATACTTGTATAAATAAAGCTGCTGAATGATGCTTGATGGTCACATTCCGATACCATGTTCCGTTTCGTTTACATTCGATTTATGCAATCGATTTTATAATCGAAACAATACTCGTATTGTAATAGTCGATTGTTTATTTTTATCTACTATTAATGTTTTTTTATTTTTGAGTTATAGCTACTCGTAATAATCGTTTATTTTAAGTGTTAATAACAATGAAATAATGTACCTGACTTTGCCTTTTTTTTTAATATTAAAACCTTCCGTGGACATTGATTTTTATTTATATAGATAGATCTAAGAAGATTATTAAGAAAATTCAGACACAGATAATAAGGAAATTAAAAAGTATTTTTATTTAATGCATCTACAAGTAGTACTTATTGCCATTATTTCAATTAGTGAAACTAATAAAAAAAATATTAAAAATACTTATACACGTAGGTACCATTACGTTCACTAATAATTATTAAGTAGCAATCAAAAAGTAATTTACTAAAAAAAAGATAACAATACCCCAAATTCTGCAACATTAAAAATTGGCGGAAAGTCTCAATGCGACAGGCATTTCACTTTCATTGGGTGCGCGTGCGCCGGTGCATGACGATGCAAACATCTTTCTCCGTTTTGTTTGCTAGTTTTCACTACATGCCAGCCAGATGTTAGATAATTTCTCTAAATATATGACAGAAATTCAATTAGTTTATTTCAAATGATGAATACATTTCTTTAATATATAATTATTATTTAACTAGAACTAAAAATTTAAAATCAACAATTTTAGCTTTACTTTTAATAGAATGTAGCTGTAACATGCAAATGGAAACCTCAATAGCGATTTCTGTAAAGGCAATTCTCAATCTCGAGTAACAGAAGTAACGATAAACAAAGGACATGTCCAAATGTAAATTCAAATAATCAAGTACCGAATGTCTTAATACTGTTCCAATAATTTGCGGTATACGAATGTATTGAGACTGCCATAAAATCGAGAAGTGTTACTTTAACTTCTATCGCCTTGGAATAAGGATGACTATTGAACACCGTGTGTGGTTTGCAACGTCTTAATCAACATTCTAATTGGAGAAGAAAGTCGATATTAACTGTAGCCTATAGTTATGATGGTGTTCGCACTAAAGTGGGCTACCTAAATAAACCAAATCGACTTTAAATCTATTAAACAAGTTCCATACGAATGTTTAGAAAATTGTAAAATTTTAGCACTTAATTGCTGACTAGATATTCTCTTTATAGTCTACTGTAATTTGTAAGATTGATCAAACTGATATAGGTCTTAAGAATAGAATGTTCTAAGTGCTAATTTAGATTAACGTCTTTTAATTTTCCATTAGAGACCCCCTAAATGTAATAATGAACTTTTTGCAAGCGAAGTCAATGCCATTATGTAATTTGCCATACTTAATTGGTTCCAAGAACGTGACATGTAACGTGTAAAAACGCCGACGTTCTCTGACGCTTCGGCGAAAGCACTACCATAATTCATACAGCATGACTAACGATCGGGTCGATGACTCCTATATCTATATATGATAAAAAACCATATTAGCTACCATGTAGTTAATGGAGCAAAAAGGTTTTGTTACGAAAAAAGAAATCATATGGGGATTGGAAATTCCAAGGCTATGTTTTAATTGTATGAAAAAATAAATTGCGCTAATTTTTCACGTAGTGGTTTCTGCCCGCGGCTGTTCGCCGATACCAATTGCTTCTGACAGATCCTTAAGGTGGATTCTTATTTATATGAAAAAGAAATGTAAATAACAATGAAATCTTCGAAATATTTAAGCTAAGTAACTATCTAAAAATTCCAGAAAGAAAAACAGCATGTACCTACATATGTATATCCAAACAATTTTTTATACATTTTTTTTTATTGGACATTAACACATCACCATCTAGTTCCATGGTAAGCTACGAGACTTGTGTTATGGATACCAGATAATTGATACACTACACATATATAACTTTTAAATACATACATATTATATATGTATATAGACACTTATGCCTGGGGTACAAACATTCGTGCTCATCACACTAAAGAATGCCCCCCAGCGGGACTAGAACCCGCGACCTCTGTCACAGCAAGTATTCCTTGCGAGGTAATAGAATCATAATTAGACTATTGATATTTTTATATTTTACATGTAAAATAAAGGCATCTCGACTATCTGCATTATTTTATTCAGATCAGAATCCCCAATAACTCATTCAATTATATTATTGTTTATTCCTGACATTCATATTTCATATAAATCACATCCAAGCAGCCATTGGAAATATGTTCGCGCATCAATCACGGTTTAGCATTCGCACAATACGCTGTGGGTGTCGAAGATTTACTCTCATTCATATGTATGAACCTAAGCTATTTTTTCCCTACTAAAGCAGCTTGAATGACGTATATGACATTCAAACAGTGCCCTATTATTTGTTGCAACAGGACCTATGTTGGAAAATTATTTGCAATCATAAATATTGTATTCAACAGTTGGCTGTTTGAAATTAAAACCTCGGTCAGTTTTGTAATTTATAGACCTATAAATTGATGAAGTATTTTATCTATAAAGTTTCGACCCGTATAACTAAGCCCACGCAACCAACCAGTAGGATTAAAACTAAAATATAGTAAATATAAACGGTGTACTTCTACAGTCATCTTAGCCTTTATAGGGTGATAACCATATCATAATATGACATAATAGACATATATGTTTTAATATATAGAAACTAATAAAATATCCAAGCAAGAGCTTTTGTCATCTTAAAACTTCTTATTGGCAATAACCAAAAATCTCTCATACTTTCTCCGAACATTTAAATTCAAATAACCATGATCGTAACCTTGATTTATTCAAAGCCTATAAACGTTCTGTCTTAATTGCAAATAAAAAATTAATATGCAAAATAATAACTCGTCGTTAGATCTATAAACACGTACAGGTCCACTCTAATGATGATTTAATGGTTGGTCAGATAATAATATGTCTCTATAAAGGTGGATAAATGAGAACATATCTGCGCGTGCGCCGACAAAGCGCGAGAACACGTTGGTGCCATTTTGTTTGTTTTGTGGATTAATATCGCCACTAGAATCGCAAAGGATCGTAAGAGGGTGCATCATAACTTAAATAAAATTATTATACACAATCACATATCTATATTTGCTAAAGACAATATGGAGCTTCAAACGATTTGCAAAATACGTTACTGTTTTTACGTCAAATTAAAAGTAACTAAAATACTATTTGCAATAATTTACTGATTTAACACTAGTGATAATAGATAAGTACTTATATTAAATTACTAGCGGCTCACCCTCGCTTCGCTCGGGTTCGCCTCTAGGAAACGGAAAACAAATCTATCCCACGGGAACCGTACACTCTTCCTAGAATTATATAATATTATTGTAAAGTTTCATTAAAATCCATTTAGTAGTTTTTGCATGAAAGAGTAACAAACATTTGAGACTGGGAATAACTAACATAAGGGATTTATAAATGTTATAATACACATTGTTTGACCGACAATATATATATACGTACGACCGATAATATCAGCATGCCAAATTTTACGAAATTAGGTGCATAAGTTATTGTGTACGTTATTGTGTATGTGTGTAGCTGTATAAAACAGACATTCGACCTCTACAGTTTTATTAAATGTATAGAAAATATTGTACATATGAGTAGTGTTGTTCAGTTACCTTAGAAATGAGACAAGTTGTTCTTCACCTATAACCTAACAGTCTAACCGCATAGTACCTATTGTGTTAAATGTAATAGAATATGTTAACTATCATTATAGAATAAAATATTATTTCTTTATAAAATGCAGCTAATGTTGTTCATTTCTCGCGCCAAGTAATGTATTCTCATACTAATCCGTCCTAGATTTCTTTACCCATGGTTTTTATTATAGAGACATCTTATTCATTAATGGACTGTGCCTTTCCTTACTTATTTTATTTAATATGTAAGAATAGGCACAGTCCCGTAAAGTTGAAGTACAAGTAACTCACACCTACCCTATAAAAGATAATATTATACTACTGACGACTCACCCTCGCTCCAGTCGGGTTCGTCCCGAGTTACATTTTAACGTTTAGCTCGGAGATGAGATATTATCCCGCAGTAAAAAGTATCCTATATGTTGACCCGGATGACCTGCTACCATCATACCTTTCATCAAAATCTGTCCAGTGGTTTTTTCGTAATACGATCAGACAGACAGACAAAAATTCTAAAAACTATAGATTCGGCCTCTGTATCGATAATAATGACTATTTCAATAAGATTTTCTAAAAAAAAAATATTTAATGTACAGATTCGGTTTAGTTACAATTTTATTATATCTATAGATTTATTCTTATTTTATATACTTGCCTTTTCAATAGTACATTTCCATTAAAGTTTGCTCGTAAACATTAAATATTTCTTAAGTGAATGAACAATATACTTTTAAATTATAACGCCATTCCTTTTTACGATTATAAACTGTGGATTTTATTTACGACCACTATAACGCCTTCACGAAATCTAGAGTACAATTATTTATTTTTGCCTTGTATCATCGCGTGCGATGTAAATGTTTCGAAGGAACAACTCCACAACTTTGCATAATGACAGGTTCATTTATATTATTTGATCGCCGAGCCGCTATGTTACGACTACTAAAGTTGCCGTCATACGCGGATAAGAGCATATTATATAGACTCTGACTGGTACATTTTCAATGAAACAAATTATTATATGTATTGAGTTTAAATCATTGATGACCCATCATGTTATGAACATTTTGATGTGCAATGGTTTTTTTTAATAAACTTTTTTTTTCTGGCAACAGTACGTTTTCTAGTCTATGGGCTTCCTAACTCGTAAATTATCGAATAAAGGGCGCATATTTTTGTTTTTCTCTTTTTTTCGACCTTGGCACGCGATCTGGTCGTTGCGAGTTTCCTTCAATTATCTCGATCCGGTGCGCAGTCGATGTTCAGCGTAATGTCAACCTTCAACTCCTCTCAGGTTAATAGACCACACTGCTGATGAAAATGATGCCTGAGGCTCCACTTAATGATATGGAGATGTGCTTTATACGAAGAGTGGAGTTCGATAAAATTATCTTAAATTAAAGAACGTTAAAAATTATTAAGGTCAGCTACATACGGTTAAAGGTACTTGAGACAATGTTATGGCCCTGCTAAATGCAGAATCATGTTAAATCAACTATAGCTGCAGATAATTTTATATAATTAATTTTCTCAGAATCAATCTTGTCATCTTACGAACACTTAACGATGTTTTTCCTCCTGAATTGCCTAGGTATCATAATATTCAATAGTTAAGATGAAATACTTGCAATATTTTTCATGAGTATCCTTTCTTATTATAGTGTACACAGATCAACCGGTATCATCAGCGTCTCCACCGACACGAGATAAAATAAACGGCGAGGAAAAGGCGCGTTCCCGCCGCAGGGACACTTGGCCGGAACCAGCGACCACAACTGTTACTGATGAGGGTATGTCTTAATGTATTATCTATCCTATATATTTTTCAATATCCAGAACTGTTAATATCGACAATTTATTAAATTAAATTATTTTCAACGCTATGTTGAGCCTAATTGTATTAAGGCTAAGGACCTGTTATATATGTAGCTTAAAGCGTATGAGTTAAAGTGCCTAATTTTACAGGATTACTGGATATTTAAAAAGTTAGGACGTATCGCAGATATGCTTTTCTGTTATCTATTAAGATTTCTCACTTGTGTTGGACTGTTGCATATTGTAAGTAAACTTCTAATTTTATTCATTTCAGTGAGCGTAGTTAGATCACCACTGCTACAGCAGCAACATCAGCAATATGACGAACAGTTGCGTGATATAGCAGCTTCTTTAACTCGCCCACGCTCTCGTCGCGCTTTGCCGCCTACCCTCGAACGACCTACCAGGCTTCCACCACCAGATAGACTACCAGTGAGTATCTAGATTATTAGATTGATGATTTAACGAATCAAGCTCCCATGTTATAGGTGGAAATTTTAATTCTAAATTAATTTAAAGTGAAAAACACTGTGGTAAACAGTGTATTCTCCTTAGAAAAGTATTATTGTATGGTACATACATCAAAAATATATTTTAAAATTTAAGGTAAGCAAAACTTTAGGACGTTCGCATTAAAATATTTTTTTTTCTTTTACTAATAATTTACTTTGTATAACATAGAATTTTTAGTTTTATGATTCTAAAGTACAATAAATGCACATCAAGTCCCGATTATGGTACTGCATTTAAAACTTCCATATGCAATAAGTAGGTTGCGATTTGCTTGGATATTCAAGGCTTAATACAACTTGCCATTTAAAGAATCTAAGTCTTAAATTAAGACTAAATAAACCTTCATATTATCTATATTTGGAAGGAATCCTTAATTATAATAATTACATTTTAATGTTAAATTATAGGTACGAGGCTCACCAGATGGCGGTCCACCTCCCGAAGAAGGTATAACAAGTTCAGCATCAGAAGGAAGTGAGCCGATTGATGTTGTTGAGGCTACAGAAAACACTGAAGGAGGTAGGGTAGAGTTACCAGCTGAGCGACTTCTCCATGCTCGTGCTGGATGGCTCCAAAGACGAGGACCTGGAGGATGGTCTCGACATTGGTTTGTTCTACGGGGAGCAGCTTTACTCTACTTTAGGGATCCCCACGCTGAACATAGGGGTCTCATGGATGGAGTAATTGACCTTAGCGGGATTTCTAGGGTCGTGGAACTGCCGACTTCTGCTTCTACGAATGGATATGCTTTCGAAACTGAGGTAATTATTATTATTTAAAAATCATTTTTACAGAAGATATATTAGCTTTATATTATATGATAATAAATAATAATTGTTTTTTGCAGACTTGGGATGGCAAACTTATAGTGCTATCGGCAGTTACAGCAGGAATTAGAGCAAATTGGGTATCAGCTATGAAAAGAACCGCTGGTTTATCTGACTCTGGTCCACTCTCACTTATATTGCGCGAAGATGCAGTTGACCAAGCATCTGAATCGTCCACCTCACCTATCACACCTGTTACTCCTAATACTACCAAGTCAGGACCATTTTCATCCGATGAAGAGTACAGAACAGCATCTGAGGGTGGAAGACGAGATAGTGCGGATTGGGGAGATGTTGCACCTCAACCACCACCTTCTCCCATCCTCAGTCGAACTCCTATATCTAAAGTCAAGGAAAAGGTCCGTGCTAGAGGCAGTCAGTCAACACAACCCAGAAACGATACGAAAATTGAAAAAGATGAAGTCGATACTACCAAAGAAAAAGACCTTCCAATAGCCGAGGTTGATGAAAACGAAAAACCAAATGAACCCAGAAAACGCAGTTATAATTCAACAATAGACAAACAATCAATAGAAATTGAGGATTTGCGAAAGCAGCTTAAATTAGCATTAAATGACGTCAATACAGCCGAATCAGAGTTAGCAAGACTTCGTAAATTAAAGGCGGACGCTGCGTTACGGGAAAAGAAAATGGAAGAATTGGTAATATCTTTACAAAATAAAGAAGAAGAATTATCTATTAGAACTAAAGAAGCTGAGAATTTAGATGCTATAAAACAACTATATAATCAAGATAAAAATATGTGGGAGACGAAACTAACAGAAACTCAAAACTTTTTAAAGGAATCTACCGACCACTGTGAACTGTTAACACAACAGCTAACCACTGCACAGGAAAATATTAAACAATTACAAAAGGAGTTAAGTGAGCTTAATGAGAAACTGTTAAAAAGTGTTAAAGAAAATGAAAGCTTATATACTAGAATAAGAGAGCTCGAAGGTAAAATTGTAGCTGAATCGCCGACTAGAGAGAAAAGAAAGAGTATTGGGTCGTTAAGCGATCTCAGCAATATTAACCAAAACTTAAATGTGGAGTCTTTAGAGAAAAGTAGACTGATCGAAGAATATGTTGAATTAAGAAATAGATTCTTAATGGCTATACAAGAAATTAAGGCTATGAAGAAAGAACTTCGTGAATCACATAATGTGTACGATGAGCTCGAGGTTACAAATATGAAATTAAGAAACGAGATGAAACTGAGAGAGCAATGCAGTAGATCTGAAATTGACTTACTTGCATCTCGTATTTTAGATCTTACACAGAAACTAACAGCATCAGATAAACAAGTACGAACCTTGAAACATAAAATTCAGAAGACAGAATCAAGAGACAAGCGTCGTAGCTTATCATTAAAAGGAAGAGAATCGTTCACATTAGGCAAGGAAGTTGAGGAAAAACTTACAGAATTAGAGAATAAGATCACGATGCTTGAAACTGGTGAACCAGTGCCTGTAATAAACTCTCCTTCTAAGAGTGCTTCTCCTGTCAAAGAGAAAGTATCTAAGACGGACAGTGTCACAGATGAAAAAAGAATGAAAAGATTAGCCGCGCGATTAAGGAGAAAATCATTAGATAGTGCCACAAGTTCTGAACCTATGAAAATGCTAGTCCGTTTAAGTTCTCTTGAAACCAAAGTTGCTTCTGCTCTAGAAAACCGTCGAGATTTAACAAATTCTTGTGAGTCGTTAAGTCCCATGACAAGGTCCACTGAAAGTCCATTAAGTAATGAAAGTCCGGAAACTTCAACGGTCGGCACTCAGTCACAAAGGCATCTCTTAGACAGGTTGCAGAGCCTTGAAAATGTTGTCATTATGTCCAGAAGCAAAGTAAATGAATGCTTAAGTCAGATGAGCGCCATGCGAGCAGCTAAGTCTCGACGATCACCTTCGCCAAGTGTGGAAAAGAAATACAGCATAAAATCTATGGAAAAGTGTTTAATGGACGTAAGCAAAAGATTACAAGAATGCTTCGACAAATGCATCATAAATTCTACCGAAGAAGCCGGAGAGGAAGTAAACGATTATGTCGCGCAGGTGGTAGTACAGCTCGAGGAGCAACTGAGAACAAAACTTTTAGAAATTTCCAAAAAGAAGGCGGCTCTCTATGAAGCCGGAGAGCTAACTCAGAGAAAGAGTTTAGAAATACTAGCAGAGAAACTAGCCTACGAAGCAGTGCTCATAGGCAGAATACAAGAGGCTCTGGAATCTTCTAATGGAAGCAGATTCTTCGCTAGATTGATAAAGTCTGAAATAAATGAAACTAGTCAATTAATCGATAACCTTAAGTGTAAAATAAACGGTGACAGCGCAAGATCCACCTCAACCACCAAGAGCTCCCTCGACTACTTGGCTAGAATATTGTCCAGGAAGATCGACGTGATGACGAATAGCCGAGACTCAGACGAATCTAAATCGGAAGTGATCATTCAGAGTGCAGATCTGGAGGCTCTAAAAGTGTCGCAGAAAGAAGTCGCCGCAGCTGTGGAAAAATATAAATCAGAAAAACTGGCCGAATTGTGTTCAGCTCTGTCTAGTGAAAGTTTGAGCTACACTACGACCGACAGTGACCACGAGCAGCAGAGGTGCAACCTGGAGGCGGCGCGCGTGCGCGAGGCGTGGGCCACGGCGCGCGACGCGCTAGGTGCCGAACTGGTGCAGGCCGAGGTGGCGCGGGCCCTCGCGCGCGCCGCCCAGATGTGCGAGCAACGCCTGGACGAGGCGCGGCGCGCGCGCCTCACGCTATCCGCACAGCAACGCGCCGACCTGGAGCTGTGGTGGCAGGCCGCGCACGACCACCTGCGCTGCGAGATGGACGCCGCCGTGCGCGACATCGCGGCGCAGTACCGCGAGTGCGCCGCCGCGCGCGCGCCGCCCGGGCTCGACAGCCGCGCGCTGCTGCAGCAGCTGGCCGACGTCCTGGCGCACAAGGCGCTGGTGGACGCGCGCGTGTCCGTGCTCGAGGGCACCTATCGCGCCTCGGAGCCGCGCGCCCGCCGGCCCGAGGACGCCATCTCCTCGCTGGAGACGGACCCGGCCCTCGAGGCGGAGTTCGTCTACCTGTTCCGGCACTTCTCGACGGAATGCCGGGCGCTCTTCTCCAGTGACTGTTCGGGTAACAGTGAAGACTCGATGAAGATCGGCGAGAGCCTTGAGCGCATGGAGGCGGCGGTGGCGGCGGCGCAGCGGCGGCTGGCGGGCGAACAGTGCGTGGGGGAGGGCACGGGGGAGGACGAGGGGGAGGAGGGGGAGACGTGCGGCGCAGGGGATGTGGCGCAGCGTATGGAGGCGCTGCGGCGGCGCGTGGAGGCACTGCAGTGCCCGCAGTGCGCGCGCCTGCAGGATGCGCTGGAGCGCCTCACGGCAGAGCGGGCGCGCGGGGAGTGCGCGCTGGCGCAGCAGGCGGCGGCGCTGGCGGCAGCGCGACGCGCGCGCACACAGCTGCAGGCGCAGCATGAGCGCGAGCGCGCCGCGCTGAGAGAGCGCGCGCGCACGCTGCAGCGACGCCTCGCCGCCCTGGACTCTGAATATTCGGCACAGTTGGAGAGTCTACGTGCTGCATATCAGGTTGGTTGACTTGAGTATTAAAATTTCACTAAAAATACGCAATTGAGAATATCTGTGTAATGTAAAAGCTGTACGAAACTAAACAAACATTGTTCTGCAGAGCGCAGTGGCGGCGGATACGCACGGCGACAGCTTGCGCGCACGCTACCAGCAGGAGATCGAGCAGCTGCGCGCGCTGTGTGAGAAGGGGCTGCTGGCGATGGAGAGCTCGCACCGCCGCATCGTGCGCGAAATGGAGGAAAAGCACCGCGCCGAGAGGGATCAACTCAGGTACGTATTCAAGGACCTTTATCATCCGAAACACATCTACGGTTGGACATATGTATATCCAACTTTAACAACTGTATTGTACAGAGTGAAGAATTTTAATCGAAAGAAAAAACACTAACAACACACTATTTTTTTGATCTGACCTACGATTCGCGCGAACATTAAATTAATTAAAATTGACCGAGTCTACCGTTTTTTTCTCCTCAATTCTCATTCTGTTATCTTCTCCTTTCTCGAATCTTCTCCTTTCATGAATCAAGTCACCTTTAATGCAAATTTTATTTTATTAATTTCCAGGTTAGAAAAAGAGCAAGCACTAGCTGAAGAAACGCGTGCGACGCTAGCGGCCTTGGACGCGATGAGGAAGGCGCATGAGAGCGAGGTGCGGCGTGAAGTCGACAAGTTCAAGACGGAGTTCCTCGCGCGGGGAGCCCCCGACTTGGGACAGCTTAGTTCGAGGCACCAGTCAGTTGAAGTGTATTAAATATTTTAGCACCCACTGATATTTACGCGAATATTTGACTTTTTAGATAAAATTATTTTTCATATCTTTTTGCGATTTTATTTTGCTTTTTGTTTCCCGACTTCCATGACCATGTTTGTTGTAAAGCATTTAGAAGATCGGAAACCAAAGAGCAAAATCGTGAAAAAATAGTTTTACTTCTTAGAATTTTATGTTTTTGAGCTCTAGTCGAAAAAATATGAATTTCATCATTTATTTAAGTATGATTACTAAGATATATTTAAATTTAAACCCCTCATTGCAGGCAAGAGATGGAAGAAATAAAACGTGAGATCTTGTCGCTGTCGGAGAAGTACTCGGTGAAGTGCGTGGAGTCGGCGTCGCTGGAGGAGCGGCTGGCGGCGGCCAGCGCGCAGCTCGCGCATGCGCACAACCACATCATGCAACTGGACGCTAGGTAATATAAATATAGCCGCCACATCCGCCATTTTGATTAGTATTTTTCTTGAATAGGAATTGAACCTGGAACCGCATACTGTTTTCATTAATTAATATAATCCCTGTATTGTCAAAAGTAATTTTTCTTGTTACCTATGGAGGCCGCTACCACCGTCCAAGTCTAACCAATTGTAAAAGAAATTCGAGCATAGAAAAGGATATAATAGACTAATAAATTCATTTATACCCGTGGGGTATCAATTTAATGTAAAAAAAATCGTCTTAAAAATAACCAAATTAATTATAACCTTACATATTACAGAAATAAGCAGCTACGAGCGCATATAATGTCTGAAGCGAACGACATGAAGAATTGTGAAGCGTCCACACTCGCGCAGCTCATAGAAGACACGGCACCGGTACGTACACTCGCCTAGCATTAACGCAGGTATCGGACACGCTTTATATGCTTTCCAAGCTAAAACAATGCTTGCATGACGTCACGCACATGTAACATTTCACCTTTACAAAACATAGATTTCTGAAAATATATTTTATCTGCACAATGTTTTTAGTCTGTATTTAGTTTTTTTTTTATTATTTATTATGCCACAAACACTTGCTATACTTTTTTGAGCACTATTAGGAGTTTTGATCGCACAAATCGAATTGTGCAGAGCTTAAAATTGGCTGTATTATAATATATATGCGAAATAAAAATATTTATTAATTTTATATAGTATAGCTATTGGCATTCTAAAGTTATATTTCAACATTTATTAAATATAACTATTATACGTAAAAACTAGTAAATTAATTGAATAGTTAACAAATTTATACTGAAAAAAGTAAATACTCTATAAAATAACGATTAGATGTTTTATAATTTAATTAAATTAACATGACTAAATTAAATTAAACGTTGTTTTTTTGCTGGAATTACTAAATTATTAATAAAAGAGATTTAATAAAAATAGCCATTAAGCGATCAATTCTCATATACATACAAGTAGCAGTAGTAAGTGTAATTTTACATTGTGGGCTGTGGCGGGACTAACAGCATGGGGAGACGCCGCTGTGGAGCCACCTGCGCCGCCTGGCCGCCGTCTGGCAGGGCAACCCCGCAGGTAACCACGCAATCGATCAACCATTCAATTATTCAACCATCAACCTTTCAACCATAAATAACCATAACTCTTAACATTTTCTCAACTCAACATATCCGAAGAATGCCTACAGGTTTAAGGACTAACCATCATTACAAATATCTTAATAATTTTTTTTAGTAAAACTATTTCGACGACGTACATTTCTGATATATTATAAAACCGATTTAACATGTTCGGCTATAAAATTAAATACAAATAAGAATTTCACAACAACAGGCCACACGTATGACTTATTATTATTATACATAAGGATAATAAGACCTATAAAATCAATTTTAAATTACAATAACAAATTATAAACATTGACTCGCGTCTTATATTTGAAAATTACTAAGATAACGATGTGCCTACAACTAATCTGTTAATTGTCATTGGCAATATATACAAAATTATCCTTCCTTTTGTTATGTTATAGTTTTTAGTATTTTTCTTTCCGAGTTCTGTATAATTTACTTCGTATTTTTTTATTTAAAGTTATTCATAAGAAAATTTACTTATTTAGTAAATATATATACAGCGTCATATAGCAGCCATTTTATTTATTTTATCTGTAAAAACAATAATCAAGGTCATGTTGTGTACATATACGTAGAATTCTTGATCACAATCTTTCATCACTGTATATTTAAACATGAAATAGATCGTTTTGTGTGTATGATTGTAAATATGTATTATATAGTTATTTTCATGAGTTTTCTGCGTTCATATGTGGGTGATTCGTATGCTTTGTTTCCATCCCCTCTTTTACCATTTCAGTGACCACTAAACCAGATCCTATTTTGCTTAGTGTTAATTTTTTTTGAATAAATAACTTTCTATCACTTATTAATATGTACATATTTAAAACGCAATAAATTAAATATATGTTATAAATATTTAAGGATATATAAACCCCCGAAATAATTGAACATAATACAAAATAAAATATTCCATCTTAAATTTAACAAATTGCACAGTCATTCATCACCTAAGTAAGAAACCTTCACAGATATTTTAAAATCTAATACAATCTTACACTAATATAATGTAAAAAAATCTAACACCCTAGAATGCTGGTAATACAATAATTTAAAAAAAATATATGCATTCATTACATGTGTGTATTATGCCTTAGGGGAAGTCATCTCGGTCGAGCGGACTGGAGCGAGCGCGCGCCTCCGGCCTGCAGTTCCCGAAGGCGGAGAGCCCCAGAAACCTGCAGTTGTCTCCCGTACAGGTAACTATTTAACTGCTTTTATAGTGTATATTATATGAATTACAATTTTCCTTAAGGATTAGCTTAGGTGATACTGTTACTTGATTCCACGAGTACTAATATAGTGCGAGTCCTAAACTAAAGCAACTAAGTTTCTACACTCGTTGTGCTTTTTTAAACTTATAAAGACTTCAACAAATTGGGAAAACATAGATTGCATTAGATGGACATGGGCTACCTGCTAGCTGCTAGGAATAACTATTTCTACTTCATAATACATGAAATACATATTTTTAAATTTGTTCCCAGAACTAAAGACTCCTCGTTGCAGCACGTTAGCGGGCGTCGTCGCGGAACGCAAGAAGTTATTTGAAACTTAGCGACGCAATTTATCTGTAATATTTTACGAGTACCCACCATGTCTAATAAAGTCAGGTGGGTTCAATTACCGGTCACAAGCTTCCCACCACGCCGGCACCTGGCCACTGGCTTCGTCACACGAAGTAAATACATATATCCTTTGTCCACGTTATATACCTTGTAAAGTATACGAGCTAAGATGGCGGTAAAAATTGACAGATGGGACAACAAAGTCCACATCTATATATCATATTAGCATTGTAAAATTAATATATTGTATTAATTTATATTTAAGTTATTAACTAAGACCAAAAAATGTTCTTCCTCTACGTGAAGTGGCCAGAACTTTTGACTCCCACCCACCACTACTGTATATAACTTGTTTTCATTGTTTTTTTGACATAATTTTAATTAACTATAGAGTGTATATTGTTTTCATTTCTTCCCCTTTAATATTTAAGATGTGCTCTATTAGACTCATAAAGAGAAATGATTTTTTATATTTATTTTTCTGTCAAACCTATTTGACAGTTCGGATGAATTAAAAATTATTGTCTGTGGTCTGATACAGCATAATTTTAAATTTTGACTCAAGTCAACGGTTTCCTCGCCTTGGACGCGTAGCAGTAGTATCGGGTTAGTGATGTATTCCTGTAAAATTGTACCATTGTGTAAATACTCACCTACACTTTTGTAACCAGTCTCTTCAGTTTGCTTTTTTTATTATCTTATAAGGAGTTTGTTACCAAATATTTCTTATTTATGTGTTTTTTTGACATTCGCGTTATGCCCTTTATTCGGAGGCACGGATATACACTTGATGTTCCGTCAGTGCGTTGTGGTAGCAGCTTTACAATCGTCTTAGACATGTCTAAAACTTTTTCCAATTTTTCATTTTCAAGAAAAGGCGAGATTACTCATATTTATGTTTAAATTGAGTTTGGGAGTGTTTTAGCTGCTACTAGTGGCATATACATTATACATATTATATGCGAAGGAAAGCAGAGTATATCTGTGTCTTCTTTAGTTTTAGTGCCTTGTTTATGACTTTTGTAGATTTATAAATAGACTACATATATCCGGATGTGGGAGATTTTGGATTCGAGTTGGATATAGTAAGGCATGTTTTCATAGACCTGTTACATCTAAGATATTTTACGTAAATTTTGATTAAAGTTGACATTAAATAAATTTATGTAGCAGGTGTGTATTTTAGACATATTGTTTTAATCATTAACACGATATTTTAGAAGTTTAAAGTTTGACCTTGTGTTTCGTTTTAGTGGCTTATCATATTTCACTACCCACATTATTTTAAATATTTAATTGAACAGTAACATAAATAATCAATTAAAAGTCGATTCAAATATTTAAAAAAAAACTGCGAAATTACTCAACAATTACCTCTTTATTTTTTACAAGGTAAACGTTAATATACAACCTTATTATAATTAAGAGAAAAAAAAGATCCTATGTATTATACCTATATGTTTGATTTAATTTAACCGACATAATATCCCAGTCGAGTATGGTAAGCCTGCACTGTGTGTTACCATGTTTCCAGGGCATTCTCGTCTTCCCTCACGTTGTTGTGTATAGTTTTCACGGAAATATGCCTTCCATTTGCGTTTTTGCTCAGCGTACGACATTGCACGGCTTGTGACGCGGACGGCTATTGGTGTAATAGAATCAATGTATTATATACTTTTAGACTAAAATTCTTAAATTAAGTTTATTGAAGTGAAAACTTCTATAGACAGGTTTGGATGGGGAGTAAATCCATGTAAATCGTCATCGACATGGTCACGTGATGTGTTAACGCTAACACTCAGAGTGCCAAAACCAGAACCAAAATGTCAAAACCAGATAAATGTAAACAGTTTTAATTTACTAATTTTAATTTAAGATCAAACAATTTGAATATCCAAAAATAACAACTGTTTGTTTATAGTTTTAAGTTTTCACTTCCGTCGGCTGTCCTCATGACTACCTACTTTTTTTATTATTATTAACCAATCGAAATGTCTTCTAAATTTTGGTCTAATTTAAAAATTCAATGAGCTTTTATTGTATGTAATTTTAAAACTTTACTTAAATTCATTTGAAGTAGTTTTTAATTATATATCTTCATGTATTTTAGGTGCTATTACACCAATAATCTTAAGTCTATCTCCCTCTGTCTTAGTTGACGTTGTAAAGTGTTGGTTTATATAACAAAGATTTTTAAAATAAACTACTTAATACAAACAATATCGTTTTATTTCCACCTTTTTACAAAAATACACTAAAATAAAGGCAAGCAAATGTTTATTTAATACTAATATATTTATTACAAAAAATAAGTAAGTACGGTTTTAGAATAATTTGGCCATCACAAAAACAGAAACTTTATCAGGGAATGAAACATTTTTTGAACAAAAAATGAATTAAAATATATATGAAATATGCAAATGGTTGTTTTATTACATGTTGAGCCTCTATCTATATTTTTTGTTAATTAATATAGTCTACAGCATTGATATTGTAATATAATTCTTGAAATAGAATATTCACAAAATAAATAAGAATTATAACTTCACAATCTAAGAAATTTTGCTGGCACCATAAAATAATGCTGAAATTAGGTAAAATTAAAATTTGAAATAATTTACTTATGCTAAAAAATTTAATGCAATGTGAAAGCAAGTAACTTAAATATGATATGTGATTAGTGGCTTAATAATACTACAAGGAATGAGCTTTTTGTAAAATACTGATTAATTTTTTTTAATTTATTTGCAAGTTTTCTGCTCTTACAAAAAGCTATGATTTATGTGTCATCTACATGTACATCTTGTTTGATGTAAATAATGTGCATATTAAGTTGCTATATGTTGTCTACAAGATCATTACAATATAGGGAAGGAGAAAACATAAAATAAACCATTCCTATTGATATTTTGAATTTAAAAATAGGAAGAAAAATATTTTTAAATAAATGTCGGTACAAAAATCTGTCCGTGATTTAATTCACAGATTTCAGATAACATTTATCTGCAGAAAAAATTAAACAGTGTTTTTATAATCTGTAACCTCACAGTTGTATAAGAGGTTTTTCCACTACCTCTTGGCGATTACGTAATTTGGCGCGCCATTCACTTCTATCTCTCAGTATCTTATTTCCATAGGCTTTGTGAATGTCTCTAAATGGTACTTTTTTACGAGGCACCTCATTTGACTTAACAATTTCTTTATCTGTAAATAAAATGTTCATTAAAATACATGTATATAAAACTATTAAATAACCTTCCATCATTTGTTTAGTTTATGGTTTTAAGGATTTTTATCCATTTAACATACACTCGTCAAATTGCCAGTTTCACACAACATATAGATGACAAAATGGAGTTTATGAGAAAAAGAAATCTTATTAATTCCACTTTTGATAAACTAAATCAATTTACTTACGATGTCTACTCCCAGTCACAGCTTTGCTCTCTCCATCAGGAACTTTATTAAATGGATTGTGACGTTGACCTCTTGGAGGAACTTTAGGTTCTTCTTCTGCAGGTGAGACAGTTACCATTGCTGCTGCCTCAGCTGCTTCTTCAGCTAAAAGACAATTAGTCCCCTTTTATTTCAAATATAGTAAATTAAAATATAATCCTGAAATAAAGATAATATTAAAATAAATACTTTACCTTGCGCTTCATCTAATTGTCTCTGTAATTCAGCTACCATTAACTTCATATAATCATAACTTCCACATGCCAAAGCCTTCATCCAAGCCTCCATAGAGGCTTGTGAGTTTGTGCATAGGAAATATGTCCGGCCTCCTTCACAATGAAATACTATTTTAAAACTGTATGATTCTTCTTCTGTGAGTTCTAAAAGACACAAAATAATGATAGATATGATACAATTATATAACACTGATTTTAAAGGCATATAAAATTGAACTGGTAATGTTATAAATTACCAATAGTGCATCCTTCGAGTATGATAACCCCAACTGGTTCCTTATCTCCTTTTTTGTCGAAATAAAACAGTAGATTCCCTTTAAGCGTAAACCAGCGTCGCTGATAACTCTTGCCAACCTCGCCTCTCATATCCAGCCAACCCTCACGGTCTACAGGAGTCGCTGATGAGGCGAATGCGCATAAATTCTTCTCGTTTATCTTCATCTTTCACTTATTTAATGGAATCTAGTAATTAAAGACCATGTCCATTAAATAATCTGATACCCGAATCAAATACAGAAATATTAATTCAACTACACTACTACTACTACTTTTTTTAATTGGTGTTACGTATTTAAATTATATAAACTATATAGTCAATAAACAATTAACAAAGGGAATTTTTAAGAAAAATATTTGTACATAATGTCAATGTCAATAAGAAGTTTGGAGCGATTAGCGAGATTCCGATAAGTCAAATTGACATTTACATGACAGATTATTTATTTTTAACAACTTGCATTGGGTCACATACTTGTTCTGTAGTGGAAAGACCCTAGTATTTTAAAGTTATGAATGCTGTGCTTTACAAAATATTCATATTACATAATATTGTCTTTCAACGTCCAACTCATAGAAGTAATGTACCGATTGCCAAAATTATTTGAAATATCGAGTACCTACAATGTTCTAAACGTAACTTTTAAATACCATACCAAATTTTAAGATATTTTGAAATTTTATCCTTAAATTAGCAAGGCAAAAAATATTTCCTTATTCTGAATAAAGATTTAAAATAACTTATTCATAACTGAAAAAGAAAAAAGTTGAATTCTTCTTTAACGTCCCGGACATTCCAGACTTTGAAACGTGAAGCTTTCTATTGATTTTAATTTATTATTCATTCTTGATTTTCAGAGCGGAGTATGTGGTCAATCCAGTAAATACTTACTGCGCTTGATCTATTGGTCGATCTGAGTTACGTGTCAGCATTCCCATAGTTCTTAATCCACAAATATCAAATAGGTGGCTTTCCTCAAAATATTTAAAATTACTCTTTTTACAGGTAGGTGAAAAATAAACAAAAATCCGTACTGTAATTTCCGAGATTGCTCCAACCAAATGAAAACAAACTCAGCGCGGCGGTGGATTTAATTTATATTAATATGTAATGATTTAAAATTTTATCTTTAATTTGTCGAATAGGTTGAACTACAGTTTATGGAATTTCATTAAAAATACAACATATTGTGCCTACAAACCTATATAGATCACTGATTAGGTGAAAAAAGGAACATTTTCTTCATAATAACAGTAGTAAGTATTCCACCTTTTGTGGTGTTTTTTATGAACTTTGTATGGAATCGACCTTGAGTTAGTATATCGCGTAACAATTACCGTATAAACAAAAACATACAACCAACCAACCAAATACAGTATCTGATATCTCCTTTTTGAAGTCTGTCAAAAATTATTGTTGATCAATTCAATTCTCTTGTCTTCCCCATTGATTCAACGCGTACCAGTTGACCAGAGTATACTTCACCAATGTCACGTAGAATGGAGAAGAGTTGTTGATCTATATATTCTAAACCATTCCGAATATCTCCTTAACTATTTTTGTTTTATCAGTATATGTATGGACATAGGAAGAAAAATTAGTTCAAATAAATGTCAATAGATGCCGTTACATGTATCGATTTATTATTAAAGTTGCTTTAAATTAACAAAAGATAAAAAAAAAATTGATTTTTTAAAAAATAATTAAAAATAATTTAAACAAATATTCTTAGTAAGGGGAAACGAAATAAATTTTACTGATTATAAAAATATCAGCAATCAGACTATGGGTTTGTAGTGTATATTGATAGATGGCGCTTTTACTTTTTATGAACCTGTTTATCACGGTTAAAAGTTGTTAATATCACAAAATTTTGCAATATTTACGATACATTAGTTTGCACATATTAATAAAATAAAACAGTTCAAATATTCGCGAATCAACATCTATTATCTATTCAAGAAAACAAAAATAGCCCGAATTAACGCTGTCCAATTTTTTTTTAATGGGATGAGGCATCTATAGTATAGTATTATGTGATCTGTGGTTTGGATATCACTTTCTCCATTGTAAAGGAAAATAAAAGGATGCAATAAATATGTAATATTTTATTCATAATTATTATTACCTATTTTCACAGTTATTTATAAAGTTATATTAATATCAAGTATTACACTAGCTTTTGTTTACGAATTTCTAACGATTGCTCCATTTAGAAAATTTGATTTCCATATCAATCATCAGATTTGTCCGCTTACACACTAATATATGACAAAATGATGAGGTCTATATACAGTACGATCCCGATTCCCTAAAAAAATTGACAATTCACAATAACAAAAAAAGTCAAAAACGAAATCTTAAAAATAATTCATTCAACTACGAATCTCGCTTAACAAACAACTGTACAAAATATTACGAGTGGTTTCTTTAAAACGTGCTCCGTTACACATCGGCAAAGTGGGCAAATAATCAACGGTACATCGAACTACCTCGTTCCTATTTACAAAATGTCGTTTTACAAAACAAAATATAAACTATATACAACATCATTAAATATTCTCAAATGCTGTAACACATTTAAAACATTTCATATTCAACTAGCCATAATTCAGTTAAACAGCGACCCGGCGGTCGCGATGATACAATTAAATAATTTATGTATTCCGGCATGCCGCCCTACTATACAGAGCCTGTACAATTCGCCTACCATCAGGGGTGCATGGACGTAGCGAGGTCGGGGCTCGCGCCTAGTCTAGCTGGCGCGCACACAAGCCGACCCGGCTACATCCATGCATCCCACCACTGATAAAATAAGTTTACAATTAAAATTAATCAGGTAATAAGCAATATAAAAACTCATAATTTGTTGTACAAACAAAAATTCCCCCAGATTGTATCTACGAAGACGAAATAACTCAAATGTTGTGAATGTGTTCAAGACAACTCCAAGACGAGCATCACGCATTGTCCCTATGCATGTACATATTATAATATCTTTATGACACTTGTCTATTACTTACTTTTAGTTTATATTAAAATAGAAAATTTCATATACCTACCGAACTGTAAGAGATTCGACCGAGCGACGCGACACGACGCGCCGCGCCGTTGCAACGGATTTCATTCGTAGTTATAAAACGACTATAATCGTACAAATGCTAATTTCGAATGTGATCTAGTGGGCTCTCTTTATAACTATTCATCTAACCGTAAACTATTGGTGTCACTAATTATTTCCCAATTGGAGGTTTCATTATCATAAGAAAACGACGTTACTGGAAACACTTGTGTTTAGAATACCCTTTCGACTAGCTGGTACGCGCGCGAGGCGCGTACGCTTGGCAGTTCACTTAATAATATTACGTTAGCAAACATTTTGCACTAATTTTATCGAATACTTCGAAGAAACGTGTAAATTATGTCGACCGACGTTGAGCTTTTGTTCCCTGGATATAAAATTGTACACGGAAGAGAAAGCGCGCTAAACGAGCGCTCAATTGATCTAATGTATAGTTGCCTCTAATGTAAAGCTATCGACCCTAGTCGAATCCGTACAAGATTAAACAACAGAAAAACACTATTCGAAATTAAACGTCTGTACAAAAAAATTGAGTAAAAAATTTGGATAAGACGAAGAAGTTAAAAAGAAAACCCTGTCAATAGAGACTACGAAAGTACGCGGGCGGTAAAAAAATATCTAAATCACTACGCAAACAGCTAACACTTTGGTAAGTCATACCGGCTTGAAAAATAAAATAAAAATTATATATACTACACGATACATCGCACAACAACAGTAATAATTACATCTGCAATAAGTCACTTGTGACACTAAGTATTAATAACCGTAGAAGACATAAGACAGGAGGAAAGCTGAGAATAGGGGAGGGCGGGGGAGAGGTGGGGGTGGGGAGGGGTTGGAGGGGATAAGAGGAGGAGACTACTCGGGGCGGCGCCTAAAGCGGCCGCGTATTAAAATCATTCCAAAATACTAGCACTATATTATCAAGTACGATAGTAACTAGGTTAGTTCTCATAAAAGACTTCTTTAAACATACTTTGATTAAAAATGACTAAATGTTTAATTGATTATATATATTACAGTTAAGAGCTTCTTACAAATGAAATTGTGTGTATAAATATAATATATCGGACAGGAAATAATTTAAAAAAACATATAAAATAGGTAGTCACAAAATAATTTAGTTTTAAAACTGGCAACACCCATAAGTAAAAGGCTACTGTAAAATGGGCACTACACTATAGAAAATGAGGTTTAAAATGGAGTGTGAGATCACGGAAGAATTATGCATTTGAAAGACGACATGGAAGAAATCTTATACATGCGAGTAAAGATGAGAGTGAGATGCCCTAACAACATTAAAACTCAAGGATGGCAATAAAAACCATCGTGTATCCCAAATTGGACCTTTTTAAGATTTCAATTGTTTATTCATAGTTCCCCGGCTTATCTAATTTCTTTTTTTTATAAATTTTCTAAATGTTTAATATAACATTCGATATTCATACAAATAGTGGTAACTTCCGCTCCAGAAACATTTTCTTTGTGTTATAAGAAGTATTATGATTGGAATAAATCTAATATGTCTGGTGTTCGAAAAGGTTGGACATTTATTTTAACTAATATATTTTCAATGTAAATATAATACTTTTTATAATACATAGATGCAACAAACTAGTCACCACCCTATCGTTTGATTGACTATAACAACTATTCATAAGCCAGATCTACCCCGAGGGGTGACGCACCCCTGACAACAATAACTTGTCTATTCAAGCAACTTACAAGCCATACCATATAATTAATTTACCTAAGTACTGCCTCTAAGATTTCTATACGCTTTTTTATGACTATTATTTGAAACAAAATCCAGATGTAGCTCCACTGTAAAAACGTTACAAATTTTTACATTTTTTTTTTTTAATATGCGAGTTTCCTCAATAGAAACTTATAAAATTCACAATTTCTCAATATCAATCTCATTTTAGCTACAAAAGTAACTGCTCTAGAAGAAAAATCTGTATCATACTTGTTTGATGTTGTACTTTTAATTCATTCAATGGACTTCATTTATATCTTTAACAACTGCAAGATATGTCACAGGTTTGTTATTGGTAATACAACCTTAAAAAAATAATTTAAGAGAGTAAAATTATCTAAATCAAATATGATTTCATATTATAAATATAAAAAAAAATATATAAAAATAAGCAATACTTTTCATGATACTTTTTATGTAAAAAATTATATAAATATAATTTACACAAAATCAGATTGAAATATAAAAATTATTTAAAGATCATTTCATCCAACAACAAACCGACAACATTCTTCTCAACAACTCCAATAAATAATTTAATTACTATAATGGTAACCAACACTAGGCGCATACGGCTTCCACAGACCACTTATCACATCACGACACACATTACAAAACCCCGCACTGGTGACAGCTTCATTTGTTTCATAAAGACACCGTTTGTCTTCATGCGTGGGAACAATTTAGCTTGTTTTCACTTAACAAAGACACTAGGTCCCATGGTGTTGGAGATGTTTAACCGAGGGCTGCAGCGGTGTGGTACAGCTGCATGAGCACCTGCACGTGCAGCGGTAGGCACGATATTCGGTCGTGCGTCGTACCGTCCAGCGCGAGCCACGACAGCGCGTTGTAGCCTTCCAAAACGTATCTGAAATAAATTATTTATTTAGAATAATGATGAAGAATTATAATACATATATTGTGCTGCAAAATACACAAGTATTAAATTATTTTTTATAGATGTATAAACCTAGCACGCGAAAGGATTCGCGTTTAAAAAATAATTAAAGGTATATCTATTGTCGTTGTTGAATACCATCTATCTTGTTTGAATATAATACTAGACTGGACTCAGATCTCATTTGCAGAACATATCTCTAAGATAACGGTTTATGTGATGCTTCAATAACAATGATAATAATGTCCTCTTCACGCTTTCGGCCACAGCGGCCAAATATATTAGTGCAGTACCTGTACGCGCAAACAAAAATGTATTATCTAATTAACAATCACTATCAATCAAGGCATAGCATGGACACGATAGCTTTGTATCGATTCCCAACTTCGGGTCCCTACTATTTCCTGTCACTACCCATTAAACCACACTTGTCCCAACCCGTCACTCGAACCTAGGACCTCTGTAGTCTGTACCACGTACCACCTAATAACTGCAGCAATAGTGAAGTGGCACGCGTACCTGAGCACATCAGTGGTGGTGGTGGAGTCGAGCGGGTGCGCGTTGTGGTCGCGCCGCTGCGTGAGGGAGGTGTAGTCGTCGTGCGGCGCCACCGCGCACTGCAGGTGCAGCGCGTTCTTGAGGAAGGCGGGGCAGGCGTCGCGCAGGTGCCAGCAGCTCGCCCACCACCAGCCCGGCATGGCGCCCAGCGGCGCCGTCGACACCAGGTAGCCCAGCGCCAGCGGCTGCTGCAGCACGGTGCCCACTTGCTCCTGGAATATAAGGGCAATTGAATATTTACATTAAATATCTTCATCATAACTATTACACTACATAATTTAATAGGAAGAAAATAAATAGGATACTGTGCCCAAATACACATGTAAATAAATATACAAACATGAAATGTCCATTAAAGTTTTTTTTTTTTTCTCTCTTTTGAGTTCTGTTACATGGCAATCTGTTTATAAACAATAAGCCAATCTTGTGTTACAATTTTTAATTCTGGTTATGACTGGTTAAAGCAAAGAAGCATCCATTGATGCTTCCTTTGCAATGTGGCTAGAATTGGTCAGTTAGGCTCAATACACTGTGTCTTTTCAGACGAGAGAATTGCGCTTGAGTTTCAATGCTAATTCATTGATGTGAGCTGCTAGACGATTCTGATACTTTTTACTGAAGTTTGTAATTTCTTGTTTGACCGTGTTCAATTTTAGATCTATGTGTATATATTTGTTTTTTACACAGTATGGTATGTCTAGCATGGTTCGCAGTGTCTTGCTTTGAAATCTTTCTAGTATTTCAACGTTGTTGTTACTAGCCGTTCCCCATAATTGGATACCGTATGTCCAAATTGGTTTTAATTATTGAAATGTGAAAAACAAAATTCTTATTATTCTACTAGCTCTTCATAACCCCTTCTTCAACAGTTTATAAATACTAAAAATAATTATCAAAATTTGACTGGTAACCTCACATTATTATATTAAAATATTGAATCATCTCGAACATTCTATTTGGAATAAAAAACAAAACGATAATTAGTTATTTAAAAAAAACGCAAAGACACTTCACTAGCATAAAAAATATGACATACCGGTTGATTATCATCATCCCTCGGATACGCTCCGGCAGCTGCCAAATGCGCGTGTCGCGCCGGACTGCCCTCGCGGCTCGCCTCGTCGTCGTGCCGCCGCGGCGACGCGCGGGGACTCCCCGCCGGCCACATGAACATGTCGCCCATTAACAGATCCATGTTCATGTTCTCCTCGCCGATGTCCTCTTCCATACCAATATCGCCTAGCCCGAGTAGCATGTCGTTTTCTTCACCGTTTGCGTTTGGTGGATCGAATGGCATCTGGTTTGACTGTAAAATGATACATAATATCTGATATATTCGAGTAACACAACAACCACTTACCGAAACTGAGATAGAAACGTAAATCACTACTGTGTTTTATTAAAAATATTTTATAAAAATGTTGGTCTTATATAGAAGGCTAATAATGTATGGAAAATCCATCAAAATTATTATCGTATTGTTTTAAATTAGATATAAATACGGTCTAAAAAGCAAAAGTCTTACCTGTGTAGTAGCAGAGGTGGGAAATACGAGTATATGCGTGGCGGTGACGTCCCTGGGCGTGTGCAGGTGCGACTGTATGGAGGCCTGCGAGAACCTCTCGTCGGGCGTGAAGCGGTCCGCCATGAGGCGCAGGCACGAGTCGGGCTCGGTGGACACGAGGCAGGCGGACAGGATGCAGGGCGCGCCCGTGGGGTACAGCAGCGAGCAGCTGCTGCACATCTCGCGCAACATGTTCGATGCTCGGTTGAGGTTCGGCCGTGATAGTAACCAGCTCCATCCTGAATCATTTCAAATATAATATGAATAGTAGTCTACGTAGTAAAGCAATAACGTTTACTATTACGTTAAATAAGCAGAAGTAGTTCAATAATATGCTGTTAATATTGCCATAAAGAAATAATTAAATAAATAATATAAACCTTTAAGTTCTCCATGGCCTATCCTGCCCACACGACCCACGACAAGACGCCACGGCTGCGCCGACTGCGACATTACGCCAAGAGTGAAGTCCATAAGTTTGGTAAGACCTAGCCGTCGCGCCGGACCTCCTCTCTTCCGCCTTGATCTATTTTTTTAACACATTAGTAGTATGCGTGATACATTTCATAATAAAATTTGAAATAATTTAATCATGAGTAAAAAATGTAATCAAAGTATAAAAACATCCGAAAAAATATATTTAATAACATAATGTAAGCATGTTCACGATCATATTATATTTATAGACTACAACTAGTGTAAGTACCTAATACATTTTTCAATTACTTGGAGGAAGTAGCCCATAGCAGGGCAGCATTTGCGTACAAAGATAACTAATAGTAAATTTATAGTGTCAAGGACTTTAACAGAACAGCAATAGTAAGTGTACCTGGCCGGCACGTGTATGTTGATGGCGGCGGTGTCGAGCAGCTCGCCGCGCGCGTCGGTGGCGGCGGCGAGCAGCCAGCGCTGGTCGTGCGACAGGCAGTAGGCCAGGAACAGCACGGCGCTCTGCTCGCCGCACGCCGTGCCCCACGTCTCCGCCACCTCCTTGAGCGCGCGCGGCGGCGCTAGCACCCACGCAGGGGAGAACAGCTTGTACGGCGCTCGGTTCTTCTCCTGCCATAGCCAATTGGTCATAAATCGTATTAATGGTATCAGGTGGTTTGTACTTAAGAGAATTGTAGGCAGTTGTGATTTTTTTAATATTTAATAGTTATTCTCCAGTCACGTTAACAATTTTGTACATTGTTTAATTAAATCAAATGGTTTTTACTTAGTACAGTTTTTTGTATTCCAAGCATATATCATATAAATAAACCTTATGCATACACATAGAATTTCTCCTCATATTTATGAAATTCTCTAGCCCATATATTAAAACCTAGTCATAGTCATAGTTACCTAGTCATATAAAAGATATAAAAACCTAACTTCGTATTCACAATACTTGTAAAGATGCTATATATATATATAAAACATTATCTCATAAAAAGGATATAAAAAAGATAATATAAATAAACTGTATTTAATAACATATGTACAAGCGCTAACACTCACGTCTTTATTGCTAAGGAAGAGGTTGGCGGCGGCGGCGGTGCCGAAGCCCGTGAGCGACTTGCCGGCGGGCGAGTGCGTGAGCAGGCGGCGCGCGCCGCTGAACACGCTGAAGGCGAGCGCGCGCACCTCCGCGCCGCCGCCGCCGCCGCCGCTGTTGCTGCTGCCCAGCGCGCCCCACGTCTCGCACACGCCCTCCAGCGATATGATCTGATCACGTCATTAGTCTTATATTTACTGTTTACACACAAATATACTTTCTGTTTATGATGCATTTGTAACTTATAATGCAGAGATTACGTACACATTACATACACATTTTCATTTGCCAAAGTTATAATACGTTAATCATACATAACGATATTCGCAGCTGTATATATTATTTTTCCTTGACGATATTTTATGTCAGTAAAATGTATTCTATATGCTGACCCAGATATCAGTTCATCACCAATACCATATTTCATCAAAATCCATCAAGTAGTCTTTGCATGATACGATGACAGAAGCACAAGAGAGATAAAAAATAATTAAAAACTGGATTTGGCGTCTGTATCAATAAAAATATTAGAATAAGTATTTTCGAAAAAATTTCAATGTATACATATATGTACGTATGTAACGTACACGTTTCAATAATAGTTTTACTAATATCATGACTAGATTACAAGTGAAGCTCACCTTAACGAGGGGATTGTGGTGGTGCAGATGCCGGTGCGCCTGCGCGGCCAGCCGCAGCAGCGCGGCGAGCGCGCGCGGGCGGTGCGCGTGCGACGCGGGCGGCTCCACCACGTACAGCACCAGCGCCGGCGCGCCCGCCTCGTCCTCCTCCCACGAGCCGTCCGCGTCGTGCTGCTCGCCCGCCGCGCCCGCGCCCCCCGCGCCGCCCGCCGCGCCCGCGCCCGTGCCGCCCGGCGTGTCCGGCCGCTCGGGCGCCGCCGGCGGACGCATTGAACCAGAGTTGTTCGCTGTAGTAACGAATACAATACTATTAAAATTCATTTCTTTCAATTACTTCTACACCCTAAGGTTGCCTGGAAGAGATCGCTTATAGCGGTAAGGCCGCCTCCTGTGAATCATCTATTGTTGATTTCTTCTTTTGTATATTTCTTTGTGGTGTACAATAAATTATCTATCTATCCATAATCTTTATACTTGTAATATTTTGAAATCGGCTCGTCAAATATATGTTTATTAAATGAGTATACATTTATGAGTAAACTAAATTAAAAGCTATTTTTCTTTTAACTGATAACAAACACTAAGGTAGACTCTTAATTAATGTAACTGAATTGTAATTGGACATTTATAAGTACGAATATCTCTTTACATTTGTTCAAGCTCCTAAACTTACATTCAAATAATGTCCTGTCGACGTTCAGCGCAGCTAGTTGAGGCACCAGGTTGGACCGCAACGTTTCCGCGTACGCCTTAACATATTCGCCTAATCTGCCGGGAGGTACCTCACCCAACCATTCTTCATAATTGGCATCTCTAAAAAAGGCAAATTAATTTTTAAGTAATGATTATATTAACATTTTGTCATTTAATAGCACGTGATGTACACAAAACGTTTCACATACCGATCGCTATCACTGGGCGCCGTCCGAACAATACCGTCCCGCGCTATCCTCGATATCGGTTGGTGCCGTCCTAGTCTGCACGCTTCGTACGCCGCAGACAGTTCCCTAAAGAAGGTCTTCAAGGGATCAGAGAGGGAGTCTCCATCCGCCGCTAGCACGACGTACGCTACATCGCGCGCATAGGAGTAGGGCTCTAGGGAAAGCCGCTCCCAGTGCCTTAGGGCATAGGGTGATAGGGATATCCAGTCGCGGTCGTGTCCGACGAGCAGGGGCGGCACCGGCTGCGGCTCGCAGAGGTCCTCGTTGCCGCGGCCGGCGAGGCGGTGGAACTGGCGCCACGTGAGCGGGCCCGTCACGCCGTCCCACATGCGCGCGCCGCAGCAACGCTTCTGTATCGCGTCTTGGAGTAGGGGCCGCAAGCGTCGCATTAATCTGTACGAGTTGAAATTTAGTTTTTTTTTTAAATAAATTTTATATATTATGTAATGTAATATGCGTCACACTAAGATCACGTCAGGCATATAAAAATTTACACCATTGGCGTGGCGTGTGATAATCGAACTACTATTATATATGTAAAGTGTGTATTGTGGCTGTAAGGAGGTGAATGAAATTTAGAACACAGATGGACTATGACTTGAAGTAGCACATAGATTACTTGTTAGCCTCCCTAAGTTATTAATGTCAAATATTAAAGAACCATGTAAAACAATCTACAAGACAATCACTCTTAATAAATGAACATCGGATTAATATTAATAACCCTTTTGCATTTCTGTAGTTCGTTATACACACCTAACAACGTCCCGCGAGGAGCGCGGCGCGCGCGCGCCTATGAAGGGCCAGCGGTGCACGGCGCCGCCGCCGGTGGTGCTGGCGGGCACCGGCAGCGCCGCCGCGCCGCCCGCCGCCGCGCTCAGCGCGCGCGCCGCCGCCGCGCCGCCGTCCGAGTACCTGTTATTGAAATATACTTTAGTAATCTGTCCATCTTTAATATTATTGTGTATACAAACAGAAAAAAATGGTTTTCACGGATGGTTTTTAATATTACTCTAAAAACAATTGCCAATGAATCAGGGACAAAGAATGCATAGTTATTAAGAGACCTTTAAGCATTTCAAATTAATTATCAAATACTATATACACCTTTTTTACATTTTTTTATTATAAAAAAAAAACAAATTTCGACTTCTAACATAGAAAGAGAATGGAGGCGGATCACATCATGCCCAAAATGTGCTATCTAAACTATATAAAATTAATACAAACTAAACCCCAATATTATTCTCCAAAAAAAAAAACATAAAAACAACACTAACTCTAACAAATTAAGCCTCAGATGGTCGGGCACGTCGCTGCCGGCCGCCCGGCGCGCGGCGCGCGCCAGCGCGGACGCGGAGCCGCCGGCGGGCGCCGCGCACTGCGCCACCACCACGCCCGCCACGTCGCCCAGCGCGCTGCCCGCGCCCCCCGCGCCGCCCGCACCGCCCGCGCCCCGCCCCCCGGGCTCCTCCGCTATACCCGTTATTTCCATTTCATCCTGCGGAAAAATGTGCATATTGAGATCAATACATTACATGAATATTTACAATATTTGTAAAGTGATAAATTTGTATCACACAATAATAAAAAAAAATGATTGATGATGATGATGAACATAAATTAAAAGTCAGATAAAAAATGCATAATCTCATCACTATCAATGAAATATTCCTTATGTTATCTTTTATTTTGAAACAAATTTATCTGCAATGTTTTTTAACCTTGATAGTGTGTAAATATGTTGCATTGATAAAATGTTCACAATTCGCAACGTTTTATATTATTTAATGTTTACATTTTCGTGCAGATATTTTGTTTTGGTATGATTAAAATAAAAGCACTAACTGCGTACACCCCCGAGTAGTCCTTATTATCAGCATTCAGCATTGATAATAATTTATTATTTACTAGCAACTCATGTGTAAACGATAAGTATAGAAGAATTATAGATTTAAAAAAAAAACATATGCCACTAAAGCCAATCAAACAGTATATTACCTCGTAGAACAAGCCAGCGCGATGCGCCAGACGTCGGTTGACGATGGCGCTGAAGCCGCAGGAGCAGTGCGAGGGCTCGTCGTCGGCCGAGCCGCCCCAGTCGCCGCCCGGCAGGTACGTGGCCGCGTCCGCGCCGCGGATGTTGCCCACCATCTGTGTACATAAATATATATTATAAGTTACTTTTGATACTTTTTGTGAAGTAGATAGGACAATCAAATTAATTATTAATTTCCCAACAATACAAAAAACAAATGGAAAAACCAAAGAAATGCAAATAATATAATTGTATTCGAGACATTTTCTACACACTCGCGAAGATTCATAAATCTCGCATATTATTTAGCATAATCCAAATTTTATAGAAATATATTTAAAATGAAAAATATTCATATAAAGGTTAACTACTAAATCACATATGGTTGACAATATAAAACACAAACTGACCCTCGCCCCTGCGTTGCACACACACAGCGTGCAGCTATCAAAGTTGTGATCCCTGAACACGTTGAGCACAGTGTCGGCCAGCAGCACATTGAGCAGCAGCGGGCAGGCGGGGGCGGGCGCGCGCGGCGAGGGCGGCGCCGTGCACGCACCCGCCGCCCCCGGGGGCGCGCCGCCCGCCCGCCGCGGCGACCGCGACTCCGCCGCGCGCTCCGTGCTCGATATCGAGCGCTTCACGCCCGTCGTGCTGGTCGTGCTCGTGGCGGTGGCTCTTTCCGTTCGATCTGAAAAAGATAAACAAAAATAATAATTATGAAATCAAAACTAAATTAAAATATACTTAATTAAAACTTAATCTGCGAGATAAGTATTCTTGTTCCCTCAATTTTGAAATGTTTTGACCTCTGGTGCCAAATGTAAATTTAAATTAATAAAAATTTGATTAATCGCTTAGATTTTGCGATATGAAGTATACAATAGTTTTGATGAATTATAACAACGGTGTTATTATTAAATTTAGTCGTAAAATGTACTAAAAAAAGTGCCGGCCTTTATATTATATATATAGTACAATAAAAGCAATAGAACAAACAATAAACGGTAACGGCAACGGTACGTACCGTTGGTGTTGGCGCTGTCGGTCCGGTGCGGCTGCGCGAGGTCGTCGGCGTCGGGCTTGCCGCGCGCCTGCTGCCAGCGCGGGCGGTACACGGCGTGCGCGGGCAGCGACACGGGCGGCAGCAGCTGGCTGGGCAGCGTGCTCAGCGGCGCGTACTTGGACGACCCCACGTACTTGCATATCGTGGGCGGTTTGAACACATACGACCAGTCCTGCATACAACAATGTTTATTATATTTTACCACTCATTTTATATCCTTATTCCTAAAGACGTTGACGTTGCCCTGTCCAATATTTAATATGTATTTATTTTTATGTTTTAATTCACACAAAAAATCTTATAATTTTTCATATTTTCTGGGCGACCTTATACATTTTAACTTTTAAGGCTTTAAGTATTTTTCAGCTTATAATGAATACTTTAAAAAAATTGTCAAACTATTTTTCACGCTGTAACCCCGCATAATGATTTTGAGTAAAAATATGAAATAGGAATAGATGTAATTCGGACGGATACCTCGATGGGGTCGGGCGGCGGCGAGCCGTGCGCGCGGTGCGCGTGCGCGTGCAGGTGCGCGTGGTGGTGCGCGTCGTCGGGCGGCGAGAAGCCGGGCGAGGGCTGCGCGTGCGCCTCCATGCTGGGCGGCGTCGGGAACATCTTGCTGAGCTCCTCCGCGCGCACGCAGCGCCCGCCCACGCACCGCGTCTCCTCCGTCGACTTGTTCGAGTCCGGCGGCGTTTGTACTTGCAGCTGCATCGGTAACACGATACAGACGTCAATACGACTACTCGATATCACATACACGAACAACTACGACAGTCTAAACTATATACGTATGTATGTCATTAAGAAATAAGATGAAGAACAAATAGCATTGTTAGAATTATTCTTAGCTTATCGTTTACTTTTGTATATTTCCTGTAGTTGTAGCGACATCAACCGCTACTGCTTGTTGATTGGTGTTTTAGCATCATTTTGTAGTACCTTACACTGACTTTTTAACAAAATAAAGGAAAAGTTATATATATATATATATATATATATATATATATATATATATCAATATCACAATTTAGATATCATTTTTAAGTATTTCATGTGTAAGTAGTCATGCAAACTATAGTAAGAAAGATAATAAGAAGGGTACACTCACAAGTCTTACCGTCTCATCGCCGCTGGCGGCGTCGTCCGAATTATCGAATATCTGGTCCAAATCTTTCAACGTCGGACACAAACCATCTGACGTGAACAGGTTCTTGTACTCTTTCACGTCCTCCTTTAAAAAATAATATAAATACATTGAATCTTATATTCAGAACATTCAGTTATGTCTAAAAGACCCTGCTAGCGTATTCGATAGATTGAAATAAGCAGTAGGTCAGGTGACGATTTCACATTAGCAATATACCTCAGTTAATGAATATATAAAATTTAAATTAATTATGATACATCTAAATACATAAAAAATAGTTCTAATTACTTCATTTTACAAATAAAATTAGGAATATTAAAAGAGTGTTTAAAATAGTGTCTTTGGAGAACTTCTACTGTGGAATGTCCTAGAATTATTAGGTTATTATAGCTAATAATACTATAAATATGACTAGCACACAAGACCAACCTGATCCTGCTTCTCGTGCTTGATGTAGGGGTGCAGGTCGCGCGTGGGCGTGGCGGGCAGGCGCGTGTGGTCGTGGCCGGCGT
Source organism: Argynnis bischoffii washingtonia (assembly GCA_033884665.1). Lineage (NCBI taxonomy): Eukaryota > Metazoa > Arthropoda > Insecta > Lepidoptera > Nymphalidae > Argynnis > Argynnis bischoffii. The sequence continues at coordinate 2,194,215 of CM066616.1, read as the reverse complement.
ACAGGTCGGGCGCGGCCGCGCTGCCCAGCGCCAGCTCCTCGCGGAACGCGCCCTCCGAGCTCTTGAACCGCTTCACGGGGTGCTCGAGCCTGCGGTTTGTACAATCATATTATTAGACCATTGAATTATATAAGTTTTTATTTTCTTAACATGTACATTATCGCTATTCAAATGATTCACGAATAGATTTTTACCGCGCAACAATTAATATATCGCAGTGTGTGCGCGATGCAATATGGCACTGTTATAATTCTTTATATTTTATTATTATTTTAACACTGTAAAGCTATAAAGTCTTAGAATATTATTACTAAATATTATCCAGCATTGACTTAATCACTAGTTCTTAATTATGAATTTAAGTATAATATGAATAAAAAGGAAAAAATAATTATAAGATGTAACCATTATTTAACACAAACGGTCAAAGCTTGAACGACGTTGATGCGCTTATTGGTATCTACTCTGGCGAGATGTTGATTCACATTGAATATACTCAGATTCCATGTGACCGGTACTTGCTCGCTAGTTATGATAACAAAATGGACATGAATGAACAGAAAATGCTAAAAAAATCCGATACATTCAGATAAATTATCAATTATTACTGATTATTGTATAAATTATATTTACGTCGTATTTTTAATAACATTTTCTTTTAACTATGACATAAAATTGAAAAAATATATATTATATATAATAATAAATATAATTAAAAATTATAAATACATTTTTTATAAAATAATTCAAGTGTCCTGAAATAATGAAGCAAAATCACAATACCTTATTGCCACATGATAGCAGGGGGGTAAATTCTATTATTAATTATTTACAGGCACTAAAATTAGTTTGTAAAAATTTAAGCGAACTTTCGACAAGTGAAGTGATTTCGATGAAATTTTATTAATCTTAGTATATAAAATTCTCGTGTCACGCTGTTGGCAAAGTATTTATACGATCTTATAAATATTTTTTTCAAAATATGTGATTTGTTCCAATTTAAAAGATAGATATTTATATTTATCCAAATATCTTATTGCAAAATTAACGATTTTCATATGTTTGCCACAGCAACGCTTGGCTGGGTCAGGGAGTATATTTAATACTAGCGACTCACCCTCGCTTCGCATGGGTTCTTCCCCAGCTCGCTTCCCGATACAAACTTTCATCCCCATTTTCACCTCCTTAAGGGATGATTTCCGGGATAAAAAGTATTCTATGTCCTTCCCAGGGTCTCAAACTATCTTCTTACCAAATGAATTTTTTGTGGGACAAGGTATTTATAGCTGAACAATATGATAATTTGTCTTTTACATTCTAATATTCGACATATTAATTATGCTGTACATTGGCGGGGAACAGATTTCATGTCGGTAAGTCGCGGTACTAACATATTTTCGGTAATCACTATTTAGTCTGTGGGTATATAGTAAATACAGATTAAAATCTCCAAAACATTAAACTAATTGGAATGCGATTAATGTTGTTTTGAATACAACTACCGTGTGAACGTTAGATGATATTATCATTATCGACAGTACAAACATTTATAAAGAAATTCCTGTACAGAGTTGAAAGGTGTAATCAGATCCATGATATGCATATCTCAATCTATACATATAATTTTAACTACGTCGAATATGTACATTAAATATTTTTTGGAAAATCTTATTGAAATAGACATTATTATCGATACAGAGGCCGAATCTAGTTTTTAGATTGTGTGTCTGTCTGTCTGTGACCGCATCACGAAAAAACCACTGGACAGATTTTGATGAATTTTGGTATGATGATAACTGGTTATCCGGGTCAACATATAGGATACTTTTTACTGCGGGAAAATATCTCATCTCTGAGAAATGTATACTAAACGTTAAAACGTAATTATGGGCGAATCCAAGCGGAGCGAGGGTGAGTCGCTAGTATAATATACATATATCCTATCAGTTACAGTATCTTAGGTCATCTACGAAACCAGTTTTATATTACTTTACTGTATTTATGAATATAATATTTGTATTCAATTGAAATTTATATTTTAGCTTTTAGCAGATAGGAATATAATATTATAAAGCTGAAGAGCTTGTTTGTTTGTTTGGTTGAACGTGTTAATCTCAGGAACTACTTATCCTATTTGAATAAATCTTTTTGTATTAGATAGCCCGTTAACTGAGGAAGGCTATAGGTTATATATCATCCCGGAAAAATGTACGGTTCCCGTGGGATAGATTTGTTTTTGTCTAGGGACGAACCCGAAGCGAAACGAGGATAAATCGCTAGTATATGTATATTTTATAACATTAAGGGACATTGGTGTTTAAACGATTATATCATCAATTGCATTTGTAATTAATGTTACATATGTAATCAAATTTTAATCTACTTCTAAACTGATGTAATTAACTTGAATATATAATAAGATATATATATTTGAATATATTTGATGTTTCGATAACAATATGGTAATTTGATACCATTGAGCTGATTTTATGATTGAATCTGTCGGTGGATGGTGAATGTAAGATTCACTAATTAATATTACAGTTTGGTATCATTTGATAAGTGTCATGCATTACAATTGGACGTAGTTATACAAAATGGATCCAGACCATAAAAACCGTTTTATGAGTTACCGTTATAAATGGCACCTATATATAAATTTTAGTATATGCAAAAAATATCCAAGCCGCAAAGTGCCTTTCTTCTTTTGAAACATACAGACGCTAAAGATATCAAAAAATACTAAGCATTTTCGTAGAGTTAAAAAAGAACCATTTATCATGGTAACCTAGACAACGGGTCATAAAAAAGAACTACGGTCTTGTTATTTTGACATACCAATTTTATTAAAACTCCCATTTTCTCAAAAGTAAGTTTTTGCGGTTGGATCTATTTTGCATAACTACGTCCAATTATAGTTAATTATTACACAAGAGGTTTTTTTTGGTAATATGATTGATGATTTTCCATGTATGTACACGTGTAGTGTGCAGTGTGTGCAGTGCGAACTCACCAAGCGTATACGGTGGTGTAGTCGTAGAGCATGTGCAGCTCGTGCTCGTCCTCGAGCGGGTCGAGGCGCTTCTCGGCGGCGGGCAGCGCGGGGCGGCGCAGCAGCTCGGCGCCCGGCGAGCCCGCGCCCGGCGCCGCGCCGCCGCCCGGCGACTCGCCCTGACACACGGAACACACACGCGTTAGGATTTTTTATATTAATAACACTAATTCTTTTTCTACAATAAAAGTATCCCAAGTTAGTCCTTATAAGATTAGCTATCTGCCCTTAAAAGTCCCGTCAAAATCAGTTCAGCCGTTTCGGAGATTAACCGGTAACAACAGACAGACAAAAATTTTATAATGACATTTTTCTTATAAGTACCGTATATAATTTCATATGGATTTAGTAAAAAGCTATTATTTTGACATTACACATAGACACTTTAATTTTATTTATTTTTATAGATGTACAGATCACTATATCTTAACCAATTTTACTATACTTTCATAAAACTTCATAATATTTGACTAATACCTTCCTTTGCACCTCCGTAATAATAAGATATTCACTTTTATAGGAGAGAAAGATATAAATTGAATATGAAATTGAACAAAACCTGTATGAACGTGTCGTACCTGCGCATACAGCTTGTGCGGCGGCGCGGAGGGCGGCGCGGGCGTGGGCGGCGCCAGCGGGTCGGGCGTGGGCGCCGGCGTGTGCAGCGTCGTGGGCACGCCGCTCACCTGCAGGTTGGCACGGCGTGAAAATATACAAATAAATACTAAAAAGAGATACATAAAATTTATTTTTATGTAAATATTAAAACAATCATAAACGTCTATAAATAAAAAATTAAATTATACAAATTGAATTATTCACTGTCATTAAACCCAAGTTACTTTTACAATTGCTATCACGTAATCAATATCCAACACTTCCTTTGATTTTTAATTTTGATTTACAATGAAACGATACAAAGCAGAAACATCCCCAATACCTGATGAGCTGCCAAATTGGTGAGCGTCGAGAGCGCAGTGTGCGCGTGGTGCGGCGAGGGCGCGCCCGCCGGCGACGCGCCGCCGCAGCTGCCGGGCGAGCACGCGCCGCCGCCGCCCGCGCACCCCGCGCCGCAACCGCTCGCCCTGACACAAAACAATCACTCGTTAATATTTATATACCGACTTGTTATATACGTATCATGTATTATTTATTACAGTATAAAAATCCATACAGTGGGCCATCGCTTATCGATTTTAACGGAGTCGCAAGGAATAATTGTCAAATGCAAGGGTTTTCAAAAATGTCAATTTTAATAGAGAACGACTTCGAAATTAAAACACTATATTGCCATCTGGTGGTATGTTACAGTTATCGGGTATAACTATAAATGCAACGACTGTCATATAAAAGTAAGTATGAAAACTAGCCCGTCGGATCACGGACACTCCAAACGATCGCCTCGTCTAGGCGGCTTCGTTAGACGACTGTATGGATTAGTAGACTGTGGTATTATCATAGTATATGCTAATCCCGTGAGGTTATGGTCAATTGGTATAGTGGAATCTTATGAAATTATAATTTAATTGAATAACATTAAAAACATATAACCCCAATCGATTACAAGAAATAAAATCATAAAATTAAAAAAAAAACATTTGATCCAACAAACAATTGACTTTAAACCTCAAAAATGCCCAATAACGGAACGGAACACTCCCTCCCATAAATGAATGATATCAGCTTTCGTATCATGAGATGAATCGAGCGAGTCAGTATTTAGATGAGGTAGATGTTATTATGCATGACGTAATGGACCTTCGCATCATAATGTGTCATCACTACTTATAACTTTAAGAGTCGACATAATATGTATATAAATATATTTTAAAATATTTACTTTAAAGTTAATTACACTGGATTTAATACATAATGTAAGACTAAAAACTGCAAAAAGAAACAAAACCTATTATACCAAAAGTAATATGGTTAACTGCTATTTTATGGTAATATAAAGCATTTTCAACACGCTTTTGTTAGTTACGGCATATATGTATGGTATGTACATAATATGGTACGCGATATATGTATGTATGTACATATGGTACGCGAGTTATTTACAAATCTTAAAAGTAACAAGCAGTGATCACTTTAAATGTTTTAAATGTGAATGATAAATTCTTTTAAAAATTATATTCAACATTATATTCACTAATTAGGTTAATTTATGTTTTGAATGTAGCCTTTTTATGACGTCAGAATGTATGAAAAGTTATTAATTAAGTAAATTTTATCTTGATCAAAATGTACAGTCTGATATTATTTGCAAAATAATTTTTAATAAAATATAACTACTGTATAATTAATGAATTATAACAAAGACACAAAACATGCAATATTTCATTTACAAATTGCGCATGCGGTATAAGTCTACGAGGCAGTACATATTATCAAGGCACAGACATGCAGAGAACAGCATTGCATTGTGTTCACTGTGGAACATGTTAGTTGGGCATTTGATGATAGAGACAGAACTTAAAAGTATTAATAAAACAATGATTTAAGATTTCTGCGACCACTAACCTCTAACTAGTTGATGAATACAACGGCATTTCCCCTGTGCCATTTCCTTAGGACATTCGTCTAAGTCGTCGTAGCTTAATATAAAAAAAAATATTGTACTCACCAAAACCGTAAGCGTCCGGAGGATATTACATTTCAACAAACATACTACATAGCCAACATATTCGATCATCGACGTCAATCGTTTTGTTTGAAACCTTCACTATACACGTGGTCGCCGGTCGGTGGCGGCCATCGATCAAAAAAATATTAGATACACAATCGCATGCAAAAGTTCTTTAAACTGTCACCAATTGTGTTCAGGTAAATATTTTAGTTGAAATAAATATACAACAATGTAAATTAAACCTTAAATGCAATGCTCAACGTGATTTAACAAACGTGATTTGACAAAAAAAAAATACGCTCAAATGTTCCAATGAGCCCTCATTGAGGACATTTTCTTGTCGCTAATTGTGTACCTAGCACTTTTTTGATCGATGTTGGCGGTGGTCGGGTGGTCGGGTGGTTGGGTGGTCGTGTGGTCGGATGGTGGTGGCGGTGTACTCACGCGTGGCGGTGGTGGTGGTCGCGGCGGCGCGCGGCGTGCGCGCGGCGGTGGAAGGGCGGCGGGCGCGGGCGCGGGGCGCGGCGGCGCCGCCACCTGCACAACACAAGGCTAGTGTGCGCCCGCGCCACACTGCCGCACGCGCTCTGTCACACTCGCGCCCCGACCCGCCTACATCTACGCGTCTAGCTACACCATGCCAACTTCCGTTCGCTGCTATTTTAGCGTTCGATATACGCCAACGTATTTTCTGCTTTGATTTTAACGATAACGTATTGTACGGTAAAATATTTATTCGTTCAATATTCTAGTTACCATACCAAACTTAAAGTAAAAACAAAACTTATAATTCATATGATCATTCTCATACAAATTGTTCAACAAAATTCGTTACATAATTCATATGTTCATATTAAACAGTAAATTAGCACTCAAACAAATAAACATGCAAATATTTTTAAATTACATAAATATAAATAACCAAAGCAAAAATTACGTTCATTATAATATGATAAGTATCAGCAGTACATAACCAAGAAACTGCGTACAACCCAACCTCTACGTAAGCAATATATAACGTAAATTGTTACGGACGCATCGAGTGTGACAGAAGCCTGTACGCGTTGGACGCGTTGACTGAGATGTTAACACACAACAAACAGTAATTTGGAAAAATTGAAACAAATTGTTATAAAGAAGAACTCAAAATGATGGGGAAGCGGGCATCGAACCCGCACTGGAACGTTTCCACAAACGCTTGTGTATTCAGCCCTTTTTTAACGTCCCACTGCTGGGCACGGGCCTCCCTTCAATACGAGGGGGATCGAGCCATTAAGATATTTTTAATGTGGTTGTGAAAGTTAATAAAAGTTTTTGTTAATAAAAACGAGTACATCAACATCTCAGCCATGCTATTTATAAGTGACACAGCGAACATGTCTTATAAAATGTCCGTTTGCAAAGCTTATACCCTTAAAGGACTAAAATTCAATAATGAAGTACTAGAAAACTAAACTCATTCTATATAATAGATAAAACATTCACATACATAACATCTACCTATCTACAAATCTACACCCGTATGCTCAATGTCTAAGAAACAAACCGTCGACAACATTTTAAGCTTTATCCTCAATACAATAAAGTATATATTAGAATGTTATCGACGGAGTTAAGTAAAAATTTGCATTTTCATTTAAATACTACATAGAATATAATAATAATAAAGGCATAAAACGTTCGAACATCTACGTCTATTGCAATTAACTACTGCATACATAATATAATATATTGTGAGTGAGAGACATGCAATATGCGCCAACACTTAGTGGTCGAGCGAAGAGGCAATTATCATCTCATGTGACAGAATAAATTGTTTGTAATGAGAAAAAACATAACACAAACGAGTTTTTTTTAATACTTGTCTATTCTAGTCATGTCTGGCATAACTTCAACTAATATATGCTGTAATACATTGTTTGAGAGGAAACAATAAATAACAAAATTTTAAGTTTGTTGTATAAATTACTGTGAATTACATTATATTCTTTAATTAAAAATGAATATTGTATATGAGACAGATTGCTTCCTTTATAAATAATGAAATAAATACATCATATATTCCGATAGCTATAAAACATTATAAAATAAAAATAAAAGCAGTTTAAGTAAAAGACTTCAAGACTTCTTAAGGAGATTCAAATTATGAATGCATCAAAAACTCAAATCTTAAATCGAAACACTTATCTTTTTTATTTTAAAATCTTTATATATATAATAACGGTAGCATACCATCGAGCAATTCTAACACATGATGTAACCAAGTATGGTGGCCAGCGCTTGACGATAGCATCCGAACAATTCTGAACAGAAAGTCTCGTAACGCTTTTTCGTTACGTTACGATTTCTACCTGTGAACTCCTACCGAAGGCCGCGTTAAGGAACTTCGTTTCAATAAAAAAATGAATAATGATTACTGTTGGGTCTGCACAATGCACGTGTCTCTCTCACTAAGCGAGGGTATAGGGAGCAAAGGTCCAGCCGGGGCGGTACTCACTTGGCGCAGACGCAGGGCGTCTTCCGCGTGGGGTCCGCGAAGTCGTCGTGCACGTCGCCCGAGCACTCCGCGTAGCACACCTCAGCCGTCTAGAACGATTGTTTTATAATATAAATAAATTATTACTATTTTTATTATATTATATCTCTTTATAATATAACATGGCGTGAAGGAAGCTAGTCGACACATCGGTGAAAGCACTTCAGGACAAGCACGACCTTCAGTAATGAAGTACATGAAGAAGAAGATATAACAGAAGTTTGTTAGAAAATTATTTAGTATAATAATTATGAAATGTTTGTATGCAAAAATCTTAAAACAAATTACATATCACTAATTTTCTTTTAATATAGGAAGATAACTCAAAACTTTCCATGTATTGAAAAAAGTTTTGTTTCCCACTTCCATACATATATAAAACAGACGGACGACAAACTATGACAATTACATTTAGTTATCGTGGTACTATGATATCTATAACTAAGATTGAACTGAATGATTATTATTATTGACGATGACCTTGACACAATATGTTCCACAATGAAATGAACGATACATGATATCAAAAATAAATTTCACATAATAACACAAATAGTAATAAAGTCTGCCTTTAATTTACATGAAGACATTTAAAAAATAAAAAATAGATATTTAAAAAATATTGCATTCAAAGAGTCAGGACGAGAATGACGTTTTAACAAAGCAGCACTCATGCTGTAGTTTATGTTAGTTAGTCCAGTGTGTATTAGTGTGCAGGGGAGTCGTAGTGTGTGCATAAGCTATGCTGCAACGCCCCATTTTACTGCGACGTCGGGTTCTGCGGTGGGTTTTAGCGAGTAGGAGTCTTACCCTGCCCGTACCCGGTAGGGTTGATGACCCCCATGATGGGTTTCCTTAGCGAAAACATAAAAAGTGTGTAGTAGTTGACCAGACGTACCTGGTGCGGCGCGGGCGTGGCGAGCGCGGAGAGCGTGCGCGCGGCGAGGCGCGCGGCGGGCGGCGGCGCGGCGCGCGGCGCCTCCATCTCCGTCACCAGCACGTACGGCACCGGGTAGCGCATGCGCACGCCGCCGCACTCCACCTGCGCACATACACACATACATATAATAACGAGCCCACAAATTTCCCATTCGCCAGACTTCAAATCTCTACACAACTTCAAGTGTGTAGATACATCACAAACACTTGCTGCTCCTTTGATTTGTGCACAAATACCAACACTCAATAGGAACGAACAAGTGCTTGTAAATCTAAAGCCAAGCCAGACGCCATATAATATGTGGATTTGTGATGGCTTGTCGAAGCGTGGCAAGCGTCACATAACACTCACTATAATACGTTTAATTATACTAAATTTAATCATAAAGACAATCAATTGGGTAATTGAGACTATCAATCAATTGACTTACATTTTGTCAACTGTCAAAACTATATCTAAATATTTATCAATCTCAAAGTAAATAAACATCTAATTTTATAATTAGTTGAACATTAACCGAGTTTTCAGAGTTAAAATAAAGTATTGTTTTATTTTATTATTTCTTGAAATTATTGATCAATTGTGTCATCTACCCAATTCATATGATATAAGAAATGCAAATGTTCGAAGGGGAACGAAGTCTCACTCTGATGCTTAACATGTGCAACACAGAGATCTCCATAATACTGTTGGAAGTCTACCTTACTCTCTTGGCCACGACCAACACCACAAGTGCCTAATTTGAATCAATCAATTGAATGTGACTGCTTCAAATTTATACTTCCGTATTATTTTATCAACTACTACATTGTTAAAAATTACAAAAGAATAACAGCATTAATATTTACAAATACAATATTAAGATTTAACATCTAAACGATGCTTTCAACTTATTAATTTTTATTTAGACTTATTACAAACTGTTTAAGAGAGCTGTATGTACCAATTGTAACAAAACTACATATTATAAAGCGTATATAAGCCCTGTAGTGTATATAGGAGGGGGTGTGTGTACCTCGACGGCGCCGCAGCCCTGCTCGAGCGGGTAGAGCAGGCGCCAGGCGTCGAGCAGGCGCGCGGTGGCGGCGTCGCCGTCGCGCCACTCGCGCCCCGTCACGCGCCCCTCCAGCCCGAACGGCGCCAGGATCACTGCGGGCAACGTCGGAACCATGTTAATCACTATATATTATAAATTCATAACTCTGTATGTTTGTCTATTTGTTACTTATATTCTGAGCTTAGCACTAACTAGCATTTTTGATAATTTAATAATTTTAAGAATTAACTGACAAAAACCTAAAGTATCTTTACTTGGTTTAACATATTTAAAAAAATCATCATTGCGGTCAATTTTACACAATGACTAGAAAGTGAATAATAAAAACAAATAAACAGTAACATATTACGTTGTGATAATAACATTTTTACATAAATTTTTAATAAAATCAATAATTATTTTTAATACTTTTAAAATAATATAGCAATAAATAATAATAACATTTATATTTAATCCCCCACACTAGAGTATTAGTTAGTCAGCATTACTCAGTCATTGTATTGTTTCTTTGTATGTAACAATCCTTATTCATATATTACAGGATAAATTAATAACGTCTAACATGAAACACTCATAGCTTGATAACGATTTTATATGAATCACCAATAAAACACCATAATGACTCCATCCATTTGAGTTGATGTATCATCAAAGAAGTATATTATTAACTCGAGTTCGTCCCTTAGTATGTATTGAAGTTAGTATAGATTTCTCAGAGATGAGACATTTTTAAAAAGTATCCAATATATTAATCCGGATAACCAGCTATCACCATACCAACATTTCATCAAAATCTGTGCAGTGGTTTTCTCATGATGCGTTCCCAGACAGGCAGACAGACATAGACAGACAGATAGACAGACAAAATTCTAAAAACAATAGATTCAGCCTCTGTATCGATAATAATGACTATTTCAATAAGGTTTTCTAAAAAATATCTAATTTACAGATTCGTCTCAGTTACTATTTTATTATATGCATAGATTGAACAATAATGAAAGTCTCGCAACAAGGGATCTTAATATAAGAAATAACTTTTAAAATGAATTCATTTAGAGTTCTAACTGAACCATTGCATGTTAAGATAATATTAAGTAATACATTACACAAGGCGACACTTTAAAATGCTTTTTCGACATTTAAGGAGTGCCCCATTCATGTCGACCTTCGTATGTGGAAATGAAATCTGTTACCGATTGTTGTGTTTACGCCCTTAATAATAAATTTTAACAGATATTTTAATCAATACATATAAAGAAAATTGAAGTCTGTTTGTAATATCAAAATAACAGCTTTTCACTAAATGCATATGAAATTATATACGGAACTTTTAAGAAAAACACAATTTTTAAAATTTTTGTCTGTCTGTTTATTTGTTCTGGCTAATCTCCGAATTCCGAAACCTCTGAAATGACTGGGCCGATTTTGACGGGACTTTCACTGGGAGATAGCTGATGTTTTAAGGAGTAGACTTAGGCAGTTATTTTTATTATAGAAAAAGAATTAGGGTTCCCGCGCAAAAAAATGATAACCCTTGAAATTGTGAACAAGTCCGCGTACCTAGGGGTACGCACCCGAGCGAGGGTAAGTCGCTAGTTAAGAAATAAAATTACACAATAGATTCGCAGAGCACATTAGAATATAAATACATATACATATAAATATTTTTTTTAAATAAATGATTAAATTAAAAAAAAATATATAAATAAATACATATAACTACATAAGAATAATTTACAGATTTGGAAACTTCTAAAATATTATGTTTATGCTTTCGAAAAGTTTTGCGTTAAAAATTATGAAAGTCAATCGCATTTTAAATTTAATCGCAAGTTGTTTCTGAAACAAAATAAAAGTAATAGAATATAACCAATATTCTTAAGAAAAGAATATTTCATAATTCATATGTTTAACATAATATATAGAATTAACAATAATAGTCGGCATATGCAAATTGCAATGTGAACGAATACAAGCACGAGATGAATGGTGTCATTATTAATAAGAACTAAGGTTTTCAATACAAGAATCATTTACCCAGACTATTATAAAAGAAATAATATCAAACTTATTAGGCCGCCATTGCTAAAAATCGAGCGTTACATTTTAAACTTATTTCACAAGACAGCAACATTTTAATATAAAACTAACTTGTATATAATTTCTCCATATTAAGTTTATTAATGAAGAATTTGTTTTTCTAATCCATATCTAACTAAAGTTTTTAGAGCTACTAAAATATTAATTTATCAAGGAAAAATACACACTATGACTAGCGGCTCACCCTCGCTCCGCTCAGGTTTATGTTTTAATGTTTAGTATAAACTCAGAGATGACATATTTTCCCGCAGTAAAAAGTATTCTACATGTCGACCCGGATAACCAGCTATCATCATACCAAATTTCATCAAAATCTGTCCAGTGGTTTTCTCGTGATGCGGTCACAGACAGACAGACAGATAAAAATTCTAAAAACTATAGATTCGATATCTGTATCGATACTAATGATTATTTCAATAAGGTTTTCCAAAAAAATATTTAATATATAGATTCGTGTCGGTTATAATTTCATTATATGTATAGATTTTACCCTTGTTGTCGCCGCGGCGGTCGGGCGGCGCGCGCAGGCGGGCCAGGCGCTTGGCGGTGAGCGTGCGCACGGGCGGGTGCTGGCGCACGTCCACCGACGCGCACACCGTGCTCTCGCCGTGCAGGAAGAACGCGAACGAGAACGACAGGTGCCACGGACTGGAACAGATAACTCACTCATATTATTATATTGTCTTGGTATAACATTTTAAAATATATGCAGTGAACAATTAGAAACCTTAATCTAAATTAAATAGAACAATGTAAATTCTATTTTATAGAAATATTCAATTTCGCACTCAAATAGTATTCCAGTATTTTATATTATTACAACCATTTGTATAGATCAGTATCAGTATCAGCATATATGAGATACTTAACTTTTGTGGGAATCTCATTCATTTTTTTTTCTTTTAGGGTAACCGAAAAACCATAAAAAAATTCATTCAGGTGCTGTCTTTTATGGTTAAAGATATTTAACCTTTGATTTAAAAATAAAACAAACATCCGTCAACACACTAAAAATCAATATATGCATGAGACCACATAGTTTAAACTACACATTACAATCCGTGTGCAAACAAATGCATAATATATTGAATATGGATGAACTGGATTATAGTGTCAACGAATAATTTAATATAATTGTGCATCACATTAGGTATTTCTGAACATCATTACTAGCGAGTAGCGACGCCACACGTGAGCCAAATGCAATAACATTTTATTTGTTAACCTCGATGCTAAATAAAAATAATTTACAAAATATAAACCTAAGTATATTTGAAAGCGAGGACTCAAGAATATTTAGTACTAAATTAGTATTTAAATGTTCGAAGGGGAACGAAGTCTCACTCTGATGTCTTAACGAGTGCAACACAGAGATCTTCATAATACTCTTGGAAGTGAACTGTTGTGTTTTACCACAAGAGCTTAATTTGAATCAGACAAATGAAAATGACCGTTTCAAATATATACTTCCACTATAAAACAAGATATTTTATTGTCATTAACATGATAAGATACCTTTTGCCAACATCCTCTTCGTCGCCATCGTAGGGTTGAACAAACCACTTGCCGAGTCTTACGAAATCTCGAGATAACAGGCATCTGAAAAGAAAAATAATATAATGTAGAATTAGTTTATAAAATCACATGCAACGCCATATACTAGAGCTTGTTAAAACATAAAAACAAAACAGTTTATACATATGTATATCATAATATTATAGGCATTGAGTGCTTTATTTCCAAGTAGTGTAACAGAAGTGAATGAGCTGTCATTGCACACACCTATGTAAAGCGTGGCGAATTTCTTTGTTCAGTTCTGACTTGTCGTGTAATTAGAATGCGGTATGCTGTGTTTGGTGGTTGTTGCGAGACGAATAAACACAAATAAAAGTCTATGTTACGTCACTAATGAAATTGTAATGGAAAAAGTCAACACACACGTAAAAACAGTACAGAAGGAACAGTTAGGGAGATACACAATAACACAAAACGTTTCAGTACACACACAAGAAGTCCACATATAAAAATCCACGAAAAACGATTAAATAATATAGAACAAGTAATTAGCGTCAGATTGCAAATCATCGACTGTCTGTATAGTAAAAATCACAAGTGGCCGGTAGGTGTAAAACAAATTCCGATCTGCCGTATACTACGGGTTTCGCGCGGCTATGCTTGTGAATTATTTAAATATGATAAATATTAATTAATAAATATAAATAATTATGTTTATGTGTTGTGTGTATGTAGGTGTGAATGTAATATAATATTAATACGTAAATTAAATATAATATAAATATAAATATTTTGTATGAGTAGTTTAATATATAAATATGATAAATTAAATATATTACATTATAAGTCACCTACATCACTCCCCTCCAGAGGCCGTGTCTACGGACGATAAAAATCTGGGAAGTGTACTCTGCGTCCTGAACGTGTTCTTACAGGACATTCCTTCGCAGGTGAAATATTGTTCTGTCGGGGTGAGGATGAGTCAGAAAACAGTATATAGGCCGGTTTAAGGCGGTCTATGGATACTGTCTCATCTTTACTTCCCACGCGTATTGTAAAGGTTTTAGCACCTCTCTTGAGCACTTCGTATGGCCCAGTGTAAGCGGGCTGAAGTGAGCCACGTAGCACTTCATCCCTAAGGAATACGTGACTACAGTGGGCTAAGTCCTTGAAAACGAAGGCTCTGCGAGATTTTGAGTGGTGTTGAGGTGGGATTGGACGTATGCTGTCGGCAAATGACTTCATACGGGCTGAGAAATCCGTGATGTCGGTGGTGTTGTGCGCGACGTCATGGCCTAAAAATTCGCCAGGTAGGCGCAGTGGCTCACCGTACACTAACTCAGCCGATGAAGCCTGGAGGTCTTCTTTGAAGGCACTCCTGATGCCGAGCAACACGAGTGGAAGTGACTCGGTCCAGTTCGCGTCAGCGTGACAGGTAATTGCTGCCTTCAACTGCCGGTGGAATCGCTCCACCAAACCGTTGCACTGTGGGTGGTAAGCCGTCGTCTTACGGTGATCGAAACCGATGGATCTAGACAGCTGTTGGAATAAGGCCGACTGGAATTGCCTGCCTCGATCGGTTACGATCTCGGTAG
Organism: Argynnis bischoffii washingtonia; assembly: GCA_033884665.1. Lineage (NCBI taxonomy): Eukaryota > Metazoa > Arthropoda > Insecta > Lepidoptera > Nymphalidae > Argynnis > Argynnis bischoffii. The sequence goes on along the minus strand of CM066616.1, from coordinate 2,178,791 downwards.
GACAACCATATCGGGCCACCCAACAGGAAATGAACGCTTTGGCCACTGTTTCGGCGGTGATGTCGGTAATAGGCACAGCTTCCGGCCATCGCGTAAAGCGATCGACGGCTGTGAGGCAATACCGATAATCACCAGCGGGCGGTAGCGGGCCGATCAGGTCTATATGGACGTGTTTGAAACGCGCTGAAGGTAAATCGTGCGTACCTAAAGGTGAGGAAACCTGTCTAGTTACCTTCGAGCGCTGGCAAGACAAACACGCCTTAGCCCATTCACGGCAGTTTTTCCGCATCAGTGGCCAGACGAAACGTTGGGAAACGAGTTTGGCTGTGGCATTGGCGCCAGGATGGCTAAGTGAGTGAAGACAGTTAAATACCTGCTGACGCAGTTGTTGGGGAACGAAAGGTCTGGGTGTCGGTGTACTCACGTCGCAGTACAAGACAGTACGACTCCCAGGTATGGTCGTTTTTGTTAGGCGAAGAGAAGAATCGCCTTTGAGATGGTCTGCCAGCTCTGGATCTGTGGCTTGGAGCTTGGCCATCACTTCAAGATCGACTGGCATCTGCAGTTCATTGACGCGCGACAAAGTGTCGGCAACCAAGTTGTCTTTTCCAGCAATGTGGACGATATCAGTGGTGAACTGCGAGATAAAGTCGAGGTGTCTATACTGACGTGGCGAACAGTTACTTTTCCGTTCATGGAAAGCGTAACATATTGGCCTATGGTCAGTATAGACCGTGAAGTGAGTGGCTTCTAGCATGTGCCGAAAGTATTTTATGCTCTCATAAATAGCAAGGAGCTCTCTATCATATGGAGAATATTTTACTTGCGATGGGCTCAACTTGCGAGAGAAAAATGCTAGCGGCTGCCAGGCTCCATCCTTCAGCTGCTGCAAGACTGCACCTATCGCCGTATCAGAGGCGTCAGTTACTAGTCCCAGCTTAGCTTGTGAGTCTGGATGGGCTAAAAGGGCAGCATCACAAAGACTCTTCTTGCAAGCCTCAAATGCACGCAGTGAATCCCCCTCTATGACAACTGGATGGGAAGCTTTGACCGATCCGGTCAGCAAGGCATTTAATGGCGCTTGGATTTGAGCGGCGTTAGGCAAAAATCGCCTGTAAAAATTCACCATCCCCAAAAATCGTCGGAGTTCACGGACGGTTTTTGGAGGTGGGAACTGTGATATGGCCTGTACCTTGCTGTCCAGAGGTTTAGTGCCCCTTTCAGAGATTTGATATCCAAGAAACGTTACCTCAGACGCGCCGAAAACACATTTGGCAGTATTAACAAGTACGCCATAATTACGCATACGCTCGAAAAGTTGACGTAGGTGGTCTTCGTGTTCGCGTGCAGTTTTACTGAATATTAAAAAATCGTCTAAATATGGGTAACAAAAATCGAGTCCGCGAGTTAACTCGTCTACAAATCTCTGAAAAGTTTGACCGGCATTCCTAAGTCCAAACGTCATATAAGGGAACTCATATAGGCCGAATGGTGTGGTGATGGCGGTCTTGGGAATATCCTCCTTCGCGACAGGGATTTGGTTGTAGGCCTTAACTAAATCTATTACTGAGAATACCGTACAACCAGACAAATTATGCGAAAAATCGTGAATATGACGAATTGGGTACTGGTCCGGTATTGTTCGCGCGTTAAGTTGGCGATAATCGCCGCAAGGACGCCAGCCGTTGTCTTTTTTAGACACAAGGTGAAGAGGTGATGCCCATGGACTGTCAGACGGACGTGCGGTCCCATTCGCTATCATGACATCGAATTCCTCTTTTGCGATTTTTAGTTTGTCGGGGGCGAGACGTCTAGGGGTGCATGATACAGGTGGACCTGGTGTAGTACGTATGTGGTGTGTAGTGTGATGCTTTGCAATTCCCGGAGTACCAGCAGGGCGTGTTATTTCCGGAAATTCGGCTAAAATTTTATAATAAATACTATCACCACCCGTTATTACCTTAACACTAGATACATTGTTACTTATATCTAAACATGCTACAGTGCTGACATTAGTTAGGCTATCGATAAGTTTTTGTTGGCTGACATCAACGATGAGGCGATAATGCGATAGAAAATCTACACCTATAATAGCTTTTGTGACGTCAGCTACGACAAATTGCCACGGAAAGTTCCGACGTAAGCCTAAATTAAGATTTAGCTGTATGTAGCCGTAAGTATCGATAGCAGAACCATTGGCAGCACTGAGCTGATATGAGGTTTTACACCTGCGCTCACGAAGCGCGGAAAGTGGGTACACACAAATATCACTGCCAGTATCAATTAAATACTGTATATCGGTGCTGCGGTCCTTAATGAATAGACGACCCGTGCTGCAACTGTGACAGTCGTTGGTCGTCATTACCAACTGCTCTGAGCGTTTCTGAGCTAAACGGCATGTTGAACGCCCGCGTCGACTTTCATCTCTGCGACGTTCAGTCGGTCGCGAACGGCGTTGAGACTGCATAGCCAAAGCACTCACCTGCCTTGTCAGCTCTGATACCTGACGTGCTAGCTGGTCAATCTGTGATACTGCTGCTGATGATGTGGTCGCAGCCGCTTCAACGTGATACGTCGGCGCCGCGATATCGTAGACGCGGTCAGCCAGGTCGGCGAGTGCGTCCAGGGGTAGCGTCGCCTGCGATGCAAGAATCAGCTGCATGGATATAGGCAGTCGGCTGGTCCAAATGGTTCTCACGAATTCCTCGGGTGTCTCGGGTCCAGCAACATGTTGTAGGTGGCGCAGGAACTGTGATGGCTTACGAGTGCCGAGCTGCTCATGCGTCAATAGCTGCTTAACCTTATTCTCACGAGATGCTGATAATCGCTTGATAAGCTCGTCCTTTAATCGTTGGTAGTCGGGGGGTCCGGTGAGAACGTCCTCAACCTCGGCGGCATATTCTCTGTCGAGTGTAGCCAAAATGTGGTAAAACTTTGTGGTGTCATCGGTTACTTGCATGATTGCGAATTGTCCTTCAACCTGCGCGAACCATATCGCTGGTTTTTCAGGCCAAAACGGTGGTATCCTGATCTGCGGAGGTAGCTGTGAAGATGAAACACATTTAACGGGCGTCGCCATTTTGGCACGCGGTCGACGTTGACGCAAAGTAACGTGACTCTGCAATTTTTCCGCCTCCGATCTGCTCGATCCCTGACTTGCTGAGTGCATGGACATTATTCTCCCTGGTGTACTGTGCGGGGTCACCAGTTTGGTGGTCCGGTGCGGGACGAGTAAACACAAATAAAAGTCTATGTTACGTCACTAATGAAATTGTAATGGAAAAAGTCAACACACACGTAAAAACAGTACAGAAGGAACAGTTAGGGAGATACACAATAACACAAAACGTTTCAGTACACACACAAGAAGTCCACATATAAAAATCCACGAAAAACGATTAAATAATATAGAACAAGTAATTAGCGTCAGATTGCAAATCATCGACTGTCTGCTTAGTAAAATATCACAAGTGGCCGGTAGGTGAAAAACAAATTCCGATCTGCCGTATACAACGGGTTTCGCGCGGCTATGCTTGTGAATTATTTAAATATGATAAATATTAATTAATAAATATAAATAATTATGTTTATGTGTTGTGTGTATGTAGGTGTGAATGTAATATAATATTAATACGTAAATTAAATATAATATAAATATAAATATTTTGTATGAGTAGTTTAATATATAAATATGATAAATTAAATATATTACATTATAAGTCACCTACACTGTGAACTTATATTAAACGTGTTTACGCTTAACTAGTTTAATGATATATTATTAAGTCACTTGAAAATTGTTCTTCCATATAAAGTAGTGTGTTTAAATATACTTAAAAAAAGCTCGATCCATCTCTGCGTCGATTAAGGCATATTATGTTTCATGTTGTATATAAAAATTAGTATAAATAATACAAATTACATGCTAAATATTGATAATATATGGTACAAGTCACTTTATTAAGCCTACATCATTAAAATGGCCGTATAAACTTTTATTCTTATAAAAAGCATAATCTCGCGGCTCGAGATTAGCCATAAAACACTAAACATGATAATTAAATTATACTACCACCTATTTATTCCCTTACAAAAGGCGATCAAAGAGGGATTTAATAATGAAGCTCAATTAACAACTCGTTATAAAATACATTTTTCTTTAACAGCCTGTTATAATGGCAACACGGCGTATAAATATCCGCTAACAATACTGTTGAAAAAAATGTTAAGTTTTTTTTTATCTACCGCATCGCACGGCGGCGCTGGCAATAGGAGTTCGGGCGACATTTTATAGTCAATAAAAATAAAATTGTTTAGTGAAAAAAGTTGAAATGTTTGTCCCTTCATTACAACACGTATCGTAAAATTGTCGCGATCGTCGGCGCACGCATTGTTTCTTTGACGTGCCGCCGACGGGGTCAACGACTCGTCTGGATTTCGTTCATATCCGAGATTCGTCGGGTTGACGGTGGTGCTGCATCTGAGAGCCTACTCTAATCATCGTTTACACTCAGTGCTCGGGTTATTGACTAGCCGACAATAAAGTGCAACGGTTGTATGGAAAATGAACTAATAGGTGTAATGACCTTGACGGCCGATAAATGAAGTGGTAGCGACCGAGCGTCTACGGGATATTTATTTACCTCCTACGTAACGCACGCTACTTCATATTTCGTTAGCTAGAGCAATTACAAGGACAGCGAAAAGAAATCAAAGAACATCTATCAATAAGAGTGCCACAGAGTTTAATATTATCTAATGTATAACGCAAAATTTTTGGAACTTTTCCTTTTGTATTTATTTTTGTGGGATTTTGAGTAAAAACCATCGATATTTAGTAAAAATGTTTTTAGAATGCCCGGGCGTCGGTAGCGGTGGTCGCTCGATGCAACGACCTTCGCGTAACAATGATGTCGGCCGATGCGCCTGCGCACCAGGTGCAAAACACAAATTGTTCGAAATGCACGATTTCAATTAATCTAGCGCTGTGATATCATTAGACAAACGACTAATAAATTTTAAGTTGTACTTTATTTTAATTCATAGACCAATTTATTCGACATGAGGGTTTAAGCTTGAGATTAGCTTGATTAACGAACGTGTATTCATTATTATGTAGTAATAATGTTTTCAACTAAAGTAAATTCACATAAATATAAAATTAAATTTGGACAATGTTGATCACAATTACAAACGGTTAATGCGTTGAAATGTAGTGATTACACAATAGTAGAGGTGAGTAGTAAGCAGAAAGAGAACGCTTCACAAACCGGTGGCACAAGCTGGTTTTGTTCTAGCCTTACAAGCCGCAAATTGCATGCGAACAAATGCAATGCTTAATACAAATTCTACGAGTCAAATTGCAGTCAAATAAAAAGCCGACTACAGTTAAATAAAATGACAATTTAAACAATATTTTGAACAAAAATAGTGTGCCTATATTTATCTATACATATAATAAAATTCTAACCGAGTCGAATCTGTATATTCAATATTTTTTGGAAAATCTTATTGAAATAGACATTATTATCGACACAGAGGCCGAATCTAGTTTTTAGAATTTTTGTTTCTCTGTCTGTGAACGCATCACGAGAAAACCCACTGGACAGATTTTAACGAAATTTTGGTATGATGATAGCTGGTTATCCGGGTCAACATATTCGATACTTTTTACTACGGGAAAATGACTCATCTCTGAGAAATCTATACTAACCATTAAAACGTAACTAGGGACGAACCCGAGAGGAGCGAGGGTAAGTCGCTAGTGCTCTATATAATATAAATTTTAATTTTAACAGGAATATTTATTGTATAATTTTGTCGTATATTTTAAAGTTCCATCGTTATATTATAATATCTGTACATTTTCATAAACAGTCTTATTCCAGCAATTAAGAGACGTCCATGTACTTACTGACATTGATTGATTTACAAAAATAAATAAAAATGTATGTTTGTACTACCTTTCGATTAAATTATGCAACGCCTTGAACAGCAGCGAGCGACACTCATAGGAAAGCCCGCTCTCCCAAGAACCTTGATCTCCTTCTGTAAATAAAAGATTAAATTTTAAGAAAATCTTAGAATGAATAATTGTTTACGCTATCTTCGTTTGTAATAAAATTATGTACATAAGTATTAACTATTGCTTTTATTATAATAAATGCAACCAACATAGATATGCGCTTGCGCATATTTTAATAACATTTGCCTTGACTTTGTCATAGCCCAAACAATGTTTATGGTAAACTAACCAGCATCTAAGAACATATTCTCGCCTCCAACAGACTTGCGGTCATCCTAATTAGAATTAATTCATTGTTTACATATTTATGTAATTATTATTTCGATAATTACACATGCAAGTTTGAGATGACACTGAAATTTTCTCAAAGGAAGCGATAAAGAGATGCACATCATTGTGCAGCGGCAAGATACGCCTGAAATAGCTGTTGTTGCATTCGCAATCGGAAGATAAACTCGTCCTATCACTAGCGTTCCATGTGAAAACAAAACGGCCTGCGCGCGGTTGCCGCCCCGCGGCTAGCGCTGTCCTTGTCTCGCCAGGAGGCAGGGCGGGGGCGACCCCTGTGACGTCATTCCACAGCTCGCGGTGCACGTGCTTGTGTTTGTCGCGCGCGCGACACACATGCGAGAAACAGCGGCCGCTAACATTTTAATTGACATTGAATTATACACCTTATATTGTTGTAATAGAACGCGATAAGTGAAACAAGACTTCTGTCACTTTTACGTTTACGACAATAGTACACAAAAAGCATCGTACACTATACGGTCATTTCTTTATTTGAACACAATATTATACGTAAAAGATCTATTCGATATGATAATAATATATGAACAAAGATCTAGTACGACAACGGCGACATCAATATTGCTAATGTTTATAGTGATAACTTTACACATAAAGACATACATATGTTTAGGATATTTTTTACGCGTGCACGCGTCGTGCTGGAGCGGTTCCAAGCGTGCAGCCTTGACATTCGTGCTCCAGGTGCGCGCGCCATCTCGCGTCGCAACTGAACTAGTTTTTCCAGTATCTAGCGCATACTGACATAGATGACGATTGTATTTGCCTTATAATAATACAGAGATTTCTTATAATAATAACCGGCCCTTGAGCAACATAATGCATATAACATTATAAATATAAGGCGCCTAAAATATTACGATTTTCTTAGAAAACTGCATTTATACTATACATAGTACAACTTCTACAATCGTGATAATGAAATTATTGGTTAGTGTTATTTTGGCGTGAATTATATGACTGTTTACAATCTCACGCGCAACAGTGTAGCGAGAGTATGTCGTAAAGGCATTCAAGGGCGTCAAGTAACAAGGCAGTATCCGCAAAATGAGCATAATAAATAAGTTAATTAGAAACCTCCGACGGTTTTTCACTGCTTCTTACATTAACAAGTCTCGTCCGAACTTACCTTTTATTTTTTGTTATGAATAATGGAAATGCAAAATAATCAGAATATATGTTTTAGGTCAGTAAGAAATAAACACATTAATCTCTAATAATAAAATTAATGATTCGACTACACTGTAAGTTAAAAATACCAATAATATTCTCTGGTCAGATGATTCACCAATATATTTGCAACGAGTGTTTATTAGAACCAGTTGAACCAAAATTAGCCTATGAAATTCAAATTTAAATAAAATAATGAACTCATTATTCTTTACATATAATAAAACTGAAAAGATCGAATGTCTGTACATAGAAAAAAAATTGCTAAAAACCGAGTCAGAGGTATGTAACATGAGAAATAGAACAAATCCAGATTTTATTCAATTTTTTTGTTTCTCTGTCTGTTTGTCTGTTTGTACGGGCTAATCTCCGAAACTGTTGGACTGATTTAAATGTATTTTGCACGGTGGTACCTTATATCCCCGGACAACATTTTAGATACTTTTCAAACCGGAAAATTAAAGAATTCCCGTGGGATAGTCATTTACTATAGTAACTTTTACGGATTAGTACACAAAACTACTGATTGGAGTTTAATGAAACTTTACAATATATAGTTCATACATCAGAATAACCAATAGGCTACTTTATATCCCGGAAAAATGTACGGGTCCCGTGGGATAGATTTGTTTTTGTTTGTCTAGAGGCGAACCCGAGCGAAGCGAGGGTGAGCCGCTAGTTTAAAAATAAACCCCTAAAACATAAAATAGTTCAAATTCACTTAAGAACATGGTAACAACGGCATATCGTTAAGTAACGAAGCAGATACCGCTAGTATGAAGCGCAGTTATTTCATATAGGGGCACTGCAATCATTATTGCGTCGGCACTCCGCTGGCTCGTGGTATCTTCCAAGGTCGTTACCGACGAACGGTCCGCTTACCGCTCGTCGATACCGTCGATACCAGGCGAGTCACGACCGGGGTCGTGGTGCCATCGCGATATAGCCTCTCCAAGGATTTCACTATCAGCCAATGAGAGCTGAACTACCAAATAATAAATCATAATCAATGATGTACGTAACATATTGAGTAGGTATAGGCTGACCCAAGTACAAAACTATTTTATCGACGTATACACGTTTTATAATTTCATACAAAATTTAATCTATACTAGATAAATTGAGTTACGAAACAATAATTTCGAATTTATTTATACAGTCATAACAACAGAAATGGATAATTTATTTTGAATAAATTTATTTTGATTTTTGGTTCCCGACGTTTCCAATGTTCTACAGCAATCATGGTCACGGGAGAGACTAAGGTTTTAGACGTCTTAAAGGCGTTATATAAATAGGTATTTAGCACCCACAATTTTACAAAATATAGTAATAATAAATATATACCTCGAAAAGAATGATTTATTTAAAATATAAAATATTCACGTAAATCTAAGAAAGTACATTATTTTTAATATATATATATACGTGAAGTTAATTAAAATGACAATACGACGCGATGGGATTGACCTATACACAAATACCTGCTTGGAAAGAGGGATGATGTTTATGCTTGATAAATTTAATAGTGTCATATAGATATATGTGTGCACTGTGCATAGTGCATGTGCAGCGGTGTGCAATTATTAGGCTGTTGAAGGGTTCAAGGTCGGTGTTCATCGGGCGGTGTAACGGCGCGGGTGGCACGGGCACGGCACCTTACGCCGGGATCGATAGCGGGCAGACGCGCGCCGCCGCGCTGCCGGTCGCCTCCGACAATTGCCAAGCGATTATCACTCTCGAGGAGTCATTGCATTGCAGACTATTAAATATTAATTGGGTATCTGTATTAAGCTTGAAGGTTGGCTGGAGTGCCGTAATGAGTTTTTTATTTGCACAAACAAATCAATTATGAATGGTGTCACTGTTGTAACGCAGCCTTTTGTAATTCAGAGTATATTTTTACGTTATTTAAAACTTCTAAGCAGCTATAACGGGAACGTATTTACGGAAACGATGCAATTTGTTCATGCCTCTATTAAAAGTGTATTCGCCTTCGAAATGTTTATTTGGAATCTGCGCTACTAACACTCGAACTAAAGATAAGATAGTCGATACATCTGAGCGAGCGGGCCGATAAAGTGAATCACCTTGCGTTTCCCGCTTTAAAATATTCCTACTTACGAAATCACTATTCACGTAGCGGCAACAAGTTACCGCAAATATATAGTGAAGTGTTGGACTAATCGTGTGGGCAATAAATATCGCGTTTAACGATTCCGTACTTGGTGGGGCGTCAGGATTTATCGAAGTCGGCGACAGCATTAACATTATCGCGTGACACGGTACGCGAGGCTTGCTTCAAATCAACGATGCTTATCATAATCATTGTCTTTAAAACAGTTTATAAATAAAATATCTTTGCTGTAGGTGTATCGCGGCTTATATGCTGATAAATAATAATCATATTTATTGTTTATTTTATACTAAACACAATTTTTCCGTGTAATGTTGTGAAATATAATATATAGGTACAACGCTCAAAAGATAGTGTAACGAATAACACACCTCCGCATTGTTTCTTGATTCGAATGCATAAAAACTGAATAAGTAGGCGGCTCGTGCTTAAAATGTACAGTACATCCGGTTCTTGCCAGACAAAATAATATCGTGAGAACATGAACATGTCACGAGGAGTTGTTACATAGTGAGCAAACTACTTTTTGTTTCAACTTTAAAAAAGTTGCCCGGCTTTTTTAATTAAATGGGACTATGCATCGAAGCTTAACAGTTTTTTGATCAGTTCCATTTTGAGCTCTGATCGATAAGCAAGATCTGACGCTACTTGGAAGCGATCATGCACGGTAATAAAACAATAAGGAAAACATTACACAAATTAATCATAATATCAACGTGAACAGCAAAACCTAAGTTTGCGAGTTGACTTCCAGAAACCGAATCATAAATGGCAACATAGCGAGCGTGTCTTGCATATAAAGCAAGAACTTGTATATGATACGCACAATGTTTAACACAGGTTTCAAGTTTTGTTTTTGAATGAATTTTCTAAATTTTGCCAAGTGCTAAATACCAATATAAGTAGATGTATCTCGTATAGCTAGATATAAAGCGATGCAGAGATAGGAGAACGCCTCCTTCACCACCAACCTCACCCTTCAGCTATGGGGACCTGTTGAGGCGTTCCTGTTACGTGCGGACACGCTTAAGCGGTTTGCCGTCGTCTCAAGCTTTTAGTGTTTTGATAACAAGAGAGAAATAGAAATTTTATACGAATATAAAAACATATTTATGTATGTATTTACGTAATTGTATATTTTACTATGTAAAAACGAATATGAAACGATTATGTAATCAACTCATATAACTACACTAAAAGTTTACGTTTCAATTAGTTTATACTAAAAGAAGCATGTTCTGAAGTTTTTCTCGAACGAACTAGGGCATATTTGTTTATCGGTGTTTAAAAGTTTCGGCGTAAGTTGTGAGTGGATCTTTTGATCAGTGACGTTTTCACAAGGTGGAAGATGTGGTGGTAAACAGTGAAGTGACAGGTTGATGGGTGGGCGGCTGGCTCCAGAGGGAGGCTGAGCGGCAACGACGCAGTGAGATGCGCGCGCTTTGTTTACACCGCGCGTGTTACCACTAGCGCTTGCTAACAATGTTTCTAGCGCTAAGCGGCTGCACATGTTACTGTTTATATAATATATTTGGTAAACTTAATTAAAGTTATATAAATCTGCCTCGGTGTTCTAGTAGCTAGCATGTACGGCTGTAGATGCGGAGGTCCGGGGTTCGAGCCCCGGGTCGGGCCAAGTTTAATTACTGAGAAATTAACTCTCACTGGTCGTGTCGAAGAATCGTCCTATCGGAGTTTGAGAGTAATAGGAATAGAGAGTGCACTTATGTCTGCGCATACACTAGTGCACTATATATCTCCTGCGCAGTTGGCTAGTCTCAGTGGCAGGTCGCCGTGGCCGAAATCGGTCAGGAGGACATTATAAACTATATACAAGATTTTAAAAAAATGAATAATATTTCTTGTAGATATAAACAGCCAAAAACACTACCTAATATTTAGAACTCGAGCATACTTAACTATTTGAATCCTATATTTAATCTATTAAGGTTTTACTTTAATTTTTTAAAAGACTTATGACAAGTAAGAAAACTTTAGATAAGTGAATATCGAAGGATGTGAATATTGCGAAGAATAAAATTTAGGCTGGTTGTATCGAGACCGATAATGCGATTCAAGATTGTATCGAGCGCATGGAAATCTGTCAATTCGCGTGCGCCCTCTGCCGCGGGCCGTCCCTCCGGCGCTGCGCTCTCGCTCGCACACGCCCACGTGCGCGTGACGTCACGCGCGTCGCCCCGCCGACGTCATGGACCGCCTGCAAAACACCCGATGCATCCGGATAGCCGATAAAGCCTACCCCGTTGCGGTTTACTAAAATATTTTTCGAAATAAACCTACCGATAATATATCCTATGTAATTTTTTTTATAAAAATCAGTCATGAGGACAGCCGACAGAAGGGAAAACTTAAAACAATAAACAAACAGTTGTTGTTTTAGCATATTCAAATTAATTGTTCGATCTTAAATTAGTATCTATCGGCACTCTGAGTGTTAGCGCTAACACGTCACGTGACCATGTCGATGATATCTTACATGAATTTACTTCTCATCCAAACCTGCCTAAAGAAGTTTTCACTTCAAAAAAACATCATTGCCTAATTTTTAAAATCGTCATAATATAGGTATTAATATTTAGTGTTGTCTAACTATTGTGTTTTGTGATTTTTTAAACTATTATTTATAGTAATTATAATCAACGATTATAAATGCGAAAATTCATAATCATTAATTTTTTAATTATGTAAACAATTTTTAAGTAGATTATCGACATAAAACAATTTGAAAGCATCTTATCTTCCCATCGTCGCGCAAGATGTTATGGCGGTATGGATTGAGTGCGGTGTCTGTCGGTGGCGGGGCGGTTATAGCCATCTGCGCGAGTCACGCAGCTGCTGCGGCCCACCCTCTCACTTTGTCTCAGCTCTCAGCCCTAAGCTACCCGCACTCCACACGCCTAATCATTATGTGAATACTTAGTCTGTACACGCTGGTAAGAAACACGATGCATTACACAAATGAAATGCAATACATTCATCTTAAAAATGCTTACTTCAATTTTTTTCTTTATACAGTTATAAATTCGTATTAGAAATTAATCTGTTTTAAACAATAAAAAGAAACGTCTTAATAAATTGAAATTTTTAATTTAATTGAAGTGTTAATGGTAACTGATTGAAACTAAATATTAAGTTCTAGTTACGAATAAGTAAAAGCGTCGGAAGCCGATCGATAGCTGCGGGGCAGTGCGCGCGCGCATCAATAAATAGCTCGATCGGCGCGCGGCCGTCAATACACGTCACGCGGCGGTTTAATAATAAAACTCCAAATGCGGTGAACGCGGCTACGTTCAATAACCTTGCGGAAAAGCTTACTGACATATTTCGCATTAATGTTAATGTTGCTTCGAACTCGGGGGATATTTGTAAGTATAATATTAAATGCATATTGTTTTTGTTCATAATCATTTATGATTTTACTAAATCTACTATTACCTTGACAAGGTAGTACATCTCAATAAGGTGAGAATACAACAAAAAAAAAATATGTATAGTAACAGTAGCACCGTTATAAAGAACTGCGTCTGCGTAGAAGCCTTTCCCACGGCCTCACTGTCGTTCCGCCTAATTTCTCAAAGTTACAAACGCTAACAGAGTTTTAAGAAGATACTACGATATGATTGCGAGTAGTTCTGCAATATGTCATTTCATAAGATAGCGTGGGTTACGAAAATGGTGATATGATGACATATTTATAGCTTAGTAGCTATCTAATTATAATGTATTTATCATGATAACGATATAACTTAAGGATATTATGGACAAAAATACACACATATGTATGTGATGTTAAATTTAAAAGAATGAAAGGCGCATATTCGAGAAAATAATTGTTTTTAGCACAAAACAATTTATACTCTCAATTAAAGCGTGCACTGCGCATGCGCATTCAACCCACTTTGTCTGCGGTCCTCCCTACTAATTAATAAGCTAACGGGCCGTTTCCATACTTGATTTATTTGCCCAGACACAATAATGCTAAATTGATAGTAGGCGATATAATCTTGAATACTTAATTGATATTCAGAGAAGCACTTTATTTGATTTTCTAAAATGTATAGTGAAGAAATAAGTTTATTTTGAAATGCAAACACGGATTTCATAAAAGGTAACGATGTTGGTAAAAGCTCCTAATAATAAATTGTCGTAAGTAGTTTAGCCGTAGTAGCTTATTACTCAAGATCAATACTTAACATCTCAAGTATAAATTATAAAGAATTGGGGTCTACGAGTGAAGCGCGTAGCGGATGCTTCGTTATCCGACCCATCTCAAACAGATCGCCTGCGATGAGATAATATTTGAATTAGATAACGCTCTCAAAACATTATAGCATTACGGGGAATATGTTGAAAAGATAACGAACATAGGCAAGTATATTATGAAAGAAAATTCCACTAGATTGTCTGTATTGGATTCTATGAAACCCTATAATGGATTACTTTAACATATAAGTTATGACTAAGAATAAGATAACAAAATGGCTTAGCAGGATACATCGGGATTAGCTCATCTATCTCATTCGGCGCGGCTCGGATGCGTGTCTGAGGGCGTAGCGTGCATAGGCGCAAAGCGGCGCGCCTTGGGTCAACGACTGCGCCCCGACCGCCTGCGGCCGTCTCAAATATTTCTACTGGCTATGTTCAACACAGACTACCTTACAAAATGTTACTTTACAAGAATTACGATATTGCATTCAATATCACTTGTTATAGTTGTTATAAAGTGTCATATAAAAAAGGTCGAAGAGTAGAACACACGCGATCTCCTACAGCATATTATAATGGATTTTAATCTGAATAATTTTAATGTTCTGAATATTTACTTTAGAAAGCGACGTTACATTCCTTATGTAACATACAATGAAAGGGCACTTTGTGAGGAATTCGGGCGACCAGTCGTCACTCGCGCATGCTATCCATTTATCGATGGCTATTAAAATTGGTCTCGGAATTCGAGAGCAAGAAATCGAAATGGTCAATTTGTAAAACGGTCCCTTTATAGTCTGTCATATAGTTCAAATATTTATGCACGTTATTATCTTTTTTTCATTGTAATTAATTATATGCATAATCTGGTGTCTGGAGTTTCGCTGCGGAATTTCGATTGGAAGTGGGCGGCTTCCTTGGCTCGCCCCTCAAGCAGCCCCCGAACATCTGTCTACATAATACATACATTTACAAGTATGGAGACATGTGCAGTGAGGATCAGGTGTCGTACTGACCGCGGGCAAGCCCGGTGAAACGAGTTATGAAACCAGTCGGTCCAGGCCGTCGACACAAGAAAGTAAAACCTAATATTTCGGTATTTCACTGTGATAGGAGTCGTAGCTATTTAAATTGCTGCATATAAACCCATACAAATACGAGTGAAACATGACACGGAGAGCTTTGACACTAAAGTATGAAGGATTAAGCAAGCTTGTCGCATAGACAAAAATGTTCGAACTCGACTAGTTATCAAAGAGAATAGGATTTTCAAGGTGAATGAGAAAACAAAACGATTTAGGCTCGCAATTATACTTGTAGATAAGCTACTTCTAGTTTCTATAATGTTTTCTGAGGTTTCAGTTAAATAAATATATTCTTGCCAAAGAACAATGATTATAAAAATACAAGTATTTCATTTATCTAATAACACGGTAATTTATTTTATTTCATATTGTAAAATCAATTAGTTATTACTGCCAGCAATAAACGTTGTTTATTATATGAAATTAAGCCACGCTTCTAAGAAAAATAATTGTAAACGACTACGGTTAAAGTATGTTAGCTTTTTGCTTAGCTACAATCCTGTACCAATTTTAACGAAATCTTTTTATTTGTTTGCTATAAATTATTCATATTTCATATTAACTATTGGTCTCTTTAAGCAAGCGCAATAATTCGCAAGAAGAACATTTTCGATTATCTTTAAAATTAAATAAGTAGCATTTGTGTGATGAGCACGAATGGTTGTACCTACTCCAGCCATGGGTGTTTATATTTATAATATGTATGTATTTAAAGTTATATATGTGTAGTGTATGAACTATCTGCTATCCATAACACAAGCCTCGTAGCTTACCATGGAACTAGATGGTGCTGGGTGTTAATATCCCAACATATTTATTTTTTATTTATTACAATTCTCTATTTCTGCATTCATTAAGCACCTATAAAGAGTGGCGATTCTTAATATTTCAAATATTTTTTAGATTAGCAATATGTTGTATTTTTAAATAATAATTGCGTAAAGTGATGTCATAAGCCGCAAAAGTTTATAATCACATAGTGTAAGCCTATATACGTTTGATTAACAATGGTACCACTAAGTAAGACTGTCTAGACGTATTTCGGTTTGGTTTTAGTAAAATTCACTGATGATTGTTTAAATTATTACTAAAATCAAAACATATGTACCTAACGTAAGTACTTTGATATTTTGAGGCTTCTATATTAACAGTAAGAAAGCATTCCACATTATAAATATATATTCAAAATCTGAAAGTAAACATTTCTATCTTGATATTGACTTTGAGCAATTTCTAAAAATATATGATATAAAACTTATTAATATGAACAAAAATTCAAGTGTGTTTAATTATACCTAATATATATAAAAAAAAAACATAAATATTGCAAACATAAATAACCATATTCACTATTTAATTCATGATTTCATTAAACTCAATATATTAAAACGTACAGGTCTTACAGTTCAATCGTTGGTTCAGTGGGGTCGGCGGTATAAGCGTTTTATCAAATTAACATGTTTACGTATATTATTGTGTAACGATGCATACCCTAAGGTCTGTTACATACGCTATGGAAGGGTGCAGGTAGGTGGGTTACAATGCGGCGGGGCGTATCGATCAGCGATGGCGTGCGGGACGCCGGGTAGGTGCCACTTATCGCCGTCTTCGCGCCACTTCGCACCTAATTTATCGCGGGCCACCATCGTTTGTATACCGCAGTTATGCTATGCATCAATACTTTAATGACAGTGCGAAATTTGATAAAAGGTGTATGAACGATTTACGTCTGACAACACCGACTTGTTTATCTTATCATGCATGAAATGATATAAAAATTTTACGCAGTAGGGTTCAAACTAAGTATTCCTTTTTTCTTAGAGTTTGTCTACCAATTAAATTATAATTAATAATAGATAAATATCATTTCAAAAACTCTATTTCTATCATCATTTTAAAAAGGGTACAACGCTTTAATTTTCTTCAACTAATTGACAGTAAGTCACAAAAAACTAAAGGGACGCATGGTACATCTGAACTGTGTAGCGTGAAGGTCACAGGGCACGTGGTCATACGGCGTGGGGTAAGGGCGAGTACGAAGGATCAATAACACGCACCCGCGTCCGCGTCCGCGCCTCTCTGTGTCTAACCCCGCCCGCTTTACGACATCAGCGCCCGAACAAGCGCACTTTATTGTTATCAACTTATCACAAATGCTTTACCGTTTCGATCGGCAATTCTAAACAGTATATGTCAAGATAATGTATACTTATTTGCCATTAAGCTTATACAATAAAATAAAGTAAACACGAGAGTGAGGTCAACTTAAGTCAATAGAGTTCCAGTGCTTCCAGCTAACACACAGCGTGTACGACTTTACAGTGGACATGGAGAGGGAATGATTAATGACCGCACTCACCAGACCATAACAAGCGGATCGTGAGTACTGGCGACGGGACAAGAGTTTTAGAGCCTAGTCAAATGTAGTATTTGTCAGTAAAGAGCTAATATGAACTTACACCTATATTCTGAACGGCACTTGTGTGCGATGTTTGTAACAGTGATGTGTGCGTAGCGTCATTAAGTGCAGTGGGCGTAAACCTGTACTTGTAAGCTCGCGTTTAGCCTAAGCTGTTTCAGGAACAAAGTTTTGTAGTCAGTGATTTTGATTATATAGGTACCTTTAGATTTTAGGCTACTGATTAACACTAAATTACACAATATTAATATAATATAAACAATGAACTACTAAAGACGAGATTCTAAAACCTATATCATACTTAAATCAAACAAATGACTTTAACGAGAACTCTCTTTTAATACATTACATTTTTGTACGTTCTAGTTTTTATTTCATTGCGTAAGCCGTAATCGAATAACTCTGTAATTAACTAGTAATCTAATAAGGCTAGGCATCAACTCATAAACGTTCCTACCAATATGGCTAACATAATGAATAAATGAATGCGTTTGAGGCGAGAGCTAGGGGTTGCCCAGCCCAGTTGCCACCCACCCTCTGTCGCATCATAACCCGTTGATACCCCCTAATTGCTGCGGGCATGGTCACTGCAATCTACGGTTACGTTGAAGAGGATAATAGCAACCCTATGTAGAGATATAAGGTACAGTTTTAAGTTATTCATTAACTAAATAGTATTTTTTATTTTCTCTGTAATATTATATTTTTTCCTGTAATATTATATCCCAATACCAAAATTACAAATATATTATCAAATAACAATAAAAGTTGCGGTATAGTATAACCTTCAGCACACCATTTTCATACCAGTAGCTAAGATGTTGACCTTTATCGAATTCGTTAGAACCGGAGGGTTACCGGGCGCATAGGGTGGGCTGACATTTTACCCGCCGCCCACGTACCACCAGACAAACCCAATCAGCCATCGCGCGCTTCTAGGAGAATAAACTTAGTTTTGCGTCGCACATCAAAAAAATTGTATCAAATAATATCGTTAAAAAGATTCTTCAGCATAGAGTACATATGATGTTCACTTCTGGTTAGCAAAAGCAAAGGAAAATCCTTATTCCATTTAAATACCTATTATAAGCACTTAATAAATAAGAACACTTAAAAATGGATTAAATGTTACATTATAACATGAATATGCATATTATTAGTAGTTGACCTCAATGACTGACATTAAAGAATTGCCAAGTTACATCCTATTGCCTTTTTAGTGCACACAATTATTTTAGTTTTCGCGCAACTTCTCTATGGGTAATTACGTTTAATGTATTCTAATGGGATTGCTGGTAATATGGTAAAACCGATGATTCCCAGATCACTAGTTAATGACACACTTAGTGTGGTAAATTCACGTCCATTATACAAATGAATCACGTGACGTAGCTGCATATTCATACATGAGATGTGATCTCTCTGTACGATGTGTGAGCAATTAGTTGAAACACTACAGGTATCGTATCTATTGTAGGGGAAGTTGTCCGATAGGATAAAAGAATTTGAGACGAACACTCAATCTATGACGTTTTTTTTTCAAATTATTACACGTAATGAAACTAATAGTTTTTTTTAAGAAATTTATTTAATACTAGCGACTCACCCTCGCTTTTCGGGTTCGTCCCTAGATAAAAACAAATCTATCCCACGGGACCCGTACACTTTTCCGGGATAATATATAGCCTATAGCCTTCCTCAGTTAACGGGCTATCAAATGCAAAAAGAATTTTTCAAATCGGATCAGTAGTTTCTGAGATTAGCGCGTTCAACAAACAAACAAACTCTTCAGCTTTATAATATTAGTATAGATTAGTTGTTAAATTCTACAATTCTCGTCCCCGACACATCTGCGAAAGCTGAACTGATTATCTCCTGTCGCCCGCCACCGCCGGGTCAACCGTTAATCTCAGCACAAATAGGCTCACGTACGCCGCTAGCCTGGGAACTGCGAAGGATTCCTCGCAAATCGTAACCGACATTAGGGGACATTACATACACGTGTATACTGATATGCCGTTAAGTGTTCAGAGACTTTAACTAAACAGAGTTCAATAAATTTTTTTTATTACAATTTAATGATACTTATAAAAAAGATTATAACGAATTAATGAGGTAAGACTTTCACCATGGAACTTTCACAAGCTTGAATATAATATGTACATCTTTTAGGTTGGAATTTTTGATATTTTTGTTTAATTATTGTAATATACAATACCATATAGAATGTTTCAACTTCGATTGGACGGGAAATTGCCATGCGTCCAGTTATTTCCGTCAGCAGTGGCATGACGGCGACCTTCGCTCATGCAGCATCAACCACTCTGTTTACCATCTGTCGTCATTATAGCCATAGGTAATTAAGTAAAGGCTATTAGTGTCTATTTAGGTGTTTTTTAAATTATTATATGGTGTTTTCTATAATTTATAGATTCTAGATTAAAGCGATGACTTCACCGTTTAAATAGCAAGCTAGGTGGTATAAAATACGTAGAACATATAACAAAATATTCATTTTACCTAAGCATTATTAGCACGATAAAAAAGAATAAAAATCAATAACGTTTCACCCATTCAAGCTGACAAGCGTGGTGAAATGTTCACACGAATTCTTGTAATATGGGTTGTTAATTTACGCGAGCGTAAAATATTGTAAGTTCTTAGAAATGACAAGCGCGTAATGGTTTTAATGAAGTCATGATTAAACGGGCAAAGATTAAATAATAATTGTTAAATATGAAGTTAAAAAACAAGGAGGTAAAAATAAGTGGTAACATCGCTACAGCGCAGCTAGTCGATACCTCGGTCTTGCCTATAGGGTTGCCAACATTTCTTCGGCGAAATACAGTATTTTTCAAAATTCGATTTAAAACGTATAGAACACTTCAAAAAAATATAGTACTTAATGGAAAAAAAAACAAAAATAGACAAAGATATATTAGTTCAATTTTTTTATAAAACCAAATTTTTTTTTACACTTTTTGCATTTTTTAACAATTTTTGTCTAAAATTAAAGTGGTAAAACTAATTTTTAAATTAATGTAAATCAAAAGCTCATTTTTTATTAATGAGACACTACTTCTGTTTCTTTTTTCCTTTTAAAATGAAAGATTTGTTTGTTAGATTTCAGTGATTAAAATATATTATTTTTGCGTACTATATATTTCTTTAACAGTATATATTACGCAGACCCGAAATATAGTACAATATTATATATTATAGTACGGTTGGCAACCCCACTTGCCTAGCCTGTTTCGCCTTATACGCAGAAATGGGTGACCGGGAATGATTTAACGTAACTAACAGCGGTTTGGAGAAAATATGAATTTTATTCAGTTATACCTACTGTTTATTTTATTTTATATGGTAAACATATTTTTACTGATAGATTTCGATTAAAAAACTAAACTTTGACATCACCATAACAAAGATGTAAGTATTCTAAAATGTGAATCTTGCAAGTTAATGAACTCTATAGCGAGTGGGTCTATAGAGCACGTGGCGCTTCGTAATATTATTAAGCCTACTTGGCACCTAGGTGCGACATTACGCAACTTAGTCCGCGCCTCCGTTAAAGCCTTCCTAATTCACATACTTAGTTATGTTCTACTACTGGCGCGGCGTTGTAAATACATTTTAATAAACTGATACACTAATGAGATCAGTTTTCAATTAGAATATGGTTTTCTGCTATATAACGGCAGCTACAGAATGTTGTTCCCGAGCTAAATGGGTACGCAAGGTTAATACAATTGACGTTGCCCAGCCACGGTCACAACACGCAGATCGTACCGTCCTACACAAGGAAAATAACAAGGATGGAAGTTCATTGCGTGCCATTTTATTTACCTGTATGGACACATTCGAAGAAACGTTTAAAACGTATTTTTTTAAAGAAAATGTTATTTACAGATTTTTATTGTGGCTTTGTGTTGTATTTTCGAAACAAAATGTAATAAAGTAAATCCTTGATTATATAAAGAAAAGTAAGCGTCACCGTCACAATGGGCAACAGCCAAAATAAGGACCGTTTATGTAGATTTATGTCACGTTCTATTTTCGGATTCGGTCGCACCCGCGTGAACTTGCTCGCCGGTGCTGTGCCTGCGCCGGTAACGTTTAAACGAATACGCGAAGAACGGAATTACTATAACGGATGATTGATATTTAATAATAAACAATAACACTACCCTTACGAGTAATATAAATGTGTATTTATTAGTAGCCTTCTTTAACGCATCAACAAAGCAACAATTCAATCTGATTGTAAGATACTCCGATGGATTATGGGATTATGTCACCATTTAGATAGTTTTTTTTTTATTTCGGTACATCAAACGGTTCTCGTGAAATACTGGTTCTTCAAAAATTGTTAACTAGGAAAGCACCTGAGCGAAACAAGGGTAAGAATTCATACTAACCTATAAACTAAAATATATTAATTATAAAGATGTTTATAGAACTAGCAAACTCGAGCCTCGCTCGCGCTAAAACTACAAAAAAGAAAGTCTAATAAAGTTTCATATAAACCTTCACCCCCTATTTTAAGATGAATTTCGAAAAATGCTAAAACACATATTTATTTAATTGTATTGAAGAGCTTTGATACCAAGTTTCAAGTAATTCTGACCGTAAATAATTTTTTGGATTGTATTATAACGTGTTTTCCCGTGGGAGTGAGATAATCTTCCGCGTTAAAAAGTAGCCTATGTCACTCTCCAGCCCTTCAATTATCTTCACATAGAATCACGCCAATTCATCACTCTGTTTTAATGTGAAGGAAGGACAAACAAACACACTTTCACAATTATAATATTAGTATGGATTACTCTTAAGCTTAGGCCCAAAATAAATTCTAACTGAAGTATGCGCGCGTTTACTGCGCATACAAGTGCCTCGAAAGTAAAAACAAAAGGAGAACGGATTGCAGTTAAATATGGAGTAACACAGCTTAACGCTTAACCATTCTAGAAATAGAGTGAAAGATTCTGGTTGCTATCTTTCCTACAAAGTATTTTTCAATCTTCTTAAAACAAATCGACAGTTAGCTTCACTAAATACGAGGATTGATGCATCGTTAGTTGCATTTACGAATTATATTTCTGACTGACAGGCATATTTCAACGTGCAACGGACACACGACGTTACATCCGTCTAAATATCGTGTCTTCGGGCAATTAAAAATCTTGGGTGTTGCTTAATATGATGTCGAATATGAAGTTTCTAGTCATTACAATAACCGTATAAATTCTCTACGACTGTTCCAATACTTGCTTAACTGCTAAATATATAATTCTATATAAATAATTTTCTAATGTATGTATGTATGTTAATTATTATCATCTCTAAGCACTATAGAACAAAGCCCACATTTCTGTTTGTACGTATGTTTAACTACCTAGTAAATGTTAATAGGATTTTTGTATGTGTATACATTTACATTTCATTGCAAGATAGTAGAGAAAACCTGATAGTTTAAAGTTACTTAATGCCTTACGGATTGTAGTTACAAGTTAATCAAATCGCATATATAAATAGACAACGTATTAACATTTTGAAATAAAATTGATAATTTCAGAGTGTAGCGCGTTCAATAAAAAAAACATAATAACAAACTGTTCAGCTTTCTTTCTTAGTATAGATAAACTTGGATATCAGAATCCCACACGGTCTATTTGGAGCATTTTACATGAATGAGAGTACAGTATGTGTCATTTGCTTTCAGAACATATTCATAACAAAGTATTCGCTAACTATATCACTACTAACCACCTGTTGCGTTAGAGTCGGCAACTAGCCTTCGACAGGCTTGGGGCTGCCTTCAAGTTTTCTTGACACTTCGCCAACACTTTTACTTATACACTTGCTAAAAATGCCTATGCCATAAGTTCTTTTTTTTTTGTTTTAATAATCATAGAAAGAAAAATTCTTTTCTTCTTTCTTTCATAATGCTACTTGTACAGCGCGAAGGTATTAATCATTGACGCATTTCTAAAAATCTATTAAATTGTTATAATTATAATACAGAATTCTGTAGCCAAATTGAAAATATTGATTCAAATTAACTGACTATTATAAGCGAACAAATTGTCTGTCAAACTTATCAAAAGCGAGCAACACTCAAGTATACTTGAATCTAACAGCAAATGTCATTTATTACATTAATTAGTCTCAAGTTCGCCTTCTCTCCTTTCAGAGTGTCTTCAAAGTGTTGACGTCGCGCGATCTTAATCTTTCGCGTAATTGTTACCGATGATACAATAAACTCCCGGGAGCTTGTTAAACGAGCTGTTAAGTTCAGCCATTTTGCCGCACTCGCGTAACATAGTTAAGGTTGTATTAAAAGTTTAACACTTAAAAGTGGCTATTTTTATATTAACTCCCTCTAGAGGAATTCAGTTAATTTAACGCTTCGTACAGACATTTGAGCTAACAACAAAACATCACATCTGAATTGGATTTACGCCATTTTTAATAAGTCCTTGTCTTCTCTTTACCTTTTATCTATGACCTATCTCAAACACACAAATACGTATATAATATGTGCAAATAAGAAATACTCACGGCTAGCAATAAGTTCCGGTGCGACAACCCCATTGAGATCGGGCTCCTCGCCGTACCAGAATATCCAGAGCTCCTTGGAAGCCCTGAGGGAGAGCGGCGGCGGCGCAGGCATGCCCGTGTCGATGTCGTGCGGCACGCGCCGCCACACGCACAGGATGTCGCCGGCGAGGCAGCGCGCATAGCTGCTGATCACCGGGTCCGCGAGCGGCGCAGAGCCCTCCTCGCCCTCGCCGCCGCCGCTCGTCTCTCCCCATACGAGTTTACGCCATTTTATGCCATACAGCTCCGTCTGGAACGAACAGAGCAACATTAGTGTTTGCACAATATGCAAATATTTTTTGACTAATAATTTAATTAATATTAACTGCGTAATTAAATATTCGTATACAAGTTTCATTTTCACCGGCAGTTGATTAAAAAAAAAATATGTTGAAGAATTATTGTGATCCCAAATATTTAATCATACATGCAGTATGTAGAAATATCGTTTGATTGTATTTTGTAATCTTTAAAATCCAAATATGTGACAATGCTGTCTGTCTATATCACTTCTAAAGGAAGACGAAAAGATAAGATATTAATTTATAATATTATTATTATTCATAAAAAAAGCACAAAGGAAATGAATAAGATACATTACATAAAATATCTATATTATCAAATTATTACATAGTGTTCTTTGTTTTGCGAGTACCTACCTACTTATTAAATACTAATACAACAAATTAAAAGAATTCGAATGTTAAGTTGATTTCTGCACTAAAACTAAAGTTCTTTGCGAGTTTATTTGCATTTTTTTACAGTAAGATTGACAGTACAAATAAATGTTATTGAATTTTGTACAAGGTCTTCAAGTTACGATCTCGAATTGTGGTTTCCATTTAAAGTAAGTAATTTAAGATAATTGCTTTAAATTTTTTTAGTGCAAGTGACTCTTCTAACATAAACTAAATTCTAATTAAATTAATTTTAAGAACAAAAAAAATATTGACTGTATGACCCACTCCTATTACAGCTTTCGAAACGAAGACAATGTTGAAACCATATGGTAAAATATCGCACGAAACCTTATGAAGGTCAAAAGGTTACCCGTCTTGTTGCCATGCAGAAGGTGTGTTAATATTTATAGCCGCAACCAAAAGGGTCAACGGACTTCTTCCCGACGTAACCATCTGCAGCGGAAAGGGGTCCACGCACCTGGCAGACGCGCGTGGGGTCGCATCGAAATGCGATAACATTGGGGGGACAGTTTAACTCCTAAAGATGTAAATTTCCATTCAGGTCAATTGTATAATTGATTTTAAGAAGTAAAAATCTGGGTGAGGTAATTAGATTTACTGAAACCAATGACTTAAACGATTGAGGTCACGGTAAATTACAATACGTTTCATTTAAAAACGTTCACTAAGTACAATTACAAAGTATTCTTATTTGTACTAAATAGAACATAAACAAGTCCGGTCGGTTCGCTTAAAGAATGCGCGGGCGCATGCCTATCAGTGTTTCGGTGGACGTCTGAGACCGGCCGCTTTCTAACGCCCGATGCGTTCGCGCGGGACCAACTCACTTTCTACCGTGTGACGTGACCACGCATTGATGTTAAAATCACACGAAGCCTTTCAAACTTGTGCGATACACTTACGAGAGATCATAATAAATATACGACATTACCATCAAGTCAAACAAAAGGATGATGCGCTTCCGCATCTTACGAAAGCTGAAACCCATTATAGCTGCAGCGGCAAACTACTAAAGGAGCATCTTGTACAAATGTCTTCACTCGACGCTAATGTCTTTCCGATACTCCGACAAAGAGGTCAATAGATTACGATGGAAATTCAAAGGCTACATCAAAGCGAGCTCCGCGACATAGCGGATATTAAGCAAAAATATTCCTCGACAAAGCCCTCGACTCTAAAGAGTAAAACTTGCTCGGAAAAATCTGCGGCTATTTGAATTTAAAATGTGAAGCGAACGACGACGACGCTTGGACGCACAGAGCCAGGCGATAACGCCCGGCTGAAGCCGCTGAAAAGCCGAGAGTTTTCCGGGAAATTTCCAACCTAACCGGCTTCATTGCGAAGTTGCGTAACTTCGTGCAACTTTAGGAACTGAAAACACAGATGTTTGACAAAGCCACATTGTTCTATATGTTTCATAAAGTTACGTGAAACTGTGTAAATATGTTAATTCGAATATCTACATGCATACTTTATAAAATTTCATAAAAGATATGAACAAAACATTATCTTTATTATTGTCATCTTCTGATGGCAACCCCCCAGTCGATTAATAGTTTGTACAAAAGTTCGCATTTTTGCAGTTAGAAATGGATAGAGCCTAGCTTCATACAGTAACATAGCCTACTTTTATTCCAGTACATGAGTTCCCGTAAAATACATGAATGCTGTGAAAAGTTCGTGACCGTCTGAATCGACGATAAAAGAAAAATGACTCGAAAGTCTCTATCATATTTTTTTTTTGACAATTATTGTACCTATTTGTCACTTCTTTATATCGTCACGTATTAGGTACTTAATCTAATACCGTGTAAGTCGTGACTTATTTTAACTATTCAGCAAAAAATTATCTAGTACGTTATTATTAACCAGTTTTCTACTCATTTGACGCAATATTTCATGTAAATTTTAATAAAAACTAGAGGCGCATATAGTAATATATAATCTTAGCCGCAAGCGCAATCCACTGTTTTTATCGTAAAAAAAACCACAACTATAAAATATGCACAATTAAATAAACAGTTGACTGTAAACAATGTAGGTCCGTAAAGTGAACATAACCGAGAACGGAAAAAACTGCATGTCCAAAAAAGTCGAACACCGCTAGCCGAGAACGAGACGGGTATACGGCGAGCGAAAGGGACAGCGCATCGCGAAAGTGAGAGGAGGCGAGCGCGGCGCGGCAACGGCGCGGTTACGTTACTAGCAGGGTAAACAATCGAGGATGATGTGACGGCGACATGCGCGTGCGCCCCCGGCCCTGCACTTCGCTACTGCATTTTTACTCTGTGACGTCACAATGGGATCGGTTTTGATTTTATATTACATATTTAATTTTATTATCTATACTAATATTATAAATAGGTAAAGTTTGAGTGTTGCAGGGGGTAATCTCTGGATGTACTGAACCGATTTAGATGAAATTTGGTAACAAAATAGTTTAAGACCCTGGGAAGGACATAGGATACTTTTTATACCGGAAATCATCCCTTAAGGGGGTAAAAATTGGGATGAAAGTTTGTATGGGGAATCAACCAAGGGACGAACTTGAGCGAAACGAGGGTGAATCGCTAGTTAATTATAAAGTTATTCAATAATAATAATCATTAAGTTTAAACCATGTGAAAAGACAATAAACGATAAAGTTTAGATATAATGTACGATCAATAAGATCCCATTATATAATATTATTATGCTTATTATACGCGCACTTAAATATCTTTACATTAAATAATATATACGAGAACAGTTGATGTAATCTAAGAAACCTCTAGAACGTACAAATTATATAATTAAATAAATATTTAATACACAATTACAGATATAAAAAATATATATATATAAAATTGTATAAATACAAAATTTTAGTTTACAACAGAGCGCAATAAGTTTGTAAACAAATCAACCATTACTGGTGACGTTAAAATAAAACGCACCAAATATTGACTTATTAATAACTCTTAGATGTAAATATTTTTCATTAGTAGATCTTTTCTCTACGTACGATAAGTGCAAATTATAGTTTTTTATACGTTGAGTTATAATTATTGACAACCTTCGTGAATAGCCGTTTAACTGTCCCCCAATGAAATATATATATATATATATATATATATATATATATATATATATATATATATATATATATATATATATATATATATATATATTTATATATTAATATATTAATAATAAAGTAAAAAAGACAAATTTTGTAATTTTCCCGATGTTCATTCGCGACGACACGGTGCGTGACATGAGCGCCGCATGTCGGCCACTTCCGCGAACATCATTACTATGGATTGCGCGTATCATTTCACCAGCTCGAAGGCTTTACTATCCGCGACATGCCGATATGGCCTCTAAGCGTACACGATAACGTCTATATTCACGTGTGACATTTTACGATCAGCCTCAAACATAGCGTAGGTAAATGCTGAGTTACTGTTACCAAGCGTTAACTTGGAGCGATACACATATTCAGTAAATCAGTAATCAAGATAAGACATGTAGACATGTTGCAATAGCTATTGTTTACAGTTCAACACTTATTGCTGAATACTATTAATGTTACGTTCAGCGTTCGTAATCGGACTACCGTTAAAAGGGTCGTATAATAATTTGTAGGGAGTAAAGAGGAGTTCACTTACTTTATAGTCTGATACTGCTGAATTGCCATAATAAAAACAAAGTTATTATAAATATAAATCATTGCTCTAGCAAATATTGCTAGATTATTTTTGACATATATATTTAAAAAAATACCTTTCAAAACAATAAATTCGCACGTGGAGTGGTTATTAGTAGACGTGCTGTAAACAGGAGTCAAAAAGATTCTTCCGACAACTATAAGCATGTTACCGGGGGCGTGTGGGCGGTAACGACTTGCCACTTACACCTCTCTCTCTCTCCCTCTTGTTCGTTGTAATAAAACTGGTGTGAGTGAGACAAGTATATAAAAGTTGCAGCATTAAAGCTGTACGGTTATCTGCGCCAATATTAAAATGATAAAACAATTACCTCTGACCTGGGGGATTCAGATTATAGCGTGTCGTACTAAACATTTGTCTTCATCACATTGCCTCTTAGATGAAATCATCAAATAAAAAGGATGCCCCGATTACGGATCATTGAGTTATTTTTTTTTACCGTGACACGAGTAATGCTTAACTACAACAACTTAGTAAGCATACTAATACCTACTATGTAAAGATAACTAATTAAATAATAAGTAGCCAACAGATAGATATTATTATTGTGTTAACTGATAAGTACCTTGCGGCTCTACTATTGTTTCGAATGCATTAAAAAAGATGCCTTATAGAATATAATATCGATAAGAAAATAATTTAACGCTGTTAACGTAAATAAAGTACCTACCTATTGTTAATTACAGTAAATATGTACGCAAATATTTGCCAACTCTCGTATAGGAAGTTTAAACAAGACCCTAAACAACCCAAAATGATACCTGTCCGAAACAAAGGAGTTGAACAAGAGTTTAAAATAGAAGACCTCAATTAAAACCGACGCCATCTAAATTTATGTAGGTATGAGTATCTGTTTGATTGCAGCCAGACCCGCGTTGAATACTGATTATTATTATAATCATCGCCCTTAAAACATATTATTAAAGTCGCCTTATTGTTAGATACTTATTGTAAGCTATAATAAAAACATATCAATCATATTCATAACATTACAGATGATCCAGTTTTAGCTTTATCTGACATAAACCGATATATAATTCACTAATATGTAAATAGATACTATGTATAATTACATTTATTACAGGACACGTAACAAATTAAGTATATTCTACAATGTTTGTAACGCGAGAATTACTTGAATAAGAATGAAGATTGTGTACAATACAAGTTGACAGTGCTATTATGAGTACATTGGATAGATTGAGGCGCGAAGTGCGAACGCATCGATATTGTTATGCGGCAAACGCGTCGAGAGGCACGCGCCGCCCGGTGAGGTCAGGCGCAGGCGCAGCCGGTAGTGGTTGGTACTCTAACGACTCGTGATGTACAACTAAACTATTCTGTTGGCTTTTGATTTTGATTGAAAGATGGTGTACGATTTGTAATAATTTTGAAATCGACTTCTAAAGTAGGTTTAAAAAGTGAATTATAGCCAAGATAAATTATTATATTAATCATATGTTCATAATATAATAAAAATAGGGCAACAAATGCATGTATTTTTAGTATAATTTATATCATTTCTTAAGGTTTTGTTATAGTTTAGTTTAGTAAAAATTATGTATGACGACAACTTGTAACTTCAAAGTGTCAAATTGCTGAACAATAAAAGAACTAATAAAACTTTGGGACAACCAACTTGTCATATTAATTGATGTGTAATATTTCGATCACAACTGGTCTCATTGTGTTGTCTATTGTTCGCACGCTTTTGCAATGTCGTAATCGAGCGGAATTAATAACTTAGCAATCGCTTCACCGGCCGTTGAACTGCGACATGTTAAGGCGCTAATTAAAGCTTGCTGCCAAAATTTGGCTCGAGCAACTTGTAAACGTCCACTGTATTATATTGGCTATAGTTTATATATTGTTTTAGCTTAACTAACAAAACGTGCATTAAATAATTTCACATTACACAATAGTAGGCTAGTTGATTTTCCATGAACATTGTTGCCTTGGAAATAATGTAGGTACATGCCACTTATGAAGAATCTTAAAGCAGCGGCGCAGTCGAGACGGGCGGAACGTAGAAAAAGGAGTAAAACGTAAGGTCCGGAGGCAATTACACCCTTGCGAGGGTGAAGGGTACAAGGCACAGGTAGACTGCACTACGGTACGCTATCCAGCTAACGGTAAAGGCAGGCGCGCGCGTACGCGGTCAACGAACTTTCAATACTTAACATCTAGAATTTTGAGAATTTGCCCTAGTTTTTAAACTGAAGCTTATATAATAAACACGGTAGTATTATAAAATGACTTAATTTATAATCGTTTCTAAAAAATAACTAATGTGTTTTATTTGTTAAGTTTAAAAAAATACAATAAATATTACACAAACTGTATTAATTAAAATATAACATCCATCTAAATATTCCAGCTCATATTGTAAGCGTCTGTTATCACAATGCGGATTCCGATTGGAGCACCGTAGAGCTTTTATGAATACAAAGGACTATGAAAGGAGATTGTGTCGAACATACGCATCGGAATAAGAGCAGTGGTAAACATACCTCAGTCGGTACTGTAAAATACCTGGGATATTTGTCAATGTTTTGATATTTAGTCAGATACGACCTAATTTATAAGCAGCGTTACACCTCCATTGTCAATCTTGTTAAACGATTTAATATGTCATTATCCTACTAATATTATAAACGCGAAAGTTTGTAAGAATGTATGGATGTATGTTTGTTGCTATTTCACGCCAGAACGGCTGAACGGATCTAGATGAAACTTGGCACAGATATAGATTATAGTCTAGATAGATAACACATGACTACTTTTTATCCCTGAAAAATATACGGTTCCCGTGGGATGCTCGAGCGAAGTGAAAGTGAGCCCCTAGTATATAGAGTACCAAAAAAGCGTCATTTAGTAGTATTTATTTTAGGAAAATTGTGTTGAAACAATTGTACTGTGCTCAGTAAATAATTGGATTGCATACATTTTGTACGCCCCAGAAAGACAAGGTGGAAATGTCACCTCGACTGACTTAATATAACACGTCCTTTATTTAAGGTCAAGTGGGGTGGGCACCAGGATTACTAAGATTGTTTGCATTTCTAATCAACACAATTGTGAACTAGATACTTAACTTAATAGCTCTTTGTTATGGAAAAACTAGCTAGTTTTTTTTAACAAAATATTTGAAATAATAACAATAATTTTAGGTAAACTAATGTCTTATTTTTAAAAGTAATATGATAAAGTAAAATAATATCTATGAATTCGAAAACTCTATTGACGATTTCTATTTCTTGCTTGTTCAGATCTACGGTGACACGAAATATTGAGCTACGCACCATTTATTAAGTGGTACACGGCAAAATTACAAGTTATCTTGTGCTTAATAGCAAATATACGGTATGTTATTGATTTTACTTAAATATATATACAGTTTAAAATATCAGAAGTGTTTTCGCATTGTTAACTATTATCTATGAGTTTCATCTGGCTAAAACACTTTTGAGTACCATTTAAAATATTATTTATTTTTTAAAATTACATGTTTGGCACATTTATATGGCACAAGGTGAATATTATATTAGATCATTTATTCAATTCAAAATATTTTATTCAGCATTAAATTATTACAATAATTTACTAAACGTCATGACTCTACTACCAGTTCGGAAAGAAATAGCTTCAGACCTGAGAAGAACTGGCGAAAGGAACTTAACGGGACTAATATTATTTCGTTATCTTTTTATGGTACCGTACCTCAAAAGGTAAAAAAAGTAACCCTTATAAGATCACTACTTGTCCATCTGTCTGTCTGTGTGTCACCACCGATTTTCTCATGAACGGGTTGACCTAGCAAGTACAAATTTCTACCCGATACTGAGGTCTATAATCCCTATTAGGTGTATAAAAATCAAGGTCCTGAGTCAACACGATAAAAAGATAAGGGCAAATTTAGATTTTCGCGAAAACTTGTAAGTGCCAAAATTTACCTTAATTTTCAACTTTTTTTTATTTTTCGGAATTTTTCCTTTACTTGTGCTGTAAGAACTTGCTTTTAATCTAAATTGTCAATTTTAGGTCAACCGAAAGTACCCTATAGGTTTTGGGTCGAAAACCTATATGGTAGTTCCCGTTAACCTAGAATCACGAGATTTGGCAAAAAGCAAGGTAAAGCACAAATAAAGGGAAAATTCCAAAAAATAAAAAAGTTAATAATTAACGGGTGTCCCCAAACATACATAGTTGAGCCCAGTTAAGCAATCCTCTTAGTTGTATGGGTGCTCATATATTTATTTATAAATGTACCTAGAAATTTGTACGGAACTCGCACTTGTCCGGTTTTTATAAAGTTAAATCATAATTTACAATATTTCTATAAAGTTGAAGTAGCCTGGAGGCGATCACTTCATTCCCAAAGCGTGCCATCTTCTATAAAATCATTTATTGTATAAAGTAGCCTTTATAGCACACAAATGTACTTAAACAATTTTTTTGAATTTGGTGAACGAAGCTTTTTGAACATTTTAATTCAATTCTCTTAATTAAAAGTTAATGACTTCAAAGCGTGCCAGTTGAAGATCATATTTTATTGTAGTGAGTTACAAACAAGCCTTATTTATACCTTTAAGGTATACTTATTAAAAAATTAATGAAATGTTTAAACATTTACGATAGGTAGCTAATTATATGAGCTTGCATCCGTATCCGTATTCTTGCGACTAATGATCCGTATTCGTATCCGTATCCGCGGATACACATTTTTAACGATCCAGCACATCACTGGTTATAAACCATGAACGTAATCAAATTGCTTTTCATTAAAGTAATTTATTAAAGCGTTTTGTATAGAGTAATTGTACTTGTTTGTTCACATTATTAACAGTACAATTATTACATATTTTTTTGCGGAATGTCTTTCATAATAAAATCTATTCTCATAATAATAATATTATAATATTTAACGCTGTGAACAAATTCATAATATGTCGCTTTTACTATTTTATTATTATTCAATACCGCCTGATAAGGATATTCATGAAGCGGTAAATGACCATAAGATATGACGAATTGCTAAATCATCTAGTTCACAGAGTTATAACTTATGCGGCGTATATAAAAGACTGTGTCGACGAATTCATTGGGTGCAATCTTCGGCAGTGATCGCAGAAACGAGTTCGCATGTTAGCGGTTGCAGCCGGTAGGGGGAGTGCCGGGGAGGAGGGGTTTCTCGTTGAGTGAAAGCGTTTTAAATTTAATCGCATGCCCTCAGTCTGACGCTGCATTCGGCCGAGTTTCCGACGCTATATCGAGAGGCCCTTGTTTACAAGCTAACGCATAATACCTCATTGCGCAACGCCAACGTCGACAATCTTACACTTCATTTGCAGCGCGGCGCAACCTAAATACATTATATTAATAAGTTTGGATTGCACTCTCACTTATTGTATTGTTTGCTTTTTACTGTAATGAGGTCAATTATCAAGCCGACACTCGATGACTTCAAGACTTTTTTTTTTATTATATCAACATACCACAAACGCATAAGATACAAAAAACTAGATAATTTTAAAAATTATACTTGTTTTCCGTGAATACAGGGCCACATAGGAACCCGGGGGAGAGCTGACTCCTACCGGGCGCGTCCCCAGGTAGCGGATAGGGGAACGCCACCCGCTTAGCACAGGAGCGGGTGGTACCGGTGAAATCCGGCGCGGACCAACAGCAGGGGGAGGGGTGCCTCTGGCCGTGGGCCGTCGAACGCGGTTGAGGCACCCCGGACGGGGCCGCTCTCCGTTGAGGCTTCGGCTTCCGGAGTTGCGGTCACCGGTGTGGGGGGGCCCACTTAGGTGGGCAAGACGGGTGTCCACTTCGGTGGACCAGTTGGGGCCTCTCGTTAGTGGCTGCATCTGACGGCGTTGCGGCCACTGACGGGGGGATGGTGGTGGGTGCCCCGACCGTGGGCCGTCGAACGCGGTTGGGGCGCCAGAGGATGAGGCCGCTTGCGGCGATTGGTGGTGTGGACCCACTTCGGTGGGTGGTTTGGGTGCCACATTTTGTGGTGGGTGTGGGGCCTCTCTCTCGTCGTGGCTGCATCTGACGGCGTTGCGGCCACTGGTTGCGGGGTCGCTTGGGCGATCCTGCGATCGGACGGGAGGGGGGCGGACGCGGTGGGGCTGCAGGGGAAGAGGAGTGTCGGTGTGTCGTTGCCGCTCTCCCTGTCCTTTGCAGCCGTGGGAAGGGTGCCCACTTCGGTGGGCGGATTGGGGCCGCTCGACGAGGCTTCCGTTTGCGAAGCCACGATGATGCGGCCACCGGTGGCGGGACCGCTTTGGCGATCCCGTGATCGGACGGGGGGTGGGGCCGGTTGCGGGACTGTGTTAATAGGCCCGCAACCGGTAGAGGGGCGGACCGCGGTAGGAGGGGAGCACTGGTGCCTCGGTGCTGGCCTCCCCGCCTTCCGCGGTCTGGATGGGGCCGCCACCGTATGATGGCGGACGCGGTGGGGCTGCAGGGGAGAGGGCTGGTGTTTCGATGCCGTTTCCCTGTCCTCTGCAGCCGTAGTGGGGCTCCTTCGGGGGTCCCACCAGACGGTGGTCTTCGGACCTGCCGCCGGGGCGTCGCGGAAGTTATGCGCAAGCGTTCCCGCGGCGTCCCACTATGGCGGATGGGAGGGGAAGCTTGAGGTTTAGTGGGTAGTACCGGCTCTTCTAGCCGGTGAGCCCCACATAACCACCTGGGGGTTCAGGTGGTATGCGTAAATGCATTCCCCAAGGATAAAAAAAAAAAAAAAAAAAAAAAAAAAAAAAAAAGGGCCACATAGGAAGGGCCAAGGCAACTTAAACATAAAGTTTCAATAAAAGCGTTAAATATTTCTTACATTTATTAATAAAGTAAAAATTGCTGGCAATAACAATTATTAGTCTTAGAGTGTAGAGAATGATATTATTACGAAAAGGCTTTATGGTGTTTATATTATTAATTATGCTTTACATTTTGTATGAAAACCCATCCGATTCAGAGGCAACTCAAGAAAGTATTGATCAAAGCAGCATCATTATTACCC
This sequence comes from Argynnis bischoffii washingtonia, assembly GCA_033884665.1. NCBI lineage: Eukaryota > Metazoa > Arthropoda > Insecta > Lepidoptera > Nymphalidae > Argynnis > Argynnis bischoffii. The sequence continues at coordinate 2,143,378 of CM066616.1, read as the reverse complement.
TTGACCTCCCATACGGTTGTCCTTTTCCCCATATATTACCATGAGTAACATTCGGTCAAGGCTTCGATGACTCGAGGAAAACATTCGTATTTATTCCTTCATATTTTCTATATTATGCCACAGTTTACGCAAAATGAAATGGAATTGTTTACATCATCGATGATTCATAAAAAAATATTTAAGTTTTTATTATGTGCTTCAATTATATCAATGGGTCTTATCATCTTTTAAATACGAAAATAAGTTGCAAGTGTTTTAGTTCATTGTATATTATTATTAAATTATAAATCAATACTTATATTATAAACGCGAAAGTTTGTGAGGATGTATGAATGTCCGAATGTACAGATGTATGGATGTTTGTAACTCTTTCACGCAAAAACTACTGAATGGATTTTAATGAAACTTTACTGTAATATAGCTCATACATAGGCTACTTTTTATACCGGAAATATGAACGGTTTCCGTGGGATAAATAAGTTAAGAGTTATATAAATAAGTTTTGTAATATAATATTTTAGGATGGAATTGAAAGTAGAACGATAATATTTACTTTAACTTGTATGAATGAAGCATGTAAATTAACTGTAAATTACCGCATCTAATCTATAACTAGTTTTATGGTTTAATATAATCATACAACAAAATTTTATTTAATCGTTTAATGTAATGACTTGTAATGCATACTATTGCATTCTCATTATAATTTGATAAGAAGTAGTAACTTTTTAATAACAAAGAGCTCTAAAAACTCATAATATGGAGTAATATAAAATATAAATCAGCAGTTTCTACGTAGTGGCAGTAAGCTGTATAGATGTATGTTAATTATTGTTTTGAAGTGGCAATTAATACGGTACGCCAGATTAGCGAGACTGCGCTAGTGCGAGCTGCTTCGTTCGTCACGGCCGCCCATATGTAGGTCAAGATAAGAGAGGAACCCACTACCTCCGCTCACGCTGTCGATTATCCTCACTAACGGACCCAATCGCGCTTTACCATGGTGTAAATAATTTTAAACATTTTAACTTATGCACAAGTTACCTATACTTTTATTATAAACTAGCGACTCACGCTCGCATCGCTCGCGTTCGTCCCTAGGTACGTTTTCACGGTTAGCTATGTTTAGGTATACATAAATAGTAGCTTGCTACTCCTAAGATATCAATTTAAATTATATACCTATTTAGCCTCGTTCAATTTTGTTCACAATTTCATGGGTTTTAATTTTTTTTCGCGGAACCCTGATTCTTTTTCTAGAATTAAAGTAGCCTAAGTTACTTTTTTTTATGTCAACAAGGGGGCAAACGAGCAGGAGGCTCACCTGATGGAAAGTGATTACCGCCGCCCATGGACATCTGCAACACCGCAAGGCTTGCAAATGCGTTGCCGGCCTTACTTCCTATAACATCAGCTATCTGCCAGTGAAAATCCCGTCAAAATCGGTCCAGCCGTTTCGGAGATTAGCCGGAACAAACAGACAGACAGACAGATAAAAATTGTAAAAATGTTGTTTAGGTATATGTACCGTGTATACATCCATATGCATTTAGTAAAAAGCGGTTATTTTAATATTACAAACAAGACACTCCAATTTTATTTATCTGTATAGATGCATAAGTAAGTATGTTCATTTTGTCCTTCTTTTACTTAACATTACCGAAGGTGTTTTTCGCAAAGACTGCTGACGGTGACATGACATGGGAAGACATGTGTCAAAGTAACATGGGCTATTTTTAAGTAGATACATGAAACGATTTGCGTAGGATAATTCAAAAAGTGAAAAAAGAGCGATGGCGGCTCAGGATCGAATTTAATTATATTCATACAATATATCTGTTAACAAGACTAGAAGAATAGAGCATCTAAGTGAATCGAAAAGTAAGCATGCAGAACACTTCACTTCATTTCATATTCTACGTGATATGGTATCACACTCAAAAGTTGAGCAAAGTTTCGAAATATTATGAAGAAAGGATTCTTATAAAACTTGTAAACTTTGAGCGGTCGGCGGAGAAAGGATTGTTTTCAATAGGTATGCAAATATCTAGGTGAAGGACGCTTTCTACAAAATGTTATTTATCAAGGGCGCTCACTGGAGTCGAACGGAACGAAATTTATTATAAATTACTTTAGAGGATTGACAAATAAATTATTAAAATACAACAATACACGTCTTATCCAAGTCCTAAATCAAAATTATACTGATCGGTTTCAGATAGTAACTTATCTATACTATATTATAAAGCTGAAGAGTTTGTTTGTTTGGTTGAACGCGTTAATCATTAAGACATTATTATTTTACAATATATAGTAGTCATAAAACATAATTTAAGTCCAAAATAAAATTAAGTAAAATCTCTTAGTACATTTAAAATCATAATCAATTTAAAAGTTCAATGATTTCATGAAATTTCGTTATCTAATTATTTTAAACTAGCGACTTATCCGCGCTTAGCTCGGGTGCATCCCTTGGTAGGCGGATTTTGTTCACTATTCTGTCTGTTTGTTACGGCTAATCTCCGAAACGGCTGGATCTATTTTGACGGAACTTTCACTGGCAGATGGTTGATGTTATAAGAAGTAACTTAGGCTACTTTTATTTTAGAAAAACAGTTAGTGCTCCGCTCAAAAAAAAAACGTACCTAGGGAAGCCCTTGAGCGAAGCGTGGGTAAGTCGCTAGTTAGATAATATTATAATTTTTCATCATACTAAGTAGAACTCTTATCTATGACGACATATTAACAAAATAACGAGGAAAAAATGAGAAATTTGCGATGAAAAAAAAAAACAAAAAGCGTCGAAGACGAAGGAAATGGGCTTCGTTATGTTAACCAAGGTCTGTCATAAAATATAAATGTATTTTATATTGGTGAATTTATTAAATCAGGTTGGGCGATAAGTAAAAACGCTTGTGGTATAAGAACGTTGCCGCAATTTTTTTATCAAGGAAGAAAAATGCGGTTGGAATACATGACCTGTGAGTTCAATTATTAACATTTTTTATGATATCTACTACATATAAAAAAGTCGAACAAAAAATGAACATGTGTATATTTATAAACTTTATCAATTATGTATACAAAAGCCGCAAAATTTATATTAAACTAGCGACTAGGTACGTTTTCACGGCAAAGCTATGTTTAGGTATACATAAATAGTAGCTTGCTACTCCTAAGATATTCATTTAAATTATATAGCGATTTACCCTCGTTTTGCTCGGGTGCGTACGCCGTACGCGGATTTTGTTCACAATTTCATGGGTTTTAACTTTTTTCGCGGAACCCTGATTCTTTATCTAAAATAAAAGTAGCCTATGTTACTCCTTATAACATCAGCTATCTGCCAGTGAAAGTCCCATCAAAATCGGTCCAGCTGTTTCGGAGATTAGCCGGAACAAACAAACAGACAAAAATTATAAAAAATGTTGTTTTGGTATATGTACCGTGTATACATCCATATGCATTTAGTAAAAAGCGGTTATTTTAATATTACAAACAGATACTCAAATTTTATTTACATATCTGTATAGATGTATAGATTAAACATTTAATGTTTCAATCAAAAAATTATATACAACAGACATACAGAAAAATTATACAAACTATAATCATAATTAACAAAATAATTTTCGTGTGTTGGTGTGTGACCAACGTGACATTGACATAAATGTGAATGTTGGTGATTGAGTTTTTATTAAGTAGGTACCTACTTTTTTGCGCTGTGAAATTCGGATTGAAGATAATTTTTATCCTGGATTTTGTAATAGGCTACGTTTTTTTAAGGTAAGTACTAGGTACCCAAGCAAAACGGAGCGCAAATTATGTCAAGCTACTTGTGATAGAACATACTCAGGTATCTATACTAATATTATAAAGAGGTAAAGTTTATGAGTTTGTGACGTTGTGTGGGGGGGGGGGGGGGGGGAGTAATCTCTGGATCTACTGAACCAATTTAGATGAAATTTGGTAAGAAGATAGTTTGAGACCCTGGGAAGTCATAGGATACTTTTTATCCAGGATATAATCTTTAAGGGGATGAAAGTTTATATCGGGAATCAAGCTAAGGATGAATCCGAGCGAAGCGAGGGTGAGTCGCTAGTGTTATAATACTTTAATAGCTTATGAACTACCGTCAAGCAAAATAACGAATCAACCTCAACAATGTACAAAATGTACTCTTATATATGCAAATAATTTAATCTTAATGCAGATATTTAACTGCGAATGGTTGCTTACGATACATAATATTGCTATGATCACTTGAGGCCATATACGTCAGCTGATAAGGCATAGTTTTATCTATTAAGTAGGTAATAAACACTGACAGTGAACGTTAGAACTGAAGAAATGTTTAAATAAGTACATATATATAAGTATATATTAAAATTGCTACTGGGTCGTTCTTCTTTTCTTGCGACAATGAATTGGTGTTTCTCAGTTTTTCGAGTTTTTTCAAGTAACAATTTTTTTATTTCAGAGTTATATATTTTTTTGCAAATGCATTTAATTTTCGTTTGGATCTAAATGATTTTTGTTTTCATGCCCGTAATGTTGTTTGTTTAGTGGCTATTTTCGAGAAAAAACTGTGACAGAGTGGTTTCTTTTCGGTAGGACATCATTATGAATTACTACTCCTTCAAGGTATTTAATGAAAAATAAACACATGCAAAAAATTATTGGCTACAGAAAGTTAAAGATTATTAAGTATTAAAAGGTATAAAGCGATGAGGATGTAAATTCAAACAATGAATATATAATAATCTATACTCTAATAAAACATAAAATGAGATGAGGGACACATAATTGTCGCAAGAAAAGAAGAACGACCCTACTATACAATATTTATTTACTTTATTTTGTCAATAAAAAGTATTTTCATTAGAAAATGGTGAAATAAAATGCATGTTGCATTTAATATTTTTAGGTATCTTTTCAATGATTTACCAAAGTTTACAAGATAACATTTTAAAATGTAAAAATAAAAAGTGAAATCTTTTTGTATTTTTAATTATTCTCAGATAAGCTCCAACGAAACGTAATTTAAATGTACATTATTAATTTGTTCTAGAAAAAAAACGAAGATTTTGCATAACGTTACTCGCATAGATGTGATTCAATATTTATAAAATACTAGCGACACACCCTCGCTCCGCTCGGGTTTGTCTCTACTTACGTTTTCACGTTTAGTATAGATTTCTCAGAGATTAGATATTTTGCCGCGGTATAAAGTATCCTATATGTTGACCCGGATAACCACCTCCAGCGGTTTTTCTGTGATGCGGAACAGACAGACAATAAAAAATAACTAAACGGGGGTTTTCATTTAGAATAGATACTTAATCAGATTTTTTCGAAGTCGGTGTGCTTTGATTTGTATTGGCTGGCACCGACTTCGAAAAAATCTGATTAAGTAACTATTCTAAATGAAAACCCCCGTTTAGTTATTTTTTACTTTTCAGTGCCTGGAAGTCGGTTTTTTTTTTTTTTTAAAGTTTTTATTTTTCCATTTTTAGTGTAGACGTATCATCAATACAAATTAATCAAGCCCAAACACCAGGTAATTGCTGTAAATCGTTGAGGAGTTCCCTCGACTATGTTTCGGGTCCATCATCAGATCGACTCCAGACCTTCATTAAATAGTAGTGCTATACCTAATGAAAATGTTAACAAACGCACTACACGCCGCTACAATTTTCGAAAGTTCCCCTCGATTTCTCTGGGAGCCTATCATCAGATCCTGGTTTCCTTATCATGGTACCACTCTTGGGATATCTCCTTTCCAACAAAAAAAGAATTATCAAAATCGGTTCATAAACGACGAAAAAATGCCCGAACAAACATAAATATATATATATATATATTATATATATATATATATATATACGGTCGAATTGAGAACCTCCTCCTTTTTTTGGAAGTCGGTTAAAAATTCTAAAAACTATAGATTCGGCCTCTGTATCAATAATAATGTCTATTTCAATAAGATATTCCAAAAAATATTTAATGTACAGATTCGGCTTAGTTAAAATTTTATTATATGTATAAATATAGATAAATAGAATTTACGCGGTTACACTGTGGACTGATAATGCCATTCCCACGACAATTAATGTTAACCGATAGCCACTCTACGTGATAAACAAGGACGTCAGATAGATAGCATAGGACAAAATATTATTTTGGTATCATGTCAAGCTCTTGAGTTAATGATCTGATGGTGGAACGTGTGCTCATTCAGAGTTAAATTGGAGACGTGCTCGTTTACATGAAGATAAGGGGTCCGGTGGCTCGTCAGATACCATGAATAACTGAGCGGCGGTTCGGGCGGTCAATGGACAATATCGCCTCAAAGGCGCCTGCGGAAATGACTGTTTAAATATTAACCTATCGTAATATTCAGGGCTAGAAACCATTAACTAGACCGTTCTATATTAACTTATATAAACTTATATTTAAAAAAAAAAACATTTTGCTGGTACTTCATTGAGTTAATTCGTGAACTAAAAAATCAATTTTTATATTAATGTTTTTTCCATACTTTATAAAAAATAATCAAAATATGACATTATTTAAAACTAAATAAATCAAATCAGACTACGCGTACTATTAAGATGTGTACAAAGACGGAGGCCACGGCGTATGGAAAGTTGAGACTACAACAACCATTCATAACGCTTGAATGAGCTCGACGCCCGCGCAGGCCGCGAGCTGCGACCCCGCGACATCTGTCACTGCGCAGATTCGACCGGATCCATTGCAGATTAAAGAAATATTATGAGACTATTTCCTTATAAATTATACAACAATTACTCTACAATTTGTTATACGCTACACTCATTTAAATTGTAAGCTATAAAAATGTTGTCATTTCAATTACATAAAAAATAAATAAAAACTATTTACAACTGATAATGTTTGTTGTGTATGCGTATAAATAAAACATGAATATTATTTCTTGCTTATTATTATTTAACAATAGAATTGTGGTAGATAGATATAGGCACATCATAGAATTATTGATCAAACTTGCTCAATGAAGGTCAACTTATAAAATTTTATTTTATGCGGTATAGGTATTTATGAATGTAGGTCTGTAGGTCAATATTACTTTTTATTATTATCATATAGGCCAATGTTAGTGAAATGAAACATTAAACAATGATATGGCAAGTACAAATGCTTGTGTTGTTACGGTTTTCAAAAATCAAGTTAAGTACGGTCTAAAGTGTATTGAACCCGGCGCAATGTCAGCCTAGTAGGTCGATGCGTCACCGTCTCGCGATCGGGCGATGTAAACGAAAGCATTCCAACACAACAAAAGCAGCGGTGTCCGCAAACGTCGCATAAATAATTAGACAATAAGCAGGCAGGGCAAGAAATCAGTAATTTGTATCGCGGCGAGATAGGCGGAGCGACGAGGGAGACGGGTGCGGGTGCAGGCGCGCGCCGCAGCGCGGAGATGTGGCAACGCGTCAGGTGGAAATGGCGCCGGGCTGCTCTCCGCCGAGGACGACCGACCGCCCCCACCCTCCCCATGCCCCGCCACCCGTCCCCCTGTCTCCTCGCCACCCGCCGCTGCCCGCTAATCCTCACCCGAACACAATCTGATAAAATTCGCGCCAGCTACGAATGTTACGCAAAGCGACTCCACACTACGGCACGGCGATAATGAATGACCCGACCGTTTTTTTATACATAAACATTCCCACTATCATAAATTATGTCGCAGTATCGAGCCGAACGCAGCTGTAAGAATGCAAGTAATAAGAAAGTTATTTCCTCGACCTGGCGAAACTAGTCTCGCGAACGCATTACGGTCCGCGTTACGGCCAGGTGAATACAAAATGACCTCTATGGGCCTGTGGCTTCTTGTGGCCTCGCTCGCTGAATGTGATGACATTTTGTGGGTTAGCAACACGACATGATTCTGATGCTTAGAGTACGATGCCAGGATGACTAACGGTCGAGCGTCACGAGCCGACTGAGCATGGATTCTTCCACACAAAATATTTAACGTAATTGATCGATTTCATTACCGTATCGCATTAAGGTGAATTTTGTATATCAGCATCGCCTAACGATAATTGGACCGTTTGGTCATCGTGGATTTATTGTTGACTTACGGAAATACGAATGATATGCTATCGTAAAGTAGATGTATACAATATTATTATTATGTTAATCATAAGGATTTCGAAAGAAAAGTACCTATGAGTTCTTTCATCAATGTAAAAGTGACTTACCAAGGCGAAGAAGTTTGTGTGGCAATCCTCGAGACTTGCACCGTTTGTTTGGTGATTTTGATGCGTCATGGTAGTCCGAGGCACTTCATTTTCATTTCACAACACTAAAAACTGATTCAATCTTAAAGAAACCACTCAAAATCTTAAAATCATCACCGACATTTAGTGAAGTTTTCACCTTTCAATGGCGACTGGAAAATGGCGGATAGGAAACAACAACCCAAGCCGACAGTAGCGCACGTAGCGGCAGAAATATAAACTAATTTCGTCCAGAAATATGTTAACGTTCCATTTCATGCACTATTTCTTTATTATTTGATAAAAAATATTTAAAGTGGTTTTAATAATAATTAAAAAAGGAATTAAGTTGAAAATAAGTCAAATTTACTTAAATGTATAAATTTTATAAATATTTTATGCTCTAATATATAAAACAAAACAAAAGTAATAAATATTTTATCAAAAATAACTGTATGCTAAGCGTATATTGTAACGATTTTTCATAAAATTTAAGATGTCAAATAAGTGAAGAGTATAAATATTTCGTAATATCGTATTTATGTTAAAATAAAAATTTATTTAATAGGTTTAAATTAGTCTATATATCTTTAAAAATGCTGCGTAATATAATTTTATCTACGACCAGTAAAAACTTTCAGGTTTTTATTACAAGATTACTTTTCTGGTTTTATTTTTATTTCATAACCTTAACATTTTTATATAAATTACAGATAGTGTGTGTTAGGCACAAACAGGCAAAATTTCCAAAAATTGATAAGAAATTACAAGCTGCTGGTGAATCACTCGCCGCAAGAGGGTAACAATTAGTTTTCACAAACTAACCTGTAAGCTGTTGAGCGTTAATAATAGCATATAAGATAAATAAAACAAATATATATTTTTAGTTTTCTTCGCCCAAACAAACCTTGGGATCCACCAGTAGACATTGATAAGACTGTTCTTAAAATATGTGCTGATAATGGACTCCAAACAGAATCTGAATTTGATTCACTTGAACAAAAATATACAGTACTAAAGGCATGCTTTGATCAAACTGGACATGGTGTACCAAATTCTTTGCTTCACACTATTGAAACTGTTGGTAAGTAATTAGTTTACCAAATGTTAACTTGTGTTTTACATTTGCTTTTGTGTATAAAAATAATTTTATTCATGCTTATTTATATAACAAATTAAGCATGCCGAATTAAATACATAGTTTCATTAAAATTATCATAAATTTTATAGAGAAATTTTGATTTTTAGAGGACTTGAGAGAATTTTATGAGACTCCAGTTGATACATTGAGTCCATTTGATAACTTAAAGAAAATGGATTTACCAAAGAATCTTTATGTTCAGGAAAATTATGTTCGTTTCCATCCAGGTAATTTAAATCCAATACATACTAAGTAACCCTTATTTTATATGATTATCATCATTATATAAAATAGTCCTACATTACTATGCTAAAAAAGTATTGTTTTTGCAATATAAATGTTTATATTATAAGTATTAAATGACATAATATATTAAATGAAAAAGTAGGCTAAGCTTTAGTTGGATAAAACAATTAACCATTATTAAAAAAAAACATTAAAACTTAATAAGGTCCCATATTAAAATCTTTTTATTTTATATAACTGTGTAATGTCTGACACTAATATAAATGAAATTCCTTTTAAACTTTTTTTATGTGTATTTTTATACATTTAATAGATAGTGGGAGTGCAAGGTTCACTCAGCGGGTTTCGGATGAATATAAAAATTCCTTTGATTAAAATCTTTAGAGCCGTCTCCGAGATACATACATTAAATAAATATATATATATATATATATATATATATATATATATATATATATTTATATATATATATATATATATATATATATATATATATATATATATATATATTTATATATATATATATATACAAGAATTGTACATTTAATATAATAAGATTTAGAGGTTTATTTTTTTTTCTCTTTCAGATAAAGACACTCTGTTCAATGGAAAAACAGCATTCCCTAAGAGTTCCACCATTGTATCTGGTCTTAAAACGAGGAAGAAGTATGAGGGCTATACTGCCAAGACGTCATGGCCATAATAAATTTAGAATAAACAACATATTTTAGTTCCTTATTTTATTAAATGTATAGAATATTATTACTCTGTTTTATTTATTAACATTTCTTTCCATACAAGTATATTATGATGGATTGTCTCGAAAGTTATAAACTGAATATTAAAAAAAATATTATTTTAGATTATGGAATAGATCAACTAAGTTTCTTACATTTTTCGATCTATTTTTTTATTCATTTTATCCTTTGTACATGGCTGAATGGATTTATATGATTTTTTTAAATAAAATTACCAACCTATTTGAATTAAAAAGTTACTAACTCTCAGTTAAGTTGATCATAACTTATTACTTTTATATTTAACATTGTGAAATTAGAGACAACACCTACGTAAATAAGAATCAAATAAGACTTTAATCAATAGGCGGGAACTTTCACGTTCTACAAATATTTAGTCATGCATTTAAAAGATCTCATATTTCCATATAAATTGTGATGTCGAAAATCTTCGTCACCACTTACATTAATTTGAAGAATTGGATGGATATAATGGGTCATAATGTCCGTTAAAGCATGCATTACGTGAATTTATTTTTTATTAGGCAATAAAATTTGAAGATTTATTACACAATGATTTTTATATTAATATTTTAAAACTGAACAGAAGTTTTATTGGTTTTTTGTCTATTTTAACCCTCTCTAACCTCTAGAACTACCAGTTTGATTCGAAAATATCTTTTAGTACTTTATGGTCTATTTATCGAGAAAGATAGGCTATCTATATTCTAACAACATGCTCTTAAACTCATGAGAGGAGGAATTATGTAAATTATAATATGCCTAATGCCAAGCTCAAACTTATTAAACTTCTTTTTTGTTTGTATCAAATGAATGCAAAGAAGCTAAACCAATATTAATTAGATTTTAGATTTGCGGACAAAGGATTCGGTTAAATTGTTACATTGCGGAAATTATAGTTCTTGTAGGTAGGTAATGCTACAACTCTATCTAGCATTAATTTGCTTGCTAATCTAGATATAAATAGAAATGGGAGACGGCGTATTTGATAAAGTAAAATAAAAAATGGAAATGATTTCGGGATAGGTACTATACCAACTCGAACGCTATGAGAGCTTAACCTTTTTTTAACCCGTCTTAATGAAGCGTCGCAGAATCAATTACGTACTCAATCACGACGCCCCGATGGCAGGTCTGTCAAAGCAGACCACAATAGCCAAGGGTTTGCTCCAACGGTCCAACTCTGCTATCAGTGAAGTATCAGGTGAGCTGCCCTCCAGTGAGTTTTTTGGCTTCGCGCCCGGCTAGATTGCTGGACGCTATAATGATAATGCTATAATTGCTTTACTCGGGTTCGTCTCTTGGTGATTCTTTAAATAGACATAACTTTAATATTTGTACGCAAAATAAGCGCACAGTCGTGGAGTTGCGGAAACCAAACATACCATACTATACCAACTTTAATATTTATGAATCGATTGACAAATGGGTAATTCTCACGAAATTCCGAAATTCTTGTCCTTGGAGTTTATATAAAAATCCAACAAAAAAATGGATGTTACTAATATTTTTATACAATCCACATAACTATATCTAAAAGTTTTGACATAAGATTTTAGAGCCGTAAAATAAATAAATAAAAATGCATAACCATAATGTTCCTAATATCATTCCCTCACTGTGTCCCAAGTACCAATTTTATTTACTTTTATTTACCAAAAAAGTACAAAAATCATTTGAATCATATTCAAGTTAGTTGGATTATTTAAAAATATTATAAATTTATGGGAAAAACCGAAATTAGCGTTAGAAAGTAATAAACGCGTTAAAAATTTGAATATTTATATGTGTCTCACAAAAATAAATCATTCCCTTACACTATTACTGACAGTTGAATTATGAACGCATTTTAAATAAAATACGAACGCTACCATTCGTTTTTGAAAGTTGGCACTAATGTCAATTTATCAAAATGGCGAATTTTCTGTGATTGTGTTTCGGGTGTGCGCTGCAAAAAGATTTTATTAATTATATGGTTAAATAAAATTTTTGATCGTCATTTCATCACATTCTAAAAAAACAAAAGGTAAGTACTTTAACTGATTATAAGTTACCTATATAAGATGGCTTTTGGGAGTAATTTCCTTAAGCAGAAAAATCGTTTTAAAAGTAAGGTTATGTCACGAGTCCTTTATGGTAATTCTTTATTTCGTCATTCCCTCAGCATCATTCCCTCATAAAAAGTTATGGTGAGGGAATGGTGATATATGAGGGAATGATTTTTGGGTGGGCTAACTGGCTTTTTTTATTGTTTGCTTTTATTAGCTCTTGAATTTATTGTTGCAATATTGTTGTAGGTTAAAAAATGTCAAGAAAAAAGAAGATAAGCAAAGAAAAAGCTAAATTAAAAAAGCCAGAATATGACCGAAAGCGCAGGAAAAAAATGAAAGCTGATCCTGTAACACTTGAAATACTTCGCGAAAAAGAAAGAATTAAATACCTAAAAAAAAAAGAAAAATGTCAAGTAAAACCTATATCCGCAATGAGTTCCCGAGAAAGAAGGCAAAAAAGAAAAGACTGGAAGAAAAATAGCCAAACATATAGAGACAAAAAGGGAAAGTGCGAAAAAATTTAGCAAGACTGTTAGATGAGACACGACCTCCTGGCCCAGAACCTATGCAAAATAATGATGAATTAAGAAATCTGGCAGTAAATCGGAGAAGGCAGCAACTCAGAAGACGTAGAGGAATACTTTATGAAAAATATTCAGATTACAGGAAAGACTAAAACAAGAAATAAGAAGAAAAGTGAGATACCGTAAGAGATGTCAAAGACAAAACAAAAATAATCAGACTTCACCGGAAGCTAAAGTATCAGCTCTCTTAAAGAACGTTCGAGTTCCTAAAATTGTGAAGAAAAAGCTTCTTCTATCAGAAGTTATTACTAAACAGCTAAAAGACAGGTACAGTAATTTGAAGAAACATAGTGAAAAGAAAAAGTACTATGAAATAGTACTTTTTCTTTTCACGTCCAAAAACCAAAGTCCTTTGAATTAAAAACACGAAACAAATCTTATGATGATGGACATTCGTCAAATGATATTATTTGTACGGACAGTAATATCACTTATAATATTGGTGATTATGTACTTATCAAATGGGACGAAAATGTTTACCTAGGGGAAATAATATCAGTTTCTGAGGAAGGCGCTTTAGTAAGCTGTATGAAAAGAGGAACTAAATCTTGGAAATGGCCTAAAATCAGAGATGAGCAGTTATATGCCTGGCATGACATTCTGAGGAAGATTGAGCCTCCAAAATTAATCAGTAAGGGTTGTTATTTTATAAAAGACTTAAACTAGCTTAAAAATATCTGATTAAGACTTTAATTGTAACTTTGAGACTGAATTTTTTAAGATTAAAAATGTTAAAAGTAGGTAATTTCACTCTTTCTTCTTCTTCTCATCTACAAAATAAGAAATATTTTATGTTTGAAAAAAAACCAGTTAAGTTATAGATTTTGTTTTGTTGATTTTGATACTAAACATTTTATCTATAAGATTAAAGTTTAAAATAAGAAGTTTTTCTTTTGTTAAAAATGCAGTTAGATGAATCTTTAAGTTATCAAGGATTTTGTTGTCATTGTTATTTTATTAAGTGCCTTAATTAAGTGCCATAATAAATAAAAATAAGTTTTAACTAGAATTATGCCAAAGTGCTGCAATAATTTTGTTATTTGCTGGAATTACTCATTGATCTTACTTATTGTTTAAGAACAAAATTTCATTTAATAAAAAGATTTCTTTGAAAGAAAACTAATTTTATTTAAAAAGCTTCATGACGTGTCTGCAATAATCATATCCTCACCTTAATTGTCATTCCCTCACTTTGATTTTTTTTTATGTCCTCATAATTTTTATAAAACGCGATAATTTTTGGGACCACTACATAATTAAATTCTAGTAACATTAGTACTATCAAATTCACATAAAATAAATATCAAATAATATCAATATTTTTTGTCATTTTAAGATAGCCGAATTTCGGGATTTCGTGATAATTACCCAAATACTAAATGTTATGTGAAGCTTACCACACAATACACATTAGTGAAAACTGCACCGGGCACCCTAATCGTTTAAGCTGTTTCTGAGATCAGCGCGTACAAACGCACAGATAAGCAGACAAAAAACTCTAAAAATAATTGTTTTGGGTTCTATTGTATTAATAAAGATCCCCATTAATATTTTTTCTCAAATATCTTCCATGTACAGACATGCATTAATTATTCTAATCATAGTTGATAGATATTTTGTAATTAGTTTTTAAACGTTATCTGAAAATTCAGATTCTATAATATACCGTAGGTACCTAAGCGTATGACATTGACAGATTTATGTGGAAGGAAATAGACTATAGCCTGAAATTTCTATAAAAAATAAAACAATTTGAAAATGAATATAAATAAGTTAATAAACATATAATAAATATAATTAATTTATAAAAATGGAAGCACTACTCATATTGTGTTTTATTTTTGTGCTCATTTACTCATGTGTTTCATGGTAAGTTGATGTCAGCTTTCTGTTTGTTTTGTATGTTATAATGCCGCTATTCAAAAAAACAAACTTTACCTATCTAATAATTTGATGTACCCTTTAAGTAATTGAATAATTGAATTATTATGTAATATAATATAATCCTCATACATTTGATGTACATTACTAAATAGTAACTAGAATAATAAATAGAATGTTGTATATAATAATGTTTTTATCAGATAATTGCTACCAAACTGGACGTAGCGTGGCGAGTAATCCATCTTTCATTTTTACAATTTTCATCATTTCAATTATGACTTACAGTTATTAGGACATAATTGTAGTTCATAGATTTTTATTTAGTAATTATTATATGATATTTTTACGTGAACTTTTAGGCTATTACCAGCTGTTTTATCATGGCTTTTCAAAAGGAAGTATCATATCAAATTAAAAATTGGGAGAATAGCAATACCTAAGCTAATCTTATGTGATGTAAGCTTAGCAAAAGATGGCTATTGTATAGTAAGTATTTATTTTAATTTGTAATCTATGTATGTATATATAAAGTAAGAAACTGGCTGAATGATTTACTGACTGATCAATCAACACACAGCTGAAACCGCTGGGTCTAGAAGCATAACTTTTGCACAAATGTTCTTTAAATGATAAGTGTGCATTAAGAAGAAGAAGGAAGATTTTTGAAAATTCATCCTGCAAGGGGTTAAAATAGGGGATGAAAGTTTGTATGAAACTTTGTCATTTTAGACATTAGAAATGTAAAAATTGATATATGAGCACTTGGTTAGAGAAAAAGTTTATAGTATTAATTTTATGATAATTTATTTCAAGGAGGTAAAATAGGGGATGAAAGTTTATTATTAATGATCTTCAATTCAATTAAATAAACATGTGTTATAACATTTCTGTAATTCGAGATGAATTATATTTATGTATATTAATATTTTGGTAAGGGGATAAAAATGGGTGGCAAAGTTGGCTAGAAAATCAGCCATTTTTATTGTTAAAACCAAGTATTCAAGATAAAATATAATTGATTGATCGATAGATTGATCAAACGATTAGTTGACCGATAGATCGACCGACTGATTGACAGTTTGAGCGACTGATTGATCGACCGACTGGTCTACCGACTGGTCGACCTACTGATTGACTGACTGATCGACTGATTGATCGATTGATTGATTGATAGATAGATTGTATGTTTGCTTGTTTGAACGCGCTAATGTCAAGAACTACTAATTCGATTTGAAAAATTATTTTTGCATTAGATAGCCTGGAAGGCTTCTAGGAAGGCTATAGACTCACATATCATATATTATTATCTATACAGATCAATGAAATTGAAGTGTCTGTTTGTAATGTCAAAATAACAGCTTTTTACTAAATGCATATGAAATTATATATAGTACTTATAAGAAAAACACAATTTTTAAAATATTTGTCTGTCTGTCTGTTTGTTCCGACTAATCTCCAAAACGGCTGGACCAATTTTAACGGAACTTTCACTGGCAGATAGCTGATATTATAAGAGGTAACTTAGGCTACTTTTATTTTCGAAAAAGAATTAGGGTTCGCTCGAAAAATTAAAAAGTACCTACGGACGAACCCGAGCGAAGTGAGGGTGAGTGGCTAGTAATTTATATACACTATCTATTCCATACTAACCACTAAGCCATACATACTAGGGACAAACTTGAGCGGAGCGAGGTTGAGCCGCTAGTTACTCATATAGAATGTCTTAATAAAGAGAATGAATTGTGATTAATTATTTTTTTGATAAATTAACTTTTATTTAAAATATTTTTTCAGCACATTGAAAATGTATCATTCCGAAGTAGTTTCTTTAATTCAGAAATCAACAAGTTAGTTTCTGTAGTGGTCCACAATGTAGTAGTTACTAATAATGCAGAGGAAAAGAGGAGTGCTGTTGTTGAGACCATATTAAAGCCGCTACTGTCTAAACAGAATTCAAATTCAAGATCTGAAGGGCTTAATGATGATACAAATGGTGAAAGTATTCAGGAAAAAGATTTCAGTTACATTACTTCACAACAATTGTTGGATTTTAGAAATAAGAAGCTACCACCAAGTCTTGTTATGTTTGCTCAGGTAATTTCTAAGTGACTCTAGATTGTTAATATATTTTATTTCTTACCCATATGCTATACATGTGGGAAGTAAATAATCTATTGTCAGTAATATTTAGTATTTAGATATCCTTATTTAATATTAATTATTGTGATGAGTTCTATTACCTAAATAAATAATTTTGTTTTAGTAATATACTTCATACTTTTCAGTTTATGGGTGTCCACATCTATGATGCTATTATAAATGTAAGCAGTGCAGATAATGGATGTAGTCTGCTTGCATCGGCTACAGAGATCCATGTAGATGGTGCAGCAGGAGGCCCAGCAAGGACATTAGTGTTCTCAGCTAATATCGATAATGCTAGGGTCAGAGTAATAAAAAATACCAAGGACTTAGCTGAGGTCTCTTGTAAGAATGTATTGCTCGAGGGCACTGTTAAAGCGGAGGGACCATTGAATGTAGAGGTAAGGGGTTTTATAAATATTATTTATAATAAATCAACACTACTGCATGGAAAATACGAAAATGGCAGCTTTATAACTCTCGTAGGCTATTTCCATTTTTTAGGTCCTTCTCAAATTCTAAATTAAATGCTTATCTTTAATTTACTCTTCTTCTTCCATAAGATTCTCTTCAACGAGCTCTTATCTTGATATCCCAAATAAATTGCATAGATGTTAATTCAATATATGATTTTTACTTTGTCACATCATCACATAAAATGTACTGTACGAATCCATATGGGACTTATTAGGCTATTTATTTTTTGAATACCTGCATGGTATTCTGCTCTTCACCATTTCTATTTGATTTATTTCATAAATATTTTTCCGATCAATAAAAACAAAACATATTATTATTTTATATTATATTTATATTATTTAACCTAAATCTTATAATATTAAATGAGTAAATCTTGTTTGTAAATATATAAATTAATTCATGTAACTCGGCTCTAACGACTTAGATCAAATTTCGTATTTAGATATGGGTTTGGTTTTTAAGTTTATCTATGTCTTTTCTTAAAAACTGCAATTTTTCACAAAAAAAAAAATATAACTAATAATATTAGAGCCTTTTTCTGTCTGCTCTCATATTGATAATGTCATATAACGCTATCTCCTAAATTTTTTTGGTACTTGCATAATCGTCAATAGATAGTAATTTAAAAATTAGTAAAAAGCTGTTATTTTAATATTATAATTTTTTTTTGTAAAAAGCTGTTATTTTGATATTACAAGCAGACACTTCAATTTTATTTGTCTTTATATATATGTATATAATATTAATTATACACATATTTTCCAATTTCAGAAAATTCATACAGTAATAAGTGATCCAAATATATTAGTACAGGATGAGTTGTACCTTTACCTTCAGAAGCACAAGAGGAGGAAAACGCCCACTATCCTATATCATGGTGATAATCACTACAATACTCTATTACAAAGACTCGCTCCTGTTATACCAAAGGTAACATTTTTTAGACATCTTTTCTTTAATTAATTATATATTTATACAAAGAGATTGTCCTTTAAATAATAATAATAATAATAAATATATTGGGACATTAACACACAGCACCATCTAGTTCCATGGTAAGCTACGAGGCCTGTGTTATGAATACCAGATAGTTGATACACTACACATATATAACTTTAAATACATACATATTATAAATATAAACACCCATGACTGGAGTACAAACATTCGTGCTCATCACACAAATGAATGCCCCCAGCGGGACTCGAACCAGCGACCGCTGGCACAGAAAGTAGGGTCACTACAAATTGAGCTAAATGTGCCGTCACATATACGCTTTTATTTGAAAGATTTTGTTATATATATCATTTTTCATTTATTTGCAGATATTTAGCTTAAAAATCCAAGCAACAAAGGTTGGTTACATGGACAATAATACACAGACAAATTTTCAGATGAATTTACACAGTTTAGAAGTAAGTGTTAAAAAAATTATACAGCCCTGCCCAGCTGTTCCCAACAGTGGGACGTTAAAAAGGGCTAAATACAATGTTAATAAAAACAATACATATAAAATAATGAAATCTAGTATTCATTTTATACTTATATGTGATTTCAGGTAAATTCCAGATTTAGTGCAGCATCAATAGTATCCAGCTTGCGTCTGGGCCCGCAAATGTACGTGGCGTTTCAAATGGATGCACTGGAACTGAAAGCGAATGTAGATACTATTGCGTTCCTCGATAAACTTAAATTAGATGCAAAGGTAATATACTTTTTCAGACTTATATATCAGATATATTTTTCGAGATCTACAAATGTATCAGAAATAATTTGTAGGTGTACCTAATGAATAGATTAATACGAAATTATATAGCTGAAAGGCAACTACGTCTATTATTTCCTTGTAAGCTTTTAGTTAACCGACTTTAAAAAAGAGAGAAGTAGTGAATTCGAGTAAATGTGTGTTTTCTATTGTGTATGTTACGTGGATATCTTCGGCTTCTAGATCAGATTTTTTAAGATAATTTTATACTTGAAACGATTTTATTTAACTTGTTAGATGTACATATGTATGAATTAATGGATGGACAACTAGCTGACCCAGTACATGTTGTCCAAAATTTTTTTAATTTTTTGACCGAACAGGTCTGTTCGTCGTCGTTGGGTCGGAAAATTAAAACAAAATCTGAATCTCGTCAATGGCGCCACCTACCTGATTCAACTATAGCTAAGAATCACTCGTGTATAATATCTATAGTACAAAAAAACATCAAAATCAGTCATCAAGAACACACATACTACAGAATTTTATATATAACTAACGACTTACCCTCGCTTCGCTCGGGTTCGTCCCTACGTTGATTCCCTATACAAACTTTCATCCCCATTTTCATACCCTTAAGGGATGATTTCCAGAATAAAAAATATCCTATGTTCTTCTCAGGGTCTCAAACTAAGATAGTTTACCAAATTTTATATAAATCGGTTCAGTAGTTTTCAAGTTTACATACAAAACATACAAAAATACAAATCTTTCCTCTTTATAATAGTAGTGTAGAAGATGAATAGAAACTAGCAACTAAATGAGCATAAACTAACAAAATGTCATTGTTTCAGTTGGAAAAAGGTGTACTCAATTTGTATCTTATAATCAGTACACTGAATGTGTTCTACGACCATAGTAACGCATTCAAATGGTATACGGCATGGCAGAAACTAAAGAAATCTAGACCGTTAGTTGTTGAAACGCCGGAACGATGTGAGATATTGTTAATTCACTTTTATATATATTTAATGTTCAATTTTTAAGTTGGTTATCGTACAAGCTTAAATCAGAAATTTCATTATAAAGTATTTGAAAATAATTAAGATACTAAAAAAAAAATTAAATAACGCATATTAGGCATAATAAGGAAAGAATATAATATTATATATTATTTGTCAGACAATAACAACGGTTAATATGGCAGCAAATGTTCGCCTAGCCCGATCACACTTTTCGTAACGCTCTCGTCACGCATTCGCATGCCAAGCGTGCGTAAAGAAGTTTTGCTTCAAAAATATTGGAAAGTTTACATATTTGTTAGTCTAAAAATCTGACTATTCGAGAATTTTTTTTGTCTCAGTTTAATGAAATTGTATTACGCAAGTTTGGCATGAATTAGTATTCATGAATTTTAGAACTGGTGAAAATATGAGTCTTGAATTATTAATAGATATTAGTTTTTAAATCTAATGACCGTTGATAAATAAACGGGTAAAGGAGCTTAGAGAATATTTTAGATAGTTAATAGGGCATTGATTATGGAATAGTTATACCACCTATCTAAGTCGTCACTGGTCTCCTTTTATTAATAAGGCAACCAACAAGGATTCTTTATAGCTTTATTAAAATAATAAAAAAAAAAATTTTTTTTTTGTTTTTTTTTTTTGTTTTATCAACACGAGACAAAATACAATAAATGTACGCTAAAATCTGAATTTTTTTTTTTTATATTTGGCTGTGATAACTAGCATGGGACGCGGAGTCGTGGTGGGGACGGCTCGCGAGCAGCTGCACGGTGCAGGGCTGCGCCGAGCTGCGCGGCGTGGCGCTGCGGGCGGCGGCCGGCGGCGGGGGGCGCGCGCTCTGCGCCGGCTGCAGCGGCCTCAAGGTCAAGCTGGACCAGCTGCTGGATACCAGGGGTACGGTAGTGCTGGCCTATTGTTTTATTTGGAATAGCTCCATTTATTCTTATCGCACTCTAGAAATGAGATCTAGGCCTCAAAAGTGTAAAACTTCCACCGTTATTATACTGTTTTATAGTATGTACATTTATGTCTATATGTACATATGTCTCTGTTGTTATTTTTTTAATTACTAAAATTTTGCTAATTTGTTTTTCTTCGTTTCAATCGAGTGTCCTACTACATCTCTAGTTTAATATTTAACTATAGGAAAGAATTTTAGTAGCGTGAAAATATTGAATTTATTGCCTGTATTACCTTAATGAATCTACATTTCATATCTAAGATCGAAGTTAAAAGATGATCTATTTCATTCTTACTGATTGTCGACGATGTGAACATTGTAGAGGAGCCATACAAGTGGGTGGTGGCGCAGCTGGTGGTGGGGTCGCGGCACTGGAGCGCCGAGCTGCTGGTGGACGGCGGCTGGGTGCGCGCGGCGCCGGGGGGCGCGCCGCCGCCGCGCCGCGCCCACGCGTGGGGCTCCGCGCTGCTGGCCGTCGCGCTCGTCAAGTGGGGCACGCACGGGCCTAGGGACTCTAAGGTAACACTTAACTAACTAATTGCATGGATTTACTTTTAAAATGTTTTTTTTTTTCGAGTCCTTATTTTTTATTTTTGTTTCCCAAATTAGACTTCATAGCGAACATGGTCATGGTGAAGATTAAAGTTTTTGAGGTATCAAAAGTTGTTATATATGTATATAGTAATCTTGGATAAAATTAACTTTGAACACGGTATGAATATAGCAACCCAAAATATGGATATTTCAAAAAAAAAATGTTATATTCGTGATTATCTAAGAAGGTACTTATTTTTGTGAATTGAATGATTGTCTAATTTAATTTGTTTGTGCATTAGACAGTTGTAAAAGTGACATGTTATTTTTCATATATTGTCACAATAATGAAGAATTTGACAATGAAAGTACTTAATGATTCTCAGATCGAGGCTATGATGGACTGTCTCCGGCTGGAGTGGAGTCCCGTAATCGCAGAGACCATCATCTGTTTCGTGGACTGTCTTAATGAATATAAAAGAATGCCCACACCGACTTCACCTCCGGAAATTGACGACGACTCTTCATCCAACATAGCAGTTAATGTGGCTCTCTCTCATATAAACTTGTTTCTTATAATTAATGATAAAACGTGTATCATGACAAGAATTGATGCTGTGACCTTGGAAAAGACGAACGTGAAGTCAGGCGCGGTAGTGTCGGGGTTCAAGATGACGGAAATGGTGCCTTATGAAGGTTTATATTTTCTTATTGGATTGTATTATAATCTGTATATCTATACTAATATTATAAAGCTGAAGAGTTTGTTTGTTTGTTTGATTGAACGCGCTAATCTCAGGAACTACTGATCCGATTTGAAAAATTCTTTTTGCATTTGATAGCCCGTTAACTGAGGAAGGTTATAGGCTATATATATCATCCCGGAAAAGTGAACGGGTCCCGTGGGATAGATTTGTTTTTGTCTAGGGACGAACCCGAAGCGAAGCGAGGGTGAGTCGTTAGTCTGTATATAAACACGTATTATAGAAGTGAAAGTTTGTGAATTTGGATGTTTGTTACTCTTTCACGCCAGAATGGCTGAACGGATCTGGATGAAATTTGGCAGAGATAGAGTATAGTCTGGAATAACACGTTGGCAACTTTTTATCCCGGAAAAATATACGGTTTGTAAAGGATGAGTTTATTTTTGTTTTTCTAGAGGCGAACCCGAGCGAAGCGAGGGGTAGCCGATACTATCTCGGTTTAAAAATCGAGGTCACATCAAAATTACATTGTATAATGTACATATTATGTTAACATACCTCATAGCGATGCGCTTCATACTGAAAAATAATGTTTTGCTTTAATAGTAAACTTTTAATGGAAAAGTATAAAATATTTTTTTCATATTCACTTTCAATGTTTTAATTGAAATCCATATTGGAACATTGAAAATTGGTTGTCATTGAAAATTGACAACCTACTCTTGAAGTCTGTGAAAATTTTTAGCCATAGGGAAAAAGTAAAAACGGTTATATGTATAATGATATACATTTACACAGTTGGGATAAGTGTTAGTCATTTTATTTTCTACGTTAATAGGTAATGTGCACTGCCAAAGAAGTGATGAGATCCCAACATCAGTGTTCTACGTGCGTCTCGCTCGCATCGAACATGTGCCGTCCAAAGAACGACACTCAGTGCTGTTAGACTTCCAATTTCTAGAAAATATCGAAGCTGAATGGAGCGCCAATTTACATCTCAAAATACTCACTTTGGTACGAGCCATTAGAAGCTTCAAGGAAGAGTTTAAATTGAAGATGGAAAGAGATGGAGGTATAGGAGCGTCGGAGGGAAGGAAAAGGAGAGCAACAGACTGGAGAGTTTCATTCAAGAGTGAAACTAATTTAAGTCTTATTTTATCCCAAGAGAATAATATGCTGTTTGGTACAGGTTAGTATGTTTGTGAATAAATTGCACTTCAGTATTGTAAAATATATTAAGTTATATATATTTTAGTAGACGTTAATTTAAAGAAATATTTTATGATATTATGGTAATATGGTATGATTGTTCTTTGTGCTAATTTTTGAAAAAGATTTTTGAGTAGTTTTAGAAGAAATATTTTAAATTATATTCTTTTCAATTACGCCAGAGAAATTAAAATAAGCCAGTAAATTAATTATTCTAAAAGTGTAAACATACTTAAAACTTAACTATGTTTCTCTAAATAAACCCATCAACAGACGACATGACAGTAGCATACGACCACGAGAAAGGCCTGTCGATACAATGGAGTCAGCTGAAGATGGTGTTGAACGGCGACGAGATCATCACGGTGGGCGGCTACTCCATGTGCCGCGCGGAGGACGACCCCGACGTCAGGGTCGAGAGGAAGGCCAGCGAGGGGTTCGTGCTCATGTGGAACAAGGTTTGGTAAGTTTATACAAGTTACTAGGCACTAATATAATGCCCTCCTCACCGATTTCGGCCACGGCCTCCAATTTCACTTACACTAGTCAGGTGAGATATTATATATAGTGCCGCGCGTTTACGTACAGACACAAGTGTACACACTTGCTCTCTCTATACCATTTACTCTAAAAGTCCGATGGGATTCGACTCGACCGGTGGTTATTGCGCAGGACGACAACTTTATGAGCTCTCCAAGGCACGGGAGTGCAATACCGCCAACTTTTCAACTCCGGCCCTTGATTTGAATCCATGACCTCCGGATCTGCAGCCGTACATGCTAACCATTAGACCACCGAGTCAGTTTAACTTTAGTAATAAAATATCTATATAGTATGTATTTACTGCTTGAACCTAGACCCAACTCTCGAACATCTGGTGGACTCGCTTAGACGTAGTGACACAGTAGACGGTAGTAGACCAGCTGGAATATATACGTTATATTTTCAATCCAATTTATATTTATCAGAATCAAGGACCGTAAAACCAGGGTTCAGGTTAAGCCTAATAAAATAGCCATTCAAAGTGATTTAAAAAAAAACTTGTTAGCCATTAAATGTGTAACCCACCTACTAGCAAATAGAATGTGATAATCATTTATAATGATAGTCCTATTTTAGAATTAACCCTATTTCTTATAAATAAATATGTTGGGGCATTAACACACAGCACCATCTAGTTCCGTGGTAAGCTGCGGGGACTGTGTTACAGATACCAGATAGTTGATACTCTATATATATATATATATATATATATATATATATATATATATATATAACTTTAAATACATACATATTATAAATATAAACACCCATGACTGGAGTACAAACATTGGTGCTCATCACACAAATGAATGCCCCCAGCGGGACTCGAACCTGCGACCGCTGGCACAGCAAATAGGGTCACTATTAACTGAGCTCCCTGTAAGAGACTGCCCTGAAGGGTTAAATTATATTTTAATATACATTTTAGGGCTGTGAACGTGGGTTTAGTCAGAGTAATATTCCCCTATAAACATCGCTTCGCGGAGGCGGTGCAGGGGGAGTTCGTGTCGTTATTCAAATGGATTAAAATCATACACGGTTTCAAGAAGAAGCCCTTTACCGCGGACAGCCCTCTGCCTAGCGATTTACATATAAAGGTAAAATATAGGCTAAGAGCTGACTGTTGTTTTAAATACACTCAATATATTGAGTTTCATTGAATAATTTATCAACTATGTTTTCTTTGTAGATTGATGAGATAATAATTGAAATGAGTGATGATCCTTTCGAAGTGAAACTAAGAGACAATTATGAGCTTTTAGAGGACGAATACAAGGAGAGTCAGAAACGGCGAATGATGTTAGATGCAAAGGTGGGTACTTTTTTTTTAAATGAGTTGCGATGGATATATGGTTAGTACCTTAGTTAGGTATTTTACAATTAATTTTAGTTACCCATATAGGTATGTATATAAACAGAAAACAAATCTATCTAAAGGGAACCGTACATTTTCCCGGTATAATATATAGCCTTCCTCAATAAACGGACTATCTAATGCAAAAAGATTTTCGGATTAGTAGTTCCTAAGATTAGCGCGTTCAACCAAACAAACAAACTCTGCCTCTATGATATTAGTAATGGTTATACCTTGGATTTTTTTGTTTATGTAAATACCATGCAAACTGCGGGCAAGTGACGTCTCTAGTGGAGCAAACGTGTGTATGTATGTGTGTGTGTGTGTGTGTGCGTAGGTGGCAGAGCTGTGCAAGCCGCACCTGTTCCTGCCGGCGGGCAAGGTGGAGGAGCTGTACGCGGCGCTGCGGCACAAGGACGCGCAGATCTACGTGCAGCGCACGCGCGCCGCGCCGCCGCCGCGCTCGCGCCTCGTGGCGTGCTGCCTGGGCGCGCTGCGCGTGCTGGCGCTGGCCGACCCCGCCGTGCACGGCGCCGCGCGCGCCGCCCGGCGCCTGCGCGAGATAGACGCCGACAGGTACACATACATTGTGTTGTTACAATAACATCGATACGACTTAAATAACACTTCAACCATGGCTGTGCGCTGAGGCTAACCGTGTTCGCAGGAAATATTACAATACTGTGTATGTGCACGCAGACATAACGTACATTCTCAATTTTTTTTACTCGATACTTTGGCGAAACGACAATGTGACACTTGCGAAGAGATGCTATGACTCGGCATGGAGATGTTTTTCATTTTTGAAGTTATACTTCTTTTGGCACGTTAGGGGAAGAATGATGAAAGTGGTTTTTTACGATGCTACGATTTAGACTACAGTATTAAGTTAGTTGTTATTCTAACTGTGGCCTGCTTTTTGCAAATTTTTGACTTACTTTTCACTGAGAAAAACTTAAATACTATATTCAATTCAACTGCAAATTTAATATCAATTTGTACTAGATTTGTATTATTTCTATTCCTGCACACATCTGTCAATGTAATATGAAATAACAATAACCCGGGCAGCCCGTGGCCGGAGGACGGGCTGGAGTTCACGACGCTGTGGTGCCGCTCGGTGAGCGTGAGCTGCGCGCTGTGGCAGCTGCGCCTGCGCGACTTCCCGCAGCCGCTGCTCAGCATGAGCGAGCTGCGCCTGTGGGGCACGCTGTGCGCCGCGGAGGAGGCGCCGCCGCCCAGGGGTACGACGAACGACCCTTGTTATCAATAGACAAATATTTGAAATTACTACTTTTTTACTACCAGTAAATTTCTTTAAAGAATCTGACTTAAAAGGATGAATTTATTTTGTTTTGTCATAAATATGGCTTATAATTTATTTATTTAAAAAAAGTATGATAAATACAATGATTAAAAAGTTGACAAGTAATTGCCAAAGAATTATGTCTCCTTAATGGACACATAAAAAATGAATTGAAATATGTATTATACCGATATCGTATATTTTAAATACAATAAGTACATATGTATCATACTAAAGCAGAAATATGTTTTTATTGTTTATTCACACTGTAACATCTTGAAGATTAGGAAAGATATGTAAAAAAAAAAACATTTTCACGGAAAAAGTACTTTATTATCATAAAAAAATACAGAGGAATTAAATGTATATTATTCAACCGAAAATACATGCAATATGAAATTTTGTGTATGTTATATATTATCTAAGATTAAAAAAATACTAATTTGAAAATATTTTTTTTATAAAACATCTGTGACATCTGATTTAATACTGTTTATATGTAATGTTGGTAGCGGTGAGAACGGTGGTGATCGAGCAAGGCGAGCCGTGGGGCCAGTTCGAGCTGGAGCGCAGCATGATGCCGCTCAAGTGGTACTACGACCTGTGCTGCGAGATGACGGAGTACAGCTACGCCTTCGGCCCCTGCTGGGAGCCCGTCATCGCGCACTGTAACCTGGGTAGGCTTTATAATTTTAGGTTATTTAGGTACAGTTTGTATAATAATCAGGAGTTTTTTTTGTTTGTGTAAAATGATTTTTTTATTGGTTATTGAAGTAAAACTCTTTACGCACGCTTGACTTGGGGAGTAAGCTGTAAGCTGGTGAATGCGTGACGAGAGCGTTACGACAAGTGTGATCGAGCGAGGCGAACGTTTGTTGCCATAGTAACCGTTGTTATTGTCAGACAAATGATAAATAATATTATATTCTTTCTATAAATAATATTCTATAAATATATGATTGTAGTATGCCTAATATGCGTTATATATTTATTCTCACCTATCTTAATTATTTAAAAGATAAATTGAATTTCATAAAGAGTACCGATAACATACAGAAGTTTCGTTCTTGCGCGTATATACATTTATACACGCACTCTTTAATTTTTTATTTTGTCATGATTGTCTCATATTAGGAAATGAAATTTTATATATGCAGAGGCGGATGTTGTAAAGGATGATGTGCTTTTAGTTTTCTTTCTAATTTTTGCTAATGATATAAAACGCTTGAAATAAACCAATTTGTGATTACTTTGATTTGTTAAAGAAATTCAACAAATCATTCAATCGGATCAATACGAAACCGTGATCCTGATCGTCTAATATATAACTGGTATAGCAACAGTTTGTCCGTGCCGCAGCCTTCGACCAGGTGTCCCGGCCGTCGCTGGACCCGTCGGCGCCGCTGGCGTGGTGGGACAAGGTGCGGCTGCTGCTGCACGGCCGCCTCACGCTGCAGTGCGCCAAGTTCACCTGCCTGCTGCACGTGTCGCTCGACCCCTACAACACCACCGAGGAGATGGAGGTCACGTGGAGCGACCTCGTGCTCGACTGGACTAACGGTCTGTGCCACTTTGGTTTTAATATGGGTTTAGGTCACTCATTTATATGTGCATATGTGATAGTGAAAGGTGAAGAAAGGTGTGATAGTGTGAAGTGAAAGGTGTGATAGTGAAGAACACAAACTTTTTTAACCGCGAAGCCGAAATATGACGGGTATACAGTTTGTATAGAAGATATTAGCTAATAATAGATCGTATCGTCGAATCGTAATCATAAATTTTTATAGAAGTCCTATATTTCTCCTACTAGAGGCATAAAGAGAGTTATTTTAGCTACACAAATAAACATAAGCAAAACTTATACTCTAAGATACGGTATAAGAAATATATATTCTCATCTGTTATTTGACGATGGTAAAGATTGTTAAATAGATAATATTTGATCAATAATAAATCGGGGAAGTTGATCGAAAGAAGTTAATTTTAGTTAATAATATTATTATAGTCAAAAGACAAATGTAACTCATTGTAATGTTATTAAATGAGACAACCTCCGTGTTTCAAGTCTTGTTTATTATTAACTTAATAGGTCTTACATTAGTGGATACAGTGAGCTACACTACAACATGATCATTGTCATTGTCAAGTAACAGATGAGGGTATATATTTGTAATACCGTATCTCGTACTAGTAGTAATGTATGAACGTCCGGTACCAGGCAAGCTGGGGTTCCTGGGCGAGCTGAAGGTGTTCGTGCGCACGGCGAGCAAGTACGACGACTGCCGCGTGCTGCGCGTGCCGGCGCTGCGCCTGGCCGCCAAGCTGGGCTGGCAGTGCGTGGGCGAGCCGCGCGACCACCACGCCGTGGCGCCCTGCGCGCCCACGCGCCTGCCCGAGTACTCCAGCAACCAGGTGGGCCCACACCACACGTACCACACGTACCACACGTCACATACACGCAAGCAGCCGTGCCTTTCATGTTTATTGTGGAGCTGCTTGATCTAACTTTTCAATATTATTTCTCATAACGTGTAATGTACAAATAAACGTTTATACATCATATGTAACTAAATAATAAAAGCGTAAACGCACGTACTTATTATTATTAAGTTTAAATCGTTTCCTTCAAATTAAATTATTCAAAAAATAAATCAAATTTATTCAAGTTTCATCGTTAGTTTTTTAGAGGTCTTTTAAATATTCAATAAACTAACGTAGAGAGACATTTATACAAAGGATTTACTTTTTAATATATGTTTTTGTATGCTTCAGGAACACGATTCTTATCGAGCATTCCGGTCTCAAGGTCTCGATATACACCTCAGCATGGACACTAAACCAATAGAAGGAGATGGACCGGTGCTGTTGCTTTACGGTAGCACATTGAGGTATTGAATTTAAAAGTAATTACGTTATATTAGTTAGTAAGTTGGGATATTAACACAGCACCGTCTAGATTCATGGTAAGCTTGGAGACCTGTGTTATGTATACCAGGTAGTTGATACATAACACATATATAACTTTAAATACCTATATTATATAAATATAAACACCCATGACTGGAGTACAAACATTCGTGCTCATCACACAAATGAATGCCCCTAGCGAGACTGGAACCTGCGACCGCTGGCGCAGCAAGTAGGGTCATTACAAACTGAGCCAAACGTGTCGTCGAAAATGATTACACATTTAGTGTGTGTGGGTGAATAATGCGTGTTCACTATGGTTAAGTATGTTGAGGGATAATCAAACGTCCAAAGTTCATATATATTTATATTCACTTCAAGTTAATACTAATATCCCCAGCACAATATATACTTTAATAACAATATATGTAAGTGACAAACCAATCGGTAGGCGGTTACGTTACAACTGGGGTTCGTGGCGCGATACAATTGCTATATAGTCAAAAATGTGCGCGTCAGCACTGCCACTACACACACAGTATTAGTAGTAGTAATGTTAGTTATTTACATTAAATTGAAAGTCTTGGTTTATACATTTGTCTGTTTCCAGATGGTTTGAGAGTCTCAAACTAATCCTCTCCGGCACGACGCGGCCGACGCGCCGCGGCCGCGTGTTCAACAACCTGCGCCCGCGCAAGCCGCAGTTGTCAAGACATTACAGGAATGTTAGCGTATCGCTCACCTTGCATAATTTACAAGTACGCTTTTAAATAAATGTAAATATTATCTCTAAAATGAAATATGATATTATTTAACATCATTTGACAGATAGAAATGAAATATTTTTGAATACTCAATCTGAAAATTGTAAAATAGCGATT
This sequence comes from Argynnis bischoffii washingtonia, assembly GCA_033884665.1. Lineage (NCBI taxonomy): Eukaryota > Metazoa > Arthropoda > Insecta > Lepidoptera > Nymphalidae > Argynnis > Argynnis bischoffii. The sequence continues at coordinate 2,112,699 of CM066616.1, read as the reverse complement.
GGGAGTTTGTATGAAAATTCGTTATTATTAAACCATGTTTGTAAGTTAATATATTTAAAATTACATATATAAACATACTTCATGATTAATATATTTGAACATACCTAGAATATCATATCCATTTCATCATATTACTACTATTTTAAAATACGAAAGTAAATGCGTTTAAGTAAGCTAAGTTGTACGAACATGTACAATTCAACCTTTTTAATTTTTGGATTTCAAAACTACCATCGACCTTTAAGACAACGAAAACTAAACAAAACTTCGACAACCTCTAGAATTAAACCTACAATGACAACTCTGACCTGATTGATATACGGACGTCAGTAGCGGAGCTCATGTATACGTATTAGAACGTAACGCTTGCGCGATGTAGAATACTACTAACGCCATCTATTGTTGAATGAATGAACTGTGAACAAGTTAAACAGCTGTAACGAACAGTTTGACAACGCCAGGTGTTCTACTGGTCGTCGTCGTCGATGCAGCGCGGCATCGAGATGCGCGGCGCGCGCGTGACGTGCGCGTCGCGCCACCGCCTGGCGCTGGCGGCGGGCGGCGACGCGCTCATCCGCCGCGCGCGCGCGCTGTGGGCCACGCTCTACATGAACTGCGACCTCAACGACGCTGAGATATGGCTCAAGACGCCCGCGCAGCCCGAGAAGGACGCGGATGAGGTGGGCACTTGTGTCTGTTTTTTTTTTAATTAAGTGTTTGGTTACAGTTGTTTTATCTTGATTTTCTATCTCTTTCACTCTCAAAGTCTGGTGAGATGGTAATTCGATATTTACGTTGAGTGTTTAGATGAAAGAGATTTTTTTCTTGACAGGAAATATCGATGTAATAAAAAGAGAATATGATAATTAATCATCTGTCTATGCTTTTCGTACAGAAAAAGAGTACAAACATGAAATATGTTAAACAAAAAATATGTCAGAATTCATCAACAATTTTAACTTAATGACTCCATGTCTTATTTAAGCTATTATTGGTTAATTATTTTTAGATATATTCTAAAGTAATATATTATATAATATTATATAATATTTTCAAAATAACATGGTACTGATACATGTGAATGCACGAAGCATGTCGAATAGCCATATTTTAATTCTTCTAATTACGTGTAAAATATTCTTGATGTAGCCTGTATATAACATTCGAACAATTCTAACACTATCTTGCTGCGCAATATAACTTGACTTTCCCGCAAGCAAAACGTATATAGAACATTCTAGCACCACCCACAGAGTTCCATCCCGCGCGCGCCGGCCATGGAGAAGTGCTACTGCCTGTCGGTGCGGCGCGTGTCGTACGGGCGCGAGGCGGGCTGCGGCGCGGGCGCGGGGGGCGCGGGCGGCGCGGGGGGCGCGGGGGGCGCGCCGGCGCACCGCCTCGCCGTGCACGACCTGCGCGGCGCGTGGACCAAGCTCAACCGCGACCTGGCCTTCGCGCTCATTGATACCTATATAAAGACACAGGTATGTTTGGTTTCATGTTTATTTTTGTTTTTAGTTTATAACTAGCGACTCACTAATTAAAAGGCAGTGATTGCTCAGTGGTGACGCACTCGTTTGAGAAACTGATTTGCGCTGGTACAAATCCCGGGTCTCGCCTCGCACCTCTGATATTTTCATGAGCGAATCATTTCCAGCATGATTACCACGTGTTTTGAGAACCTAGCAAGTTTTTGAAAGATATGTGAAATTCAATTACCCGAACTCGGCTAGCGTGGTAGATTACGACATGATCCCCCTCGTATTGAAGGGAAACCCGTGCGAAGGAGTAGGACATTAAAAAGACTGAATACAACTAGCGACTTACCTAGATGCTTAAAAGTGGCCCTATATATATATATATATATATATATATATATATATATATATATATATATATATATATATATATATAATAAGTCTTATGTGTTATAGTGTAATCTTCATTAAAATTATAAAAGAAAGTAGGAAAAATAAAATTATTTTTATTATAATTTAGAATGTTTTTTAATGGATTCTTAATCCCAAGCTGAGTTCTAAAGATTGTATTTTCTATTGTAAGTAGATAATAATAATCTAAAACCATTTTTGTATTAATCCAAACAGCAATTGAAAAAGAATTTATCGACAAAAGCGTTGAAGGAAGAAGAAAAGCCAGCAACGTCTCCGAAGCATCAAAGAGATACTGATGTAGTGTCGCCGCCTCCAGCGCCTGCACAAGTGAGTTCGTGTTATTTTACAATATTTAAATAATTATATATATACCCAAATATAATAAAATAAAAGTTGTTTGGCTTTTATTTTCTTCAAGAAAGTTTGTGTTGATTAATATTTCGTTAAAACATACTAAATACATAATACGTGAAATGATAGATAGGGTTCAAATGAAAGACGTATTATTAAAATTTTAATGATCTATTGAAATAATTAGTATTGTTGATAATAATAAATCGAAATACATTCACTTGCAATTTTAGCTTCATGTTTTTTATAGTACAATATTGTTATTTCGTAAATTTCTTTGATTTTTGGTTCCCGACGTTTTGAATGTTTATAGCAATCATAGTTACGGGAGGGATTCCAGGTCAGTCTCTCTCGTAACCATGATTGTTGTAAATCTATTGAAACGTCGCGTCGGGATCGAAAAATCAAAATAAACCCAGGAAAAAATTATACAAGATAGTTTTATTTAAAATGTCGAATATTTGCGTTAATCTAAGAAAGTATTTAAATATAAATAAATAATAAATATGTTGGGACATTAACACACAACACTAATTTTAAATACATACATATTATAAATATAAACCACTCATGACTGGATTACAAACATTGCTCATCACACAAATGTATGCCCTGTGACAGCTGGTACAGCAAGTACACTATAAAACGTGTCGTCGATTAGTAAATAAAAAATAATTATAATTATTAATTGGTATCCCTATTATGTGCTTACATGTATGTCGTCAGTCGGGCAGCGCCAACTGCTCGGGCGGCGCCAACATGCTGGCGGCGCTGGTGGCGGAGGCGGGCGAGGCGGGCGGCGAGGCGCCCGTGGTGTTCAGCGACGAGCTGGCGGGGGCGGAGGCCGACGCGCCGCCCGCGCACACCTCGCACTCGCACCTCAAGCACGTGCTCGACGACGACAACTCACACACCGCCTGCTTGAGTACGCTCTCCTGGTACTTTGTTGTAGGCTGTAGGGATTGACGGGTTTTATGTTATCTGTGGTCCAGATTTGAAGTTAATTTAATAGTATAAATGCGATGTCAAACATGGACAAAAGTCAAACAAGATCAGTTTTCCTGGTAGTATATAGTTTTAACTAGCGGCTTGCCCTTGTTTTGCTCGAGTACATCTTCAGGACCGTAACAAATAGTACAACACATGTTATGTGTTAATCCAAGTTAAAAATCAAAAATCAAAGTATACGTCCGGTGCGTCCTTATTGTTTTGGTGTAGCGATTTCAATTGCTTTGATTTTTCTATTCTCAGATTTAAAGCTAACTGAGATTAAGTTTACGTGCTCTCTGAGGCATGGGGTTGGATACCGCCAACTTTCTTATTTCGGGCTGTTACTGAGAATTTCTTAACAGAAAGCCTCGTTAGTTGAATTTGACTCTACCTGGGACTCGAACCCAAAACCGCATTCATTTGTATATATTTTGTAATTACGGTCATAAAGTGATATTAGATTTTTTAGCATAATAGAAAAAAACTTTAAAATTGCACTGTTATTTCCAAATATAAGCTTTCAATATAACAAAAAAAGCTTTGTAATATTAGTGCTTCGGGTTATTTTTTCAATAAATTACACGTTCCTTGTGTGAACTTAATGAAAACACTATCACAAAGGAAATAAATTGATTTTTAACAGGACTGATTAATTTCTAGTTTTTGCATTCATTTTCATAAAAGCATGTACAGCCGTACGAATTAATAAATTAAGTCGTAACTTATTGTGTTGCCGCGCCAGTCGAGCTGGTGAACTCGCAGGTGGTGCTGAAGGGCTGCGAGACGCGCGGCTACGTGATCCTGTGCGCGGCGCGCGCGGAGGTGCGGCAGCGCGTGCGGCGCGCGCCCGCCGCCGCGGCGTGGAGCGGCGCGCTGTCCGCCATGCAGTACTACGCCACCGTCAGCGCCGCCGACAGGGACCAGCTGGACGGTGAGGCTTGCTTTGTGATGCTGCGAGCGTACTTTCATTATGTATTACTATATCTTCATAAATTATTGGCGACTCGGGTGCTCTAGGTACGCTTTAACGGTTATTTATAGGTATAGAAAAGTAGGTGATTGGTCAAAAATGTCGAAACATTTTTTATTTCTCTTGTATATATAAATTTATCATTAGTTAATCTTTTTATAGAAAAAGTTAAATCAAGCGGCTAATTGAATAACTAATAAGATATTGATACTTCATGTTTTGCTACTGAGCACAATAAATGATTCTTTTACAAGTGTCGTATTATTTCTACATAATAATTTCTAACCAAAATTATAGGATACAACGAATTCTTAGGTGCTTAACTTGAGAAATGGTTTGTTCCCAATACAAACTTTCAACTCCTATTTCACCCCCTTTAAGTTTCATTTTTGTGACAAATAGCCTAGCCTATGTCTTTCTCCAAGGTCCCGTACATCACTATTTCATTTTTTATCAAAATTAGTTCAGCGGTTAAAAAATGAGTTACAAATATATTAAAAAATATGATTAATTTTACTATATCAAACTTTTATTATTTAATTTTAATATTTTAAATACGTGTTCATCAATTGTATTTAATTGTACACAGAGAATATCCAATGGGTGTCGGTGGAGGAGATCGAGGAGCGGTGGCAGGGCGCGGAGATGGGCGCGCTGCCCGACGTGCCGCGCCTCGTGGGCAGCGGCCACTCCGCCGGCGGCGTCATCGGCCGCACCGTGGGGCCCTCCGCCGACGCCGGCCTCGCGCAGGTATTGCTATAAATAAATAAATATGTCGGGACATTAACACACAGCACCATCTAGTTGCATGGTAAGCTGCGAGGCTTGTGTTATGGATACCAGATAGTTGATACTCTACATATATGTATATATAACTTTATGGTATAAATATAACTTTAAATACATACATATTATAAATATAAACAACCATGACTAGAATACAAACATTCGCGCTCACACAAATGAATGCCCCCGGCGGGACTCGAATCCGCGACCGCTGGCACAGCAAGTAGTGTCACTACACACTGAGTCAAACGTGTCGTCTATATGTTATTTTCACGCAGTAGTAGACGGTAGACTAGTGAAATGAAGTGGGTTTAAGTCCCTGGTATCATATTCAACTCATTCTTATATGGTGAATCATTTTTGATGCTTTGCGGTGGAAAAAAACAGCGTTTTTGTCCGCACCGTCCAGCCCTTTTCCGATGCGGGCCTTGCGCAGGTATTGCTCTCGCACTATTAAGCTCTGGTTGTGTTTAGGGCAGTGGTAGTCCAGTGGTAACGCACTTACTTGGGAAACCGAGTGAAGCGGGTTCAAATCCCGGATCTCGTGTTTACCTCTGATATTCTCAGGAGGGATTTTACGGTGAAGGAAAATATCATGAGGAAACCTGTGTTTTTGAGAGCGACCAAATAATTATCTAAAAATATGTGAAATCCGCCAATCTGCAGTTAGCCAGCGTGGCGGGATATAGGTTGATTCCTTTCTCTATGCAAGGAAGGCCCACGAGGATAAGATGAATATATTTATGCGTTTTAGATAATTAACAATGATTACCAACAATAACGTTTATATTAGTATTTAATTATACAATTAAATATGAACATGTTTGCCAAATTATTTTACATATAATATAATCGTATAAATGGTGAAGGTGTTAAAGAAATGTTGGTAGCTGAGCTTAAATAAAAAATATATTATTTGAATATTGTACTTGAGTAATAAAAAGGTCTCCCCGGCGGGGAATCGAACCCCGGTCTCCCGCGTGACAGGCGGGGATACTTACCACTATACTACCGAGGATGTGATTGTTATGTTGAAATATTCAATCATACTAGTATTCATATATCCAATGATTTTCGACCTACGTTATATTTATTCAGCATAGTTAAAAAAATATAATTCGTTTTGACTAATCTATGCACAGCTGAAGCTAAAAGTGTGTCTTCCTTTAGTTTTTATTTCAATCAATCAGCCTATTGCCGTCCACTGCTGAACGAAGGCCTCCCCCAATGAGCGCCAACCATCCCGGTCCTGGGCAGCCCGCATCCATCCACTGCCAGCCACCTTTCTTAGGTCATCTGTCCATCGTGCTGCAGGGCGTCCTACACTACGCTTGCCTAAACGCGGTCTCCACTCTAACACGTTTCGGCTCCATCGACCATCGGTACGTCTGGAGACATGACCGGCCCACTTCCACTTCAGCGAGCTTATTCTGCGCGCGATGTCGGTTACTTTAGTTCTCTGGCGAATGACTTCATTCCGAATTCTGTCCGCCAGAGAAACTCCAAGCATCGCACGTTCCATTGCTCGCTGAGCGACCTTGAATTTGTGGACCAGCCCTACGGTGAGTGTCCACGTTTCGGCTCCGTATGTCATTACGGGTAAGACGCACTGGTTAAATACCCTGGTCTTAAGGGATTGTGGGATAGATGACTCTAGAATATGACGAAGCTTCCCAAAAGCCGCCCAGCCCAAGCGTATTCTTCGGTTGGCCTCCTTCTCAAAGTTGTGCCGGCCGAGTTGTATGGTTTGGCCAAGATATATGTATTCCTGCACAACTTCAAGAACAACGCCATTCACGATCACTGGTCTCGGGGATACATGACAATTCGACATGATTTTAGTCTTGTCGAGATTCATCCCGAGACCCACCCGTCTTGAAGAATCGCTTAGGCTGTTTAGCATTTCTTCCAAATCCTGCAGAGTCTCTGCCATGATGACTATGTCATCGGCAAATCGCAGGTGTGTCATATAGGTCCCGTTGATATTTATGCCGCATCCGTTCCAATCGAAACCCCCTGTCTTACCCCGCGGTGCAATTGGATTGGCTTTGTGCTCTGTCCTTGTACTTGGATGGTCATTGTTGCGGCTTCGTACAAACACCTTAGTACTTGGATATACCGATAGTCAATAAGGCATCTCTGCATGGATTGTAGAACAGCCCAGGTTTCGATGGTGTCGAAGGCTTTCTCGTAGTCCACAAACGCTAGGCATAGAGGCTGATTATATTCCTCGGTCTTTTGGATTATTTGCCTTAGTGTGTGTATGTGGTCTACAGTACTGAAGCCTTTTCGAAACCCAGCCTGCTCAATGGGTTGGAAGTCATCGAATTTTTGAGCGAGACGGTTCGTGATAACCCTTGAAAACAACTTATATACATGGCTCAGGAGTGATATGGGTCGGTAGTTCTTCAGAAGGGCTTTATCCCCCTTCTTAAAGAATAATACCACCACACCCCTGCTCCATGCCTCCGGTGTAATGCCATTGTGAAGAACAGAATTAAAGAGCTTTGCGAGCTCTGATAGAACAGGTGTTCCTCCCGCTCTGAGAAGCTCCGAAGTAATTCCGTCTTCACCCGGAGCTTTGTTGTTTCCTAGTTGTCCAAGAGCTATCCTAATCTCGCCCACGTCGATGTCGGGAAGCTCGTCTGATTGGTGGCGTACCAGTCTCAGTCAGTTTTTATTTATGTATATATTAATTAAATATTAGTTGTAAATGGGTAATATGTTCGAACACACTTATTACTAAAATTATTATCACAAATCAATAATCATTATTGTTTTCGTGGAGTCCATAATCTATTTGTTGTCTTTTCTACCGTCGTCTTCTCATTTAATTTCATAATAAAGCTCACTTCTTCTTCTTCTTCTAGTCTTCTCATTTAATAACATAATAAATTTTATTAACGTACATAGCATTATATTGTTGGGAGCAAACTCAATATACTCGTACGATTATAATCGACAATCTTAATCTCACTATCAGAAAAGAACTAAAGTATCGGGCTGTTTTATCTACATCTATACAGATAAATAAAATTGGAGTGTCTGTTTGTAATATTAAAATAACCGCTTTTTACTAAATGCATATGATGTATACACCGTACATATACCAAAACAACATTTTTTACAATTTTTGTCTGTCTGTCTGTTTGTTCCGGCTAATCTCTGAAACGGCTGGACCGATTTTGACTTGACTTTCACTGGCAGACAGCTGATGTTATAGGGAGTAACTTAGGCTACTTTTATTTTAGGAAAAGAATCAGGGTTCCGCGAAAAAAAATTAAAACCCATGAAATTGTGAACAAAATCCGCGTACAGCGTACGCACTCGAGCAAAACGAGGGCAAATCGCTATATAATTTAAATTAAATGAATATCTTAATAGTAGCAAGTTACTATCTATGTATACCTAAACATAGCTAACCGTGAAAACGTACCCAGGGACGAACGCGAGCAAAGCGAGCGTGAGTCGCTAGTGTATTAGTAAAACTTGCACTATTTACATTTTTTCATGATGAAATATTACTATAAATATGTTAGGACATTAACACACAACACCATCCAGTTGTATAGTAAGGTACGAGACTTGTGTTATGGATACGAGATAGTTGATACATTACATATAATTTTAAATACATACATATTATAAATATAAACACCGATGACTGGAATATAAACATTCGTGCTCATCACACAAATAAATGCTCTCAGCGGGACTTGAACCCGCGACCGTTGGCAAAGCAAGTAGGGTTACTACAAATTGAGCCAAACGTATCTTCAAACTATTAATATAAACACTTCAAGTTACATTACATGGTCCTCAAATTTCTTTATAACTAATCCCATGTATTTCCAGCTGCAACGCATAGTGTCGCGGTGCGCGTGCGAGTTCCACTACGTGTCGCACGAGGAGAGCGAGGCGGGCGGCGGCGGCGCGGCGGCCGGCGCGGAGCCCTACGACTCCTTCACGCTCATGCACCACGACCTCGAGGTCTCCACTAACTCCTTGCAGGTGATATTGCTAATTTATTATATTTTATTAAATTTATTAAAAAAGGCCATAAAATGTAGTATTAATAAAATTTAGAGCTTCAAGTTATTTTGAATTTTTCTAAAGTGAATAAAATTAATGTGCTATTAGTTTTGGTATTATCGATTCTTCTAATTTATATTTGTTTATATAGATAATGTTGTTCGTTGGTAAGAGCAGTACTTGAGAACGGTTTATCCGACTTGGTTAATTTTAGGCTTATTGTGTGTATTTTTTTAAGAACTCAAAAATCACGAAAATATATTAAAACTGCTTGAAATAAGGAAATGTCTGTCGGGTCCTGACCCTACTTGTAGTAGGCAATAAAAATTCAACTTATGATCTACTCAGATTTTGACCATTTATAAATGACTGCTAGTTTTGCTCGGGGTTGTATTCGGTCTATAATCGGAAAATACGCCTGGGTTGTAGTATAATCTATACAAATAAATAAAATTGGAGTGTATGTTTGTAATATTAAAATAACCGCTTTTTACGAAATGCATATGGATGTATACACGGTACCTACATACACCAAAACATCATTTTTTACAAGTTTTGTCTGTCTGTCTGTTCCGGCTTAACTCTGAAACGGCTGGACCGATTTTGACGGGACTTTCACTGGTAGATAGCTGATGTAATACGGAGTTATTTAGTTTTTTTAGAAAAAAAATAGGGTCCCACGAAAAAAAAATTAAAACAAAAAAAAATTGTTTTGGGAAGCAACCTAGGGACGAACCCGAGCAAAGCGAGGGCGAGTCGTTAGTAATTAATAAAACAATATTAATTCACTCATTCACTATTATACGAATTTACAATACTAGTGTGCTAACAAAATCCGGTCCGCAGTACGCGATGCTCCTGGACGTGGTGAACAACGTGGTGCTGCACGTGGAGCCCGAGCGGCGCCGCACGCTGGAGCGCCGCGCGCGCATGCGCTTCCAGCTGCAGCTGCACCGCGACACCGACCCGCGCCACCTCATACACAAGCTGCAGACGCAGGTGACGATGACACTTGTATAGTTACCAATCAAGTAGAAATAATATCACAATTAAAAAACATAACTGATTTTATTGCCTATATCATTTTTAACAAATACAGAACTTACAAATTGTAAATAGTTAATTTAAGAAATTATTCTAATATCCTGTTGCTAAAACGGTTGTGTAAGTCAAAATATATAAATTGAGGATTTTTTTTTTATTTTATATAATTTTTTCTCTCTGATGTAGAATAAAAGGATAAAAGTACGTGCTTCGTTTTAGGAATTGGTTTTCTGTCACTGGATAGTAAACATAAAAATACAGCAATACAATTTGATTAATAAAGCTAAACAATAAAGTAAAATAACATCTTTTTCAATTAGTATTAAAAGTAAAAAAAAAAAAGTAAAAGAGTCTCCCCGGCGGGGAATCGAACCCCGGTCTCCCGCGTGACAGGCGGGGATACTTACCACTATACTACCGAGGACGTGATTGTTATGTTGAAATAGCGTATCGTTCTAGTATTTGGCCTTACATGAATGACATCATCACCTTGACAGTAAACAAACTTTTTATGAATGTTTGTATGGAGATTAATAGATAACTTCGTTTTAATATAAAAAGAATGACATCACTAGTATTCATATTATATTGTAGAAATTTTTTTATTTTAAATTATTCAAGTTATTTATTACGAATGTGTCATTACTAAATAAGGTATTATATATAATTTGTCACATATATAGGTTAGAATGAGATAATATTATGCTGATATAAGATTTGAAGATAATAAGGGATATCTTTTGTTTGTTTATTTTTTTGTTGTTGTGTGTTATTTTATTTATTTGCAAGGGTTTTTACATTAAAATAAACTATATGAAGTATTGAGTTGAATATTTTAGCCCTAAATCTCATTCATGAATTATTTTAAGAATTAATATACTTTTTCTTTATTTAATTATTTGTACTTCGTTTTAAGTAATAATAAGGAAAATGTGTTAATTATGCCAAATCCCTTCAATCCATATCCATACTAATATTATAAATGTGAATGTTTGTGAGAACAGCTGGATGGATGTTTGTTTGTTAAAAATCATGTTAGAACGGCTGAACGGATCTGGATGAAATTTGGCACAGAGATAGATTATAGTCTGAAATAGCATATGGGTGCTTTTTATCCCAAAAAATGAACGGTTCCTGTGGGATAGATTTGTTTTTGTTTTTCAGGTAGTGGATATTATATTAAGTTTATGAAGTGATTTAATATGTTAAAAGATTTTTTTAATCTCAGGTAAGGGAGTCTCTAGCGAGACTTCGTCGTTTGGAGAAAGAATATTACCTTAAAAACCGGTGCATCAATGGAAATGATCCAGCTGCTCTCGCGGAGCTCAAGGCTCTGGATGATCAGGTGTGATGATTCTTGTAAATATTTTTATTTTTAATTGTGCTGTTTTTTTTTTTTAATTATTTTATATTATTTATTGTAACGTAGTACTCAATTAAGTTTAATGAATTTTAGAATAAATATAGTATACAAATATTATTTGATCGAGGTGAAATACTAAATTCAGGTTTGTTTACGGAACCTGTTATTTCACAAATTAAGGATATGAACTATTATGTTACTAAAAATATAAATTATAATAAATTTTTTGCTACTTATATATAATATAATACTTATATATAATTTTTAATAATTATATATAAATTGATTGTTAACAAAATCGGTTAAGTGGGAGTTACATTCGCAAAGGAAGGGTTTAGTACCATCATAAATGTACTTTTTATTACTATGACTTTTACTCTATGTATGTAGTATATTAACTTCGATGATCGATTACGAAAGTTAAAAAAATGTTTCTTCTATTTCTATTTTTTTATTATTTGTTGTTATAGCGGCAATAGAAATACATACTCTATGAAACTTCAAACTCTCTATCTATTACGGTTCATGAGATACAGCCCTCTGAGAGACGGACGGACGGACAGTGAAGGCTTAGTAATTGGGTTCTGTTGGCACATTTTTGAACGGAACTCTTAAAAAAGTGTTTCAACTTAACAGAGCTTGTGAGCGATATAATTGTGCTTCTAGTATGTGACCAGTAGCCAGACTATTTTTGACGACACATTTGGCTCAGTTTGTAGTGACTCTACTTGCTATGTCAGTTGTTGCGGGTACGAGTCCCACTGGGGGCCTTCATTTGTATTATGAGCACGAATATATGTACGGGAATCGTGGGTGTTTATATTTATAATGTGTATGTATTTAAAGTTATATTTGTGTAGAGTATCAACTATCTGGTATCCATAACACAAGCCTCATAGCTTACCATGGAACTAGATGGCGCTGTATATAGTATATGTGAAAGTTTTTGTGTGTATGTTTGTTATACCTTTACGCTTAAACTGCTAGACGGATTAGGATGATTTTTTTACATACATAGATATGGAGTAGGTATGTGCGTGCAGGTGAACGAGTGCAAGGAGGCGGCGTGGTCGCTGGGCGAGGAGCTGGACGCGATGGTGCGCGCGTGGCGCGAGGCGCGCGCCGCCGCGCCGCCGCCGCGCGCGCTGCACGCGCCGCCGCACCGCTACAACGAGATCTGCTTCAAGTCCGCGCGCTGGCGGCTCACCGACGCCGACGGCCAGCTCGGCATCGCCGACCTGCTGCTCACCAACTTCCTGTAATTGTTCACCTACACTTACCATCCAACTTTTTCTCTCTCTTTCTATCTCTCTCTCTCTCTCTTTCTCTCTCTCTTCTCTCTCTCTTATCCATCCTTTTTTTTAAGTTACTTTACTTGGTTTCTCATTACCACTAGGCAGGCCACCACTACTTATACAATCTGATCATTTAACTCTAATATAAAAATCCATACAGTAAATAATGACTTTTGATCTTAAAGAAAATATTGTTAAATGCAAGGGTTGTTAAAAATATAAATTTTAATGGCGATTCAAAGTTAAAGACCTTTAGTGCTATGTCGTGGCGTGTAATGTCGTAGTTAATATTATATACATTTATACCCATCAACCCTAAAGCCGTTTCCCGACTGTTGTATCAAAGCAAGTATGACAATCGGGAACACGTCATCCGCGTCTTACCTCGCGTGTCCCTTGTGATTGTTCTGTCTTGATGCCTTCATAAGATATTTGTATGAATTAGTAAAATGTGCTAATATTATTAATTAGTGTATAACTAGTTATTGAATCCTGACGTTTCATATACTTTACAGCGAAGATGGTCTTGGTAAAGATTAAGGTGTTAGTCCTAAGGCGTGCTTAATATCGTGAAATATGTGAAGTTGGGAACCAAAATATCAAAACAATGTCAAAAAATCAATAAACATAGTTTTGTTATAATGTTATATATTCGGTCAACCTAAAAAAGTATTAAATTATTTATATTTTGTAATGAAAATCTTTTTTTGCTTACAATCCAAAGTAAATATAGCATGTATCTAGGATTTACGTATAAGCTAATTTTTATCTAAAACGCGAGTAGAACCGGGGCCATCAATTAGTTTATAATATTCAAAATTTTTAAGAACTGAGCTTAACAATTCTTGTTATTAAATGTAAGTCAAGGCCAAGGTCGGAGGAAAGATACCACTAGTACATTATTACTAAGTATATACTGTATATGAGTAATATTACTTGACGATTAAGTTCATTATGCAAATTAAATAAAAAATTTAATATTTCAATCTTGTCTTACTATTATATATTATATTATTATTAACTAGCGGCACACCTCTTAGCTCGTGTTCACCCCTTGAAAAACAAACAAATCTATTCCACGAGAACCATATAATATTCCGGGACAAAAAGTAGCCTACGTGTTGTTCTATATAATCATATATGTAATATATATTCTATATATGTCCTATTTAATTGTATGAGCTATATTATTGTAAAATTTCATTAAAATCCACTCAGTATTTGCGTGAAATAGTAACAAACATACATACATCTATACATCCAGATATCCTCACAAACTTTCGCATTTATAATATTAGTAAGATTAGCAGGATATGAATCGTAGTCAATTAAAAATAATCGGTTTAACGATCGTTATGTTATCGATTATTAACAGCAATAATTTAATTACATCATCGTCTGACACATCAGGTACACGAAGACATCGCGGTCTGATGACTCGGTGGAGCATCAGCTAGAGTTGGGCTACGTGAGAGTTACGAACCTGCTGCCCAACGAACCTTTCCCAGAAGTAAGTTGTGAACTTTGACCGATTTCAAGTAAAAGGAGGTACCTACTTAATTTAGATGATGATATCCTTCTGGTCAATTTCAGTGAGATTAGTCAATTGCACAGGTGATATTATAGTGCATAAGTGTTCGCGCAGACACAATGTGCACTCAAATTTTGATGGGACTATACTTCTATCTAGAGATCAGGCACAGGAAGGGCAGATTAACGTGCTCTTCTAGTCACAGGGGTGAAACACTAACGGGGTGAAACGCCAACTTTCAAACTCTGGTCTGTTACTTGGACTTAACAGGAGGACTCAATAACTGTACTTGGTCCGAGACTCGAACCCAGGAATTCCGGATGTGCGACCGTACCACTACACTACCTAGTTAATAACCAATAACACTATTGTTCGCTTTGTTTGTTCGAGATGTTAGTTTATGTTTCATTTAATCAATATCGCTTATACGTAACCGCAATAAACATTTACTTGTTGCGTTAAATAAAAACATTTTCAATGTAACAGGATAAATTATTGTTTATTCAGATACGTAAATTGAATTTCTTACAAGAATTCATTCTTAAAATAATATTTTTGTCAACAACTTTTATTATGTTCTTTTTTTTTTTATGAGATTCAGTGACAAACGAGCAGACAGACCACCTGATGGAAGGTAGTACCTGTCGCCCATAACTCCTACGGTTCATGCACTTAGGTTTTAAGTGACAAAAGTGCAGAACCACAGGTGCGTTGTCACTGTGAGGACTAAGATGATATGCCTCTTGCCTGTAATTGCGCTGGCTACCTTATCCTTCAAACCGGAACACAACAATGCAATCATTGTTGCTTGGCGGCAGAAATAGATAAGGGGGTGGTACCCATCCAGTCGGACTCCTCGGGCTTGACAGAGTCCTACCACCGGTTCTATGACAATTATCCTTATTCCTTAGCTATACATAGCGCTCAAAAGAGTGACTTATTTCCTATAAAAGAGAATTGTGCCATTAGATTTTTGATTTAATTCCCCATTTTAAAATCTGAGGTGGTTAAGTACCACCACCTGTAGACATACGGGTGGTTATGAGGGCTTCACCGGCTAGAATAGCCAGTACTACCTACTAAAACCCAACAAAACCTCTCCCGTCTTAATGTGGCGTCGCAAGATCGCTTACGCACACAACTACGACGTCCCGACGACAGGTCTGCCGAAGCAGATCACAACAACCATGGGGTTGGAAGTGGGTCACGTTCCAGTGCGTATCTTGGCTTTGCGCCCGGCTGGATTGCCGGACGCTAATGACCCCCCTCTCCCCCTCCACAATAAGGTGAACGCACGTTGGGGGGGATTATGTGTATACCTAACATAACTCATTTCTCAAATAAAAGGTGCTAGCCCCGCAAGCGGCGTCGGGGCGCGCGCCGGTGGCGCGGCGCGCGGCGCTGCGCGTGTTCTGCCGCGACCGCCCGCCCGTCGGCGGCATCTCCGTCAAGGAGCACTTCGAGGTCAACATCGTGCCCATACGGATAGGTCAGTGTAATAGGAATCAATGTTTAAGTAGTCGGTTGTGAATGAAGGTTAAAAGTTTTATTAAGAAAAAAATGGTATTTTCGTTCGGAAAAATACTTTTTTCATGTAAATACATTAAAGCTTATATAATTAGTTTATAATATTTTTTTTTATGTAAAAGAGGTGAACAGATGGACATAACCTGGAAGTTTTTTTAATAGAGTTTTATCTTAAATTAATAATTTACTCGTACATTTACAATTTTTTTTTATAATATCATCTTACAAATTAAATCATAAATATTCAATTTCTGCTGATGCAATTTAAATTTGTTTTTTTTTTATAAAACAGGTCTGACAAAGAAATTCTTTAACACCATGCTCAAGTTCTGTTTCCCTGAACGCGACCCGGACGCTATAGAGGAAGGAGAAGAAGAAGGAGAAAGACCCGGCTCAAAGAAGCTAAAGAAGAAACCCAAAGACTCAAATTCTAACTTCTACGTGAAGAGAGATAAGAAGGATAAAGATGATGTGGAAAAGATGAAGGTACAGAAATGTTGATGGTAGTTATGGAAAATTATTAAGAAGAGGTTAAATTTAAGAGGTTTAAATTAATAATTCAAGTCTGTAATATATATTATTTTATAACAATAAATATGAATTAAAATAACTCCGAAACTAGTAAATTCATTCATTATAAGATTACGCGGAATAAGCGGAACAAATAAAAAAATAACTTTCAATATAACTGCATTGTTGATTTATTACATTTATTGATGTCTAAGAGTTGTCTTAGGGTGAGACCAATTAATTATTGAGGTTTTTATTAAAAACATCTTAGCCAGAGGTTAAAACTTAGCAGTGTTAAAACATGTTTGAGTATATTTTATACGCTATAACGTGGTCTTTACATAATAGGAGCGCGCAGAGAAGAACAAGCTGTTCATCTACATCAAGATCCCGGAGGTGCCGGTGCGCGTCTCGTACAAGGGCAGCAAGGAGAAGAACCTGGAGGACGTGCGCGACCTGCCGCTGGTGCTGCCCACGCTGGAGTACCACAACGTCACCTGGACCTGGCTCGATCTGCTGCTCGCCACCAAGAGTGACACCAGGAGGTAATGCTACTCCAGCTCGTCATCTATCTGTGTACTTAGCACTCAAATCCATCCGTCGAAGATGTTACACCACACAGACGTAACAAACATACACACATGTACAAACTTTCTTATTATTGATTTCGGCAAAATGCTACACTGAGTGTTCGGGCTAATTGCAAAAATTACTGTACGGACTTTCGTACAATATTCAGCAATAGAAAGAGATCTTCTAATGGTGAAAATTACTACAACAGATTATAATTTATAAACATATTATGAAAATATACGTCAATGATAAATAATAGATATGTAATAATAGTAATAATAGGAGTCGACACGTGTTAGAGTGGTGACCACAACTCGGCAAACGTAGTGTAGGTCGCCCTGCGGCATAATGTGGTAGGTACAGGTTCGATGCGGATTACCCAAGATCGGGATGGATCTTTCCATGGGGGAGGCTTTTATCCAACAATAGAACGCGATAAGTTGAAAAAAAGTAAATTATCCGTTCACAGAGTTATAGTAACTTATATGCATAAATCATAAACATGTAATAATAGTAATTTTTTTACATAACCATTAAATATGGTCATATTCATGATACAATGAAACCTGGTTAATTGGGATCTCAAGGGACCAAGACATATGTACCAATTATTGAGGGTTTCCAATAATCCAGTTTTCCAATTAAGCAGGTTTAAAATTATAGTTGTCTCATTTACAGAGGCCCCCGCTTGCAGAGGTCGAAATGTGCCGTATTCGTTTGAGTTTTCCTTTTCCATCAATACACTGAGACCGAATTTTCTCGTTGTTTTTAATAATTCTACACAGGGTTGACTTTGGTATGTTATTCTCCCTACATAGTTCATCACGCGACTTTCCACAATCATTATCTGATAGAAGTTTTAATTTTTCAGATACTGATAACGTTTTATATTTACGTTCGGACATTTCGTACACTTTTATTCCCTTGTTTTTAGGTCAAAACCTAAGACAGTACTGACAAAGCATGCGCGAAAGACGACGCGAAATGTATGTAAGCAAACATGTCAAAACGTGTTAAAACCTGATTAATTTGTCTCACTTATACAGGTAATTGAGCTACAGAGTCTCAATTATAGAGGTAAACATCGAAAAAGTCTTAGAATTCAAATCTCATTTAACCAGGTTCAAAAAGTCCCATTAACAGAGGTAATTTAATGAAAAAGAACTGGGACCTCATTGCAACTCTCAATAGTAGAGGTTTCTCACTTATTCATGTACGGATTATTTCGAAAATGATTGCCACTTGCCTTACGGTGAAGGAAAACATTGTAAGGAAACCTACATGTCTGAGAGAACCTAGCAAGTTTTCGAAAGTGTTTGTGTGAAGTCCGCTAACCCGCATTTGGCCAGTGTGGTGGACTATTTCCTGATCCTAGGACGTTAAAAATGGCTGAATACGACAATATTGTAGTATGCGGTGATACGTGTCGTTCTGCCGGTCGTCTATCGATCCGCTTATTTTATGTTGCCGTCCCGCACCCCCCGCTCTTTAACGCACGTTGTTCACGCATATCAGGGGCATCCTTGTCCTTACCATATATAATAAATGTCGTATCCATCCTCAGAGTGATAGTGTCGCAGGCGATCAGACAGAAGCTGCAGCTGCACCGCCGCGCCGCCGCCGCGCCCGAGCCGCTCGAGGAGGACAAGGCGCGCCTGCTGCTGGGCGACCGCACCGTACGTACGAGTGTTTATACACCTATCAGTATAGATAGTGAAATATTTTTTTTTTTTACAGTATACTAGTGACCTACTATCGCTTCGCATCCCAAAGCTTGAATAGTTTTGGAACGCATGAAAGACAAACGTTCAAAGATTTTTTTTGCGCCAATAACCTTGGTAGACGTATACAAAATAATCTACCAGAGTTTCATCACAATCGGATTAATGGTTTAGGAAAGCATAGAGGACAAATATACGGAACATTCATTATTATTTATATAGAAAAATAAAACTTTTTTTAGTAATTTCCAGCAGCTTATTTTTAACCTTTTAAAAATTGTGTTTTTTTAAATGTATCTTAAGATATTTACTCTTTTAAATCTATCTATCATAATACACTTGGTATTTATACTTTTCGACGTTTCATGATTAACCAAATTAAATTTACTGGTATTTTTAAGTTCAGATTCTATCGTTATTACTAAAAAATGGTTAAAGGAATGGTTTTATTATTTTTCCCAACTGCCAAAAATTATATTTGCGGCTGCAACCGAATTAGTGATTAGATACCCATTTCACATAACTTTAATTTAGGTTATTATAATAAATACATGTTAAGTTTTTACTTGTACAGTACACCCCCCTAACAAAAATATCTGTGAATATAATTTTTTTTCTTGAATTTGAAACAAAGTAGTATTGGTAGTAATCTAAACATAAATACATTTTAACGCTTCAACAGATTTTAATTATTAAAATGAAATGCCGTATAATATCTTATAGGCGAGGTGAATCGCGGGCAAAATCTACATATATATTTAACATCCCATTAGAAAATAAAAAATAAAAAGAGGGGGAAAGATTTGCTTTTGTTTTTCACAGAGCAAGGAATCGACTATCTATTCCCTACAAACAGTTAGGACGTACCGAGGGACGAACCCGAGCGGAACGAGGGTGAATCGCTAGTGTATAATAATTAATAATTTGTACTTACATATATTCTTATTTTATTTTAGGTCGCAGAAAGCAAACCACATAAGAAGAGCACTCCGAGTGTATTCAAATTTTCCAAATCGTAAGATGGAAGCGAATGAAAATAAGACTTAATGATTATTATTTATTATTGATCTAATAGTATGTATACGATATGTCTATAAGAAATTGCTCTATGATGTAGATGCTTAGAGCTATCCATCTCCCAAGTGTGAGCGAGACAAAGATATGATGCGGCTATAAATTTCACTTTCTCCAAAGATAAGTTTGGTATTAATGATAAATAAAAATACACACATAAAGATCGTGTACACTTTGTTATTTTTTAAAGTGATCAATTTGCGAGGCTAATGCTAAGTCGGTTTCTTTATATCCTTTAGTAAGAGACCATTTCGATACCTGCAAGGAATAACATTGTAACTCAGTGTTGTAGCGATTTCAGATTTGGCATGTATGTTAGTTTATATATAATTAATCTCCTTTCAAATGCCTTGACCGATGTTGATGTACTTTTTTGTTTCTAAAGTGTGTCAAGATTTATTTTTTTAAATTTTCTGAACAAATGTTTTTTTAAGTTTAAATTATTCTTATACTGAGTTACAATATTGTTCTTTGTAGAGGCCGTTTTATTGGATTTTATTTCTATTTATTCAATAGCTTTGTTTCATATAATTATTCAAATGTTTTGTTATTGTTTAAAAATAATATGAACAAAATATGGCTGTTGTATTATTAGAAATAAAGAATTCAGGCCTTAACCGTATTTAAATATGTTTTTATTAACATCGTGTTACAGTTAATTTTAAAATTTACTTATTAATATTACATGATAAGGTTAAATTGTTATATTTTTTTATAAATAATAAAATCAAAATTATATGAAATCTAACGAATTCAAAGATTTTGGTCATTCCATAAAATTATAAGTTAAAATAATTGATTTATTATGAAATATATAAATTAAATTGTTCATAGAAACCATTGATATATAAAAACATATACACATTCCCTAACAAATATCTCGTCAAAAAGTGGCGTCGACATGTGACGTTAAGTCAAACCAAAGAATAACACTAAAAAATCGAACGTTCTAATTGCCCAAAAACGAAAACACAAATTCGAACTTACGCACACCACATAAAGTGCTTTTTTAAATGAAAGTTTTAATTTTGTCATCCGAAAAGTAACGAACAAAAGGGATTTGAAAAAAGCGCACTATTTCGAATTGTGCACTTTTTTTTAGGATACTTAAGACGATAAATGTGTATCTTGAGTTTTTGTATATCAATGATAGAAACACATTTATTATTATTATTTTGTTTGTGGTTATTGTAAAAATGGCGGTTATTCTTCGAAGATGAAGAATTTACGTCATTAGACAATGTTTTATCATATTTTCATGTACGTTCGCTGTCTACTAATTGTATTGATAGTTTTTATTCAATATTATTTACATGTTTTATGAAGGAAAATATTTTTTCAAATTGAGACATCAAATAGCCGAAACATTTAATCAGACACTTGAAAAGAAGTATATTGATTATTTTATCTATTTTTTTATTTATCTTGCGTTTGGTTAAAACAGACTTCAATAGAACAAATACCTCAAATGAGAAACGAACCCGCGACGTTTGGTGCTAGAATAGTAATTATTTTTTATTGCCACTGCGCCAAAGGGCCAATCTGGCCAACTGCGAAGCAATAGTAATATATAATATACATAATTATGTATATATCCCTTAAAACTATTATTGTCAATTATATACATATGGAAATATTGTTAAAGAGGAATGCACAATGGCTGCAAATGCTAAGATTAAAATGAGTATGATATTGTAATTTAAGATATAATGTAATACAAATATTGCTTTTCTACTGCTCTTTTAATATTGCACGTTATTTTGAGGAACCCTTGTAGGATCACTTCGTTATCCGTCCGTCTGTCTGTCCAGACTTTTTTTCTCAGTAATATGTAAAAGTTTCAATTTGTATATATTTATATATATATATATATATATATATATATATATATATATATATATATATATATATATATATATATATATAAAAAGATATTTAGACATTGATTGTATGAGTACTATGGTGTAATGCAAAGCGTTTTGAGAACGATAGTAGGGAAGTAATATTAATTAATTTATTCACCCGATATTATAATCATATATTATAGTAATATGAAATAAAAATAATCATTTATTTTAATGGTTTCTTTATTGGCACCAGTATTCCTTATGTATTGTTAAGAAATATATTTTATACGAGGCATGTTATTCTTGTAGGAATATATTTGTATACTTAACGTTTATATGAGTTTTATTTAAAAAAATCCCTAGCCATACACTTTATTTTGTATTTATGCATAGGGAAAATAACCCTTCCAACAAATTATATGTATTAAAAACTCATTTTGCTTTTAAATCTAATATTATAAACAGGTAAATTATGTGAGTTTGTGAGGTTGTAGGTGGTAATCTCTGGATCTACTAAACTGATTTAAATAAAATTTGGTAATGAGTTTGAGACCCTGGGAAGGACATAGTCATACTTTTTATCCCGGAAATCATCCCTTAAATGGGTGAAAATGGGGATGAAATTTTGTATTAGGAAGCAAGTTAATAAATTCAAATATCTAAACAAACAACAGAAAATCTACATTTACAATGGACTTATTTTAGTTATTTAAGTAAGTACCACGCAACAAATTTTTAAATTGATTTTTTTTAACTGAAACTACTTAAACTAAACTGTTAAAAGCTATGTTTAAATATTTAAATATTTTTCTAAGTTCAAAAATTATAACCTATACAAACTTGAACTACCTATTTAATCTCCTTTGGGGGATACATTTTTAAAATCGTTTGCGTTTACGTTCGTTTATGAAAAACTAAATGGAGAGACAATGACTTTGTTTTATACGAGTACTATGTTTAGAATAATATATCGATATAATACTATGTTTATATCTATATAATAAGCGTTGTACGCTTTAACTAAATTTTGAATTTTGCGTTCGTTCGTGTAATAAATCATTAAAATTTTTGTATCAACGAGAATCAATGAGAAATTGTTATTGTGTTTTCCCTTGGAAATAAGAGATTTTCTTGTAATAATCTTAAATGTTGATCCGAGTAATAGGTTATCGTTACAAAATTCAAGTTAAAATCCGTTCAATACTTTTTTCGTGAGAAACAAACAGATATACAGACAAACAGACAAAAATTTCGTCAGTTATGATTTTGTGGTCTTTATTCTTTATGAATAGTAACAGTCATCGTTTCTTAACTAATATCAGTATTACCTAAGAAGAAGAAGACCTACGATTATATATTATTTTATATTAATCGTTTTTACTACTTTTGTGCATCGATTTTCATAATTGTCTTTCAAATGAATTGGTTTTAAATCTCAGATGTCAACAAATAAAAAAAAACAATCCCTAAAGGGATTTTACCTTCCCTTAATAAAAAGCATTACATACATACATACATACATACTTCCAACTTCCAAAAGTTGGAAGAAGCCTTTGTAAACAAACTGTAGACAGACAGATAGACAAACAGATAAAACAGTTGCCGATTTTTTCTAGATTAAATTTTGTGTTAACTAGTATGTTATTTATCTGAATAAAGAGTATGTTATACGTATTATATCTTATCGCAAGTTCTTTGCATTATGTACAATTTATGACGAGATAAATTATTGCTATAATAAAAAAGGCCATATATAGATAGATACTTTTATACGAGTTATTTATTTATGTTTTATTATTTTGTGTGTTTGTCTTTACCATCTAATAGTCTTCTTTAAATAGTAGGTAGTCAATCAAATCAAATGTTTATAAATAAATAAATATGTTGGGACATTAACACACAGCACCATCTAGTTCCATGGTAAGCTACGAGGCTTGTGTTATGGATACCAGATAGTTGATACACTATACATATATAACTTTAAATGCATACATATTATAAATATGAACACTCATGAATGGAGTACAAATATTCATGCTCATCACACAAATGAATGCTTCCAACGGGACTCGAACCACTCACTAACTTAGCCAAAGCTAGCTTAGCTAAACTTAGCCAAACATGTCGTTTGGCTAAGTGGTGTTCAATAGATTTTAGGTCATTTTTTTTTAATTTCGTTCATTTTTTAGATTCATTAAATTAATTTCTATAATTTTAAGTTAATGATAAAAAATTTTTTTTTTTTCCATTTTTACTGGCTTTTATTAGATGGTTCACCAAGAAATCCGCTTTTTGTTAAACAAAAATGTTATATCTCATAGAATCGTAATCACTACCACTATCACGCTACAGCGATTAAATACCACTTCGCTAAACTGCCAAAAATAAGTTGATTGTTTTATAATAGAAACCAATTTTAGTCCAGGATCCGGGGTCCATTTTTATAATTGATTAGTATGAAGCTAATTTTCCGTGAGTAACTTCATTTTGCTGAGACGCCTAACTTTTTTTCTTACAAAAATTCTTGATTGTGGTAGCTAACAGGGGTAGCAGGGATGAAATATGTCGATTTGACGATTCTCAAAAATTTATTACTAACTGTGGGGTTTTTTTTATTAAATCTTTAGATAATTATTAACATTATTCAAAAAAAAAAAAAATATTTGTCGTACAAAATGTATGGTTTGATCAAAGTTCTCTGTCCAAATGAAACAATGTCTTACAAGAAAACAGGTATGTATCACTAGTCCGACAAGAATTGTCATTTTCGTTTTTTTAACGTAACATAAAGTGAAAACATCTTTATCGAACTTTAAATACTTTATTTTCTACGCACTAAGTACAAAAATTTGTGTTTGTACATATGTATAAAAAAAATCTTCAACAGATTCATCTGATAAATCTTCATCTTTTTCACTACTAACATCACTCATCTTCATCTCCCTCATTTTCCTCATTCTTGATATCTGACTCTGTAATAACATTGAAAAATTAAACAAACTGCCGAATAATCAATCAATAAATAACATTAGTATAAATAGGGTGCCTTGTAAGTCGGAAGATAATTCCTCAAAACATGGACTTTGGGGACTATCAAACCAATAATATTCATATTTGCCATCAATTATTGTCCATCCATAATTTTCTGCCAATTTTTCCTTGGAGTAACGCATGTATGCATTACTCACTATACATTGCAGATGAATATTGTTCTTTTAATTTGTTGCTACAATTCTTGTTTTGTTTGTGACAAACTGGAAGGATTATATCCTACGATTTTTTTTAAATTTCTTCATTTTCATTTTATGATTTATACTTTTATTCAAATAATTCATACCCTCATCATTTGATCAAACCATTCATTTCGTAGGACAAATGTTTATTCGAATTATTTAGCTAATTATCTTCTCTTGACATTTAAAAAAAACCCACAGTTAGTAATAATTTTTTGAGAATCGTCAAATCAACATATTTTATCCCTGCTACCCCTGTTAGCTACCACAATCGAGAATTTTTTTAAGAGAAAAAGTTGGGCGTCTCATCAAAATGAAGCTACTCACGGAAAATTAGCTTGATACTAATCAATTATAAAAATGCACCCGGGATCCTGGACTTTGTAAACAAAACATTTTTTACGTTGATAGGGCGTTCGTAGAGTACGAGAGTGCAGTGGCTAATTGAGGAAATTGGTAGAGTGGTCCGTTGATCTAAACTAATTTGTTAGCTTGTTACTACTGTACTGTTGTTTTTTATTTAACGACGATTTAACTTATACGTTTACTTAAATGCTCTACATCTCAAGAGTACAGTCACCATGCTTTTTAGAGTCCTGTACTCGAGGGTGCGAACGGGACTCTATTACTAAGTCCGTCCGTCTGTCTGTCAGTTTGCTGTATTTCATGAACCGTAATAGATAAAGAGTTGAAATGTTTACAGAGTGTATATATCTAATGCTGATGTAACAACAAATAATAAAAAAAACCAAGATGGCACCGCCTTACAAATAAAAAAAATAATAATAATTAGTAGGTATATAGTGTTATATCTTGTACGATGGTACGAAACCCTTCGTGTGCGAGTTTTAACCAGTAACATATTTACCTAATTTATTTTTAAATCTGTGTTATCATAACTTTTTTGAACCTCCAAAGAAAATAAAATTAAATAAAACTATCTTTTCGGATTTTTTCGCGGATTTATTTTGATTTTTGTTTCCCGACGTTTCGATTGCTTTACAGCAATCATGGTCACGGGAGAGACTAAGATGTTAGATGTCACAAAAGCATTATATAGTTGTTACAGACAGCCTACCCACAATTAACAACATCTGCTGTCTGCAAACATAGTCAGGACCGCCCAAGCCATTATATTCGCTTCGATAGACCCCAAATCCTCGCGAAAGAAAATCGATATCGCCCTAGAATGATTCGGGAAGCCATAGAAATTAAAAAACATCCAAATTTCAATAGGGAAGATGGCTGGGTACTACCATCGTCGTGGGATCCTGTTATTAATATTATAAAATCCAATAATAAAATTAAACATAACAGACAGTTAGATGTAGTAAGTTCTTACTGTGTGGATCAAAATAACAGTATTTCAGATTAATATTTTACAATTGTAAATGTAATTTTTAATTAATTTTAATTTTCTAAAGTAGACATAGAATATAATAATGGTAACACTAAAAATATAGATTATTAAACAATAATATAATAATAAGTTTTCTAAAAAATTGAAATAATTATAATGATAATAGCTAAAATTATATAAATAATATTCCATATTTCAAGTTTAAAATTAAAATTATAAAATGTTTAAAATTAAAATTAACAAATATTGTAAGGTACATTGATGCTAATTTTCAAAAAATTTGAATTCATTTTTTGTTAATTGTGGGTAGGCTGTCTGTAACAACTATATAATGCTTTTGTGACATCTAACATCTTAGTCTCTCCCGTGACC
The DNA here is from genome assembly GCA_033884665.1 of Argynnis bischoffii washingtonia. Taxonomy (NCBI): domain Eukaryota; kingdom Metazoa; phylum Arthropoda; class Insecta; order Lepidoptera; family Nymphalidae; genus Argynnis; species Argynnis bischoffii. Next base: position 2,086,228 of record CM066616.1, on the reverse strand, counting down.
ATGATTGCTGTAAAGCAATCGAAACGTCGGGAAACAAAAATCAAAATAAATCCGCGAAAAAATCCGAAAAGATAGTTTTATTTAAATGTCTAATATTCGCGTAAATCTAAGAAAGTATTAAAATAAAATTAATTATGCTATAATGTTTGCAATTCCTATACAAATATAATGTTTTAGAAGAGCTATCAACAATTTATCCTGATTTTAACCTCGACCTAAAAAATTCCAAATGAAACGCAAATTTTCAATATGGTTTAATATAAATACAGGTAAATAATAATTACTAAGTAATGGCAGTTTTGATTTATATATTTCTTTGAATAAATTATACGTGCCAAGGGCGCGGTTGCTAGACGTCATATCATATTCCAAAACACTCATCTTCGGAGAAAAACGCGCGAAACAGTTTGTGTAGCATTTTCCTAACTTATTTTACTCGCGATTACCTCACTCGCCCTTGCCATACGTTTACGGCTTACCCGTCGACCGTCAGTGTCGCGCCGACCGACGATTAGACTGTACGTACCGACTCCGTCGTCTATACGATCTCGAACTCGAGAAACGAATCATGAGGACGAATGATATAAGTTATTTTAATATATAAATTTAATAAATAAATAGTGCTATTATATTTTGTGCAGTGTGACTGACGTGTTTAATTTTTTATAATGGCGTTATTTTTGTGCGTTTTCGTATGCGCCTGGGCGGCCGCCCTGGGCTTCAATGTGGACATCCCTTCGAGGGTAGTTTACACGGGAAATTATCAGTCTATGTTTGGATTTACTGTACAGTCTCATGTGGATGGCGATAGCAAAATGTAAGTATTTTTTGTACATTATATATGCATACAATCGTATGTAGAGTCTCATGATTCGAGTGTTAACAGATCGTGCAGTCTATAATTACATTTTTATCGCACAATAAATAAAATTTTAAAGACAATAAGTACATAAATCTTTTCATATCTCTTTCGTATGATAAAATATTTGGGCAATTTCGCGACGATGAGATAACTCTTCGGCGAGACTCATTGAGTGGCATTTCTCTGGAACGGGACACGCGAGGTCTGAGCGGACAATAAAATTTAATTTTTGAGAGTACATAAATCCTTGAGATTAAATTTAATGTTTTATGCTTGACGCAGAGGTATAAATGGTAATTGTGAAGGTTGTGGCCGGCGCGGGCGGCGCGGGCGCAGTTTTATCGGTAATGACATCATCGTTCAAGAAGTTCATAAGTGCGATTTTTAGCACGCTTTCAATTGATTCCCATACAATATTGCTTAAGATATGCTAATATGTAAAGAGAAGTCCTTGTAGAGAGAACCAACCAGGACTAACTCATGCAAAATGTGGCATCTGCATGACTTTTAAAAATTGTATAGATAGCATTGATAGCAATTTGAAAAATAGAATTGTAAATTATACTAAGAATTAATACGTACGATATAGGTGACTAATATGTTGAAATTCTTGATTATAATTTTAATTTTTTGGAAGCGGCATTTTGAATTTGTAAACAAAAATATTTTTCAAATACCTAAACTAAAATAAATAAGTTAAATTTTTAAACAATGTATTTGAATTCTCATATTATATTATAATTTATGAGTTCTGTTAGCGGTACAATTTTGCATAACTGAGTTCAATTGTTACGGGCGTAAAGTTTGCATATCATCGCATTACGACCGTGTGTGAAGGGTATATCTTATATAGTACACGATACGATTGACAGTGTTTCTTTGATGTCTCGCCTCGGTCAATCAGTCGACTAATGGATCGTCTCATGTTCTACGTTACAAACATCTACAAATGTAGCAAACTATAAACATAATGCAACTTCCTTTCAATGTAAGTGTTTGATGAGAAATACAATGTAATTATTTATCTGTGGCAGACGTTCTTTTTATATAGGTGCTTTTTAAAGAGAATTATTAATTTTAGTTATACAGTTTTAATATTTATCGCCACCCATTATCTTATAAAGTGGGAATGCGCCGGATTCTACTAAAATTTTACATATTTTTGGGCTATAGACTAATTGTTAAATGTAAAATATTAGTGAGTATTTTTCCTACACATAAACAAGTCCTTTTTCGTTAAGTTTCTTTTCCAATGACTAATATGCTTAGCTAATGTTATGCAAAAAATCACGATCCGTTACTCCGTTTTTGCTTCAAAGAAGGACAAACAGGCAAACGCACGCTCCCATTAATAATAGATACATACATATAGATTTGTATATGTACATACAAATGATTTAAAAATTAAGAATTTCTATTCGTGTGCATTTCTTTTAATAAATAAAATATTAAATTACTATCATTTAAAATCAGTTACAACTTATAATTCACTAAAACAAATCTCCAACATGCAACTCGGCCATATAAATAGATAAGGAGACCATCCATACCATGCTTCATTTCCCATATTACATGTATTTAGTATGCACGCTCACAAGCACCTTACTGTTTAATCAGCATTATTATATCTATTTAGCACACAGACATACAGACACACACAGTTACACAGCTCGTGGTTCAGGGTTCGACGAACTGGAATCCAAAAGCCAGTGTGACATTTTGTTTCGCAACCTGCCGTGAGAACCTGACCTAATATTTTACGCCAATTAATATGATGTATAGATTTGAAGGCGGCATCTTCAAAGTTCGCAAAAGAGAATTATTCATACAATACCTAACTTTAAGTTAAATGGTATCAATATAGTGATTAATACTATGAGTTAATTAAGTATAATGTATTTCTTAATATAATGTAGAGCGCTACTAATCGTAATTAAATAATTATTTAAACTATTAACAAGAGTGATAAGTGTGAACTAGACGCGGCTAAGATAATGTTTAATTAATAAATGACCGGTGAAAGTAGCTGTAATCGAATTTTAAGTACATTTTATTGAATTCCTGTGATTCACTAGTGACGAGACACACTCGTGGTCCTAATAACAGCTTTAGTTGTAAAAAAGTTTGGAAAATAAATTCTAAAACAGAAATATTTAAAAAATACATATATTATATTAACATATATGTTATTGTCTGACATAATTAAAATTTACGTCAACAAAAAAAGTAGTATAAAAGTAATTCGTTTAAACGAAAAAAATTTAAATGCAAAATGCGCTATGACGCAATTTTTTATTGGAATATAATATTGATCAGCATTTCATTGTTCTTAGAATGTCATTGTAATGTCGATATATTGAATCAGGAGTTTGTCAGATTTCTATAAAATAAGTAATAACTGTAGGCTTATTTACTTTAACGCCCTTGCATGTCTGGATAATGGGGCGCAAAAATTCTGGTACCGGAAACACGTCAGGCGTCACATGTGCAGCACATGCGCCGACGTTTCGCCCTTTTTAACTTTTTTCACTCCAACACAGCTATTTTTGTTTGTGGGGTGATTCTTGATTTATGATTTCGTTCAAAGTGACAGCTCATTTAATGACCATTGCTAATAGAGATATATTTTTTGAGTTATATTCTCCTTTAAGCAATGGGGTTATGTATGTATATTATATATGTATTGAAGATAGCACAATCATGTTGTGCTCTTTTATATTTTTGCCCTTGTGGGGCAGACTACATACAACTCAATATTCCTAATATTCCTATTCTCATTTTTTCTAAGACTGGAACCCCTGATCACTGTTTAAATAATGGAGCAAGACTTTTGTTCTATTTCGCTATTATTGTATACATTTTCATATGATTAATTATTTCCTTTCTGTTACTACAGCGGGAAAATATAAGTTAATTCAGCAATTTTGAGCTACTTTACTTTAAATTTTCGGATAAGTGGAAATTAACTAGAATCAGGATAAATGTAGGACCAAACTGTAGAAATGTTTAGTCTATTGACACTCACTGTATATCATTAACTTGCCATATGAAGCAAGTTCCTTCATCCTATTAATGGTAGAGATAAGTAATGACTTTTGACGTTTACAGCTGTGGTCAGATGGGTTTTTTATCGATATATTGATGTTACTGTCCAAATGTAGGTTTAAGAGTGTTGTGATTTATGGGTGGTGTTACTTAGCTTAGATGTTGACCTCATGTTCCTTTTATAAGAATACTTGTTATAATATTCCATAAAACGTTTGGATTTGAAAATGTAAAGTTTTATTTTTAAATGTACAATATGAGATACTTACATACTTTTTAATTTACGTATATTCTACTATATATCTATGAAAATAAATATTTACACGTTAACTTTTAAGCAGCTGGTCAAATTATAGTATTACATTAAGCTATATTTTTATAAATTACAGCTTTAACTTATTTCAATTAGCTTTTTAAAATTAAAAAAAGTTTTATCGAAATAAGACCCGCTATACCCAATCACCCTTCATTTTTCCCTCTCAGGTGAAAAATAAATTATTATTTAAAAATACAATAATCAATATGGCATTTTGTAATAAAATAATAGCGATTTAATAACTGATCTGACAGATGGTAAAATTTTGTTATTTTCTATTGTAAAATGAAGTTTTAGTACAACATGATAGTATTTTTGGGTTACAAAATATTGACTCTACTAATCTTTCTTATCAGAGGTTATTGTCCCTCCGGGTACAAATTATCCTTACATTATTTTTATCTGTAATGTCATATGCAAAATAAAAAATGATTCATCTCGAGGATTCGAGACTGATAAACCGCTCATAACTTATGCTCGTTATCTAATAAGAAAAAAACCTTTACATTTTAACTAAATTTTGTTGCTTTATCAATTCTATGTATGGAAGCAAATATTTAACGATAGCATTGCAATACAGCAAGTATGAGTCGAAAAATAATATTGCCTTAATTAGTTTTATATATAGACGGTATATTTTATATAAATCTATACATATAATAAAATTGTAACTAAGCCGAATCTGTACATTAAATATTTTTTGGAAAATCTTATTAAAATAGACATTATTATCGATACAGAGGCGGACTCTTTAGTTTTTAGAATTTTTGTCTGTCTGTCTATCTGTCTGTTGCTGCATCACGGAAAAACCACTGGAGGGATTTTGATAAAATTTGGTATGATGATAGCTGATTATCCGGGTCAACATATAGGATAATTTTTACTAGGGGACAATATCGCATCTCTGAGAAACCTATACTAAACTTTAAAATGTAAGTAGAGACGAACCCGAGCGGAGCGAAAGTGAGTTGCTAGTCCTATATATTATTATATTATAGTTAACGTTATGGGGTATAACAAATTATGTCGTCATTTAAAATAATTGTTTTTAAAAACTAACAATCAATTTTGGATCTAAATTTAAAGGTTATCTTTAAAGTTCATTACCCACTGTTCAATCATCACATCAGATTAAAGTTTTTTTTATTAATTAAGAAAAAAAAATCAATTTCTGCTTGATTTTACGTTACTTGCGTGTAAGTTAAAATATCATGGTATTGCATTTAATTTCTCAATTCTAAAAACTATACAAGAGAAGCCGCGCTTAAACACTAGTATGATACAATACTGTTAAGATTAATGATTTAGTTAATATGGAATGTGGAACAAGTATCAGAATATTATATGCGTGTAATGAGAGCTCATTTTTCATTTACTTCGACGTGTTTATTAAAACCCCGTAGTTATTTGAAACGTAATTTGAATTGTTATACTTTTATCTTTACGTTAATGGTATTATAATGGAAATGTAGAGTTCGAAAGATATAATTATATGTCTAAAAAGTAATGTTACAAATAAGGCCCATAATCTCTATGTATCTATACATATAATAAAATTCTAAGTCGTATTAAAATATTCATTATTATCGATACAGAGGCCGAATCTATAGTTTTTAGAATTCATGTCTGTTTGTCTGGGAACGCATCACGGAAAAACCACTGGACAAATTTTAATGAGATTTAGTATGATGATAGCTGGTTATCCAGGTCAACATAAAGGATACGTTTTACTGCGGGAAAATATCTCACCTCTGAGAAATCTATACTAAACGTTAAAACGTACCTAGGGACGAACCCAAGCGGAGTGAGGGTGAATATAAGATGTAGTGGTAAATTATTTCGGTAATTTTTTGTACTCCCTATAGGTTTAATTGAGTGTGTACTGTGTAATGTATGTATTTATATATCTGAGATAATAGATATTAATTTTAAAAACTCTAGCGGAAAACAAAAACAAATCTATCCCACGAAAACCGTACAGTTTTCCGGGATAATAAGTAGTCTATGTATTATTCTAATGTATGAGCTATATTATTGTAAAGTTTCATTAAAATCCTATCAGTCGTTTTTGCGTGAGAGTAACAAACATCCATACATCTATACATCTAGACATTCAAACATCCTCACAGACTTTCGTATTAATAATATATGTAGAATACTTTGTTATCTTTTCCGTTATTTTTCTTTCTGTTAAGAAAAATCCTTTTAAGTTCTGAATAATAAGTTAAAACTATAAGGCCGTATAGGAAATTATCAGAATGAACTCCTTTAACATAAGAACCAGATCAACGTCATGTAACAAACATTACATAATACTGATATTTTTTTGTAAACGGACCTTCATTAGTATGTTAATCGTTTAAAATTGTTCTCGAAAGTGTTTTTACGAAATGTATGGTATCTGCTGCACATACACAGTGCCTACCCATGGCCTCATTACGAATAAGGCACTCGATCTCAAGCTTTGCTTAGCTGTTGCCTGAATGCCCAGTTTTATAAATAGCTGTTAACCCGACAGGCGTTGTCGTTATCTTGGATTTCATAATGAAATTATAGGATAAAGCACTTTCAGTTTTTCCGATTTCCCAATTTCCCGGCTAAATTTTCCAGTTTTTTCTCATAAAAAAATTATTCCGACTAATACGTACATGTAAAAATGGCCAAATCAGAACGACTGGACAAGTCAAGTGATGTGATTACCGACGAACAGCATTTCATTTTGAATATAAAGATCGCTTTTAACCTAAAAACTTACAATAACTTTATGAATACTTTAAAAAGTAATTATTTCTAACACAGGGATGGAATAACTTTTTGGTGGTTTATATAGGATCACTTTCATAGTATAAAATATAAACAATTTTAAATAAGTCGGTTCACATTTTGCAAAACTTTCGCTACACTTACAAACAAAAATTATACCCAAAATAAATCCTCTGTAGACGAAGTATATAATTTTATTTTTATAATATATATTTTTGTGGCACACACCTTCTTTAATGTTAGTTAAAAATATATAATACTAGGTTTTGCCCGCATCTTTACTTTTTATCCTATGTCCGCACCCAACATACAATCTGTCCAACAGTTCTTGCAAAATTTTATTGAAATCTGTTCAGCGGTTTAAGCGTGGAAAAGTAGCAGAAATAGTTACTACTTTTATAATTTTAGCATATTATATAATATATGAACGAGCTCTAATTTTAACAGAGCGCTCTCATTAACCCAATCGAGATATGACTTTGAACTTTATATGCACTTCACATATTACATCATCTAGGTAAAACATTTATATAATAAAAATATTATATGATTTGTTGTTATCTAACTGGGACTAATATTTTAGTTGATAACGTGTAATCCATTCTCGCATTACAAAAGTTTGTGATGGTCATATTTCTTGTGCTGGTAAAGGTTATAGCATATAGTATAATTATTTCAAACCTATATAAATTTACTAGCGACTCACTCTCGCTTCGCTCGGGTTTGTCCCTAGGTTGATTTCCCAAACAAACTTTCATCCCTATTTTTACCCCCTTAAGGGATGATTTCCGGAATAAAAAATATCCTATATCCTTCCCAGGGTCTCAAACAATCTTCTCACCAAATTTCACTAAATCGGTTCGGTAGATCCAGAGATTATCCCCTACAACTTCACAAACTCATAAACTCACCAACTTTACCTCTTTATAATATTATTATAGATAAAGAATTTTATTTTATTAAATATTTACATATTTTTACTCCTTAAATAATGTTTTGTTTTTCTCTTTTGAGTTTAACAAACATCTCAATCGTTCACTGCTTTTCTACATGGCAATATACTCGTACATTAATTTCAAAAACATAAAAAAAATACAGCCGAATTGAGAACCTCCTTTTTGAAGAAGTCGGTTGAAAAACTAAGCTTAAACGAATTTCACTATTTGTTTTTCTAAGTATATAGTTATAAAATATTATAATACCTTTCTTATTTATAAGTCACTTCACTTTTAATGTGTGATACTATACACATCATAAGTGAAGTCAGTCAGTTATTTATACCGTATGGTTGCTACGATGTGCGTGGGTTTATCAGTTGCAGCAATAACAACTGTAGTGTCTACGGCCTTGACATTTTGTATATAAAATGTTTTTATATTCATTAATTTTAAGAATTTATGTAAAAAATAACGGTTCATATCATATTGTTTCTTTGTTTATACAACTTGCGACTTACCCTTGCTTCGCTCGGGTTCGTCCCTAGGTTGCTTCCCAAAACGATTTTTTTTATTTTTATTTTTTTGTTTTAATTTTTTTTTCGTGGGACCCTATTTTTTTTTCTAAAATAAAAGTAGCCTAAGTTACTCTCTATCTGCCAGTAAAAGTCCCGTCAAAATCGGTCCAGCCGTTTCAGAGATTAGCCGGAACAAACAGATAGACAGACAAAAATTGTAAAAAATGTTGTTTTGGTATTTGTACCATGTACATATAACATATAACATATACATCCATATACATTTAGTAAAAACCTGTTATTTTAATATTACAAACAGACACTCCAATTTTATTTATTTGTATAGATAATATTATTTCTTATATTTATAACTGAAGAGTAAAGATAGAAACGTGAATGTTAACAGTATAAACTTTCTCTTTTTTATTTATGTATTTATGTTAAAGCTAGACTCGCTATGTCCAAATCTAGCTTATAAATTTGATTATTTTTAACTAAATTAATTATATAAATAAAAATTTATTGAAACCACTCCTAAGAACGGAATAATTGCTTTTGAAGTAATAGTTCTTTACGCACGCTTGATTTGGGAAGTAAGCTGGTGAATGGTTATAAAAATTTTCGTACGTTGCCATAGTAACCGTTGTTATTGTCTGACAAATGATATATATTGATGTTCTATAAATATATGATTGTAATATGCCTAATATGCTTTATTTTTAGTATCTCACCTATCCTTATTATTTAAAAGATATATTGAAGTTCATAAAGAGTACCGATAACCAACAGAAGTTTTACTTCTTGCGCGTGTACACATTCATACACGCAGTTTTTAATTTTTTTTAAGTTAAAAAATACCATTTGGTTTAGGTATCTATAAGAAAAAGAATCATGTAAATTTGTTCATAATTTGGAAGATATCATACTTACTAATTTTTCACCAGTTCTTCTCAAAGCGAAGACATTTTATTATGAAGTAATGAAACAGCTTTAAGTAAAGGTAAAATGTTGAATAATAAATAACTATTTGGTTAAAGCATTCCTTTACCTAATTTACCACTCATAGTAACATAGGTTATTTGTTAAAATAAAATGAATATGTATTAATTGAGATTTTGAGATTAAACTTCCATAAAGTTTCATGAAAAGAAAGTATAAAGCATAACAATTTTTACGTCAACCTTATATACAACAATACACCTTAATATTCAAAAAAGTAGTTTTAACATTGCTTTTAGCTTTTTCACATACAAACTTAACGACTTTAAACCTGTAATGAAACATGTAACAGAATCCCTTTGTCCCTTAAAAATAAAATAAATCATATTTATTTTAAAGTTAAAAACAATGCAGTATTTTCCTTCGAGCGGCGCACATCGAGCGAATTCTCGGAGCGCTTACGCAAATTCTCCCTGACCCAAATGCGTGCAAGATTAAGCTCTGAAACGATATCATTACAAGGCGATCCTGCCGTCTGGCTTTACGCTTATTATTTTAATAAAAAACAATCTTTTTATAGCAACTTACATATTACATATTGACGACACGTTTGGCTCAGTTTTTACTTGCTGTGTCAGCGGTCGCGGGTTCGAGTCCCGCTGGAGGCATTCATTTGTGTGATTAGCACAAATGTTTGTACTCCAGTTATGGGTGTTTATATTTATAATATGTATGTATTTAAAGCTATATATGTGTAGTGTATCAACTATCTGGTATCCACTCCTTCCCAATATTTTTTTTATTACTTACATATACTTATTACTATAGCACATTTAAAATTCATAATTTCAAAAAGTACTATTTTTATTATAATAATTTTAAATTTTAGTGTAAAAAATGTTATGTTATATAAACTATGGGTTCCATGTATCAAGGGACCAAGTTCTTATGTTTATAATACTTATATATGTTTATACATATGTGTTTGCATATCAACCACATATGTATGATCAAAACTGATCACGAGGCATATCTAATATATTTAATACTTAATAAATATTCTTATTTGATTTTTTATTTGATTAATAATTCATTTTTCTATATCATAACATATTATACCTTTATTAACATAAACAGTTGGCTGAATTGAGCTGTTAAGAAAACATAGTAATTCGTTGGGCGATTTTTAAACTTATACAATAGCACTAATTTAATTATTTAATAAAAAATATAATTTATTAAATTATATAAAAAACAATTTATTACATTGATTATGAGCACAATAAACTTTCTCAAAGGACTCTAGACTCTACATGTAGAACAAAACATACGATACTATTGTAGAAAGAATGAGTAAGTTTGTACGAATCTATACTAATATTATACAGAGGAAATTTTGTATTTTTGTGTGTATGTTTGTAATGAATAAACTCACAAACTACTGTGCCGATTTCAAAAAAAAATCCACCATTGGAAAGCTACATTCACCCTGAGTGATATAGGCTATATTTATTGCTAGAAAAGATTAGGGGTCCTTACTAAAACTTAAGTAACGTAACCCAAGGTGTAAAAAAGTGCCCTAAAACGTTTTTCGTCGCATGCGCCGCGGAACTAGTACATAATATAAAAAGTTGTTTTTGATCATAGGTACCGCTAGCGATGACTGGATTGGGGTTTTTTATGTCACATTTATTCAAGTAGATCAGAAATTAGAATTCATAGAACTGGCTATACATCTACGATTTGAATTAATAATGCTATTACATAATATGTTTATGTTGATACTTATGTTGATTAAATATTCTTAAATCGTTATTATTAACACTTTAAAACAAGCTTATTTTAGCTATAAATTATTTGAATTAATCTATATTAGTAATATTATAAAGAGGCAGAGTTTGTTTGTTTGAACGCGCTAATCTCAGGAACTACAAATCCGATTTGAAAAATTCCTTTTGCATTAGATAGCTCGTTTATTTAGGAAAGCTTACAGGCTATATAACATATATCATCTAATATATAATCTATCTTTTCCACACTAACTTTTAAAACGTACCTAGGGACGAACCCGAGTGAAGTGCCTCTAGTAAAAAATAGAATTTGGATCACTTTTGATACATATATCTAAAGAAAACAACTTAAAAATATCACATATCATTAAACAAAATTATGGTCGCTCACAAAGAGATATAATAAGAATATAATTAAAGAAGAATAAAGACAGCAATACAACAACGCTAATTGATAACCGAAACCCGCCGTTCAAAATGTCAAGTCCTCCGCTCGATAACTGTAGAAATATGAACAATTAAATCACACAATGCCATATTAAGCATATAACTTCAATTTATATCAATGCAAAAGGCAATTTATATCAATTTCTAAAACAAGTTATACTAGTGTAGGGGTGGCAAATATTTTAAGAAAGTTTATATTTTTATTTAATGTTGTATTAAACTTGAAATATTTTTTTGTTGTATAATATGTATATTTGCTTTACGATCTACACCTACATATGTATCTTAATTTAATTTACATATGTAAGTGAAACGTAAAAATTGTTAGAAATAAATATTTTCAAACCGATATAATTTTAAAATATACAGCAAAAATACATACATACGTATATGGACTATGATATAAAAAACTTTATCGTTAGTAAAATATCCTCCAAAGGAATCACGATTTTCTTGTACATTTAATTGAATTTATTTGAATATCATACATGCAAAGTACGTACAAATTTGACTTTGAATTCAAAATATTTACTATCGTTTTAAAATAACCGCGCCATTTTATTTCGTTTTTTTCTTTATAAAGCTGACTGTTAAATACGTTGTGATAGTTTAACAAGATGTAATTTTTGAAGAATAGAAATTAAAAAAAAATATGGTGACGTGTTATGATTCTATGACGATATTTGTTATTTGAATATATTTTTTAACATTTTTGATCTTAAACGATTGTGGAATGATTAAGTTTTTGAAGTAAACTCCTTTAGGATCGATTTGAAACTCGATGAAACGGTAATGCGATAAGAGAAAGAGACAAACACATAAATATATAGGATTAAGCCGGCGAGAGAATGAGATAGTATACATTGCCATGTTGCCATGGTAACCCTTGTTACTGTCTAAAAAATACATATATAATATGCCTAATATGCCTTCTTAATTATTGATTAATTTAAATTTAATTACGATGTTTGTCAAAGAAGTTTTAAAGTTACACGGAAGTTTTAAAGTGGTAAAGGTTCAACGCATCCGTTTTTTTTCTCTTATGCTTCATAATCTTAGGCTCCATAATAAAAAACCTTAGGTAGCCCTAAACGTTAAAGATTGAAACTATGGGTCATTAGTTTGCAGTAAATTAATATTTGTTTAGTTCTGACATCGCGATCTGATGGTGTCATTTAGAATTATCAGTCATTGTTATTGATAAAGATTAAATCATTTTAGCTTTCAATGTTACTTTATGTCAAAAGTTTAATATATTAGTGACAAGATGAATTAAATTTTTATTTTTATCTACATTCCACCCATACACGTTTACTTATTTCCTACACCTTAAGATTGTTTGAAAAAATCGCTGTTTTAACTATATGTATGGCTATCTTTTGTATACTTTCTGACTTTAACAGTATTTTATTTTATTATTATTATTTCAAATATTTTAAAAGACTCTCTAAACTATGTAATTAATTTTAACATAAAATAAAATATTAAAAAAAAAAAAAAACTTATCTACAGTATTTAGTTTGTGTTTTGTCAGTGCTTGCCACAGTTATCTAATACATTACAAAGACTGTTAAGAGTTTCCGCTGAATAAATAAATATTTATCACTTGTATTTTTTGCTCTCTACTTTTATTCAGATATTCGAATATTTGGCCTGGTTTTTATAACAATACAATGGTGAAAGCTGACCGTTTTAGTCATAAAATATTTTAAAATTTCACTGATTTGTCATCGAAAAATTGATCGCTCAAAGTATTTATTAAGTTATTTACAGGTAGCGTCACCTTTTGGCAAATTAAATAACTAACAGTAGCTTACCTTTGTGTACTAAATTTTATCTAAATTCATCAAGCCGTTTCAGGTGAAGGAGTAAAAATATTGAGATATGACATGATATAATTGAACCCAATTTATCATGGTTACTATTTGATTTTTGAAGTGAAACTTCTTTGCACGCATGAGAGTAAAATTTCAAGGTTACGTTACGAGAAATCGTTATGAAAAAACCGTCACGGTTGCCATAGTAACCGCTTGCATTAGGTTGCCATAGTAACCGTTGTTATTGTCTGAAAAATGATATTGTTTCCGTTGCTGTTTTCAAAGATTACTATATTTACTCATTTGTTTTCAAATATGTAAAATATTTATAACTAGCGACTCACCCTCACTTCTCTAGCTTGCTTCCCCATACAATCTTTCATCCCCATTTTCACCCCCCTAACGGATGATTTCCAGGATAAAAACTATCCTATGTTCTTCCCAGGGTCTATAAACTATCTTCTTGCCATATTTCATTTAAATCGGTTCAGTAGTTTCAGAGCCTATTCAGTACAAACAAACAAACAAACAATCTTTCCTCTTTATAATATTAGTATAGATTAGGGGCTCACCATCGCTTCGCTCGGGTTCTTCCCTTAAAGTATATACGAAGAGATAAAATATTATTCTCTCCTCTTTGTGTGATATTCGTTTGAATCATATTTTTCTCTGAGAGTAAATTAAAAGATTTTAATAATTTATTAATCTTACAGTTTTGAAATATAAATAACAAAGGAAGTTTTACTTCTAACATGTTTCCCCATGGAAAATTTCTATAAACTTGTTTTTTTTTTTATTAAAACGCCAAAAAAATACATTTATATTACAGAGAATGCGTCGTAGTTTAAAGTTTATTTTTAAGTCGATCATCGTAATAACGATTTGTGATATTTTAGTTACGCACGATTCTAGTATTTATATTATGTAGTAAACTTAAAAATTAATATAAGTATGTAGTTTAACAATTTTATAACGGATTTGTTTAGAGGTTATAATGACACAGTCGATGAGTCAAGGTGAGGCAGGTGACTTGATGCTGTGTTTGTGTAATGATTACCTATACAGTTGTTCTTTGTCATCGGCTTGAATCATGCCGTGGTTTTAAAACATGATCTTCCAATAAATACATTATAAAGTCTTACAAATGTACCGAATTATCTAAGTATACTAGCAGTTTTGATCGCTGGAGGTCAAACCACCCATTAGTTATACTACTATGTTTTGCCTTCGGCTCCGCTTGCGTTCTATGTAGATAACAAGTAGCTTATATGTTAATTTAAAGTATAGTTATATTGTAAATGTGAAAGTTTGGATGTTTGGATGGATGTTTGTAACCTCATAACGCCAGAACGGCAGAACGGATCTGGATGAAATTTGACACAGATATATATATTATAGTCTGGAATAGTATTTTTATCCAAGAAAAATGTAAGATCCCCGTGGGATACATTTGTTGAAGTTCAAATATATGCCATCTGCATTCTGAATTTCACTTAAATATGTTGAGCTCATTCACAAAGTTTTAGTCTGTTCTCACAAAGTTTATTTATGGGAAAGAAACCAGGGTATTTTATTGTTAGTTACGGTAATTTAACTGATTTTTAGATAATTTGTGCTAACTTAAAGTGTTAATTAAGATTATTTTATTGCTTTTCTGTATATACTCAACACATATGTAGTATCATTTACGTCTAGAACGTTAACGTATCACATACTACAAGTAAAACAATAACTAATGACAGCTCAATTTGCCGCCATTTTTAGTATTTGTAAAACACATGCACCGTGAATATAGAGAATATAGAACTTCACCCTAATTTTTTAATGCAATAAGAAAATATTACAAAGAGGATAAATCAAATTCGATCAAAAATATTTATATAAAAGTATAAATATAATAAATATTTTTTCCCTTCTGTAAAATTATAGTAATAAAATTATTATATATACATATAATAGATACTCTTTGACGTATGCATGTACGTCCCTCGCATTGTGGCTTATTATAAAACCTCACTCGTACCAACTTGCGTAAGTGCGTTTCACACTTAACTAAACTTAAATATTCGCAGACCACAATACATATCCGTTTGCAGTAATGAAAGATACTCAATATCCGATTGTTGGCTTACAATTATAACAATAAACAGGTAGAGCTAGTCTTTCTGTGTGTATATGTTTGTTCTTTATTAAACATTTTATAAATATCATGTAGGTATATTATACAGAACACTAGCGACTTACCGTCGCTTCGGTTCGGGTACGTCCCTAAACGAAAACAAGTCTATCCCACTGGAACCATACATTTTTTCAGGATAGCCTTCCTCAGTTAATGGGCTATCTAATGCAAAAAGAATATTTCAAATCGGATTAGTAGTTCCTGAGATTAGCGCATTCAACCAAGCAAACAAACTCTTCAGCTTTAAATATTATTATAGAATATAGATTATCATGAAATATATCGCAGTGAATAGAGTGTCAATCTCTATCTCCAAAGATGTAGGTTCGATGCCTATTTAAAACATTTTTTTAATTAAGCTCCAAAAAGTAATAGTCACTTATTATGTATCTATTGATATTAGTAGTTATATAGTTTATATTTAGTGGTAGGTAATTATTACACGAAAAATAAAAATAGAGTCACTGGATTTCAAAATAATTTTAAATATCACTTAACCTTAAAAAACTAACTAAAGCAAGTAATAATGACTAGTGTTTTATACAATATAAAACAAAAGGCTGTATAGCAATGCCGCCAGGTGGCGCCAGAGTGTACAATTTGTATGCGCACGCGCATCCAGCCAAGGATATGACGTGCGGAAGCGCCTTATGAAAATTAATTGTTATCTAAACAATGACGATAGAAATGCTTTCGGTTTAGTTTCTTTTAATCGCTACGAACGGTACTTTGATTACCGAACTAATTATAAATGGGCGTACGTTTGTTCATTAATCAGGCTGACTGTTGAGTGGTTCGGCCCAATTTAGTTTCTGTTATGTACTCGCATGTCAATTTTTCACAACATGTGTGCTTGATTTTTCTTCATAAATAAATATCATGTAGAGTAGATGAGTTTGTTTCAGCAGTTTCAGAACTTGGTGCAGTTATTTACAATGGTAATGGTATAATATTTTGTATTTACCACAAATTTTCTCAATTATTTTTTAAACAAATGACACAAAAAGGCTACATAACTTTCCAGACCATAAACAATCTTTATGGGAAAAATCATGTTAGTCGGTTCCTGCGTAAATGAAGGACAAACAAACACTTTTGCATTTATAATATAAGTATGAATATATTACATTTAATTGCTTGTAATACATTCTAATAGCTAAGTGATAATGAAATATGAAAGTTCGATATGAAATATCAATACAATAAGAATTAGTAACGTTATTAAAATGATAAGTAAGGGTCAGGTCAGCGACCTATATTCAATTATAACAGACACTTTATCTCTATTTATGTATAATGTTAACAAGTGTGTTTAAATAATATATTTAAAGAAATCATATTTATACTTGGTGTTCTTTGTGGTATCGATCGTGTTGTATTCTTATTTAGTTCATGACTATTTAATACTAGCAGCTTGTCCCGACTTCGTTTTGATTTTATTGCTTTTTGACTTGAAAGATATTATTTCCTATATTAACTTCATAATCCTGATAAAAAGATAATAAATAAATATAAATATGTTGGGACATTAACACAGCACCATCTAGTTCCATGGTAAGTTATGAGGCTTGTGATTTGAATACCAGATAGTTTATACACTACACATATATAACTTTAAATACATACATATTATACTCGTAAATATAATCACCCATGACTGGAGTACAAACATTCGTGATCATCACACAAATGAATGCCCTCAGCGGGACTCGAACCCATGACCGCTGGCACAGCAAGTAGGCTCTTTTATAAATCATAGTTGACACCTTTTTTGAATTCAGGGAAACAAAGCGTCCTTTCCGCGAATCTTAGCGAAGCGTGTTATATAAAAGTAGGTAATAATTTTTGATTTGACATTGAATGTAATATATAGCCTATACCATCCATACTAATATTATAAATCTGAAAGTTTGTAGGTATGAATGTTTGTTACTCTTTCACGCCAGAACGGCTGAACAGATCTGGATGAAATTTGGCACAGAGATAGATTATAGTCTGGAATAACATATTTATCCCGGAAAAATGTACGTTTCCCGTGGGATAGATTTGTTTTTGTTATCCTAGAGGCGGACTCGAGCGAAACGAGGGAGAGCCGCTAGTATATTATATAGTAGATAAATAGTTCTGAAAAAATATATCACTACCCAATCAAATGTATTATGTGTTATGTATTAGTTAAAAATAATGTTACTTTTAATTTTTTTGTTTCTAATATTTTATACTCTTTTAATTAAAATCGTTTTATACATATGTCCAAAGCCGAAAAAAAAATGTTCTTGAAGCTTTAATAATTATTTATTTCACATATTTTATCTCCACATTAATGTTTAATGATTATTACATACTAACATGTAACTACCTATTAAAAACCTTTTAAGCTCTTCTTAAACCTATGTAATAAAGTTTATTTCTTCAAGTGCCTACAATTACATTAGAAAATTGTAATTATGTACGTACATAATTAATAATGTTATTAAAATGTATATAAGATAGTTATCATTATTTTCTTAGAAAATATAGATATGGATTAAAGATCGTTTTGCGTATTAATTGAAAGAAAAATAGGTTAAAAAATTACTCATGATTTATGGTTGGCAATGGTTTTAAATAGCGCAAGTAGGCTTCCGACTAATATTATAATGTTTGTGATTCTTTCACACAAAAACTACTTAACGAATTTTGATGAAATTTTACAATAATATAGCTTATACATCATAGTAACTATAATTTGTAAAGCACGGGGGTGCTCATAAAAATAAAAAATAAATATTATATTATATTTCTTTTTAGTAATTTGACTCTTTCGCCATATTTTATTTGACAACTCATCTGCGTCATATTTGTTAAAGTGTATGTTTAATATAAAATACTTTTCATTCGGTAAGCATATGTGTGAAGAACGATCTTTTTTCAGACTATAATTTGTGATGGATTTTAAAGTTTTTTTTAACAATCCTACTTTGAGATGATACAATAATATTTTTTAAATAGTAACATTCTAAAAATATATGTTTTTAACTAGAGACAAACAAGTATTATTTTGTTATATGTAGTAATTGAAAAATAAAAAGTTTGAATAGGGGATTCATAAACAATGAAACTCAGTGTAGTGACGGGCAGACAGTCACGCAAACATCGGGTTTTTACTCATTGAATGTAATTACCTTTTAACTTTACGTAAACTTGACTAATACTTTGGTATTTTCTAGTTGCATTTTATTCGCAAAATATTTTTAAGTTGTCATTATTAAACAAAACGACTTCATTGAAATAACTTAATTGTTACAAATAATTAATTAAAAACATAAAAAAAAAAATCGATTACTTTAATAATATAATATGGTTTTATTAAATTTCATTTTTATTTAAGTTAGTATAATCTTTATTTTTTTTAAAACTAAGGCAACTGCTGGTATATGTCTGGCACTTTTATTAAGTGCTAAATGCGGGTGCGATTTCTTACAAGATAAACGTTTAACAAGACTGAATATTTTCTAATTAACCCTTCTAGTTAAAACATGTATTTTTATATATTTTTTATATATTCTAAGCGTTTCATGCAACTTTATACTTTCGAATACCTGATATTTTTAAATCCATACATAAAAAATTAATTATATTAGCGAGTAGCGACCCACCCTAGCTCCGCTCGGGTTCGTAAGGACATACGTTTTAACGTTTAGTACAGATTTCTCAGAGATGAGATATTTTCCCGCAGTTAAAAGTATCCTATATGTTGACCCGGACAACTAGCTACCATCATATCAAATTTCATCAAAATTCCTCCAGTGGTTTTTTCGCGATACGGTCACAGACAGACAGACGGACAGACGAAAATTCTATAAACTATAGATTCGGCCTCTGTATCGATAATAATGTCTATTTCAATAAGATTTTCCAAAAAAATATTTAATGTACAGATCCGGTTTCATTACAATTTTATTATATGTATAGGTGTGGCATACATAGTAATATATCATTGTTGTATTCGTATTGTTTATATGTCAGACGGGCTAAGTCAAATATTTGCTACAAATTAGTATGCGCAAGCACATTAATCGTTGATGTAAAGACACTTAGTCATATGCAACGATCTTGGCCATTTAAGGTCAAATCATGATTTCATGTTTTAAAAAATCCTTTTACTTGGAATAATTGCAAAAATTGTCATAAGGTTTAATGGTAACGTTATATTCGATTATTATTCTTTAAGCCTTAACCTACATACATACATATTATAGTCATGTACGCCTACACAAAATATATTTTGAAACAGCTATTAAATAAGAAATAAGCTATCTTTTTGAGGTAGAAAGATTTGAACTAGTTATATTTCAATGATCGTGGTATACTGTAAAAGAAATATTTATAATTTCTTCCATAACGTAATCTATATAGATAAATAAAATTGAAGTGTCTGTTTGTTATGTGAAAATAACAGCTATTTACTAAATGCAAATGAAATTATATACGGTACTTATAAGAAAAACATTATTTTTATTTTTTTGCCTGTCTGTTTGTTCCGGCTAATCTCCAAAACGTCTGGACTGATTCTGATGGGACTTTTACTGGCAGATACCTAATGTTATAAGGAGTAACTTAGGCCACTTTTATTTAAGAAAAAGAATTAGGGTCCCATTCAAAAAAGTTAAAACGTACCTAGGGACGCACTCGAGTGAAGCGAGGATAAGTCGCTAGTATAATATAAAACAAATAAAAATATATGTAGATGTTTCTTAGAAGGGATAACAGTTTTGAAATATTTACTTAAGCTCAAATTGATTAAGATATGTGAATGATTTTACTATTTTTGAAGTTTGTTTTTATCAAGTAAACCGTGAGGTATCAATGGCAGACCATATGGTGAGACTGGCGCGTGGGCGGTGACGTCACATCATTCATTACTTTATACTTTATAGTTATTTCTCAGAATTGATGACGTGTTGATTTATTATATACGAAATTATCAACTATTAAACGATAATTATTCACGCAAATAGAAACTTGTTTTCACTTTTTATCAAATTTTTACTTTTTTAGGACAGACGTCTCTACGTTAAAATTACAGTAATGAAATAACGTCACTGAAAAATGAAAATGTCTTAATATCGGCGTTACGCTTTGCTATGTTCTATATTTTATTGTTTTTAAATAATGCGAATTCAAAAAGAAATCTGCTAAGTGTTTAGAGCTTTTAAATACTACCAAATAATATTTTTTACTTTAATTGTAGTACATATGTTAAGTAGTGTCCAAACTTGTAATCTCAGAGGTGTGTTTACTACGTCAAATAAAGTAACCACTACACTGCCGATGCAATGGGACGTTAGATAGGCTTAATTATTGCTGATATTATATTTTCTTGAATTTACACGAAGATTTAATATTTTAAATAAAACTATCCATTCTGTTTTTTTTTAACGAATAATTGCTGTAAAGTGTACGAAAAGTCGGGAACTACAAAAAAAACAAAATTAATTTGCGAAAAAAAATGAAAATATAAATTTTATTTAAAATATTACTGACGCAAAACATTATTATTAATATTTTGTAAGTTTTAATAGATAAAAACAAAAATAAATATTCGCAAGGTTTCGAGAGTTAGTCATATTCCACAGTAAAGAATACTGTATATAAATATACCATAATTACGGACACTCATTGACTTATAATATATTATTTTGAATCAATCGTATGAATCATATTTCGCATATTATTTCATATGAATTTACTATACGTGATCTAAGGTGCGTCTGAGCATGTGTTTCCGAGAACTTAGCTATCGACTATCGAGTGCCCACGCGCATGACATAACGCCATATGGCGGACCGCCGTCACCACTTTGTAAACAATAACTTTATTACTAATGCACTCATGATGACACCTGTGTAATATCTATATCAGTAAAAATGGAATGATGTTCGTTGATAAGCGTATAACTTGACAATGGTTGAACCGATTTGGATAACTTTTTTTAAAAACAAACCGTAATATTCCGAAATTAAAGTTTTTAGGGAAATTGAAAGTGTTTTTTCCTTTAAGATTGTTCTATGAACTCGAAGATTTCAAACAAATTTATAAAAAGGACAGGACAACGTGTTTGGGGTCGCTACTAACTCATAGTTGTTAAGGTTCATAAGTTATATATTGACAACTGATTATACTAGGTTTACATCAGGAAAATGCATAATTTTAAACAAGGAAATTGTAGTTCATTAGTTCATTGGCCGCTTAGGTATTGTTTTACATATCTATACTAATATTATAAAGAAGAAAGATTTGTTTGTTTGTTTATACTGAATAAGCCCCGAAACTATTGAACCAATTTAGATGAAATTTCGTAAGATACCTTGACCTTGGGAACGACATACGATAGTTTGGTATGCCGGAAATCATCCCTTAAGGGGGTAAAAATGGGGATGAAAGTTTATATTGCGAAGTAACCTAAAAATAAATGTTGTCTGTCTTTAATATTTTAAATGCGAAAAGTATATGCTGTATTGTCCTTTTTCAGCAACGATGGAGAAACAGTCTGATATCATTATATTTTATAGACATGAATTATTGGCTTGCAATTGACACAACCTACTTTTTTAACCGATAATTTTAGTGATTATATATATATATATATATATATATATATATATATATATATATATATATATATATATATATATAATCAACATATACTATGTTCTCTTTAAATATTTTTACACTTTCTCTTTCCAAGTCATTTCATATTCATTGTTCCACATGATTGACGGAGCATGGAATACGTCTATATAGTTTGATATCAGGGGTCAATTAGTAATGTTCACTTCACCCATACGGCTCAAGCTACTGTCCTGGTGGTCCTATCGCTTGGAAATTAAAGCGTATATAATTTAACGGACACTAGATGTATAGATACTAGTGCTTTGTTCCGGCTTCACTAGGATGTTTTTTATTTCATTTGATACCATCAAGTTTGGCTTCATATACCATACCTTCCCATTTAGTTTCCCATAGATTGCTTATGTTATTGTAAAAAAAGTAATCAATAATTTCTGCTATTTAAGTCAGTAAGCAGCAATTTAGTTCGGGATTTTCAATTACATTAAAATTATTATCATAATTTTTTTAAAATGTTTGTAAGCCATGTTGCTTTAAAAAACTTTGGGTTCATACTCATCTATGAAAGAGGTTAAGAAGACAGTGAATTAATTTTGATAGAACTCTGAAGTAAATATAAAAGCTCCTTATAATCCTATTATAGCTACGAACTATCGCTTCGACAAAACAAATAGGTATATTGTGTGTTTATGACCTTAATCAGTCAAGTCGTTTAGTTGTTACATGAGCACTAACGCACGACTGATTTGAAGTAAATTGCATGTAAAAACATAGCTTTATTTATATGTATATAAAACAAGCTTTAAGCTCGTTTAGTTTATTTATGTATTTAAAGTAAGTAAAAAAGCTTTAGCTGATATCGTATAGCCTAAAACTTTCTTTAACAAATATCAAAACTCTAAGCCAAAAAATTCAACAAATCTGACTGTTAGTTCCTGCGATAAGCGCGTTCAAACAAACATAAAAACAAACAATCTCTCTAAGTTTATAATATTAGTTAAAATTAGGTTGGTGAAATGTCAGATATGTAAAAAATATAAAAAGAAAACGTTTTAATTTGCATATCCATTCTGTAGGCCAAGGTATATACGTCAGTGTGTCGACTGTCGGTGGTCCGTTGGAAACCGGAGCGCAGTAATGCGACTCGTGTGTTTACGGTCCATTTGACCTTAGACTATATTAGTTATATTTGTCACTGTCCAGTGAAAGTACGTTTACATTCATTGATAAAACACCTGATTTGAAATTTTACCTACAATATATAAGTATTTACTTTTAATTTACTTATAACTTTAGCTTTTGTTTGCGACTGTACTTAAGTATATTAAGTACGAGTGCTTATTTTTTAGAAATTGAATCATTTTCTTATGTAGCACACATAGATATTACTTTGAAGCAATAAAAAGGCGCGTTAATACTTCACGGTATTACTTTTTAACATAAAGTTACAGACTTGAAAATAACTAGAAAAAATATGAAATAAGTAGAAGTAAAATATTTTTGGAAATAGGTAATATGCTATTTAAAAAAATGAATTATGAAAATGGATCAAAATCATAGACGAAATAAAAAAAATTGACAAAAATTGTTCCTCGTGTCTGTGGTTTTTAATAGACGTAGTCGAGACAATTAGTTTCCCTTAAATTTTTGAACTTTTGTATATTTAATGTTATATTTTATATAATTTTTTATAACATAACAACTTGCAAATGTCAGTAGGGTAAAAGCCCTTTAGCACCTCCTTCAAATAGTAAGTACTAAACAGATGCAACATATTTATGGTTTCAATATTTGTTCTGTGTTTATGCCGGTCATGATAAGAATATAGTGAGATTGTTGAATTTGAAATTTCCTACCGGTTATTACGATTTATAGTTTACACTTAATTAAAACATTAATAAAAATATATATTATGCTTTACAAAGAATATATGAATGAGTAATTCATATTTATAGTATATACTAATATTATAAATGTGAAAATTTTGTCTATCTGTTATTTTTTACGCTAAAACACTGAGCAAATGTCTATGAAATTGTATATTATAGGGTATAGGATAGATTATAGGTTGCATCAACTGGACAGACATAGGCTAAATTTTATCGCCACCCTGCTTACAACGCAAGCAGAGCCGCGGGTAGTGGCTAGTTAATTATAAAATAATTATTTTCTTGCCTGTTTTAAATCTGATACAGTTCACAGAAATAAATTGTTATAATTTCGCTTGAACAGCGAAAGTTACATTTTCTCATAGGCTACCTCTGACGCTATTTAAATAATAATAAACAACTCGGTTGGCTTGGAGATAATTTTAGCCATTACGTTATTTGATACAACACGGTGTTATGGTTCACATTGCTATTTTAAACAATCGTATGAAACACTGTCATGTCCTTGTACCATGACTAGACTTAGGCCACAGCCTTTCATAAGTAGAGCTTATATTATTTACTATTTTTTTGTGTCATATTAATTATTATTTTTAGGAGACAGTTGCTAAGATTTTATCTTCATATATATTAAACGTCAAATATTTGTGTGTAATATGAAATTTATTTAGAACTAGCGACTCACCCTTGCTCCACTCGGGTTCGTCCCTACTTACATTTTTACGTATAGTATACATTTCTCAGAGATGAGATATTTTTCCGCGGTAAAAGTATCATATAATATGTTGACCCGGATAACCAACTATGACCATACCAAATTTCATTAAAATATCTTCAGTGGTTTTTCTATGATGTGGTAACAGACAGACAGAGAGACAAAAATTCTTAAAACTATAGATTCGGCCTTTGTATCGATAATAATGTCTATTTCAATAAGATTTTCCAAAAAGTATTTAATGTACAGATTCGACTTAGTTAGAATTTCATTATATGTATATAGATGGAGGTAAATACGAATAGAAATCTAAATAATCTAATTTAAAACAAAATTTTACATATTAAATTACATAATAAGCATTAATTATGCTAGTATTATAATGAATTAAGTCTAAACTCTACGGAATTAGTTTTATTATTATATATACTAGATTTTTTAAAACTATAGCTTCATTTCCAGTCAATATGGTCATAATAATAATAATAATAATAATATAATTTTTATTTCAGGCAATATTTACAATAAGATCTTAAATATGTAAACAGAGGCCCATAGAATATATACCTTAAAACTAACATATATAATAATCAAGATGCCTCATCTGGGCCCTCACATTGATTGGTAGGAACTTTAAACTTAACTTATTATATTATTTCAAAAACAATGATGTCATTCACTTATCTATATATATAGATACTATAGCTAATTGATTCATCAGTATCAATCCATTATTATCATGATTATTATCAATCCATCAACCAAATCAATTAAATTGTGACATAAAATTGTACTTAAATAAATAAGTTTTTAAATCGAAAACTTGGCAAAGATTTTATTTATCATGTATATGTATACAGTACCTGGGCGACCGAGCTTCGCTCGGAGTTCTTGAAAGATTGTATATTTTACATTAAGTGACTAAGTGTTACTGACAGAGTTGTATAGATGTCGCGATTAAATTTTGCGTAGAATAATGCATAAGAAAAACGCATGAAAACTCGAAAACACGCGTTTTCCCAGACATGTGACTAATCTAGATCAATTTTTCGCCCCCGAAAGCCCTTATATACCAAATTTCAGCAAAATCGTTAGAGCCTTTTCCGAGATCGCCGGTATAAATAAATAAATAAACAAATAAAGATATAAATATACAAGAATTGCTCGTTTAAATATATAAGATATAATAAAATTCTAGCTTGGCTGAATCTGTACATTAAATATTTTTTGGAAAATCTTATTGAAATAGTCATTATTATCGATACAGAGGCCGAATCTATAGTTTTTAGAATTCTTGTCTGTCTTTCTGTCTGTAAGTAGTGACGAACCCGAGCGAAGCGAGGGTGAGTTGCTAGTTTTAAAATAAAATACAATATATATATATATATATATATATATATATATATATATATATATATATATATAAATTGTATATAATATAAGCACAAATTGTATAGAATAATAATTTGTACAGCTTTAGTCCTTTCTATTGATATCATATAGCATTTGTTAATTGGTACACATCAAATAGTACCACAATGATGGCTATAAGTGACTCTCGACTCTGGATACCACTTGTCAACGATTGTTTACAGCTTTCACTGTTAACAGATCGGGCATAGAGTAAAATCTATATAATAATTACCGAACTCTTTAACTAAAAAGTTACTTTAAGAGTTTATATTCTACATTAATAGATGTATTTATCTTAAGTTTTATTAATTGAAGTAAATATCATGAAGATACGTTTTGAAATAGAGAATAAATCGCGTAACATGTACAAAAAGAATATATACCTAAATTTAAAACTTGAAATCGGAAAAATATAAAAAAAAAAACTTGAAATTGATCTAAAATTCACACATAACAAAAAATAGAATTAGTCACTGCCGTGGAGTTTTGTTTTTCACTTTCACTATACACAGATGGGAATCTTTGTTTTTGATAAAACGTAGTATCAGTTTACCTTCCAGCATTCGTCATGTAATATCCTAAAGTACTAAATACTAATATGAATATCTTAGTGAAAAATACGTTTGTCTAATTTTTCACTAGTGAGTCACCTCGCTCCGCTCGGGTAGTCCCTATAGGTACATTATAATGGTGAGTATGGAATAGATGGACTATGATGTTCTCCTGACCGATTCCGGCCACGGCGGCCAATCTCATTGAGACTAGCCAACTGCGCAGGAGATATTATAGTGCACAAGTGTACGCGCAGACACAAGTGCACTCTCTATTCCTGTCACTCTCATACTCCAGTGGGACGACTACTCGACACGACCGGTGAGAGTTAAGGCGCAGGACCGACGGCTTTACGTGCTCTCCGAGTCACGGGGGTGAAACACCGCCGACTTCCCAACTCCGGGCTGTTACTGAGGCTTACTATACAGAAAGATTCAATAAATAAACTTGGCCCGACCCGGGACTCGAACCCAGGATGACTATATATGCATAATGTAAACATATAATTATTTTTTTGTCCTCAACTTAAGAAATTATTTGTTCCTAATACAAACTATCAACCCCTAAGGGATGAACCCTTTCAAGTTTCATATTTGCGACATAAAGTATCCTATGTCCTTCTCTAAGGTCCCATCCTTCTCTATACCAAATTTCATCAAAATTGGTGCAGGGGTTTAGGCGTGAAAACGTAACAGATAGACATACAGACAGAGTTACATTAGCATTTTTTTTAAATGGTCTGAGGAAAATCACTTATACGGCTAAATATTTTAAATATTTTAAATTAAGTGCTCTTAGTAGAGTTTTTTCCTTGTTATTGTATTGCAGAGTCAATGAGGTTACTATGACGTATTGTTCATAAAAGAATTGTAATACAGATTATAATTTTTAGATATAGATAAAAAAATATTTATATTTATATATTTTATGCCATTTCTAACCAGCTCGTTCCTCTAGCAACACATGTACAAACTACAAAGCCGTATTGTTTTCATCACATATCGGTGTAAGTGGGTTGTGAAACGTTGCTTGGGTTTTAAAACTTGTTTATTTAGAAATTTCGATATTTAGGTAAATTACCCTCTTCTTGATCTTATATTTTGGCCGTCTTGATATTGAACAGTGCATCGTTTCTCATTTCTTTACTTTCCAGTTTATAAATAAAATTTTGTATGCTAGTCTTAGGCTGGTATGCAACAATATAACAAAATAAAAAATGATTAATGTGTTTTCAGACAACTCTACATATTTAATATTATCTTCATATTTTATGTTATATACCAAAGTTTATACCGTAATCTATATTTTTGATTTTCTCATGCTCGAGGGCTGGAAAAAGTCTCTTAAATAGCGGTTTTGTTTGTATTTTTTTTTGGTATAAATATATAAAAATAAAAAAATCGTCCTTATTCACACGCAAGCCAAGCCGAGACCAAAGACCTAGCTGTCTGAAAATTTTTATGAATGAAATAAAACACAATTACATTTAATGACAAATAAAATTCTCACAAGTCAAAACCGCAATGCGTAGTAGGGATTTATCTATTTAACACAATTGACTGGGAATTAATTAAACTATTACGTGCATTCATAAACATTACATAGTGGTTTTCCTAAAAGTTTGCACCAACTAAATAGGTATGTTATTCATAACTTTATGTTTGTTCATATTTATATTCATGTAAGTTTTGCATGAGGATTCGCTCGCATAGTAAGTGTGGCCGGAATATAAGCTAGTCTAAGTCTGATGTCTGTATCCAGGATGCAACCTATGTCCTGGACAAATTTCATCAAAATCTGATCAGCGGTTTAAGCGTGAAAAAATATTAAGGTAACAGACAGACAGATTTATTATTTTCAAATTTATAATATTAGTATGGATGTGATGGAATTACGAGTATGTTTACAGGTGACATTGAGTTTTGAGAGATTTCAAGGAATAAAGTAAATATGATTGGCAGTTTTCATTTTAAAGATGACGAAGTTATGTATGATTGCTTGTTTTAATGAAATATTTGTTATTGTATTGGTATTCTGAGTGGATTTTATTAAATATTTCAATAAGTAATCGATTTTAAGTTAACTGTTTTAATATTTACGGTATATTACATTTTGTGAATACATCTAAACGTCAAGATAGAGGAAGAATTAGTATTCTGTAATCATAGAGTACGGTTATGAGAAAGGTATACTCATATATACATATGGGCAGCGGCAGAAATATTTTCAGAGGGGTGCATCTGTATTTTTTGCATTAAACTACTAACTAATCTATAAATTATTATTATTATTAAACGTTTATTTCGGACAAGAAGTCCATAAAAAATCATCAGTATTTTACAGTACACAGGAAAATAGAGATAATATGCTACAGAATTATAACAGAAGTAAGCAGATTGAAAATGCAAACATTTAACGTTGAACTAAATAAATCATATATGTCAATTTAAGGCATGTCAATCAGTCAAATTAAATTGATAATAATTAAATTACATAAATGATTAACTTAATAATTTTAATTCATATCTTATTTATCGTCTTTTCTTTGAAGATATCTAAAAAACAGGGATTTTATTCATATAATTTTATTTCTTTAACTGTTTTTATATGTTTTCCTTTTATTTTATGAATTTTCCTCTGTTTTTCTAACTTAATCACTCTCATCTTAAGTAAAATCGTTTAATAACCACTAATATATACTTATTACTGGATATTTTTCACTTTTATCAACAAACATAATCGTTAACAAATCGATTAGTTTGTAAATGTCAGAGTTGTTATAAAAATCACGTTTGAATATAATGCGGCTTTGCTTCCTCTGGCAAGTTTATGTTAGTAAATATAGTAACTTAGTACGTTAATACTATCGGATTAACGTTAAAAATGGAAGCGCTACGTGTTAATGGCTACAAATATATTTAAGTATACCAAATATGTATGTAGTAAAATTCTCGGTAGTTCAGTCATATTGTGGTGGTTTGTGTTTATTTTATCGGTGGTCAAGGGTTTGCTTCTTTTGTGAGGTAAATTTTTAACTCTAATAGTTTTATTGATTCTAATCACAACTCATTTATGCTCTATGTAATCTAAATCAATATAGCGATCTTAAATTTCATAGGCTTTCACGAATTGTAAATCATATTCAAAGTGTTTTAAGGAATCTACACTAATGTTATATAAACTTTAGTTTGTAAGTTTGGATGTTGAACATTATCTCTGAAACAACAGATCCAATTCTTAAAATACTTTGACTTATAGAAATCTACAATATTGGCGAACGTTATAGGTTATTTTTTAGTCCGATAAAAATATGTTTACTGACAGATTATTATGATTTCTGTCAGTTTAGTTGAAGTAAAAAAAAAATCTGGGCGTCGAGTTACTTTTTTACTTCTATTAGGCACGTAGAGACGCACTCGAACGAAGTGTAAGTCGCTAGTAGCTTATAATATTACAGATAATTATTTACAGCCAAATGTTTATTTTAAAAGTATAACTAACAGAATGTACTGTGGATTTTTAAACCATTATTAAAAAATATACAGTCGCGTGCGTTCAAAATTCAAAATAAACGATATACCAACACCTGCGATCCAGTTGAAAGCTTTTGTGATGCCGAATACAGATAAATTGTTATAAATCAATGTAAATTATGCTATATTTTTAAGGAATAAGGTTCAGTTTTCTTTGTAACGGTGAACGGGAGGAAGGAAGGTGCGCACGCGCGCATCCCGCGAGCAACGGCAGGTGGCGACTGATTTAATTAGAGGACAAGAAGTAAATGCTAGTGACCTTCCTGTAGACAATAAAATGCATACTAATATAATATGTAATCAAATGTTTTTAGTCAAGCCATAGATTGTATTTATTGATTTCTAATACATTCTTTCGGAAAACGGATTTCATTCCGTTATTTTACAAATAAAAAGAACAACTGTGATTAGGGAATATGCGTGATTTTTTTATACAATAGCTAACATCGTTATATAATTGTAAAAAAACATCTAGCCCCAAATAACTAAAATTTGGTATATTTTAAACGCCCGCCATTTCGCGCGCTTGGCGTGACGTCACAGCATCATACATAGAAAAATGACGACTTTAGTTTGTAGCGACAAAATCGCTAATCGCTCTGTCATGATAATACTTTGACGTTGATGAATACGTTATATTCGGTCTGACCAATGACTTGTCGTGTGTTGTGACTTGACGTGTTTCAACTACTTTGAACCCACCTATATTAATTTTGTACTTTTTTAAAAAATTTATTTTAATTTTCGTATTTAAAAAGAAATTACATTAAAAAATATTAATATAGGCTTAATTCAAAAGCAATAAAGATTATAAAAAAATTATTTCACCTTTATTTAAATCACACGTGAGAGGTTTGTTTATTTTTTTAGGAGTAAATAAAATATAAAAAATATTCGGTACTAAATAATGTATTTCATATTATTCAATATTATTATGATCCATTACTAATTTACAAAATGAAAGCCATAACAGTTAAATAAGATCATAGCTATTTATTGACACCCAAAATAATTTTATTACTCTAATTACTTAGCTTATTTACTTATTATATCATAAATAAAACACAAATTAAATATAAAAATTATATACAGTAATTTAACAATATACTTAACTTATTTTCCAGTATTCCGTAGAATTAGGCTCGGAGCTCTGTTCAGTACGACTGTCTGTGACAAAGTGAGCGGTCTGCCCGAGAGCCGGCCTTTTTATAACAAGGTGTAAACAAGTCGACGGAAACACGTGTTTAACCAATGAACAATATTACAAGCTATTTTCATTTAATTTTAAAAATACGATCATTTTAATACAAGTTAAAGTATTTTAAGTAAATTTAAGTATACAAAATGATTATTAATATAATAATAATATGACACGGCCATACTGACATGTACTTCGTTCTCGAAGTACAAATTACAACAATCAACATACTGAATACTTAGCCTAGTACATTTTGCATTGTTATCGTTGAGCTTCTCACATTAAGACAACGAAATAACAACGGTCAGTGTTTTTAACATTAATCTAGCCCCACACCTGCTGCACATGAGACGGGCTGGATCAAAACAACTGACTTCAGCAGTTCAACTCAATCTCAATTCAACTGACATTTCTTCATTTCATTATCAACATTTCATCATCATTAACGTTCCATCATCACGTGCACATTTTGGAATAAAATAAATAACAGTATAATTCGATTACATTAGATTTATCTATATAAAACAAAAATTAGCCTATTAATTATCTTGACAAAAATTATAATCAAACTATATATTATTTTCATCAGTCCATTGACCTGGCCATAGCCTTAATTTATCTTTGGCTACCATAATATTCCTCAAGTTTCCGATTCCTCTAAGGGAGTATCTATCATTAGGTAGAATAGAAATAATTTCATATGGGCCCTTAAATCTGGGACTTAGCCTATCATGACGCCTGTGGTCTTGGTTTACATATACTGTGTCACCAATGTTATAGATCTTATTATCTCGCCTTGCGGTATCAAAGTGTATTTTGAATTTGTCTGCTTCTGAACACAGGCGCTGATAAGCCAGTTCGCGATCTGCCCTTACATCAACATTATTTTCGGGAATATTAATCTCATTTAGATGAGCTTGGACAGACGGAATATTCGCATTACAGCCAATAAGTAAACGAATTGGTGCGAAACCTGTGGAGCTCTGAACAGTGGTATTAATCGATTGTTGTACTTTCCACAACCCGCTTGGCCAATCTGACGAGCCGTTACATGTAGCATTCAACATATTTATAACTGTGGTAACATACCGTTCCACTTGCCCATTACTTCTTGGTGTACCAGTGGAAATCATGTGATGTTCTATTTGTAATTCAGCAAATAAGGAACGAATCTGAGTGGAACTAAAATTAGTTCCCCTGTCGGTTATAACTGTTGTTGGGGTGCCGAACAAAGTTACTGTATCTCTTATGAGTGGTATTAATTCTTGGGAACTAAGAGTTTTGAGGGGTTTCAATAAACAGAATTTAGTAAACCCGTCTACTATAAGTAAAATATACTTGAACCCTTTATCTGTCTGTGTGAATGGTCCTGTACAGTCCAAATGAATTGTATGAAAAGGTATTGGTCTTTTATCAATAGGGTGTAGAAAACCTTGCTTTGGACCTGA
Source organism: Argynnis bischoffii washingtonia (assembly GCA_033884665.1). Classification (NCBI taxonomy): domain Eukaryota; kingdom Metazoa; phylum Arthropoda; class Insecta; order Lepidoptera; family Nymphalidae; genus Argynnis; species Argynnis bischoffii. The sequence goes on along the minus strand of CM066616.1, from coordinate 2,053,257 downwards.
ATGACTTTTACGTTCTACACAAATTAAACAATGTTTTAAATATTTTCGGACAAAAGCGGTCATTCGTGGGAACCAAAAATGTTCATAAAGTTTTTTAAAAGTCTTTTCGAATCCTACATGACAGTTCTCATCGTGGAAAAGGTTTAAAAGTCTAAATCTAGAACCCTTTGGTACATATAATTTTGGTTCACTAGGTCGGACCTTATAAAATAACAAATTATTTTGCAAGAAGTACCGATTTTCATCAAGTTCACCAGCTGTGACCTGGGAAATTATATTTTGAGTTTCTGGATCATTTTGTTGCGCAATTTCTAGCCAGGATTGAGGGTCTGTAATTAAATTAACTACCGTAGTTGGCGACTCTAAATTAGCAACAGGTTGATGGGGGGAGTTATTCAACAAGGGCAAAGGAGAATTCACGGGAATGGGACTCTCAGCAGGATTACGGCTAAGAAAATCGACATGACCTATATATTTACCCTTTTTGTATACGATTTCAAAGTTAAAATCCTGTAAGAACGTCCACCATCGAGCAACGCGAGGGGTTAAATCTTTTTTATTCATTGTAGCTTTTATGGAATTACAGTCTGTAAAAATTGTGAATTTAATACCCAAAAGGTAAACTCTAAAATGTTTTAATGCATTGTAAATTGCTAAGGTTTCTAAATCATATGCACAATATTTAGATTCAGCGGGTGATGTTCGTTTGCTGAAATAAGCTATTACTTTCTTATCATTATTTATTCTTTGTATTAGAATAGCACCATAGCCTAGTGAGCTTGCGTCTGTATAGAGTTCGGTTTGTAATTTCGGATCAAAAACAGTTAATAAGGGTTTTGAAGATAAATGTTTTATTACGTAATTTCTAGCCTCATCCTGCTGTGCACCCCATTCCCATTTCTGATTATTTTTTGTTAAACTTGTTATAGGGGCTGTACGAGATGCAAAATTTGGGATGAATTTGCGGAAATAACTGGCAAGACCCATAAACTGGCGTACCTGTTTGATGTTACTAGGGACAGGAGAATTTACCAGATCAGCTACCTTTGTTTCACTCGGCCTAATACCTTCTTGCGAAATAATTCTTCCCAAATATTCTATGCTTTTAACGAAAAACTTACATTTTTTAATATTTATAGTAAATCCTGCTTCACATAATGCTTCAAGAGTTTTATTTAAGTAACATAGACCCTCATCTATTGTAGTAAATGGGATGAGAATATCATCGATATATACCAAAAGGAACTTTAAATGTTGCACTGCCTTTGTGATAGCCCTTTGAAAAATAGACGGCCCTTTACAGATTCCAAACGGCATTTTCAAAAATTCGTAATGGCCGTCGGGAGTCACAAAAGCAGTGTATTTTATTGAATCTGAAGCTACTGGAATTTGGTAAAATCCATTTTTCATATCAATAGAGATAAAAAATTTAGCTTTCCCAAGTCTATCTATCTGGTCTTCGATAAGAGGAAGAGGGTAGCGATCTTTTTCTAATATCTTATTCAGTGCTCTATAATCAATACAAAGCCTATCGCTTCCATCTTTCTTTTTAACTAGGAGAACCGGGTTTGCAAAGGGAGAATCACTTTCTCTAATAATGTTTTGTTTCAAAAGTTCTTGGATTATCTGATTAACCTTCTCCCTCTCAATCGGTGCCAGACGATAAGGGCGGTAATTGACAATATTATGAGATATCAAGCGCAATTTTAATTCACCGGTCTTAACTGTACTAGTTTCATCTAAGACGGAAGGGTATTGTTGAAAAATTTTTTTAATCTTTTCTTGTAATTCTAAGTCTAGATGTTCTATTTCTGAAGCTAAACTATTTAATTCCGACATGTTATTGACCACATTTACTTCCGTCTTAGTTTGAACTGTCTTCCTAAATAATCGACTACCCAATAAATCTGTAACTATCTCTATGTCAGGGTACTGAACAGCGTTTCTACCTATTAGTAAATTATATTGAAAATCATTATCTCTAACAACATGAATGTCTAATTCTATGCAAACTTCATTGAATTGAACAAGTACAGTAATTATGGCAAAAACATAGACTTTATTTGATCCAATACCACTTAAATATATTGACGTTGGTGAAAAATGGCACCCCAGGCGTCTTGCTATGGATTCTTTTATTAAAGAGCAATTTGCCCCTGTATCTATTAGAGCATCAATTGGTACTCCATTTATAATGACTGGAGTTAAGTTTATTTGGGTTGTCCTAAAAAATTAACTTCTTTACTTGGTACGACAGTAATAGATGCAGAGGATTCTGCTCTTTGTTTATGGTAGCAAATTAATTCACTGTGACCAGGCTTTTTACAATAAGTACAGAATATTTTTGTACGAGTGTCAGTAGGTTTAGGTAAGTACGAGGATTGGGACATTGGTGTGCTTCGAACAGATATTTGTTTATTTTTTGGGCAATGTAACTGTATATGACCTATTTGATTACAGGTAAAACATTTCTTTTCGACCATAGGCTTGGGTCGTTTATTCCCTATGGATCCTGATTCAGTGTCTTCTAGTGATCTCTTTTTGGATTTTACGTAAACAGAAAGCAGAGCTATTAAGGCAGCAGTTGTAGTTACGCCGTTATTTAGCGAGGCCATTTTAACATCAACGTCAGTTATTCCACCACAAACTAACTCGATTAATTGCTCATCAGTAAAAGATATCTTAGTATTACGCAATAGTCGCATTTTCTCTCTGGCGTACTCGCCATAAGAGTCAGAAGAATCGGACGTAAATAGAACAGCCTTAGCAAGTCTTTCGGATAAGTTTTTCCTTTCAGGATAGGCATCTTTAATGTCCATGCAAAATTTCTCCCAAGATCTACCTTCTGACGGTTCCCAAGACTCAAACCAAATCAAAGCAGAGCCCTTCAGGGCCTTACCAGCTTTAGCTGCTGTCTTGATGCTGCTCCATTTTAAATCGGCACGCAGATTTTCAATGCTGTCGCACCAACTCTTGGCTCCGCAGTCATTCTTCTCTGGATCAAATATCGGCAAAGCGATGTCATCGTCCTTCTGTTGTGTAGCAGATACAGCATCACGGATAGCCTTCAGAAGACCCGTAACTGCTTCAGCGTCCATCCTGAAACATTTAGTCAGTAGATATTAATTTTTGTTGAACAAAGACGATCCCACTTCTGATGAGAGGTTTGTTTATTTTTTTAGGAGTAAATAAAATATAAAAAATATTCGGTACTAAATAATGTATTTCATATTATTCAATATTATTATGATCCATTACTAATTTACAAAATGAAAGCCATAACAGTTAAATAAGATCATAGCTATTTATTGACACCCAAAATAATTTTATTACTCTAATTACTTAGCTTATTTACTTATTATATCATAAATAAAACACAAATTAAATATAAAAATTATATACAGTAATTTAACAATATACTTAACTTATTTTCCAGTATTCCGTAGAATTAGGCTCGGAGCTCTGTTCAGTACGACTGTCTGTGACAAAGTGAGCGGTCTGCCCGAGAGCCGGCCTTTTTATAACAAGGTGTAAACAAGTCGACGGAAACACGTGTTTAACCAATGAACAATATTACAAGCTATTTTCATTTAATTTTAAAAATACGATCATTTTAATACAAGTTAAAGTATTTTAAGTAAATTTAAGTATACAAAATGATTATTAATATAATAATAATATGACACACGCATATTCTCTATCATTAATATTTTTATGTTACTTCTTAATTAATAAGGTACGCGGGACATTATTAAATATTTCATCGATTCATATAAATTATGCAAGAAGTCAACATTTGAATATAACACAGACCACTGATTATATATATTATGTCATTTAAATAATAAGATGCAATAAAAAAAATTTAAAAATACGCTAAAATTAGAATGAATTTATTAAAAACCGGCCAAGTGCGAGTCGGACTCGCGCACGAAGGGTTCCGTATCATTATCTATAAAAACGGCAAAAAAATCATGTCTGTTGTATGGGAGCCTCCTTTTAATATATATTTTTTTTAATTTAATTATTTATTTTTCAAGTGAATATATAACTAAATATTCTGTGAATATTTCAAGCGTCTACCTTTTGCTGTTATCAATATCGAGCAAAAACTAGCAAAAAAATCACGCTTGTTGTATGGGAGCCCCCTTAAATTTTTTTTTTTTTTTTTTTACTATTTGTTGTTATAGCGGCAACAGAAATACATCATTTCAACTGTTTAACTATCACGGTTCATGAGATACAGCCTAGTGACAGACGGACAGATAGACAGCCAGATAGACGGACGGAAAGCGGAGTCTTAGTAATAGGGTCTCGTTTTTCCCTTTTGATACGGAACTCTAAAAATCATCAATACTATATGTAAATTCGTAAATCTCCCATTAAAATGTCGGAATGAATTTCACAAAAATCTACCTAATAAGCGTGAAATGTGAGTAAATTAACATAAAACCTTAATTGAAGGGTACCGTTGTTAGGTGTAGTAAAAACATAAAGGCACACGGGTGGTCGCGTCACACCGACACTGTAAACTTACGTTCGTGTGCCCCATAAATATCCATACTTTGCTATCATAAATGAATCGGGAGTACAGTTTAGGAGATGAACCGTAATTTTTATACAAATTTTATTTTGTTTACGTAAAATAAATTATATACATTTTTATAGCATTATAGGCTTCCTTATGATGGACAGAGGATGCGAATAACCGCAGGTCGTCGCTCAAATAATATTTTAGATGGCGATTTATAACAGCGTATTGCTTTAATGGCCCAAACCATATACACCCATAGTTAACTTATTACGAACGATTTTGCTTATAGAAAATGAAATAAAAATAGGAGTAACATAATAGGTATAACTATTTGAAATAACCTTTAAATATGTTATCTCATAATACGTCTTATAATGTTTTATTAGTATTACATAACGATTAGTATGGAATAGATAGACTATACATAATATATTAGTAGGTATATAATATATACATAGGTATGATGTGTTTTATATCCTTTACTTGAGAAATTATTGGTACCCTGTACAAACTTTCATCCCTCTTTTCATCCCCTTAAGGTATGAAATGGGATAAAATTTCTATGTTCTTCTATCTTTATACCCATCCAAATCGTTTTTGTGGATTTTTAGTTTATCCATTATAAAGAAACATACAAACATATTAGTACTATAGGTACTAGGTATAAAGTTAAAGGTATAAAGTAGGTTAAAGTATGTGTGATCAAATAATTGCCTAAATCCATTGCTCATGTAAAAAATAAGGACAGAGCAACAAAAACAGTTTCGCATATATAACAATATAGAGAATTATATCTATTCGACAAATCGCTAACGCTTGTGGCACGCTTTATTCTTAGCCTTGGACCAACAGTTAAGTTAATCCATGATTAAGGTTAATTACTAACTCCTTTGTTGATGTTAATTTAGATAAAGGGTCGAAAATCTGGACGAGGTGCTAATAACAATTATTTATTGCCTGATTCTAATCCTTCACATCATATATTACTGTAATTAAAACTATGGGCGGTGTCTAAACTAATTTTGATTCAATTTCAAAACGATTATAATACTTTTTATTGCAACGCTAATGAAATTCTCTTAAGCACAGAATAAAATGACTGATACAGAAAAAATGTCAATTCACTGTTAATTATTATTATATCTATATATACTCATATAATAAAATTGTAACTTAGCCGAACCTGTACATTAAATATTTTTTGGATTTTTTTATTGAAATAGACATTATTATCGATACAGAGACCGCATCTATAGTTTTTAGAATTTTTGTCTGCCTGTCTATTTATTTGTGACCGCATTACCAAAAACCACTGAACAGATTTAGATAAAATTTATTATGATGATAGCTGATTATCCGGGTCAACATAAAGGATACTTTTTACTGCGGGAAAATATCTCATCTCTGAGCTAAATGCTATTATAAATATACTATTAGGTAAAAATCTTATGTTTGAATATATGTATTGGATACAGCATCCAATAATCATATGATCAAATAACATTGAAATCAGTTTATGAATGGTATTCTCTTATTCAAGGGCACTTTCATTTGTATCGCTGTATAAAGTAGGGCGGGCTCACTCCCACGCGTACCTGCGAGATGCGAGAATAGTAAATTAGAGTGTTGTTATCTGCTAGTGCTACAGATCGTGTTATGATTTAGACAATAAAGGAAATTACAAATATACTTAATTATACATATATACAGAACAAATGTACACTTAATGGTTACTGTACAAATCCTGTCTGCGTGGAATTGTGGCAAGAATGCTAGTCGCATTCCTTTGCTATATGGCAATGCCGATTCTTTGGGCGAAATTCGAGGTAGCTCTCCTGTCACCAGTAGTGGTGATAAGACGGGGCTATGTTTTTTAAGAACTGTTTAGTACTTTGACTGTATGGGTCATGATTTAGACTAGTTTTGAGATACATTGTGCGAAAAAATATCTGCAAGCTTGAAGAACTTCAAAATATTTAATGTACAGATTCGACTCAGTAAAAATTTTATTATATGTATAGATAGCGGCTTTACCTATTGAATGTTTGAAGGTGAATAGAATTACAGTGTAGTTAGAGATGAGCTCGTGTAGAGTTCATATGTCATACAATACTACAGATTGACACCTTCGAGTGATAATCAAGTTTAAAGTGAGTGTACAGGTGTGTAAGTAAATTTAAAGTTATTATGAGAATCTATAATAATATCATAAATGTAAAAGTACATTTGTTTATTTGTGTTTTTAACTTTTCGTGCTTAAACCGCTGAACAAATTTTGATGAAAATTGGTGCGAAAATAGATTTTATCATGGAAACGGACAAAGGCTATCTTTTATACCCACCCTGCTTAACGTGTTAAGTGGAGTCGCGAGTTAAACTAATATCATAAAATTTATGTGTTGATATAGTGCTAAGGGAGTGTTGCTAAGTAGTAGTAGGAAAAAATGTGTTGAATTCTAAAATTGTATTAATTTCTCTACTGATGGTACCAGCATATATATATTGTAAATCCTTGAATAACAATAATTTTAGCAATTACTCACAAAATTTTAATAAACGTTATCAGGATACACTTATTACTTAGTAAGAACTTTTAATTTAATGAACTATTAAAATTTCAAAGGCAATTTTAACTTTCCATCAGTCAATCGCAGGATGCAACAACGTTATAACGCTACCATATTTACCTAAAGCCTAGTTTACGTCGCACTTCGATCCAGGCTACCATTAAATAACAATAAAAATGCATCCCACACAACTTTCTCTTACATTTGCATTAGGATCAGCTAAAATCACACGCTTGCGTAAGTGTCACTGTTGTGATAGGAATGATTGAACAGACAGCGTTGAATGTGATCGTCAAAATGTTATGTCCAATTTAGTATATGATAAATGTATTTATTACTAGCGGGTCACGCTTGCTTTACTCGGGTTTGCCTCTACAAAAAGAAAAACAAATCTATCCCACAGGAACCGTACATTTTTCGAGATAAAAAGTAACCTATGTGCTATTCCAGACTATAATCTATCTCTGTGCCTTTCATCCAGATCTGTTCAGCTAATCTGGCGTGATTGTGTAACAAACATCCAACTTCTAAACTTTCACATTTATAGCATTAATAAGATTATTAACAGTTATACTAAACCATTAAATTTTTTGTGTTTGAATAATACTTGGAATTTTTAGTGACATATCATGATGATAGAGGACAAAATAATCAGTTGGTGTAATTTTTATTTCCTGCGAATCGTATCATATCTTATTATTTTTATTCTATATATCTAATGTGTTAGGTTACATTTTTTATTTTAATAGTTCAGAATATATTTTGATAATCAAAATAAGTAATACGTTTCTCTTTATTTTAAACTAGTGACTCATTCTTGCTTCACTCGGGTTCGTTTCTAGCTTGCTTCCCAATACTTCATCCCCATTTTCACCCCCTTAAGGATCTCAAACTAACTTCTTACCAAATTTCATCTAAATCGGTTCAGTAGATCCAGAGATTACGCCCTACAACCTCACAAACTCACAAACTTAACCTCTTTATAATATTAGTATAGATAAATAATTCACATAAAATCCTAATATCTACGGTAGAAATGCATTTTTGTCCTAGACTCCCCTATTATCGAAGATTTTGAAAATCCATTCATTCAAAAAGAAGAAGTTTAAATCTTCTAGTTCTTTGTGGATTACCCGATAATTTTCTTAATTACTTTTTAATATATGGACCTTTTGTCTAATATGATCTCATATACATTTAAAAACACTATCGACGTTGGAAGAATTACTCTTCATGTTATATTGAAGTCAGTGTACTTTATTTGTTAAATAATATTTTAATAAGTTTCTGATTATATTGCCTATAAAATCCCATCAGGCTCACTGCTTGTTATAAAATAAACTTTATTATTGGCTTTGTTATGATATAATAGGTAAGATTGACGTTCGAGTATGATCTATTGCTAACGGACATATGCGTGAGACTTTCCTATCCTCTCTTGAGAGTAAAGCAGGTACTATAAAAAAGGTACTACTTCCTAACATCATAAACTAGCGACTTACCCACATTTTTACCGGTGGTAGGACTCTGTCAAGCCTGAGGAGTCCGACTGGATGGGTACCACCCCCTTATCTATTTCTACCGCCAAGCAACAATGATTGCATTGTTGTGTTCCGGTTTGAAGGATAAGGTAGCCAGCGCAATTACAGGCAAGAGGCATATCATCTTAGTCCTCACAGTGACAACGCACCTGTGATTCTGCATTTTTGTTACTTAAAACCTAAGTGCATGAACCGTAGGTGTTATGGGCGACAGGTGCTGCTTTCTATCAGGTAGTCTGTCTGCTCGTTTGTCACTGAATGTCATAAAAAAAAAAATCGCTCATCCTAATTTTCCTTGTTTTGTTTTCCACCAATAAGAACCAAATATGTTCAAAATAATGTATAATAAGAAATTCAATAATATCGATTTGCATGTTTGCTCGATCACATAGTTTAAAAAAATATTAGAGAATACTTGTGATTATAATTTCATTTAGGTTAGCAATAATTAGTTTTTTTTTGTAAGGTTTTGTAAGCTTTTTACTGTTTTTTTTTCCTCTTTTTTTACTTTTTTGACATGATATGTATATTAGTGGACACTTTGTAACTACCACCACCACTAAGTGGTGTGTGTACAATCTTTTATGTATTTTCTGTAAGTGTTTTAAATACTGTTTGTTTTCCAAAAATAAATAAATAAGTTGTAATTTTTTTATACTAACGGTAACCTATATGTTGGTATGGTTTGTTTGGGCTGGTTTCCGCAACTCGATGATTTTGCGCCTATTTTGCGTTCGCCTGTATGTTATTCGTGATAAATTTCATCTAAATCTAACCAGCTATTTCAGCGTGGACAATTATGTTAACTATGGGTCACAAATATGCACATTTACACATTTATTTTGTAGTATAATAATGTGATGTGAGTGCGAGTTTGTTACGTATGAACCTTTAATGGCGATATGGTAAAAATGTAAACTATATAGCATGAAAGGTAGATATGTCAATTTTTTTACCTGTCAACCATGTACTTCTAAACTTCGGTAGGATTTTACACCATATTAAAGAATTAGCGACTTACCCTCCCCATACAAATTTAATCCCCATTTTCACCCCTTTAAGGGATGATTTTCGGAATAAAAAATTCAAGGGTCCCAGGGTCTGAAACTATCTCCATACCAAATTTCGGCTAAATCGGTTTAGCGGATTAAGCGTGAAAAGGAGACAGACAGACAGACAGAGTTACTTTCGCATTTATAATATTAGTCTGGATAGTATGGATTGAAAACAATCTATAGTTTATAATAATTAAATTTAAAAAACGAAATAATACTATGAAGTAGCATTTTTTGTACAGCTTAAAGTTATGCAACTAGTTTTTAGTACCTAATTCGCAACAACACGCTTCTCAGGCGGTCCTTTAAGCCAATTTTCTCATTGACTCAATCAGGGTGACCCACCCTATGCGGGCTCAGCATCCATTGATACTTGCCGATCAAGTACTTGCATTTAAAAGATTTCTGTGAAGTATAATTTCTGTGAAAAATAATAATAATAATCTCCAGAGTAAGAACATTAATAAGAATGCGTTTTTTTGCTCTAATCTTTCCCGTAACCATGTTTGCTGTAAAGCATTCGAAACGTCGGGAACCAAAAATCAAAATAAATCCGCGAAATAATCCGAAAAGATAGTTTTATTTAAAATGTTAAATATTCGCGTAAATCTAAGAAAGTATTAAGTTTCATCATTTCACAGACATATACATTTTACACACCGATACTTTTTCCATTTGATAGTTTTTTTTAAATATACGTAATTATAAATACTTTGGCGAAACCATAAGAATTACATAATCATGACCAAGCAAGATTGTAACAGAAGGGTGAAAACGAAGACGTGGAATTTACTGAGTCTGGGCAGGGCTTCACTTGCAAACCATACCATATATGTAATGAGATACATGAATAATATACATCTTTATTTTGGTAGAATATTTTACCTCCTACGCATACAAATTTCAAACCACAAGGTTTAAAAGGAGTAGTAAATGTAAATTAGTATAGTGATAATTTTTACATTGTCATAATTTTTTATATTAAGCAATTAGAATATTATTAGTGATTTAATTTTAACACAAAGGACATATATGGTAATGGTATTAAAAAAAATAATACATTAAAAAAAACACTAAAATATAAAGATTTTAGTGTTTTTTTGATGAAACATATTAAACTTCAAAAATAATATTGTTTTAATAGGTACTTATTTATTAATCTGTCAAAATCTACCTATTTTTGTGAAGCAAACAAAAACGTATGCTTGATAAATATATATTTAATTCAATTCTTTAGTTTCGTGGCTTGTAAGAGTGCCGCCCTATATATACATATAATAAAATTCTAACTAAGTCTAATCCGTACATTAAATCTTTTTTTTTGAAAATCTTATTGAAATAGTCATTATTATCGATACAGAGGCCGAATCTATAGTTTTTAGAATTTTTGATTGTCTGTCTGTGACCGCATCACGAGAAAACCACTGGACAGATTTTGATGAAATTTGGCATGATGATAGATGATTAAGCTGGTTATCCAAATCAACATATAGAATAATATTTACTGCGGGAAAATATCTCATCTCTGAGAAATCTATACTAAATGTTAAAACGTAAGTAGGGACTAAATCCAGCGTAGCGAGGGTGAATCGCTAGTACATATGTATTATCAGTAGGTAAGCCATCGACAAAACAAAGCGAAGACGTCAGTTCAATGACGTTCCTGTCCGTCGCGTCGGTCACTTCGTGGCTAACAATTAGCAGGACCAATTGTACCAGCGACCTTAATAGGAATGAATGTCGTGACGACCTAAATCATCTATAACTCATTCGGTACCTATCTTGTAGCCATTGTTTTTGAAAATAGTCTTATGCTTAGTATATTAATTAAAGGTAAGAGGAGTACCGGTTACTGAAGTCCTCCACAATCGAAATTTCTAGATATTCTAAAGGCCTTTTTCTGTATGTGAAATTATTAAATCCTTTTGGTCCTGTAATTGAGCTAAGTAAGGAAAGCCAAAAAAACTTAAAGACTTATATTCCATACTTTTAAGGCTATAGATACCCGCCGCCAACGGAAACTAGTAGGTAATATTTGTAACGTTGTAACCGATTTAGCACCAATCTCGAAGGTAGTTTATGTTCTAGACTAACATGTACATACATACGTGTAAAGATTTTTTTCTATCAAAGTACAAACCATGCAAATGAAAGTAAAAAACTTGTTGAAAAAAATACTATAAGACGTCTTGATTGATAACAAATATGAAGAACGATAGTATTGCGCATAATAAGTGATTTCTTAATTCTTTTTATCATAGTATAATGCCTAGTAATTATTCGAGTGACACGATTTGTTCGTATAGAGATTAAATGTGAAATTCAATGTTTACAAGAGATAGGTTTTATCATGTTTGCATGTACGCCGCATCTGTCGCAATGTAGCAGAAAATGTGACAACTTTGATAAAATGTTACATTATGGTGGTACTTTGCATTTTTTTTAGCACCTACTATTACTAGTTTGTAAAGTATAAATATTGTAAACAACCCTTTTTAAAGTCCCACTGCTGGGCACGGGCCTTCCTTGAGTACGAGGGGAATCAAGCCATAGTCCACCACGCTGGTCAAGTGCGGGTTGGACTACACATGTCTTTCGAAAATTTGCTAGGTTCTCTCATCCAGATTTCCTCGCGATGTTTTCCTTCACTGTAAAACAAGTGGTAATCATGTTGGAAATGTTTCGCACATGAAAATATCACAGGTGCATCACACGGGATTTGAACCCACTTCACTTGATTTTCCAAGTAAGCGCGATACCACTGGGCTAACACTGCCTCTTTATAAATATTAATAAAAATATATTTGAAAATTCATTTGAATATGCATATTGAAAATCAAAAGGAACAGAAAGTTTCGTATACACCTGTACTAATATTGGTTCTCGTGTGTACCTACTAACCTGTATTTGCTTATTGAATACCTGTTTTGATATCATTCTTTTTATCAAAAAAGGTTTTATTAATATATAAAATCTATTTTTAATGCCGAATTTTGCCAAGTGCCAAAAATATATTTCTTACAAATAACAAAGCACTCGTTATTAGATAAATTTAGTGTCTGTTCGTATTTCACAATTAATCTACTTCTAAACCTTGTTATTTTACGATTTTAATCGTAAATAGATGTGAAGCAAACACTAGTGTCGTAATAACAACAAAAATAAAACACAAGCCAGGTGGCGCTTACGGCGGCGTGAGTCAGTGGGTGACTCAAAACTGCCTCAAACGATTGGTCACGTTTACTTGAAGATGAGTGAAGAAAATCCAATCAAGTTGTATTTAGTGTATGACAGTTGTACTTGTCATGTCCATTTCTACTAATTTGACTATAAGTAATGTTAGTCACTCAGTAAAACGAAATAGTATCACTACATAGTATAAAACAAAGTCTCTTGTCTGTCTGTCCCTATGTATGCTTAGATCTTTAAAACGCAACTAAATTTAATGTGTTTTTTTTAGTAGATAGAGTGATATTATAGTACAGAAAAGCCGAGAAATTCAAAGATTTATATTTTATACTCAACGTTAAGATGTAAGGGACGAACCCGAACAAAACGAGGGTGAGTCGCTAGTTATGGATGTGTAATTTTTGATACTCTATTTAGACTTAAACTTTAGGACTTAACCTTTATACTTAAGGATTAAGGAATATATGAAACTTTACTAGAAAGCTATTCTATCCCAAGTGGAGACGAAGGCAAAAACTAGTATGATATAGGTTCGATACGCGAATGCTTATATTATCGAATACTACATAGCGCTTCATTTTTGAAATTGTATCGTACCGTATTTCAATTGACAACGAAACATGACAAATTTTATATATTTGCTATAAGTTAAATATATATTAAGAGGTAATTCATCATTTAACTTTAGTAGATTAAACGAATATGATAAACTATAATAAACAGTTAAAATAACATCATAAAATATATAATAAATTTAAAATTATAACAAAAAAATTGAAACATTTCAACTAAAAGTCAGTCTTAACAATATCATAAATACGACACCGCAAGTAGCTCTACCTACGAACTCAGTGCGAAGCATCTAAGGTGAGACGCTGGAAATAGCCCCCTCTTCCGGCGACGAAAATATCCCTGTCACTACGAACCCTCGAGACGGGACTGTCAAAAAGGAAGATGTCACCTATATATAATATTTTCTTATAGATAATAAAGTAAATAAGTATTATGTTATGTTAGGAGTAAAAGATCTGTAAAAAATTGTTAATTAGTTTATTAACAGGTAGTTTTGTTAGAGTGTCATAAGTGTTTAGAGGGAATTGACATTAAAAATTAGCAACCTCTATTAAGAAATAAATAATAAATATGTTAAGATATTAACACACAGCACCATCTAGTTCCATGGTAAGCTACGAGGCTTGTGTTATGAATAACAGATAGTTGATACACTACAATACATACATTTTATAAACTATACACCCATGACTGGAGTACAAACATTCAAATTCATCACACAAATGAATGCCCCCAGCGAGGCTCGAATCCGCTACCGTTGGCACAGCAAGTAAACCCTAGAAACTGAGCCAAACGTGTCGTAAATATTAAGAAGTATACATACTCGTATATTGTTAGGAAATTTAAAGCTTCCAAAAATTTTTACTATTTTTCTGTACGCTACGTCCTTTCATATAATCTATATCAATATAAAAACAATTTCTTATCATAATAGTACTTAATCTCCCTAACAATGATTAAGTTTTAAATTTTTCCTCATCGAATCACATATGTATTAATGAAACGTCGGAAACGATTCTATATCGATAATACAATATCATTCACAATTATGTCAAGAAACACTGTGCTAGATTTAATAATTTCAACACACTCTGTCAATATGAGTCAGTAATTTAGAAATACGTTTTGGCGAGAGTGTAGCCGGGGATTGAACTCCGTCTATTTGCGTGGCTGGCTCTGCGCCAGCGCAGCGTTTGTTTGACCTTATTCATTCTCCACGATACTCCTGATTACATCTATTGATCCGGTGGTATGCTATATTGTAGCGCTTTGAGTATCTATTGGTATTTCGAGTTTCATATTTTTGTATTTGAGGTAAAATATATATATATATGTATATTATAAATGATAATTATATTATTAAAAAAATTCAATATCCATAAGATTATAATATCTACTGTAGTTAATTTATTAAATTAAGAGGTTGGTCTACTTCAAAATCGCTTTAGTTCTTCAGCGAACATTATTTTTCTGGAGATATTACCTAATCGTCCAAAAAATCATTGATAAATCAAATCCGTCCACTATTATTAGCGGAGATCTCTCAACCACTAAACACAAACATCCACAAACATCCGAATTCAGTGTCTATTTTTAAAGCAAATTACACAGCTATTATGAATTCGAGTTTGTATGTGTGTATGTGTATTTTTGTAACTTCTTTACACCAAAAAGGTTGAACTTTGAATCTTTAGTACACATTTATACCTAAGATATATATTAAGACCTAGGGCGTATATAACCCTGGATTGACCTAAGCTTACTGTCACTAATAAAATTTGACAAAATGTGACGCTTCCTTTATGTAATATTGTAATTACGTACAAAAGGCACCTACAGCCCCGGAGCGAAACTTTAGCCTAAATTATTATTTTAAATTAACTATATTTTCGGATATTTTGGGGTATTTATTTTAAGTTTTGGTAATTATAGTAATGATGGCCACGGGAGCGACTGAGATTTTAGACGTCTAGAAGGAATCGAAAATCAAAATAAATCCAAAAAGATAGTTTTATTTAAAATGTCAAATATTCGCGTAAATCTAAGAAAACATTGTGAAAAACTTATTATTAAATCTAATTTTATACATTGTCAACAGGATTCTCGTGGGTGCGCCAGAGGACGAGCCATACCACATCAATGGTGTGAAGCGCCCGGGTGCGGTGTACCGCTGCCGCCCCGGACACCGCGGCGCCGTGGCCGAGGGCTCCGGTAACCCGCTGCAAATGTGTTCGCTCATGGAGTTTGATAAGACCAAATGTAAGTACCACTATAAATCGAAGTGATCTCATTAAACACTATATTATGTACTATTATATGTTCGTGTTATTTGCATATAGGTAGGTACCTACTGTTTGAAGGGATGATAAGGAGGAAGGTGGAAGGGGAAGTAACGATATGTAACTTCTTTAGTAGATCATAGAGATAAGGAGAACTCTGTTGGGTCCATAATACCCCGCTTTTTATATACAAACTAAATTTTAGATAAATTCAATAGATAAGTCTATTTCAACCGTTTAAATAGAAATCGTTTGCTAAATATCATATGCCATCTATACCGACAGTACCATCTGTTCAGAACATCAAAAACATAACTTTCAAATAAACCACAAAAGGGCAACTACAATTTATCCACCAAATGATACTCTATTCACAATGATAAATATGACAATGTCTGTGCAAACTTGAAGTAACGTGTGTATGTTGTAGCGTGCCACCGCGCCGTGACTGTCCGGCGCACGCGCATCTGATTTATATCACTGCTCCACCGCCACCGCTTTGTCTCCGTCTAAGGATACCGTATATAATACGTCAGGGAATAAAGTACCGCGAAATGTTCAGTAGTACAACATTTAACTCAAATCTCGATTCTAACTTAATAAATGGATGTGTCAGATCTAGTTTACGTCGTGGGTCTCGTATGTAAATATCAGTCTAGATTCCTTTTGTAATAAATTTAATGATATGTTCTGGCTATGTTAATTTCACGATCATATTTATTTTTATTAGTGGCAATTTATTAAAAGTCATGAAAATTGATTGACAATTAGCGACGCTATATAACAAACAAATAGGAAAACATACAATTGACATACTTCCTTTTTTGAAGACGGTGAAAATTTTTGTTTTGATTTTTTATGTGCCTTGTACAATTTAGGGTAGCTATTTCGAAATCGTAAACAGACACTTTCATTTTATTTATAAGCGTGAATACAACGTGGTAGCTATTCTGCATAAAAGTCGAACGGACGCTTTAAAAACCTCCATAAATCTAAGTGGCAGTAAGTGTTTATTGCGTAGCATGCTTGATTCGGTTTCCTGATGGCCAATTATCTAAAATTCGAGCGTTGTTAAGATTCCTCTCGCGAATAAATACTCGACATTATATTGCACAATAGGATTAACTTTTTAATTGTTTCTGAGTAAATTAAAGTACATTTTGTATACTATAATGGTTGTTTAAATTTTTTTATTTGTGTGTATAAAATGCGATAATATTTGCCCGCGGTTTCGTTCGCGTAATAAGGGCGTAATAATCGAGGATAGCCGATCTCAGGATGCCATTTACTAGTATGTCCTTACCAAATTTTATCGAAATCTGTTCTGCGGCTTAAGCGTGAAAATGTAACAGACAGATATAGAGCCACATTATAATATTTATATGGATATGGTCCGCTAGGACCCCGATTAAAATCTCGACATCATCACCACTCATTCTATCCAACTATAATTAAGAATTATTCAGGTACACAAAAAAATCATCAAAATCGGTTAAGCCATTTAGGAGCCGTCTAACACACGTATAGCAGTATATTTTCTAATATCGCCTTCATATGGAATATGTTATTCAATTTTGTGCCAAATTTTTAATTAGGACTTTAAAGGATTTTTTTTCTAATAATTAATATCTCTCGTATTGCTCTTTTATAATACATATTTTAATAACTCTTCGGTCTCTGTAAATATGACACTAGCAATTTTACTACTAAGTAAGTACTTTCAATTTTTAGGGAAGCAAAAATATGTAGATCTTATCAAAAAGGAATTCAGCCCTCATTTGTTATTCCAAATTCTAAACTTTCTTTGAACTATGGCCTGTAATCAAACTTGTATATAATTACCGAACATCGGATCAGTGGGTCGGGGCTCGTGGGCGGCGCGTGGGAGCGACGCGGGCGGTGCAAAAACCTGCGCAAGATTCATTTGCTACCGATTACGCAATTAGTTTTACCGTTTAGAATTTGTTTACATGGCGATAAGATGTTTGGTAAAATTTGTTGTAACAATAATTTTTTTTATATGACTATGTGGAAGTGGTTTAGGTCGTTAAGCATTTAGATATACTATTTCCTATTATTTTTACGTTCGAGCTTTTTTCTTAGAAGGTATTAAGAAATAAAATAAGACACTGTGAGTAGTAACATAAAATTTTACAAAAAATCATCTACGAGTAATACGATAATCGAAGCAAAAGCGACAGCTTAAGATACTTACATCATAGTGATTGTATTTTCTTATAAACATGTAAAACTAGAATTTTTACTATATAAAGTTTAAAATAATATTTATTTATCTAAATTATTAGATACAGAGGTAAAAATAACTATTAAAAAATGTAAATACTGTCAATAACCTTTAAGAACGTGTCAATTATAAGAATTAGTTATTATAATCAACGGAACTGGTGTACTATTTGTCAGTTTTTCCCGTTTCTATTATAGTAGAAAGTCGGCGGCGATTATTTACAGAAGTCGACACCGATTACTACAATGGAGCTTGTGAAATACCACCGCCTTTGATAAGATATGAGCTAGGGATGTGCTCACTGCGAGAGATTATGGCTTTTTAGTTTGTATGATCATCTGTATGGTGATGTTATGTTTTTTTTTAAAAGTACATACATACGTCCTTTTCACTTACATATCTCTTTTTTGATCTCTTTCAGCCATAAAACCGCCTCTTGTACATATTCTAACCATTCAGATTTTTTTTCTCTCTTTTCTTTACTGGGTGTACAATAAAGTATATTATAATTACGTAATTTAAATTAAATGTTACTTAAATTTAATTTATTTTGTTTATTGTTGAGGTGTTCTGCAAAAAGTCTAATTTACGCCGATGGGATAGTACTAATAATTTAGATGGATCTACTAACAGTCGATTCTAATAATCTAGTAGTTTTTATTTGATTTTTTATTATTAGTAAGAAATACTGTAGATAATTTTTTATTGGGATGAAATCACTTCTAGTAAAATAAAAAATTACAGCGAGATATCCACTTCAAGTATCGAGTGACACATAGCTTAGACAGACAGATGGAAAATGTCTAAAAATTCATCTGAATTGAGTATTTCCTTTTTTTTAAACATATAAAATAGGCCTAGTTTTATTATATCTATGAAAGTAACAACACTATTTATTTGCATACCACATCAGCGTTATCTGTATTGAGCGGTTATCTGGCTGAGTACAATAGAGCCGCTTCCGAGATTGAATGCACTTTTGAACTTGGGTTGTGTACAAGATTCATATACGTAATGTGCTCTAGAATTACCTATATTATAATATAGTGACTTACCCTTGCTCGCTCGAGTGTGCCCCTTAGTCTTGGTTCTCAGTGTACTGAACATCCAAATCTATGACGTTTCAGCGTTAAGGAATAACAATCATACACACACTGTAGAAGTATCTACATTGCGCGTATAAGATGGACATTTTTGTTCTTTTCAGTTTTGCGTGGCCAAAAGGTAAAAACGGAACTCTTTTGGAATTTCGCCAAAAAGTGACGTTACCTGTATTTATTATTTAATACTATAAAAATATAAAAAATTGCTTTTATTGAATTACAAAAACTGGAAAAGCTGATTGTGTAAAAGGCGAAATAAAAGTATGCAAACTACTTACGTAGTATACATACATACATACAGACAGAGATATGTATATGTATGTATGTTCATATGCACTTGCTGCTAGTGAAAAATTATGTATGCATGTAAACCTTCTAGAAGACATTTTTTCCGTATATGATAGTGAAAACCTTATTAAATTCAAATTATTTGATTCAGCATAAAATTATTACAATTTTTTACTGAGCGTCATTAGTCTACTACCAGTTCAGAAAGAAGAAGAAGACGAAGAAGAAGAAGCCTCAGACCTGAGAAGAACTGGCGAAAGAAGTATTAAAATTCGTTATGTAATTTATAAAGATAGATATACTGTACTAGAACGGCCAGCAAGAAAACACATTCATTCACGAAAGTTACTCAATTGACAAAATTTATTCGGTACTTGATATTTGTATCAACTAACTACCAACGCAAAAACAAAACTGGTGCGATAGTGAATTAGTAGAGTAGTTATTAAAATCAATTACGTGGGCTCGATATTTGGTTTGTGGGTGTATTGATGTAGGCGATTGGTTCCTAAATTGTCTTCAATGAAAGCAATCCCCATGAGTTTAGAAATTTTAAGATTTCTTACAGGTGAAAAGAATGACTATTGTAACCAATTATAGTATTGAATACAATACATAGATAGACTAACTTTGGACCTAGGAGTACATATGAAGGCTACTATTTGTATTTTGTAATAAAAATTGCCTATGTATCTTATTAATATTATTAATATGAAAGTTCATATGGATGTTTGGATGTTTGTTACTCAATCACGCCAGAACGGCTGAACGAATTTAGATGAAATTTGGCACAGAGATAGATTATAGTCTGAAATAGTACATAAGCTACTTTTTATCCCGGATAAATGTACGGTTCCCGTGGGATAGGTTTGTTTTTGTTTTAGGTGAATGATGAACTTTAATTATTTAATTTGGAGAAAAAAATCATCTTTAAGGCAGTACATTAAACTTATAATGTGATTTTGAATTGGGTGCACCTCTAAGATGAGGTCATATTTATTAATTTCTGTTGGATAGAAGATAAAAAATTAACTTTTCTTTGTTTTGCTAACAACATCTCAACAATTTAAATACATAATTGTACAGTTTGTCATATGGTAAAGTTCGCATTCATCAATTTAGGCTTATTAAGACGTATCACTTGCCGTCTCGTCGCAAGACATTTTTATGTGTAACATTCTGTTTGCGTTTAAAGTATTTTTTCTTAAATCTTTAAAGATATAGTTTTTTTACTAGTTTAACTTAATTCTTGGCTTTCAATCTATACTAATATTATAAAGCTGAAGAGTTTGTTTGTTTGTTTGGTTGAACGCGCTAATCTCAGGAACTATTAATTCGATTTGAAAAAAATATTTGCATTAGATACCCCGTTAACTGAGGAAAGCTATAGGCTACATATCATCCGGGAAAAATGTACGGTTCCCGTGGGATAGAATTGTTTTTGTCTAGGGACGAACCCGAAGCGACGTAAGGGTGAGTCGCTAGTTAAGTTATACACTTAGAAGTTCCACTAAATTATGTTCTTACCAAACAAACAAAAAAACTGCAGTAATGTTATTTATAGATGTAGAAATTATTACCTTTAATAAATATTAAAAATATTATAGTCATAATAATACAATATTTTAACCAGAAACAAAATTTACTTCTCCCGTTCTTGCCGACTGAGCATCTTTTGAGCGGTCATCTCAAAAGTAACCTGTATGTTAATCCAGAAGATAAGCATATCTTATATCTCATTCACTAAATTTCACTCAAATATGTTGACCATTAAAAAGTGACAAATACATTCACTCATAAACTTTCTATTTTATATAATTAGTTAGACTGATATCTTATCTAAATTAAGGCAACTTCGATAAGGTAACAAAAAAGTGATTTTTCTAACATTTTAAACCCACTACCTAACTTCATTTCAAGTATCTCTATCGTGGTTGTGGATTCAAGTACCGCTTGAGACCTGTATTTATATAAAGCTATATTCTCTGGGTGTATCGCTCATAGGAAGGTGTTTGCTGAAGCTCGTTCTGACAGCTTTAGTACAATCATACGGAAGCGATGTGCCTCCATGATGCAGCGCATGCGTGATACCAATGGCATCCTAAATGCATTAGCAGACCGCTGGGATTCGCCGATGATTGGGAGCTGGATGCGACTGCACACAGTCAAGTAACTACCCTCAAGTATCGGGGAGAAACTTTTTGTTAGATTATTGTATTTACTAGTGATCGTCGCGCGGTTGAAAATCAACCATAATTCATTAAATTTAATTAATATTGAGGAAATTTTTTCAAAGTTATTTAGATAAATTATAAAATCCAAAAGAATTTCTAAACGGGCCCATAGATTCAGAGATTTGCACGTAAAGATAAATAAACTTCTCACCTATATATCATATATATATATATATATATATATATAATATTATACGAGTACTTACTCGTATAATATTGATGAAGGTTATCTAACATCATACTACATATTTTAGCAGTGAAGTTATTATATATAAATAAAATAATCGAGCGGATTCGCGGGTAAAAAAAAGTCATTTAATTTTGGCTTTCTGCAGCCCTTCTCTATATAAACCTATGCCAAACTTCATACTCCTCCATACATACAGTATGCTTAAAAAGGGGTTCAAAGTTTTCTCTTCACATTAATATATAGATTAAATTTAATTGTGTAATAAATACTCATTATTATTATTATTGTCAAAGGTCCATGCACTCGTATAGTAAGTTTGTTCTAGACCCCCGACCTTACCAACCAATTAAGTACCGGTCAGTGCAGAATCATTTTTTATTTCTGTTTTGTTGGCATATAGTATTCAGCCTTTTTTAACGTCCCACTGCTGGGCACAGGCCTCCCTTCAATACGAGGGGAATCAGGCCATAGTCCACCACGCTGGCCAAGTGCGGGTTGGCGGACTTCACATGTCTTCCGAAAACTTGCTAAGTTCTCTCAGACATGCAGGTTTCCTCACGATGTTTTCCTTCACCGTAAAGCAAGTGGAAATCATGTTAGAAATGATTTACATATGAAAATATCAGAGATGCGAGACCCGGGATTTCAACCATTGAACCCGGGACTTGGCATATAGTAATAAGTGGTAATCAAGACCAAATGACACTCCTGCGCATTATATTGTGCAAACCATAAACGACATTGGTTACTAACTGGGCAACTGCGCGTGGGCAACGGCGTTAGGTGTAGCTAATACTGTATATCCGGTGTGATTTTTCTTGGTGTTAACTAGCATTGCAAATGATTGAGACGTGTGTTGTTTGTTTATTTGACCAACTTCGACAAAAAGGAGGCACTCGATTTGAGTATATGTATGTTTTGTACGTTTATGTTATGGGATTAATGTATGTCTAATGAATATCACAACAATGTTGCTTTTTAATAAGAATATAATATAAATTTAGTAAAAATATAATATTTTTTTAATAAATTTGTTTTGACTCATCCCAATTTTACGAACGGTGTCTATGCGAAAATATTGGTACATATATTAATATGTATCTGTGATACATGTGTTATACTAAATCAGTATCTGTAAATTGAGCCCTTGTTCTAACCACAAATAGGTCACTTTGAAAATATTTAATTATTATAGCTAAAAATTATGCTAGCCTTGACATTATAAATTATAATGCTTATACAAACGTAGCAAATTCTGAACGAGACAAAAATACATATACATATATATATATATATATATATATATATATATATATATATATATATATATATATATATATATATATATATATACACATTAAATAATAATTTTAAAATTTTATATTTAGCAGTATTTGTGCAATTATAAAAAATTGTGGATACTTTAATGTGTGGAAAAAGAAAAGAAATACAAAGTTTCACTTCCCTCATATCATAACTCAACATAAATCTATGTACATATATGAATAAAAAGGACATTCTGTTCGTTGGTGAGCGAAGCTAAGAACGGCTGGACCAATTTGCCAAATAAGCATTTTTATAGTAAAACAAAGGAAAAAGATAGAAATTGGGAAAGTCCTTTTTTCTGTAAGATATTTTATTTTTATATAAGAGAACTTAAAATTAAGGCACATACACAGGGACGTGTGTCGGTTTTGCTTGTTTACTAATACAATAAACATATTTTTTGTTATATTTTCTGGCATTTACATTGTAATATTAAATAGGATTCGTTTTTTAAAGCTATTACTGACATTAAATATGAAGACTAGGTTTTATGGAACCGGTATCTATGACCATGTTCGTTTTTAGTAACGTTGACGTCATGTTTGCAAAAGCTTGAGTAACCTAATGTTTGCAATGTACGATCAACACGTTTGTTCCAGGGTCAAAGATATATACACATAATATCTAATTTTACTATCCACTGAAGTAAAGAGATCGTTAAAATAAAGAGAAATTACTAATTATTATAGAAGTCATTCAGTCAGTCATTTTCTGTTCTCCTCTTGATGAACAGACAGCCAATATGAAAAAAATGCACACAACTTGGAGTTACCACTATCTACTTTGAGTATAGCAATTTATAAATTATAACCTATGTGTTACTCTGATGATTAAGCTATATTACTGTAGAGTTTCATCAATATTGTATATTAGTTTTTGCGTGAAAGTGTAACAAACATCCATCCTTACAAACTTTCGCTTTTACAATACTAGCGATTCACCCTCGGGTTCGTCCCTAAACAAAAACAAACCTATTCCACAGGAACCGTACATTATTCCGAGATGAAAAGTAACCTGTGTGCTATTCCAGACTACAATCTATCTCTGTGCCAAATTTCATCTAGATCCGTACAGCCGTTCGTTCTGGCGTGAAAGAGTAACAAACATCTCTCCATCCTCACAAACTTTCACATATATAATATTAGTAGGTTTAAGTAAGTGGTTACCTACAGCTACACTGACATTTTACCAGAGGGCTTTCGATGTAGTAATATTAAACAGATAATTTAAGATGCGCCAACACAATCCATCTTATGTGTATATGTCGAATGGTCTTCGAAGTAGCTCTGATTGGGAGCGCTTTCAGACCGACTCGAAAGCAGCAACATTAACGCATCGAGCGTTGATAAAACATAAATCAATGGGTCGCCGCGACTGTGTGTAGGGTGTCCATACATGGTGTTATATAAAAAAAGGGCTTAATAAATTATATATATTTTTTATTTATTTATTTTCTTTCAGACACAGCTCCATATTTACATACAAATATAATATAATAAGGAAAAGAATATTAAACATGTTATTCTTGTTCATTAATGTATATATCTATAGTAAATTAATAATTTTATGCATATGACCAAAAGTCGTTAGTTTAAACAAAATAGATATTTTTGATTAACGTATAAGAATAATAAGTAAGTAGTATTGGACGTTTTTGACTGCTAACTAAATCATTAAATCAAATAGAAATAGTATAAATTATCTAAATAAACTTTTACAAGAACTTTTGTATAGTCAATTTTGTTTTTTTAATTATATGTCAGTATGTAAGTCCGTGAAGAAGCTTTCACAGGCTCGGAAAGCTGTTCTGTTGAGAAGAGCCGATAAGAGAAATTTAACAGTTCTTCTCATCGAGTGTCGAGGATCAACAAGTTGGTCTCACATATATCAGTAAAGTGTTCTGTGACGGATAAATATGTTGTGTTCAGTAATATGTTTTTAAATTTCAATCTAAATTGTTAAGAATAAATAATGGAACGATTGACAATGTTATAGAGAACTATTTTTTGTCCGCGGCTTCGCTCGTATGATAAGACAGGGATCGAGAATAGCCTAGGTTCGATCCCAGTATGCAAACTATGTTCTTGCCAAATTTTATCGAAATCTGTTTAGCAGTGTAGGCGTAAAAAGGTAACAGACAGAGTTACTTTCACAAATATAGGTAATATTAGTATGTTTTAACTCCCGTCTTCAATAATTCTTACTTACTCGTAATGAAGCGTATAATGTAATAATATATAGCTTAAGTATTGTAATTAAATAAATCCAGTTTACTGTTGAATAAACTGATGATGGGCATTTAGGTCAAATCAACATCACGCAACTTTGACGTCCTACGCATTGATTAATAATAATCAATCAACTATTTGCATTCAATGCACGTAATCTTTTAATGGTGGACCATCAGTTTTCTATAGCAGGCTATTTTTATTTACAATAATGTAAACATTATATATATGTATTACAAGATACATATCTAATATATTTAAACGAGCAATTCTTATATATTTATTTATTTACTTCTACCGACGATCTCGGAAACGGCTTTAACGATTTCGCTGGAATTTGGTATATGGAAGTTTTCGGGGGCTAAAACTCGATCTAGATTAGTCTTATGTCTGGGAAAACGCGTGTTTTTGAGATTTCATGAGGTTTTCTTTCGCCTTACTTCACGCAAAATATGGTCAATAATTTCTTACACACAGGTGTCCGGGTTCGATACAAAGTTTTTGCTTTTATTTTATTTTTTGTATTTATTTTACCGGTGGTAGGACTCTGTCAAGCCTGAGGAGTCCGACTGGATGCGTACCACCCCCTTATCTATTTCTGCCGCCAAGCAACAATGATTGCATTGTTGTGTTCCGGTTTGAAGGATAAGGTAGCCAGCGCAATTACAGGCAAGAGGCATATCATCTTAGTCCTCACAGTGACAACGCACCTGTGGTTCTGCATTTTTGTTACTTAAAACCTAAGTGCATGAACCGTAGGTGTTATGGGCGACAGGTGCTGCTTTCCATCAGTTGGTCTGTCTGCTCGTTTGTCACTGAATGTCATAAAATAAAAAAAATCATAAAAAAAATATTCTACTTTTTAGTTTTTTTATCTAAAAAATACGATATAAGAAAAAAGAACTCCGAGCGAAGCTCGGTCGCCCAGGTACTGTATATAAAATGAATGAAAATAGGGTTATAATAACTAAACTAACTTACTCTGATTTCGTTCGAGTGCGTCACTATAATATGTATTACCCCAGGTTTCACTGTACAATAAATTTCATCCAAATCTGTTTAGCCGTTTTTACGCGTAGGAGTAACACATACATACAATCTTTCCCATTTATAATAGTTGTCCAATAATAGATATAATAAAGAGTTAAGTAAAATAAATAAATACATATAAATATGTTAGGACATTAACCCAGCACCATCTAGTTCCATGGTAAGCTACGAGCTTTGTGTTATGGATACCAGATAGTTGATACACTACACACATATATCTTTAAATACATACATATTATAAATATAAACACCCATGACTGGAGTAGAAACATTCGTACTCATCACATAAATGAAAGCAAGTAGGGTCAGTACAAACTGAGCCAAACGTGTCGTCAAAGTCGTACTGTAAGAAAAGTTCACTTTCCCAGCTAGGATTTTCAAAAAATGGATTTAGTTCTTATAAAATTGTAAGGAATCCATAACGAAATAGCTCGTTGGTCACTATAATGTACTGCACATAGCGCAGTATTAGGGTCGACGTTGATGCTTCTCGAGAAGCGTCATTTATTTCATTTTGATGCAAAGGCACAGGTCAATGACCTTTGCAACAAGTGCACATTTGTCCGGCAAATCCAGACTTCTTATTATAGTGTGTAAAAGAAAATATATTTAAACAATATAGACTCTACATGCGAAATCCAACTCTACATTTATTCATGTAAAAGTGAAAATGAAGATTATTCTAATTCAAAACTTTGGTAGTAAGTCTTCTGGATATAAAAAATAGAGAATGATTAAGAGTTGAATATTTCATCAAATTAAGAAATTGATATTGACCTTAAGAAATTTAGAAGCGAAGAAATTATTGATCATACATTTGTACATAAAATACGCAAGCGTAGCGAAGGAAAAAAATAATAATTAAATATAAGTACTTTTATATACATTTTATATATATCCATACATTATACGTACTGTTCTTGTTTTTTGCATTTATATTGTCAATAATTGTACTCATTATCGTTATCAGAATTGTAAAAAAATGTTTACGTAGTGATAGGAATTACTAACTTGAATGCCATTATATTTTATGTACAAGTCTTGACAAGCAATTTTTTACTAGAATATAATGACATACTGTAATGTTATATTAATGGCAATTATGACATAGAATTTAATTGCTAGTGAAAATATATACGAATTTAATATAACTTTGTAATTGAACGTTATTTATTATACACTAGTTTCTGCCTGCGGATTCACTTGCATTTTAAGTGGACTCAAAGGTAGCTATGTCCGTCCCAAGGATGCAATCTATGTCCTTCTCAAATTTTATCAAAATCTGTTCAGTGATTTGAAAAGACCACAGACAGAATTACTTTCAGATTTATAATAAATATTAGTAAATATTATATGTATATTTACAGTATATATTGTATGCCACGGCCAAGACACTAGCATGTACATGAGCATTAAGTCAATGACTTTATTACAAGGGCACATTTGTTCGATAAAGCTTCGATTTTTATATTGTTATTGCAATTCATGTGACTCGAGAGACGCATGATGCTTAATTGACTGACTTATTTTTATAGCTAGTGCTTGGTTTAGTTTTATTTCATCGTATTTTGAAGTGAAACTTCTTTAGAATCGTTGTGATTTGAAACTCGATGAAACGGAAATGTCACACTAAAATGAGACAAACACATACATTTAAAGAATTAAGCCGGACAAAATGAGATAGAATACATTGTCATGTTGCCATGGTAACCGTTGGTATTGACTGATAAATGTATATTTATGTCAAATGAAATTTAAAATAACTTTTAAACTTGGTAAAAATATAATAAAAAAAATAAACCTTATAATTATCCTCTCCAGATACTCTATATTCATCTCATTCTCTCGTAGGTTACTTTTCTGTAGTTTCACTTCTACCGTGTGTGAATTGCACACACACGCACATTTTGATACTTTTTCACGCACGCTTAACTTGGGGCGGTAAGCTGGTGAATGCGTTACGAAATAATGTACGTACGTTAGTTGCCATGGTAACCGTTGTTATTGTCTGACAAATGATATATAATATTATACTCTTTCCTTAAATGATATTCTATAAATTTATTATTGTAATATGACTAATATGCGTTATTTTTAGTATCTCACCTATCCTAATTATTTAAAACATAAATTGAATTTCATAAAGAGTACCGATAACCTACAGAAGTTTTACTTATTGCTCGTGTACATATTCATACATGCACTCTTTAAATTTTTTTTATATTTTATTTACAAGTCTATTGTTTTTCTTGAAAAAAGGATAACATTTTCCTTTTAGAGTGTAATATCGGAAAAGCTATAAAAAAGCGTATTTCCATAAATTAAAAACGATCCCAGCTACTTATCTCTCAGTTTACATTTACGAATACCTAACGTTATTCAAACATAGCTCACGTGCTAATAAACAAACAATTACATTAAGGTTGGCAAACACTGGACGCTCGGCCAAATTCAACCAAACCAGCTCTAAAACTCAAGTGGAATAAACATACGCTTCAACAAAAAATTGTACGTCTCATGATTGTCGCTAATATTTGTCATGTAATTGAAAAAAGCGGGATAACTGTTCATATACTAATTGTTGATATAAGGCTCTTAACAATGCGCTCAGATGCGCTCGCTATTTCTTTTAAAATCAGTACGTCTTATATATTTTAACTATTTTTTTGTATGTGGCTTTGACTGCATAAATCATCTATCTTTTTTTTTTAATGATATTCAGTGACAAACGAGCAGACAGACCACCTGATGGAAAGCAGCACCTGTCGCCCATAACACCTACGATTCATGCACTTAAGTTTTAAGTAACAAAAATGCAGAACCACAGGTGCGTTGTCACTGTGAGGACTAAGATGATATGCCTCTTGCCTGTAATTGCGCTGGCTACCTTATTCTTCAAACCGGAGCACAACAATGCAATCATTATTGCTTGGCGGCAGAAATAGATAAGGGGGTGGTACCCATCCAGTCGGACTCCTCAGGCTTGACAGAGTCCTACCACCGGTAAAATATTAAAAGTATAAAAGTATCTATCTTCTATATATATTTATATATACTAGTGATCGTCGCGTGGTTAAAAATCAACCATAATTCATTAAGTTATATATTTATTATCTTGCTATATTACAATATTAATCTATTCTTAATTTGACCACAGACTAACAATAAACAAAAGAGTACCTATATATGTGTATGTGTGTCAAATACATGGTAGCGTGTGTATTGTTTTTTTATTGATTTAATGTGGTTTTTATGCATAATTTTTAAAAAATGTTAGCATTCTGAACTCCTTCACTATATAAACTATAAGTGTGGGAAACTTCATACTCCTGCGTCCGCGCAATTTTCGTTATAAGGGGTACAAAGTTATTGCTTCACGTATTAATACATAGATAATGTAAAAGTATGATAGAGAATATATGAACACTTCATAACAATTTTACATAAAAAGTAATATTTCTTCTTTTTAGTATCAAGACAGTACTAAAATAGAACACTAAATAGTTTCAGTAATAGTAACTGAATCAATGAAATGATTAATAAGTGATAGAAATCTAAGACAATAATTCTCTTTAAAAATTAAGCTTAAAAAATTCTAACAAACATAAAACGCCCTTAATACAATATAAATACATGTTATATTAGTTTAAAGCTAATTAATAATGTTCCCCTTAGTACAACAATTAGCAACAAGTGGTTCGGAGTCCGAGCCAATTGGTATCTCAATTGAGACCAGATTGATGAGGTACGTGGAATTATTGGCAATTACATTGAACGTTTATGCTTTTTAAAGTAACCTATTGAAAGTTTAAATTTTTAAAGACATGCAAAATTATTGAAAAATATTAATATTAGTAATACTAGCGACTCACCCTCGCTCCGCTCTGGATCGTCTCTAGGTACGTTTTAACAGTAAGTATAGAATGGACTACATATTTCTATCAACTTTTAAAATGTTAAAAGTGGTTATTGTGACATAAAGATAATGTTGGACATATGGTATCGCGGAGTTTTTTGTAGATATTGATATGTTCTTTAATATTGTAGAACATACTTTTGTTCTATCATCAATAGTTTCCGCAGCGCATGCTACGAAAGACGTTTAAGGGCACTTTTTTTAAACCTTGGGTTACGTTTCTTAAGTTTTAGTAAGGATCCCTAATCTTTTCTAGCAATAAATATAGCCTATGTCACTCAGGGTGAATGTAGCATTCCAATAGTGAAAGAATTTTTGAAATCGGTACAATAGTTTTTGAGTTTATTCATTACAAACATACATACACACAAATATATAAAAATATAAATCATTCCTCTTTATAATATTAGTATTAGTATAGATTAGAAACTTTTTTCGCGTTATAAGTGGAGTGGGGTTCAAGGGTAGCCTATATCCGATACCAGGATGCAATCTATGTCCTTGCCAAATTTTATCGTAATCTGTTCAGCAGGTTAAGTATGAAAAGAGTTACTTTCTTATTTTACCCGACTGCAAGGAAAGGGTTATTTTTCGCGCGTATCTTTGTATGTTTGTTTGTAATATTCTTTATTCCTTCATATCTTCCAAACCACTTGATGGATTTCTTTAATTAAGGTATCGTTAGATTCGTCTCATTAGTCCAAGTGTTCTTAGATAGGTGAGATAAATAATTAAATATGGGGGCTGCTAGATTTCATTGTTTAAGGTGAATTTTTTTATATATTATTAGTACGGATGCAAATATATATATATATATATATATATATATATATATATATATATATATATATATATATATATATATTGTATTTGTGGGTGACTCTTAAAGAGAGGGAAAGTGATAAAATATAAAATGAAATAAGTATATTTGGAGCAATATTATCGTCATATTAAAGCTTCAGACTTACGAATTATGTAGACGGAGCCCGTCAAATAAATGTCAAAGTCAAAAATAGTAGCGTGATTTGATGTTTATGCTACTATTCTCGATTTTACCATACAGATGGTTTACTTTCTTCATATAATAAGTCTAATTTCTAGCGCAAGCTATTCCAACCTTTAGCGCAGTAAAAGAACCTTTAACTATGTCTTAAAAATTAAAACGATGTTTAATGTGAATAAAAATTCAAATGAAACTTATCTGTATACAAAAATGTAATCACACTGCCATGTAGAGCATAAAAAATGATCTAACATAAATATTTGTATAAAATTTTTCAGACTCTACATTGCCTTTAGCAGCTATAATATAAAAAAAATCATCGTGTGTGGGAACGTGTTAATGCAAACGCGACAATAAAATTCGGTCATTGTTTGCTTTATTGTCTTTCAAATGATTATTAGTGGTATAGCTAAAATGTGTTATAATTATTATTAATGCGATGTATTTTTAGCGAATGGATTAAGTATAATATAGGATATAGTACTTTGTAACCTATTAGTGATGCGATCGGGAAACCAAATGAATCTTGTTCAAAGCCGGGTTTTCATGTTTGATGAATCTTATTTTCAACATTTTTACTACTTCTTAATAAGATGAAAACAATGTAAGGAAGTCGTGTCAGAGAGGCTCTAATGAATTTTGCAAAGACAGAGTATCATACCCGCTAACCCGCATTAGTTTGATGAAATAAACCCTAATGCCATTCGCATTGAGGGGAGATCCAAGCCCAACAGTGGGATGTAGAAGTGGGACTGTTAAGATTTAAGTTAGTCGAACTTATAGGATCTTATCTTATATGATCTTATTTCGTATTATCTGTAACATGTTTATTTATTCGTCTTATTATAGCCTACATTCTCCCAATTCGTTAAAATATTACTGTTTAGATATACGATATTTTTACCATACATATGTACTGTAACCGGTGGTAGGACTCTGTCAAGCCTGAGGAGTCCGACTGGATGGGTACCACCCCCTTATCTATTTCTGCCGCCAAGCAACAATGATTGCATTGTTGTGTTCCGGTTTGAAGGATAAGGTAGCCAGCGCAATTACAGGCAAGAGGCATATCATCTTAGCCCTCACAGTGATAACGCACCGGCGGTTCTGTATTTTTGTTACCTAAAACCTAAGTGCATGAACTGTAGGTGTTATGGGCGACTGGTACTGCTTTCCATCAGGTGGTCTGTCTGCTCGTTTGTCACTGAATCTCATAAAAAAAACTGTACATATGAGGGCAAAAATTATGTCAAGCGCATAAGCGCACAAGTATATAAGGGTTAACGGTCTTTTTAATGCATATTATCTATAATTATAATATTGTAAAGAGGAAAGATTTTTTTGTTTGTGTGTTTGTTTGTTTGTACCGAATAAACTCCGAAATTACTGAACCGATTTAGATGATATTTGGTACGAAGATAGTTTGAGACCCTGGAAAGGACATAGGATAGTTTGTATCCCGGATATCATCATAGGTGAAAATGGGGATAAAAGTTTGTATGGGGAAGCAATCTAGTTTTAAATAACGCTAAGTAATTATTATTCACTCAATAAGTAAAATTATTTTTTTAGTCATGTAAAATTCGTTGTGTTATAGGTACTTTGATAAAAAAAAGTCTTGGTTATTTTTGTGAGGAATCCTAAAATATTGAGAAATGACTATTGATTATTATATTGTTACGGTTGCTACTGAACTGTGTAAAGGGACTGCTGTGTTTTTACCTAATTATGCGTAGCGGGAAGGGTTCCACCCTATATTTTTGATTTTTTGATAAATGTGTTGCTTCAATTTTGTATTATAGGGTTGAATATCCTTTAAAACAGACATGTGTCTTACCTAATGACTTGTTTGATTGCGTTTCAATATCTTAGTAAGTAAAGTTTATATAGATTAACCTATATAAATAAAAATGAATGTTCGTATGTTCCTAAACCATTCATCCGATTATAGTGAAACTATGGTGGTTCTGAATACACCTGAAATGTTTTCTGACGTAAAAAAAGGATTTTTCTTTGGACGTTCGTTTATTTCTATACAACATATAATACTTTGAAATTAAAAAAAAAACCTCAAAGTATAATAAACACTAGTATACTTTTATAGTTAGGGAAAAGTATATATACAATGTATGTATATCCGACCAGTAATACTTATTAAAGTAAAAATCGAACCTGCTTTTTATTTAAAAAAGACAAACTAAAACTTTCACTGTACCACTGGTCTTTAACTATATCATAGCTGCATAAAAACATTTTATTTCGAAATCATAAGCCATTAATTATTCAAATATGTAAAGACAGTATCTTTTAATTAAATTATATTATAACAGTAAAACCATAATCTATAGCATCTATGACACATGCAATGGTGTTCTCTCAGCCGAATCATTGTCATGTCGGTTCTAAACATATAATTGGTGCAATAAATGTTCGGTGGGGTATTTTTATTTGAAGCAGTCACGGAAATGGAAATATAAATTATAGGTAGGGAAAATATTTCTCGGCCTTTTTTCAAATGCTGCTTTTTAAACTCTCATATTTTATTATTTTGATTTTCGCTTCGCTCTGGTTCACCTGTAGGAAAACAAAAACAAACCAATCCCACGGGAACTGTACATTTTTCCGGGATAAAAGTAGTATATGTGTTATTTCAGACTATAATCTATCTCTGTACCAAATTTTATCCAGATTCGTTCTGCCGTTCTGGCGTGAAAGAGTAACAAACATCCATACATACTCACAAACTTTCACATTTATAATATTAACACGGACTAACGACTTACCCTCGCTTCGATTAGTTACATTTCTTGGTGATATTTTTATTTATAATATTAGAAATAGGCATTTTTTGTTCATTTTATACCAGTAACCTATAAGTTATTCCAGGAGTCTATCTATATACTATATATCATCTAAACCTATCCAGTTGTTTTAGCTTGAAGGAGTACGAAATACAGACGCACAAACATAACGTCGAATATATTATGATCATGATAATGATATTCTCCAGACCGATTTCGGCCACGGCGGCCAATCTCATTGAGACTAGCCTACGTTGGAAATATTATAGTCTACAAGTCAGAAATTATTAAAGGTACGGGGGTGAAATCCCAACTCCGGGCTGTTACTGAGACAGAAAAACTCCATAATTAAATTTGGCTCGACCCGGGACTCGAACCCAGGACCTCCGGATGTGCAGCCGTACATACCAGCCATACCACCGAGGCAGTCAATTATATATAATAGTGTCTGTATTATAGTATTATACATATATTAAAATTTTGAGTCGAATCTGTACTTGAAATATTTTTGGTAAATCTTATTGAAATATAATCATTATCATCGATACAGAGGCCGAATATATAGTTTTTTAAATTTTTATTTGTGTGTCTGTCTGTCTGTCCGTGACCGCATCACGAGAAAACCACTGGACAGAAGTTTGGTATGATGATAGCTGGTTACCCGGGTCAACATATAGGATACTTTTTACTGCGGGAAAATATCTCATCTCTGAGAAATCTATACTAAACGTTAAAATGTAACTAAGGACGAACCCGAGCGGAGCGAGGGTGAGTCGCTAGTTTATAATACAATTTTGAGATCCTACGGGATCTACTTTAGATAACGGGATAAAAAGTTAGCTTTTTGGCTTATTGAAATTCTTTTCTATACATTATTAGTTAAAGGTATCACCCATAAATAGTGTGTTAATTACTAGTTATCATATATGTAAGTACCAATGTAGGTTAGATGCCATGTCCGGGTCCATCATGTTATTTAATTACACATGGAAAGCTTACGAAAGCTCACGCAAGAGCTTAATGTCTTAATGTTACAAGAGGAGATTATTGACTTTCTTTATTATACAGTGTGTTTTTTTACGATTTTTTATATTAAATAATATATAATTTTTTATTATTAAATTATTGTACTGTTTGTTTTACTTTTTTATCAAACATCATGTATTGGTCACACAAAGTGTTTTTAGTTATATATAGATTAAAACACTATCATGGTATCTATAGGTAAGTTAACACGTCGTTAGTATGTTTCTTTTGCTTAAACAATAAGGTATATGTAAAGGCTGTTTTAATGTATATAAGTACCAATTATAAAATGGATGTAGGAGGTAAATTATAAACCACAAAAACCGTAAGTACGATCATTATATCCAAATCGTTGAGTTAAAATGAAGTGAATTTCAAGGAAAATTATTATTATAACTAACGTTTTCTCGCAGTTTCGCCTGCATCGCGTTAATTTTGAAAAATTACTCCGTTCTCGTAGCTCGTAGGGTTGTGTAAGATAATCTTCTTCTACAATCAATAGGATATAAAATTCAAATCGGACTAGTAGATCCAGACATAAACGCCTTTAAACAAACAAACATTTCAGCTTTATTATATTAGTATATATAATTGAATTAATTCAGTTTGCGGGATAATAATTTAAAAACTATAAAAAATTATTGGCAATTGTAAACACAATACACGA
Organism: Argynnis bischoffii washingtonia; assembly: GCA_033884665.1. Lineage (NCBI taxonomy): Eukaryota > Metazoa > Arthropoda > Insecta > Lepidoptera > Nymphalidae > Argynnis > Argynnis bischoffii. The sequence continues at coordinate 2,017,442 of CM066616.1, read as the reverse complement.
TGTACAAGAAGCCATTAAACAGAGCTGCGGTACTGTTTTAATTTCTTCATAAGATAACGACAGGAACAATAAAGGTGAGGTATAATTTACTCCAATAATCCCTATAAGGCCGGACATTAAAGGTTTGCGATAAAAATCAAGTGTTATTTCGGTCATCCACTAAAAGCCAAGCTATGGATGGTTTCTAATTTTACAAATTTTAAAAATGTACGTAAAAGTACTTAATTTATGGTTTAAAATGATTTAATTACGTATTTCGACGACATGTTTGGCTTAGTTTGTAGTGACCCTACTTGCTGTGCCATCGGTCGCGGGTTTGAGTCCCGCTAGAGGTATTCATTTGTGTGATGAACACGAATGTTTGTACTTCAGTCATGGGTGTTTATATTTATAATATGTATGTATTTAAAGTTACATGTGTAGTGTATCAACTATCTTATCGACTATCTTGTATCCATAACACAGGCCTCGTAGCTTACAATGGAACTAGATGGTGCTGTGTGTTAATGTCCTAACATATTTTCCCAACATATTGTAATTTTAAAATAAAAAAAAATAGATATTTTTAACTGATCCTTCGTTTTTTTTAAAGTCAGAGTAAATTATAAAATCTAAAAAAAAAGACCAGCAAGACAAAAGAGCTAGCTCGTTATTCGCTAAAAGAACCGGCATTGTCACCCAGCGGGAGAATGCTTAGCATTCTTGCCACAACTCCACGCGGACATAATTTGCACAATTATAACTAAATAAATTAAATAAATTACATTTTAATACCTTTATGGTAAAGAAAAAAATAGCAGTATAATTTTGCTCATGATTTGTAGCGCTATATTTTTATTGTGATACATGCTTAATCGCTTTCGGGTGGTGATGAGAGTAAAACAAACATGGGGCGTGGTTAGCGGCGTCTTCTGATTTAAGTGCATTGAATTTCATAAAGAAAGGCACAGTGTATCATTTGTCAGTCTCCATATTTGGGCTACTATAAATGTGTTGAAATATATATTTAGAGAGACCGGTCACTGCAGACTTTTCACAGTTTAGTCGACTTCATAATAGATATAAAGATTTATAATGTTTTTAGTTGATACCGTATTGTTATGACTTATAGTGCACGCACTAGCAGATGTATTCTTATTGCTAACTAAGAATTGCCTAAGTGCTCAATAAAAAGTCTGGAGTATGCGGAGACTCTTACTATGGTATCATTTATTCTTATTTTTAGGTTCTTTTATTAGGAAGCCTTAATGATATCTAGAGACCATTTTTTATGATTTTTGATTCGACTTATCTGTGTTATTATAAGTTTATTATCAAGATTATAGGATAATGTATAGACTTGACTTTGCTCAGGTTAGACATAATAATTTACATAACATGACATTACATAACAGAAAAAAATCTGTTATATCTTTTGATTATACTTCCTTAGATTTACGTGAATATTTGACATTTTAAATAAAACTATCTTTTCAAGGTTTTTTTGCAGATTTATTTTGATTTTTGGTTCGCGACGTTCCAAATGCTTTACATCAGTCATGGTCACGGGAGAGACTCAAACCAACGGGAACGGGAACCAAAAATCAAAATGAATCCGCGAAAAATCTGAAAAGATAGCTTTATTTTGTCACAAATAAGCTGATGAAGAGAGGAGGTGGAGATGGGAATGTTTTTCAATGACTAGTAACAAAACCTAAGAATTTTGTCGCGTTTTTTCCTTTTGACGAGTCCTATATTGAAATTAATAAAAACTTTTTTTTAAAGTGAAACTTTTTTAGAAACGGTGTTAATATGAAACTCAATGAAATAAAAATGCGACACTAAAAAGAGACAAACACATAAATATATGAGATTAAGCCGGTTAGAGAATGAGGTAGAATACATTGCCATGTTGCCATGGTAACCGTTGTTATTGTCTGACAAATATATTATATTCTTTCCGTATATGATATCCTATAAATATATGATTGTAACATGCCTAATATGCCTTGTTTAATTATTGATTTGTTTTAATTTAATTGCGATATTTGCCAAAGAAGTTTTACTTCAACCTCGCATAAAGGTTACACGCACCCATTTTTTTTAAGTTATTATTTTGGTACGCAACTCTTATCGCGGGTCGTTATTTAAACTGTTTTTGTATCCATTTATTTATAATACTAATTGTAGCTCACTTCAAAATCGACTATGCATCATCCTATTCAGTAAATCTATACATTACCAATGCACTGACTGACTGACTGACACACTAGACTTTAATTATATAATGTTTATTATATAATTTACTTGACAAATACAGATCAAGTGACTCATGTATACTGTAAGGTAAAATGTAGTCTATTTTGCTTCACGTATTTTCCCCATGAGTCATATACTGTCACGGGGTATACAAAACTTTCAAATCATAAAACTTCCATAATAATGTCAGTTTTATGGTAATTAGTCGCTTATCAGTTATCACATTTTAATATGTATTCTAATACGTTCATCATTCATCATTAATCAAAACGATAAAATTCTTAGAGATCAAGAATTAACTTGGTTTCTTATTATATTTATATGTATAATTAATTGATCATTTAATTTCTTTTGTTGATTGTTGACTTCAAAATGTGCTAGTTGAGCACAGATTACTTCACCAATGTCACGTACAATGAAGAATTAAATGATTAAAGGCATTTTTTCCTATATTTTTAACTCTCTTGCTCTACTTTTCTACTATTTTATTAAAAACACTAATACTAACTAATTTGTATAACCTAATATCATATTATAACTTTTATTTTCACTTATTTGTTTTGCAAAGAAAGAATAATGATATATTATAGATATAAACTAATTTTGTCTTTAAATGGTTTGTCGTCAACCATACATAACCTTTTGTAAGTAAGTCAGTACTGCCTGCTAATGATCATATACATTAATGACGTCATTACATGCGTCACTGCCTACATCCGACTTCCGCAGGAGACGTTAAAAGCGTTAAAACTATTTTTATTTCGTTATTAGAGAATATCTCTGCCAGATGTTTTTATTTGCAGATAGTATTCATATTACTACATTTGTTTTTTTTCCCTATACTAGCGACCCACCCTCGCTTCGCTCGAGTTAGGTACGTTTTAATATTTATGAGCGAAACCCTATTTTTTTTCTAAAATAAAAGTAGGCTAAGTTACTCCTTATAATATCAGCTATCTGCCAGCGAATGTTCCGTTAAAATTGGCCCAGCCGTTTCGGAGATTAACCGGGACGAACAGACAGACAGACAGACATTTTTTTTTTATAAGTACCTTATATAATTCCATATGCATTTAGTCTATAGACGTTATTTTGACATTACAAACAAACACTTCAATTTTATTTATCTGTATACATTCAATGAGTTGCGTAATAGAAACCAAGCCAATGTTATGTCTAAAGATGGCCATACACCTCTAAAATTTTACTTGCCTGGATAAACCGCACAGGTTAAATGCAGCGTGTGTAGCAGCTAAGATCCTAGCTTATCTGTGCATTTATCTATATAGGCATTAGGCATATCCTAGGGCCTAGAGCGTATCGATAACTTTACCTGGCCCAGGAAAAAATGAATTTTATATACACTACAAACAATCGCTTTGACCTGGATTCGAACCTGCGATCATATGCCTCTAATATTTATGTTATTTAAGTAAATATTAATAGAGTCATCGTAAGACACAGATATCAGAATTCTATTTCTTCCACGAATTTATTTCTTCTAGTGAAAATAATACTTAAGTAATTATAACTAAGTATATATTTTTATGTTTAATAATAAACTATAATTATTTTATAATTGTTTCAGACAATAACGTCGACTCCGCGCACCGACAGATCGATCAAAAATCTAACCAGTGGTTTGGAGCCACCCTCACTAGTACCGGTAGAAACGGACCTATTGTGGTAAGTCAATTATATGTGAAAAGAATAAAATCCCGGTCAAGCGCGAGTCGCACGCAAGACTTAAATGTCATTTGGCGGATTTTTTATTTTCATAGAATTTATACTATTATAACTAAAATTATGAAACTTTAGATTTATTTCATTGAATAGTGATACGTATAGAAAGTTGAATACCATATTAAAAATATAAAATATTTAAAAAAAATACTTTAATCGTTTGATAACTTATCTCTTACAATTTTTCACAATATGTGAACTGATAAAAACGTTGAATCTGAAGATGTCTTGTATATACATACTATATGTATTTATGGGGCCGTAGCCCCATAAAGTGTTATAGTGACCTATAAAGTTTATGGTCTCGGCTGCACCCTTCCTGTTACACCCATAGAACTGATTTGATGTCAGTACAATGGCTTTTAGACGAAAGGTCGCTTTGTCTTAAAATGTCGTGAAAACCGGACTGTTTTCATTAATTTATTTAGCAAACTCATGCAATCTACTTCTAAATTAGAAGCTATCATTACTGAGAAATAGTTTTACTTAGTATGTAATAATTGCTGTATTTTCATTGCATGCGTATGTTAGTTCTTTTTTTACACTGAAAAAGCTAGATAGATTTGGATGAAATATATGTAGTTCACATATAGACTATATACGGGAGTAAATAAAATTGAGTATTTTACCCTTGGGGTTTTTTTAAATAACAAAATATTAATTTTGAAAATTAGGTTACAATTGGCAAAAATATCGCGTAGTATTTATCAAAAAAAAATACATCCGAATGTATAACACCTTTTAAAGTCAGTCGAAAATATTTTTACAGTGAGGAAAGACCAAATAAGACGAGTAACATCGATGACAAGTGTTTTTTTTTTAAATTTAAGAATACAATAAAATTCAACTTTAATTTCTTAAGTAAGCCAAAAACCTACAATTAGTTAGATTAATCTATACATATAATAAAATTGTGACCAAACCGAATCTGTACATTATTTTTTAGAAAATCTTATTAAAATATACTTTATTATCGATACAGAGACCGAATCTGTATACATATATAGTTTTTAGAATTTTTGTCTGTCTGTCTGTCTAATGCATCACGGGAAAACTTCTGCATCGATTTTAATGAAATTTAGTATGATGATAGCTGGTTATCCGGGTCAACATATAGGACACCTTTTACTCCGGGCAAATATTCCATTTCTGAGAAAACTATACTAACCGTTAAAACGTATCTAGGAACGAACCCGAGCAGAGCGAGGGTGAGTCACTAGTGTTTTTATTAAAACCCAACAGTACAAAGTGGTATTTAAAAATATCGTGACATTACCAATTTATTATTAAGGCTTGACGTTATACGATTCATCGCGACATCCATTAATCTTCCCATGCGAAAGTAGGATATACCTACAGTGAGTGGAAGGTTAAGGCCCGATTCACACCATAGTGCCGGCTCGTTCTCAGTCTGATATAATCTATACAGATAAATAAAATTGGAGTGTCTGTTTGTAATATTAAAATAACCGCTTTTTACTAAATGCATATGGATGTATACACGGTACATATACCAAAACAACATTTTTTACAATTTTTGTCTGTCTGTCTATCTGTCTGTCTGTCTGTCTGTCTGTCTGTCTGTTTGTTCCGGCTAATCTCCGAAACGGCTGGACCGATTTTGACAGGACTTTCACTGGCAGATAGCTGATGTTATAGGGAGTAACTTAGGCTACTTTAATTTTAGAAAAAGAAACAGGGTTCCGCGAAAAAAAATAAAACCCATGAAATTGTGAACAAATCTGCGTACGGCGTACGCACCCGAGCAAAACGAGGGTAAATTGCGATATAATTCAAATTAAATGAATATCTTAGGAGCAGCAAGCTACTATTTATGTATACCTAAACATAGCTAACCGTGAAAACGTACCTTGGGACGAACGCGAGCGTGAGTCGCTAGTATTTTATATAAGAAAGAATGAGTGCATTTACACTATCAGTCAGTAACCGTCAAGTTTCGGTCGAATCACACCCCAACAACGTTTCTTATAAACGGACCGAGGACGAACTGCGATCTGCACTCTACTTCGGATCTGCCCTAGCAGGAATAGTTTAGTAGTAGCAAGACCAGAATATAGAAGATGGCATTTACGCAGGAGTTTAATTTAATTCCAATAGATTTATTTGTCTATTTGTACTGGTTCAATTCAGTTCTCTTGTTATTGGCTTCAAAGCGTGCCAGTTGAGTACAGATTACCTCACTAATGTCACATACATAGGAGAATACACGAAGGAGATTGGTTATTTGTGCTGATGTTTTTTTAATTTCACAACATATTTTTGACAACAATGACATAACATTTTTAATTATTTCATTTTTTTATTTTAAAAAAGTCCGTATATCATTGTAGATATGTACATATATTATGTAATGTATTGTTATAAAAATGTCATTTCTTTTTACTTGATTATTCTACTAGGGGTGTTAAGTCTATAGCATATTTGCGAATGGGTCGGGAAGACGTAATGGGGTTGGCACACCATTAGGTCACGGGTCTTTACGATTTGTGGACAGATTAGCTATTTGTGTCACGGAATCGGGTTAATGGTGAGTTTTGTTAGTCCGTCTTCGTTTAATACAGGTCAGTTGAAAGGTGTATTTTAAAAGAAAATTCCTTTCGTAATCATTGCTAATAATACAGAGTTTAAGACTTTAGTACTTGGGCGACTGAGCTTCGCTCGGAGTTCTTTATTGCTCTATCGTATTTTTTAGATTAGAAAAAGAATAAACAAGAGTAAAATTTTGTATCCGACCGGGATTCGAACGCGGACACCTGTGATTGTCAATCTTGCGCCTTGGTCGCTTAAACTGGAAAACACACGTTTTCCCAGACGTAAGACTAATCTAGATCGATTTTTCGCCACCGAAAACCCCCACGTACCAAATTTCAGCGAAATCGTTAGAACCGTTTTCCAGATCGCCGGTATAAATAAATAAATAAATATACAAGAATTGCGCGTTTAATTTTAAGAGTTTATTTCTTTTTTTTTTTGCTTGTTTCTTTGTATGGATACGCTAATTTCTGGAACTATCAGTCCAAATTAAAAAAAAATAGCACGTTAGAGCCGTTTTCTTTTTACAACCTTTAGAAGCGTACCAATTACACGTAAATCAAACACGCAAGGGATTCCGTGAACAAACTCTACTTAAATAATATGTAGCCTTAAAATACCTTCTCTTATTGTTCTCGCATCATCCCATCTTTATTTGGGGGTTTCACTTTACTTGGGTTAGTATTCCTATTTCCTATGTCTTCCCAATAGACACCCACTAGGGTCTTTTGCGCTGTTTTATGTAGCCTAAAAACTCTTATGTCTATATTTTTGAATAAAGAGAGAGAGAGAGAGAAAAATTAATAGATATTTGCAACGCCATTCCGAAGAGTCTCACATACATCATTTTTTCTGACCAAATTTCTTCTTTTGACAACACGAATATTTCTTTTCATAAATACCAGATCAATGAGCTTCGCAGAAGGCTTGAAATACAAATAAAATAATAATATATGTTTTATTATGATCAAAACAATTCCTCATATTATAATAGTATTTGTTATAGTTAACTAATGGCTCACCTTCACTTCGCTTGGGTTTGTCTCTAGAAAAACAAAAACAAATCTGTCCCACGGGGATCGTACATTTTTCTGAGATAAAAAGTCGTCTATGTACTATTACAGGCTATAATCTATCTCTGTTCCAAATTTCATCCAGATCCGTTCAGTCGTTTTAGCGTGATTGAGTAACAAACATTCATCCAAACATCTAATCATGAAAGTTAATTCATTATATTACTTAATACAGAAATCAGATATTTTTTGATTACCCGAATCCCATAACTCTAATGGCGTCCATAGAAAAATACCATAGAACTCTCAAGAGTAAACTAATGATAATTTAAACCAGAAAAAAGAAAAACAAACGGCGTCGATTACGCACAACTCATACGAATACTATCGAGTTTCGCTTTTACTTAGTTTTTGTGACTCGTTCCCCGAAGCGTATGTCTCCAGTTTTTCTCGCCATTTCAAAGGAGATGGAATTTTTATTTCGGTATGCCGAATTAGTGCAAAAACTGGCTGATGGCTGATGCGGCAATTTGTATCGGGTTTTGTTTTCTTTTAGAACACGGCGAGTCATGAATTTGACATAAAGGCTGTTTCGAAAGTTTTATTTTGTTCCTTAAATAGTCTTAGTATTTTGTCGTACTTGATATGTTAGACATATTAATAATCAATAAAAGAATGAATGAAATTAAATTGTGAAATATTATAGAATATTACAATAACTGTTTATAAATAAATATGTTGAGACATTAACACACAGCACCATCTAGTTCCATGGTAAGCTACGAGGCTTGTGTTATGGAAACCAGATAGTTGATACACTACACATATATAATTTTAAATACACACATATTATAAACATAAACGCCCATGACTGAAGTACAAACATTCATGCTCATCACACAAATGAATGCCATCAGCGGGACTCGAACCCGCGACCGGTAGCACAGCACGTAGGGTCACTACAAACTGAACCAAACGTGTCGTCAAATACATAAAACGTTAATCTATATATTTGTTTGTTACATTTTCACTTAAATATTAAAAAGAGTGGTAGCCCATTTATAATGTCTCGCTTGGAGAACTAAGTGATCACAGTGGGTGTCGCTCTGATAATATAGAAATCATTTCCAATATAATTATTAATCATTTGCTAATATGGTAAAGGAAAACATTGTAAGGAAACCTCCATGTCTAAAAAAACCTAACTAGTTCTTGTAAGACGTGTGAAATCTGCCAACCCATATTTAATTTAAGGGCTAAATTAGTCAATTATTATGTAAATATATGTATACGGTCGCAAAAACAGTAAAAAAATGAATATTTCCATATTAAAATTAAGCATTACTATAAAAGTGCAAACAATCACAACATCGTTATACTTAACTAGCGACTCACGCTCGGTTCGCTCGCGTTCATCCCTAGGTACGGTTTCACGGTTAGCTATGTTTATACATAAATAGTAGCTTCCTAAGATATACATTTAAATTATATAGCAATTTACCCTCGTTTTGCTCGGGTGCGTAGCCGTATTTTGTTCACAATTTCATGGGTTTTATTTTTTTTCGCGGAACTCTGATTCTTTTTCTAAAATAAAAGTAGCCTAAGTTACTCCATATATAACATCAGATATAACATCAGCTATCTGCCAGTGAAAGTCCCGTCAAAATTGGTCCAGCCGTTCCGGAGATTAGACGGAACAAACAGACAGACAAAAATTGTAAAAAATGTTGTTTTGGTATATGTACCGTGTATACATACATATGCATACAAACAGACACTCCAATTTTATTTATCTGTATAGATATAAATTAAAACCTAAAACATCCTATACAGTATTGATATCGTTTAAGTTTATTGATTTATAATTGCCCTCCCGATAAGTCGCGAGAATGTTTTTGTAATACGTCGTTTATTTATAACAAATTACTTGGATTGGAGTACTTGCTTTAGTACCATATGTAATTGTTATCTTTTTATTAGGTGTGCTTTTTATTATTGAACATTCCCACGACTGCTGCTAAGAATTTTTACATTTTCAAGATTCTTCTCAATAGACCAGTGGCAGTGTGTCTGGTTTGCAATATCTATTGATATGTTATCAGATTCATTTATACACGGATATTTGTAAATTGTAATAAACATGTTTTATGTATTTTTAACAATTTACTCAAAACTCTTATTATGGAATTCAATTTTTAATTTAAATTTTGTAAATACTTTGAAAATAAAAAAAAAGCTGGTAAATTTATATAAAGATAATATTTATAGGTTGTAATTTTAATTTTATTTTCTGTTCATGACTTAGAAATAGTTATTCACGTCACGCGTGCATGATACTAAAGTTGACATAAAAATTTAATTTTTTGATCTGTCCTCACATACGAGTATGTCTGTTTGTACCTCTAATCTCCCGATTGGTTGAATCGATTAGAATGGAACTTTCACTTGGGCACTTGTTTCCAGAAAAAGTAAGGGTTCTAGTTGGACTTAGATATTTTAAATTGATAATAAAGCCACGTACAGTCGCGGGCGAAAGCTATATAAAAATATAATAGCTATAATAGGTCTTCCCTTAAATGGTTGTAGACACGACGTTTACTTAAAACAAGTAATTTTCCGCTACTATCCTATCAAGTATCACTCTATTACACTTGCAAATATATTTCCTGCGATAAATCTTAAGATATCACCGTCCCTAACAGTTTCATGCCAGTTGCGTACGACATATGCTTAGTGTCAAAGAGATGGAAAATGTGGATGTGGTATTTAAAGCTTTCGTCTAAAGCTGGAAATAAGTTTTATGTTACAATGTGCTTAAAAAATTTAGTTTTATTAGTATTATATATAGATTTATGTACAGCCCGACTTTACTTACTTTGTGATTATAGTATATGTTTATTAATTTAGTGTACTGCCAACTTTTTAGGCTGTAAAGACATAAAAACTAGAGGATAGTTTATTTTTAAAAAAAAATTGAAGTCAATCTGTAAAGTGAAGAACGAATATACCGATATACAATTTTTGTAAATAAATAATATAAAAGTAAAATTAATAAGAACATTATATATATGTAGTTACAAATTACAGAACTCGATGATAAATCATTAAAAGTTGAACAAAAATCAAACTGATGGTGTCTTAAAGTTATAGCATTAGTTTAGTTTGTTCTAACACAGATCACATAATATACTAGTACAGATGCCTCATCCTATACAAAGAAATTGGACAGCGCTAATTCGGGCTATTCTTCGGGCTACTTTTGTTTGCATGTTATTGAACCGCAAATAAACTGTTTTAGTTTATAAATACGCGCACACTAACGTGATATATATCGTAAAGTTCATCTCGAATTTGATTAAAAAAACAGTGATTTTAACCATTTTTTACTGTGATAAATAATTTATAAAAAGTAAAAGCGCGATTTTAATAAAAAATATGATGATGATATATATGTAGATACATATGTATGTATGTACATACGTGACTAACAATATTGTTACTTTATTCTTACTCAATGTCTAGGCTCTAAGTTTTATTTCAAGGCTTTCTCTATATGGGGCTTGGCTGATTGATGCGTCGATATCTCATGGCTTCGAAGTATTATTTGTATTGTTCACTTTTATAAGTTTAAACCATAATTTTCTATTTGCTTTTTTGATCTCTCTACGAAAGGTGCACTTTTCTGCTAAATTATTTATTTTTATATATTTATTATTTACTATAAAGAATATAATTTTTTTTAAGTTTTCAATTTTACACAAAAAATTTGATTGATTGACATTGATTTAAAGTTACTTTTTTGATTTTTTTTTTAATTTCAATTTAAGACAGTATTTTTTGAAAAGATATTTATTTAATAAAAAAAATAAAAAAATAAATTAAAAAGCATTAAGATTACCCACTCCATTAAGATTATCAATCGCATCCCAAGCATGTTTGAGATAACATTAACTTTGATACAATCGCATCCTAAATTTTTAATTGCGTGAATTTTCAGAGGCATGTGTGGTATATAAGGTAACAAATTGCCCAGTCATTTGTCAGATGAATTCTTGACTTCTTACTACATCCATATATGGCGTCGCGCGGTGACAGCTATGTACGGTTTCGAAGACCCTTTTAAGGCGGCCGGTCCGTATTGTTGTAAAGGATGTCTTGAATATTTTCGTATTTTTCTTCCTTTTTCCACAAATTTTAAGTTTTTTGGTATGCCATGGTGCGTTATATGACGTGGATGGATGATAAAGGATGTTAGTTATTTATATTTCATATAAAATACTTTTGTTTAGAATTTGCGTTTGTATTTGGCTTTAATCGATTAGTTTATTTATTTATTTTTTGCCAAAAAGATTATAATAAGGAGTTTTATAAATAAGATAAATATATAATATAAAATATAACAAAATAATTTGCTACTTATTAAGTTATTATGTAAAAATAACTGACGTATAAATACGCACTAAGTTGTGATTTTTTTTTTTATATAATATATACTTTTCAATTCAAAGGAACAAGTAGAATCAACACATTGTAACATTAATAACACGCCATTTAAAGCCTATTATTCATGTAAGCAGAATTGGACACGCGTGCCATGAGATTAGATGCATAGAGTATACTATACGTATTAGAAGTGGCTAAAATGTCATTAATTTTTTTTATGGTTTTATTATTGGATGAAAATTGTGGAAAACAATATCTATGTTATTATTTGTCTATTTTGTTATTATTTACATATAATGTCTTGAACAAAAGTGATAGGTAAGCATTTTTAAATATCAAAATTTTGATAAACTTAACAATTTAGAATATTAATTATTACTTTATGAACACAATGTAAAAGATATTATTTATTTTTTAATAGTTTTTATTTTACTACAAAGATATGATGGTAAAAAATTCTATTAGCCTGCGGAGGTCCCGAGCTTTTTCATTAGCAGCTATTATTATTTCTATTATTTAATTATATCCCTTTGAAGCTTTCGTTCCGGTTAAACGTTAATGAGACGTGATGAACTGGGCACAAAAAATATAATAGATGACTACGATCTACGGGATTCATATAACATGTTTTGAAATTAACGTAACTACTGTAGTTCTGTGTTATGATATTTATAATATAAATACTCTTTGAATATTACAGTTCTGTGATATATATTTTTAACTAGCGACTCACCCTGGCTTCGCTCGGGCTTATCCCTAGTTACGTATTAAGTTTTATCGCTTAGTATAGATTTCTTAGAGATGAGATATTTTCCCGCAGTAAGAAGTATCCTATATGTTGCCCGGATAACTAGAAATCATCAGACAAAATTTTATCAAAATCTGTCCAGTGGTTTTCTCGTTATGTGTTCTCAGACAGACAAACAGACAGACATAAAATCTAAAAGCTGTAGATTTGGCCTCTGTATCGATTATAATGACTATTTCAATAAGATTTTCCAAAAATATTTAATGTACAAATTCGACTTAGTTCAAATTTTATTATATGTATGGATAGATTCAAAACTTGCTCGCCTACAGTTTCGTTCGAGCTATACCCTATATTTCTCTTTATTGTGTAATATCTGTATGTATGTCTGTGCGTTTAATGAGTTCGTAAACATATCCCCCGCATCATAAGGATGATTTTTATGATTCAACCTATTACAAGTGATTTTTAATAGAAACTGTTATTTAAAAAAAAACTTTGTGAACAAACTTTTGAATATTGTGGGGTTATCTTACTGAACTGAAGAAAAAACTTTAAATATTTTTTATATGTAAAATAGGTGAAGACAAAACAGTTCGATACCTTTTTCTCGTCTACTTGTCAACCGATTTTCTTTTATTTTTGTTAAGTAGACATCAATGAATTTCGACAAATGGGCTAAAATCAATAATATTAAAAATATCTAATATACTTTCGTCTTTGTAGACACTTTACGCCCAATTTACGTTCATTGTAATATATATACTATGTTTTTACGTTGATACCACTGGTTTTCCCAAACAATAACATATCGAAACTTTTTGTTTCTTCAAGCGCAATACACTCTACTTTTATCCCTATTGAATAGTAAACTACTTAAAAATCATCCTAAGGAAGGCACCTTATAACTCAACAATTGTACCTATTATTTTTATCAATATCTTTCATGTCACGCTATACTATACACTCATGCAGCGTCCACACTAACACAATACTAGTCAACTTCCGCAGAGTCCATTTATCATTGGTTCAATGCTGCTAACTAATGCGAATAATTCTCTCCAACAAAAGAACAATACGATAGAGGATCGATAAAAGCGTCATTGCAACATGCGTGTGCGCATCGTTTAAAATGAAGCGAGGAGGAAATGTAATTATTTATGTATTGATGACAACTTGAGATGTTTTTCTGTGAAAAATATTAAGTTAAATTATTTCATGTTTTAATTGATTAACGTGGAACCAAATATATAATTTTGTATGTATTCAATTTTCTTTATAAAGTTATAAACGTTTATTTGTACATAAGAAACAACATCTCAAGCTATTGAACGGATTAATAAAATTTTTGCTCTAAGCATTCAGATTATATTCTATATTCACCCAATTACCTCACGTCAAAAGCCGCGGGCTAGACGCATTTCTATGAATTTGTAAAGGCACCTGTATGATTATTCGCTTTGATTGATTTTGGTTTGAAATTCGTATGTATCAAATGTAATATATATTTATTTTATATTTATGAAACGACATTATAATAATAATAATAATATGTTGGAACATTAACACACAGCATCATCTATTTCCATGGTAAGCTACGAGGCCTGTGTTATGGATTCCAGATAGTTGATAAACTACACAATATAACTTTAAATACATACATATTATAAATATAAACACCCATGACTGGAGTACAAATTTTCGTGTTCATCACTCAAATGAATGACCCCAGCGGGACTCGAACCTGCGACCGCTGGCACATCAAGTAGGGTCACTACAAACTGAGCCAACCGTGTCGTCATGTATAATACATGAACAAAATATACAAAATGTCATGTACAAAAAATAAACTATTCATAATTTTAAATGTAATAAGGTTCAATAAAATTTTATAGCACACAAGTTGGCGCCAGCTTTTCAATATGTATATTAATAAAATATAATTATTTTTGGTTCAGGGTTAAAGCCACAGCTTTAATACGTACGATATATAGAAAACAGTTATTAGTACATACTTTGTAAGGGATAAATAATATTGTAACAGAGATAAGTCTAAAGATTTCATATTGATTAACATTATTATTGACCCGTGACCCATCCTCGCTTTGCTTCGGGTTTGTCCCTAGACAAAAACAAAACTATCCCTCGAGAACCGTAAATTTTTTCAGGATAAAAAGTTGCTTATGTGCTATTCCAGATTATAATCTATCTTTGTGCCAAATTTCATTCCGATCCCCTTAGCCGTTCTAGTATGAAAGAGTAACAAACATCATCCATCCATCCTCACCAGCTTTCACTTAGCTGGATTAATCTTAAATATTGTAACAGTGCTGAAATATCGGTTACTTGGAAAAGAAAGTAAAAAGCATGGTAAAAATGCAGTATATAAGCTTATGTATGTAAATACAAAATTGTTAGCTTTAAATTTTTTACAATATACCTCGTAAGTTATTTTAAAGTGTTAAGCGACCGTGTCTGGCTTCCTTCACCGGACCGGCTTTTAAAGTAGAAACGCCGAGATTTTAGATAGTAAAATAGACTATTAACATTTTTTCTCCCCCTGGAGGATGATTTTTTCCAAGCTATCACACCAAAGAATAAATAACACCAAAATCAGCTTTACTATATCGTAGATCATATAATACTATACTAGTACTACCTATATATATATATGTAGCTGTCACAATAAGGCAAAACTTTTAGAACAGCACCTACCATTAATTTTGTGTGTGGATATAAAACATATACCTTAGAAAAGTTATGTCCAAAAGATTGGGAAGCCTATATATATGTACATATATAAAAAATTAGTCTCGCTAAAACTCAAAACGGCTGGACCGATTTGAATAATTCTTTTTTGTTTTGTTGGGGTTGTGTCAGGGGATTACCCCAAAAAAAACACCAGAAAATCGAAAAGTTCAGAACTGTTTATTTTGTATTGTATAGGCAGTGGTAGCCCAGTGGCAACGCGCTCGCTTGGGAAACCGAGTGACGCGGGTTCAAATCCCGGGTCTCGCACCTCTGATATTTTCATGTGCGAATCATTTCTAACCTGATTACCACTTGCTTTACGGTGAAGGAAAACATCGTGAGGAAACCTGCATGTCTGAGAAAACTTGGCAAGTTTTCGAAAGACATGTGAAGTCCGCCAATCCGCACCTGGCCAGCGTGGTGGACTATGGTCTGATTCCCCTCGTATTGAAGGGAGGCCCGTGCCCAGCAGTGGGACGTTAAAAAGGGCTGAATACATACATACACATATTTTGTACCTATGTGAATATATTGTGAATATATTATATAGTCTATCTATTCCATATTAATAGTTAAAACGTATCTAGGGATAAACCCGAGCATAGCGCAGTTGAGTCGCTAGTACCTACTTTAATAAAAATCATTTACTATAAGATTAAATCTTGCACCTTTTTTAAGGCGGCACTCAAGCCATTCGAGCCATATTGAGTTAGCTATTCCATTGTAGTGTAACTATTGACACGATTTTCTTTTCCAATTCACTTAAAACCTCGATTTAAAATCTTACTTTTAACGTCTAAATATGTAAAAATAAAAGCTCTTTCACGATTATTCATCAAGATGCTTTAAGTCCAGTCTTATTTTGTAGCCCATTATAGTGTCAGAGCTGTACATAAAAACAGGGGCACAATTTGTCACTGCCTTAACTGCATTGGAGGCAAGCATTGTATTTATTCCAGTGGATAAGGAGCTAGGACTTGTAGGGATCCATTCAACAGATGTGGAAAGACATTGCAGTTCGAACCAAATCTAGTGTTTTAGTATTCAGAATATAAAATTTGTGTCTTTAAAATAATTTGAATTAAACATTATATTTGTAATATGTCGTCTTTCTAGGTACGTAGTAAAAATAATGTACTGTTTTTGATTATCGCAAAGTACATATGTAACTAGTAACCACGTAAATTGAAAACACCACGTAAATTGTTGGAATATTAACACACAGCACCATCTAGTTCTATGGCAAGCTACGAGGCTTGTGTTATGGATACTAAGTAGTTGATACACTACACATATATAACATTAAATATATACATATTATAAATAAAAACACACATGACTGGAGTACAAACATTCATGCTCATCACACAAATGAATGCTCCCAGCGGAACCGAACCCGCGATCGCTGGCACAGCAAGTAAGGCACAACTGAGCCAAACATATCGTCAAAGTGTTTCGAATAGGAAATTAAAGAAGTGGAAAATATAAAATCTATATATAGTTTTTTTGCATACTTAGGAATAACGTTTCGACAATATAAATATGGTACGACAATATAACCTCAAGCGGTTAAGTACTTTCGGAGTTACACTAACAGAATCAAACAGACAGGTCACTAAGCGAATCAAGTATTATGTACTTATATAATTTTTATTATTCTAAAGCGATATATTACTTACCGATTAACTCCTCAATAAGCAGGCTATCTAATGCAAAAAGATTTTTTAAATCGGATTAGTAGTTCCTGAGATTAGCGCGTTCAAACAAACAAACAAACTCTGCCTCTTTATAACATTACTAGCGACTCACCCTCGCTTCGCTTCGGGTTCGTCCCTAGAAAAAAACAACACTATCCCACGGGACCCGTTGGCTTTTCCGGGATGATATATAGCCTATAGCCTTCCTCAGTTAACGGGCTATCAAATGCAAAAAGAATTTTTCAAATCGGATCAGTAGTTCCTGAGATTAGTGCCTTCAGCCAAACAAACAAATAAACAAACAAACTCTTCAGCTTTATAATATTAGTATAGATTAGTATAGACTATAGATAATGTATAAGACCTGCTAAGGATTTTTGGATATTTACATTTCAAAAGACAAAATGGGGTTTGATTTTCTAACATCAACATCCTAATACCATATCTTAAAGTAAGAGAAGTCAGTGCATAAAACTAGATTATTTTACGGCGATCAATATTTCACACAAGTTCATTGCGCTGGTGCGCACGCGCCGCGCCCTCGCAGGTCGCCTAGATATCTCATGAGCAACGAAGGGGGCGGGCTCGGGCGCGAAAATACTAATAAATTATATGAAAGATGCATTCGAACTATTACTACAATTATACGCACAGTTCATGTACAGATTAACATGAATTCATTTTACCACAACGAAAATTTCTGAAAAAAATGATTTTGATAGATAATATTTGAAAAAGAACCAAATATAGAGTTGAAAAAGAGTTTGAATTAAACTTTCCGGGCTAAAGCAATTGCATTCTATACATATAATAAAATTCTAACTAAGGTGAATCTGTACACTAATATTTTTTGGAAAGGCCAAATCTATTGTTAATAGAATTTTTGTTTGTCTGTCTGACTGTCTGTGACCGCATCACGCGAAAACCACTGGACAGAAGTTTGGTACAATGATAGCTGGTTATCCGGGTCAACATATAGGATACTTTTTATTGCGGGAAAATATCTCATCTCTGAGAAATCTATCCTAAACATTAAAACGTAACGTGATTTATACATTATTGTCATGTACCTACTAGTAACTGCCTCGGTGGTGTAGTGGCTAGCATGTACGGCTGCACATCCTGAGGTCCTGGGTTCGAGTCCCGGGTCGGGCCAAGTTTAGTTATTGAGTCTTTCTGTATAGTAAGCCTCAGTAACAGCCCGGAGTTGGGAAGTTGGCGGTGTTTCACCCCCGTGCCTCGGAGAGCACGTAAAGCCGTCGGTCCTGCGCCTTAACTCTCACCGGTCGTGTCGAGTAGTCGTCCCACTGGAGTATGAGAGTGACACGAATAGAGAGTGCACTTGTGTCTGCGCGTACGATATACTCATTACATAAAGAATAAAATAAAAATCATTTTAAACAAACAAACACACACATAACAGACAATGAGTTGTAGAGTATCATAAGAATTTATTATTACATCCTAGCAGGTAGGTATGGTAATGAAAGATGATAGATGTGCGTTCCAACGTATCTGATAGTGGTGACCTTTGGGCAGCTAATTTCCTTTTAGAACCGATACGTTGAATACTGCGATGATTTACATCGTCCTGGCGCCCGGCTATCATTTAGCGAGAGTATATTATAGTATTATAATTAGTTATATATAATACTAGTACGTCTTGATGCTTGCCTAAGGCTTCAATTGTATAGGAAAAACTCGATCCACTCATATTTTATTTCATTTTCAAGTTAACTATAAAATACAATGAAATTTTACATGCAAGAAATCTCTGGTCCATGAATTTTTTTTATATAAATCGATTTTAATTAAAGGTACAACACCATCATTTCATCATTAAAATATTTATAAAAATTGGTTCATAGTTGAGAATTAACAAAAAATACTAAATTAAACCTTTATACCAGATAGCTAGTTCCTTATTTGAAGTAGACAAATCAACAAACATACTTTCACATTTATATTATTAAAGGTCTTTCAAATAAAAGAAATAGATCAAACGGACTATTTAAAGTACACTTATCCGTACACTGTAGTACTTACATATTGCTATGAAACAACAGCAAACACCGTTTGGCCGAGCGCTTGGTACCTTTTAAGGGCAAGCCACGTTAGTGCCCCACTTACTATTTAAAATGTACCACCTTATTTAGTTAGGTCTGTCATAACTGTGGAGAACGGTACCAATGTTTAGTAAAAACTAGATCCTATTCCTTAATAGCCCTTCCTGTTCACCCTTATCGATGAGTATGTAACGGCTTAACACGTTCACAATTAGACGCCGCACTGTAACGATAGCGGCCATGAAAAAGTAAACAGCTGGTTCAGTGTACATGATGTTATAATAGATTACGAATAGAAATTTGAAAAATTATAATATTATGTCATCTATCTATTTATATAAATAAAAATGATTGCACCAAATTGGATAGTTTTTTTGTGTTTGTTATTGTCAAGACAAGTTTTGTGTAAAAGAAAATTAAAAGAAAAAAAAATATACTAAAATAACAATGATGTTTACAACCTATTTTATACTGTAGATGAAATATAAAAAAATGCGTTTTTTATTTCAAAATAACGGCGTAAAAACGTCACAGTATAATATATGGCTGTTTATAATCTTATTTGTATAATTTCATAGGCATAAAGTAATAAAAAATATATTTGCAGATTCTTTTTTTAAATATAATCTATGTGATCCAATCAACTGCCACAACTAATAGAGATATAATGACAGACATATCATGAATTGGAACAGTCGGGGAAAATATCATGCTTAAAATACTTACTTTGAGTTTTTGATTTATGAGAGTATATAGTAGTCTTTTGGCGTTGATTAATTATAGTTTACAGTTCTAAGGTTGAACTGCAACAATTTGTGACATATTTTTTAACTTGACATTTATTCTATATTCTTTATCTACACATAAAATAAAATTTTTACTGAGTCGAATCTGTACATTAAATATTTTTTTGAAAATCTTATTGAAATAGTCATTATTATCGATGCAGAGGCCAAATTTAAAGTTTTTAGAAATTTTGTCTATCTGTTTATTTGTCTGTCTGGGAACACATCACAAGAAAACCACTGGGCAGATTTTGATGAAATTTGGTATGATGATAACTGGTTATCCGGATCATGTAGGATACTTTTTACTGTGGGAAAATATTTCATCTCTGAGAAATCTATAGTAAACGTTAAAACATAAATAGGGACGAATCCGAGCGGGCGAGGCTGAGTCGACAGTATTACTATAAAAAAATATTTTATGCTAATTTGAACCAGTGATTTCCAACGAAGTAGTGGAATTCCACTCAAGATAATTCATACGACGGTATTATATATTAATTATTCTATAAGATAATTGTCCATTAAATTTTTATTATATGTGGGCTGTACTTGAAACATTAAATCACGTAGTGACATTTCCAATACCAAGAAGACAATAATTTATCTTGATGACTTAACAGTATTTAAGGTGAAATTTACTTTATGGTATTTCATTTTGCGAAATTTTTTTACCGTATTTTCTTGGTAACATATTTAAAAACAATTATGTTTTATCAGTTTTAGACGTAATCATATTGTGCTAAATACGTATGTTTAACTTAATTGCTTAATCAACTTGGTGTAACATTATTCAGAAATTGTAAAATTTCAACATACCTGTAAATGGCTTAAATTAGCTAGCGACTTCACTTAACTTCGCTCGAATGAGTTCCGAAGTTATGTGCTACTCCAGCTCTAGTGTATCTTTGTACTAAATTTTATCCAAATCTGTTCAGCCGTTTCAGCTTGAATGAACAACAAACATACACACACACTTTTGCATTTATAATAGTAGTTTATACATAGGTGTAATAAAATTGTTACTATAGCCGAATCTGTACACAAAAAATTTTATCGAAAATTTAATTGAAATAAATATTATTATCGATACAGAGGTCGAATCTATAGTTTTTCGAATTTTCGTCTGTCTGTAACCACATTACGGAAAAGTACTGGAGGGATTTTGATGAAATTTGATATGATGATAGCTGGTTATCCGGGTCAATATAAGGATACTTTTTACGGCGGGGAATTTCCCGATTAGATATTTTATCTTTTGAGAGTCCGGGAAGCCCACTCCCCATCCCTCCCCTTTCCCCCCTTCCTCCTCCCTCCCTCCCTTTCCTAAAAGGCCGGTAACGCATCTGCAAGCCCTGCAGTGTTGCAGATATCCATGGGTGGAGGTGATCACTTCCCATCAGGTGAGCCTCTTGCCCGTTTGCCCCCTTTGTCCTATAAAAAAAAAGAGAAATCGTTAAAATGTAAGTAGGGACGAACACGAACGGAACGAGGGTGACTCGCTAGTTTTATATAAATAATTAACTTTAAAAACAAACTAAGATAACTTAACCAAATACCCAATAAATTTCCGAACTGACTTTATCTTTTACAAAGTACCAAGAGAAAAGTAAACTGACCTCGGCTTTTTCTACGCACAGTTCAAATACGCAAAGCTCCTTGTACGATTGTGCTCATTTAGAACTCCGGGGTCCATATAAAGTCGATAACTGTCAACTCAATGGCGAGTTTTTATCTCTACCTAATAGCGTAACGTAGAGTTCTCGAAAATTAACTGCGTTGAAATAGCGGTAGAGCAGTGAGAACGTTTTTAGTGAGAGTCATAGTATATGGTTTGTTAGGCATTCATTGGTAATAGGATCGTATTATAATATACTTTATTTAGATTATATTTTTTACAAATGGTAAAAAATGATACATAAAGTATTCAAAAAAATAACTTATAAATGACAAATATTGTAAATAAAAAAATAATAAAAAAATGAAGCCGCCATGTTCTAAAAAAAACCATAAAATATACGTAATATTTCTATATCTTAGAGGTAAAAACATAGTATGTAAAAATTCAGATAAAGAAACATGGACCCAAAAATTATAGGATTTGAGCAAAAATCGTGCCTGCGACTAAAGCTTATTATAGTCGTTGGCACGATTTTTGCTCAATACCTACGATTATTATTACAGCCATATATTTTTGCACATAAACATTTAACAGAATATTTAAATTTGATGATCTAACATTATAAAAGTTCTAAATACTGGCGACACCAAAAATCGATTAGCTGCGCTTGCGCCGGTGACTTTACACGATATTTAGAGTGGAATTGAATGTTCACTTGATTAGAACATGGATTTACGTTTATAAGTAAACAATGGCGCATAATCGTGGACATAAAAACTGATAGCCAATAACGTCTTTAGAACACTTTTATCTTAGAGTAAGGAGGTGTAATCAGGATTGGTAAAGACATGGAACAGTGAATTCCATTCACGGTGTATACCTTATAGGGTAAGAATTTTCAGATATTGCTGTACAATAGTATTCAATTAGAGTTTTTTAAGATGTTTATAAAAATAAAACTAGTAATTCGTTTTGTTTATACACCGGATACATCTCACATTTCCGGGGTAAGTCTATCTCTATATATTTTATCTATATATAAATAGGTAAAGATAAAATAGTTCTGTGTAATTTTGACGTGAAACGTCTTTAAAATCATACCGAAACATACGGGTACCGTAAGAAAAGTGGGCCTTAACGAAATAGGTTGCATGAGATTGCCATGGAAACCGTTGTTACTGTCTGTAAAATAATATATATGATATTCTTTCCGTTCCTATCTTTAAAGGTCATTATTTGTACTAATTTGTTTTCAAATATGCCTGCATATTTATAAAAACAAGAATACTAAAAGCGACTCGCTGAAATAGAGGTCACGTTAAATCGACGGCGGAGTGCCCCGACACAGCCTCACCCGATTTTTCTCTCCCTTGTTTTTCAATCTATTTTCTTTTTTTTTTAGTAGCAATTGACGGGCTTTATCTTTAGTGTTATTAATATAATTTTTTTTGTTTTATTTTTTAATATAAATAGGTAAATTACATTTGTATATTATTTTCGCGAAATTCTTAATGCATTAATGCATTTATTATTCAGTTATAATAAATGCATTACGGATTTATTAATAAAAACAGCTATTTATTTATTTTTCTGACCGCCTTTTAAAAGGGTTATGTTACGGATATCTTCACTATTTAAAAAAAAACAGGTTAAATCTTAATATATTGTATAAATTTGAAAAAAAAAATCCACCAAAAAATGCCATGAGTACGTTTAAAGTGTTTTCGAAGTAAATGCCCCTTACTTTTAGTAAGAAAGTAATTATTTCAAAGCATATTTCAACATAACAATGGATCTATGAAGTTAAATATTATGACATCATGAAAACTCAAATGCCAGTATTTAGACACGTGACTCTATTTATGATTTACTGCCATACAGACCCCCATTGTGTGTCAAATAGGTCGAACAATACTTCGTGTTAGTTTTAGTACTTTTGCAAGAATGCCTCTACTTATTATATACGAAGCGTGTTAAATTTATTGTTATGTTTGTATTACTTTTAAAACATCGACTAAAATATCTTAAAATTTAAGGTATTCAAGAAAAATATGATGAAAACAAGTATCACGATTAATTCATTCACTTTTTAATTGGAAAACGTCATCGATTTTATGTATTCAGCCCTTTTTAACGTCCCACTGCTGGGCACGGGCCTCCCTTCTATACGAGGGGAATCAGGCCATAGTCCACCATGCTGGCCAAGTGCGGATTGGCGGACTTCACATGTCTTTCGAAAACTTGCTAGGTTCTCTCAGACATGCAGGTTTCCTCACGATGTTTTCCTTCACCGTAAGGCAAGTGGTAATCATGTTAGAAAATGATTCGCACATGAAAATATCAGAGGTGCGAGACCCGGGATTTGAACCCGCTTCACTCGGTTATCCAAGCGAACGCGTTACCACTGGGCTACCACTGCCTTATCGATTTTATACCATAATCATATTTCAGACAATATCTATACTAATATTATAAAGAGATAGAGTTTGTTTAAACGCGCTAATCTCAGGAACTAGTAATCTGATTTGAAAAATCTATAAAAAATTTTTGCATTAGATAGCTCGAGCTAGATTTGCATTAGATTTATTGAGGAAGGCTATAGGTTATATATCATATAGTGTCTATTCCATACCAACCGTTAAAACGTACCTAAGGACGTACTTTGCTACTCGATTTATAATTAACTAGCGACTCACCCTTGCTTCGCTCGGGTTCGTCCCTAGGTTGATTCCCCATACAAACTTTCATCCTCATTTTTACCCCCTAATGGGATGATTTCTGGGATAAAAAGAATCCTATGTCCTTCCCAGGATCTCAAACTATTTTCTTACCAAATTTCATCTAAATCATTTCAGTAAATCCAGAGATTACCCTCTACAACATCACAACATCACA
The DNA here is from genome assembly GCA_033884665.1 of Argynnis bischoffii washingtonia. Classification (NCBI taxonomy): domain Eukaryota; kingdom Metazoa; phylum Arthropoda; class Insecta; order Lepidoptera; family Nymphalidae; genus Argynnis; species Argynnis bischoffii. The sequence continues at coordinate 1,992,889 of CM066616.1, read as the reverse complement.
CACTCACAAACTACCTCTTTATAATATTAGTATAGATTATATCTTTATACAAAAATCTAATAATTCGGTACGTATGTATTACTACAGTCGAAAGAATAACTTTTTAAAGTTCTAATATAATTTATCAAAGTTTGAGAGCCTCACCCAACATACTTGTTTATTTAAAGTAAATAATTCATCCAATTTAAATGGTTTCATACATTTACAAAAACGCTATAAACAATCATATCACAAAATAAAGTAATTACACATAAAGTAATAAAATGCTTTAAATTTCCAACATCGTGGAAAGAGTTAACGGTACAAGTATTAACATACTGCATACAAGCTTCTACGTTTTACTTAAATATATTATATAATTTAAGTCAAGATTCCTTACAGTCCTGTACTTGGCTACTCACTGACTGACTCAGGTATGACGAAGAGGATGATTCACAAATTCCAGTGACACAGCTAACTCGAAAACTTAGGTTTATGCCCGATGGACAAAGGCCTTTATTTTAAACCCATATAAGGTTACGAGTAACTGAGATGAAATTGGTTTGTTTTACTTGATTATGTTTGAGTGGTACAAAAATTAGGATTTGCATCAAATTGAAACATATTTTTTAACTTCATGCACGTGTTGGACTCTTAATATTTTACCAAGAAAAATTCTAAAATGTTAGGCAAACGTTGTTATCCAGGACAACTTTGCTTCAATCAGGAATTGAACCTACTACCTCTACAAATGATTCGTACATATTTTATTCTAGTATATCTTTTAAATTCACCATTAAACAAGCAACGGCGGTTTTTTGAAGCAACATTGGTTAGCTGTTACATTGTTTCATAAGAATAGGATATTTATGGCTACTGTTTCTTGATTTTGTTTTGACGATTGAAATCAATATCTTTACCAATATTATAAAATGACGAGAATGTTTGTTTTTTTCTTATTGGAGCGTTTTTTTTATTGAACTCCCAAATCTCTAAGTTTCTGACTAGTAATAGATTTAAAAACTTAAGAAACTGCTAGATGTTTTACTGTTTTCGCAATGTATCGTACCAGAAGAATCACATTTATTATAACCAATCCATATTAATTCCTCTGAAACCCGAGAAATTTTAATCAAAGTCGATGAATAAGTAAGACCGAATCTATAGTTTTTAGAATTTTTGTCTGTCTGTCTGTTTGTCTGGGAATGCATCACGAGAAAACCACTCAACATTTGGTATGATGATAGCTGGTTATCAGGGTCAATATTTAGGATACTTTTTATTGCGGAAAATATCTCATCTCTGAGAAATCTATACTAAACCTTAAGACATACCAAGGGACAAACCAGAGCAGAGCGAGGGTGATTCGCTAGTTTATTATAATAACATAAAAAAAATGTTATTATAATAGATAATTCATTGTTATAGATTATAATAAATTGTTTATTTCCTAAAGCAAACGGTACAAGTCCATATCCGCCAGATGCTCAACAACTAGCGTTGTAAGTTTGTTTGTTTGTTATTAAGTTTAACGCGCACGCGCAGATGCATCTATTTTTATTCTATTTAATTATATTTATATAGGGTTGCCCGTTGCTTTTATTATAATTCATTTAAAACGAAAAAACACGTATTTATACGTAATTATTCATCCTTTAGACGTGATTTTCTTTTAAAATTTTATGGAATTTATATGGAACCACCACCACCACCACCATACTACACAGTTGAGAAATTAGCCACTGGGGATATCTCGTAAAATACACAAATATACATGCACCTGAATAGAGTATCACCTGTTTTTTTTAGTAAACAGGCGCATCTACAATTTGCAATTTTATAATTCGAAGACAAGTAAATCTAACTTGAACCTATAATTTCAGATATTATTAGCAAGAGGTACTGAAAATTGTAATTGAATTACAGTATTAGGTAGTTATTTAATTAAACAACCAGTACCTGGGTGACCGAGCTTCGCTCGGAGTTCTTTTGTGTTATATTGTATTTCTTAGATTAAAAAAAAAACAAAAAACTTGAATAAATACAAAAAAAAAAACAAAAGTAAAATACTTTATATTCCGACCGGGACTCGATCCCGAGCATATGTGTTGTCTAACTTGCGCCTTGACCGCTTGCCCACATTGCTTACATCCGAGTGTAAGAAATTATCGACCATATTCTGCGTAAAACAATGCAAAAGAAAATCGCATGAAAACTCGAAAACACGCGTTTTCCCAGACATGAGACTAATCTAGATCAATTTTTCGCCCCCGAACCAAATTTCAGCGAAATCGTTAGAGCCGTTTCCGAGTTCGCTGGTATGAATAAATAAAGATATAAATATACAAGAATTGCTCGTTTAAATATATTAGATAGATGATAGATAGATAAGATATAAGTTATCAACGTTTTAAACGTAAGTGTGGGGTTGTTTATAATAACATATAAACTCTAGAGTTTCTAAGTTTATTAACTATTTTTGGCTTCAGGGCGTGATATTTCAAGAATTGCCTTCACTTATAAAGGATGTTATGAGCATAAAACGTTGACATTAGTTGTTATGAAACATTGTAGAATAAGTTCATTAACCTCAGTTAAATTATTGATTTGTTACATTGCAGATTACTAAGTAATTGTAGGGGTCTTGCGATGTTTCTGCGAACTGGCTTATTAATAAATCTCTACTAATATGGTTAAGAAAGTGTATGTATGTTTGTTTGATGAAGTTTTATGTGAATAAAATATCGTTGTTCATTTTATATACATAAAATAGCCGTGGTATTACTTATTAAATATTATCTATAAGTTAATAAAATATGTATAAACTATAACTTTGTCTTAGTTTTTTAATAGATGCACGTACTACACATTTTGAAATCTATAAATATTTAATTGATACATCCCTAATTATCTTATCGGATAAACTAATACAAATTCCACAAGATCCCCTTTATCGGAACTAAAAGTTATGTTACTTCACTGGACTACTGAACTATTTCTCTGCAAAATTTTATCGCTGCAGTAAAAGATAAATCAGCAATTCACTTTAGAATTTATAATATTTATATTATCTATACTAAAAAAAATTGTTTGTTTGTACCAAATATGCTTCGAAACTACTCAATCGATTTAGATGAAATTGGGTAAGAAGATAGTTTGAGACCCTGGAAAGGACATAAAATAGTTTATATCCCGGAAATCATCCCTTAAGAGGGTGAAAATAGGAATGAAAGTTTGTATGAGGAGGGTAAGTCGCTAGTTCGATATATATTATATACATATACTATTATCTTTTTCTAACAGGCCTGTGCTCCACGCTACGTATCGTATGTCACGGCCAAGCTCAATCAACGCGACCCTGTCGGATCCTGCTTCGTCGCTAAAACCTCCACTGCCGATGAGGTCAACGAATTCTCGCCCTGTCGAAACTGTAAGTACTTAAGTTGACTATATTAATATAAAATTAAAAAGTAATCATATTATTTTTAAACTCTTTAAAATTTTGTTGATCATTTGAAAATTAATTTATAATAAGTATAATTTATACTTAAAATTAGAATAGGTATAATATTAAAAATGCTGGTAAATTTTATGATTCATAGTCATAAGTAATCTGTATCACAACCGGAAGTATATTTAAATATAGCCTTACAACGGTAAAAGCGCGCCAAAATGCACGTCACTTCCTCCGGTAATGGCGGATTAAGAGGGAAATTAGCGTGACGCGAGCTCGCGGCGCCGACACTTTGATTTATTATTAGGCTGCATACACCATGAAGATTTAACAAGTTTAAGATTTTTTTTAATAAAAAATACATATTATATAACTATAAACTCTATCACTTTTGAAAGTAATAAAAATTTAGTTGAGAATTTACAGTTCAAGCCTGACATATTTTATATTAAGGTACTATATTATTTATTAAGTTTTTTATTTTTTTATAATAAATAAATTTTAACTATTATTTATTTTTTTAAATAATATAGAAAATACTGTGAATTATTTATATTTTAAGTACATGCTACATATAATAATATGTAGTTAGTAATTATATACTCTGTTTAGGGGTCCGTACACAGGAAGAGGGTACGTATTTAAGTAGATGATGCACCCGTAGGGAAGTTATTCACTTATTATTTATATCTATTATTTTTAAATACTTGTATATATGAGATACAGATTATATACTGTTAATTTATTGTAAGTGTCGATGTTAGATGGAGAAATATTTCTTTTATTATTATCTGAACAAGCATGCTTAAAAACTATTTAATATAGAAAGGTTTTAATCATGCAAAGTGATTACCTAATTTTAAAAATTATATTTAGTTAACATTACGATTGTATTATACAAATTACTATTGATTTAGATATTTTTTAAGTGAGAGTGAATTATTAATTAACTTGCAACTTTTTCACTTCGACACTTTAAAAGATGAATAAATTTTGTAATACGCGTCACATATGACACGAAATAAAAATATGTATATGTTAAACAGAATAAAAGTAGCTGTATAATATTAGTGTATTTGATAATACAATAAGTATTTAATTTATTATATTGCATGTATGTATGTGTAAATATATAATCGCAAAATCAGATGTATTATACACAAAGTAGGCACTTACTATATATAAAAAAAAAACTACATATTTATATTCCTAAGACAATTATAATCTGTAACACTGCCGTCAACAGTTTACATATTACGTTCTGTATTTTTGTTACCTAAAACCTAAGTGCATGAACTGTAGGTGATATGGGCGACAGGTACTGCTTTCCATCAGGTGGTCTGTCTGCTCGTTTGTCACTAAATATCATAAAAAAACATATTACGTACATACGTCCGCCTTTGTTCGACTAATTTATGAACATATACGTACATAGATAAAGTACAATGTTTTCTTCTTAATGTGCTTAAAATCGTAAGTTTAAGAAATACGTAAAAAAAAATCAAAAAAATAGATTTGTCCAAAAAAGTTAAGAAAAAAATATGATAGCAAAACTTAAAATTTTGCAACTTAACACAAGAAATAAAGAACAATTTTAATAGAACTGCTTGAACACTGACACTTGAAAGCTCTTGTCATTTACTGGAAAATATTAAAAATGGCGTAGTTTGAGTTATTACAGTAACATTCAATAAATTGATTGTAGAAAGCGATATTCAATTAGTTTTATAATTTCAGCGAGCCACGGGCAGCGCAAGACGGGCGTGTGTCAAGCAGGTTTTTCTGCGGCAGTCTCAAAGGTGAGTTAAACGTATTGTAATAACAGTAATCGTGTAAGACCAGTATTATATTGTCGACTTTAAATGTTCGAATTTCGGATCCTTTTGTGTTTGGTTTTTCTTTCTTTAAGATTTATTGGACTCGGAATATATGTAAGTGAGGTTTTATTAGTCATTAACGTGACTTGTAAAATGCCTTAAAAGCGTTTAAAAATACAGCAATATATTCCAGTACACTTAAGACATATCATTATGAAAATAAAAAAAGTAAATATACTGACAATTTATATTTATATTATTACCTCGACTGTCGATCGACCTCCTAGAGGTCGATATCAAAAATACCCTTGACTGTCAAGCGACCTCCTAGAGGTCGATTAGTCCCGATGTGATTTAACATGTGATTTCTCGCGTTTAAACTATGTTTATTTTTATCTAGCTTTTGTAACGTGTAAAGAAAAAGACAAGGAATAATATCATACTACATGTCAAAAAAGTAATAACTCCAATAACATAAATTTTAGTAATTTATGCAGGCAACTTATTTAAATTTTGGCGGTCTTCGAACTTAATATTAAGTGAGTAAAAATTATTAAAATAGTGTAAAATTATTATTACAAAGATTGGAATATGATGGAAGGGTAAGTAATTAACAGTCTTTATTTCATAGGATGTGTTTTGAATAAAGATTTTATACAGAAACTTTTACATTTATCAAACATCGTAAGCATTGACGCGCACTAAGTCCTTATATTGTCACTTTTTATGGATAAAAAATACACTAGTGACAGCATATTATCTATATTAACATGATTTAAATTTATAACTACATAACTACGTATAATTGAATTTGTAAATCTTCTATTAGATTTTAAGTAATTAGTAATATCAAAACACGTAACCCAAAACCGACCCGCCATTTTTGACGGTTGTTGGATAGTATGGATAAGGCTTTTTTAATATTGATTAGAATATTTTCATTGGCTTTTTTAGCATTGTTTGAAATTTTGCATTTTATAAATATTTTAACTGATTTCCTAAAAGAAATATTTAGATTTTTTAAAACAGTACGATTTTTATTTTATAGATACAATTTCAACATAGACATTACATTAAATATTATAAAAATTAAAAAAAACTGACTGCACAAAAGCTAACTAAAAAAATTAAAAGAAGTTGACGAAGGAATATAGTATAATACAGTCGGAGACATACATATGTACATCTCGCGAGAAGGATGAAACGTGGGTTTTTTTATTTTTATAGTATATTTTTTTATTTACAGCTTTTTGGTTTTATTAGACATTTTATAATAGGTCTTTGAAATTATTATCTTGAAGTTGCCGTTTTACAATACTGGCCATTTTAAACGTAATTTACGAATGGCTGGCAGTAAATTCTAAATTTAAATTAATTTTATTTTAAAAGTATCGAGTACTATTTTCAAATTCGATCATTTGCTTATTAATTAGTGTTTTGTTTTCACTACATTTGATTGTTTTTCGTCAATATGGGCACAATAAAAATATGAGTAATTATGAAATACGAGTTCCGTCGCGGTAGCAATGCTGCACAAACGGCTCGCAACATTAATGACGTGTACGGAGTAAACACTACAAACGAACACACAACTGAACGCTTCCGACATCGAAATTTTGATTTAAAAAATGAACATCGTGGTCGCCCGAAGACTAAAACCAGCAACGACAAATTAAAGGCGATAGTGGAAGTTGATGATACTCAATCTATGGCTGAGTTAGCAGTAGGTTTCAACGTCAGTATCAAAAAAATATTGGTCCATTTACATCGAATTGGCAAGGTAAAAAAACTTAACGGGTGGCGCATGAACTAAACGATCTCCAACGCGACGAATGCGTTGAGGTATGCCTTGCGTTGTTTAACATACATAGAAATGAAGGGATTTTGTTTTCATCGTGTTGGTTAGACCTCGGTTCAGCACCTAGATAATGCCCCGAACGAAAACTTACCCCTAAAAAAGTCATGGCTACTATTTAGTGGTCTAGTGTCGGTATAATTCATCACAGCTTCTTACCAAATGGCACTAGCATTACTGCGGATGTGTACTGTGAGAAACCGGACACAATAATGGAGAAGCTTGCCAATCTCCGGCCAGCCTTGGTTAATTGCTCGACTTCGCTGCTCTTTTAAGACAAACCTCGACCTCATACGGCACAATAGGCGGTCTCTAAGCTACAAAAACTAGTGTTTGAAGCTTTGTGTCATCCACTGTAAACACCAGACATTGCGCCGACAGACTTCTACTTTTTCCAAAATTTGGACAACTTCATGGCAGATAAAAAGTTCAATACCCGAGAGGCAGTGGAAGATGCCTTTGAAGAGTTGGTTGACTCCCGTACACCTGGCTTCTTTAAGAAGGGCATTAAAAATTACTACTGTGCTGGTAGAGATGCATCAATAGCATGGGTGCATAATTTGATTGATAGAAATGAAAAATATTTATGAAAAAAAAATACTAACTTTCTATGTATTAAACGGCAATTTCATAGGTAGAAACCTAATATTTAGCTATTTTTTTATCCTAAATTACTTTTAAATATGTAAGTTGTGTTCTTTTACATATTTTTATGATCGCCAAAAATCTTTATTTTGGGACCCCATTCGATTGGTTTGGAAGATTTTTTTTTAAGACACACAAATTGGCGACTGATATCTGCTATTATAATTTTTAACTATTTTTATATAACCTATGACACTCGAGTAAATACAAAATTAACGACATATAAATCATCAAAATCGGCCCATGCGTTTGGTTTCTAGAGTGCCACAAGGGAAAAAACATACATACACACATACATACATATATACATACGTATATACATATATACATACGTATATACATATATACATACATACATACATAAATACATAGGCTGATAAACACATTACCCTCCTTTGCGTTGCGCAGTTGGGTAAAAAATATGTTTATTTGCATCTATTAAACTAGTGATACAATATGGTATATGTATCGTGTATACATCCATATGCATTTAGTAAAAAGCGGTTATTTTAAAATTTACAAACAGACACTCTAATTTTATTTATCTGTATAGATATAATCTGTTCAGATGCGATAGTATTGGTCGTATCCATACTTTTGTAGCGTCCCTTGTAATTTTTATAGTGAAATTGTTAGTTTTCGTAATTGATTTCTAAAATGTTCTAGTAAGGCAGCATGCCTGTTTATTGTATTTTTCCATTTGTAAATATCACTAAATTGTAAAATGTACACATTTTTAAATGAAATATTAAGCAGAATTTGCTCTGTGATCCAAAGTTTGAGATGACGATTTTTAGCACTTATTTTCAAGTGTTTGGTTTGTTGTTTAATTCTCGTAAACTAAATAGTTATAAGAACTCAAACTATGTCAGTATTATCTACGTGGACTAAACTATAATATAAATGATTATCCTAAATCTCTTGGTCTTCAATGCTCTCAGAATTCAAGTATAAAAAATACCTCTTTTTTATCCTGTGCTAAGTCGCCGTAATTGAGACGTGTTGTTGTAAAGCTAGTGGTGTGAAAAAATGTACAGTGAGTTGAGTTGTTTTTATCAATTAATATAAAATATTGTATCTTTAATTCAATGGTATAAAAAACTTTTTAAAATAATAGTTTTATTTTGTAATAATTCCTGATTTCATACTATGTACTGATAAAAATCACTTACAGTGATTTCAACTTAGAATTAACTATATATTATTAAATACAATTGAACTTATATTTTTATAAATTGTTAGTATACTTCAAAACGATTCCAACGACATAAGCTTTATATATAGCTTTCATATAATTTTTTTAGAAACATTGTTATTTTAATGATGCGTACATATTTCGCGGGAGGTCCTCGGAAAGTAGCCGACAGATGCGCCATATTCGTGCAAAATGACAGCGACAGTTGAGAGGTTATGTTTGAATTGAATCATAAAAGTATAGAATTTAAAATCGATTCAAAATAAAATCAACAAAATTAATTATAACAACACTATTGGTTAGAAAATTAGAAATCGTCTAATAACGTTCCATCGTTATCTTAGCGTCTCAAATCTCGATTAAGCGCTCCTTTTAAAGGCTGTATCGATTCGATCAACTTAGATGAGGACGTAAGATTTATATATATTTCGAAAATGGTAAAATCGATACTCGTTACGCAGATTTGAGATAATAGCTCGAAACATTATAGCGGATAAAACATCTTTATTACCGGCCAGTTATATCATGTTAGTCCACAAGTTCCAGTACCATATATTACATAGTAAATATAAAATAGTAAAATTTAATCGATATTTCTCCTAAATAAGAACTACGATAAATCTTTTGATAAGATTTAAAAAAATAAATGAAGACCATATAAATGAAAAAAACGAATAATAATATTTTCTAAAAATATGGAAAGTTTACTAATATTTAAAAATAATATTTTCGGTAAATTTGCAAAAAGACGATTTTTGTGAACGACATTGTGCTATTACAATCGTGGGAATAGTATTATTTTTACCGTGTTGAATCGAGTCGTATCATCGAGATCGCATCGGTCGTACGTGACGAGAATGCCCGCGCCGCCCTTATGAATTATTAAAACTTATATTGTTGCCATCGCAAAAAATAAAATAAAACCGGACGATTTCTATTCCAAAAATAGGAGGTAATATCGCGAATTGTTCTTGGTTTTATGGTTCTCTCTGTTTGGAGTTTGTTTATAGCTGTATGAATGACGGCTTGACGTATTTGTCGTTATGTTGTTATGCTGAGATGGGTCTTCATTCAAGCTTAGTTTATGTCTTTGATATTGGTTTAGATTAGATATAATAATGGCACAATAACGAATTTTTGATATTTTATTATATTAAAAACTAGCGACTCACCCTCGCTCCGCTCGGGTTAGTCCTTAGGTATGTTTTGACGATTAGTATAGATTTTTTAGAGATCTAAGATGAGATTTTCTCTCTCTCTCTCTCTCTCTCTCTCTCTCTCTCTCTATATATATATATATATATATATATATATATATATATATATATATATATATATATATATATTATCTCTCTCTCTATATATCTCATTTTACTTATAATATAACTACTTATATATATTCTTTTTAAAGTATATGTTGACCCGGATAACTAGTTATCATCATATCAAATTTCATCAAAATCTGTCACAGACTGACAGACAGACAGACAGATAGACAGAGAGACAGGCAGACAGATAGACAGAGAGACAAAAATTCTAAAAACTATAGAATCAGCCTGTCTATCAATAATAATGACTATTTAATAAGATTTATCACAAATTAATATTTAACGTTGACTTAGAATTTTATTGTATTTATAGTGAGAGTAAGGCTCGCTTGGAAAATTAAATGAAGGAAAGCAAGCAAGAATCAAATCAAACCACAAATCTTGCACTTTTTATATGTTCACGTGCAATAATTTTCAATATGATTACAACTTGCGGGTGACGGACAACATTGCAAGAAAACCTGCATGTCTGAGAGAGACCAACTAGTTTTCAAACGACATGTGAAGTGAAGAGACCAGTAGTGAGACGTCAAAAGGGCTGAAATATTAATTATGTATTATTATTTCTAAGCAATATATAATTTAAAACACTTGAAGACTTTTAAAAAAGTTAACATTACATTTTATATAAGTAATAGGTACATTATTTTTTGTATATAATTAATAAAACTCACAGTTAGATATTAAATAGGTACTATATATTCTAATCATAAATACGATCAATATAAATTTCCACTATTCACAGAATAGCCTCCCAAAAAATATCAACGAAAAAAAAAAGGTGACAAAGAGTCGTGCGTGACGAACCTTTTTTGCCAGTCTTTTTTACTCGAGCCTAATTTGAAGCAAGACCTGAATATTAAATTTATAAAATTTATTAGATATCTTTATTTGTATTTTCTTTTTATTAACATACATAACGTGTAACTCATTTCAAGAATATATATGTGCAAGTTATTAAATACAAAAACAAATCGATCCCACGGGAACCGTACATTTTTCCGGGATAATAAAAAGTAACCAATGTGTTATTCTGATGTATGAACTATATTATTGTAAAGTTTCATTAAAATCCATTCAGTAGTTTTTACGTAAAAGTGTAACAAACATCCATACATCTATACATCCAGACAAACAAACTTACGCATTTATAATATGAGTAGGATTAACATCATAGGCCGATACATAGTATAAATAAAATATACAAGTACTTTCAATCCGATTAAATGTACAAATGAATTACTATATTTAAATGTTTCTGGTTAAAAATTATTTCGTATTCATACTTACCTACATCTTACATTATCCATAAATCTCCGCATTCGCAAAGACGAGATGAGATCTTTTCGGCGAATAGAGCTATAGATACCGCATGCATACTCGTAAATCCTCGGAATCAGCGTCCGCGTCGTGTAAACTAAGATGTTACGTGATTCTTTTACTAAGATCTATTTTATAGTAACCATAAACAACTGTTGAGCAATATCCTAAATACATTAAGTATTTTAGTCTAGCAAATGCTCGAATGTGTGGAGTCCACCAACCTGCACTTGGCAAGCGTGGTGGACAATGGTCCTATTGACTTAGTCCCCTCGTATTGAAAGGTTGCTCATGCCCAGCAGTGGGATCTTAAAACAGGGTTAATACATACGTTTTATGCAACGTTTCTCAATATCCGGGAATAACCTTCTAAAATGTAGGATTCGTTAAGTATTTGTGAATGGTTATAATAAAACGAGTTCTGTGTGATAAAAATATTTTAAAAGTAGCGACATTGACACTACAAGATGATATTGACCTTTGTATGATTGACTGATTGATGTTTTTGCTTAGCATTTTGTTATTTAGTCCTCGAGACTATAAAAGCTGACAAGCGATAAGTGATTGAGGGATGAAAGTCATGGGTAAGACATATTTTACTTTATTAAAGACTAGCGACATACCCTCGATTCTCTCGGGTGCGTCCCTAGGTAAATTTTTTTTGAGCAAAACTCTAATTCTTTTTTAAAAATAAAAGTAGCCTTAGTTCTCCTTATAATATAAGCTATCTCCCAGTGAAAGTCCCGTTAAAATTGGTCCAGCCGTTTCGGAGCTTAGCCGGATCAAACAGACAGACAAAATTTTTAAAAAATTGTGTTTTTCTTTATAAGTAGGTACCGTATATAATTCCATATGCATTTAGTATAAAGCTGTTATTTTGACATTACAAACAGACACTTATCTGTATAGATGCTTAGTTTTGGTTTTGTTATCGTTAGGTTCAGAGCATAGAGTTATCCCTTTAAAAATAAAGACTTATAATCTATACATAATATAATAAAATTCGAGTCGAATCTCTACATTAAATATTTTTTGGAAAATCTTATTGAAATAGTCATTATTATCGATACAGAGGCCGAATATATAGTTTTTGTGATCGTATCACGAGAAAACCATTGGATAAATTTTAATTAAATTTGGTATGATGATAGCTGGACATCCGGGTCAACATATAGAATACTTTTTACCGCGGGAGATTATCTCATTCCCACGGGAGTACACGTTATAACAAAACCCAAAAAATATTTATGATCAGAATTTCTTGAAACTTGGTATTAATGCTCTTAAATACAATTAAATAAATACGTGTTTTAGCGTTTTGTGAAATTATTCCCATAAGGAGATAAAATAAGGGATGAAAATTTGTATGAAACCTACCATTTCAAAGTTTTGTTGTAGTTTTAGCGCGAGCGAAGCCGCGGGTTTTGCTAGTATGGTTATATATTTAAAAAAATATTATATACATTATATATACATGCATATATAATCTCATCAATACATATCAGTAGTGCAATAGACTCCAATCTTTGCAATAAATTCGATTAGATGTAAAGTGAACTCAATTGTTTCATTACTATTCATTGCTACAACTTGTTGTTTGGCGGAGCAGATATTATTTGTTTATAATATAAGGTTACAATTTTAAAACAATAATATTTCTTTTTCTTTTTCAATCATATGAAAAAGATAGTATTAGGTAACAGGTTCAATCCCAGAGTTAGGCAAGCAGTTGCCAAGAACCCAATATGTAATAAATTTTTTAATCATACGTACAAAAGGGAAGTTCTTTTCACACTGTTACTCTATTAATAGGTAGCAGTTTACTATACTATTATAATTATCGATTGAATAAAAGCTGTAAAAGCCTGGTTTTATTACATAATCTAAGCTTCAAATTGTATTGTTTTTATATATATTTTTTTAGTTTTCTACTAACGATATACAGAATGTATAAAGAGTTGAGGATTTACATATAAATAGTCATAGACAGTTCAGTACTTTTTTCTCCTTTGCTTATCATTCGATTTTCTTTTTTTTTATTACTATTGACGAGCTTTAGTGTTATCGACAATAATATTACGGTCGAATTTCAACCATTGGACGGACATTAGTATAAATAAATGTATATAATGCCTCTGTTAGTCCAAATAATATATAAAGTAAATTTATTATTAAAATTTCGCTCTACGTACGTGCCTACAGTATAGATTTAATGTAATCATCCGCCATATCCGCCACTATCATATATGGATGGCCGCCTAACCCTTTATATTTGTTTTATTTTTTAGCCATTTTCCTATGCAAAACAAAATTCCTTGTCATTGAAACGTCTTAAACATTCTTTGTGAGTTTACATACATGGTTTCGGAACGTAGCCGTAAACGGCCGCCATTTGCAGACAATGGTGTCGGCGGGAAAAGCGATACGCCTTGCAAAATTGAATCGCAGACATTTAGAGATTTGTCCGAATAATTGTTTTATGTATTGTTATAAAATATCCGCCGATAAACATATTTGGGGGAGCATGTGTATTTAAGTTGGTTCGAAACAATGTAAGAAATTCTGTTGAGAGTTTGGAATTTGGGATATTTTCGGTCTGACACACCGGCTACATAGTTTTCAAACTCGTTATTAGATTAGAAGTGTGGGTATTGTGTAAGTTAAAAGTATTTGCTTCTGGCGTATTAAACGCCAGTATCTATATATATAAAAATGAATCCCTATTTCCCTTGGTCACGCCATCACGCGTGAACGGCTGGACCGATTTCACTAATTCTTTTTTTGTTATGTTTGTTATTGTCAGGAGAAGGTCTTATATTAAAAAAAAAATAAGAAAATTCCGCAGGAACTTAGAAAACGGGGATCAAAGTTTGTATTGGGAAGCGAGCCAGGGACGAACCCAAGCGAAGCGAGAGTAAGTCGCTAGTATAATAATATAATGAAATATTCTAGCGCCCTAATTCGTTTTGCCCATTCCGCCCAAGTGGTAAAAATTTTATAATTTTCTATTGGTTTTATTATACGTAATTGGATCATGTATGAAAAATTATAGCATTTTTAATTCAGTACAATAGTGCTAATAACCAAAATTAAAAAAATAGCCCCAATAATCGAACCTGCAATTTTTGGCGCAGTATGTAGTGTTTAAAATATTTGTTCTATATTTAATAATATTATATCTGCTGCCTGGATAGAAATCAATTGTTAAAACTGCACCTTTCATATGAATATTCACGCCTGCATTTAACCATTGTCGAGTTTTTGCTAACTGCGGCTTTACGGTGAGTTATGGCGTTTTAAATGCTGCCAATATTTATGGGCTAATACAATATTCAATTATTCGCGGTAACCTGTTGAGTTTAACGTGTTCTATGAATTGTTTTTAGTTATAAGTGAATGCTTGTTGTTTTATTTATAAGGATGCACCTTAAGGCGCCATACGTTCTACAATTTTTCATGGGAGGGCAGGATATTTCCCCGCCCACTACGTAAGTTACGCGTTGACGAATTTTACTAGGGTTTGTCTGTTTTCAAATGTATATAATTTGTTTATCAAACTTTTGTTTCGTTTCACACAGTGTTTACTGGATTTAACTAGAAAAGGTCAAAATTGTGCCTTATAATTTATAAATAGCAAGACAAGATAATGGATATCTTCCTTTCTATCGCACGTACCGCAAGCGTACGTGGCGTACATTTAGGCATACGTCCTAATACAATAAAGGTTTAATAATAACATATAACTACATACATATTTAACAACTATATAATAGATAAAAATATTATCAGCGTTTGTAATGGTCCAAATCAATTCACTCCAACAACTTACAACTTTACGTCTCATTATGTATAAAAAGTTGCGAAATTCAACTCCATAAAACTTCGATTTGACATTCTGCCCCCACGTGACAGCGCCGAAAGAAGGCGTGCGCCCGCGCAGAGCTTGTCGCTCTTTATATGGCGTGACGCGGCGTACGCGAATATTTATTTATCGGCCAGCAGGCGCCCGCACATGCTGCTCCCATACCATCGTGTATTTAAAAGTACCTTCACATTATCCTATTATTATATCAATAAAAATTATCGTTCTTAATTTATCTGTAATAAGTAGGTTTATATTTGAAAACCTATTAAAACTATGTACGTACTATATATAATATACATTTTCTGTTATCAAATTCTTGAATTAATCACGCTTGAAACATGATTATTTAACATAGTTTGTATACTAATTACTTTAAAATATATAACCTATTATAAATATATAACCTATAATAATAATCAGGAAACTTAACAAAATGCACAACAAAGCACACATACATCGATCCACAATTGGCTATGCTACAATTGTGGATCGAAGAGTGGTAAATATATTTTTTTACTAAAAACTACGAATAGGTACACTTATACTCATTTCAAAAATAAGTATTTCACCCTTGGTGGTGGAATTTTTTTCATTCATGAAAGATACGAATTTGGAACCAAAATTGTATAAACCATTAATTAAAAAAAAACTTAATAATTAATAATTGATCCTTTAGTAAACAAAACATACCTGCAATAAGAAAACATCGGTCATAACAAATATTTCTACAAAAAGCTCTATCACTTGTAAAAAGCTCTAAGAGCTTTTACGTTAATGTATCTTAAAATTTCGATCATATCAATAAATCAATAAATTTATATATTATCTGTTAATTTAAACTTATACAAGCAGTAACGTCTAAAGAGCGATGAAAACTATAATATTATCAAAACAGAATTCTAATTTTCGTTTCCAAACAGTAATCTCAAGAGGCAAGTAACAAATCATTACACATGTTAACAGCACAGTTTTTGTGCTGCAACTATCTCGCGTTCACACGACTTGGGTGCGTCTGCATACTGTCCGATAAGCTAATGGCTTGAGGAGTACGATGAGCTCATTTTGTAAGATATTGATGGAATTATTGCTAAACAATTTCAAATTTTATAGCTAAACACTATATCTTTTATAATCCACACTAATATTTTAAATGCTAAGGTAACTTTGTCTGTTTGTCACGTTTTCACGCTTAATCCGCTGAACCGATTTAGATGAAAATTGGTAATGGAGATATTTTGAGGACTTGGACATAGGGTAGTTTTTATTCTCGGAAATCACCTCTCTTAAAGGAGTAAAAAGGGAGGTGGAAGTTTGTGTGGGGAATCAATCATTTCTCAAGTAAGAGAAATATATTTTGTATCAGAAAAATAGGTATCTATTCCATACAGTCTACATATAGTCTATCTATTCCATACTAACCGTTAAAACATACGTAGGGATGAACCCGAGCGCTAGTCGCTAGTTTTTTATAATTATTTACTTAGAATAGGTTTATTACATTGAAAATAAAGCAGGTAAATAAATAATTCATGATAAACATTTAATATAATTACAGATAAGAGAGCTATTCCTTAGGTAGATTATCCAAAGATGATATTAGTTTTCCGTTCAGTCAGACCGTTTATATCTGCTAGTCTTAAACGTCATTACATTAGCTGGTATGTATCTAAACGAAACTTTAATATTTTTTTTAAATATCAAAAATATTCACTTACAAAACATTGAATTGAAAACCATGAGAGTAAAAAGCTTTAGTTTTTTAGGCTCCCTTAGTTTTTAGCTCCACATCTAATAGGAGTGATGTAGTTAATATCTTGTCTACACTCAACATTTACATATAACCACTTACATTATCATGCACTCTGAAAGAATTCAAAGGAAGCTTAGTATAAGTGCGCTTCACACATAAACAAATCAATTTTATCTCAACAAAAATAATTATAGCTGTAACCACCCCTTAAATTACGATAAGAGTAAGTACGTAGTAGCACTATCTCTTTTAAAATATTTTAATAGTGTGCGGGTATGAACTTTTATGTACAGGCATCGATTCACAGTTATTATTATAAAACTTGTTAATATTAGTTGTTTTTGAGTATAATTTAAAGATAAATATAATATTCCGTTTCAGGAATTATGTTGTCACGACCAATCTATTTTAGTTTTAAATGAACGTTATATTTTTTTATGTGTTATTGAAATTTAAAAACTGGCTAAAGGCTTTTGTTATTCTTTTCTTTTTTGGCAACATTTCTGTCAAGAGGGATTAGCCAAATTGATTATCTATAATCGTTAACAATTTAGAGAACTTAAGAATATATTGTTGCTTTTCTACAATAGTTATTAAATAGAAATCTAAATAAATATATTGCATTTCAATAAAATTTTTTAATTTTCTATTTGTCGATAAGTGATTGTTTCTAATCTCAGCGCAAATTATAGTTAATTTTTATATTATTATTTTAAACATAATATTATTCTTGATAAGTATAGTATACCATAAAACCATAAAGATTCCTAGTACATAATTTATATTTTTGTTTTCTACTATTAATGGTATTTTACGATTTCAGGATGGACAAAGATTGTTTATGGGAGCACCAGGCAGCTTCTACTGGCAAGGTTAGTTAAAAAGAAAATTATTTATTTAAGTAATATATTGATATTTAGATAAACAAGAAAAATTGTTCTAAATAAATATTCTATATTTTGAAAAATGTTAAATTATATTTGTTATAGAAAGTGTTATTTCTTTAACAAATAATATAATATGAACGTTACGTCTAGTACGTACAATGTTAGTGTAAAATTCTCAATATTTGATAACAATCCACAGGGCGAACATTTTCGATAGACCCTAGCGCAAGGTTCAACCACTATATGCCGAAGGAAGGTAAAAACAAACGTATCGCCAGATTGCCCTCGTAACTCTTAACCAGATAACCTAGGCTTTGAAGCATAATCCTACAAATAATAAGGGCTAAACGCTAGACAGTCATATGGAAGATTTTTAATTCTTATTTAGTCCGATCGAGAATAATCAATTATTATATATATATTAATAAAATGTCAAAATTCTGAAATTTTACATAGCCTTTTCAAAATATCTCAGTCTGAATCAAACAATTGTGTACTATTTTTAGTAAATATAATTTTTAATAAAAAAGAATGACAGATTTTTTAATTTTATTTCAAAAGATAATTTAAAAAAAAACTAAGAAAAAATATTTACCAAGTTTTCGTCATTGATCTAACAGTGAGTAAGATTCGAGATCTAAATAAGAATTAACAGGACTTCAATGCTCATTTATATTTGCTGATAGACACCAAATGGATGCGCACATCAGCAGTATGAGTAGATAAGTCATTAGCTTCTCATGTCATATTTGTCGTATCTATAGGTTCCCTGTTTCATAGATTAGAATTAGACGTCCTTGCACGAAAGTTAAAATTCAGATTTTCATGAATGTTTCGCAGTCCATATTTTATGTCGTTGTGCTAACTCAAAGCACGAGAATGATCTTTTAAATTCATTCAAATCTGATCTGTACATTATATCCTGTTTCATCATGCCCCTACGACATTTTCCATCGGATGCACATTTTTCAATATAAAATTATGTACAGAAGCAAAAAATTGTAATAGTGAAATATATTCGACTAATAAAATTGCAAGACCTCCAAAATAGTTATAATAAGGGCAGGTGTAAGATGTGACAAGAAATTACTTATAAAAGGGATTAAGAGGTTTCTATTAACGCTTCAAATAAACGCCCAATGCTTTTTAAACTAATTAAAAACGTTAAAGTTCACCCCATTGGCTTCAAAATTAATTTGGTCGCTTAAACAATTTGGTGGTTCTTAACATACTCGGAAATCCCTTTTAATTAAGGTGTGATTTTATGTGTACATTACTTATAAGTGTCAAAAGTGTTTTTTTTTATAAAATTGATATTTTATCGAGTGTAAAATATTACCAAGAAAATATTTTATTATTGTTTTCATAATAAGTAAATAATCACTACATTTAATGAAAATCATGCATTCTAAGAGTTTTATATCAAGTTTCATATTTTGCGGGTTCACACAAAATAGCTAACGCCAATAGATAACTAAATATTGTATGGGTATGACATTTAAATAGTTATGTCAAATAGTTATAATACGTCATATATATTAAAATTAAATCATGTGTACTTGATATACAACTCTACTTATAATTCTATTTTTCAACGACTTAAATGAATAATCTATTTTTTGATTATTATCTCTATCAGTGATAGAAATTTGACAGAAACTAGTAGTTATTTCAAATTTCTATATTTGATAGGCGAAACAATCGGAAGATAGGTTATTAATGTTAGCCGTAGGTGCTTTGAAAAATCATGATCATTGATGTAAAATTCAAGGCACATGATAATATTATAAATAATTTATAACATGTGTCTACTAACAATGCTATTTAACTTCAGCTTTGATGTTTTTAACGTATTTTTGTAATATTTGTTAGTGGACACAAGAAAATCTTGGTCTCTTCACAGTCATGAATCAGATGCGTTGTACAAATATTCCCATTGAATGATCGTTCGTTTGCTTGTTGTAACGCTGAACTTAGCGGTTGCTCTGCCGTGTACTTAAACTATAGTGAAACTTAAAAATGATGCTTATCATTTATTCATATAAGGAATCAATCCTAACATCCACATATTGGCTTAATTCGAGTTTTATTTATTAATTAAACTAATTTAATAGTCTTTTTGAAGGAAGAATTGCTACCAAAATGTGGATTTGAGGATAAATAAAAAAAATGAGAAACGGTTTCTAATATTTGTTTCTCATTTTAGGTCAACTTAAAGTACAAACGTTAAACTCCAGACCAGTATTATTATCTACGCCTGAAGCGACTCCTAAGTACGATGACTCATATATGGGATATTCAGTGACGGTCGGTGATTTCGCTGGCCAGGGCATTCAAAGTGTAGCTGTAGGTGTGCCTAGAGGATCTGACTTGCGAGGACTGGTAATTTTTTAGGGATATCTTATCTTATCTATGTTTATTATCAATTTTTGGCCCTATAAAGATATTTCTGTATTATTTTCAAGAGGTTTATTTTTTGTCTATTTTATCATTAAATACATAAATTTTCTATTCAAAAAATATACCTATAGGTCTACAGGTCCATATTTTGTCACAAATCTTTCATATGATTTCTATTTCATCGTATGATTTCTCAATATCTGATTTTTAACAATGAAAAACGCTATAAATATAATACTTTAATGTTTAAGTATAATGTTACATCTTTTAGGTGGTTCTATATACATGGGAGCTAGAAAATATAAAGAACATTAGTGGTTCCCAAATTGGCGCCTACTTCGGCTACAGTCTGGCAAGTGGAGACATTGATGGAGATGGTACTGATGATATAATTGTTGGTGCCCCCATGTTCACCAAGCCAAAGAGCGATGGCTACGAGCATGGTAGAATTTATGTTATCTATCAGGGTTTAAATAGGGTAAGGAGAAATGGTGATATTTTATTACTACTTGTTATATGAATATTCTGTCCATATTTTCAAGAAAATAATTCAATTGTGAAGGTTGAGTAGTTAGTATTAAATTGATTTTGAAGATCGTGAATCTTTTTTGTTTTGAAGTATAGATAAGTTATTATTTTCTCTATTTTTTATAAAAACTTATAATCTTTGCAGGCTTTCTCGAAGAATCACGCAAGAACAGGAGAGGTATCTAGGGGTAGATTCGGTTTAGCCATTACGTCGCTTGGTGATATTAATTATGACGGGTTTGGAGGTATGTATTGTAATTAATATTACATATAATAATAATATAATAAATGTCGGGAACCAAAA
Organism: Argynnis bischoffii washingtonia; assembly: GCA_033884665.1. Lineage (NCBI taxonomy): Eukaryota > Metazoa > Arthropoda > Insecta > Lepidoptera > Nymphalidae > Argynnis > Argynnis bischoffii. The sequence continues at coordinate 1,971,562 of CM066616.1, read as the reverse complement.
ATAAAAATAAATCCGCAAAAAATCTAAAAATATAGTTTTCTAAAAAATCAAGGAATAGGTACACATCTTTTAACACTATGAAGGTTTTCACATACTAATGAAATAGACAAAAATTTGGTAACGTTTAAAATTAAATCTAATAATATATCTGAAAAGCGACTCACCCTCGGTTTGCTTCGGTTTTGTCCCTAGACAAAAACATATTTATCCCACGGGAACCGTACATTTTCCCTGGATGATACAAAGCCTATAGCCTTCCTCAGTTAACGGGCTGTCTAATGCAAAAAGAATTGTTCAAATCGTATTATTAGTTCCTGAGATTATGGCATTCAACCAAACAAACTCTTCAGCTTTATAATAATATAAAATATTATAAAGTATAGATTTCGTAAGCTAAGCATATTTTTTTGAGGAATAAAATTATCCTTATATAAACACAAGCCAATAATTTTTAAAAATGCGTATTTGTAGTTAAAGTAATATAAAAAAAATAACAAATTCCAGATGTAGCTGTGGGTGCGCCATACGGCGGTGAGAATGGACGTGGTGTAGTTTACATCTATCACGGCAGTGAACTCGGTATCGGAGAGAAGTACTCGCAAGCGATAACTGCTGAGGAGATCAGTCCGATCCTTACTACCTTCGGATTTTCCCTCTCTGGAGGCGTGGATTTGGACAACAATAACTACACGGATTTAGCTGTTGGCGCTTATAAGTCTGATAGTGTTGTGTTTTTGAAGTAAGTTTATTTTTTAATTAATTGGTAATTATTAACTGACATTCTGGTGTCATGGTTTGTTTATCAAAACAATAGCAAATGACCAAAAACCTTTGTGTATTTGTAACTTTAAAATATTTTTTGGTAATCACTGTTTTTTTTTATTTACTAAATATATACTAAGATTTGTATAGGAAATACATTTTACCCTCTTCTTAATTTAATTACCTACGAGAAAAACTTTCTTGCAAAAAGTAAAGGCTAACAATTCAAAACCACGGGTCAGATTTTTTTCTTTAACTTAGTTAAAAGGTTTAGTAATAAGAAATTAAAAACATTTATTTTAAATTTTTTTTCCTTACGTTCATAGATCTCGCCCAGTAGTTAAAGTGATGGCTGACGTCAAATTCATGGGGGAGAGCAAACTCATATCGCTGGATGAGAAGAGATGTACCCTCGCGAACGGCACGCAGGTGGCGTGCGCGCAGCTTATGTTCTGCCTCACGTATGACGGTGTTAATGTTGATCAACAAATAAGTAAGTGGCATTAAAATATTTATATGTACTACTAAGACAATCAAGAATTTAGCCAGAGAAAGTCCTTGGATTGTTTAAAGTGATTTAGCCCTTTTTAACGTCCTACTGATGGGCACGGGCCTTTAGTACTAGATGGTTGGCCAAGTGTTGGTTAGCGGTATTCACATGTCTTTTGAAAATTGCTATGTTCTCTCAGACATGCAGGTTTCCTCACGATGTTTTCCTTCACCGTAATACAAGTGGTAATCATGTTGGGAATAATTCGCTCATGAAAATATCAGAGGTGCGAGAGTTATGCGAGAGGTCTCACACCTGAACCCACTTCACTCGGTTTCTCAAGCGAACGCGTTACCACTGGGCTATCTCCGCTCAAATGTATAAAATCCATAGAAGTAGTTAAATATGTTTAAATAAAAAACAATAAATATAAACTTATTTATGGTTTAAAGGATTGTTTAAAGAATAGGTCTCTAACTATTATAGTATCGTTTTATGAAAAGTCTGCTTATTTATTTTAAATATATTAAACAAGCTAGCATTATTCTTCGTTGAATTGTTACAATGGTGTCTTCTTTTTTCCAAGCGGAAGGATATATTTGCTTTTTCGGTGAGTGGTTGAAGTAGAGAACGATTGGCATTAAAAAAAAACAAAATTATACACAATTTTATTATTAATAATTTTATTAATAATAAGATTATCATATGTAAATAAACCACTCATAGTAAATCAATGTTAGATTTCACAAACTGTCATCGCACTTTATCGCATGTAGCTGTTAGAAAATGTGTTAGATGTAAGTGTTTTTTAAAGAAAATATAGTATATTCAAGATAAATGTTATATCCGTTTTGATAAAATTTCTTCTAAAAGTTCTTTTCAAAGACTAACTAACTTAGAACGACTGTATGGAGTTACTTGTATTTACTTTTTTTACTATAATGTCTTTTTAACAAAAAGTCATATCAAAATCATATTAAAACGAAAAAAAAATTAATTAAATAATTACCCTCACCCTATGAATTGAATGTTTTATTGGAATTTCATTTTTATTCTTATTCATTAAAAAATCATAAAAATCGGTTTACAATTGAATCTCAGCTTTGTGCAACAATTTATTAAGTGAAGATTTTTGAATACCTTCAGGATATGTATATTTCATGAAACAAACATTTTTAATAATATTATGAGTTAATATTTCGTTTATTATTTATAGATTTCGAAGTAACCCTCGACTTAGACTCCCGACAGAAGAGCAGCAAGCGTCTGTTCCTAATGGAATCGAGAAAAACAGTTTACAAAACTCACATATTGCTCACTCAAGGACAGCAGGAGTGCAAAGAAATTGAAGTGTATCTTGATGTGAGTTGAACGGTAGCATTGTGTTATGGATACCAGATAGTTGATACACTACACATATATAACTTTAAATACATACATATTATAAATATAAACATCCAATTGACTGGAGCACAAACATTTGTGCTCATTACACAAATGAACGTCATCACCGGGACTCGAACCCGCGACCGCTGTCACACCAAGTAGCGTTACTACAAAATGAACCAAACTTGTCATGTACATACATACATATATACTTTATATAATACATAGTATTCTATTCCATTCTAACCGTTAAAACATATCTATGGACGAATCCAAGCGAAGCGAGGGTGTGCCGTTAGTAAGATTACATTTCATACCACAGGATGAAATCCGCGACAAGCTAACCCCAATAGAAGTGAAGATGACGTACGAGCTGACGCAGCAGGCGTCGGGCGCCGCCGTGCCGCCCGTGCTCGACCGCACGCGCAGCATCGAGCGCACCGACTCCCTCAACATACAGAAGAACTGTGGACCCGACAACGTCTGCATACCCGACCTTAAGATGTTTGTTACTACGTAAGTAAACATTTGTAGTACAGTTGTATATGTGAATACGGTTTTTTATTTGTTCTCCTTTTTGAAGCAACGGAATAAAAGATAGAAGTAATTTTTTACGTTCAGGTTATATGGCAAAGAATGTTACTTAAAGGCTGTTCTTGATATCGATGCCAGCTAGAAAAAAAAATTTCACTTAGTACAATTAAACAATTTGAATTTTTTTTAGATTTTCATCTTAATTACACAGTAACAATGTTGTTCTTTGCAGAGTTGGATATAAATGAGTAGTTAATAAAATTAGTTATTACATAATAAGAAAAAAGCAGAAACGGTTTAAGTTACTTCGTTGTAAAATTCATTAACAAAATCACTTCTTTTGCAGACCAACTGTAAACTATGTTCTTGGATCGGGTGAAAACGTTCATATTGATGTCAAAGTTGAAAACTCTGGAGAGGACGCATTCGAGGCTGGATACTATCTACAAATACCCGCCGGAGTTACTTATGCTAAGATGGAAAGGTTGGATAAAGCAAATGCGGACGTAACTCCGATCTATTGCTCTATTAAGAACAAAGGTTCCAGTGGGAATAGCACTTTGAAATGCGACTTGGGAAATCCTTTGGCCAGTGGACAAAATGTAAGTATGACCTATATAATATAGTAAAGAAGTGTAAAAGTAACTTAGATTTTTAAAACCATCAGGAAATTGGCGTTATACAATACCTACTTCTTAATTTGGATATGTGTCTATGAATACATTTTTTGTGCTATTTTGGATTCTATATTCTTTCGTTTTCTAGTTCACTATAATAATATTACACCACACAAACACTGAAAAACATAAAATCCCATGGTAACCGTACATTTTTCCGGGATAAAAGTAACCTATGAACTATTCCAGACTATAATTCTTTGTGCCAAGTTTCATCCCGATCGTCGTTCCGGCGTAATTGAGTAACAAACATCCATCCATCTAAACTTTCGCATGTATAATATTATTGGAATTAACAATTTTGAAATATTTGTAATAATGAACACATATTCTTTTAATACAGATAAACTTCAGGGTGATCGTGGAAGTGGACGCTCGCGTCACGACCCTGGACTTCGACATGGAAGTGAACTCCACCAACCCCGAGCAAGGCACTCAGTTCGACAACAAGAGACACTTGGGCATCGGCGTGGTGGTGAAGGCCGTGCTGTCTATTATTGGGTAAGTTTTGTGATTAAAAAGCAAATCCCTCGGGAACCATATATTTTTCCGGGATAAAAAGTAGCCTATGTGTTATTCCAGACTATAATCTATCTCTGTGCCAAATTTCATCCAGATCCGTTCAGCCGTTCTGGCGTAACAAACATCCATACTTACAAACTTTCACATTTATAATATTTATACAGATTGACAGTATTGTTGATTAAGGTTGTATATTTTTTTAAGTTTATGTGCTTATATCCTTACATTACATGAAGTCTAATTTTTTTATATTCATTTTTACTTTTTACTGCTTTATCACTATGTTATGTACTCGTACTTATATGGAAAAATAGATTGTGTCATAAAACTAAGAACTAAATTTTAATAAAACTAAAAAAAATGTTTACAGAACATCAGATCCACCAGAGCTTCATTACAACGCATCTCTCTACGACGCTCAAAACCTCAAAGACGACACAAAGCTCGGGCCGCAAGTTATCCACAAGTACAACATAAAGAATGAAGGACCTTTTACTGTTGAAGAGGCTGAACTATACATAATGTGGCCCTACCAAACTCTGACTGGTGAGATTGTCGCTCATATATTATACTAGCGAGTCACCCTCGCTTCGCTTCGGGTTCGTCCCTAGACAAAAACACATCAATCCCACGGGATTCGTATATTTTTCCGGGATGATATATAGCCTATAGCCTTCTTCAGTTAACGGGCTATCCAGTGCAAAAAGAATTTTTCAAATCGGATTAGTAGTTCCTGAGATTAGCGCATTCAACCAAACAAACAAACAAACAAACTCTTCAGCTTTATAATATTAGTATAGATTTAAGAAAAAAATATTTTTGTATAAAATAACATCACAAAAAAGTTTGTATGTGTACTCACACATGGTAGAAGTGAAATTTTAGAAAAGTAACCTACGACGGAATGAGATTAATATACCTAGAGTATCAGAAGTAGGATAGTTATAAGGTTTATTTTTTTTACAATATTTTTACCAAGTTTAAAAGTTATTTTACATTTTATTTGACATAAATATACATTACATATTATTCAGTAATTAATTTTATTATTTTTCACTTCCTGTGTAATATATTCTATCTCAAATAACAACGGTTACCATGGCAACATGGCAATGTATTCTAACTCATTCTCTCGCCGGCTTAATCCTATATATTTATGTGTTTGTCTCTTTTTAGTGTCGCATTTCCGTTTTATCGAGTTTCAAATCACAACGATTCTAAAGAGGTTTCACTTCAAAAAATCTATTTTAATGAATTGCAATTTTTTATAGATTTGGAGCAGTAAAATACTTGTAATTATAATATTTAAAATATATTGTCAGACATACCGAATAAAAATTTTTTGATGATAAATTATTTATTTACTTAATAAATAAGAATAAAATATATAATAAAAATATTTTCAGGGGAAAACCTGATGTACATGCTGGTGCAGCCGCAGTGGCTCGGCGACGTGGTGTGCGACGTCGCGCGGCACGTCAACCCGGAGAGCCTCTTCGTGCAGAATCCTTACGCCTTCTTACTTTCAAAGGAAAAAGAAGGTTGGTTTTGCTTAGAAAAACTATTAGTAAAATAGACAAATTTTGAAAACGTACATAAAAAGTCCATTAATAATAATATTAATTAATAAATTAATATATTAAATATATTGTACTATATAAAGCGATAATATAAGAGGTTTACGTAATATAAGCAAGTTATATAAAAAAAGTCAAAAAAATAAGTTGAACTGCTACCTCCTAAACTAAGCCAGAGCTTGTATTTTATTTAAAATTTGGTCTAAAGTTCGAATTCGGAGTCATGACAAAGATTTTAATATTTTCTGTCAAAAAATAGTAGTAACTCGAAGTTTATAGGATCATATGTCTGAGCTTTAGAGAGGGCATGACGGCACTACAACATGTGTACGTTCTAGGCGTGTGCCACATTGCCGCGACTTATTATGAGATTGAATATACAGCGAGAGAGTATTTATGAATACTACAGTGTCTTCTGTATGTACACTCATACATACACACAATACAGTATATGTATACATAGCCTTGACGACACGTTTGGCTCAATTTGTAGTGACCCTACTTCCTGTGCCAGCGGTCGCGGGTTCGAGTCCCGCTGGGGGCATTCATTTGTGTGATGAGCACGAATATTTGTACTCCAGTCATGGGTGTTTATATTTATAATATGTATGTATTTAAAGTTATATATAGTGTAGTGTATAAATTATCTGGTATTCATAACACAAGCCTCGTGGCTTACCATGGTACTACATGGTGCTGTGTGTTAATGTCCCAACATATTTATTGATTATAGCTAATTTAAATAATATTGATTGACATGCATGAACTTGTATCAAGAAGACATTATTAAATTAATTATAACATATGTATTCAAAATGCAATGTTTTATATTTAGTGGAACTAGAATTTGTTAGCGGTTTATTCGATTAATAATATCAGATGTAATATCAATATATGTATTTGATTTTGATGAACCTATATTATTTTTCAGCATTGAAGAATAGCGATCTCTACACAGCATCCCAAATGGGAGGAGCCGGTGGATATTATGGCCAACGTAAGTTATTCAATCCTATAATAATATGAATATAAAAATGGGAATATTTTTAAAGATATTCTTAGATATTTATAACTACATGTTAAAAATATACATATATAAGGGGTCTACTGTTATATAAACTATGAAAATTAAACTTAATACTAAGAATATGTTTTCATTTTTAGTTATTTTATAAATTTGTGGGCTTTCCGATACTTCTAAATTTAAAGGTTTACAAATATTTTTCGTGCCTTGAATATTTCATTTTAAATAGCCACTTATTGTGGTTAATTTATAGATGCAATAGTATTATTTATTTTTGTTACAGATTATTGGGAAGAAAAGTATACGAATAATGGTCAAGTGAATGTTCAATCTGGTGGTGGTCGAATGGGCGGAGGACAATACGGTCAAGCAAATGGAGGCCAGTACGGACAAGGATCTGGAGGTGTTTATGGATCTGGTCAATCTACTGGTGGACAGATTAGTGGAAGTCAAGAGAGTAACAAACAATTTGGTAGTAGTTACGCTAGTGGTGGCCAAGTAGCTGGCGGTCAGTACAGCACAAGCCATGTCAGTGGTAGTACAAGCCAAGGTAGTGGTGGTCAAGTTTTCAATGGACAATACGGAACCCATGTTAGCGGAGGAGGATATGGTAGTCAAGTTTCCGGTGGCCAGTACGGTACAGGCCAAGTTGCTGGCGGTCAAGGATCTGGTACCGTATACACTTATAACCGAACGTGGTCTAGTGGTGAAGAAGGATTAACAGCGGAACAGCAGGAAGCTATAAGAAGGAATCTTGCAGCCTTGGCAACATCAAACCAAGGTTCAAGCCGTGGTTTCACTCAAGGTTCTACCCAAGGGGGTCAAGTTACTTTCACACAAAATGGTCAAAGTATCTATGGACAAAGCGGCCATGCTCAAGGAAGTCAAAGCGGGTATGGCCAAAGTGGCCAAGGATATAGTCAAAGTGGTTACCAAGGCCAAGGTCATGTCCAAACTGGTCAAGGTTACGGTGGTCAAACTGTTATCGTTCAAGGTGGTGTGGGCGGTTTCGAAGGCAATCAAGATGGTCGCATCGTCCGAGTTAAGAACAGGACTATTGTTTATGACTCAAATCATAATATTATATCTCAGACTGAAACAAGTACTGAATATGGTTCACTTGGACATGAAGGCGAAGCTGGCAGTTCTTTTAATGCGTAAGTATTTTACATTTTTATTTAATAAAAGATAAACGATCAAAAAACTCCTTAATATTTTATGTGATTATATTGTATTTCTCAGAATGAGAATGAATAAATTAATTTTAAATCTTTTTGTTCAGCTATCTCAACAACCAAGGTGGTGTCCAACAAACTTACGGTTCAGGATCAAATTCTGTAGGACAAGGCGGCTTTATCCATGGGTCATGGGGAACTACGGAGACTGTCAATCCAGATATCATGAACGCTGGTTCCAATACATTTAGAGGTGGACCAAGTGTTACCGTTGTTGGCGATGAAGAAGAAGATAGATTAGAAGGCTTTGGAGTTTATGCTGCGCAGAATTCTAATAATGAATTTAAATATGGAATTGCTGATGTGACCAATAGTCAAGGGTCTGGAGTTCACAGTGGAAGTCAAGGTCAAAGCTTCCAGAGTGGTCAACAAAATGGTGGTTTCCATAGTGGTGGCTACCAAAGTGGAATGCAACAAGGCGGAGCTTACCAAGGAGGTGCATCTAGATCTTATGGTGGCAGCAGTGGTACTTCCTACTCATACTCTTCACAATCAGGTAATATGTTATATAGAATTATTAATGATGTTAGTGTAACTTAGGTAGAATCAATACTAATTCACGTATTAATTTTGACAGGTGGCCACAGGTCTTATTCGTCAGGGGGCGGCAGCTTTAGTTCAACTTCGCAACAAAGACGTGACAGCACTAGACGGCGTCGTCAAGACGAGGTAAAATATTGATTTTAAAGAGTTCCTTTACTTTTAAAACCACTTTAGTTTTTTTAAACTTAGAATCTTGATCTTATTAACATTGATGTTAAGTTTGATAATATGTGGGTATGTATATGTTTATTATATTGACTTAAAATAATATTTTTACGTTATATTATTAAATAACCCAACATGATATAAATATAATATTAACCAGTTATAACCAATTACGTGAACAGGTGGACCCTCAATTAAAGGAAATGTTAGAGAAATGCGAAGAGAAATTCAAATGCGAGGTGGTGAGATGCCGCACCGGCCGCCTCGTGCGCGGGCAGGAGGTGTGGGTCGCGCTGCGCTCACGCATCAATGCTTCTGTACTTAATGAGGTAAGCTATATTATATTTAAAAGGAACAATTGGTATTTAAATTACTTAACATATAACATGTTCTATTTTGCCTATAAGGAGATTTGTAAGAGTGGGATCTTAGAAATCGAAATATCGAGTGACACCTAATGTATGTAGGTATCATCTGAAGAAACATACAAAATATCTTATAAAAAGAACGAGAATTTATACTTATATTTATACTTTATTTATTTATACTTATACTTTACTTTATAAAACTCAAATTCGTGCTTTTTTGGAGTGTCTTAATAGAGGCAGTTCGTATTATCGATGATCCCATATTCCTAGACAATCTAGAACTTTTAAGCTTTAGGAGAGATATTGATTCTCTGTGTGTTATCTGCCGTCTGTACAATGGAAAATATTCAAACTTTTTGAAATGATGTCTATTCTTAGCTTATAGCCTTTAAGTGCTAGTTAAGCACAATTTATTTGAAATGAAATGAAATAAAATAAACTTTATTCAATTAGACTTATTACAATTGCAAATGAAACGTTTACATACATATCGGAACAGATCTCTCAAGAGCGCGCAGTGAAGCTGTCGACGCTGACGGCGACGCGCGTGTCGCGGCTGCCGATGGTGGGGCGCCCCGCGGAGCGCGACTGGCGCGTGGCGGAGGCGGTGACGCTCGTCACGCCGCAGCTCGAAGCGCTGGAGAGCGGGACCATACCGTTGTGGGTTATCATACTTGCAGCGGTCGTTGGCGCTTTATTGCTACTGTTGCTTATCTTCGCTTTATATAAGGTGAGTTGATATTTTCTTACATTAACATGAAATATTTCAATACCATAACGTGTTATCGTCGCCATGGATTTCTTTTAAAATATTGTTTTTTGTAATAAAATCTTGTAGCTCTAATATACAAGGAATCAATAATTATTGATATTATTGACTGTAAGTACCTACAGGATCAAAATTCAGGATATACCTATTAGAATTTAGAGAAAATTAAATTAACAAATCGATAATGTATTTAGATGACATATATACATTGGAAAAAACGCTTTACACATTATAATTCAGCAATAACTTAAGTATTATTATTAATTTTGCAGTGTGGCTTCTTCAAGCGTAACCGCCCCTCCGACCACGCCGAGCGACAACCCTTAAACGGCCGCGACGAACATCTTTGATATCCAACCACCGACCTCGGCCTCGTCAGTGACGTCACGTCTGACGCTGACGCCACCTCTGACGTTGACGCCGATTCTGACGTACACGCCACCTCTGACGTCAACGCCACCTCAGATATTGACACGACCTCGGGCTCTACTGATGCTGCTAGTGACATCACCAGTCAAAACTCGACTAGCATTGACAGATATTGAAGTCGAAAAATTTTTTATCGATTCGATTCCAATGGCTTTTAAATCGAATCTCATCAGTTATCGATATTGTTCCAATAAAATTTACAATCTGTGGTGAAAATAGACGTTGTAGAGTGCGGCCATAAATATATTTAATGGTTGATTATTTTATACATTAACTTTTAATGGGGCACAGAAAAAGCCTTTAAATTAATTGTATATATCAATAGAGAAAGAATATAAGTGCCTCATGAGATATCGTTTATATAAAAAAAAACCTTGACCATTTTTTATTGAAAAATGTTTTAAGGTCGATCATCAAATATGATGTTCTCCTGACCGATTCCGGCCACGGCGGCCAATCTCATTGAGACTAGCCAACTGCGCAGGAGATATTATAGTGCACAAGTGTACGCGCAGACACAAGTGCACTCTCTATTCCTGTCACTCTCATACTCCAGTGGGACGACTACTCGACACGACCGGTGAGAGTTAAGGCGCAGGACCGACGGCTTTACGTGCTCTCCGAGGCACGGGGGTGAAACACCGCCAACTTCCCAACTCCGGGCTGTTACTGAGGCTTACTATACAGAAAGACTCAATAACTAAACTTGGCCCGACCCGGGACTCGAACCCAGGACCTCAGGATGTGCAGCCGTACATGCTAGCCACTACACCACCGAGGCAGTAAATCAAATATATGAAATAACTAGTCACGATAAAAAACGTGAATCACGTTAGTATTTACGCCATTTTACATAGAAAGATAAAATAAAAAAAAATATATAAAAAATTATTAAGTGTAATTTTGTGTTAGGGCAGCTACACACTTTAGTTTTTTTTAATAATAATTTTATATTAATATTCACAAAAAAAGGATATTTTCAGTACTATTTATCTAAAATATATGATAGTCTCTTAACTTATGCTAACTGCCATTTATCTTTCCGTGTGAAGTTGCCCTTGACTCTATGGTCGCTCGAAACCGTTGTATCAAAAATTTCATTAGACATATTGTATATATTATGAATTTACGATATTTAAGTGCGGGTTTGAATCCCGTGGGGAATTTTTTGATATGAAAATTTTATGTTTCAAGTGTAACTAAAAACAAGATATGGATGAGTGTTGTAAAATGTGATCTATATTACTTAGGATTATCTCTCAATTACGAAGCTATTTAATTTAAATTAACGTTTCGCGACTAATTGAAATCACTGTCAGTAAATAGTAACTTAGAAGGCATTTTGTAACTTATGCTTTGGATAGACCATTATTAGTAAATGTACATATGTGCGTGTGTAAGACTAGTGCCTTTATGATAAAACTATATAAATATAGCTTTAGTGGTCTCGTCTGTTTGTGTTAATACAAAATATTTAAATTAAATACGGACAAAACCAAGGAGAATAGCTAGTATAGTTTTAAATGAAACATATCTAAATTATGAATGTAGGTCGCTTTGGTGTTTTATCATCACATTAAAATATAAGCAATATTAGGCTTCATACTATAGTTAGGGTTGGCGCACACTATCGACTTGCACAATTATTTTATTGCTCATTAAAAAGGTAAATATATCAAATTGTTATTTTAAATAAAAATGCTCTATGTATTACCAGATCAAAAAGTTGATCAAAAATCAATTCATAATGAAGATTTTAACAAAATATTTCATACTATTTTTTTTAAATAAATCAAGAGTAACTTATTACATTAAATACCCACGTCTACAGCATTGTAGTTCCCGTCACGTAAAAAGAACGCTGGCCGTTTACCTGCGCACTGACCGATTTATCGATAAAATTGGTTGTATATAGGGGGTGCGGCGGGGAAATACCTATTATGATTCTACAGTAAAACAGTTATCACTTATATTCATCAATCAAACAAGTACTAGATACACAATCCCATGCAAAAGTTTTTTTTTTAATAATAATAATAAAAAAAGTACATTAAAAGCGCGCTCAAATGAGCGCTCATTCGGTGAGGACATTTTTTGTCGCTGATTGTGTATCAATTTTTTGATCGATGCTTATATTATAAAACACATCCCCTTCACTGTCGCTCAGCGTTCTTTTTGCGTTACGAGACCTATACTAATGTTTGAAGATTATGCAAATATTAAGCAGAAAATGAAATTTAAGGATTTTAAGATAAATTATAAGTCATATCATAGTAAATATTGTCAATAAGTATTAAACGTTGTGCTTTCAAGTGCCTAATTTTAAATATAATGCCTTACGAACGCGTGCCTTCTGATAACTGCCAGTTACTAATTCAATATATTAATGTAAATATTTAGACATGAATTTATAACATTTTTTCACAGAATATAAAAAAAATTTAACAAAAAAAAAAGTTTTTACTTGATTACGTACTTAATAATGTTAAGGATGTGTAAAAATTAAAAAAAATATATAAATATAATTGAAGCTTTGCTTTTGCACAGTATTTACGATGAGAATAAAAAAGTAAGAAGTAACAGCTTTAGGCATTTTCGTTTTATAAAAGGCCTTATAGTTAAAACACGCCTTGTACTTGTACATGCAAACTAACATGAAAATAACAGACAAAGACATATCTACACTTTATAAAACAATTTGGGCTAAATCAGAGAAAATAGTTTTATAATTAAGGCCATATATCTATTTCAAAATACATATATAAAATTACTTGAATAAAGTTAAACTGTGTGTTAATGTTTTCTTTTTATTAGAATGCTAAAATTCGAAAAACAAAGTGATAAATATCACTTTATAAAAAATATTGTGGTCATAAAAGCTTAAAATTTTATATTTAAAACATAATAGATTTGTTTTAACGTTACTTATATTATCTGTCCAAATATGAGTTAGTAATACCATCCGCCAAAAAGATAAAGCAATAAAATTCTGTGAAAAAATGTGTTTAAGAAAAGATATTAGCGCTAGCAACATTTGTTAATTTTTATAATTAATTATTTATTTCTAATTTCGTCTTAAGAATTCCGCTTCTACTTATAAGTTAATGAACTAAACTATGGATGCCATAATATTATTGTATGTATCATACATTTTGGTTGTTTGTCTGGTGGTAATACGCATTTACCAAAAAAAAAAAAATTATAATACATTTTTTGTTTTAAACTATCTTGTTTTATTTTAGCTATTATCCTAGTTCCTTAGAAAATGTTATGAATGGGAAAATTGACTCATATGACCCTTAATGCTTCAAGTAATAGTGATGCGACATAACACAAAATATATTGATTTATTAAACAACCGATACTAATATTATAAAGAGGTAAATTGTGAGGTTGTAGGGGGTAATCTCTGAATCTACTGAATCGATTTAGATAAAATTTGATAAAAGATTGTTTGAGATCCTGGGAAGGACATAGGATTTTTATCCCGGAAATTATCCCTTAAGAGGCTGAAAATGGGGATAAAAGTTTGTATGGGGAATCAATCTAGCGACGAATCCGAGCGAATCGAGGGTGACTCGCTAGTTTTTGTATAATTTCCTAATACGAATGACTTACCTAACATTAAACTAAACTAATGTACTTTGCCGACAGTTTCTTTGAGATTAACTACATTTTATATGAACGATATTTTCATATATATGATAAAGGCACTATCTTTTGCTTCACTCTCAAATTTTTACGGAATAGCAAACAAACCAAACGACCACCAGACGAAGAGAATAGAGATAACTTGATAGCCAGGATCGGGTATTACAGCCGTAATACATATCTTTTTCTTCTTCTGCCTAGCATTATTAATCTCAATTATTGCCAGGGTCTGCCTTCCTGCTTAGCCTCCTCCACTTTGCACGGTCTTTAGCATCATTCTGGGTAAGTCCATTGGCTTTCATGTCCTGCTTCACGACATCCAGCCATCGCTTTCTTGGGTGCCCGGAAGGTCTTGTTGGCCGTAATTCTTATATATAGCTACTGTATTTTAAACCAACATCCAAACATACTTTATGTCCAACTCGGGATTCAAATCCAGAAACTCGTGGTCTACATCCCTACAAGCCAATCATAAACCAACGAGGCAATAGAAATACACAAGTGATGTAACTAAAGTAGCTACCTATTAATAAAACAAACTATATTCCACAAAACACTAACTTAATATAACTAAAATTGAAGCCTTTAAAGAACATTCTAATTAAACGAACTTCTAGTTCGACTCTACAACATTAAGTAAAGATCTCAGTCTGACGTTTTCGACTTGTTTTCGATTACTGGCTCCGGAGATAAACTGACGTCCACAGCCAACCGATTAAATTAGCTCGCTATGTAGCGTTCGCAAGAAAAGAAAAATTAAAAAATAATAATATAATTATGGTTTTTTTTGCAAAATACATTAATACATCAATGAATTATTTACTTGTTATACGTTTATACAATCTATTTTTTTTTCTAGGTCATATTTATTTATTTTTTGGTTATTGAAATAAATTCATGTTTTTTTGGGAAAAGCTGTGTTCGTTCGCAATTTCTTATTACATTAGGAAACGAAGTGAACTGGATTCAAATTTCAGTTCTCGCAACTCTGATATGCAAATAGCATATATACGAATGATTTTCACCATGGTTATGATCGCATCACGATGAAAAGAAACATCGCAAAAACCTAGTAAGTTTCAGAAAAAACATGTGATGTACTGCAACTCGCACTTGGCCAGCGTAATGGTTATGGTCTGATTACTTTCACTTCTAGGATAAGTCCGTGCTCAGCCGTAACCCGTAGAGCGTTCAAAAAAAGGATGGATACCAAAATAACTTTTTGCTAAAAACTAAAAACAAATGTGACTTTTTATCTTCATTTAACTTAAAAATAAAAATACTTACGTTTTTCGCAACCTTACACTAACGAAATACGTAAATCTTAGTTCCCGTCTGTCGGTCTAATCGACCTTAGCTCTGCGGAAATGACTCCATCTTGGCGCCCGAGCGTTTATCATTTGGTTTGTTTATTGGCTGTCTCATCGAAAATTAATGTAATTAACCTTTAACATCGACTTTTCTATTTGTAGCGGAAAATGAGTTGTATGGAACATTGATTAGCTTCGACAAAGTGGTTTGAGCTTTCATTAGCTTTTATAAAATTGTGCACATTTTGTGGCATAACTGTTTTTAGTTAAAACGTGTACACGCTAGCATATGCTACGATCTACATACTGCATCTTTCCCCTCATATAACCTATACGTTCTTTAAATACAACACTTGATGACTTTTCAAGAATCAGTGAAAAGTGTCACTTTTCCCTGAATTTTCCATAGTGTACAATATAAATGAACAAATAACTATTTTCTTTTGACAAAAACATCAATATCAATGACATGAAAAATATATAATTATATATATATTATATTGTCATGTCATTGATATTCTCTTGACATCATCTTTAGTGGTTATTAATCTTGTGGGCGTTATCAGGGCTCGAATAATAAAGAATTAATGCTTAATACAATTTAATGAAGGAAAATCACAATGTTATACACTTGAAACGGTAATTCTAATAACTTAATTGAGCAGCGGATTCTCAGACACCAATTATTCTTCCACATTCAGTATCGAAACACAACTCTCTATGATCTACCATGATCAACCAGCACATCTCCCATGAATATCATGATGAAAACTAAACTAAATAACATAGTGACTTTAAACAATAATAAGATTTTATAGCAGAAAAAGGTAACTAAACTAACTAAAAACTTCTACTCATATATACATATATAGATATACATACTATATCGCGATAATCATGATCGCGTGAAAGTATGTGGAATGAGAATTTGGGTAAATAAAGCGAAAATAAAGTTAGTAATAACTACTTCAAGCAATCATCAAATAATCATAACTTACCAACATAGGGGTGCTTTTCGGGGACAAAAACTAAGTCTATTACGTGGCACAAGTAACGCCATCGCCCATTGTAAACACGAAACACCATAAATTATACTTCAGCCTTCCACAAAACTTCTAAGTTATTTCTCATAGTGGTTGGCATAAAAAATTGTGTATTTTTACTACCAATAAATAATAACAAAGAAGCTTGACTCAATAAGATGATTAAACTAGAAACCTTAAAATATTAGGTATACATTTGATTAAGTTAATACATACATGATACTAAATAACAACGTAAAGATATAAAAAAAGTACGAACATTTATAATTACTTGCCTACTTTATCGTCTTAATATTAACAAACAAAAAAGAAAAATGTATGTGTGTGTGTGTGTGTGTGTGTGTGTGTGTGTGTGTGTGTGTGTGTGTGTGTGTGTGTGTGCGTGCGTGCGTGCGTGCGTGCGTGCGTGCGTGCGTGCGTGCGTGCGTGCGTGCGTGCGTGCGTGCGTGCGTGCGTGCGTGCGTGCGTGCGTGCGTGCGTGCGTGCGTGCGTGCGTGCGTGCGTGCGTGCGTGCGTGCGTGCGTGCGTGCGTGCGTGCGTGCGTGCGTGCGTGCGTGCGTGCGTGCGTGCGTGCGTGCGTGCGTGCGTGCGTGCGTGCGTGCGTGCGTGCGTGCGTGCGTGCGTGCGTGCGTGCGTGCGTGCGTGCGTGCGTGCGTGCGCGCGTGTGGACTAAAGTGTGCATGTTAGTATGTAGGCTTGCGTGCTTTAGTGTGCGAGTAAATGAGAGTACAAAAGGATGAATGTACAAATGGCTTATTAAATTATGTGTAATGATTTTATTATTAAAAATAATGTTTTAGGCTCATTCCTTCTGCATAGGGGTACTTCAAGTTCTCTACAGCAAGTTGCCTTTTTAATAATAAGTAAGCCGGAGTGGTGGGGGAAGATCATTCCATATACTTGCTGCAGCAAACTTAAAGCAACCTCGAAAGCGTGACGTCGCATGAGAAGGTATCTTTAGTAGGTTACTTGTTCAAGATCGAGCACTTCTAACGCCATCTTTTATCCAGTTGAGTTTTTAAACAAATACTCTGGTCTTTTATTCCATAACACTCTTTGAACCAAACAAGCGTATTGCAGTTGCATCCTTGCCCTCATATTTAGGATCCCGTTACGATTTAGGTATGGAGTTATATGTTCTCTTCTGGGTATGTCGTAGCAAAATCTGATACAGGCGTTTTGCACACGTTGGATAGCTCTATGCATGTGAGAGGTTATTCTAGTGCTGAAGACAGAACTGCAGTAATTAAAATTAGAGAGCACAAGTGAATCTACGAGCATCAGACGTAGATTCTCTTTTATGTATGGCCTAATTTTGTATAAGGTTTTGAGTTTAAAAAACGCGTTGCTAATTTTTGTATTAATGTATTTTGTGTATTTTTGATGGCAATCTATAATTAAACCAAGATTTCGAGCAGCATCTTCTTGTTCGATAATAGTACCGTTAAGTTTTATCTTATCGTTACATTTCGTAACCCATTCAATTTGGCGCTTCGTGCCTAGAACAACCATTTGTGACTTAGATGGGTTCAGTGCTAGGGAATTTTTGGTTGACCAGTTAAATACGCGCTCCAGATCTTTATTTATGTTTTGTATGGCTGATTCAGTGTTTTCACCTTTAAATGAGTAGTACAATTGAGTGTCATCGGCGTACAAGTGATATTTACAGAAATGTATACATTCGGGTAGGTCTGCAGTAAATAACGTAAAAAGTATCGGACTCAATAAGGATCCTTGTGGGACCCCACGCGTGATTGGTTTCAGAGCGGAATATTTCTTTTGACCATCATTACCCTCAGTGACAACCATCTGTTCCCTATCCAATAGGAAGGTGCGAAACCATTGGCAAGTATCTGCTGAGAAACCATAGTGCTGAAGTTCTACCAATAATAATTCGGGAAGGAGGCAATCAAAGGCACGCGAATAGTCGAGCAAGATCATAATACTGCTCATACCTTTATCAGAAGCCTCAGTCAGATCATCTGTTATATTTAGAAGTGCTGTCTCTGTGCCGTATCCTCTGCGAAATCCAGATTGATACTTAGGTATAACATCACTTTCGTCTAGAAATTTAGTGATCTGGTTTAATACTACCCTTTCTAAGACTTTGGATAGAACCGGTAGTATAGATATTGGGCGAAGATCTTTAAGTTGTTCAACGTAATTTTTTTTAGGTATAGGTCTGACTAGCGCTCGTTTCCAACAATTTGGGAATGTAAGAGTTTCGATGGATTTATTTATTATATTAGTAATAACAGGTAAGGTAACGCCTAGAGTGAGTTTTATCATTTCTATATTTAGGTTATCATGACCTGCAGCCTTTGTTTTTATGCTATTTATTATTTTTAATACTTCCATTTGCGACGTTAGTTCTAGGTTAAAAATTGCACGTACATTTTGTTTATTGACACAGATATTTCCCGTACCTGTCTCATTAATAGGGGGTAAGTTTAAAAAGTGATCGTTAATTTTATCAGGATCATTTAAGTGTTCGGGAATGTTAGGTGTTCTATTATTATTAGGAATAATTTTTTTGAGATTGTACCATAACGTGGTTGGTCTATGTAACATATTATTAATGGAACTATTAATAAACGCCTTTCTTTCTCGTTCAGTAGCAGAGGTAACAAGATTTTTTAGATCACGATAGTAGTTTTTGGAAGAATCTCTTTTACTAATATGCGCTTTTATTAGGGCTTCATCGCGTAGAGTCATCATAAATTTAATCATGTCAGTGATCCACGGTTTTGGTGTACCTTTGCAGATTATCTTTTTAATTGGCGCATGTATGTCAAACAACAATGTCAAGTAATCATTAAACATTTCTATACTAGTATTGACATCATCCGCTAGATTAACTAAATGCCAAGGAAAAGATTGTAAGTCATCTGTGAATAGTTCTAGATTAATATCACCAAGCCTACGTCTGATTTTAACTTGTTTGACTGGTTTAGGTTTCTTAATATTAAAGTCGACTAATACCAGTGCGTGATCACTGAGACATGGGTTATGTACTACTTGAACGCCACGGCATCTCGTTAGACTATCTGTCATCACTATGTCTAAAATTGTTTCAGATCTATCGGTTATTCTAGTCGGTTCCTTGACAAGCTGCTCTAAATTATTTTGAGTACAGAAATTCATTAATTCTTTTGCGTTTGTGGATCTACTTTGCCTGAGGTCGATGTTTAAGTCACCTAAAATACATGTATAGCTACAGTAAGCCATAACATTCATTGACTCACTAATAGCATCCAAGGCATCAATGACACATACGCTTTCAGGTCTGTAAGCAGTACCAACAGCTAAGGTTGCCCCTGGTAATTGATTTTGGTAATTGATTGATTATAATTTATATATTACGAAACACAATAATTATAACATATTACGAAAATATACGTAAATAATAAATAATACATATGTAATAATAGTAGTAATAAGAGTCGACACGTGTTGGAGTGGTGACTACACTTCAGCAAACGTAGTGTAGATCGCCCTGCGGCATAATGTGGTAGGTACGGGTTCGATGCGGATTGCCCAAGATCGGGATGGATCTTTCTATGGTGGAGGCTTTTATCCAACAATAGAACACGATAAGTTGAAAAAAAGTAAATTATCCGTTCACAGAGTTATAGTGACTTATATGCATAAATCATAAACATGTAATCATAAACATGTAATAATAGTAAATTTTTTACATAACCATTAATGATGGTCATATTCATGATATTTTCATGTACGGATTATTTCGAAAATGATTGCCACTTGCCTTACGGTGAAGGAAAACATCGTGAGGAAACCTGCATGTCTGAGAGAACCTAGCGAGTTTTCGAAAGTGTTTGTGTGAAGTCCGCTAACCCGCATTTGGCCAGTGTGGTGGACTATTTCCTGATCCTAGGACGTTAAAAATGGCTGAATACAATACAATATACTGTTGGGGATATTCCACACACATGTTTACTTAGTGGTAGGGAAAACTGACTACCCTATAGAGATAAATGAAACATGGACTGTACTATATTGGTTTATTGCTTAACACACACACAACACACAATATTGTAGTATGCGGTGATACGTGTCGTTCTGCCGGTCGTCCAGCGATCCGCCTCTTTATGTCGCCGTCCCGCACCCTCTTGTCAACCCCAACCTTGTCTTTACCATATACAATAAATGTGGTGTCCATCCTCAGAGTGATAGTGTCGCAGGCGATCCGACAGAAGCTGCAGCTGCACCGCCGCGCCGCCGCCGCGCCCGAGCCGCTCGAGGAGGACAAGGCGCGCCTGCTGCTGGGCGACCGCACCGTACGTACGAGTGTTTATACACCTATCAGTATAGATAGTGAAATAATATTTTTTTTACAGTACACTAGTGACCTACTATCGCTTCGTTTCCCAAAGCTTGAATGGTTTTGGAACGCATGAAAGACAAACATTCAAAGATTTTTTTTGCGCCAGTAACCTTGGTAGACGTATACAAAATAATCTACCAGAGTTTAATCACAATCGGATTAATGATTTAGGAAAGCATAGAGGACAAACATACGGAACATGCATTATTATTTATATAGAAAAATAAAAACTTTTTCTAGAAATTTCCGACATCTTATTTTTAACCTTTTAAATATTTTTTTTAAATGTATCTTAAGAGATATTTACTCTTTTAAATCTATCTATCATAATACACTTGGTATTTATACTTTCCGACGTTTCATGATTAACCAAATTAAATTTACTGGAATTTTTAACTTCATATTCTATCGTTATTACTAAGAAATGGTTAAAGGAATGGTTGTATTATTTTTCCCAACTGCCAAAAATTATATTTACGGCTGCAACCGAATTAGTGATTAGGTACCCATTTCACATAACTTTAATTTAGGTTATTATAATAAATACATGTTAAGTTTTCACTTGTACAGTACAGTACACCCCCAACAAAAATATCTGTGAATATATTTTTTTTTTTCCTGAATTTGAAAATATCTATCAATATAATTTTTTTTCTTGAATTTGAAACAAAGTAGTATTGGTAGCAATCTAAACATAAATACATTTTAACGCTTCAACAGATTTGAATTTTTGAAAATGAAATGCCTTATATCTTATAGGCGAGGTGAATCGCGGGCAAAAACTACATACATATTTAACATCTTATTAGAAAATAAAAAATAAAAAAGGGGGAAAGATTTGCTTTTGTTTTTCACAGAGCAAGGAATCGACTATCTATTCCATACGAACTGTTAGGACGTACCGAAGGCCGAACCCGATAACGTAACGACGTGAACGAGGGTGAATCGCTAGTGTATAATAATCAATAATTTGTACTTACATATATTCTTATTTTATTTTAGGTCGCAGAAAGCAAACCTCATAAGAAGAGCACTCCGAGTGTATTCAAATTTTCCAAATCGTAAGATGGAAGACAATGAAAATAAGACTTAATGATTATTATTTATTATTGATCTAATAATATGTATACGAAATGTGTATAACAAATTGATAGATGATGTAGATGCTTAGAGCTATCCATCTCCCAAGTGTGAGCGAGACAAAGATATGATGCGGCTATAAATTTCACTTTCTCCAAAGATAAGTTTGGTATTAATGATAAATAAAAAATCACACATATAGATCGTGTACACTTTGTCATTTTTTAAAATGATCAATTTGCGAGGCTAATGCTAAGTCGGTTTCTTTATATTCTTTAGTAAGAAACCATTTCGATACCTGCAAGGAATAACATTGTAACTCAGTATTGTAGCGATTTCAAATTTGGAATGTATGTTTGTTCATATATAATTAATCTCCTTTCAAATGCCTTGACTGATGTTGATGTATTTTTTTGTTTCTAAAGTGTGTCAAGAATTATTTTTTTTAATTAATTTTCTGAACAAATGTTTTTTTAAGTTTAAATTATTCATGTCAGTGAACTTAGCAGAACATTGTCCAGCAGATCCAAAATAAATGAGAGTTCTATTCGCATGCAGCTGAGTTCTATAGTTCCTGATACTTTTTAGAAATAGTTCTGGCGTTTTTACCTTAAAAAAAGTCAGTTGACAAAATGATCTGCTAACTTCCCGTAGCAGATCATTGTGCAAGTAATCAAAAAAAAATGTGAAATCTATGCACATGCAGCTGAGTTCTACAGTTCCTGATACTTTTCAGGAATAGTTCTGACCTCTAGTCCAAGTTCCAGCAGATCAAATCCGAATTTTTGAAAAGTCGAAACATACCATTTTCATCATTTCAAATTATTGTAAAAGGCTAGAATTCTTCCTTTTATCACAGATCTGTATCAGAACTGCAATCTACAAGTCAGTTCGAGTCCAGAACTCACGTCCAAGTCCCAGCAGATCATATCGAAACTTAGAAAAAGTAAAAACAAAAAAAAAATCTAATTGTTTCAAATTATTGAGAAAAGCTAGACGTAAGAACTCTTTTGTTTATCACAGATCTTTATCAGAACTACAATGTAGAAGTCGATTCGAGTCCAGAACTCACGTCCAAGTTCCAGCAGAGCATACCAGAAAGTTGAAAAAGTTGAAAAATACTTTTTTTTTTTTATAATTATTGAGAAAAGCCACAAGTCAGAACTCTTTTGTTTATCACAGATCTTTATCAGAACTACTATTTAGAAGTCAATTCGAGTCCAGAACTCACGTCCAAGTTCCAGCAGAGCATACATGAAAGTTGAAAAAGTTGAAAAATAATATTTAATATTTTTTAATTTTTGAGAAAAGCTACAAATCAGAACTCTTTTGTTCATTACAGATCTTTATCAGAACTACTATTTAAAAGTCAATTCGAGTCCAGAACTCACGTCCAAGTTCCAGCAGAGCATACCAGAAAGTTAAAAAAGTTGAAAAATAATATTTACATTTTTTTTACTTCCTGAGAAAAGCTACAAGTTAGAACTCTTTTGTTTATCACAGATCTTTATCAGAACTACAATTAAAAAGTCAATTCGAGTCCAGAACTCACGTCCAAGTTCCAGCAGAGCATACCAGAAAGTTGAAAAAGTTGAAAAATACTATTTAATTTTTTTTTAATTATTAAGAAAAGCCACAAGTTAGAACTCTTTTGTTTATCACAGATTTTTATCAGAACTATAATGTCGAAGTCGATTCGAGTCCAGAACTCACGTCCAAATTCCAGCAGAGCATACCAGAAAGTTGAAAAAGTTGAAAAATACTATTTAATTTTTTTTAATTATTGAGAAAAGCTACAAGTCAGAACTCTTTTGTTTATCACAGATCTTTATCAGAACTACAATGTAGAAGTCGATTCGAGTCCAGAACTCACGTCCAAGTTCCAGCAGAGCATACCAGAAAGTTGAAAAAGTTGAAAAATAATATTTAATATTTTTTAATTTTTGAGAAAAGCTACAAATCAGAACTCTTTTGTTTATGACAGATCTTTATCAGAACTACAATTAAAAAGTCAATTCGGGTCCAGAACTCACGTCCAAGTTCCAGCAGAGCATACCCGAAAGTTGAAAAAGTTGAAAAATAATATTTAATTTTTTTTTTTTATTATTGAGAAAAGCTACAAGTCAGAACTCTTTTGTTTATATTAGATCTTAATCAGAACTACTATTTAGAAGTCAATTCGAGTCCAGAACTCATGTCCAAGTTCCAGCAGAGCATACGAGAAAGTTAAAAAAGTTGAAAAATAATATTTAAATTTTTTTTACTTCCTGAGAAAAGCTAAAAGTTAGAACTCTTTTGTTTATCACAGATCTATATCAGAACTACAATTAAGAAGTCAATTCGAGTCCAGAACTCACGTCCAAGTTCCAGCAGAGCATACTAGAAAGTTGAAAAAGTTGAAAAATACTATTTATTTTTTTTTAATTATTGAGAAAAGCTACAAGTCAGAACTCTTTTGTTTATCACAGATCTTTATCAGAACTACAATGTAGAAGTCGATTCGAGTCCAGAACTCACGTCCAAGTTCCAGCAGAGCATACCAGAAAGTTGAAAAAGTTGAAAAATAATATTTAATATTTTTTAATTTTTGAGAAAAGCTACAAATCAGAACTCTTTTGTTTATGACAGATCTTTATCAGAACTACTATTTAAAAGTCAATTCGAGTCCAGAACTCACGTCCAAGTTCCAGCAGAGCATACCAGAAAGTTAAAAAAGTTGAAAAATAATATTTAAATTTTTTCTACTTACTGAGAAAAGCTACAAGTTAGAACTCTTTTGTTTATCACAGATCTTTATCAGAACTACAATTAAAAAGTCAATTCGGGTCCAGAACTCACGTCCAAGTTCCAGCAGAGCATACCAGAAAGTTGAAAAAGTTGAAAAATAATATTTAATTTTTTTTTTTATTATTGAGAAAAGCTACAAGTCAGAACTCTTTTGTTTATATTAGATCTTAATCAGAACTACTATTTAGAAGTCAATTCGAGTCCAGAACTCATGTCCAAGTTCCAGCAGAGCATACGAGAAAGTTAAAAAAGTTGAAAAATAATATTTAAATTTTTTTTACTTCCTGAGAAAAGCTACAAGTTAGAACTCTTTTGTTTATCACAGATCTATATCAGAACTACAATTAAGAAGTCAATTCGAGTCCAGAACTCATGTCCAAGTTCCAGCAGAGCATACGAGAAAGTTAAAAAAGTTGAAAAATAATATTTAAATTTTTTTTACTTCCTGAGAAAAGCTACAAGTTAGAACTCTTTTGTTTATCACAGATCTATATCAGAACTACAATTAAGAAGTCAATTCGAGTCCAGAACTCACGTCCAAGTTCCAGCAGAGCATACCAGAAAGTTGAAAAAGTTGAAAAATACTATTTAATTTTTTTTAATTATTGAGAAAAGCTACAAGTCAGAACTCTTTTGTTTATCACAGATCTTTATCAGAACTACAATGTAGAAGTCGATTCGAGTCCAGAACTCACGTCCAAGTTCCAGCAGAGCATACCAGAAAGTCGAAAAAGTTGAAAAATAATATTTAATATTTTTTAATTTTTGAGAAAAGCTACAAATCAGAACTCTTCTGTTCATTACAGATCTTTATCAGAACTACTATTTAGAAGTCAATTCGAGTCCAGAACTCACGTCCAAGTTCCAGCAGAGCATACATGAAAGTTGAAAAAGTTGAAAAATAATATTTAATATTTTTTAATTTTTGAGAAAAGCTACAAGTCAGAACTCTTTTGTTTATCACATATCTTTATCAGAACTACAATTAAGAAGTCGATTCGAGTCCAGAACTCACGTCCAAGTTCCAGCAGAGCATACCAGAAAGTTGAAAAAGTTGAAAAATAATATTTAATATTTTTTAATTTTTGAGAAAAGCTACAAATCAGAACTCTTTTGTTTATGACAGATCTTTAACAGAACTACTATTTAAAAGTCAATTCGAGTCCAGAACTCACGTCCAAGTTCCAGCAGAGCATACCAGAAAGTTGAAAAAGTTGAAAAATACTATATTTTTTTTTAATAATTATTGAGAAAAGCCACAAGTCAGAACTCTTTTGTTTATCACAGATCTTTGTCAGAACTACTATTTAGAAGTCAATTCGAGTCCAGAACTCACGTCCAAGTTCCAGCAGAGCATACATGAAAGTTGAAAAAGTTGAAAAATAATATTTAATATTTTTTAATTTTTGAGAAAAGCTACAAATCAGAACTCTTTTGTTCATTACAGATCTTTATCAGAACTACTATTTAGAAGTCAATTCGAGTCCAGAACTCACGTCCAAGTTCCAGCAGAGCATACATGAAAGTTGAAAAAGTTGAAAAATAATATTTAATATTTTTTAATTTTTGAGAAAAGCTACAAGTCAGAACTCTTTTGTTTACATTAGATCTTAATCAGAACTACTATTTAAAAGTCAAATCGAGTCCAGAACTCACGTCCAAGTTCCAGCAGAGCGTACATGAAAGTTGAAAAAGTTGAAAAATAATATTTAATATTTTTTTTTATTATTAAGAAAAGCCACAAGTTAGAACTCTTTTGATTATCACAGATCTTTATCAGAACTACAATTTAGAAGTTGATTCGAGTCCAGAACTCACGTCCAAGTTCCAGCAGAGCATACCAGAAAGTTGAAAAAGTTGAAAAATACTATTTAATTTTTTTTTTAATTATTGAGAAGAGCTACAAGTTAGAACTCTTTTGTTTATCACAGATCTAAACAAAAGAGTTCTGACTTGTAGCTTTTCTCAGTAATTAAAAAAAATTAAATATTATTTTTCAACTTTTTCAACTCTCTGGTATGCTCTGCTGGAACTAGGACGTGAGTTCTGGACGCGAATCGACTTCTAAGTTGTAGTTGTGATAAAGATCTGTGATAAACAAAAGAGTTCTAACTTGTAGCTCTTCTCAATAATTAAAAAAAAAATTAAATAGTATTTTTCAACTTTTTCAACTTTCTGGTATGCTCTGCTGGAACTTGGACGTGAGTTCTGGACTCGAATCAACTTCTAAATTGTAGTTCTGATAAAGATCTGTGATAATCAAAAGAGTTCTAACTTGTGGCTTTTCTTAATAATAAAAAAAAATATTAAATATTATTTTTCAACTTTTTCAACTTTCATGTACGCTCTGCTGGAACTTGGACGTGAGTTCTGGACTCGATTTGACTTTTAAATAGTAGTTCTGATTAAGATCTAATATAAACAAAAGAGTTCTGACTTGTAGCTTTTCTCAAAAATTAAAAAATATTAAATATTATTTTTCAACTTTTTCAACTTTCATGTATGCTCTGCTGGAACTTGGACGTGAGTTCTGGACTCGAATTGACTTCTAAATAGTAGTTCTGATAAAGATCTGTAATGAACAAAAGAGTTCTGATTTGTAGCTTTTCTCAAAAATTAAAAAATATTAAATATTATTTTTCAACTTTTTTAACTTTCATGTATGCTCTGCTGGAACTTGGACGTGAGTTCTGGACTCGAATTGACTTCTAAATAGTAGTTCTGACAAAGATCTGTGATAAACAAAAGAGTTCTGACTTGTGGCTTTTCTCAATAATTATTAAAAAAAAAATAGTATTTTTCAACTTTTTCAACTTTCTGGTATGCTCTGCTGGAACTTGGACGTGAGTTCTGGACTCGAATTGACTTTTAAATAGTAGTTCTGTTAAAGATCTGTCATAAACAAAAGAGTTCTGATTTGTAGCTTTTCTCAATAATAAAAAAAAAAAAGTATTTTTCAACTTTTTTAACTTTCTGGTATGCTCTGCTGGAACTTGGACGTGAGTTCTGGACTCGAATCGACTTCTACATTATAGTTCTGATAAAGATCTGTGATAAACAAAAGAGTTCTGACTTGTAGCTTCTCTCAATAATTAAAAAAATTAAATAGTATTTTTCAACTTTTTCAACTTTCTGGTATGCTCTGCTGGAACTTGGAAGTGAGTTCTGGAATCGAATTGACTTTTTTATTGTAGTTCTGATAAAGATCTGTGATAAACAAAAGAGTTCTGACTTGTAGCTTCTCTCAATAATTAAAAAAAATTTAAATAGTATTTTCAACTTTTTCAACTTTCTGGTATGCTCTGCTGGAACTTGGACGTGAGTTCTGGACTCGAATCGAGTTCTACATTGTAGTTCTGATATAGATCTGTGAAAAACAAATGAGTTCTTACGTCTAGCTTTTCTCAATAATTTGAAACAATTAGATTTTTTTTTTCTTTTTACTTTTTCTAAGTTTCGATATGATCTGCTGAGACTTGGACGTGAGTTCTGGACTCGAACTGACTTGTAGATTACAGTTTTGATACAGATCTGTGATAAAAGGAAGAATTCTAGCCTTTTACAATAATTTGAAATGATGAAAATGGTATGTTTCGACTTTCCAAAAATTCGGATATGATCTGCTGGAACTTGGACTAGAGGTCAGAACTATTCCTGAAAAGTATCAGGAACTGTAGAACTCAGCTGCATGTGCATAGATTTCACATTTTTTTTTGATTTGTTGCAAAATGATCTGCTACGGGAAGTTAGCAGATCATTTTGTCAACTGACTTTTTTTAAGGTAAAAACGCCAGAACTATTTCTAAAAAGTATCAGGAACTATAGAACTCAGCTGCATGCGAATAGAACTCTCATTTATTTTGGATCTGCTGGACAATGTTCTGCTAAGTTCACTGACATAAATTATTCTTATACTGAGTTACAATATTGTTCTTTGTAGAGGCCGTTTTATTGGATTTTATTTCTATTTATTCAATAGCTTTGTTTCATATAATTATTCAAATGTTTTGTTATTGTTTAAAAATAATATGAACAAAATATGGCTGTTGTATTATTAGAAATAAAGGATTCAGGCCTTAACCGTATTTAAATATGTTTTTAATAACATCGTGTTACAGTTAATTTTAAAATTTACTTATTAATATTACATGATAAGATTAAATTATTATATTTTTTTATAAATAATAAAATCAAAATTATATGAAATCTAACGAATTCAAAGATTTTGGTCATTCCATAAAATTATAAGTTAAAATAATTGATTTATTATGAAATATATAAATTAAATTGTTCATAGAAACCATTGATATATAAAAACATATACACATTCCCTAACAAATATCTCGTCAAAAAGTGGCGTCGACATGTGACGTTAAGTCAAACCAAAGAATAACACTAAAAAATCGAACGTTCTAATTGCCCAAAAACGAAAACACAAATTCGAACTTACGCACACCACATAAAGTGCTTTTTTTAAATGAAAATTTTTAATTTTGTCATCCGAAAAGTAACGAACAAAAGGGATTTAAAAAAGCGCACTATTTCGAATTGTGCACCTTTTTAAGGATACTTAAGACGATAAATGTGTATCTTGAGTTTTTGCATATCAATGATAGAAACACATTTATTATTATTATTTTGTTTGTGGTTATTGTAAAAATGGCGGTTATTCTTCGAAGATGAAGAATTTACGTCCTTAGACAATGTTTTATCATATTTTCATGTACGTTCGCTGTCTACTAATTATATTGATAGTTTTTATTCAATATTATTAGGTACATGTTTTATGAAGGAAAA
Organism: Argynnis bischoffii washingtonia; assembly: GCA_033884665.1. Taxonomy (NCBI): domain Eukaryota; kingdom Metazoa; phylum Arthropoda; class Insecta; order Lepidoptera; family Nymphalidae; genus Argynnis; species Argynnis bischoffii. The sequence continues at coordinate 1,942,065 of CM066616.1, read as the reverse complement.
TATTTTTTTCAAATTGAGACATCAAATAGCCAAAACATTTAATCAGACACTTGAAAAGAATTATACTGATTATTTTATCTACTTTTTTATTTATCTTGCGTTTGGTTAAAACAGACTGTCAATAGAACGAATACTTCAAATGAGAAACGAACCTGCGACGTTTGGTGCTAGAATAGTAATTATTTTTTATTGCCACTGCGCCAAAGGGCCAATCTGGCCAACTGCGAAGCAATAGTAATATATAATATACATAATTATGTATATATTCATTAAAACTATTATTGTCAATTATATACATATGGAAATATTGTTAAAGAGGAATGCACAATGGCTGCAAATGCTAAGATTAAAATGAGTATGATATTGTAATTTAAGATATAATGTAATACAAATATTGCTTTTCTACTGCTCTTTTAATATTGCACGCTATTTCGAAATTTATATAATTTAATTTTTTAGGGTTCCGTACTTCAAAAGGTTGAGAGGAACCCTTGTAGGGTCACTTCGTTATCCGTCCGTCTGTCTGTCCAGACTTTTTTCTCAGTAATATGTAAAAGTTTCAATTTGTATATATATATATAATTAAAAACGATATTTAGACATTGATTGTATGAGTACTTTGGTGTAATGCAAAGCGTTTTGAGAACGATAGTAGGGAAGTAATATTAATTGATTTATTCACCCGATATTATAATCATATATTATAATAATATGAAATAAAATTAATCATTTATTTTAATGATATTGGCACCAGTATTCCTTATGTATTGTTAAGAAATATATTTTATATTTGTATACTTAACGTTTATATGAGTTTTATTTAAAAAAATTCCTACCTATACACTTTATTTTGTATTTATGCATAGGGAAAATAACATTCCCAACATATTATAGGTATTAATTAAAAACTCATTTTGCTTTTAAACCTAATATTATAAAGAGGAAAAGTTTGTGAGTTTGTGAAGTTGTAGGTGGTAATCTCTGGATCTACTAAACCGATTTAGTTGAAATTTGGTAAGGAGTTTGAGACCCTGGGAAGGGCATAGGCATACTTTTTATCCCGGAAATCATCCCTTGAATGGGTGAAAATGGGTATGAAAGTTTGTATTGGGAAGCAAGTTACTAAGTTCAGATATCTAAACAAACAACAGAAAATCTACATTTACAATGGGCTTATTTTAGTTATTTAAGTAAGTACCACGCAAGAAAGTTATAGATTGTTTTTTTTTAACTGTAACTACTAAAACTAAACTGTTAAAAGCTATGTTTAAATATTTTTTTAACTTCAAAAATTATAACCTTCTATACAAACTTCAACTCCCTATTTAATTCCCTTTGGAGGATACATTTTTAAAATCCTTTGCGTTTACGTTCGTTTATGAAAAACTAAATGGAGAGACAATGACTTTGTTTTATACGAGTACTATGTTTAGAATAATATATCGATATAATACTATGTTTATATTTATATAATTAGCGTTGTACGCTTTAACTAAATTTTGCATTTTGCGTTCAAAATTAGAGATTTTACCGCACTAAATTTTTAATTGTTAAACGTACACTAAAATGTTCGTGTAATAAATCATTAAAATTTTTGTATCAACGAGAATCAATGAGAAATTGTTATTGTGTTTTCCCTTGGAAATAAGAGATTTTCTTGTAATAATCTTAAATTTTGATCCGAGTAATAAAGTTATCGTTACAAAATTTAAGTTAAAATCCGTTCAATACTCTTTCCTGAGAAACAAACATACAGATAAACAGACAAAAATTTCGTCAGTTATGGTTTTGTGGTCTTTATTCTTTATGAATAGTAACAGTCATCGTTTTTTAACTAATATCAGTATTACCTACGATTATATAATAGGTCTACCTGAAAGTTCTGTCCATTTCTATGACAATAATTTTCGATATGTAAGCACATGTTTATTTGGCGCATGTTCGGCTCTCTATTTTCATCGATTAATGTATACATACTAACGTAGCAAATTAACTGAAATAAAGTTGATTCACGTTAGTCTTAAGTGTGCAGCGACAGTGTATTCATGGCGACTGATAAAGTTCACTTACGCCACTGTATTTTCGTACGAATTTCAACAAGGAAGAAATGTTATAGAAGCATGTACAAATTAATTGAAAGTGTTTGTTGAAGGTACAGTTTCTGATAGGATACGCAGAAGATGGTTCGAAAAATTTGAAACAGATGATTTCGATCTTTCTGATAAGCCATATTCTGGGCGATCATCTTTGATCGACGACGATGTAATTAAGACCATGTTAGAGCAAGATCCTTTTCGGACAACATCAGAGGTCGCAGAAAGGCTTAATTCAGCTCAAAAAACCATTTCGGACCATATTCGAAAGATAGGATTCAAGATGGGTGCCACATGAATTTAGTCAGAAGAATTTGGATGATCGAGTCTTCGATATGCACATCTCTGCTTGGTCGGAACAAAATCGTTCCCTTATTAAACCGGATAATAACTGGAGATGAAAAGCGGATTATCTACAAAAACATTGTAAAGAAAAGGGCATATTGTAAACCCAGAAAACCCAAGCCTTCCACCTCTAAACCAAGTTTTACTTTGAGAAGAAAATGTTATGTATATTGTGGGACATTCCAGGACCAATACATTACGAGCTATTAAAACCGAACGAAAAACTCAATTTGGAGAAATATTGACAGCAACAGGATAATTTACAGACAGCAGTTCGAGGAAAAAGGGCAGCAATGTTCAACAGGAAGGAAATCATACTGCACCATAATAATGCCAGACCACATGCTGCTTTGGGGACCCGTAAAAATTTTGCAGAACTAGGCTGGGAAATTCTGTCGCATCCACCATATTCCCCGGACTTAGCACCCTCCGATTATCACTTGTTTTTGTTCTTACAATTTTTTTTGAAGGGCAAAATAATTCAAAAAATGGAGAAGATATCATACAAGCACCGGTTCAATTTTTCGCATCAAAAGGTGAAAAAATTTTCAAAAATGGTATATATATAAATTGCCCTCACGCTGGCAAAAAGTCATTCATAATAATGGCAATTACATGTATTCTTAAAGTTTATTGACAGTGAGAAAAAAAATGTATTTTATTTTATTCCAAAAACGGACAGAACTTTCCGGTAGACCATATATTATTTTATATTAATAGTTTTTACTACTTTTGTGAATCGATTTCCATAATTGTCTTTCAAATGAATTGGTTTTAACTCTCAGATGTCAACAATTAAAAAAAAAACAATCCCTAAAGGGATTTACCTCCCCTTAATAAAAAGCATTACATACATACATACTTCCAACTTCCAAAAGTTGGAAGAAGCCTTTGTAAACAAACTGTAGACAGACAGAAAGACAAACAGATAAAACAGTTGCCGATTTTTTCTAGATTAAGTTTTGTGTTAACTAGTATGTTATTTATCTGAATAAAGTGTATGTTATACGTATTATATCTTATCGCAAGTTCTTTGCATTATGTACAATTTATGACGAGATAAATTATTGCTATAATAAAAAAGGCCATATATAGATAGATACTTTTATACGAGTTATTTATTTATGTTTTATTCTTTTGTACGTTTGTCTTTACCATCTAATAGTCTTCTGTAGTCAATCAAATCAAATGTTTATAAATAAATAAATATGTTGGGACATTAACACAAATCTAGTTCCATGGTAAGCTACGAGGCTTGTGTTATGGATACCAGATAGTTGATACACTATACATATATAATTTTAAATGCATACATATTATAAATATGAACACTCATGTCTGGAGTACAAACATTCATGCTCATCACACAAATGAATGCTTCCAACGGGACTCGAACCCGCGACCGCTGGCACAGCAAGTGGGGTCACTACAAACTGAGCCAAACATGTCGTTTGGCTAAGTTGTTTTCAATAGATTTTAGGTCACTTTTTTTAATTTCGTTCATTTTTTAGATTCATTAAATTAATTTCTAAAATTTTAAGTTAATGATAAAAATCTATTTTTTTCCATTTTTACTGGCTTTTATTAGACGGTTCACCTAGAAATCCGCTTTTTGTTAAACAAAAATGTTATATCTCATAGAATCGTAATCACTACCACTATCACGCTACGACGATTAAATACCACTTCGCTAAACTGCCAAAAGTAAGTTGTTTGTTTATAATAGAAATCAATTTTAGTCCAGGATCCGGGATCCATTTTTATAATTGATTAGTATCAAGCTAATTTTCCGTGAGTAACTTCATTTTGCTGAGACGCCTAACTTTTTTTCTTACAAAAATTCTTGATTGTGGTAGCTAACAGGGGTAGCAGGGATGAAATATGTCGATTTGACGATTCTCAAAAATTTATTACTAACTGTGGGTTTTTTTTTATTAAATCATTAAATAATTATTAACATTATTCAAAAAAAAAAAAAAAAATATTTGTCCTACAAAATGTATGGTTTGATCAAAGTTCTCTGTCCAAATGAAACAATGTCTTACAAGATAACAGGTATGTATCACTAGTCCGACAAGAATTGTCATTTTCGTTTTTTTTACGTAACATAAAGTGAAAACATCCTTATCGAAATTTAAAATAACTTTATTTTCTACTTTATTTTCTATGCACTAAGTACAAAAATTTGTGATTATACATATGTATAAAAAAATCTTCAACAGATTCATCTGATAAATCTTCATCTTCTTCACTACTAACATCACTCATCTTCATCTTCCTCATTTTCCTCATTCTTGATATCTGACTCTGTAATAACATTGAAAAATTAAATAAACTGCCGAATAATCAATCAATAAATAACAATAGTATAAATAGGGTACCTTGTAAGTCGGAAGATAATTCTTCAAAACATGGACTGTGGGGACTATCAAACCAATAATATTCATATTTGCCATCAATTATTGTCCATCCATAATTTTCTGCCAATTTTTCCGTGTAGCAACGCGTGTGTGCATTACTCACTATATGTACATTGCAGATGAATATTGTTCTTTTAATTTGTTGCTACAATTCTTGTTTTGTTTGTGACAAACTGGAAGGATAATATCCTACGATTTTTTTTAAATTTCTTCATTTTCATTTTATGATTTATACTTTTCTTCAAATAATTCATACCCTCATCATTTGATCAAACCATACATTTCGTAGGACAAATGTTTATTCGAATAATTTAGATAATTATCTTCTCTTGACATTTAACAAAAAAAACAAAAAACCCACAGTTAGTAATAATTTTTTGAGAATCGTCAAATCAACATATTTTATCCCTGCTACCCCTGTTAGCTACCACAATCGAGAATTTTTGTAAGAAAAAAAGTTGGGCGTCATCAAAATGAAGCCACTCACGGAAAATTAGCTTGATACTAATCAATTATAAAAATGCACCCGGGATCCTGGACTATTTGTATCAAGTGGTTGTAAACAAAACATTTTTTACGTTGATAGGGCGTTCGTAGAGTACGAGAGTGCAGTGGCTAATTGAGGAAATTGGTAGAGTGGCCCGTTGATCTAAACTAATTTGTTAGCTTGTTACTACTGTACTGTTCTTTTTTATTTAACGACGATTTAACTTATACGTTTACTTAAATGCTCTACATCTCAAGAGTACAGTCACCATGCTTTTTAGAGTCCTGTACTCGAGGGTGCGAACGGGACTCTATTACTAAGTCCGTCCGTCTGTCTGTCAGTTTGCTGTATTTCATGAACCGTAATAGATAAAGAGTTGAAATGTTTACAGAGTGTATATATCTAATGCTGATGTAACAACAAATAATAAAAAAAACCAAGATGGCACCGCCTTACAAATAAAAAAAATAATAATAATTAGTAGGTATATAGTGTTATATCTTGTACGATGGTACGAAACCCTTCGTGTGCGAGTTTTAACCGGTAACATATTTACCTAATTTATTTTTAAATCTGTGTTATCATAACTTTTTTGAACCTCCAAAGAAAATAAAATTAATTATGCTATAATGTTTGCAATTCCTATACAAATACATATAATATTTTAGAAGAGCTATCAATAATTTATCCTGATTTTAACCTCGACCTAAAAAATTCCAAATGAAACGCAAATTTTCAATATAGTTTAATATAAATACAGGTAAATAATAATTACTAAGTATTGGCAGTTTTGATTTATATATTTCTTTGAATAAATTATACGTGCCAAGGGCGCGGTTGCTAGACTTCATATCATATTCCAAAACACTCATCTTCGGAGAAAAACGCGCGAAACAGTTTGTGAAGCATTTTCCTAACTTATTTTACTCGCGATTACCTCACTCGCCCTTGCCATACGTTTACGGCTTACCCGTCGACCGTCAGTGTCGCGCCGACCGACGATTAGACTGTACGTACCGACCCCGTCGTCTATACGATCTCGAACTCGAGAAACGAATCATGAGGACGAATGATATAAGTTATTTTAATATATAAATTTAATAAATAAATAGTGCTATTATATTTTGTGCAGTGTGACTGACGTGTTTAATTTTTTATAATGGCGTTATTTTTGTGCGTTTTCGTATGCGCCTGGGCGGCCGCCCTGGGCTTCAATGTGGACATCCCTTCGAGGGTAGTTTACACGGGAAATTATCAGTCTATGTTTGGATTTACTGTACAGTCTCATATGGATGGCGATAGCAAAATGTAAGTATTTTTTTGTACATTATATATGCATACAATCGTATGTAGAGTCTCATGATTCGAGTGTTAACAGATCGTTCAGTCTATAATTACATTTTTATCGCACAATAAATAAAATTTTAAAGACAATAAGTTCATAAATCTTTTCATATCTCTTTCGTATGATAAAATATTTGGGCAATTTCGCGACGACGAGATAACTCTTCGGCGAGACTCATTGAGTGGCATTTCTCTGGAACGGGACACGCGAGGTCTGAGCGGACAATAAAATTAAATTTTTGAGAGTACATAAATCCTTGAGATTAAATTTAATGTTTTATGCTTGACGCAGAGGTATAAATGGTAATTGTGAAGGTTGTGGCCGGCGCGGGCGGCGCGGGCGCAGTTTTATCGGTAATGACATCATCGTTCAAGAAGTTCATAAGTGCGATTTTTAGCACGCTTTCAATTGATTCCCATACAATATTGCTTAAGATATGCTAATATGCAAAGAGAAGTCCTTTATTAACAATGTGTTGAACAAATTAAAGAACCAACCAGGACTAACTCATGCAAAATGTGGCATCTGCATTCTGCGTGACTTTTAAAACTTGTATAGATAGCATAGATAGCAAATTGAAAAACAGAATTGTAAATTATACTAAGAATTAAAAAGTTCGATATAAATGACTAATATGTTGAAATTCTTGATTATAATTTTAATTTTTTGGAACCAAAATTTTAATTTGTAAACCAAAATATTTTTCAAATCTGTAAGGTAAGAAAATATTATGAAAAACTTATTATTAAATCTAATTTTATACATTGTCAACAGGATTCTCGTGGGTGCGCCAGAGGACGAGCCATACCATATCAATGGTGTGAAGCGCCCGGGTGCGGTGTACCGCTGCCGCCCTGGACACCGCGGCGCCGTGGCCGAGGGCTCCGGTAACCCGCTGCAAATGTGTTCGCTCATGGAGTTTGATAAGACCAAATGTAAGTACCACTATAAATAGAAGTGATCTCGTGAAACACTATATTATGTACTATTATATGTTCGTGTTATTTGCATATAGGTAGGTACTGTTTGAAGGAATGATAAGGAGCGCGAAAATGGAAGGGGAAGTAACGATATGTAACTTCTTTAGTAGATCATAGAGATAAAGAGAACTCTGTTGGGTCCATAATACCCCGCTTTTTATATACAAACTAAATTTTAGATAAATTCAATAGATAAGTCTATTTCAACCGTTTAAATAGAAATCGTTTGCTAAATATCATATGCTATCCATACCGACAGTACCATCTGTTCAGAACATCAAAAACATAACTTTCAAATAAACCACAAAAGGGCAACTACAATTTATCCACCAAATGATACTCTATTCACAATGATAAATATGACAATGTCTGTGCAAACTTGAAGTAACGTGTGTATGTTGTAGCGTGCCACCGCGCCGTGACTGTCCGGCGCACGCGCATCTGATTTATATCACTGCTCCACCGCCACCGCTTTGTTTAGACGGATACCGTATATAATACGTCAGGGAATAAAGTACCGCGAAATGTTCAGTAGTACAACATTTTACTCAAATCTCGATTCCAACCTAATAAATGGATGTGTCAGATCTAGTTTACGTCGTGGGTCTCGTATGTAAATATCAGTCTAGATTCCTTTTGTAATAAATTTAATGATATTTGTTCGGATATGTTCTGGCTATGTTAATTTCACGATCGACGATTTATTAGAAGTCATGAAAATTGATTGACAATTAGCGACGCTATATAACAAACAAATAGGAAAACATACAATTGACATACTTCCTTTTTTGAAGACGGTGAAAATTTTTGTTTTGATTTTTTATGTCCCTTGTACAATTTAGGGTAGCTATTTCGAAATCGTAAACAGACACTTTCATTTTATTTATAAGCGTGAATACAACGTGGTAGCTATTCTGCATAAAAGTCGATCGGATGCTTTAAAAACCTCCATAAATCTAAGTGGTAGTAAGTGTTTATTGCGTAACATGCTTGATTCGGTTTCCTGATTTCCAATTATCTAGAATTCGAGCGTTGTTAAGATTCCTCCCGCGAATAAATACTCGCGGGATAAATACTTATTAAAATCAATTACGTGGGCTCGATATTTGGTTTGTGGGTGTATTGATGTAGGCGATTAGTTCTTAAATTGTCTTCAATGAAAGCAATCCCCATGTGTTTAGAAATTTTAAGACTTCTTACAGGTGAAAAGAATGATCATTGTAACCAATTATAGTATTGAATACAATACATAGATAGACTAACTTTGGACCTAGGAGTACATATGAAGGCTACTATTTGTATTTTGTAATAAAAATTGCCTATGTATCTTATTAATATCATAAATGTGAAAGTTTAGATGGATATTTGGATGTTTGTTACTCGATCACGCCAGAACGGCTGAACGAATTTGGATGAAATTTGGCACAAAGATAGATTATAGTCTGAAATAGTACGTAAGCTACTTTTTATCCTGTAAAAATGTACGGTTCCCGTGGGATAGGTTTGTTTTTGTTTTAGGTGAATGATGAACTTTAATTATTTAATTTCGAGAAAAAAATCATCTTTAAGGCAGTAAACAAAACTTATAATGTGATTTTGAATTGGGTGCACCTAAAAGATGAGGTCATATTTATTAATTTCTGTTGGATAGAAGATAAAAAATTAACTTTTCTTTGTTTTGCTAACAACATCTTAACAATTTAAATACATAATTGTACAGTTTGTCATATGGTAAAGTTCGCATTCATCAATTTAGGCTTATTAAGACTTATCACTTGCCGTCTCGTCGCAAGACATTTTTATGTGTAACATTCTGTCTGCGCTTAAAGTATTTTTTCTTAAATCTTTAAAGATATAGTTTTTTACTAGTTTAACTTAAGAGGATTGTGAAGCTAAATAAAAAAAGTAAATTTCCATACAAAAAGCGATAACGTTTTCCCCCCCATTAACATACTCTAATTTTCATAATTTTTGGAAATGTTGTAGATATAATGAAAAACTAGGTCCGTACGTTTTTATTTTAAAGAAATATTGCGTATGATAGAAGTTATTAGCATCTAAATATCTGTATTTTTGACGTAAAAACTTCTTCGAGCGTTTTTATTTTTTTATAATTAAACTAAACTGAATTACTAAAAAAGGAAAACGTACAGACCTAGATTAAGGTGTACTGAATCTAATGAAACCAAAATTGTCTCATTTCGTAAATGTTTAGGGGGGTAAAAACGTTATCGCCCAAAACAATATTTCAAACAGGAATGTAGGTAATTGCCTCTAAGATTTGCAACTCTCTCTATCGCACCATAAGGGTTGGCAAAGCGAGCGATATGAAACAGATAGCATTTTCTTAAAAACCTACTCGCGCCGTGTATCGGCACTTCACAATCCTCTTAATTCTTGGCTTTCAATCTATACTAATATTATAAAGCATAAGAGTTTGTTTGTTTGTTTGGTTGAACGCGCTACTCTCAGGAACTACTAATTCGATTTGAAAAAAAATATTTGCATTAGACCCGTTAACTGAGGAAGGCTATAGGCTACATATCATCCGGGAAAAATGTACGGTTCCCATGGGATCGATTTGTTTTTGTCTAGGGACGAACCCGAAGCGAAGTGAGGGTGTGTCGCTAGTTAAGTTATACACTTAGAAGTTCCACCATATGACGCTTTTACCAAACAAACAAACAAAAAAACTACAGTAAAGTTATTTATAGATGTAGAAATTATTACCTTTAATAAATAGTCATAATAATACAATATTTTAACCAGAAACAAAATTTACTTCTCCCGTTCTTAACGACTGAGCGTCTTTTGAGCGGTCATCTCAAAAGTAACCTGTATGTTAATCCAGAAGATAAGCATATCTTATATCTCATTCACTAAATTTCACTCAAATATGTTGACCATTAAAAAGTGACAAATACATTCACTCATAAACTTTCTATTTTATATAATTAGTCAGACTGATATCTTATCTAAATTAAGGCAACTTCGATAAGGTAACAAAAAAGTGATTTTTCTAGCATTTTAAACCCACCACCTAACTTCATTTCAAGTATCTCTATCGTGGTTGTGGATTCAAGTACCGCTTGAGACCTGTATTTATATAGAGCCATATACTCTGGGTGTATCGCCCATAGGTAGGTGTTTGCTGAAGCTCGTTCTGACAGCTTTAGTACAATCATACGGAAGCGATGTGCCTCCGTGATGCAGCGCAGGCGTGATACCAATGGCATCCTAAGTGCATTAGCAGACCGCTGGGATTCGCCGATGATTGGGAGCTGGATACGACTGCACAAAGTCAAATAACTACCCTCAAGTATCGGGGAGAAACTTTTTGCTAGATTATTGTATTTACTAGTGATCGCCGCGCGGTTGAAAAACAACCATAATTCATTAAGTTTGATTGATATTGAGGTTATTTTTTCAAAGTTATATAGATAAACTATAAAAACCAAAAGAATTTTCAAACGGGCCTACGATTTCAGAGATTTGCACGTATAGACAAATAAACTTCTTACCTATATATTATATAAGTATTCGTATAATATTGATGAAGGTTATCTAACATCATACTACATATTTTAGCAGTGAAGTTATTATATATAAATAAAATAAGCGAGCGGATTCGCGGGTAAAAGAAAGTCAATTAATTTTGGCGTTCTGCAGCCCTTCTCTATATAAACTTTAACTATGCCAAAGCTCATACTCCTGCATACATACAGTATGCTTAAAAAGGGGCTCAAAGTTTTCTCTTCACATTAATATATAGATTAAATTTAATTGTGTAATAAATACTCATGATTATTATTATTATTAAAGGTCCATGCACTCGTATAGTAAGTTTGTTCTAGACCCCCGACCTTACCAACCAATTAAGTACCGGTGAGTGCAGAATCATTTTTATTTCTGTTTTGTTGGCATATAGTATTCAGCCTTTTTTAACGTCCCACTGCTGGGCACGGGCCTCCCGTATATTGTGCAAACCATAAACGACATTGGTTACTAACTGGGCAACTGCGCGTGGGCAACGGCGTTAGGTGTAGCTAATACTGTATATCCGGTGTGATTTTTCTTGGTGTTAACTAGCATTGCAAATGATTGAGACGTGTGTTGTTTGTTTATTTGACCGACTTCGACAAAAAGGAGGCACTCGATTTGAGTATATGTATGTTTTGTACGTTTATGTTATGGGATTAATGTATGTCTAATGGATATCACAACAATGTTGCTTTTTAATAAGAATATAATATAAATTTAGTAAAAATATAATATTTTTTTTATAAATTTGTTTTGACTCATCCCAATTTCACGAACGGTCTCTATGCGAAAATATTGGTACATATATTAATATGTATCTGTGATACATGTGTTATACTATCTATATCAGTATTTGTAAATTGAGCCCTTGTTCAAACCACAAATAGGTCACTTTGAAAATATTTAATTATTATAGCTTAAAATTATGCTAGCCTTGACATTATAAATTATAATGTTTATACACACGTAGCAAATTCTGAACGTGCCAAAAATACATATATATATATATATACACATATATATAAAGTTAATAGGTCACTTAAGGATCTTCTAAGAATATTTAGCAGTGTTTGTGCAATTATAAAAATTCGTAGATACTTTAATGTGTGAAAAAAAATGCAAACTTTCACATCTACATAACTCAACATAAATCTATGTACATATGTATATGAATAAAAAGGACTTCTGTGCGTTGGTGAGCGAAGCTAAGAACGGCTGGACCAATTTGCCAAATTAGCATTTTTGTAGTAAAATAAAGGAAGAAGATAGAAATTGGGAAAGTCCTTTTTTCTGTAAGATATTTTATTTTCTATAAGATATTTTATTTTTATATAAGAGAACTTAAAGTTAAGGCACATACACAGGGACGTGTGTCGGTTTAGCTTGTATACTAGTACAATAAACATATTTTTTGTTATATTTTCTGTCATTTACATTGTAATATTAAATAGGATTCGTTTTTTAAAGCTATTACTGACATTAAATATGAAGACTAGGTTTTATGGAACCGGTATCTATGACCATGTTCGTTTTTAGTAACGTTGACGTCATGTTTGCAAAAGCTTGAGTAACCTAATGTTTGCAATGTACGATGAACACGTTTTGTTCCAGGGTCAAAGAAATATACACTTAATATATAATTTTACTATCCACTGAAGTAAAGAGATCGTTAAAATAAAAAGAAATTACTAATTATTATAGAATAATGCAGTCATTTTCTGTTCTCCTCTTGATGAACAGACAGCCAATATGACAAAAATGCACACAACTTGGAGTTACCACTATCTACTTTGAGTATAGCAATTTACAAATTATAGCCTATGTGTTAGTCTGATGATTAAGCTATATTACTGTAGAGTTTCATCAAATATTGTATATTAGTTTTTGCGTGAAAGTGTAACAAACATCCATCCTTACAAACTTTCGCTTTTACAATACTAGCGATTCACCCTCGGGTTTGTCCCTAAACAAAAACAAATTTATTCCACAGGAACCGTACATTATTCCGAGATGAAAAGTAACCTGTGTGCTATTCCAGACTATATCTATCTCTGTGCCAAATTTCATCCAGATCCGTTCAGCCGTTCTGGCGTGAAAGAGTAACAAACATCTCTCCATTCTCACAAACTTTCACATTTATAATATTAGTAGGTTTAAGTAAGTGGTTACCTACAGCTACACTGACATTTTACCAGAGGGCTTTCGATGTAGTAATATTAAACAGATAATTTAAGATGCGCCAACACAATCCATCTTATGTGTATATGTCGAATGGTCTTCGAAGTAGCTCTGATTGGGAGCGCTTTCAGACCGACTTGAGAGCAGCAACATTAACGCATCGAGCGTTGATAAAACATAAATCAATGGGTCGCCGCGACTGTGTGTAGGGTGTCCATACATGGTGTTATATAAGGAAAAGAATATTAAACATGTTATTCTTGTTCATTAATGTATGTATCTCTATAGTAAATTAATAATTTTATGCATATGACCAAAAGTCGTTAGTTTAAACAAAACAGATATTTTTGATTAACGTATAAGAATAATAAGTAAGTAGTATTGGACGTTTTTGACTGCTAACTAAATCATTAAATCAAATCGAAATAGTATAAATTGCCTAAATAGAATTTTACAAGAACTTTTGTTTGAACTTATAGTCAATTTTGTTTTTTTAATTATATGTCAGTATGTAAGCCGGTGAAGAAGCTTTCACAGGCTCGGAAAGCTGTTCTGTTGAGAAGAGCCGATAAGAGAAATTTAACAGTTCTTCTCATCGAGTGACGAGGATCAACAAGCTGGTCTCAATATGTGGAATAATATGTTGTGCTCAGTAATATGTTTTTAAATTTCAATCTACATTGTAAAGAAATAATAATAAAAATATATATATAATAATAATAAGAAAAATAATAATAAGAAATAAAAATTATTGTAAAGAATAAATAATGGAACGATTGACAATGTTATAGAGAACTATTTTTTGTCCGCGTCTTCGCTCGTATGATAAGAGAGGGATCGAGAATAGCCTAGGTTCGATTCCAGAATGCAAATTATGTTCTTGCCAAATTTTATCGAAATCTGTTTAGCAGTGTAGGCGTAAAAAGGTAACAGACAGAGTTACGTTCACAAATATAGGTAATATTAGTATGTATTAACTCCCGTCTTCAATAATTCTTACTTACTCGTAATGAAGCGTATAATGTAATAATATATAGCTTAAGTATTGTAATTAAATAAATCCATTTTACTGTTGAATAAACTGATAATAGGCATTTAGGTCAAATCAACATCACGCAACTTTGACGTCCTACGCATTGATTAATAATAATCAATCAACTATTTGCATTCAATGCACGTAATCTTTTAATGGTGGACCATCAGTTTTCTATAGCAGGCTATTTTTATTTACAATAATGTAAACATTATATATATGTATTACAGAATACATATCTAATATATTTAAACGAGCAATTCTTATATATTTATTTATTTACTTATACCGGCGATCTCGGAAACGGCTTTAACGATTTCGCTGAAATTTGGTATATGGAAGTTTTCGGGGGCTAAAACTCGATCTAGATTAGTCTTATGTCTGGGAAAACGCGTGTTTTTGAGATTTCATGAGGTTTTCTTTCGCCTTACTTCACGCAAAATATGGTCAATAATTTCTTACACACAGGTGTCCGGGTTCGATACAAAGTTTTTGCTTTTATTTTATTTTTTGTATTTATTCTAGTTTTTAGTTTTTTTTTATCTAAAAAATATGATATAAGAAAAAAGAACTCCGAGCGAAGCTCGGTCGCCCAGGTACTGTATATAAAATGAATGAAAATAGGGTTATAATAACTAAACTAACTTACTCTGATTTCGTTCGAGTGCGTCACTAGGTGCCTTACAATATCCTATGTATTACCCCAGGTTTCACTGTACAATAAATTTCATCCAAATCTGTTTAGCCGTTTTTACGTGTAGCTTTAAATACATATATATTATAAATATAAACACCATGACTGGAGTAGAAACATTCGTAGACATCACATAAATGAAATCCCTTAGCGGGACTCAAACCCGCGACCGGTGGCAAAGCAAGTAGGGTCACTACAAACTGAGCCAAACGTGTCGTCAAAGTCGTACTGTCAGAAAAGTTCACTTTCTCAGCTAGGATTTTCAAAAACGATGGATTTAGTTCTTATAAAATTGTAAGGAATCCATAACGAAATAGCTCGTTGGTCACTATAATGTACTGCACATAGCGCAGTATTAGGGTCGACGTTGATGCTTCTCGAGAAGCGTCATTTATTTCATTTTGATGCAAAGGCACAGGTCAATGACCTTTGCAACAAGTGCACATTTGTCCGGCAAATCCAGACTTCTTATTATAGTGTATAAAAGAAAATATATTTTAACAATATAGACTCTACATGCGAAATCCATCTCTACATTCATTCAGTTCTTGTAACATTAAAATGACGATTATTCTAATTCTAAACTTTGGTAGTAAGTCTTCTGTATATAAAAAATAGAGTATGATTAAGAGTTGAATATTTCATCAAATTAAGAAATTGATATTGACCTTAAGAAATTTAGAAGCGAAGAAATTATTGATCATACATATGTATATAAAATACGCAAGCGAAGCTACGGGAAAAAAATAATAATTAAATATAAGTACTTTTATATATATATATATATATATATATATATATATATATATATATATATATATATATATATATATATATATATATATATATATATATATATATATATATATATATATATATATATATATATATATTATACGGACTGTCCTTGTTTTTTGCATTTATATATAATTGTACTCATTCTCGTTATCAGAATTGTAAAGAAATGTTTACATAGTGATAGGAATTATTAACTTGAATGCCATTATATTTTATGTACAAGTCTTGACAAGCAATTTTTTTACTAGAATATAATGACATACTGTAATGTTATATTAATGGCAATTATGACATAGAATTTAATTGCTA
Source organism: Argynnis bischoffii washingtonia (assembly GCA_033884665.1). Classification (NCBI taxonomy): domain Eukaryota; kingdom Metazoa; phylum Arthropoda; class Insecta; order Lepidoptera; family Nymphalidae; genus Argynnis; species Argynnis bischoffii. Next base: position 1,925,843 of record CM066616.1, on the reverse strand, counting down.
GTGAAAATATATTACGAATTTAATATAACTTTGTAATTGAACGTTATTATTATACACTAGTTTCTGCCTGCGGATTCACTTGCATTTTAAGTGGACTCAAAGGTAGCTATGTCTGTTCCAAGGATGCAATCTATGTTCTTCCCAAATTTTGTCAAAATCTGTTCAGTGATTTGAAAAGACAACAGACAGAATTACTTTCACATTTATAATAAATATTAGTAAATATTATATGTATATTTACAGTATATATTGTATGCCACGGTCAAGACACTAGCATGTACATGAGCATTAAGTCAATGACTTTATTACAAGGGCACATTTGTTCGATAAAGCTTCGATTTTTATATTGTTATTGCAATTCATGTGACTCGAGAGACGCATGATGCTTAATTGACTGACTTATTTTTATAGCTAGTGCTTGGTTTAGTTTTGTTTTATCGATTTTTGAAGTGAAACTTCTTTAGAATCGTTGTGATTTGAAACTCGATGAAACGGAAATGTGACACTAAAATAAGACAAACACATACATTTAAAGGATTAAGCCGGATAAAATGAGATAGAATACATTGTCATGTTGCCATGGTAACCGTTGGTATTGACTGATAAATGTATATTTATGTCAAATGAAATTTAAAATAACTTTTAAACTTGGTAAAAATATAATAAAAAAAATAAACCTTATAATTATCCTCTCCAGATACTCTATATTCATCTCATTCTCACGTAGGTTACTTTTCTGTAGTTTCACTTCTACTATAGTTATTGTCTGACAAATGATATATAATATTATACTATTATATATCATTTGTCAGACAATATATAATGATATATAATAATATAATATTTCCCCGGTGGTAGGACTCTGTCAAGCCTGAGGACTCCGACTGGATGGGTACCACCCCCTTATCTTTTTCTGCCGTCAAGCAACAATGATTGCATTGTTGTGTTCCGGTTTGAAGGATATGGTAGCCAGCGCAATTACAGGCAAGAGGCATAACATCTTAGTCCTCACAGTGATAACGTACCGGCGGTTCTGCAGTTTTGTTACATAAAACTTAAGTGCATGAACCGTAGGTGTTATGGGCGACAGGTATCGCTTTCCATCAGGTGGACTGTCTGCTCGTTTATCCCTGAGTACCATAAAAAAAAATACTCTTTCTTTAAATAATATTCTATAACTTGATTGTAATGTGCCTCATATGCGTTATTTTTAGTATCTCACCTATCCTAATTATTTAAAACATAAATTGAATTTCATAAAGAGTACCGATAACCTACAGAAGTTTTACTTCTTGCTCGTGTACACATTCATACACGCACTCTTTAATTTTTTTTTATATTTTATTTACTAGTCTATTGTTTTTCTTGAGAAAAGGATAACATTTTCCTTTTAGAGTGTAATATCGGAAAAGCCATAATAAAGTGTATTTCCATAAATTAAAAACGATCCCAGCTACTTATCTCTCAGTTTACATTTACGAGTACCTAACGTTATTCAAACATAGCTCACGTGCTAATAAACAAACAATTACATTAAGGTTGGCAAACACTGGACGCTTGGCCAAATTCAACCAAACCAGCTCTAAAACTCAAGTGGAATAAACATACGCTTCAACAAAAATTTGTACGTCTCATGATTGTCGCTAATATTTGTCATGTAATTGAAAAAAGCGGGATAACTGTTCATATACTAATTGTTGATATAAGGCTCTTAACAATGCGCTCAGATGCGCGCGCTATTTCTTTTAAAATGAGTACGTATTATATATTTTAACTATTTTTTGTATGTGGCTTTGGCTGCATAGATCATCTATATATATTTATATATACTAGTGATCGTCGCGTGGTTAAAAATCAACCATAATTCATTAAGTTATATATTTATTGTCTTGCGTATATTACAATATTAATCTATTCTCAATTTGACCACAGACTTTAACAATAAACAAAAGATTATATAATAATATGTGTGTGTGTGCCAAATTCATGGTAGTGTGTGTAATGTTTTTTCTGTTGATTTAATGTGATTCTTATGCATAATTTAAAAAAAATGTTAGCATACTGAACTCCTTCACTATATAAACTATAAGTGTGGGAAATTTCATACTCCTCCGTCCGCGCAATTTTCGTTAAAAGGGGACAAAGTTTTTGCTTCACGTATTAATATATAGATAATGTAAAGTATGAAAGAGAATATATGAACACTTCATAACAATTTTACATAAGAAGTAATATTTCTTCTTTTTAGTATCAAGATAGTACTAAAATAGAACACTAAATAGTTTCAGTAATAGTAACTGAATCAATGAAATGATTAATAAGTGATAGAAATCTAAGACAATAATTCTCTTTAAAAATTAAGCTTAAAAAATTCTAACAAACAAAAAACGCCCTTAATACAATATAAATACATGTTATATGAGTTAAAAGCTAATTAACAATGTTCCCCTTAGTACAACAATTAGCAACAAGTGGTTCGGAGTCCGAGCCAATTGGTATCTCAATTGAGACCAGATTGATGAGGTACGTGGAATTATTGGCAATTACATTGAACGTTTATGCTTTTTAAAGTAACCTATTGAAAGTTTAAATTTTTAAAGACATGCAAAATTATTGAAAAATATTAATATTAGTAATACTAGCGACTCACCCTCGCTCCGCTCTGGATCGTCTCTAGGTACGTTTTAACAGTAAGTATAGAATGGACTACATATTTCTATCAACTTTTAAAATGTTAAAAGTGGTTTTTATGTCATAAAGATAATGTTGGACATATGGTATCGCGGAGTTTTTTGTAGATATTGATATATTCTTTAATATTGTAGAATATACTTTTGTTTTATTATTAATAGTTTCTGCAGCGCATGCGACGAAAGACGTTTTAGAGCACTTTTTTAAACCTTGGGTTACGTTACTTAAGTTTTAGTAAGGATTCCTAATATTTTCTAGCAATGAATATAGCCTATGTCACTCAGGGTGAATGTAGCTTTCCAATGGTGAAAGAATTTTTGAAATCGACACAGTAGTTTTTGAGTTTATTCATTATAAACATACATACACACAAAAATACAAATCTTTCCTCTCTATAATACTAGTATAGATTAGAAACTTATTTCGCATTATAAGTGGAGCGGGGTTCAAGGGTAGCCTATATCCGATACCAGGATGCAATCTATGTCCTTGCCAAATTTTATCGTAATCTGTTCAGCAGTTAAGTATGAAAAGAGTTACTTTCTGATTTTACCTGACGGTAAGGAAAGGGTTATGTTTTTCGCGCCAATCTTTGTATGTTTGTTTGTAATATTCTTTATTCCCTCATATCTTGAAAACCACTCGATGGATTTCTTTAATTAAGGTATCGTCAGATTCGTCTTATTAGTCCAAGTGTTCTTAGATAGGTGATGTAAAAAATAAATAAATATGGGGACTGCTAGATTTTTATGTATATGTTTAGTTGATGAGAGTTTTGCTTAGATATACTACATACATACAATATACATATATACATACTATATAGTATATTGTATTTGTGGGTGACTCTTAAAGGGAAGGAAAGTGATATAATTTATATTTAGAAACAAACGTATTTGCAAGTAGTTTCAGCATATTAAATACTCCTGAGTTTTAAATTTCGTGCACTTAGACTCACTAATTCCTATATAATTAAAATGAAATAAGTATACTTGGAGCAATATTATTGTCATATAAAAGCCTCATACTTAAGAATTATGTAACGGAGCCCGCCAAATAAACGTCAAAGTCAAAAATAGTAGCGTGATTTGATGTTTATGCTACTATTCTCGATTTTACCATACAGATGGTTAACTTTCTTTATATAATAAGTCTAATTTCTAGCGCAAGCTATTCCAACCTTTAGCGCAGTAAAAGAACCTCAAACTATGTCTTAAAAGTTAAAACGATGTTCCATGTGAATAAAAATTCACATGAAACTTATCTGTATACAAAACTGTAATCACACTGCCATGTAGAGCATAAAAAATGATCTAACATAAATATTTGTATAAAATTTTTCAGACTCTACATTGCCTTTAGCAGCTATAATATAAAAAATCATCGTGTGTGGGAACGTGTTAATGCAAACGCGACAATAAAATTCGGTCATTGTTTGCTTTATTGTCTTTCAAATGATTATTAGTGGTATAGCTAAAATGTGTTATAATTATTATTAATGCGATGTATTTTTAGCGAATATATTAAGTATAATATAGGATATAGTACTTTGTAACCTATTAGTGATGCGATCGGGAAACCAAATGAATCTTGTTCAAAGCCGGGTTTTAAGATTTTTATGTCTAATAAATCTTATTTTTAACATTTTTACTACTTCTTAATAAGATGAAAACAATGTAAGGAAGTCGTGTCAGAGAGGCTCTAATGAATTTTGCAAATACAGAGTATCATACCCGCTAACCCGCATTAGTTTGATGAAATAGACCCCAATGCCATTCGCATTGAAGGGAGTTCCAAGCCCAACAGTGGGATGTAGAAGTGGGACTGTTAAGATTTTAGTTAGTTGAACTTATAGGATCTAATCTATACTAATATTATAAAACTGAAGAGTTTGTTTGTTTGTTTGGTTGAACGCGCTAATCTCAGGAAGTACTAATCCGATTAGAAAAATTCTTTTTGCATTCGATAGCCCGTTAACTGAGAAAGGCTATAGGCTATATATCATCCCGGAAAAATGTACGGTTCCCGTGGGATAGATTTGTTTTTGTCTAGGGACGAACCCGAAGCGAAGCGAGGGTGAGTCGCTAGTCTTATATAATTTTATTTCGTATTATCTGTATCATGTTTATTTATTCGTCTTATTATAGCCTACATTCTTCCAATTCGTTAAAATATTACTGTTTAGATATACGATATTTTTATCATACATATGTACTGTACATATGAGGGCAAAAATTAAGTCAAGCGCATTATATAAGGGTTAACGGTCTTTATAATGCATATTATCTATACTTATAATATTGTAAAGAGGAAAGATTTTTTAATTTGTGTGTTTGTTTGTTTGTACCGAAAAAGTTCCGAAATTGCTAAGCCGATTTAGATGATATTTAGTACGAAGATAGTTTGAGACCCTGGAGAGGGCATAGGATAGTTTGTATCCCGGAAATCGTCTCTTAAGAGGGTGAAAATGGGGATAAAAGTTTGTATGGGGAAGCAATCTAGTTTTAAATAACGCTAAGCAATTATTATTCACTCAATAAGTAAAATTATTTTTTAGTCATGTAAAATTCGTTGTGTTATAGGTACTTTGATAAAAAAAGTCTTGGTTATTTTTGTGAGGAATCCTAAAATATTGAGAAATGACTATTGATTATTATATTGTTACGGTTGCTACTGAACTGTGTAAAGGGACTGCTGTGTTTTTACCTAATTATGCGTAGCGGGAAGGGCTCCACCCTATATTTTTGATTTTTTTTATAAATGTGTTGCTTCAATTTTGTATTATAGGGTTGAATATCCTTCAAGCCACACAAACATGTGTCTTACCTGATGACCTGTTTGATTGCGTTTCAATATCTTAGTAAGTAAAGTTTATGTAGATTAATCTATATAAATAAAAATCTTATGTTCCTAAACCATTCATCCGATTATAATGAAACTATGGTGGTTCTGTATACACCTGAAATGTTTTCTGACCCAAAAAAAGGATTTTTCTTTGGGCGTTCGTCTTTTATGTGTACCTAACCTATTCAAGCTTAGGGAAGCACGCGAGCGAAGCAAGAATATTTCGCTAGTATTTCTATACAACATATAATACTTTGAAAATAAACAAAAACCACAAAGTATAATAAACACTAGTATACTTTTATAGTTAGGAAAAAGTATATATACAATGTATGTATATCCGACCAGTAATACTTATTAAAGTAAAAATCGAACCTGCTTTTTATTTAAAAAAGACAAACTAAAACTTTCACTGTACCACTGGTCTTTACCAATATCATAGCTGCATAAAAAACTTTTTATTTCGAAATCATAAGCCATTAATTATTCAAATATGTAAAGACAGTATCTTTTAATTAAATTATATTATAACAGTAAAACCATAATCTATAGCATCTATGACACATGCTATGGTGTTCTCTCAGCCGAATCATTGTCATGTCGGTTCTAAACATATAATTGCTGCAATAAATGTTCGGTGGGGTATTTTTATTTGAAGCAGTCACGGAAATGGAAATATAAATTATAGGTAGGTAAAATATTTCTCGGCCTTTTTTCAAATGCTGCTTTTTAAACTATCATATTTTATTATTTCGATTTTCGGTTCGCTCTGGTTCATCTTTAGGAAAACAAAAACAAACCTATCTAATGGGAACTGTACATTTCCAGACTATATTCTATATTTATACCAAATTTCATCCAGATTCGTTCTGCTGTTCTGGCGTGAACGAGTAACAAACATCCATACATACTCAAAAACTTTCACATTTATAATATTAATACAGACTATATATATACGGACTCACTCTCGCTTCGATTAGTTACATTTCTAGGTGAAAATTTTATTCATAATATTAGAAATAGGCTTTTTTTTCATTTTACACAAGTAACCTATAAGTTATTCCAGGAGTCTAAACCTATCCAGTGGTTTTAGCTTGAAGGAGTAAGAAATATAGACGCACAAACAAACCGTCGAATATATTATGATCATGATGATGATATTCTCTAGACCGATTTCGGCCACCGCGGCCAATCTCATTGAGACTAGCCTGCGTTGAAGATATTATAGTCTACAAGTCAGAAATTATTAAAGGTACGGGGGTTAAATCCCAACTCCGGGCTGTTACTGAGACAGAAAAACTCCATAATTAAATTTGGCTCGACCCGGGACTCGAACCCAGGACCTCCGGATGTGCAGCCGTACATACCAGCCATACCACCGAGGCAGTCAATTATATATAATAGTGTCTGTATTATAGTATTATACATATAATAAAATTCTGAGTCGAATCTGTACTTGAAATATTTTTGGTAAATCTTATTGAAATAATCATTATTATCGATACAGAGGCCCAATATATAGTTTTTTAAATTTTTGTCTGTGTGTCTGTCTGTCCGTGACCGTATCACGAGAAAACCATTGGACAGAAGTTTGGTATGATGATAGCTGGTTATTCGGGTCAACATATAGTATATTTTTTTCTGCGGGAAAATATCTCATCTCTGAGAAATCTATACTAAACGTTAAAACGTAACTAGGGGCGAATCCGAGCGGAGCGAGAGTGAGTCGCTAGTTTATAATACAGTTTTGAGATCCTACGGGATCTACTTTAGATAACGGGATAAAAAGTTAGCTTTTTAGTTTATTGTAATTCTTTTCTATACATTATTAGTTAAATGTATCACCCATAAATAGTGTTAATTACTAGTTATCATATATGTAAGTACCTATGTAGGTTAGATGCCATGTCCGGGTCCATCATGTTATTTAATTACACATGGAAAGCTTACGAAAGCTCACGCAAGAGCTTAATGTCTTAATGTTACAAGAGGAGATTATTGACTTTCTTTATTATACAGTGTGTTTTTTACGATTTTTTATATTAAATAATATATAAGTTTTTATTATTAAATTATTGTACTGTTTGTTTTACTTTTTTATCAAACATCATGTATTGGTCACACAAAGTGTTTCAAGTTATATATAGATTAAAGCACTATCATAGTATCTATAGGTAAGTTAACACGTCGTTAGTATGTTTCTTTTGCTTAAACAATAACGCATATGTAAAGGCTGTTTTAATGTATATAAATACCAGTTATAAAATGGATGTAGGAGGTAAATTATAAACCACAAAAACCGTAAATACGATCATTGTATCCAAATCGTTGAGTTAAAATGAAGTGAATTTCAAGGAAAATTATTATTATAACTAGCGTTTTCTCGCGGTTTCGCCCGCGTCGCGTTAATTTTGAAAAATTACTCCGTTCTCGTAGCTCGTAGGGTTATGTAAGATAATCTTCTTCTTCAATCAATAGGCTATAAAAATCAAATCGGACTAGTAGTATCCAGACATAAACGCCTTTAAACAAACAAACATTTCAGCTTTATTATATTAGTATAAATAATTGAATTTATTCAGTTTGCGTGATAATAATTTAAAAACTATAAAAATTTATTGGCAATTTAAAACACAATACACGATGTACAAGAAGCCATTAAACAGAGCTGCGGTACTGTTTTAATTTCTTCATAAGATAACGACAGGAACAATAAAGGTGAGGTATAATTTACTCCAATAATCCCTATAAGGCCGGGCATTAAAGGTTTGCGATAAAAATCAAGTGTTATTTCGGTCACCCACTAAAAGCCAAGCTATGGATGATTTCTAATTTTACAACTTTTTAAAAAAGTACGTAAAAATACTTAATTTATGGTTTAAAATGATTTAATTACGTATTTCGACGACATGTTTGGCTTAGTTTGTAGTGACCCTACTTGCTGTGCCATCGGTCGCGGGTTTGAGTCCCGCTAGAGGTATTCATTTGTGTGATGAACACGAATGTTTGTACTTCAGTCATGGGTGTTTATATTTATAATATGTATGTATTTAAAGTTACATGTGTAGTGTATCAACTATCTTATCGACTATCTTGTATCCATAACACAGGCCTCGTAGCTTACAATGGAACTAGATGGTGCTGTGTGTTAATGTCCCAACATATTTTCCCAACATATTGTAATTTTAAAATAAAAAAAAATAGATATTTTTAACTGATCCTTCGTTTTTTTTAAAGTCAGAGTAAATTATAAAATCTAAAAAAAAGACCAGAAAGACAAAAGAGCTAGCTCGTTATTCGCTAAAAGAACCGGCATTGTCACCCAGCGGGAGAATGCTTAGCATTCTTGCCACAACTCCACGCGGACATAATTTGCACAATTATAACTAAATAAATTAAATAAATTACATTTTAATACCTTTATGGTAAAGAAAAAAATAGCAGTATAATTTTGCTCATGATTTGTAGCGCTATATTTTTATTGTGATACATGCTTAATCGCTTTCGGGTGGCGATGAGAGTAAAACAAACATGGGGCGTGGTTAGCGGCGTCTTCTGATTTAAGTGCATTGAATTTCATAAAGAAAGGCACAGTGTATCATTTGTCAGTCTCCATATTTGGGCTACTATAAATGTGTTGAAATATATATTTAGAGAGACCGGTCACTGTAGACTTTTCACAGTTTAGTCGACTTCATAATAGATATAAAGATTTATAATGTTTTTAGTTGATACCGTATTGTTATAACTTATAGTGCACGCACTAGCAGATGTATTCTTATTCCTAACCAAGAATTGCCTAAGTGCCCAATAAAAAGTCTGGAGTATGCGGAGACTCTTACTATGGTATCATTTATTCTTATTTTTAGGTTCTTTTATTAGGAAGCCTTAATGATATCTAGAGACCATTTTTTATGATTTTTGATTCGACTTATGTGTGTTATTATAAGGTTAGACAAAATAATTTACATAACATAATATTACATAACAGAAAAAACCTGTTACATCTTTTGATAATACTTTCTTAGATTTAATACTGTAAATGCTTTACTTAAACCAACGGAAACGGGAACCAAAAATCAAAATGAATCCGCGCAAAATCCGAAAAGAAGTTTTCATTTTATATTGACACATTTTAAATAAATGTAAATCTAAGAAAGTACTAAGAAAGTATTATTTTGACACAATTAAGCTGATTTAATGATGAAGATAGGAGGTGGAGATGGGATTGTTTTTCAATAGCTAGTAACAAAACCTAAGAATTTTGTCGTGTTTTTTCCTTTTGACGAGTCCTTCATTGAAATTAATAAAAACTTTTTTTTAAGTGAAACTTCTTTAGAAACGGCGTTAATTTGAAACTCAATGAACTAAAAATGCGACACTAAAAAGAGATAAATATATAAGATTTAGCCGCCTAGAGAATGAGGTAGAATACATTGCCATGTTGCTACGTTAACCGTTGCCTGACATTTATTTGTCTGACAAATATATTATATTCTTTCCGTATATGATATTCTATAAATATATTATTGTAACATGCCTAATATGCCTTGTTTAATTATTGATTTGTTTTAATTTAATTGCGATATTTGCCAAAGACGTTTTACTTCAACCTCGCGTAAAGATTACACACGCACCCATTTTTTTTAAGTTATTATTTTGGTAAGGCAGTGGTAGCCCTGTGGCAACGCGCTCGCTTGGGAAACCGAGTGAAACGGGTTCAAATCCCGGGTCTCGCACCTCTGATATTTTCATGTGCGAATCATTTCTATCATGATTACCACTTGCCTTACGGTGAAGGAAAACATCGTGAGGAAACCTGCATGTCTGAGAAAACCTAGCAAGTATTCGAAAGACATGTGAAGTCCGCCAACCCGCACTTGGCCAGCGTGGTGGACTATGGCCTGATTCCCCTCGTATTGAAGGGAGGCCCGTGCCCAGCAGTGGGACATGAAAAGGGCTGAATACAATACATACAATACAATTATTTTGGTACGCAATATTTTATTCTTATCGCGGGTCGCTATTTAAACTGTTTTTGTATCCATTTATTTCTAATACAAATTGTAACTCACTTCGAAATCGACTATGCATCTTCCTATTCAGTAAATCTATACGTTACCAATGCACTGACTGACTGACTGACTGTCTGAGTGATTAACTGACTGACTCACTAGATGATCCTAATTATATAATGGCTATTATATAATTTACTAGACAAATACAGATCAAGTGACTCATGTATACAGTAAGGTAAAATGTAGTCTATATTGCTTCACGTATTTTCCCCATGAGTCATAAACTGTCACGGAGTTTACAAAACTTTCAAATCATAAAACTTCCATAATAATGTCAGTTTTATGGTAATTAGTCGCTTATCAGTTATCACATTTTAATATGTATTCTAATACGTTCATCATTCATCATTAATCAAAACGATAAAATTCTTAGAGATCAAGAATTAACTTGGTTTCTTATTATATTTATATGTATAATTAATTGATCATTTAATTTCTTTTGTTGATTGTTGACTTCAAAATGTGCTAGTTGAGCACAGATTACTTCGCCAATGTCACGTACAATGAAGAATTAAATGATTAAAGGCATTTTTTCCTATATTTTTTAACTCTCTTGCTCTATTTTTCTACTATTTTATTAAAAACACTTATATTAATTTGTATAACCTAATATCATATTATAACTTTTATTTTAACTTGTTTGTTTTGTAAAGGAAGGATAATGATATAATATAGATATAAACTAATTTTGTCTTTAAATGGTTTGTGGTCAACCATACATAACCTTTTGTAAATAAGTCAGTGCTGCCTGCTAATGATCATATACATTAATGACGTCATTACATGCGTCACTGCCTACATCCGACTTCCGCAGGAGACGTTAAAAGCGTTAAAACTATTTTTATTTTGTTATTAGAGAATATATCTGCCAGATGTTTTTATTTGCAGATAGTATTCATATTACTACATTCTTTTTTTATCCTATACTAGCGACCCACCCTCGCTTCGTTCGAGTTCGTCCCTAGGTACGTTTTAATATTTTTGAGCGAAACCTTATTTTTTTTTTCTAAAATAAAAATAGGCTAAGTTACTCCTTATAATATCAGCTATCTGCCAGTGAATGTTCCGTTAAAGTTGGCCCAGCCGTTTCGGAGATTAACCGGAACAAACAGAGAGACAGACAGACAATTTTTTTTTTTAAGTACCTTATATAATTCCATATGCATTTAGTCTATAAATGTTATTTTGACATTACAAACAAACACTTCAATTTTATTTATCTGTATAGATTCAATGAGTTGCGTAATAGAAACCAAGCCAATGTTATGTCTAAAGATGGCCATACACCTTTAAAATTTTACTTGCCTGGATAAACTGCACAGGTTAAATGCAGCGTGTGTAGCAGCTAAGATCCTAGCTTATCTGTGCAGTTATTTATATAGGCATTAGGCATATCCTAGGGCCTAGAGCTTATGGATAACTTTACCTGGCCCAGGAAAACATGAATATTATATACACTATAAACAATCATACAACATATCATATGCCTCTAATATTTATGTTATTTAAGTAAATATTAATAGAGTCATCGTAAGACACAGATATCAGATTTCTATTTCTTTCACGAATTTATTTCTTCTAGTGAAAAAAATACTTAAGTAATTACTAAGTATATATTTTTATATTTAATAATAAACTATAATTATTTTATAATTGTTTCAGACAATAACGTCGACTCCGCGCATCGACAGATCGATCAAAAATCTAACCAGTGGTTTGGAGCCACCCTCACTAGTACCGGTAGAAACGGACCTATTGTGGTAAGTCAATTATATGTGTAAAGAATAAAATCCCGGTGAAGCGCGAGTCGCACGCAAGACTTAAATGTCATTTGGCGGATTTTTTGTTTTCATAGAATTTATACTATTATAACTAAAATTATATAAAAAGTTGAATACCATATTAAAAATATAAAATATTTAAAAAAAATCCTTTAATCGTTTGATAACTTATCTGTTACAATTTTTCACAATACGTGAACTGATAAAAACGTTGAATCTGAAGATGTCTTGTATATACATACTATATGTATTTATGGGGCCGTAGCCCCATAAAGTGTTATAGTGACCTATAAAGTTTATGGTCTCGGCTGCACCCTTCCTGTTACACCCATAGAACTGATTTGATGTCAGCACAATGGCTTTTAGACGAAAGGTCGCTTTGTCTTAAAATGTCGTGAAAACCGGACTGTTTTCTTTAATTTATTTTGCAAACTCATGCAATCTACTTCTAAATTAGGAGCTATTATTACTGAGAAATAGTTTTACTTAGTATGTAATAATTGCTGTATTTTCATTGCATGCGTATGTTAGTTCTTTTTTTACACTGAAAAAGCTAGATAGATTTGGATGAAATATATGTAGTTCACATATAGACTATATACGGCAGTAAATAAAATTGAGTATTTTACCCTTGGGGTTTTTTTAAATAACAAAATATTAATTTTGAAAATTAGGTTACAATTGGCAAAAATATCGCGTAGTATTTATTAAAAAAAATACATCCGAATGTATAACACCTTTTAAAGTCAGTCGAAAATATTTTTACAGTGAGGAAAGACCAAATAAGACGAGTAACATCGATGACAAGTAATTTTTTTTTAAATTTAAGAATACAATAAAATTCAACTTTAATTTCTTAAGTAAGCCAAAAACCTACAATTAGTTAGATATAATCTATACATATAATAAAATTGTGACCAAACCGAATCTGTACATTATTTTTTAGAAAATATACTTTATTATCGATACAGAGACCGAATCTGTATATATAGTTTTTAGAATTTTTGTCTGTCTGTCTGTCTAATGCATCACAGGAAAACTTCTGGATCGATTTTAATGAAATTTAGTATGATGATAGCTGGTTATCCGGGTCAACATATAGGACACCTTTTACTGCGGGCAAATATTCCATTTCTGAGAAAACTATACTAACCGTTAAAACGTATCTAGGAACGAACCCGAGCAGAGCGAGGGTGAGTCACTAGTGTTTTTATTAAAACCCAACAGTACAAAGTGGTATTTAAAAATATCGTGACATTACCAACTTATTATTAAGAGGATTGTGAAGCTAAATAAAAAAAGTAAATTTCCATACAAAAAGCGATAACGTTTTCCCCCCCATTAACATACTCTAATTTTCATAATTTTTGGAAATGTTGTAGATATAATGAAAAACTAGGTCCGTACGTTTTTATTTTAAAGAAATATTGCGTATGATAGAAGTTATTAGCATCTAAATATCTGTATTTTTGACGTAAAAACTTCCTCGAGCGTTTTTATTTTTTTATAATTAAACTAAACTGAATTACTAAAAAAGGAAAACGTACAGACCTAGATTAAGGTGTACTGAATCTAATGAAACCAAAATTGTCTCATTTCGTAAATGTTTAGGGGGGTAAAAACGTTATCGCCCAAAACAATATTTCAAACAGGAATGTAGGTAATTGCCTCTAAGATTTGCAACTCTCTCTATCGCACCATAAGGGTTGGCAAAGCGAGCGATATGAAACAGATAGCATTTTCTTAAAAACCTACTCGCGCCGTGTATCGGCACTTCACAATCCTCTTAAGGCTTGACGTTATACGATTCATCGCGACATCCATTAATCTTCCCATGCGAAAGTAGGATATACAGTGAGTAGAAGGTTAAAGCCCGATTCACACCATAGTGCCGACTCGTTCTCAGTCTGATATAATCTATACAGATAAATAAAATTGGAGTGTCTGTTTGTAATATTAAAATAACCGCTTTTTACTAAATGCATATGGATGTATACACGGTACCTATACCAAAACAACATTTTTTACAATTTTTGTCTTTCAGTCTGTCTATCTGTCTGTCTGTCTGTCTGTCTGTCTGTCTGTTTGTTCCGGCTAATCTCCGAAACGGCTGGACCGATTTTGACGGGACTTTCACTGGCAGATAGCTGATGTTATAGGGAGTAACTTAGGCTACTTTAATTTTAGAAAAAGAAACAGGGTTCCGCGAAAAAAAATAAAACCCATGAAATTGTGAACAAATCTGCGTACGGCGTACGCACCCGAGCAAAACGAGGGTAAATTGCGATATAATTCAAATTAAATGAATATCTTAGGAGCAGCAAGCTACTATTTATGTATACCTAAACATAGCTAACCGTGAAAACGTACCTTGGGACGAACGCGAGCGAAGCGAGCGTGAGTCGCTAGTATTTTATATAAGAAAGAATGAGTGCATTTACACTATCAGTCAGTAACCGTCAAGTTTCGGTCGAATCACACCCCAACAACGTTTCTTATAAACGGACCGAGGACGAACTGCGATCTGCACTCTACTTCGGATCTGCCCTAGCAGGAATAGTTTAGTAGTAGCAAGACCAGAATATAGAAGATGGCATTTACGCAGGAGTTTAATTTAATTCCAATAGATTTATTTATCTATTTGTACTGATTCACTCGTTGAGCACATGCAAATGGCTACAGACTCCGTGCTACAGCAGATCCCATCCGCAGAGATCGTGATTCTCGGCGACTTTAACGCCCATCACTCCGAATGGCTTAGATCGCGCACTACCGATCATGCGGGGAGATCTGTTCACGATTTCGCATTAGCATATGATCTGACACAACTGGTCACCTCGCCAACGCGAATCCCTGATGTGGAGAATCATACACCTTCCCTGTTGGACCTTCTGTTGACCTCTCATCCAGACGGCTACCTGGTCTCCGTCGATCCTCCTCTTGGCTCGTCGGACCATTGTCTTGTCCGTAGTAAAGTGCCAGTTAAGCGCTTAACACGGCCTCGCTTTGCGGGCTGTCGCCGTGTATGGCACTACAGGTCAGCGGATTGGGACGGGATGCGGTCATTCTTTGCATCCTACCCATGGGGGCAGATTTGCTTCTCGCCAGATGATCCAGACGTCGTTGCTGACTCTGTCACCGATGTGGTACTTCAGGGTATGGAACTGTTTATTCCGTTTTCTGTAGTGCCCATCGGAGGCAAATCCCAGCCTTGGTTTGGTGGCCCCTGCAAAACGGCATCTCGCCGAAAGCTGGAATGTTACCAAGCCTGGGCTGTCGCGACGGCGTCTAGTGATGTAAATACTAGCGACTTCAAAAAGGAGTATAACTTTGCCTCCAGGTCCTTCAAAAGTGTTATTGCTAATGCGAAATCGAAGCACATCGGCAGAATTGGCGAGAGATTGGGGCGTCTCCCTTCAGGAACACGTGCGTTCTGGTCTCTCGCCAAAGCTTGCTTAGGGAATTTCTGTCAGCCTTCTTTTCCACCCCTGCACACGGAGGATGGCTCGCTGGCTCATGCTGCGAAGGAGAAAGCCGATTTACTGGGCTCTCTCTTCGCAACCAACTCGACTCTGGATGACCAAGGAAACTCACCACCGACAATCCCGCGGTGCGATACTACGATGCCGGAAGTTCAGTTTCGGCAAAGTGCAGTTCGCAAAGCACTTCTTTCCTTGGACATTCATAAGTCGAGTGGGCCTGATAGCATCCCTCCGATCGTGTTGAAGACATGTGCTCCGGAGTTGGCACCGGTCTTAACGCGTCTTTTCCGGCACTCCTATTCATTAGGCGTAGTCCCGAAATCCTGGAAGGCCGCTTTAGTACACCCGATCCCAAAAAAGGGCAACCGCTCGGATCCGTCCAATTACAGGCCTATAGCCATTACCTCCTTGTTCTCTAAGATAATGGAGTCCATTATCAACTGCCAGCTCCTGCGGTACCTAGAGGAGCACCAGCTGATCAGCGACCGCCAGTACGGCTTTCATCGAGGTCGCTCAGCCGGTGATCTTCTAGTTTACCTGACACATAGATGGGCAGAAGCAGTTGAGACCAAGGGGGAGGCGCTTGCCGTAAGTCTGGACATAGCGAAGGCCTTTGATCGGGTATGGCACAAAGCGCTTCTTTCGAAGCTACCTTCCTATGGGCTCCCTGAGAAATTATGCAGCTGGATCACCAGCTTTTTGGCAGATCGGAGCATCAAGGTCGTTGTCGACGGTGCTTGCTCTGATCCTAAATATGTCAATGCTGGTGTTCCCCAAGGCTGTGTACTGTCTCCTACTTTGTTCCTTCTGCATATCAATGACATGTTGCAAATCAGCAACATTCATTGCTATGCAGACGATAGCACTGTGGATGCCTTGTACACAGGCCGCGCTAATATTTCTCGGGAATACGTCGACGAGAGCCGGAACAAACTTGTGTCTGAAGTCGAATCTTTGTTAGCCAAAGTCTCGGATTGGGGTCGACTAAATTTAGTCCAATTTAACCCCAAAAAGACACAAGTCTGCGCGTTAACCGCTAAAAAGTCGCCGTTTGTCGTAACTCCTCAATTTGAGGACACTCCCCTGTCCACCACAGCCAGTATCGGAATACTTGGCGTCGATATCTCGAGCAACGTCCAGTTTCGTGGTCAATTGGAAGATAAGGCCAAATTGGCCTCAAAGAAGCTTGGTGTGCTCAGTAAGGCGAGACAGTACTTCACGTCGCGTCAGCGCCTTAATCTTTATAAGGCGCAAATTCGGCCCCACATGGAGTACTGTTCTCATCTCTGGGCGGGAGCTCCCCAGTACCAGCTGCTTCCATTTGACCGCATTCAACGTAGGGCAGCTCGAGTTATCGACGATCAAGCTCTTTCCGATCGGCTTGATCCTTTAGCTCTGCGTAGAGATGTTGGATCACTCTGCATCTTCTACCGCATTTATCACGGGGAATGTTCTGAGGAATTGTTTGGACTGATCCCGGCCGCAGAATTTCACCATCGGACATCGCGCCAAAACAGTAAATTCCATCCACACCACCTCGATGTCCAGCGTTCCACAACAGTGCGTTTTCTTAGGCACTTTCTGCCCCGCACAACCACTCTGTGGAACCAGCTGTCGCCGGCGGTCTTTCCGAACCGTTACGACCTGGCAACCTTCAAGAAGAGAGCGTATTCTTTTTTGAAAGGCCGGCAACGCATTTGCAAGCCTTGCGGTGTTGCAGATGTCCATGGGCGGCGGTAATCACTTTCCATCAGGTGAGCCTCCTGCTCGTTTGCCCCCTTGATGACATAAAAAAAAAAAAAAATTCAATTTTCTTGTTATTGGCTTCAAAGCGTGCCAGTTGAGTACAGATTACCTCACTAATGTCACATACATAGGAGAAGACACGAAGGAGATTGGTTATTTGTGCTGATGTTTTTTTTAATTTCACAACATATTTTTGACAACAATGACATGACGTTTTTAATTATTTCATTTTTTTTATTTTAACAAAGTCCTTATATCATTGTAGATATGTACATACATATATTATGTAATGTATTGTTATAAAAATGTAATTTCTTGTTACTTGATTATTCTACTAGGGGTGTTAGGTCTATAGCATGATATTTGCGAATGGGTCGGGAAGACGTAATGGGGTTGGCACACCATTAGGTCACGGGTCTTTACGATTTGTGGACAGATTAGCTATTTGTGTCACGAAATCGGGTTAATGGTGAGTTTTGTTAGTCCGTCTTCGTTTAATACAGGTCATTTGAAAGGTGTATTTTAAAAGAAAATCCCTTTCGTAATCACTACTAATAATACAGAGTTTGAGACTTTAGTACTTGGGCGACTGAGCTTTGCTCGGAGTTCTTTATTGCTCTATCGTATTTTTTAGATTAGAAAAAAGAATAAACAAAAGTAAAACTTTGTATCCGACCGGGATTCGAACGCGGACACCTGTGATTGTCAATCTTGCACCTTGGTCGCTTAAACTCGAAAACACGCGTTTTCCTAGACGTAAGACTAATCTAGATCGATTTTTCGCCGCCGAAAACCCCCACGTACCAAATTTCAGCGAAATCGTTAGAGCAATTTCCGAGATCGCCGATATAAATAAATAAATAAATAAATATACAAGAATTGCTCATTTAATTTTAAGAGTTTACTTGTTTTTTTTGCTAGTTTCTTTGTATGGATAAATAAATAAATATAAATAAATAAATATGTTGAAACATTAAGAGGATTGTGAAGTGCCGATACACGGCGCGAGTAGGTTTTTAAGAAAATGCTATCTGTTTCATATCGCTCGCTTTGCCAACCCTTATGGTGCGATAGAGAGAGTTGCAAATCTTAGAGGCAATTACCTACATTCCTGTTTGAAATATTGTTTTGGGCGATAACGTTTTTACCCCCCTAAACATTTACGAAATGAGACAATTTTGGTTTCATTAGATTCAGTACACCTTAATCTAGGTCTGTACGTTTTCCTTTTTTAGTAATTCAGTTTAGTTTAATTATAAAAAAATAAAAACGCTCGAGGAAGTTTTTACGTCAAAAATACAGATATTTAGATGCTAATAACTTCTATCATACGCAATATTTCTTTAAAATAAAAACGTACGGACCTAGTTTTTCATTATATCTACAACATTTCCAAAAATTATGAAAATTAGAGTATGTTAATGGGGGGGAAAACGTTATCGCTTTTTGTATGGAAATTTACTTTTTTTATTTAGCTTCACAATCCTCTTAACACACAGCACCATCTAGTTCAATGGTAAGCTACGAGGCTTGTGTTATGGATAGCAGATACAACACACATATATAACTTTAAATACTTACATATTATAAACACCTATGACTGGAGTACAAACATTCGCGCTCATTACACAAATGAAAGCCTCTAGCGAGACTCGAACCCGCGACCGCTGGCACAGAAAGTAGGGTCACTACAAACTGAGCCAAACGTACGGCACGTTTACGTACTACGCTAATTTCTGGAATTATCAGTCCAATTTAAAAAAAAAATTGCACGTTATAGCCGTTTTCTTTTTACAACCTTTAGAACCGTACCAATTACACGTACCTAAATCAACTACGCAAGCGATTCCGTGGACAAACTCTACTTAAATAATATATAGCGTTAAAATACCTTCTCTTATTGTTCTGGCATCATCCCATCTTTATTTGGGAGTTTTACTTTACTTGGGTCAGTATTCTTATTTCCTATGTCTTCCCAATAGACACCCACGTAAGAAGGGGTCTTTTGCGTTGTTTTATGTAGCCTAAAAACACTTATGTGTATATTTTTGGATAGAGAGAGAGAGAGGGAGAGAGAAAAAAATTAATAGATATTTGCAACGCCATTCCGAAGAGTCTCACATACATCATTTTTTCTGACCGAATTTCTTCTTTTGACAACACAAATATTTCTTTTCATAAATACCAGATCAATGAGCTTCGCAGAAGGCTTGAAATACAAATAAAATAATAATATATGTTTTATTATGATCAAAATAATTGGCTATTTGACAATTCTAACGATAAAATATTTAATCTGTTGGAGACAGTAGCTTATGGGTCCACAATAATTATACAATATGTTTTTTGCATTAAAATAAATTGTAAATATTTCATTTTTGAAAAATAAATTTGAGTTTTTTTATCTGTGGATTACAAATACTGAAACGCTGGCGGCCATGTTTGTGCAGCGTGTGACGTCACATCGCACATAACAAAACATCGTGTGTTTTATCGTTTGCAGTTTGCTGAGAAGATCACTCTAAAATATTTTAATTAGTGCTTGTGAGAAGTTTAACGAAATGGAGCCGGGTTACACAAAAGCTGATAGTGCAAAGTTACCAAAAATAGATTAATTTATGGTTGCAAATTTTTTTGCATGTAATCCTGACTTTTGCTCAGCCGAGTTTCGGAATGTAAAAACTTCCGTGTAAGTACCGAAATGAACAAAGTAATTATGTATAATTTATTGGTAAAAGTTAATGTGTATAGTTCTTAAGTCAAGTAGTAAAAATTTTATAAAATAATTTTAAATTACTTAAAGGTTATGTTGATAATTTTAGATCTTCGCGACAGTCGTATGGTGAATAATAAAAATAATACTTTTAAAATTAATAAAAATAATGTCATAAAAAGAATTGTT
Organism: Argynnis bischoffii washingtonia; assembly: GCA_033884665.1. Lineage (NCBI taxonomy): Eukaryota > Metazoa > Arthropoda > Insecta > Lepidoptera > Nymphalidae > Argynnis > Argynnis bischoffii. The sequence goes on along the minus strand of CM066616.1, from coordinate 1,905,319 downwards.
TTTATGACATGTTTTATGTACAAAATACTGGATTAAGTTTAATTTATTTTCAGTAAATCAGAGGCTAAATTGATTGCTTTTAAATACTTACATCGAAGTGATCTTCACAAAAAAAATTGCAGATTTATCAGATGTAAAATTCAACTCTCAGCGTGCTAATTGTAACCACTGCTTTCGACGTTTAGGACATTTAGGGACGTGTATAAACAATTTGTCAGGATATTTAATTGTAGAACTTTTACACATAGGTACGGCACACGTCTTGTAGCTTGTCATTTTCATAAAAAATATTTATATTCTAAATATATATATATATATATATATATATATATATATATATATATATATATATATATATATATATATATATATATATATATTAACTTATATGAGCTTGCCAATGAAAAAGCTGCAAACTTTTAGCTTAAAATATGTTTAAGAGTTGGAGCATCGTAGCATGGAAAATATATAACATGTTATATTCTCCATGCATCGTAGTTAGCTTTACTTAGTTTATTGAGATATGACGTCACAGCCAGGAATGTCACGTGATGTGCTGTTTTCGCGCGACTTTCAAATTACTGAATGATTAATATTTTTTTTTCCGAATAAATAACGCTTTTTTCAGAAAAAAATAATTGTAAGAGGTATAAAATGAACCTACGTATGTTTTAAAATATCTTTCCGAAAACTGTCAAATAGCCAATTCGTCATATTATAATAGTATTAGTTATAGTTAACTAACGGCTCACCTTCACTTCGCTTGGGTTCGTCGTCGTCGTTTTTCCGAGATAAAAAGTAACCTATATGCTATTCCAGACTATACTCTATCTCTGTGCCAAATTTCATCCAGATCCGTTCAGTCTAATCATGAAAGTTAATTCATTATATTACTTAATACAGAAATCAGATATTTTTTGATTACCTGAATCCCATAACTCTAATGGCGTCCATAGAAAAATACCATAGAACTCTCAAGAGTAAACTAATGATAATTTAAACCAGAAAAAAGAAAAACAAACGGCGTCGATTACGCACAACTCATACGAATACTATCTAGTTTCTCTTTTACTTAGTTTTTGTGACTCGTTCCCCGAAGCGTATGTCTCCAGTTTTTCTCGCCATCTCAAAGGAGATGGAATTTTTATTTCGGTATGCCGAATTAGTGCAAAAACTGGCTGATGGCTGATGCGGCAATTTGTATCGGGTTTTGTTTTCTTTTAGAACACGACGAGTCCTGAATTTGACATAAAGGCTGTTTCGAAAGTTTTATTTTGTTCCTTAAATAGTCTTAGTATTTTGTCGTACTTGATATGTTAGACATATTATGAATCAATAAAAGAATTAATGAAATTAAATAGTAAAATATTATAGAACATAACCATAACTGTTTATAAATAAATATGTTGAGACATTAACACACAGCACCGTCTAGTTCCATGGTAAGCTACGAGGCTTGTGTTATGGAAACTAGATAGTTGATACACTACACATATATAATTTTAAATACACACATATTATAAATATAAACGCCCATGACTGAAGTACAAACATTCATGCTCATCACACAAATGAATGCCATCAGCGGGACTCGAACCCGCGACCGGTAGCACAGCACGTAGGGTCACTACAAACTGAACCAAACGTGTCGTCAAATACATAAAACGTTAATCTATATATTTGTTTGTTACATTTTCACTTAAATATTAAAAAGAGTGGTAGCCCATTTATAATGTCTCGCTTGGAGAACTAAGTGATGACAGTGGGTGTCGCTCTGATAATATAGAAATCATTTCCAATATAATTATAAATCATTTGCTAATATGGTAAAGGAAAACATTGTAAGGAAACCTCCAGGTCTGAAAAAACCTAACTAGTTCTTGTAAGACGTGTGAAATCTGACGTGTGAAATATGGTTAAGAAAGTGTATGTATGTTTGTTTGATGAAGTTTTATGTGAATAAAATATCCTTCTTCATTTCATATACATTAAATAGACGTGGTGTTACTTATTAAATATTATCTATAAGTTAAAAAAATATGTATAAACTATAACTTTGTCTTGGGTTTTTTAATACATGCACGTACTACATATTTTGAAATCTATAAATATTTAATTGATACATACCTAATTATCTTATCGGATAAACTAATACAAATTCCACGAGATCCCCTTTATAGGAACTAAAAGTTATGTTACTTCACTGGACTATTGAACTATTTTTCTGCAAAATTTTATCGCTGCAGTAAAGGATGAATCAGCAAATGCACTTTAGAATTTATAATATTTATATTATCTATACTAAAAAAAATTGTTTGTTTGTACCAAATATGCTCCGAAACTACTTAATCGATTTAGATGAAATTAGGGTAAAAAGATAGTTTGAGACCCTGAAAGGGACATAAAGTAGTTTATATCCCGGAAATCATCCCTTAAGAGGGTGAAAATAGGAATGAAAGTTTGTATGAGGAGGGTAAGTCGCTAGTTCGATATATATTATATACTTATACTGTTATCTTTTTCTAACAGGCCTGTGCTCCACGCTATGTATCGTATGTGACGGCCAAGCTCAATCAACGCGACCCTGTGGGATCCTGCTTCGTCGCTAAAACCTCCACTGCCGATGAGGTCAACGAATTCTCGCCCTGTCGAAACTGTAAGTACTTAAGTTAACTATATTAATATGAAATTAAAAAGTAATAATATTATTTTTAAACTCTTTAAAATTTTGTTGATCATTTGAAAATTAATTTATAAGAAGTATAATTTATACTTAAAATTAGAATAGGTATAATATTAAAATGCTGGTAAATTTTATGATTCATAGTCATAAGTAATCTGTATCACAACCGGAAGTATATTTAAATATAGCCTTACAACGGTAAAAGCGCGCCAAAATGCACGTCACTTCCTCCGGTAATGGCGGATTGAGAGGGAAATTAGCGTGACGCGAGCTCGCGGCGCCGACACTTCGATTTATTATTAGGCTGCTTATACCATGAAGGTTTAACAAGTTTAAGATTTTTTTTAATAAAAAATACATATTATATAACTATAAAACTCTTTCACTTTTGAAAGTAATAAAAACTTAGTTGAGAATTTACAGTTCAAACCTGACATATTTTATATTAAGGTACTATTTTATTTATTAAGTTTTTTATTTTTTTATAATAAATAAATTTTAACTATTATTTATTTTTTTAAATAATATAGAAAATACTGTGAATTATTTATATTTTAAGTACATGTCACATATAACAATATGTAGTTAGTAATTATATACTCTGTTTAGGGGTCCGTACACAGGAAGAGGGTACGTATATAAGTAGATGATGCACCCGTAGGGAAGTTATTCACTTATTATTTATATCTATTATTTTTAAATACTTGTATATATCAGATACAGATTATATACTGTTAATTTATTATAAGTGTCGATGTTAGATGGAGAAATATTTCTTTTATTATTATCTGAACAAGCATACTTAAAAACTATTTAATATAGAAAGGTTTTAATCATGCAAAGTGTAGAGAACCTAATTTTAAAAATTATATATAGTTAACATTACGATTGAATATTTGTATTATACAAATTACTATTGATTTAGATATTTTTTAAATGAGAGTGAATTATTAATTAACTTGCAACTTTTTCACTTTGACACTTTAAAAGATGAATAAATTTTGTAATACGCGTCACATATGACACGAAATACAAATATGTATATGTTAAACAGAGTAAAAGTAGCTGTATAATATTAGTGTATTTGATAATACAACAACAATATGTATTTAATTTATTATATTGCATGTATGTATGTGTAAATATATAATCGCAAAATCAGATGTACATACACAAAATAGGCACTTACTATATAAAATAAAAAAATCTATTTATATTCCTAAGACAATTATAATCCGTAACACTGCCGTCAACAGTTTACATATTACGTTCTGTATTTTTGTTACCTAAAACCTAAGTGCATGAACTGTAGGTGATATGGGCGACAGGTACTGCTTTCCATCAGGTGATCTGTCTGCTCGTTTGTCACTAAATATCATAAAAAAAAACATATTACGTACATACGTCCGCCTTTGTTCGATCGTAAGTTTAAGAAATACGTAAAAAAAGTCAACAAAATAGATTTGTCCAAAAAAGTTAAGAAAGAAATATAATAGCAAAACTTAAAATTTTGCAACTTAACACAAGAAATAAAGAGCAATTTTAATAGAACTGCTTGAACACTGACACTTGAAAGCTCTTGTCATTTACTGGAAAATATTAAAAATGGCGTAGTTTGAGTTATTACAGTAACATTCAATAAATTGATTGTAGAAAGCGATATTCAATTAGTTTTATAATTTCAGCGAGCCACGGGCAGCGCAAGACGGGCGTGTGTCAAGCAGGTTTTTCTGCGGCAGTCTCAAAGGTGAGTTAAACGTATTGTAATAACAGTAATCGTGTAAGACCAGTATTATATTGTCGACTTTAAATGTTCGAATTTCGGATCCTTTTGTGTTTGGTTTTTCTTTCTTTAAGATTTATTGGACTTGGAATATATGTAAGTGAGGTTTTATTAGTCATTAACGTGGTTTGTAAAATGCCTTAAAAGCGTTTAAAAATACAGCAATATATTCCAGTACACTTAAGACATATCATTATGAAAAAGAAAAAAGTATAGAATTTAAAATCGATTCAAAATAAAATCAACAAAATTAATTAAAACAACACTATTGGTTAGAAAATTAGAAATCGTCTAATAACGTTCCATCGTTATCTTAGCGTTTCAAATCTCGATTAAGCGCTCCTTTTAAAGGCTGTATCGATTCGATCAACATAGATGAGGACGTAAGATTTATATATATTTCGAAAATGGTAAAATCGATACTCGTTACGCAGATTTGAGATAATAGCTCGAAACGTTATAGCGGACAAAATATCTTTATTACCGGCCAGTTATATCATGTTAGTCCACAAGTTCCAGTATATTACATAGTAAATATAAAATAGTAAATTAAATCGATATTTGTCCTAAATAAGAACTACGATAAATCCTTTGATAAGATTTAAAAAATAAATGAAGACCATATAAATGAAAAAAAAAACTACTAATAATATTTTCTAAAAATATGGCAAGTTTACTAATATTTAAAAATAATATTTTCGGTTTTGCAAAAAGACGATTTTTGTGAACGACATCGTGCTACTACAATCGTGGGAATAGTATTACTTTTACCGTGTTGAATTATCATCGAGATCGCATCGGTCGTACGTGACGAGAATGCCCGCGCCGCCCTTATGAATTATTAAAACTTATATTGTTGCCATCGCAAAAAATATAATAAAACCGGACGATTTCTATTCCAAAAATAGGAGGTAATATCGCGAATTGTTCTTGGTTTTATGGTTCTCTCTGTTTGGAGTTTGTTTATAGCTGTATGAATGACGGCTTGACGTATTTGTCGTTATGTTGTTATGCTGAGATGGGTCTTCATTCAAGCTTAGTTTATGTCTTTGATATTGGTTTAGATTAGATATAATAATAGCACAATAACGAATTGTTGACATTTTATTATAATAAAGACTAGCGACTCACCCTCGCTCTGCTCTGGTTCGTCCTTAGGTATGTTTTAACGATTAGTATAGATTTTTTAGAGATCTAAGATGAGATATTTTCTCTATATATAAAATATCTTATCTTACTTATAATATAACTACTTATATATATCCTTTTTAAAGTATCCTATATGTTGACCCGGATAACTAGTTATCATTATATCAAATTTCATCAAAATCTGCCCAGTGGTTTTCTCGTGATGGGGTCACAGACAGACAGACAGGCAGATAGAGAGACAGGCAGATAGACATAAATTCTAAAAAACTATAGAATCAGCCTCTCTATCAATAATAATGACTATGTAATAAGATTTATCATAAATTAATATTTAACGTTCGACTTAGAATTTTATTATATTTATAGTGAGAGTAAGGCTCGCTTGGAAAATTAAAGGAAGTAAAGCAAGCAAGAATCAAATCAAACCACGAATCTTGCACTTTTTATATGTTCACGTGCAATAATTTTCAATATGATTACAACTTGCGGGTGACGGAAAACATTGCAAGAAAACCTGCATGTCTGAGAGAAACCAACTAGTTTCCAAAGGATATGTGAAGTAAAGAGACCAGTAATGGGACGTTAAAAGGGTTGAAATATTAATTATGTATTATTATTTCTAAGCAATATATAATTTAAAACACTTGAAGGCTTTTAAAAAAGTTTAAATAGCATTGTATATAAGTAATAGGTACATTATTTTTTGTATATAATTAATAAAACTCAGTTAGATATTAAATAGGTACTATATATTCTAATCATAAATACGATCAATATAAATTTCCACTATTCACAGAATAGCCTCCCAAAAAATATCAACGAAAAAAAAGGTGACAAAGAGTCGTGCGTGACGAACCTTTTTTGCCAAAGTCTTTTTTACTCGAGCCTAATTTGAAAGAAGACCTGAATATTAAATTTATAAAATTTATTAGATATCTCTATTTGTATTTTATTTTTATTTACATACATAACGTGTAACTCATTTCAAGAATATGTATGTGCAAGTTATTAAATACAAAAACAAATCGATCCCACGGGAACCGTACATTTTTCCGGGATAATAAAAAGTAACCAATGTGTTATTCTGATGTATGAATAATATTATTGTAAAGTTTCATTAAAATCCATTCAGTAGTTTTTACGTAAAAGTGTAACAAACATCCATAATCTATACATCCAGACAAACAAACTTACGCATTTATAACATCATAGGCCGATACATAGGATAAATAAAATATACAAGTACTTTCAATCCGATTAGAATATACAAATGAATTACTTTATTTAAATATTTCTGGTTCAAAAATATTTCGTATTCATACTTGCCTACATCTTACATTATCCATAAATCTCCGCATTCGCAAAGACGAGATGAGATCTTTTCGGCGAATAGAGCTATAGATACCGCATGCATACTCGTAAATCCTCGGAATCAGCGTCCGCGTCGTGTAAACTAAGATGTTACGTGATTCTTTTACTAAGATCCATTTTATAGTAACCATAAACAACTGTTGAGCAATATCCTAAATACATTAAGTATTTTAGTCTAGCAAAAATGCTTGAATGTGTGGAGTCCACCAACCTGCATTTGGCAAGTGTGGTCTACAATGGTCCTATGGACTTAGTCCACACGTATTGAAAGGTTGCTCATGCCCAGCAGTGGGATCTTAAAACAGGGTTAATACATACGTTTTATGCAACGTTTCTCAATATCCGGGAATAACCTTCTAAAATGTAGGATTCGTTAAGTATTTGTGAATGGTTATAATAAAACGAGTTCTGTGTGATAAAAATATTTTAAAAGCAGCGACATTGACTCTACAAGATGATATTGACCTTTGTATGATTGACTGATTGATGTTTTTGCTTAGCATTTTATTATTTAGTCCTCGAGACTATAAAAGCTGACAAGCGATAAGTGATTGAGGGATGAAAGTCATGGGTAAGACTTATTTTACTTTATTAAAGACTAGCGACTTACCCTCGCTTCGCTCGGGTGCGTCCCTAAGTACATTTTAATTTTTTTTGAGCGAAACCCTAATTCTTTTTTAAATAAAAGTAGCCTTAGTTACTCCTTATAATATCAGCTATCTGCCAGTGAAAGTCCCGTTAAAATTAGTCCAGCCGTTTCGAAGCTTAGCCGGATCAAACAGACAGACAAAATTTTTAAAAATTGTGTTTTTCTTATAAGTAGGTACCGTATATAATTCCAGATGCATTTAGTATAAAGCTGTTATTTTGACATTACAAACAGACACTTATCTGTATAGATGCTTAGTTTTGGTTTTGTAATCGTTAGGTTCAGAGTATAGAGTCATCCCTTTAAAAATAAAGACTTTTGATCTATACATAATATAATAAAATTCTGAGTCGAATTTGTACATTAAATATTTTTTGGAAAATCTTATTGAAATAGTCATTATTATCGATACAGAGGCCGGATATAAAAAATTTTATGTGACCATATCACGAGAAAACCACTGGACAGATTTTAATGAAATTTGGTATGATGATAGCTGGATATTCGGGTCAACATATAGAATACTTTTTACCGCGGGAGATTATCTCATTCTCACGGGAGTACACGTTATAACACAACCCAAAAAATATTTATGATCAGAATTTCTTGAAACTTGGTATTAATGCTCTTAAATACAATTAAATAAATACGTGTTTTAGCGTTTTTTGAAATTCATCCCATAAGGAGATAAAATAAGGGATGAAAATTTGTATGAAACCTACCTTTTCAAAGTTTTTTTGTTGTAGTTTTAGCGCGAGCGAAGCCGCGGGGTTTGCTAGTATGGTTATATATTCAAAAAAATATTATATACATTATATATACATGCATATATAATCTCATCAATACATACCAGTAGTGCAATAGACTCCAATCTTTGCAATAAATTCGATTAGATGTAAAGTGAACTCAATTGTTTTATTACTATTCATTGCTACAACTTGTTGTTTCGCGGAGCAGATATTATTTGTTTATAATATAAGGTTACAATATTAAAACAATAATATTTCTTTTCCAATCATATGAAAGAGATAGTATTAGGTTACAGGTTCAATCCCAGAGTTAGGCAAGCAGATGCCAAGAACCTAATATGTAATAATTGTTTTAATCGTATGTACAAAAGGGAAGTTCTTTTCACACTGTTACTCTATTAATAGGTAGCAATTTACTATATTATAATTATCGATTAAATAAGAGTAGAAGCCTGGTTTTATTACATAATCTAAGCTTCAAATTGTATTGTTTTTTTCTATATTTTTTTTTAGTTTTCTACTAACGATATACAAGTGTGTAAAGAGGTGAGGATTTACATATAAATATTCATAGACAGTTCAGTACTTTTTTCTCCTTTGCTTATCATTCGATTTTCTTTTTTTTTTTTATTACTATTGACGAGCTTTAGTGTTATCGACAATAATATTACGGTCGGATTTCAACTACTGGACGGACATTAGTATAAATAAATGTATATAATGCCTCTGTTAGTCCAAATAATATATAAAGTAAATTTATTATTAAAATTTCGCTCTACGTGCCTACAGTATAGATTTAATGTAATCATCCGCCATATCCGCCACTATCATATATGGATGGCCGCCTAACCCTTTATATTTGTTTTATTTTTTAGCCATTTTCCTATGCAAAACAAAATTCCTTGTCATTGAAACGTCTTAAACATTCTTTGTGAGTTTACATACATGGTTTCGGAACGTAGCCGTAAACGGCCGCCATTTGCAGACAATGGTGTCGGCGGGAAAAGCGATACGCCTTGCAAAATTGAATCGCAGACATTTAGAGATTTGTCCGAATAATTGTTTTATGTATTGTTATAAAATATCCGTCGATAAACATATTTGGGGTAGCATGTGTATTTAAGTTGGTTCGAAACAATGTAAGAAATTCTGTTGAGAATTTGGAATTTGGGATATTTTCGGTCTGACACACCGGCTACATAGTTTTCAAACTCGTTTTTAGATTAGAAGTGTGGGTATTGTGTAAGTTAAAAGTATTTACTTCTGGCGTATTAAACGCCAGTATATATATATATATATATATATATATATATATATATATATATATATAGAGTATATATATATATATATATATAAAAATGAATCCCTATTTCCCTTGGTCACGCCATCACGTGTGAACGGCTGGACCGATTTCACTAATTCTTTTTTTGTTGTGTTTGTTATTGTCAGGAGAAGGTTTACATTAAAAAAATTAAGAAAATTGCGCGTGAACTTAGAAAACGGAGATGAAAGCTTGTATTGGGAAGCGAGCCAGGGACGAACCCAAGCGAAGCGAGAGTAAGTCGCTAGTATAATAATATAATGAAATATTCTAGCGCCCTAATTCGTTTTGCCCATTCCGCCTAAGTGGTAAAAATTTTATAATTTTCTATTGGTTTTATTATACGTAATTGGATCATATATGAAAAATTATAGCATTTTTAATTCAGTACAATTGTGCTGATAACCAAAATTAAAAAATAACCCAGTAATCGAACCTGCAACTTTTGGCGTAGTATGTAGTGTTTAAAATATTTGTTTTATATTTAATAATATTATTTCTGCTGCCTGGATAGAAATCAATGGTTAAAACTGCACCTTTCATCTAATCTGGGATAAAATGGGAATCTAGAGGGCGCTGTTCCTCTGTTAACTTCGAGTCCGATAAAAAAAAGTGATAAAATATGTTATTTGTAAAGTTTTTATAGTAAAAAAGTGTTAATAAGTTCCTTCTACGTGCAAATCATAACATATTATGTGGGCAAGTTCAATACTGTGCAAACAACTTAAATAAATAGCATAATGATATGGTAAACAATAAACGTTAAGTGAACACAAAAAACCAGTGATATGTTGTGACTAGTGTAAAAAGGAAATAATATAACATTAAACAAAGTGAACCGAGTGTAGTATAGTAACAAAAGAATAGTGATAAGTGCGAGAAATGAACTATTTATGAAATTAACTTAGAATATCTGTTAAAAAAAGACGTTGTTCAAATTTTTTTCTGTAGCAGCAACGCCATTTATACACAACACTGCGTACTAAAACGTCAAAACATTGATTTGATGTAATTAATACTAACTACTAATTGCTAACACCCTTATTCAATAGAGGGCGCTACGGGTACCTTATTCCGTGTGGCTCGTATTCTTTTTATCTTATATTATACTTAATAACATTGTATAAAATGAGTTCTACCAACCCAAAGTGCTCTGGAAAAAAAACGAAATTAGAAAACACAAACTTTCCCGTACAAAATATTACTAAAATTAGTTCAGTACCGAAACTTTCGACTTTGACCACTCCATCCGATACGGACACTGAAAATGTCACTACTCGTCGAGCTAAGCTGACCCGGTCGACTACTCCAACTGCTGTACAAAAGTGCCCGGAAAATTATATGATGGATGAATTAAAAGGTTACATGGCGGACCTAATTAACAATAGCATGGAAAGTATTAGACAGGCTATCACCGATCTTACAACTACTATTAGAGACCAGAACACCCGCATTGAGCAATTGGAAGCCAGAGTTTCTATGCTTGAAAATAACACGGAGCAAACACAATCGTGCACTATTGCCGCTCTAGAACATACTATCGATCAACTTAAAAATGACATCTCTCAGCGAGAACAATCTCTGCTACTGAACGACGTCGAAATAGCAGGTTGCCCTGAAGCACCCAACGAAAATTGTGTCCACCTCGTTCTCTCGATAGCAAAGAAAGTTGGAGTGGAACTGGAAGAAAGAGATGTCGTTAGTGTTCACCGAGCCGGGCCAGCCAGGCAAACAGATGCGGCGACGGCGGCGAGCAGCGAGAGCGCACGCCCGCGTCCCCTAGCTGTGCGTCTCGCGCGGAGGGCCCTTCGAGATGCATTGCTGCGCGCTGCCCGGGTCCGTCGCAACCTCACAACTGAAGGCTTACAGCTACCTGGAGCCGTTAATTCTGTTTATATCAACGAACGGCTTACAAAACCTAATCGGATCTTGTTTCAAAAGTCTCGCTCCTTAGCTCGTGAACTACAATATAAATACGTGTGGACTCGTGATGGAAAGATATATGTATGTCAAGCACAAGGAAAACCTAGATATCGAATACGTTCAGAGGGAGATTTACTTAGTGTTTTTGGTAAAAATGTCATTTGATCATAATTTTACGTTGTTTTTGTTGTTAGTTAAGCTATATGATCTCATTGTACTAAGTTTCATAGATTTATTTTGTTACCCAATTTATATATCTAATTCTAAATATTTAAGCTATATTGTTATTCTTTTTTACTCAACAAACTACACCTCGCATCACACATATTTTCAAATACACTTTCCACACACACTTAACTCAGACCAACACATAGCTCGTGCAGGCGTTCAGTTCATGTATACGTGCCTAGTCTGCGTGTTTATTTACAGGGATATTCTACCATATTCTTATTTACCACACGTATCTTTACAATTTACTTATTTTTTGTTACTACTGCATAGGTTCATTATTATTACTGCATATAACACATTACGTAATGGTTAACTTCAAAAAATATAATTTTAGAATAGGATTGTTAAATGCAAGATCTCTAAAAACTGGCTCCGACGAATTGCTTGAAACAGTACAAAGGCATCTCCCAGATATTTTGGCCATCAATGAAACTTGGCTAAAAATGGGTGAAGAGTGTCTAGCTCCTGTAATACCGGACTACAAATTTCTACACAGAGCTCGTCAAGGTAAGAGAGGAGGGGGAGTTGGTTTTTATGTAAGGCAAGGTATAAATTCTAAAATACGTCCTCATCCAATATCTTCACTTGAACAATTGTGGCTTGAAGTTCAATTACCAGGGGCGACCTTAGCTGTTGGTACTGCTTATAGACCTGAAAGCGTATGTGTCATTGATGCCTTGGATGCTATTAGTGAATCAATGAATGTTATGGCTCACTGTAGCTATACATGTATTTTAGGTGACTTAAACATCGACCTCAGGCAAAGTGGATCCACAAACGCAAAAGAATTAATGAATTTCTGTACTCAAAATAATTTAGAGCAGCTTGTCAAGGAACCGACTAGAATAACCGATAGATCTGAAACAATTTTAGACATAGTAATGACAGATAGTCTAACGAGATGCCGTGGCGTTCAAGTAGTACATAACCCATGTCTCAGTGATCACGCACTGGTATTAGTCGACTTTAATATTAAGAAACCTAAACCAGTCAAACAAGTTAAATTCAGACGTAGGCTTGGTGATATTAATCTAAAACTATTCACAGATGACTTACAATCTTTTCCTTGGCATTTAGTTAATCTAGCGGATGATGTCAATACTAGTATAGAAATGTTTAATGATTACTTGACATTATTGTTTGACATACATGCACCAATTAAAAAGATAATCTGCAAAGGTACACCTAAACCGTGGATCACTGACATGATTAAATTTATGATGACTCTACGCGATGAAGCCCTAATAAAAGCGCATATTAGTAAAAGAGATTCTTCCAAAAACTACTATCGTGATCTAAAAAATCTTGTTACTTCTGCTACTGAACGAGAAAGAAAGGCATTTATTAATAGTTCCATTAATAATATGTTACATAGACCAACCACGTTATGGTACAATCTCAAAAAAATTATTCCACATAATAATAGAACACCTAACATTCCCGAACACTTAAATGATCCTGATAAAATTAACGATCACTTTTTAAATTTACCCCCTATTAATGAGACAGGTACGGGAAATATCTGTGTCAATAAACAAAATGTACGTGCAATTTTTAACCTAGAACTAACGTCGCAAATGGAAGTATTAAAAATAATAAATAGCATAAAAACAAAGGCTGCAGGTCATGATAACCTAAATATAGAAATGATAAAACTCACTCTAGGCGTTACCTTACCTGTTATTACTAATATAATAAATAAATCCATCGAAACTCTTACATTCCCAAATTGTTGGAAACGAGCGCTAGTCAGACCTATACCTAAAAAAAATTACGTTGAACAACTTAAAGATCTTCGCCCAATATCTATACTACCGGTTCTATCCAAAGTCTTAGAAAGGGTAGTATTAAACCAGATCACTAAATTTCTAGACGAAGTGATGTTATACCTAAGTATCAATCTGGATTTCGCAGAGGATACGGCACAGAGACAGCACTTCTAAATATAACAGATGATCTGACTGAGGCTTCTGATAAAGGTATGAGTAGTATTATGATCCTGCTCGACTATTCGCGTGCCTTTGATTGCCTCCTTCCCGAATTATTATTGGTAAAACTTCAGCACTATGGTTTCTCAGCAGATACTTGCCAATGGTTCCGCACCTTCCTATTGGATAGGGAACAGATGGTTGTTACTGAGGGTAATGATGGTCAAAAGAAATATTCCGCTCTGAAACCAATCACGCGTGGGGTCCCACAAGGATCCTTATTGAGTCCGATACTTTTTACGTTATTTACTGCAGACCTACCCGAATGTATACATTTCTGTAAATATCACTTGTACGCCGATGACACTCAATTGTACTACTCATTTAAAGGTGAAAACACTGAATCAGCCATACAAAACATAAATAAAGATCTGGAGCGCGTATTTAACTGGTCAACCAAAAATTCCCTAGCACTGAACCCATCTAAGTCACAAATGGTTGTTCTAGGCACGAAGCGCCAAATTGAATGGGTTACGTAATGTAACGATAAGATAAAACTTAACGGTACTATTATCGAACAAGAAGATGCTGCTCAAAATCTTGGTTTAATTATAGATTGCCATCAAAAATACACAAAATACATTAATACAAAAATTAGCAACGCGTTTTTTAAACTCAAAACCTTATACAAAATTAGGCCATACATAAAAGAGAATCTACGTCTGATGCTCGTAGATTCACTTGTGCTCTCTAATTTTAATTACTGCAGTTCTGTCTTCAGCACTAGAATAACCTCTCACATGCATAGAGCTATCCAACGTGTGCAAAACGCCTGTATCAGATTTTGCTACGACATACCCAGAAGAGAACATATAACTCCATACCTAAATCGTAACGGAATCCTAAATATGAGGGCAAGGATGCAACTGCAATACGCTTGTTTGGTTCAAAGAGTGTTATGGAATAAAAGACCAGAGTATTTGTTTGAAAAACTCACCTGGATAAAAGATGGCGTTAGAAGTGCTCGATCTTGCACAAGTAACCTACTAAAGATACCTTCTCATGCGACGTCACGCTTTCGAGGTTGCTTTAAGTTTGCTGCAGCAAGTATATGGAATGATCTTCCCCCACCACTCCGGCTTAAAGTGAGTGCAAGTAACTTTAGGAAAATTTACAAAAAAGCCTTATTAAAAAGGCAACTTGCTGTAGAGAACTTGAAGTACCCCTATGCAGAAGGAATGAGCCTAAAACATTATTTTTAATAATAAAATCATTACACATAATTTAATAAGCCATTTGTACATTCATCCTTTTGTACTCTCATTTACTCGCACACTAAAGCACGCAAGCACACATACTAACATGCACACACACGCGCATGCACACACACACACACGCATGCACACACACACACACACACGCACGCACACACACACACACACACACACACACACACACACACACACACACACACACACACACACACACACACACACACACACACACACACACACACACACATTTTTCTTTTTTGTTTGTTAATATTATTATTATTTTTTATTGCTTTTTTGTTCCAATTGGTATTCTCACTGACTCCTGTAGAGGTTAACTGGAGGAATAGTCCTCTTACCTTGCTCCCGCTCACTAGGGAGCTGGGTGTAACTGAAAATCAGCGCTGTTTGAGATTTTGGTCTTAGCGGCATCAGCTGAGTTATTACCCTTTGCCATAATTTACTTTAAGCTTCTACTAATTGTTTACTTTATTTAACTCTGTTTTTTTATGGCAATAAATACTTTTTTAATTTAATTTAATTTAATTTAATTCATATGAATATTCACGCCTGCATTTAACCATTGTCGAGTTTTTGCTAACTGCGGCTTTACGGTGAGTTATGGCGTTTTAAATGCTGCCAATATTTATGGGGTAATCCAATATTCAATTATTCGCGGTAACCTGTTTAGTTTAACGTGTTCTATGAATTGTTTTTAGTTATAAGTGAATGCTTGTTGTTTTATTTATAAGAATGCACCTTAAGGCGCTATACGTTCTACAATTTCTCATGGGAGGGCAGGATATTTCCCCGCCTACTACGTAAGTTACGCGTTGACGAATTTTACTAGGGTTTGTCTGTTTTCAAATGTATTTAATTTGTTTATCAAACTTTTGTTTCGTTTCACACAGTGTTTACTGGATTTAACTAGAAAAGGTCAAAATTGTGCCTTATAATTTATAAATAGCAAGACAAGATAATGGATATCTTCCTGTCTATCGCACGTACCGCAAGCGTACGTGGCGTAAATTTAGGCATACGTCCTAAGACAATAAAGGTTTAATAATAACATATAACTACATACATATTTAACAACTATATAATAAAATAAAAATACTATCAGCGTTTGTAATTGTCCAAATCATTTCACTCCAACAACTTACAACTTTACGTCTCATTATGTATAAAAAGTTGCGAAATTCAACTCCATAAAACTTCGATTTGACATTCTGCCCCTACGTGACAGCGCCGAAAGAAGGCGTGCGCCCGCGCAGAGCTTGTCGCTCTTTATATGGCGTGACGCGGCGTACGCGAATATTTATTTATCGGCCAGCAGGCGCCCGCACATGCTGCTCCCATACCATCGTGTATTTAAAAGTACCTTCACATTATCCTATTATTATATCAATAAAAATTATCGTTCTTAATTTATCTGTAATAAGTAGGTGTATATTTGAAAATCTATTAAAACTATGTACGTACTATATGTGTGTGAGTGGCAGTGGTAGCCCAATGGTAACTCGCTCGCTTGGGTAACCGAGTGAAGCGGGTTCAAATCCCGGGTCTCGCACCTCTGATATTTTCATGTGCGAATCATTTCTAACATGATTGCCACTTGTCTTACGGTGAAGGAAAACATCGTGAGGAAACCTGCATGTCTGAGAGAACCTAACCAGTTTTCGAAAGACATGTGAAGTCCGCCAACTCGCACTTGCCCAGCGTGGTGGACTATGGCCTGTTCCCCTCGTATTGAAGGGAGGCCCGTGCCCAGCAGTGGGACGTTAAAAAGGGCTGAATACAACTATACTACGTACTATATATAATATACATTTTCTGTTATCAAATTCTTGAATTAATCACGCTTGAAACATGATTATTTAACATAGTTTGTATATTAATTACTTTTAAATTATGAGGTTATTTGATCCATGGGCAAACTTTCTTTCTTTTTTCTTGCTAGGTAAATATATTACCTATAATAATAATCAGGAAACTTAACAAAATGCACAACAAAGCACACATACATCGATCCACAATTGGCTATGCTACAATTGTGGATCGAAGAGTGGTAAATATATATTTTTTTACTAAAAACTACGAATAGGTACACTTATACTCATTTCAAAAATAAGTATTTCACCCTTGGTGGTGGAATTTTTTTCATCCATCAAAGATACGAATTTAGGACCAAAATTGTATAAACCATTAATTGAAAAAAAATCTTAATAATTGACAAAAACATACCTGCAATAAGAAAACATCGGTCAAAACAAATATTTCTACAAAAAGCTCTATTACCTACTTGTAAAAAGCTTAAGAGTTTTTATAGTTCAAACATTTTTTTTTTAAATACGTTAATGTATCTTAAAATTTAGAAAATTAATAAATTTATATATTATCTGTTAATTTAAACTTATACAAGCAGTAACGTCTAAAGAGCGATGAAAACTATAATATTATCAAAACAGAAGTTTTTTAAAATTTCAAAACAGTAATCTCAAGAGGCAAGTAACAAATCATTACACATGTTAACAGCACAGTTTTTGTGCTGCAACTATCTCGCGTTCACACGACTTGGGTGCGTCTGCATACTGTCCGATAAGCTAATGGCTTGAGGAGTACGATGAGCTCATTTTGTAAGATATTGATGGAATTATTGCTAAACAATTTCAAATTTTATAGCTAAACACTATATATTTTATAATACACACTAATATTTTAAATGCGAAGGTAACTCTGTCTGTCTGTCACCATTTCACGCTTAATCCGCTGAATCGATTTAGATGAAACATGGAGATATTTTAAGGCCCTGGACATAGGGTAGTTTTTATTCTCAGAAATCACCTCTCTTAAAGGAGTAAAAAGGGAGGTGGAAGTTTGTATGGGGAATCAATCATTTCGCAAGTTAGGGATATATGTTTTGTTTATTTTTTAAAGTACTTACCTTCTTTTTTATACCAAGGTATAGAAAAATAGGTATCTATTCCATATAATATATCTATATAATATAGTCTATCTACATAATATCTACATAATATAGTCTATCTATTCCATACTAAACGTTAAAACATACCTAGGGGCGAACCCGAGGGCTAGTCGCTAGTTTTTTAATTATTTACTTAGAATAGGTTTATTACATTGAAAATAAAGCAGGTAAATAAATAATTCATGATAAACATTTAATATAATTACAGATAAGAAAACTATTCCTTAGGTAGATTATCCAAAGATGATATTAGTTTTCCGTTCAGTCAGACCGTTTATATCTGCTAGTCTTAAACGTCATTACACTAGCTGTTATGTATCTAAATGAAACTTTAATATTTTTTTTAAATATCAAAAATAATCACTTACAAAACATCGAATTGAAAACCATGAGAGTAAAAAGCTTTAGTTTTTTAGACTCCCTTAGTTTTTTGCTCCACATCTAATAGGAGTGATGTAGTTAATATCTTGTCTACACTTAACATTTACATATATCCACTTACATTATCATGCACTCTGAAAGAATTCAAAGGAAGCTTAGTATAAGTGCGCTTCACACATAAACAAATCAATTTTATCTCGACAAAAATAATTATAGCTGTAACCACCCCTTAAATTACGATAACAGTAAGTACGTAGTAGCGCACTATCTCTTTTAAAATATTTTAATAGAGTGCGGGTATGAACTTTAAAGTACATGCATCGCTGCACAGTTATTATTATAAAACTTGTTAATATTAGTTGTTTTTGAGTATAATTAAAAGATAAATATAATATTCCGTTTCAGGAATTATGTTGTCACGACCAATCTATTTTAGTTTTAATGAACGTTATATTTTTTAATGTGTTATTGAAATTTAAAAACTGGCTTTTGTTATTCTTTTCTTTTTCGGCAACATTTCTGTCCAGAGGGATTAGCCAAATTGATTATCTATAATTGTTAACGATTTAGAGAACTTAAGAATATATTGTTGCTTTTCTACAATAGTTATTAAATAGAAATCTAAATAAATATATTGCATTTCAACACAATTTTTTAATTTTCTATTTGTCGATAAGTGATTGTTTCTAATCCCAGCGCAAATTATAGTTAATTTTTTATATTATTATTTTAAACATAATATTATTCTTGATAAGTATAGTATATCATAAAACCATAAAGATTCCTAGTAAATAATTTATATTTTTGTTTTCTACTATTAATGGTATTTTATGATTTCAGGATGGACAAAGATTATTTATGGGAGCACCGGGCAGCTTCTTCTGGCAAGGTTAGTTAAAAAGAAAATTATTTAATTAAAGTAATATATTGGTATTTAGAAAAACGAGAAAAATTATTCTAAATAAATATTCTATATTTTGAAAAATGTATAATTGTATTTGTTATAGAAAGTGCTATTCCTTTAGCAAATAATATAATATGAACGTTACGTCTAGTACGTACAATGTTAGTGTAAAATTCTCAATATTTAATAACAATCCACAGGGCGAACATTTTCGATAGACCCTAGCGCAAGGTTCAACCACTATATGCCGAAGGAAGGTAAAAACAAACGTATCGCCAGATTGCCCTCGTAACTCTTAACCAGATAACCTAGGCTTTGAAGCATAATCCTACAAATAATAAGGGCTAAACGCTAGACAGTCATATGGAAGATTTTTAATTCTTATTTAGTCCGATCGAGAACAATCAATTATTATATATATTAACAAAATGTCAAAATTCTGAAATTTTACATAGCCTTTTCAAAATATCTCAGTCTGACTCAAACAATTATTATATTTTAGTAAATATATATTTTTAATAATAAACAATGACAGATTTTTTAATTTTATTTCAAAAGATAATTTAAAAAAACTAACTAAGAAATATTTACCAAGTTCTCTTCATTAATGTAATAGTGAGTAAAATTCGAGATCTAAATAAGAATTAATAGGACTTCAATGCTCATTTATATTTGCTGATAGACACCAAATGGATGCGCACATCAGCAGTATGAGTAGGTAAGTCATTAGCTTCTCATGTCATATTTGTCGTATCTATAGGTTCCCTGTTTCATAGATTAGAATTAGACGTCCTTGCACGAAAGTTAAAATTCAGATTTTCATGAATGTTTCGCATTCCATATTTTATGTCGTTGTGCTAACTCAAAGCACGAGAATGATCTTTTAAATTCATTCAAATCTGATCTGTACATTATATCCTGTTTCATCATGCCCCTACAACATTTTCCATCGGATGCACATTTTTCAATATAAAATTATGTACAGAAGCAAAAAATAGTAATAGTGAAATATATTCGACTAATAAAATTGCAAGACCTTCAAAATAGTTATAATCAGGGCAGGTGTAAGATGTGACAAGAAATTACTTATAAAAGGGATTAAGAGGTTTCTATTAACGCTTAAAATAAACGCCCAATGCTTTTTAAACTAATTAAAAACGTTAAAGTTCACCCCATTGGCTTCAAAATTAATTTGGTCGCTTAAACAATTTGGTGGTTCTTAACATACTCGGAAATCCCTTTTAATTAAGGTGTGATTTTATGTGTACATTACTTATAAGTGTCAAAAGTGTTTTTTTTATATAAAATTGACATTTTATCGAGTGCAAAATATTGGCAAGAAAATATTTTATTATTGTTTTCATAATAAGCAAATAATCACTACATTTTATGAAAATCATGCATTCTAAGAGTTTTATATCAAGTTTCATATTTTGCGGGTTCACACAAAATAGCTAACGCCAATAGATAACTAAACATTGTATGGGAATGACATTTAAATAGTTATGTCAAATAGTTATAATACGTCATAATTATTAAAAATAATCATGTGTACTTGATATACAACTCTACTTATAATTCTATTTTTCAACGACTTAAATTAATAATCTATTCTTTGATTATTACCCCTACCAGTTATAGAAATTTGACAGAAACTAGTAGTTATTTCAAATTTCTATATCTGATAGGCGAAACAATCGGAAGATAGGTTATTAATGTTAGCCGTAGGTGCTTTGAAAAATCATGATCATTGATGTAAAATTTAGGGCACATGATAATATTATAAATAATTTATAACATGTGTCTACTAACAATGCTATTTAACTTCAGCTTTGATGTTTTTAACGTATTTTTGTAATATTTGTTAGTGGACACAAGAAAATCTTGGTCTCTTCACAGTCATGACTCAGATGCGTTGTACAAATATTCCCATTGAATGATCGTTCGTTTGCTTGTTGTAACGCTGAACTTGGCGGTTGCACTGCCATGTACCTAAACTATAGTGAAACTTAAAAATGATGCTTATCATTTATTCATATAAGGAATCAATCCTAACATCCACATATTGACTTAATTCGAGTTTTATTTATTAATTAAACTAATTTAATAGTCCTTTTGAAGGGAGAATTGCTACCAATATGTGGATTTGAGGATAAATAAAAAAAATGAGAAACGGTTTCTAATATTTGTTTCTCATTTTAGGTCAACTTAAAGTACAAACGTTAAACTCCAGACCAGTATTATTATCTACGCCTGAAGCGACTCCTAAGTACGATTACTCATATATGGGATATTCAGTGACGGTCGGTGATTTTGCTGGCCAGGGCATTCAAAGTGTAGCTGTAGGTGTGCCTAGAGGATCTGACTTGCGAGGACTGGTAATTTTTTAGGAATTGTTGGAGATAGGAAAATGATAGGCAGTGGACTGTATAAAATTGGTTATATTAATTATAATATTAGTATATAGCTAATGTAACACGCGAGACGTATGTGACCGCTAGTAGCCGCCGGTCAATTTGAAGTGGTGGCCTGCCGGCGCACCCGCAGACAGCTTGACGCCGCCCTCTCCCCGCTGCCCTCTCCTCGTCCCTCGTACCGCGTTCGAGCGATGCGCGAACATGCTCCCCGGGTTGAAGTGGTGCACTTCAATAAATAGGCAAGGGGCAAATGTTGTTGAACCCCCGCCGCACCGTGCCCTTCTTGGTTCGTAGCTCGAAGACGCGCGACACTCCATCACTGCCAGGATACACCTTCTCTATCCTCCCCAGAGACCAGAGAAGTGGTGGAAGTGCCCTTTTCTTAATTAGGGCCAGGGTTCCCACAGCAACGTCGCCGGACGATTTAAGCCATTTAGTCCTTTGCTGTAGCAGAGAAACGTATTCTAAATTAAATCTGTTCCAGAAGTGCTGCTTAATATTTTCGATCCTTTTGAAGCGCTCAAGTCGGCTGATGTCGATCGAAGTGACCTGAGGATGCGGAACAGACATAAGTGGTCGTCCAATTAGAAAATGAGATGGAGTCAGGGCAGAAAAGTCTAAGGGATCAGAAGAAATGGGAGTAAGAGGACGGGAATTTAGGATTGACTCTACTTGCGTTAGGCATGTATACATTTCTTCGAAAGTGAAATGTACATCACGAAGTAGCCGTTTTAGATGATGTTTGGTTGAACGCACAGCAGCCTCGGCAATGCCATTGAAATGGGGAGAGTATGGCGGTGCGAAAGAAAATTCAATTCCCTCTTGAGCAATGTCCGAGGATAGGTTAGAATCCTGCAAGAATCGATAAATTTCATTAGAGGTGCCTACAAAGTTCGTTCCGTTATCGGATAAAATGCTGCGTGGTTTTCCACGACGTGCAATAAAGCGATTTAATGCAGCCATGTAACCCTCTTTTGTAAGGTCAGTAACGAGCTCTAAATGAACCGCTTTAACAGCAAGACAGACAAAGATACACAGATAGGACTTTAATAATTTACAACCTCGACCTTTCCGGTCAGCTATCAGGACAGGCCCAGCATAATCGACACTTGTATTGAGAAAGGGAAATTCAAGTGTACTTCTAGATGTAGGTAATTGTCCCATGATTGGCTGTATAGCTTGAGCCTTATGTCTAAAGCACGTTATGCATTTATTGACAGTGGATTTTGAAAGATTCCTGCCTCTTAAGAGGATTGTGAAGTGCCGATACACGGCGCGAGTAGGTTTTTAAGAAAATGCTATCTGTTTCATATCGCTCGCTTTGCCAACCCTTATGGTGCGATAGAGAGAGTTGCAAATCTTAGAGGCAATTACCTACATTCCTGTTTGAAATATTGTTTTGGGCGATAACGTTTTTACCCCCCTAAACATTTACGAAATGAGACAATTTTGGTTTCATTAGATTCAGTACACCTTAATCTAGGTCTGTACGTTTTCCTTTTTTAGTAATTCAGTTTAGTTTAATTATAAAAAAATAAAAACGCTCGAGGAAGTTTTTACGTCAAAAATACAGATATTTAGATGCTAATAACTTCTATCATACGCAATATTTCTTTAAAATAAAAACGTACGGACCTAGTTTTTCATTATATCTACAACATTTCCAAAAATTATGAAAATTAGAGTATGTTAATGGGGGGGAAAACGTTATCGCTTTTTGTATGGAAATTTACTTTTTTTATTTAGCTTCACAATCCTCTTAAAGGCCAATAGCTTTGTCGAATAGTAGCAAGAAGTAGTTGTGGACCTGCGTGTAATAATTTTTTATGATACATTTGAAATAGGATTTTTGTTAAATGATGCTTACTACATAGTAATATTGGATGCTTAACATTATAGTCGTAAGGGGAGTTATCAAGCCTGCCACCTACACGAATTATATTATTTGTGTCTAAGAAAGGGGTTAATGAACTAAGTCTATTCTTACGTGGTAATGATTGCCTAGATTTAAGTATGTTATATTCATAGGGAAACATTTCAATCTGAGCTGTATGTATAATTAATGTCAATGCATTTTGTAATTCTTGATTAGTTAAGGATCCAATTATTTTATTACTTATATTTTTTAAATTGAAAATAAATCGTAAAATATATGCTGTAATTCTTTGTAAGTGTATAAAATTAGATTTGCTATTCAATAGTCGTAAGATAGTTTGATCATTTTTTGTGTTATCTACTTTTTTCAATTCATTTTCGGAAAAATTAGAAATTACCTCTGGTAGATCTCGTTCTAGGGTCTGATTAGGCATTTTAGGCCATAAAGACTGGTTTTCTAATAAAAATGAAGGACCACACCACCATAACTTTGATTCGCTGATACGATCAGCCTTCAGCCCTCGAGAAACGAGATCTGCCGGGTTTTCTTTCGATGATACATAGCTCCACGAAAAACCTGCAGTTGTATCTAAAATTTCATTCACGCAATTTCGTACAAAAGGTTTTAGTTGAGTCACAGGTGTTGACAACCAGCCCAGCACTATTGTGGAGTCGCACCAAAAGTAACAATTTTCGATCGGTATAGTGATTGATTCACAAACCTTACTACACAGTCTTGCACCTAACAATGCGCCACAGAGCTCTAAGCGCGGAGTAGTAATAGGTTTAATTGGAGCGACACGATTTTTAGAAGTTAAAAGACGACTTGTAATAATTCTTTCAGAACTATTGATAGAACGAATATAAAGACATGCCCCATAAGCCTTTTCTGAAGCATCAGTAAAGACATGTACCTCGTATTTTTTCGATGTGTCGCCTAAAACCCAACGGGGAATTTTTAGATTATTTAAATATGCCAAAGTAGTTGAAAATATAAGCCATTCATTCGCAATATTTTGTGGAACTTCATCATCCCATTCACTCTTAGTTAGCCATAATTTTTGCATTATAATTTTTGCTTCTATTACACAAGGTCCTACAAGTCCTAAAGGGTCAAATATTTGACTTATCACCGAAAGAATTTTCCGCTTTGTGATCTTTCCTTCTGTACAAATATTTATTAAAAAGGATAACGTATCTGAGTCACAAAGCCACAACAAACCTAAAGTTTTTGATGATACATTTCGATCAGAAAGATTTAAAATATTATCTGAATTCTCCGACGTGATTTCCTTAAGAATTTCTTTACTATTAGATTGCCACTTTCTTAAATTAAATTGTGCATTGGATAAAATAGAAGTCACGTCTTTGCATAATTGAATTGTATTAGAAATAGAATTACTACCACTTAAATAATCATCAACATAAAAGTCACGCTGAATTGAATTTTTAACCTGTTCATTAGAAGCATCTTTTGCAAGGCTAACTAAACATTTAGTTGCTAAGTAAGGCGCGGAAGCAGTACCATATGTAAGAGTGTTTAATGTATAAAATTTTAAGGGTTCCGTAGGATTTTTACGGAAAATAATTCGTTGCAATGGACGCTGATCGACATTCACGTTAATAGCTCGATACATTTTTTCTATATCGGCCGTTACTACATATTTATGCTGCCGAAATCGTAATAAGATTGAGAAAAGATCGTCTTGAACCCTAGGGCCGACCATTTGTATATCGTTGAGTGATATTCCCGACGTAGTTTTGGCTGATGCATCGAATACCGTACGTAATTTGGTAGTCAAACTTGACTCGCGCATAACACCGTGGTGAGGTAAGAAATAACCTTGAGTGTTCCAAGATAGGTCTTCGGTCATATGACCTAAGTTTTCGTACTCAGACATGAAATCAATATACATCGATTTAAAATAAGTGTCTCGATAGAAACGTTTTTCTAATGTAAAGAAACGTCGCTTAGCGTATTGCAATGAATCACCTAAAACATTAGCGTTCTGTTTTAAAGGTATTGTTACTGTAAATCGACCGTCAATATCACGGGTAGTGTTTTGAAGAAAACTCTCTTCACATGCAAGTTCCTCTGAAGAGAGCGAATGTTTAGGTAAAATAGTGTCTAGTTCCCAAAATTTTGTTAAATCAGGACTATTTTCGGATTTTACAAAACTACAAAATTGAGAATGGGATGGATTTAAATGTGTAGGTACCACACCTGTTACTATCCACCCAAGCTTACTCTCACACAATTTTGGTTGATTTTTACCTAAGTTAATATGATTATATAGAATTATATTCCAAAAACATTCTGCACCTACTAAAATATCTACAGCTGAGGGAATATTAAAAGTAGGATCAGCTAATTGTAATGTTTTCGGTATAGGAATATGTTGAATATCAATACAAGTCGTTGACAATAATTTTGTGATAACAGGTAATACTATGCAATCTATGTTGAATGAATAGTCGCCGTAAAAAGACTCAATTGTGAGGTTACAAGACTGTGAACTATTACTGGTCAGATTGTTAATACCTGTGATAGTCGTGGAGCTTGCATCGCGTCGGAACAAACCAAGCTTTGTGCAAAAAGACTCCGTTATAAAGTTGGAAGTACTACCATTGTCGAGTAGCACTCGCGCGCTGAATTTCTTGCCGTCGTGGCTTACAACTTGCACCAACGCTGTGGAAAGTAAGACATGCGAACGCGTAGTATTCTGTGTAGGTACAATGTTAGCAGAAAGAGAAACGTTTTCATTTTTAGGTAATGGATTGCGAATAGAAGGTCCAGGTTGTTCAAGATGCAAAAGAGTATTATGTTTGGCTCTGCAGTATTTGCAATGAGATAACTTACATTTATTTTCAAAATGACCTGAACGTAAGCAGTTCAAACAAACTTTAAACTCCTTTGCCTTTTGAATGCGTGTCTCAATTGATAAATTTCTAAAAGATTCGCAACTGTACAAATTATGGCTTTGAGAACACAAAGGACATTTTATTGTATAAATATTTGATTGATTTTTATTAAAACTATGATTATTATTAGATGTAATTAAAAGGTTTTTGTTTTTATTACTTTCTGTTTTATTTATTTTAATGAAATTTTGATCTTCTATGGTTTCTAACAAATCAGCTTTATTATTTAAAAATGTACAAAATTGAGGCAAAGTAGGTGAAGCTAACAAAGTATTGCGATACTCTTCCCAATGTCTACTAGTTGCACTATCTAATTTCATTGACATCATGTAAATAATAAGAGTATCCCAGTATTGAGTAGGCTCGTTTAAAATCTTAAGCGCCCGTATATTTTTATTAGTAATATCAATGAGATTACGTATGGAACTACTCGACTCTTTAACAATAGGCTCAATATTGAATAAGGCTTGCACGTGATTATTTATCAAAAGTCGACTGTTGTCATATCGCTCACATAATAAATCCCATGCTAACTTATACTGATCACTTTTAAAATCCATATTTTTAATAATTTCTGCGGCAGTGCCTTTAAGAGCGGCACGCAAATAATGGAATTTACTTATGTTATCGATAGAATTATTATTATGAATCAAAGAAGAAAATGTGTCTCTGAACTCAAGCCAGCACTGATAGCTACCATCAAAGTAGGGTAAATCAATTTTCGGTAAACGTATGAAATTGTGTTTAAGCCCACCTGCTATCGAGTCTTCAGAGCCCGTTACAAACCCTGCTGAGTCACGCGGCTTCTCGGTGCCGGACAGCAAGCTTCGTGCTAACACAGTCAAAGCATAATATTGTTCTTCGAACTGGGCACGAACTGTGTAGGCTTCCTCGGGCTTTTCTGATAATAGCTCGATTTCAGTCTGTAAATCATCGAATTCAGCATATAAAGCATCAAATTTACTATAGCGACTGTCTAATTCAAGGCGTTGTAAAGTGGATAAATTATCGCAACTTTTAAGCACATCTAAATAATTGCTGAACGTAGTAAGCTTAGCTTTCATTGAGCTACGTTTTTTAATTAATTTATCAGCCATTTTAAGCATAGAAAAGAATAAAAATACTAAGTATGCAAAAAAATGCGAAGATTAAATAAATTGCCGTAATAATTGTAAAAACGTATAAAAATTACAAGATAAGCTAATGAATGAATGCACCTGTTATTATTACATAATAGAAGCTAATGACTCGACGACAGTCAACGAGTCAACGACCGTTACGCAACGGTAGTTTTTATGAATAGCCGATATAAAAATTTATGCCTACAAAGCTAGCTATTGATAACATTTATGAATGAATGATGTATACAATAAACTAACGCAAGCAAAGGACAAAAAAATGGATATGAAAAGATTAAGTGAATATTAATAAAAAATATTTTTGAAAAAGTGGGATAAAGAAAGAAAGAGGAATAATTGGAACGAACTCACAAATATCCTTATCCTTATCCACATTTACTTCGAAATTGAAGACCGAAGACGGCGATGACTTGGCACATTTGTCGATGCCGGGTCCAAAGTTCGCCTGCGTGTTCGTGCGCGTTCTCGAAGTTTTGTAGAACGATTCTTCTAGTTTTTAAATCTCGCTGCTTCATTTGCCGGGAGAAGGACCAAACTTATGTTGGAGATTGGAAAATGATACGCAGTGGACTGTATAAAATTGGTGTATTAATTAAACTTATAGTATATAGCTAATGTAACACGCGAGACGTATGTGACCGCTAGTAGCCGCCGGTCAATTTGAAGTGGTGGCCCGCCGGCGCACCCGCAGACAGCTTGACGCCGCCCTCTCCCCGCTGCCCTCTCCTCGTCCCTCGTACCGCGTTCGAGCGATGCGCGAACAGGAATATCTTGTTTATTATCAATTTTTAGCCCTATAAAGATATTTCTGTATTATTTTCAAGAGGTTATATTTTTTGTCTATTTTAGCATTAAATACATAAATTTTCTATTCAAAAAATGTACCTATAGGTCTACAGGTCCATATTTTGTCACAAATCTTTCATATGATTTCTATTTCATCGTATGATTTCTCAATATCTGATATTTTAACAATGAAAAACGCTATAAATATACTTTAATGTTTAAGTATAATGTTACATATTTTAGGTGGTTCTATATACATGGGAGCTAGAAAATATAAAGAACATTAGTGGTTCCCAAATTGGCGCCTACTTCGGCTACAGTCTGGCAAGTGGAGACATTGATGGAGATGGTACTGATGATATAATTGTTGGTGCCCCCATGTTCACCAAGCCAAAGAGCGATGGCTACGAGCATGGCAGAATTTATGTTATCTATCAGGGTTTAAATAGGGTAAGAAGAAATGATGATATTTTATTACTACTTGTTATATTTTATATTCTGTCCATATTTTCAAGAAAAAAATTCAACTGTGAAGGTTGAGTAGTTAGTATTAAATTGATTTTGAAGATCGTGAATCTTTTTTGTTTTGAAGTATAGATAAGTTATTATTTTTTCTATTTTTTTATAAAAACTTATAATCTTTGCAGGCTTTCTCGAAGAATCACGCAAGAACAGGAGAAGTATCTAGGGGTAGATTCGGTTTAGCCATTACGTCGCTTGGTGATATTAATTATGACGGGTTTGGAGGTATGTATTGTAATTAATATTACATATAATAATTATTATATAATAAATATCGGAAACCAAAAATAAAAATAAATCCAAAAATATAGTTTTATATAAAATAGCAAAATAATCAAAGAATAATCAAGGAATAATCTTTTAACAGTACGAAGGTTTTCACACACTAATGAAGAAGACAAAAATTTGGTGTATTAAACGTTTAAAAATAAATCAAATATTATATCTGATTTCGTAAGCGAAGCATATTTTTTTGAGAAATAAAATTATTCTTATATGTTCGTCAATAATTTTTTATAATGCGTATTTGTAGTTAAAGTAATAAAAAAAAAATTTACAAATTCTAGATGTAGCTGTGGGTGCGCCATACGGCGGTGAGAATGGACGTGGTGTAGTTTACATCTATCACGGCAGTGAACTCGGTATCGGAGAGAAGTACTCGCAAGCGATAACTGCTGAGGAGATCAGTCCGATCCTTACTACCTTCGGATTTTCACTCTCTGGAGGCGTGGATTTGGACAACAATAACTACACGGACTTAGCTGTTGGCGCTTACAAGTCTGATAGTGTTGTGTTTTTGAAGTAAGTTTATTTTTTAATTTGGTCATTATTAACTGACATTCTGGTGTCATGGTCTGTTTATCAAAACAATAGCAAATGAGCAAACACCTTAAATTGTATTTGTAACTTAAAATATTTTTGTTAATCACTGTTTTTGTTGTTTACTAAACATATACTAAGATTTGTATAGGAAATACATTTTACCCTCTTCTTAATTTAATTACCTACAAGAAAAACTTTCTTGCAAAAAGTAAAGGCTAACAATTCAAAACCACCGGTCAGATTTTTTTTTAACTTAGTTAAAGGGTTTAGTAATAAGAAATTAAAAATATTTATTTTAACAATTTTTTCCTTACGTTCATAGATCTCGCCCAGTAGTTAAAGTGATGGCTGACGTCAAATTCATGGGGGAGAGCAAACTCATATCGCTGGATGAGAAGAGATGTACCCTCGCGAACGGCACGCAGGTGGCGTGCGCGCAGCTTATGTTCTGCCTCACGTATGACGGTGTTAATGTTGATCAACAAATAAGTAAGTGGCATTAAAATATTTATATGTACTACTAAGACAATCAATAATTTAGCCAGAGAAAGTCCTTGGATTGTTTAAAGTGATTTAGCCTTTTTTTAACGTCCTACTGATGGGCACGGGCCTTTAGTACTAAAGGGATGGCCAAGTGTGGGTTAGCGGTATTCACATGTCTTTTGAAAATTGCTAGGTTCTATCAGACATGCAGGATTCCTCATGATGTTTTCCTTCACCGTAATACAAGTGGTAATCATGTTGGGAATAATTCGCTCATGAAAATATCAGAGGTGCGAGAGTTATGCGAGAGGTCTCACACCTGAACCCACTTCACTCGGTTTCTCAAGCGAACGCGTTACCACTGGGCTATCTCCGCTCAAATGTATAAAATCCATAGAAGTAGTTAAATATGTTTAAATAAAAAAAACAATAAATATAAACTTATTTATGGTTTAAAGGATTGTTTAAAGGATTATTTAAAGAAAGGTCTCTAACTATTATAGTATCGTTTTATGAAAAGTCTGCTTATTTATTTTAAATATATTAAACAAGCTAGCATTATTCTTCGTTGAATTGTTACAATGGTGTCTTCTTTTTTCCAAGCGGAAGGATATATTTGCTTTTTCGGTGAGTGGTTGAAGTAGAGAACGATTGGCATTAAAAAAAACAAAATTATACACAATTTTATTATTAATAATTTTATTAATAATAAGATTATCATATGTAAATAAACCACTCATAGTAAATCAATGTTAGATTTCACAAACTGTCATCGCACTTTATCGCATGTAGCTGTTAGAGAATGTGTTAGATGTAAGTGTTTTTTAAAGAAAATATAGTATATTCAAGATAAATGTTATATCCGTTTTGATAAAATTTTATATGCATTTTATCGGTTCTTTTTAAAGACTAACTAACTTAGAACGACTGTATGGAGTTACTTGTATTTACTTTTTTTACTATAATGTCTTTTTAACAAAAAGTCATATCAAAATCATATTAAAACGAAAAAAATAATAATTAAATAATTACCCTCACCCTATGAATTGAATGTTTTATTGAAATTATATTTTTATTCTTATTCATTAAACAATCATAAAAATCGGTTTACAATTGGATCTCAGCTTTAGGCAACAACTTATAATGTGAAGATTTTTGAATACCTTCAGGATATGTATATTTCACCAAACAAACTTTTTTAATAATATTATCAGTTAATATTTCGTTTATTATTTATAGATTTCGAAGTAACCCTCGACTTAGACTCCCGTCAGAAGAGCAGCAAGCGTCTGTTCCTAATGGAATCGAGAAAAACTGTTTACAAAACTCACATATTGCTCACTCAAGGACAGCAGGAGTGCAAAGAAATTGAAGTGTATCTTGATGTGAGTTGAATGATAGCATTAATTTATTAAAAAATCTTCCCATTTTATATTAATAATATCTAATATTGATAATATCTACATATACAATGTATTCCGAATTTGGAAATTATTATAAAAATTAAACCTGAGGATTAATTAAATTTTAATTGTACATAATATAAATATAAATATGTTGGGACATTAACACAAAGAACCATCTAGTTCCATAGTAAGCTACGAGGCCTGTGTTGTGGATACCAGATAGTTGATACACTACACATATATAGCTTTAAATACATACATATTATAAATATAAATACCCACGACTGGAGTACAAACATTTGTGCTCATCACACAAATGAACGTCATCACCGGGACTCGAACCCGCGACCGCTGTCAAACTTGTCATGTACATACATTAATATATGCGATATACAATATATAGTGTATCTATTCCATTTTAACCGTTAAAACATATCTATGGACGAATCCAAGCGAAGCGAGGGTGTGCCGTTAGTAAGATTACATTTCATACCACAGGATGAAATCCGCGACAAGCTAACCCCAATAGAAGTGAAGATGACGTACGAGCTGACGCAGCAGGCGTCGGGCGCCGCCGTGCCGCCCGTGCTCGACCGCACGCGCAGCATCGAGCGCACCGACTCCCTCAACATACAGAAGAACTGTGGACCCGACAACGTCTGCATACCCGACCTTAAGATGTTTGTTACTACGTAAGTAAACATTTGTAGTACAGTTGTATATGTGAATACGGTTTTTTATTTGTTCTTCTTTTTGAAGCAACGGAATAAAAGATAGAAGTAATTTTTTGCATTCAGGTTATATGGCAAAGAATGTTACTTAAAGGCTGTTTTCTTGATATCGATGCCAGCTAGAAAAAAAAATTTCACTTAGTACAATTAAACAATTTGATATTTTTTTAAATTGACATCTTAAATACGCAGTAACAATGTTGTTCTTTGCAGAGTTTGATATAAATGAGTAATTAATAAAATTAGTTATTACATAATAAGAAAAAAGCAGAAACAGTTTAAGTTACTTCGTTGTTAAATTCATTAACAAAATCACTTCTTTTGCAGACCAACTGTAAACTATGTTCTTGGATCGGGTGAAAACGTTCATATTGATGTCAAAGTTGAAAACTCTGGAGAGGACGCATTCGAGGCTGGATACTATCTACAAATACCCGCCGGAGTTACTTACGCTATGATGGAGAGGTTGGATAAAGCAAATGCGGACGTAACTCCGATCTATTGCTCTATTAAGAACAAAGGTTCCAGTGGGAATAGTACTTTGAAATGCGACTTGGGAAACCCTTTGGCCAGTGGACAAAACGTAAGTATGACTTAGGTACATCTATACATACAGATAAATAAAATTGGAGTGTCTGTTTGTAATATTAAAATAACCGCTTTTTACCAAATGCATATGGATGTATACACGGTACATATACCAAAACAACCATGAAATTGTGAACAAAATCCGCGTACGGCGTACGCAATAACTTACGTACGTAAAGTAAATCGCTATATAATCATATTAATAAGCTACTAATTATGTATAAACATAGCTAACCGTGAAAACGTACCTAGGGACGAACGCGAGCGAAGCGAGCGTGAGTCGCCAGTATTATAATAAATAAGTGTAAAAGTTACTTATTGTTAGATTTTTAAAACGTTTAGGAAAAATTGGCGTCATACAATACTTATTTCTTAATTTGGATATGTGTTTTGAATATATTTTTAAATTACCTGTAAGTATGTGCTATTTTGTATCCTATATTCTTTCGTTTTCTACTTCCCTATTATAATATTTTACCTATAGTGAAAAACAAAAACAAATCTATCCCACGGGAACCGTATATTAGTACAAAAGTAACCTATAAAATATTCCAGACTATAATTCTTTGTGCCAAGTTTCATCCCGACATTCAGTCGTTCCGGCGTGATTGAGTAACAAACATCCATCCATCCAAACTTTCGCATTTATAATATTATTGGAATTAACAATTTTCAAATCTATGTAATAATGAACACATATTCTTTTAATACAGATAAACTTCAGGGTGATCGTGGAAGTGGACGCTCGCGTCACGACCCTGGACTTCGACATGGAAGTGAACTCCACCAACCCCGAGCAAGGCACTCAGTTCGACAACAAGAGACACTTGGGCATCGGCGTGGTGGTGAAGGCCGTGCTGTCTATTATTGGGTAAGTTTTGTGATTAAAAAGCAAATGAAATGTTAACCTTTATAATAATGTCCCAACATATTTATTTATATTTATTTATTTATAATTTAAAAATCCATAGCATTTTTTCTTTAATATTATTATATAAAATTTGGCTCACCCTTTCTTCGCTCGGGTTCGCATCTAGAAAAACAAAAACAAATCTATCCCTCGGGAACTATATAATTTTCCGAGATAAAAAGTAGCCTATGTGTTATTCCAGACTATAATCTATCTCTGTGCCAAATTTCGTCCAGATCGGTTCAGCCGTTCTGGCGTAACAAACATCCATACTTACAAACTTTCACATTTATAATATTTATACAAATTGACAGTATTGTTGATTAAGGTTGTATATTTTTTAAGTTTATGTGCTTATATCCTTACATCACATGGAGTCAAATTTTTATATATTTATTTTTACTTACTACTTTATCACTATGTTATGTACTCGTATTTATATGGAAAAATAGATTGTGGGAATAAAACCGAGAACTAAATTTTAATAAAACTAAAACAAAATGATTACAGAACATCAGATCCACCAGAGCTTCATTACAACGCATCTCTCTACGACGCTCAAAACCTCAAAGACGACACAAAGCTCGGGCCGCAAGTTATCCACAAGTACAACATAAAGAATGAAGGACCTTTCACTGTTGAAGAGGCTGAACTATACATAATGTGGCCCTACCAAACTCTGACTGGTGAGATTGTCGCTCATATTATATATTTAAGAAAAAAAATATTTTTGAATGGAATAACATCACAAAAAAGTTTGCATGTGTACTCACACATGGTAGAAGTGAAATTTCAGAAAAGTAACCTAGGAGAGAATGAGATGAATATAGAGTATCAGGAGTAGGATAATTATAAGGTATATTTTTTACAATATTTTTACCAAGTTTAAAAGTTATTTTACATTTTATTTGACATAAATATATATTACATATTATTCAGTAATTAATTTTATTATTTTTCACTTCCTGTGTAATGTATTCTATCTCAAATAACAACGGTTACCATGGCAACATGGCAATGTATTCTATCTCATTCTCTCGCCGGCTTAATCCTATATATTTATGTGTTTGTCTCTTTTTAGTCTCGCATTTCTGTTTTATCGAGTTTCAAATCACAACGATTCTAAAGAGGTTTCACTTCAAAAAACCTATTTTAATGAATTGCAATTTTTTATAGATTTGGAGCAGTAAAATACTAGTAATTATAATATTTAAAATATATTGTCAGATATACCGAATAAAAAATCTTTGATGATAAATTATTTAATAACTAAATAAATAAGAATAAAATATATAAAATAAAACATTTTTAGGGGAAAACCTGATGTACATGCTGGTGCAGCCGCAGTGGCTCGGCGACGTGGTGTGCGACGTCGCGCGGCACGTCAACCCGGAGAGCCTCTTCGTGCAGAATCCATACGCCTTTTTACTTTCAAAGGAAAAAGAAGGTTGGTTTTGCTTAGAAAAAGTATTAGTAAAATAGACGAAATATTAAAAACGCGTAATGAATGTTATCAGCAAAAGTCAATTAATAATAATAGTAATAATTTATTTATTATACTATATTATAAAGCGATAATATAAGGGGTTTACGTAATTAAGCAAGTTGTATAAAAAGAGTCAAAAGAATAAGTTGAACTGCTGTCTCCTAAACTAAGCCAGAGCTTGTATTTTAGGTTAAATTTGGTCTAAAGTTCGAATTCGGTGTCATGACAAAGATTTTAATATTTTTTGTCAAAAAATAGTAGTAACTCAAAGTTGATAAGATCATATCTCTGAGCTTTAGAGAGAGCATGACGACACTACTGCGTGTGATCTTTCTAGGCGTGTGCCACATTGCCGCGACTTATTATGAGATTGAAGGAATATACAGCGGGAGTGTATTTATGAACACTACAGTGCCTTCTGTATGAACACTCATACATTCACACAATACAGTAAATGTATACATAGCCTTGACGGCACGTTTGGCTCAGTTTGTAGTGACCCTACTTCCTGTGCCAACGGTCGCGGGTTCGAGTCCCGCTGGGGGCATTCATTTGTGTGATGAGCAGGAATGTTTGTACTCCAGTCATGGGTGTTTATATTTATAATATGTATGCATTTAAAGTTATATATGTGTAGTGTATCAACTATCTGGTATCCATAACACAAGCCTCGTGGCTTACCATGGTAATAGATGGTGATGTGTGTTAATGTCCCAACATATTTATTTATTATAGCTAATGTAAATAATATTGATTAACATGCATGAATTTGTATCAAAAAGACATTATTAAATTAATTATAACATATTCAAAATGCAATGTTTTATATTTAGTGGAACTAGAATTTGTTAGCGGTTTATTCGATTAATAATATCAGAAGTGATATCAATATATGTATTTGATTTTGATGAACCTATATTATTTTTCAGCATTGAAGAATAGCGATCTCTACACAGCATCCCAAATGGGAGGAGCCGGAGGATATTATGGCCAACGTAAGTTTTTATTCAATCCTATAATAATATGAATATAAAAATGGGAACATTTTAAAATATTCCTAGATATTTATAACTAACTAACATGTCAAAAATATACATATATAAGGGGTCTACTGTTAAATAAATTATGAAAATTAAACTTAATACTAAAAATATGTTTTCATTTTTAGTTATTTTATCAATTTGTGGGCTTTCCGATAATTCTAAATTTAAAGGTTTAAAAATATTTTTCGTGCCTTAAATATTTCGTTTTAAATAGCCACTTATTGTAAGGTTGATTTATAGATGCAATATTATTAATTATTTTTGTTACAGATTATTGGGAAGAAAAGTATACGAATAATGGTCAAGTGAATGTTCAATCTGGTGGTGGTCGAATGGGCGGAGGACAATACGGTCAAGCAAATGGAGGCCAGTACGGACAAGGATCTGGAGGTGTTTATGGATCTGGTCAATCTACTGGTGGACAGATTAGTGGAAGCCAAGAAAGTAACAAACAATTTGGTAGTAGTTACGCTAGTGGTGGCCAAGTAGCTGGCGGTCAGTACAGCACAAGCCATGTCAGTGGTAGTACAAGCCAAGGTAGTGGTGGTCAAGTTTTCAATGGACAATACGGAACCCATGTTAGCGGAGGAGGATATGGTAGTCAAGTTTCCGGTGGCCAGTACGGTACAGGCCAAGTTGCTGGCGGTCAAGGATCTGGTACCGTATACACTTATAACCGAACGTGGTCTAGTGGTGAAGAAGGATTAACAGCGGAACAGCAGGAAGCTATAAGAAGGAATCTTGCAGCGTTGGCAACATCAAACCAAGGTTCAAGCCGTGGTTTCACTCAAGGTTCTACCCAAGGGGGTCAAGTTACTTTCACACAAAATGGTCAAAGTATCTATGGACAAAGCGGCCATGCTCAAGGAAGTCAAAGCAGGTATGGCCAAAGTGGCCAAGGATATAGTCAAAGTGGTTACCAAGGCCAAGGCCATGTCCAAACTGGTCAAGGTTATGGTGGTCAAACTGTAATCGTTCAAGGTGGTGTGGGCGGTTTCGAAGGCAATCAAGATGGTCGCATCGTCCGAGTTAAGAACAGGACTATTGTTTATGACTCAAATCATAATATTATATCTCAGACTGAAACAAGTACTGAATATGGTTCACTTGGACATGAAGGCGAAGCTGGCAGTTCTTTTAATGCGTAAGTATTTTACATTCCATTTTTTTAATTAAAAGATATACGTTAAAAAACTTGTTAATATTTTATGTGATTATATTGTATTACTCAGAAAGAGAATGAATAAATTAATTTTGAATCTTTTTGTTCAGCTATCTCAACAACCAAGGTGGTGTCCAACAAACTTACGGTTCAGGATCAAATTCTGTAGGACAAGGCGGCTTTATTCATGGGTCATGGGGAACTACGGAGACTGTCAATCCAGATATCATGAACGCTGGTTCCAATACATTCAGAGGTGGACCAAGTGTTACCGTTGTTGGCGATGAAGAAGAAGATAGATTAGAAGGCTTTGGAGTTTATGCTGCGCAGAATTCTAATAATGAATTTAAATATGGAATTGCTGATGTGACCAATAGTCAAGGGTCTGGAGTTCATAGTGGAAGTCAAGGTCAAAGCTTCCAGAGTGGTAAACAAAATGGTGGTTTCCATAGTGGTGGCTACCAAAGTGGAATGCAACAAGGCGGAGCTTACCAAGGAGGTGCATCTAGATCTTATGGTGGCAGCAGTGGTACTTCGTACTCATACTCTTCACAATCAGGTAATGTGTTATATAGAATTATTAATGATGTTAGTTTAGTTAAGATAGGATCAATACTAATTCACGTATTAATTTTGACAGGTGGCCATAGGTCTTATTCGTCAGGAGGCGGCAGTTTTAGTTCAACTTCGCAACAAAGACGTGACAGCACTAGACGGCGTCGTCAAGACGCGGTAAAATATTGATTTGAAAGAGTTCCTTTACTTTTAAAACCACTTTAGTTTTTTTAAACTTAGAATCTTGATCTTATTAACATTGATGTTAAGTTTGATAATATGTGGGTATGTATATGTTTATTATATTGACTTAAAATAATATTTTTACGTTATATTATTAAACAACCTACCATGTTATAAATATAATATTAACCAGTTATAACCAACTACGTGAACAGGTGGACCCTCAATTAAAGGAAATGTTAGAGAAATGCGAAGAAAACTTCAAATGCGAGGTGGTGAGATGCCGCACCGGCCGCCTCGTGCGCGGGCAGGAGGTGTGGGTCGCGCTGCGCTCGCGCATCAATGCTTCTGTACTTAATGAGGTAAGCTATGTCACAATTATTATTAATATTTAAATATTTACATATAACATGTTCTATTTTGGCTAGCAAGGAGATTTGTATGAGTGGAATCTTGGAAATCGATATTATATCGAGTACAGCTAATGTATTTATCTTCTGGAGAGAAAATCCATAATGGCTTGTAGAATGAACGAGAATGTTTAAAAGGACATAGCAAACTTTTCTTTATAAACCTCAGATTCGTGCTTTTTTGAAGTGTCTTAATAGAGGCAGTTCGTATTGTCGATGATCCCATATTCCCAGACAATCTATAACTTTTAAGCTTTCGGAGAGATATTGATTCTCTGTGTGTTATCTGACGTCTGTATAATGGAGAGTATTCTTTTTGAAATGATGTCTATTCTAAGCTTATAGCCTTTAAGTGCTAGTTAAGCACAATTTACTTGAAATGAAATGAAATAAAATAAACTTTATTCAATTAGACTTATTACAATTGCTTTTGAATCGTCAATTTAATGTAAGCGTCAGTGTAGTCTGTCCATGAAGAAGCTACCACCGCCTCGGAAAGCAGTTCTGCTGAGAAGAGCCGGTGAGAAACTCGAAAATTGATAGATAAGACACTAACGATATTTAAAATTAGCTTATGTTTGTAATGTAATGGAAGTGACGGGTACAGCAAATGAAACGTTTACATACATATCCGAAC
This sequence comes from Argynnis bischoffii washingtonia, assembly GCA_033884665.1. Taxonomy (NCBI): domain Eukaryota; kingdom Metazoa; phylum Arthropoda; class Insecta; order Lepidoptera; family Nymphalidae; genus Argynnis; species Argynnis bischoffii. Next base: position 1,865,913 of record CM066616.1, on the reverse strand, counting down.
AGATCTCACAAGAGCGCGCAGTGAAGCTGTCGACGCTGACGGCGACGCGCGTGTCGCGGCTGCCGATGGTGGGGCGCCCCGCGGAGCGCGACTGGCGCGTGGCGGAGGCGGTGACGCTCGTCACGCCGCAGCTCGAAGCGCTGGAGAGCGGGACCATACCGTTGTGGGTTATCATACTTGCAGCGGTCGTTGGCGCTTTATTGCTACTGTTGCTTATCTTCGCTTTATATAAGGTGAGTTGGTATTTTCTTACATTAACATAAAAGATTTCAATACGATAAAGTATTGTCATCGTCACGGATTTCTTTTAAATCCGGATTTGTTTTAAATTGTTTTTTTTTGGTAATAAAATCTTGTAGCCCTAATATACAAGTAATCAATAATTATTGATATTATATACTGAAAATACCTACAAGATTAAAAAAATACCTATTAGAATTTAGAAAAAAAATTAATCAACAAATCGATAACGTATTTAAATGACATATTATGATTTAAAAAAAAACGTTTGAAACTTTATGATTCAATAAAAACTTAACTATTATTATTAATTTTGCAGTGTGGCTTCTTCAAGCGTAACCGCCCCTCCGACCACGCCGAGCGACAACCCTTAAACGGTCGCGACGAACATCTTTGATATCCAACTACCGACCTCGGCCTCGTCAGTGACGTCACGTCTGACGCTGACGCCACCTCTGACGTTGACGCCGATTCTGACGTACACGCCACCTCTGACGTCAACGCCACCTCAGATATTAACACGACCTCGGGCTCTACTGATGCTGCTAGTGACATCACTAGTCAAAACTCGACTAGCATTGACAGATATTGAAGTCGAAAAATTTTTTTATCGATATTCCAATGGCTTTTAAATCGAATCTCATCAGTTATCGATATTGTTCCAATAAAATTTACAATCTGTGGTGAAAATAGACGTTGTAGAGTGCGGCCATAAATATTTTTAATGGTTGATTATTTTATACATTAACTTTTAATGGGGCACAGAAAAAGCCTATAAATTAATTGTATATATCAATAGAGAAAGAATATAAGTGCCTCATGAGATATCGTTTATATAAAAAAAAACCTTGACCATTTTTTATTGAAAAATGTTTTAAGGTCAATCATCAAATATATGAAATAACTAGTCACGATAAAACACGTGAATCACGTTAGTATTTACGCCATTTTACATAGAAAGATAAAATAAAAAAAAATATATAAAAATTATTAAGCGTAATTTTGTGTTAGGGCAGTTACACACTTTAATTTTTTTTAATAATAATTTTATATTAATATTCACAAAAAAAAGGATATTTTCACTACTATATATATAAAAAATATAATAGTCTCTTAACTTATGCTAACTGCCATTTATCTTTCCGTGTGAAGTTGCCCTTAAATATATGACTCTATGGTCGCTCGAAAGCGTTGTATCAAAAATTTCAATATACATATTGTATATATTATGAATTTACGATATTTAAGTGCGGGTTTGAATCCCGTGGGGAATTTTTTGATATGAAAATTTTATGTTTAAAGTGTAACTAAAAACAAGATATGGATGAGTGTTGTAAAATGTGATCTATATTATTTAGGATTATCTCTCAATTACGAAGCTATTTAATTTAAATTAACGTTTCGCGACTAATTGAAATCACTGTCAGTAAGTAGTAACTTAGAAGGCATATCGTAACTTATGCTTTGGATAGACCAATACTAGTAAATGTACATATGTGTGTGTAAGACTAGTGCCTTTATGATACAACTATATAAATATAGCTTTAGTGGTCTCGTCTGTTTGTATTAATACAAAATATTTAAATTAAATACGGACAAAACCAAGGAGAATAGCTAGTATAGTTTTAAATGAAACATATCTAAATTATGAATGTAGGTCGCTTTGGTGTTTTATCATCACATTAAAATATAAGCAATATTAGGCTTCATACTATAGTTAGGGTTGGCGCACACTATCGACTTGCACAATTATTTTATTGCTCATTAAAAAGGTAAATATATCAAATTGTTATTTTAAATAAAAATGCTCTATGTATTACCAGATCAAAAAGTTGATCAAAAATCAATTCATAATGAAGATTTTAACAAAATATTTCATACTATTTTTTTTTAAATAAATCAAGAGTAACTTATTACATTAAATACCACGTCTACAGCATTGTAGGTCCCGTCACTTAAAAATAACGCTGGCCGTTTACCTGCGCACTGACCGATTTATCGATAAAATTGGTTGTATAAAGGAGGTGCGGCGGGGAAGTACCTATTATGATTCTACAATAAAACAGCTATCACTTATATTCATCGATCAAAATAGTACTAGATACACAATCCCATGCAAAAGATTTTTTTTAATAATAATAATAAAAAAAAGTACATTAAAAGCGCACTCAAATGAGCGCTCATTCGATGAGGACATTTTTTGTCGCTGATTGTGTATCAATTTTTTGATCGATGCTTATATTATAAAACAATAGACTAATTTGGGACGCACTGCACCTATGTTCAAAACCATCCCCACCACTATCGCTCAGTGTTACGTTACGGGGCCTATACTAATGTTTGAAGATTATGCAAGTATTTAGCATAAAATGAAATTTAAGGATTTTAAGATAAATTATAAGTCGTATCATATTAAATATTGTCAATAAGTATTAAACGCCTAAAATTTCAAGTGCCTAATTTTAAATATAATGCCTTACGAACGCGTGCCTTCTGATAACTGCCAGTTACTAATTCAATATATTAATGTAAATATTTAGACATGAATTTGTAACATTTTTTCACAGAATATAAGAAAAATTTAACAAAAAAAAGTTTTTACTTGATTACGTACTTAATAACGTTAAGGATGTGTAAAAATTAAAAAAATATATAAATATAATTGAAGCTTTGCTTTTGCACAGTATTTACGATGAGAATAAAAAAGTAAGAAGTAACAGCTTTAGGCATTTTCGTTTTATAAAAGGCCTTATAGTTAAAACACGCCTTGTACTTGTACATGCAAACTAACATGAAAATAACAGACAAAGACATATCTACACTTTATAAAACAATTTGGGCTAAATCAGAGAAAATAGTTTTATAATTAAGGCCATATATCTATTTCAAAATACATATATAAAATTACTTGAATAAAGTTAAACTGTGTGTTAATGTTTTCTTTTTATTAGAATGCTAAAATTCGAAAAACAAAGTGATAAATATCACTTTATAAAAAATATTGTGGTCATAAAAGCTTAAAATTTTATATTTAAAACATAATAGATTTGTTTTAACGTTACTTATATTATCTGTCCAAATATGAGTTAGTAATACCATCCGCCAAAAAGATAAAGCAATAAAATTCTGTGAAAAAATGTGTTTAAGAAAAGATATTAGCGCTAGCAACATTTGTTAATTTTTATAATTAATTATTTATTTCTAATTTCGTCTTAAGAATTCCGCTTCTACTTATAAGTTAATGAACTAAACTATGGATGCCATAATATTATTGTATGTATCATACATTTTGGTTGTTTGTCTGGTGGTAATACGCATTTACCAAAAAAAAAAAATTATAATACATTTTTTGTTTTAAACTATCTTGTTTTATTTTAGCTATTATCCTAGTTCCTTAGAAAATGTTATGAATGGGAAAATTGACTCATATGACCCCTTAAAGCTTCAAGTAATAGTGATGCGACATAACACAAAATATACTGATTTATTAAACAATCGATACTAATATTATAAAGAGGTAAATTGTGAGGTTATAGGGGGTAATCTCTGAATCTACTGAATCGATTTAGATAAAATTTGATAAAAAATTGTTTGAGATCCTGGGAAGGACATAAGATTTTTATCCCGGAAATTATCCCTTAAGAGGCTGAAAATGGGGATAAAAGTTTGTATGGGGAATCAATCTAGCGACGAATCCGAGCGAATCGAGGGTGACTCGCTAGTTTTTGTATAATTTCCTAATACGAATGACTTACCTAACTTTAAACTAAACTAATGTACTTTGCCGACAGTTTCTTTGAGATTAACTACATTTTATATGAACGATATTTTCATATATATGATAAAGGCACTGTCTTTTGCTTCACTCTCAAATTTTTACGGAATAGCAAACAAACCCGAAGAGAATAGAGATAACTTGATAGCCAGGATCGGGTATTACAGCCGTAATATCTTATATCTTCTTCTTCTTCTGCCTGGCATTATTAATCCCAGCTATTGCCAGGGTCTGCTTTCCTGCTTAGCCTCCTCCACTTTGCACGGTCTTTAGCATCATCCTGTGTTAGCCCATTGGCTCTCATGTCCTGCTTCACGACATCCAGCCATCGCTTTCTTGGGCGCCCGGGAAATCTTGTTGGCCGTAATACATATATATAGCTACTGTATTTATTTAAAACCAATATCCAAACATACTTTTTGTCCAACTCGGGATTCAAATCCAGAAACTCGTGGTCTACATCCCTACAAGCGAATCATAAACCAACGAGGCAATAGAAATACACAAGTGATGAAACTAAAGTAGCTACCTATTAATAAAACAAACTATATTCCACAAAACACTAACTTAATATAACTAAAATTGAAGCCTTTAAAGAACATTCTAATTAAACGAACTTCTAGTTCGACTCTACACCATTAAGTAAAGATCTCAGTCTGACGTTTTCGACTTGTTTTCGATTACTGGCTCCGGAGATAAACTGACGTCCACAGCCAACCGATTAAATTAGCTCGCTATGTAGCGTTCGCAAGAAAAGAAAAATTTTAAAAAATATAAAATTATGGTTTTTTTTGCAAAATACATTAATATATCAATGAATTATTTACTTGTTGTACGTTTATACAATCTATTTTTCTTCAAGGTCATATTTATTTATTTTTAGTTTTTAAAATAAATTCATGATTTTTTTGGGAAAAACTGTGTTCATACGCAATTTCTTATTACATTTATATTTATTTTAAACCAAGATAAGCAGCAGTAGCCCAGTGGTAACACTTCATTAGGAAACGAAGTGAACTGGATTCAAATTTCAGTTCTCGCAACTCTGATATGCAAATAGCATATATACGAATGATTTTCACCATGATTATGATCGCATCACGATGGAAAACAACATCGCGAAAACCTAGTAAGTTTCAGAAAAAACATGTGATGTACAGCAACTCGCACTTGTCCAGCGTAGTGGTTATGGCCTGATTCCCTTTACTTCTAGGAAAAGTCCGTGCTCAGCCGTAGCCTGTAGGGTGTTCAAAAAAAGGATGAACACCAAAATAAATCTTTGTATGAAAAATCACATAGCTAAAAACAAATGTGACTTTTTAACTTAAATTAACCTGAGAATAAAAATACTTACGTTTTTCGCAACCTTACACTAACGAAATACGTAAATCTTAGTTCCCGTCTGTCGGTCTAATCGACCTTAGCTCTGCGGAAATGACTCCATCTTGGCGCCCGAGTGTTTATCATTTGGTTTGTTTATTGGCTGTCTTACCGAAAATTAATGTTATTAACCTTTAACATCGACTTTTCTATTTGTAGCGGAAAATGAGTTGTATGGAACATTGATTAGCTTCGAGAAAGTGGTTTGAGCTTTCATTAGCTTTTATAAAATTGTGCACATTTTGTGGCATAACTGTTTTTAATTTGGCTAAAACGTGTAAAACGCTAGCATATGCTACGATCTACATACTGCATCTTTCCCCTCATATAACCTATACCTTCTTTTAAATACAACACTTGATGAATTTTCAAGAATCAGTGGAAAGTATCACTTTTCCCTGATTCATCAATTGTGTACAATATAAATGAACAAATAACTATTTTCTTTTGACAAATACATCAATTAAAATATATGTGATATCAATTAAAATATATATGAGGGAAATCACAATGTTATACACTTGAAACGGTAATTCTAATAACTCAATTGAGCAGCGGGTTCACAGACACCGATCATACTTCCACATTCAGTATCGAAACACAACTCTCTATGATCTACCATGATCAACCAGCACATCTCCCATGAATGTCATGATGAAAACTAAACTAAATAACATAGTGACTTTAAACAATAATAAGATTTTATAGCAGAAAAAGGTAACTAAACTAACTAAAAACTTCTACTCATATATACATATATAGATATACATACTATATCGCGATCATGATCGCGTGAAGGTATGTGGAATGAGAATTTGGGTAAATAAAGCGAAACTAAAATTAGTAATAACTACTTCAAGCATATTTATAAGCAAATCATCAAATAATCATAACTTACCAACATAGGGGTGCTTTTCGGGACAAAAACTAAGTCTATTACGTGCCACAAGTAACGCCATCGCCCATTGTAAACACGAAACACCATAAATTATACTTCAGCCTTCCTCAAAACTTCTAAGTTATTTCTCATAGTGGTTGGCATAAAAAATTGTACATTTTTACTACCAATAAATAATAACAAAGAAGTTTGACTCAATGAGATGATTAAACTAGAAACCTTAAAATATTAGGTATACATTTGATTAAGTTAATACATACATGATACTAAATAACAACATAAAGATATAAAAAAAGTACGAACATTTATAATTACTTGCCTACTTTATCGTCTCGCCTCTCCAGAAAATCATGTAAATTTATTTATATTTGACAATTATATTGCGTAGTAAAAAAATACACCAATACGAGAGTACGTTTTCCTTTTTTGAAGTAAGTCAAAAATTTACTTGGTCCTTATTCCTAAGAAAAAAATTTTTTTTTTTTTAATTTCGCGGGGCACTACGTAATTTGATTATATACCATAAGAAAGTATTTCAGTATTTTTTTTGAATTTTTTAAATGACATTTAGAGGTCGCTACCAAGGTTTGAATTTTAAATAAAAACTCGAAATCTGAATTTATTAGATTCTTTTATTTTTATAGCCAGGACATAAAAAATATTACAAAATTATTGTTGTTGTTATGAATGAAGATATTATGTAGATATTTGTACGTCTTATGGGTTATGTTTTCGATTGTTTGTAAATCTCGACGCGTCGGTACAGAAGAGAGGTCGAGGGAAGGAAGGGATAAGAAGCGATTGTTTATGCGAGTTTCACTTGCACGTAAAATGTGATATAAACACCTAAATGAAACATTAATGAAACCATCATTTAAGCTGTCCTTCAATGCTTTTTGTAAAAATTTTGACAGCTGGTAGCGACCTCTAAATCTTAACAAAAAAAAAACAAAAAGAACTTATTCCATATTTAGAGGTATATAATCAAATGAGAAAGTGCCCCGGGGATAATTCAAAAGTCGAAAAATAAGGACCACCCTAATATATATATATAATTAAATTCTTACAGATTCTACTATACATTAAATATACATACTACTATACATTAAATATTCTTATTGAAATAGTCGTTATTAACGATACAAAGGTCGAATCTATAATTTTTAAAGTCTGTCTATCTGAGAACGCATCACGAGAAAACCACTAATCAAATTTTGATGAAATTTGGTATGATGATATCTGGTTATCCGGGTCAACATATAGGATACTTTTTACTGCGAGAAATATCTCATCTCTGAGAAATTTAAACTAAACGTTAAAACGTAACTAAGCTAAGCTATTCTATAAATGCGAAAATATGTTAGTGACATGAACCTATGCCCTCAGTGCCGAAATATTTCTTCCTTTAGAAATATTCTTTCCTATTTATTCCTTTATTCCTTCCTGTTAGTTTGTGAATATATTATAAACCAATATAAACAAGTCAACTCGTCAAGCAGTTACATGGAGATATCGCCCTGAGGCACTGGAGTTATTGGAAAGGCAGAAACAAAAGTATTAAGATAGTGCCATTGACACGAAACATTATAAATCATAGCTTACCAAAGTTATAAGTTTTTTTTTTATGTAGTTATTCAAAAATGTATGCGTTGTCAGTCTGTTCATCGTGCTTTACTCAAGAACAATGAAGCTGTTTGTTTTACTAACAAAATACACGTAATTTTAATTAAGTTACGGCTTGATTTGATCGCCACATATTATGGGAGTTACATTTAGAGCTAATTTAATAAACAAATAAATAAATTCTAATTAATTCTAGGCAGTGGTAGCCCAGTGTAACGCGCTTGCTTGGAAAACTGAGTGAAGCGGGTTTAAATCCCGGGTCTCGCACCTCTGATTCTCATGTGCAAATAATTTCCAACATGACTACCTCTTACGGTGAAGGAAAACGTCGTGAGGAAACCTGCATGTCTGAGAGAACCTTGCAAGTTTTCGAAAGACATGTGAAGTCCGCCAACCCGCACTTGGCCAGCGTAGTGGATTATGGTTTGATCCCTTTGTATTGAAGGGAGGCTCAAGCTCAGCTGTGGGACGTTCGAAAAGGCATTTTTTTTATTAAATTGCAATAGCCCTTTTTTGAGGAAGGCTTTAGGCTATATATCGTATAGTATATAGTCTATCTATTCCACAATAAACGCTAAAACGTACCTAGGGACGAACCCGAGCGAAGTAAGGGTAAGTCGCTAGAATTGTATAAAAAGAAGAATTTATTACAGCAATAGCAGTTTCATTAATGTAAGCGTCACGCATTGTCCTTATTTCAACAATGCAGGCTGAATGAAGTGACGTGTAATTGTATTAAATGTCTACTTAGAGTGAACGTAAAAAATATAATACGTATAAAATATATTTAAAATTAGCAAACCCGCAGCTTCGCTCACGCTTAAAACTACAACAAAAAAAACTTTAAAAAGGTAGGTTTCATACAAATTTTCATCCCTTATTTTATGTCCTTATGGAATTAATTTCAAAAAACGCTAAAACACGTATTTATTTAATTGTATTGAAGATCATTAATGCCAAGTTTCAAGAAATTCTGATCATAAATATTTTTTGAGTTGTGTTATAACGTGTATCCCATTGGGAATGAGATAATCTCCCGCGGTAAAAAGTATCCTATATGTTGACCCGGATATCCAGCTATCATCATACCAAATTTCATCAAAATCCCTTCAGTGGTTTTTCTGTGACGCGGTAACAGACAGACAGACAGACAAAAATTCTAAAAACTATAGATTCGGTCTCTGTATCGATAATAAAGTCTATTTCAATAAGAATTTCCAAAAAATATTTAAGGTACAGGTTCGATTCAGTTAGAATTTTATTATATCATATATAGATAGATTAGTTTTGGACTAAAAAATTTTGATGGTTATTATTTTACCTTTTGCAATTATACTTAAGGTTAAGAACCTGTACATCCATACTTACTACTATTATAAACATTAAACATAAAAAAATTGTTTGTATGTTTGTTTGTAATGGATAGACTAAAAATCCGCGGAACCGATTTAGATGAAATTTAGCATGAAAATTGTTTGAGATTCTGGGAAGGACACAGAATAGTTTTACCTCGGAAATCATCCCTTAAGAGGGTGAAAATTTGTATAAGAAATCAATTTCTCAAGTACGGGATATAAAACTCATCATACCTATGTATTATATTATATAGTTTAAGTATGTCACACTAACGGTTAAAACGTACCTAGAAACGAGCCCGAGCGAAGCGAAGCTGAATTGCTCGTTAAAAATAAATCATGATAATTCCCCTCGCAATTATATTATGAAAAAAATATACTCAAAGAGAGTATTTCCTACTTTTTGAGAAATGGAAAAACGATCAAAAGAATAGTTTATACAAAGAATGACAAATTGCCTAAATTAGAATAATATTAATTCGTCTTCAAAATAATCTAAGCAGTAATTATAGATCCTTTTTCCTTCAAAAAAGGCCACCATCAAAAATATTGTAATAACTATGTTTATTAACAACAACAACACACCTTGACAACGTCCCTTGAACGTATTTGCTGTAGAGCATTAAAAATGTAGGAAATATAAAATCTAACTAAAACCACGAAAAAGTACGAAAAAATATTACACCATCGAGCATTTAAAAAATACCATTAACACACAACACCCATATACCATAAAAATAATCAAAAATGTTGTATCTCCTCTTTTTATTAAGTTGGTTAAGGAAAATATAATTCGCATTACAGTCCAGCCTAACAATGACGGTAGAACAAATCTAGACGGGATAATAGGAGTGTCATCATAAGTGTGAAAGCAAACAGAAAAACGAGGCAATTACTCCGCCCGAGCGACGCAATGCTCGAGAAAAATAAACTTACGAGTTAAATGTAGTAAAACAAAATAGCTGGACGGAAGAAACATACATAAAAATAATTATGCTTATATAGTGTAGTAGTAGCGTGATTTATCATAGGTTCGATTTTCTTGCAAATGTATAATAATTAGTATATGTATTTTTCAATGAAAAACTGGTCAATATGTTCTATGGGTGTAAGCTTTAAAACTAACATAGTATAAAAAATACAATCTATCTATAGGTTCAAATGTATTCAGCCCTTTTTAATGTCCCACTGTCGGGCACGGGCCTCCCTTCAGTACGAGGGGGATCAGACTATAGTCCACCACGCTGGCCAACTGCGGGTTGGTGGACTTCATAATTCTTTCGAAAACTTGCTAGGTTCTCTTAGACATGCAGGTTTCCTCACGATGTTTTCCTTCAACGTAAGACAAATAGTAATCATGTTAGAAATGATTCGGACATCACACATACGAAAATATCAGAGGTGCGAGAGCCGGGATTCGAACCCGTATTACTCGGTTTCCCAAGCGAGCATGTTACCCCTGGGTTAACGATATTGTGCTGAAAGGTTTAAACTATTTCTAAATAATTATATTTATCTGAATTATACATATTACTTGAGATCCTCTCTTAGTTTCGATAAGGCTCTATCTAAGGCTAAGCATCCTGCTCTTCTGACAGAAACCACTTGATGTTGATTAAAGTACCTTTAATAGGTTTTTCATAGTTTTATTCATAATTACTATCCGTATTAATATTATTAATGTGAAAGTTTGTGAGTATGTATGGTTGTTTGTTACTCTTTCACGCCAGAACAGCTGAACGGATCTGAATGAAATTTAGCACAGAGATAGATTATTGTCTGGAATAGCACATAGGTTACTTTTTATCTCGGAAAAATATACGGTTCCCATGGGATAGATTTGTTTTTGTTTTTCTAGAGATGAACCCGAGCGAAGCGAGGGTGAACCACTTTTTTTTTTATCCTTGGGGAATGCATTTACACATTCCATCTGAACCCGTAGTAGTAGGAGTCAGCTCTCTCCCCCGGGGAGGGTGAACCACTAGTCAACTTATGTAATATCAATAAGTATTTTATATCACTTTCAAAGAAGGACTACCCAACTATCACATTTATACATATGTGTACATGTAACTATTCTGTTTTATTACAAAAGATAACTGTTATCATAGAATTAAAAAGAAAATGAGAAAGCAGAAACAATCCAATTATTGTGAAACACTAAGTTCAATAAGCAATAAGGAAAAATAAATATGCAGACAAGTACTCGTAAGTCGTTGACTTATTATTGTAGAGTTCATTCTTAAACCCTTTCAATAAAATAGAATTGTTCGATGTTTTGCCAAATCAATATGTTGATACAAATCATATATTATTATCTTCTGAAGATTTCTGATTATACATTTTATTGATACATAATCAAAAATTGACGACACGTTTGGCTCAGTTTGTAGTGACCCTACTTGCTGTGCCAACGGTCGCGGGTTCGATTCCCGCTGGAGGCATTCATTTGTATGATGAGTACGAATGTTTGTACTCCAGTTATGGGTGTTTATATTTATAATTTTCTAAAGCTTTTGACAAGGTTGATCATGATATACTTTTGGAAAAACTTAAAAGCTTTGGTATTACAGGTTTATTTTTATCGTGGTGTGGGTCTTATCTTCATGACAGGAAAGGATGTGTAGTGATTGACGGAAGCCACTCAGAATCTTTTAGTGCTACATCCGGGGTCCCTCAAGGATCAAACCTGGGTCCACTATTTTTTATTCTATTTGTAAATGACCTGGCTGACTTATTTACTTCATCAAACGCGTACATGTTCGCTGACGATCTTAAAATAGTAAAGATTATTAAGAATGAATCGGATATGATTTTACTACAAGAGGACATCAATAGTTTAATTAATTGGTGCAAATATAATCGTATGTTTTTAAATTCTTCCAAATGTATCCACGTTACTTTTACTAGAAAGAAACAACCAATGTTAACTTCTTACTATATTTCAGACCAAGTGATAAAAAGTTGTAATACAGTTCGTGATTTGGGAATATTTTTTGACAGCCAATTACGATTTGATAAACATATAGATTCAGTCGTAACTATGGCATTTAAATCACTTGGATTTGTCCTCCGTCAGTCCAGGGAATTTAAAAATCACATTACCATAATAAAGTTATTTAACTGTTTTGTGAGAAGTAGATTGGAATACTGTTGCCAGGTATGGAATCCCTCATATAAAGTACATATAAACAGGATTAAAGGGTTCAAAAGCGGTTTATTAGACACCTAGCATTCCGTTACAAGATCCCACAAGAATTTGAAACATACCACAAAAAACTTAAATATTTTGAAATGCAATCTCTCTATGCTCGTAGATCTATACTAGACCAAAAATTTTTGTATAAATTATTTAACAATGATATTGACAGTCCGCATTTATTACATGAACTATGCATAAATGTACCTCACGCGCCACCTAGGCACCAACGTGCATATTTTACATATGGTGCTTGTAAAACTAAATTAGGTAAAAACGCGCCGCTAGTTCGCATGTCGATTGCATATAACATATGTGCGACCCGTGATTCGGACTTAGACATAGGTCACGATAGCCTGTCAGTGTTTACCAAAAAATGTGAGAATTGTTACAGTACGATATAATATTTGTAGTAAATTGTGTATTTATTCTTAAGTATTATTTTTATAATTAGTGTTATTAAAAATGTTAAGTAAAGTCTCCAATATCTCTTATATAATATCCAATATAATATCTGTCTAGTCTTAAGATATTTTTATAAAATACGAAGCATGTTGTGTTCTCCTATAATTGTGAGTGCATATAGGTTAAGTTTTGTGAATGTATTAGTGTAAGTTTTTTGTGTACTAACGTTGGAGATCCTAATAAAATAAAATAAAAATAAAATAAAATAAAAAAATAATATATAGGTATTTATTTACAGTTATATATGTGTAGTGTATCAACTATCTGGTATCCATAACACAGGCCTCGTAGCTTAAAAAAAAAAAGGCCTCATATATCGAAACTTATGAATAAGCTGATGATGTGAAATTGACAAACCTACTACCTAGTGCTGTCACTATCAGACATATTTTAAATAAAACTATCTTTTTGGATTTTTTCGCAGATCAGACGTAATACGATTAGATGATAGCTTAAAGCTTAAGCTTAACTGCACCCGGCAGTTCCAGAGGACCTAGGTTCGGGTTCTAGGTTCGGCCAATTACAGTTATTTAGTTTAATAGCTAATGAATATCTTGTTGCTCTAGTGTCTAGTATGTACAGATGTAGATCCAGAGGACCTGGATTCGAGCTCTAGGTCGGGCCAAGTATTGAATATAATAGCAGCTTGGATTTGGAAAGCAAGTGGTGTTACACTCCATTGCTTCGAAGAGCACATAAAGCTATCAAAGCAAAAAATCCGAAAACATATAATAATTTTATTTAAAATACACCGGTGGTAGGACTCTATCAAGCCTGAGGAGTCCGACTGGATGGATACCACCCCCTTATCTATTTCTGCCGCCAAGCAACAATGATTGCATTGTTGTGTTCCGGTTTGAAGGATAAGGTAGCCAGCGCAATTACAGGCAAGAGGCATATCATCTTAGTCCTCACAGTGACAACGCACCTGTGGTTCTGCATTTTTGTCACTTAAAACCTAAGTGCATGAACCGTAGGTGTTATGGGCGACAGCTACTGCTTTCCATCAGGTGGTCTGTCTGCTCGTTTGTTACTGAATCTCATAAAAAAAAAAATTAAAATACGTCTAATAATGACAGCACTAGGTAGTAGGTTTGTCAATTTCACATCACCAGCCATTAGTAGAGTATAGCACCAACAATAATTTATATTCCGATGAAAATTACTTTCACCAATTTTCAGAAGCCAGTGACCTAAAAGCTCGAGTAAAGCGATAAATATTATAGGAGCTCTCAGAAGTTAAGATTTTTTTCGACTTAGGTACTCGTAATTCACACCGGTAGGTTATTTTTGTGAATTGTTAATAAATTATATTATATATATTAGTATTATAATCTATAACCTTCCTTGATAACCTCTTTTTTTTTGGTGAAAGCCGTATGAAAATCAGTACTATAGCTTTTCAGATATGAATACGTCATAATGAGGCCGAACAAATTAGGCAGTAGGGAATTTAACGGATATTTATATCAGATGTAAATTTTCAATGAAAAATAAAACTTCAGTAATAAATAATTGATTTTTAATAAGTAAAACATCATTAGTAATAAAAAGCAGACCGATATTATATATATTTTATAAATATATTAGAAGCATTAGTAAGAAAACCAATTTCCACGCAACACTCTAATTTAAACTCGTTATCGCGGGATTCACTCCGTTCACTTGAAAATTCAATTTTTCCTTTACTCCCAATAAATCATTTTAAAATATACCTAATAGCGTGAGTATAAAGTCGAAATTGCAATGCTAAACTCAAATCTGATATACACGCAAACTATTAAGCCATAGAGGCGATATCATAGCGAGTATTATTAAGAGCTCGTTTGGGATTCCCCTGGTGTTGTTCCCATGCCTGCGAGTGTCCATTGTCGCCAAGATTATACTTTATAAAGTAATTTTCAGCAACAATCAGCCAGTTTTTGTACATTTTTACCAAAAGCAACGACGGTAATTGTAAATGGCAAATCTATTCATATAATAAAATTCTAACTGATAAATTCTAAATTCTAGCCCAATGGCAACTCGCTCGCTTCGGTATCCGAGTGAAGCGGGTTCAAATCCCGGGTCTTGCACCTCTGATATTTTCATGTGCGAATCATTTCTATCATGATTACCACTTGCCTTACGGTGAAGGAAAACATCGTGAGGAAACCTGTATGTCTGAGAGAACCTAGCAAGTTTTCGAAAGACATGTGAAGTCCGCCAATCCGCACTAGGCCAGCGCGGTGGACTATGGCCTGATCCCCCTCGTATTGAAGGGAGGCCCGTGCTCAGCAGTGGGACGTTAAAAAGGGCTGGATACACAACTGATAACTAAAAATCTTATTGAAATAGATATTATTATCGATACAGAAGCTAAATCTATAGTTTTTAGAATTTTTGTCTGTCTGTTTGTTACCACACCACGGATAAACTACTGGAGGGATTTTGATGAAATTTGGTATGATGATAGCTGGTTATCTGAGTCAGCATATAGGATACTTTTTACTGCGAGAAAATATCTCATCTCTGAGAAATCTATACTAAACATTAAAACGTAAGTACGGACGAACCCGAGTGGAGTGAGGGTGAGTCGCTAGTTAAATATATAATCAAATTTTTATGATCAGTTTTTAATACGAAAGCAATTTTTTTTTGAATTTCAATTTAATAGAAATATATCTTTATATACAAAATCCCGGTCTGCGTTCGGTTAAAAAACGTAATTCTTCTCCAAAACGATTTGACCGATTTTCATAAGTTCTTTGTGTAGGTACTTAGGGGGGCACCTAATTGGTTTTTTGGTATAGTTAGACTAGGTAGGTGAACTTGTTTTTGAGATCCAGATTTTTTAAATTAATTTTCTGTCATCGTCTGGCTGCCGGGTCCACCAGTGCATCCTACTTACATTATAAACGCGAAAGTTTGTAAGAATGTATGGATATATGTATGGACACGCCAGAACGGCTGAACGGATCTGGATGAAATTCGGCACAGATATAGATTATAGTCTGGAATAACACATATGCTACTTTTTATTCCGGAAAAATGTACAGTTCCCGTGGGATATGTATATTTTTGTTTTGCTAGGGGCAAACTCGAGCGAAGCAAGAGTGAGTCGTTAGTTATACATATAATATTAAAATTATAGAACACTTACTTTTATTATATGGTGATAATGATACTAGTTTCGTACTAGATTATATGATAGTGCGATAATGTTTGCATAATTTCTTATAAGCAGTTAATTTGTACAATATTTTTGGAAAAGATGTGTACCTAAAATATATTTTTTTAATACTATCCTTGACTAGTCTCACAGTTCACACTAGCCTAGGCTAGGCTTCCATACTCAACTACAGATATTATGTTTACTCAATTAGCAAGATTGTTTTTGGCTTTAACTATTTGAGAAGTAAAATTTTAAACTAAAGAAGCAAATAATAATATTAAAGCTATTCGAGTTACTTTATAACTTAAAGTTCACTAAAATGGTAAAATAATTTGGCAAAACAATGGAAATGCTCACTCAAGTCCATCTAATATTCTGGTCTGGCACAGCGAGTGTAGTTGTGTCAATATTCTTTATTGTCGGAACCCGCTAATACACTCGCAATTAATAGATTTCAATTAAGCACGAGCACCCGTCGCCACCACTGTAGGAAATATCAGTTAGAGTTACATATTAATAATATAATACAAAGATAGTGAAATTATAAAGCTTTTGAAAGTTTCTTTGTTTTTTTTGTGATGAACTACTGATTCATTACTGACTTTTCTTATATTTCTATCCTAATTATGGAGGCTTTTCACACTTCAAAATCAAGTTTTAGAGCGGACTAGGTACATAAAAATAAACTGGTCATTTAATATTTTTTTAAAGTTATAGTTCTTTTGGGACGTTTGGAAAAAAAATATGAGGGTAAAATTTTTACGATGCGCGTGCACACCGACAGCCAAAAAGCGATTTGATGAAGTTAGCTGATAACTGTTTGTTGCCATGGTAACCGTTGTTATTGTCTATATAATATATAATATATTCTTTCCTTAAATGATATTCTATAAATATATTATTGTAATATGCCTAATATGCGTTATTTAATTATTGATTTGTTTTAATTTAATTGCGATATTTGCCAAAGAAGACCGCACGTAAAGGTACACGCACCCGTTTTTGTTCTGTTACGCCAAAGAAGTAAAACTTCTTATGTGCGTACATAAGTACACACACACGTTTTTTTCTTAATGTTGGGAAGTGCATTAACGCATACCACCTGTAGACATACAGGGAGTCATGTAGAACTCACCGGTTAAAAAAGCCAGTACAACCCAACAAAACCTTTCCCGTCTTAATGGGGTATCGCAGGATCGCTTACTCACTCAACCACGACGCCCCGACGGCAGGTCTGCCGAAGCAGACCACAACAGCCATGGGGTTCCTCCAACGGTCCACTATACAATCAGAGAAGTACCAGGAGCAACCCGAATGGCACACCACCCACCGAAGTGGGCCATCCAGTGAGTTTCTTAGCTTCGCGCCCGGTTGGGTTGCCAGACGCTAATGAGCCCCCTCACCATGACAAGGTGAACGCATGTTTAGTGTACATTTAATGTATCCTAACCGTACAAAATAACATTGTACTCGTCATAATTTCAACCTATTTATGTAGTTAAAGTTCAGTTAAGACATAATCCTCTTCCACGCAATAATTGACAAGTTGACAACACATTGTCAAGTAAACCCCGACACATGTCTGACACAAGCCAACCGCTGCCTGTGAATGCGAAATTTAACGTTAAACTTCGACGTATTAAGTAAAATTCAAACGTTCACCCCTGTTATATATGTATGTAGAAGCTATAATCTACAGCAGGGCTGTTATATATTAAGTTTATTATATTGTACCCCACGAAAATTCTTATTTTTAGATATACATATAGGAATAAGTATATCTAATCTGTTATTTTTTGTGCATCAATAAATAAAAGATAAAAAAAAATCATTCAAAAGATTGAAAAAAAAAAACTTTGTGTGAGTATTTGTATTTCGAAAAGAAACAATCTCTAATTCTGAAAATATAATCAGAACTAAATACTTTATTTCTCAGAGATCTTAAAAATATTATTAAACTAGAGGCTCACCCTCACTCCGCTTGGGTTCGTCCCTACTTGCGTTTTAACGTTTAGTATAGATTTCTCAGATATAAGATATTTTCCCGCAGTAAAAAATATTCTATATGTTGACCCGGATAACCAGCTATAATCATACCAAATTTCATCAAAATCCCTCCAGTGGTTTTTCCGTGATGCGGTAACAGACAGACAGACAGACAAAAAGTCTAAAAACTATAGATTCGGCCTCTGTATCGATAATAATGTCTATTTCAATAAAATACAAAATATATTTAATGTACAGATTCGGCTTAGAATTTTATTTTATGTATAGATTAAAACATTAAAATAATATGCGATAATATTCTCAAAAAAGGGCTATTTATTTTCTTTTTCACCGTATTAAAAAACCAATTGTTTAATATGTTTTATGAATACAATAATTATATATCAGACTAGCGACTCACTCTCGCTTCGATCGGATTCGATAGGTTGATAGCCTATACAAACTTTCATCCCCATTTTCACCCTCTTACAGGACGATTTTCGGGATAAAAACTATCCTATGTCCTTTCCAGGGTCTCAAAATCACCTTCTTACTAAATTTAGTCTAAATCGGTTTAGTAGTTTCGGAGCTTATTCGGTACAAACAAACAAACAAAAAATCTTTCCTCTTTATTAATATAGATGAATTACATTAAGATATTCATTCGATCATCGGCTAGTAAATAACGTAATAAACCCATCGTCCCATCGAAAAGACACTTTGTATATTATAAATCAAGAAGTAGCACCCTACGCTTAACGTTATGGCATTGACAGAGTGTTAAGCCTACGAAGTTAGGAGTGCTTTCATAAGTTTGTTGGCTGCATCTGATGTATTGAAAGTACGGCGCAAGTTAGATAAAGTTCACAACTATAATATAAAGCAAGCTATAATTATAATTTTATAAGTAAACTAATGACTTACCCTCGCTTCTCTCGAATGCGTTTTTAGGTACGTTTTAAATAGATATAGAATAGATATAGACACATGCTATTGATTTTTCTGTAGTAATAAGCATCCTAAATGTTGACCCGAGTAATAAGTTATCACTGAACAAAATGTAGTTAAAATCGGTTCAGTAAGTTTTGCGTGAAACGCGAACATCGATTTCGCTAATTTACTGTTTTATTGTATGTTTAGATTATTATTATTTTTTATTATAGACTCATATTTATTACATTTTGTTTGATTTAGAGTGAATGAAAAATAATTGGCCAAGTATGGTTTTTTTTTATGAGATGGAAAGCAGTACCTATCGCCCATAACACCTACGGTTCATGCACTTAGGTTTTAAGTAACAAAAATGCAGAACCACAGGTGCGTTGTCACTGTGAGGACTAAGATGATATGCCTCTTGCCTGTAATCGCGCTGGCTACCTTATCCTTCAAACCGGAACACAAAAATGCAATCATTGTTGCTTGGCGGCAGAAATAGATAAGGGGGTGGTACCCATCCAGTCGGACTCCTCAGGCTTGACAGAGTCCTACCACTGCACCGGTAAAAAGCTGTATTATATAAGGAATTTGATTTTGTTTTTTTTAATTATTAACGTTAGTTTTAAAAATAAGGGAAGATATGCAGATATGTATGTGCTTGGAGTCTTGGACTACTAATTTTCTTTTTCTTTTTTTTTTCTTTTTTGGGAAAAATATAAAAATAGAGTTTATTTTTCAAAAATATACCTTCATAGACAACCTTTAAAAGCAAAACCTTATTTAAATACAAAATTTTATTCCAATCGTTAGAACGAGAACATAGAAATACGAGTGCGAGCGAGTACCTACATATTATAAAAATAATGTAATTACGTACAGCTACTATGTAAAAGTGAAGAACTAAAAATAAGTTATTCATTCTAAAGTTATGCTTGAAAATTTATTTAACGTATAGTAAAGAACTAGAAAAGTAATTTATGTTCTAAATCGATTTAAAAGCAATTTTCAATGTAACGAGTTACCAATTTTTAGCTCACAAGCAACTTGTCGCTTTACAGAGTTTAATTAAAAGTTCACGACTCTAGTAGGTAAGCATGTTAGGTGCCAATACCACGTAAAGGAGATTTTGGCTTCGAAATCTACATTTTTTAATATTTACGTATATGTTGATACACGTACATATTAAAACAGACATATAATAAAATTCTGAGTCGAATCTCTACATTAAATATTTTTTGGAAAATCTTATTGAAATTGTCATAATTACAAATACAGAGGCCGAATCTATAGTTTTAAGAAGTTTTTTTTTGTCTGTTTGTCTGGGAACGCATAAGGGAAAACCGTTGGACAGATTTTGACAAAATTTGTTATAGCTGGTTATCCGGGTCAACATATTATAGGATACTTTTTACTGCGGTAAAATATCTCATTTCTGAAAAATCTATACCAACCGTTAAAACGTATCTAGGGACGAACCCTAGCGGAGGGAGGGTGAGCCGCTAGTTACTAATTATTATATTAAAATATAATCGGTTATATTATGGAAAATATACCCTTTATTTTAAAATATTTTTTATCATTAACAGCATCTTCCAAACAAATCATACACAACTAAACCTATGGCGACCTTTTTCATGCCACTATAGACATTATAAGAACGATTTTATCCCTTTATTGTGATATGTTTCCGGAACCGAATGCTCTTGATAGCCTGTTATAGAACTAGTGGAAGTAATTTTATTTTGAAATATGTCTATATACTCATAGTTTCACACTTTTCTCTTTTTTTGAGGAAACGGAAATAATAATGACTTTATTCTTTATTTCACTTTCCCTGTCAAATCATTTACATTTTCATCAACACATACCATTTCTAATGCATATAATTGGAAAATGTATTCATATATCATTTGCAAAAGCTCTACATGAAAGCTCACTGACCAGAAAAGCCAGTGCTACCTACTAAAACCACACGGAATCTTATAGCGATCATACGGACTCTAACATAACACCCTAATGTCCGTCAACCAGCACTTGGCCAGCGTGGTGGACTATGGCCTGATTCCCATCGTACTGAAGGGAGGCCCGTGCCCAACAGTGGGACGTGAAAAAGGGCTGAATACGTACCCTAATGTCTGGCCTACTGAGGCAGACCTAACTTAGTCGGCTCAATAAAATCTACCTCTAAGGCAAATACTTATGGTCATTTGTGAATCCGTGCATATAGATCAGTAAATACCTTGTCTTTCACCAGCTCCTCTAAGCATCTAGAAATTTTCTTTCTGATGCTAACATTATTGACATTACAATTAAAAAAAACTCATATTAGAGTACATAAGTAATAAGTAATAACCTATTTATCCTGTTAGAATAAAAATGCTCTATATACGATAGTACCCTTATTTGAAAAGTCAGGGTCGATCGGACCAGGCATAACTCCAATATACTCAGCGCAGTCGCGCGTCCAATTTATTTTTATTACATTTTATATATCTGTGTTCCGTTTCCCGCCCGTAAACTCGCTATGTAATTTTTGAACAATTTATTGTGATGCTCGTAAGCTAAGATGAGGTCTGTGATGTGGGATGAGAGTAATCTTGTTTGTCAATTGCCGTCGTTGAAGAGGGTAACTGTTATTTTGTGATTTTTCGCTCCATCGATGGCTGAAAAATTGTTAGATATTTTATCTATTAGGAAAGCTATTTCTGGATTTACAATTCACGAGTTTAATTTCTACATAAGTAAAATATACCCACTGTACAACTTTTCGTAACTCTGCGACGTCAATCTCTTTTCTTTACGTTTCAAAGTAAATTTTTTATAAGAACAAATGCTTTCGAAAAGCAAATGTGGTACGAATGCAAAATATAAGGCGCATATTTTAGAAGGCATTTGCAGTAATCGCTTTTAGCTTTGAACGGAGTGCCACGCCAATGTATATTTTGATAAGTGTTCACAATTCTATCACCTGACGAGTTTGTCTCCATTGTTTCGGTAGAGACGGTAGTATTGAAAAATCATTTTTCTTAAGTGTTTTAACGTCAATGAAGTATAATATATAATAGCTAAATAAAACTTACATCTCCATGTAAAATATTTTACTTTTACATACTTAAAAATGTTAAATACAAACATATTTT
Source organism: Argynnis bischoffii washingtonia (assembly GCA_033884665.1). Classification (NCBI taxonomy): domain Eukaryota; kingdom Metazoa; phylum Arthropoda; class Insecta; order Lepidoptera; family Nymphalidae; genus Argynnis; species Argynnis bischoffii. The sequence continues at coordinate 1,843,762 of CM066616.1, read as the reverse complement.
AAACTTATATATATATATATATATATATATATATATATATATAATAACTTTAAATAGACTCGCTATTAAATAACAGACTTCTTCCGGTGCATAATAGAAAGCCGAAGCACCGTTATTACAACCCTCTTGGCAGATTTTATTGAGCTCATACTATCCGTCATACAATGCACATGTACTCGAGCGCTTTGCCCGAGTGGCTTGATTTACGATTTCGCAGAAACCTTCCTTTTATTTGCTTTTTGCTCAAAGAACCAGCAGAGCGCCTCATTCCCGAATTTTCTCTCATTTCACGACACGTCGCAAACACGAGCTTACTGAAAGTTTGTCGTGAAGTCTATTAGAAATTCATATTTTGTGTTACATTTCACAGCAAAATTTAAATATACATAATATATGCATAAATATTAATATAATTTGATGTGCTTCTGTTATATGAAAGCAAAAGGCAGTGGTAGTCCAGTGGTCACGCGCTCGCTTGGGAAACTGAGTGAAACGGGTTCAAATCCCGGGTCTCGCACCTCTGATATTTTCATGTGCGAATCATTTCTAACTTGATTACCACATGCCTTACGGTGAAGGAAAACATCGTGAGGAAACCTGCATGTCTGAGAGAACCTAGCAAGTTTTCGAAAGACATGTGAAGTCCGCCAATCCGCACTTGGCCAGCGTGGTGGACTATGGCCTTCGTATTGATAGGAGGCCCCTGCCCAGCAGTGGGACGTTAAAAAGGGCTGAATACAATTCGTGAAACCAGCAGATGGACAAAAGAAAACGATTAAAAAAATAATTTTAAATCGATATAAGTATTAACCCCGTAAGAAAATCAACTGGTATTAAAATTAACTGGTATTTATTGTTTAATAAATACATAACGTATATAAGTAAAGGATTTTTTAAAAATATATATCCGACTTATTGACGAATTCTTATTAAAAGAGCTTTTATAAAGTTTTTTCGAAATATCTATGTTATTTTGTTGCTGTATTTCTAATCTCTTTAAACCTATATATAAGAAACAGAATAACTTATAAAGTACTTAAATCGAATATAAAATTACATGTAGGAAAATCTCTACCCAAGTCAGAGTGGGTCGCCGTTAACATGTGTTGTATTAAATTGCCTTTCCGGAAGATTTGCTCTCAATACACAACGAGCTTACAAATTATCTGGAAATTGATGTTTTCTCCGCCCTAGGTTATAATTTACTTTAAACATTTGTATTACATTTTACTAGTGGCGGTGTTTCGCCCAATGGTCGAAATTGGACTATAATCATTTTTTTATTGGCAATACTAAAGATCGTCAATTGCTACTAAATAAAAAAAAAAGAAATTTGTTTGACAAACAGAGGAGAATAAGGCACTGAATTGTTTTGCCTTAGCCTATTTATATATAAACTAGCGACTCACCCTCGCTTCGCTCGGGTTCGTCCCTAGGTTGATTTCCCATACAAACTTTCATCCCCATTGTCACCTCCTTAAGGGATGATTTCCGGGATAAAAACCTATCCTATGTCCTTCCCAGAGTCTCAAACTATGTTCTTACCAAATTTCATCTAAATCGGTCCAGTAGTTTCGAAGCTTATTCAGTACAAACAAACACTTTTTCTCTTTATAATATTAGTAAATATGTATTTATTTGTTTATTTCATTAAAATGCGATTATCTACAAAAACTACAGTAATTAAGAGGCTTAGACAAGATGCCATTCTACTATAATTGAAGTATAGATATTTAAATAAAAAATTGGATCGACGTAATTTTTTTATACATAATAGAATTATAATACATATTATTTATATATACTTCCATATCTTTTTTAGATACCTATTCTTTGATATATTATTGTAGAATAAATAACCTCTTCTTCTAAGCCTCGAGACTAGTTTCGTGAACTACCCGCCTTAAAAATCGTCGTCGTTATAATAAAGCATACGAATAAAAAAGTGTTGGAAAATCTGTGACTAGACTCACTTCTCGTACAAATTTCCAGTATTTTCTGGCTCACATTGTTATTTCAATGCAAACAATAAAACCATTGTTTTATTTAGTGATTAATGTTTCATCAGAGTCCGGTTGAAATCATTCACTCAATTCAATGTATACTTCAAAGGAATACAGACGTTGATATACGGTTCGACCTAGGACCTAGGTATTACAGTATCTAGGTCCTAGGTAATCTGATATGAATATTTTTTTGAAGAAACTACCAATAACAGCTGCGATTGCAAGAATAAAAAAATATTTTATAATATCCATGTTATATCTGCATATGTACGAGTATGTATATGCGCTTGTATATTGTTACTACGATTTTAATGTTGACTTTCTCAAGTTCTCTCTAGTATCGACCTAATTGATTTAAAACTTTGAAAATATATTGGAATCCATGATAGAAAACTAGCGACCGGCTTACGACTCTGCTCGCTAATAACAGGGTTCGTTTAAAAGGTAGGTAAACTATGTCTTAATCGTACTCTTGTTGCAATCTATGTTCTTGCCAAATTTTAATTAAAAATATAACAAATCGACATAGTTATTACCACATTCATAATACCCAGTCTGATTGTTATCTTTAACTCTTAATCTGCTTAACAGATTTCGATAAAATTTGACAACGACAAAGTTTACCTCAGACAGACCTACAGAAGACAGAGTACCTCACATACAAGTACATACATACATGTAAGCAGAACCACTGCCAAAATCTAGTCTATATATATTGTTTTTTAATTTAGTTTTTAATTTTTCGATTCGACTCTAGATTAACCCCCAGCGGGTGATCCTACAAAGTTTGGTAGCGATCGGAAGTTTGAATGCGGACGAAGCCGCGGGTACTGCTAGTTTACTATTTATACATATAAAAAATTGTAACTAAGCCGAATCTGTACATTAAATATTTTTTGGAAAATCTTATTGGAATAGACATTACCATCGATACAGAGGCCAAATCTATAGTTTTTAGATTTTTTGTCTATTTGTCTGTCTGTTACCGCATCACGGAAAAACCACTGGAGGGATTTGGTATGATGATAGCTGGTCATCCGGGACGTTAAAAAAGGCTGAATACTACTCTTTTAAAGTTTTTTAGTTGTAGTTTTAGCGCGAGCGAAGCCGCGGGTTTTGATAGTAATTTATAAATGTAAATTCAGTCATGTGTCAGATCTTAGACTCAAATGTTAAAGCAAATTAGTTCGTCCAACGTCTAAGTTAATAAGATATACATTTCTTGTGAGCTCTGAGCGTCTGTAGCGTCTTACGTGAGTAAATATCGCATTTATTTCATAACATGGCACTCGGAATTGCTTTGAGCTTTGAGTCCTTTTATGTCTCTATAATAATTTATTTCGCTATATTGCACATATATTCAGCTAATTAGGTTATATGTTTTATTATTTCATAGTATTTCGTATTATTTTTTTGTATGTCGTTTCTGACGGGCAGTTGTAGCCCAGTGGTAACGTGCTCGCTTGGGAAACCGAGTGAAGTGAGTTCCAGTCCCGGGTCTCGCACCTCTAATATTTTTATGAACATTTCATTTCCAATCTGATTACCACTTGTCTTACGGTGAAGAAAAATGTGAGGAAACCTTCATATCTGGGAAAATCTTTCGAAAAACATATGAAGTCCGCCAATCCGCACTTGGCCAGCGTCTATGACCTGACCTACGACGATGACGACTATGACCTGATTCCCCTTAAGGGTTGATTACATACACTATTTTTTAGTCATAATTAATCTACCAGTAATTATTGAACTAGTATTATGTATGTATGTTTGTTTGTTAAATGTTACTCCTTCGTGCTGAGACGCGCGACGGTTTGACGGATGTGGATGAAATTTAGTAAAGAGATAGACTATAACCTGAAGTAACACATACATATGTTACGGTAACGCAATACAAGTGAATGGTGGGTAAGTTGCTAGTGTTATTTATAAAGTTAGGGTGCGATATGTATATTATCATAAGTATTTAATGCCAAGATCATTGTGATTTAAAATGTTTTGATCATTTTCTTTGGTGTTTTTTTTTTAATTTAACGTTTAGGTCTGACTACAGATTTATGGCTTTAAGGAGCAAACTGGCTCTCAGCTTAAAAAAATCGGTCAAAATAATGACGGAAAATTTCGACAACCCACGTCGATTTATTTATTTATATACAATATTTTTAGTAAATGGTATTCACTATTTTATATAAGCCATATACATATGTATACTCGCCAACTTATAGCAACTAAATTCTATAAAGTAAGAAAAATCCCTACAAAATAAAAAATACTTGAAAAAAAATACGTTTCATAAATAACTTTTTACTTCTAACAAATTAATAGAGGCGACAATTTGATCAATCGAACACTCGAAGCGAAGAAAACTAATATAACTATACATCTTCTTTTTCCAAAGCAAAATGGACTTTATTACAAACTCATAAATAATATTTTCACATAAAATCTATATCCAGAGCCGTCCTCAAAAGTTATCGCAATGAAAAATGCAAGTTTTACTTTGTACTTAGCAAAGTATCGCGTGACGCATGATGAATGGGAGACCCTCTTAAAGCTTCAAACTTGCGAAGTTTCCTTAGAATAAATATCGGGTATGCGACATCAATACTTTAGAGACTAGTATATAGGGATTTTAATGTTAAATATGTGTATAATCGACCCCTCAGACCGGATACATGTACGATTCTTATGCGATGTAAATATAGTAGTCATGAAGTTATGTTGGAACATTAACACACAGCACCATCTAGTTCCATGGTAAGCTACGAAGGCTTGTGTTATGAATACTACATAGTTGATATACTACATATATATAACTTTAAATACATACATATTATAAATATAAACACCCATGACTGGAGTACAAACATTCGCGCTCACACAAATGAATGCCCCCAGTGGGACTCGAACTCGCGACCGCTGGCACAGCAAGTAGGGTCACTACACACTGAGCCAAACGTGTCGTCGTTAGTTCAAATTAGAATTACGCTGTGGATTTTCTGCAGTAAGTCGTGTACATAGCGGACACAGACACCATGATGAGTTTCCCGAGCATTGGTGATATACTATAAGAACATGAATTAAAACAAAATTGACAAGAATTTAATTTTTTGAATTTTCTAAAAGGGTGCATTTCAACCATTATTCAACAGATACTATTTGTTTAACTAGAAAAATGGTACTATTAAATAAATTCAATTCAGTCGAGTTGATCCAGACATAACGTTTGAGCTCAATGTTACACAAAGCATTCCGTGCAAAATATTCCATAAAAAGAATGGGCGCATACTAAAAGATTATATATACACTAAAATCTAAATAGAAACACGCAAGGTGACCAGTTTAACTGTAATATTACAATAAATATACCTGGGGAAAAATGTACCTACGTAAAACCTTATGAGTACCTACCATCGAGATAAAACAGTGGTTTGGAATACGCAGTAAAGTACGTCGTAGTTATCAGAACATAAACGGGTAATGAAACTGTAGGATAACTTACAAAATATAAAGCAACTTGTCTGAAACTTGCATTTTTGTACGATAAAATAACGCTAGTTTGTAATCAGATATTCTTTTATTTTTCACATAAGATTAGGTTTTGTAATTGTATCTATAAGCACTAAAATCTGTCTTCATAATGAGTATTTGAAATTTTAAAAACAAAAGTATAAGAATGAACTGTTTTTGATAATAAAAAAAAATAAAAACCGACTTCCAGGCACTGAAAAGTAAAAAATAGGTAACTAGACGGGGGTTTTCATTTAGAATAGATACTTAATCAGATATTTTCGAAGTCGGTGTGCTTTGTTTTGTATTGGCTGGCACCGACTTCGAAAAAATCTGATTAAGTATCTATTCTAAATGAAAACCCCCGTTTAGTTACCTATTTTTTACTTTTCAGTGCCTGGAAGTCGGTTTTTATTTTTTTTTAAAAAGTTTTTATTTTTCCATTTTTAGTGTAAACGTATCATCAATACAAATTAATCAAGCCCAAACACCAGGTAATTGCTGTAAATCGTTGAGGAGTTCCCTCGACTATCTTTCGGGTCCATCATCAGATCGACTCCAGACCTTCATTAAATAGTAGTGCTTTAAAATACCTAATGAAAATGTTAACAAACGCACTAGTCGCCGCTACAATTTTCGAAAGTTCCCCTCGATTTCTCTGGGATCCCATCATCAGATCCTAGTTTCCTTATCATGGTACCACTCTTGGGATATCTCCTTTCCAACAAAAAAAGAATAATCAAAATCGGTTCATAAACGACGAAAAAATGCCCGAACAAACATAAAAAAAAAAAAAACATATATACGGTCGAATTGAGAACCTCCTCCTTTTTTTGGAAGTCGGTTAAAAATTAAGAAAAAACATATCTACTTACTTAAAATCCTAACGAAATTGACTATTTTCTTGAAAAAATTAACTTCTGATGTTAAAGTGTTGTATTCCTTACATACTAAGACTACCTTGGCTTCTCTTCTGTTCTGGTTATAAAAACACAAAGAGACTTAAGAAGACTAAAGAAGAACTTAGTAAAAAAAAGACTTTGCAAGTACATTGCCCAATTATCTTAAGCAGGACTCGAATCCGTGAATTTTACGCCACACATTTATGTGTAAAGTGTGGCTACAGTACCTCAAGTTCCACTTTTTTACCCCACTGCGGAGAAACGCGAAGTAGGGTTATTATGCATGTTCAGCGAATTCTCGGATATGGCTAGATTATGTTAGTTAAGTTATAGGTATTCTATTAGATCCCTGGTTCCATAAAAATTACTTTGACATATAGTACCGCCTTAAGGAAAACCGGAAAAATCATGAAACTTTAAGTATGTATATCTAAATATATAAATACATAAATATAAATATGTCGGGACATTAACACACATCACCATCTAGTTCCATGGTAAGCTACGAGACTAGTGTTATAGATACCAGATAGTTGATACACTATACATATATAACTTTAAATACATACATATTATAAATATAAACACCCATGACTGGAGTACAAACATTCGTGCTCATTACACAAATGAATGCCCCCATCGGGACTCGAACCCGCGACCACTGGCGCAGAAAGTAGTGTCACTACAAACTGAGTCAAACGTGCCGTCCAATCTAAGCAGGTACATCTAATTAGTCTTTTTACTTACTTCGGTTTTATTGATATGGACACTTGTTCTGGATCACTATCTATTGGTAACATTAGCTAGCTTGATCCATTTTCATCTGAGTTGTAGATCTGACATGGCTTTGTAAAATAAAATAAACGCCTTATATTCGCAAATCAAAAACCGAAAGTGATAAAAAAATATAATATTAATCTAAATTAGCCTTATTTGATATCAAACACGATTTTTTATAATATAATACATATTAAAAATCAAAATAAAAAGCCGGAAATTTATGAAATTCATTTGCTTTTGTATGAAAACCCTGAGATAATGCTCAATATAGACCGGTCACGTTTTATAATTGCTGTGGCGCCAGTCATCTCACTCAATATGTCCATTAGCCCTTACAGTTTGTTAATTATTGATAGTACAGCCCTATCGGGAGCGTGAATTTGTGTTACGCTTATAAACTAAGAAATTTAATTATATTATATAATTAAAAAAAAATGTAAAATGTTATTATTTTACGCATATTAGATAGATGTGTCAAATATTAAAAATATCTATAAATGATGTCAAATATTAATAATATATTTAAATGAGCAATTCTTGTATATTTATTTTTTTTTTTTTATTTTATCTATACCGGCGATCTCAGAAACGGCTCTAGCGATTTCACTGAAATTTGGTATGTAAAGATTTCCGGGGGCGAAAAATAAGTCTAGTTTAGGGTAAAACGCGTGTTTCCGAATTTTCATGCGGTTTTCTTTCGCATTATTATCGCTAGACGCAAAATTGACAATTACAAGTATTCGTCTGGGTTCGAATCCCGGTCGGTCGGCCCTTAAGTTATTTTACTTTTGTTTTGTTTTTAAGATAAAATAGTACTTTTGGTCAAAAACTCCGAGCGAAGCTTGGTCGCCCAGGTACTAATCTTAATAGATGCTATTTTCAATCCCCGACGGAAAAGGTAATATAAGTTTAACGAAAAGGTCTTATAAGTTTAACGACTGTATCTGTGTGTCTGTCTATGGTATCGTAACGTCCGAACGGATATACAGATCTTTTTTTTTGTTTGGAAGATAACTTCATCGAGAGTGTTTTTGGCTATAAATCAAGAAAATCCAATCAGGCGTTTGCAAGCTCTCAACTATTTTCTAGACAGTAAAAGGATAAGAGCAATTTCTACAGATCTAATCCATTCGAAACTTAGTATTCTGTTACTTCAATGACATTGCAACGATATGGTAGACTTTGTCTTATGTTGCAGCATAGCTTAATCTATAAGTATAATACCGCACAGACGTGTTAAGGCTAATGAGGCCATTTCAATGAGCCTTAACAAGTATTTTTTAATTTATGTATTTTTTTAACATGTATTTTTAAATTTATTTGCAGTATGATTCAAGTTAACACAATATGTTGAATATTTCATATCCATAATATATATGTATATAATACGTATATAATAGGTATATACATATGTATTTGTTATTTTTTTTATCACTTATGTATTTTTAGAGTTCAAAAGATTTTATTGTTATTGTTACGGGACTCCTTCGCTTATTATGCAAATCGATATTAATAATTATTCTACTAATAAATAGGCAATTTTAAATGTTATATTAGAAAAAATATGCTTCAAATGTATCATAATAAATAAATAAATATGTTGGGACATTAACACACAGCACCATCTAGTTCCGTGGTGAGCTACGTAAATAAGTAGCGTCCTTTTGATTTAAGATTAATGAAGATATTCATTAAATAACTTATTTTCCGAATTAAAAACACAAGCTTTATTCAAGACAATTGTTATTTAAAACAGCTTTAGACATTGTTTTATTTAAAACTAGCTTCGCTCGGGTAAGTTCTTAGCTATGTTTCAACGGTTAGTGTGGAATGATAGACAATATATTATATATAAATAGGTACAAAAAAAACTATTTTTCAGCTTTTTTTTTTTGGGTTTTCCCTATTTTTTTTATACATATTTAAACCGACCCTGACACACCCCCAACAATTATTATTGAAATCGGTCCAGTCGTTTTTGAGTTTAGCGAGACTAACGAACGGCAATTGATTATTATTTAAAAATATGGGTGAAAATAGTAAATAATAAGGCAATTTAAAAAAAATATTAAACTTTATTTCATACACCATATAGTGATATGTACATTATGAGAACTGGCACATTTAATAGTAAATACTAGTGTTTGTTCAGTAATAATAATTGAAATAATAATAAATATATTGGGACATTAACACACAGCACCATCTAGTTCCATGGTAAGCTACGAGGCCTGTGTTATGGATACCAGATAGCTGATACACTACACATAGGTATATAACTTTAAGTACATATGTACATAATATAAATAAGTCAATGTCGAAATTCGACCATATTCATTACATACACAAACTGTTTCCAAAACATTTTTATCAATAACACTATAGCTCATCAATAGCAAAAAAGTATTAAATACACAATCAGCGACAAGAAATGTCACCTAATGAGCGCTCATTTGAACATTTGAACGCACTTTTAATTTATTTTCACAAAAACAACTTTAAGCATTGCATTTAAGGTTTAATTTACATTGTTGTATATAATTACTAAAACACAATTGGTGACAGTTTTACGAGAACTTTTACATAGGATTGTGTATCTAGCACTTTTTTTATCGATGCGAGAAAAAGATACTGAACTGTTTTGTCTTTGTTTATTTATTTATACATAGATGTGAAATGATTCTTTACATAGTGGAGGCGAACAAATTGACAAGAAATATAATTAATTACTTAATAATACAAGACAAATGTATTCCTCATTATTATCTACTAGCGACTCCCCTCGCTTCGCTTCGGGTTCGTCCCTAGATAAAAATAAATGTATCCCACGGGAACCGTACATTTTTCCGGGATAATATATAACCTAAAGCCTTCCTCGATAAATGAAGTATCCAACACAAAAAGAATTTTTCAATTCCAACCAGTAGTTCCTGAGATTAGCGCGTTCAACCAAAGAAACAAACAAACAAACTCTTCAGCTTTATAATATTAAGTATAGATTACACAGTGCATATATTAGCTGAATGACAGTTTGAATGGGAGGTCTTCGGTTTGATTCTGGTTTTTAGAGGACTAACTAAAAATTTTCCATTATCCAATATTTTAATCTGTTATATATATTTTATATTTTTTTAAATAAAGTAGAAAGAAAAATAGGCTGTAAAAATTATGTACATAATACAACTGTGGATTTAATTTTATTTAAAGCCCATACTATATACATACATTTAACTCGCTGATTCTACAGATCATATCTACAAGTTTAAATTTAAAAAATATATACATTTGCTTTATAAATACATACTTGGACAAACACATACAAACAAACAAGTTTTACTTAAATAATGTTTTACATTATATATTTCGAAAAAAACAATTTAAAAAAAAATATCATAAAATCACTCAATTTCAACTAATTCGGTACAATTAACGTTATATTATAAAGCAACTCATCATATATGAAATCTCCAAAATAGCAATTTATCCTAATTAGAAGCTTAACTTGTTAATATTGAAATATAATATTTTGAAGTAACAATTTTGTATGGAATGCTTTGAACTTATATTTTGAAGTCTTCGCGTATATTTTAATGAAATAAATTATTCATAATTCAAATATAAATTCTTTATTATATTCAATATATATGATATTCAAACAGTTTTCTTTAATCTTATCGTTTGTTAAATACTTTACTATACAGCAACACTACAAATGCTTTAGTTCAACAAAACAAAACTCGCATTTATTGTTTATGTATTATAATTTATATATTGAAGAGTTATGTATACATATACTAGCGAGACAAAAACAAATCTATCCCACGGGACCCGTACACTTTTCTGGGATGATATATAGCCTATAGCCTTCCTCAGTTAACGGGCTATCTAATGCAAAAAGAATTTTTCAAATCGGATTAATAGTTCCTGAGATTAGCGCGTTCAACCAAACAAACAAACAAACAAACAAACTCTTCAGCTTTATAATATTAGTATAGATTACATATAACACACTGACATACATTCATATGCCTGTATATATTACAATTCATCCCTCTTGTTTCTTTTTAAAGCTAGATCGTCGTGTTGGAACCACGTGGCGTATACCCTGGTGGGTTCGGGCGAGGAGTGTCTGTGGAAGGAGACGGGGCGGTCGCGGGCGAGCACTTCCCGCGCGTAGTCTTGAGGCCGAGCCTAGTATTTTAGTAATAGATATATAGGTTTTCCTTATTATTTATATATTTTTTATTGCACTAAATAAGTAATAAAAAAACAATATATAGAAAAAAACGTCACAAAGGTGGACTTATATCTATAAGAGATCTCTTCCAGTCAACCCATGTATGTGGGAAACAGTGTTAAACAGCGGGACAGAAAGAGAAAGTGCAAAGAATGATAAGGAAATACATATATAAGATTATTTGTAAAGATCAAAATAATAAGTATTTATATATTTTTGGGAAACAAACAGTATTTAAAACCCTTACAGAAAATACTTAAAGACTGTACATACACCAATAATCTTGAAGAGCAATAATAATTTGTTCATATACTTTTTATAAAGTTATATAATTTATGTTTACAAGATACGAAAACTTATATACATATATAATTATAAATAAATCTTTAAATCATATATTAAATTAATTAAAATTAGGTAAATGATGAAGAGTTAAATTAGAACGGATAATTAATTTGTAACCTACCTGAAATATGTATAGGTTCAAAACCTGTTTTTCAGGTTATGCATTTCTCACTGTGACAAAACTTTCTAACAATGGCAAAAGTAAAGGGAAAAAAAAACAGTAATTATGTACTCCTAACTAATTTTAGCTATGGTGGCCAATTTCACTGAAGAATAATATAAAAATGATGAATGATGAAGAATAATAATAGAAATAGAATTTGTAGCTTATAAAATAATAATAAGTAATGTTATTTTTTCAACTTTTTTTTAAATTGCAATAATGTAATATTACGGTGAAAATTGGGTTGAAAATTACGTATTACATAATTGACGAATATATCGTCAATTCTTTAAGATTTTCAAAGATGATCAGTCGAAAAAAAATCCATTCAAACCAAATATTTAAATTAATTATTTTAAAAACCCACCTCAAAACGTTGAGTAAAAAAAGGTTTTTTTTTATTTAAAAAAAAAAAAAAAAAACATTTTTTTTTCGTTCTCCCTCCTATGTATTATATATGTACTGTATTTGAACGTCCACCAACCTGATGGAACAAGGGCGAGTGCGTGAGCGTGAGGTTGAGCGCGTGCGCGGCGCAGGCGCCCAGCGACATGTCGTCGGGCGCGGCGCGCGCGGCGCAGGCGCAGGCCGCCAGCGCGCGCGCCGCGCCCGCGCTCAGCGCCGTGCCGCCGCCGCCCGTTATGTAGTCGTAGCCTTGTGTTGTCGTTTAACAGTTATGATTTATTTACTACCGACTCACCCGTCCCTACTTACGTATTAACATTTAGTATAGACGAGATATTTTCCGAGATATATGTTGAACCGGAAAACCACCTATCAAATTTCATTAAAATCCAGTGGTTTTTCCATGACGCGGTAACAGACAAACAAACATAAAAATCTTTCCACTTTATAATATTAGTATATATTTATCTATACTAATATAATTTATTTTCTGTATGTTTGTTTGTAATGGATAAAATCAAAAACTACCAGACCAATTTAAAAAATTCTTTCCCCTATCAAAAGCTACATTATTAGCGAGTAATATGGGCCATATACTCTTTTCAATAAAATTAAAGATCTCCACGAAAATTGCAATAATGTAATCAACAATTTGGCTATAGTAGCTAGGGACGAATGAACAAACCGAGGTTGAGTCGCTAGTTATTTATTATTAAAACAGTTATTATTTATTTATTATTAAAAACAGATAAAAAATATCAGTAAATCAACAAATATTCCTGTGATTTACGTAATCATAGATAGCCTCCTGTAATTAAGAGTTGTAACTAAGAATATTTATGTGCAATAAGATAATACGTTATACTTTTAAAATGAATAAAAAAACCGGCCAAGTGCGAGTCAGACTCGCACACGAAGAGTTCCGTACCATTATCTATAAAGACACCAAAAAAATCATGTCTGTTGTATGGGAGCCCCCTTAAATATTTGTTTTATTTATTTTTAAAGTGAATATATAACTAAACATTCTGTAAATATTTCTAGTGTCTACCTGTTACCGTTATCAATATAGAGTCAAAATGAACAAAAAAAATCACGTTTGTTGAACGGGAGCCCCCTTAAATATTTATTTTATTCTGTTTTTAACCGACTTCCAAAAAAAGGAGGAGGTTCTCAATTCGACCGTATATATGTTTTTTTTTTTTTTTTTTTTTTTTTATGTTTGTTCGGGCATTTTTTCGTCGTTTATGAACCGATTTTGATAATTCTTTTTTTGTTGGAAAGGAGATATCCCAAGAGTGGTACCATGATAAGGAAACCAGGATCTGATGATGGGATCCCAGAGAAATCGAGGGGAACTTTCGAAAATTGTAGCGGCGACTAGTGCGTTTGATAACATTTTTATTAGGTATTTTATAGCACTACAATTTAATGAAGGTCTGGAGTCGATCTGATGATGCATCCGAAAGATAGTCGAGGGAACTCCTCAACGATTTACAGCAATTACCTGGTGTTTGGGCTTGATTAATTTGTATTGATGATACGTTTACACTAAAAATGGAAAAATAAAAACTTTAAAAAAAAAAAAAAAAACCGACTTCCAGGCACTGAAAAGTAAAAAATAGGTAACTAAACGGGGGTTTTCATTTAGAATAGATACTTAATCAGATTTTTTCGAAGTCGGTGCCAGCCAATACAAATCAAAGCACACCGACTTCGAAAAAATCTGATTAAGTATCTATTCTAAATGAAAACCCCCGTCTAGTTACCTATTTTTTACTTTTCAGTGCCTGGAAGTCGGTTTTTATTTTTTTTTAAAAAGTTATTATTTAGTATTTGTTGTTATAGCGGCAACAGAAATACATCATCTGTGAAAATTTCAACTGTCTTACAATCATGGTTCATGAGATACAGCCTGGTGATGGGCGGACAGACAGACAAACAGACAAACGGACAGCGGAGTCTTAGTATCTTACACTTTGGGTACAGAACCCTAAAAAAGAGGCACATAATTTAAATTGCCGCGTTCGCGCTTGGTAAAGAACCACTGCGCTCCCTAGCCTTATATCCCAAATTACAGTTTAACAAGATTATATGGAAAAAATCATAAAAAAAATCAAGATTAAAAATAATAATATACCTAAATGCCAAAGTCGTTTCCAGACACCTCCCACTGTTTGCAAATGTATTTTAAGAATAGTGTCTTAAATTAGTCCCTTAGAGCAATTTTTACAATAACTGGTAACAAAATTAAACACATTAAATTATATATTTACTAGCGATTCATCCCCGCTTCGCTTCGGGTTCGTCCCTAGATAAAAACAAATCTATCCTACGGGAACAGTACATTTTTCCGGGATGATATATACCTACAGCCTATAGCCTTCCTCAGCTAACTAATGCAAAAACAATTTTTTCAAATCGGACTAGTAGTCCCTGAGATTAGCGCGTTCCACCAAACAAACAAACAAACAAACTCTTCGGCTTTATAATATTAATAAAGTATAGATAAGGCAATGAATTTATTTTTTCTGTACTGAATAAAAACGTTTTTATCGTATTATTATAGGTAATTCGCAAATTATATAATACAATTGTTGCAATTTACATTAATTAATAAATAATAACACATACGCATTACTTACTAAAGAAAATATCTGAAAAACAACACACACTCAAAGACAAGGATAGCAAATCATACCTTTCGAAGCTGTCTCTTTCTTTCCGTATCCATAACCGTATCTTTCACCGAGTACGGTGACGTCGGAACCACCTCGGTAACAACTTAAGACTTCACATAGCCTTTGAACCCTTGGAACAAAATAATTTTATTTTATTTTAAAGTATACTCGATGTAATGTAGTAAGTTAGTAGTTACTAATCTAATAGATAAAGATAAAACACTTCAGTACCTTTTTCTCCTCTGTTTATCAACCGATTTTCTTTCTTTTTTGTTCAGTAGCTTTTGATGAGCTTTCGTGTCATCAATAAAAAAAAGTTTATAACAAAAAATTAATAAAATTCTGAGTCGAATCTGTACATTAAATATTTTTTGGAAAATATTATTGAAATACTTAGTCATTATTATCGATACAGAAGCCGAATCTATAGTTTTTAGAATTTCTGTCTGTCTGTCTGGGAAACAATTACTAAGAAACCACTGGACGGATTTTGATAATGATAGCTAGTTATATTATAATTAAAAATATAAAGATCAGACATCTTAACTGTATTCTCCATTTTGTTTTAATCTGTGCATACTAGGTACAGTAACTTTATTCAATGGAACTGTCCTAAGCTTTCAAAACTAATTTTCTATACAACGACCCTTAGGCGGAAATCGAAACCGCAAATCCAATGGGCGCTAAGCGATTATGCTAGAACGTCACTTCAAGATAGTTACTACGTTTCAAAACTATTGTAACATTTAGGTAGAAGCAGAATTAAAAAAAAATGTCGCTCTTTTCAGATAGACACATTTTTTTGTTACATTTTTTTTATTTAAATAAATAAATAAATAATAAAATAAAACAAAGCTGCAGTTGATTAAAACAAAGCGGCCTCTGGAGGAATGGTATTTTTGGATAGGGAGTGATAGGGAGTGTAAATATATAAAAAATTATTTTGAGGAAACGAAGGAGTCAAAAGTTATGGAGACTTAAAGTTACAAAATTTTCATATAAATTGTGCCAATCTTTTAGTTTTTAACATTTATTATTAACTCTCTTACCCCAAAATAGTGTCATCGTCAGCTAAAAATATCCATTTGATGTTTGGCAACTTCTCTATTCTCTTCACGACTTCCCTCAAAATGGTGACAGTTTTCAAGCAGTGACCGGTTTTAGTGTTGGGCACGCCAACATCAATAGATGGAAGGTTGGGATCTAAAGAAGAAAACAATTTGGATAACATATATTTAATGTGAAGGAAAACATCGTGAGAAAACCTGCATGTCTGAGAGAACCTAGCAAGTTCTCGAAAGACATGTGAAGTCCGCCAACCCGCACTTGGCCAGCGTGTTGGACTATGGCCCGATCCCCCTCGTATTGAAGGGAGGCCCGTGCCCAGCAGTGGGACGTTAAAATCGGCAGAATACATATTTAATGTACGACTAATTTATTTGAATTAATTACCGCATCATTTACATATTCTAATGTTAGCCCGCGGATCCGCTCGGGTTACACATGTATATATAATTGCTCCACTTCAAAGTATCTACAGAGATAACTCCTATCTTCCACAATAAATAAAATATAAAATATAAACAGTTTTTTTATTATAGGTAGTTCCAGAGATTAGCGCATTCAAACAGAGAAACAAAAAAAATGAACAAATCTTCAGCTTTATATTCAGTATATAAGTATAAATGGATCTAATCTATACCTCTAGGTACGATAGGTTCTTTTGGTGATTTTGCTTGTATTATATATTATACTTCTCTGAACTTTAAACTTATAATTAGACACCTTATAATTTGTATAAATTGAAGAAAAGCAATAAAACTTTATAAACTAAAAATATCAACCATCAGGAATATTTTATTATAACAGTAAGTTTAAGAAACAGAAAAAGTTAATATTTTAGTTCTTAGGTTAAACGGTGCTTGTAAAATACTAGTAAAAGCCTATATGATTACATATAGTGTATGATGACACTAATAAACCTTCGAGGTGTTCTTTGATTATATTTTTATATTCTGTACTTCTGCAATATCTTCTAAATTCTTTTATAATGGTCAGTATGTCTGTCCGTGTAGCTACCACCGGCTCGGAAAGCATTTCTACTGAGAAGAGCCGGCGAAAAACTCAAAGTTTGCTTTTTTAAATAACAAGGTACATCATTTATAATAATAATTTATAAACAATGTGGTACCGACATCTCTGTTCAAAAAGCGCGGGAAAACAAATGAATATCCGCGTCTTTTTTTAAATACATTCCTATCGAGCAATGTCACATAAATAAATGCTTCATACATAAATCATTACAAATTAATAAAATATATTATTTTTCATTAAAACGCTCATATATAAAAATGCAACCGTACAATAGTTTATTTTCTTTGTTGTGAAAAGAAATATTATTTTTACTCTTCGGGCACACTACTCTCCACTTCCGTTCGGTCCATCCGTTGACAACATATTTATTTTCATTACTACGAAAGTTTGCGAGCAAACTAGCTTGAACCAAAAAATACCTTTAGGTAACTCTGGCTTATTTGATTGGACTATACTATGCATGGTAGACAAAACGTTCTGAAAACGTGAGAGTTATAGTTTTGTCAAAAGATAAAAATGGAAATGCCCGAACAACTACGTAGGTCGTTATAAAATTTTAACTTAATATCTAAAAATAAAGCTTTATGTTGTATAGTTTAGCGACTGTTTTTTCCATTATGAATCAACGAATAAAGACTGTAAAAATACTTATCAAGTGATAATTTTAGAAGATGAGTTCACTGACATATTGATTTTATTACACCTAATAGCGATTCGTCCCTACGTGATTCTATGAATTGACTAACTTTTATCTTTATGAATTGATTGATATAAAACAAATACTACATGTTAAGTGAAGCTTACCACAGTACATTAATGAAAACCGCACCCAAATCGGTTAAGCCGTTTCTGAGATTAGCGCACACAAACTTACAGACAAACAGACAAAAATCTAAAAACTATTGTTTTGGGTTCTATTGCGTTAATAAAGACCCCCAATAATAGTTTTTATCTAATATCTTCTATGTACAGACAGCGAGCAGTTACAATTTTATATGTATTTGTTTTATTTCAATCGGTTCATAAATAAACAAGTTATGTCAATTTAAAAAAATCAGTATCATCAGTATCATCAGTATGTATGTATGTATGTATGTATGTACATATATTGTATAACTAGCAACTCACCCTCGCCCCGCTCGGGTTTGTCCCTAGTTACATTTTAACGTTTAGCTCAGAGATTAGATAGTATATTCCCGCAGTAAAAAGTATCCTATATGTTGACCCGGATAACCAGCTATCATCATACCAAATTTCATCAAAATCTGTCCAGTGGTATTTCCGTGATGCGCTCACAGACAGACAAATATTCTACAAACTATAGATTCGGCCTCTGTATTAATAATGATGACTATTTCAATAAGATTTTCCAAAAATATTTAATATACAGAATCGACTCAGTTATAATTTTATTATGTATGTATGTATGTATTCAGCCCTTTTTAACGTCCCACTGCTGGGCACGGGCCTCCCTTCAATACGAGGGGGATCAGGCCATAGTCCACCACGCTGGCCAAGTGCGGATTGGCGGACTTCACATGTCTTTCGAAAACTTGCTAGGTTCTCTCAGACATGCAGGTTTCCTCACGATGTTTTCCTTCGCCGTAAGGCAAGTGGTAATCAAGCTAGAAAATGATTCGCACATGAAAATATCATGTATAATCAACTTCTTTTATTATCTTTGAAATACTAGCTCATTAAGCTAAGTATTCAACGACGAGAATCAGATTCAGACGATCTCAAAGCCAAGCAAAGACAAACAACATCTGTAGTGTAAAAGATGTGCTTTAATTTCCGATCCCCGAACTTATAGAACGCAACAATCTTATTTTTTTAAAGATATAATACAAAAGAAAAGCTTGAACACATTACCGAGTTTTAATTTATTAATTAAACTTTTAAAATCATATTTATAAGAAAATATTTAAGCTCAAACGCATAAGTAGGAATACTAATAGTTAGAAATAGTTAATTTTAATTAAGTATAGTATACACTAATATTGTTATTTTTTTAATAACATTATGTACATTGTACCTACACTCACTGGGCTTTCAATCGGATTAATCTTGTAATATTAACATCATCTGTTTTACACGATTGTAATCTATTGACATATACTAGACGATAACGACAATCGATATCGCTAGTGGAAAACTAAAAAATGTATGGAAAGGTGTGTTTGTTTGTTTGTCCTTCTTTCACGTCGAATCAGAGACGGATTAGCGTGATTTGTGTGGAGATAGTTGGAGGGCTGGAGAGTGATGTAGGTTACTTTTTACCGCGAAGATTATCTCATTCCTATGGGAAAACACGTTATAATACAACCCCCAACAACTCATCATACCTATGTATATATACAATAATATATAGTCTATCTATTCCATAGTAACCGTAAAAAAGATACCTAGGGACGAACTCGAGCGAAGCGAGGGTGAGTCGCTAGTAAGTATATAAATGAAAAACTTCCAAGTCGGCTATATCAATCAAACACATACATCTATATTAAATTAATATGTTGGGACATTAACACACAACGCTATCTAGTTTCATGATAAGCTACGAGGCCTGTGTTATGGATACCTGATAGTTGATACACTACACATATATAACTTTAAATACATACATATTATAAATATAAACACCCATGACTGGAGTACGAACATTCGTGCTCATCACACAAATGTACGATGGGGACCAGCGGGACTCGAACCCGCGACCTCTGACACAGCAAGTCCTCAATCAGATGTCATACTGTAGGTACTAAAATTGTATTAAAAATATTTATTACAATTTATTTTCAAGTTAAATAATGGTGAAAAACTAAGAAATCACAATTTGAAAAGTTATTCAAACTCACCCGCTTTGTCGCTAAAGAATTGCAAATGCGTCACATGTCGGCCCCAAGTTTTTTTCACGACTTTCGCTCTTGTAGAATGAAAGCCGCTCCAAGTCTTCACAGCGAAGTATATCGACTGTTCAGGCACCGGACTGCCCTGCCGGGGTAAGAATTTCCTTTGTTTATCAGAATATCTATACATATACAAATAAATAATATTGAAGTGTCTGTTTGTGAAGTGTTGTTTCCGAAACGGTTGGACCGATTT
Organism: Argynnis bischoffii washingtonia; assembly: GCA_033884665.1. Taxonomy (NCBI): domain Eukaryota; kingdom Metazoa; phylum Arthropoda; class Insecta; order Lepidoptera; family Nymphalidae; genus Argynnis; species Argynnis bischoffii. The sequence continues at coordinate 1,823,534 of CM066616.1, read as the reverse complement.
TGACGGGACTTTCACTGGCAGATAGCTGATTTTATAAAGAGTAATTTAAGGTACTTTTATTTTAGAAAAAGAATTAGGGTTCTGCGTAAAAATCCTGTGAAAAAAAACCGCTAACCTAAGAACGCAACCGAGCGAGTCGCTAGTTATAAAATTATATTACAATGAAGATTAATGATTTACGATTTAAAGGTTTATTGAAATTTATTACATAAATAGCAAAAACAGATAAAAATCGGTCAAGTGCGAGTCGAATTCGCACACGAAGGGTTCCGTACCATCGTACATGTACTTTTTATTATTATGACTTTTATTCTATGTATGTAATATATTAACTTCGATGACCGATTCCGAGAACGTTAAAAAAATGTTTCTTGTATTTTTATTTATTTTTATTAGTTTAGTAGTTGTTATAGCTGCAATAGAAATATATACTCTATATAGACAGACGGGCGGGCGGACAGCGGAGGCATAGTAATAGGGTTCCGTTGGCACCCTTTGAGTACGAAACCCTAAATACGATAATAATTGCAGAAGTTAATAAACTGTGTCGCAATACATTAATTATGCTATAGGTACATCATTTGTAGAGTTATTATTGTGTATTTACCACATTTTAACGGATTCTTTTAAGTGAAAACGGTTTTTTTTAAGGAATATACGAAAGTTATGTATGTATAATGTATATATGTATGTAGTTTTTTAGTTTTATATTTTTGAAATTATTCGTTACAAGATTATTTCCATATACTTAAAAATGATTTCATCAAGCCAAAGAACAAAGAACAATCTGTACTAAATCGACAGCAAGTTAATAATTTAAATAAAACCCATAACAAGACGTTAACTAAAAACACAATGTATAGTAAATACATGTCGTAGCCCAAAACTTTCAGGCTACATTTAAGGAGCTTAGAACCCAATTGAAATTCTAAAGCTTTCAACATTTTTATCAACAGCGCTCCACTGTAGGCAAAAGCTGCAAAACCAAATGTACGAAAACACTTTACCTAATACTGCGGTTATAGTTATATTTATATATAACTAGCGACTCACCCTCGCTTCGCTCGGTTTTAACGGTTAGTATGGAATAGATAGACATATCTATATTATCTAAAGTAATTATATATAATACTTTGTATGTATGTATGAACGGATTTAACTAAAAATCTATGCAACAGATTTCAATAAAACATTTCTTATATTCCTTACGATTCCAAAAGTGCTATAGGATATGTTATACTTGATTTTTTAAATAAAATTTGGAAGTGGGAGCAGCAAAGTTGTCTGTAATGTAAAGAAAGTCAAATCTACAAATACATTCAAGTAGTTTATATTAATTTTAAGGTCGCGTTCCTAATTATAAAGTAGTAGGTAATAAGGAAAAATAAAAATGTGATTTTTACGTTTTTCCGTGATTTTTTTATCCAATTTTTCTCTTCATAAGAAGCTTCCTCGGACTTCAATGAATATTTGAACAAAATATTTAGCCGAATCGGTCTAACCGTTCTCGAGTTTCGAGTTTAGCAACACATTTAGCCATTCATTTTTATTTATAAGATAAGAGATATTAAGCAAGACCCGCGGCTTCGCTCGCGCTAAAACTACAAAAAAACTCTAAAAAGGTAGGTTCCATACAAACTTTTACCCCCTATTTTACCCCCTCCCTTATGGAATTAATTTCGAAAAATGCTAAAACACCTATTTTTTTAATTGTATGAAGAGCATTAAAACCATGTTTCAAGTAATTCTGATTACAAATATTTTTTTATGTTATATATTACAACGTGTTTTCCTGCAAGAATGAGATAATCTCCCGCGGTAAAAAGTAGCGTCACTCTCCAGGACATAGGATTTCTTGTTCCGGAAATCATCCCTTAAGCGAAGCAAGGGTGAGTCGCTAGTAGACTATAACCTAGAGAGGCACATAAGCTAGTTTTAATAATATCAATAATTATTATATATTTAATTATTAATAAATAAATGATTATTAATAAATAAATATTAATAAATAAATAATTATTAAATAATAATTATTATGTTATTTTTATTAATATAAGGAACAAGTTAATAGAAAGAAAGAGAGAAAAACTCACACATATATCGAACTGTCGCGGATACGTAGCACAGTTATCCCCGGAGACGACACAAAAGCTCAGGTCAGGTGTCAACAGCGGGCCTGGGTTGTCTCTGTTGCCGTACACTAGCTGTGCCAGCTCGAACGCTGGATCTATTGAAAAATCCGCTTCCAACTTCCTCTCATCATTTTCTATTTGATGGAGAAGCCTGATGATAGGAGATTGATATCTTTGGTAATTATTTAGTTTATTAAATGATGTTAATATTATGATGTGGCCAGTGTGATTGACTATGGCATCATTCCCCTCGCTATGGCCCGTGTCCAGGCCAGGAGTGAGACAGTAAAAAGAACTGAGGTATTATTAGTATTATAAATAAACCAGCAATTTACAAACAACAAGCATATATGTATATCGCGAAAAATATACGTATTTTTTTCTCACAGTATAAAGCTTATTCAGATATAGGTTGTTTTAGATCTATTTGTGCTATTTACTTACGTATTCATTAGTTCTATCCTCATAGCGAAACCACTTGCAAAATGAGGATAAACAAAGCCGCCGTCGTCTTCTAGATCTTCGTAAAGGGCGAAATGATGTATTATTGTTGGTTCATCGTCACTCAGAGGATAGCCTATCCACATTGTTTCCTAAAATATATTGAAAATTAAGGGGTATTTTGACTTTAAATTATATCGAATTATTCATAACTGATTTGAATAGAAATATCTTTAAAAAACATAGTAATTACCTTCAGTGCTATATGTAAAACGGAACAAAAATTGCGGTTAAAACAAAAAGTTTTTACAAAAATAAACATAACAAAGTTCACTAACATGTTTATCAGCCGCTGCCAAAGCTTCAAAAAGTTTGCTGCAACGTACAGCAGTATGTGGCTCCACAAATAGAACCCATCGGACATCACTACCCTTATATTTGGTAACCAGTGGCCTGAGTAAAGGTATTATAGTCCAAGCGCCAGCTGCAGGAAAGTCTTCATGTGTTATATGCACCGTTGGGTAACGCTATTAGAAAGTGATATAATTTATAAACGTTAAAAAAATCAATAAAATACGTTATACAAATATTCTTCAAAAAATATATAAATAATGTTTTCAATGATGGCTCATACTCTCTACGTATCAGTACAGATATTATATGCCATGTTATACGTATATATATATATATATATATATATATATATATATATATATATATATATATATATATATATATATATAACTTAGCGTGATCCAATCCACAGAATACAGATTAAAATAGAGAAATTAATATACCTAATACCTATCTCATCGATCAAAAAAGTACTAACCACCACCACCATGCAGTTCTCTTAAAACTGTCACCAATTGCGTTTAGGTAATTATTCTATTTGAAATAAATATACAACAATTTAAATTGACCCTTAAATGCAATGCTTAAAGTTGTTTTCACAAAAAAATAATTAAAAGCGTGCTCAAAAGTTCAAATGAGCGCTTATTTGGTGAGGACATCTTTTGTCGCTGATTGTATTTGATCGATGACCTATATAGATACACATATCTATACATATAATAAAATTCTGAGTTGAATCTGTACATTAAATAGTTTTTGGAAAATCTTATTAAAGTAATCGTTATTACCAATACAGATATATAATTTTGACCAAACATTACCTAATTACGCTACATATTTATGTTTTCGTCATATACTATAATTGTAAGGCGTAACAGTATATTTATCTGCCTAAATTAAAAAAAACGGTTTTATAATATTTGTGTTTCTTTATAATCACTTATGAAGAACAGATTTGAATTTTTGAATCGTCGAAATACATCAAAAGTTCGAGTATAATAAAGTAAAAACAACGGTGGAAGCGTAAGTCATAACTAGTATGCAATATGACCCTTGTACATAAAAAGAAAAGATGTCATAGCATTATATTAAAATAAGGCAATTTCTTTCAATAACGAGAAATATATTTTACAGATTCAAAAATATGAGTACTCTTCATAAACGTTTCAATAGATTTAAAAACAATAAGACAAAGAATGGCCATTTAAAATAAATCGAGAATATTATTCTATAGGAAATATGAAGCACACAATATTCATAAATGCTTTGTTGTATCATAGAAAGGTATCTCATGAAAGTTTTAATACTACAAATAATTCGCGAGCTCTAGAAACTGTTTGTATTATTTAATTTTCCTTAGTAACATTCAGATCAGCTATTATTTTAAACAATGTCCATATTGTTATTTAAGTGTTTTGATTTATTTTATGAACTGGCTGGTTCGTCCCTACTTATGTTTTAACGTTTAGTATAGATTTCTCAGAGATGTGATATTTTCTCGCAGCAAAAAGTATTCTATATGTCGATTTGGATAACCAGCTATCACCGTACCAAATTTCATCAAAATTCGCTCAGTGGTTTCCTCGTGATGTGTTCCCAGACAGACAAAATTCTAAAAACTATAGATTCGGCCTCTGGATGGATAATAATGACTATTTCAGTAAAGTTTTCCATAAAAAGAATAAAATTATGTACAGATTTGGCTTAGAATGTAAATTCACATTTTATCGTAAGTAACAGCTCATCGTTCCTTCTCTTATGGCTGACTTTATAAGGAGGGAATTCGCAATGTCTTTGCCAATACTAAATGTTAAAATAATTTTTTTGGAAAAATATCTACCTCTTTAGGTAAAATAATTAATTTTAGAGTGACATTAAAATCTATGTGCCAAATTAGTTAAAAACTTATATGACTAAAATTAAATTAGATAAACACTTGCGTACTCAATGTAAATATTTACCACACATTAGGATTGAAATCGCAATAAGGTAACAAATCTATATAAATATAAAGAAGAACTATTTGTGAGTTTGTATGTCTGTAGAAAATTTCAGAAATAGTGATGGAATTCCAAAGATCTGAGGAATTTTCCTGAATCCTATAAGCCATTTTAATAAACATGACTTTCCATTATAACTATAATATCTGTAATTGTAGACGTTATTTATTGGTAATTGTTTAACTCTTACCGTAGCTATATCTGGACAAAGCAAGGATTGACCAGTCAATCATAATATTACTATTAACGAGATTTCATCTAGTTAATCTTGCCACTTTGTCTTTAACTTTCACTAGGAGTGGCGACAGATGTAATTGAATTACCTTGACACTGTTAATATTCTAAATTGTACTTATTTCATAAAGTAAACAAAATTTTGAACAGTAGATAAGAGTTAGTAATTAATTATGTATATATTTATTATATCAAGTTAGACTTCTACACTACTATTATAAAGTAGAAGGATTTGTATTTTTGTATGTTTGTAACGAGTAAACTCAAAAACTACTGGACCGATTTAGATGTTTGGTTAGAAGAGTTTGAGACCCTGGGAAGGATATAAGATATTTTTTTATTCCGGAAATCATCCCTTAAGAGGGTGAAAAAGGGGACGAAAGTTTGGGGAATTAAATAATATATTAAGATCAAGAAACTGAACCTGCCAATATGGCTAAATTATCTTTCGTATCCTTATGATTTACACGCCATCTGTCGTATTTAAATGGTAATGTGTTAGTTACGTTTTGTTAATAACTTTCATTACAATGTATTCATAACAAATAGACAATCATACAATTATTGTTTTTATACACGACAATCTAAAAAACACATACAATATAATGTCCTCCCGACCGACTTCAGCCACGGCGGCTAGTCTCATTGAGATAAGCCATCTGCGCAGGAGATATTATAGTGCACAAGTGCACTCTCTATTCCTATCACTCTCATACTCCAGTGGGACGACACGAGACACGACCGGTGAGAGTTAAGGCGCAGGACCGACGGCTTTACGTGCTCTCCGAGGCACGGGGGTGAAACACCGCCAACTTTCCACTCCAAACTACTAATCAGAAATACTTAAGAACTAAACTTGACCCGATCCGGAACTCGAACCCAGGACATCTACATGTGCAGCCGTACTTGCTAGCCACTATACCACCGAAGCAGTTAACATACAATATACATACTATACATAGAGCAACGCTATCTAAATGCGTTTCTACCTAAGTGCATAACTATGTTTCATTAGGAACTATGCAGTTGGCTTTAGTCATATATTGTTCTCAATAGACAGACAGACAGAATAAACGTAGTGTAATTCTATTAAAATCTAATCAGAATAACATCTGTATTTTTATGTCGTATGCATTATGTTACATGAAATCTTCACCGTTAAAGTGATATTGTATATTTAAATGGCTTTTTTGAGGCTCTACTTTTTGTCAACCTGGAGCGACCAAATTAAACTTTAAATAAGAAAAATTAAAAAAATTAAAAACCTTTAAATACCTTTAGGATAATTAGTAAGTATTTAGTTTATGAGAACAAGGTCAAGGTTCAATTTACATTGTTGTATATATACTTCAACTAGAATATTAACACTGTTAACACAATACTTTCTTAGATTTACGCGAATATTAGACATTTAAATAAAACTATCTTTTCGGATTTTTTCGCGGATTTATTTTGATTTTTGTTTCCCGACGTTTCGATTGCTTTACAGCAATCATGGTCACGGGAGAGACTGACGGGTCTCTAAAAAATCCGAAAAGATAGTTTTATTTAACTGTTAACACAATTGTCAGTTTTAAGAGAACTTTTGCATGGGATTGTGCATCTAGTACTTCTTTGATCGATGGATTTAATACAACATATAAAAATATATATTAAAACAAAATAATAGAAATTAATGCAGATCCTGAAATACTTAAGTTGCATAGTAGTATCCGTATTTTTTTTTATTTGTATATAAGACAAATTGCTTCGCTCGAACGATAGGCGGGGAAACATAAAAGATAGCTAATCTACCCATGATGTACATGATGCACAAACAGGGATATTTTCACATTTTTATATTAGTAGGTATGAATACTTACTCTTTCCAACTCAAAAACTTGATTTTGTATATCATGCTTTAGTCGTGTTGCGACGCTCGCGTGATACGGCTCCGATTGACTGACAATTGTAAATATAATATTTTTTGAATCTGCAACAATATGAGATATATTATCAATACATATAATAAAATTCTGAGTCGAATCTGTACATTAAATATTTTGTGGAAAATGTTATTGAAATAATCATTATTATCGATACAGAGGTCGAATCTAGTTTTTAGAATTTTTGTCTGTCTGTGACCGATTCACAAGAAAACCATTAGACAGATTTTGATGAAATTTGGTATGATGATAGCTGGATATCCGGGTCAACTTACAGGATAGGTCCTTTTTACTGCGGGAAAATATCATCTATCATCATCATCATCAATAAAAAGCATATCATCCATTTACTTATATGTTCAAAGCATGACTAATGATTACACGAGATAGGTTTTAGAAATATTTTCATGGGACTTTTTATAGTAAATATTCGTGGAAGGCAGGCTTCAAGCTGCAGAGTAAGAAAATATTTTGTTTTCAAAGTTTATTATTATCCAATCCAATTTAATTTATAGTACCGTCTTAGTGTATTTAATTAATTGATTTCATGAGTAGCACATTTTCCTAGTAAATAATATAATTTAACGAATTGTGATAAAAAGGATATTCATATTCATTTTGTTAAAATAGCTGACGTATTGCTATACAAAATTTAATGTCTCTCGCTAAGTAACGTAATATTTTTGTGAAGTGAAGATATTTTATAAATATCTTTCTATTTAGCTTCATAATACACATGACACGTTTGGCTGTTTGTAGTGACTTGCTGTGCCGGCGGTCGCGGGTTCAAATCCCACAGTGGGCCTTCATTTGTGTGATGAGCACGAATATTTGTACTCCAGTATTTGGAATTTATATTTATAATATATATGTATTTAAAGTTGTATATGTGTAGTGTCTCAACTATCTGGTATCCACAACACATGCCTCGTAGCTTACCATGGAGCTAGATGGTGCTGTGTGTTTATGTCCCAACATATTTATATTTATAATAATTAATACTAAATCATTTTCATCAGCAACAAGAAATGTCAATTCAATATCGCCATGTATTAGCGATATTTATAAGTATCGATTTGAAAAATTAGCAATAACACACGTACGTGAAATCTCATTAAAATTAGGTCATTTAAAAAAACATAACCATTATCCCTCCTTTCCATACATGACTCATCAAAGTAAATGCGTGAACCGTGTATCATTAATGTTTACCTGGCAGAGATAACGTGATCGGCGTAACGACATTATCGTCAAATTATGACAAATAGCCTCGGCAAGCGTCGAGGGCATCATCAATCAAGGGTAGGTTTCACGCGTCATGACAATTAATCTGGTATATGAACTTAAGGGGTGAATATTGATGTATTGATCTAGTTGTACACTGGAGTTTATTAATAGTATCTATTGTTATGTTTGTTAGGCCTTGTGAAGATATAGCTTTATCTGTACAGATAAATAAAATTGGACTGTCTGTTTGTAATATTAAAATAACCTCTATTTACTAAATGCATATAGATGTATACACGGTACATATACCAAAACAACATTTTTTACAATTTTTGTCTGTTTGTCTGCCTGTCTGTCTGTTTGTTCCGGCTAATCTCCGAAACGGCTGGACCGATTTTGACGGGACTTTCACTGGCAGATAGCTGATGTTATAAGGTGTAACTTAGGCTACTTATATTTTAGAAAAAGAATTAGGGTTCCGCGAAAAAAATTAAAACCCATGAAATTGTGAACAAAGTCCGCATACGGCGTACGCACCCGAGCGAAGCGAGAGTAAATCGCTAAATAATTTAAATGAATATCTTAGGAGTAGCAAGCTACTATTTATAATACTTAAACATAGCTAACCGGGAAAACGAATCTAGGGACGAACGCGAGCGAAGCGAGCGTGTGTCGCTAGTGTATATTATTTACCATTATGCTTATGTTATTTTTACATTAAAATACGAGTCAGGACGTTTTTGCACTAACAATGAAAATAATCTATACTAATCTATACATATAATAAAATTGTAACTAAGCCGAATCTGTACATTAAATATTTTTTGGAAAATCTTATTGAAATAGACTTTATTATCGTTTTTAGAATTTTTGTCTGTCTGTCTGTCTGTTACCGCAGGACGGGAAAACCAAGGGACAGATTTTGATGAAATTTGATACGAAGATAGCTGTTTATCCGGGTCAAGATATAGGATAGTGTTTACTGCGGGAAAGTATCTCATCTCTGAACTAAACGTTAAAACGTAACTAGGGACAAACACGAGCAGACCGAGGGTGAGTTGCTAGTATTATAAAGAGGCAGACTTTGTTTGTTTGTTTGAACGCGCTAATCTCAGGTACTACTAATCCGATTTGAAAAATTCATTTTGCATAATATAGCTGGTTTATTGAGGAATGCTATAGGCTATAGACAATCCCGGTAAAAATCACGATTCCCGTGGGATAGATTTATTTTCGTCTAGGGACGAGCCCGAAGCGAAGCGAGGGTGAGTCGCTAGTGTATAATAAATATGCTAATGTTAAACAATATACATTTAGTTCTGACAGAATCTTAAAAGTTTGTGACTATATTTATTACGGTAAGATAAAAGATTATTGCAACTCACTAGATAAGCAAAAATGTTGTGCTAAAACTTTATCTTCGAGACATAACAAAAAAATATATTTAAAAACCACTTTACCAATACTGCTAATATTAAATCAGGAATAAAAAATTATAACGTTCCAATTTTATCTGAATAACTATCGACTTACCTTCACTAGAGTGCATCCCTAGGTTAGAGGATTTTGTTCACAATTTCATGGGTTTTAATTTTTTTGCGTGGAATCCTAATTCTTTTTCTAAAAGAAAAGTAGCCTAAACTACTCATTATAACATCAGCTATCTACCAGTGAAAATTTTGTCAAAATTGATCCAAACGTTTTGGAGACAGCCGGAACAAACAGAGAGACAAATAAAGATGTAAAAAAAATGTTTTTTTCTTATAAGTACAGTATATAATTTCATATGTATTTAGTAAAAAGCTGTTTTTAACAGTCACAATAACAATTAACATTAACATTACAAACAGACGCTTCAATTTTATTTATCTGTATAGATAAGTATTTCGCAGCTAAATTCACTCGATACTTTGCAAAGGTAGCCGTAAAAGCTAACGATGAAGTAGTTTTCAAAAGTAGCACTTTAAAGTCCGATATTATCACTTGAAAATAAAAAAAAAACCATAGATAACACATCTACTCGTATATGGAAGCGGATGAATTATTCAACGGCTAATAACCTCGTCTAAGTTCACTGCAATCTAAAAGTTTCCGAAAGATTTATGGTAAAGAAAGTTTGCGTGTGGAGCTTTGACGGTGTGTCAATAAATTATACTACATGTGACACGTGACAAGTTCTGGAGATTTTGCGTGACGTATTAAGGAAAAAAATAAATCCTCTAAATACATAAGTAATAAATGAATAGGTATTAAGAAAATTCTTTAAATGTTTTATGGAAAAAAAAGTTGACCAAAAAAAATATTGAAGTCAATAAGCTTAACAAACAATAAACATACTTTTTCAACATTATTTTATAATAATAGGATATAAATGTCATAATGTATGTCCACATCATTACTAGTAACAAAATATTTTGTATTCCTCCCTCCTTTTTTTGCTTGCAGGCGTCATTTTTAAATATTATACAGCCTATATATACGTCATCTGATAAGTAAGTTAGTATTTAAGGAGATTCAAAGACACGTCATATTTAAACAAGATCAAGCGTTTAAAAATTTATATGTATGTATATTGGAAAAACATAACCCTCCTTTTAACACAATCGGGTGAATATTAAACACAATCAAAAATAATCCAACAAATGAGCTACAGTAATGAAAAAGCAACGAATCAACCAGCGATCTAATTTTCGGTTGACCTCACATTTGTTCATAATCGATCAGATCATTTATTACAACCATTTCCGTTATCCTTATGTACCTGCAATGAGATTTTAATGTGTCGCACCTCAGTTCTGCATTATTCATGGTGGTAGCTGCCTTCAGGATTTATTCTGTCGGATTTCGCTTTTAAAGATAGGCCGGTCGCGGATAAAGAGAATAAGCGTAATGTTCCGAGAGTGATAAAGTGACTTTTCGTTTTATTCGCACGTGTTTGCACACCGATTTATTTATCGTCGAATGTGATGCAGCTCGATCGAATAGGAACGCAGTTTGATTGGAAAATATTTTGAAGTACAACTAAAAGGGTGTTGCACTCGAAGTGTTATATTTTGCGCGATGGCATCATAAATTGTAAAGCTTACTAATATTAAACTGAGTTTTAATTTCAAATTGAACTAAAAATATTAATGAGATGAGATATTTTTCCGCAGTGAAAAGTATCCTATATGTTGTCCCGGATAACCAGCTATTATCATACCAAATTTCATCAAAATCCGTCCAGTGGTTTTTCCGTAATGCGGTAACAGACAGACAGACAGACAGACAAACAGACAGACAGACAGATAGACGACAGACAGACAGACGACAGACAGACAGACGACAGACAGACAGACGACAGACAGACAGACAGATAGACAAAAATTCTAAAAACTATAGATTCAGCCTTTATATCGATAATAATGTCCATTTCAATAAGATTTTCCAAAAAATATTTAATGTACAGATTCGGCTCAGTTACAATTTTATTAAAGTCTGATTTTTAATTCGACGGAATTCTGACATTTTAGAAATGTTGTCAACTTTGAAACATTGTCACTAAAAACGGAAAGCATTTTAGCAAAATAAAAAATAAACCTTACTTGAATTTAAGATTTCAATTAGAAAAACTAAGACTTAAAAAAATATTAATAACTCTAAAATGGTAATTATAATTTTTTATTATCATATTATTGAAGTTACAATAATTATTAAGGAAATTATTTTTCTATAACTGGAATCCCTGTCCAATAAACCATAGGTTGCAAGGCCTTTTTCAGGAAAACCCCTTTGTTTTTAAAATCTGTCTTGTAAGAGTATATTTTTGACGACACGTTTGGCTCAGTGTGTAGTGACCTTACTTGCTGTGCCAGCGGTCGTGGGTTTGAGTCACGCTGGGGGCATTCATTTGTGTGAGCGCGAATGTTTGTACTCCAGTCATGGGTGTTTATATTTATAATATGTATGTATTTAAAGTTATATATGTGTAGTGTATCAACTATCTGGTATCCATAACACAAGCCTCGTAGCTTACCATGGAACTAGATGGTGCTGTATGTTAATATCCCAACATATTTATTATTATTATTTATTATTATTAAAGAAGAGGATAAAATGTGCCCTCTTAATGATCTGATGGATAGTGTGATTCTTTTATAATCCGAGTGGATGATGATGACGACAATGATGATATAAGTGATAATGATTTATAAATATTTTCATTTAAGAAATATTTTGTTTTACTCTGTTTTTTTCATTTAACCATTAAAATTTTACATTATAGTTAGTGTGCATTGAAGGCACAAAACAAAGACTATTTAAAATGTCATACATATAGTTTACTTGATCTAATTCTGTTTCATATTTTTTGTTTTTATATATTAAAAAAGTTAAAAGCAGAAAAGGTTTATGATATATGAATTGTCAAAGAACGACAGCTGTCATATTTCCGTGGAATTAAAAATCAGACTATATATGTATAGATTTTCTCGATATGTTTCCAGAGAAAATAGTGACGAGTCACTTCGTACTTTCCGCATAGCAGTTTACGACAAAACATATATGTACATACTAGCAACAGATCCGTTCAGCCGTTCTGACGTGATTGAGTAACAAACATCCATCCAAACTTTACCGGTGGTAGGACTCTGTCAAGCCTGAGGAGTCCGACTGGATGGGTACCACCCCCTTATGTATTTCTGCCGCCAAGCAACAATTGCATTGTTGTGTTCCGGTATGAAGGATAAGGTAGCCAGCGCAATTACAGGCAAGATGCATATCATTTTAGTCCTCACAGTGACCACGCACCTGTGGTTCTGCATTTTTGTTACTTAAAACCTAAGTGCATGAACCGTAGGTGTTATGGGCGACAGGTACTGCTTTCCATCAGGTGGTCTGGCTGCTCGTTTGTCACTGAATCGCATAAAAAAATCCAAACAACTTAACTTTCACATTTATAATATTAGTAAGAAATAAGATAAACTGCATTTCTTCAAACAACGACAGACTTGTCACAATGCATAAGGTACTCCCCCATACAAGTATCAAATCAGCTACACCTAGCGTAGTACAAGTGTCAACCAAACTGTGTAATGTGTATGTATATAGCTTAACAATTTATAAACAATCAAGTTAAATATTGGGTTTGGGCAAACAGTCCAATAAGTTAACATGTCATCGTGTTCCCATAACAAATTCACTGCATTCATTTTATATTCCATTGCCAGAGTGAAATCAATTTTGTTCAATTTTGCTGAAACTTTTCCGACTGAATCGTGGATAAGGTGCAAATAGCATTTGCGAGCATTAATAATTCGACGCCATAGCACCAAATGGACGGATTCTATTCGAGTCTGCCGGGATTACGGGACTGTCGATAGATGTGAATCTCACGTTAGTTTCTCTATGCTTTTTAATAGGATTTTTCAGTTTCATATTCGGTGGAAATTGTTTAGAAACGAAATCTTTTGTGTGCAATATTCAATCAAATATTGTAGGTAATAGTATTTTACGTAGCTTTCAAATATCGATATCATCTAACTATGTATATTGTGATGACAATCATAACATTTTCAACATAAAACCAACAAGTCTAGAGAGGAGAGGTCTAAAAAACTGACAAACACATATGTATCTATATTTTGACCGATTTTAGAAAGGAAAAGTAACTCAATTCGGCTATATGTTATTTTTATATATTTTTATTGAATATGTTATACGGTATAACTTATACCTCAAGGGTGATTCCTATAGGATATAAGTGCCAAATATGAGATAATCTTGTTATTGCGTATTCCTTAAAAAATACTAAAGCTAAGATATTTCTTGATAAAAAATATAACGCATAATTCAACACTGAAAATGGTACCTATCTAAAGTCTTCGTTTCTGCAATATAAATAGTATAGATTAAAAAAAAAAACTACATTACTAAAAAAAACTACATAGTAGTTAATATCTACTAGCAAGTTTTTAGAAAGTAAATATGAATGTATAGTATTTTTTGTAGATATATAAAGATATTTTGTATATTTAGTCATATTAAATATTTTAATCCAAACTATCAAACTAAAAACAATTTCATATCACGTAATAATGAAGTTACAGAAAGCTAGCTCAATTCTAAACAATGTCACGTTATCCAAAATGAGCTTATAATTCCACATAGACAATGCGACTAAAGCTTTCGAGTCTCCAATCCCATTGCACTCAAATTCCGTACAAAACATAGGGCAATGTCGAGGCGGCGTCTACATTCTCACTTCGGGCTGAGAGCACACATCAATAATTCGGGACAAATTCTGTGAAATCCCGTGGGAATGCATCCGATACGGCGTAAGAAACAAATTATTTCAATCTGACGCGCCACTCTCGGGTGCTATAATCTTTATACGTCTAAATAAAGGAGTTGATGTCTATTTAAATATTAAACCTATGAATAAGTTATCGAAAGTAACTTTATTCCTCTATTTTAAGATGCTGAAAAACTAGTGGACCTGAATTCTAATCTATACGTATAATAAAATTCTGAGTCGAATCTGTACATAAATATTTTTTGGATAATCTTATTGAAATAGTCATTATTATCAATACAGAAGTCGAATCTATAGTTTTTAGAATTTTTGTCTGTCTGTCTAGGAACTCATCACGAGAAAACCACTGGACAGATTTTGATGAAATTTATGATGATAGCTGGTTATCCGAGTCAACATATAAGATACTTTTTACTGCGAGAAAATATCTCATCTCTGAGAAATCTATACTAAACGTTATAACGTTACTAAGGACGAACCCGAGCGAATCGAGGGTGAGTCGCTAGTGTTATATAAAGAAAATAATGTAAACACAAAATATAAAAAAAAAATTGTTTTTTTATTACGCTAACTATCCAGCAGAAGTATCGTAGAATTTGACTATCGTAAAGCTTTATGTTTGTTTTTTTTTTTATACATATGTATGTGTACGGAATAATATCTACATAATATGTGAAGCGGCATTCACGTAAATACTCCTGCGTTATGAATCCTTTGAGCTTTTCATATTTTTCTCTTTAAAATAATATTTATTTGAAGATATATACTTATAGAATATATGGGCACAATCGATACTATAAAGTTGAACATTCAATCATATGTATTTTATATTCATCTTGAACGAATTCAAAAAGGAAAAACTACTAAATTCGGATTCGTATTTTTTGTCATACATCGATCGATATCTTAACCTATTCATTATAAAGCCTCAGAATATCCATGTAAATTCGTGCAGAAATTACATCCGTAATAGTGGAAAATATTTAAAGATGACAAGTTGAATTACTAAAATAGATATATTTTAAATAATTAATCCAATAACATATAATAATATTACTTTCGAGCACATAAAGCTACGAACTAGATTACTATTAACAAAAAGTTTACTTTGATTCCAAAGTAACCAATAATGACCTGCTCTGTGTTTACTAAAAGCAAAGCGAAGTACGTTCTAAAACCATGAACCATTTGTTATGCTAAAAGAACTTTTTCATAAAGTACTCGTAAAGTTAAGGTGCGATCTATAATAAATAAATAAATATGTTGGGACGTAAAAACACAGCACCATCTAGTTCCATGACTGTCACGTTCTCATTCCATTCCTAGTGTTATGGATACCAGGTAGTTTATACACCCTATATATAACTTTTAAATACATACATACATACCTACTATATATATAAACACTCAGATAGGCAGTTGAGGCAGTTGCCCTTATCTTTAATTGGAATAACTAGCAAATTTAAAATATCTAAATACACATATCTATATATAGGCAGTGGTAACCCAGTGGTAACGCGCTCGCTTGGAAAACAGAGTAAAGCAGGTTCAAATCACGGGTCTCGCACCTCTGATATTTTCATGTGCGAATCATTTCTAACATGATTACCACTTGCCTTACGGTGAAAAAAAATATCGTGAGAAAACCTGCATGTCTGAGAAAACCTAGCAAGTTTTCACCGCACTTAGCCAGCGTGGTGGACTATGGCCTGATCCCGTCGCATTGAAGGAAGGCCCGTGCCCAGAAGTGGGACGTTAAAAAGGGCTGAAATCAAACACCCATGACTGGAGGGCAAACATTCGTGCTCATCACAAATGAATGCCCCCAGCGAGACTCCAACCCGCGACCGCTGGCACAACAAGTAGCAAGTAGTGACCCACTAAAAACTGACCCAAACGTGTCATCAAAAT
The DNA here is from genome assembly GCA_033884665.1 of Argynnis bischoffii washingtonia. Classification (NCBI taxonomy): domain Eukaryota; kingdom Metazoa; phylum Arthropoda; class Insecta; order Lepidoptera; family Nymphalidae; genus Argynnis; species Argynnis bischoffii. Next base: position 1,807,018 of record CM066616.1, on the reverse strand, counting down.
TTATAAATATCGCCATTAGTCCAATTAAGTTTTACTAAACAAAATCTCTAGCTCCAACATAAACAATTTTCCAATTTTCCAATTAATAAATATAAAATAAAACATGTTATAAAAATACGAAGTATTCCAAACATATTCTCCTCTAATCTCTTTATTTGTAAACGAAATTCAAATAAGATGAGCTTTTATCAGATTTAAGTTTCGGTATTCGACCTCGTGATCTAAAAATACGCTTGCTTGTATAAAACGCTATTTTATGCATTGAATTTAAAGTACATACATATATCTGGAAGTACATAAACTTTTATTAAAATATATTCTCTATAGTAATATTTTATCTTTTAATATAGTACCCATAGTTTAAAATATCTATACAGAGAAATAAAATTGAAGTGTCTGTTTGTAATGTCAAAATAACAGTTTTATACTAAATGCATATGGAATTATATACAGTACTTATAAGATAAACACAATTTTTTTAAATTTTGTCTGTCTGACTGTCTGACTGTTTTTTCCGGCTAATCGCCGAAACGGCTAGACAGATAGCTGATATTATGAGGAGTAACTTAGGCTACTTTTATTTTAGAAAAAGAATTAGGGTTTCGCTCAAAAAAATTAAAACGTACCTAGGGACGCGCCCGAGCGAAGCGAGGGTAAGTCGCTAGTTTGAAATAAATTCAGTTAAATATAACCGAAGATTTGTCTATTTTAACAGTTATCCTAACTGAATATCAAAAACACTAAAATTACCATAATTCAATCGTAATTTTCTTCTTTTTCACATATGGCCTATAGCATGAAAAATGATAAAAGGTCTCTTTTTCCGGTTCATTATAATACATCTATCCCACGCGATTTCTATACCATGTAGTATCAGTATATCCTAATACATATTTAAACAAGGGTGAGCTTCTAGTCAAGACTTTTAATTATTATTATCGGGAAAGTTTATGTGCGTGTTTGTATGTATGTTTTCTCTTTGCGAAAGTAACTCTGTTTGTTTGTTTGTCACCTTCTCACGACTAAACAGCTGAACCGATTTGAATGAAAATTGGTATGAAGATAGTTTGAGACTTTGGAAAGGACATAGGATAGTTTTAACTTCGGAAGTCATTCCTTTAGTAGGTGAAAAAGGGGGTCAAGTGGGTAAGGGATTTAAAACTCATCATACGTATATATTATAGTCTATCTATTTCATACTAACCGTCAAAACGTACCTTGAGACAAACTCGAGCGAAGCGGGGGTGAGTCGCTAGTTTCGAATAACACAAGTATCTTTTATCAGATTTAAGTTCCAGATTTGACTCGACGAACTTTGAATGCAGTCAGTTACGATTTACTCTTTGATTTCTGCAAAGAATTGTACAATGGGAAGATTTTTGAACTGAATATTTGGATGCGAAAATACACCCACTAATATCTCAATTGCTTTAACAAAATAAGCATATGGAACATGAAAATAAAAAGTCATTTTTGATCAGTTCAGCAAGAATATAACGATCTTTCTTTTTAAAGTTCATGTTACAAATATGAGTAGGGTTATTATCTATACATATAATAAAATTCTGAGTCGAATCTGTACATTCAATGTTTTTTTGGAAAATCTTATTAAAATAGTTATTATTAATTATACAAAGGCCGAATCAATAGTTTTTAGAATTTTTGTCTGTCTGTCTGTGACTGGAGGGATTTTGATGAAATTTGGTATGGTGATAACTGGTTATCCGGGTCAATATATAGGATACATTTTACTGCGGGAAAATATCTCATCTCTGAGAAATCTATACTAACCGTTAAAACGTAACTAGGGACGAACCCGAGCGGAGCAAGGGTGAGCCGCTAGTATTTATAATAGAAATAAATATTACTTAATATTGCTCTCATTTAAGTAAAAGCCTCAAACGTTCTAATGCAATCCTATATAAGGTGTCTCGAGTTACACTCAAGTATGATGAGTCATTCACAAAAAGTAAGTACATTTATTCATTCACTAACAAGTTACCGTATTTCTAATATTAGTGAATAGCTGATTATTAGAAAGATAATATACCAAATTAAGCTATAAAGGTTGGAATTTATCAGTAAGATATTGAAAATAATCTACGATACCTTAATAATATAACTTCGATTCGTATTACGTGAAATTGTAGTAAAATTTAGAATTACACCCTATAATTTGACTAAATAACCCATTCTCGGAATACATAACTACCACTTTGAATTCGTGTACAGTAAACGTAATGGCTGGTATGACATAATCATTTATTATTTTATTCGAAAATTGCCAATTACCGATACATATTTAACGTAAAATTTTAGTAAAATTAATTTAAAAGGATATTTATACGTACTACTCTTTCAGAAGCACGCTCAAAGTTTTTTTCACTTTCGATACATCGATTATATGATAATATGTTGGAGCCACTTGCAAATACGGTAAAGGAAAACAGTTAGAAAATTCACGATTTTAAAGAAGACCCGAATTTGTTAAGCACGTGGAATTCCTGGTGAATTGAGGTGAGACCTGTTGTTGCGTTATAAGGCCTGAATTAAAAACGTCACTTTTTAATATTATTTTAATAAAAAAAGTGTTCGATCAACAAACAAAACCACTTTTACGAAAATAACTGATTAGGTAATCGATTCCAAATAAAAACCCAAGTAAAAAGTAAAAAATATTTATTTTTTACTTTTTAGTGCCTGGAAGTCGGTTTTTATTATTTTTTTAAGTTTTCATTTTCCATTTTTAATGTAGATGTAATGAGCAGGAAATTTGTAAGAAGAAAGTTTTTTAATAACATATTCGATTAAGCTATTTATTTAAAAATAATTTATTGTAGATTTTTTAAAAACATAAATAAATATAGATAGAGATAGAGGTAGAGGTAGAGCTAGAGATAGAGATAGAGATAGAGATAGAGAGAGAGAGAGAGACATATGTTCACCGACTACATAATAAAAATCCCAATGAGAACCTCCTCCTTTTTGGAAGTTAGTTAAAAATAACTAACGGTAAAAATTAATTTTAAGTTAGGTTAAAAATTTGAATAATGGGCTAGATTACTATCAATATATTTAAATAAAACTATCTTTTCGGATTTTTTCGCGGATTTATTTTGATTCACAAACAAAAATCAAAATAAATCCGCGAAAAAATCCGAAAAGATAGTTTTATTTAAATGTCTAATATTCGCGTAAATCTAAGAAAGTATTATCAATATATTTGTTCAAATATTGGCCAATTAAATTATGTTGAAACTCTGTAAAGCAAAAATACTACAATACATACATTTTCAGTGTAGTACCAAATTGAAAAGCTGTAATAGTTGAAAAATATACAAATATATTACAGAACAGATCAGCGCAATTACAGGCAAGAGGCATATCATCTTAGTCCTCACAGTGACAACGCACCTGTGGTTCTGCATTTTTGTTACTTAAAACCTAAGTGCATGAACCGTAGGTGTTATGGGCGACAGGTACTGCTTTCCATCAGGTGGTCTGTCTGCTCGTTTGTCACTGAATCTCATAAAAAAAAAAAAAAAGATCCAATTGTTATAATTTGTTGAATACTAGCGACTCACTCTCCCTCCACTTGGGTTCGTCCCTAGTTACGTTAACGTTTAGTGTAGATTTCTCAGAAATGAGATATTTTCTCGCAGTAAAAGTCCTATATGTTGACCCGGATAACCAACTATCATCATACCAAATTTCATCAAAATCTGTCCAGTGGTTTTCTCGTGATGCGTTCAGACAAACAGACAGATAGACAGACAAAAATTCTAAAAACTATAGATTCAGCCTCTGTATCAAAGATAATGACTATTTCAATAAGATTTTCCAAAAAATATTTAATGTACAGATTCGACTCAGAATTTTATTATATGTATAGATTGTTCTGTATAAAAATGAATATGTAATATTATAACATGAAGAACTTTTTATCTTTTAGTTTTAAATATAACGATGTCATAAAGAGAAACAGATTTCCCTAGCGAACACACTATTACTTACACAAATATCAGGTATATCATTATTTTGAAGTATACGATAGCAAAAACATAATTCTATGTGAATTCTATAAACCTTAGAAGGCGGTATTCTCAAAGTACTGAATAATTCAAATATAAGCCTGTAATATTATATTATACTAGCGACTCACCTTCGCTCCGCTCGGGTTCGTCCCTAGAACTACGTTTTAACGTTTATTATAGATTTCTGAAAGGTGAGATATTTTCCCGCGGTAAAAAGTTGACGACACGTTTGGCTCAGTGTGTAGTGACCCTGCTTACTGTGCCAGCGGTTGCGGGTTCGAGTCCCGCTGGGGGCATTCATTTGTGTGATGAGCATGAATGTTTGTACTCCAGTCATGGGTGTTTATCCATAACACAAGCCTCGTAGTTTACCATGGAACTAGATGGCGCTGTGTGTTAATGTCCAAAAAAAAAAGTATCCTTTATGTTTTCATTTCAATTTCATCAAAATCCCTCCAGTGGTTTTCCCGTGATGCGGTAACAGACAAGACAGACAAACAAAAATTCTAAAAACTATAGATTCGGCTTCTATATCGATAATAATGACTATTTCAATAAGATTTCTCAAAAATATTTTATGTACAGATTCAGTTGTTAGAATTTTATTATAGGTACGTATAGATGAGCTACATAACTATCCAAGGCAAAAAAGAATCTGAAACGTCAGATGTCGTCATATGAGATAGAGTTTCAAAAGATAACCATATGGTAGACAAAACACACAACACTACTGTGTCGTGTTATAAGCTACAAACAATGCATTTATACACATACATACATACATACTACATGCTTCGTTCCCAGGCACAACTACAAGACAATCTCTCTAACTTACTAAGTTGACAAAGTACATACGCTAAATTATTCAGAGACGGTACCGAGGTTTTAAACTTTGACCCCCAGCTTCAGAAAGGAAAAACTGTAACCTGCACGTTTCAGTGCTCTTTTATGACTTGCTTTAAGTTATTGCTAGTAAAGATTGTACGAAGAGTTCATACTCACTTTTCAACTTGCATACTTTAATTCAAGGAATATACTGGAAATTAAATGTATATTGATTCTTTAATATTCATTCTATGGTGAGACAGGTGAACATTTTCGGACAGCCAAAATTTGCTGTATAATATAATTTTAGTTAAATATAATATACATTGTTCGGAATAATTAAAATATATATATATATATATATATATATATATATATATATATATATATATATATATATATATATATATCTTTTAGGATTTTTTGGTCCCTCCCGTAGCCATGTTTGTAAAGCATTCTCAAAGTCAGAAACCAAATATTAAAGTAAAAATAAACCAAAAAGATAAAATTTAAAGCTGTCAAATATTCGCGTAAGTCAAAGAAACTATTACTTCCTTTCAAAGTAACTTCTTGTTGAATGACAAACCTCCCTTGACATATGTTTGAGCAATCCACCCGCGGTTAAAATGAAGTTTTTTGAACAACACAATACGTTAAGCAAGCCAAAATCCGCAATAACGGCACGAGAATCAAACAAAGGATGCACTTACACCTACAATGTAGTAGTACAAGACAAGCTCCTAACTTCCTACTAAGTTGACAAAGTACACACTAAATTATGTAAGATACGGTAGCGGGGCTTTAAACTTCGCCCCTCTTCAGAAGGACAACTGTGCCGCTTGCCCGAGATTTTTTTAAAGTTTTTAACGTATCTTTTTGAAAATTTCACAGGACTATTTATTTAAATAATATATTCAGTATCACAGTTTCACCCTCCTACCCCCACCCCCCCCATTTTTTAATCGCGATTTTAGTATTTTTGTATAAACAATATTATATAAATACATGTATAACATAAAGCCAAAGCTTTTTTTGTATATTGAACGCGGGCATAGCCGCGAGTCCTGCTAGTATATAATAAAAATTAAGTATGAATTTATTTCTAAGAAATTAAACTTTTCCCAAAATTCAGAGTCAGGACCATCCCTATGTGAAATAAGTAATTGAGACAAATTGAAATAACAGACTCGGCACTTTAGTCGATTTAAAAATAAACAACGAAAAAGCACGTCTGATTCGACGAGCAGTTTCAGGTATACAATATCGACTATAACACGATTTAAAAAGGTTAAAAATAGGTACTTTTAAAAACAGATTGATAAAGTATTTGCATTGAAGTGTTTTTTGTTTAACCAATTAAAAACACTTAACAAAATATTTTATTTTATTACATACTTGTTTTCGCCTGCAGTTTTGCTCGCTTGTCTAATACAAAAATAGCCAGTTTCTTTCTTACACGAATCCTCTATCCATAAGTGAACGCTTACTATACTAATATTATAAAGAGGAAGGATTTGATTGTTTGTTTGTTTGTTTGCACCGAATAGACTCCGAAACTACTGAACCAATTAAGATGAAATTTGGTAAGAAGATAGTTTGAGACCCTGGGAAGGATATAGGAGTTTTTATCCCGGAAATCATCCCTTAAGGGAGTGAAAATGGGGATAAAAATTTGTATGGGGAATCAACCTAGGGACGAACCCGAGCGAAGCGAGGGTGAGTCGCTAGTCTAATATATAAAATACTGACAGATAGAAGTTATGAAATTTAGAATTATACGTTTTTATGTAGGATATGTAAAAAGAAATATAAAAACAAAATTATATTAAATAGCTCTGAATTTCCAAGTGCCACCTAACGGGTCCAACTATAGCTAAGAATCATCCAGGTGAACCCCTAAGTAAATAAAAAAAATCTTCTAAACCGGAAAGAAAAGAATTACGAACACACACACACTGGAATATTATATATAAAGATGTTTTACAACGGTACATGTTTTGAACTGATAAATACTTAGCATTAATTACTTTATTTACGAAACTATCGAAAACAATAGATATCTACCTCATATGACATTCAAATAATAATTTTATTTTAAAATTAGTTAAATAAGGTAAATGTACTAAAACCTAAATACTATAAGCTCTAAATCTTTGGAGTAGTATATTGTTGTTACCAATCGGGTAAGTGCAGCCAATCCATCTTATTGGGAATCTATTCAAAATGCTTTAAAATCAGCGCTAAATAAAGTTGTATTGTTATTTTTATATAGTTTCCCTAAAATGTAGTTAGACGTTATTTTAATAATGGCGGATCGACGGATGTTTGTTTGTTAGTCTTTAACGCAAAATCTACTAAACGTATTTTGATGAAACTACTATATTTTATATCTATTTAAGTATGTATGTATATATAAATTGATGTGTGTATGTATGTATATTCCCTATGGACGCCAAAACGGCTGGAGCGATTTTGATGAAATTTTCAGGCAATCTTCAGATTAGTCCGGCATATCCTGTTTGGTAGCGATCGGAAGTTTGAACGCGGGCTAAGCCAATTAATTATTATTAGTAGATTATATTTTTTTAAATATACATTACTATATAACACGTGATGAACTGCAGGAAAACGGTAGTGAACAATAGTCCTTCAAATCCAATTGTAATCAAATTACCAGTTCTGTGGCGCACAAAGGCTAAATCTATAAACAATTAGCAATGCAGGCATTCAAATTTAGTGCGTGCGTGTGAGATCTGAATACTAATCAAGCTGTCAATACTTCGATTAAAGGGATGGACTACTGAAAGCTTCGATATACTGAGCTATTGTTAATTAAAAAAGACTATGTTTAATTTTTAACAGCATTTAATTAATTCAAATATTTAAAACTTCTTAAAATCGATATATCGAAAATGATGTATAATAAAGATATCGATTTTTTTTACTAAATTTCGATTTGTTAGACTGTTTTATCATATTGGCCGTCAAGGAGCGGCGCGCGTAGCGAAAATCGTAAAGTGCCTCGGGGTGAGTAGAAAAAGACATCATGTTGCTTTATCATCATTCATCACTTGTACTGACGGAATCTAAAACGATCTTTTCTGAAAAGCAGTTCTTCATGCTATTTTTTTAATCAAACTACAAATATATTTTATTTAAATACTTTCGACTCATAATTTACATATATAGGTAAAGTTAGTGTCGTTTTTGCGTAGTTTTCACGAGTACGGAATAATACTTTGCTCAGAGAAGCCGGTAAAAATTCGGCAGTTGCTTTTTTATTGTTCTGTACCTGAAGGGTGCCAACGGAACCCTATTACTAAACTCCCAATGTCCGTAGCTATAACAAGAAATAATACAAAAAATACAAGAAACATTTTTTTTACGTTCGTAATCGATCATCGAAATTAATATATTAATTAAGTACATGAATAGCGAAAAAGTCATATTAATAAAAAGTATATGTATATATGTAATATTAATAAAAATATATGTTATGGAACCCTACGTGTCCTAATTCGACTCGCACTTGACCGATTTTGTAATTACCTAAAGATAATTAAAAATGTGTGTTAGTTTGTTCAAATTATATCTTTTTCATTATTTTAATTTATTAATGAAAAAATTTAATTTGAACAAACTAATTAATGAACAGTCATAAATTATTACTTAAGTTTTTAGTAAAATCAAAAATATAAATTGGTTGCAAAACTTTAGTGTAGTTAAGCCTTATACATAACTCGTATTAGAATTCGGTGTCCAATCTACACAAAGACGATTGCATATAATATCTAGTACCTTAACATTAAGTCATTGAATTAATTGAAATTACTAGTTCTAAAACATGTTTAATATTCAACTAACTGACAACACACCTACATTATGTAGGAACATAGGAGTCTGTATAATGTATCTTTAAAGAAATGTATACATTTTGAATTAAACTATCTTTTCGGATTACTTCGCGGAGTTATTTTGATTTTTGGTTTAGACATCTCAATGGCGTTATATATCTACTTGTTACAGACAGTGTCTCCCGTGACCATGATTTCTGTAAAGCATTCGAAACGTCAATAAAAACTTAAAAAAAAAAAAAATAAAAACCGACTTCCAGGCACTGAAAAATAAAAAATAAGTAAACGGGGGTTTTCATTTAGAATAGATACTTAATCAGATTTTTTCGAAGTCGGTGTGCTTTGATTTGTATTGGCTGGCACCGACTTCGAAAAAATCTGATTAAGTATCTATTCTAAATGAAAACCCCCGTTTACTTATTTTTTATTTTTCAGAGCCTGGAAGTCGGTTTTTATTATTTTTTTTTAAAGTTTTTATTTTTCCATTTTTAGTGTAGACGTATCATCAATACAAATTAATCAAGCCCAAACACCAGGTAATTGCTGTAAATAGTTGAGGAGTTCCCTCGACTATCTTTCGGGTCCATCATCAGATCGACTCCAGACTTTCATTAAATAGTAGTGCTTTAAAATACCTAATGAAAATGTTAACAAACGCACTAGTCGCCGCTACAATTTTCGAAAGTTCCCCTCGATTTCTCTGGGATCCCATCATCAAATCCTGGTTTCCTTATCATGGTACCACTCTTGGGATATCTCCTTTCCAACAAAAAAAGAATTATCAAAATCGGTTCATAAACGACGAAAAAATGCCCGTCGAATTGAGAACCTCCTCCTTTTTTTGGAAGTCGGTTAAAAATTAAAATAAATCCGCGAAATAATCCGAAAAGATAGTTTTATTTAAAATATCAAATATTCGCGTAAATCTAAGAAAGTATTAAATGTGTATAATATGTAGTGTCCGACCGAAACTGGTTTTTGTGACCGAAACCGAAACCGAAAACGAATTTCGGCAACATTCTCAGTTTCGGCCGAAACCGAAACCGAAACCGAAACTTCCTTACAAGGATCATGTTTTGAGGGAAAAATAGAGAAAACGTTAATATAATCAGTCGGTCTTTATTTTTTATCTTTAAAATTTAAATGACATAGCTATGCAGTCTTCGATACTTTCACTTATTGATAATCAACTCAACCCCTCATTTAAGAAAAAAATATTGCGCCTTAAAAATACATTACTAAAATCTCATTTGGTGTTTTTTTGAGTAGGTAGGATTATTTCGCGGATTTATTTTGATTTTTGGGTCCCGACGTTTGGAATGCTTTACAGCAATCATGGTCGCGGGAGAGACTAAGGTTTTAGACATCTCAAAGGCGTTATGTACTTGTTACAGACAGTTTTACCAGACAGACCCACAATTTTACAAAAAATGATTTCAAAAATTCAAAAATGGCACCAGAGTACCTTACAATATTTGTTGAATTTAATTCTAAGCATTTGATTTATTTTTAATAAGTATTATAATTAAACACAGTAATATTATTAATTTAATTTTAGCTGTTATTATTATAAATATTACAATTTTAAAAAACTTTATTAATTCATGATATTATTTAGTGTTGCTATTACTAGGTACAATATGTATAACCACAAAGAAAATTAAAAAAAAATGAAAATATTAATTATTTATTTAAGCAATATTATTGTTTTGTAATTTGAAAAAAAAAATATTGTTTTATATGTAATTTAATTTAATAAAATTATTAATTTAGATTGCTATTATTTAAAATTAAAATATTAAATAACGCTATTGCTATCTTTCCAGATAAAAAATATATATTAATTTGAATTACTCTTATTGTGATCCACACAGTATGAATTAACTACATCTTATGGTCTGTTATGTTTGTTTTTGTTGTTAGATTTTATTGTGTTTATTACATGATCCCATGTTGATGGTAGTACCCAGTCATCTTCTCAGAAGTAAAACGCCTTTGAGATGTCTTAAACTCTTAGTCTCTCCCGTGATCATGATTGCTTTAAAGCATTCGAAATGTCGGGAACCAAAAATCAAAATAAATCCGCAAAATAATCCGAAAAAATAGTTTTATTTAAAATCTCAAATTTTCGCGTAAATCTAAGAAAGTATTATATTAAACATAAAATTACTTATTTGTTTATCATTAGGTATGTAAGTAAGTATCTAACTGAACTTGCCACTTGGATACCTTTGTTATACAATAAAATAAGTATTAAAATGAACTTTGAAACTCTGAATCCAATAATATTATCACCACTAATATATATACTTTTAATGTTTACTACCTACTTTTATGCTATATCATGTGATAAAACTTACTGAATTCAAAATAAATCTCACGATAACTCACAACAAACAAAACTAACTGCAAACACAAGCCAGTAACGATATGATTAAGCACGTGGACGCGGCAAAATGTCTTCATCGCTTGGATGGAATTCAACGCGTCGAACATGACCGATCACAGCGCGAGAACTCCCGAACGCAGTTTCGGTTTCGGCCGTAGTTTCGGCAGGTTTGCCGCCGAAACCGAAATTAAACCGAAACCCGTTTTTTTGCCGAAACTCGGCCGAAACCGAAACCGAAACCGAACTTTCGGTCGGACACTAATAATATGTTTTACTCAATTGTTGTCTATAAATTAATAATTTTTACTATTTATGTATTTATGATAAATAATAAACATTATAATATGTTAAAACCAAAAGTAATCAATTTCACTATTTTTAACTTTAACATCTAATCTAAGTAGAAAATTAAATTATTATTATTTTTGTTATTAGTATGTTAGTAAAAAATAATCAAATGTTTTTTTTTAACTTACCAAAACTAGTGGCAATTTGTACAAAAGCAATCAACATCAATGCTGTAGCTGTAACAAGAAATAAAAGTTTTATCTAAACGGAAATAAAAAAAGTAACAAAAAGTATAAAATTTAAATATAAAATATATCCATTTACTATTTCAAATTACATATACATAATTAAAAACAAGGTCGAATTAATGTTACATAAAAAATACATTATAAAAGGTAATGTACTTTTTACACATAATTATGTACTTTTATTAAAACTTTTATTTTAACGATATAACGTCTATATTTTTCATAAAAAAAATATATATATTATAACCTATAAAAAAAGCCAGTTATGTTTTTTATTAACTAATTAGAATTAACATCTGTATTAAAAAAAAAACTATAACAAAAGAAATAAATAAGTTAGGATACGACGCGTTATACCTTTCGCGATCATTTTGGCGGGAATTTCTGGCGAGCGTTCGCCTCCCCTTACGCTCGAAACGATACTGCCGCCAACCTTTATTGATACTAAACATCTATTTTTTGATAAGAGATTAACGATATTATTGATTTGAAAGATCTTTATATGAAAAATTTCATATTCGCTCAAAGTTTTTACACAATTTTTGGTCTGTTTACTTCTTAACTTTTGGAAATTTGGTAATCGGCTATATGAAAAATCTTTATGAAATATTCCTTTAAGTTTTTTAATAGACTTCACGTAGCGAGATAAAATTTTGACCAATATAATGATACTAGCGACTCACCCTCGCTTCGCTTCGGGTTCGTTCCTAGACAAAAACAAATCTATCCCACGGTAAACGTACATTTTCCGGGATGATATATAGCCTATAGCCTTCCTCAGTTAACGGGCTGTCTAATGCAAAAAGAATTTTTCAAATCATATTAGTAGTTCCTGAGATTAGCGCGTTCAACCAAACAAACAAAATCTTCAGCCTTATAATATTATAGTATAGATTTTAAAAGAACATTCTTCACTATTAAACATTAAATCACTGTTTTTTTTCGAACTACATACCTACATCTAAAAAAGCAAACAATATAACAATCAGTTTTGGATAATGTACCGACAATGTATATTTGTTTCAGTTTTTAAAACTATATTTTATACATACTTTATACATATACTCATTTTAAGCCGATTGAGTATTAAAATTAAAATCTATTCTATATCTTTACATATAATGAGTGTTACTAATCGTTGTCTGTACATAGAAGATATTAAATAACTATTATTGGGAGCCTTAATTAACGCAGTAGAACCCAAAATAATGATTTTTAGAATTTTTGTCCGTTCGTCTGTACGTTTGTTCGCGCTAATCTCAGAAATGGCTTAACCGATTTGGGTGTTGTTGGGTGATGTTGGGTTTACACTAATGTACCTATCGCGGTAAATTTTATTTGTTTTATTTCAATCGGTTCACAAATAAACAAATATTTCACTTTATAAAATCACTTATGGATGAATCAAAGCTAGGGTGAGTCGCTATTTAAAATATGTATAACTAGCGACTTACCCTCGCTTCGCTCGGGTGCATCCCTAGGTACGTTTTTTTTTTTTGAGCTGAACCCTAATTTTTTTTCTACAATAAAAGTGGCCTAAGTTACTCCTTATAATATCAGCTATCTGCCAATGAAAGTCTCGTTAAAATTGGTTCAACCGTTTCGGAGATTAGCCGGAACAAACTGACAGACAGACAGACAAAAATTTTAAAAATTGTGTTTTTTTTTATAAGTACCGTATATAATTCCATATGCATTTAGTATAAAGCTGTTATTTTGACATTACAAACAGACGCTTCAATTTTATTTATCTGTATAGATTAAAGTATAATACATTCATGCACGGTCATACAGTGAATTTGATACGCTACAATCCAAATCGCTACGTATATATCTCGATCTTTAGATCTGTTTTATTACCATAAAGAATTAATTTGTTTCTATCGAAATTGCATCGGTTCTAGTCATATCCGGTGATAACACTACGCGAGCCGTGCAACTGACTAAACACCACTACAGATAACACAAACTTTATCATCATCGACGGCACGTTTGGCTTAGTTTGTAGTGATCCTACTTTCTGCGCCAGTGGTCGCGGGTTCGAGTCTCGCTGGAGCCATTCATTTGTGTGATGAACACGATTGTTTGTACTCTAGTCATGGGTCTTTATATTTATAATATGTATATATTTAAAGTTATATATGTGTAGCGTATCAACTATCTGGTATTCATAACACAGGCTTCGTAGCTTACCATGGAACTAGATGGTGCTGTGTGTTAATGTCCCAACATATTTATTTATTTATTATCATTTAAAGAGGGATTCCCCATCGTACGCCATTTTGTGAGTTGTAGGCAAAATCAAAATTGCAATTATGAACAATGAAATGTGATAATCTGGATGATGATGGATCACCTGTAAAGTCTTATTTCTCGAACCGAGGTAGATATTTGTTAGAGATACCTACATAACACATCTACCATTAAGTTAAGATAACTATCTCGTGGAACTCTTTCAAGAATTTGCAATTTAAATAAAATTAAAGAGCTAGTGAGTTTCAAAATTACCGTCCTGTGAATATTCAAGAAGCTTTCAAGAAGTCTAATAAACTGTGGCGTTTAAAGCGTTATTTTATGACCCAAGGCGTAGAAGCCAAGTTATTTTACCTATAACGAAGAAAAACAACCATTGTTTACATTTATAGCAATATGTTAAAGCAGTAATATAGTTAGACTAACTGGGCCTCGCGGTTTCACCTACGTAAAATTTGTTTAATTATAAACATTAATTTTACAATAATGTATAAAGTCTGCCCGATTTGTTGACATTTATGATCACTGCTCCGCTCCCTTGGGTAGTAGCATGATGATATGTAGCCTATAGCCTTTCTCAATAAACGGGCTATCTAATGCAAAAAGAATTTTTCAAATCGGAAAGTAGTTCCCGAGATTAGCGCGTAGCAAACAAATAAACTAACAAACTCAGCCTCTTTATAATATTAGTATAGACGTAATCTATTTCATATTTGTTTGTTTGAACGCGAACTAAATGTTTCATGAATCTAATAGATAGAAAAATTCTATAGGAAATATTAGCGGCTCACCCTCGCTTTGCTCGGGTTCGCCCCTAGTGAAAAACAAAATAAATTATCCCACGGGATCCTAAAAGTTTTCGGGATAAAAAGTAGCTTATGTACTATTCCAGGCTATTATTAACTTAACATTTGTGCGAAATTTCATCTAGATCCGCCGTTCTTGCGTGATTAACAAACATCCATCCATCAAAACTTTCACATTTATATAGTAGTAAGATCAATAATAAATTATTCAAGGACCTACATACCTAATGTATCTTAAAACGGCCTACTTTTTTAATATAACATTACTCTAATCTTAGTTTATTCTTGGTTGCTTTTATTATTCATCTAAATCTTAGGCTATGTGAGAGCTGGGCTGTCCAGTATTCATACTATAATTGCAAAGAAATCGTAAATAGCTTCGCTCAACCACGTCCCTAAGGAACTCTTGAAGCACAAATGACTAAAAGTTAGTGCCAGCTGACCAGCTATCGCCACAACGTGACTTTTCTGACAAGAACTCAAATCTTTATTACTAATAAAGCGACAAACCATTAGGTTATTGACTGAACACAAAAACTCGAAAAAGCTAAATAAATATATAAATAGCATTTCGTTTGGAAGATAGGTAGTTTATAGGCAGTGGTAGCTTAATAAAGTGCTCGTTTGGGAAACCGAATTAAGCGGGTTCAAAACCGCATCCACGGCTCTCGCACCTCTGATATTCTCATATGCGAATCATTTTCAACATGATTACCACTTGTCTTACGATGAAGGAAAATATCGTAAGGAAACCAGGAAACCTGCATGTCTGAACGAACCTAGCAAGTTTTTAAAAGACATGTGCAGTCCGCCAATCCGCACTTGGCTAGCGTGTTGGCCTATGGCCTGATCCCCTTCGTATTGAAGGGAGGTCTGTGCTCAGCAGTGTGACGTCAAAAAAGGGCTGAATACAGGTAGTTTATAGCTAGGAGACATCAAATATGAAAGAACTTGGCGTCACTAGCGGTCCTATGTTTTTGCTGCTAGAGATATAAAGATGATTAATTTGGCTTATGCATAATAATCAACTACGCAGGCGAAGCCGCGGGCACTAAGTAGGTATATGTAAAAACCGTGAAATTATAATTGCACTAGTCCAATCAAATCCAGTCCAAAAAAATCAGTGACCGTTTCACTATTTAACAGCTTTTTATCATAATACATTTTTAGATTATAGATAGATAGTCACGGGAGAGACTAAGGTTTTAGGCATTATATACTTGTTACAGATAGTGCCTTGCAGTGGCAGTGGCTTTTTATCATTTAGTAAAATTGTCAAAATCTCATTGATTCACAATATCACTGAATGTACTTAGTGAAATTATAATATACCTAATAATGTCCAATGATATTGTAAGAATATAGATCCTGAAACAATATTTATCAAAATTTTTGTCTGTTTGTTTGTATGCCTGTTTGTCTGTATATCAGTTTATCCGTATGTCTTTACTTCTTACACAAAAAGTACTAAAAGGATTTTAATTTTTAACTAAATATTGTATAGTGATAAGTTATTACTCAAGTCTACTTTAAGAATAGCTCACAAGTTGTTCTCTCGAGTCCTCCTTAAAAAATTTTGCAGACTAAACCATAAGAGATACATGAAAACAATGTACTACAAAAATGTAGGTCTTAAGAAGGCCTAGAGAATAGTCCACTCAATTCAATTCTTTAGTCTTGTTTAGCCTAAGGTACACTCTTAATAACAATTTTTATGTATTAAATTTTTAAAACATACCAAGTGATGCACCCGAGTAAAGCTAGTGTAAGTGGCTAGTTTAAAATAAATGTAAGCAAATATCTTAAAACCTGCTAGACTATTCATAAATATAGAATAAATACAAATATAAATCATGCATGAACGTGAGATGAAATTTTTATGAGTTTTATTAATGTGTGGCAGATGCAGACAGGCAAACCGCTTATCAATGTAAGTATTATAAATAAACTATTAATTTTTTTAAATCATGACATATTAAAAATATCTGCAGTATTTTTAATAACATTGTAAAATGGGACCTTAAAATTAAAAAATCCTAGCTGTTTATTGAAGTATACCATTTATTTGCATGATACAGTAAAGGCGCCTCAAACATAACAAAATGTACAGTGTTGTGCATGAAATAAAAAACAAAAGAATGAACTAAAACAAATATCAAAACTATCTCTAAGTTGTGAAATCTTCAAATTAAAGTTATACTTTTTTTAAATCTACATATTTTTACTAATGGAACTTACCAAGACACATATTAAGTAACTTATTAAAATTCAACTATAATTACGCTAAAACGAAATATTGCAATATTGCAAAATATTAAACTGAAAAGTTTATTTTCAAAACTTCTTATCGTTTGACAATTAACATCTAACATAAATTATTATGCATCTGTTCTCTACCCTGACGTCCGTCGACATTTCAAATTAGCACCTAGCACACACGAGTCTACCCATCTATCGGATTTTTATATGTCCCAGATCTTATTTTAAATAATATTATCTCTTAAAGTTTTACTTTATATAAAAATCCTTAAGCGGTTATATAAACCGTATATGACTTTTTTCCAATTGTTAAAATAAACAAAAGGTAAGTATTGGCTATGGCACTTAGTAGATTTATTAGTGAAAGAATTTCCGAAAACCACTCATTCGTCGCCTTACTACTTATTTATCCTAAGTTTCAAATGACCAACACTTTATGCCTCATACATACGTAACGATTTATCGTAGCGATTTCAGACTGTGCAGATAAATCGAACGTTCCTAGTGCCTCCACACGCCTCCGATATCGACGTCGATCGGGCAGTTCTCCGCAGAAGCTCGCGCAAGATACATGTTAACAATGGAAGATTATGACGCACTTGCTATATTAGGCCTGGTTATGTGTTTAAAGAAAAAAAAGAAGCGGAGTCTATGGTGTAAAGACTGGCTCATGAAAAGGAAGCAATTTTCTCATACCAACTTGTTATGTGAGTTGAAATTCGCTCCACAAGATTGGCATAACTATTTAAGGATGAATGAAGAGGCATATTTAAATCTGCTGGCTTTAGTTTCTCCACTAATAAAGAAACAAGACACTGTAATGAGAGAAGCTATAAGTCCTCATGAAAGATTAACTGCTACACTGCGATTTCTAGCTACAGGACGTTCCTACCAATGTATGAAGTTTTCTACAATAATATCACCGCAAGCTCTTAGCCAAATAATCCCTGAAACCTGTGATGCTCTGTACGAGGTTCTACGGAAAGATTACTTAAAGGTAAGGAATGAAAAATACTGTATTAATCAACAAATTATTTATTAATTAAACTTTTAGGACGTATTGAAGAACATTTTACGAATAAGTTACTTTTTTATTCATCATTAAAATTACGTAAATAGGAAGTAATTGTATTATCAGATTGTGTATGGTCTGGCTCTACTGGTGATGTAAATTCCATTGATGATTGAGTGTATGGTTGAGTGTAAATGATTTGAGAGTGTGGTTGAGTGTAAATGACTTGAGTGTGTGACTGAGTGTGTGACTTAGTGGAAAGGTTTTGAATTTGTGGCTGAGTGGAAAGGTTTTGTATGTGTGGCTGAGAGGAAAACTTTTGAATGTGTGGCTGTGTGGAAAAACTAGTATTTGCAAAGTCATCATATTTTCTTACAGTATGTGATATAGTTAAGCTACCCATTTCAGCCAAGAACAGAGTTTCATTAATTATTTTTTCTGCTATAATTCTCTGTTCTTTTGGTAACTCTTGTAGTTTCATCCCAACATTTTTGCCAAAAACCTCAAAACGATTATCGGGTTGTTTAGGTCTTTTAAAATGATCATTTACGGACTTAAGTACGTCTTCAGTTAATGTATTTTTTTAGGTCTTGGCCGAACACGACCCGAGATTGATGTAGCTCGTTCGCTGTCAGAACGGTTTGCCGGGGTCGGTGTGTCTGATTCGTTGTCGGAATAGGCCAGTGTTGGTGTGTCTCGATCGCTGTCTGGACAATCGTAGCTCGTTGAGCCGATGCCGGTGGTTGACTGCGTCTGTAAAATAGAAGAACTATTTTATTCCTGAAATTACTATACTAATCATGTACTCATTTTGTTACAGTTTCCACAAACAGAAGAAGAGTGGAGAATAATAGCGAGAGAATTTGAGCAGAGGTGGAACTTTCCTCACTGTTTAGGTGCTATTGATGGCAAGCACGTTGAAATCGTGCCCCCAAGTAACAGTGGCTCGTTTTATTATAACTATAAACATAGACACAGTATGGTATTACTAGCAATCGTTGATGCAAAATACAGATTCCTGTTAGTTGATTTTGGGACAAATGGAAGGGTTTCCGATGGCGGAGTATTGTTGAATACAAAATTTTATGAAAAACTTGAAAAAAAGGCGTTAAATATTCCTACAGAAGAAAGGTTACATAATAGTCCTCGAATACTGCCATATGTATTTGTAGCTGATGACGCGTTTCCTCTAAGAAAGGACATGATGAAGCCATTTCGGCAAAATGACTTAGATAGTAGAATTAAGAAGATATATAATTATCGGACATCGCGAGCACGCCGTATAGTCGAAAACGCTTTTGGTATACTAGCGGCGAGGTTCAGAATTTACAGAACACAAATGAATATGTCGCCTGAAGCTATTGGGTCAGTCGTAAGAGCAACCTGTGCTTTGCATAATTATTTGATGTCATCATCGCTTAATTCATACGCTCCTTCAGAATGTTTCGATAGTGAACATTATGAGGAAGGTACGATAACGTCAGGATTCACAACAAAGGACTCAACACTTGAACCATTACAAAGAACTACACAAGGCCGTACAATTCAAACAGCAAATCAGATAAGAAGTCAATTTATGACGTATTTTGTAACTGAAGGGAAAGTTCCTTGGCAAGACAATTTTGTTCATTAATATCAAAATACAGGACTTGTATTCGAGTAATATAATTAAGCAATAAATATTTTATCAGAAATAAAAACTTACCTCATTTTCGTCATCATCTATATTCGATGTAGATGGTCTCGGTACTTCTTGATCGTATAAAAAACTCAATAACTCAAAGTACCATAAACGAGGTTTATAAATCTCGTCAGTCCCTGCTCCAGATTTACACGATTTTTTTATTTTATTGAGCTCTTTTTTATATGTAGTTCGAAGATTATTAATCTTCTTAACCACTGTATCCCTGGTGGCATTTGGATCTATGGGTTTGTATTTTTCGATTAGCCTGTCGTAGGCGGCATTTTTTTTGTTGCGGTCGTGGTAATCCTTACATGTAGTCTTCCAAAGGCAAGTTTCGTTTCTGTAGCTTTCTATAAAATCTTGAAGTAGTTCGGGGTGTCCAACTCTTTCGTCTTCCGACATGTTTCTGTGAAAGCGATGTGCACGTGCGCACACGAGCAAGCTCCGTGAAGTACTGCCGAACTGAGCGATCGCCGTCCACACGCAACGATAAAACTGTGCAAATGTAATCGACAACGATTTATCTGATAGAAATTGCAACTGCCACCGACGAACGATTATCGACAACGATTTTTCATACACACGATCGATAAAACTGCGCAAACTGGTCTGTACAGATTTATCGCTACGATAAATCGTTACGTATGTATGAGGCATTACAGTTACTTTACAGACTACTTTACAGTAAAGAGTTTTTTCCCTCTATTTTAAAAACAAAGCTTTATTTCTATTCTATATATACATTTATAGATAAATTAATATCCTTTTATTAACTTTATTAAAGTAAACTGTGTATTTAATACCAATAAATTTCACATTTAAAAGTCAATAATTCTGTGATAAAAAATCTTTTGGTAAATTGGTCGTTTGGACAAAGAAGCACCGAGAGGGAGCATTACTTCCAGAACTTGCAAAGAACATCACATAAAAGCATATTATAAGCAATATAGCGAGATTATGACATCACGTTTTACTCATTGTTTTGTAGCATTACTTAATAAACAAAGTATAACAAGTATGTATATTATGTGTCTATATTACATGTGATATTATTATAAGAATATATAGGAAATTCGGTGAAAGTGTCCACTCCACTCGGCCAGATCTATCCTCAATGCAATAAACTCAACATAATGTACTCTCAAAAAGATGACATAATATAGCATGCGGACAAATCCGATGGATGGATGGATGCGTCTATTCCAGTCTTTAAAATAGTTACCGTAGTTAGTAGTATTTCATATTCATCTAGGAACAAATATGGAAAAACGAAGATAGTATAAAGACGAAAAAAAATTGAATTTTATACAAAAAAAATTATTTGTATGATAGATTTCTCAGAGATGAGATATTTTCTCGCAGTAAAATGTATCCTATATGTTGACCCGGATAACTAGCAATCATCATACCAAATTTCATCAAAATCTGTCCAGTCTACTGTCTAGTGCTTTTCTCGTGATGCTTTCCCAGAGTCAAGACAGACAAACATCAAACAATTCTAAAAACTATAGATTCAGCCTCTGCATCAATATAATGATTATTTCAATATGACTTTCCAAACAATATTTAATGTACGCGTGACATTCAATTAACTAATGTTGCATAAAACTTACTTTGTTTACTTTAAACTTTTCTGTATATACCCATAAAGGAAGTGAGGTGGTCAAATAATAGATTCTGGTATTTTTTTAAATATATATAAAATTTATAAATAATTTATAAGACTACTACTACTACTACTACTTTCCTGTCATCCGTAATGTATTCATAAAGTTGTAATATTATTATTTAGTTCTGTGACTTTAACGATAGACTCGAGCAATTCGACACGCATTACGCAGTTCACACTTCACAACAACAATTACTTGAAAGTGCAAGTGTCATTTAAAATTATGGGGCCTGTTAAGGAGTTTGTAACAGAAGATGATTTGAAGGAATATTTTCCGGATCTACCAAATGGACCTTTGGATGTGTATAGAAAAAAGGCTTCATTTAGTTGGAGACGAATGAAACTTGTATATGATACTTTGTCTACAATTAAAATTAAAGTAGGTATTTGAGCTCCAAGGTTTTTAAAATAATTTTAATGTTTTATGTAATTTTAAAATTTTGTTGAATTATTAAAAATATTCATTTATTATTTAATATAAAAAATATTTTATATAATATTTTCAATATGTATTTTTACTGAATCAATTAAATCTGTTGGAAAGTTTTTTTTTTAAATCATTAATATTTTATTTAGCATAAAATTTGGAAATTCATGGAAGATCATCCACTATTCCATCACTCTGATACATCCATTCCTTTGGATGAGGAAAGGCACATTGCAGTAAAAAGAATGTATGCAATATATAATGAGAATTTTGTGTCATTAGAGAAGGTAAGATAAATATTATTTATTTTAATGGTTTATAATTGAAATTAATTTTTAAAATTGTTATAATTTGCAGTTTATTTCAATCATTTTTGTAAATCTCTTTTTTAATATACTCTTTATTTTTGGAATTTAATAGATTATGGAAGATCCTAAGCTTTTCCAAGCTGAGACTGAAGCAATATTTATGTTTGACAGTTCACTTGCTGTTAAACTGTCTTTAACATTCCGCATGTTCGCAAACACTATACAAGGTAGTGGAAAACCTCATCATTATCATTTCATTGAAGATGCTCAAAATGGCAAAATAGGTGGTTGTTTTGGATTAACTGAAGTATCTCATGGTTCCAATGCTAAGGGCTTAAGAACCACTGCAACATATGATGTCCAGAAAAAACAGTTTGTCATGCATTCTGCTGATTTTGAAGCTGCTAAATTCTGGGTTGGATCAATGGGTGAGTCTTTACAGAATTTTATATTTTCTATAAAACAATGATCACAATTTTTTAATGTATATAAGTATTTATAATGTAGCTAAGTTCAACTACATTGACTTTTGAGGATCCAAAGATTACATAATTTTTGTATTTTAGTTTCCACCTAATATTAATGTTACGCTTGAAAGTAAAATCTATTTAATTATTTATTTAATAGTTTCTATGTGCCAAGAACAAATTATTTCACCTATTCATGCAGCAATTATATCTGTAACATGTATTCAGCCCTTTTTAACGTCCCACTGCTGGGCACGGGCCTCCCTTCTATACGAGGGGAATCAGGCCATAGTCCACCACGCTGGCCAAGTGCGGATTGGCGGACTTCACATGTCTTTCGAAAACTTGCTAGGTTCTCTCAGACATGCAGGTTTCCTCACGATGTTTTCCTTCACCGTAAGGCAAGTGGTAATCATATTAGAAAATGATTCGCACATGAAAATATCAGAGGTGCGAGACCCGGGATTTGAACCCGCTTCACTCGGTTATCCAAGCGAACACGTTACCACTGGGCTACCACTGCCTTAATCTGTAACATTATATCTGTAACATAATAGGCCAGTATTATTAGCCATGCTATGTCAAGTTTTTTTTTTATTTATACACGTAATTAATTATTAATGGCATTGCATGGCACTTATTAAACATTTGTCAAAACCGAATCACTTTGTGTCTTTTGAGAGACTTCAAATAATTCTTGTATTTCTTCTTCTTCTTCTTCTTCTTGCACGGCATTCTCCGCACTTAGGCAGTTTTGCCCGTTGTACGTGAGCTTGTGCTGCTTCGTGTGTTATTCTTTCCACCCCAGAGCGTCCCAGTAGTCAAGCAGGTTGCCGGTTTTCTGTATGATTTCCGGGAGCGTTCTGTTGGGGCCGAGTTTTTCTACGCGTAGTTGTTTCAGTGCATCACACTCAAGTAGAATGTGGGCTGGTGTTTCATCTGCTCGGAGACACGCTCTGCATATGGCGCTGTCCGTGTGACCTATGTTGAAAAGATGTTTGTTTAAATGGCAGTGACCTGTTATGAGTTCCACCACCGTTTTTAGTTTTGGTCTATCTAGGCGGGTTAGTTTGTTGGTTAGATGTTTGTTGAGTTTGGGGAAGGCTGCTTTTGATTGACGGCAGTCCGTATTGGCCTTCCATATTGTGTCAATCGTTTTGTTTGTGTGTTCATGTAGCCATGATTTGTATTCACTGTAGGGGATTGGGGTTAGAGGTGTTGGCCCTTGTACCTTTAGTTTTGAGGCCTGTTTAGCTAGGTTGTCGGCTGTATAGTTGCCTGTGTTGTTGGTGTGGCCTTTTACCCATGAGAGAGTTACTGTATTGGTTTTGGAGAGGTTTTCTAGTGTTTCATGACATTCTAGAATGTATTTTGATGTTGTTGTGTTTTTTGTTAGTGCTCTTAGTAGCGTTTTGCTATCGGTTTTGATGTTTATTGTTGTGTTTTTAATCGATTTGGTTAGTAATTCTTGTGCTCCAATTGTAATGCCCGTGCATTCCGCCTGTAGCACAGAATTGTACATACCCAAATGATGCTTAATTTTAATATTGAGGGTGGGGCAAAATACCCCTGCACCTGCACCTTCTCTGGATTTCGATCCGTCTGTGTAGATGGTATGGGTCAGTGTTGTTCCTGATGTGTTGTTTGATTCTTCTTCTTCTGTTAGATTGATACTATAGTGTTTTTCTATGATGTGGGTTTTGTATATTTTATCATTTGGCCATTTGAGTGGTAAGTATTCTTCTTCATATATATCGAGGATCTTGGTGTGTTTGCCCATGTTGCGTTTCCACTGATTGGATGATTGTAGTCTCAATGCTGACATTGCAGCTTCTTGTTTTATGAATATATGTAGAGGAGGTATGCCCAGTATTATTTCTAGGGCCTCTGATGGAGTTGTTCTCATGCAGCCAGTCGCTGCTAGTGTCGCTGTTCTTTGAAACTTTTGGAGCTCATTCTGTGTTGTATGTAGTTCAGTTCTTGGCCACCAAACTATGCCGGCGTATGTGAGGGATGGTCGGACGACCATGGTGTAGAGACAGAGCATCGTCTTCGGTGTGATGCCCCATTGCTTTCCTACCATGCGCCTGCATTGGTTTAGTATCAAAACCGAATCACTTTGTGTCTTTTGAGAGACTTCAAATAATTCTTGTATTTTTAACTTTTTGTATTTTTTAAATATAGAGTATTCAAATAGGCCTATTTCTTTAAGTTTACAGTCTGTAAAGTTTCTATTGTGTAGATTCCATCAGCTTCGAACTTTCATTTCTTCATGCTGCTAAAGAGAATAGGGATTATGTTTACATGCTATGGTTAAATAGAAACATACACTGGTAGAAACCATGGCTGAATATTATTATTGCTTTACTTTATTTCCATTTATAATAAGTAATAATAATGACTTGTAACAAAAATGAATGAACTTGAAAACATTGAACTCAGGACCTCATAGTGCATTATTGATATTTATAGTTTCTTTTATTTACATAAGTATTATATCTACATATTTAACTTTGCCTACTAATTATAATATGAATACTCATATTTTTTTTAATTTGTAACTATTGATAAGAAATACTTTAATGTACTACTTAAAGAGCCTAATTTCTTCAAAAATATTTATTAGAACGATAATCTTTATCACTTATGTTTGTAATAATTTGTTTATTACTTGCATCAAGCATCGACATAATATAATGATCGACATAATATAATGATAAAAATAATATTTTCACATAACTTTGGATCGACATAAGTTATTGTGTAGTATTAAAAATGGTTTTTATATAGAATATGCGCGATTTATTTCCACAGTACATTTTCATAAAATTATGAAAAAAATATCTAGCTCTGAAAAACTAAAGTTTACTATAATTTTTTTTAAAACCTCATACCGATATGGATACATTAAACGTCCATCTTTTTGACGCCGCTTACAGCGTTGCCAATACCAATTCAAAAAACTTCAAAATTGGGGGATGCAAAGCGTTAAAAAATAGTTTCTTTAAATATCCGGCTTACTATGACGTCCTATTGAAAAAAAAAAAAACTACAAAAGTTGTAATTCTAGTAAAAATCTACAACTTATATAGATAACACTTTTTACAATAACTTCAAAGTTTTCGAGATATTTGCAGAGTTTTTTATTTTTAATTTCTTCAATAATCTTTTGGTTTTCATGAAACTCGGGGAATGTAATCTTCGAAATACATAAGCAATTTTTTTTGAAATTGAAATAATTAGCCGTTTCCGAGAAATTTATGTTGCATGGTCTCGGGAGGCTGACAATCACCCCCAAATTTAAGTTTTAACATTTAAAAAAACTTCGTCGTTAGCTAAAAAATTTTTAAATAGGGCTAATTTTTTTCATCTTGAACTCTACTTTTTGAAGAAATAAAAACATTATATGATCGTTTTGTAAAAACACTTAAAAATTGAAAAAAAAAAGGGAAATCGATAATTTTTACATTGTAAATTACATTTTTTTAATAATCATTAAAAAAGTGTACTTTATTGACCAAATTTTTATAAACTGATTACATCAATGTATTTTGCGGGGAAAAACGAAAAAAAACAAGGTACTTACTTAAGTTTGTAATTTGACGCTTATTATTTATACTATGTCGCGTTGCCGTAAACATTTTAACTTTGCAATTTGACGAGTCATGAAAAATAAAAGAAATTGAAAGTCACGTAAAATATACCATATTTTTTTATTTTTTCCGTAGCTTCTATTTATGTCATTATTGTTTCAAATTTATGGATATTTTAAAATCTTTGAAAAATCTTCACTATCCAGTATCCGTTATATAATCTTATTAGCTTTAAAATGAGGATTGACGTCAATCAACTCTCATTGAAGCAGTATGGTGGACTATGGTCCAATCTCCCTTTATTAAAGCGGAGGCTCGTGACATAAAATGTGTTGACACTATGCCCTTAGGAAACATCAAAATGTTAATAGTATGTACGGTGTATTAGTGCGATGACAAAGCGATTTGGAAAGTGATTTTATAGTAATGTTTTCTAAAATTATTTGTTGTATGTATTCCGCCCTTTTTAACGTCCTACTTTTGGCCAAGGGCTTGCCTTCAATACGAGGGAGATCAGGTCATAGTCCATCACGCTGACCAAGTGCGGGACCAATTATTTTTTTCCTTATACAATGCACTGTCTATGTATAAAACATAAGAATATATATAATGTAAAATATTGTTTAAAATTCTAAATTGGTCACAACGTCCTTCACGCAAGGACTTGTAATAGACGGGTCATTCTTTG
The DNA here is from genome assembly GCA_033884665.1 of Argynnis bischoffii washingtonia. Lineage (NCBI taxonomy): Eukaryota > Metazoa > Arthropoda > Insecta > Lepidoptera > Nymphalidae > Argynnis > Argynnis bischoffii. Next base: position 1,780,214 of record CM066616.1, on the reverse strand, counting down.
ATAAAAAAAGATCAACTAAAAAATATGTCTTTAGTTGCATGCAGTAGGTATTACTAGTAGGTGGATCTTCGGGAATTGTTCAACGCATGTCTTCGCTGTGGGCAGTTCCCGACGATCTGGAAGGAGGGGAGATTGTACCTGTTGCCCAAGGGTCGTCCTCTGGACTCTCCTTCGCCATACAGGCCGATCGTGATGCTGAGTGAGATGGACAAGCTATTCGAGAAAATTCTCGTTGCCCGTGTCATTCAGCATCTCGAGGAGGTGGAGCCCGGCCTTTCAGAGACTCAGATCGGGTTCAGAGCGGGCCGGTCAACAGTGGACGCCCTGAACGTCCTGAAGGTTTGGTCCTTGGCCGCAATGGAGGAGGGGGACGTGCTGCTAGCCGTCTCGTTGAATGTGGCTAACGCCTTCAACACCCTGCTGTTCGAAACTCTACGAGAGGCACTTGACTACCATCAGGTGCCTCTCTATTTCCGGCGGGTGTTGGACGCGTACCTCCACGACAGGCAGGTCGTGTGAATGGGGGCTAATGGGGTGGTCAGCCCCGAGATGGGTGTCATCGCCTATGTGGATGACACCCTCGTCACAGTCTCGTATGAACGACCGTTCATACGAGGAGGCGGCATGCTTGGCAACAATCGGCACCAATTTGATTGTTAACCGAATAGGGATGCCAGGCTCCATCTCCAAAACGGACGCCCTTCTGTTTCATGGCCAACGCAAAGGAGCCCCCCGCAACGCCTGCCTGCATGTCGAGGGGAGGATAGTGGAGGTTAAGGCTCACATGAAGTATTTGGGCGGTTGCTGGACGTTCCGGCAAAACAGGGCCCAATTGCATAAGGCACAGCAGGTCCTGTCGTTGAGGCGTTACGGGGGTACCGTACAGTGTCGTACACGGCGGCGACGCTTCTGGCGAGAGATCCGCCCTGGAACCTCGGGGCGGAGGTGTTCGCCGAAGTGTTCCACTTTCGGGCGAGTGAGCGCGCGCGCGAAGAACGTCCAGCACGGGAGGGAGTCGCTCGAATCAGACGCATAGCTGACGAGGCTCTCCTATCCTCCTATATCTCCTATCCGGCGCTGGTGGTAAGACCTGGGGACTCCGGTGAGTGCGTTTCGTCCGTACTTGTCTCGCTGGGTCAAAAGGCCACACGGCGTTCTGACGTTCAGGCTGACGCAGATGCTTACCGGGCACGGATGCTTTGGTTAGTATCTGTTTTCGGTTGCGCGTCGGGAACCGTTGCCCGTATGCCACGTGTGTGGTGCGTCTGAGGACACCTCGCACCACACCCTCGTGGAATGCGCCGCTTGGGTTCCTCAGCGTCATGCTCTGATGGGGGTAGTGGGTAGAGATCTTTCGTTGCGGAACGTGGTGGGGGCCATGCTACGTGATGCGAGGTCCTGGTCAGAGATGGTTTCCTTAAGCGAGACCGTAATCTCACTGAAGGAGACAGCGCCGGTACGCGCATCTTCTTTCGCCATCCTAGAGGAGCTACTGGGGGAGGTTCTCTCGTTGATTCCCCTGCACGTCTTCGGGGCGGTCGGGATGCTCTGTGGAGACGGGGTGAGTTTTTTGTGAGTAGGAGTCTCACAGTACCTGCTCGTTGACGGCCGGCAGGGTCCCCATGATTGGGTTTCCCCAGGGAAAACAAAAAAAAAAAAGGTATTACTGGTAGCACTGGTAGGTAATCACCTGTTTATATACAGGTGCTAAGTGTAAGCTCATTCCAAAATTACTGCTTTAGATCCGTATTAAGTTGGAGTTTTGCTCTCTCATATAATGTGAATTAGATACAAATATCGTACATATATTATATGTATAAGTACCTGGGCGACCGAGCTTCGCTCGGAGTTCTTGAAAGATTGTATATTTTAGATTAACTGACTAAGTGTTACTGAGAAAGTTGTATAGATGTCGCGATAAGAACAATTTTCTTTTTAATTTGGCTTAAAAATAATTTTACATTAAGTGACTAAGTGTTACTGAGACAGTTGTATAGATGTCGCGATAAGAATAATTTTCTTTTTAATTTGGCTTAAAAATAATTTTACATTGACTAAGTGTTACTGACAGAGTTGTATAGATGTCGCTATTAAATTTTGCGTAGAATAATGCATAAGAAAAACGCATGAAAACTCGAAAACACGCGTTTTCCCAGACATGTGACTAATCTAGATCAATTTTTCGCCCCCGAAAGCCCCCATATACCAAATTTCAGCAAAATCGTTAGAGCCGTTTCCGATATCGTCGGTATAAATAAATAAATAAATAAATAAATATACAAGAATTGCTCGTTTAAATATATAAGATAAAATAATTGGTAAATTAGATTTTCAGCTCGTTATTAGTATTAAAATATGCTGATTTAAACTCGAATAGTGAAGGAAATCTATAGATATGGATATTATAAAGCTGAAAAGTTTGTTTTATTTTTCGTTTGTTTGCACGCGATAATCTCTGGAACTACTAGTCAAATTTGAATTTTTTTATTGCATTCACCCTATGACCCCAAGAAATCTATGCATATAATAAAATTGTAACAGCCGAATGTATACATTAAATATTTTTTGGAAAATCTTATTGAAATAGACATTATTATCGATACAGAGGACTAATCTATATTTTTTAGTAATTTTTATTGTTCATGTAATTAAATAATAATAAACCTATACAATAAATACTTTAATACGGTTATTTTATGGATCGTAATTATGGCGTTGAACGATTTTTTCATTTAAATATTTATATTATTAATAGCAATTCACCCTCGCTTTGTTCGGGTTCGTTGTCACTGAAAAACAAAAACAAATCTATCCCACGGGAACCGTACATTTTTCCGGTACAAAAAGTTACCTATGTGCTATTTCAGAAAATAATCTATCTCTATGCCAAATTTCATCCAGTGTGATTGAGTAACAAAGATGCATCCATTCAAACTTCATTTATAGAACCTTTAAACTGACTTATAAATTATGTATTTTTAAATAACACCTTTTATTAGCACTGCAATTATCTTATTATTATGTAAAATTTTTGTTTTTCTCCTTGCAAATGACCGATTATTTTGTTTGATAAAGTTTTACTATTTGTAACCATATAAAGATATTTTTACTTACGCTATCATATATTCTATACTATTCAAACGATATATAATATATATTCATATTTATTATATATCGTTTTTTATTATTTAAAAGCGGCAAAATGGCATTGTTTGCTAAGCAATATTATAGATACGCGACTATTATTTATTATATGCTTATAAAGTCATTAGCTTAGGATCTACGTACGTACTTGAGTAAAAAGATATCGCATATCATTTCATTTTAGCACTCCTAGAAGCCACGAAATAAAGGAATTGAATTGAATCTTTTTATTTTACTGTCAACATACTACTAGGATTAGTAGTATTTTGTTATTCTTTCACTCCCTTGTTACCAACAAGTAGTGGCTAGTATGTACGGCTGAAGGTACGAAAGTCATGGGTTCGGGTTCCGGGTCAGGCCAAGTTATTTGGACTTTCTCTCAAAACTACTCAATAACAACCAGTAGTTGAGAAGTTTAGAATATAGAAGATTGATTTAGTAAAAATGTACATAATATGATTTTGTATGTAGACTACATGTTATCATATATCATATATTGGCAGTGGTAGCCCAGTGGCAACGCGCTCGCTTAGGAAACCGAGTGAAGCGGGTTCAAATCCCGGGTCTCGCACCTCTGATATTTTCATGTGCGAATCATTTCTATCATGATTACCACTTGCCTTACGGTGAAGGAAAACATCGTGAGGAAACCTGCATGTCTGAGAGAACCTAGCAAGTTTTCGAAAGACATGTGAAGTCCGCCAATCCGCACTTGGCCAGCGTGGTGGACTATGGCCTGATTCCCCTCGTATTGAAGGGAGGCCCGTGCCCAGCAGTGGGACATGAAAAGGGCTGAATACACAATACTACATGTTATCTAGATATTAGAAATGGTTTCCGGGGGCTATGACCGTGTCATATGACTATATATCGTATTCTAAACAATTCATGATTATTATTTTTTTTAGGAAAATGTGCAACACACGCTATAATATATGCGATGTTGATATCAAAAGGCAAGAACCACGGCTTGCACTCTTTCGTAGTCCCTCTGAGGGATCCGAAAACTCTGAAACCATATCCTGGAGTAATTGTAGGTGACATTGGCGAGAAGATTGGTTTGAACGGAGTGGATAATGGGTAAGAGAGAATGATTTAACTAATATGTATAGGTCGGGGCATATAACTTTACGCTTAGCGACAAAGTAGAGATCGCTTTGCGCGTCATACATTTATGGCCAAATAATATGTCGTCACGATGCAGTGTCACTCGCACGGGCAACGGACCAATCACGAGCCTATGCTGCGACGCGTGGTGAGCAAGTCACAGCGAGCCCCTCCTCCCTCCCCATCCCCCTATCCCCCACCCCTCTCCCCATAAGGTCATACCACTAAAGAGACCCACAAATTGACTTCTGCGCAGCTCAAGGTCAGCGCTAGAAATACCTGCTCAGACTTTTATATAACATACAGTATCGTAAGAACAAACAAATAGAACAAAGTTCTATGATTTCACACTATTGAGTATATACATATATTCACAACTATTAATAAATAAATAAAGTAAAGCATTTGAAACCTTGGTATCAAAGAAATTAAATAAAACTGCGAAAATATCTAATAAAAACCCTTTTTAACCGTTATATCTATACATGTAAATAAATTGTAACTAATCGCTGTCTGTACATGGAAGATATTTGAGAAAAACTATTATAGGGGTCTTTATTAATGCAATAGAATACAATACAATGATTTTTAGAATTATTGTGCCTGTCTGTGACCGCATCACGAGAAAACCACTAGACAGATTTTGATGAAATTTGGTATGATGATAGCTGGTTATCCCGGTCGACATATAGGATACTTTTTATTGCGGGAAAAAATAATATAACACTAATAGGGTAACCTTCGAAGAATTCGACTTTTTAATTTCTAAGTTATTGTTCTTTGTTTATCTTTCAGATTTGTAATGTTCAACAACTATCATATACCCAAAGAAAATGCCTTGGACAAATTGGGTGGTGTCGATGATAATGGGGATTATCAAACTCCATTCAGAGACCCGAGTAAGAGGTTCGGCGCCTCTTTAGGTGTTTTATCTGGTTAGTCTATTTATAACATAGGTCAAAACGAATTTTGACTTTGATAAGAGTGTATGAAATTTCGATAGCTTTATCGATAAGTTAGATAAAAAAAATATATGACCTGAAAAAGTTAGCTTTTGTATTTAAGAGAACGGTTGATTAATATTTTTAAAAATCTATTTAGTTTAAATTTTTATTTATAGATAAATCGAAACAAATTTATTTATATATAAATTTTTATTAATTTTTAATATTATGATATTATGATATGTCAAATTACAAAAAATTACAAGAAAAAAAAAGTTTAAAAGTGAACCCTATTACTTTTTCTTTCATGCTCTCATACTTTTTCTCACTTAGCCCCAAATCCCATCATATTTTCATTGTATTGGCCCCGATAACAGTGTTCGAGGTCCATGATGGCTTGATGGTATTTTTCCTTTATTATGGAGTATTTTTCCTTTATTTTAAATCATAATGAATAGAAAAATCATAATATAATAAATTTTTGGACAAAGACAATTTCTTTTTTAGTAGAGTTTTGTTATAATCATTCGTTTTTATATGCGAATCATGATAAGATCTTACGAGTTTTAATTACCTTATATGTGATATGTTTTGTTTGGTTTTTTGTTCTTATATTTTTAGCACTTGAGGAAAATTTAATTTTGTTTATCACATATTATATACTATCGCGTCGTTTTTCAACCTTTTTTATATCGCGACCCACGAAAAAGGCAAAAAGTTATGTAAAAAGTCTTGCGACCCCGTCACTATATTACCTACATCTTAACATTTAGTTTTATAACACTACACTAAAATTCATACCTTGAATAAACGAATCTTTTGTACCTATATGTAGTTTGTGTTTATTATTTTTCAACAGGATGCGACCCCCTTTAAAAATAAACTCGATCCCCCCAAGGGTCGCGACCCCCCGCTTGAGAAACGATGCACTATCGACTAAGCCTCGATTTCCTAACATTAGCCAGGTCATATTAATGTCTGTATAATAAATTTCATCCGAATCCGTTTCAGAGTTGGGGAGTAATAAACATGTGCACACATACAGACTTTCGTGTATAATAGTAGTCCGTTATGGAAGGGTAATACGTTTTACACGAGAGATGCCAGCGAATGCAACTAGTCTATATGTATTCAGCCGATTTTAACGTCCCACTGCGGGTCACGAGCTTTCCTTCATTCAATACGAGCGGGATCAGGGTACAGTACACCACGCTGGCCAATGCGGGTTGGCGAACTTCATTTGTCGGATCCTTCGAAAACCTGCTAGGTTCTCTCAGACATGCAAGTTTCCTCACGTGTTTTCCTTCACCTTCACAAGTGGCAATCATGTTGGAAATGATTCGCACATGAAAATATCAGACCCGGGACTAGGGATTTGAACCCGCTTCACTCTTGTTTCCCAAGCGAGCATCTTACCACTGGGCTACCATTTTCACCATTATAGTACCTAGTCTTATTATATTAAATTTAAAACAATTGTGTTTTGTTACAGGTGGCCGTGTCCATATAACGTCGATAACGACGAACTACTTGCAGAAAGCGATAGTGATAGCTGTTAGGTATTCGGGGGTGAGGAGGCAGTTCGCGGCTGAAAACGCCACTGAAGAAACACCTATTTTGGAATACCAGCAGCAGGTAATATTAATGAACGTTTTAAATTAAACTAGTTTTCGATTATAATCGATCGATTTTTACACGGATTTATTTTAATTCTTGGTTCCCGATGTTTTGAATGATTTACAGCAATCATGGTTCACGGGAGATACTCTCCCGAGAAAAATCCGAAAACATAGTTTTATTTATAATGTTAAATACGCGTAAATCTAAGAAAGGATTGTGATTTAGGGTGAATTCAAAAACTCCCCGAGGAAGATCAATATTATGTAGTTCTTTGATGGATTCTTCATACACTTACTGTATGTGTATATAAAATCGAAGGAACCACAGAGGATTTTACGATGGGTTTTCACAAGTTTTGAAAACAATAGGAACTTATGTAAATATGTGAAATTGAAAAGTTATTTCCTTTTTGTTACAGCAAATCCGTCTGCTCCCGTACCTGGCTGCGACCTTCGCCTTCAGGATATTCTGCACGTGGTTCGGCGCTCTTCATATAAATATAACTCTGGATAATCTATTTAGTATGATTTATTTTTGTACAAGTTCTTACTCGCTTAGCTGACAGATATATATATAGATGTTGTTTTGACCGGAGAATATTATTATTATTTATAGTGGTTTTTATAATACTTTCTTAGATTTACGCGAATATTTAACATTTTTAAATAAAACTATATTTTCGGATTGCTTTACAGCAATCATGGTCACGGGAGAGACTAAGGTGTTAGATGTCTCAAAGGCGATATATAGTTGTTACAGATGTATTATAGTGGTTTTATTATTATTATGATAATGTCAGGCCGCGTGGACGAGGAGACGGCGGGCGCGCGCGGCGCGGAGGTGCACGCGCTGTCGTCGGCCGCCAAGCCGGTGTGCGCGTGGGCGGCGCGCGACGCGCTCACGGCCGCGCGCGAGGCCTGCGGCGGACACGGATACTTGAAAGGTTCATATTAGACTTGCAACGAATATTCGGCTACTATTCGGTATTCGGCCTATTCGGCTACTTTTATCCTATTCGGCCGAATACTGAATATATATAGATACTATTCGCCCGAGTACCGAATACTTAAGTAATATGTTTTGTTGTAATTAGATTATAATAGGGAATATGTGTGTGATGTAATGAAAGGTGAAATGTTTTTTTTTATAATCTTTATTGCTTTTGAATTAAGCCTATATTCATATTTTCTTAATGTAGTTTCTTTTTGAGTAAGAAAATAATTATTACAAAGTGCAAAAACACGTGGGAAATTTAAAGCACTTGAAACGCAACGCAATTGGTCAGACCGAATATGACGACAGAGTATATGTGAGAGTGACGTCATAACAGCGATTATCGATTTTGTCGCTCACTAATTAAGTCATCTTTTCTGTGTATATCATACTATGACGTCACGTCAAACGCGCAAAATGGCGAGCGTTTAAGTATCCGTAACGGTATATTTTAATAATTTTTACAATTATATAACGATGTAAGCTATTGTATAAAAACTGAAAAAAAAACATGCATATTTTCTGTTGTTAAAACGAAAATATTGGTTTATTTTATAATAATATATTTTTCTTATAATCGTTAAAGAAGTAATAGGTACAAAATCACCTTCTTTATTACAAATATTAACAAGAAATTTATGAAATGAACGTCTATGCACTTGCATTTTTTTCTTTTTTTTTTTCTGCATTTTCAGGCAGTAATTTACTCTTAGACAGTCCCAGATTCAGAGAAAAGACACTAAATAAATACTACTTTCTGGTGCCAAACAAAAAATAAACACATAGATACAAGTTTTCCCGCCACACGCTGACCGAATACTTTTGCCTAATTTTCGGCTATTTGGCCAGAAAGCCCGCCGAATATTCGGTATTCGGCGGATGGCCGAATATACTACTCGTTGTAAGTCTAGTTTATATACTTATTTACTAGCGACTCGGGTTCGCCTCTAGACAAACAAAAACAAATTATCCCACGGGAACCGTACATTTTCCGGGATAAAAAGTACCCTATGTGTTTATCTGATGTATGAACTTATATTATTGTAAAGTTTCATAAAATCCAATCGGTAGTGTTGTGTACTAAGCTATATAAGTTACTATATTTTTCAAGTAAAGTATCTAAGATGTTGACCGGGGATATAAGGTACCACCATACCGGGGATATAATGTCCAACAGTTTCAGAGATTAGCCCGTACAAACAAAGTAAAATTAAAATTTAAAGTCGTGAGGAATCTATGTATTTCTGGCTCGAAAAGCAGTTCTGCTGAGAAGAGCCAGCGAGAAACTCAACAGTTGCTCTTTTATATGTTTTTTATCTTTCTGCACTAGTATAGATTAGAGAGATACAAACAAATAGAACAACATTAATTCGGGAAAATTATTTACATAAATAGATAATAAAAGGCTTACCCAGAAACAGACAAATTATTTTATTGTATAAAATGTACAGCTTACAACTATATGTACAACTTTTATAATAGATGCATATAATATTTAACCCATAAGAACTTTTTATATCTTAAGATGAGTACAAGACGTTACATAAATAAGACTTTTATCATTTAGAATGCCAGAACAAAGGTTAATACAAATTTTATTATAGCATCTTATTCTGAGGTGAAATTCCTAATGTGACCGTATTACAATAGGGAATATTTATGATTTGTTTTTTATTTTTTTATACAATAGCTTCTATAGTTGTATTATTTAAAAAAAAAACCGTTTGTGTGTGTGTGTGTACTTATGTACGCACGTAAAAAGTTATACTTCTTTGGCGTAGCAGAACAAAAATAGCTAAAGATTTCATCCCGTATGTCACAACTGTCTGTTTGTAAAAGGAATGATAAATTAATAAAAATATTTTTTTTTATCTCCACTGATATAAAAACGTGTTATAGATTTATGAATTTGAGATTTGAGAAACTGCTTTGAATATAGTTATGAGTTTTCACGACAACCGGAGAGACGGTTACCAGCTAACTTCATTATGTCGCTTTCAGCTAACTTCATGTCGCTTTTTGGCTGTCGGTGTGCGCGCGCATCATTAAAATTTTATTCTCATAATTTTTTACAAACGTGCCAAAACAAGGATAACTTCAAAAAATATCCAGCTCAGAAAAACTGAAATTTAGTATAAAAAAAAATTCAAACATCATACTGTTACGGATACTTCAAACGCTGGCCATTACGCGTGACGTCACAGTATGATATACACAAAAATGACGCGACAAAATCGCTGATCTCTCTGTTATGATATACTTTGACGTCATATTCGGCATGACCAATGGCGTTGCATTTCAACTACTTTGAATTCCCCACCTGTTTTTGCACTTTTGATTGTTATTTTATTAATCAAAAATAAATTACATTAAAAAATATTAATATAGGCTTAATTTAAAAGCAATAAAGATTATAAAAAAATTATTTCACCTTTATTTAAATCACACGCGTATTGGTTATACAGTATTAAATCAAATCACACACATTTATATAAAACCTAAATTGTAATTTAAATTTCATTCTACAGAATGAAAGAATTTTTTTTTCACACATTTCATTGTTTTTTTTCCACAGCCGCAGGCATAGGTGATCTACGCAACGATAACGATGCAAATTGCACATATGAGGGGGGAAAACAGTCTGCTCTTACAGCAAACTAGTAACTGGCTGCTAAGCATTTGGCCTCGAAGACACGAGATCACAGCTAAAGACTCGCCGCTCGGGTCTTTAGAGTTTTTGGAGAAATGCGACGAGAAATTGAAGACAACTTGTGCTTGGAAGTGTATGGAGGATATGATCGATCCATATAGTGAGTATTGTTACTTATGTATATATACCTAGTGACTTAATACTGACAAACTACACATAAACACGCGCGCGCGCACACGCACACGCAAATACACACATACACGCGCGCGTGCACACACACGCACGCGCACACACACTCACTAATTACGTTAATCACAGAGTTACAATTCACAAGCAATTGAGTCTATGGAGAAAAAAAGAAAAATAATAATTTGTAATTTACTCTAGGTATATCTATGGATGGATAGAGTTACTGTTAGAGTCAACAATTTTCTTAGATTTGGTAATATTAAAAAAATATTAAGTGGTTTTGCGCTTTAAGGGTTGCCTGACCTCATAGTTTTATTAAACTAAATTATTAAAGAAATAGCGGCTCACCACTTCCAGACTATAATCTATCTGTGTGACAAATTTCATCCAGATCCGTTCAGCCGTTCTGGCGTGAAAGAGTAACAAATATACATAATATATTCTCACAAGCTTTCACATTTAAAATTTTTCTTATTATTGACGACACGTTTAGCTCAGTTTGTAGTGATCCTATTTGATATGCCAGCGGTCGCGGGTTCGAGTCCCGCTGGGGGCATTCGAATCGGCAATGGCAATCGGCATCACGAATGTTTTTTGTACTCTAGTCATGGGTGTTTATATTTATAAGTATTTATTTAAATTTATATAATAATATGTGTAATGCATCATGGTATCCGTAATACAAGCTTCGTAGTTTGCCATGGAACTAGTTGGTGCCGTGTTTATCAATATTAACTTGCTTCGCTCGGGTTCGTCGATAGCTTGCTCCCCAACACAAACTTTCATCTCCATTTTCAGCCCCTTAAGGGATGATTTCCGGGATAAAAAGTATCTTATGTCCTTCCCAGGGTCTCAAACTATCTTCTTATCAAATTTCATCTGAATCGGTTCAATAGATCCAGAGATTACCCCCTATCACAAACTCACAAACTTTACCTCTTTATAATATTAGTATAGATAAATGCAGTGTGTATTGTGTATTCAGCCCTTTTTTTTTTCTTTTAACGTCCCACTGCTGGGCACGGGCCTCCCTTCAATACGAGGGGGATCAGGCCATAGTCCACCACGCTGGTCAAGTGCGGGTTGGCGGACTTCACATGTCTTTCGAAAACTTGCTAGGTTCTCTCAGACATGCAGGTTTCCTTACGATGTTTTCCTTCACCGTAAGGCAAATGGTAATCAAGTTAGAAAATGATTCGCACATGAAAATATCAGAGGTGCGAGTCCCGGGATTTGAACCCGCTTCACTCGGTTTCCCAAGCGAGCGCGTTACCACTGGAGTACCACTGCCCAAATGCAGTGTATGCACTAATAAAAACTTAATACATTGTTTTTCAGATCTAACCCAAATGTACAAATGGCTTACTGCATTTGTTCTAAAGATGACGTATGAAAAAGTGAACAAATTGAAACAAGAAGGCAAAAACAACTGGCAAGCCAAGAACGACTCGCAGTCATACAACGCTGTGACGCTATCTGTCGTATATGGAGAGGTTTGTGTTTAAAAAGTATTTATTATAGTAAAAATTCAACACTAAGACCTTAAAAATTTATGTCCTCGATGTGACCGTTACATTTTTATACTAAACCGTGAAAATAACTTGATATTTACAGAATAAAAGTAACTACTCTTTTCATAAGCTTAACACAATTATATTACTAACTAGCGACTCACTCTCGCTTTGCTCGGGTTCGTCCCTAGGTTGATTCCCAAAACAAAAGTAATTAATTTGATAATAATAAATAATAAAATAAATAAATGATATCCTTCATATACTTTTTTAGAATCACATTTTGAACCATTTCTACAAAACTGCGAAGAGCTTTGAAGACGCCGCGTGCAGAAAGGTTTTGCTGAAGCTCGTCTCTTTGTTCGGGGCTTTTCTACTCGAGAAACATATGGCGACATTATATATTGTAAGTGGATATTAACAGTTTATACTCATGTTAAAAGAAATTAAATTGCCAATTATAAATATTAATTTATTTTTTATTATTTTATTTTAGGATTAATTATAGATATAAATAAATATAATGGGCCATTAACACACAGCACCATCTAGTTCCCATGGAACGATAAGTTACGAGGCTTGTGTTATGGATACTAGATATTTGATACACTACACATATATAACTTTAAATACATACATATTATAAATATGCAAACCCATGACTGGAGTACAAACATTCGATCTCATCGCACAAATAAATGCCCACATCGGTGCTCGAAGCCGCGACCGCTGGCACAGCAAGTAAAGTCACTAGAAACTGATCCAAAAGTGTCGTCTATCAAACATTTCATGTTTTTCTTCACTCTAAAACAAGTGGTAATTATGTTAAAAATGATTCACACGCCAAAATATCACAGGCGCGACACCTGAGATTTGTATCCGCGTTTGCAATTTTTCTAATAAGCGCGTTATCACTGGGCTACCCACTGCCTTCCTTCATAACCAACAATCAAAAAAAATTCCCTAAAACATCAGATCATCGATAAAAAATACTAGATAAACAATCAACGATAAAAAATGTCCTCAGCGAATGAGCGCTCATTCGACAATTTGAGCGCGCATTTAATTTTTTTTGTAGAAACAACTTTAAGCCCAGCATTTAAGGTTCAATTTATATTGTTGTATATTTATTTAAACTACAATTATTTAAACACATATTGGTGACAGTTTTAAGAGAACTTTTCATAATATAAAATAATTTGAAGTGTGTGTACGCAATTCACTCTCGGTAGAAGTGAAATTCTTTGGCAAATATCGCAATTAAATCAAAACAAATCAATAATTAAATAACGCATATTAGGCATATTACAATCATATACTTATAGAATATCATATACGGAAAGAATGTAATATTATTCTGTCAACGATCTCCGAGCCACCGGGTGGTCCGTTTAACAATTAATTTTGTAGAATTTATCCAAGAGGTGTTATATGATGTTCTCCCGACCGATTCCGGCCACGGCGGCCAATCTCATTGAGACTAGCCAACTGCGCAGGAGATATTATAGTGCACAAGTGTACGCGCAGACACAACGTGCACTCTCTATTCCTGTCACTCTCATACTCCGGTGGGACGACTGCTCGACATGACCGGTGAGAGTTAAGGCGCAGGACCGACGGCTTTACGTGCTCTCCGAGGCACGGGGGTGAAACACCGCCAACTTCCCAACTCCGGGCTGTTACTGAGACTTACTATACAGAAAGACTCAATAACTAAACTTGGCCCGACCCGGGACTCGAACCCAGGACCTCAGGATGTACAGCCGTACATGCTAGCCATTACATCACCGAGGCAGTTATATATTTGTCAGATAATAACAATGGTTACCATGGCAACAATTAGTCATAATAACTTTTATTTAATTAATGCCGCAGTAATAAATATTCAATATTATAAGTAATAAGTATATTTTTTATACCGGTTAAAAGTTATTTTGTATTTTATTTAACATATATTACATAATAATTAATAACATATTATTCAGTATTATTTTTGACTTCCTGTGTGACGTATTCTATTTCATTCTCTCGCTGGTTTAATCCTATATGTGTTTGTCTCTTTCTCGTGTCGCATTTCCGTTTCATCGTGTTTCAAATCACAACGATTCTAAAGAAGTTTCACTTTAATACACATCATCCCCAGGGCGGCTACTTCACCCTTGACCAGGGGTTGGTGCTGCGCGAGGGCATCCTGCGGCTGTGCGCGGAGCTGGTCCCCGACGCCGTGTCGCTGGCGGACGCGCTCGCGCCGCCGGACTTCTGCCTACACTCCGTGCTGGGCAACGCGGATGGAGAGGTGATTAGTCCTTTATTTATTTACTAGCGACTTACCCTAAGTGTGGCTTGTTTTTTTAAGTTACGTTTAAACGTTTAGTATAGATTTCTCAGAGAGAGAAAAAAAACTAAATAATGCCTTTGAGACAAAAGACTCTGTAAAAACTATATAATGCCTTTGAGACATCGAACACCTTAGTGTCACCCGTGACCGTGATTGCTGTAAAGCATTTGAGACGTTGGGAATTAAAAATCAAAATAAATCCGCGAAAAAGTCCGAAAAGATGGATAGTTTAAAAATGAAATATATCAGAGGTCTTGCCCCGAGATTCGAACCCGCTGTATATATATATATAGATAACTTATAAAATTTGACATATTATTTCAATCTCCAGGTATACAAGCACATACAGAAGCGCGTGCTGACGTACCCCGGCGCGCTGGAGCGCCCGCACTGGTGGCGGGACGTCGTGTTCTGGCACTCCTATATACCCTCCAAATTGTAGATATATAGCTATCACTATTAGACTGATTAAAAAAAATTAAATACAGATTCAAAAAACCCCTCTGAAATAGATTCAGGGAAGTGAGAAAAGTGCCTGTAAAATTCTAAAATGCCTGTAAAAACCTAAAATCTTAATATTATTATTTATTCGAATGAGCAAAACACATTCTTGTAGGGAATTGTACGCTCTATAATAAATGTTCCTTATAAAATGATTTAAAGTTTAATAACTATACATATGATTATGTGGAATATAACACATATACATATATGGTATATCTCTCAAATTAAAGAATAACTAAGTTTCAGTTATATTCCTATATATTATGACCATGTAATAGCTATTTTTAATAATATTTTTTACATTATTTAACATTATATAAAATAAATATGAAATATTTTTACTATGTATATAATGAGTATAATACTTAAGGTTAGACGAAGTTATTAAATTTTTATATATTTTCCATACTTCTGTGATACATATTGTTGCTTTGGTTTTAGTTTCTCTATGGAAAAGACTAAGGAATAATATATACAGATTGTTATAGAACTAAACATGAAGCGAAAAAATATATTTTAAAATAATTAATAAACAAAAATAACTTACGGATTTTATTGTAATGAAGGACCGTTAATAAAATACGTTCGCATTCAATGGGGGGGGGGGGGGGGGGAGGGGTCTTCTTCTTCTTCTTCTTGCACGGCATTCTCCGCACTTAGGCAGTTTTGCTCGTTGTACGTGAGCTTGTGCTGCTTCGTGTGTTATTCTTTCCACCCCAGAGCGTCCCAGTAGTCAAGCAGGTTGTCGGTTTCCTGTATGATTTCCGGGAGCGTTCTGTTGGGGCCGAGTTTTTCTGCGCGTAGTTGTTTCAGTTCATCACACTCAAGTAGAATGTGGGCTGGTGTTTCATCTGCTCGGAGACACGCTCTGCATAGGGCGCTGTCCGTGTGACCTATGTTGAAAAGGTGTTTGTTTAAATGGCAGTGACCTGTTATGAGTTCCACCACCGTTTTTAGTTTTGGTCTATCTAGGCGGGTTAGTTTGTTGGTTAGATGTTTGTTAAGTTTGGGGAAGGCTGCTTTTGATTGACGGCAGTCCGTATTGGCCTTCCATATTGTGTCAATCGTTTTGTTTGTGTGTTCATGTAGCCATGATTTGTATTCACTGTAGGCGATTGGGGTTAGAGGAGTTGGCCCTTGTACCTTTAGTTTTGAGGCCTGTTTAGCTAGGTCGTCGGCTGTATAGTTGCCTGTGTTGTTGGTGTGGCCTTTTACCCATGAGAGGTTTACTGTATTGGTTTTGGAGAGGTTTTCTAGTGTTTCATGACATTCTAGAATGTATTTTGATGTTGTTGTGTTTTTTGTTAGTGCTTTTAGTAGCGTTTTGCTGTCGGTTTTGATGTATATTGTTGTGTTTTTAATCGATTTGGTTAGTAATTCTTGTGCTCCAATTGTAATGCTCGTGCATTCCGCCTGTAGCACAGAATTATACATACCCAAATGATGCTTAATTTTAATATTGAGGGTGGGGCAAAATACCCCTACACCTGCACCTTCTCTGGATTTCGATCCGTCTGTGTAGATGGTATGGGTTAGTGTTGTTTCTGATTTGTTGTTTGCTTCTTCTTTATCTGTTAGACTGATACTATAGTGTTTTTCTATGATGTGGGTTTTGTATATTTTATCATTTGGCCATTTGAGTGGTAAGTATTCTTCTTCATATATATCGAGGATCTTGGTGTGTTTGCCCATGTTGCGTTTCCACTGGTTGGATGATTGTAGTCTCAATGCTGACATTGCAGCTTCTTGTTTTATGAATATATGTAGAGGTGGTATGCCCAGTATTATTTCTAGGGCCTCTGATGGAGTAGTTCTCATGCAGCCAGTTGCTGCTAGTGTCGCTGTTCTTTGAAACTTTTGGAGCTCATTCTGTGTTGTATGTAGTTCAGTCTTTGGCCACCAAACTATGCCGGCGTATGTGAGGGATGGTCGGACGACCATGGTGTAGAGCCAGACCATCGTCTTCGGTGTGATGGCCCATTGCTTTCCTACCATGCGCCTGCATTGGTTTAGTATCTTGTGGCTTGAGGTTATCTTGTTGGTTACATGTGTGTTCCAGTTGAGTTTGCTATCTAGCGTCACTCCCAGGTATTTGACTTCTTTTGTCAGTTTTATTTTTTCTTTGAATAGTGTTGGCATTTTTGTGAGGTTTGTTTTGCGTTTCGTGGTGAAAAGCAATAGTTCCGTTTTTGTGTGATTGATTGATAGGTCATTTTGTATGCACCAGCTCTCCGTAATATTGAGGGCGCTTTGCATCAGTTTACCTATGGTGGAATCTATTTTGCCCTCTATTAGGATGGTGATGTTATCCGCGTAACCAATGACCTGTACGTCGTTATTGTTTAGTTCAATGAGGAGGCTGTATACCACAAGGTTCCATAGCAGTGGTGAAAGTACACCGCCTTGTGGGCAACCTCTGGATACTGTTCCTGTTAGGTTTTTGTTGTTTTCTGTGTGAATTAAGCGTTTGCTTAACATTTCGTTTATCCATTGTGTTATGACTTTTGGTATATTGTATTTATTTAATGCTAAATTTATACTTGTGAATGTTGTCTTGTCAAAGGCTCCTTCAATATCAATGAATGCTCCTAATGTGTTTGTTTTGTTTGCTAAATTGTTTTCTATGGTACTTACAACCTGGTGGAGAGGTGTTTCTGTGGATTTGCCAGCTGTATAAGCGTGTTGGTTTTTGTTCAAAGGGTTTGTTGTCAGTATGTTTTCTCTGATGTATCTTTCGCAGAGTCTTTCTAGTGTTTTCAGTAGAAATGATGTTAAGCTTATAGGCCTGAAAGCTTTTGGTTGTGAATAGTCGGCCTTTCCTGGCTTTGGTAGGAAGACTACCTTGACGTGTCTCCAGAGTGTGGGTATGTATTTTTGTAGTAGGCAGTTTTTAAATATGTCCATTAGCTGGGTTTCTATCAGGTCGAAACCTATTTGCAGGAGTACGGGATAGATTTTGTCTACTCCCGGTGATTTGTATGGTTTTGAGCTATCAATAGCCCAATTGTTGGTGTTATAATTGTGTGTGATTCCTTTTGTGAGGTGTTGTACTCTAGCTTACATCCTGGGAAATGTGTTTCCATTAATTAGGACTTTTGTTGTTTCTATGTCCGAGCATGTGTATGTGCCGTCGGGTTTTATGATAGTGCCGAGGGCGCAGTTTCTGTCTTTGGATATTATTTTTCTTATCCTGTTTGCTGCACTTTCTGATTCTATACTGGAGCAGAAATTGCGCCTTGATTTGTTGTCTTTGTACCGTAGGGTTTTTTTGTATTTGGACTGAGTTTCTTTAAATTTGTCCCAGTCTTCGTCTTTCCTGGTGTTTCTTGCTCTGTTGAATTGTTGTGTTTCCAGTTCTTTGTCCCACCATTCGTTTCTGGGTGGTTGTCTGGTTTCCGTTTTGCTTGGACATGCAGCTTCACAGCTGGATGTCATAGTGTTTGTTAGATTAACCACGTTCGTTTCTATGTCGGCTGTACTTCTTATAGGTTCCCAGTCAACAGTGGATAGTGTATTTCTTAGTGTTTTGCGGTATTTTGTTTTGTTTAGTTTCTTTATTTTGGGGAGATTTGGGAGTCTCACTGTGTATTTTGTTAGTTCTATGCTAAATTTTATGTATCGGTGGTCCGATAGTGTTAATTCATTTGGGACTTTCCAGTCCTCGATGTGGTCAGCAGTCTCCAGATTTGTTATAGTTAGATCTATAACTGTCTGAAATCTGCTGGTCACAAACGTGGGTTCTGTACCTTTGTTTACTATGGTTAGGTTGGTGGTGTTTAGGTAAGATAGTAAGTCCTCACCTCTTTTATTGTTTGTAGCATTACCCCAAAGGGTGTGATGAGCATTGGAATCTACTCCAATGATTATGTTCGATTTGTTGCTTTCGCAGTAGTTTACTAGTTCTTCAGTTATAGTATGTGGTATAGATTCTTCAATGGGTAAGTAGAGTGACACCATGATCAATGGTGTCGGCTCTGCGGAGTTCGGACTCATCAGTCCGTTTTGTATTCTGATAGCGGTTTGATCTCTGTAACAGAATTGTGTTAAAAGTGTTGCATTTATCGCTTTAGGGCAATAAATGGCTGTTCTGGGTTTTTCATTGGGTGCATGATAGAATAGCTTACCGTCATTGAGTGCGAGACCGCAGACGCTGTTGCGTCTAATCCACGGCTCCTGGATTAGTGCAATGGTCTCCCTCTCAACCTCCAGCTACCTACGTAGAAGAGCCGAGGCTTGATGACTGTGCTGGAGGTTAGCTTGTATGACGGCAGCTAGCCGTCTGTTGTTTGTCATCTCGGCGGGTGTTAATCAGACTCCACCAGTGCCTCCCATGACACTGGTGAGGTGGACACCTGTGACAAAGGCGTCAACACCTCTTCCACGTCTCGGGGTGCAGCGGCGGATTGTGTGTTTTGGGAGTCTGTGGTGTCTGCCTCGAGCGTCTTCATCGTTATGTCGAGTCCGTCAGGTTTGTCTGTCTGTTGGGGGTTTGGTCTGTTTGTCGGGGAGGATGTGGTCTGTCTTACTGGTCTGTCTGTCTGTCGGGGTATAGGGGCATCTTTCTTGACTGTTTCTTGTCTGTCTGTCCGTACGTCTGTCTGTAGGCTCGAAGCTCCTGTGTTTGGTCTGTCGGTATGTTTATCTGTGTGTCTGTCTGTGGGTCTGTTCGCATCAGCCATTTTGGGTTCCTCCTCAGGTGGTACATCACTCAGTCCTTCAGGTGTGAAGAACCGGATAAAGATGGACCCATGGGAGTATGCAACCCTACGGCCCTCTGCGAGGAGTTTTGGTATTTCCTCTCTAGGAATTCCTAGATACAGGAGCATCCCAGGACGATCTCCTTTTGTAACATCGTACTGTATCAGCTGCCAAGAGCTGATAGCATACAGATGCCGGTTTTGGCTCATGAGTATCTTGTGTAGGTAGTTTGCGTCTCCTTGGTAATCGGGGACGTATAGGTCGGCTTTGACTTTAGGCCTGAGCTGACGCTGTTCTATGAGGGTCAGGCTAAAACCTTCCCTCGGGACCTTGAGCGTCGGAACGATTCCTTTCAGCCAGGCTAGTGTTTCTTCGTCCCAGCACTTCAGCTTCACCACTCCTTCATGAAGGGTGGTTCGGCCGAGGAACACTGGAGCGAAGGGTAGGTTGGAGGGTATGGCGTTATGGTTCCCAGCTACAGTAAAGATGGCCTTCTGCAGCTGGTCTTTGATGTATGTGGCTTCGGTTTCATTTAGGTCTGTTCGAGGGTTTGTGGTGATAGCTACGCTCAGGTGGGTTAGTGTTGCCTGTGCGTAGCTGCCCTCACCTTCTCTTTTTGTGTGGGTTGTTCGGGGGCGTTTCGATGACACTTTCGGTGAGATAGTGTCATCTAGTCTGTCTCTCTTGTTTGTTTTTGGTTTTTTGGTGCCCCCTTCCGACGTTTCCCCTTCGCTTGTGCCACTGTTCAGGCGCGTCCGACTGAGCATCGACTGGCGTTGGGTAATGTCAGATGGGACCTTAGTTCTTGTTTTTGTCGTTTTGGGGGGAGCCGAAGCGCCGGATGAGCTTTTTCCGCTCGAGCTCGACGGGCGGGCGGTACCCTGGGTCATTTGACCACTGGGACCGCCCTTGTAACCCGGAGCCACGCGTACTCCAGCCTCTCCGGTCGTTTTCAGGCTCCCCACCTTTTTGTTGTTATTAGGGAGGTTGGTCGTGCGCCCTCCCCCCGTTGGGCACCCGCTTGCACCGCCGCGAGAGGAGCCCGCGAGTCCCGTGCTAGGTTTCACCGGCTCAGCATTACCCGGTTTGGGTTTTGCCATGCTCTGGCTTCCCCCAGTCGGTATCCCGGTACCTCCTGAAGCAGCAGTGGGCGTGTCCCCTTCGGCGGTGTCCCGCTCGCCTTCCTCTATGACGGGTTCACTGTTGCCAGTGCCCCCTTGGGTGGATTTGTTTGCAGTTCTGGCCATGCGTTGTTTCTCTCTCCTTTTCCTATTTTTCTTTTTTCTCGGCTCTGCCAAGCTCCAAGAGCTGACAGGAACCGGTGGTTGTGGTATTGCCTCAATTAGTGATGCCATGTCGATGGAGGCGGAGTTACTCGCTTCCGTGTTGTTGGTTGTGTTGTTGTGTGTTTTATTATTATCAGTTAAATTATCCATATAATTTTGTAGATTACTTTGTCTCAGTAGCGTCCCACCCTCCAGGGAGTCCGCACATTTGGGGATGTCCCGGCACAAGCTGCAGCAGGATCATCAGGACCTACCACTGAGATATAGCTTGCAGGCGATCCATTACAGTACGAGACGGGTCGATGCTAAGGAGGAGGTTATCCCACTCCCGAGCTTCGTCGTCTGCCTGTCCCATGATGCCCGCAAACTCGCCCACGTGTCCGTTAGGTCACGCAATGCCGAATACCCTGGGTGGGGCTATTCCCAGGGCTGCCTTGTAGCCTGAATCCAGGACCAAAGAGGGCGTATTGCCTCACACCGGTATCTATCCCGACCTGCGTTTGGCTCAACCCTCCAGGACTCCTTTCTCCCTGCCTTCGGCTCTCGCTGCACACAGCATGTGCAGGAGTGTACCCTAGACTATCATATGGGATCCATGTAGTCTAGTCACACCCTTTTGTAGTGTTTCTGTGTGTTTTGTGTGTTTTTGGTGTATGTCTGTATAGGTGTGAGAGTTTGTTTTTGTGTATGTTGGGGAGTGTCTGTCCGAGTGTCAATAGGGTGTTAGGTCCGGAATGGGTTTTGGAGATTGAGGTTATTAGGGATCATAGGATGTGGGGTTCAGGATCAGCAAGCGGATTGGGATTACTCCACGTGCTGCCCTCTTGTCCGGGGTCTACTGAAGTTGACGTCCCTACCAATGGAGGGATTGGGCTATCCGCAACCTGCCCACCCGTCTGGTTGCATGAGGGAATGCCTTGTGGTCCGATTTGTGCCCTACCAACGTTCCTCTCGTTGGTGTTACACAAACCAACCACACCAGAGGGGGGGAGGGGTCTTGCGGAGTGTGACAAGGGGAGACGGGGGGTCTAAGGCGACGTGAAGTTCGCCATTCGTTACTTTTTGACATGAGCGCTAGGTCTGTGGCGCGGCTCTAGCTGCGTTGTGATCCGTCACAACTGGTTTCTTTGTTTTTCCAATACTTTAGAGAGTAACGTTTCCACGTACCCTGCGCTCTTGATTCAGTACATTTAATAACTAAATGTATGTATATATTATAATAACTAAATAAATATTTTTAACTCACAAAATTTGTGTACTATCATTTGGAATTTATCATACACAAGGGGGGGGGGGGGGGGGGGGGTTGTGTTTTAAGTTTTTGTGAAATATTTCTAGGGGGTCACAGAAAGTGTGACACAGCGTGTCAACAGGGGGGGGAGGGGGTCAAAAAAAGGCGATTTTGGCATGACGTATTTTGTGAACGGAAAGAGAAAAATTAAATAAGCTAATATTATGCTCTCTTTTAAGAAAAGAGAATTAATGCTTAAAAAATATAAAAGAATATAGTATTATTTTTAACCGACTTCCAAAAGGAGGAGGTTCTCAATTCCATTGATTATTTTTTTATTATTCATATTTTTCTCTCAAAAATTGTATGTTAATTTAACTAATACATATGTATATGAAATTTCCCTTACTCTTTGAAGAAAGTAAACGATAAACAAGGCAAAATCGAGAATAGTAGCATAAACAACATATTACACTACTATTTTAGATTATTTTGGGCGAATTTTGTTTATATAATTCTTTAGTCTGAGGGAAAAGAGAAACAGAATCTGTAAGATATTATCAGCGACCTTGAAGTGTTATACTCTTAGGTTAATGGTGGATGATTTTTTATATGTGAGGTTTATACATGGTGTATTCATATTCAATATCTTATAATTGTTTAACATATTATATTTACAATGTTTTATAAATAAATGTTTATATTTATACCTTTGTTTTATTAAATACAAGCGACTCACCCTCGTTTCGTTCGGGTTCGTCCCTAGATTGCTTCTCCATACAAACTTAACCCCTATTTTCATCCCCTTAAGGGATGATTTCTGGGATAAAAACTATTCTATGTCCTTCCCAGGGTCTCAAACTATCTTCTTAATAAATTTCATCTAAATCGATTCAGTAGTTTCGGAGCATACACGATACAAACAAACAAAAAAAAACAAATTTTTGCTCTTTATAATATTAGAATAGAAAAGTAAATAAGCGACCTTTTTTCCGGACTTCACATTTCTTTCAAGAACTTGCTAAGTTTAATGTTTTCCTTCACCGTAAAACAAGTGGTAATCATGTTAGAAATGATTCCCACATGAAAATATCAGAGGTGGAAGATCCGGGATTTACATGCGCTCCACTAGGCTTTCCAAGAGCGCGTTAAAAAAAAATTAGACTTAAACTTAAAAACTGGGCTTAAAAAGTTTAGAGCTAACGTATTTTTTGTTTCTAAATAGTTCCCTTTCGTGCTTTTAAACGTTCAATTAAGTACACCATTATTTATTTATTTAAACACTAATCCAATTTGCATATGAAATAAGTCCTGTCAATCATGAGGCTTGGGGAAAGGGTAGTCGGTTAACTTCAGTTCAATATGGCTAGACCTTTAGTTAAGTTCCTTTTAATTACAACATTAATTGTATCGTAAGTAACTTACTTTAAATCTAGCTTTAATTCAATAACAAAACATAAACATTTATATTTTTTTTATTCACTTATATTTTTTTTTATTTTAATTTCATAAAAAGCAGAAGTTGTCGATATAGATGCATATATGATAGTACTAATATTGTTAAGAGGCAGTTTGTTTGTTTGTTTGAACGCGCTAATCTCAGGAACAACTAATCCGATTTGAAAAATTGTTTTTGCATTAGATAGCCCGTTTATTAAGGAAGGCTATAGGCTATACATGTATCGTAACTCGTAAGGTATGCTGCTTACCAAGTGAGTGGAGCAATAATATTATATAGTCTATCTATTCCATAGGAACCGTTCAAACGGTAGCGTTTAATAATTAAGAATGCTTTAATTAAAAATATCAATAAATTAATAGATTAAAATTCAATTATTAATTAAAATGCATTAAATTATTTAATCTTTAGAATCCAGGCAGATGTAGGTGTCATATTCAACGAGTTACAAGTCCATAAAGATTTAGAAGTCCTCCTCATAGATATTTTAAACGGCTTGATCAGAAACGATGCGATTACTTGTCTTACAATAGTTTGTGATGATGTGTATTTGAATGTTTTTGAAGGAGCCCTATTCAAACGGACTTTAAGTGTGCCGTATATTATGGTACGTATTCTAATTATTAATATTAGGTACGTTCTTAGTTTCTTTACTGACAAGTCGCAGAACTATAGGCCATTCGCGTAAAGAAAATAGTGAGAATAAGTGCAACTGCTGGGTAAAGGTGTATTCATAGTGGAGTAAAAATTTAAATATACCTATTTCAAAAGATTAAGTTAAATGGATAAAAATGAACTTAATTATCTCAAAAAAAAATAGTTATTAATAATATATTTAATCAGTATCACTAGAATCTTCGTTTGTATATTTTGTTATAAAAAAATCGAAATTGTTCAAATCGCACAGTTTATAGTACTTAAAAATATTGTAAATTACTCGTCTTTCTCCGCTATGAATTGTCGATCCACTTTTACTCTTACGAATAAGTGAGACCATTTCTATATTTATTGTAGGTAACGCACAAAAATCAAAACTGTTTCGTACGAAAGTCTGCCTTCAACTGGTCATTGTGAACTTGACTTTATAATTTTATGCGATCTAATTGGCGTGGCTAGGCTGGTGTACAACGATGACTCATCATTTTCATAAAGCGAATAAGCTACAATGTCTAGTAAAGTTATTACTTAGAATGTCGACAATTAAATATTCAATTTAGTTCAAATAAATGCGAAAGTTTGCATGAGTGTGTAATGTGTATGATTTTTAATTCCTTTACTTTTGAAATGAATGAACGGATTTGGATGAAATTTACACATAGTCTTTGGTAGGCACCTAGGAACGTACCCGAGTTAAGCGAACAAATGTAGTTGTTGTTTATAAAGTTAGGCATTTGTCAACATATCCACAGACGATAAAAAATAGTTCTGCTATTTCTACTCTTACTATTTTTGTTAATTCTGGAAACAGCCCCTAAGGGAATGTAATCACCGTTGATAATTTTGTTTCTATAGTATTAACCATTGGAATTCAAAACAATGGAAGGACTTTAAAATAGTGTAATTACTGTTCATAGTAACTGAATGTAGATTTGATTTAATTAAAAAAAACTTTAGGCCTGTCTTATATCACATTTTCTGGAACTCCCCAAAAATATAATTGTACAAAATAATTCGAGCAATAATGATTTTTTTGTAGATTGTAGTGGAGGATTATGAAGATTTGTTGTCACCGAATTTCAGTACGTTAGAATCTTTGATGCAGGCGAGGACTGATGGGTGCAACGTTTATGCTATTTTAATGGCCAATGGTTTACAATTGACCAGGCTTCTGAGATTCGGGGACAGGTAAAAATATATGCCTACTTAATAAAAAAATTGAAGTATGTATTCAGCCCTTCATAAAGGCCCACTGCTGGGGCTCCTTTCAATACAAGGGGGATCAGGCCCTAGTCCACTCTGGTCTCTGGCCAAGTGCAGGTTGGCGTAAAAAATTGAAGTATCTGACTATAGTTTCAAAAACTTCATATGAACTTATGAAAATAAGCTCAGTAGTATTTTCTTAACTATGTTAAAGCTCAAACAAAAAAATAATTTCAAAGGAACTGTCACTGGCTAAAATATTATTTCAATAATAAACCAACACACTGTCGTTAAAAAAAGGTTTTTAAATAAAAATGCCCTTTTTTCCAGATATCGTGTACTCAACACAAGAGCTAAGTACATAATGCTTCACGACATTAGACTATTTCACAGTAATCTTCACTATATTTGGAAACGTATTGTCAATGTCGTATTTATAAAATATCACCAAAAAGTTTTAGGCAGCACCAAAAACAAAGCTTGGTTCGATCTTTCAACGGTTCCGTTTCCGAACCCTATAAAAGGAATTTTCATATCACGACGTGTTGATATATGGAAGAACGGGAAATTACACTATGGCAGAGACATATTTGCGGATAAAACTAGAAATTTGTATGGTGAAATTCTAAATGTGGTATATTATGATCATTTACCATCAGTTGTTATTATGAAATCGAATAACACGAAAGTTGGAGGCGTTGAGATTGAAGTAAGTTAACCGATCCGGCTCGAAGGACCATTTATTCGAAGTTGCAATATTGATAAATATTATTAATTTAGCTTTAGCTGTTGGTTTTTTTATATAGATTCATCTACAATTTAATGTTTTCAAGAGAATATTTTCAGATTTTAAACACTTTAGCACAGAAAATGAAATTTGAGCCAAAATTATATCAATGGGCTAATCCTAATTTACATAAATGGGGTGGAAAGCTAAGTAACGGTTCCTTTTCTGGTCTCCTTGGTGAGATGGTACACGGGAAAGCGGATATGGCTTTGGGAAATTTGCAATACACACCGTACCATTTGGAGTTAACTGATTTGAGTATACCATACACAGCACAGTGTTGGACGTTTCTAACTCCCGAGGCTCTGACTGATAATTCTTGGAAAACCCTTATTTTGCCTTTTACGTATGTATTAAGAGTTTTTACTTAAAATTATAAAAGAAAAACCTATTGTAAAACAATAATTGTTTTGTATTTAAACTGTATTTTTTCTAGTTTTGCTTAAGAAATTATTATAAATTATCTCGTATTATTTTAATTAATGATGTTAAATTTTCAGTCTTTATATGTGGATTGTTGTATTAATGGTGTTATTTGTGACTGGGTCGATATTTTACGGTCTTGCCATGTACTACATACACCTTCTCGATTATAAGGCAGAAAGTGCCAATACTAAAAAAGAAAAAAAATACTATGGTAATTATGCTTATTTAGTTAAAATTATAAATAAAAAGTCTAGTGTTTATTAAATACATTAACAAATATATATTTTTTTTACATATTTTCAAATAGCCTTCGTTTAGGTCCTTAGTAAATAGTATAAGTTCTAATATAAAGAACTAACACAGAGGTCATACAAGTTCAAACAAATATTTATTTTGCAGATTCAAAACCTGTTGGCTTGTATTTATTCGGTGAAATAACTAACAGCATTCTTTATACCTATGGAATGTTACTCGTTGTTTCTTTACCCAAATTACCTACTGGTTGGTCAATACGTTTACTTACTGGATGGTATTGGTTGTATTGCATACTTTTAGTTGTATCTTATAGAGCCAGTATGACTGCTATTTTGGCTAATCCAGCCCCAAGGGTCACTATCGATACTCTGAAAGAGTTAGTTGATAGTAAAATTGCGTGTGGAGGTTGGGGGAGTGAAACGAAGATGTCTTTTGAACAGTCCTTAGACGAGATCGGTCAAGAGATAGGAAAACGATTTGAAGAGGTCAACGACCCTGAAGAAGCTGCACAGAAGGTCGCCAAGGGCGTTTTCGCGTATTATGATAGTTCCGATTACCTTAAATATTTAAGTGTCAAGCGAAAAAATGATATGAACTTTGAGAATACCACATCAAATATAACAAATTATTCGAATGAGAGAAATTTACATATAATGTCGGATTGCGTTGTGAATGTACCAATTTCTATTGGTTTTCATAAAAATTCGCCTTTGAAGCCCTTGGCAGATGTCTACATTAGACGGATAGTTGAAGTTGGACTTGTAGAGAAATGGTTAAATGATGCTATGTATAAAATAAGATCTATGGATACTACTGAAGAAGAAGTTAAAGCTTTGATTAATTTAAAAAAACTATACTGCGCTTTCATAGCTCTTGCAATTGGTTATACTTTAAGTTTCTTTTGCCTTGTCTGTGAATGGCTGCATTGGCATTATGTAGTAAAAAAAGATCCAAATTTTGACAAATATGCATTAGATAAATATTATAAGAATAAAAATAAGAGGACATAAATGGAATAAAAATATGTATTGTAGTTATTTACAGTCAAACACAATATTACAACCTATTTCAGTCAAATTTGGTGCAATTCAGTTAGTGCATTAGCTAAACAGTAAATAAATATTCTAATGTATTCACTAAATTTAATTAAGTATCATTTAAATTCATAGTTAAAACTAATTATGATAATAACTTTTATTATATTGTCATGTTAAACTGATCATTGAGCATTAGGCATTATTGCAATAAAATATATGAATAGAAATACATGTGTTTAATTTTCTAACACCTTGCATAAGTCTTGTATGGTGTTTTTGACATTGTAATAACTATAGTAAATTTAATATATTTGTATTACATAAAAATATAAGTCTGAACCAGTAGAATCATACATACAATGTTTCTTATACATTGATATCTTACAATTAAATATTTCACATAATTTCATTCTAAATCATAATTAAGTAGTTCTATAAAACATTGGCCATCTTTGATAAATAAAAACTAAATCACTTTTGTTGTTCAGCATTGAAAACAGGAGGTGGCACACCTTCCGGAGCATTCTCTAAGATCCATGGATGTTGCAATACACTTGTCAATGGTAATCTTTGTTCTGGATTTATAACTAACAGCTTTCCCATTAGATCTTTTGCCTTTTCAGAAATAAAATCTGGGTACTTAATTATTACATATCTGATTTTTCTATAAGTTTGATGTGAGTCTTTAGCATCGAATGGTGGTAAACCTACAAGTAATTCATAGCACAAAACCCCCAAGCTCCATATGTCAACAGCGTAGCTGTGAGGTTTTCCTTCAATCATTTCTGGTGATAAATAATCTAGTGTTCCACATAAAGTCATACGCCGAGATGATGGCGAATGCACAGACCAACCAAAATCAGCAATTTTTAATTCATAATTGTGACCAATCAATAAATTTTCAGGTTTTATATCCCTATGAATAACTTTCTTGGAATGGCAGTAAATTAAAGCTTTTGTGAGATCCCGCATGTAAATGGCAGCTGTTTTCTCATCGAAACGCCCGCGTTCCTTGAGTAATTTATAGAGAGCACCATGTTTTGCATATTCGAGAATTAGATATATTCTTTTTTCATCATGAAAATAACCATACATGCGTAGAATATTAGGATGCCGTAGGCGACATTGGATTTCAACCTCGCGTCTAACTTGGTGTTCAATTTCTGAATCCAATATCTGGCTCTTGAATAAAACCTTTAATGCAACCACGTAATGTGATTCCTTTTCTCTAGCTAAGTACACATTGCCAAATTTTCCTTTACCGAGTGGACGTCCTAAGTCGAAGTCCGTTAATGCCCATTGTTTCTTTTTATCATCTTTGCCTTTTAAATCAGGTTTTCCAGCATTTTCTTGATTGATTTTATTATTGCAGTGTAGAGGTCTATTTACAGGTATTGTTGGTACCTTGAAACTATCAGCTGGCTTTTTTTGTGCATTCGAAGTACATGCACAAGCTGATCGGCCAGCGATAGCAGGTCGGTTTTCTTTACAATCACATTTTGTTATATTCATTGTCACAATATTTAACACTGATCTAAGTAAAATTATTTGAATATCTTATCACACAACAAAGACGATCGCTTGCGAATTTCAAAGTTTTGAAATTGAATAACGTCTTTCTGTGACTTGACAAGGAAAGCTTTTTATTGCCATAGCGTCACGTCGGAAAAAGCGAAAGAATCTAAAATTAATAGAAAAGATTATTAAATTAATAAAATTGATATAAAAAATTCTATTGAAATGAATTATTAAATGTTTTAATAGTTTATTAGGTTAAATTTTATAAATCCTTGGGATTTAAAATCTTTTTTTTTTTTTTTATATCATTGACAAATATTCTTTACTTGTAATATTTTTATATGTCAGTATCTGACGTTTGCCAGCTGTTTGAGTGGTTGACAATTGACATATTATATATTCTATTGGTTTTCGTCGAAATACAAATAATATTCAGATTTTTCATTATTTATAATATTGCTTAAAAAATAATATTACATGCTGCAAATCGGTGCTGAGTATATTATTATTTTAGAATTAAATTTAGTAAAACGGTAAGTGAATATTATATATTGTCAATTATTTCTAAAATAATGGCTCTATTTTAATTAAATGCTTGAATTATATATTTAGCATATTTTCTCAATTAAATAATTGTCTTAATATTTTTTCATATGTTTTTCAATGACCATCAGCGGCCTAGTTACACCATTTTCATTAAAAGAAACTTTGAGGTTAAGCACAGCAAAAAGTCAATGTTTAGTTTGATATCATTCAATTCCTTATCTTTTTTGTTGTTATTATTTGTGAACATCATATTGAGTTGAAATTTTAATTATTCCAGGATCTCATTATATAATAAAAATGTCTGATGATGCAGAGCAGCAAGCTGAAGAGATAGAAGTACTCAAATCTATTTATGAGGGTGATGACAATTTTAAACAAGTAAATACAACAACTTATCACTATAAGGTATGATATAAATACAAATAATAATAAGAGTGTAACTTTTAACATGTTAATTTGGTATATTTGCACTTAAACTTCAAATATTAATACATAACTTACATAATCAATGTCGTTTCACATGGCTGTTCTATTATAAATTCTATATTATTATTGTTACCATTAAATTGTTTTGTTATAAATTAAAATAATATCAATCAGAGATTAATATAATGTAATTTGATTTACAGTATGTTGATGGAGATAAGTCATTCATATTAGAGATATTATGGGGACCCACATACCCCACGGAAAAACCTAAGTTTAATTTAGAAATTTTCTACAATCAAAACCTGTGAGTACTTATTTAGTTCTTCTATTTAAAGTGTTGATACACACCTATGTGTATTTTAATAATTAATTTCTCGGTAATTCACACAGAGGATTTAAAATGCTTGATTAAAATGTTATTTATAATAGTAATCATTTACTAAGCTATGTAAAAGATTGAAACAAATAGAGAATTTTTTGTGATAGTTTCTTTTAATTAGAAATGATTCTGGTATTTTCTGGCCTATTCTTAATATTTATCAATTTAATCATGATAATTAAAACTTACATTATAAAGTGACTGAGTGAAGTTTGTAAGTTATTATTTTGTTATCAAGCAAAACAATATGAGCTTCAAAATCCCATGTTCTATATGAAAAACCTGCTATATTTATTACTTTTCAATTATTTGTTAGGTCATTAGCTAAAACAAATATTCAGTAAAAAAAATACTGAATGCCATATAAGAAAAGATATATAAAAACAATGTAGGCTTATCAATAGTGTTTACTCAATCTTTCTAGATGAAAAAAATTATACATAGGAAATTGTATCTTATTTTTTTACTAAGCTAGTACAAGATTAAAAATATTTTTTACAGATTACCTTCCGTAAAAAATAAAGTATTATCCATACTGGATGCAGAAGCAGATCAATGGGTGGGATGTGCAATGACTTATACATTATTTGAATGCCTTAAAGAGAAAGCTAGCGAAATATTAGCTGAACAGACAGAAGAAGCTGTTGTGGCTAAAGTTGAAAAGATTACTATTAGTGAACAGGTAATATGATAATTTTTAATAAAACCATTTTTTAAGTAAGACACCTAAAATCTTAGTCTCTCCTGTGGCCATGATTGTTGTAAACTTCCATGACAGACCACAGACAAACAGACAAAAATTCTTAAAACTATAGATTTGGCATCTCTAACGATAATAATGACTATTTCAATAAGATTTTGCAAAAACTATTACTTCAATGGACACATTCCACTCAGAATTTTATTACATGTATAGATATTAGATTGTAATTTATTTTCTATGTGTCCTAATACATAGTGAACAATGTATGTAAGTCCAGTTTGTGGAGAGTTGGTTTTGTAACCGCAAAAAATGTCCATGTAAAAAGTCTGTAAAAGGACAATCCAAAGTATCCACAGACATACAATAAATAAAACTGCTGCTGATATTGTTAAGAAGCACTTTAAACTGTTTATGTTAGAAAAATAGCCCCTTTTTCATCTCATCCGGGCTTAATATAGTCATTCAAAAATAAAAATAAAATAGAAAAATCCCCTGTTTCAGACTGAATCAACAAAGAAACCAGAAAAGAAAGAACAGATGAGTAAATCCCAGAAGAGAAGAGCGTGGGACCGCGCGGAGATCGGTCGCGCGGGCGAGCGGCCGCGCGGCTGGGACTGGGTGGACATCGTCAAACATCTGTCCCAAGCTCCCCACCAGCCATCTTGACACTAAATATATTATACCATAGTTATTTGAGTTTTTTTTAATTTTTAACTTGGGACTTAGATGTTATGAAGTATTATTCTACTATTGTTGAAGACTAGAATTTATTTTATTTATCAGCTTTGAAAAACTTCAATATTTCGTAATTATTACATTTCTAGAATCAAACGATACATATATACATAAATTATGTATGACAGATTTACGAAAATAGTTATAGTTTACTTAATTTATCTGGCACCACCAATAATCTTTTTTTATAAATTTTGAATAAATTATACCTCGTGATCAACAATGTTTATAAAATTGCTGAACAACATGAATTTTGAGAAATGGCATTCTTAACTTTTCTCAAAATACTTCATATCACTTCATATTACGTATTCAATGAACGTTAATAGTGTTTTCTTAGCAATTTTGATGTCGTGCAAAACTGAAAGAAAGTATTGAATGTTTCAAGATTATAATAACCCTGTTTAGACATTTTAAATAAAAACTTCTGGAACCAAAAATCATAATAAATTCGCGAAATAATCCGAAAAGATAGTTTTATTTAAAATGTCAAATATTCGCGTAAATCTAAAAAAGTATTATAACCCTGTTTAGATTTATATACAATAAAGGAAATACATTGAAATTATAAAATATTTTATTATATATACCTACATCTATACAGATAAATAAAATTGGAGTGTCTGTTTGTAATATTAAAATAACCGCTTTTTACTAAATGCATAAGGATGTATACATGGTACATATACCAAAAGAACATTTTTTACAATTTTTGTCTGTCTGTTTGTTCCGGCTAATCTCCGAAACGGCTGGACCGATTTTGACGGGACTTTCACTGGGAGATAGCTGCTGTTGTAAGGAGTAACTTAGGCTAATTTTATTTTAGAAAAAGAATCAAGGTTCCGCGAAAAAAAATGAAAACCCATGAAATTGTGAACAAAATCCGCGTACGGCGTAGGCAATAATGTACGTACGTAACGTCAATCGTTATATAATTTAAATGAATATCTTAGAAGTAGCAAGCTACTATTTATGTATAAACATAGCTAACCGTGAAAGCGTACCTAGGGACGAACGCGAGCGAACCGAGCGTGAGTCGCTTGTAACAAATATACACTTATGTTAATTTATGACAAGTCGCTATTACTGTACAATGCACATGTACAAGTCATGTCCGCGCAGGATACGCGTCCGCGGGAGGAAGAATGCTAGCCGCATTCCCCAGCTGAATGGCAATGTCGACTTTTTGGGCGAAAACAAGCCAGCTCTCCTGTCACCAGTAGAGGCGATAAGAAGAGGTGTTATGTCTTTAAAGAAGTGTTTAGTACTTCGAATCCATGGGCCAAGCGTTTCTCAAGCAAATGGTATAAAGGCATAATTTTGACTAAGAGAACTTGAGTAGTTTAGTTTTTCTTCCGCCATGGTCCTCATTTAATACACCGTCTCATTGTCATGGGACGGGGCCAATGTGTCAACGCATGCAGCGTCCCA
Organism: Argynnis bischoffii washingtonia; assembly: GCA_033884665.1. Lineage (NCBI taxonomy): Eukaryota > Metazoa > Arthropoda > Insecta > Lepidoptera > Nymphalidae > Argynnis > Argynnis bischoffii. Next base: position 1,746,434 of record CM066616.1, on the reverse strand, counting down.
CAATAGGGAGAAGGGTATAGGGTAGGTCCCTAAAAGGCGTTTCTTATTCTGAGGAGTACCCAAGGCTGCACTTCGGTCCATGTTTGATGAGCATGTCACATAATGGACGCTTTAAGTTTCCTATAGAAGCTTTTATAGTAGCCCAATGCGAGGTGATGACTGATAGTATGCGGTGGTTCGTCTGTGTTCGAATCCCGCCACCTTATTTTAAGTACAAAAAGTTCATGATAGACCTGCAGCTTGATAGTAATTTTTATTAAAAACTAGCGGCTCACCCTTGCTTCGCTCGCGTTTGCCTCTAGAAAAACAAAACCAAATTATCCCACGGGAATTGTACATTTTGCCGGGATAAAAAGTAGCCTATGTGCTTTTCCAGACTATAATCTAAGCATCTCTGTGTCAAATTTCATCCAGGTCAGTTCAGCCGTTCTGGCTTGATTGAGTAACAAACATCTAAACTTTTACATTTATAATATTAGTAAGATGTCTGTGAAATATTACTATAAGTTTTTTTTTTTAATTTTTGAGATATTCTATATATATTCATGGTTTTTTTTATATTTAATCTATATTAAAATGGCAATTTTCTTGTCAAAATATTCGACCTAATTTTAATTATGATTTCTTACACAAGTTTATACATTTTATTTTTGAGGAATCGTATTTATCTTTAGTTAAATGATTTACACAAAGCAAGAATGGTACACGCCGGCTGAAGTAGCTGTGCACAATAAAGCGAACGATTGCTGGGTATTTACATCTATATTAATATATAAAACTGAATATATATTTTTTATTTTTGTTTGCATGAGCGCGCTATTCTCCGTAACTAGCAATAAAAAAAAATTATGCTATCATCCGTACACTAAGCCATGACCTCTTACGAGTAAAGTAATTATATAAACGAACTGCTACGAGCTGAGCCGTGACCAAAAGCTCGTGTAGTTTACTAAATTAATTGATTACTTGAAATGTTATTTTTACTAAAAAAAGATACACTAACATAGTTATTCCCACTGTCAGGAGGGAAATTTATTTGAAAATATTGTAAGGTATAGTATAAATTAAGATATAACCTGTCCCAAAAATGTGCTAAATAGTTTGTACAACTTGCAAAAACGTCACACCAAAATATGGCTAAATTAGTGTAACCGAAAGAGGTATTTCTTCTCTTTGAAGTCGGACAAAAAATACCTATGGCTAAAGTAAACAAAAAACTATGGATAAATTACAGGTATCATTAAACGGTAAAGTACGAGACCTGACTGCCTGGTTAGACGGACAGTTTAGAATCTGCAAATGCTTTAAGAGTTGTTCTTGCCCTATAAAAAACTGGTTCTGCGATGATGATTGCGTTGAATATTGTGATTGTCTCAAACGTGGATTTGCTTACTGTGATGGAAAAAGAGTGAGGATCATTCAAATATAATTATTTTTTTAAAATATCTTACGTTACTATAATTAACGGTACGTTTGTCATTCATGTTTAAAAATTTCGGTGGTCCATAAAATTACCTACCTATTGTTTACATAAGTATATACTTAACTGCTTCGTTCGTCTAGTAGCTATCATGTACGGCTGCAGATCCGGAAGCCCTGGGTTCTAGTCCCGGGTTAGGTCAAAAATACTACTGGATTTTTCTGTCAAGAAATGCTCAGTAAGTCTTAAGATGGGAACTTGGTTCACCTGCGTGTATCGATCCTGCACTTGATTAGTTATCGGCCGTGTCCCATTTTCATTCCACAAGATTTTGAGAGTAACTTAGTTTTTTAAATGATATCATCAAAATTTAAGTAGCCAAATATGTGTACTTATGTAACAATAAAATTTTAACCTCTAGTTAGCAATGACCATTTTGGCCTACGCTGGCAAAGACATAAGCCATTGGTTTAAAAATGAGGATTGGGTACATTATACCCATTCTATAGTTGGATCTCATACGCCGTATCACCAGCACGGTCCTGGTGATGAGCAGCCGGTAGTGCCGTCCACAAGATGGCGGCCATTTACCAACCCTTGGTGGCTGGATGATACCAATATTGTAGGAAAGGTTACGGAGAAGACTAGGCCCATTAGAATTACTAATACCTTGACGGGTTAGTTCAAATTTTGAATTTTTGACCACGCTTTTATTTGCTTCCGTTCTAACTTACAAAAAGATACCTAAATAATGAAATCTTGGTGTCGATTTCTGTCCAGTTATTTTTATTGTTGTTTAGATTTGAAACTTTGTTTATGAAGTCATTGAACTGATCAGATGATGAGAGCCAGGAGGTGGATAATTGAACTCTTCGATTATTACTACTAAAACCATCAAGTTTCATTTTATTTGTTTAAAGAGACTTGATAGATACATTATAGTTAGTGTTAAGTTTGTTTTTAAAGTTATTTAAAATAATTAAATTTAAAATTTAATCAAGGGTCTAGTGTAACCTTGGAAGTTTGTTCCGAAGAAACGATATACCAAATCATGATGCGCTACCTTCCCCACAACTCTCATATGCTCTCATATACTTGGAGACATCTTGACAGGGGACTATTATATAACAAGACGTTAGAAGAAAATGGCATAAAAGATGAAAGGGATGATTTTAGCAGGGTCGCTTTGCCTGAAAACTTTTATATACCAGATATTCTTTTGTATTATAACGATGATTTGACTGAAGGTTGGTTTATTTTGTTTGTCTCTTATTGTTATTTTAATAACTTAGAGAAATTATAATGATGTATTATATTTAAAGTTAATATAAACATTTACCTAATATCGATCTCTGGATCTCTAACGATAAAGACAGTGCTAATCAAATTAGGTGATATACTTATCTACTGTGCCATGAGGATTATTAAGAAAGCCTAAGTTTCTAAATTTTATGTCAGTAGGTATATTATTTAAGTGTTCACTGTAACAGTTTAAAAAGTGTCGTCACTTTTTTTTTCAACGACCTTTGTAAAAGTCCATTTGTATAAAAAAATTGTAGGCTTTACCGGAGTGTGGGATGGGAAATTGGATTCGAAAGCTTAATAATATTTACACCAGGACGGACGTTACATCTAATTGTTTTAATATTTTCCAGATCCACCGAAAAATTGCTTTTGTCTAGAAAAGGAATGCACTCATAATCAACCTGAGAAATGTCATTTGGAAACACTGTAAAAAGTAAAAAAAAAAACATTATTTTATAATAAATTTTGTTTATTTTAATAGATTATTTGTTTTATTGTTTTTTGAGGAATCCTTAAAAGTTTAATTTATAATAAAGAATATATTTTATTACTGTTATTATTGTTGGTTGAAGTAATCTGTATGATTCTTTATAACCTATTAGGTTTACAGACTACATTTTATGCGCTCGTAAGTGTACAGTCTCAACATAGGTTATGTTACCTTGCCAGTGAATTCATAGAAATATTCTTACAAGGCAAAAAAAGCTCGTATAGAAAACTAAGTAAAAACCAGATGTTTAAGATCCATCATAATAGTTTTAAAATGGTCGTAAAAATATACAAAAGGGTGCTTTAATAAAGGCTAGTTACCATATAGAGTGTTTACTTCAACAAAGTAAGCCGTGACTCGTGTCGAGGCACACCGCACGTGCCCAGAGTTCTGCATGAAATAATTTAACATTAACTAGCGATTTGCCCTGGCTTTGTCCAGGTGTAAAGTGATAGTTACACATTCTTAAATACATACATACATACACACAGCATATATATACGTATAGGCAGTGGTAGCCCAGTGATAACGCGCTCGCTTGGGAAACCGAGTGAAGCGGGTTCAAAACCCGGGTCTCACACTTCTGATATTTTCATGTGCGAATCATTTCTAACATGATTACCACTTGCCTTACGGTGAAGGAAAACATCGTGATGAAACCTGCATGTCTGAGGAAACCTAGCTTGTTTTCGAAAGCCATATGAAGTCCGCCAATTCGCACTTGGCCAGCGTGGTGGACTATGGCCTGATTCCCCTCCCTACTGAAAGGAGGCCCGTGCCCAGCTGTGGGACGTTAAAAAGGGCTGAATACATATATACGTACATATAATTTCATTATTATTAATAACTATATCTAATTACTAAATTATTTAATACGATTCGAGTATATACCTCTTTATTAATTTATATTGTTACTAATATATCTAAAATTTAAACATACGTATTTATTATTATTTTATCAAAGTTTCATCGCAATTGGATATCGATATAAATAGTCACACATTATATGTTTTTATGTTATCTACGTATATTATTTATTACCTATATAGGTATTTATTAAAGTTAAATTACTCGTTGAAAGTATATTATGACAACCATTTACAATCGCAGCAGTCATGTTTATTACGTTTCAGGTAACAAATTCAAGAACCTCAAAGTATACGAGTATAGGCTATTATAGACATTGGCTACATTGAAGAATCAATGAGGAATGAGGACTGCCAACATCACATATTTTAGTTCAGGGAGATCATGAAGATGATGAAATAAATATGTAATGAGGGAAAATACATACATATATTAACCGACTTCCAAAAAAAGATTCACTGATTTCTTAGTACATATTTATGATTTTATGTGAATTTTTCAGAAATTACTTTACCGATTTTTTTTATATTCACTAAGGTATTCAATGTAATACATATATCTAAGGTCTAAGGCAAGGTTTTATTTAAAGGTATAAATATTTTGAAGTCGACGTATTTTCTTGTTAAAATGTTATTAATTATCCCATTGATGATAAATAACGTACCTAAAGCTATTTTATTTAAACAAATATATCTTTCCCTATGAAATTTACGACGAAGAAAGATATACCTCAAGAAGGACATTTATTAGCCATTAAACATCGTATAGAAATAAACTTATATAATGAAATTGTTTATAAGCCTTATAAGTGATATATATACTCTTCCAGACACTACAGACTCTATTAATTTCATGACACCGTATAAATTGCTTTTAAATCAATCTTTCAAAAGTAACCTAAATTATAAATTTCAAGAAAAAGATGTTTTCCTATTCCAAAAATAATCATAGAAATCTTTTACTATACCTATATTTAAAGTTTCTCACGCATACATTCAGAGATCTCTTCGCAAGACTTTGGATTTGCGTCTACCAAAATATACTACTACCTTGCAAAATAAGGCATTCGGTTATAAAAATAGTACCTACTCCGCTCTAGATACATATATAAATGAACTGGATTTACAATGTACATAGAATTACGGATAATAATCTAAAAATATAACCTCCCTAAAGAGTATAAAAATAATTTAAAAATGCATTTTCAATAATTATCCTTGCCAATTATATTTTTAATGTGAAATTGTGTATTAGCGATTTCCTGACCGATTTCGGCAACGTCAGCGTCGTCGGCGCAGTAGGAATTTCGATGAGACAATAATTCGATACTCGCGGTGAGATCAGGTGCAGAACCGATAGCATAACGCGCTTCGAGGAATAGGACGTAGCCACAAGTTTCCCGACTTTGGGCTGGTTCTGAGTTTTTTTTTGACAGAAACACCTAATTAATATCTCTACTTGACCCGACCTCGAACCCAGGGCCTCTGAATTTGGAGCCGTAGGTATATGCGTCAAGCCAATGAGGCAGTTCCGTATTACAAAATTCATTCAGAAATCCGTCTAGAGGACGGACATTGTATTTGCATATTATAATATGTAACGATAAAAATATTGTGTTGCTATCGTATGACCAAAGCTATATATGTATGTGCTCAGCCCTTTTTTTAACGTCCCACTGCTGGGCACGGGCCTCCCTTCAATACGAGGGGAATCAGGCCATAGTCCACCACGCTGGCCAAGTGCGGTTTGGCAGACTACACGTCTTTCGAAAACTTACTAAGTTCTCTCAGAAATGCAGGTTTCCTCACGATGTTTTCCTTCACCGTAAGGCAAGTGGTAATTGTTGGAAATGATTCGCACATGAAAATATCAGAGGTGCAAGACACAGGATTTGAACCCGATTCACTTGGTTTCCCAAGTAAGCGCGTTACCACTGGGCTACCACTAAACTAAATCTAAAAACGAAGTTCATCTATTTTGAAATCCAAGTGAATACAGGTAGTAGATTTTTTCTATCACTACAGACCTTTAACGCAGTAATAGTACTGCAATTTCTAAGAATATAAGCGTGCCGTTCCGATCTACGAGTAGGGACGTTTTTGTGCGGCGCGTGTCTAGTGATATTTGCGCCTTCGGGAATAATTCATACTGTCAATTAACTGATTTAATTAAAAAACATTCTATGATGTACTAAATATCTCCTAAACGCAATTTTTCATAAAATATTCGATGTAGACTTCTACTGCATATTAGCTTATAGCTTTTACATTTAAATTGACCTTACAATATTATTGGTGGTGGAAAATTTCCTTAGTGGTTGTTTTCGCAACTAACAACAGCAGTTTACAATTTATTTTAAATTTATAGTTAATTATATACTATTTATTAACAGATATAGCACTAATGACATTATCAGTTTTCGATACTATATAAACTACTAGCGACTCACCCTCGCTTCGCTTCGGGTTCGTCCCTAGACAAAAACAAATCTATCCCACGGGAACCGTACATTTTTCCGGGATGATACATAGCCTTTAACCTTCCTCAGTTAACGGGCTACTCAATGCAAAAACAATTTTTCAAATCGGTTTAGTAGTACCTGAGATTAGCGCGTTCAACCAAACAACCAAACAAACTCTTCAGCTTTATAATATTAGTATAGAAGTATAGATACATATATCCAATTAAATAGAGAAGTTATCGGTCTAAGTTAGCTCTACGTTTTGCCGGTAGGGCACAAAAGCTTCACAGATTTTAGTACCCTATTGAACGTGTTGAAGAGAGTAAGACTCATTATGTTCTCCGCTTTTTTCTGAGACCAACAAGATGTGTTAATTATTTCTTTAGCCTTAATCAGATCAAATAAACCATATTTCCTTTTCATTTGTATCTAATTTACTACTAGAAGAATTTTAAATCATCAGCAATTATCATTGAAATCAGTCATGGGAAGCCTTGTAACTGATTTATTTTAGGTGTCGTCACAAAACAATATATGTCATATGATTAGTAACGAGTGAGAGTATATTTCGATAGCATTGCATTACGAACTCGATTACTTAACACCATTGTGCTTAGTTATGAATATGCATTATTGTTACACTTGGAGCGTCCTATACCCGCTACGCTTAGCCGAGCGCGGTTCCTGTGACCATTCGAGGGCCACAAAAACTGCCTTCATATTGAAAAGAATAAGTTCACTTACTTGAGATAGAAGCCTCAGATTTATTTTTTCTTTTTTCTATTAATGATGCGGAAACTTAATAAATTAAACAAATACGTCGTTTAAGTTTCAAAAGAAGTTGATATTAATAGCTAAATGGGTAATTACTCATCATCAAAAGTACTTATTACTAATCATATTATTACCTAGTTTATTTTTCTTCTTTACAACAAATCAATTTAATTTGAATTTTAAAATTTTGATTGTATAATATTCATCATTAATCGCAATAATTTACTATGCTCGATTTTAAAAATAAAACATGTTATAGTCCATATAACTTAGGTACCACCTATATTATTAATTTGCCTTTAGAGCGACGTATTTCGAATGCAGTCAATTTTAAACATTTAAAGTTCATTGCCAAGGCCATATTAACTATGTATTTCGAAAAACGCAAAAATATATTCAACTATTTTGCCCCACGCGAAATATCTATATCCAGAGCTCATTCAGTGTCGCGTCACGCATGCGCGGTTCTCATAGCACTTGTTACCCTAAATTACAACAACCCCATGCAAAGCAAGTAAAAATAACCATAACACAAACCATACGCACCGTGACGACATTTTCGTCTTTCTTTCGTCCACAGATAATTGAGTGACGGATAGCGCGCTTGACGTAGAAAAGCGCGGCAAGGACGTTGTTTTTTTTTAATTTATATGTCAATGACCGATGCGTTGTGATTTGTGTTAGGTGAATGTGCTAAGTGATAAGGGTTTTTTTTAAATAGTGGGTTTACCGCGTACGTTAGTATTCTCTGGTAAGTTAATTTTCAGTTAATAATTTTCTCCATAAATCAATTATAATGTCTTGTATTTTATATTTTGTATTGTATTGTTGTGTCAATATTATTATAATTTGGATATTCATAACACTAAGTATGTACTATATAAATATACAGAAAAGGAAATGAAAGTTTAAACTATCAATGCTTCCTTTTAAATACTTATTTTCTATTTTTGAGAGAAAAATTTCAATACTTTTGCAACATATTATAAAATGTTCATCTAGTATTACAGTATTTTCGATTTTACACGGTTACACGGTACATTGTACACGGTTAACATCGTGTAATATGAGTGATTTAGAGACCTTAATATTAATTAGTTAGACAGGATAAATAACTTTATTATTATTGTTATCACATATAATAATAATTACTACAATAGTATTTAGGCGACCGAACCGAGCGACCGTTTTTTCAGAAAATACACTTACTCGTACCTATATAAACTTGAAAAGCAAAAAATTAACTGCAAATAGATCCAAATCGATACAAAAAATAAGTTTATATAGAAAATTGCTCATGTAATATTATACAATACTTAAATTATTAAAATACTAGTAGCCAAGACTGATAACAAAATATACTGCCGTGTTAGGTTATTACCAAGTGGTAAGTAAGGACATGGTGTGGTAAGTTCCACACCACGTCCTTGCCATAGTAAATAGGTGGCTCCTATTCATTGGGGTAGCTAAGTAAATAAAGGTTAGACCGAGATGAAATTGATTCTAGACCCTCTATTGATTTTACTCCCCTTAGTTGCACCCTATTTAAGTAATGGACTCTCGATTAGTTTGCTATAGGGTGCCTGCAGCTTTTTGCAGCATATATCTACTTATAATATTGGTAATTGTAAGTCAGTAGAATAATAGTAATAATAAAGATTATATAGTTAGTTTTACGCCACTTATATTGTTATATGTAAAGAAAAAGGATAGAAAAAGGTTAAATCACAAATGAAATGCAAGTCTACATCTTTATTTTTTTTTTATATTTTTTTAATTGTTGTCATACAAAAAAAAAGACACATAAAATACTCTATTAGGAATACTTTTTATTTAAAAATAGTTAAAAAAAATAAATTCTTCCGGAATTTATCACCATCTAAATAAGCCGGTAAGCCATTGTGTTATCTACTCGAAAACAATAGATAAAGCTTATCGAATACCTCTATTGTTTATGGTTTATCATTTCCGTTCAGATTAGTTGCTTCCAAATTGAAAAAGACCGTTGAATTTTTTCTGACGCTGTAAGCAATTGAAAATAATGACTGGTATATCGGAATATTACAGACGAGTTTAGGTTCGATTAATTATTATGAAACGTATTCATTATTGGTAGTATAATATTGGGGAGTTTGGAACGGAAGGTGACAAATACCAACAGATTTGCATAACGCTTTCTTAGATTAACACAAAAACTTGACGTTTTTATAAAATAGGGAGCGGAAAAGTAAAATGAAGTGAAATATCAAGTTGAAAATAAATTCATTAATAATGATAATATATAATATCTAGTCAAAATAACAATAACATTCTATTATAATACCTAATGAAAACTGTAAAAATTAACAAATAGTATAGTAGAACTAAATTGTAATATTTATTTTTCAGATAACTACGTAATGGCTACTCTACCAATTTATGTATCACTGAGTAGGTGAGTATACTCCTTAACAAACCTTTTTTTATTTTTCGTACTTGTAATAATAAATATATAACAAAGATATAAAAGCAAGTATGAGAAATTATAATTTTTGTATGAAAGGTATACAAGTATTAAAATACCTTATAAGTACTCCTAACATGCTAGTTAGTACATAGTTTTATGTCCTTTTAATAGTTTTCTTTATGTCAGCGTCAACTCTGCTCCCTTGGGGACCGGAAGTCATGAAAATGAACACATGTTGTTCGAATAATTGGAGTCGTTAATATTGATTTTATGGGATTTTTACATGAGAATGTAGGAAGTTTATTATCTCATGCGAAATAGGGTATGTATATATATATGTATTTTACACAATTTATATACCTTTACTCAAAAACTTGTTTGTAAAGTAAGTAACACAAATTGCAATCTTCATAATATATTTGTACATTTTGAGATAAGAAATTAAAAAGTAACACTACATGCATTTTGTCTCAAGAAATAGATGTTTGCTTCTTTAAAAATGCCTGGCTATAAAAGGTCCTAAATATTTAGATCTTATTTTCCCAATAGTTGTATGTTCCTGATTGTCTTTAAAATTGAAATTCGTTTTTTTTTTGTTTTTCGGAGTTCTAATAAAAAAATGAAGTCACTTTTTTAAGGCTAAGTGACCGGAAGCATACCACATGCCATCTCGTACAATTTTACTGGCCAATAATAACAGTATCTACCAACATTGATAGTCATAATATACGAGCTTGAGCTTTCGTCGTTTCCTGTCTCCCGGTAAGGAAGTAACCTGACGTGCTTTATTCTAGGGCTGCCATTGAAGAGCTTCAGTCAATAATAAAAAATATGGGTATAATATTATATATGCTACACAAAATAATTAGAAATATATATTTTTTAAGATCATTTTTTTTTTCAAAAAAACTAATTTATGATTATTTTTATAATGAATTGTTATTTTCTTCAAATTACTAAAGTTTTGTTAAATTATCAGGCTGTTTTAGGATTTATTGAAGTAAAACTTCTTTACGCACGCTCGACTTGGGGGGTAAGCTGGTGAAAGCGTTACGAAGAAATTTACGTACGTTTGTTGCCATGGTAACCATTGTTATTGTCTCCTAAATGATGTACAATATTATATTTTTTCCTTAAATGATATTCTATGAACATATATATGACTAATATGCGTTATTTTTAGTATCTTACCTATCCTAATTATTTAAAACATAAATTGAATTTCATAAAGAGTACCGATAACCTACAGAAGTTTTATTTCTTGCGCGTGTACACACATTCATACACGCACTCTTTAATTTTTTAAATAAAAAAAGAAATTAGTTTGACATTAAGTATAAACAAAATATTAGGTAGTAAAATGATATATCTTCAAACAATGAAGCTATTAAGAAACTTTCGACAACCCTGCGTTATCAAAGCGGTCAGTGGTCACTATCTGCAAGCAATATTTATTCAGTGGGGGCCGTATTGGCATTACCTTTTTCGTTTGTCAAAATCATTCTCACATACTAATTGCCTTAAAAACATCTATTTATATATACAATCAAGTCAAGACATTTCCTGGAGTATTCGTTTACTTTTTTTAATATAAAAAGATCAAAAAGATTGTTTAGTAAATATTCTTGATTAATTTACTGATTATTATTATCAAAAGTACATCAATTTTGCTAAGAATCCAATAAACTAAAAATAGACAATCCAATTCTATTCTAGTTTAATCTAATTAGGTATGTATAACGTATTAATGTACAAAGATAAAACGGGATTGAGTTAAAATTTATATAAAATGATAGTATGAAAATTCAAAATAAATATAAGTAACGTAAACATCGTGTGAAAACCTGCAGTGTCTGAGAGAACCTAGCAAATTTTCGAAAGACGTGTGAAGTCCGCCCGCACTTGGCCAGCATGGTGGCTATGGCCTGGTCCCCCTCGTATTGCAGGGAGGTCTGTGCCTAGCAGTGGGACGTTAAAATTGGCTATACACATACCTATAAGCATGTATACGTTTTAAAATTAAAGCAAATGAACCTAAAAAATAACTAATTGCTATGCAAAAAGTAATTTGTTTGGCATTTTTATACTGTTTTACCATTTTTGTAGTAATTTCAAACGTATAGGCTAATCTAGCACTGGCCTGATAATCTTCTACGTATTATATAGAGCATGACATTGACTGCCACAACCAAATGCATCGAACCAAATATTTATGAAGGTATTTAAACTATGTATAAATATCAGTATGTAACAGATGCGTCGGATTTTTCATACACATTGAAGTATTAAGGAATTTAAGTACCTATATATATGGAAGATATGAAATAGATATTAGTATGGATAAGCCAATTAGTGTATTATTAACTGGTATTAGATTTTTTGTTATGAAATTGTTTCTGAAACATGCATAGAATGTTAGAAAATAATCTTGTTAATATCTACGGTTAACAGGAATCGATTGAAGTGAAAATTTTACGGTCTCACTTGAGTGATACACGTTTATGGATTTCCTAGTAGCAAAGCTCAAAAATTAAAGTTGATATACAATTTTCAAAATCAAATATATTATAGTATTGTGTATGGTCCATTGATACACAGCATGGAGATTAAATGCTGTTAGTTAGAAAGGATTTTTAAAGAAACGGGTGACAGGTGATAAGTGAATAAATGTCAATAAATAAAGATACTCATAGCTAAGGGATTTCATTATCTATACAGATAAAAAAAATTGAAGTGTCTGCTTGTAATGTCAAAATAACAGCTTTATACTAAATACATATGGAATTATACACGGTACCTACTTATAAGAAAAACACAATTTTTAAAATTTTTGTCTGTCTGTCTGTTTGTTCCGGCTAATCTCCGAAACGGCTGGACCAATTTTAACGGGACTTTCACTCTCAGATAGCTGATATTATAGGGAGTAACTTAGGCTACTTTTATTTTAGAAAAAGAATTAGGGTTTCACTCAAAAAAATTAAAACGTACCTAGAGACACACCCGAGCAAAGCGAGGGTAAGTCGCTAGTAATACATAAAAAAATACATAAGTGAATATTGCACTATCTCTATTTCAAGGGGAAGAAAACTAATGCTTAAAAATACAACAGAATATATTATTATTTTTATTTTTCATATTTTCTTCTCAAAATAATGTTTCAGTAGGTAATAACTTTATAAAATTTCCCTTATTCTGTAAATAAAGTAAACGATCTGTACGGTGAAGTCAAGAATAACTCAAATCACACAACTTTTTTGACTTTCGCATTTATCTTATCGGACTCTGTCTATATAGTTCTTTAGCCTTAGTTCTCTATATACATAATGTGACTGTGTATAGTCACATTAAGCAGAATTCTTAAGTAGCTAATATGTATAATCCAATATGATAATTTTTGTCAAAATAATTAAAGATAGCCAAAAATTTATCCCATCTTGCACAATTTTACAAAAATCTAAAATAAAATAAGTACTGTTATATATTTTCATATTCTATAATACTTTTTTATATTATTTGAGGACACGTTTGGCTTAGTTTGTATTGACTGTACTTACTACTACCTGAGCCAGCGGTCGCGGGTTCGAATCCCGCTGTGGGCATTTATTTGTGTGATGAGCACGAATGTTTGTACTCCAGTCATGGGTGTTTATATTTATAATATGTTTGTATTTAAAGTTATATATGTGTTATCAACTATCTGGTATCAATAACACAAGCCTCGTAGCTTACCATAGAACTAGATGGTGCTGTGTGGTAATGTCCCATCTTCTATACTAATATTATAAAGAGGTACAGTTTGGGAGTTTGTAACGTTGTAGGGGGTAATCTCTGGATCTACTGAACCGATTTAGATGAAAATTGTTAACGACATAGGTTGAGACCCTGAGAAGGACATAGAATACTTTTTATCCTGGAAATCATCCCTTAAGGGGGTGATAATGGGGATGAAAATTTGTATGGAGAATCAAACTAGGGACGAACCCGAGCGAAGCGAGAGTTGAGTCGCTAGTATTTAATTAATTTAATTACATATATTTTGTGACTGTTTTATATAAAGTAATGTCCGCAAGCAAATCGGTAGCGTCGTCACGTATTTTTTGCAAAATCAACACTGTCTTTCGTATCCAATGTAGAACCGAGCAAGGCGTTAATTAACTTCCTGTCTAATTACATGTTAATTTAACGTTTCATTTACTCCATGTACCAATTTGTATTGGCTCTAGATAATCATTCTTTCGTGCTTCATCGATTTTGAAAATACTGTGAAATTCATCAAAATTAACAAAAGTTACATATTTAAATTAACTTTGGCACCTTTAAATGAGGTTTTACTAACATTTTTATTCTTAAAGCCTTTTGTTGTACTTCAATAATTTTTAAGTGAAACTTCTTTAAAATCGTTGTGAATTGAAACTCGATAAAACAGAAATGCGAGACTAAAAAGAGACACACATAAATAAATATAATATATATAAATATTATATATTAGACATATATGTTTACGGATAGGGATATCCCTATCCGTTTCTAGACAAAAACAAATCTATGCCACGGGAACCGTACATTTTTCCTGGATAATATATAGCCTTATAGCTTTCCTCAGTTAACAGGCTATCTAAAGCACAAAAAATTTTTAAATCGGATTTGTAGTTCCTGAGATTAGCGCGTTCAACCAAACAAACAACCAAACAAACTCAGCTTTATAATATTAGTATAGATCATGGATGACAAGTAAAATAGATGAAATAGCTCTGGTATAGATGAAGCCGGTGAGAGAATGAAATAGAATATATTGCCATGTTGCCATGGTAACCGCTGTTATTGTCTGACAAATATATTATATTAAGTCTCACTTCTGCTATGTACGAATTGTAACACAATACAACAAGACACATACAACACACTTTTTTAGGTATATAATGATAAAAGAATCGTTTGAAAAAAAAATATATTCTTGTGAGTATTTTTATAGTACCTAATCAGTTTTGTATTCAGACTTGTTGTAATGGTTTAGTTAGTAAATAATTTCCTTATAACATTAATAATAGTCTGAACACATAATATTGCACTCCGTCACGACTGCCGTGTTGAATTAAGGTAAAAAGGATTTTTTAGGTCTGATGAATGAACTGATTTTGTTTCAGATCAAAATACTACTAATTGGATACCGTCTCAAAAAATTTAAGACTGTATAATCACGCTTTAATGCAAAGTACTAATTTTGTTTAGCATTAACAAAGTTGGTCGCTGCGACCATTGATCGTGTTCGCTGTCAAATAGTGCCTCGGTCCATTATTTTATTATCTTTTACTGGCTTATAAACTTTCTTTTAATTTTTGTTTTATTATAGTTTCAATTATTATTTTATACTTCGCTCGGGTTCGTCCCTAGGCTGCTTTCCCGTAAAAACTTTCATCCCCATTTTCATTCCCTTAAGGGATGATTTCCGGGATAAAACTATCCTATGTCCTTCCCAAGGTCTCAAACTATCTTCAATTCAAATTTCATCTAAATCGGTTTTGTAATTTCGGAGCCTATTCGGCATAAAGAAACAAAAAATCTTTCCTCTTTATAATATTAGTATGTATTTAATATTAGATTTACTTGCTAATTAAACAATAATAACATTGGTTTATTTTTATAAATTTTTTATCGATTTAGGTATTTAATGAATAAATAAACAAGGTTGCTATATTTAATCTCGTCCGGGGGGCGCAGTTCAGGGCATCTGGCACCGTCCATCACTGTCTAAGGCTATCACGAGTGATACGAAACGTATCAGACCGCCAGACTGCACGTGTACAGCAGCTTGCTATTTCCTACTGTTGGAACAGGGCTTCTCAAACTTTTAGCTTCACGAACCCCTATTAAATTCCCTAAACGTCTACAATTTGTTGTCTAGAAGTCCAATTTTTTTTACGAATCACCATTATTTGATTCCGTATTTTGGTTTCAATGTGACGAGAAGAGTGATGGAAATGAACGAAGATGGATGGAGAGGAAAAGGAAGACCAAAGGGAAATGGTTATATAGTGTGAGACAGGACATGAAAAAGAAATGGGTAAAGGATAAGGTGACAACTACTAAGGGACAGGGAGAGTGGAAGACAAAGATGGCAACCTCAAATAATTTGCTGTAATGATGATTGTGCTTTCTATATGATTTATAATAGTATTTTAAATACACTTATATTTTAAATTTACAAAATACACTACATTATAAATTCCCTATGACCGTCGAGGAACCTGCGGTACGTGTACTCTGAGAAACCCTGCATTGTTGTATCTGTATAAAGTGTCACTTGCGTATTTTTAATTAGTGCAATACTATTAAAAGTCCCGGCTTTACACGTATAAAGCAGAGCTCAAGTAATGCGGGTTTTGTTTGGCTGGTTGATAAGAACTTATTTATAATATTATTAGTATAGAATATATATTGATACATTTACTTACACAAGATTTTTGCTTACTTCTTTTGATTTCAGATAGTAAAATTAAATAATCTTTATCTATTTTACATATTTGTCCATTAGGACTTCTTAGACCTCTTAGAGTAGTATCATACCAATTATTATTATTCAATGTTTATCGAATCTTTTCTCTTAATCTATAAAATCTAATAAACGAATATAAATGAATCTTGTAAAGCCAAATGTCAATAAACATCATTGAAGTCTCGCTGTATCCATCATGGATGACAAATAAAGTAGATTAACTAGTTCTGGTATCTATTATTAGAGGATCAATATAATATTGAACTTGACTATTATCCTTACAACTTAATATGTAGTCAACAATTTTAAAATATGTTTTCATTCTGTGGGATTGGACAAGATGACATTCTAACCGTTTATGTGAATAGATAACTAAATATTGTATGGCAATGATATTTTCAAGTGTTAAGTTAAATATAATATTGTGACGTGATTTTCCATATACTTTTTAGTTTTCCTTTAAATACATATATACTGTAGAGAGCTAACTTGTCAAATACATTAATATCTTTAGGGCTAAAATCTGTACAGACGAACTCAAATTATGTGTGCAATATGTCAAAAATTCTATATAAATAAAAATTCAATGATTCAATCCAAATAAAAAAATTTTTGAAAAATAATATTTCCTCATGTTTAACTTTGTCATACGAAACGTGTTTTTAGTAAACTTGCTAGGTTCTCTTAGGTATGCAGGTTTTCTCTGGATATTTTGCTTTATTGAAGACAAATAATGATCATGTTGAAAATGATGAAACATGACAATATCATAAGTGCGAGACTCGGGATATGAACTAGTTTCACTAGGTTGTTCAAGCGAACGCGTTACCACTGGTCTACCACTTGCCATACTTACATTACTTTAAGATTAATCGATTATTTCATTCCAAATACAAGGAAAAACGATGATAAAAATTGCCCTATTCTAAAAATCAAATATATTAGTAATGACAAAATACTGCATACAAATATGGGAGGTGCAGTCAAAGTCCAATTTCGATTAATCGATATTAAATAAAACCTTTATGTTTCTTTGTTCCTTCCCATAAAAGGCTAGAAGTCAAAGATTACGAGGGTCTTAATCGTTCATTTAATTGGCATTATAATAAATTATTAGCTTAGGCGTTTAAATAATAAGTGCATTGCACCTTGTATGTCCTTATACTTTAAGCAAATTTATTCTTGGAAGTTTTCAATACATCTAAAATATATAAAATATACATATAGTAGGTATACTTGAAAATATCTTTAAAATGTACATTATTTCAATATTCTTTTATTGCTGATCATAATAAAAGTTACTTTAGACTTTTGAGGTAACTACATCTGTATAGGTAATTTTAGCTTACGAGTTTCTGTCTTTCTATAAGTACTCTCAAATGTATAAAAAGGTTTTTGGTATTGGAAATCATTGCTTCAAATTTATCTAAATCGCTCACTTAGAGATCGACATAATATAAGAAAAAACTTCCATGAGTGGAGAACAAACATTCGTGCTGATCACACAAATAAATGTCCCCAGCGGGACTCGAGTCCGCGACCACTGGCACAGCAAGTGGGGTCACTACAAACTAAGCCAAACGTGTCCTCAAATATACACATAATATTAAATTAAGAGTTTGTTCAAATTTAATAATGACCGCTACACCCGAGAAAGGCAAATTCGAAAATTCCGTATTATTTTCTTTAAATATTGACTATTTCTAGGATTTATTACAATTGGTTTTTCCAAAACACTTGTAATTCCATTTTTGTATAAAGCATCATATCATTATATACCTATATTTATGAGTTATACCAAATGTCTAGATTAACAAATGACTAGGTAAGCTGTTTATTATTTTGATCAATGTCTGCCCACACTCGCCCACTATTGGGTATTCTAACTTTTCCCACGCCCACACGTTGTTTGTGTAATTATATGCTACAAGCTTCTAATAAATTGGTGATTAATTTTAAAGATTTAATTAAAGTCCTAATTGAATATTATAGAAACGACTCCAAAACCTATTTTACTAATTGAAAATCTCCATCTCTGAGTAACATACAGACTATTGTTCATCCAGTTATCGATATTCGACCATAATATTTTATTTATTAACTAGCGACTCACCCTCGCTTCGCTTCGGGTTCGTCCCTAGACAAAAACAAATCTATCCCACAGGAACCGTACATTTTTCCGGGATGTTATATAGCATATAGCCTTCCTCAGTTAACGGGCTATCTAATGCAAAAAGAATTTTTCAAATTGGATTAGCAGTTCCTGAGATTAGCGCGTTCAATCAAACAAACAAACTCTTCAGCTTTATAATATTAAGTATAGATAACACTAGAGCTCGTCAACAGCTACCTATTAAACAAAAAAAAAACGGTTGACAAACAAAGGAGGAAAACAAATAAAAGCTTGTAAGAATTGTTTTGTATTTGCCTATTTATAGTTTAGATTTTTGTCTATTTATAGTATAATACTAGCGACTCACCCTCGCTTCGCTCTAGGTACGTTTTAATTTCTTTGAGCGAAACCCTAATTCTTTTTCTAAAATAAAAGTAGCCTAAGTTACTCCGTATAATATCAGCTATCTGCTAGTGAAAGTCCCGTTAAAATTGGTCCAGCCGTTTCGGAGATTAGCCGGAACAAACAGACAGACAGACAGTTAAAATTTTTAAAAGTTGTGTTTTTCTTATAAGTACCGTATATAATTCCATATGCATTTAGTATAAAACTGTTATTTTGTCATTACAAACAGACACTTCAATTTTATTTATCTGTATAGATGAAGTTTATAGTGTAGTCTATGTATAGCATTGTACATTAACTCGCGATTTTAACAGCAGGGGAAGACTTATCAAACATATTATTTGATTCTCTTTTTGAAGGAACTAATTACGCATTGTACTTTTAAAGATTGTTATCAATTTTATTCGTATAATTTTCATAAAAATGGCATTTTAAATTGTTTAAGATCATAACAAAAGATACATTTTATTAACCGGAGGATATTATAAAAACATAAAGGATAATTAATTGTATGAAAATATATTATTTTATGTAAATCTTAGGTAGACATTTTATATGAAACAATATAAACTCTACGAGTGTTGCACAAGCATTACTGTTACTGCTGGCCTAAATCATCCCACTGCTGGGCAAAGGCCTCCCTTGTATATTCCAGGCTTTGTTGTTTAGTGCAAGTACAGGCCAGTTTGGATGGATTTTTTTCTAATTTATCCCGTTACCTAGTTCGTGGTTTACCGCATTGCACAATATTGCACAGTTAAAATGTACAACAGAAATACACAATTGCAATAGATAATATAGTGAAGGAAAACATCGTGAGGAAACCTGCATGTCTGAGAGAACCTAGCAAGTTTTCCCGCACTTGGCCAGCGTTGTGGACTATGGCCTGATTCCCCTCGTACTGAAGGGAGGCCCGTGCCCAGCAGTGGGACGTTAAAAAGGACTGAATATAATAGATAAATAAATAAAAAAAATGTTTTTTGTTTTTCACTGACTTCAGAAAAGAACAAAATATGTAATTTGCGTGTATGTTTTATTTGGATTATATTTCGTGATATGCCAGACTTGAAGTATAATCTCTTATACCTTTGAAGAAGTATTCCTTCACTTAGGGTACAATGGTTTCATTTAAAGTGATTTTAAGTTTAGTAACTTTGGTACCTTTCTAGTAAAAAGTAATCATATTAAAATTGTAACTTCAATTTTGTACTTCAAATGCACAAAAAATGATCTAAAGTCCAATTATTCGCATACTAGCAACTCACCCTCTCTTCGCTCGGGTTCGTTCCTAGGTTCCTAGGTTCGTCCCATAAAAACTTTCATCCCCATTTTCACTCCCTTAAGGGATGATTTCCGGGATAAAAACTATTCTATATCCTTCCCAGGGTCTCAAACTATCTTCTTATCAAGTTTCATCTTAATTGGTTCAGTAGTTTCGGAGTCTATTCGGTGCAAACAAACAAACAATCAAATCCTTCTTCTTTATAATATTAGTATAGATAAATAAAAAGTTTTAATCTTCCACCTAGATTCCTAGAAAATACGTTGGACCTATGAAGAACTAATGAACACTCACAAGTAAGTAGTAAGCAAGTAGTAGGTACTACTTGCTTACTTCATAAATACATCCCTGAACAAAAAATCCTGATCGTATGTCCCAATTGCATTTGGCATTATTTAAAAATCAACTTGCAATTTATATTTTCTTTACAATAGTCTTTAATCCACAATTATATTAACTACTATTATTATTTATTATATTATATAGATATGTATTTGTGTATGTAGTAGTATGTACATATGTTATGGTATATAGTATGTATAATATTTTATTATATATTTATATATAATGTTTTTTTTAATTATTTATATTTGAGTAGCTGCACTTTAGCCTGCTTTTTAATACTATTTCTCTAACTCACTTAGGTTGACTGGAAGACATCTCTTCTAGAGATAGAGATAAGTCCACCTTTGCTAACTAATTTTATTGTTTGTTAATTTCTGTATTTTACATATAAGTGCAATAGAGAATAGTAATAGTCTCGTAAATCAGATTTTTCCGTTGGTTGCGTTCTCGACAGTATGATTAGTGTCTGGAGTTCCATGATATTTACAAAGAAATGCAAATATTATTGCGTGCTTCGAAATTAGTCTTACACGACTCAGTGGCTACATAGATCTTGCAAGCTGACTCATCTGTTGAAGTGTGAATGTAAATTGATAATGTCTTCGTCTTGTTTGTAGTTAATAAAGTATTGCTATTTTTTCACCCATTTCATAAAGGTTAGTCCGTTTGCTAGTGAGTGTTTTGTTTGTAACGTGATGTTTTTGCTAATTATGAGACGGTTTTATAATTCTTTTTAATCTATACAAATAATATAATTCTGAGCCGAATCTATACATGACATATTTTTTGGTCAGCACAACATACTGACTAAATTTTTAATACTGTCTTATTTGTACAATAATAATAATTTGACTATGAATAATCTATGTATATAATAAAATTCTAACTGAGCCGAATCTATACATTAAATATTTTTTCTGGAAAATCTTATTGAAATAGTCATTATTATCGATACAGAGACCAAATCTATAGTTTTTAGAATTTTCGTCTGTCTGTCTGTTACCGCATCACGGAAAAACCACTGAAGGGATTTTGATGAAATTTGGTATGATGATAGCTGATTATCCGGGTTAACTGATAAAATCTAGCAAGTATCCGAAAGGCATGTGAAGTCCGCCAACCCGCACTTGGCCAACGTGGTGGACTATGGCCTGATTCATTTTGTATTGAAGGGAGGCCCGTGCCCAGCAGTGGGATGTTAAAAAGGGCTGAATACAAAATACATATCTATCATAAAAATTGATAATGTATGTACATTTATTAAATATTTCATACCAAAACAAAGATATGCGTTCGGTCCAAAAGTTGAGCCTACGCGCTCTCCTCTGACGCGAGTTAAGTGCTAGCCTTTTACAGAAACTTGACGGTGCATATTAAATAAGTTAATGATATATTGAAGGAATTAAGCTCTGTCATAAATAAATAAAAACCTTTATCACAGATGGAAAGATTGATTAAGAAATAATTTACTAAATGTCTGTCTTTAAAAGAAGTGATGAGAGATGCTGGTACAGTATTATTACAAAGACAAGAATTTTAGAAATATTGTTTTTTATAATAAAAAATATATTTGCATACGATCGTCATCCATGTATGTATGTATTATCTATAAATACCTATTAATTGTACCTTTTACCTGTACATTGAAATACCAAAAATTATTTTTTTTTAATAAATTGATAAAGAAGGCTATTTTAAAAAAATATTGCCAAATACTACTAATTATATAAAATGATTTAAGCAAAGTCGATAGGCATCGTTAGTATGTAAATAGTAACTACTAAACCGACGTATGTAAATAATGCGGTCTTAGCCACTAACACTTTAAATGTACAATGCAAATTCCTTATTATACAAGTTTCAAATTTATGATCCTTTTCTAGAAGTGTGGTCAAGCTTTAAAGTTTCACTAATAATAAAGTTATGAGTTTTATATGTTTGTCTGTGTATTACATAGTTGAAAATAGTTTGTATATTATTCTTACAAGGTGTCTATCTGTTTATGCGCTTATAGTTTAAGAGCCACTGACTCTTTCAATTTTGATTTAAAACGAAATACCTTACCTATACATATAATAAAATTCTAATTGAATCGAATCTGTACATTAAATATTTTTTGGAAAATCTTATTGAAATAGTCATTATTATAGATATAGAGGCCGAATCTAAAGTTTTTAGAACTTTTGTTTGTCTGTCTGTCTGTCTGGGAACGCATGACGAGAAAACCACTGTACAGATTTTGATGAAATTTAGTATAGCTGGTTTGGAATAGCTGGTTGTCCGGGTCAACACATAGAATACTTTTTACTTCGGGAACATATCTCATCTCTGAGCTAAACGTTAAAACGTACATAGGGACGAACCCGAGCGGAGCGAGGGTTAGTTGCTAGTTTATTAATATTTTGGTACGTCAGTAGTATATCTGGTACCTCAAAACATTGTTATAAGTAACCAGAAAATTACACTTTTTTTAATTTTCGTATGTTTGCGTCCTTATAATTTGTCTGAGAAAAAAGGTTTTATGGATTAAAAATGTAACTTTTTATGTACATATTTTTTAGTTCAAAAGCAAAAGCCAAGTAGATAAGCTTATAAAAGCTTATAAGTCTGGCTATAAATATGTATGTAATAAGTTTTTGTAGTTCACCATACAAGGTAAGTCACTATTCCATTTAAAAAAAGTATAATTTTAACATTCTTCTTATTATTAAATACTTTGATTACATTTTAAAGGTCAATGATTTATTCAAATATTTATAATTTAAGTGAGTTTTTTTTTATAATTGGCTGTTTAACTTGTGATTTATTTTTATTTGTAATTGAGTTTAAGGCTCTGTAAAATTTTATTACGCTATTATTATTTATTCCCATCCTACTTAACATTATAAATGCGATAGATTATCAGGATGTTTGGATGTCTGGATGTATGAATGTTTGTGACTCTTTCACGCAAAAACTACTAACTAAGCTCATACATCAAAATAACATATATTAGCTACTTTTTATCCCACAAAATGTACGGTTCCCGTGGGATAGATTGTCTATATATTTATATAGCATATACCTACTGCCTCGTTACTATCCGGATGTCATATCCGAAGGTCCTAGGTTCGAGTCCCAGGTCGGGCCAAATAGGTATAGTTATCGCGTTTTTCTGTAAAGAAATCCTGAGTTAATAAACCTATTAATGTTTTTTGAGGATAGTGCTAACATGTAATAAAATAAAAATAAATGACACAGACCTCACAAAAAAATGTAGGCTTATAACATAAGATTTATTATTTTTAAGTTTTAAGTTAGTCGTATTTAACTTAGCTATGTATACATATTTTATTGTCAGTTTATTTATTTTTTAAATAAAGCTAGAACACGATTACAATTTTTTGATTTCTGACTAAGGAATAATATATCACTGAATTGAACATGAAGCCAAACAATAATGTTTTAAAATATTATATAATGTTTTGTTTATGTTCAATACTGTGATAAGTAAATAAATGTTAATTCAATAAAAATAGCCAACCGATTTTATTACAATACTAGCGATTCTCCCTCGATCCGCTCAGGTTGGTCGCTACTTACGCTTTGACTTTTAGTGTAGATTTCTCAGAGATGAGATATTCTCCCGCAGTAAAAAGTATCCTATATGTTGACCCGGATACCCAGCTATCATTTTACTAAATTTCATCAAAATCATGCGGTAACAGACAGACAGACACAAAGACAAAAATTTTAAAACTATAGATTCGACCTCTGAATCGATAATAATGTCTATATTAACAAGATTTTCCAAAAATATTTAATGTACAGATTCGGCTTATTTACAAGTTTATTATATATACATAAAAAAAAGCTAATATTAGGTATGCTTTAGGGATCTAATCAAAAGGATGTAGTATCATTTTTAATTGATTTTATTCTCCAAAATTGCAAATTAACGACTCATACCTACATAAAATTTTCCTTCTCCTTTAAAAAAGTAAACGATTAGTATGGAAAAATCGAGAATAGTAGCATAACAGCAGAATCACGCTACTATTTTTGATGTTGACTTTTATTTGGCGGGCTCCCCCTACATGCAGGCACATACATTATTATCTAATTCTACAGTCTAAGATTTAGATATAGTTATTTTATTTAAGGTAAATTTAAAATCGATTAATTAATTAATTTTTAATTAGTTTTTAATTTTTTACTATTTTTATATATTGCTGTACAAAAACAGCAATAGTTTCTAAATGAGAAGTGTATAATGCATATAGCCAAATAATATACAAACAAATACAAATAATGTACAAAGTCATTTAAAACTCATTCTTTATCTGCACAAGCTATAAGTAACAATAACATAAATATAAATAAATATTGACACACAGCACCATCTACTTCCATGGTAAGCTACGAGGCTTGTGTTATGGATACCAGATAGTTGATACACTACACATATATAACTTTAAATATATACATATTATAAATATAAACACAAATGACTGGAATACAAACATTCGTGCTCATCACACAAATATATGCCCCCAGCGGGACTCGAACCCGCGACCGCTGGCAATTAGGGTCACTCCAAACAGAGCCAAACGTGTCGTCAACATACACATATGTATAGCTCGTATGATTATAGTGTATTATAGGTATAGAAGCCATGCCTGGTCGCCAGCCAAGCGCGAAATGACGCGCGGGTTGATGGCCCTATAGCATTAATTAATTGTCTTAGATGTTATCGCTTTATATCGCGGCTTCATTTATACTTGTGCCTCGCCTTTTCAAGATAATTGCCTTCCAACTAATATACTTAATCCCTCAGGGTTTGTTGGAAAGTGGCCTGTTGTTCAGATAACATTTTTTTATAATACTTTCTTAGATTTACGCGAATATTTGACATTTTAAATAAAACAATCTTTTCGGATTTTTTTCGCGGATTTATTTTGATTTTTGGTTTCCGCCGCGATGCGACGTTTCGAATGATTTACAGCAATCACGGTCACGGACGAGACTAAGGTTTTAGACGTGTCAAAGGTTATAATTGTTGTGACACATAGTGCTTACGCACAAAATTACGAAATGATTACAAAAAAAAATTTTTTTGTTATAAAATTATGTGACACAAAATCTATCTATATGGGTACATGATTCGGTTTGCTGAGAATAGTAAAAGATAGATATTTTAAGAAAATTATGATAAAAACTTATTATTGAAGGAATTTACGCATCTGTCTGTATGTACATATCATAACAACTGGACTAAAGAATTATGGAATCTTCAAGAAGTTAAAATTTATACATGTAACAAAATTCGAAATGAGTCGAATCTCTTCAGTAAATATTTTTTTGGAAAATCTTATTGAAATAGTCATTATTATCGATACAGAGGCCGAATCTATAGTATTTAGAATTTTTGTCTGTCTGTCTGTCGGTAAACGCATGACAAGAAAACCTCTTGACAGATTTTGATGAAATTTGGTATAAAAATAGCTGGTTATCGGGGTTAACATATAGGATACTTTGTACTGCAGGAAAATAATTGATGTCTAAGAAATCTATACTTAATATTATAAAGCTGAAGAGTTTGTTTGTTTGGTTGAACGCGCTAATCTCAGAAACTACTGATCCGATTTGAAAAATTCTTTTTACATTTGATAGCCCGTTAAATGAGGAAAGCTATAGGCTGTATATCATCCAGGAAAAATGTACGGGTCCCGTGGGATAGATTTGTTTTTGTCTAGGGACGAACCCGAAGCGAAGCGAGGGGGAGTCGCTAGTCTATAATAAAGTTACACTATTTCTTACATTTTAAAAAAATATTTTTTTTACAATATCAAAAATCAGAACGCTCTCACTCAGACCAGATACAATAAAGTGTTTTAGCTTTTAACATACATTCCACCTGTCACTAGACACCGTAGGCCATAATTGAGGAGAAACCACGGTGACATTGTGTATGAAAGCATGGGAATACACTGCAAGAAATACGAACCTATTTGTATTGACATAGCTATGCGAACCAACAGATATACAGTGTTTTGTTATGATTGAAACACAATTTCATTACATGTTCGCTTTTAACAATGTTACTAAATATTCTCAAAGATTTCTAGCGATAAGAGAGCTTCTACGGGCTTTAATAAGATGGCATTCTACAGTACGAAAGTAACCTAAAAAGGAAAAACTAAAGAATTGTATGGAGATAATAGTTCGTTTTCATATCAATTTTAGTTTTCTATAATATATCCTTGTAGGCAGTGGTAGCTCAGTAGTAATGTGCTCGCTTGGAAAACCGAGTTAAGCGGGTTCGAATCTCGGGTCTCTCGTCTTTGATATTTTTATGTTTGAATTATTTCCAATATGATTACCACTTGCCTTACGGTGAAGGAAAACATCGTGAGAAAACCTGCATGCCTGAGAGTATTTTACAAGTTTTCGAAAGTCATGTGCAGTCCGCCAACCCACAGTTGGCCAGCGTGGTGGATTATGGCCTCATCCCCTTCGTATTGAATTCCCCCGTGCCCAGCAGTGGGACGTAAAAAAGGGCTGAATACATAATATATCTCGATGCAAAACCAATACCTTAACGAGCGTGTGTCTGTTCGTGAATACGTTAAGTTAATTTAAAGCTAACAGCTTTTTAAAACTATCATTTTATACTTAATATTAAGTATTTATTGTATAATATCATCAACCATACTTATGAATAGTCTTTATGAACATAAGTAAATCCGTTAGGAGATAACATATAAAAATACATTCATTTACTTATTCTGTTACACGTACTTATTCTTAAAGAGATCTTAAAATTTTACTTTTTCTGTTATATTATTACATGTAGTTATTCTTAAAGAGATCTTAAAATCTAAGAATTAATTAGTCATCTTTAGTCAAATGTGTTTGTTTTATATTTTTAATTTTTAAATTTAACACTACAAAAAAAACATAATTATTTTTTTTTGTTTTTCACTGTAAAATATTTCCATATTAACAAAGGAGCTTCTAAGAAAATCATAAAGGCGTGTAAAGGACAAAGCATAAAACCACAACTAGTTTTTGCGATTCTGGCGCCATATAAGAAAAAACACTAACTACATACATATATTTGAATAAATAATATACTATATAAATCATTAACAACTCGAATATAATTTAAATCTTCAAATCTATACAGATAAATAAAATTGGAGTGTCTGTTTGTAATATTAACATAACCGCTTTTTACTAAATGCATAATATGAATGTATACACGGTATATAGGCATCATTTTTTACAATTTTTGTCTGTCTGTCTGTCTGTTTGTTCCGGATAATCTCTGAAATGGCTGGTCCAATTTTGACGGGACTTTCACTGGCAGGTAGCTGATGTAATAAGGAGTAACTTAGGCTATTTTTGTTTTAGAAAAAAAATAGGGTCCCACGAAAAAAACCAAATTAATTAATTAATTTTGTTTTGGGAAGCAACCTAGGGGCGAAGCGAGGGTGAGTCGCTTGTAGTTAAATATAGTCCTAACTAATATAGTAAATGGGAAAATGTGTTTGCTAGCATATTATTTCACATAGCAACGAGATACTTTTTACGTTGAAAACAGAAAAAGAAAAATTCACTGGATAGACGTTAAATAATTGGTGTCACCAAAGACACATCTTTTAAATACTACTAATTATAAATAGCCTACCTAATTTTAAAAGTACTATCGCAGGTAAATATAGGACTTAAGTTAGAGTGAGAAATTATGCTTATATTTATCGTCGCAACATGGAGAGAAGCCACGTGTAAAACTCAGTTATTGTATTATCTATACAGATAAATAAAATTTAAGTGTCTGTTTGTAATGTCAAAATAATAGCTTTTTACTAAATGCATAGGTATGAAATTATATACGGAACATAAAAGAAAAGCACATTTTTTAAATTTTTTGTCTGTCTGTCTGTTTGTTCCAAATAATATCCGAAGCAGCTGGATTGATTTTGACGGAACTTTCACTGGCAGATAGCTGATGCTATAAGAAGTAAGGCTATTTTTATTTAAAAAAAACAACTAGGACGAACCCGAGCGAAGTGAGTTATAAATACGAAAGTTTATTTTTGTGTAGCTGGATGGATTTTAGTACCTAGAGTAACACATAGGCTACCGTTTGCCACCCAACGACAAATAAGAGCGAAGCGAGGGTAAGTCGCTAGTAACAAAGCTATCACTCCTTACCTATTTTTTTTATTTTTTGTGCTAAATTATCTTTTAAATGTTATATGTAGTTTGTACTGTTATCATTGTGTTGGCGTAAGCCTGTAATTAATTTTATGGGTATGAGACACTGGCTCCTGCAATACAGTTTTTACGAGTCCAAGGGTTATGGAAATCATTATTACTCGTGTACATACAAAATTATGTCAATAAAATTTTTTTGAAGTGAAGCTTCTTTAAAATCGTTGTGATTTGAAATTCGATGAAACGAAAAGGCGACACTAAAAAGAGACAAACTCATATATATTAAGCCGGCGAGAGAATGAGATAGAATACATTGCCATGTTGCCATGGTAACCGTTGTTATTGTCTGACAAATATATTATATTCTTTCTTTAAATGATATTCTATAAATATATGATTGTAACGTGCCTAATATGTCTTATTTAATTATTAATTTGTTTTAATTTAATTGGGATATTTGCCAAAGAAGTTTTACTTCAACCGCGCGGAAAGGTTACACGCACCCATATTTTATTTAATTTTACACATAAAAATGATTATTTCTAGATATTAGTAGTTTTATAGCCGCAGACAGTCATTTTAGTTTTAATAATTTCGAGAAACGTGTACCTACCGTGTGAACTTATTTACATACAATGAGTTAGCACGTATGACTTTGACTGAGTGCTGATAGCAACGCTAAGTGCGGGTTAGGTTAAGATAATTACACGATGTAATAGTTTCTGCAAATCTGGCTTGGTTATATATTTTAAAATTATTTATAGGCAAAACTTGGATGCTAAATTATACCTACTGGTGTTATATTTCATTTGACTCTAACAGTGAAACTCACCTAAGTTTTTAAGAGTCAATTAAAGTTTACAAACTATGGATTTTGATTTCTAGGACGAAAATTCTATACAACACGTGATTTTCTTACAATGTTAGTATTCATCCAAAGTGATCTACTTAGCCATTTATCTATACATATAATAAAATTCTGAGTCGAATCTGTATATTGAATATTTTTGGAAAATCTTATTGAAATAGTCATTATTATCGATAGAGAGGACAAATCTATAGTTTTTAGAATTTCTGTCTGTTTGTCTATCTGTCTGTGATAACGAGAAAACTACTGGACAGATTTTGATGAAATTTAGTATGATGATACCAGGTTGTCCGCGTAAATATGTAGGACAATTTTTACTGCGGGAAAATATCTCATCCCTGAGAAAGCTATACTAAGCGTTAAAACGCAACGTTAGCGTAAAGCGTTAAAGCGAGGGTGAGTCGCTAGTTTACTACTTAAGTATTTAATTTGCTATTCTTCAAATACAGCTTTACATCAATGATGTTTAGTAGGTAATTGAAATTTGACGGCTAGTGCCACATAAATTCAATCACTTTCCTTGAATACGCCATAAAATTCTCGTTTTCCACAATTGCCCAGTTACCTTCTGCGGGGATTGAAATTGCCATGCACTGAAGAACCTGAGAATAAGTTAAACGTTTCATTACGTTAGGAAAATTTATAGTTATTAGGCAAACACTAAAAATATTTCGGAGTTTGTTCGAAAGGTGAATTTTACTATCTATATATTCAAAAAGTCCAGGTCTCCCACCTCTGATATTTTAATGTGTGTGTGTTTTAGTAATCATTTCCAACATGATTACTACTACTTGTCTTACGGTGAAGGAAATCATCGTGAGGAAACCTGCTTCTCTGAGAGAACCTAGTAAGTTTTCGAAAGACGTAAAATCCGCTACCCCACACGTGGTGGATTTTGGCCTGATCCCCCTCGTATTGAATTGATGCCCGTGCCCAGCAGTAGGATTTAAAAAGGGCTGAAATATATATCTATACTAATAATATTATAAAGAGTTAAAGCTTGTGAGGTTGTAGGAGGTAATCCCTGGATCTACTGAACCGATTTAGATAAAATTTGGTAAGAAGATAGTTTCACATAGGATACTTTTTATCCCGGAAATCATCTCTTAAGGGGGTGAAAATGGGGATGAAAGTTTTTATGGGGCAATAACCTAGGGACGAACCCGAGCGAAGCGAGGTTGAGTCGCTAGTTATATATAAAAATGTTAATAATATAATGTGTTAGTTTATCTACATTTAACACAAAAAGGGTGGGATTAGAAGAGTACGGTTTTTTTGTAGGCACTTTCCGGTAAAGGTATTAAATTAAGTAAATTTTGTGCGATAATATTATGACATCATGTATAATCGAGGCTTTTATTAGTAAATTGAATTCTAAAACAAGATCTGTTCCATAACATTAATGTTAATTTAGAAAAACGCAAGGTTATTATGAATTCTCAAATGTAACTTAAAAATCGGCGTTCATTCTTTGGTCGAACATGTTATGGCGGTAACTTGCAAAGTGAAAATCTGTATGTAATGGGCATTAATTACGTCTTTAATGAAGATTGAATGTATTGCAGATTGTTTTTCGACCATTCAGGACATCCGTTTATTAACATATTATGACCACCGTTTCGTTTGATTGATGGGGTCCAAATTTTTATTTTCCCATAGGCTTACTTATATCCAAATACAATGTAACAGAATGTTCTGTTGTAGACATGTAATATAAAATATAAAAAGACAAGTGCGAGTTTGACCCGCATACTGAGGGTTCCGTAGCATGAAACATCAAGTTGTTTTGTTTTAATATATCTTCATAAGTAAAATAAAATATTTACCTATCGACGGCATTTTATCTACGGCATAAATAAGTTTGTATTTCATAGTGTTACCTACTCCGAGAGACAAAGTTAACTTTACGGCCCAACGTGTGAAAAGGAATTATCCCATATTTTAAAATCTACTCAGCACATCTTATTCGCAATTAATTTCGTTATAAGTATTTTGAAAGCTCTGTTATCTTAAAATTCCTAATTATAGAGTGCTATCCCTATTTTTTTTTATTTTACATATAATTTGGCTATAGAATCGTCATGAGACACAAATCTTATATATTTAAACGAGCAATTCTTGTATATTTATATCTTTATTTATTTGTTTATTTATTTATACCGGCGATCTCGGAAACGGCTCTAACGATTTTGCTGAAATTTGGTATATGGGGGCTTTCGGAGGCGAAAAATTGATCTAGATAGTCACATGTCTGGGAAAACGCGTGTTTTCGAGTTTTCATGCGTTTTTCTTATGCATTATTCTACGCAAAATTTAATCGCGACATCTATACAACTCTGTCAGTAACACTTAGTCACTTTATGTAAAATTATTTTTAAGCCAAATTAAGAAGAAAATTATTCATATCGCGACATCTATACAACTGTCTCAGTAACACTTAGTCACTTAATGTAAAATTATTTTTAAGCCAAATTAAAAAAAAAATTGTTCTTATCGCGACATCTATACAACTTTCTCAGTAACACTTAGTCACTTAATGTAAAATATACAATCTTTAAAGAACTTCGAGCGAAGCTCGGTCGCCCAGGTACTAAAATCAAAAAGTCAAAAATATATATCAATGTAAATTCAATTCTGCGTCAGTGAAAGAAGAAATTTTACAAATTGATGTTTTCCGCAAGTGGGACATCACAAAATTACTTATACAGCAAAAAATGACTG
The DNA here is from genome assembly GCA_033884665.1 of Argynnis bischoffii washingtonia. NCBI lineage: Eukaryota > Metazoa > Arthropoda > Insecta > Lepidoptera > Nymphalidae > Argynnis > Argynnis bischoffii. Next base: position 1,714,242 of record CM066616.1, on the reverse strand, counting down.
CGTATTTCTTAGTGACAATAGAATTTCTCTTTCAATCCCACATATGTTACAGTCTAAATAGAGAAAATCTAACGGATCTGAACAATAAATCTATAACTTTATAAGCGTCGTAAACTAACTTCAAATGTGTAGTTAACTATGATATTAAAATTTAAGAAAATTATAATTTTTTACTCAAGACATTTTACTTTTTAAGTTTTTTATGATTTTACCGTCGCGCTTTCCTTTCTATAAATAGGGTTAAATAGATTTTGATGAGACTTTTTAATTGTTTAAATAAAAAAGCTTAGTTTTATTTTAATAGAGAAGAAAAGTCGTTAAACTCAGAGGTAAAGTTTGACTTATTGGTCCCCGTTACCTTATATAGCGTGAATAAGGCTGAGTGATTATAAACATATATCAGAACGATACCATATGATGAAGGAAAACATCACGAAGAAAACTGCATGCCTGAGAGAACGTAGCAAATTTTCGAAAGACATATAAAGTCTGCCCACCCGCTCGCACTTGGCCAGTGTGGTGGGTAATGGCCTGATTCCCTTCGTGTTGAAGGGGGGCCCATGCCTATGCCGAGACGTATACATGAACACAGTTGCATGCAAAAACTAGTGATGAAGCAGCATCTTTATTTTATACATATATATTTAGAATATAAGTTAAAGTAAGGAAGTATTGGTTATTTATTATATAGCATAATATACTCTTTCCCTTTTGTCATGTCTCCGTCTATACTCTTGCACTTTGGGAATTTGATCTGATCTAAAACACTGAACTGATTTACATTATCTGGCTTGAAATCAGTATATATTTAGTTACAATTTAAATTAACATATTAGCAGTAAAAATGTGACCTAATGTCGAAAGAAAAATTGCAAGAGTAAAAAAGTCGTAGCATGTATCTTAAGCGAAAAAAGTTCGTTAATGTAAAAGCTCATCAGTTAGTGCGTTTGTACTTTCTTCGTGATGATGTGATTTCACGATGCAACTGACATCCTAAATTATCACACAGGTAAGTTATCGTACAATGAGCGAAACCGCAGACAAAACTTAGTGTAGTATAATTGAATGTCGTCTAAAGTAATTTCCACTGCACTTACAGGAAACAGTGCACTTGGTTCCAACACCATTGTTCAAGGTTTATGAGCGTGGTGGAATGCAAACAGGAATAGTATCGGCTACCCGATAACTCAGCACAATCACCCGATACACATCGCAGTTCCTAGTTAGTTCCTTAGTTTGTGTTTTTTATCTAATTAAGGTATATTGTTTGAAGTAACTCATATGGACAAAGATAGTGAACTAACAAGCCTTATTATATGCTACTAGGTATGAAAGTGCTGATGACTTGTTAAATGAAGAAATCCAGAATGAATATTGTTTGTGCTTATATATACAAACTTTGCCCACCTCCATTGTAATTAACTGAGTAAACAAATGAAGCAGGAAACTATAAGACTCTTAGGAGTCACTAAATAATTTACACATATAATAAAACAGGCGACTCACCCTCGCTTCGCTAGGGTTTCTCCCTAGGTTGCTTCCCAAAACAAAATTAATTAACTAATTTGTTTTTTTTTGGTGGGACCCTATTTTTTTTTCTAAAATAAAAGAAGTCTAAGTTACTCCTTATTACATCAGCTATCTGCCAGTAAAAGTCCCGTCAAAATCAGTCCAGGCATTTCAGAGATTAGCCGGAACAAACAGACAGACAGACAGACAAAAAATTGTAAAAAAATGTTGTTTTGGTATATGTACCATGTATGTATACACGGTACATATACATTTAGTAGAAAGCGGTTATTTTAATATTACAAACAGACACTCCAATTTTATTTATCTGCATAGATTGTAACTAAGCTGAAACTGTACATTAAATATTTTTTGGAAAATCTTATTGAAATAAACATTATTATCGATATAGAGGCCGAATCTATAGTTTATAGAATTTTTGTCTGTCTGTCAGTGACCGCATGTGGAAAAACCACTGGAGGGATTTTGACGAAATTTTGTAGGAAGATAGCTGGTTATCCGGGTTAAATAGGTATAGGATACTTTTTACAGCGGAAAGATATCTCATCTCTCAAGAATCTATACTAAACGTTAAAAACTAGGGACTAAACGTTAAAAGCTGCGGGTGCTTGTGCAAGCAATTTAACCTACAAGGTAACATTTATCCCATTATGTTATACTAGCGACTAGTTTTACCCATTATGTTATTATAGCGTACATTTAAACGGTTAGTATAGAATTTAAAGATTATATATATTATATGATATATGCTTGTAGCCTTTCTCAACAAACGGGCTATCTAATGCAAAAAGAATTTTTCTAATCGGATTGGCAGTTGCCGAGATTAGCGTGTTCAATCAAACAAACAAACAAGCAAACTCTGCCTCTTTATCTTCTTCTACTATACAATAATAAAACTGTAGAGGTCGAATGTCTGTACATAGAAAAAAAACGCTTAACACCGAGTCAGGGGGATTTAAGAAAAACAATAGAACAAATCCAGATTTTTTTCAATTTTTATATTTCTCTGTCTGTTTGTACGGGCTAATCTCCGAAACTGTTGAACCGATTTAAATTAAATTTTGCATGGTGGTACCTTATATCTCCGGTCAACATTTAAGATACTTTTTATCCCGGCAAATTAAATGATTCCCGTGGGATATTCAAAAAACTATAGTAACTTATACAGCTTAGTACACAAAAACTAATGCTTGGATTTAAATGAAACTTTACAATAATATAGTTCATACATCAAAATAACAAATAGGCTACTTTTTATCCCGGAAAAATGTACGGTTTCCGTGGGTTAGATTTGTTTTTGTTTGTCTAGAGGCGAACCCGAGCGAAGCGAGGGTGAGCCGCTAGTACTATAATATTAGTATAGGTTCCTATTGCTAGTAAGAAATATTAAAAATAGATACAAGACAAATGATTTGGATCCAACCTTACTTCGAGAGTAAAAATCAAATATGAATTTACAGGAACTTTAAGTACACCATATTTCTAAGGAACAGATAATTCAAAAGTTTGCTTTTAGCTAGCCCTAATCGCGAGTGCAGAATGCAGTACGGTTAATCAATTAGCTATAAATAGCCGACGGGTCCAGAGGCTGCACGTTTGTATGACGGACATCTGTCCACGGTTCTCATGCAAACCCGTATCAAAAATTCCTAGCATACTTATGTTTAAATGTATCGTTTATGTTTTTTGCGATTTATGTGTTTAAGTCACCTTTAAAATGTTTTAAAAAGGCCTCTTGAAACAAAGTGTGCAGCGTCCTTTTAATTTATTTAGTTTTTGTTTGTCGATCTTTGATGGACGTTTAGTGAATAAGTGCCTACTTATGAGGCTGGATATAGTATAGTAGGTTCAATTTCGGTGATCATTTTTGGTTTATATTTTTAACTAGCGACTCACCCTCGTTTTGTTTCGGTTCGTTTATATGTGATTCTTTGAATTGACATAACTTTTTTATTTATAAACCGATTAAAATAAAACATACACTAAATGTTAAGTGAAGCTTACTACAATACATTAATAAAAACCGTACTCAAATCGGTAAAGCCGTTCCTGAGGCTTGGCGCGTACAAACGCACCTGAGACAAACAGACAAAAATTCTAAAAATCATTGTTTTGGGTTCTATTGCGTTAATAAAGACCCCAAAATAATCGTTTTTCTCAAATATCTTCCATGTACAGATAGCGATTAATTACACTTTTATTATATGTATAGATTTAAGTATTACAATAGTATATAGGTAAAATAGCTTACAGGCTAAATATCTTATCTCCTCATATATTTACCGCTTGTCATCGGAATCCTATACCCAAAATAAAAAATCTTGGTAAAATCAGAAAGTCGTCCTATTTCTCTTCTTTCACCACAAACGTGAAGGTTAAAATTGTAGTCATTCAAAGAGTTTTACTCAATCGTATTTTCATCTGGATTTCTCATACTTACAAAAGCGTTAAATTGACAACAAAGGTGAAAATGGAGTTTCAACATTTGATTATATGGTTAGCTAAAAGCTAATCATGTGTTTGATTTAGTAGGGATCCTTCATTGACAAATAAACGCTCAAGAAAAATGGCTTAGCCGTTCCGGGGAAATACAAACAGACATACAGATAAAGCTGGATAAAAAATTATTATTATTATTTATTTAGGAGAGCTTTAAGAAGACCTCTAACTTATTTTTGTAAAGCTTCTTGTTGGCGGTGTATAAAAGCTAAGAACGAAGTATTTTTTTTTTACTTTGTGACATCAACTCTAAATATATAATAAAACTAGATGTTGTAGTTGTTTTATATTTTTACTGTTCTTAGAATTGTAATACTTGTTTCTCGACTTATAAAAAATATAGACTCTAATTTTGTATAATATATACGCATTTTTGACTATAATTTAGGAAATGACTAATGCGAATTATTATGTTGATTCATGAAATGCGCTTATAAAAAATATCTAAAGATTTTATATATAAACCTACGCACTATTAGATTAACAAAAATATTTTTTCAGCAAGAGATCTGAATGAATAAAATAGTCTGCTTTATGCTTGTATTGTAAGGTTATACCTTAGAAACAGGTTCAAATCCCAGGTCTGGCACTTCTGAAATTTTCATGTACGAATAATTTTCCAACATTATTATCACGTCTTCGTGGAAAGACATTAGATAGGGTTAAACTTTAATCTACTGGAAAAATCGTCATAACGTGTTTATTCCAAGACCCACTTGCACAAAAAAAAAAAAGATTTATACGTATGTTTTAATAAGGTTTAGCAGACTTCAAGTTGTACGTACTGTATAGTGCAAGTGGTTGTAAGTGGGTAATGTAGTTAATATGTAATACTCGAAGATTAGAATCTGCCAGCATTATCTTTCTAAAATGGACAGCAGGCGCCATTGTTATTGAAACATTCAATTATAAAAGAAGACAATGTGCCGCAGGCGACACGAGGGCGACAGTATAACAAACTATTCGATTAAAAAACATCCTCAAAATCGATTTTATCGCCTATGAATTAAGAGTTTTCTCAGTGAAATGGTAGGACTTCCGTCTGGACAAACTTAATATTATTATTTTTTTAGGATAATAACTTTTATGGTTGTTATGTTAAGGGTCATTGTAATGGGATATGTGTTTGTAAGGTGTAGCATCCTGTGGTGTGCGCGTGCGCGGATGTGGCGTAATAAAACCATAAATGATAGGAAGTAGCAGCCTTGTACTTGTGTTTTGTTACTGGGGTCAAAACTTAAGTTATTGATTCTATACTTTCTATTTATAGATTTGAATCATATTTCTTTCTTGCTTAGAAGAATCTTATTATAACTTTAAGTCATTACCAAAAACAATTAGAGTAAGCTTATTCTGATTATTTCTATACAATTGGCCATGTTAACTATATAGCATTAATATGGTTTTTGTGGCGTGTTTCCAAACTAAATAGCATCAAGGATTTCTAAATCGCTTTTTTGTATGCAATAAAAAGTAAACGATGGCTATTTCATCATACTTAGTACTAACTTTTTTAAAGAGAACTATTAATTACTATACATATTCATTTAATAAAATTGAATTTTATGAGAAAGTAAGAAATTGGTTTTTCCCAGATACACTTTTTAAACCTTGTAATTGATATCATGAAATATTATAGATAAGTTTTTGTCTCTGTGTGACTAATTATTACCTATTATAAATGTAATATACCTATTGCAAAACTCCAGCATAATATAATTTTTAAGATACCAGAATATAATTGTAAATCCCACCTGTTGTAATGTATAATTAGTCCTCAGCCATTGTTTAACTGTTTGTCACCATACCTCTCGCGACCGCCGCCCGGTCACCACGCATCGATCAATCCCTCTGTTCACAGAGCGAGTTGAGAATCGATTTTACTTGCATAATTAATTAACTCTCATTGTTTTATCCATTCGTTAAAATAATAAATTAAAAAAATTGAGAATTTTTTATAATCTGTGACGTTTTTTTTGCAAATTTTTTGTAAGCTGTCAAATATTTGACGTTTTGAAAGTTTTCAGTGTGGTATAGTGTAGTGAAGGAATTTTTTTGAGTAAACTGAGATGACCCCGGTGGGACTTCTGTTCAAAGTGAACAGGTGAGTTACTTGTTTGCATTTGTATGCCTCGGGATGCAGGCTGGCTTTATATTTACTATTCTATTATGTGTTCTTAGTGTCCACTTACTGTCATGTTTAGTTACACAAAGTTTTGTAAAAGAAAACATATCATTTTTTTATATTCTGACTATTTATTCGCTAAATTTATGGTATTATAAATAAATATGCTAACAAATATTTTTTGTTTTGCTATTTTTAAAGTTCCAACAATATTAATTTATTATTTTTGCGGCTTTAAGCTGCGTCTATTAGTTTATACATATACGTTAGTACCTAGTTTATTTTTTTTTATTAATACATAAAAAATAATAATATGTATGTTATAAAATAATTATTGGTGATATTTTTTACATATATATTTAATGTAACTTAATTAAAACTAAAAAAATAATTACTTTTATCTTACATAAACTCTTTTTGTTAAATGTGGAAAAACCACAATAAAAATTATTTCCCACTCTAAATAATAATACTTAACTATAATTATAGCTATAAAAATAAATTAATTAAAAATCAATCACTTTTATTAAGAAAAAAAACATTTAAATCAATGCAAATCAAATAAACGAAGTGTTTACAGCCGCGGAAGGACTGGTTTACACGGAAGATCCGATTACCTGGGAACTAACGGTCGTCATCTCGATACGATGCGTTATGTTACTTTATAGGAAACACGTTTAATTGTTAGTTTTTCTATTAAAAATCAATAAATTTAAATAAATTAGCATAGTAGTAGCATCACGCGATGTTCTCTAGGTGGTAGAGAAAATACTTCATTATTTAGTTTTGTTCTGATATTGTTAGATGATGAGGATTTTACCCAATACATAATTTGTCTCAAGTGAGAATTGAATCTTTAACCTTCGCTATAGAAATTAGAAACGTATGAGTCTTTGCAGATTTCTTTATTTAAAGCTATTTTACTATATTTTTAATTTAATTCAATGTTCTTGTTAATAGCTTCAAAATTACTATATTTTGAAACTTACATGTTTATTGGTGGAAATATTGAAATTTTCTCATCTACACGTCTTCAAGTATATGGGTTACAATCAGAATTTTTTTGTGAAAAAACTACTTTTGACTGACAATAAAAAATAACAAAACGGGTCGGTGTGCTTTGATTTGTATTGGCTGGCAGCGACATCGAAAAAATCTGATTAAATATCTATTCTAAATGAAAACCCCCGTTTTGTTATTTTTTACTTTTCAGTGCCTGGAAGTCGGTGTTTTTTTACGTTTTTATTTTTTCATTTTTAGTGTAGACGTATCACCAATACAAATTAATCAAGCCCAAACACCAGGTAATTGCTGTAAATCGTCGAGGAGCTCCCTCGACTCTCTTTCGGGTTCATCATCAGATCGACTCCAGACTACTCATAGCTTCTAAAATTTTATTTTAATTTAAATTGCTTTAACTTTCTATATTAATCTCTTTAAATAAATGAACACAGATAATGTAAAGAGAATAGTTCAAACGACGGTATTTCATTTCTTCAAAGAAATAATACTTAAATCTTACTCAAATTACCAAACAAAGCACAAGTTTCAAGTATACAATGAAAGCTATGCTATTTCATACGCTATCAGATAACTTTGTAAGGCCGTGACGCCGCCTAGATTCTACAATCTACAGAAACATGTTACATCTTTTAAGCGTAAATAGATCACTTTTGTTTTTAATCATGGCTGTAGTCAAATAAAATTTAATATTTAAATATACTTAGTATCGCTTAAGCTCACGATAACACATTTTCGCAATACGGAGAATAAAGTTCTGAACTTGTGAAGCTTTCTTTTCTTTTTTAACGCAGAAGAGCGTGAATGAGCCTGTACTTAGTGAAGTGACTTTGTCAACACATTTTCAATTCCGATTCTATTTAATCGATATTAATCTATATACTTCTAACGATCGCTTTGTATGTAAAATCTTGATGATATAGTAATTTAATCGGAGAGCTTTTCAATTGCTGTTATACAACCTCACGGTTCAGCTTATTAAGCGTGAAAAGGTAACAGACAGACAAACAGACAGAAAGTTACTTTAAGATTAAGTTACTTTCGCATTTATAATATTAGTATGGATTTGGGTTAATTTTATTAGCCATAGTAGAGCTTGTTAAGAGTGATACTTCCTCAGTATGATACGAATCTTGATATTTTTTATTATGGTCATAAATGGTCAGCTATCAATTAATTTAATTAAGATGTTTGTTTCTGTTTCCGAATTTCCTAAACTTGTTGCTATAGTTTTTATTGAAATATTTAGTATTGTAGTAAAGTAGATAAGAAATGTATAGAGCTGACAAAAAGGCCTGGCTTCAAAGGCCAAATTATAGTATGGATAATAGGTTCCAAACGGCAATCAAAGTGTTTTGAATGAAACGTTACACTAAATGTTTCAGTATAAATATATATGTATATTTTAATCACGAACACTCCTATGCTTTTTTGTAGGACTATATTGATTGAATTTAAAAAGTGTACGTTCATTATCATATTAGTAAAATTCACCTTTACCAATTAATATAAAAAAAAGTTCCAAAATTAACGTTAAAGTAAAACTTCAGAGTAACATTTCAGCAGTTTTAAATTATATTCAGCCATTTTTAACGTCCCACTGCTGGGCACGGGCCTCCCTTCAATACGGGGGATCAGACCACAGTCCACCACGCTGGCCAAGTGCGAGTTGGCGAGCTTCACATGTCTTTCTTTGTTTTTTTTTATGCGATTCAGTGACAAACGAGCAGCCAGACCACCTGATGAAAAGCAGTACCTGTCGCCCATAACACCTACGGTTCATGCACTTAGGTTTTAAGTAACAAAAATGCAGAACCACAGGTGCGTTGTCACTGTGAGGACTAAAATGATATGCCTCTTGCCTGTAATTGCGCTGGCTACCTTATCCTTCATATCGGAACACAACAATGCAATCATTGTTGCTTGGCGGCAGAAATAGATAAGGGGGTGGTACCCATCCAGTCGGACTCCTCAGGCTTGACAGAGTCCTACCACCGGTCTTTTGAAAAATAATTTTAGATAAAATTATTTTTTCAGATTTTTTCTTGGATTTATGTGATTTTTCGTCCTCGACGTTTCGAATGCTTTACAGCGAGCGAGTATTCGCGTTAACCTAAGAAAGTTTTATTTCAGTAGCTATTTGAATTGGAGGTACATAATATATCGCAATTCGCAACGATTCGCGACGCTATGTGTGTCAATGAGATGCGGCATTATGTATTGACTACTTTTATTTATTTTTATGATGATGGCTTGCGACACACTATTTACATCTTACGTAAACTATTTAGGTTTGCGAGGGTAACCGGGATGTTCGATGACCGCGACTGAAGTAAAGCTTATGTTTTAATGTCTTTTTTTTGGTATGTGGCTAGTGGTGTAAGGAAATATAATAGCAAACAACTGTGCCTTTTTTAATATACTAGTGTTTGCCCAGTGGTTATATGTACATATATTTGACCATAATTTGGGTGGAGTGGTTATCATATATAAGTTAAGTCTCATGTAGGATAAGTAGGTAATTATTGTATTACAGTATTGTAAACAAATATTATTTTAAAAGAGCAACTGTTAAATTTCTCGCCGGCTCTTCACAGCAGAACTGCCTTCCGAGCCGGTGGTAGATTCCTCACGGACTGACTACATTGACATTTAATTTTAAAATGTAAAATTGACGATTCAAAAGTGCTTGTAAAAGTCTATTTGAATAAAGTATATTTTATAAAGTAAACATATAGAAATAGAGTTTACCGAATATCAAAAGGTAAAACCGTCTCCAAATTTTTTTATTCATAGCCCAAGCTCCTTAATAGCTACTAAAGTTTCTCAAATCGTCATACAGAGGAAAAAGGTACTGAAGTATTTTGTCTTTGCCTATTTATATATAGATTTTATTGCATGTACCTACTACTTAAATTAGTTTAATAGGGAGGAATGAAATGTAAATATCGCAGGTATACTTTTGACAGTGAAGTGGAAAAGTACGGTAAAGTGGTAGTGGTAGGTAAAAAATTCATTTAACTAACACAAACTTTGTGGACTTTGTTATATAATCTCTTACCTTAACATTTTGGATTCTTTTTGAACTTTACAAGCAATAATAGATATTTTTGATTGATTTCAAAGGAAATATCGTCTGTATATTTTGGTGATTATGTAACACGATATCCTCACCACCTGTAAATCAATTTTTATAATACTTTCTTTAATGAAAGGGGGTTACGTACCCCCTCGTATACGTACCTCAAGGATGGGGAAATTAAATCACAAACATACTTTTTAGGTTATTTTTACACTCAATCTACTAACTCATTTTTTATTAACAATCGCGAAAACCCTATAATTTACTACTTATTTCTTAATTCCCCAACTTGAGCCAAAATTATGCCTCAACTTATTGAACCTTTTCATTTACTGTGCCTATTTAACTTCTGATGTAAGATCGTGTGTAATTTCACATTATTCAAAACTACGCGATAAATTGCACACTAAACTCAACTTGTTGGTTACTGTTAATAGTAACTTAGTTAACTGCTTCATTAACTGTGGTTATATGTACCAACTAACTGTTGTAAATAGTCACTACATGTTCTAAAATGTTTATTTACTTGCCTTTAACTGGGAACTTTATAACATTCTAAAATCCATAAGACATAGGAATAAAATACCATTGCAAAAAATACATTATACATCATGTCAGCCAAATGCTACATGAAACCAAGTGAAAGGGTTCACACCCATAACTCGCATATCTGAGAATGTCATCGACCAATTTTCAAATCTCTTTTTGAAGTGAAAACTTCTATAGGCAGATTTGATGGGGAGTAAGTTCATGTAAGTCCTCATCGACATGGTCACGTGACGTTAACGCTAACACTCAAAGTGCCGATAGAAGTTCAAAACCAGATAAATGTAACATTTTTAATTTACAAATTTTAATTTAAGATCGAACAATTAATTTGAATATCTAAAAATAACAGCTGTTTGTTTATAGTTTTAAATTGTCACTTCTGTCGGCTGTCCTCACGATTGCTTTTTTTTGGGATATGACTGTCAAAATATAATAAGATCTAGAGATACCACTTCCTATAGCAATAGTGTTGTATGGGAAAAAGTTTAATTCCATAATAATAATGTCTTTTCTTTGTATTTGTTTATAGATATACATGTATAGATAGATTATTTGCTACAGTTATCCCACGGGAACCACTTAATGAGAAAGGACAAAAAATAACATGAAGCTCGGTGCGTGCCGAATTTCGTCACGAATTGTCGGGGGCTTATTTAAATGAAGGTAGAAGTAGAATTGAATATATTTAAATTATATATAATAAACTAGCGGAAACCGCGGCTACGCCCGCGTTCAATCTACAAATAGAAATTCTTTGGCTTTGTTTATAATATTGTTTATACAAAAATACTAAAATCGCAATTAAAAATGGGAGGTTGAAAAATACTTTACGACCTTTTCTCATACCTACTAAATATTAAAAAAAAATCATTAAAATCGGTCGAGCCGTTTCTAAAGAGTGTGACCACAAACACCGTGACATGAAATATTTATATACTATTTATTTTCATTTCATTTTATATAATGGTGTTTAAAATCTTATTTCGTACTAACAAATAAAAAATAGAGAATATACGAAAACACATAAAAGATCCTGAGAAAAATCTAATCGTTATCATAGAATTATAATATATTGTCATTCTCATCTATTTAAAATTCAAACTGAATCGAAACTGTATATTCAATAAATCTTATTGAAACAGTAATATATTATCAATACAGAAGCCGAATCTGTCGAAGTCTGCCTCAGAACGCATCACGAGAAAACCACTGGGCAAATGATGAAATTTGGTATGATGATAATAGCTGGTTATCCGGGTCAACATATAGGATACTTTTTACTGCGGGAAAATATCTCATCTCTGAAAAATCTATACTAAACGTTAAATCGTAACGCTAGTTCTATATATATCCATGATTATTATTAACGGAATCATTATTTAAATGATTAACTGTAACGGTAGTTAATTGTTATATAATAATATTATATATAATATAGTTTATTGGTAGCTTCCTATAACATTTAATAAAATGTTATAAATATACTTCACGCTCTCTCAACTGTTACTAAGCAGGTACTAGTAAGAAAAAAACTAAAACAATATTTATATACCTCCTTATCTGTGAAATGTAAAAAATTGGGTAAAGAAATCTGTCTGTTCATTACATCTTCTGCAGAAGACTCCTGGACTTCTTTTGGGCATTATTTTAGAAATTTTATTATTTTGGAATAGGAAGCTTTTTATAGTGGGGATATAAAACATGTACTTTTTATTATTATGACTTTTACTCTATGTATGTAGTATATTAACATCGATGATCGATTACGAAAGTTAAAAAAATGTTTCTTGTGTTTTTATTTTAGGATAGAATAGTTATAAGCAACAGAAATAAATACATTCTTTAAAATCTCAACTCTCTACCTATAACGGTTCATGAGATACAGCCTTCTGACAGACCGACGGACGGACATTGGAGGCATAGTAATAGGAATTCGTTGGCACTGTTCGGGTACGGAACCCTAAAAATTAGTCAATTTAGAAGATAACGAATAGAGAAGAATCGCGAAATATGAAAAACGTTTATACTAGTTGACCCGATATAAATTGTCTTGCCCCAAAAAATTTGGATTTGATCTTCATACAAATAACCTATTGTAAAATGCACATCCAGTTTTTTCTATTTGCCTATTATTTGGGCAACTTTTCTAATTTATCCTTCTTTAAATCCTCGTAAAGATTTGCGATTATTTAAAACTAGCGAAAAACAAGAATAAGTCTATCCCACGGGAACCGTACGTTTTTCCGGGATAGAAAGTAGCCTATATGTTATTCTGATATATGAGCTATATTATTGTAAAGTTTCATTAAAATCCATTCAGTAGTTTTTGTGTGAAAGAGTAACAAACATCCATACATCCAGACATTCATACATCCTTACAAACTTTCGCACTAATAATATTAGTAGATTTAAAGAGAGAATTAGCCAAAGCAATACATCTAATAAGCATATTATATATGTACATATGTCAATATACATTAGATTTGTTTAACGTATTTTAACAGCTAGTCTGTGGCCTGTCGCCGCTATGTGGTTTCCCATCGACTTGAGTTACAACAGGTCGAAACCGACACCTTTGTTTCGTACTGATAGATGATAGTAAATAAAGGAGTTAGATAAAAATAGTGCAACTATTGTTTAATGAAGATTCTTTTAAAAGATACGAGTTAACATTCGAATGCTGTCTTGAGATATATCTAAGTTTTTTTTGACATTAACACACAGCAACATCTAGTTCCATGGTAGGCTACGAGGCTTGTGTTATGGATACCAGATAGTTGATGTACTACACATGTATAACTTTAAATACATATATACATATTATAAACACCCACGACTGGAGTACAAATATTTCTGCTTATCACACAATGAATGCCCCCAGTGGGACTCGAACCCACGACAAATGGCACAGCAAGTAGGGTGACTACAAACTTAGTACTGTGTAATAGTTCCTACAATCTTATACAAAGTCGCATATACGTATATAACAGAAAGAATTTCAGCTATATGTTAATCAGTTTGATGCACTTTAGAATATTAGCGTAGTAACAGTTATTATTCAATTATTTCTAAGCGTTACGTGTTTGGTAGTAATAAAATCTCTAATAATATCATTGCATGTCCAGCATAAAATATATTAATGTTGAAGAATGTATATATGACTTTTTATAATATATAGCTTCATGTTGTCTGGAGTTTGTGAAGGAAATGTCACTCTCGCTTGGACGTACATGACAATGAACATGGTTGATAATCTTATATATAACTAGCATTGCCCGCGGCTCTGCCCGAGTTCAGATGACCAAAAACTAAATTCTTAGTTTTTTTTTATGGTAATCAGTGATAAGACAGCAGGCAGACAGCCCACCTGATGGAAAGCGGTACCTGTCGCCCATAACACATACGGTTCATACACTTAGGTTTTACGTAACAAAACTGCAGAACCGCCGGTACGTTATCACTGTGAGGACTAAGATGTTGTTGCTTGGCGGCAGAAATAAATAAGGGGGTGGTACCCATCCAGTCGGACTCCTCAGGCTTGACAGAGTCCTACCACCGGTTTTACATATAAGTTATTACATATAGTATACTTTTACATTGCAATTTTTGTATTTTTTCTCAGAAATGAGATATTTTCCCGCGGTAAAAAGTATCCTATATGTTGACCCGGATAGCCACCTAACACCATACCAAATTTAATCAAAATATACCCAGTAGTTTTCTCGTGATGCGGTAACAGACAGAAAGACAGACAAAAATTCTAAAAACTATAGATTCGGCCTCTGTATCGATAATAATGACTGTATCATAATACTTTCTTAGATTTACGCGAATATTAGACATTTAAATAAAACTATCTTTTCGGATTTTTTCGCGGATTTATTTTGATTTTTGTTTCCCGACGTTTCGATTGCTTTACAGCAATCATGGTCACGGGAGAGACTAAGATGTTAGATGTCACAAAACATTATATAGTTGTTACAGACAGCCTACCCACAATTAACAAAAATGAATTCAAAATTTTGAAAATTAGCATCAATGTACCTTACAATATTTGTAAATTTTAATTTTAAACATTTTATAATTTTAATTTTAAACTTGAAATATGGAATATTATTTATATAATTTTAGCTATTATCATTATAATTATTTCAATTTTTTAGAAAACTTATTATTATATTATTGTTTAATAATCTATATTTTTAGTGTTACCATTATTATATTCTATGTCTACTTTAGAAAATTAAAATTAATTAAAAATTACATTTACAATTGTAAAATATTAATCTGAAATACTGTTATTTTGATCCACACAGTAAGAACTTACTACATCTAACTGTCTGTTATGTTTAATTTTATTATTAGATTTTATAATATTAATAACAGGATCCCACGACGATGGTAGTACCCAGCCATCTTCCCTATTGAAATTTGGATGTTTTTTAATTTCTATGGCTTCCCGAATCATTCTAGGGCGATATCGATTTTCTTTCGCGAGGATATTATAATTATAAGTATAAAGATAGTTTTATTTAAATGACTGTATCAATAAGATTTTCCACAAAAAAATATTTAATGTACAGATTCGGCTCAGTTAGAATTTTATTATATACATAGATTATTCATGTCAAATTATAATTATCGTAGAAATAAGACAGTATTAAAATTTTGTCAGTATGTTGTGCTTACTTCCGTCCTTTTTACGTCTTTTATACCACTTGTGGGAATTACACAAAATTACGTATTGAGGTACACCTCGATAGTCGATGTTTAAGTAAGAAGTAATTCCATAATTTTGTGGAATTTATTCTATTTTAAAGTCGGTGAAGAAAGGGAAAATGATGGAGATATATGTGAGACCTATGTCCCCCTATTAAAGCGAAACAAATATGGGGTCACTACTGCCTTATTTATATTCTGTAAGAGACAAGTCCTTCCCTGGCTAAGGCATTTTTTTTTTCTTTTAAAGTCCACCCAGACTTTTCTAGAGTTGAAATGAAATTTTACATATTTAAATTAAAATTGGCATTTTTAAAAGAGGCGAAGCCACGCAGATACACCATTTCGAATCTTTGAAAGATCCAAATGATTTAAAAAAAAATGTATAATTGTGTAATCATACGGCGTTATAAAAAATACAGTTTGAGCACAAAGTTATTATATTAACAAGTACGGCCAAAATTAGATTATCTATACATATAATAAAATACTAAGCCAAATCTCTACATTAAATATTTTTTGGAAAATCTCATTGAAATAGTCATTATTATCGATATAGAGGCCGAATCTATAGTTTTTTAGAATTTTTGTCTGTTTTTCTGTCTGTTACCGCATCACGAGAAAACTACAGGACAGATTTTAACAAAATTTGGTATGATGATAGCTAGCTATCCGGGTCAACATATAGAACAATTTTTACCGCGAGAAAATATCTCATTTCTGAGAAAAAAATACAAAAACTGCAATGTAAGAGTATACTAATGTGTAAAACCTAAGAATTTGGTTTTTGGTCATCCGAACGTGGGCGGAGCCGCGGGTAATGCTAGTTGTAATATAAATGTATTGGACAACAGAGTACCTACTCCTATATTGAAAAAAGAAAGAAAAAAGAAAAGAAAAAAGAAAAGAAAAATCTTATATTTAAATTTATTATGTTAATGAACAAATGAACCGTCGGAGAATGGAGATTAGTAAAACACTAAACTACGATTCAAATTTCATGAAACATCTAATCTTAAGTACCTAATTGAGGGCATAATTAAATTATTATTACGACATATAAACACGATCTATATTAATAAATCATTGTAAGAGCATGCTTGGTTGCGTCGATTATACCGATTATTAAGCAAGACGCTCTACCGGAAACACTCTACATAGAGATCATCACGCGACAAAAACTACTGTATCTCATGCACGCGTTCGCCCACAATTCATATAGTAATTACATGAGTTTGTGAAAAAATTTGCTTTGTAATTCATTTTGTTATAGAGTAATGTTCTTTTTCATTAATTATTTTCTAAGCTATCAACAAAATACTATATCCGTTATTAATGTGCTCAGACCAAGAAATGATATAGACAGAGTATCATAGAATTTAACATGAAGCTCAACAATAAGGTTTTAAAAAACAAGTTTGGCTCAGTTTGTAGTGACCCTACTTGCTGTGCTAGCGGTTGTGGGTTTGAGTCCCACTGAGGGCATTAATTTGGGTGATGAGCACGAATGTTTGTACTCCAGTCATAGATGTTTATATTATAAATGTACTTAAATTTTAAAGTTCAATGTGTATTAGAGACTCACCCTCGCTTCACTCGGGTTCGTCCGTAGGTGCGTTTTAACGGTTAGTATGGTTTTTGCGTTTAGTATGAAATACAATTCTTTGAATTTCGCGGCTTTTTTATACTATAATATGCATGTAATATACACACAAACCTTCCTCTGGAATCACTCTATCTATTAAAAAAACCGCATCAAAATCCGTTGCGTAGTTTTAAAGATCTAAGCATATATAGGGACAGACAGCGAGAAGCGACTTTGTTTTATACTATGTATTGATAGTGTATCAACTATCTGGGCCTCGTAGCTTACCATGAAACATTACCACACAACACCACCTGTGTTGTGTGGTAATGTCCCAACATATTTGATGTGCGTTGAGATCGATTCTTTTTTTAACCGACTTCAAAAAAAGGAGTTTAATTCGACACGTATGTGTGTAATTACTAATTACACTTTCGTTTCTCAACTGATGAATGTTCATTTTGTTTCTGAGTAATTTTTTAGTAATAGATTGAACATTTTCTAATATGATATATGCAAAAGATTATTAGTTATTTAGCTCTTGAAGTTTTAAAAGCTCATATATATGTAAATGATACACCGTAACCTTGCGAAAACTTACGAAACAATGCTGGAAAATCCAAATGCTAAAGTTATCATGGCATAAAATAGTTTGATTTATGTGCTATCTACAAAGATTACACCTTTTACAAGCACTATGTTGTTAAAACGCTTGATTAATTTTTCCATCCTTTCTAATGCTTCCACCGATACATAACTAATTGATTTCAGTGAAGCGTATATATTTAATACTATGAAAGTGTTTATAAATCCATTGTATTAATGATGGCTAGCTTCCATATATATGATCTGTGATATAACTTACAATCTTGAAACAATGCAGAGAAAAATGTAGTACTAACAGTTTATTTAGTTATACCACAAATGTTAATACATAAAACCCTACTTCTTAGTACACTTCACAGCATATAAAGCTTTCTTGCCTAAATAAGCTTTAAGCTTCTGAACTATTTCATTTTATAAATCTAGTCTCTATTTAATATCTATTTGAAATATTAAAACAATCTGTTAAGCAACTATGTGAAAAAACATAATTTGTTTTAGGGAATATTTAGATACTAGCGACTCACGCTAGCTTCGCTCGCGTTCGTCCCTAAGTACGTTTTCGCGGTTAGCTATGTTTATACATAAATAGTAGCTTGCTACTTCTAAGATATTCATTTAATCTATATAGCGATTTACCCTCGCTTCGCTCGTGTGCGTACGCCGTACGCGGATTTTGTTCACAATTTCGTAGGTTTTAATTTTTTTTCGCGAAACCTGATTCTTTTTCTAAAATAAAAGTAGCCTAAGTTACTTCTTATAACATTAGCTAACCGTCAGTGAAAATCCCGTCAAAATCGGTCCAGCCGTTTTGGAGATTAGCAGGAACAAACAGACAGACAGACAAAAAAAATTAAAAATTGTTTTTTCTTATAAGTACCGTATAAACTTTCACATGCATTTAGTAAAAAGCTGTTATTAAAAGCTGTTACACTTATCGATATCTATACAGATAAATAACTTATATATATATATATATATATATATATATATATATATATACACATATATATAAATATAGCATTGGCAGCCCAGTAGTAACACGTTCGCTTGGGAAACCGAGTGAAGCGGGTTTATATCCGGGTCTCGTATCTCTGATATTTTATGTGCGAAAGTAAGTAAATTGGTCGTAGATATTAACTTGTAAATGTATAATATAATTTTCTTAGTACTCCCTTCGTGCGTTCACACGCGCTAGCGGCAAAAGAAATCCCGTTAAAAGGCAAAGTTTCTTTTTATAAAGGTTCCAACTGTTTCTGGAGATTATATAAAGGATATTTATATATAAATTAATCTTCATAGAGACACAGACAAATATTTCAATTATATTTATACAGTAGCGACTCGCGCTCGCTCCGCTCGGGTACGTCCCTAGTTACGTTTTAACGTTCAATATAGATTTCAGAGATATTTTCCCGCAGTAAAAAGTATCCTATATGTTGACCCGAATAACCAGCTATCGTAATACCAAATTTCATATAAATCTGTCCAATGGTTTTACTATGATGCGTTTTTTTTTGTTTATATGTTGACATACATTTTACACACAGCAGGACATCAACACACAGCACCATCTAGTTCAATGGTAAGCTACGAGGCTTGTGTTATGGATACTAGATAGTTGATACACTACATATATATATAACTTTAAATACATACATATTATAAATATAAACACCCATGACTGAAGTACAAACATTCGCGCTCACACAAATGAATGCCCCCAGCGGGACTCGAACCCGCGACCGCTAGCACAGCAAGTAGGATCACTTCACGCTGAGTCAAAAGTGTTCCTAGACAGACAGATAGACAAAAATTATGAAAACTATAGATTCGACCTCTGTATCGATAATAATGACTATTTCACTTAGATTTTCCAAAAAACATTTAATGTACAGATTCGACTTAGTTAGAATTTTATTATATGTACAGGTAAATATATTTTAAGTATATGACTGGTAGATGAGTACATTTTTTGTTTAACTAAACAACAATTAGATGGTTCAACTTGCTAGCAATTGATTGTGTAAGCATTACCAATACTCATTTTATAACATTTATGGGCGAACCGAAGATTTAAACACACATTTATACGATAATTACTTGTTAAAGTAACGGTGTTTTTATGACTGTTTGCAAACTGGAGCGGCAACGCATTGAAAAATTGTTTTTATTCAGTAATAATCAATAATTATAATTATGAATATAAATATAAGAAATTATAAGTATTTGTACGCAGAAATAATAATATCACAACATTCTACTATTCAATGGAAATAACAGTTAATTTAGTTCTTTGTTATGAATTTCAAGAAAAACAGTTATGTAAAGTTATATATGTATATTAATGATTTTCTAAGTAAAACTTCAGGTTTCAGCAATGCCCTTTTTACTTAATTACTTCTACAGAATGCCCTACAAAATGACTATCACAACTATTTATACATATAATAAAATTGTAACTGCGCTGTCTGTACATGGAAGTTATTTGAGAAAAACTATTATTGGGGATCTTTATTAACGCAATACTCAAAAGAAACCAAAACAATCATTATTTTTTTTGTCTGTTTGTCTGTTTTTTGGTTTGTCTGTGCGTTTCTGCGCGCTAATCTTAGAAATGACTTAACCGATTTGGGTGCGGTTTTCACTAATATATTGTGGAAAGCTTCACTTAACATTAGTATTTGTTTTATTTCAATCGGTTCCTAAATAAAAAAGTTTGTCAATTTAAAGAATCATCTAGGGGCGAACCCGAGCGAAGTGAGGGTGAGCCGCTAGTTTAAACACTATGCTCCTACAGTTAGGTTTAATGTGGCGCCATCTATCTTATACAGCTTAATAATTACGCCACGATGTATGACAATACTTTAAAATATTAATATTTAAAATATAACAAACTCATATCTGTATTAATTTTATAAAAATGTAAATAATAAAATATAAATAATCAACATCAAATAATTATTATAAAATATAAAATTATAACTAATAAAATATGAAGAATCAATATGATCTATAAATAATGAATAATAATCAATTGAGATACTATACATAACAAGAATCAATTGAAAAGCTATACTAACAGTACATATAATGTGGTACAAAACTCAACAAACGAACATACAATATAATTTGCTCGTTCTCTCACACCCGCGTCACATAGAAGTACTTTTTAAAAATAGATACGTTTTATGCTACCATCTTTTTGGTATCAAATGAAAATATTAGCCATGCATTGACTAATACCAATATATTTATTATTAGCTTGACGATAAATTTTAGGACATCTATATATATAACAGGACCTTCGGTACCTAAGCTATGCCGACAACAAAAACGTGCTTTCGCCATTTCTAGGCTTATGTCAACTGGTTGTAGTGTATGCGCAAGCGATCCTGCAACGCCCCATTGCACTGCGGCGAAGGGTTCCGCTGTGGGTTTTAGTGAGTAAGAGTCTCACAGTACCTTACCCATTGACGGCCGGTAAGGTCCCCATGATGGGTTTCCCCAGCGTCATAAAAAAAAAAAAAAAAAGGCTTATGTCAACTGCGTACAGATAATATTAGTAAAAGTACTTTTACAGCAACAATTTTTTTCGTTTTTTCCTGTAATATCTATCAAATTAGAAAGTTAAATAAGTAGACAGATATCAATTCAATCCTATATTACATTCAATAGACTCTTACATATTACATTAAGCTCGTCGGAATAAATTTCACCGGTGGTAGGACTCTGTCAAGCCTGAGGAGTCCGACTGGATGGGTACCACCCCCTTATCTATTTCTGCCGCCAAGCAACAATGATTGCATTGTTGTGTTCCGGTTTGAAGGATAAGGTAGCCAACGCAATTACAAGCAAGAGGCATATCATCTTAGTCCTCACAGTTAGTGTTGCCCAAATGCAAGAACAAGACGAGACTTGGCCAGTCTTGGTCTTGGTCTTGCGCCAATACACCTGGTCTTGGTCTTGGTCTTGGTCTTGCGCTCCCAGTCTTGGTCTTGGTCTTGGTCTTGCAGCAAGAGTCTTGCAAGTCTTGCAATTACCTATTAGACTATTGCTATTTATTAAAGTTTACTTTAGATCTTTAGAATTAACATAGCCAAAGCAAAGAACAATCAGATTAATAAATGTCTGAAGATTTGATAAAAAATTTGATAACCGCCACATGGTTATCAACTGAGCTATATGCCGTTTTCCATGGGAGTAACTGTTTCTTAATAAACATTTACGCTTTATAAGCTTACATGTGCTAAAACATAGCGGACCCCGGGCGCCAGAGCGCTGGCTTTGGTCGCGACTGGGATTAACGCTGGGATGATGATGATGATGATGATGTGCTAAAACATGTAAAAAACAAATTATCAAGCCTCCGTGGCGTAGTGGGTGATGAGCCGACTGCGAAGCGTGAGGTCGTGGGTTCGATCCCCACCCAGGATAAATCTTTGTGTGATGAGCACTACGATTTATTCTGTGTCTGGGTGTTATTTGTCTATAATATGTATGTATTTAAAATTATATATGTATGTTTATCAGTTGGGATCAGATGGCCGTGTGTGAGATGTCCCAGGATATTTATTTATTTACAATAAATTGACTGTATTTTAAAGAATCTCTCTAGAAAGAGATTGAACCCTCAACTTATATGAAATTTAATAAAAGAGTTTTACGATTTATCATTTATTTCAATAAAAAAAAATACAACACAAATCAAATAACATAACAGTACACAACAGCTTTGTCATTAGGTTCTGTTACTTTATATCAATTCTTTTGACCAAGAATTAATACAAAGTAACCATCTGGCTGACTCATCACTTAACCTATTTCTATGTTTTCTAATTACTAATGATGCTTTAGAAAATAATCTCTCAGCAGGTACTGAAGTTGCAGGTATTGAGAGAAAATCACGGGCCATCTTCGATAAAGTCGGATACTCTGTCTCATGCGTCCTCCACCAATCTAAAATGTCTTCCGAGCTGCCAGCTCTTGGTTTTCTCAGGTACTCCTCCAACTCGTTTATCACTAAGCCTTGAAGACAAGATCCAGATGACGTCGAGGGACAATCATACAGTTTATCAAAGTCTATTACGTCTTCATCTTCATCAGATACCTTATTTTCTTTTCTTGGTAATTCCAGAGACTTGTTCAGTGAGTGTAGACTGTAGTATTCTTCATAAAGTTCATTGAACTTGCGCAGGCTTTCTGTTTTAAGTTGCTTCCCCCATACTGTCAGGTCAAAAGTCTGAGCCTTATGCCTTGGGTCTAAAATTAAAGAAGTACAATAAATCCAGTTGCTCTTCTTATAATGTTTAAGCATTTTGTCTCGAGCTGCTTGGAAAGCCAGAATGAGCCTTTCATCCACTTCAGATCGATTAGGTTTCTCATCTAACTGTTTTACCATGGATTCAATTTTATCGAGCAAGAGATTGAATGATACAATGACTAGCGGTAATGTAACATATTTTTCTCCACCAAGTTTTGTACTTAAAAGTTTAAAGTTTATTAGAAACTTATGTATTTTTTCGAGTATTTGCCATTCACTAGCTGTGATTTGAAAATCATTCAATTCGGTGACAGAACTGCACAATATGTTAATGCCCGCTCTCACTTTTAAACCAAATCCAATCATATCATGTGTGGAATTCCATCTCGTTGTACAGTCAAGAATGGGATTCAGATTTGATGGCACGCCAGCTGCTTCACAAGCAGATTGAAACTTCTTCTTCACTATTTCACTTCTTTTTATTTTACTGGAAATACTGCGCAGCTTTGTTACAGATGTACGCGAATCAGCAATATTTGGTGCATATTCTTCATCTTCTTCATCATCCTCAGTTTCGTCTGCATAGTCTTCATACTGCTGATCTTCCGCGTTAGTGTCAGTCTCACAGTGTAATGCTAAGGTCTTTAATAAATCTTGTACACCAAGGTTTAAAATGTGAGCAAAGCACCGGAAATGTTGATTGTCTGAATCAAAGTGTGGTGGCAGCTGTTTGCCTAGTTCATACATAAATTTGGTATTTGCAGTTGCGTTGTCGACCGTGATACCTTGTATTTTATCAATTATGTCATATTCCAATAAACATTCGTGGAAAATCGTTGCAATATCTTCCCCAGTATGTCGACCGCGTGATGGTATAAAATCAAGAACTACAGATCGATACTTCCATTCGTTGTCTATATAATGCATAGTAACCCCGTAGTAACTCCTACCAGCAATTGACGTCCACCCATCAATAGTAAACGACATTTTAGATGATAATTGTTGAAGTCGTTCCTTGAGATTCAATTGGAGCTCTTCAAATCGCTCTTTGACTTTCCTTCTAAGTGTGGACCTTTTAGGAAACACCATATTCGGGCAAATACGTCGAAAATATACTTGTGTAGCTTCGTCATCGAAAAATGAGAAAAGAAGATATTTTTTCACCACCCAATCAACTGTAGCTATCGTGATGTTGTCATTCCTGTTTTCCGACTGAAATAAAACAATAAATCTGTGTTATTATTTAAAACATACTAGGTTTGAGCGTTTAGGAGGAGGAGGTTTGTTGTTGTTAAATTGAGGTTTGTTATATTAAGGTTGCACTGTACTGTAATTTACCAAAATAAAGTACTTAGTTGTTTACAGGGCGATTATGAAAACAAATGAAAATATGAGTGTTTTATAAAAAATATTTAACACGATAATTACATACTTAATATGGTGTTATGTAATTAAATAAATAAATATATTCGGACATCTCACACACGGCCACCTGATCCCAAACTAAGCAGAGCTTGTACTATGGAAATCAGACAACTGATAAACATACATATAAATTCTAAATACATACATATTATAGATAAATAACACCCAGACACAGAATACATCATCGTGCTCATCACACAAAGATTTATCCTGGGTGGGGATCGAACCCACGACCTCTGGCGTAGCAGTCAGGGTCACTAACCACTAGACCACAGGCCCGTCAGTTGTGAGATAAGTAAATTTATTCTTACCTGTCCACTTCTTCCAGCAGTTACGAAAAAGCTTGCGATATCTCCGCTTAATTTTGGTTTAACAGGAAGAAATATTTGTGATTCCTTTTTGTGGAAAGATATTAGATGTTTCCTTAAGCCTGAAGTGTTTCTGTTTTTCATTTTTATTTCAACTTTTTTATGTTGGCACAATTTACACAAGGCAGTTTGGGATTGGGATGCATGAATTATTTCGAAAAACTCCTCAAATTTGCTTTTGTGTCTTTTAGATCTGTAACTCTCATTACTCGGACTAGAACAATTTGAATCTTCGTCCCTCATATTAAATTGTAGACGTGATACGTTTTCCGTAAACAACAAGAATTAGTAAAAACTATTATTACGTTAGACTCGAAGCACAGCTCAATTAAAAATGACTGGAATTAAAATAATTCCTTATTATATAGTACATTTCCTTGCTTTCTACCGCGCGGCCACGGCACGTGCCAACTCTATTAAAAGGATGCCGCCGTAAATCAAACGACGCCGCGTGCGGCGTTCAAACACAGATTAAATACCTACTTGTATAGATGCGTGACATTGTCCAATCACTATTCTTTACATATAAATGAATGTTTTGTCGTACATCTATACTAATATTATAAAGCTGAAAAGCTGAAAAGTATGTTTGATGACAGAAGTTTTAAAATAAATAAATAAATCCTGAACGTCACTATACCTCCAAAGTTACTATTCCTCGTGGACGAAGTCGCGGGCACTGCTAGTAAATACTTACTCTCATCATCTCCCTCAGAGATATTCGGGCTCATAAGCAATACAAAAATCGTATTGCAGGCTTTTTATTTTAAAAGTAGGTAGGTACGCTTTTTATATTATTTTATTAGTTTGTAGAATTTTTTTACACGTTTCAAGTATGTTTAAAAGTGGCTACAATATTTATCAAACGGGTGATATTTGACCACATTTTTGCTATTTTTTCTTGTAAAAAATTAAGAAATTTAAAAAATATTTTGACTAAATGTACAATAATAGTACCTAAGTATTTAGTTTAAACCCATATAATCAACTAGCAGTCACTCGCGACTTCGTCCCCGTGGCTTATTCGTCCTTGCCGAGTTTCATACAAACTTTTATAAACTATCCCGTTTTTACAACATTTTTTATTACTGCTCGGCTCCTATTGGTCGTAGCGTGATGTTATATAGCCTATAGCCTTCTTCGGTAAGTGGACTAACCAATATAAAAAGAATTTTTCAATTCTGGCCAGTAGTTCCTGAGATTAGCGCGTTCAAACAAACAAACAAACTCTTCAGCTTTATTATTATAGATAAGAAGATATTATACTATATACTTACTAGAATAAATTATTATGACATCTACTACCTATCCTTACCATTATCTAATCATAATACTACTTGCGTGATCAGTATAATGTATGTATTCGTTTCCATTATAAGCACACTGAAACTTATTTATTCTTTGGAACACCTGTGCCCTTAAAACTATACCTAGGTTCTATGGCGGCAATCAATTAGTGTCAAATGTTGTGATTTCGGCGCGGCGGCACCGATTGTTGTATGTGAATTCAAAAGAAGCCGCCGCCACGTGTATCATCCCCATGTACTTCCGAAAAGCGACAAATTTCTTTGAGACGTCAGTACAAAACCTTTGATGCCGCATTATCAAAGTGCCGATGTAAAAACAAAACTATGCATGCACTCTGTTTGATTTTAATGGATATTTTTTTATTCGCTATGTATGCTTATGGTAGGTATTGGTCGTAATGCGAATAGGTCCAGTTTTTCATATTCTTTGATAAAGTTTTTTGCGTCTCATAGAATTCCTAAGGGTACCTATACACCGAACTGTTATTCCTAACTACTCCGTGAAATAGCGCTAAGTCCTAGCTGCAAGACGCAAGAGTCTTGCGGGATTAGTCTTGTTCTTGCTCAAGTCTTGCATGGTCAGTCTTGGTCTTGGTCTTGCTAAAAATACGCGGTCTTGTTCTTGGTCTTGGTCTTGCAAAAATGCAAGACCAAGACCAAGACTGCAAGACCAAGACTGAATTTGGGCAACACTACTCACAGTGACAACGCACCTGTGGTTCTGCATTTTTGTTACTTAAAACCTAAGTGCATGAATCGTAGGTGTTATGGGCGACAGGTGCTGCTTTCCATCAGGTGGTCTGTCTGCTCGTTTGTCACTGAATGTCATAAAAAAAAATCCAATGAGATAAAATTAAAGAGGCTGCTAGTAGGCATTGAAGAGTTCCACTATTCAAATCAACAATTACAACCCCAGTTAGAAATTTTTTTTTAGTATCGTAAGTAACTCGTCGAAAATCTAAGCTCTTCACGTGACATTGTTTACTGTTAAGCATTCGAAACGTCGGGAATCAATAATCAAAATAAAAAACGGCGAAAAAGCCGAAAAAATAATTTCATTTAAGGCCCTGTCCGCACTGCGATATTTTACCGTACGATTTTTACTCTCGCCTATTATATTCCGTGATCGGAATTATACTTATTTCGCACTGCGAAT
Source organism: Argynnis bischoffii washingtonia (assembly GCA_033884665.1). Taxonomy (NCBI): domain Eukaryota; kingdom Metazoa; phylum Arthropoda; class Insecta; order Lepidoptera; family Nymphalidae; genus Argynnis; species Argynnis bischoffii. The sequence continues at coordinate 1,687,011 of CM066616.1, read as the reverse complement.
TAAATTTTGTTAGTTCGATGATTTTTGTTAGTTAGATTTTTGTTAGTTCGATGCAGTTCCCGGCTGAGACGAACGTCTAAAATGAATAACAGAAGAAAATAATAATTTACTTGATACTACGGCGGCGACGGCGGTGTGACAGACCTATCAAAAGACATCATGAACATTGGATTCACCCATTTGCGGCCTTGAGAAATTCGCCCCGCTTCGCGTTCAATTTGCATCAAATCGCAGATTTTTTTCGTGAATTGTTAACCGCGAGTGCAGCTACTCCTATAAGATTTAATGTATTACAGAATTGCGAAAAAAAAAACGTGCGGTTAAAATATCGCAGTGCGGACATGGCGTAAAACATCGATTTTACAAGTGACAATGTTGTAGAATGAAAGCCATTAGGAAAATTTTGTAGTCAATATTTTAACGATTAATATTCCGCCGGTGTACGATTCACTCTGTTAGCTCTCGTGCTCAACCGCGATTACATTTGCACGTCACTACATTGTTTTAATGCACTCGTGCTCTTATTACCGCTCGAACCTTGTAAACAATACTTCTAAGGAATATGAAATCTAAACTTAATATGTGAATAACTTATACTCGTCATGAAATAGTAACGATGTGATAAAATTGAATAATTCTATTTCAATTTGTTTTTAATGAGAAAGGTATTTCTGATTTACGTATTTTTTTTTTTAAATTAATTTTGTATATATGTGTGTAATGTATTCAGCCCTTTTTAACGTCCTACTACTTCGCACGGGCATCCCTTTAATACGAGGGGGATCAGGTCATAGTTCATCAGGCTGGCCAAGTGCAGTTTTACTCACGATGTTTTCTTTGTCAGTAAGAGAAATGGTAATCATGTTGAAAATGATTCGCACAGGAAAATATCAGAGGTTAGAGATCCAGGTATTGAACCCGCTGTTCTTGGTTTCTCAAGCGAGCGCGTTAGCTGGGCTACTATTGGCTTATTTTGATTATACATACATATGTATATCGTAAAAGAATTACATATATGTGCAAGCCCAATGTTTTTTTTTAAATCTTATTGAAATAATAATTATTATTGATAGAGACCGAATGTATAGTTTTTATAATTTTTGTCTGTATGTCTGGAAACGCATCACGAGAAAACCACTAGACAGATTTTAATGAAATTTAGTATGACGATAGCTGGCTATCCGGGTCAACATATAAAATAATTTTTACTCCGAGAAAATATCTCATCTCTGAGAAATCTATACTCAACGTTAAAACGTTAATAATTATTAATACTAAATATATGTATATTCCCTTTAATATTAAATCGATACATGACTTCTATAAAACAATTTACTTTAAAATATTGCATGTAAAAAGAAAATATACAATTATTTTTTATTTAATACAATAAATAATTATAAGAATATTACGGTTAACGCAAAATAGTGACTATATCATGTGCACAATTTGCGATAACATGCGAACTTTAAGCGCCTCTGAATAAGTATGATTTCTATATCTAGCATGCGTATATAAAACAATGAATAAGTATGTCTTTCAATAATGTACCCGATGTAGAGTCATCAAATTTCAAACTGTGTATATAAAGGAACTGACCCTTTCAAATATTATACATAGTATAGGAATGGCTTAAAAACAAACTCAAGGCAATAATTAGATATAAATATATTGTTACCTGCAATTTTTGCCAATAAAGTTATTTCTCATTCTAATTTTATTTTGTTCCAGCGAGGGCCTATTCACTAGTCCAGTGAATGCTTCGCCTGTTGACTACGCCAAGGTAAGGCTAAAGGACCTTAATAGAATGTTTTTTTTTATATATATATATATATTTGTATATATTAAAAATAAATGAACAGATCAAAAATAAGATAGAATGAACTTTAATACTAATTGAAAGTGCTAAAAGCTCTTAGATCCTAACGTCATCTATATTTTAATTCTCAACATGGGTGGTCAAAACCATAAAGTGTTTCAACCATCTGCCGTTAGATGGCGATGTTTACATAACATGCGCACGCGCATGCAGCGGCCGCAATACGACTCTTAATACTGTTTTATTGTATTTTAACGACCCCTAAATGGTGTTAATAAACAAAGTTTTGTTTTTTTTATTATTTTTTAAAAACGAATACAAGTAAAGTGTGGATGAGTCGAAGTGATAGAAATAAATAAGTTTGTTTTGGAGAATAGTTTCAAAATACATAATTACATAAAAAAAAAATATATACATTTTTATTCGTAGGTTATTTTATATGATTTTTTTTTGATTTAGTAAGAAAAATGTTTACATATAATTAAAGTTGTAGAGCAAAACTTTGTGGCGATAGTGACCTCCAGTGTAATATAAAAAAAAACAGTAGGGATGGTGTAGATTGTTCACGTGCTATTGTGTATGATATGCATATGTTTATTCTATTTTCTTGATGAAAAACTCTATTTAAGTACATTTCCCAGAAACTATTTCATCAATTCTAAATTCCACACGTTATCTAACACGAACGTAATTGAATTTGAAATTACTGCTTGTAGGGTTGTCTATAATTTTCTTCTTTCTATTCATGTTGTTTAATATTCAAAATTATTATTTATTTGTTGTCAATATGACGAGGTTACAAGAACTTAATTTTTAGTATCATTGTTATGGCATTAGTCGAAAAATTAAAGTTTCTTTAATATCTAGTTCTAAAGTGATATAATAGGACTGATCAGAAACTGATCCGTTAAATCTGTACTAATATTATAAAGAGGTAAACTTTGTGAAGTTGTAGGTAGGGGGTAATCGCTGGATCTACTGAACCGATTTAGATGAAATTTGGTAAGAAGATAGTTTGAAATCCTTGAAAGGACATAGGATACTTTTTGTCTCGGAAATTATCCCTTAAGGGGGTGAAAATGGGGATGAAAGTTTGTATCGGGAATCAACTTAGGGACGATCTCGAGTGAAGCGAGGGTGAGTAGGTATATAATTTACTTAATTATTCTGTATGATGTGAATGCTACGTAGATAATGGCTTAAAAAAATCACAAGTAATTAAATTTAATTTATATTATAATTATATATAATATTAAATTAAATGAGCAATTCTTGTATATCTTATTTCGTGTAGGTATCTCGGAAACGGCTCCAACTATATGGATGAAAATTTGTACTCAGATAAATGTTTGCTTTTTAAATTTTTCTATACAGGTGTTTTTTTTTAAGAAATGCATTTTTTATATCTTTTCCAAAAAAATACGATTTTACAAAACACTTGTAAAACATTTTGTTGCACTTTCAAAATCCTTAGCAACCGGGACAAGCAGCCCTGCCCGCGTGTGAACCGCATGCGTGTGCGCAGAATCCATATATTTTGTATTGCGAACCCAGCATCGGTTTATGAGAAAAACTCAAATGTCTATGGGAATTGGAAACTATATAATGAATAGAGTCACGAACATCTTCACCGTTATTGTAGATATTGTTTATTGTAGTTTTAGTCTTACTTAAAGATATAGTGTTTCGAACTGTTCTTAAGGCTGTTGTTTTCAAGAAATTAGTAAAGAAATAAAAAAACTTTTACTATATCATCTACTAGCGACTCACGCTCTCTTCGCCCGCCTTCGTCCCTAGTTTTCCTTTTATATATATATATATATATATATATCCCTCAATTGAGAAATGATTCTTCATACAAACTTTCCACCACCTTAAGGGTCGATTCTGGGACGATTTCTGGCATAAAATTTATCCTATTTCCTTTCCAGGGTCTAGGGTAACTGATCGCTGCCTATATCCTATATGTCTGCTGTCTGTACATTGAAGATATTTGAGAAAAATTATTATTGGGGATCTTTATTAACGTAATAGAACCCAAAACAAAGATTTTTAGTTTTTTTGCCTGTTCGTCGGTTTGTCTATTTATCTGTGCGTTCGTGCGCGCTAATCTTAGAAACGGCTTAACCGATTTGGTTGCGGTTTTTTTAATGCTTTGTGGTAAGCTTCACTTAACATTTAGTATGTTTTATTTCAATCGGTTCCCAAATAAAAAAGTTATTTCAATTTAAAGAATCATCTAGTTCTAAATAGATCAATTGAAGAACAAGAAAAAATTAGATCTCCTCTATGCTTTGGAGTCTAAACATATGTACTATGTCCGAAGGCTTTGAATAAACGCGGGTCAAATTCATTCAGACATTAAGACGATAACAAGCACTCGTAATAAACAAACAAAACATTTTTAAGTTATAATATTATTGTAATAATTATGAAAGAATGTAAGAGGTCCAAATATGTTATCTTTGAAATATATGTTATCTTTTTTATTGTAAGGTAAATATGACGAATTTTACTATTAACAAGTTGTCTATTATATTCTAAGAAGTAAACCATAAAAGAACAAGTATGTACATACCATACGTATGATAGCGCTAATAGCATTCTTTAGCCCATAAAGTTTTTCTTTCCCAAGTCGTGACTAACTCAAAACACAAACGAGCGTAAAATATGAAAAAAACATTTGATTTTTTTAAATCGATAAGAAAATATTGTTCTTCGATTGTTGATCGATTTAACAGCTTAATAATATTATCAATCGATGAATATTCGATTCCGTCAGTAAAGTTTATTATATTTTATTCAAATGTCTTCTATAATCGAGTAAAGTATTGGTTTTTAATTAAAATTTGAAATATTTTTCCATTTAGATATTTCAATTGATTATTTTATGAATGTCATTAATATTTTATCGCAGCTGGTTAAGCGTTCTGTTTCTTATATAACACAAAATTAATGAATTTTGGAGAACTAATTTAAAATCGATTTGAATTTAAAATTTGGTTTTAATATTTCGATTAACGCGCCTCACTGTGTCCAGTATCGCGAAGTTTTGAAGCATTTGAGGATTCGCAACAGCAGCCATAAAACAAATCTTACACGCTTTTTGCTAAGACAAGGCCGTGATAATTATCCGTTATCATACAAATATAATTTACACTACAAATGTTATTAAAAATACATTTACGTTCTGTTGGTCTGTTCAAATGTAACATATATTATATATATTCGTCGTTTTTTTGCAGTAAACTAATAAATTTCATCGATAATATTTACAATTGATTTGTGTACAGAGCAGAGACTTTTTTGTATTAAGCATAACTATATTGTAGAATTAAAAAAATCATTTTAATTAAAAATAGATACTTTTTAGTAAAAAAAGTACACCACACCTTCAAAATTAATTCTTAACATTGAACCGCATTTGTGTGATACCTCACAAAAGGGGCGTAACACACAAAAAATGATACATCCGAATTAAGTATCTTTCTGAAGTCGCTCAGAAATAAACACTAACATGGTAAAATAATTAATCATCTAAATAAAAAATAGAAATATGTAGAAACATGTAGAAAGTTTTTATTATCGCGGATAAAGCAATAGGCGGATGTAATGTAGATAAAAAATATGACTTAAATTGATGAAACTAGCAGTTTGTATAAAAATATGATGTTTTGGCACGAATGCGCAGGTGTCACTCACCCCGCGGGACGACCTTGCAATGCTAACCGGTCGTTTTGTCGTCTCGTTGGCTCCGTCTCTGTCTAATTAGATAGTGTTGTGTTGCTATCTCGCTCATACAACACTGGCTATGGAGTCAGGTGGACTTAAAGATTTTATTTTTTTTTTTCATTTTTTTTTATTTTGATATAGATAAAATATCTACATGCTAAATAATAATTTGACTAAAAAAAAAAGGTTACTTTCTTTTTGTCAGAAATTATTATTTAGCTATTTGAATGTATTTAAAAAATCACATGAAATGATTAATTGTAGCAAATTTTACTTAGTTCAATAACCCATAATTTGGTAGTCAAAAACATATTTTTTTCCATTGGGAAATGCTTCTACGTATCTGCAATTTTGTTCATGCGAAAATGTGTTACTCCTCGACTTATAAATAGTATACCCACTGATTTAATTACCAAATCTATACATCTATACATATAATAAAACTGTAGAGGTCGATTGTCTGTACATAGAAAAAAAATGCTAAAAACCGAGTCAGAGGGTAACAGCTAAGTACATAAAAACCACTTATTGGATTTTGATGAAACTTTACAATATACATCCATACATCAGAATAACAAATAGGCTACTTTTTATCCCGGAAAAATTTACAATTCCTGTGGGGTAGATTTGTCTTTATTTGTCTATCGGCGAACTTGAGCAAAGCGAGGGTGAGCCGCTATTTATTAATAATAATATTATGCTACAAAATATTTTTTGTTTATAACGTAAAAAATACATACATATTACATATGTATCTTTTAAGTATAGTTTCTCTAATAATGTACTTACAACCTAATTATGTTGCATTACATCAAACTCAGTGGTTTTAAATGTAAAAAAGCAATACCCGTTAAACTCAACGAAAAGGCTTTACTTAAAACCTAAATCAATAAGCGATACAAATACAATTGTCTGTTAAATAAGGTATTCCTTTATACTTACTTGTCAAGTTTATTTTAATATTAACGTTATTAAAAAAACTTTAGTAAAAATAACTATATGTAAGTAAAAATTATTCTTATAGTAAATTAGCAGAAACACGTGAAAATTAGTCTTTCTAATGCAATATTTGCTATATATTTTACACCTTTTTGATTATTGAATTTAAATAATAATAATATTATAATAATAAAATTTTCATCAAAACAATTAATTTTATATATGTATATAGCTAAATATATGTATTTATCTTATTTATTTTATAATGATGATTGTATTATGATGATGATTATATTAGTTATTATATAGTATGCATGTCACCAATAAGTCCACATCACTCGAGTGCACGTCCACTTAGTGCAAGTAATACGCGTGCAAGACGTGGGTCGTGAGAACCGGTGCTGCAGGAACTAAATTGTTAGTCAGTATCTAACTTCGTTCTGTTGTTTCTTACATTTTGTTAATCTTTTATTATATTTAACAACTTCATTGTGAAAATATGAATCTGTTTTGATTCAGCTTTAATATTTTTTACGTAATGTTAAAAATAATACTATATGAAAATTATAGAACGTATCTTTTATTTTGTATCGTTTTGCGCCCTCTCATATAAATGTTGGCTATACTGTAAGAATCAGGTATTAGTTAGTAATATTTGTAAGAAAACATGTTATGTAATGGATATTTTCAACACACCTTTACAAAACTATTTTACGTTTAGTCTTCCTATAGTTAAAAATTAACCACTGCTATAAAATACTTCAGTGGATGCTGTATACTTAAAGCCTTAGGCCTGCATTTTTTTATGCGCGGATGACACGCGTGTAATAAACGCATATTATCTGCGCTTATAAACTTAATAATTATCTGTAATTTTTCTTTACAACTAACGAAAAGCTACAAACATGCAAATTTAACGCACTTATTACGCGCGCGAATGCGCTACAACGTGCGTGAGTAGTATTGCAGTATTGTATTGTGTTGTGTTGTATTGTATTGTAGTGCGTCGATAGTGCGTGAAATACTCGTTGTCTATGTACACTGATTGCTGCAGTATTGCGTTAGCAGTGCGTTTAATCACGAAAAGCTACAAACATACAAGCTTAACACACTTATTACGCGCGCGAATGCGCTACAACGTGCGTGAGTAGTATTGCAGTATTGTATTGTATTGTGTTGTGTTAATAGTGCGTCGACAGTGCGTGAAATACTCGTTGTCTATGTACACTGATTGCTGCAGTATTGCGTTAGCAGAGCGTTTTTGATGTTTCAAATGCGTTAAAATGACAATAGTTAGAATGACATGTGTATGTTAGTCCATACTCCTAGTTATTTGTAATACATTATTAAACTATAGGTATATGTTGTTTTAGCTTTCGTCTTTTAAGAAATTTTAAAATAAAATACATATTAAATATCGATTACTGAGCCTAGCATGGACGATTCGTTTTATGTAAAAAGATATTGTTTACTGAGAAACATAGTTTTCGCGTGTAGTTAAAGACCGGTAACGGGTTTCAAAAAACAAATTATAAGCCACATAGTAGCTCAGCTGCACTTAGACAGCCAATAAAAGACGATGTAATGCATAACCTCATGCATATTTGACTAAAGAAAACGTAGAAACCCGATTCAAAAAAAAAAGAATAGAAATAAAATCCTATCTATTCAAGCCTTTCTTATTAAAATAGTGATTGTGATGCCCCAACAGGGTTCGAACCTGATATTTTACGTCGACGATGCGTGTAAACTGCACAATGAGCATATACGGTTACTTAAATCATGAATCCTTTATGTGAATCAATCGAGTGAGGATTCTTAACAATAGGTCTCTCTCAATACACGTTTTCTCCCTATTCAATGTGTGAATGTCTGTCCATTAAATAAAAATCATAAAACTTTTATCGTTTAGTTTTTAAGTACATTTTTTAATTTAATTTTAATAATCTGTAGAAATAGTTTTAATATTTTACCTGTTAGCTATTGATGAAATAGTTATCACTTAACATACCTCCTTAACCTTGTTTGTCTCGGGCTCTGACTAAGTACTGCAAAAATTAAAAAAAAAATACAGTGTAATCTATACGGATAAATAAATTGGAGTGTCTGTTTGTAATATTAAAATAACCGCTTTTTACTAAACGCATATGGATGTATACACGGTACATATACCAAAACAACATTTTTTTTTTACATGTTTTGTCTGTCTGTCTGTTCGTTCCGGCTAATCTCTAAAATGGCTGGACCGATTTTGACGGGACTTTTCATGGCAGATAGCTGATGTAATAAAGAGTAACTTAGGATACTTTTATTTTAGAAAAAATAGAGTCCCACGAAAAAAATAATAAAAACAAATTAATTAATTAATTTTGTTTTGGGAAGCAACCCAGGGACGAACCCGAGCGAAGCGGTCGCTACTAATAATAATATAATTATATACCGTTATTATATAATTATATATTCGATTTTCCTGTATGTAACGGGGACGCTATTACATACATTTAAACAAACAAAAATTAAGGCAAATTGAGTTAAGAATTGAGCCTCTTTTAAAATCAAAAAACACTTTTGCAAAAATAAAAAAACACTTTTACAAATAATAATTAAGAGCTGGACATAAAATAACAAATATTAACTTTCAAGTCAAAAAAGGTATATCGTAACTACTTAAAAATCCCTTTGACTCGTAAATTATGAGAAAAATTATATCAGTGAAACAAAACAAAAAGCGTCATACATCAAGACGTTCGTACAATAAATAAATATTTAAGTCCACCATCTCAATAGATATGATTCAGATCAGACAACAGATGCTATCTTATGTATTACTTATTTGGATGTTAATAAATTCTTCAACCTTTTCTTAGGGATATAAGGGTGATTACGCACGTACTTTGAAGTTATTTTAAGATATTTATTTTGTTCATTTAATCTTCAAGTTTTATTATATGATTTTAATGTTTAAAATAATTCCTATAACAGCCTTTACTTTTCTGAACCAAAAATTTCAAATACAAGCAAGCAATATTTATTAATCTTAGTTATTTAAATAAATAAATATGTTGAGACATTAACACACAGCACCATCTAGTTCCATGTTAAGCTATGAGGCTTGTGTTATGGATACCAGATAGTTGATACACTACACATATATAACTTTAAATACATACATATATATTATAAATATAAACACTCACGACTGGAGTACAAACATTCGTGCTTATCACACAAATTAATGCCTCCAGCGAGACTCGAACTCGTGACCGCTGGCACAGCAAGCAGGTTCACTACAAACTGAGCCATATGTGTCGGCTTGAAGTATGTATACTAAAATTAATACGTTTTATTTATAATACTTTCTTAGATTTTTATTTATAATACTTTATTCAAAGCTTTTTATTTATATTTATATTACGTAAAAAAAAACTACCAAATAAGTGCTTTTAACATCAAAAGTACATAAAAGTTTGTAACTGCCCTTAATTTTGAGATTAATCTATGGGAAGTTAGGTTCGGTGACCCGCTCTGAAAGGACCCAAATTGAAGATATTCATAAGGTTTTACGAGATCGCTTTTATTCGGTCCTTTTTAATGTAAAACAGCTGTAAACAATTGTGGGGGACGTGAAGGAACGCCCGATGACCGTTTGACATCACCCTATTTAAATTAAAACTTACCTATGAATTTCTTTGTTGAAAATGAATTGGGATCAGATACGTGTTCATTATAATATGTTGAATATTTCATGCTAGATGCATCCCTTGGGTTTGCTTCGTGAGAATAACATTATGATTAGATAAAGTACAGGTTTTGTCGAATGTTTTTCATTGCCACTGTTGTATGACGATAGTTACGGATTCGATAAATATACATAAATTAGCGACCTACCTTTACGTCTAGTGCGTCGCCAGATGCCTAATATGCCATCATAATAAAGAAAACCCTAACTAACAATTTGTTTAAAAATAACTTAAATGCAGATTCGGAATCAGCAAAAAATGCTACTTGATCTTGATCTTGTCTTACTCTTATAGTTAACTAGCGACTCACGCTCGCTTCGCTCGCGTTCGTCCCTAGGTAGCTTGCTACTTCTAAGATATTAATTTAAATTATATAACGATTTACGTTACGTATGTACGTTATTGCGTACGCCGTACGCGGATTTTGTTCACAATTTCATGGGTTTTCGTTTTTTTCGCGGAACCCTGATTCTTTATCTAAAATAAAAGTAGCCTAAGTTACTCCTTATAACAGCAGCTGTCTGCCAGTGAAAGTCTCGTCAAAATCGGTCCAGCCGTTTTGGAGATTAGCCGGAACAAACAGACAGACAGACAGACAGACAGTTTTGATAGATATGATCTTTGACGTTAGGAACACACCTACATTGCTTAGACAACAGTGAGTGCTTGTAATTTAATATGAACTTTATACCATAGCAATAAAGCTCAAATTGACTACGTTTTAGTTACAAATCATTTGTATGGGAAAAAGAAAAGGGCTATTTTTAGGGTTTTTCCAGCAATAATTCTAATTTTTCTCGCCGTAAAAACCATCCTTGAACTTCAACGAACATTTTAAAAAAAGATTTGGCCAAATTGGTCGAGGCGTTGTTGAGTTATGCGCTTACCAACACATTTTGCGATTCATTTTTATATTATAGAATAACTAGCGACTCACGCAGCACGCTCGCTTCGCTCGTGTTCGTCCCTAGGTACGCTTTCACAGTTAGCTATGTTTAGGTATACATAAATAGTAGCTTGCTACTTCTAAGATATTCATTTAAATTATATGTATAGCGATTTACCCTCGATTTGCTCGGGTGCGTACGCCGTACGCGGATTTTGTTCACAATTTCATGGGTTTTAATTTTTTTTCGCGGAACCCTGATTCTTTTTCTAAAATAAAAGTTACTCCTTATAACATCAGCTATTTGCCAGTGAAAGTCCTGTCAAAATCGGTCCAGCCGTTTCAGAGATTAGCCGGAACAAACGGACAGACAGACAGACAGACAAAAATTGTAAAAAATGTTGTTTTGCTATATGTACCGTGTTTACATCCATATGCATTTAGTAAAAAGCGGTTATTTTAATATTACAAACAGACACTCCAATTTTATTTATTTTTATAGACTATTACATAGTAACCTACGTTTTATTACAGTATGAGTATGTTTCTTATTCCTCCTAAATGAAACGGCTTGACCAATTCAGATGAAATTTAGTGCACCGATAGACTATGATTTGGAGTAACTCCTGTGTTCGTAGCCAGTAAAAAAATATCAAAAGGGTGCCCCCTTATAAAATTTAATAAATGTATAAATAACTAGCATTGCCCGCGGCTCCGCCCGCGTTCAGATGACCAAAAAACAAATTCTTAGGTTCTACATATTAGTTTACTCTTACATTGCAATTTTTGTATTTTTTCAGAAATAAGATATTTTCCCGCGGTAAAAAGTAAATAGTAATAAAGTAAACTAAATTTCATCAAAATCCCTCCAGTAGTTTTTCTGTGATGCGGTAACAGACCGACAGACAGACAAAAATTCTAAAAACTATTGATTCGGCCTCTGTATCGATAATAATGTTTATTTCAATAAGATTTTCCAAAAAATATTTAATGTACAGATAACTAAGCTGATAGTTACAATTTTATTATATGTATAGAAAAGACACCCAGGGACCCATCCAAACAAAGTGAGGATCTCTAGTTTTTGATAAGTGAATTAATTAAACTAGTTCTCTTTGCTTTTTTATTATTTTTGTTATAAAAGATTTATCTCAGTAAACGGACTCTGGGAAATCAGTCAATCTTATATAATGTTAAAGGGCGCCGAACTTACTCGCAGTCACATTGTTACTTGTTGCCTTATCAATTCTCACGTCGGAATTTAGTTATTGTACACAAGATTATCCCCTTATCTATATACACATTTAGGTCATAAAACGGGAACATGCGTGTGATTTTTTTGTATAAACTAGAAATTATATTTATAGACTAGGGACGTGCTTTCAGATTACAATAATAAAAGAACTTAAAAAAAACCGACTTCTAGGCACTGAAAAGTAAAAAATAACTAAACGGGGGTTTTCATTTAGAATAGATACTTAATCAGATATTTTCGAAGTCAGTGTGCTTTGATTTGTATTGGCTGGCATTATATTTAAAGAAATGTTTATAACATATAAAATGTTAGCATTAAAATTTTACTATATTTTAGAAGTATCTGAATAGTTTATATTGTTTTTTATATACTGTCTATTACTAGTTTTACATGAAAATAATATTCGAAAATGCCAGTTATAATATCAAAATTGTAATCTGTAAAAAAATCAGAAGTTTTTTTATTATATAATGTTTTAAATACTTATATTATTATTCTATTATCACATAAGTACATATAATAATAAAACTGCGAATTATACAAAATTTGTGTTTAAAGAAAACCATATATGTCTGTTTGTCTCTTGACTCTATGTACTAAACATATGTACTCAATAGTTTCTACGACTGTAATAGATGCTTCGATTAAAAGTAGCATAGTTGTTAAACCAGGATATAAGCTACCTTCACTATGAATCTCACCAATGCCCTTTAATATGTTTATTGTCTATATTATGTTTCATAAGTGCAATAAAGAATTATTTCTGTCAGGTTCATTATTTATAGATATTCGATTTCAGAATATTATTATCAGATACTAGTGACTCACCCTCGCTCCACTCGGGTTCGTCCCTAGTTACGTTTTAACGTTTAGTATAGATTTCTCAAAGATGAAATATTTACCAGCAGAAATTTTTTTCTATATGTTGACCCGGATAACCAGCTATCATCATACCAAATTTCATCAAAATTTGTCCTGTGGTTTTCTCGTGATACGGTTACAGATAGATAGACAGACAAAAATTACAAAAACTATAGATTTGGCCTTCATATCGACAATAATGACTATTTCAATAAGATTTTTCTAATAACATTTAATGTACAGATTCAACTCAGAATTTAATTATATGTATGGATTCGTGGGCGAAGTCGTAGACGATTCCTCGTATATATTATTTTTAAAGTGACTATTTTTTACGTATAAATAGTTTATTTTCTAAACAATAGCCTGCCATTGCATACCAATGTCGGCTTAGTTGAGCGCGTTCTCGATGTGTGTTTACTGAATCATAGGTCACGCGGTTGACTCCTTTGTACGAAGAAAGTTATGTGGGTCTTTCTACAATTTCTACAAATCTATAATACAATGTGTATTCTTGGACATGGTAATAATTATAATAATAAATGTTTACAGGTAAGTGCCTTTTACCTAAACATTTTGTAGAAATTCTCAAAGTTCACGAAACACCAGCAAGAGACTTATTATTTAATTATTTTACTTTTTTAAAAAATTTAAAATGTAAAATAATACTTTCTTAGATTTACACGAATATTTGACATTTTTAATGAAACTATCCTTTCGGAATTTATCGCGGCTTTATTTTTGTGGAAGAGTCTTTACAATGACCACGGAAAACAAAAATATGAAATAAAAAAATAATTAAGAAGTGCGTGTATAAGTGTGTACACACGCAAGAAGTAAAACTTCTGTAGGTTGTCGGTACTCTTTATGAAATTCAATTTATGTTTTCAATAATTAGGATAGGTGAGATACTAAAAATAACACATATTACAATCATATATTTATAGAATATCATTTAAGAAAAGAATATAATATTATATATCATTTGTTAGACAAAAACAACGGTTACCATGGCAACAAACGTTCGCCTCGCCCGATTTACACTTTTCGTAACGCATTCGCCAGCTTACTCTCCAAGTCAACCGTGCGTAAAGTAGTTTTATTTCAAAATTTTCTAATAATATGTTGTGTACCTTAATTTCAGAGTCATACTTTATTTTAAATATTACACAAAATATTAGACTAACCCTAGTTAAAGTGACGCGAGTAAAATTTTGAAGCGTCAAGAAGCTACATAGCGTTTAGAGCGTCCACCAATAAATAGTCCGCGTGATAGATTATGATTACTTCAGATAACTAGGCTATTGTGACCATGATATGGAGTTAGTTATGGCATTTTATAAAATGTAAACCTCTTAGTTATTTATTGTTACTATAGGGGATTCAATATACTATGAGGGATATTTTTTATATTGGAAGTTAAACAAATATATATAAGAAGTATAAAATAACTAGCGTATTTCTCTTGCTTCGCCCGGTGCGTCCCTAAGCTTAAATAGTTTAGGAGCTCATAAAAGACAAATATCCAAAGAAATGTTCTTTTTTTTGCGCCAGGGACTAGGGAATAATCTACCAGAGTTTTATCAAATTCGGGCCAATTTCATCAACAACTCATAGAATACCAACATACGAATATTTATATTTATGTACATTAAAGATAAATATGTTATCTTTATTTACTGAAAATGAAATATAAGCCTTACAATTTAAAATTGTGAGTTTTAAGACTACGGTAATAATCCTCCAGACCTATTTCCTTCCTAGTCAACTTCTTAGGCTAGTTAACTACGCAGGAGATATTGTAGTGCAAACTTGGTGTATAAATTCAAAACTGATGGCTTGATTTTATAGTAAAAATTATTGTCACCCTACACGCTATGAAACATTATGTGACAATGTGATAGATTCTTTTCTATATATTCCGGGCGTTTTGTTTGAAAATGTGTGATTTATGTCATGTCATTAATTCATGTTATAAATATGAAGGTTATAGCTCTAACTTAATTTATTCAAAGTTCAATGGGAATTTTTGATGATACCTTATAATGGTCTTTATGTTAGTCATTTTGAATTGTACGGTCTTAATGTTTGTAACTGCCTTTTGACCATAAACTGTACAATAGTAATAATTGCTTAGAAGTAATTTAACATTTTTGAGGTAGTAGTAGCCCAGTGGTAACGCGTTCGCTTGGGAAATCGAGTGAATCGGGTTCTAATCCTGGGTTTCGCACCTCTGATATTTTTATGTGCGAATCATTTTTAACATGATTACCGCTGGCCTTATGGTGAAGGAAAAAATCATGAGGAAACCTGCATGTCTGAGAGAACTTAGTAAGTTTTCGAAAGACATGTGTAGTCCGCCAACCCGCACTTTGCCAGCGTGGTGGACTATGGCCTGATCCCCCTCGTATTGAAGGAAGGCCCGTGCCCAGCAGTGGGACATTAAAAAGGGCTGAATACAACTTAATATTTTCAAGTTAAAACAATATATGATATATTATGATAATGTATTTTTAAATTTGTCTTTGAAAACTAACCAATAGCTAATGTAAATTTTAATAATTATGATTTGAAGGCGAATTTAACTATAGTATCCACATACAATTGCTTTGTTTTGTAAGTTTATTCAGATCTATTAAAATATTTGTAGTGGTCTATATTTTTTGTTCAAAGTTGTTCGTCGAATTTTCGTGTGTTAATTTATTAATAAGCAGGTGCTCAATTTAAACTTCATATAAAAAAATTATTCCTAAAGATAGAGAAGAAATTACATTCTTTTTCTTTAATATTTAAAAAAAAAGAAGATTAACTTCACTATGTTTATTTACCTTTGGTTATTTATTACCCTTTTGGTTTTAAATATGGAAAAAAATGCTAAGTCGATTATGTTATATTGCCTTTTGGTGTTATAAAAAGTAACTAAAAACACATCAAGTGTACTAAATCATCTCAGTAGTTATTGTATGAGTAATGACTAAATAAAGACGGTTTCGCAATTATAACACAGTGGGACGTTTAAAAACGTATTAAAAATAATGATCGATACGAGCTTTTGAGTATCTCCAAGGTAAAGAGTTCAACGCAATATCGGTTCATCGTAAATTAATACGTCTATTTTTCGCTCATTTATTTTATTTAAATACTAGTGTCTATATGCAACTTCGATTACGTTTATTTTTAATAATAATTTAATACTTTTTAATATCCCACTGCTGGGCAGGAGGTTTCCCACGAAGTGTGGGCGCTTAAATTGAATCATTATAATTTATTCTATGAAATTTTTACAAGCGATTTAAAACCGTAATAAAAGAATAAACTGTAATACAATCATTTTGTACTTAAATTTTTTAGGGTCATATTCCCATTGACTAAACGTGGGTTGGCGGACAACATACTTCTTTCGAAAACTAACGTTCTGTTATAAGAATTCTAGGGATCTAGGAATTATGGTGGTTTTCCCACCATGTCTTCCTTTTCCGTTGAAATTGTTGAAGCTATATTTTTGGATCGGCTCAATTATTTAAAATGATTCTCATTATTGTTTATATTTTGATAGTTAATTGTAAAATAAAAAACTTATATCGTAAAAAAATATGACTCTTGTAATAATATGATTTAAAAAACTTTAAAAAATCCTTAACCCAATAATCCATTCTTAACTTTCTGGTGGCCACTTCAATGGTGCATATTGGGTAATGGTTCTTAAATTACCAGAAAATTGAAAAAAAAATATTAATACCATATTCGTACAAACAGACACTCTCGTTTTAGTTTGTATAGAGACCATTTATAGAAAGGAACGATTTACGTAATATCGATTGACCTCATGTTTCTTACACCATTGTCTGTCACTAATGAATAATTCAGATGAATTTTGAGTTGAAGCCGTTTGTAAGTCCAATGACGTTTTTATGTTGTTTTAGATCGAAACTTTCCCATCTGTTTAGGATGTTGGACTATTTTAAATTCTGTAATTGTTAAAATGTTTTATATGGACATTTAGACGTAATGTTTGCGTTTGTGTTATCAATGCTTACTTATATAATATTATTAAACTGAAGAGATTATTTTGTTTTTTTATTAGTTACTTACTTAATTAGAACGCTTATGTAAAATCCGGACTACTTGGTTAATTTCGAAAAAATATTTACATTTACCTATATGTCTTCCATTACAACAGTATAATTACTAATTATATTACATACTATTATAATGCGGTCGTCCGGTGAAACGTATTGCATTTACTTACAAAGTTTCAAATCGATACGTTAATTAGAAGTAGATACAATCACACGATTATAATTACATACATAACTAATAATAACTTATAAGTGAATCTAATAAAAACGAAAATATTTGAGACCCGGTGGTATAGTGGCGAGTGCTAAATAACTTTAAAAATCATTACCTTGTAATACATCTTACAAGCAGGTGTATCTCCAGATTCCTTCACAAATTATGAATGGCCACTTTAGTTATTCTATAGGCTTTAAAGGTGGGATTGAAGGCAAAGATTGCAGCTGGTCAGCGCACAGCTGTCGCAAGGTGTGTCCGCACGCGTTACATTTGTAGTCTGAAACATGTTATATATTGGAGATTAATATGTGGAATGTATTTTTGTATATCAATCATCGAAAAGAATGTTAGTTTTTGTTTTATCTTCTGTCTACACATATAATAAAGTTCTAGCCGAGTCGAATCTGTACATTAAATACTTTTTGGAAAATCTTATTGAAATAGTCATTATTACGAGAAAATCACTGGACAGATTTTGATGAAATTTTTGTATGATGATGGCTGGTTATCCAGGTCGACATATAGGATACTTTTTACTGCTGGAAATATATGTAATATGAATATAAATAAATAAAATCGAAGGGTCTGTTTGTAATGTCAAAATAACAGTTTCAATTAAATACTAATTCAAGTATACAAGGTACTTATAAGATAAAAAATTAAAATTGATATTTAAAAAGGAACTTTTGTTGTTGAATCTGTGAAGTTATTAATTAGTGCGAGAACAACACATAATATTTGTTTATTTTATATATTATACATTAGCTCATTCCTTTTTTATTTTTGAATAAAAAATCTTATACTAGAGGCCAGAGAGTAACTCATGTCATATTTCCATCAAAATTTAACTATTATTTATTTATGGTATATGCATATGTTATATTCAAGAAATTTTATTGCATGGTGAATACATAGTATAAGATTTACATTTATACTCATTTTATGATACGTATTAACCTACCTAAAGCTTTTTCTTTTTGTACTTCCATTTGTAGGATGACAATAATACATTTTCGAGATATTCCTTGCATATATTCTTATATTCAGTACTTTTGCAACATCAACTTAATTCTTTTATAGTCGTCAATCTGTCTGTCCGTGTGGAAGCTACCACCGGCTCGGAAAGCATTTCTACTGAGAAGAGCCACGAGAAACTCAACAGTTGCTCTTTTAAATAATGAGTTACATAATTTATATTAATAATTTACAGTACTACAAATAATTCGTGACTAGTCATTACAAAATGGTGCCGACATCTCCGTGCAAAAGCGCGGGAAAACAAATGAATATGCGCGTCCTTTTTTTTTAAAATACATTCCTATGGGCCAAGGTCACATAACTAAATGCCTTATACATAAATCATTACAAATTAAACAAATATGTATATTATTTTTCATTAAAACGCTCGTAGGACACCAGTACTTAAAGACATTAAGATGGCCATATGTAGAACATCAAGTGTAGGGCAATATTTACCGAACTCATTGTTATTTCTTACCCAATTTTAAGAAAAGTGAAAAGCTACTCGTATCGAATCGATTTATAGTGAAAGCTGGAAGGTAATAAAGATATCTAATTAGCTAATTCTTCGCGGGAATAACGAGTGGAACTAATAGTCACGATGCGTAGAAATCTGTAACAATAGTACAGGCCTATATTACACCGTTGGGTGATTAGTGCGGATCTCTCGCCCAATAGGTAAATGTAGATCAAATACAGTGTTGATGTCTTATTTTATAAATCACAATTATTATTTAATTTTAAGCGAAAAGTGTCAATTGAAATACCAAAATATTTATTATATATATAGTTTCGTGATTTATTATATATAATATTGCACATTTCCGCTTTATTAAATACTAACAATGTCTAAAGTCGGTAACACAAGCAACTCACCCTCGCTCCGCTAGTTACGTTTTAACGTTTAGCTCAGAGATTAGATATTGTCCCGAAATAAGAAGTTTCCTATATGTTGACTCGGATAACCAGCTATCATCATACCAAATTTCATCAAAATCTAGTGGTTTTTTTGTGATGTGGTAACAGACAGACAGACAAAAATTCTAAAACCTATAGATTCGGCATCTGTATCAAAAATAATGACTATTTCAATAAGATTTTTCAAAAAATATTTAATGCACCTACAGATTCAGCTCAGTTAGAATTTTATTATATGTATAGACTAACTAGCTTCAATTGGTGTCTTTTAAAACTTTAACAGACTCATCAACATTTCTTTATTTTTTACTATGCTTGCTTGCTTACGCAGATTTTGCTTACAATTTCATGAGTTTTAATTTTTTTGCCCGGAACCCAGACTCTTTTCTAAAATAAAAGTAGCTTAAGTAACTCCTTATAACATCAGCTATCTGTCAGTATAAGCCCCGTTAAAATCGGTCCAGCCGTTTCGGAGATTAGCCGGAACAAACAGACAGACAGATAAAAATTTAAAAAATTGTTTATTTTTTCTTATTAGTATCGTGTATAGTACTTTCATATGCATAAAAAGCTGTTGTTTTGACATTACAAACAGACATTTCAATTATATATATTATGTGCTTTTAGCTTTCCAGGTCATAGCCTGTCCGTGTACTACATTTCATTAAAATACATCAAGTATTTGAATGAGTTTCATGGTAAAGGAAAAACTAAAGTATGCAAATTCCACATACAAACTTATTAAAAGAGAAATTACTTAAAAAGAGTTTAAAAAAGTGATCTTTGTATCACAGGTGGCAGGTGTAAAATGATATCGAGCATGTTTTATAAAACACGTACGAACCGCAGCGGACACGTTGTAACATGTCCGACCTTGCCGCGTCCTAGCGAGGTTCTTTATTTTATGAATGAAATTAACTATTATTGCAGGACTGAAACATTGTTTGTGGGTTAAAAAAACAAGAGATACATATTATACTTTCTTAGATTTACGCGAATATTTGACATTTTAAATAAAACTATCTTTTCGGATTTTTCCGCAAAAAAATCCGAAAAGATAGTTTTATTTAAGACACATATGAATTTGGTTTTGTTAAACATATTTATACATTCAAGTATACTTAATAGAAGTGAAAAAATAAACTTATAAAATATTATTGCCTAATCTTACTCCTATATAAAGGCGAAAGTTTGGATGGATGGTTGTTTGTTATCCTATAATACGCCAGAATGGCTAAACGAATCTGGATGAAAGGCGAGAGATAGATTATATCCTGGAATAGCATATAGGTCACTTTTTATTCTGGAAAAACGTGCGGTGACTGTGGGATATCCATTAAAACTAACCGTTAAAGCTCATCTGGGGATCAACCGTAGTAAATAGGGAAAGACAAAACAGTTCAGTAACTTTTTCTCCTCTGTTTGTCAATCGATTTTCTTTTTTTTGTTTAATAGATATTGACGAGCTTTAGTGTTATCAATAAAAAAATCAAAATAGTTTTTTTTTTCTATATGTACCCATAGATAGGTATATTTTATTTATATATATTTTCTTCAAATTTCAATATTAATTAAGGTCTAATTTTCCCCACTAAGCGAGCATCGTATTTATTTAGAGGACTAGCGACTTACCCTCGCTTCGCTCGGGTTCGTCCCTAGGTTGCTTCCCAAAACATATTTTTTAATTTTTTTTTGTTTTTTTTTTGTGGGACTCTATTTTCTTTTATAAAATAAAAATCGCCTAAGTTACTCCTTATTACATCAGCTATCTGCCAGTGAAATTCCCGTCAAAATTGGTCCAGCCGTTTCAGAGATTAGCCGGAACACACAGACAGACAGACAGAGAGATAAAAAATGTAAAAAATATTTTGGTATATGTAGGTACCGTGTATACATCCATATGCATTTAGTAAAAAGCGGTTTTTTTAATATTACAAACAGACACTCCAATTTTATTCATTTGTATACATATAGATTGTGAAGTGTCGATACGCGTCGCGAGTAGGTTTTTAAAAAAATGCTATCTGTTTCATACCGCTCGCTTTGTCAACCCATATGATACAATAGAGAGAGTTCAAATCTTAGAGGCAATTATCTACATTTCCTGTTTGAAATATTATTTCGGGCGATAACGTTTTCACCCCCCAAAACATTTACATAATGAGACAATTTTAGTCTCTTTAGATCCAGTACATCTTAATTTAGGTCTGTACATTTTTTTTTAGTTTAGTTTAATTAAAAAAAACGCTCGAGGTAGTTTTTAAGTCAAAAATACAGATATTTAGATGCTAGTAACTTCTATCATGCCCAATATTTCCTTAAAATAAAAACGTACCGACCTAGTTTTTCATTATATCTACAATATTTCCAAAAATTATGAAAATTTGAATATGATAATGGGGGGACGGGGGACGGGGGGGGGGGGGGTACGTTATCGTTTTTGTATGAAAATTTACAGCTTCACAATTCTTAAGGCTATCTAACATCACTGTAGGTCCCGTTCGTGTATATTACGTATAATTATAAATAAATAAACTACAGTTTAAGTTAAAAAAATAATAAAAACTCCGTTAATTTGAAAAACTTATTTCTATTGAAATTATTCATTGCAAGTACAGCCATGCTACAAAGTTAGTGAATAAATAAGATTATTAATCTACACTAAATAGCGTGCAGGAGCGTCGTGAGGCGAATGTACGGCCTTGCGAGTATACTGGCTTCGGTCATTAGCGATTAGCTTTAGTCCCAAAGCTTTTACAATTGACATTTAAGGGTATTTTTTAGCTAAATGATAATATTCGTATAAATATGTAAGCATGTTTTTGTGTTCGTCCCATTTAGTTTCGCTAAGCCGATTTTGATAATGTTGATAAAGAGCTACTATCAAGTAAAAGTTGTTGATATACGAGTACATATATGAAAATCACATGTGACTTTTACTAAGATTTTGATTGGCATTGGCAATTTAAATAACTGAAAATCTGAATAAAGCTCAGAAAATCAAATACAACGTTTAAATAGCCTAATAAATAAACCATAGCCAATGAAAACTACAATACTTTATTCTGTCAACGTATAATCAAAGAAGAGATATATTCAATCTTCGTAACGACAGTGCTCGAACAATTGAGCTGGGAACCAAACAACAAGTCAAAATCCGATAACACGCAAGCCACATTGCAATTCGAAAGCTACATACACAAAAGCTTACCGAAAATAAGAACTTTTAGTTTTATTATTATATCAGATTAAGTAAACAATGTTGAACACGTAACATAATAATAGAATGAGTTTTAATTTTTTACTTTTTAAACAATGAAACGGTAGTTTAATATTTATATGTATATTCTACTTTAAATATAGTTTATTTTTATTGATAATAATTACTATTAAAATGTTATAAAATACAAAAACTCAATATTTATAGCTTGAACGAATTTTTAAATTTAAAAAGCTAATGGCTCTACTAGATAAAAGTATATTTGTCTCACTCTATCCATATCTGAGATACGGTAATTAAAAAGGGATAGTTGATTAAATAATAAAAGTTCCTACAAAATCATCGAAACAATGAACAAACGCAACACTTATCGCAAGTAATGCAAGTTTGGACAAGAATGGGCCATTTGAAAGATAATGCATTTGCGGAGAACGACCGTTAAAATTTCTACCGATCTTTGTTGACAACTCCTGTTCGGTTTTTTTTTAACATAAAGCGATAGAAGCGATTTATTTACATAATTTTCAATAGCTGGCCTTTAAACAAGATAAAGAGAATAATATTTTGACTTTGTGCCATTCTTGACTATTTTATTGACTGTTCATTTTTTTAATTATTAGTACGTAGTATTATTTTTTTAATATTTGCAAAGGAAATGACTTGGATTTAGTCCTTTAATTTCCTTGGATATGGTGTATCCATGGTTGAAACCTCCGAATGAATTTCAATTTATATCAAAGTCTATCGATGTTAATTTGAATTAAAAAAATGTTAAAATTGTAAATGGAAATACAACCTCAGGCTCATAAATTACACCATATTAAAAAAAAACATCAAATTGTGCTGTTTGACATTTAAATGATCAAAGTTCATATAGCTTAAATAGAAAAAAATAAACCCTATAGTCTTTATTTTTTTAACATCCCCTGGCCTTAACTGTTAAATAGTAATTGGTCACCCCAAAGTAATAGTTACAATTCAATAACACACCCTCCGGTCGGAATTTCGATCAACAATACTGTTTGCCGACAAATAGCTGTTCAAAAGGTGTGACGACATGCGTCACGCTTGATACAAGCTATAAATAGAAGGAAAGGTGCTAAAACGTATTATAAAGGTGTAATTGTTAAGGAGATAATGGAGGAAACGAGCATGAATACCTTCCTTCTAAATGTTGAATGAACTAGCGTTTGCTCGCGGATTTACCTGTATTGTTTATATACATTAAAGGTCGTCTAAAGATAACTTTTCTCTATAAATAATAATAATTTATAAAGTGGGAAAGAATATATCAAATTGGACTAGTATTTCCAACAATAAACGCGCTTAAACAAAACATACTTTTTACCCTTATTTTATGTATATGAAATATAACATTTATTCTATATCTTCTACACTTCTTTATTTCTATAAAACTAGCGACTTACCCTCGCTTCGCTCGAGTGTTTGCCTAGCCGGAACAGACAGACAGACATTAATTTAAAAATTGTGTTTTTCGTATAAGTACGATTAATAATTTCATATGCATTTAGTAAAAAGCTGTTATTTTAATAAACAGACACTTCAATTTTATTTTTTTGTATAGATAATATTTAGTGGTTGCGATCGATTTTTTCTTGTAAAATTAAGCTCATAGTGCCATAATGATAAAAGGCACTTAGAAAAATAATCAATAGATATGTAGATAAATAATAAATTCCCTACGAGGGTGTGAGAGATCATTACCTAGTTGAACATCTGAAAGCCAGAAACACCTTAATTGTTTACTCAATAGCGTACATAATTGTATTAGCATTTTACACCGTACCTATAAATATTACCACCTGACAGTCCTACCTGTTACAAAAACGTTAAACAGCAGCCACCCTGAGAGCTAATTTCTATACAAAGTATTATTTACCGAAAGCCAATGTTGAAGTGTGACGAGTTTAAATCATGACGAGTGGCTAGAAGCTTTGTTTGTCACTTTAAGAAATTTGCCGTTATTTTTAATTTAGTATAGAAAAGTATCCTTAAAAAGTTTAACAAAGATGTTCTGTATTTTTTTTATTACATAATGAGTATATGAATTTTTCTTAAGTTTTTCTGTTAATTCATAACTATTAAGTATCATTTTTGGCACTAATAGATAATTTTGGATGATAAAGTGAATTGCTAAATGTCTAAGTTATTTTAAAACTAGCGACTCACCCCTGCTCTGCCCGGATTCGTCTCTAGGTACGTTTTAACAGTTAGTACAGATTTCTCAGAGATGAAAAAGTATCCCATACGTTGACCCGGATATTAAGCTATCATCATATCAAATTAAATCAAAATCTGTCTAGTGGTTTTATCGTGATGCGTTCCTAAACAGACAGACAGATAGGCTAACTATGTATTGAAATATGATTACACAGATTATTGTCCTAAATAACAATTTAGATATTTCATTTGAGGAATCGCTTATCAAACGCCTTAGAATAAAATACGGTCGATAGAAAAAATACCACACCTTTTCTCATGTATTCGCCTGCTTTTATTTATTTACTTGGCACCGACACCGCCCAACAATTTCATTACGAAGAATCAGACCTCCAACGGTTTCGATAAAGTGAAATACCGACATCTACATTTTGTCGGATTCTGTAGAAGTTTTCAAAGGAGTTGCGACTTGCACCCGCTGGCAGGGATAGAACGAAATGTCAAAATTATGACAAGGAAATATCAGCCTTATTCCTATGTCCAGTAGTTCTATATTTACTCCTTTTAATTATTGAAGTTACTAAAAGGTACGCTAAAGAAAATTATACTTTGTATCTTTTAATATAAAGCTTAATTTCAATTGATTGTTATTGAGTGACAAATCAGGTGTCAAACTACGATTTACAGGTTAATTGTACCACCGACGTTGAAGCGCAAGGAATTTCTGATAGCTCTTATTTCTACGTGTACAAAGTTCAAAATCAGTGAGCTTTATTATTCATTTTTGCCGAAAAGAGATAAACTATCTATCAGGAGACGACAAGACAAAATATAGGGGTACTGTCGGCAAAATAGTATAGCTATTTCATTTTAAATGCATGTAATGGAGTGATGGAGTGAACAAATAAAAACTTTGGTCTAATTAGCTATCTTTGAGTTAAAAAACGTGTTATCTAAATAAATAAATAACGTTACACTTACGTTTGTCTGTCCGTCTATCCATGGTGGTCCGTGAAGTATACCGTCTATGACCACAAGAAATATTCTATATTGGCAATAGCTAAGTGTGAACGAGCGAATGTAGAGTAATGTAGAGACTTATATTCACGTGGGTGGTTTTTGAAATATTTTTTGTTATAGTTAGAAAATTGATTAGGATATACATATATATATATATATATATATATATATATATATATATATATATATATATATATATATATATATATATCTTCTTCTGCCTGGCATTATTATTCCCGGCTATTGCCAGGGTCTGCCTTCCTGCTTAGCTGTCTCCACTTTGCACGGTCTTTAGCATCATCCTGTGTTAGTCCATTGGCTCTCATGTCCTGCTTCACGACATCCAGCCATCGCTTTTTTGGGCGCCCAGGAGGTCTTGTTCCAGGGACAGATATATCAAGGCACTTTCTTCCGACATAGTCCTCAGACCGACGCGCGACATGGCCATACCACCTCAGACGACGCTCTTGAAGCTTATCCGCTACGTCACGGACCCCGAGACTGCCACGGATGAACGTGTTGCGTATGCGGTCAGCCCGCGTTACACCACACATCCACCTCAGCATCTTCATCTCCGTGACGTGAAGCTCCTGAGTGTGTCGAGATGCGCTGGCCAGGACTCGCTTCCGTATAAGAGGACCGGTCGGATAATGCTCTTGTATATCTGTCCCTTGAGCTTGGGCGGTATTCTGCGATCGCAGACCACACCTGTGACCTCCCGCCATTTGGCCCAAGCAGCGCTTATACGGGCTTGAACGTCGTGATCGATGCTTCCGGACTCGTGCAGGACGGATCCAAGGTACTTGAACTTCTCCGACTTAACGGCTGGTTCAAGCCCTATTTGGATGGTGCTAGAGTCCGGACTCCCGCAAGCCATGTACTCGGTCTTCGCCACATTTAGTTTGAGACCGCCGTTTTCAAGCGTGCCTTTCCACAGGTTCACCCTACGCTCCAGCCCCAGCCGGCTCTCATCAACGAGCGCTATGTCATCGGCATACATCATTAGCCATGGAGGCTGGTCCTGGATGTATGCCGAGACAACATCGAGTACTACGCTGAATAAGAACGGGCTGAGAGCCGAACCCTGGTGAACCCCTACAGAAATCGGAAAGGGCTCGGTATCGCCAACAGCGGTTCTAACCACCGAAGCGGAATCGCTGTACATGTCCCTGATAATGTCAATATAGGTCTCAGGCACACCTTTTAATCGCAACGCCCACCAGATACATTGACGAGGTACACAGTCAAAGGCCTTCTGCAGGTCCAAAAAAGCCAAATGCAGAGCTCTCCTTTTCTCCCTGTAAGCCTCGATCAAAGTCCTGAGGGCAAAAATGGCGTCCATTGTACTTGATCCCGGCTGAAACCCATATTGACACTCAGAGACAGCACACTCCTGACGGAGCCTGAGGTCGATCACGCCGTATATATATATATATATATATATATATATATATATATATATATATATATATATATATATATATATATATATATACGGTCGAATTATTAGTAAGGTATACATATAGATATAGCTCATATCCCTTAAAATTTTGTCTTTATATATAATAATATTGTAACTGAGTCGAATCTGGTCATTAAATATTTTTTTGGAAAATCTTATTGAAATAGTCATTATTATCAATACAGAGTTCAAATATATGGTTTTCAGAATTTTAGTCTGTCTATCTTTCTGCCTGTTTGTCTGGGAACTCATAACGAGAAAACCATTGGAAGGATTTTGATGAAATTTGGTATGGTGACAGCTGGTTATCCGGGTCAACATATAGGATACTTTTTACTGCGGGAAAATATCTCATATCTGAGAAACCTAAACTAACTTTTAAACCGTAACTAGAGACGAACCCGAGCGGAGCGAGGGTGAATCGCTAGTATTCAACAAATTATAACAATCGGATCAGTTCAGAATTACGATTTAAGAACATAAACTTAATGTTAGTTTTTATTTAAAACGATCTTTCGTGGAGCAAAAGAAATATTTGTGTCGTGAGGGAATCGAATTCGTGAGTGTCACCTTACTAAGCAAACACGCTGGCACCACACCATATAACTGTTTTATGTATATTATAACTATTTTTATTTAACATTAATCATATCTAAAATATGCCACATAGAACAAAGTCAATATTACGACTAATAAAATGTCACTAATTTTTTTGACATTATTTACTATCAAATATAGCTGGAATTGAGGCCGTTCGTAAATGGAAATTAGTCGACAAATACCATATGTTTGTCAGGCTGTTTAATTTTATAAGCACCAATAAAACTTGTTATCTATATATTTAGTAAGCCTTTTAGTTGTTAAGTTCCACTTTGTTTACATAAAAAAAGGAACTCCATAGCGACTTTAAAATCACTTTAAATTTGTTCTTGATTAAGTATATTGTCATGAAAAAATATACACCTGAATTAGGTACTTCCTATCTTTAAAGTTGGTCAATAAGTGTAAAAATATAGAATTTAATTCAAAAAGTAGAAAATGGAAAGTTCTATGTTATTTTTAACATAAAGATGATCTAGACATCCAACCCTCATTTCTATACATATATATTATTTAATAAATGAATTTTCCCTTTTCAAATTTTATTATTAACTAGCGACTCACCCTCGGTTCGCTTCGGGTTCGTCCCTAGACAAAAACAAATCTATCCCACGGGACCCGTACACTTTTCCGGGATGATATATAGCCTATAACCTTCCTCAGATAACGGGCTATCAAATGCAAAAATATTTTTTTAAATCGGATCAGTAGTTCCTGAGATTAGCGCGTTCAACCAAACAAACAAACAAACTCTTCAGCTTTATAATATTAGTATAGATTTAATATATGAATTTTCCCACTTCAAATTTTATTATTAATTAATGAATTAATGAATTCTTTAAAAAAATAGTTCAGTCGACAAAACAATAAACTACAACGGCTGACGACCGTTGTAGAGTTGTAAAATTAGCGTCCGGCTGACTTAGGTCATGAATTCGATTTTTCGATGTCTTTATCTCAGTTTAAGACTTCTAAGTTATAGCAAGCAGTTATATTTTTTGTGAATAAAAAAACTTACTGTTTAGAAAAAAAAAAATTAAAATGAGGTAATGACTCACGGGTGTAGGTACAGCCGACATAAACAGTATAAATTTATAAAAAAACATATATTTTTTTATATTATTATATATTTCTATACTAAGAATATCAATTAAATATCAACTCAAAATGATGCCAGAGACAAATTGTAGTGTTACAATAGGATCTCAACTTGTTTGCACACCCATCGGACACATCGACATGACTCATAAAGGTACCGCTTTGACGACTTTAAATTCTTTCTACCGGGAACTGGCGTGACTTTTACGTACATTGTGCCCATGGATAGTTTTATTACTAATTTTTTACTATAACAAAGCAACATCTATCATTGACTCTACTGGATGTGACCGCCTAATAAAATGTATGTAAAGAGTATGATCCACCACGCAGTTTATACAGAAACTAGCGGCTCACCCTGGCCCCGCTCAGGTTCATCCCTAATTACGTTTAGCATAGATTTCTCAGAGATGAGATATTTTTCCGCAGTAAAAAGTATCC
This sequence comes from Argynnis bischoffii washingtonia, assembly GCA_033884665.1. NCBI lineage: Eukaryota > Metazoa > Arthropoda > Insecta > Lepidoptera > Nymphalidae > Argynnis > Argynnis bischoffii. The sequence goes on along the minus strand of CM066616.1, from coordinate 1,657,523 downwards.
TAATGTTCACCCGGATAACCAGCTGTTATCATGCCAAATTTCATCAAAATCCCTTCAGTTCAACCTCTGTATCGATCGATAATAATGACTATTTCCATAAGATTTTCCAGAAATATTTAATATACATATTCCAATCAGTAAGAATTTTATTATATGTATAGATTACAAATAAATATGTTGATATCCTTAAAAGATATAATAACATTGTTAGTTCTCATATCCAGAAACTCAAGCACTAAATTATATTTTATAACACACTTACTTTTTCACGCGGTAATAGACAGGAAATAGAAATTTTAAAGGAAATTTCTGAATATGTTTGGTTGTTTGTTACTTCATTACGCTGAAACAATTTAGCGAATTTGGTTCATTTGCATACACATAAACCATGCCCTGGATTATTACATAGGGATAGCATGCGTCTTATTTCCCATAAAAGATGAACATCCCTGTATAGTATAAAAATGTAAGAAATATGTACATTAGGCAGTTTGTCAGTTTTTATAAGTATTTTTCAAAGTGTTTTTAAAGTTATACTTCTTTTGACACGTTTGGAAAAAATTATGAGAGTAAAATTTTTATGATGCGCGCGCACACCGATAGTCATAAAGCGACATGATGAAGTTAGCTGAATGCAAAATACTGAAGTTAGCTGATAACTGTCTCTCCGGCTCCCGTGAAAAATTCAAAGTAGTTTCTCAAATATTCATAAATCTATAACACGTGTTTTATATCAGTGGAGATAAAAAAAAATTGTATTAAAATATTATTAATTTATTATTCCTTTTACAAACAGAGAGTTGTGACATACGGGATGAAATCTTTAGCTATTTTTGTTCTGTTACGCTAAAGAAGTATAACTTCTTACGTGCGTACATAAGTACACACACACGTTTTTTTTCTGTTTTTATTCCAGGGCTTTTTAAACACAAGGCGAAAACGTCAGTTTCATCGTTCCCTGAATATATATAATACAAAAACATTTTTTTTAAGTTCCGGATACCTATTCGAATTTGAAATAAACGTAATAACGTATAACGTCTTCATGACTAATGAAGTAGGCATCGTATTTATGTTCTAACCGTTAAACAAATCTTGTTTTTCAAATCTATTTTTTATAAATACGTTAGAGTTTATCTATACATATAATTAAATGGCGCCTCAAATACAATCGTGTATATTTTTTTATTATAAGAGCAAGAGTAGGGCTTTGGCACATCTTTAAAATAAAAAAACTAGTGACTCACCCTCGCTTCGTTCGGGTCCATCCCTAGCTTAATTTCCCATACAAACTTTCATCCCCATTTTCACCCCCTTAAGGAATGATTTGCGGCATAAAAAGTATCTTATATTCTTCCCTCAAACTATCTTCTTAGCAAATTTCATTTAAATCGATTACCCCTACAACGTCCAAACTCACAAACTCACAAACTTTACCTCTTTATAATATTAGTATAGATAATACATTTTAATTAGTACAACTTTGACTTTATAAGTTTATTAAAGACTAGCGACTCGCCCTCGCTCCGCTTGAGTTCGTCCCTTGGTATGTTTTAACATTTAGTATAGATTTCTCAGAGATGAGATATTTTCTCGCAGTAAAAAGTATCCTATATGTTGACCCTGATAACTGACTATCATCATGCCAAATTTCATCAAAATCCGTTCAGTGGTATTCTCGTGATGCTTTCCCAGATAAACAGACAGACAAAACTTCTAAAAACTATAGATTATAATAATGCCATATATGTGATAACTGATAATAACGCCTATTTCCATAAGATTTTCCAAAAAAATAAAATTTACAGATTCGGCTAAGTCACAATTTTATTCTATGCATAGATATGTATTAAGTAGTAAAAACAGCAATATATTTTAATATATTTTACTCCAGATTCAGGTAATAAATAAAAATAATTATTCTTATTTTTTTTTATAAAATAGTGGCTTTAAACGTTTTGGCAATGCCAATGTTAATTATAGTGACCGTGACCGTTCATCGATTAGATAAATCATATTGTTGATAGTTAGCTGGTAAAACAATTCCGTTAATTGAGGTTAGTTTAATGTGCGTGAAATTATTTAACTCAATTTTCTATGATAGACACCTTAAAGTAGAATAGATGGATATATAAAACTAGCGTTTTCTTATGGCTTTGCCCGTATTAATATATTATTATATATATAATAATTAGTATACTATTAATATAATTTATACATATAATAAAATTGTTTACTGAACGCTGTCTGTACATGGAAGATATTTGAGAAAAACTATTATTGGGGGTCTGTATTAACACAATAGAACCCAAAACAATGATTTTTAGTTTTTTTCTTTGTGCGTTTGTGCGCGCTAATCTTAGAAACGGCTTAACCAATTTGAGTGCGATTGTCACTAATGTATCGTGCTAAGCTTCACTTAACATTTAGTATTTGTTTTATTTCAATCGGTTCCTAAATAAAAAAGTTATGTCAATTTTAAGAATCATCTAAAGGTTAACCTGAGCGAAGGTGAGCCGCTAGTGATTATTATATTTTTAAGTCTATACTTATTATTACTATGTATACTCTGACTATATCACTGTAAAGTTTTATCAAAATAGTTTCATCGTTATAATTATGTTCAGTAGTTTTTGCACGAAGTAATAACAAACATACAGAATACATCCATAGTCCATACACCCTTTCACTTACAAACTTTCGTGTTTACAAAATAATGGTAGGATTTACCTAGTTAAGATTTAATTCTGTTTTAATCAAAATAACCAGTTATTGCATGAGCAAATACTTTTCAAATCAGATGTGTTTTTTCATGACATATTACGCGATTTTAAATGAATAGATTATACCTATAGTTCAAGGGTAGTCCTATTAAAGTTCAAAATATTACAATCGGTGTACATTTTTAACTGCAAATTATTTTTTATTTAAATAGCATAACACGAAATTGACATATTTTCTCTAAAAAATACGTATCCAAGGATTGCTAAGTGCCTTGAGTGAAGCGAGGCCAATCGCTAGTAATAATATTATGTAGGTATGTTGATACCTAAAATAATATTATTATTTTTGACAAAAAAACTAGATAATGAGTGTGATGACCAGCTGATTCGAACGACTGTTCCGTGTTAACGGACAATTTTATGTGTACCGGTTATTGACTACAGGTTGAACGCTTTGAGAAACGAAAGTTGATAATTATATATAAATTAGCGACTTACCTTTTCTTCGCCCTGATTCGTTCCTAGACTAGACATTATAGTACACATGTATGTACATAGGTATGATTCAGTTTTATAATTCTTACTTGAGAAATGATTGATTCCCCATACATTTTTTTTATTCCCATTTTCACCCCCTTAAGGGATGATTTCCAGGATAAATACTATCCTATGTCCTTTTCAGGATCTCAAACTATCTTCATAGCAAATTTCATAAAAATCGGTTCAGTAGTTCTAGAGATTACTTACCTACAAACAAACTCGCAAACTTACTAAAAACTTTACCTCTTTATAATATTATATTAATGTATTAGTGTGGATAAAAGACAAACGTCCAAAGAAAAAATCGTTTTTTCCGCCAGGAACCTTCGCATTCGTATACAGAATACAACCCGCCAGAGTTTCATCACAATCGGATCAATGGTGTATCATATATTTTCTTATATAGGTTAATAAGCTAATAAATTTGTATTCAACTATATAAAGTAAAAGATATTATATAATTTTGTGCTGTTGTTATTAGTAACATAGCGTTACATGTTTTTTTTTTTTTTTTTTTTTTTTTTGTTATCGCTGGGGAAACCCATCATGGGGACCTTACCGGCCGTCAATGGGTAAGGTACTGTGAGACTCTTACTCACTAAAACCCACAGCGGAATCCGTCGCCGCAGTGCAATGGGGCGCTGCGGGATCGCTTGCGCATTCACCACAACACCCCTAAGCGTTACATGTGCCATTTCATTAGGACATATCAAAATATCTTTTGTGTATGTGTTAAAATAAAAAATCGACGTTAATTCTTTTAAAAAAACTTATCTATTATTAAAATAGAATATAAAATAAATACTAAATATGAATAAACTAACATAATTAATAATTATACATTGTAAGTGATTAAAATGAATCTTTTGTTTATTTAGGAGTTAATTCACAGAATTCAATTAAAGAGACTTATTAGTAACGATTAACTAAGGCTGTATGATCTAAGATCGTTAACTAATCGAAAGAACAAATAATAATCATTTATTACTTGTTCTTTCGATTAGTTAAACTTTAAACCTCATGGTTTGCAGGTGACGAAGATAACTGTCTTACCGCCCCTCCTCATATTTACGTCAACTAGGATAATTTTGGGTTGTTCTAATGATAATTTTGTTTAACAAAACAATGGAATACTAATAAATGACTAATATAAAGCACAAGTGTTTGTTATACACTATTATAATGAGGTAATTTTACTTTTATTATAAGTAATTGATAATTCTAAAAAATTTGTCACTAATTTAATAGATACACTTTTTCATAATAAAGATTGTATCAGAATTAATATCTCAATACAGACAACTGTTTACTAAGTTCATGTATATATCTATTATAGTACACCTACCATCTTACTAATATTATAAATGCGAAAGTTTGTGAGAATGTATGGATGTCTGGATCTATAGATGTATGTATGTTTGTTACTCTTTCACGCTAAAACTAATGAATGGATTTCAATGAAACTTTACAATAATATAGTTCACATATCAGAATGATATATAGGCTACTTTCTATCCCGGAAAAATGTACAGTTCCAGAGGCGAACCCGAGCAAAGCGAGGGTGAGCCGTTAGTATACTATACAAAAAGGAACAAAGAGTTCGAAATCACTTTAAAATTATTATTTCACTCTAAGAACAATTTTTTTTTTAAATTGCTATCCACTAATATTCTAATGGCAAATATTTGATATATTATTTAATAGTAGGTTGCAAACTCATAAAAATTAAGTATTCCTTCCTCTCTTTTTAAGTTGGTTAAAAAGGAAGGTTCAGTCCAATCTTTAGAATGAGGTTCAATAATATTAAATGAAGTGAGAAAGGTTAAAAATAAAATACTTATGATGAGATTATTTCCTCTAAATTGATGTGATTTATCAGTTAGAGACTGTTGTAAAACGACAACTAAAGTGTTTGACAATAGAATGGTCCCGGTAACGTATGGAATGTAAGGGCCGCGTGTATGTAAATATGTGGTAGTCGCGGTTATGTTATTGCATTTACTATTATAAAATATATTTAGAGCCACTTGTATCATATTTTTTAATGTGATTTAAGTGTCTTAAATATATTGAGCAAATTCAAAATATACTGTTTCACAATTTCCAAGCAGTTTGTACAATAAGCAAAGAGGTTGCATTTATACATAATATTTATTATGTTACATACATAATATATTCTTAACTAAAGTTCTTTAAGGTATGTGATGGTTATTATCTAAGTTTTACATCATTCTCATATTTTATATGTCCAGAGGATGAACTGCCTAAAACTTTGAATAAAAAGTCACAATTTTTAATCAGAATGGATTATTCCTATTTTGGTCACTATAACTCTATCAACAACGGATAACTTTTAAACGGTTGAATTACCAAAAATCTATTTTTAAACGATACCTATTATCTATATGGAATTTACCAGACAAATTTAAAGGTTTAATATTTAATTGTTTGAAATTTTGTAATTAATCAGCGAGTTATATTTTGCTTTTATATAAAAACCAGCCGAACTCGCGACTTCGCTCACGATCAAGCTACGAAAAAATACGAAATTTCATACAAATATGTCCAAGGATTAAAAAGTTTCATACAAACTTTTATCCCCTATTTCACCCCCTCGGGGGTTGAATTTTGAAAAATCCTCCCTTGGTGGATGCCTTCGTCATATGAGGAATACGTGTGCGAGATTTCAATTCTCTAGCCTTAAGGGTTTGGCCTGTGCGTTGATACATCAGTCAATCACTTTTGCCTTTTAAATATATAGATAAGCAAGTATCCAAATCATCGACAACAACGAACTCCCATCACCGCGACACAACGCGGTAACTGACATCTTTTAATTGACGGAGGTCGGGCAACAAATAATAGCTGTGACGTTTTGTCGGACCACCCTGGCCCCTGCCTTACATAAATACCCCTAATTGGACCTAAGATTAAGTAGCGATAAAATTCCACGCCTAATTTCCTTATTGACACAATTGAATATTATGTTTTTCTATAATATCTTATCACTGTTATTATGAAAATGTTTGTTTATGTCATGTTTCATCTCTGAAATAATTAGAGGTCGAACCTACTAGTATGTATAAAGCTACATTACTCCCATATAAGATAATACTAATACTAATATTATAAAGCTGAAGAGTTTGTTTGTTTGTTTATTTTTTTGGTTGAACGCGCTAATCTCAAGAACTAATCCGATTTGAAAAATTATTTTTGCATTAGATAGCCCGTTCACTGAGGAAGGCTTATAGGCTATATATTATCCAAGAAAAATGTACGGTTCCCGTGGAATACATTGGTTCTTGCCTAGGGACGGACCTGAAGCGACGCGAGGGTGAGTCGCTAGTAAGATATAATATTTAATATCGTTGTGTCTTTATATGTATCTGGGACTAAAAACTAGTAAGTAATAGCTATATCTACATAGAATTAAAGTAAAACATTTATTTCTTCATTAAATACTCAAATCAATGTATAGGTAAATCTACGTTATTAACGTTATAAGTTTTACAAACAAATAACTTTAACTCATAATTTATTAAAATCGACATATACTCAATATGAAAATATTCGGAATTCCATAATATGTTAATAAATGTAACGTAAAATTATATGTTAATTTATCTATGTCACTATACCATTAATTTATAGAATGTATTGTGGGCAATATGCCACATCTGTCGTTTTCACTAACTAAACACAGCTGACGCTAGCGTTGTGTATTCATACTTTGTGACCACCATGACCCTCCTATTAATATTGAAATATTTAGACAGCATTTCGACAAAACCCCCTGATTAGGCTATTTTGTACTAACTTGCGACTCTGTTTTATATAACTTTACATGTGAAATAGACTCAAAACATTTATTTAGATTAACTACACTTGTTGATATGAAACTATATTTTTATTAATTCAGGATAACTAAAATGCTTTTAAAAAAAAGATACACGGGTAACTTTAACCTTTACTATTAATAAAAATTAATAATAACCTTAAATTTTTTTAAACAAATACAGGTCACTTAAAATAAAATCAACTGTTAATGAAAAAAAAAACGAGAAAATATGTTAAAAATTAGCAAAGATTTAAAAAAAATACGCCCGACTTAACGAATTCCTTTATTGAGACGCGCAGCGAGACAGCAAGACGAAGGTGGCGAACAGCACTTATGGATCGTTATAGCAAAACGTTATTATCACCGCCTGAATTCAACTCAACCCTCATTTCACCATTACACGGCTTTAAATACAAGTACCCGCACTCACGCCAGAATGATCAAAAAGCAACTTATTAGAAATAATACATTCTGTTATATTATTAAATATTGAATATAAGTTTAACATTAATTAAATATTGGATATGTAATTATGCAAATAATTTATGACTGTAATAAATAGTAATTATTTATACAAAATAATAAAATTATAAAACACACGAGTGAATTGGAAAGATAATACAAAACCCGTTCGGAAACAAAACGCTAATCTATTTTAAGATGTTTGAAATATAATTTAGTATTAATTAAATATAGCAATTAAGTAAATATAAATAACGAATTAAATAGCCGATTGATGCCTACAGCACTATTAATACGATTCTATTTAATAAAAGATGTGTTTAGAAATATGTTTTGTAACATTCGGCCATTCTGCATTAGCCGTGTCTCACGGCGATTTTATAACTTTTCAGTAATAATCTACTCCTGGGAAAGAATAGAAGTAAAAGACGGTAAATGTTCTTTGTATTAAAATGAACAGCACATAGAACAGCAAGAAAATCTTTACAACTCCAAGGCATTTATATAAAATAGTTGTTTTTTGTTACACATTATCTATTTGTTTTTTTTTTTTTCTTATTAAGTCAATATTTTACTATTCGTGGTCACTATTAGCAGGTTAGTACTTTGTACAAAATATTTTGTTTTAAATGTTTATCAGCAACTGTTGCCACACAGATCTAGGCATACTAGATGTTGTTATTTTTTCAGACTCACACAGATCTAAGTCAAATGACTAGATTTTATTTACTAAGTAATTTTATGTTATTCACACAGATCTAGTCAAATTGCTAGATTTTATTTACTAAGCCATTTTATGTTATTCACACAGATCTAGTCAAATTGCTAGATTTTATTCACTAAGCCATTTTATGTTATTCACACAGATCTAGTCAAATTGCTAGATTTTATTCACCAAGCCATTTTATGTTATTCACACAGATCTAGTCAAATTGCTAGATTTTATTTACTAAGCCATTTTATGTTATTCACACAGATCTAGTCAAATTGCTAGATTTTATTTACTAAGCCATTTTATGTTATTCACACAGATCTAGTCAAATTACTAGATTTTATTCACTAAGCCATTTTATGTTATTCACACAGATCTAGTCAAATTGCTAGATTTTATTTACTAAGCCATTTTATGTTATTCACACAGATCTAGTCAAATTGCTAGATTTTATTTACTAAGCCATTTTATGTTATTCACACAGATCTAGTCAAATTGCTAGATTTTATTCACTAAGCCATTTTATGTTATTCACACAGATCTAGTCAAATTGCTAGATTTTATTCACTAAGCCATTTTATGTTATTCACACAGATCTAGTCAAATTGCTAGATTTTATTCACCAAGCCATTTTATGTTGTTCACACAGATTTATGTTATTCACACAGATCTAGTCAAACTACTAGATTTTATTCACTAAGAAATTTTATATTAGGCACACAGATCTAGATTTAGTTATTAGATATTTCAATTTTGGAGTCACACAAGGCTTCTAGCTTTAGTTACTAGATATTTTATTTCCTAGTTGCATACGAGTATGTAGCATCAGCTATAACTTCTATATTTTTTTTGACTAAGCAACACGTTGGATTCGGATGATTTGTAAATAGTTACTTTTCGCTTAAATCGTTTAATTAAATAGTTATTCATTCATTACTTCAGTTGCTTTTACCGTTATAGTATTCTTTTTTTTTATACATAAGATGAAATATCAAAAGTAAAAAAAAAAATATGACTGTGTACCTGAGTAGTTCCACGAAAGTATGGCTTGAGCATTTTGTCCTCCATCCCACTTCTGAGATGAGACGCGCAGCGAGACAGCAAGACGAAGGTGGCGAACAGCACTTATGGATCGTTATAGCAAAACGTTATTATCACCGCCTGAATTCAACTCAACCCTCATTTCACCATTACACGGCTTTAAATACAAGTACCCGCACTCACGCCAGAATGATCAAAAAGCAACTTATTAGAAATAATACATTCTGTTATATTATTAAATATTGAATATAAGTTTAACATTAATTAAATATTGGATATGTAATTATGCAAATAATTTATGACTGTAATAAATAGTAATTATTTATACAAAATAATAAAATTATAAAACACACGAGTGAATTGGAAAGATAATACAAAACCCGTTCGGAAACAAAACGCTAATCTATTTTAAGATGTTTGAAATATAATTTAGTATTAATTAAATATAGCAATTAAGTAAATATAAATAACGAATTAAATAGCCGATTGATGCCTACAGCACTATTAATACGATTCTATTTAATAAAAGATGTGTTTAGAAATATGTTTTGTAACATTATTTTTGAAGACATCCAATAGATTATAATCTTTTATCTTTATATCTTATATAGGTACTAGTATCTCGTGACCACCATGGGTCTATTCGTTATACATAAACAATAAAATAAGTATATCAGCCTCAAATCAAAATCAATAGACCATTATGCAATAACTCATTTTTATAATACATTATCACCATAGAAACAACAATACTACATAATTCGATACGGTAATTTCTACTTTAAATGGATTAGGTACTGGAAAAGATATTGATGCTTGCTTTCCCGTTGAAATATGTATGGGGAAGGGTGTTATTGGAATGTTTTAATTGCGTGTGCGGGCGTTGATAAATTGATAATAGCGCTCAGATACCGGAAGTTAACAAGTATTGTAATATAATACTTTCTTAGATTTACGCGAATATTTGACATTTTAAATAAAACTATCTTTTCGGATTATTTCGCGGATTTATTTTGATTTTTGGTTTCCGACGTTTCGAATACTTTACAGCAAACATGGTCACGGGAGAGACTAAGGTTTTAGATGTCTCAAAGGCGTTATATACTTGTTACAGACAAAAATTGTGGGTAGGTACTGGCGTAGGCACTGTCTGTTACTGTGTCTGTGAAGCTTACCACAATACATTAGTGAAAACTACACCCAAATCGGTTAAACTCTTTCTGAGATTAGCAGACAAACAGACAAAAATTATAAAAATCATTGTTTTAGGTTCTCAATTTATTCCCAATAATAGTTTTTTTAAATATCTTCAATATACAGACAGCGATTAGTTTATTGTGTTTTAATTTTATAATATGTGTAGATTGCAATTTTTTTGAAATCAGTGATTTAATTATTTTTGCCTATCTTTTCCTTTTGGTCCAGCTTTATTTTACAAATAAACAGAATAATTTTTGTAAAGATTCATTTTCATTTGAAGTTAGATTTTTGAATTTTAGTTATTTAATCTAATTGAGCTTCTACAATTTTTACATTTCTACAATAAAATAAATCAATATGATCATTAGGTACTGTCACCGATAAAACATAGTAAAAAATGCTCTTTAAAGATGTGGTTTGAAATTACGACGCGCCTGTCAAATCAGTTAGTAGAACTTATGCCCCTAATGCCCCTAACTATATTGTCAGCATGGTAATTGCTGTAATGGTATGTATAATAAAATTACAAAACATCTGTCATTTTGTGTTACAAGGTGTGTACGATTTGACATGAATCGTATGTCATAATTATTGATTGTTAGACATGTCAGTGTTGTGATATTTCACATAAATACTACAGTTTCTGTAGAATATCTTTCTCTGTTAGAGCAAGGGAAGCAATCGGAAGATAAGTTGCCTCTAAGTATCAGATCAAAGAATTTAATTGAAGATAGGTTAGTAATTCTTATAAAATAAAGGCCGGCAATGCATTTGCAAGCCTTGCGGTGTTGCAGATTTCCATCAGGTGAGCCTCCTGCTCGTTTGCCCCCTTGATGATATAAAAAAAAATATAGTGTCAACACGCGTGCCAATAGTCTTTGTAATATTTTTTACGAATGTTATAACTTATAACATATGTTGTGTAGACAGATTGACTGCTACACACAGTTATCGTAATCAGATCTTGGTTTCAGTATGATTCTAAATTGTAGTTTTATAATGAATTTATCTCCGTTTCAAACCAATTAACAATCTGCCTCTTCAGACCATCACATGCTTAGGAATTAAAATAAATTCCGTACCTACCGTATTCCTAAAATTAATGTGAATACATCCACTTATGTACGTTTATGTTTTGTTTTAAGGCCTGTAGACAACAGCTAAATCCACATCAACTTATAACTATCGCTCGAAATGCATTATCGGCCGTTATGACGATTTGTTAGTCACCTCTAAATCCAATCATAGACATTTATTTTTAAAATAAACCGTTCCTAATTTGAAAATGAAACAAAGAAAGGGCAGAGAACTCTTAAATCATGGATATGTGACGTTGATGGCGCGTGGAAAAAAAAATAAAGCCCATGACACATTTATTACGACTGTCACTTACGTTTGACAGCAAGTTTGAAGCTTTAATTTGTGATAAGCCTAATGTGTGTTTAGATGCGGATGGATGGGCTACTGGATTTTAGCTTTCACAACCAAAATGACCTTTAAATAGGACAATTATGGACACAGACAATGACAATCCTTTATGATTGTTTCATTATCGAGGAATTGTTAAGGAGACGAAAATTAATAGTCATTCTAACCTTCAATTATGTCATTAAATAGCTCTAATTTATATATTACTAGCGACTCACTCTCGCTTCGCTCGGGTTCGTCCCTAGTTATGTTTTAACGTTTAGTATACATTTCTCAGAGATGAGATATTTTCGCGCAGTAAAACGTATCCTATATGTTGACCCGGATAACCAGCAATCACCATACCAAATTTCACCAAAATCTGTCCAGTGGTTTTCCCGTGATGCGGTAACAGACAGACAGACAGACCAAAATTCTAAAAACTATAGATTTGGCTTCTGTGTCAATAATAAAGTCTATATCAATAAGATTTTCCAAAAAATATTTAATGTACATTTACATAGCTCGCTAACAGAGCATTAGTACACAATATGAAAAAAGAAATATCTTCACTAAATTATGCCATAAACGAGTACCTATAAGCAATGCCTACTGCATCCTAATGAGACAACATAACAATTAATAATTAATTAATATTAGTTTACATTAGTGAGCAAAACTAAAATTAAAATTAACAAAGCAAACAAAAACATAAAAATTTGTTTTTTCTTTTTAATTATTATCAATAATCAACTAATTAACTAATTAATATAACAATGTTTAATTTTATTCATAAACAACTGTAAGTACTGATCTGACGATCAGTTGTACTTATAACAGGAAATCAAAAGTCGCTAATCTATAGTTTATACATTACTAACGGCTCACCCTCGTTTCGGTTGGGGTTCGCTTTTAAAAAAACGAAATCAAATCTATCCCACGGGAGCCGAACATTTTTCCGAGATAAAAAGTCGCTTATGAGCTATTCCAGACAATAATGTGTCTCTGTACCAAATTACATCCAGATCCTTTCAGCCGTTCCGGTGTGATTGAGTAACAAACATCCATCCAAACATCTAAATTATCACATTTATAATATTAGTAGGATTCACTAATAGGTACTATAAAGAGAAAAAGTCGAGATGTGGTAATTTTTGAAATTACTTATACGATTTCGAAAATTCTGTCACCAATTTTTGGAATGGACCTTCAGGGTACAAATCATCTGTATATTTAATAACGACTCACCCTCGCTTCGTTCGGGTTCGTCCCTAGATTCCCCATACATACTTTCATCCCCATTGTCACCCCCTTAAAGGATGTTTTTCGGAATAAATCTATCCTATATCCTTTCCGGGGTCTCAAACTATCTTCTTAGCAAATTTCATCTAAATCGGTCAAGTAGTTTCGGAGCTTATTCGGTACAAACAAACAAATCTTTCCTCTTTATAATAATAAGTATAGATTCCTTTAAATTTTTCTATTTATATAATAAGAAATTAAGTAAATCAGTCACGTCTCCACAAAACGTGAACACGTCCACCATTGCTTTAAGACAATCAAAAAAACTAATAACTATAGAGGTCAACTGTCAAAGCCTAACAATCCCTAATGTATGGGTGCGCGTGCACACGACTTCTCATATTATATAATGGCGATGCTATTGTGGAGTGAATGAATGGCATAAAATATTAATTTGGTATTTCTCATTGATAATTTTATCGATGATGCTTATGGTAATCAGTCAGTATGGTAATTAGTCAAATCTACACTAATTAAAGAGGGTTTGTAAGTTTGTTTGAAGGAAGTAACCTCTGGAACTACCGAACCGATTTAGGTGAATTTTGCTATGAAAGTAGTTTGAGATCCTGGGAAAGGGATAGGATAGTTTCGGGGAAATCATCACTTAAGGGGGTTAAAAGGGGGATAAAAGTTTGTATGGGGAATCAATCATTTCTCAAGTAAGAGTTATGAAACTAAATCATACCAAAAAAATTGCACTAAAATTCAGAAAAGGTTAGTCGCTAGTTAGCTACCTATAAAAGTGAATTCGTTTCTTGTGAATAAAAAACTAAGTTTTTTATTAGTTTTCTTAGAAAATTAAGGCATGAGAATGTAATACTTTAAGGTCTTTTAATACAGTTCTTGCTAATCCAACGTTTTAAAAAGTGGGCTGAGCCGCTGAGCGACAGGGACTGAGATATTATGATTGCTTCCTGTGTTTAACCATTTGTTGTAAAAGTAGAGCTTATTTAAGCAGCCCTGTACTTAGGCTTCTGAAAGATATGAAATCGTAAAAATATGTCAAATTCGTTAATTTTAATAACTACAAGTAATTTAATATTCTTTTTACTATTAAGATTTTAATATTTCCAGAAATATTTTTTAAACTACAACATTATTCTAATATCTCGAACCTCAACAAAAAGTACAATACATTTTAAAAAAGTAAGGGTTTCACATAACTCAAGTTATTTATTCACGTGTGCTAAAATCCCTTAAGATGCCATGTGGGGCGGGTGACGGGTCACTTGGCTATTTTTAATTTTTTTCTTCGTGACACACATGCTGTTATTGTGCCTTTGTTTAGCTAATGGCATGGGGTTTGCACATGGCTTAACTTCGAAGGGAGTGGCCTAGATGTAGAATTGGGACGGAATTGGCTACGCGTGTAACTACTGTATGTAGGTTGAAATGCGCTAATTCGTGTCTTATAGATTGTAAAGTTGATATCTTACTAATATTATAATTGTAAAGTTTAGATATGTTTGGATGTTTGTTACTCAATCACGCCAGAATGGCTGAATGGATCTGGATGAAAGGCACAGAGATAGATTATATTTTGGAATATCACATAGGCTACTTTTCATCCCGGAAATATGTGCGATTCCTGTGGAATAAATTTGTTTTTGTTTTTCTAGAGGCGAACCCGAGCGAAGCGAGGGTGAGCTGCTAGTATGCTAGTACACTATAAAATTTATTCAAAATTTTATCATTTTAAAATTTTACTATATAGAATGGATTGCGAAGGTACATTTATTGTTTTATTTAATTTATGTATCTATCTATATATTTTATTTGTTAAATCCGGAGGTCCTGGGATTGAGTCCTGGATCGAGCCAAGTATAGTGAATGGGTTTTTCTATTAAGAAATTCTCAGTAGTTGGGAAATTACATCCCGAGCCATGGAAAGCACGTAAAGCGGACGGTTATGCGCGATATTTCACCGATCGTATATAAATGTCATTCCATCGGACTTTAGATTGGAAGGAATAGATGAATAGGACTCTCCTCAATATTTCTAATGTATACAAAAAAAAAGTGCGTGTGTATACAATTCATACATGGTAGAAGTAAAACTTAATATTATATCATTTGTCAGACAAAAACAACGGTTACCATGGCAACATGGCAATGTATTCTATCTCATTCTCTCGTTGGCTTAATCCTATATATTTATGCGTTTGTCTCTTTCTAGTACCGCATTTCCGTTTCATCGAGTTTCAAATCACTACGATTCTAAAGAAGTTTCACTAAAAAAAAAAACTAATTGTCATTTAGGCCAAACGTGTTTCTCGTAACCCTCAACCACTAATGTTTATTGCAATGTAATGACCTCACAGGGTGAGGCGTTTCCTGCGCACGCAAATTTTTAATAGACAATAGGAAGCTATTTATCTATAGCTGCGATAATTTAATTTCGAATATAAGTAAGGAAACGATTAATAGAATGGACGTGTTATTTACAAATTTTTATTTTAACAGGCTGTAATGGTGATCGATTCTCGCGTGCATTTCTAATTGTAATCTTGTTTTTATATCAAACAAGTAAAAATGAAGGCTAATGCATACTTGGATTTAGAAATAGGTATACAATTTATGGGTTAGGTACTTCGTAGATTACAGTTCGTCGATATTTTCATATATTCTTTTATTTGAACCAGTATATTTCAAGTAAAACTATGTTTTCGGATATTTTCGCGAATTAATTTGGATTTTTGGTTCCCGACGTTTCGAATGCTTTACAGCAAACACGGTCACGGGAGAGACAGATATCAAAATAAATCCGCGAAATAATTCGAAAATAATAATTTTATTTAAATTGTCGATTACTATTATTCGCGTAAATCTAAAACAGTATTATTTCATTAACATTTTTTTGTAATACTCAAAAAAATATTTAATTATGTAATAATACCACACTTGCCTGCACGGAAACGACTTGGACAATCCTTAGCATTGCTGGTCGTAAGTTTGATTCCTTTACCACAGATCACATAATACTTGAACTTATATATATATATATATATATATATATATATATATATATATATATATATATATATATATATATATATATATATATATATAGACTAAACATGTTAGTTGTGAACTTTACATGTTAGTGAGTAGAATGAAATTGAGAAAATTTGAAGTACTATCCGTGGCTCTCCCGTGATGCAATCTACGTCAACAATGCAAAATTTCATCCAAATCTGTTTAGCTGCTAAACGTGGGCAACAAACACACAGAATTACTTTCACATTATAAATTAGTAGATATATTTATACAGAACATTAATAAAATAAACAAAGAAAAACTCGGTTATTAGTTAAGGGCGGATTCCATCGACCGTGACAGTCGATAAATTTTGGAAACAATACAATTAGTGTGGGAATACCCGCTGGTATCGGTTTCCGCTATTCACAGTGCTCATTTATAAATGGCTGTTTGTTCTATTCTAATATATTTTACTACTAATTATTATTTGAATTACCTACTCTTGACTCATTATTTGCTATTAAAGCTGGGAAAAAAATCTTTATAAGTAAAATATTAATAAAATTTTACGGACGGAGTACTGTCATACATATATACTCATAGTAGTAGTACTAAAATAAGTAAAGTAGTACTAAAATATAGGTAGTGGTAGCCCAGTGGTAACGCGCTTGCTTTGGAAACCGAGTGAAGCGGGTTTAAATCCCGGGTCTCGCACCTCTGATATTTTCATGTACGATCATTTCTAACTTGATTACCACTTGTCTTACGGCGAAGGAAAACGTAGTGAGGAAACCTGCATGCCTGAGACAACCTAGCAAGTTTTCGAAAGACATGTGCAGTCTGCCAACTCACACTTGACCAGCGTGGTGGATTTAAGGGAGGCCCGTGCCCAGCAGTGGGACGGTTCTAAAGGTTTATGCCACTTATGAAGTACATAGATTTGACTAGAGTTGGTGGTAAAAACGCATTTTTTTTGTCAATATACAATCCCAAAAGAATCACTGCTTTTTTGCCTCTTATTTTCTGTTTTAAATCATTTGTTTATATTTTACATAACACATGAAAAAAGGTTTTTTAAATATGATAACAATAAAAAGAAATATAATTTTATATACACTAATTGCTTTAGAAATGTGTTTCAGCCACGCCATTTTTTTTTATCTCACATTAATTCACTATTACTATAAAAAATCTATTACTATAAATTACTATAAATAAAAAATCTAATTTTACGTTGTGGTTTATTACAATTGTGTTCTCAACGATCGATTTTAGTGCTCTTAATCCTCAACAAATGCAAGTATAATTAGCTTTTAACGAAACAAACAGGAGCTGTTTTACGATGTCTTAGAAAACAAAAACGAAATGGTACTTAAGGAAGATTGTTTGGTGAAGTCATTATATAACTAAACCGATGGTCACAGATTCAAGTCCTGTGAATGAATTAGATTTTTATTGAAAATTTCAATATTTGTTCAGATTTATCGCGAGATACAGATTCCTAAGATTACAATGAAAAAGCATTTGTCCTTAAGCTTAAAGTATAATATCTATATATAAAAGCTACATGTATTATGTTTCAGATTTTTTATTATTCTAAGTGTCACCTAAAAGCTCCACAAGCTCGCTTGCTCAATCAATAAAACGCTTTTTTCTAATTTAGCAAAAAATGAGCTACTGTTTATAGCTTAATATTATACAATACACTTAAATAGATTTTATGGCACCTTTAAGTAAGTAGTTACTAGGATATTACCCGCCATGCCACTGCTACATACCTTGTTCCACGGTGTCAGAATATAATTTATGGGCATCCTAAAATAGTGCGAAAGAGATTGACGGGCGACTAATTTCATAAAAGTATTTAGAGCGTTTTGAATAATAACACTCTGGATATTGTACTGTTAGACTAGGGTGGCTATTATTACCCACAAATTAAATTATGGCGTCTAATTTACAGGTCGTATATGATATTTTTTTCTTTAATTAAAAAAGTACACAAGTAAGTTAATATCACTTAAAAAGTAATAATTTCGCTCTTAGAAAAGTTTTTTTTTTTCATCTATATGATACCCTTAATATATAAGCTACTAGCGGCTAACCCTCGCTTAGCTCGAGTTTGTCTCTAGTGAAAAACAAAAACAAATCTATCCTATGGAAACTGTACATTTTTTCGGGATAAAAAGTAACCTATGTGCTATTCCAGACTATAATCTATCTCTGTGCTAAATTTCATCCAGATCCGTTCAGTCGTTCTGGCGTGATTGAGTAACTTTCGCATTTATTAGTAAGACCCATTAAAACAAAATATTATCGTCAAAAAAGTATCTGACAAGAAATATGATCGTTGCTTTAAATTTAATAATGTCTTCAGTTAATTACTGCCAATTTGTGTGCTCAGCTTTAATATGATTTTCTAAAGTAATATTTCTTCTTCGTTTTAATGTTTATACTTTATAACGGATAAATATTATACTTTATAATGGCTAGCACTTTTCAATTGATAATTTAATTTAAGAAGATTCTAGTTTTGTCTGTAGGGCAAGAGAACGACTTGGGTAATAAATGGCAAAATAAAAATGCAATTTTGCCAAGAAGACTCAGCAAAAAACAGTCATTTGTTTAAGATATTTTAAATACAATAAATACATATCGCAGTGTTTGTTTATACATATATATATATATATATATATATATATATATATATATATATATATATATATATATATATATAAAATACAGTACATTAGTAGAAATCGAGGTGGATCTTTGTGAAAAAAATTGTTGCAATACATAAAAAACAATACAAATACAATAATAATAATAACAAGATACAATATAATACGCATAAGTATAAATTACACAAGGTATTGGATGTATTCCTACATCCATATCTTATCGTATCCATATCTATACATACATATTATAAATATAAACACCCATGACTGGAGTACAAACATTCGTACTCATCACACAAATGAATGAATGAAGCCCCCAGCGGGACTCGAACCCGCGACCGCACAGCAAGTAGGGTCACTACAAACTGAGTCAAATGTGTCGTCGTATTCCAAAAATATATGTAGATATAACTTTTACTACTTCACTATAATGAACATGTGGTTAACGTATTTTAGAAGAACGTTACAAATTTATCAAAATGACATTTACAAGATCCTAAACTTTTACTTTGTGCCAGATTATTGATTTTGGAACATTTTTACGTCTACAACAGTAAAGAGTGACAGTTTTTTTATATAAATTAATAGTTTTAAATAACTTTCATGTTTATATGAAAATAGTTTGGATCGCTTTTAACTTGAAACTTAAATAAAACAAGTTGTAAACCTAAGAGCTGTAAAAATAAAAAGGTTCTTTGAAAAGCTTTTATGCTCTATAAACAAGGCCAAATTATATAACTAATACCTCTTATTAAATCTTACCAAATATGACACAATATATATACTTATTTCTTATAAAGAGTTCAGATTGATTTAGCAAATAGTAGCAGCTGTGAAGCAGGTGACATTAGACATATAAATATATACGGTAAATATACATACGTCATCCATGTCTTATTTGATATGCCAGTAGCATTTATTAATAAACTAGCGACTCACCCTCGCTTCGCTCGGGTTCGTCGCTACTTACGTTTTAATGTTTAGTATAGATTTCTCACAGATGAGATATTTTCCCGCAGTAAAAAGTATCCTATATGTTGACTCGGATAACCAGCTATCATCATACCAAATTTCATCAAAATCCCTCTAGTGGTTTTTCCGTGATGCGGTAACAGACAGACATAAATTCTAAAAACTAAAGATTCGGCCTCTGTGTCGATAATAATATCTATTTCAATTACATTTTCCAAAAAATATTTAATGTACAGATTCGGCTTAGTTACAATTTTATTATATGTATATATGTAGATATAGACTAGGGTTCGTCCAGTGGCCGAAATGCCCTGTTAACCTAGCAGTCTCGTAAACTAAAGAAAATTTGTTGACAATAAGAGAAGAAGATATACTTAACGGTTTTTTATTTGCCTATTTATATATGGATTTGTTGTATGATTTCATTAATTAATCGAGCTTCCCCCAAAACTTGCATGTCAATATCATTTTATTCACATTGGGGTTGAAAGAATTTTCTCTAATAGTCCTTTGTTATTGAGTAGGTAGGGACTACCCTCGTTGTGCTTGGGTGCGTCCTTAGTCTTGTTATTTATAATATTGTATACAGACAGTGGGTGGGAAGTTGGGGTTAGGTCTCGGTGGGAGTCTTGATAGGTGAGTCACGGCCCCCATTAAATGCCGAGTATCCATCTGCTGTGTCAGTGGCGAGACACAAGAGTGAGCAGAGCCCCAGCCAGTCCGAGTCATCCACGTCCCCGTCGTCCACCCTGGGACCAACTACAGCCGCGCCGCCGCGCGATCGCCTCCTTGAGCTGTAGTTGCTAAGGATGCAGGGCACCGGGCGAGTGTTCTGCGCCCCAAAACTGGACCAAATCACTAGGGAGGATACCTGAATGAAACCGAGTCTGTCCGCGGACTCTAAGGTGGCAGCCCCGCCAGCGGACTAGGACACAGCGGGCTAATCACCTACTTGTCCAAAAATAAACGATTAACGAAACCGAAACAGTACAAAACCAGACCGATCATTTACCGACGACCTTTGGCATGAAAACTCGGACACGATTAGCTTTTTGGAATGTGCGGACGCTATCTGATGACAGCAGATTAGCGCAAGTAGAGAAAGAAATGCTAAAGTACAAACTGCATATCCTCGGCCTAAGCGAAGTGCGAAGAAATGGATTTGGTGAGCAGAGAACATCCAACGGTTTAACTTTCATTTACTCAGGCAAGGAAAATATAGACGACGCTCGTGAATACGGCGTTGGATTTCTCCTCTCGAACGTTGCAAGAAAGAGCCTTCTGGATTGGAAACCGATCTCTGACCTCATCATTACCGCCCGCTTTAACTCTAAGGCACGTAAGATTACCATAGTACAGTGCTACGCCCCCACTAATACTTCCTCCGAAGAGGACAAAGATGTCTTCTACAGTGCTTTGCAGAATACCTTAAAAAATATACGCAAACAAGACATCATAATCGTAATGGGCGATCTCAATGCCAAAGTGGGTAGCGAAAACGCTGGCTGTGAGAAACACCTGGGGAAATACGGTCTTGGAACTAGCAATGACAACGGAGAACGGTTTCTTGAATTTTGCCAAAACAACAACCTCGTCATCGGAGGATCGCTTTTCTTGCATAAAGATATTCATAAGTACACCTGGGCATCACCCGATGGCGTCACCCGAAACCAGATTGACCACATTGCTATTAGTTGCAAATGGCGGAAATCATTGTTGGACGTTCGCAATAGGCGAGGAGCCGATATCGACAGTGACCATATGTTGATAGTCGCTGAACTGCGACTTAAAGTAGCAACTGCACTGAGAACATCAAACAGTGGCAAGGTGGGACGAAGGTTTAACGTGGGTATACTAGAACAGCCCAATATACGTCAGATGTTCGCGCTCGAATTACGGAATCGTTTCTCCGCTCTCCAAGTAGCCGATACAATAGACTCAGAGTGGAGCCGCATTAAAATGGTCTATCATGAAACCAGCTCTGATGTCTTAGGTTACAAATCGAAAACGCGCGATGAGTGGATATCGCAGGCAACCTGGGACCTTATCGAGGCACGTAGAGCTCTCCACTTAAAGATCTTGGAATCACATAGCGACACGGAAAGGGCCAAACTCAGAGCTCAATATCGGCAAATGCGCAGACGTATTTACCGTAGTACCAGAAAAGATAAACGACAATGGGCTGACGATGTAGCCGATCGCGCTCAACTAGCTGCTAACACTGGCAACCTAAGCGGCCTATATGATGCAACGAAGACCTTAGCTGGGAAACGTGGATACAAGAAAAAGCCTCTACGGAACAAGCAGGGAAGACTGATTACAACATCAGAAGAGCGACTCAAAAGATGGCGAGAGCACTTTGAAGAAGTCTTTCTTACATCGGCCCCAGCCTCGCCTCATACTCCATACAACACCTCAACGGCCCAACTCCTGGATATTGAGACAGCTCCACCGACCAGAGAGGAAGTTGAAAGTGCTATACTTTCCCTTAAGAGAGGCAAAGCTCCCGGTCTCGACCTTATAACATCAGAAATGCTAACAGCTGATACTAGTACTGCGGTCGAGGTACTGACACCTTTATTGGAGAAGATCTGGGTCGAAGAAGAACTCCCTGATGACTGGAACAAGGGCCTCCTAATTACTGTACCGAAAAAAGGTGACCTTAGTCAGTGTAGTAATTGGAGAGGAATAGCTTTACTGTCTGTACCATCAAAAGTCCTCTGCAAGGTGCTGCTGGAAAGACTATCAAGGGCTCTTGAACCACTGCTGAGGAGAGAACAGGCAGGTTTCAGACCAAACCGTTCGTGCACAGACCAAATCAACACTCTCCGAATCATCGTTGAGGAAGCATCAGAATGGCAACGCGAGGTATATCTTACCTTCGTTGACTTCGAAAAAGCTTTCGACACAGTCCATTGGCCCAGAATCTGGTCCCGGTTAGATGAAATTGGAGTGCCACCCAAGATTATCAATATGCTGAAGACTATCTACAAGAATTACTCTTGTAAGGTAGAGCATGATGGCCTAATCTCTGAAGACATCACTGTGCACGCGGGGGTGAGGCAGGGTTGCCTTCTTTCACCTCTGCTGTTCCTCATTGTATTAGATGGCATAATGCACAGAACAAACGATGGTAAGCAGCGTGGTATAGAGTGGGGGTTAACTGAACATCTCGATGACCTGGACTACGCTGATGACCTATGTCTGCTCAGCCACAAACATGCTGACATGCAAGCCAAATTGGACGATCTGCAGAGTGAAGCTATTCTCGATGGCCTCAAAATCAACACCCAGAAGACCCAAGAAATGCGCACTGAAGGAAGGAACTCTTCTCCACTGACACTAGGCTCGGAACCAATAGAGCGTGTAAAGAAGTTTACCTATCTTGGTAGTGTCGTGTCAGAAACTGGGGGGACTGAAGAGGATATCGCTTCTAGAGTATCCAAAGCTCAGGCGACCTTCGCACAGCTGCGACCGATATGGCAGTCTAGGAAACTAACACGTAGAGTGAAATTAAAAATATTTCGCTCGAACGTTAAAACCGTCCTGCTTTATGGGTGCGAAACGTGGAGGGTAACAAAAAACATCACGCAGCGGATACAAGTCTTCATAAACCGATGCTTACGACAGATACTTAATACCTTCTGGCCCGAAAAGATCTCCAACGAAGAACTGTGGGGTCTTTGTCTTGAAACACCGATCGGTCACCAGATCAAGCGCCGGAAGTGGACATGGATCGGCCATACTCTCAGAAGAGCTCCCAATCACATCCCTAGACAAGCTCTGGAATGGACTCCGCAAGGGAAGAGAAAGCGTGGCCGTCCTAAACACACCTGGAGACGTTCAGTAGCTGCGGAGTTGAAAGCAATCGGGCTTACATGGTCAGAGGCAAAGTTCATAGCCCAAGACCGAACACGATGGCGGAGTACTGTTGACGCCCTTTGCCCCACATAGGGGCCATAGGATGCTATCATCATCATCATCATACAGACAGTGTCATCGTTTAGTAATTAACAGGACCTTATATTTCACTCCGGATTATATCTGAGTAATGAACGATCAAAATTCTCGTTTTATCGTGAAAGAGTAACAAACGTACATAGACACAAGAAAACCACCCGCATTCTCGACGCTAGCTGTGGGTTCGATTCATGTCTACTAGTCTAAATTCGACCACAATTATTATTGGTTTGAGGAAAACATGTATGAATAGAATTTACCTATCTGTATAAAAAAAAACTATTTTCAATTTTTTTTTAATAGCACTAAAGTTCGTCGAAAGCTACTAAATAAAGAAAAAAGAAAATCGTTTGATAATCAGAAGGGAAAAGGGCTGTTTTGCCTATATACATATATGTTGATAAACGACATATTCGGCTCTGTAGTGACCCTACTTGCTGTGTCGCGAGTTCGAGTCTCGCTGGGGGCTTTCATTTGTGTGATGAGCATGAATGTTTGTACTCCAGTCATGGGTGTTTATTTTTATAATATGTATGTATTTAAAGTTATACATATATGTATAGTGTATCAACTACCTAGTATCCATAACACAAGCCTTGTAGCTTACCATGTCACTAGAGGGTGCTGTGTGTTAATGTCCCAACATATTTATTTATTTATATACATAGGTACGTGTCATGAACTTTGTACTAGTAATAGTGGGGGCTGTAAAAAAACTCACACCACCCTCAAAATTGATCTGTCAATCGCACTCCCACCCTCAGTGTTTTAATGGGGTACAAAGAATTTTCTCTAAAATTTCGTTGTTATTTAACAATACACTCGTATTACAATATAAGGGTTGTCTTCGTAAGTGTGCCGCTGTTTGTGCGCTCGTAAGCCATTAATGACCCTTTTTATATTGATGACAGGATGTTAGGATATTTCGATTTTTTATGCCTCTAGCTGTTGATGTGAGTGGTTTATAAGTATGTTTATTATAGTTTGTTAACTGACGTTATATATTACGAGCGACTCACCCTCGCTCAAAAGCTACGTTTTAAGGTTTAGTATAGATTTCTCAGAGATGAGATATTTTTTTGGCAGTAAAAAGTATCCTATATGTTGACCCGGATAACCAGCTATCATCATGCCAAATTTCATAAAATTCTGTCTAGTGGTTTTCTCGTGATGCGGTCACAGACAGATAGATAGACAAAAATTCTAAAAACTATAGATTCGACCTCTGTATCGATAATAATTTCTGTTTAAATAAGATTTTTAAAAAAATATTTAATGTACAGATGTAGACTCAATTAGAATTTTATTATAATATGTATAGATGTATTATTGGAGGGTGAAGTATGAGGTGTAAATGCAATTTTAGATGTCGAATTGTATACGTAATAAAAACTTAAAGATATTTTTTTTAGATAGGTATGTAATATGAATATATATATATATATATATATATATATATATTCATGTTGAAATGTTCCATACGTATAGACTATGATCTAAAATTACGCATACCTGGTAGCGCACCTGAACGTTTGTTTGTTTGTTTCTTGTTCGTTTCTTTCGTGAGTAGCTAATAAAAAATAAAATAAATCAATATTTCGTATATTCCACACGAATGTCCTAACTCTAACGTTGAGTTGAGCACTTATGCGCATGCGCAGTGGGCGACCGGCAGCTGCGCTCGCACGTGCGGGAAGTAAACGCCAGACTTGCACCATTGTTTCCCGTTGCGTCTCGTACGTCGCAATAAAGGGACCAGACCAGGAACACTGTGATCATTTTACAAAGATTTTACAATATCCATTTTATAATTTATGGTTTTTATAATGGCTTTCTGTGATGCTATTTATATCTCTTCTAACATAATTGGATTATGCATTATGAATATTTAAATAAATGATTTATGCAAGAAAATGAAATACTTAATTAAACCTCATCTATATTTAAATTTAAAAAAAAGTAATAATAAAATATAATGACTGTAAAAGTTATGTCCGGTAAAACTTTGGTGAGAATAGCTGCATTTCTCCACTATTTAAATCGTAATGCCGATTAATTTTTTGAGTGAAAGTAATCAAAAAGATATACAAGTACGGGACATACATACATTTTAACTTGGTTATCTCGTGATGTCTTCACAGACAGACAGACAAAAAATATAAACAACTATAGATTCGGCCTCTGTATCGATAATAATAACTATTTCAATATAATTTTCCAAAAAATATTTTAAGTACAGATTCGGCTCAGTTAAAATTTTATTATATATATGTATATGTTTATTATATGTATATTCAATAGACAAATGTGGTGATACAACTACCAAGAAGTTTTAAGAGATACAGAACTGTTTCTTGAGAAACTGTACCCTCTACCTACGCAATATATTATGTAGGTAGATTATAAAATCATTAAAAACGACTAACTGTTTTATAGGTTTTTTAATTTTTCTAACAAAAGAAAATAAAACATAAACCCACAAGTCGCAAAACAATATAGTGAACCTGTTCTCAACTGTCCGGGGAAAGAAAAAACTTGATACGCTATATAGATTTTCAGACGTGTACAAACATGTCGAAGTTTTGAACTAAATTCTGGGCTTTGTTTGAAAAACCTGTTTCAGAAATCGTTTTTTTTTTAATAATAAAACTAAGATCTTGCATGATAATTCCATTAAAAGTGATAAATTGGTTTTTGTGTTTTCTCAATTCATTAATTTCTAACATTAATATTTATAATTTAATTTAAAATGTTACCGTGGAGACTATCTAGATATATAACTTCCGACTGATTTTACAAATACGTGTAAGTATTATATAATTTTTTTGTGTTGTTTCTTGTTTTTAAAAATTTCTTGGGGTTGCAATAAAATTAAAAACAATTTGGATAGTAAAAGGTAAACTTCAATTCAATTCAATTATTTTGTTTCGTGGCTTCTAGTAGTGTCAGTTAAAATTAAAGTTAGAAAAGTTTTGAGCTTTCATCTGTGTAATATATCTGTTAGATAAATACTATTTCATTACCGCTACATGAAGGGGTCGTCATTTTGCCCTTATTACGTCATTTTAATCAAAGGGTGCCACCCTTGTGTCCTTTGGAATGCCACGTGCAGTTATTTTTTGCATTCATACGGCGTAGCTAATTCTTGGTTGCATATAAATGTTAACGGAAGGGTGCAATAATAACTGTTATGTGCTGCAGGATGTAAAACTATTATGTAAAGATTATACTGATCTTGTTAATCTTAAACTTTTACCACCGAGATATGTGTGTACTACGTACATAGTTTTATTAAACGAGATAATAAAGTTTTTCTATATATAAAAGCTTTAAATTTAGCTTGTTATATTTTTATTTAAATACATAAAATTATAATTAAATAATAATTTTATTACGCTTTCAATTTTTTAATAAAACAATAGGTAATGCGGAATATTGTAATTCTTGGCCATTTTAAAATATTCATAAATTCTTCGTAAAACACTTATAAGTACTATAAAACTGTTAATTTTCATTACTTATTTATTTGTGCAAAACTCAAAAGGCTCTCGATTTAGACGTAAGGTGGGCTATAAACAAAGACCGCGTCCAATCCGATACCAGTCCTCGCTGCGGCCACCCCACACACACTTGCACACAATAAAGTTGCATACACACTATCGCCTCACTGTATTCTAAAGGACACAATGACCGTATCCACTTTTTCCATACCGATCGAGCTTTGTGCTATCGATAGTAAAGTCTACTGTGCCGAGTGTACCGTGACCGTGTATAAGTGTGGATCTGGCTTAAGTTTAGTGCCTTTAGTGGCATCGTCACCGCATTCGTCCGCCGACCGTCGTGTAGAGCGCACGTACTGCGCGTATCGAGTTCAGTGAACGTGTTTGTGTTTGCACCATGGTGCGAAGCTTGTCCCAATGGACGAAGTCCCTGAGCTTTCCAGCTCGGCTGTCTCCTAACCGTATATCTAAGGAGAGCGTGATCAATGTCCAGCCTGGATCCCCCGGGGTCTCCCCGACCCCTAGCGCGTCATCGCTCCCGCAAGGCTCTGACAAAACAATTTCGCCAATACCTATCACCGAGATCAGTCAAATAGTAAGTCGCCCTTTATTTTGGGGTCGTACCCCATTTTTAGATGGGAACGTTATATGCATGCTAACTTAAACCAAACTTGTCTTATAGTCCTGTCGCGTAGATTTCCAGAAAGTCTTCGACGATGATTCTATTTGATTTTGAAAGTGTTTTCAAGAATTAATGAATTATTACGCTAACTTAGCAGCTTAAAGCACACATTAGTGTGCTTCAAGCTGCTAAGTTTAATTCAACTTTTAATGATAATTTAACGACTTATTCAGAACTTTATTAGTTTTGTTAGAGTTATTGTTATTTTTTTTAAGTATAATTATATGTAGGTTACACCATAAGAACAATAAGTCTATTTATTACTACCCTTATGTAAGAATGTGTTAAGGTTATGAAATATCAACAAATATCTTAATCCATCCATTGTTCTTTCGCATCTTTCCCAACGCAGCTTATGTTTACAAATATAAAAGTTAACCCTTTAAGGTAGCACAGTTAGTTCTAACTGGGTTTTCTATAAAAGACAACAAATACGTGTTCAAAATGATAACTCAACGCCATATTAATGAAATATTTCGTTGGATTCTGAAAGGAAATGACGGATACGTGTCTCGGTTCCCACGTAGAAAGCATTCGAGCCGTTCAATCATGTGTAGTGTATTGACGACTATGTTCGAGAATTCCAAACATTGTTTCAATTTAAATTGTCAATGGAAGTGTAGTTAGGCGACGCCATCGGACGTTGTGTGGAAGCCGGTGCGCGGGCACCGTTATGTCCCCCTTGCAATCACCTTGACAAGGCCGCACAGAGATGCGAGTTTTTGCAAAGCATGGCACATGACTTTCACCTTAGAGAAGCCTTTCTAAACGCTGTTTTCAAATACATTTAAGCCTCATCGACTGAAAAACTTATTATTTGTGAATAAAGTTTGTACATCCGGTTATATAATCCTGTTTACGGTTAAATTAGTACTGTTACACACTATGTAGTTCTGAATTTGAAAGTGCACGAGTCAAGTGGTTAGTTATATTAAAATGTATGTCATCTTACTTTATATACGAGTACGTACATACTTTCTGTTGATAGCTCGAGAGATCTCGTGTCACGTCGGAAATCTGATTTTTTGCAACTAGATAATAAATTATTCCAAAACGTTTTACCTGTGGATTCACATGCAGTTTTTTTGAAGAAATAAAAAAAACATGGAATAATAGGTATATGGAAGTACGCAATCCACCTAAATTCAAATTAAATTGGATTTTTTCGATTCAAGATCATTTCTTGAATTTAATACCTATTTTACAAGAATCATAATCCACTTCGCAATAAAAAAACATTATCAAGAATCTATCCATCCCTACTTTTTTTCCAATTTTTTTATTTTTTATATGAAAGCTCATAACCAAGAATTAATTACTCTAACAATAGGTACAGACAAAGTAGATCAATTTGTGTATATATTTTTTGGTCTCATATATTAAGATGTGTTTTGATTTGCATCGGCTGGCAACGACTTCGAAAATATCTGATTAGGTATCTATAGTAAATAAAAATTACCAACCAGTTACTTTTTACTTTTTTTTTGAAGTCAATTTTTTAAAACTTTTTATTTTTCCATTTTTAGTATTAGTAAAAAGTATTTTAAAATTTCATTAGATGAAAAATCAATCACCCCTATTTTACACCCTTTTTTTTTTTTTTTTTTTTTTTTTTTTTTTTTTTTTTTTTTTTTTTTTATAGTTGGGGAATGCATTTACGCATACCACCTATCCCCCAGGTGGTTATGTGGGGCTCACCGGCTAGAAGAGCCGGTACTACCCACTAAACCCCAACTTTCCCCTCCCCTCCGCCTTAGTGGGACGCCGCGGGATCGCTTACGCATAACTACCGCGACGCCCCGGCGGCAGGCCTGACGGCCACCAAACCAATGGGGCTGCTCCACAGTCCACTCTGCTGAACCAGAGAAGTACCCGGAGCAGCCCCATTAAACCACGCCGCCCACCGAAGTGGGCACCCTTCAATCGGCTGCAGAGGACAGGGAGAGCGGCAACGACACACCGACACTCCTCTTCCCCTGCAGCCCCACCGCGTCTGCCATCTAAGACGGTGGCAGCCCCGTCAAGGCCGCGGGGGCCTATTTTACACCCTTAGCGGTGGTGTTTTTTTTTCAAATTTAAATGGAACCAACTTTGAGGTATACAATAAAAAAGAATCACCGAAATCGGACTACGCTAAAAAGTTCTGGGTGGTCAAACATAAAATAAACAAAATATATATGTCGAATTGAGAACCTCCTCCTTTTTTTCGTCGGTTATAAATTCAGTCAGTGTACAGTGGCTTTATCATACTGAGTTAATTTTAAAGGAACGATAATATCATGACGGTATAAGTTAAATTACATCTAATTTTCCTCCAACCCAATAAGTTAGATAAACATGTCTTAATATTAAACGATTTGAAATTACATTCCACTCCAAATGGAGTTTGATTAAATAATTTGTACTACTAAGCTAAAACGGTATGGTGTTTAATCTGCCATCTTGTTAGGAAATTACAAGTTAGACTCACTACAATTCACTTTAGTCCCTGAAATAAAATTAACATTTGATTATAAGATTAAAAAGGTGATATATTTTAATATTAAAGTTCTTTTTAGTATAAATTGTCAAAGAAATATTTTTTAACTAGCGACTCAACCTCCCTTCGCTCGGATTCCCTATGTACATTTTGAAAGTTAGTATAGATTTTTCAGAGATAAAATATTTTACTGCAGTAAAAAGTGTCCTATGTGTTGACCCAGATAACCAGCTAACATCAAATGATTTCCTCGTAATGCGTTCCCAGACAGACAGACAAAAATTCTTAAAAGTATAGATTCGACCTCTGTATCGAAAATTTGCCAAAAAATATTTAATGTCCAGATTCGACTTAGAATTTTGTTATGTGTGTAACTTATTCTTCACATCTCATTTTGTAAATTAAAACGACGTACAAATCTCCGACGCTATAAAGGCACAATTTAGTACTACAATATGTCATAATATAAATGTTATACTACATTTTATATTTACATTTTCATATTCCATGGTTTGTTTACGATTAACAATAAAATAAACTCATCTCCAATGTTGTCTAATTCATTCAAATTCAAACTCTTAATGGTTGTTCCTCGAACAAATAACAAATTTACCAACATAAACTTTCGCAATACATAAAATATATGAGATTCTTATTCAACAATATGTCAATGTGTCTCTTTGGACAGTAAATTAAAAAACATGTAATAAAATAAAACCATTTGTAATAAAGAAAGCCATCAATCCGAAATTTTTATTTTAGGCTTTATAGCATGTTGTCTTGGGCTGATTGTAAAAAAAAATCAAACGTCATTTATTGGCGGTAAATAATTTTTAAGCGCGAATTTTGAGTGAGGAATGCGGATTGCATTTCAACGACCGTTGTTAAGCTTAGCATAAGAAACTCAATTGTGTTGTGGCGAATTTATCGGAATTGTGTTGTATTTTATATATTCTGTGCTTTTGAGAATCTGTTATTATCCGACTGTGGTGAAGCTCAAAAGTGGGTGATGTGTTTTTTTAATAAAAATGAATGTAAGTTTGACAATATTTTATATCATCGCAAAGGATATTTTTAATGAAAATGTTATTAGTAAAGGAATATAATTAAGTCTGAGAGCTGAAACTCAGTAATCAGTACCCAAATATGATCGAAAAGAGACAGAAATTCCTCAACACTGAAATTTAAATTCTAGTATTTTAAATTATTACAATACCTTATATCTTAATGCTTTCTTAGCTTTACGCGAATATAACAATATCTTTTCGGATTTATTCGCATTTTTTTTTATTCCCGACGCGACGTTTCAAATGCCTTACAGTATAATGGTCACGGGAGAGACATTTAAAAAAATTATAGCAATATTTTTTGTTTTTTTTTTTTTTTTTATTACGTCACGTGACCCAGCAACGATAACATCTTTCAACTTCGATACGTATGTGTGTGCACGGTTCGCTTCCCACCAGTAGCTTGCACATGGCATCGAGGAATTTGACACGCAGATGTTCGTTCCGCCACATTAAAATACCTAATAAGCTACCCGGGCACTTTCGTTACAAATTTACAAATTAAAAATATATTGAAATAAATAATTTATATAATAGAAAAACATGTTAAAATTAATAAAACTTTATATTCATATCAGATAAGTGATAACGGATATCAATATGAAATAAGAAAGTGAATGAATTAAGAAATTTTCATTATAGTTTGATGAAAAAAAAAAAACTTTAATAATTTTAAGTCATATTATTTATAAATATGTTGGGACATTACAACATAGTATCATCTAGTTCCATAGTAAGCTACGGGGCTTGTGTTATGGATACCAGATAGTTGATACACTACACATATATAACTTTAAATACATACCTATAAATAAATATAAACACCCATGACCGGAGTACAAACATTTACCTCATCACATAAATGAATGCCCCAGCGAGACTCGAACCCGCGACCGCTGGCACAGCAAGTAGATACACCACAAACTAAGCCAAACGTGTCTAATTTAGCTAACTATGAAAACGTTCAATAACTTTAAAAAATAATATTCTAATTAGCATATACTACGGAAACACTTACATTATTGTAGGCATTTTTAAACTTAAGAATATTTAAATTAGAACATAATAAAAAGTTGCACTCAAGCGAAGAAAGCTTAGCTGTGCATCCATTAGCGGACACGAGTGAGTTATGAGCGTGTCGTATAGCAAGATCATTGAAGGCATTTCGAACTGTCACTCTCTTTTGTTATAAAGTGATTACATTTAAAATTATTTTGTGTATAGTAATGTTTTCTACTTTCTAGAAAATTTAATAGAAGGCAAATTAAAATAAGGACATTTTAGTAAATCTTATAAGAATTAATTAAAATTAAGAATTGTTATTATATATGGAACGCGGATTTTGTTCGCAATTTTATGGATTTTAATTTTTTGCGCGGAACCCTTTTTCTTAAATGAACATCAGCTATCTACTAATGAAAGTCTCGTTAAAATCGGTCCAGCCGCTTCGGAGATTAGTCGGAACAAACAGACATACAGACAGACAAAAAAAATTACATTTGTTTTTTTTATTATTAGTACCATAAATACTTTTATATGCATTTAGTAAAAAGCTGTTATTTGGACATTACAAACAGACACTTCAATTTTATTTATCTATACTTATAAAAAAAAGTTTCTATATTGACAATATTTTAAAGCTGAATTATTCATTTGCTATTGCAAAAAAGAAAATTAGATATGAAATATCTCACATGTCATTCACG
The DNA here is from genome assembly GCA_033884665.1 of Argynnis bischoffii washingtonia. Classification (NCBI taxonomy): domain Eukaryota; kingdom Metazoa; phylum Arthropoda; class Insecta; order Lepidoptera; family Nymphalidae; genus Argynnis; species Argynnis bischoffii. The sequence continues at coordinate 1,624,275 of CM066616.1, read as the reverse complement.
TTCGTACGTAATTTTAGTTTTTTTTTTAACTTAACCATTATATAAAACAAACAGACAAACAATATGTGTTTATGATATTTTTATAATAAAACATTTATTTCGTTATCGTAACACATATTTATTTCTGATATTTTAACTTAAAATATTGAAACTTGTGAAAGCAACTCAAAATAATAAATGCCATTGAATCGTCAGATAAAGGAAGAGGGTGTTTTTTTTGTACCGTCAGCTGTTCCGAACACAGCGCCTATAGAAACCTGTAAATAGTAAGTTGAATACCGCAAACTGTTTTTATTTATCCCTTTATTGAAAAGCGTAATTTTCTTATCTTATTAAATATATAATGTATGTATTATAATAAAGGCCTCCTTTGTTAAAGAACTTGAGGCATTTCACCGATTTCACAAAGGAGTAGGTATATTCAACTGGTAACTTTACTGGTGATTTTAGTTATTTTTTTTTAAATTTATTTAAACTTAATTTAATTTAACCCCTTGAGGAACGCCTACACGCCGGTATATCAGTTAACAATTGATTGATGATTAATTGATGACGACACGTTTGGCTCAGTTTGTAGTGACCCTACTTTCTGTTCCAGCGGTCGCGGGTTCGAGTCCCGCTGGGGGCATTGATTTGTGTGATGAGCATGAACGTTTGTACTACAGTCATAGGTGTTTATGTTCATAATATGTATGTATTTAGAGTTATATATGTGTAGTGTATCAACTATCTGGTATCCATAACACAGGCTTCGTAGCTTACCATGAAACTAGATGGTGCTATGTGTTAATGTCCCAATATATTTATTATTTATTATTATTTTATTGATTTCTTAGAAATTATCCAGGAGGGGTTAACTTTATTTCCAGTTAATGTAGATAACTTAAGAAAATAACATATAAAGCATTTTTAAATGTTAACGGATGCTTGTAGAACACTTTGCGTATTTGACACGCCACTAGCCGTAGTTTATGAACAAATTGCGTAATACTACAACTATTAAATTATTTTATTTGAAGGCTATATTAAATGCAAGATGGCTAATGCAGCAATTTGCAATTACAGCAAAAAGTACACACGCACTGTACATTTGAGGCCAAATAAGTAAATAGATACAGTATGTAATGAATGTGATATATAAATAAATTATTTATAGACTTCTCGTAAATTAATGAAATATGATTACGTACACTATTAGGTTTTGCCTTAATTTTAATCTATACATATAATAAAATTCTGAGTCGATGTTAATGTATGTATTAGTATTTCTACATTTAAAAGCCCTCCTGAGTTATATTTTAATGTCACACCTCATAAATGTTGTTATTGACTATATTTTTTGCTAAATCGGATTTGGGCAAACGTAGCAATGTTGCTTACTTAACAGCGTGAGTTATGTTATGTGATATCTAACGGATATGCCCTTAGAATACGAATGGGAGATATTCTATAACACATGGGTACGGATGCGAAAAAAAGATTTACAAGTGATAAGCTCCGGATGCACAAACAGAAGAAAGGATATACTTACTGATAATATTACAAAAAATTATGTTGGTGCTATGCAAATGTGACGAATGTGATTGAAATTGGTTCAGATTAACGTTTTTTCCAAATGAGCATGGGGATATTAAGGTAATCAATTAGGCCTAATTAGCTGAAGACAAAATTGCAGTCGCGGTATCTAGATTGCTTTGACCATTTTTTTTAAATGCCGAAATGTATTTCACTTTAAGCAATGAGCAACATTACATAAATGATAACACAATTATAACATAAATTATAACATTTAAACTTTAAATACATATGTAACCTTGAATTTAAACGTATACTTCAGTTTTCAACTTCATAACTACGAAATAGTTCTTAATAAAAACTAACATAATATACAACATTCCTCCAACAAATATGCTGTTACACAGAAAGGTGCTTAAAATTTCACATATGTAAGTATTTCGCCAGAAACTTGAAAAATAATTCCAAAAACGTCCAAGAATTCTCTTACCAGTTATTAATGTAATAACAGCAGATGTAGGTACGAAATACTTGTGAGGTACCTTTAAATTTGGTGAATGCCTGTCACCTGCCTCGGCAGATGTTGGATTATCGGAACTTTGAAGATTTGAGGCACGCGCAACAGCTGACTGTCGAAAAAAAAACTTACCTGAAGAAGAATGGCCCAACATGATTTTAATATCGATCAGCTGATCTCAGCAGATGCTCTTTTTTGCTACTGAAAGGTTTTGTGTTTAGCGTACGATTTACTTAAATAAAGATACCTTATCAGACAGACAGCACTGTCTGTAACAAGTAGGTATATAACGCCTTGAGACCAAAACCTTAGTCTCTCCCGTGACCATGATTGGTGTAAAGCAATTGAAATGTCGGAAACAAAAAATCAAAATAAATCCGCAAAATAATCCGAAAAGGTAGTTTTATTTAAAATGTCAAATATTCGCGTAAATCTAAGAAAGTATTACGATTTACTTGTTAGAATGTTGGCTTTTGCGTTTGATTTTAGCATTTCGCGTTTATAACACAAACTTTTTAAAGTAAACAACTTACTACTTAGGGGCCGTACTTAAATTACGTAACGCAATTTAAAGAGCTTTTTAATCCCTCCCCCCCCGATGTAACAGATCGTAACAAAATGTCAACCTCCCCTCCCCCCTAGCCAAATGTACGTAATTTTTTGTTATGGAATATCGTCATTGCATAGTATTTAATTAAAATCAAACATATATTTTTTATTTATTACTTATTTAATTACATTATCACTTAGCAATGTATTTTTTCAATATCTTAAAAGGAATATATTAGATGGCTGTCACAGACGATCTAGTATAGCGCTAGTTTCAAGATGTATGAAGGTTGGCTATAGTAGAATTTGGCGCGAAAAATATCGTTAGTATTTTTACATTAATGACCTAAAAATTATAGATTCAATTGGAAAAATTACGTACAAGCATTAAAAAACCCCCTCCCCCGAACCATAACGAATGGTAACAATCGAGCCTTACCCCCCTCCCCCCTTGCGTTTGTTACGTAATTTAAGTACGGCCCCTTACTTACCTATTATTAGTCTTAGTTTTCTAGCAATTTAAAAAAATTAAAAGAAATGTTCTAAATATTATACTAATTCTTATTTAATTTGTTAATTTAGATAATGTACGTTACAGCGATAACACCCCTATTTAAGCCATACACAAAGTGGGACACGTCTATTTATAGGTTAGATGAATAGCTAAAGCAAGAGAATTCAGTGCGTGTACAGATATTTCTAAAATTAATATCTATGTAGTTCAAAGGGCACTCGAAATTTATTTATGCTGAGCACATATAAACAAAACTCCCCTCGCGTCTGTTTTGTGTCTCACAGCGTTTGTTGGTGTATGTCCGTGGAACAGGCCCTTGGCCCCTAAAGTACCTTTGTAAGCTTAATCTTTGTATCAAGAATTTTATGTAGCACTATTTTGGTGTTCCCTTGATCTAGTCATAAAGGCTCCAAACAATAACATCGATATTTATGCTACAAACGATATTTTTTATGGAAGGTCATTTTTAGATATAATATAATGTGCTATGATTGTGTTCATTTGTATGTTAATTTAATTATTTTATAAAATTTTCGTATGGAATTTGTATGGAGGAGTACATTGATTTCTATAAATAAATGCTGAGCTTTTCGATTTGAAGAGCTTTTTTTACTGTATAAGCTCAATCCGAAAATTCCATTGTAAACTGTTTAAATGACTGATCGTATAGTATAAAGCATAAAATGTATAAAAGGGCTAATCCTTTATTCACTCCATATCTAATCCGTAATTATGATACTATAAATAACTGACAGCGTATCATTTTCTGTCCATCTTTGAAAGATTCTTTATATAAATTAAGGAATTTAATATTAAACTACCTTTAATTATGCCGTCCGTCTGATGATAGGTCTGGAACTAAATCTTTGTTGCCTTTTGTGTCTATTGATATTTGAATGGTGAAATTGATCACTCGTGATTATTATCTAAGAGATGATAATGTTTTTGTGATTATATTTCTATTGAAGTGACTTTGAGAAAGTCTTCACGGATGATGTATATTGTATTATATGTTTTGATTTACGCAGTAATTTGGGGCAATTAACAGATAAAACTACATAAAAGAAAATATTTAATTTTACTTTTAATAAATCCCATAGATATCTAAAAATAATTTCAAATAGTAACGTTGAAAAAAACATAAGTTCAACAAATACTTTCATCAATCATACTATAATCATTTTAAATTTTAACTATTTCGTATTGCCTAAGCAATCTGCATTACAAAAAGAAAAAAAAATATATACATAAATGTTTGAACCTACGACCTCTAGTTGCAGACCACCTTCATGTCATATCTACTAATGCTCTATACCTATCATCTACATGTAAATACATGGTAAATATCACTAATATAATTTATTAAAATTTTATTACTTATCAAATATAAAAGTAGTGTTTTCGTCATCAGATAACGGTTCAATTTCATTTACGCTTCCGTTCCGCTTTGTATTACGTTAATAGAGTTGATATTTATACAATAAGATATTTATTTATTTGTACACTTGTAATTTTTAATATAACCTATTCAATGATACCCCACTTAACATAGTTCGTCAACTTTTTTTTCTTCACAATATGGCGTCTAGTTGTCGCCATATTACATTTTGATTGCTGTCATGTCTTTAGTGACACTTGCAAGTTAAGACAAATTGATTGACGTAAGAAACGTCAAAATCAGCCCACGTTTGGGCTCTAGAGTGCCACAAAGTAACAAACAGACATATATACATAGGCTGATAAACACATTACACACCATTGCGTCGCGCAGTCGGCTAAAAATAGTTATTGACCTCTGTGTGGAGTCAGTACTTTGAAAAAGCTGGTGTGTAGTTTTGTTTGGTACGTGATACCAATACATATTGCTAATTTTACATCTCATTTAATAGTGTGTATCCCGAAAAATAAGTTTGTTGCCTTAGAATTAGTCACTCAAAGCTCCCATTGATTTATTATACTAGACCCATGAATCCTTAATTAGTAATTTCGATGCTCAATTGACCGGATGCGCGTTTCAACTCCAATCGCGAACCGAATAATTTGACCGCACTGGACATCCGGTGTCCTTCATAACAAGTTTGATCTATGCATGCCAAAATAAGGCTTAAATTGTCGACATAAGTCCGAAGCTTTGCAAACCACGAGTTTTACAGTTATCGTCAAACTACAATCATCTTAACAAGAAGTAGATACAGCGTTCAAATTTAAATGCATACCACGTCACATATTATTTGGCTGAGTTACGTTTTATTCTGTGAGAAAATCTCTCAGCCGTATCGCATTATGCGATTCCATTTAATTCAACGGCACAGATTTTTCTTTATTAAGTAATGTTAGCTGGAAATCTTAATTTTGTTGTTACTACAGCCATTGTCAAGGCAATGTACGGGATTTATACAAATACCGTGAAATTAGCTAAGTGGTCATTAAGTAATGGGTGCGTGAGATTTGTGGGTTGTTTTGGAGTTTGAAAAGCTAATATTTACTACTTATAGATTTATCTATATTTTAATACGTGAAGCAAAAACTTTGTACCTCTTTTTACGAAAATTACGCGGACGGAGGAGTATGAAATTTCACACACTTATAGTTTATATAGAGAAGGAGTGCAGAATGCTAATATTTTTTTTTTAATTATGCATAAAAAATACATTAAGTCAATAAAAAAAACATTACACACACAACCATGTATTTGACACACACACGCATATATACCTACTCTTTTGTTTATTATTAAAGTCTGTGGTCAAATCGAGAATAGATTAATATTGTAATATACGCAAGACAATAAATATATAACATAATGAATTATGGTTGATTTTCAACCACGCTGCGATCACTTATAGATACTAACGGCTTCTGTGGTGTCAACTTGTTATCGTTACAAGTTTAGTATAAGTTTACTGAAGATATTACTGGCGATATAAATTGCCAAATCTTTTAAAGTTAAATGTTGCCATTATGTTGTAGACTTGTAACTACATTGAAAATATGAATTGATTTACTGATCATTATATGGTGTAAATCTGACCCAGACGCGTGGCGAATATTTAACGTCAAGTCGCAGCCGATATTTCGCCTTAGTCATTAACGATACGCAGGTTGTGAGAGAGTCGAAAATATGCCGGTTTAGTCATCGTTTTGTAATGCGTACGCGATTCGCCTTTATTTATCGGCTATACGACTGTTGCACATCTGAATGCCTAATCGTCCAAAACAAACTTTATCGGACTGGCCTTCGTATAGGGAAATATGAGTTGTTACAGTTTTATAATATTGCCAGCGCGTCTCGTTCATTCTCACTCTTCGTCAATCAAAAAAGACGTTGTTATATTGTTTTGTTGTTACGCTTGAATCGGTAAAACCATTACATGTCCTGTTTTAACCCCTCCTGGATAATTTCCAAGAAATTATGGACAATTTCTAAGAAATCAATTGGTAACTGATACGCCGGCGTGTACGCGATCCTCAAGGGGTTAATATTAGTATGGATTATGCAATTGTATAATTGGCGAAAGTATATAGTTATGTCTTAAATAAATAGTCCGTTTAGGTATTACTTATTGCTATTAATATTCCTGTGCAACTTCTATCATAAGTTACGACGTGTTTATCGAAGCTTGGCCGTCATTACTTAAACGCTTGAAACAATAAGCGGTTGTATGGTTAATTATCACATCCACTATCCTTATCGTAATCGCCTTTAAAGCTGTCCCATTCGCATCGCCATTGTAATCAGAAGTCATAAAACGCCCTTGGCTTGAAAGATAGAAATCATTAGCCTCAGGCACTTTTGAATTTGCAAACTGGCAACCCCAAAATAATTGGTCCGAATTTGTTATCGTCCTTTCTCATGTTCCCACGGAGTTTAATAAAAAAAACAAAATGCATCCGTGCCTCGGGCGTTGAGAAACGATGTATTAAACCCGTGCTTTTGTCAGATGGTCGTTTGATTGGTGATTCTCTATTATTATTCTGTATTATATGTTGTTCTACCGATTTTAAACTACTTCGATGCGAGTACTTAAGTAGCATGATTTATTATCATAGATGAGATTAATTGTATCTCCCCATATGGTGTAGATACTTCTGTTTCCATAAACGCAGCTCGGTCACTTTTTTTTAGACTTTTTATGATGTGATTTAGCTATTATTTTTTTTAATAATTTTAGTTATGTACCTGCTACCTACTTATTAAAACTACTAGCGGCTCACCCTCGCTTCACTCGGGTTCGCGTCTAGGAAAACAAACAAACCTATTCCACTGGAACAGTACATTTTTTCCGGGATAACAAGGAAGCCATGTGTTATTCCAGACTATAATCTATCTCTGTGCCAAATTTCATCCAGATCCGTTCAGCCGTTCTGACGTGAAAGAGTAACAAACATACATCCATACTCACAAACATTCACATTTATAATATTAGTATAGATTAGTATAGACGATGATGACAGATGTCTAAAAATTATTTTTTTGCTATTTTAAAACTTTTTATTGAAATTATGTATTATCAGTTTAAGATAATGCTGTTTAAAGCTTTTATCCTTTTGTCGAAAGCACTGTATGCAACCAAGTAACTAATGCTATAGGAAGTGGATTTTGCAAGCCTACTTTTGAGACCGGTTTGATACAAGATTCGCCTCAGTTACTTGCCGATGTGAAATTGTTGTTTTGGTTAGCACATACGAGTTTAATGTGTAGGTATATTTTGTGCTAAAATGGTATATGGCGTATGGGTATAACGATCATTGTTCTTAAGAGATATATAAATAAATATTTAACGTTCTAGCTTTAACTAGCAATTACCCATGGCTATGCTTGTGTAGTGTATCTTTAAGTATGAATAATCTATTAAAGATGGTAGCATCATTTTATATTATTTCAGACTTTACTAGTAGTTCTGGAATTGAGCGCATTCAAACAAACAAACCCTTCAGTTTGGTAATATTGATATTTCTATGTAACCACATATTTTTAAGTGACTCACCCTCGCTTCGCTCGGGTCCCTAGGTTGCTTAACCATACAAAATTTCATCCCCATTTTCACCCCCTTAAGGGATAATTTTCGGGATAGAAACTATTCATTGCCCTTCCCAGGGTTTCAAACTATCTTCTTACTAAATTTCATCTAAATCGGTTCAGTAGTTTCGGAGCTTATTCGGTATAAACAAACAAACAAAAAAATCTTTCCTCTTTATAATATTAAGTATAGATATAAATTGTTAGAAGATTTGAAGTTCAAAATTAGGCTTCAAATGAAATTCTACCTTAGCATCTTATGAAAATAAACATTAAAATTTCAATTAAGTTTATTATACATAATTTAGTCCTAATATTTTAAATATTCAACTTTAATTAACACCTTGAATTGAGTTGGAATACAGCAATGCTAACCTGTCGATTGGTGACCATATATAGACAGTCATCAGCGTAGGTTGCTCGAGTGGCATAACCCCACAAAAATTACGTTGGCTAATACTTAATTTTTAAATCTCACTGTGTTTTAGATTCCCTCACTTGCCACTGTGTTCTTTGTTTATTTTTGTTTATTACAATATGAGTTACGTTGACTTCCTGTACGATTTACTCGAGGTAAGTCCAATATTTTTTTTTAATTGATATGTTAATACCAGCAGAATCGATTTTATCTGTAAATTATCTTTGTTTACTTCAAATTAATTAATATAAAAGCTTAAGTTACTTTTATTGTTTTGTATTGTATGTATAATGTGTTAATTAAAAAGCTTATGAATATTACAATTAATAATTACCTAAGGAAGCGTCTTATGAAGACTTGTACCATCAATATTGTTGGTTATAGGAGGTAAAAGAAATAAATACTGTATTATTATATTTCAATAATATACTATAATATTGTTTCGTAATATGATATATGTAAGTTAGACCCACTGGTAGCCCAGTGGTAACGAGTTTGTTTAGGAATCCGAGTGAAGCGGGTTCAAATCCCGGATCTTTCACCTCTAATATTTTCCTGTGCGAATCATTTAAAAGAATGATTACTATTTGCCTTACGGTGAAGGAAAACGAAAGAGAACCTAGTAAGTTTATGAAAGACATGTGAAACCCGCGAATCGGCACTTGGCTAGCCTGGTAGACTCTGACCTGATCCCCCTCGCATGGAAGGGAAGCCCGTACCCAGCAGCAGCATGTAGATTATTATTTACTAACCTCTGCCACCGGCTTCGTACGCGTAGTTCCTTAGTAGGTAAGCACGGCAAGACAAAATAATCTTTTCAACCTTTAATAGACTAGCGACTCACCACCGCTTTGCTCGGATTCGTCCATAGGTACGTTTTAACGGTTAGTATGGATATCCCATGGGAATCTTACATTTTAAGGGATAAAAATTCACCTATGTGCTATTCGAGACTATAATCTATCTCTGTGCCTTTCATTCAGTTTTGTTCAGCCGTTCTGACGTGATTGACTAACATACATCCGTCCATGCAAACTTTCGCATGTATAATAGTAGTAAGATGCTTAATCTACAATGTTCTATAAGTGAACAGTAAAACAGAAATAAAAAAACACATCGGCGCCATAGTATTATCAATTCATTCAGTAGATTAAAATGTCTAAGATATGTTTAACCAAGGGTTCACCCTATTTATTCTGTTTAATCTTAACCGTCGTCGTAATTAACTTTGAAGTTCAGTTAAAGTTGGGGTTCTCGGAAGGGGTACTGTTGTCAGTTAAGAGGCGTGAGAACTTGGGCACTATCCAATCAATTGCGCACTTACATCAATATGTATAAAGTATGCCTACGTGTTACTAACCAGTTTTTACCTGTGATTTCGCGTTTGATTATGTTTGGGATGTAATAGAAGGTTTATTACTGAAACTGTAAGTATTAATTTTTGTATTTATGAAAACATTTTGTAATTTTGTGGATAGGCGTTGTCTGTTACAACTATATAATGACATTTGAGACGTCTTAAACCTTAGTCTCTCCCGTGGCCATGATTGCTGTAAAGCATTCGAAACGTCAGGGACTTAAAATCAAAATAAATCCGAGAAAAAATCCGAAAAGATAGTTTTATTTAAAATGTAACCACGAAGTTAAAATCTGATCGAGTGTGACTTTCTGACAAAAAATAAAAAAAGCCTATTGTTTAACCGTTTTAAACAAGCCCTAACCTGTTACGTCTTTCTAGTGGCATACTTCTCAACAGGTTTCATTAAGACATGTCCAAACATGTCCGATTCTATGATATGAATCCTTAATGTTGTTTTAAAACCATATTTATACATCAGAAATAGTTCTAAAAGGCCTCTTGAATAAGATTAATATCCGTTACATTTGTATAGAGGTACTTTTGATAAGTATCGTTAAGCTACTGTTTAAAGTTAACTGTGTTTTTTTAAAGTTTTATATTTTATTGGTCCATTACCATGTTCAGTAGTAAATAATTGTTATGACCCTATTTACCGCACAAGACTCATATTATATTTGTACCTCTTAATTTGTTTTAGTTTTTCTATTTTCTTATCATGCAATTATTTAGTACTAGCGGTTCGCCCTGGCTTCGCTCGTGCTCGCCTCTAGAAAAACAAATACAAATCTATCCCACGGCAACCGTACATTTTTCCGGGATAAAAAGTAGTCTATGTGTTATTCTGATGTATGAGCTATATTATTGTAAAGTTTCGTTAAAAACCATTCAGTAGTTTTTGCGTGAAAGGGTAACAAACATACAGACATCTATACATCCAGACATCCATACATCCTTACAAATTTTTATAATATTAGTAGAATTTTATTATTTAAATAACTTGAGATCTTCAGCCCGATGTGATATAACATTTTTATCGTATAAAGAAGTAAGTATTAGGCATCAGTATAATATTCATCAATTTTTATTTGTCTACTCTCATATATTCTGTCGAGCGATGATTGACGCCTTTTTTAATATTACAAGGTAAAATCGCAATTTTTTTGCTAAATATTTGTATAAGTTTATTAGTGTCATAACATATTAGTGCTTTGAGTTCAAGGACTAAATATGAAATTTCATCACAAAAATAGTTTTCTTAAATATGTAAATTGTTATTAATTAATCTATAGTGATTAAGCGTAAAAATTATGCATATATTTTGTAATAAAATATATAGAAATGACAGAAATATTGTCCTTAGAGTGGAAACTGATCATGGCCTACATATTCTTTCGTATAACGTTATGTAAGGGTTAGGTTAGTCCTACGACAGCGTCCGACTTTTGTAACGTTTTGTAGGCATTTTAATTTTAATATAAAAGTTTTTAAAATATTTAAAATATGTATAACTAGCGACTTAATCTTGCTTCACTCGGGAGCGTCCCTATTCCCTAACCTTGAATAGTTTACGAACGTATAAAATACAAAGGTCCAATGAAAAATTCTTTTTTTTTTGTAACAGGAGCCTTCGCATATGCGGAATAACCACCAGAGTTTCATCACAATCTGATAAATGATTTTACATATATTTTACGTGTATGGCGGACGTGTTTTACGTATATGGACAAATATACCAACGTTCATTTTTTTTAAGATTATTTGTTTTTTATTATAGTAATATTTTGAGTGAATATATACTCTCATTGAGAGGTTCTTTTTTAACACAGATGGAATACTTTTAATGTAATATTAAAGCCAGTGTATTATTTAGTTATATATTAATGATTCATTTTCAAACATAATATTGTGTATTTGTATCGATAAATGTAAGTAGATACGGAATAAATATCTATGAGATAGGTGATAGGTAAATATGAGATGTGGGTCGCTCTCGCTTATCGCAACGCCTCGGGTCGTCAACGTGTCTTGCGAAAATCATCGCAAAACCTATTTTGGAATGTCGGCTTTTTATAGGAGAGTGTTGCAAATACCAGTTTTAAAAGTTTTAGAAATTCGTATTGCATTCGATGGTATTTTTTCAAATTAGTTTAGGCTTTATTAGTTTTTAAAACGTAAGCACTATTTTATGCCTTGTTGGTCTAGTTACTCGTGGTGCATGTACGGCAGAAGATCCGTAGGTCCTGCGTTCAAGTTCGGGGTCTAGGCTACAGTTATTGAGTTTACCTGTCAAGAAATACTTAGTAACAAGCCCGGAGATGGAAAGCTGACGGTCAAACCCACACATAAAGAATTTCCAACGATCGTATTGAATTATCATACCATCAGAGTTGCAGTTGGAGCATATGGCTAGGCTCAGGAAGAGCCGCCGTAGCTAAAATCGATATAAGTATACTAGAGTTAAGATTCAATATTTAACAAAAACCTGTTAATCAGCTTCCATCCGAATGTGACAAACATGTTCAGAACTTGTATCTGGAAATCAAGGCAGTGTTGCATTAGAGAATATCACCCAACATGTCATTATAAGTTCAGAAAAAATGAATGATTCTAAGATATTGTCCTAAGTTTACTTAAGAATCTAAAATACTTATCTTTACTAATATTATATAGAGGAAGGATTTGATTGTTTGTTTGTTTATTTGCATCGAATAGGCTCCGAAACTACTGCACCGATTAGGATGAAATTTGGTAAGAAGATAGTTTGAAACCTTGGGAAGGATATAGGATAGTTTTTATCCCGGAAATTATTCCATAAGGGAGTGAAGATTGCGATGAAAGTTTCTATGGGGAATAAACCTAGGGACGAACCCGAGCGAAGCGAAGCTGAGTCGCTAGTAAATAAATAAAAAAGTAGACGCAAAGAACTTGAATTACAAAATGTAACATCTTTAGTAACTCGAGATTATCTTAATTGAATGTAAAGTAATGTAGGTTTTAATTCCCATAGTTCTCACAATTTTATCGTCAGGCGGATCTCTTACATAACTTAATTGTTAAAGTGATTTCGTAGTAGCGAAGTAAACGTTTGTTTCTTTTACTACATATAATATATGTGAATGTGGCCATGAACTTGGCAAAATTTTCATGGAACGAGAACTGGTTTCAGATTTAACTTTTTATTATCACGTTTTTTCGCTATAATCTGTCTATATTTGTATACAAATAGCGAATCACCCTTGTTTCGCTCGGGTTCGTCCCTAGGTTGCTTCCCCATATAAACTTTCATCCCCATTTTCACCCCCTTAAGGGTTAATTTCCGGGATAAGAACTATATATCTTATATCCTTCCCAGGGTCTCAAACTATCTTGTTACCAAATTTCATCTAAATCGGTTCTGTAGTTTCGGAGCTTATTCGGTATAAACAAACAAACAAAAAAAATCTTTCCTCATTATAATATTAGTATAGATTTATTAATTGATATCTCTTTCTTTCTATTGTGAAAGTTTTATGATATAAGTACATGTACTTGTGAGTATCAGTCAAGTGGCATTTTTATGTCAAGAGTTAAATCTTAAAGTGTACCAATTTTTTTTATCGGCTATTAACCTAAGAAACAACAGGTTTGTTTCGGTCGATGATATAAAGAATAAGAAATTAGATTGTAAAATATTATGAAACAAAAATGCGAGTCAAAATCATCAAATTCATTTAAAAATCGATATTGCTAATCGAAACAAGAATATCTCGGACATAATATTCAATAACAAGATGTTAAGCGCAGCTTAAAAATATTAATTCTATGTATCAAATGTATTTTATTTTGTTTTATTTTAGATTGTAATGCACTCTAAAGCAGGGTTTCCCAACCTTTCTTCTTGAGCCTACCCGGATGATAAAAAAAGTTTTCATGCCCCCTTTTATTTTTGTTATTAATTATTATAATTAAACACATTATTTTAACCATTTTAATTTATTTTAATTTTAAGTTATACGAAATAAACTCTTTCTAGTTTCTACGGTCCCCGGGTTGGGAACTCCTGCTCTAGAGAATATCAATCTTCATCATAATAATTACACTTGTAACGTCTTCAAGATATAAAATGGTTCATCTTCCGCTGTAGCCGCAATATCCGGTCAGTAACTAGCACGGATAATTTGTATTTCTTAGATATATGTATACATTTACATTAGTTATTAGTGTGGTGGTGAAGAATTTATACTAGGAAATGCCATTTTTACTTAGCAATATAGTACATATGCGTATACATATATATTATAAATATGATGCATGACTAGAGTTGCAGCGGGACTCGAACCCGCGACCACTGGCATAGCAAGTTGGGTCATTACAGACTGAGCCAAACGTGTCGTAATTATTGTAATTTCATGCAATTTTCGCTAGGTTTTCTATGTCGAAGGAAGTGGGTAAAGAATGTAAGATGCATTGCTATCCTTATTACGATTTTGTTATTTCTCTTTATCTATTTCGGTGTCTATAATTTTGCAGTTTTATAAACGCGAGTCCTTCTTTCAAACATCGACGTAAAATTGTCGTTTTAGTATGTAATGAGTATAGGCCGGAGAGTAATATCGACTACATTAAGTATTTTCAGTTACTTTATAGTGAGTGGCATAAGTTACTTAGGGATGGCCTAGAAAAGAATGGGATCTTCGGTGGGTGGTGTGCCATGCGGCTTGCTCCTGGTACTTCTCTGATAGCAGAGTGGACCGTTGGATCAGCTCCGTGGTTGTGGTCTGCTTCGGCAGACCTGCCTTCGGGGCGTCGTGGTGAAGTATGTAAGTGATCCAACGACGCACCATTAATACGGGGGATGTTTTGTTGGGTTTTAGTGAGTAGTACTGGCTTTTCTAGCCGGTGAGTCCCACATAACCAGCAGATGGTATGCGTAAATAGGTACATTTTCCAACATAAAAAAAATTACAATTTCTTTTAATTTTCCTTACTCGGCATCCTTCGCGTTAAATTGTATAACGAAACTTACGTGTAAAAACCATAAGATTCGAAGAATTTACAGGAAACTTACTCGTAGTTTCTCCAATATAAGAAAAATAAGTATGAATTTAACCATTAAGTTCTATGAGTCAGAACGTCACCAACAGAAATATTACGGTTATTTCAAACTATAGACGTAATTGTTTAGTCATTTATTACGCACAGGAATACCACAATGCAGATTTAAATTATCATTTTCATAAGAAGAATGTTCTTTAAAAAAATTGAAAATAAGATGATATTATGAAAGTTCGACAGCTCGTTGATGTAAAACATCAGCGATTATCAAATTTCGAAAAGACTTATTTTTATTTTTTATATTAAACTAAGGACTCACTCTCGCTCCGCTCGGGTTTCTCGTCGTCTAGGAACATTTTAAGCTTTAGTACAGATTTCTCAGAGATTAGATATTTTCCCGCAGTAAAAAGTATCCTATATATCCGGGTCAATACCCGGATAACCAGCTATGATCATACCAAAATTTCATCAAAATCCCTCCAGTGGATTTTTCGTGATGCGGTAACAGACAGACAGACAGACAAAAATTCTAAAAACTGTAGATATGGGCTCTGTATCAATAATAATATCTATATCATAAAATTTTCCAAAAAATATTTAATGTACAGATTCGGCTTAAAATTTTATTATACTATGTATAGATATAGGTACATAATACATATCCTATGAATGTACATAATATATACTCGTACGCATATGCTACAATTGCTTTCAATGATTAAGAGGAAAATGAATAATAACACTTCAAAAATAACCATTTTATCCGTAAAATTATAATTCATACACATAAATAGCACCGGAGACACGTTCTGTTTAGTTTTTAAACCACATTAACTTGCAAAATGTTTGCGTAACGTATGTTATGCGAAATTACAAAACGTATAGAGATTGCTGTCGTTCAACTTGATTATTATTATATACGTATATAATTTAATAGATAGCAGTTTACATATTTTAGACTTCAGATAAATACTCCATGTTGGCTAATATTTAGTTTGTTCACTGTGCTGTAATTGGATAGTAGAAAAAGTCATATTAAAATACCTTAAAATATGGTTATTTTGCATTTGATAGCAAAAATCATTGCTTTATATCGTATTTCGACCCCGTTATAGTGAGTACGAGTGAACGAGAAATAACAAGTTTATAAGTAAATATTTATTTTCTAATAAAATATGGTATTTAAATTATTATATTAATATTTCGTAGCGAGTTTCGACTCGATCTCAGTAAATTGTGTACCAAAGAAACCGTTTGCAAAAAATAAAGTGGTAAAAATATTCGACGTCTGAATTTCCAAAGGAACTTGCAAATCGCACGACAATAACAATATCCGGTGTCAATCAATCTGCGTTGTTTGTATTTTTGAGCTAATTTAAACCTTAACACCTTGTAATAGAGCCTGTGACCATAGTAGTATAGGACTATAGATCATTCTCTATAGTATTAATACGATGAATTTTGAACTTTAAATTGATGTTGGTAGGGTACAAATTAGGTTGTCTATCGGTTTCATGGGATTATCCAATTGAACTTAAACGGTTAGTGACAGCTTACGAGAGGTCACACTCATTGAGTGAATTGTGTGATTGAGCTTTATCAATGAAGGTACAGCAATCACAGTGCTCTAAATCTGTTTGAATGGGGGCGATAGAATAAAAGATAGTTCAGCAAAATTTTATTGAATAGGTACTTTCTTAGATTTACGCGAATATTTGACGTTTTAAATAACACTATCTTTTCGGATTATTTCGCGGATTTATTATGATTTTTGGTTCCCCAAAAACCTTTTATTTATTTATCAGTGAACAGAGTAGTTAATTCACAAATAACTTATTAATGTATTTTTGTATGTTTGTAACAAATAAACTCAAAAAGTATTGGACCGATTTAGATGAAATTTGATAAGAAGATAGTTTGAGACCCTGGGAAGGACATATGATATTTTTATTTCGCAAATCATCTTTTATGGGGGTGAAAATGGGGATGGAAGTTTGTATGGGAAATTAACCTATGATGATATAAGCAGTATAAGCGAGAATATATTTTTTGATGTGACAACATTGCTTTAAAAAACTCGTGTAAATATAATTTGCTCTTTTATGATTTTTGCGATTTGCACACAGAATATATATTTATAAACTTGTCTATTTTCCATTATCTACTTATTTCATCTAGAGTCTAGATTCTAGCTAGACTATACCTCAACAAAATCTACGCGGTACGAACGTCATACTCTTCGTAATAATAATGTTTCCGATTTACATGTTACAGATTGATTTACTGTTCATTGTCGGCGTCTTTGTGATAAGTGATAACACTTGCATCCTACTACTTATGATTGACATAGATTTTGTATGCCTTTGAAGTTGCCTATTTTATAATGTTTTTATTTACCTCAATACTATTAGCAATGTGAAATTTTTTACGTATGTATGTTTGTTATATTATCATATTGAAATGGCTGCATGGATTTTGATGAAATTCAGTACGCAGATAGAGTATTTTAACTTGGAGTAAAACCTAGGTTATTAGGTAGGTAGTACGGATCTAGGTAAGCACAAAAGCGAAGTCAGAGTAAATCCCTAGTTATTATAATTATAAATTAATGATATATTTTCGATCTCTTTCTCTTTTATTACAATTGTACATCGTCAGCTAACTTTTTCGTTGTTATCATAAAGATAATGGCTTGAGTTTAATTTCATACAAAGTTTAATAAAAAATATTTTAAACTATATGAATTAAAGAATTTCTAGTATTATATAATAAAATTTCAATTTTTAAGTTATCTAAAACCCATTAGTGGCTACCGTCATGTATGTATAAATTGATCGAACGTGCCTACACACGTCGGATGCGCACACGCAGCGTGCTACGAGTATGCGTTGTTTAGACGTGTGGTATTTGTATTATGCATGTTTCACCACATCTAGGAAAGTGATGTGTGCTTTAGGTATAGATTTTGGTTTTAATAAAGCTGTCTATATTTTTTATTAATGCTAAAATAAATATTTATATTTTATTTTTGAATATACGAGTAGTTTATATGTAAAAATATAGTGTTGCGAATAAACATAAGTTATTTTAATATAGTTACGTACATTTATAATAAGCAAAATTCCATCAATTAACAGAATATACTGTCGATTTACGGAATCAATTCTTTGGAGTTATATTTAATTAAAAAAACATTAAAAACAAGTAAGTATAAAATTTGAAATTCATTTTTAATTATTTAATCTATACAGATAAATAAAATTGAAGTATCTGTTTGTAATGTCAAAATAACAGCTTTATACTAAATGCATATGCTATTTTAATATATACGGTACTTATATGAAAAATACAATTTTTAAAATTTTTGTATGTCTGTTTGTTCCGGCTAATCTCCGAAAAGGTTGGACCAATTTTAACAGTACTTTCACTGGCAGATAGCTGATATTATAAGGTATTCCTTAGTTATTACTAAGGCTACTTTTATTTTAGAAAAAGAATTAGGGTTTCGCTCAAAAAAATTAAAACGTACCTAGGGACGCACTTGAGCGAAGCGAGGGTAAGTCGCTAGTTTAGAATAAATTATGTTTTAATCGATATGAGTCTGTCAATTATTATTAACAAGTGTTGCATTGCGCTTTAACGATGTAAGCCGTAAAATAAACTATTCAACAGATTTGCGAAATGCTATGGAGAATGGTCAAACTAAATGGAGATCGTTTCTAGTTTCTACATTTACACTAATATTATATAGAGGAAAGATTTGTATTTTCGTATGTTTGTTACGAATAACCTCAAAAACTACTGGACCGATTTAGATGAAATTTAGTAATAGATAGTTTGAGATCCTGGGAAGGATACAGGATATTTTTATTTCGGAAATCCTCCCTTAAGGGAGTGAAAATGGGTATGAAAGTTTGTATGGGGAATCAACCTAGGGACGAACCCGAGCGAAGCGAGGAGAGACGCTAGTTTCATGACAATTTTATAACACAGGTAAATATAAGTGTAGATAATGTAATCAGTGCTTCATGGAACTTATACTAAGAGATTTTCTGGAAAAAAAATTTTTTAACCTTTTTTTTTAATTTAAATATTTTGTAACCCTTTTTGACCGATTTCAATAAAGAAGTAATCAATTCGGGTGTTTTTTTTTTGTGAAAAGACAGGTTGGATGTAAATATCTCCAGAAATTTTACCACCTTTATGATGAAATCTTGGTTTATTTTAGGGTTATTGAAATAAAGTTTTAGATAAAAAATAATAATAATAAAAATACGTTCGTTCATCAACAATTTTTAAAATTACTTTAGTTTTAAATCAGATTTATCTTATGATTTGATTTTTTATTATACTTTAAAAAAAATATTTTAAGACTTATTTGGAATTTTTATCTCAATATGTTTTTCTAACGAACGAAACAAAGTGGGTCCTGGAATTAAAGTAATATAACACCCGCTTACTTCGTTGACAGCCACCTAATTGATATCACATTCACTATTCATATAAAGTGGTCTATTCTTAACTACCTCTGTATTTTTTAATCTACACATGTACAAAGAGATCAAATTTGTTTGTTTATTTGCAGGGGAAATATTTTTTTTTATATTCTTTTATTATAGGTAGGTACTATATTAGTTTTTTTATATATTTTTTCTAATCTATATATATGTATCTGATAATGATTACTTTACATATAAAGACTTACATATAAAAAATTCTGAGTCGAATCTGTACATTAAATATTTTTTGGAAAATCTTATTGAAATAATCATCATTATCGATACAGAGGCCGAATCTGTAGTTTTTAGAATTTTTGTCTCTCTTGTCTGTCTGACTGGGAACTCATCACGGAAACCACTGGACAGATTTTGGTGAAATTTGATATGATGATAGCTGGTTCTCCTGGTCAACATATAGGATACTTTTTATTACGGAAAAATATCTCATCTATGAGAAATCTATACTAACCGTTAAAACGTACCAGGGAACGAAACCGAGTGCAGCGATGGTGAGTCGCTTGTTGGATTTAAATTTATTAAATAGGAGTATAAAATTAATTAACGACCTACGTCATACAGAAGGTCAAAGACATTGACGTTTGCTTAAAATATATTTAGGAGATTAATTAAGAAACTGAGAAATTGATGTTATTGGTTTTAAGCTTTTTTTATATATTTCATTCGAATCAGTGTATTAAAAGTGACTTAATATTACAAAGTTGTTTGGCGCCTGACGGACGGGCGGTAAACAAAAAACAACTATGCATTAACATCGAACGATGATTAATCGTCTGTCCATCAGTTCATTGATGTTTTTGTGTTTATCAATGGAGATGATATTTACACTAGCTAGGTTTTGGCCCAATTTTACAGAACCCGATTTTGTGATTTTTGTAAGCAAAAAATTAAAAAAAATTGGATAATATTCAGCACATAGATTATGACCTAGATAATGAAACATATGCCATTAGGCACTGGACGAGGGTAGGTCACTAGTAATATAAAAAACCATGTTAAATATAACTACACCACACAATGTTTAGATGTTTGGATGGATGTTTGTTACTCAATCACGCCAGAACGGCTGAACGGATCTGGATGAAGTTTGTCACATAGATAGATTGTAGTCTGGAATAGTACAAAGGTTACTTTTTATCCCGGAAAAATGTGCGGTTCCCGTGGGATAGATTTGATTTTGTTTTTCACTGGGGACGAAACCGCGCGAAGAGAGGATGAGTTGCTAGTAAATATGTACATAATAAATAAGAGATTCTAAACAAAAAAATAAGTAAATATATACATATACATTTCAACCACAATCAATAATAAATAGTGGCTAATATACATAATTACGACCGTACAAGTCATTACATATTCCACAGTAAGGTTCCGCTAGCCCTCGCGCCGGGCATCGAACCCGCTTCCGCTCGCCTACAGATAATGATCGTGATCTTTTTAACTTATGTTTGTAAGTTATTTGTTGACCTCTTTGTATGTTTCGTCCAGAATTTCTTAATGGATGACGTATAAATAGAAGTGCTTTAGTGTAATAATAAGATTATTTTTCTAGTTTAACTTTGAGCTTAATTAGCTCAGATTAAAAACCAATAATTTGCTATACCAGAAGTTAAATCCGTAAAAAAGTTCTACTATGAGTTATTAGGTAAAATTAACGATCACCTAGTTACAATTTTTAAGACAATATTTTAATGAAATTAATAATTATTATTTATTAATACAAATAGTATTTAGAATCCATACGTAATAAGAGATATAATAATTGCGTTTTTTTAGAAAACACCTAAGTAGATAAACTTAAAAAGCAAAACTATAAAAATACAAAATTTGATACAAATCATTAGACCCGTTTCCGAGATACACGAAATAAATTTATATACATATGTATTATGTATACTTACATACAAGAATTGCTTTTTTAATATTATAAGATATTAATTCATTTGATACTTTTGTGTTAAGCAATACTTAATAGCTATTAATTTCATAATATAAAGTACAAACCTAATCTATGTAGTGTAACTTACAAGACAACCTAACATGAACATCGAACTTGCGTCCTTTGAGGTAAAATATACACATAACTCGTCTGCACCAAGCCTTATTTACATAAGGGATATATTTGTGTGAACACAGCCTTATCCAAGACATTGCCATCAGTCATCACATATGTTTTGAAGCACTCAAGTTCAGGTATACTGTAAACTCGCCGTGTTAATTTACGTCAGTGTTTAACTCCAGGCCCTTGCCCTACGCTGTCATAACAAGCTATTTAGGAGCTATACGTAAACAAACAATTTTTAACTAAAATATTCTGATAAGATAAATATGTACTTGTAGTATATATAATATATATATGTAGGTATATATTTTTAGTCTAGCTCCAAATAAGCAGGCAACTATATAAATTATAAATAAATACATATATTGGGACATTAACATACAGCACCATCTAGTTCCATGGTAGGCTACGAGGCTTTTGTTATTATATGATAGTTGATATATTACACATACATATATGTATTACGTAATACGTATCTAAAATTGTTTGGAAGGCGTAAAAATAAAAGATTTGTATATCAATAAAAAAAATATTTTTCCATTTTTGAATTGAGAACCTCCTCCTTTTTTTGGAAGTCGGTTGAAAAGTAGAAAAATAAAAGATTTGGTCTTGCTTTATCAGATTTAAGTTGTGTGCTTGGGAAGCTTTTAGCTGTAATTAAAAACAAAAAAAAAACTATAAGAAAATCGGAAAACATAGTTAGGTATCTATACATATAATAAATTTTAACTGAGTCCAATCTGCACATTAAATATTTTTTGGAAAATGTTATTGAAATATTCATTATTATCGATACTGAGGCCGAATCTATAGTTTTTAGGGTCTGCCTGTTTGTCTGTCTGTCTGTCTGTCTGTCTGTATGTCTGTCTAGGAACGCATCACGAGAAAACCACTGGAGGGATTTTGATGAAATTTGGTATGATGAGAGCTGGTTATCCCGGTCAACATATCTATAGGATAAAATCTCTCTTGAGAAATCTATGCTAAACGTTAAAACGTAACTACGTCACTCAACGTCTCTAGTTTGAAATAAATTTTAATTAATATTTTTATGGATCTCCAACAAAATAAATTAAATACCGATGGTAGGACTCTGTCAAGCCTGAGGAGTCCGACTGGATGGGTACCACCCCCTTATCTATTTCTGCCGCCAAGCAACAATGATTGCATTGTTGTGTTCCGGTATGAAGGATAAGGTAGCCAGCGCAATTACAGGCAAGAGGCATATCACCTTAGTCCTCACAGTGACAACGCACCTGTGGTTCTGCATTTTTGTTACTTAAAACCTAAGTGCATGAACCGTAGGTGTTATGGGCGACAGGTACTGCTTTCCATTAGGTGGTCTGACTGCTCGTTTGTCACTGAATCGCATAAAAAAAAAACAACTTATGTCATAATTAAATCGGTAGCTACGTTAATTAACATACGTGTATGTACGTATGTTATTATATAAAAAAAAATATATTTAAAACTACAAGAACTCATCTCTCTCTTCATCTAAATTATGATTTAAAAATATCTTTCAATTATAAGCTGCACGTGCCCAATTAAGCTAATTTCAACAGAAAGCTATTTAACTAAAATACGCACAATTGCCCGTCACATTTATTGGGCAGTCATGTCCGGCTCACTAATTAATTTTTATTAATATACGTATACATGTATTTTTTATTATAAAATTTAACTATTCTATGGTATTAGATTTAGCGGTAGTTTTACTTAGACTTTATAATATCATATGTGTACAATGTCATCTATGTACTATATCTAAATATAAATAAAAAAAGCAGTCATGAGGACTGCCGACAGAAGTGAAAACTTAAAACTATAAACAAACAGTTGTTATTTTTGGATATTCAAATTAATTGTTTGATCTTAAATTAGTAAATTAAAACTGTTTATCTGGTTTTGACATCTATCGGCACTCTGATGTTAGCGCTAACACGTCACGTGATCATGTCGATGACGACTTATATGAATTTACTTCCCATCCAAACCAGTCTACAGAAGTTTTTACTTCAAAAATATAAATCTGTATTCTGTACTATAAGCAGCGACGCCTTGTGGTAAATTTTATCACTAACAGTAGCCTATGTATTACTCTAGGTCAATATTAGTAATAGACTAAAAATACTTGTTTTAACAATAACTTTATTTTAACATTAGTAAGAACGACGTTGTAAATTAAAAACAGACACTCTTAAAAACAATTTTGTTTTGTATTTTGCCTCTGTGAGTTTTATTTCAAGTATGGTTTTGTTAATTTTGTCAACTAAAAATGGATGTGTATACTCGTAGGTACGTGTTGGAAAAATGACAATTCACAGCTTTTAGAAGAATTTAGATGGCATTTAAAAAAGGAAAGACGTTTTCGTGTCTTCATTATGTATCTATTTGTAATATGGCAACTATAACACTGTAGTCTAAGATCCCGATCTATGTGGTGAATCTCTCATTCTTTTTCCAGAAGAAACATATTTTTTATACCAATAAACATATTAACAAAGACGACCCAGGGGGGTTGCTACCAAAAATTTGCCCCAGGTTATTTTTTACTAAAAAGCCTCTAGTCTGGAGATGTTTTGGTATGACAACAATATATCATTAAATTTGTTATAAATTATCTACATTTTGATACTAGTGTATCAACTATCTGGTATCCATAACACACCCACAGCCTCGTAGCTTACCATGGAACTAAATGGTGCTGTGTGTTAATGTCCCAACATATTTATTTACTAGTGACTCACCCTCGCTTTGCTTCGGGTTCGTCCCTAGACAAAAACAAGTCCCACGGGAACCGTACATTTTTCCGGGATAATATATAGCCTATAACCTTCCTCAGTTAATTGGCTATCTAATGCAAAAAGAATTTTCAAATCGGATAAGTAGTTGCTGCGATTAGCGCGTTCAACCAAACGAACAAACAAACAAACTCTTTAGCTTTATAATATTAGTATAGATTTATATTATCAATGCCTCATACCAGAGACAATTTTTCCGTATAGCAATACAAAAAAGAAGATAAATCTTTAAATATTGCACTACTGCTCAAAAAACTAAATCCGATTTTTTCGACAAGGTCCACTAAAGGCCATCTAGCCGCGTGGGTGATTGCAATTATAAATTATAATATCGTAGGCGGTTTCTTTGTCGGTGCGTTTTATTCCTATTGCGTAAAACCAGTTGTAGTTTCACGAGCCAAGTAATGTGATACTAAGGCACGTACTTCTGGAACGACTCGTAAGGAATTTTGCAATTTATATAGTAAAAAAAGTTTCATAAAATTGCCTATTTTGTATAAATTGACTAGCCATATTATATACCAGTCGTATTTAATTTTTCATAAACTACTAACGACTTACTCCTGCTTTGCTCGGGTGTATCCCTATGGGAGGGAGGGATTTGGGGGAAGGGGGGGGGGGGGAGGGGTCTAAAAATTGTAAAAAATGGTCACGCAGTATGAGTACATTCCCTAGTCTATATGTTAGTTTAGGTCATGTACTACTTAGATTATCTGTGTACATTTCATCCAAATCCAGCCATCGTGAAGGAGTAATATACACAACAGTGACTTCGGCAAGAACTACACTCCTTCAAAGGTTCTAGAAATAATATCATTAACGCACGATAGATGGCGCGTGCAACGTAAAATGCCGTATCTTTCGTGCATAAAGAAAGATTTTTTATATGAAACTCTGCAATATAAAATTAAATTATAGAATCTTGAAGTGATTATAATTAAAGAAACTTTAGAGTGCACTTATGTAGTAAAAATATGTATATGTTTATTATTAATTGACGGTATATATGTCCTATGTAGGAGATTTCGTTTTCATACGGTGTGAGGTCCGAGCGGTATTTCTCGTATACTTTGACTGCATACCTTAACTGTTTTCACTATCTGAATATTTACATAATTATATTTTATCTTAGCTTTTATTTATTCATGCACTTTTTTAATTATTATAATATTAAGATATTTAAAAATAAAGATTCTTTAAAAATTCTATCAAGTACGTTTGGATTAAGTTACTTATTAAAAAAGTAAATAAAAACAACCGTGTCTTCGAAATACGTAACGCAATATTTTAATTAATACGACACTCAAAATTTAGAAACATCCATTCCCATCTGTCCTTTTTCACATCTTACGAGTAGATTATGAACATCCCAAGTGATATTTAATTTGTAGGGTTATACGACGTTTCGCCTGTAAACTATTCATGGTACAACGCGTTCTATAATTGAGCGATGCGGGAGAGTTCAACACATCGCGGTCCATCTTTTTAGAAAACGACACAAATAACATTCTATATTTGTAAATTTATATTCTGCTGACTTTAAGAGGATCTATCCTTCCAACCACTACAAAGAACTATCACTTCTATTCCACAAGTTTATTAGATATCAAGTCGCGTGATGTGCTACCGTATTAAGCATTCAATCTGACTTAATAGCGAGATCAACGGTTATGCTATGCCGATGACCACATGCATCAATGTTTGTAAATAGAACGCTCGTACCACTGTGCAGTTCACATATTCGTTTTTATGAATGATACCGCATCCAACGCTGGCTTCTCTTAGCGTGTTAGAGCCTAATTAAATAAGAAAGAGCGTTTGGATGACGCAACAGGTGTTGACGAGTATATGCCAAGTCCCTATACGTTGATGTCCCACGGGATAGTAAAAGATGCTTCGGATGCTGCGAATGGTTAGCTAGCGTTGTTTACAAACAATTTAGTGCGTTATTCCATCTGCTTCCTAACTGAGTTCTTATGGCGTGGGACGGTTTCAAAGAAAAATGAAGTTCGCCGTGTGAGAGCGAACTAACAAGTTTATTTGTCCGCTTCATTACCCAGCTGGTTTGGAAAGTGAAAAATCACGCTTATCTCGACACAAACGAGGGAACGGTGGTCACATCTGTTCGTTGCACCCATAAAGATAACGTAATGTGAACGGGAACGCGAGCATTTAGTATCAGGCTCTGACAGAGAGCGCTCCTGTTTGAATTTTTTTGCAATTTAAACGATACGGCCATTTTGCATATTTCCGATGTGCTCCACATTCGAACGCACGGTACGGTTGATACTTACACTTTTGGTTTATTTTGGTTCGCACTGTCCTATTTAATCCGTTCTACCAACGCCCGTGCAGCGTCAGTTTCAACGGCAAGCTATCCTTTTGACGTCGCGTTTTAAGCGTTCAAAATGTTCAAATATATAGTAAATAAGTTGAAGAAGGTGACAACAAACCATGTTTTTAATAGGAACAATGTAAATATTATTGTAATGGCAAAGTGCTGGATATTTAGTCGTTCAATTATTAAAGTGTGTGTTTGTTTCCAGATATACCCGGACCCTGAGTCGGAGAAGGCGATAATGGGCTCAGTGGTGTACTGCATCCATCACAAAGAAGGTTGCAAGTGGTCAGATGAACTCAAACTGCTGAAGGTGAGTTTGTGTTTCAATATTTGTAAAGATAAAATACGCGTATCGATCATTTTTATGCGCGTACGCAGTTCGACATATTTCTTTATCTCAAATGTCGTCACACGTGCTCCAAATATCTGGAAAGATTTCTAATGTTTACGATCCTACTACAGATATGTATGTAGATTGTAGGTAGTGTATTCTTTACTCGGTTCATTTAGTCTGTTTGTTCGACCTAGACGCTTTTGATTACGATTGACATACTTTAGAAAGTAATAAGATTTGATTGATAATGAATTTTATACTCAATTTAATTAATATAGTTGATATTATTATTGAAATTTTATTTTTATTAGGTATAAAATATAAATTATTTCAATATAATAAATAAGTATCTTAAAGAATTTGATTTTGAATAGTAAATTATTTTCTTTAGTTCTTCTATCAATTTGAAATGCAATCAATTCTAGAGCACCGGAAACAGTTTATAGACTGATAAATACAGATAGTGCCGAGCTAAAACTACGAGTATATTTACATAATACTTTCTTAATATACTACGACCATATATTAACTTTTGAGACGTCTAAAACCTTACAGTAGGGGATTCTGATCTATGTAAACAATAAAACCACCGAAAATTTGCTCCAGGATATATATAAAATATATTTCGCCTGAAAAAAGAGTGATGGGTCCACCACAAAGATCGGGATCTTAGACTATTAGTCTCTCCCGTGACCATGATTGCTGTAAAGCATTCGAAACGTCGGGAACCAAAAATCTAAATATGTAATTCCGCGAAAAAATATGAAAAGATAGTTTTATTTAAAACTATGTTTTTATGAGGAAATTAATTAAAATTCAATATTACAACAAAATTGATAAGTTTGAAACCAAATAAGTACATTACCTAATGAAAGAGGGATACCTGTAATATAATTTATAAAAAAAATAACTTCATGTATGATGATGTTTATAAATTTAGTTGGAAAAAACATACAAACATACACATGTATATTGTATACATGCCTACATTCATACATACTAACACCTATAAAATTTTGTATATTTGTTTAAAAGCCCGAATAGATTATCATATGTGAATATTTTGCAGTTCCAATAACATTTACAGTTTACACTATACGTGTCGAATTGATAACCTCCTTTTTTTGAAGTTGGTTCAAAGTAGTTTCTACTATCGTGTTTTATATTATGAAATAACCAATGAAAAGCGGGATTATCTAACGGTAATGCGAAAATGAAGTACCGGTATGATGATATATATTTGTGATTTGACTAAAAAATCATATGTTACGTTTGTTACTATATTAGTATATTATACGTGTTAAGTAACTATTAAGTGTTTTATATAAAACTAGCAGTACCCGCAGCTTTCCCCGCGTTCAAATTTCCGATCGCTACCAATTACCGGGGTAATATGAAGATTGCCTGAAAATTTCATCAAAACCGTTCAATCCATTTTGGAATCCATAACATACGTTCATACATATATTTTTATATATACATAAATAGATGGATAAAGGGACAAATAAAACATTCCAGGCGCACCTCAACACGTGCAAACACGACGCGGTGCTCTGCGCGGCACAGTGCGGGGCTATGATACCGCGTTTGCTCATGCAGGACCACCTGCGCTACACCTGCCCGCGCCGCCGCGCCAACTGCGAGCACTGCGGGAAGGAGTTCTCGGGCAGTGCACTTGAGGTTGGTTATTGGTATTTTATGTATAGGGATTGTTGCCTACAGATTATGTGCAATCTATAAAGATAAATAAAATTAAAGTGTCTGTTTGTAATGTCAAAATAACAGTTTTTTTTTACTAAATGCATATGAAATTATATACCGTACTAATAACAAAAACACTTTTTTTTATTTTCATCTGTCTGTCTGTCTGTTTGTTCCGGTTGATCTTCGAAACGGCTGGACTGATTTTGACGGGACTTTTACTGGCAGATAGCTGACGTTATAAAGAGTAATTTAATTATAAAAAATTAGGGTCCCTCTCAAAAAAATAGCGAGGGTAAGTCGCTTGTATGAGAATAAATTTGCTTAAAATATGGATGTGTTTTAGATTACAAACATATGCGTGAAAAGAATTTTTTAGACTACCTAATGAATCGAGATATATCAAATGCAAATACAATTCTTTATCTGGTTATTAAAGGATTAAATTGTAACTAAACGTACAAAAACAATAGTCATACTTACCTATATATACATATTCGAAATATGTATGTATAGTATGGAACCTTCTGGGACAATTTACCTACTAAAAATATAGGTATAAATATTTATATAAGAAACGATAACCCGCGTTTCTACTAAATCTTACTGAATTAACGATAAGTGAAAAATGTATGTATTTTTGTATTAAAAAATTTTTTTGTTAACAATTTATCAATTCAATTTATTAGGCTTCATTTGATCTATTTAGAGTAGGTATATGCACATAGTATATTAGATTACAAAAATTAAAATGAAATATTGTTCTTTGGTAAGAGCATCACTTGAGAAAAGCAGAACTGATTGAGTAATTAATAATTTGAACAGGACATTTGTCGGGTCTATTTTATTTATAAGTACCTATTGAGGTAAGTTTAGACTACTTAGATTTAATGTGACATAAATGTCTGACATTAGTTTTTGTACTGTTCACACTTTTACGAAATTTTAGTGTCTAAATGGTATCTGTACATAAATGTGGGGAAATTGTGTCGGAGCTGTTCACACTCCTTGCCCCATATGAAACTTATGTTTATGTACTCTCTTCTACGTGATGCAGTGTGTTGAAAATGTCGAGCCTGTTCAAACTTTTCAACTACACCAGTCACTTGCACTAATTAATTATGGTATCGCAATAAACATAATTAAAGACACTCGCATTCACACAGAGACACTCGGTGTATACACTGAGTGTACCGTGTATAGTGTCTTGGACTAAACCGGGCTTTAACGTCTCCGCAGGATCACCAAGACAACTGTGGCCACGAGCCTGTTTACTGCGAGAACAAGTGCGGGGCCAAAGTGCAGCGACGCTACACGCAGCAGCACGCGCAGCAACACTGCAGCAAGCGTCTGGTCCCCTGCCGCCATTGCGGACAGCGGTACACACAGGTATGTGACCTTTTTCATGCTAAAATTAAAAAAAGTAAAAAAAAAGGGCATGCAATGATTTTGTTGCATTTATTTAAATGCCAAACGGTAAAACTATTAATAGTATTATACCTAAAATTTAAAATTTTAAAACAATTTTACTCTAAGTAGACACAGTTTTGAATTGTATACGGAACTAAAATTAACACAAGAAAATGAAATAGAAATGTATTATCTATTTATAACGAATACTGTCACAGACAAATAGATAAAAATATACATATAAAACAGAATCAAATTAAACTACTATAATAAATGCGAAAGTTTATATGTGTGTGTATGTTTATTGCTCTTTCCACTGAAATTTCTGGACGAATTTAAAGTTTAATATGATCTGGACTACCACATACTATAAGATCGAAGAGAGATGTGATCGAAAGTGTAAGGCGCTAGTGTAAAATTCAAGCTTTAATAATATCAGTATCTTGACGACACGTTTGGCTCCGTTTGTAGTGACCCTACTTGCTGTACCGGTCGCGGGTTCGAGTCACGCTGGGGGCATCCATTTGTGCGATGAGCATGAATGTTTGTACTCCAGTCATGGGTGTTTATATTTATAATATGTATGTATTTAAAGTTATATATGTGTAGTGTGTTAACTATCTGGTATCCATAACACAGGCCTCGCAGCTTACCATGAACAAGATGATGCTGTGTGTTAACTGTTAATGTCCCAACATATTTATATTTATTTATTTATTATTTACTAGTGATCACCGCATGGTTGAAACTCAACCATAATTCATTAAGTTATACATATATAATTTAATGTTTTGCGTATATTACAATATTAATCTATTCTCAATTCGACCACAGACTTTAATAATAAAAGAGTATATGTATATGCGTGTGTCTCAAATTCATGGTAGTGTGTGTAATGTTTTTTTTT
The DNA here is from genome assembly GCA_033884665.1 of Argynnis bischoffii washingtonia. NCBI lineage: Eukaryota > Metazoa > Arthropoda > Insecta > Lepidoptera > Nymphalidae > Argynnis > Argynnis bischoffii. The sequence goes on along the minus strand of CM066616.1, from coordinate 1,593,272 downwards.
TATTGATTTAATCTATTTTTATGCATAATTAAAAAAATATTAATATTCTGCACTCCTCTTTATAAACTATAAGTGTGGGATATTTCATACTACTTCGTCCGCGTAATTTTCGTAAAAAGAGGTACAAAGTTTTTGCTTCACGTATTAATATATAGGTATGTCGTTAGGATACTCTGTCAGCGCACGGCGCGCTGTGCTCGCGCGCGCCGGTGCCGTGCCCGCAGCGCTGCTCGGCGGCGCCGGCGCGCGACGAGCTGGACGCGCACCTGCGCGAGCACTGCGCCGCCGGCTCCGTGCCCTGCGGCTACCGGGACGCGGGCTGCAGGTTTAAGGTGAGTTGGACTTGTGGGGATGGTTTGACGACACGTTTGGCTCCGTTTGTAGCGACCCTACTTGCTGTGCCAGCGGTCGCGGGTTCGACCGGTTTAGTTCTCGCTAGAGGCTTTCATTTGTGTGATGAGCGCGAATGTTTGTATTCCAGTCATGCGTGTTTGTATTTATAATATGTATGTGTTTAAAGTTGTATATTATGTGTAGTGCATCAACTATTTGGTATAACACAAGTTTCGTAGCTTACTATGGAAGTAGATGGTGATGTGTATTAATATGCGAACATATTTATACAATTTACCTTTATGGTTTATGGGGATTGGGGAATTTAGGGGTTGCAGTAGTTTTTGTAGAAGAAGACAGATATTTAGTTATGGAAGATCTGATAGGTGCAAGGAAATTTTCCATAAAAAAATATTGATACAATAAGGCTATAAGTAAATATCGAAATAATATAATAATTTAATAGTCTCTTTCACTTTTACTTAATTTGTTGATGAATTTTAAGCTTGTAAATTCGAATAAAATGAGTGACAGAAGGATTGAGTGAGTGAATGTATGTGGGTATATTACTTTTGAACACTAACAGCTTAAGAAAATGCCATATTTAATTTACATAGTATATATATATATATATATATATATATATATATATATATATATATATATATATATATTAAGCTACTTTTTATCCATTTATCTAAAAATTGTTAAACAAAGGGATCTTAGATGAAAAAATTCACAGAAAGTAAATTATATTTAGTTTAACTCGATATGTAAGTGCATACAGAGATAAAGCTACTTCATGCCATTGACACCAATATAATGTGTTATTACACATTATGTTTGTAGATTATGCAATGGACTTGTTACTGATAATTTATGTACTGCAGTTACTATCAAAGTTGTATTATTATTATATAATACGTATATAAATTACAATAAATGCTCTTTCGATATACAATAAATTATATAATACATATTATACTAATATATTGGTCAGTATATTTGATATTATTTTGGTTACTATTGTAATCAAATTCAGTACCTATGTATATTTAAAATATAATATATATGGGCTTAAAATTCATATACTATTGAAATGTTTTATATGTTCCAAACAATAAATAAATAAACACAATTGCAGGGCACAAGACAAGCACTAGAGAGACATACCGAGGAGAGCTCGCAGCAGCACCTGGCGCTGGTGTCGGCGCTGGCGGCGCGCCAGGCGCGGCAGCTGGAGGCGCTGCGCGCGGCCGTGGCGCGCCTCGCCTGCACGCACTCGGGCGCGCTCGTGTGGCGCATCACCGACTGGGCCGCCAAGATGGCCGAGGCCAAGTGCAAGGAGGGCTTCGAGCTCACTTCCCCCGCGTTTTACACGAGCCAGTATGGATATAAGTTGCAGGTAATATCATAAACGTAATACACTCACGTCTTTTAGTTTTTTTTTATTTCCATACTAGCGACTCGCCCTCGCTTCGCTTCGGGTTCGTCCCTGGACAAAAACAAATCTATCCCATGGGAACCGTACATTTTTTCGAGATGATATATAACCTATAGCATTCCTCAGCTAACTGGCTATCTAATGCAAAAAGAATTTTTCAAATCGGATCAGTAGTTCCTGAGATTAGCGCGTTCAACCAAACAAACAAACAAACTCTTCAGCTTTATAATATTAAGTATAGATTACCTTGCACTTTTCTGCTCTGCTAAATGACAACCTTTTTCACCTCCTAGGTTGACTGGAAGAGATGTTTTTTAGAAATAAGTCCAAGTTTGCCTTCAACTTTCTCTTAGTACTTGTAATTTATGTTTTTAATGTAAAATAAAGACTATACATACACTTTACATATAGATGTAGAGAATGAACTAAACAATATTCTCTTAAATTGCCTATGTGTAGAAAAACAAAGTGAACTTGCACCCAATACTTGTCTTTTATTTCAATTTGAATTTATAAATGGAATGTGAAAAATTATAATGTTATATGTATGTATCTAGCGACTCACTCTCGCTCCGCTCGGGTTCGTCCGTACTTGCGTTTTAACGTTTAGTATAGATTTCTCAGAGATGAGATATTTTCCCGCAGTAAAAAGTATCCTTTAAATTGTTGATCCGAATAACCAGCGACTATCATAGCAAATTTCATAAATCCCTGCAGTGGTTTTTCCGTGATGCTGTCGCAGACAGACAAAAATTCTAAAAACTATAGATTCGGTCTCTGTATCTATAATAATGACTATTTCCATAAGATTTTCCAACAAATATTTAATGTACAGATTCGACTCAGTTAGAATTTTATTATATGCATAGATTTATTTAAAATCATAACATTTTAAACGAATGTAAAATGGTTATAAGTATCTATATTTATTAATCTTATTTCAATGAATACAGACGACTTCTGACCCCGCACTCGTTTTGTCTCTGTCGCTTTGCTGCCATTTTTAGCTGACGGCTGGCAAAGTAACATTCTTTTTTTTTCTTTTTTTTTATGGTACTCAGTGATAAACGAGCAGACATTCCACCTGATGGAAAGCGATACCTGTCGCCCATAACACCTACGGTTCATGCACTTAGGTTTTATGTAACAAAACTGCAGAACCGCCGGTACGTTATCACTGTGAGGACTAAGATGATATGCCTCTCGCCTGTAATTGCGCTGGCTACCTTATCCTTCATACCGGAACACAACAATGCAATCATTGTTGCTTGGCGGCAGAAATAGATAAGGGGGTGGTACCCATCCAGTCGGACTCCTCAGGCTTGACAGAGTCCTACCACCGGTAATTCTGCCCACCACCTATGCCTATGACTTTACCTGACCAATGACGATAGATATATTATAACTGAGTTATTTTCTTCTTATGAAATAAGAAATTTATGATGTAATTGACCTTATTGTATTTTAATATATCTCACTTACAAAACGTAAAGGCTGTAGTACAAACAACCTTCAAAATTAAATTAGTTTATCTTCATTGACTTTTTGACATAATTTCAAAGGAGCTAATCTATACATATAATAAAATTGTAACTTAGCCGAATCTTATTGAACATTAGGTATTTTTTGGAAAATCTTATTGAAATAGACATTAGTATTGATACAGAGGTCGAATCTATAGTTTTTAGAATTTTTGTCTGTCTGTCTGTCTGTCTGTTACCGCATCACGGAAAAACCACTGGACAGATTTTGATGAAATTTAGTATGATTATAACTGGTTATCCGTGATATATGTATAGGATATTTTTTACTGCAGGAAAATATTTCATCTCTGAGAAATCTATACTAAATGTTAAAACGTAATTAGGGACGAACCCGAGCGGTGCGAGGATGTCGTTAGTGAATTATAAATATCAATTTGTTGATTACCGCATCACAGGAAAACCCCTGGACACATTTTGATGAAATTTGGTATAATGGTAGCTGGTTATCCGATCCGGGTCAACATATAGGATACTTTTATTGCGGGAAAATATTATTGACACAGAAGCCAAATCTATAGTTTTAAGAATTTTGGTCTGTCTGTCTGTTACCGCAACACGGGAAAACCACTGGACAGATTTTGATGAAATTTGGTATGATTGCTGGTTATCCGGGTCAACATATAGGATACTTTTAACTGAGAGAAAATATCTCATCTCTAATCTAAACGTTAAAACGTAACTAGGGACGAACCCGAGCGGAGCGAGGTTGATTTGCTAGTATTCAAATAAAAACTAACTAGCGTTCACTTTTTAACCAATAATTACAATAAAACCTTTACTTGCCTCATTAGTCCTTAAAATATACCTTTTGTTTGTAAACACGGACAAGGTATATTTATATCGTGAATAACATCGTGACTTGTGACTAACCGTGGAGTTTCAATATCTGAATTAGTATCGCTTAGTCACTTGCACCCTGTTCTAAATATACATTTATTTAGTGGAGTTGTTTCTTTTGTTGCTGTTAATAACCATGATTCAAGGTTCTGTTTGTTTTGATTTAATAAGACATTTCACATCTTCCAATGATGTAGGCTAGGATAGTTTGTTTTTGGTCCAGTTATACAATCAAAATATCACGTGTTGAAACTGGAACATATGTTTTTGTCAGATACAACAAATGAATTGATATAGATAATAATGATACATATTTTTTATTGGTAAATTGATATAAATCTTAAAAAACATTTAAATAATATACTATATGTTTTAAAGTTTAGTACCTATAGGTTTATTAGGGCAAAGATATTTTCTTGCAGTAAAAAGTGTACTATATGTTAACCCGGATAACCAGCTATTATCATACCAAATCTCATTAAAATTCGTCCAGTTGTTTTCTCGTTCCCAGACAGACAGACAAAAAATCTAAAAACTATAGATTAGGCTTCTGTATCGATAATAATGGTTATTTCAATAAGATTTAAAAAAAAATATTCAATGTACATATTCGACCCAGAGTTTTATTATATGTATAGATATACACAAAATTGTTAATATAATAATAAAATTTTATTCAACAGGCATCACTGTTTCTGAACGGCAACGGCGCCGGCGAGGCGACGCACATGTCCGTGTACATCAAGATCCTGCCGGGCGAGTACGACGCGCTGCTGCGCTGGCCCTTCGCGCACACCGTGTCCTTCACGCTGTTCGACCAGAGCTCCAGCCCCGACCGCGCCTGCAACATCGTCGAGAGCTTCGTGCCCGACCCCACGTGGAAGAACTTCCAGAGGCCATCGAAGGAGCCCGACGCACTCGGCTTCGGCTTCCCCAGGTTCGTGTCCCACGAGATGCTCAAAAAAAGAAACTTCGTCAAAGACGACGTCATGTTTCTAAGGGTCAAAGTCGATCCCAGCAAAATTGTAGCGGTGTAGCTTACTTTTTATTTTAGTAACTGTTATTTAGTATTACTATAAAAGTCATTAAGGTTAAGGTGTACATTTTGGCCATGTTTTATTAAAGGACGATAAGACTGGTGTTTTTTTTTTTTAATTTAAGACACTAATTGATATGGTGTGAGTGGAATGTGACTAATTTATTATGTTCTTTTTTTTGTCTTGATGATTTTAAATCATTCGGTTAAAGGAATGTTCTAGATTTTTCATCAGCTAATGTCTATTTCATGTTCCACAAGCTTCATATTAAATTGTTTTAATGTTGTAAATATTTAGATGTAAGAGCGCAAACGCTGCATTGTTATCCTTTCACTGAAGATCTCTTGAGTTTCATTGCCGTATTAAAATGGATGTTGACGAACTGGATTTGTTTATGTAACGTTCAAAATATAGATTTTTTCACCTGTCTTTACTTGTAATTTGTGCCATATTTTTTTTTAAATACACACGTTTTTATAGGACCCTGCAAAAATTGTGTGTTGACATCGCTACGGTTAGTGCGTTTTTGTTGGCCTTCAGATATTAAATTAAGGCACTTTAAAAAATGTATTAACATCAAACAATATGGAACGGTTCAGTCACGTCGTGTCGGCAGATCTTTGTATATAATTTCTAACTAAACTAATTTATATAAATTGTAAATATATATATTTTTGTAAATATAAAAATAAACTTCGTATTTCTGTGTGTTTACAAGCTGGAGTTAGACCAAAGTGTTTTGATGACTTTGCAAGCAATAATCATAGTGTACATTATTTTGGCAAAGTTAAGCAAACGAATGATCACGGCTAAGCTGTTATTATTAATTATATATAAGTATATATTTCATACTTAGTTTCGTTTGTATAATTTTGAAGTTATACTTCTTTTGGCTTGTTTGGCATCATTCATCATTCATTTATTCATTTGGAAAAAATTATGAGAGTAAAATTTTTACGATGCGCGCACACCGACAGCCAAAAAGTGACATGATGAAGTTAGCAGATAACCGTCTCTGCGGTTGTCGTGAAAACTCATAACTATATTCAAAGTAGTTTCTCAAATATTTATAAATCTATAACACGTGTTTTATATCAGTGGAGATAAAAAAAAATATTTTTATTAATTTGTCATTCCTTTTACAAACAGACAGTTGTGACATACGGGATGAAATCTTTAGCCAATTTTAGTTCTGTTACGCCAAAGAAGTATAACTCCTTACGTGCGTACATAAGTACATACACACGTTTTTTTTTATATGGAAATTATTTAAAACTTCACTTAATTTGTTGAATTTCAGTTTTTTTTTGGATCTCTCGGAAACGCTTGGTTTTGATTAATTTCAACTGTAATGTTACATTCCAGAAAAAATATTATTTTAAGCCCGGATTGTTCAAGCAGTGTGCCTGATATATATAGGTTATATTATATATATTTAATATATAGTTTTCTAATAATCTTTATTAATGTATAGGTTAAGTGATTACCATAATATTTCTATAAAATATTTTTATAGCAACATAAAATAATATTAATTAATAAACTTTACACATTTTGTCAATATGTTTGTATCAGTACAGATTAAAATAACTTTTAAAAAGCAACGAAAACTTATTCTATTAAACATTCGAATACTATTAATTATTTCCTAGGCTAGATCCTTTCTAGATTTTCCTAGTTTTTTTTTTAACTAAGTTAGCGTTTTATGACTTTTCTGTATTTTAGTACCTTATGTAGTAACTGTTGCTCTTTTAAGGTTGATTAAATGAATAAATATACATGATTATGACAAGTATTGTTGGCAGTTATAAGATGGATCGATATCTTATATTTAAGTTTTAATGCCCCCATGTATGACTGATATGCCCATGTATAAATAAATGTCTCGATAATATAAGATGTTTTATTTTGAATGGTTGGTATTTTGAAACTGTTTTTGATCAAACGGACATTCTACTGTACGTGCACCTACTTATAAAAATAAATGTAAAATATAAATAAATAAATAAATATGTTTGGACATTAACACACAGCACCATCTAGTTCCATGGTAAGCTACGAGGCTTGTGTTATGGATAACAGATAGTTGATACACTACACGTATATAACTTTAAATACATACATATTATAAATATAAACACCCATGACTAGAGTACAAATATCCGTGCTCATGCACACAAATGAATGCCCCCAGCGGGACTCGAACCCGCGACCACTGGCGCAGAAAGTAGGGTCACTACAAACTGAGCCAAAAGAAAAAAAGGATACATATAAACAAAACCAAATAATTCAGAAGTGCGAACAGCGCCATCTATGAACACTAAAAACTTATTGTCAATAAGAACTGACTTTATATGAAAAAAAAACCTAAATAAATATTAACCGTAGTAAGCAATTCATAAAAATAAAAGCGCTGCACATATACATACTATACATTACCTAATTAAAATCTCATATAAAGAATGATTTGCTTGAATAGGTTAAGAAGGGGCTGCGCAGTTTATCGCTGATTTGCCTAAGTAAACCAGATATAACATCAATGCGATAATGAATGAATGAATAACTCTTTATTATATCTAAAAATATATTATATAATATAATATATTATTTATACCTAAAAAGAGAAAAGAAAATATACAAAATATAGAAGGTACAAGAGGCGGCCTTATCGCTAAGAGATTATCGATAACTTGAATAGATGATTTTTCTGAAATGAAATGAAATGAAGTAAACTTTATTCAATTAGACTTATTACAAGTGCTTTTTAACCGACTTCCAAAAAAAGGAGGAGGTTCTCAATTCGACCGTATATATATATATATATATATATATATATATATATATATATATATATATATATATATATATATATATATAGTATTATTTTTTCGAAGTCGGTGCCAGCCAATACAAATCAAAGCACACCGACTTCGAGAAAATCTGATTAAGTATCTATTCTAAATGAAAACCCCCGTTTATAACTTTTTTACTTTTCAGTGCCTGGAAGTCGGTTTTTTTTAAAAAAGTTTTTGAATCGTCAATTTAATGTAAGCGTCAGCGTAGTCAGTCCATGAGGAAGCTACCACCGGCTCGAAAAGCAGTTCTGCTGAGAAGAGCCGGCAAGGCAGAAACTCAACAGTTGCTCCTTTAAATATCGAAATTACATTTATTTTATTAACATAACAATATAGATAGCCCGCATATGAGTCAATAATACTCAATTCCACACATTTTCATCAACAAGAAACTCTTGAACCGTGTAATATGCTTTGCCCAATAAAACATTTTTAATTTTATCTTTAAATTTTTGAAGAGGTAAATCTAGGACATTTTGTGGAATCTTATTATATATATGCGTATACTCAGGCCCACGAATTCAACAAGCTTATTTCTTTTCCTAAGGTTTATTGTGTGTCTAGCACTGTTTTTTTCATAATTATTAAGATTTTTGCGAAAAAAATAATATATTACACAGTATATACTGTGACTGAATTCTTTTTAAATATCTCGCAGGAATCACGAGCTCTTAGATCATAAATAGCCCGTACTGCTCTTTTTTGAAGAATAAATATCGAATTAATTTCATTAATGTGGGTAAATTAAAATATTATATTGAAAAATTTATTTTGCTTGTAACCGTAGCGCCATCTGTGATTATATACTACAAACCAATGAATCTATCGACCATGGGTTCACGTAATTGATGATTTTTCAAAAACCAGTTAAGTTACACGAATTACGATGAGCATGATTGTTTGTACTCCAGTTATGGATGTTTATATTTATAATATGTATGTATTTAAAGTTATATAATATGTGTAGTGTATCAACTATCACAAACCTCGTAGCTTACCATGGAACAAGATGGCGTTGTGTATTAATGTCTCAGCATATTTAAGCACAATATTTCATTTTCGTGTGTTTTTTGTGATGTTTTTAAAACTATAATATACCCTTTTGGGATCAATTTTTTTTTATTAATCTATACACAATAAAATTCTGAGTAGAATAAATATTTTATTGAAAAATCTTATTGAAATACACATTAATATCGATACAGAGGCCGAATCTATAGTTTTTAGATTTATTGTCTGTCTTTCTGTAACCGCAACACGGAATCAACATATACCTAGGATATTTTTACATTTACTTTTTACGTACCTAGGGACGAACAAAAATCAAAAACAAGTTGATACATATAACGCCATCTATCAGCAATTAATTGAACTATTTTTGTTCTTAATCCTTTTTTAATTTTACGCGAATATTAGACATTTAAATAAAACTATATTTTCGGATTTTTTCGCGAATAACATTTTTGTTGTTGATGAAATCCCAAAACTAAATTGTCTCTTAGAATTCGAAATTTCACTTTAATTCGTTGAGCTGTTACAACATTAGTACATAACGATAAACAAACACACAAACTTATTTATGATATAACTAGCGACTCATCCTCGCTCCGCTCGGGTTCGTCTCTAGTTACGTCTTACCGTTTAGTATAGATTTCTCAGAGATTAGATATTTTCCTGCAGTAAAAAGTTTCCTATATGTTGACCCGGATAACCAGCTATCATCATACCAAATTTCATCAAAATCCGTCCAGTGGTTTTCTCGTGATGCGGTCACAGATAGACAAATATTATAAGAACTATAGATTCGACTTCTGTATCGATAATAATGGCTATTTCAATAACATATTCCAAAAAAAAAAAAAAAATGTACTGATTCAACTCAAAATTTTATTATATGTATATATAGGTGACAGAGGTATGTCTAACTTATATCTCCCATTCTTACATACAACAATTCAAACTGTCTCCTCCAGTAAAGCAGGTAATGCCTAATTCACACATAAAATAAAAAAGAAAAAAAAAAAAAGATATCAAAACCTTTATATTTCATTACAAATTAACAATATAAGATAAACAATATAAAAACTATGACCTATGTTATGGTAGTAATATATCTTCAGCGGAAATAAATTGACAAATATCAAAAAATATCCCGTTTTTTTATCCAGCCACCTCTAGAAGCATCATTGTTTTGGATGCTTTTCAAGTATTTAGTATGTAGTTGTTGAATTTCTCTGCCAATTTTGGTAAGTAGCAAAATTATAAGGAAGTGCCTCGGAGAACTCGATATAACCACTGGTTCTATGCCTCATCTCGCACTGGTTTAATTAATATTCTATTGGACTTGGTTATGAAATAAAGTCACACTTGTGTTGGCACAACACACTGTCCTTTAGTCTTCAAATGGCTAGTCTAAAGCATTTATTTCGCTTTAACTGAGGCAGTGACGTGGTGTCCATAATATCTGCAAATGAAAAATTAAATGAATTGTTAATGTAACAATATTTCATAGTAGATAGTACTCCTAATTCACCCTTTCTTTGCTCAGACTCCTCAGTAAATTTCTTCCCCATACAAACTTTCATTTCCTTAAGTGATGACTTCCAGGATAAAAACTATCCTCTGTCCTTCCCCGGGACTCAAACTATCTTCATACCAAATTTCATCTAAATCGGTTCCATAGTTCCAGAGCCAATTTAGTACAAACAAAAAAACAAAATCTTTCCTCTGAATTAGATTAAAAAAATCTGACAAATAGCTCATTTCAAATATGCATCACATACATGTGGTGTATTATAACACTTCTGTGTAAAAAAATTTACCTGCGTAACAAAACTACATACATAAATTATAATACTTTGTCATGAGTTTTGTGAGCCTCCTGATTGGCTGAATGTTGAAGTATTTAAACTGGCTGGTATAGTTTTTCGGCTCATCTGAAACATTAAAAAATATAAGTGTCATCTTTTGTTCATGTATATTTTTTTTAGCATAAGCACTACATCTGATTGTGTTTTATCAATTTGTAAAGAATATTTTGTAGTGAATAAATTCTATTGAATATTGGATCAATAATTTAAGCTATTACTGAAAAAAGTTAATGAATTATTATAAATTTTACTTAAAAAAAATTACAATGAAATAATATCAAATATTACCATTTTAATTCTATATAATTCATCCATAGCCTCTGGCAATAAAGGTTTAACAGAATTTATCTCCATCATAGTTAAATGATCCAGTCTACCATAAGAACCTCCAGATTTCATTAAAGCATCCATTGAAGTCCTGAGTTTTGACATGCGAATGTCCCAAATATCTTTAATAATAGTTTTTATTTCAGCAGCATGTGGTATGTCTTCTGCTGCCGCACCTAGAATTAGTTTTGCTTCTATCATGTAATGTTCATTGGGCATTTTTGTAAAAAATCTGCAAAGAAATATGTTTTAATTAAGTGAATATAACAATAATTTCTAAGGTTATTTGTTTAATAAAGTAGGGTAAATAAAAAAAAAACATTATTCAAATTTAAGTCGAATAGTTTATGGTACATTTTTGCAATTTTACCTTGACTTTTTTTCTTCTTCTTTGATAGTTTCTAAAATCTCCATATCCATCCAATCTGGGGGCACTATTCGACACTTTAGCTTTTGTTTTAACATAACAGCTAACCAAAGCGGCACATTCATCGGTAAACCAGCCCGAAAGGGTCCAAATTCACCACATATCAAGTAAATTTTGTTGTATGAAAAGTTAGGAATGATACTAGCAATCCTATTTTCACCTATAAATTCTATTTCATAGGGATCCATTTTAATATTATTATATTATAAATCAATCTATAAATCATATATTATAACATTTGAACTAAAAAATAAAATATTTACACAAGTATTTATAAAATATTCTGTGTTTTTTAAAATCTTGTATTGATATTGACAGCAAAATATGTCCAAAAAGCGCGGGAATATTGACATTTGTGAAAAGCATTAAGCAATACCACGTTCCATATGACGATTATCAAAGATATTTAATTATTTAGTGAAAAAATAATTAAAATTACAATAAAAAAAACATAATAATTATTTTGGCTATTAGTACAAATTATATTTATATTCCAAAAATTTGTATTTAATTTTAACTTAACTTACTTGTGCTGCCATCTATTTAAAAATTATTGTATTCCAATGTGAGCGACTGAAAGGTAATATTACTGCATGTAGCGAAACCGTTCTAAACGGTTTCGATACATGCAGTAAGATGACGCTATATTGATTTTTCATATTCAATTAAACGAAAGAAAACTGTAATAATATAATTTACATTAAAATAAATTAAATTGTATAAAAGTTTAAAACATTTATATAATAATATTAAATTATTAAAGTTAATAAGAAACAGCTGTGTACCTATTTGGCATTACATATTTAGTTAAATTAAAATTAAAAAAATACCTATTTAAATATAATCTGTATGACATAATAAAAATGTTTTCGCGCTATAATAAATGTATTAAAACTTATATTAAATTTAATATTTTTTAAATATTTAATGGTAAATAAGTATTCATAGATGACATAGCAATAATAAGTCGTTTGAGTGGATCGATGCAAATCGTTTTGGCAAAGTGCAAACTCCTAATTACTAGCAGTAAATTAGGGGCCGGTTGACAATCCAGACGGCTGTTATTTATGTCCATCTAGGGTCTGAAGGTTTATCTGAGAACATTTTTGTGCTTTGATCTCTTTGAATTTCTAATTTAGTTTACATTCAACTCCAAAAATTGCGTTAAACCCTTGTGTTTGGTAAGAACTATAAGGTAATAAATTTTAAATATGTAAATAGTTAGCTAAAACAATTCTATCCCTCGGGAATCGTACATTTTTCCAGGATAAAAGGTAGCATATGTGTGATTCCAGACTATAATCTATATCTACGCCAAATTTTATCCAAATCTGTTCAGCCGTTCTGACGTAATTAAGTAACAAACATCCATCTAAACTTTTACATTTATAATATTTAGTAAGATTATTATTAAGAAAAGTATTAACTGTTGATCGAATCTACAGAACAAATATTGTTTATTTAAATTAGATTATTCCACAACAAAAACTATATTGTACCTAAAATTACATAAAAAATTCCCAACCTTTGATAAATTAATTACTAACATCAGAAAAACGGACTTAAATACAAAGGTAATTTAAAAAAGTACTTCAAGCGAATATGTTTATTTTATGTTACGATTTCATTAAAAACTTGCAAAGTATCTAAATATTCTTTCGTTATTAGCTGAGTTATGTTGATTGCGATTCGCTTGCGAACTCGCTATCTTATAAGAACTTGATTCGTGAACATTTGGTATGAATTTGCTGATTTTTAAATTAATATAAACTAGCGACTCACCCTCGCTTTGCTTGGGTTCGTCCCTAGCTTGCTTCCCAATAAAAACTTTCATCCCCATTCTCACCCCCTTAAGGGATCTCCGCGATAAAAATTATTTTACTCACTCACTTGTCACATCATGAGATTTAAAAAAAACTTATTTTGGTAATTTTTTTTCTTTTAATTTTCTTCTATACAAAACTTGTCCTGATAATAACAAATACAAAAAAAAAAGAGTTATCCAATTTGGTGCAGTCGATCGGAAGCTATGCGCATACATATATATCGGTTATTTATATTTTTTTTATATATATATATATATATATATATAGATGTTCTAGTATTATACTAAAATGTATTATAATAAATAGTTAATGAAGTAAATAGATTTTATAGTAAGAACTTCAAGAATTGTAACTTGGGCGAAGCGAAGTTTACATTCGGTATACTAGCTTTGCCTGTGGTTCATGGAGTAGATTCCACCAATGTTACCATTATCGTGATACCATTGCGAATTTAAGTCAAATGTAGCTGTTACAACGTTAAGAAATAACATATAATAAACATGCTTTCACACACAAGTACATATATTAGTGGGATTTTCTGTAATATTTAAATTATAAAGATTTTGAGAGAAAGGGTTGCCAGCCACTGCATTAAAATAAAACTTAACCGGCCTAAAGACACAAGTCTCCCAATCTCTATAATGTTGCCGCACGAGTCCAACGGTAATTAGCCTTATGAGTTTCTGATAAAAACTTAATAAATCCACTACTTATCTCAATTTTTAACAAACTACCCTCATTACGAGATGCTGCTTCATCGTTGAATAAGTTGGAAGAAATTTTGTTTAAAATGTATGTGGTAATTGATATAATACTTAAAAGTTAAGTGTTAAGATAATCTCGGTGTTTTTATAAATACTATTTTATTAGTTTCACTTCTTACTACGTAATTAAATCTTTGAATCGATATATTTTAAGTGAATATCGATATGGTACGGTAATCTATACATATAATAAAATTGTAACTGCGCTGTCTGTACATGGAAGATATTTGAGAAAAACTATTATTGGGGATCTTTATTAACGCAATAGAATCCAAAATAATGATTTTTAGTTTTTTTTGTCTGTTTGTTTGTGCGTTTGTGCGTTTGTGCGAGCTAATCTTAGGAACGGCTAAGCCGATTTGGGTGCGATTTTCACTAGTGTATTGTTGTAAGCTAACATTTAGTATTTGTTTTATTTCAATCGGTTCCTAAATAAAAAAGTTATGTCAATTTTAAGAATCATCTAGGGGCGAACCCGAGCGAAGCGAGAGTGAGCCGCTAGTATAATCTATATATTAATACGTGAAGAAAAACTTTGGACCCCTTTTAACGAAAATTGCGCGGACGGAGGAGTATGAAATTTCCCACACTTATAGTTTATATATAGAGAAGGAGTGCAGAATGCTTTTTTTTTTTAAATTATGCATAAAAAATACATTAAATCAATAAAAAACATTACACACACTACTATGTATTTGACACACACACGCATATACTCTTTTGTTTATTGTTAACCGGTCTCGGACAAATTCTAAGAAATCCGTGCGAATTTCCGAGAATTCAATTGTTATCGTACACGCCGGCATGTACGCGTTCCTCGAGGGGTTAAAGTCTGTGGTCAAATTGAGAATAGATTAATATACGCAACATCTTGATCTGGCAATAAAAACCTTAATCTATCCAATTAGTCCTGATAATAATAGGAAAATATTTTTAGGTGTAATAAAGTTTTTTTTTTTTAATGAGATTCAGTGACAAACGAGCAGACAGACCACCTGATGGAAAGTAGTACCTGTCGCCCATAAAACCTACGGTTCATGCACTTAGGTTTTAAGTAGGTAACAAAAATGCAGAACCACAGGTGCGTTGTCACTGTGAGGACTAAGATGACATGCCTCTTGCCTGTAATTGCGCTGGCTACCTTATCCTTCATACCGGAACACAACAATGCAATCATTGTTGCTTGGCGGCAGAAATAGATAAGGGGCGGTACCCATCCAGTCGGACTCCTCAGGCTTGACAGAGTCCTACCACCGGTAAAAATGTAAATGTTTTTAAAAAAATTGCAAATTGTTATTTATTTTTCTTTGTCTGTTTGCTTGAAAATAAAATAAAATAAAAAGAGATTTAAATATGTTATTATTCATAAGGTACGTAATAGTAGGTAATAGTTATAAATGTTCATCAATACATGCGGACGATGTTTAAGCCACAGTTTACCTATTTTAAAAAAGGGAAGTTCAATTCGTTTGTATTTGTGTGTGTGTACACGCTGTGTCTTCGCTTTATGTATTTTTTTTCTAATTTATTTTTTCAATGAATGCCCTAAGGAATGAATAAAAAAATATTGTACTCGAATAATCACTTTTACATGATTTTGAAGTCGATGTATGTATGTCGATGTACTTTTCTATTAAACGTGTTATGTTTAATTATTATAAAAGACATAAAACAATCACCTTAAAAAGGTAAAATTAACATAAAAAGCACAGAAAAATTAAAAATCAAGATAACTTAGATCATAAGGAATATATAACTAAGTACGTACTATCTCAAGCGTATTTCCGAGTGAAGTAACATTGCATGCTTAGTACCTATAATAATTTTAACCGATCGCCCTTTTAATTACCTAACTTGTGCACGGACGGACGGTATGATATACTGTTATGGTGTCAATTTTGAATCGTTCGGAGTTCGATGAGATATGAGCAAGAACTCCACTCGTTTGACGTGCTCCGTTGAGTTTAAATGGATAATTTCATTACGAATGTGACTATTGGGGCGAATTCTCATGAGGTTTATGAGACCATATCTATGAATTATGATTTGTTTTAAATTCGTTTTGTTATTATTGATATTTATTTTTAGTGTTCTTTTTATTTTTTATGTTAGCTACTGCTGTATTATATAGGAAAACTACAATAAAAAAACTTCAAAAAGGTAGGTTTCATACTAATTTTCATCCCTTATTTTATCTCATTATGGATTGAATTTCAAAAAAAACTAAAATACGTATTTATTTAATTGTATTGAAGAGCATTAATACCAAGTTTCAAGAAATTCTGATCATAAATATTTTTTTGGTTGTGTTATAGCGTGTATTCCCGTGAGAATGAGATAATCTCCCGCTTTAAAAAGTATCCTATATGTTGACCCGGATATCCAGCTATCATCATACCAAACTTCATCAAAATCCCTCCAGTGGTTTTTCTGTGTTGAGGTAACAGACAGACAGACAGACAAAAATTGAAAAACTATAGATTCTATATAACTATAGATTTTAGGTATTATTCTTAAAACATTTGCTATATTACAAACAGAGCATAATTTTAATAATAATAATCTAATACACTTTTTTGTATGATGTCATATAGAAGGTAGCTTTAGTTTTAAGCAGTAGTTTGTAAAAACAATATCGAAAATCATGAGTTAACTCATTCATCTCCAACTGAACGGATGGCGCGAGAATTGGGGGTAAGCGGGAGAATCATTCAATCATCGTTACATTTTTCAATTGTGTTCATTCTGTCATAAGTCATTTCCGTTTTTTGCATTTATTTGACTTTATTACTATCATGTTGCAATAAAAATAAGTGATTTTTAGTGTTCCGTACCCAAAGGGTAAAATGGGATCCTATCCGTCTGCCACCAGGCTGTATCTCATGAACCGTGATATTTAGGCAGTTTAAATTTTCACAGACGATGTATTCCTTACACTAAAATTAAATACTATAAAACGGAATAAAAAAATATTTAAGTGGGGGTTTTTGTAGATAATGGTTTTTGTAGATAATGGAACCCTTCGTGTGCAAATCCGACTCGCACTTGGCCGGTTCTTTAAGTGCAAGTGCATCTTCTATCTTTATTAAATTAGTCATTTTATGAATTACTAGCGACTTACCCTCGCTTCGCTCGTCGAAGCGTCGCTGAGCATCCAAAGAAATATTCTTTTTTGGTCAGGAACCTTTGCAGGTGCATATATACTGAACAACCCACTAGAGTTTCATCACAATGGGATCAATAGTTTTGGAACGCATACAGGACAAACGTACGAATATTCATTTTTATTTCTATAGATATATCGGTGCCTGCAAGAAATAAGATATAGATATAACTCAGTATATTAGTATAATTATATACATCTCATCTATACATAAAATTCTAACTGAGTCGAATCTGTACCTTAAACATTTTCTGAAAGTCTTATTGAAATAGTTATTAATAAAGAGGCCGAATCTATAGTTTTTAGAATTCTTGTCTCTGTCCGTCTGTCTGTCTGTGACCGCATCACGAAAACCACTGGACAGATTTTGATCAAATTTGTCATGATAATAACTGATTATCCAGGTCAACATATAGGATACTTTTTACTGCGGGAAAATATCTCATCTCTGAGAAATCTATACTAAACTTTAAAACGTAACTATGGACAAAACCGAGCGGAGCTAGGGTGAGTCACTAGTATAAAATAAATCAAAATAATAAAAAAAATCAAGCAATTATACATAGTAATTTATCACATTTAATCAACAATACTATATATAAAGGTGGTTGAATTAAACAATAAACGCTTACAGAGCAAATCAATTTAATGACACACGTGACATCCAAATCATTGGGCTGTACGTGACCAGCAAGGACCCTAGCTATCCTGTTCTACCTATAAATCGAGGAAATCGTCACGGCAACCAGATGCGGACCCCCCCAATATAGACCGAGGGTTTGCTGTAAAAACAGCTTTGTACATGAATTTACTTTGATAAACATTTGGCGTAGAGGTCAGTAATCAAACACATTTTATATTGAGGTCTTATAATAATAAATTTTATTTCCATCATCTTATTATCAAAGTTCAAAAAATAAAATATTAGACCTTCTTTTTACTTTTTTTTTGAAAGCTATTATAAACTTAAACTATTTTGAAGTATTTTAATATATGTTAAATTTATTACGGTGTTTTAAACTATAGTACCTGGGCGACCGAGCTTCGCCCGGAGTTCTTGAAAGATTGTATATTTTACATTAAGTGACTAAGTGTTACTGAGAAAGTTGTATAGATGTCGCGATAAGAACAATTTTCTTTTTAATTTGGCTTAAAAATAATTTTTCATTAAGTGACTAAGTGTTACTGAGACACTTGTATAGATGTCGCGATTAAATTTTGCGTAGAATAATGCATAAGAAAAACGCATGAAAACTCGAAAACACGCGTTTTCCCAGACATGTGACTAATCTAGATCAATTTTTCGCCCCCAAAAGCCCCCATATACCAAATTTCAGCAAAATCGTTAGAGCCGTTTCCGAGATCGTCGGTATAAATAAATAAATAAATAAATAAATAAATAAATATACAAGAATTGCTCGTTTAAATATATAAAATTATAAACAAGCGACTTACCCTCGATTCGCTCAGGTGAGTTCCTAGGTGGGTACGCGTATTTTATTCGCAATTTTATTTATTTTTTTAATTGCGGGAAAATATCTCATCTCTGAGCTAAACGTTAAAGTATAACTAGGGACGGACCCGAGCGGGGCGAGTGTAAGACCCTATTTGAGATATAAATTTCAGTCTCTGTACAATTTATTTTATTTTTTTCCTTCATAAGGGTAATATTTCCGCATTCTCTTAGACTATATAATCTAAGGGATTCATCTAAAGTTCAGGATACACTGGTCCGAAACACTTCGTCATTACTGAAGTGTTATTGGTATTATAAATAAGGCTCAATAATATTGAACGGATATTAAAATGATTTTCTTTATTTCGTTACGTCTGAATAGGGTTGATGTAGTGCGTCTACGCGGCTACGACGCTACGTGTTTTTGTTTCGATATTATATAAACAGTTATGCGATGAGTTTTTATGGTAATTTTCTTATTTTACTGGCATTTTTTGTATTTTTTAAGATAGGTTTGCAAGTAAATTGTATATTTTTTAACTTTTCTTTCATTATCAGTGGCTAATGAGATAGGAAGACCTATATACATATTATAATATTGTTAGCAGACGACACATTTATGGTGGCAGAATCTAGCTTATAGTCATTTAAAAGTTATATTTATAATTATAACTAGCGACTCACCCGCTCACTCCGCTCGGGTTTGTCCCTAGTTTTAACGTGTAGTATATATTTCTCAGAGATGTGATATTTTCTTGAAGTAAAAAGTATTTTATACGTTGACCCGGATAACCAGCTATCATCATACCAAATATCATCAAAATCTGTCCAGTGGTTGTCTCGTAATGCGTTTCCAGACAGACTATCTGTCTGATAGACTTCTAAAAACTATAGATTCGGCCTCTGTATCGATAATAATGACTATTTCAATAAGATTTTCCAAAAAATACTTAATGTACAGATTCGACTCAGAATTTTATTATATGTGTCTAAGATTATTTTGGGTAAAGATTAGACTAGTAAAAATACAGATCTTTTTGCATTCGCACTTTACAATTAAATATTTAATTTATGTAAATATTTGCTATAAACAGTAAAAAAAAACTTTAGCAGAATAACGCAAAAAACCCTAAACATAATGTGTTGTTACATGGTAATAAACAACACATGCAAACATACATTGACCCCTCTTAAACCTGACAAAACACCTAATTAAACATGAACGGCCCGATCCACCAATATAAATCACGATCGTTCATCCCACATGTTTCCTTATAAAGCTCTTAAGCTGCACTTTTTTTGACAAAACCCTATAAGGTGTTAATTAAAGAGAGCTTTTTAGAAATGATACAGCTACTATAAAATTTATATATTATCTTTTTAGACACTCTAATGTTTATAAATAAATAAATAAACGTTTATTTCGGACAAGAAGTCCATCAAAATCATCAGTATTTTACAGTAACAGAAAATAGGAATAAAATACTACAAAATTATAACATAAGTGAGCAAACATTGGATTAAATAAATCACGTATGTCAATTGTCAATATAAGGCATGTCAATCAGTCATTCATCTATATATATATATATATATATATATATATATATATATATATATATATATATATATAAACATTATGTAATGTAATTTTAATTTGTTTGATGTGTTTTAAAATTATGTTATATATATTATGTAAAGTACCTATATGTTTTTTTAATAAAAAATAAATTTCGTGAAAACTAAATTCAAAGTATTATCTATTTATATCTAAATATATTCAGTATTAGTAGTCAATTATTAATAAGTATTACAGCTTAGTTCTAAATGGCAATGGAAACCAAGTTAAAGGCTAAGAAGACTTCTTAACGTTAACTTAAAATAAATAAAATACTTATATTATAAATAGCGAGAACATAAGAAAATTATGAACAAAACCTAGAAGCACTATATTATTATGAAAAACTTATTAGCAATATAATTTATAAGGAAAGAGAAGCTGAAGTTATACATATGCATAATACTTAAATATATTTAACTCTAGATCATAAACGACATAGCATTCTGTTACAGTACATATTTGAAATCTTTCTTACATTAACAGTATCAATTTGAATTGTAATCCGTGAACACTGAACATATAATATTATGAAATAAGTTCTATATCAGTACAAAAAACCTTACAGAATACTTAACTTTAACTAAAAGCTTAAATAATACCTTAAAATCAGTTTTTCACGAAACTAAATTCAATAAAATAAATATACGACTCATAATAAAACCTATGTGAATAATAACTTAAAAGTAATAAATAGATTAGACAAAAACCTTCAGGGTACATTAGGAAAAACATTGAAGAAAAACTAAATAGACGCGTTTCGACATCCGAGGAGGGGTGGTCGACTCCACGAAAGGGGGAAGCGGGTAAAACTATAAATTGTCCTTTAATTACCCCGGGGCAGCGTCACATCATGGGCCCAGACAGTTTTATGACGATTTACGGCACATTTCGACGCGGGGCCCGGCCCGCTTTGGGATTGCAAGCGCCCTATCTACCTTGATCCTCCAACCCCGTCTTGGCACCTAAAGTTTTAGAATAAAAAGAGGGAATGTCGTGTCAGACGGCGGGCCAAAGTAAAATGGTCGGTGTATGTCACCTTTTACACTGCTAGGGGGTTTTAAGGCTTCTAGTTCTTTATGGTAATGAAATCTGAGCAGGGTGACGTGCAGAGGTGATGGCTCTGAGAGTTTTTGTTTTGCCCCCCTTATTTATCGCACGTTTGAGGGCGGGTGGTTTCTAGAAAGTTCGCCCAGTGTAATGTGTTCCGCGTTTCTTGTTTATGATGACTGCGATGTTTTCTCCATTCCGATCGTTTTAAATAATCTTATATTGTTTTAAAAATGGGTTAGGTGAAGCGTTAACTTAGTTTTATGTTACAGTTAAAAGTAATGGTTATATCAAATTTATTATTATATAGTTGCTGTTACAGATTATTAAATATGTTGTGTTTATTTAAATAACATACAATTCATTAAGTTATCGATTAATATGTAATTTAATTCAGAAACAACTAAAATAAAGCATAATGCATGTGCTAAAGACTTATAAAAATAGATATTTACAAAAAAGGAAAGATTTGTACAATAATACTAAGAGAATAACAAGAATAACAATAGAGCTGTAATATCATAATAGTAATAACAACGTTAGTATTAAAGAATATATGTAGATCTTAAAACCTTTTTACATTAAAGATTATGCTGTTATAACGTTACATGTAAAACTTTATAACCGATTAAATAACCACCTAAAACAGTAAGCAAAAGCCGCATACATTCACAATCATAATCGTTTAACAGTCAATTTTATTTGTCAATACAGTTCGATTCAAACGAGAGTTTATAAGCTATAAACGCACAAACAGACGTTTCGATGTAACATAAAATCAAATCAACAGTTATCCCGTGAGCCTACATCACAATCAGGCTTAATCGCGTATGTGACAAGTTAGCCCGTTCAATTCAAGAGCCAGAATAACTAGAGCTCCAAAACGTGGTCATTCAACGCGGTTAACCTACAAAGTGTAGGAAGGGAGGGGGTTGGGGATGTCAAGCTATAATGGGGGTTTGGTATAGCGTTCCACGCTCGCTTCGTCTGATATCGCTCTGAGTGACGGACAAGCATGCATTCAAATGGGTTACTTTACTCAATTCTTCCCCTCAAAATAAACATCGGCCCCGATTCAGGAACCTCTGGAAATTTAGTACAGAATTTGTTGTGGAATTTACGAATGCTTTTTGAGGGCTAAATTACATTTAATTTGCACTAAATAACGATGGTTTTGACGTAACTGGATTTTGTGAAATTAAACTATACTGCTTCATTATGTTAGCTTTTAAGACGAAGTATTACAGTAATACGAGAATTTATGAGTTTTTAACGATAAGAAATATATACATACATATAATAAAATTCTAAGTCGAATCTGTACATCAAATATTTTTTGGGAAATCTTATTGATATAGTCATTATTATCGATACAGAGGCCGAATCTATAGTTTTTAGAATTTATGTCTGTCAGACAGACTGTCTGGGCAAAGCATCACGAAAATATCACTGGACAGGTTTTCATGTTTGGTATGATGATAGCTGGTTATCCGTTACTAACCGTTAAAACGTAACGTCTAGTAGGTAAACACATAGGTAAATTTACAAGTAACCCACTAACTTTTCTATTGGTATTAAAATTTTATTAGTACTAACATTTTATACATTTAATAATATTATCGCGACTACGAACGTTACGATTACTTTAAGCTGTGTAGAATTTTCTTAATAACTATAATTTACTGTTAATAATTCATCTTTTATAAAATTAAAATAATTTAAAATTTGATTATCAAATATTTAAAAAATAAACAGGTAAAACCAAAAGTCGAGCTAAGCGTACAACAATTTAGTTGATGTCATAAACATGTTTTTCACTAAGAAAAAAACAATAAAGTCTCCTTTATTGCCCCTCTCAATAGCTGTCATCTTTCGATCTACAGGGCAAAGAACAGATGCGCGTCTCCCGCAAAAGCGACATAGAATTGAAATATACCGCCATAAAAACAAATAAACAGCAATTTTTATTGATAGATGGACCCCGTAATGACTGGCGCAATAAAAACACTGGCTCGTCAGTTTCATGTAACGCACCTACAGACGTTGTGTAGACGGGAGTTAGTGAAAATTTCATATCTGTAATTAGTTTTCAAATTATAGTGTCACCCTTTTTGTTTAAATAAATTCAGTCAAATATCTATATAAAATGCTCGGATGCTTTATTGTTTATCTTTTAAAATATTAATTTTGAATTTGTGAAAAACGGTGAAATTCTCCCTTATAAATGAAAACGAATATTCTTATATTATTACTATGAATACTTAAATTCAAATTTTTTATTTATCAAATTGAATTATAATATTACTGTTTTAAAAAATTCCCAAAAGATAGTTCGTGACAGGCGGATGATAAGAGGATTTTTCCACAGTAAAATGTTTTTTATTGATATGTTTCTTACAATAGAACGCAGTATTATTCTTTATTTATCTATACATATAATAAATTTGTAACCAAGCCGAATCTGTACATGAAATATTTTTTGGAAAATCTTATTGAAATAGACATTTTTATCGATACAGAGGTCGAATCTATAGTTTTTGGAATTTTTGTCTGTCTGTCTATCTGTCTGTCTGTTATCGCATCACGGAAAAATCACTGAAGAGATTTTGATGAAATTTGGTTTAATGAGAAATGGTTATCCGGGTCAACATATAGGATACTTTTTATTGCGGGAAAATATCTCATCCCTGAGAAATCTGTACTAAACGTTAAAACGTAAGTAGGGACGAAACCCGAGCGGAGCGAGGTGAGCTAAAATTATATAAATAATATTCCATATCTCAAGTATAAAATTAAAATTATAAAAATTTTTAAAATTAAAATTAACAAATATTGTAAGGTACTTTGATGCCAATTTTCAAAATTTTTAATTCATTTTTGTTAATTGTGGGTAGGCTGTCTGTACCAAATATATAATGCTTTTGAGACATCTAACACCTTAGTCTCTCCCGTGACCATGATTGCTGTAAAGCAATCGAAACGCCGGGAAACAAAAATCAAAATAAATTCGCGAAAAAATCCGAAAAGATAGTTTTATTTAAGATATAACACTTTTAGGTAAATATTATTTGGCAAGGAACTCAACATCTTTCTGCGAAAGTCAGTAACGCAGGATGAATCTGTTGTGTTTGGATAAAGGCGCTAAAACAAAAAAAAAAAAAGAAATATAAATGCTGTCCTAAAGTGTCAAGTTTCCAAGATATTTGGAAGTAATAGTAAAACTTTAATAATAATCAAAAAAATAATAATTAGATAATAGTTTTTGGTTGACTTAGGCTTACTAGTGTGGTGCCCAGTTTTTGGAATTCAAGCATAATAATCATTATTTAAAATTTGAGGCAAACATAATATTATATGAATTAAAAAAATTTCTACTCTTTTACATTCGCCTAGTTATGCCGCTAGTCGCTGGCATAGATAAGAATTTTTACTTCAAAAAGTGGGGGAAGGAACTGGTTTTTTATTGATAATATTAAAGAAAATCGGTTGATATATAGAAAAGATTTTTTTTTGTCTTTGACTACAAAAAAAAAAAAAACTTGAAACACAATTAAAATAACTGTACTATAGTGCTTTAATGTGATGCGGTTTATTATATAATTGTGCGAATAATTAAAGTTATTTTTCCACTAATTTGTCGCCAAAAAGATATCAATTTTATTAATTAAAATATTTAATCAAGTACTTGTTAAGGAAAACTCAGCTACGTAATTCTTTTTTATGGGCGTTAAACGTATCGGATGTGCCGTTACCAAACTAATGTTCTAATGCATATTATCTACTGGTTTATGGGTTTATGGGATATTATATCTAGTTAATGGCGTCTTATAAGTTAGGGGGTGAGAGTAACATTTGCTTATTAAAATAAGGTTTAAATTTGCTTACAAGTTAAATTTGACTTATTGTTAGACTAGCTACCGTTTGCGGTTTCGTCTACGATTTTATTAAGAACTTAGTTTAATGTATTATATACATATATAATAAATAACTTCATTGAAAATTGGCAGATGGCGCTAGAATTACTTATATTAATAAAAAGGAACGAGTATATTATTGGTACTTTAATTAGCAGTAATATAAAGAAAAAATTTTTGTAATTCTAATTTATTACGCTGTTTGTATTATATGGCTATGTACATACGTATGTAGGAGATAACTTTTCTTATTATATAGTCAGTTCTTGCTAAAATAACTTAAGTCGCAGAACTCTCAGATCTACATCTCAGCAAAGCTAAATAATATAATTATAGTAGAATTTGCATTAAACGCAGGACTATTTTTCAAGCTGGTATTAAATAAACATAAAATTCTACAATAGCTTGTATTAATATTATATTATGTTTCAAACAAAACTTAACTCACTTATATTAAAAATGTAAAAGTTTGTGAGTGAGTGGCCATGGGTGAAAACTAGTATTTTACATAAGTATATTTTATAGGTCTGGAGACTTAGGGATCTGGACCCAGACATAATGTTATCTTTTGATTCTTTTTATCAACAATTTAGCTACTCGAGCACTATTGTAAATTTCACAATTACGATTTTTAGTATTGAAGAATATTTAAAATATTAGCAGTTCTAAATTTTTTAACACTCGTAAATAATAAATGACCAATATATCTAGTCGCTAAAACAAATAAAACATTGGAAATGTCTAATTAAATAAGATAGATAAATACGTAAATCGGGTGCGCAATAACAGTTCAAGCTGACATTAGCCCTACACATTAGGCTCCTAATTTCCAATTAGAAAGCAGGTAACGTAAAAAGATGCCATTACCGTTAGACAGCGATTCCCGCCAAAAGGTCCGCCATCTTGCCACGTTCGGAAACGCGTGCGAATTATTGTCTATTGCATATGAGATTTTGTTTATGGTATTAATTTCGGTCATTGTGCTCTCGTTGCTATTTTCCGTTTTATTAGCTTATTTATTAAGCAATTTCCGTTGTAGAGTTGGAATTCGCTTTGTATTTCGCATTTGGATTTTAAGATTTGCTTTAAAACTGTTTTGTGAGCGCTTTCGTAAATAATTAGATAGTACTTTTTTTTATAAAAATTTCTGAAGAAGTTGGCGAAGGTAAAGCAGTAACTACAGTTATTTTTTCTTTATTATTTTTGATACTCTGGTATCAGGCACTGTAATATGTTGTGCTCATATACATTTTTCCCAGAACAGCAAATCCTAAAATATCATTATATCTATATAATATTTATGTTTTTGATAAACTATGTAATAATTCGGCTATTTTTATCGTTGCACTGCTGGGTAGTCCCCTTAATGCGAGGGAGATTATGTCATAGTCCACCATGATGGGTAACTTTACACGTCTTTCGACAACTAGTCGAGTTCTCTCTCTCCGTAAGTTTCATTAAGATGTTTTATTTCACCATATTGAAAACTAGAACTATAATAAAACTTTTATGAACCACAGTACTATATGTAATTATACCTTTTTTCATTGAAAAAAGTTTATTCTAAATCGGCGGTTAACTGCTAACAGACCGTTACACATTAATAAAATATCAGACTTCTTGACTTAAAATTAATGGTTTAACTCGTTCCATAACTGCACTTCCGACGATAAATAAGCGTAATGTTAAACGGCTCGTGGCATGGCGATGTTCCAGTTAGACAAAATTACAATAAAACCGTATCGTCACATTTGGTGTAATTAGAAAAGTTAGGTACGTTTTGTAAAAGAGAATTAGTATTTTGTGGCGTGACTCGCAGTCGACCTGCGATTAAGGCGTAACTGGCGCCATAATCGGCCGATGGGACGATGCGGCTGTTGTAGTTTAAATTAAGTAAAAGTTTTTAGCAAGTGATTAATTATTATGGCATGTATTGTTATGATGGAGGGAAGCAAATAGAAACTCAAATGATAAGTAGCAAGATGACAAGTGAACAAGTAGATGAATTGGAAAATATCGTCAAAAGATACCTATTAATTACTGCGTAAAAGCCAACAAAAAAATTGAAACTAATTGAAAAACATAGCATTATGCAGTCGGGGAATTACATGTTTTGTAGTTGCTGTAAGTCTTGCTATTTGTGAAAGGTCCAGGGTTTGATGCTAGCGTTGAGTGATGAAACTGATAAAATATCGAAACATTTTATAAGCATAGTTACTGGTAATGCTAAGTAGTATTGATATGAAAATGAGTTGTACATCTACATTTATAATCGATTTCTGACCTAAACTTTGAAAAGTTACTGCTATAGTTTGCAACATTTCTGACGGTGGCCGAATTCGAACGGTTTATTCTTTATGGCGCGGAGTTAATTGCATAAACCCTTCTGTCCCTCGACCTCCCTCTAAACGACAATTTATTTTATACAACTATGCTACAGGATGCTTAATTTCTTATACACTAACTATACACCATTGCTTTGCTCAGTTTATAGCAGTTTAAGGTTTTTAACTCTATAGCAAAAAGCCTTAAAATACATATAAAGATTTACCTATCTCTTGTATAACTAACTTTTAAGGTCGGCCATAAAATTTATTAAAACGATTTTTTATTTAATATATATTATAAGTATATCCCAGTTAGTCCCATTTTATATACATTAAATAAAATAACAAAATGTTAGAAGAAAAACCTATGCGAGTATTTAAAATATATGTATATTTATGAGTAATATAATTACAAAACCCTTTATTAGCAAAACACCCTATTGCCATATAAAATTGAATTTATATGACAAACTATAGTTTAAAATTCAAATACGTGTGAAATCTTGTTCCCAAATCGTACTGACCAAAGGGAAGCGTGACGTAAGGGTGACCCTTTTAATGGCTTTAATAAAGGTAGGGTAAGCATTTATAATTTCATATCGATATATTTAATTAAAAATTTTAGTATTCATTTGTGGTAAACAAAGATTTTGAATAGAATGGTTGGAATTTTAGAACATTATGGTATTTTCATGTTCACTTCTTTTTTAAATTTTGTTTTTATCGTATCAAAGCTTTTCATCGATATAAGGCAAAGTGTTCTAGAAAGTTTAATACATAAAAAAATATACATATTTGACAAGCTTTACCTGAGATTTTTGGGGCTGTTTGTATATCTGTATTAAAAATTATATATACTTGGCTTTAGGTTCTACCTTTCACGATACGTAATCTCACTATAGGCATGCGTTGTACCATTAGATTCTCTCTTTTTACTCTTTAAGACAAATGTATGTCAACAGATATGGTGTGGAATAATAATCTTAATTATTTTCTAATTTCTCTGTATTAAATAAGATTTTTTATCTAAAATATGTCAAAAATCAATAGCATTTATTATTATTGGAAATGAGGGAATGGACTGACATATAACATGTTAGCGACTTACTCTAGCTTTGCTCGGGTGCATACCTGGGTACGTTTTAAATAGATATAAATAGTTATTAGCCAACGTTATTTTTTTTCGTAATTTTTTCGGATGTTTTAATAGTTATCCTGCTATTCGGGGCGGAGACAAATCCAACAAATCAAAGAACATAAAAATCGGTCCAGCCTTTCTCGAGTTATCAATAGTGTAACTAGCCCATCTTTATTTTTTATAATATATAAGCTTATATACCTATATGCATACTAGCGACTCATTCTCGCCCCGCTGGGGTTTGTCTCTACTTACGTTTTAACGTTTAGTATAGATTTCTCAGAGATGAGATATTTTCCCGTAATAAAAAGTATCCTATATGTTGACCAGGAGAACCAGCTATCATCATACCAAATTTCATTAAAATGTCTCGGATTTTCCGTGCCGGGTAACAGACAGACAGACAAAAAATCTAAAAACTATAGATTCGGCCTCTGCATCGATAATAATGTCTAGATTTCAATACGAATTTCCAAAAAAATATATAATGTGCAGTTGCGGCTTAGATACAATTTTATTTTAGGTATAGATTTTTGTAACGTATTCTTTAGTATGTACAGTTTTCAACTTATTTATTTAACTTATGAAGAAGGGGTAGAAAAACTGGTGCTATGTTACACGCTCTAAGTTTTATAGAATTAGGTGATGAATTTAAAAGCAATAATTTTACTTATAGATAGAATTCTCGTCTTCGTTAACTTTCACCTTCGACGACACGTTTGGCTCAGTTTGTAGCAACTTTACTTGCTCTGACAGCGATCGCGGGTTCGAGTCTCGCTGGGGACATTTGTGTGACAAGCACGAATGTTTGTACTCCACTTATGGATATTTATATTTATAATATGTGTATATTTGAAAGTTATATATGTGTAGTGTATCAACTATCTGGTATCCATAACGCAAGCCTCGTAGCTTACCATGGAGCTAGATGGTACTGTGTTAATGTCGCAACATATTTATTTATTTATTATTATTATTATTCATCAAGATAACCGAAACATTGGACTCATATAAGCTACTGTTTGATTTTTGTTTTTTTAAACACAATGCGAAAGATATAAAAGTCAAATCCAACGAAATGAAAACATTGCATAGCTATTTTGTCCATCTGCACACAAAAACATTCATCAAATTTTATCATATATATTTATAGGTATCTAGTATAAAAATGAATATAAAAACAATATGTTACTCACGTTTAGTCGATAAACAATGCTAGTGGCGACAAAATCGATACAGTTCTTGAGTTACGACGGGACGTACACACGGACATAAATATAACCGTATCTCACGATCGTTCCCTCCACCTGTTACAGTTAATCGATGCTGGATATTATCATATATTGTGTACACGCTGTAGCATCCCTCACTGAGAGGGATGGAGATTTTCTAAGACTATATAGTGATTAAATGGACTAGTATAATAGTTTCCAATAGATTTTTTAGTAATTAATTAGTCTGAATAATTATATATTATTGTAATAGTAGTAAAATTTTGTAAGCAATAAAAGAGCTAGTTGAAACAAAAATTTTATCCCAAATTTTTGTTATTTTTTAAATAAGAAGTGACTATACCTACTACAATGTATGTGGGAAAATAGAAAATATATGTATGTAAGTATTTGCGATTTTTTTGTCATATGTATTAAAATTGTTTATTATATAAATATTTTGTTTAATTTTATTTTGGAAGACCTATAAAATACAGTCCAAACATTATTTATTTCAAAATCGCTTTATTTTAACTTTTTATCACTAATGGTTAACGGCCGTCTTTAAAATTATACATAATCCCTAAATAATACGTATAACGGATTGATATAAATGAACGTTATCTAAAATACATATTGTTTCAAATTCCAAAACGCGCAGACATTTCAAACAACGTCAACACCATTCAAAAGTACAGGTGGTGGTCCAATCAGTACAATGGCGGTCAGATCAAACATATTTTCAATTCTCATCAAAAAAGTGGGCACCGTTATGACGTCCCTAATAAAAACCGCTCGCAATATTCGCTGTAGTCGCAGCAATATCGTAATGAACACCCTGTATACAACGCCCATTTAATCTCACACCTGTATCACGCTTTATTTTGTTTGGATTAAGTGTGAGAAGAGAGCGTTTGTAAAACGCCAACCTAAAGCAATACTTGCAATTTGAAAATGTTAAATCTACTTAAAATATTATATAATTAATTAGTCAGAGTTATTTTTGAAAGTCACTCTCTTCTTATAAACTACTAAGTGTAAAAAATATTTGGGAGTCAAATATTAAAACAAAATAAGTATAATACCAATATGTTTCTACATTTTTGGGTTGAAAAATAAAATATTCTACAGGTTTTTTAATTTGTAAAAAATACTTAACAAAATCTAATGTTGATATTTTATAAAGTTACCTCAGTGTCTTGCATGTAAATAAATAACAAACTAACAAATTTTGCATTTATTATATTATTAGCAACGCCAAAAGAGATAGAAAATTACAGTTCAAGCCTCTCAGTCTAAGCGATTTCATATAAACTCATTTTGTTACGGTTTATTGGTCCTCTTTTTAATGTTATGTTCTTTGAATGTTGCTCCTAGACCTTCTTAATCCTAGGTCTTTGCTAAATCATGACTAACATTGACATTTAGTGTGACACATCCAGTGGTTAAGACTTAAAAATTAGTGACCACCGAAAATATTGTTCTTTAATCAACAGAAGAAGACAGTTATAATTTTTGCCAAAATTTTGGTATATTTTACAAGTACTTGGACCATACCAGTAGGGTCGCTCGCTAAACGGCCGGCTGTTAGCTTGTCCTAAACAAATACGTCCACCCATCTACGTAAGGGAGTTTCGGCATTAAAACATTGTTTAGGCGTCTAACACGTGTCATTAGGCCGATTCGCTGAGTCTGTAATAGACCGGCTTTTTCCAAATCACGATTACTGTTGTCAACATTAGCATTTGACATGGGAAATCTTTTGTAAATAATATTTTATACGTCATATTGTTTGACGAAGATAGCAAATAAGATATTGGTGCTAGTAGAAGTAGCTCTAATAGGTTAGTGGAAGAGACGTATTTTTAGTTTCATGAATTATACAAAAAATGTGTAGGAATCTATTATATAACTTTTGGTAATAAAGGTTACCTAAAACTCCTTGGCTAATTTCTTTTCTAAACATTATTTTTATAAATATTAATATATTATCTTAGTATTTTTTTTTTTAATTTTTAAATTTTATTTATTAAATAAAACTATCTTTTTAGATTTTTTCGCAAATTTATTTTGATTTCTAGTTCCCGACGTTTCGAATGCTTTACAGCAATCATGGTAATGGGAGAGACTCTCTCCTTCTCTAAAAGATAGTTTTATTTAAAATGTCAAATATTCGCGTAAATCTAAGAAAATATTATTTTATCTATTAAATTTTAACATAGTCTAATGTTAATGTAAATCTCATAAGACTTGAGCTTAGTGGACTTCTTTGTTCATTTTCATTTTAATAAATCCAAACGAAAATAAAACTTTTGTCAAAATGTCCGCGTCGCAGCGAGTTAAACGACCTTTACTCGAATGTCCATTACACAATTCTAGATTCAAAAACTTGTCTTTATCTGTGGAATGTAACTTTCCCGCCAATTGCAATCTGACGTCAATGTCTGCGGTGAAGAAATTAAAAGTTATTCAGTTTGCCTCGGGCGCTCGACGCCGCCGGTCTCCCTGGGAATACTTTAATGACAGGACTACATAATTGACTTTATCAATTAATTAATAAAATGTATATATTGCATGCTTGTTTTATTATAATATGTATGGATATATTTTGTTTTTTACACTGGTAATTATTAATTCAATTATTAAAAAACCTATACTAATTCATTACGATTGTTACCTAAAATAAAAATATAAATAACATAAAATATACCGTATATAACGTATTTTTTACATTAAATAAAGATTTGGTAACTTGAAGTATATTTCATATTTAACATTTATACATTATGTAATAAAATTGAATGTAATCAAAGCCCTCGTTTCTTAATATTTCGTTCCTCCATGGAAGCTGATAACTTGCGCAAGTTGTAATTTGATGAGTTCCGACCGGTCTTTCGGAACTTTTTTACGGTGTATGAATATTTAATAGGCGATGTTTTGGCGCCCAACGTGGGCTTTATATTTTCAGCTTATTTTCCTTCGCGAGTTTTACGGCAGTGATTTGAGGAGATAAAGAGTGTAATTTAATCAATGTTTGTGTGGTTTTTTTTTTCTTTTTCACTTCTTTTGTATTTTTTCTAATGTCGACGCGTAAATGTTTGCGTTTTAAATATTAACCTTGTACTTTTGTACTTTTGAACCAAATATTTACATAATCTAAGAGTTTATATAAACAACTAGATTGTGTGTATGAAGTAGTATCTTCTATTTCTTTTTAGATAAGTCCTGTCAAAAAGTATGTCACGAATCACGATGCTCAGTTTCGTTTAGTTTATATTAATAAAATATTTTAAAAATATGATTCTTTACGTATTTTATCAAATTGCTTTGATCGAAAATAAAGTAACATTAAACTATTCTTCAGAACTTGCATAAATTTATCAATTAAAAATTTTCAGCGTTTCATTTCAGAAATATACGCTTATATTGAAGCGCTGTCTTAATAAAAGTGGCCCGCGTTGGGCGTCAAACAGTACGCCCTGGAGAAATCACTCGCGTGGATATGTGCCGGTTAATGAGCCGCTGTACACAGTCTTATAGTATTTATATAGAATCAAATAACTAGTACTTCGTTTGTGCTTTCGTTTCTTTAACGAATACTACTATATTTTTCAGATGGAATCTGTGAAATACCTGAGGTGAAATTCTAGCAAATATAAAAATAAGATAGATAGATTCTTAACCATAAATAGTGATATTTTCTTAGATTTACGCGAATATTTAACATATAAATAAAACTATCTTTTCGGATTATTTCGCAGATTTATTTTGATTTTTAAGACGTCTAAAACCTTAGTCTCTCCCATGACTATAATTGCTGTAAAGCATTCGAAACATCGGAAACTAAAGATCAAAATAAATCCGAAATAATGCGAAAAGAGAGTTTTATTTAAAACAAATTGTAATAATTGAAATATAGAAATACGGGCCAATGTCAAAATAAAGCTATATTATAATTATAAAACAACAAGAATAAAATCTAATCATTCATTTTTTACTTTTTGGACTTTGATCAATGTCAAAATCGCGTAAAACTATTACAATTAACGGTGATTTATCCAGAGCTGCCCCAAGGTTGATAATCCTTACAGGAAAACTACTTATAGACTTAGAAAAGTGTCAATAATATCGGTTTACAATGGGCGAGGAGTTAATACGTAAAAACGTTCTACCAGAATTGAAAACCTCTTTACTTTCGAAGTTGGATAAAATATTATCTTTAGTTATTGGAATAATATTTTATATTGTCAAGCAAAATTATAACATTTAATATTATTAAAATAACAGAACTCATAGATTTTAGTAGTAAATTGATCAAAAGAGA
This sequence comes from Argynnis bischoffii washingtonia, assembly GCA_033884665.1. Taxonomy (NCBI): domain Eukaryota; kingdom Metazoa; phylum Arthropoda; class Insecta; order Lepidoptera; family Nymphalidae; genus Argynnis; species Argynnis bischoffii. The sequence continues at coordinate 1,558,807 of CM066616.1, read as the reverse complement.
ATAAAAAAGCACACATAAACAAAAAAAAAATACTCCATCAAAGTCGTAACTGTTATTAGAATGGGGCTCCCTGATTGGTCTCAGCGCATACGCTAGAAGGCGCATTTGCACAAAGGTACAGAAATATGTGGCCGGTGCTAAACATTAACGATTATAGCCGCCAAGTCACGTCTAATTGCAAGTATGGACGGTTTTACATAGAGGAGCTTGAGTTTCATAGTGTTTCATCTATTGCAAAAAGCTCTGTAGTAAAACTTTACCTATTTGTTTGCTCGCTGTGTCGTTTACTGGTATGTTGATAAAAACTAGTATAAATATTAGTTCAGAATATAAGCTATCTTCATTCAATATTTCACTAAATTCATTGAACCGTCCTAGCGTAAAAAAGTAACAAACAGAAAACTATGCTGTTACTACTTTGAAAAAATTCAATACCATAAATTAAATAATTAATAAAATATTTTTTATGAGGATTATGTTTAAAAAAAATTACAAGTTCAGGAAGAAATATTGCAATTATTTAAAAAAAAAAACATAATTTCATAGAAAATAATTACAAATTTTACCAGTTGAGCTTAATCAAGGAAAAAATTAACCTTTACTGCTTATTTCCTATGGCTGTATTCAAATATATGACGAAAAATATACAAAAAGTATTTTAAAATTCCCGCACTTGCATAAAACCGTCCCAACTAATTGTAAGCGCGCGTTATCGCGAGACAAACGCGTTGGTGCAACGCATAACCATTACTACTTTTTGGTTTCGAGAAATTAGCGCCTTTTTGCATAGTACCATCCCCGATAGTGTCGGTATTGTGCTCTTTGTTCTTTAATTCCTTTTAGACAAGAGCTTTTCTATGTGCTTTTTCATTGATAACTAATAATATTAAACTTTCTTTACTAACAAAATTAGTGAATGTTTTTAAAATTGTGAACTTTATTATTAAAATATAATATATTTGAATATTATAAAAGTATTGGTAAATCGTGGTGTTTGATAACTGGTATAAGCACCAAACTTACATTAAAAACATATTTTTTTTCTCTTTTAATTCAATTAAGCATGTGTCTATCTATCAACATCAAGAAGCGTTTTCCAACCACCAATTACTTCTGAGTAACTAAGGAGGGAAAGGAAATGGCAAATTGGTCGTCAATACTTAATTAACATTCCAGCACCTCTTGTTACGGGAAATTAAACTTGCTCATTTATCTAATGATATTTTGTAATACTGTTAAAGTGGATGTGTACATATCTATAATTCTTTTACATAGGTTACAGGTTTAGTTCCTGTTAAAGAAAATATTAAGATACTTTAATCGGCAAACCAACTAACTCCATATGATCAAATTTTTCAGGCGACACTTAAAATTTTATAATATTTTTTGTACACTACTTATTAAAAATCTAAAATATCCTTGGAAGATAATATCGTAAGCTGTTATTTTTGATACTGTAAAATCCTACTGAATTACTGTTGCGTACAATCTAAACCAAAAAATATTTTTGAGTAAATGTGGAGTTGGCTGGTTTGCCAATTAAGGTATAGAATATTTATTTTTGTAAAAATGTTCCGTCTAGTGACTTGGTCTCTGTGTTTAGTATCTGGATATAAACTAATCAAACCTGAAGGTTTGAAGAGTTTCCAATTATGTATTAATTTTTATGTATTAACTAGGGACTAATGCTCGCTTCGCTCGCGTTCTTCCCTAGGTACGTCTTCACGGTTAGCTATGTTTAGGTATACATAAATAGTAGCTTGCTACTCCTTAGATATTCATTTAAATTATATAGCGATTTATCCTCCTTTTGCTCGGGTGCGTACGCCGTATGCGGATTTTGTTCACAATTTCATGGGTTTTAACTTTTTTCGCGGAACCCTGATTCTTTTTCTTAAATAAAAGTAGCTTAAGTTACTCCCTAAACATCAACTATATGCTAGTGAAAGTCCCGTCAAAATCGGTCCAGCCGTTTCGGAGATTAGTCGGAACAAACAGACAGACAGACAAAAATTGTACAAATGTTGTTTTGGTATATGTACCGTGTATACATCCATATGCACTTAGTAAAAAGCGGTTATTTTAATATTACAAAACAGACACTCCAATTTTATTTATCTGTATAGATAATAAAGATTAAGTAAAATATAACAAAAATATGAAACTTTAAAATTGCGCTTATAGGACTGAGTACCTGGGCGACCGAGCTTCGCTCGGAGTTCTTTTTTGTTATATCGTATTTTTAGATAAAAAAACTAAAAACTTGAATAAGTACAAAAACAAAAGTAAAAAAAAACTTTATATTCCAACTGGGATTCGATCCCCGACATATGTGTTGTCTAACTTACGCGTTGACCGCTTGACCGCGATGCTTACAACTGAGTGTAAGCAATAAAAGATCATATTCTACGTGGAATAATGCAAAAAGTGCATGAAAACTCGAAAACATGCGTTTTCCCAGACATGAGACTAATCTAGACCGATTTTTCGCCCCCGAATGCCCCCACGTATCAAATTTCAGCGAAATCGTTAGAGTCGTTTCCGAGATCGCTGGTATAAATAAATAAAGATATAAAGATATAAATATACAAGAATTGCTCGTTTAAATATATAAGATTTTTGAAGTCCGAAACCTAATCGGGCGAAATGTAAATTAATTTCTCTGTCATTTATTGATAGATTTAAAAAAAAAACACTGATTTATTAGTTGTGACCTATATTATAATTCCATTGCGTTAAATATGATACTAAGAATATCATGAAACTTCTTCATTTACGCTTGCTAATGTAGCATATATATATATATATATATATATATATATATATATATATATATATATACATTGAGGTTTACAGTATCACTACGTCAGAAGGTACTCCTTATTACTAATTATTGAAAAAAGGATTGGAATTACAGAGAGAATTTGTACTAATATTAGAAATTGAAGAGATTATATTTCACAAGGAGCCATTTTATGAATAACATATATTCAAGGTATCAACAATAATCATTCATGAAAAGAAAAAGTAACTTCCACTATAATTAGAGGATATAGACAAAATAGTTAGATTAAAAGTTTCCATTTGCATATGGACGATGTATGTATGTTAGGTAGGGATAGCAAACCATGCTATGCCAGTGTTAAATATGTTGGGACATTAACACATAGCACCATTTAGTTCCATGGTAAACAAAGCTTGTGTTATGGATACCAGATAGTTGATACACTATACATATAACTTATTACAAATATAAACACCGATGACTGGAGTACAAACATTTGTGCTCATCGCACAAATGAATGCCCCTAGCGGGACTCGAACTTGCGTCCCTTGGCACAGCAAGTCACTACAAACTGATCCAAACGAGTCGTCCTATGTTAATGGTTGTCCATCACATGAATTTAGTCTATTCCTCAGGTACAGTGGTCGCCAACGAGATATTTTTCAATTATCCCAAAAGGTCGAATAAAAGTCCAAATTTAATTAAACCCTAGATAGACATAGATCATTTAAACAATTTGGACAGGTTCAATCAGGTTGATTCTTCTGACATCCAGTCGTAGTTAGATTTCCTTAAAAAGGTAGAAAAGGGAACGGGATTGACCTCCGCTTAATTAACATTCCGTACCTTGCGTCACGTCGGAATCCTGTTGGTATCAGTCTTCGGTTTATTGACAGCTGGCTCGTATTCTCGGTAGCTGTTCTAAAAGAAAGTAAGTCTTAGAAAATTGTTGGAAAATGGAAAGATTTGTATGGTCAATATGATGGGTAGTGATACGGTGTTCGAATGTGAAAATGAACTCATAGACTTTACCACGTCGTAAAAAAATTAAAGAGTGCGTGTATGAATGTGTACACGCGTAAGAAGTAAAACTTCTGTAGGTTATCGGTACTCTTTATTACATAAATTCAATTTATGTTTTAAATAATTAGGATAGGTGAGATACTAAAAATAACGCATATTAGCCATATTACAATCATATATTTATAGATATTATACATTAATATATCTTTTAAGGAAATATTGTAATATTATATATCATTAGTCAGAAAAAAATAATGGTTACCATGGCAACAAACGTACGCACATTTTTACGTAACGCATTCACCAGTTTACCAAGTCAAGCATGCGTAAAGAAATTTAAATTCAAAAACTAGAGTACTATTATAAATGTTAAGGTTTGAATGTATGTACGTTTGTTTCAACTTCATGCTCAAACGAATGGGTGGATTTAGATTAAATTTAGTTCACATATAAACTGATATTGGTGACCTAGAGTAAACCATAGGGGTTTACTTGTACTACCATGCAATATTACGTTATTTATTAAGAAAATATTATTCATTCTATTGAATTTTTTCAATGTAAATTTATAAAATGTTGGAACAATAGATGATAATTAGAAAGATTTGGCCGAATTTATATTATTTTCCGAAGCACTCCGCTACACCGTGAGCCGGTGCGCTACGAGACGAGCATTCGACAGCGCCCGTTACCGAATCGACACCGGAATTCACTACATTAATATAACATCGACTAAATGTGGCGCAACTTTTTCTTTTCAATTATTCTGTTTTTTTTTTATTATTAGATACTTTTTATTACTTTTAAGATGATCTTGTTCGAAGGCTGTGGCAAAATTTCTTATTTTTGATATTATTTTGATATTATTTATTAATACTTTTTTCAAATTTCGTCTTGATATGGATTGGCAAGGAAAAGATTATCTTTTAAGAAAGTCTTAATTTAAAAATTAATATAAATGACTCCTCAATGGTTATTATCTAGTGAAATCTTTGAGTTCGATGTCATTTGATTCGTTATTTTGATTTCCTTACATTACAGTTTGTATAAAGAGGGTTTTAAAGTTCATTAAATGTAGTTTAAGTTATCTAATTATTATTCACTGTAACATTTTAGAGTTGTTTATTAATACATATAGAATACGAAAAAATATCCTTAAGTACTTGATAGGATAAAATAATAACTTTAAAAAATAATATCTTGGTATTTATTTTTTTAAATGTAAAAAAAAAATTATGTCATAAATGCACTTATATTTATCGAATGCACTATACATCTTGGCTGTATTAATGTGGCCAATTTGTAAGAGAGCGTGATCTTCTCTACAACCCTTCAAAAACTCCGTTTAATTTACAACCTTACGTTAAAAGTAATAGGTTTCAAAACAAAACAAATTGTATTAGCCGTATAGTTGAAAAAGCGGTTATTTTATTTTGAATCTTATTGTCATTGGAATACGGTTAATTTTTAAAACGTTTTTCAATATTGCGTACAAGTTTGTACTAAGTCGAAACACTAATTAGAATTAAATTAAACAAAGTATCGAGAACTGTTTAGATCAGATGAAATAAATGTCTATTGATGCATTTCGATATTAAATATGTTATATACCAATTAAAAATCAGTCAAGTGCGAGTGACGCGCAATAATAGAGTCGTTCCAATAAACAATCAAAATATTTTAATTTAGTTTTTTTTTAATATTTCATTAAGTTAACTTGAATAAATTTTTATTTTATCGATTTTAATAGTACTCAGTCAGTCATCCATTTAAGAATTTCATTTTTTTAATATTGCATTTCATGTATTATAAAGCAAAGTATTACCCACACTAAATAAAGTAAAAAATGTTCGCAATAGTATATTTTTATCTTAGTCTTATTTGCTAACTAACAGAAACGGATTCCTTGATAAAAAAAACTAAGAGGTACATCACTAAGTAGATGAATTAATACTTAATTTACTTGTAGTTCGTGATAAATAGTGGATTTACAATTATTTTTGGCTTAATTCTTTTTGAATAAGGAAATAAATGGCAATAAAAACAACATTTTAATGTTATTTTTATTGTCATTTATTTCCATTATATTTTTAATAAAAATTAGTTATTTTATTATGTTATTATAAAAATAAGTTATATTATTATAAGTTACTAGCGACTCACCCTCGCTCGGGTTCGTCCCTAGCTTGCTTCCAAATACAAACTTTCATCCCCATTTTCTAAGTTCCTGCGCAATTTTCTTAATTTTTTTTTAATTTAAGAACCTTCTGACAATAACAAACACAACAAAAAAGAATTAGTAATATCGGTCCAGCCGTTCACGCGTGATGCCGTGACCAAGGGAAATAGGGATTCATTTTTATATATATAGATTATTTTAATAAAAATAACATTTTAATATTATTTTTAAATTAAAAAGCAAACACTTTAATAAAGGCATAGACCATTCAAATCTAATGAAGCAAACGGCATTAAAGATCAGCCAGATTAACAAGTTTTTAGTTATTTAAATCGAACAGCGATAAAGGCGTTAGGACAAAGCGTTATCAGATGTAAAGTACAGAACAAGAGAAAACTCATTTATCCACCTCAATACAAGATGTAGATAGCATCTAAACGCCATCACGATCCTGTAATAAAAGGCCCAAAATGCCAATAAAACGTAGAGCAAGTATATCCAGAAGTGTTCATGACATATGTGTTTAATTACATATTTGAAAATTATATACAAATATATCCCACGGGAATCGTACATTTTTCCGGAATAAATAGAAACCTATGTGCTATTCCAGACAGTAATCTATCTCTATCTATCTATCTATCTATCTCTATCTATCTATCTATCTATCTCTATCTATATCTGTATATATTGTGCCAAATTTCATCTAGACCCTTTCAGCCGTTCTACCGTGATTTAGTAACAAACATCCATCCATTCAAAATTTCGCATTTGTAATATTAATGGGATGATGCTGGAAATGATTATAAAACTAAACCTCTGTTTCTTGTTTATTGGCAAGATTAAAAGGGTTATTATTTTAACTTATACTGTTATAGTTATCTCAATCGATTTCTGTATTTACAGGATAAGTGTTTGTACTATTTATACGTACAAATTTATTCCGGTTTGTTTGTTTGTGAGAAACAATTGAAAAATTGGCTATCGCTGACCATTCGTCATGTCACGCGACCCAATGCATTGTTTCGATACTGGTGGAGCGCATAGAAGGAAGATGATGATGAATGATCAAAAAAATCCTATACGCAATCTATCTTTGGAAAAGTTAAATTATAATTCTAGCTCTTACCCTTGCTTTGCTCGACTGTAGCTCTAGATGATTTTTTTTAAATATGTTGAGACATTTGGCACACAGTACTTTCTAGTTCCATGGTAAGCTACGAGGTTTGTGTTATGGGATACTAGATAGTTGATACACCACACATATATAACTTTAAATACATACATATTATAAATATAAACACCCATGACTGGAGTACTACAAACATTTGTGCTCATCACACAAATGAATGCGTCTGCGAATGGACTCGAACCCGCGACCGAAATGCTTAAACAGTAACCTGTGTTACTCCAGGTCATAGTTTATTTCTTTATTAAATTTCATCCAAATCCGTCCAACCGTTTCATATTGAAGGACTAACAAGCAAACATACATACACGTATAAAATTTGCTATTTATATTAGTAGTCCAATTGCAATTTCGCAAGAATATTTTAAATTTTTTAGTACATCCATTCACCTATAATTCTTCGTTTAATGTAACTTTATCAGGTATCGACTTGCGTTAATCCAAGATATGACTCAAACAAAGAGATTCCGATACAGTCCCGCGCTGACACTGCCGTTGAATCGAGCTAGGAATATTTAGTATATGGTACTTTTGAAATTTTATGTTCTTTTTTAAGTATAGCATAACTATATATTACTTGAAGCAAAAACTTTGTACCCCTTTTTACAATAATTGCGCGGACGGAGGAGTATGAAATTTCCCACACTTATAGATTATATAGAGGAGTGTAGAATGCTAATATTTAAAAAAAATTATGCATAAAAAATACATTAAATCAATAAAAAAAAACATTACACACACTACCATGTATTTGACACATTTGTTTATTGTTAAAGTCTGTGGTCAAATTGAGAATAGATTAATATTAATATACGCAAGACAATATATACAATATATCATTCCAGAGGGTGTCCTGCCAAGTATCTGTCCGATATTTGTTTCAGGGCATACGGGTACGCGACCCCGGGTCCTCGAGCCACCACTATCATACCTTCATCCAGTCCGTGAAAGTGGTGTCCTCTCCTTCCTTTTCCTGCTCCTCTTTCCTGGCCCCTTCCCGCTCCCCCTCCTACCTCCCTTTTTGACCCACTCCTTACCCTGGTTTTTTCCCACAATATGTGGGGTTTTTGGAGGTCAGATGGCAATCGCTCCACTTAAAACCAATTTCGCCATGTAAATGAGGACAGTAACAGAAATGCTGGGTACGGCTAGGGCGTCGCCGCTAAACGACGCGCAGGCACATCGCCCTACACCTGCGACAAGTGGGCAAGGGCTACCGTGTCAAGTACGGGCACGGTTAAAGACGTTAGTACCCAGACGGAAACTCCGCTTTGCAACTTGGAATATTGGCTCTCTAACAGGACGATGCAGGGAACTCGCAGATGTACTCATGAGACGTCGGGTCCAGTGTGCTTTCCTTCAGGAAACTCGCTGGAAGGGCAATAAGTCCCGTAATATCGGACAGGGTTACCAGCTTATATACACTGGGTCACCTTCAGGTAAAAATGGTGTAGCGGTAGTGCTTTCTGAAGAGCTTCGGAATGGTCTCCTAGAAGTTGACCGTTGCTGCGACCGGCTGATGCGGGTAAAGGTACTGATTGAGGGTGTTGCCACGAACTTAATCAGTGCCTATGCCCCCCAGGCAGGCTGTAGTGAGGCCGAGAAGGAGTCCTTCTGGGAGCAGTTTGAAGAGGTACTACGCGCTATACAGACTACCGAAGTAATAGTCGTTGGGGGGGACTTAAACGGTCACGTCGGTAAGGCAGCTGAGACATATGAACGTGTTCACGGTGGTTTTGGTTATGGTCGTCGCAATGCAGAGGGAGTAAACATTCTAAGAACCTGTATTGCGTCTGATCTGGCCATCGTGAACACGTTCTTCCAAAAGAATGCTGAGCACCTTATCACGTATAAGAGCGGGCCCCACTCAACTCAAATAGACTATCTGCTGACCAGAAGGTGTCATATCGGCAAGGTGACTAACTGCAAAGTCATTCCGGGTGAAAGCCTGACGGCCCAAAATCGTCTCCTTGTCATGGACTATTTGTTTACCCCGAAAAAGAAACTAGCCGAGAAACGCAAACCTAGAATCAAGTGGTGGTTACTGAATGGGCCGATGCGGACTGACTTCCTGGCGGAGGTTGAGAAGCAAAACCTATTGGTTCACACCGAAACCGCCCAGGAGGCTTGGGATCGAGCACAGTCGGTAATTACCGCGGCGGGAAGGCGAGTTCTTGGCGTTTCTAAGGGAGGACGAGTCATCGACAAGGAGACATGGTGGTGGAATGACCAGGTACAGGGGGCGATTCGAGAAAAGAAGACTGCGTTTAAAGAGTGGCAGCAAACCAACTCTCCTGAAGATAGAGAAGAGTACAATGCAGCCAAACGTGCCAGCAAGAGAGCTGTAGCCAGAGCCCGCAGTGATAGCTTATCACCATTATATGATAAGCTAGAAACTGCGGAGGGGCAAAAGCTCATATACAAGCTGGCACGTGCCCGAGACAAAGCGACGCAAGATATCACAAAATGTCTTTGCGTCAGGGACTCCCAGGGCACGCTGCTTTGTAACCATGCCTCTGTGAAGGAGAGATGGAAAGACTACTTCTGCGAGCTGCTGAACAACCAGCACCCATATAGTCTTCCACCCGAACCGCCCCCTAACCTCGGACTTGTTGCCCCAATAACACCTGACGAAACTCGGGATTGTCTTCGCCGCATGAAGAACCGAAAAGCGGTGGGACCTGACGACATACCGATCGAGGCGTGGAAATCGTTGGGCTCTCTTGGTGTGCTCATGCTTACTGATCTCTTTAACTGCATCTTGAACACTGGAAAGATGCCAAACCAGTGGCGCTTTAGCTTTGTAACCCCTTTATACAAAGGCAGGGGCAGTGTTCAAGATTGCGGTAGTTATAGAGGGATCAAAATCATGTGTCACACCATGAAGCTCTTCGAACGCGTGATCGACCTCAGGCTCCGCCAAGAGTGTTCTGTCTCTGAGTGTCAATATGGGTTCCAGCCAGGATCGGGCACCATGGACGCCATTTTTGCCCTCAGAACTTTGATTGAGGCTTACAGGGAGAAAAGGAGAACTCTGCATTTGGCATTCTTGGACCTGCAGAAGGCCTTTGACTGTGTGCCTCGTCAATGCATCTGGTGGGCGTTGCGATTCAAAGGCGTGCCTGAGACCTATATTGACATTATCAGAGACATGTACCGCAATTCCGCTTCCGTGGTTCGAACCGCTGTTGGCGATACCGAGCCCTTTCCAATCACTGTAGGGGTCCACCAGGGCTCCGCTCTTAGCCCGTTCTTATTCAACGTAGTACTAGATGTTGTCTCGACATGCATCCAGGACCAGCCTCCATGGTTGATGATGTATGCCGATGACATAGTGCTCGTTGATGAGAACCGTCTAGAGCTGGAGCGTAGAGTGAATCTGTGGAAGGGTACGCTTGAGAACGGCGGTCTTAAACTAAATGTGGCGAAGACCGAGTACATGGCTTGCGGGAGTCCGGACTCTAGCACCATCCAAATAGGGCTTGAACCAGCCGTTAAGTCGGAGAAGTTCAGGTACCTTGGATCCGTCCTGCACGAGTCCGGAAGCATCGATCACGACGTTCAAGCCCGTATTAGAGCTGCTTGGGCCAAATGGCGAGAGGTCACAGGTGTGGTCTGCGATCGCAGAATACCGCCCAAGCTCAAGGGACAGATATACAAGAGCATCATCCGACCAGTCCTTCTATACGGAAGCGAGTGCTGGCCATCGCTGTCTCGGCACACTCAGGAGCTTCACGTCACGGAGATGAAGATGCTGAGGTGGATGTGCGGCGTAACGCGGGCTGACCGCATACGCAACACGTTCATCCGAGGCAGTCTCGGGGTCCGTGACGTAGCGGATAAGCTCCAAGAGCGTCGTCTGAGGTGGTATGGTCATGTCGCGCGTAGGTCTGAGGACTATGTTGGAAGAAAGTGCCTTGATATATTTGTCCCTGGAACAAGACCTCCCGGGCGCCCAAGAAAGCGATGGCTGGATGTCGTGAAGCAGGATATGAGAGCCAATGGACTTACACAGGATGACGCGAAAGACCGTGCAAAGTGGAGTAGGTTTAGCAGGAAGGCAGACCCTGGCAATAGCCGGGATTAATAAATGCCAGGCAGAAGAAGAAGAAGACGCAAGACAATATATATATAACTAATGAATTATGGTTGATTTTAAACTACGCGGCGATCACTAGTAAAAATGAAATGTATCTCATTGGTAAGTATATCAATTGATAATGGCTGGATAAATTGGTTTTTTTTTTTTTTTTAAATGAACATAATAATTTGCATATTATTTATTTGCATATTATTAATTTGGAAAAGTTGCCCGAAAAATTGGAAAATTCGGGCGAAACTAAGTGCTTTTTTCTATAGAATATGTATTTGTATGACCTCTAAGATCATAAATCAATTTATTGAAATTGGTTGAAATGACTGTTGTTTCAGTTAGTTAAATAGTGGTAAAATGCGTTTATGTTTTTACTTGATCTCTTGTGGCATTTTTAAAGTTGATACATACATACATTTTACGACAAAACCTCTTCGTATTTTATGTGTGTTTGTATAGTAAATATTACAAAGATTTTGTAGAGAAATAACAAAATGTGAAATGCAACAGTAAGCTTTTACAAAATATTCAATTGTAGGCACACATTTTTATGATGTCATAGAACGTAGGAAATTGGGAAAACTAATAAAAAAGAAAATACCAATATTATCATCATGAGATACCTCATCTAATCTTCCAGCATCCTGGTCCTAAATCACCGTCCTTACATCCCATTAACTGTTGGAGTTCGTAACAAATTTGAGTGGATGTGCAAAGTTCGCGATACACCTTGTTTGTTAGGCGCTATCAAGATTGACAAAGTACGATTGTTCCAGGTAAATAGGATTCGTGATAATATAGCTGGTGTTTAGTTTACTCATGACTAAGATGATATTAGGTCAGACAATATATTATGGTGATGAATAAAAATAGGTTGCCAGCAAATTTTTGTGCATTTTTGGTTAACAACTTTCTGACTCTCTTGCCATAGGTTAGAAGATCAGAATGATTATTTGTATGATAAGAGCTATCTCGTGGAGGAATTAAACCTGTAGCCAAATATAGTAGGTAGTACGGAGACACTTCACTATGCCTTCTGATCTGAATCAGAAATCGACCTTCGCTAACATTTAGCAATATTCAATTAATATATTATGGGAATAAAAAATATTAATTATTATATTAATTAGCGATTATGTAGTTTTCTATTAATAATATTTTCAGAGCAGGATTCGTATTTTTGAAACTTGACTTAATCATTAAAGTGATAAACTTAATCACTGCTATTGTAAATGCGAATGTTTGTATGTGTATGTCTTTATGCTGAAACTAAATTTTGGTTGAATCATCTATACATAGTATAAAACAAATTCTCACACTGTTTGTACGCTTAGATCTTTTAAACTACGTAACAGATTTTAATGCAGTTTTCAGCAATAGATAGAATGATTCAAGAGGAAGGTTTATATGTTTAATACATGCATATAATAGTACAGAAAGGCCGAGAACTATCTTTTCGGATTTTTTCCGCGGATTTATTTTGATTTTTGTTTCCCGACGTTTCGATTGCTTTACAGCAATCATGGTCACGGGAGAGACTAAGGTGTTAGATGTCTCAAAAGCATTATATGATTGATAGTTGTTACAGACAGCCTACCCACAATTAACAAAAATGAATTCAAATTTTGAAAATTGGCATCAAAGTACCTTACAATATTTATTAATTTTATTTTGAACATTTTTATAATTTTAATTTTATACTTGAAATATGGGATATTATTTTTATAATTTTAGCTATTATCATTATAATTATTTCAATTTTTTTAGAAAACTTATTATTGTATTATTGTTTAAAACGTCGGGAAACAAAAATCAAAATAAATCCGCGGAAAAAATCCGAAAAGATAGTTTTATTTAAATGTCTAATATTCGCGTAAATCTAAGAAAGTATTAAAGGCCGAGAAATTCAAAGATTTTTATTGTGTGCATATTACTATGACCTAGAATAACATATAGGGCTATATTTAGGCATCTAGGGATGCTATTGAGCGAAGTACAGGTAATTCGTTAGACATTGGATATTATTTAATCTCTAAACTATTTGAGAACAGATCAGAAATATTTCATAACAACTATATAATTAAAGTTAAAAGATACAATCCAGGTTATCGGTAGGATCACGTCTCACCAGACCCTCGATCCCGAAGCTGAATTATGTGGCCAAGTTATCGGCCGCCGTTTATCAACAAACGTCACATTTAATAATAATTAATGATAATTGCCTTCTAGCTTACAAAGCCGATCGACCGATTCACGTAACTTACTTCTGTTTAACTTGGAATTTAGAACTGTATCTTGTGTTCCCGCTACGAGATGGGAGATGCGTAGAGTCGCGGTTAGTAATGTAACAGATGTAATAAGTTTTCTCAATTTTGCTAGATAGTGAAATTAGGTTTTGTTATTTAATACTATACTTTGTAATAGTGTTTAAATTTTATTAAGTAACGAAATATTAACTGGTAATTACGTAATACTTCTATGGCTTAATAAAAAAAAATAAACTTAAGTAATAAATCAAAATTGAGTATCGTGTACTTTAAGGATGAATCGTGAAATTAGTATATAATTCAATAAAAAACTATTGGAGATGATACATGAAGTGTCATCTCCATAGTTTTTTAGTCCATATAACAGTATTCTTAATCACTTAGCATTGGTAAACGCTCGACAAGGTAAACAATATGAAGACTCTAACTTGAACTATAATTCACGGTCGCTTAAACTTGCGCAAACGTTAACTGCATTGTTTAACTTAACCAATTTTAACTATGACACACGGCGTGCTTATTGAAATCCCACGGGCTTTACAGCGACTAGCGTGCACACGTGGCTTTACTTGTTTAAATATATGCGGTAAAAGAAAATATGGTAAATAGCAATGTTTAACATAATATTCGTGTTTTTGGCACTTAAAAAGATATGTCAACATATTAAGTAAATTAAATCGATATCAAAAAAAATACAATAAAGGAAAAAATAATCGAATGAATGTTTTCATTCACTACAGATACCTACCTAATCAGATATTTTTAAAGTCGGTGAGTGCCAGCCGATGTAATGCAAAGCAAATCTATTTCAATACGTATAAATACATTACAAATTGATGTAATATTGTTTTAACTATAGAGACTCCATACCTTGTCATATTTACCTATTAAATATTCATATCTTTAAGCATTGTCGGGTAGCACCGACTTAGAAAATATCTGATACAAACATACAAACATACATAGTATATACATACATACATTTTTTTTATGGTACTCAGTGATAAACGAGCAGACAGTCCACCTGATGGAAAGCGATACCTGTCCAAACACTTACGGTTCATGCACTTAAGTTTTATGTAACAAAACTGCAGAACCGTCGGTACGTTATCACTGTGAGGACTAAGATGTTATGCCTCTTGCCTGTAATTGCGCTGGCTACCTTATCCTTCAAACCGGAACACAACAATGAAATCATTGTTGCTTGGCGGCAGAAATAGATAAGGGGGTGGTACCCATCCAGTCGGACTCCTCAGGCTTGACAGAGTTCTACCACCGGTACATATACATGCACCTATAAAATTTTGTATATTTGTTTGGAAGCCCTAATAGATTATCGAATATTTTGCAGTTCCAATAATATTACATACATCCTTTTTTTTAGAGTCGGTTAAAAGATAAAATCACATAGCGTAATCAAATAAGTATTATATGTAAACTAAAAATGACGGGTCTTTAAATATAAACATGTCCTCTAACACTCCTTATATGTTTAGGATTTACTGTGCCAAATAAATAGATATACCTACCTATATATTTAAGACTTAACTCTAAATATATCATCACGTTACTATTTTAAGAAGATGTTGATTTAGATACGAAAGTTTGTATGTGTGTGTGTATGTGTGTGTATATTCTTTACACCTTCACAATTAAACGGATTTAGATGAAACTAGCGTCTCTCGCTTTGCTCGTGTCGCCTCTAGAAAAATAAATAACCAATCTATCCCACAGGAATCGTAGATTTTTTTAGGATTACAAATTGCCTATGTGGTATTCCAGTCTATAATCTATCTCTGTGCCAAATTTCATCCAGATCGTTCAGCCGTTCTGGCATGATTGAGTGAGAAACATCCAAATATCTAAACTTTCTCATTGATAATATTAATATAGTATTTGGTATACAGGTAGATTAAGACCTGGAGTAACATAGGCTAGATAGAGTTAAATACTAAGAAACTTACACTAGCAAAGTATAAAGCAGTAGTAATATATAAATAAAAAAAGCAATTTTATATTTGATTGCAGAATGTCAAACTGATGATCAATAACAAGGAAACACAAGGGGTAATAACATTAAGCCTAAATATTGTACAAACGGCCATTTGCAGGATAGTGTTTATCCATCACTTTATCCCGTAATCACAATAAATATAGGATAATAGTCAGGTAAATATTCATATATTAACGGGGTAAGAGTCGCAGCTGAGTTACGACGTCTCCCTAACGCTTAGGCCAACCGCCACCATTAGCATTAATTTAAAATATTATTTATTGTTCACGCCTAAAGATACGAATTTCTAATGAAGTTTTTAAGTTTGTTATGTTTTCATCTCATAAAGAGGTGATTATTTGTTTGTTTGATTCTACTACCTAGAGGATAATATTAGGAACTAAATCTATATCTATACATATAATAAAATTGTAACTAAGCCGAATCTGTACATTCAATATTTTTTGGAAAATCTTATTGAAATAGACATTATTATCGATACAGAGGCCGAATCTATAGTTTGTAAAATTTTTGTCTATCTGTCTGTAACCGCATCACGGAAAAACCATTTAAGGGATTTTGATGAAATTTGGTATGATGATAGCTGGTATCCGGGTCAACATATAGGATACTTTTTACTGCGGGAAAATATCTCATCTCTGAGAAATCTATACTAAATGTTAAAACGTAAGTAAGGACGAAGCCGAACGGAGCGAGGGTGGGTCACTAGTACATAAATAAAACAATCTACATATTCAATTATTAATTAATTCATATTACTTTAAGATTTTAATAACACACGTTTCCGTATTTTAACTACTTAGGCTATTGAAATAAATAATTTTAGCCTTAGATTCTTCTTATTGCAGTAGACACCAATATTATTAACTCTTCACTGTCCTTCTCTGTATATACCTCAACTCTTTCTATAATCATCCTATCCTATTATTATTCAACAGTACTGCTATGTCATCCTTCCATTTAGATTTGCTATCTTATCCCACCATTTAGTTTTTGGACCATTTTGCTTCAGGTAAAATTACCTACACCTATATAATTATACTAGTTTTCATCCACGTTTCTTTCTACTCGCATATAAGGGTATAGAAAGTAGTCTACGAGTATGTTTGTCCAAATGGGACAATTTATGATTTCGACATATTTCATCGATATCTGATTAGTAGTTTAAGTGTTTAAAAGTAAGGAGATAACAGATAGACAAAGTTATTTTCACATTTGTTATATAAATTATGGATATAATAAGTAAAAATATAATGAGATTTAGCTTTAAATAGGGTAGTTTTATTGTATGACCTATAATTTCCAATACTAAACTTCAGCTTTTGACTATAAAAATATATAAAATATGCCAATTACTGTACAACATGTAAACCTAGCATTATCTTAGCATGTAGCAAAATTATAAGGGTTTTTATTCATTGAATATTTTTTGACCAAGTTAAAAAGTAAAGGGTATTATAATATTAACCTCTTCCTGGCTATATATCCATCATGATGAAGTCAACCTTCCTTTTCTTTTCGACTTTGCCCTATCAGAGACATCGTCTTCGAAAAAAAAAAACAAAATAAATATTATCGATTTTCATAATTCTTATTTTTATCAATAGATTCTAAAATGGGATTCGATTCATATTCGTTCACTCATTTGTATTTTCGTCTGTCTATTAAGTACTTATCATTCAAAAACGCTACAATTGTTTCTAAATAGCCTTTTTCATTTTATAATAATCAATAAAGAGTCGTCACTTAAATCGGTTGAAAAGACATACATACATACAACTGTATGTATGTATGTCTTTTCTTCTATCTCCTCACTATACTTGCTCTCACATGATTTTTATATGAACAATTTAAAATTCTGAATTTCGTCTTTGATGACTTCGATTCATTGAAGAATCGTGGTACCTATTTTAAATTTTTTTTGGTAGTGAAGTTATTGTAAATGAAAATAATTTCACAAAATATGCCGCTGATATTATCTAGTCTATACTAATATAAAGGGGGGTAAAGTTTGAGAGTTTTTGAGGTTGTAGGGGGTAATCTCTGGATCTACTGAACCGATTTAGATGAAATTTAATAAGAAGATAGTTTGAGACCCTGGGAAGGACATAGAATACTTTTTATCTCGGAAATCATCCCTTAAGGGGGTGAAAATGGGAATTAAAGTTTTTAAAGTGGGTAATTAACCTAGGGACGAACCCGAGCGAAGCGAGGGTGAGTCGCTAGTCTTCTATAAATGTAGCCGTAGATAATGTAATTTTAGGCACAATTCGTTAAAATCGCCTGATAATCTAGTTAAGTGTTAATACAAGATGACACCAAATGACCGTCGTTACGCGCAGAGGGTCGGACTACACTCGCATTTCACTTTATTTATGTTTTTAATGTTTTTTATTATAGGCTTTGTAATTCAGGCGGTCTAATTGGTGTCATTTTAGAAACTTATTTATTGGAAACTTCATCTACGTTGATAGAAAATATGTTCAAAATAAATTCTATGTATATTTCTTAACTTGAAAGCCTTTTTACAGCTTTTAAAGCTTGAATAAACTATCTTTATGTAAAAAAAATAATATGTTTTTCCGTTCGGAAGGTAAAGAAGGGCACAATTCCTAAAACAAACAAATGAACAATACACATTCGCTTTTATAATATTAGTAAAAAGCTGTAAGGATATGTTATAGTATTTGTTATACTAATAATAATATAAGTTATTAATTATATAAAAATAGGATTTATATATATTATTGTAAATTAATTATTTGATTCTTTATGTTGGCATTATAATATAAAATACTTATTTGACTTTTCTGACGTTGTCACCTTGAGTGAAAAAAGGGCGGGAACAGCGTTGTGTTTTGTAAAAAAACTTTAGCAATGGCGTCATTCTTGATTGTAATGTCGTTTGATTCATTACTCTGACTCTGTATAAAAAATAAAAACTATGTGCTGTTACATCGAAATTTCACTTGGCCTACCTGACCTACTTCTGAAATATTGTAAACAGTTATATGCTTTAATCCTTCCATTATATACCTACCTATATACAACACGTGTAACTTTCTATCTCCAGCGGAAATCATCGAGGGTATTTAAAACTACCGTCATTAAACAGTTGTTTATTGTGACCATGTAATAGGTACGTGTTCATATTAGGATAGCGGGACTGTTGAATAATTTTATTAGTAGACTAGCGACTCATCCTCGCTCCGCTCGGGTTTGTCTCTACTTGCTTGATTTTTCATAGGTGAGATATTTTCCCGCAGTAAAAAGTATCCTAAATGTTTAACCCGGATAACCAGCTATTATCATACCAAACATCAAAATCCTTCCAGTGGTTTTTGATGATGTGGTCACAGACAGACAGGTAAAAATTCTAAAAGCTGAAAATTCGGCCTCTGTATCGATAATAATGTCTATTTCAATAAGATTTTCCAAAAAATATTTAATGTACAGATTCAGCTTAGTTAATATTTTATTATATGTATAGATTATATTTTTAGCACTGTATTTTCTAAACTTAAAAAAAGTCAACTTGAAATTTAGCATGAAGACGCCGCTTGCTTCGTTGAACGAGTATTGGTCTGTTTTTTTTTAGATTTAATTTTTTTTAACTTTGATAATGAAAAAATCTACACTTTTCTATTGAGCAGATCTGATGATGAAGTCGACAACCACTGAAAGACAAAAATAGTTAATAATTAAAACATATAACGTACTCGTAACATACGTTAACTTTAATTTTACTAACTTTAGGCAATTTAAGACTAACCAAAACTCAACCCAAATAATTCGAAAATGTACATTTACTTATAAAGAAGTAAATAATATTCCCATAAAATAATATCCCAGTATCCAAGTCTAAACAGGGCCAAACTTTACTTCCTGCGATAAGGCCTTTTGTATATCGAAACCAATAAAATATCTTAAATATGTCCGGTTGGGGAATGACGGTGACCAACCCAGGTACAAGTTGATTGGTCATTTACATTTAGATATGAGGACATGTTTGTTCGTGATCCTCATTCAATGCCCTTATAAAGTTTTAGTTATACATATAATATCATACGATATATATTGCTTACTGTTCTATATTGTTATAGGGGCGTAGACAAAAAGTTATTTTAGAATTGTTAAAGTTAAAAATAAAAATTGGTTCGGCCGTTTGGGAGGTACAATGCAACATACAGACAAACAGATACACACAATACGCTTATAACAAATTTAGTCGTTATGTCAAAGAATCAGTATTATATTATGTCATTCCTGACTGCCTCGGTGATGTAGTGGCTAGCATGTACGGCTGCACATCCTGATGTCCTGGGTTCGAGTCCCGGGTCGGGCCAAGTTTAGTTATTGAGTCTTTCTGTTTAGTAAGCCTCAGTAACAGCCCGGAGTTGGGAAATTGGCGGTGTTTCACCCCCGTGCCTCGGAGAGCACGTAAAGCCGTCGGTCCTGCGCCTTAACTCTCACCGGTCGTGTCGAGTAGTCGTCTCACCGGAGTATGAGAATGACAGGAATAGAGTGTGCACTTGTGTCTGCGCGAACACCTGTGCACTATAATATCTCCTGCGCAGTTAGCTAGTCTCAATGAGATTGGCCGCCGTGGCCTAAATCGGCCAGGAGGACATTATTATTATTATGTGATTCCTAAATATTTTTTACACATTCTATTCTTCAACCTTTTAATAAGAGATCTAGTCTAAGCCCTCCATATTGGTTAAAGAAAAGTAACCAAAGTTATACAATAAACATTTTTAACCGCCTTAAAAATGAGGAGTTACTCAATCCGAAAGTTTTTGAGTATGTTACATCTGACGTTGATATCATCAATTGTGGACTAATTATTTATTATACTGGCGACTCACCCTCACTTCGCTCGGGTTCGTTCCTAGTTATGTTTTAGCGTTTAGTGTAGATTTCTTAGAGATGAGATATTTTCACGCACTAAAAAATATCCTATATGTTGACCCGGATAACCAGCTATCATCATATCAAATTTTATCAAAATCTGTCTAGTGGTTTTTTCGTGATGCGTTCCCAGGTAGACAGACAGATAGACAGACGGACAAAAATTCTAGAAACTATAAATTTGGCCTCTGTATCGATAATAATGACTATTTCAATAAAAACTAAAAAAATATTTAACGTACAGATTCGCTTTAGTTAGAATTTTATTATATGTAGATATAGATAGTTGTTAAATGGAATTTAAAGGGATTTTAGAATTTTATTTTAATTTTAAGAGGATTGTGAAGCTAAATAAAAAAAGTAAATTTCCATACAAAAAGCGATAACGTTTTCCCCCCCATTAACATAGTCTAATTTTCATAATTTTTGGAAATGTTGTAGATATAATGAAAAACTAGGTCCGTACGTTTTTATTTTAAAGAAATATTGCGTATGATAGAAGTTATTAGCATCTAAATATCTGTATTTTTGACGTAAAAACTTCCTCGAGCGTTTTTATTTTTTTATAATTAAACTAAACTGAATTACTAAAAAAGGAAAACGTACAGACCTAGATTAAGGTGTACTGAATCTAATGAAACCAAAATTGTCTCATTTCGTAAATGTTCAGGGGGGTAAAAACGTTATCGCCCAAAACAATATTTCAAACAGGAATGTAGGTAATTGCCTCTAAGATTTGCAACTCTCTCTATCGCACCATAAGGGTTGGCAAAGCGAGCGATATGAAACAGATAGCATTTTCTTAAAAACCTATTCGCGCCGTGTATCGGCACTTCACAATCCTCTTAAAAACTAGTTTTCAATTGATTATGTATAGACTCAGAAAGTAGAAAGTAATGAATTTCTCCATTTCACTCGCTCCTAGGTCAAGTGATATTTAGTGTTTTTGGCCAAATTTGGACCAAATGGAAATGCACAAATCCGTATATAATTATAATACACGTACATCTAAATAGCTTTGACATTAATGATGGCCATGAAAATTAACGGTTGTGAACAACGGTGTATTAAATCTTGACGTCCATTTGTAAATTCATTAGACCTAATTTTTTTATATATTTTCCATGTACATAAGTATATTAATATCACAATAACAATATTTTTAACACACATTACAGTTACAGTATTACATAAACCAGTCTCAAACCTAACTAACATAAGACCCACAACTAAACCCACGCATCATCACATTACATAACCCACTGTAATCCCCCATCAACCCAATGGTACCCAATAAACAAATTCAGTGCACCTGGCCGCACAGACCAATAAATAGTCGGCAAGAAAAGCAAAACGTATGCGTCCCATCGCCGACAAAGCCCCGTACAAATCTGGCCACTGGATAGCCGGCCTGATCGACAAATCCGGCAGATTACGCGCTGATACAGGCCCATGTTTATGAGACAGGATCGGACTCCGCCGGACTGTGCCGATGCAGGGCTATCAGCTTCTTAAGTTTGACATCTGGAATTATATCTGATGTGATTATAATATCGAAATTGCAATACGAATTATGATTTTTAAAGATATTTATTTATATTAAGAAATTATGGGGCTGGAAGAAAATCCTAAAAACAAGAAACAACTTTTGCGTCACATTAAACTTTATACTTTTTTATTACTGATTTAAATATGATTGAAATAATTTATGGTAATTATAATATATTTGTATAAAATATGTTAATTAAACATAAAAATGCCATGGTACATTATTATTATTGCTATTCCCATACGTCTAACTTACTTAAATAATTATAGAAAATCTTGGAACTCAATGCAAACAGAACACAAATAAAAACTAACAACTTTTCAAACTAGAATGTTTAAAGTAGAACATATTAAGGTTACAAATACGAATTTAAATCCCAAACAACTGGACGTAAACAGTTCGAAAACTTACAAAAGTATAATAAAATAAAATAAAAATGCAAATAGTGGCAGCCCTGGCTCGATACGAGATAGAGGGAAGGTAGTCGAATAATATTTCGGCTTATAGAACGAGTCCAAGTTTTAATAGTGTACCGTCATGTTTATGTTATTACCCAGAATCGTGTAGGGAGACTGAGCTGATATAAGGTCTAAAGCGTTAAAAGCTTTCAGTTCTTTGTAAAAGGAAGTAATGTATTCTGGGTTTGGTGGCGATTTATGTGTTGTTTGACTGGGCGGTACGTTATGGAGTTTTGTTTTTGTAATTTTAATGTTTTGTTTATATTATTATCGCAAGTGTTGCAAGAAAAGTACACTTTTTGGCTGCAGTTTAGTAAATTGGACGCAATCCCTGGAGGAGTGAGTGATATTTTTGGATATGGGAGGTAATAGGGAGTCCAAATATATAAAATTTATTTTGAGAAAACGAAAGAGTTAAAAGTTATTGAGACTTAAAGTATAACATTTCCATACATTACTATGATATTATTTTGACACTTGGAAATGTCAAAATGTCACTTCCAAGTGCCAAAATGATTTTCAAATAATGAGTCAGACTATCACCGAATTTTAAATTAACTTAAAACAGTTAAAATAGCAGGAGTTCTGGGTTTGAAATAAAAAGAAGTCCTAACAAGAAGGCTAGGCGGGAGCTACGCTACGCTTTGCTACCTTCTCAACCTACGTTATCCAAGTCAGATCTATCACCGAAATTAAAATTAATCTAAAGCATTTATAATAGGTTCTGGGTTTGAAATAAAAAGAAAGACCTAACGAGAAGGCTAAATCTTCTCAACCAACTACGCGGTATTCTGTGACTACTCGCCAGAAACTCTGAAAAATATTCACAGATTATAATAAAATCAAATATTTGTTTGAAAATTTTGCTAAATGTAAATTAATTATATAACTTAATATTTTACATGAATCAAATAAAAACTGGTAAATGCATGCATGAATTGAAAATAACATATTTTTATTTAAAAATCGTAGTAAATCTGATGACAATTTTCACTTTTATTATGCTTAACTCTTAAGCGATAATCTGATAAGTCCTGAAAGCGGTATATAAAATAGAAATTGACAGTTTTGTCATAATTTAAGATTATTTTCTTTAGATTATTGTTTTTAGTGAAATAATCAAAATATTAATACAATAATGCCTTATAGTAATGAAAATATGCATTTAAAAAAGGATGTTTACTATTCGTCAATGGTATGTCTATCTTTTGTAATTACTTATTTAGGTATAGAAATGTATGGAAATGTTCTAACTTTCAGTCTCCATAACTTTTGACTCCTTCGTTTCCTCAAAATATTTTTATATATTTGAGCTCCTTTCACCTCCCGAGTCCCGGCTCCTATCTAAAAATACCACCCACTTCTCCAGGTCCGCGTCCATATACTAAACTGGTGCCATTTTCTTAGATGTACGCTAATATTTCCGCCATTTCGAATGCTTTACAGCAAAATAGTCACGGGAAAGACTAATAGTCGAGTGCAATTAGGTCTATACCTCGGAACCCAGCTATAGTGAATAGATTTGGCTGATTTTGGATTTTTTGAATTTCTCATACTTAAAATTAAAAAGTTTACCTTTTGAAACCTTCCGCTAATGTTTCTTTTTAAGACCTACAATTTTCTAGTATATTGTTTTGATGTATCTCTTAACTTATCACAACAGCCATGGGTTTTATCCCACGATCCATTCTGCTATCAACGATGTACCAGGAGCAATCCGCATGTTACACCGCCTGTCTATCTATCTGCATTTTTAATAGCGCCACACTTTTTTTTTTGTTGACGCTGGGGAAACCCATCATGGGGATCTTACCGGCCGTCAATGGGTAAAGTACTGTGAGACTCTTACTCACTAAAACCCACAGCGGAACCCTTCGCCGCAGTGCAACGGGGCGTTGCAGGATCGCTTGCGCATACACTGCAACACAATAGCGCCACACTGAATATTACTAAGTGGATGACGAAGAAAAAGATTAAGTCACACTCTTAACATTTGAGCTTTCCCATACAATGTGGGGAGTGAAACAAATAATACGTATAGGTAGTTTATAAAACGAATCTACTTATTTTCTATGTATAAAATGGCACATAGATATAATGGCAATTGTTTTAGATCAATATATGTTTATTTGTCGCCTTTTGCTTATATAATTGGAAAACATCGTTAAAAGTGGCTAAGTTGAGTCGACGCTGTCAATCGAGATAATCTCCACGCGGATGGGCGTTTGAGTGAAAAGTCGTTTGATCAGTCCCGATGGATTGATGGCAATGAGAAAATTCAAGGAACAAAATAATAAAATTTTGTAAAATTGACGCAACTAGGACGCTACAAAATCAATCACTAAATAGTAAAAGAACAAAGTCTGTTTCTGTCTGTTTGTCAGTTAATTTTCTTTAAATCACGCTACGGATTTTGATGAATTATTCTGAAAAGTTATATAACTACATGTATGATATAATCATATCACTTAAGAGACACCTAAATGTTTTATTAATTAAATAACTTAATTTTTAAGACAGAAAATACCATAAAGTTTTTAAACCTTTTTAGTGTTTGGTGAGGTTGGTTTTTGAGCGGATTCTGCCATCAAGATTAAAGTTTAACCTATGAAGTTTAAATAAAAAGTAAACTCTGAATTGATATAAAAATTCTTCATTCATTAAACCACTAACGTACCTTAATAACTTCAAAGATGACATCAAACATACATATAACATTTTTCATGGGAAGTAAGTTGTCTTGTATATATTTCAATATTTCTATTCTTCAACGATCGCAGAATGACACCTTGTTTAAGTCCTAAGGATCTGTCTTGTTTGTAAATCGGTTGTAATATTTCATCTCCAAAAGATTTATCTTAAAATATGGATAAAACTCTTGTGGCGAAAATTGATTTCGTCAATAGAAAATTAAACAATATATGGTAATTACATATTCTGACTACATCTCAAAAACATATGTATGTCATTTTTATTTATTTTTTGTTTGTATTATTGACTCTTATACAAGCAATTGTTAGATCAATTTCTATCCAAATCTTAGATATATATCTTTTTGCTATTAAAAATAAATTAATTACATAGATCAATACGAATAAAATAATCATACACGGGATTCGAATCTGCTACCAGCTGATCAAGCACACGAGACGATCACACTATTTCCAATTAATGTTCCAACCATGTAGTAGTTAATCCAAAGTGACAGACAACATGTACCGTCTTGAGGCGCAATGCCCGTAAATCGAGCGTCTCAATTTACGCCGGCTATTGGCGGGGTTTAGACCATATTGATAGGCCGTTGTCGCCTTGAGATATAGCCTAGCAATTTGTACCTGAATTACTAGTAATCAATTGGCAGAAGAAAAATTGCTGACGGTGTTAATTACTACTCTGTAAAGCTTAGAACGTTTTATTTATATTTGTTTTGGTTGTGTTTGTTTTTATCATTTAAATAAGTATTGTATGAGTACATATTACGGACAGATATAATGTGCCTTTGATGTTCGATTTGAGAATAAAAAGAAATATAAAATAAAACTATCTTTTTGGATTATTTCGCGGGTTTATTTTGATTTTTGGTTCTCGACGTTTCGAATGCTTCATGGTCACGGGGATGGGACGGGTCATGGTTCAAATCATGGTCACGGGAGAGAGAGAAAAGAGCGTATTTTTGTGTGAGATTACATTTTTTGTATAGAAATATTCAATAAATATAAGTATAATGTTGGATTTCTACGAATGTAATTGTTGTTTATGCTTGGAAGTATGTATGACGTAACCGAAATGTAGATTGCTAATTTGACTATACTTTTTGCATATATTACCCGAAATTGAGCTGTTTTGTTTTCTGTTTGTAATAATTATTGTTTTTTCAGAACTTAATATCTGTAAAGAAAAAATCAGGAATTCATATAAAGTCTTGTGATAAATTCCTTTAAAATTTATTATATACATATTTGCTTTATGTAAAGATTGAGATCACCTAAAACGTACGTAAATATCGTAAATATATAGTTTTGTTGTATTGCGTTGTCTGAAATCGACTCTAATATAAACAAATAACAATAATATATATTCAGTCCCTTTTAACATCCCACTGCTGGGCACGGGCCTCCCATCAATACGAGAGGGATTAGGCTATAGTCCACCACGCTGGCCAAGTGCGGGTTGGCGGACTTCACATGTCTTTCGAAAACTTGCTAGGTGCTCTTAGACATGCAGGTTTTCTCACGATGTTTTCCTTCACTGTAAGGCAAGTGGGATTCATGTTAGAAATAATTCGCACGTGAAAATATCAGAGCTGGGAGACCCGGTATGAAACTATTTTTTCGGATTTATTTCGATTTCTGAATATACCAAAAGATTTCAAATATTCGCGTAAATCTAAGAAAGTATTAATTACTAAAAAAAAATTTTTAACTTTACATACAGGTCAAGCTGGACAACTTTTGTAGTTAGTTTTTAATTTTTTTTAAGAAATTCATTTATATGCACAACACTAAGAAATGTTATAACATAACACAATCTTTGTCAATATATGGACATGTCGTCACCGAATCTACCCTCAACGCGCAGGATTAGTGCGTATTTACTGCAAATTAACCCAACAATTGATGACCAATTGATCGTCTAATGTGCACAGCCATTATATTAAATCAGGTCTCGATGGCACTCGGGATACCTGAACAAAGACCTATTGATTTAAGAGCGTATGCTTTAGCTGGATTGCCTGTAGCCGGTTAGGTAAATTGATGATTTGAATCAATGCAAATGTGGATTACATATGATTTATTTTATTTGTGTATCACCTGTGCTTAGTTATGTAATCTTATAATATTAAATGAGCAATGATTGTATATTATATACATTTATTTCGCGTATCTCGGAAACGGATCTAACGATTTGAACTGTTAAATTAGGTTTTGCTTTTTAAATTTATCCATATAGGTTTTTTCTCTGGAAAAAGCGACTTTTCCGAAAAAAAAAAACACGTTAAAATAATTTAAAAAAAACGCCGAGTGAAGCTCAGTCGCCTAGTGCCAGTTATTAAGTACTAGCGACTCACCCTCACTTCGCTTGGGTTAGTCCGTAGGTTGATTCCCAATACAAACTTTCATCCTCATTTTCAGCCCCTTAAGGAATGATTTCTGAGATAAAAAGTATTCTATGTCCTTCCCAGGGTCTCAAACTTTCTTCTTACCAAATTTCATCTAAATCGGTTCAGTAGATCCAGAGATTACCCTCTACAAAATCACAAAATCATAAACTCACAAACTCACAAACTTTACCTCTTTAAATATAGGTACGAGTAATTACAGATTACTGTATTGTAAGCTTGTAAAATAATAAACATTGAATATTCTAAGATATGTTAAAGTATATCCGTGATTTTTGAAAAACTAAGGTTGTTTTTATAGAATACCACATTTTGACTCCGACGATTAGCTCGCTTTTAGGAGTAGATTTGCGGTAAGGAAACTTAGACAAGTTGTTATAAAAAAAAAACATACATACGTAAATGATATATTAGAATGAAGTGATCGCCTCCAGGCTACTTCAACTTTATAGAAATATTGTAAATTATAATTTATTAAAAAAATATTTTATCTATTTTCTGTATAATACCATTCTTCAACGATTGCTGAATGATATCTATATTGTTTAATTATTTGGCTGATAAACAACATGAATAGATATAGTCAAAACATATTTCCAATATTTGTTGTAATAATTTTAAAGATATAATGTAAAACTATAGTAAAGCTTATCCTAAGTGCAGACTATAAAATATAATTATTGAATGTCTTTCTGTAAATAATAAAAAAATTTGCTATATGCACTTTCATGTTGAAATCGCAGTGTAAAATCCTTTGTAGGAAGTTTAGTATAGGTTATTTGATATCACGAAGAAACAAAGTCTCAGTGACAAGCTCCTATTCCCATGACTGACTTAACTTATTCTTGATACATAAATCAAAACTTATCTACGATACTCAAATAACAAGTGCATCGCATAAATCTAACTAACGAAAGCCGCAAATTAACATCAAGTTAGTAACTAGCATTCATACACCCGCCTACCGCAATTGCGCTGCGATAATACCAATTGTAAACCTCGCGATCTCACCTAACTGCTTCTAACCGGTTTTAACCGGTTCCAACCGGATCACGCCGCCAGATACCAGCATAATCCGGTACAATCCAGTTCGTAAACTTTGCACTGCTGTTACGTTTGCGGTTAACGCGTTGTGCCACTGAACAACAACTAATTTGACGTACCTTTATGTGTAGTGTATATCTTTATATGTCAAGTTAAAACGTACGTTTGATTGGCACCCAATTAATGCTGCAATACTAATAATTGAGTTAAACCTAGTACTTACCTAGTAAAATAGGTACAATTTATTTTCAAAAGTTCAGAACTTTGAAATGTTTTATATTATGTATACCTATAGTATGTAGGTGAAAAAGTGAAATATTAAATTACACTACCTTTCTCTTTATGTAAGTATTCCTCATAGTTTCTATCAAACACTTCTTATTTTAGGAAACATCTATGTATATATAATAAAACTGTAGAGGTTGATGTCTGTATATAGAAAAAAAATGCTAAAAACCGAGTCAGGGTGAAGTAAGAAGAGAAATAGAACAAATCCTGATTTTTCTCATTTTTTTTGTTTCTCTGTCTGTTTGTCTATTTGTACGGGCTAATCTCCGAAACTATTGGACCGATTTAAATAAAATTTTGCACGGTGGTACCCTTATATCTCCGGTCAACATTTTTGATACGTTCCATCCCGAAAAATTAAAAAACTATAGTAACTTATACAGCTTAAAACAAAAAAAAAAACTACTGATTGGATTTTAATAACACTTTACAATTATATAGTTCATACATCAGAATAACAAATAGGTTACTTTTTATCCCGGAAAAATGTACGGTTCCCCTGGGATAGCTTTGTTTTTGTTTGTCTAGACAAAGTCCCGGCGAACCTAAATAAATATGAAGAAAATGTAAATAATAATAATTGTCTATATCTTGTAAGAATTAAGTATATCTAGGCACAAATCGAAAATATTAAAACTGCATAATTATAAAAAAAAATTATAATGGAAATTTATCACGATATCTAGAGTCAACGAGGCGAAAACTAAAGCGGGTAAAAATAAAAGAGCCTGACAATTACGGTACCCTTTTAGCGAAATGTCAATGTGGCTCCATAGAATCGCAAATGTCCCAAATGTACTAGTAAAGATTCCACCAGGTTTAATGCACCGTGATAGGTGTTAGTTGATATGGTTCAGTGCACATGTGCATTGGTGTATCTGTTTTATAACTGGTGGCTCGAAAATATTGCTTTTATTTTGTATATTACAAGAAAATTTCGATAATCGATTATTATCTAGGGATGTATAGAACTAGTTTATGGCATTAAAGTTTTACTACGTATTTTGGTTTGGTTATATCTTGTATTTTGGTTAAAAAAATGCTTAGAAAGGTTCTTTATTTGTGAATATTAGATTTCATTTTACATTATTTTTCAAGTAGAGAGGTAATACAAACTTTTCTGTTTTAAATTATTTTCGGGTGTTTTTGATCTACTAAATAATTATTATTGGTGGTTCAGTATATTTGAGCACATAAATCTGTGGTAAACGAACAAACAAATAAAAATTACACAAGATATCGCAAATAACAACACAATTAAAGCGAAACTAAGTCTAGAAGTTTATGCAAATGGAGCTAAGCTTGCTTGAACCGGTTCACACCGGTAAAGCAGTTTAAGGCGGTTTGAGCTGGTGCCGGCATGGGAAGTTTGTTTTGTCACTTGCCTAGATTGCCGTTTAGTTTAATTGAAGAGATTTCCCATGATTCAATAGCTCGATATTATTATATAGATATTATATTACATTACTACATAAAGTGTGTGAGTATGCTTGTTTGTATGTAAGGGATAATTTCTGGAAGTATTAAATCAATATGGAAGACACCAAGGGAGGAATTTTTGTAATCAATACGAAACACTACTTTGAAGCTTTTTTCAATAACTTTAGATAACGTAGGCGATACTTATCTACTTCCCAACATGTGGTCACCTTGAAATGTAGGGAGATGGAGGGGGGAGAGGGGGGGGGGTTGTTGCTCATTACCTTTCGGGTTGGCCCTGGTACTTCTCTGATAGCAGAGGGAACAACCCCTTGGTTGTGTGGCCTGCTTCAGCAGACCTGTCGTCGAGGCGTCGTGGTTGAGTGCGTACACTTATCTAGTATAAAAATAATACAGTTTTAGTTAACTCAAATGTAATAAGTTACTCTCAATATATTTTTTTAATTTTCTATTAATTATATCGATTGTATAAAGTCAACTTGTCTATGCTGTGGCTGTGATTTTAACGCTAAATTATAAAATAATTAACAGTTTTTGTTAAAGCTTATGTAGTTCGGACATTTCATTGTTACTGTTATTGTTTTTTTTGGTTATGTATACCCTTTATCAAAAACCAATTTTTTTAGTATCGAAGAATACAATATTTTGCTGCATGTAAAAATTAACTAACGTTAAACAATATTAAAAAATTCTTCCCCATTTCTCGATTGACCATATACGGTTATATCCAAACAGCATATAACGTGTTAATTAATAATGCAGGCCACACTTACAAATCGAATCTCGGCCAAATACACATTAATCATTTCATTGTTGCGCGGTGACACCGAGTCAGGCTGTATTGTGGATTTGTTGACAGGGATCAAGCTCGACAGCGGGAGTATTCTGGATGTTTTCAAACATTTACAATTTATATTTGTTGTTGTTGGTGGGTATTTTTTTTTATGTGTGATTTTTAAAAGTTGTTTTGCTTAATACTTTCTTAGATTTACACGAATATTTGACGTTTACAATTAAATTATCTTTTCGGATTTTTTCGCGGATTTATTTTGATTTTTGGTTCCCTACGTTTCCAATGCTTTACAGCAATCATGGTTACGGGAGAGACTGGTCTTGTCTAGAAATATGTTCAAAAAAGAACATACGAGGAAGCGCTAATATCGTAAACCAGGCAAGTTTTAGACTGTTGCTTTTTTAATAGTTAATTATTTAGTACTGTTATTTGTTTAAATGTTTTGACAATCGGTTAAAAATAATTTATGTTTAACCTTTATAGATAATAAAAGCTCTTTGAGGTACAGAGGTGAAAAAGACAAATGTTCTAAATACGAGAAGTTCTTGCTGAGCTCTCGAGATAAAAGATTACCCAAGAACCCATTATAGTAAAGGGAATGAACAAGTAAGGAAAGAATCGCCATAATATTCTGTACAAAGCTGAGCACTGTTTCAAAATCTATGCTATAATGGGTCTGAAGGCACCGAAATCGTGTTATTGAATGTGATATATATTCAAATTTTGAAACGCATCTCAGTTCCAGAATAAGTAAGCAACTCCCAGTGAGTGTAGTGAACAATCACAAATGAACGGCCGCTAGACAAAAGGCGAGTTCCTTTGTATAATGAAGAATGGTCATCCTACTCTGTTAGTGTTAGACGTTAGATTAATTTGCCGACCGAATTTGTTTAAGGTGGTTCGCTAATTGAATGTATTTGATAGTTAGGGCAAAATGTGAATTCTAAAATATAAATACATATATACATAACCATACATACATATTGAGTATAGTTAGTATAGCAAACTGATAAACTATTTCTATGTACCGTCTTTCAAATTGTTTTGTATAATTAATTACTATCATCTTATTCTAAGGTTTTAGTAAAAATTAGTGATTTATCCTCGCTTCGATTGGGTGTGTCCTTATGTATGTTTTAATTTTTTTGCGCGGAACCCTAATTCTTTTTCTAAAATAAAAGTAGCTTAAGTTACTCCTCATAACCTCAGCTATCTGCGTGTGAAAGTCTCGTGAAAATTAATCCAACTGTTTCGGAAATTAGCCGGAATAAACAGACAGACAGACAAAAAATTAAAAAAAATGTGTTTTTCTTATAAGTACCGTATATAATTTCATATGCACTTAATAAAAAGCTGTTATGTTGACAATACAAACGGACACTTCAATTTTATTTATCTGTATAGATAAAATTAAAAATAACAGGAAAAGGTTGATTTAATATGACACCAATATAAATACTATCAAGATAACGGATTTTCCATTTAAATTTAGTGTCAACTTATGACATCGAAAGAAGAAATGTTTTCAAATTCTTACTTACTTGTCCATTCTACGTCACATTGGTGAAGTAATTTGTGTCCAACTGGCACGCTTTGAAGGCAGTAACAAGAGAATTGAATAGTATTGAAAATTATTGCCAATCAAAATTTGCAAATTGACATCCATTAAAACCGTTTTTTATTTAATACAAAAGTTTAAATTATGTATACATTTAATAAATAAAAATTGTAAGGCCATATGAAACTCATTCATCATTCGAATATCGCCTTATTATAATGCCCACAACGCAACTTGAATATATTCCATTTCCCACTAATTACTATGAAAAGTGGCGTAATTATGCCGCAGCGAGCATAAACATGTCAGCGCTAATACACTCCCAGGTGCATCGTATGATACTTGCGATACCATGCGATAGCTGTATGAAACCGTTTTAAAGATTAAAAATAAAATATCCTATTACTTTTTTATTATTTAACTAACAATAAAATTATTAATCATTTCATAATTGAACCAGTGGTAGCCCAGTGGTAACGCGCTCGCTTGGGGAACTGAGTGAAGCGGGTTCAAATTCCGGGTCTCGCACCTCTAATATTTTGATGTGCGAATCATTTCCAATTGCCACTTGTGTTACGGTGAAGGAAAACATCGTGAGGAAATCTGCATGTCAGAGAAAACCTAGCAAGTTTTCAAAAGACATGTGAAGTCCGCCAACTTGCACTTGGACAGTGTGGTGGACTATGGCCTAATACAATAAAATTACATTGTACGTGTAATATTGGGAATTATGTTTAACAGGAAAAAGTTTGTTGGGAATAATTTTTCCCCAATATTGCCAATGCGATTTAAGTAAAACACAGAAAAAAACAGTTACCAGCTCAATGCAATTCTTGTGAAGAATCGGCGAAAAGCTTACATATGTTTATGTAATTCTACTATTGTTAAAGTAGATAACTTAAAAAAACATATGGCGTTGATATATTGCGATACTATGACATAACGATAAAAGTCTATAAATTTATTTTGATCTCTGGTTCCTGAATTTATAATAATAACAGCTACAATTAATCAAATAAATCTGCCATATTTAATCATAATATTTATTACAAAAAACAAAATGTTTGAAATTAAAATCAACAAATATTGTAAAGTACTTTGGTGTCATTTTTGAATTTTTTGAAATCATTTTTGTTAAATTGTGGGTAGGCACTGTCTGTAACAAGTAGATAATAATCTTTCAGACGTCTAAAACCTTAGTCTCCCCCGTGACCACGACTGCTGTAAAGCGTTCGAAACGTCGGGAACGAAAAATCAAAATCCGCGAAAAAATCCGAAAAGAAAATTTTATTTAAAATGTCATATGTTCGCGTAAATCTAAGAAAGTATCATATGAATACAATGCTTAAAACGTCTATCTTCAATGATAGTAGAATAACATCTAAGCAACCAGTATTAAATGATGGTTAATTTTATGTAAAGAGTTTAACCGATTTTCGCACCATTTTCATTCATGGGTAGACGTGTAGGGATTTTTTCTTCGCTAATGTCATTTCAATAACTTTTTTTTCAAAGAACATGTCGATAACACCATAATAAGTAGAAAGAGTGACTCGCAAATGTTATTTACCAAAGCTAGAAATTATAAATAGTATAAAAAACATTAACTGCCATATATTACTTAATTCATCCCCATTCTCAATCAACCCCAGTAAAGGGTAGCATAAATTAAATACCTATTAGATAGTACAATTTAATATTAATTTTCCTCCATGAAACTAGACTCACATTGTCTATATCGAACACAACCAAGCATTAACATCTAATACCAATATATCAAGTGTCCGCCAGTCCTTATCAATTTATAGTCCCGTTGTATCGAAACTTGGTCCCAGCAAGTGCATCTTGCACAAGTTTCATAATAAATTAAAACATGTGATATTTAGTACCAACTGCTACTATATACGGGGTCTGTACATAATGTGCGGTACTTGAATTGGTCCTTGTAATTTATGCACATATCTGTTTTCAATAAACTTTGTAACACTACGTGAGGATGGTGAGCTATTTGTTATTAACAGGCATCGAATTCAAGACCGGGGTTGAGGAAATTTTGTAATAAAATTAATTTCCATGTCGCATGATAGCTAATATGGGGTAATTTTAACTGATTGTGTTACTTCGCGAATTTTAAAACGTATTATTTAAATATGCGATATTTAAATAAAGGTCATTTGTTATATATCTCCTTTATAATATTAATATTAGATATTACCATTACTATTATATGAAAATGTGATGAAAAATCTGTAAGAATAAGTCTAGATCGTTTTTGGTAAAATTTATTATACTATGACATTGCTAACTCTTTGCACATTTTTTTAATGGTTTGCAGTTATTACTATACTAATTTAGGTATCATTCTAAAATAGTTTAATGATGGAAATTTTAGAAATTGTTTTGAAATGACTTTGATTACTTTGTCATAGAAACATATTTTGTTATTCAATTTTTTTTAGATATTCTGCAACAATGGTAGAAGAGATCTTATCTAAGCACTCAGTCTTTTTTCAATTTGATCAAGTCTAAAGCACACAACTCGGGAGTCACGAGTTGCTATATATAGCGGCTTAGACAAAGAAGTCAAAGGAAAAAGATTTATTTTTATACCGGTGGTAGGACTCTGCCAAGCCTGATGAGTCCGACTGGATGGGTACCACCCCCTTATCTATTTCTGCCGCCAAGCAACAATGATTGCATTGTTGTGTTCCGGTATGAAGGATAAGGTAGCCAGCGCAATTACAGGCAAGAGGCATATCATCTTAGTCCTCACAGTGAAAACGTACCGGCGGTTCTGCAGTTTTGTTACATAAAACTTAAGTGCATGAACCGTAGGTGTTATGGGCCACAGGTATCGCTTTCCATCAGGTGGACTGTCTGCTCGTTTATCACTGAGTACCATAAAAAAAAACTAACTAAATTTCTCAAACAACTTTCCTTATTTAACCTTTAGGTACTCACTCACGTTTATCCATTCGCTGTTAGTATCCATTTGCTGTAGAAATCCTGGGCCCATGGAGTCAAAGTGCTAAGCACTTCTTAAAAGACATAACACCTCGTCTTATCACCTCTACTGGTGACAGGAGAGCTGGCGCATTTTTCGCCCAAAGAATCGGCATTGCCATTCAACGGGGGAATGCGACTAGCATTCTTGCCACTATTCCACGCGGACATGACTTGTACAGTAATAACTAAGTGTATATTTGTTTTGTGTATATAATTAAGTATATCTGTAATTTTCTTTATTGTAAATAAAAGATATTTAGTAAATATTATGAATCTATACAAGTAATCTATAAGAACACTTGCGATTCACCCTCGCTTCGCTTCGGGTTCGTCCCTAGGCAAAAACAAATCTATCCCACGGGAACCTTACATTTTCCCGGGATGATATATAACCTATAGCCTTCCTCAGTTAAAGGGCTATCTAATGCAAAAAGAATTTTTCAAATCGGATCAGTAGTTCCTGAGATTAGCGCGTTCAACCAAACAAACAAACAAACTCTTCAGCTTTATAATATTAGTATAGATTATTAGAAAACGGTCTAAACATTAAAAAAGCGATGGCCAATATTGGCTATCACGAAGTTAACGCCCCAACATTGGTCCCAAAGTGACACATGTGGCCCATATCTCTAACAGTCTCGTCTAATTCGCGGCTGTGTTCACATCGCTTTATTGTCAGCATAAATTGATAGGTGCTTTAGTTAGAAAGTCTAGAAGAGGTATCTTATATATGTAAATGTATGACTCAAAAATAGCAATATTAATATATTTTAATAAAAATAAAATAGTGAAGGGTAGGATAAAAATGTTTAATGTGAATTTATACTCATTACTTCATACATAAGTCAAGCAAAAATTGCATATATGTATCATAATAAATTATTTCTATAAAAATGTAGTTAATATGCAACATAATATGGTTTTAGGGGAATTGAGATTGAGAGATGTGAATGTTACATAGAGATAAAAATATTGTAAATGCGAAAGTACTCTGTCTGTCTGTCTATCTGTCTGCCTGTACGCTTTCACGCCTGAACCACTGAACCAATTTTGAAGAATTTTGATTGGCTACGTGAAAGGTGAAATTGGGGTTAAAATTTTGTATGGGAAACCAACTACCTTTTTTTTAATTTTGGGAAATGTATTTCCGTATATAACCTGTATATATACAGGTTATGTGGGACTTACCAGCTAGAAGACCAGTACTACCCACTAAAACCCGACAGAACCTCCCCCGTCTTAATGAGGAGGTCACAAACCACGACATCCTGTCGGCAGGTCTGCCAAAGCAGATCACACAACCAAGGTTGCTCCCTTGGTCCACTCTGCAGTCAGAAAAGTACCAGGAGCAACCCGCATGGTGCTGAAGTGAACCACCTCCCAGTGTATCTTGGCTTCTCTTATTTTTTTTATTAATTGCATTTAAACTTTGAGTTTGATATGGGTATATCTTATTTAATCATTATCTGTTCTAGCTTTATTGTATCCATGTCGATCGAGTTCAGGTGATGCCCGGTAAGCAACGTTAACGGAAGTAATTTGTGGGCGTGAGCCGACATTGTCCGATTGAGTGCCTGATTGTTGCTTGTTCGGACTCCAGTAGTAATGGGGACATCTAATTAATCTTTCCATGGTAAAATACTGGTGGAATCAGCAGAATTTTTCGTTGTTTATGAAGACGACGACGAGACTTATATGTGATCTATTTTTATTGTTCTATATTATTGGCTTCTGTGCCTTATTGCTACGATGAATTGTATTTCAAAAAAATATTAGTGATGAGAATATACTTTTGTATTACATAATTATTAATTAATCATTAATGATAAATGCCTCACATCTATGTAAATGTAATCAATTATCGGTCTTTTCTCAAAAAATCCATTTTTAACCAATTTGTCGAGCTTATTTTTAAAACAAAGAAACAATGAACAAACACATTTTTAAATTTATTATTATTTATTATATTTCAATCTTAGACTAAAGAATTACACAGACGGAGTCTGCCAAAATAAAGTTAAAAATAGTAGCATGATTTGTTGTATATGCTATTATTTTAAAGAATAAAGGACATATAATATCAATAACATAAATAAAACTATGTTCTAAATAAGACTATTTTTTCGGATGTTATTTACAGGAACTAAAAATAAATTTAAAAAAAATCCGCGAAAAAATCCGAAAATATTCGCGTAAATCTAAGAAAATATTATAAAACTATATTCCTTTTATTTTTAAGCATTGAAGCCTCTTGAAAGAGACATAGCGTAATAGTAGCTTATTTAACTTTTTCTTTATTATAATATAATCTGCTATATTATTAATTCTTAGTCTAAGATAAATATGTATTCCAGTATATATGAAAATTATTATGAATGGTTGAAAATGTATGTATGTATTCAGCCCTTTTTAACGTCCCACTGCTGGACACGGGCTTGCCTTCAATACGAGGGGAATCAGACCATATTCCACCACGCTGGCCAAGTGCGGGTTGGCGGATTTCACATGTTTTTTGGGAATTTGCTAGGTTCTCTCAGACATGCAGGTTTCTTTAAGGTGTTTTCCTTCACCGTTAAGACAAGTGGTGATCATGTTGGAAATGATTCGCACATAAAAATATCAGAGGTGCGAGACCCGGGATTTGAATCCGCTTCACTCGGTTTCCCGAGCGAGCGCGTTACCACTGGGCTACCACTGCATTTTTAACTGGTTTTGCTGGTTGAAAATAACTATATAATATTCTACTAAGTAATTAAAGCTACAATTCAGATCACATGGAGTTGAAATTGCAGAATTATATCATCTACACGAACTAATATACTGTATCATTATTACAAATTGGTTCTAAGTTGCGTGTGCGCATTTCTAACACCTGCATATAATGTACATACGTAATGAAGATTACTAACCACTACATCAAGTTGATCCATCTGTTAAATTGTGCGAGTGAAAGTTCATTTTCTTAACGTATAACTTAAAAGCTATTTAATAATTCTATACAGATAAATAAAATTGCAGTGTCTGTATGTACGGTATGTACTTATAAATAAACTATTTTTTTTTCGTCTTTCTGTTTTTGTGTCTATTTGTTTCGGCTAGTCTCCAAAACTGCTGGACCGATTTGACGGGACTTTCACTCGCAGATACCTAATGTTATAAGGAGTAACTAAGGCTACTTTCATTTAAGAAAAAGGATTAGCGATCTGCTCAAAAAAAAATAAAACATGAAATTGCGAACCCACGGACGCATCCGAGCGAAGCCAGGGTTCCAGAAGCCAGAAGCGAAGTTTCTAGTATATAATAAGATAGTGTATATATCGAAATGAATAATATTGTTATCGTTGCTAATAAAGAGTTAATTATAAACGATTTAAAATATGAGATTTTCAATCGTTTTTGTGTGCTAGGATATTTTCGCCTATTATGAATAATAATTATTTCTAACATGATAATGAAGTTGGTGTAACTTAAGTTAAAAGTAAACTTACACTAAATAAAATAACAGTATAGATAAAACGTGTCATCGTCTGTATGTCGTGTATTTTTTCTATAATAACTGATCCGATGGTGGCATCATACTAACTACTGAGAATAATGAGGAATGACCATATTCTTTTCGCGAACACTTTTATTTCTTATAAAATAGACTTTTCTTGACACTCGTAGACTACGCAAACCTGTAAACCGCTAGTTGATCTTGGTTTCTGATATAGTTAAATTTATTGAAGTTATTATATTTCTATGATTATACCAAAGTCAAAAAGCCTACCCTTACAATAGATGTCGTGACATACCTACATAGATTCGTACACACACACATGCACCTATAAAATTTTGTATATTTGTTTAGAGGTCGTAATAATTATCATATGTCAATATATTGGAGTTCCAATAATATTACATATGTACATACATTACCTACCTATATACACGTCGAATTGATAACCTCCTTTCTTTTGAAGTGAGTCAAAAAAGAATAACGATAAAAACGAAAGGTGTTTTTAATAAGAATAGTTAGACATCTTATTAAAGTGTACGAAAGTCTTCTAAAAAATATACCTCACTTATGTCAATAAGTTCGAGTAACACCGTTTGTAACAAACATAATATACAATCTTAATCTTAATAATCAAGCAAAATGATAAAGTGTTGCCATTTTTTTTGCAAGAATTAAGGAGTGTAATTTGTCATCACCTGGTCACGTGTCACATAAAGCCGTGTTCACATCGCATTAACTCCAGATTGTGACGTCAATTTGCGCGGTGTGAAATGGCGCTTATAAAAATGTCCACTATAGACGGTTTTGCAGATTGTGGAGAGGGCTTCTTTAAATAGTATATTTTCTAATTAATAAAATATGGGCTTTTTGTTAATGTCGTAATTTATTTCCGTTACATTAAAGAAATTAAAACTTGTTTCGCGTTCTGTAATTGTATAATAATGACACTACGAAACTTGCGTGCGGGACATGCATTATTTAATTTGAGATTTAAAAATTTTCTTTAACGTTTTCCAAATTTTATTTAGCTTTTAATATTTTTAATTTAAATTTTGGTATTTCACAGGTTGGGTTTTGCTTTGATATGAAATATTTTTAGAGACTTCACATTTACATTCAAATAAATTCATATTTATTAGTGATTATACAAAAAAAAGGTTGTATATTTTCTTGGCAAAGTTAATAACAATATCTCCTGAGTTTCACAGTCCTGTACTATATGTATACATTAAAATTGTAAGTTAAAATATATTAACTCTCTTAGTAAAAATATTTTTCAAATAATTACCTTCACTTTACTAGAAGTCAATCCATACGCACTTAGCTGGTCACCGCTATCAAAAAATCGTAATTGATTTTTTTACGGGCGATGCGTCAAGCGCGAACGCAAATGGCTTACGTCGGCCATATTGAATTAGTGCGTGGACGGTGTCACGGACAGGAGTGGAATGGAGAGGTCTGTGCTAAAAGATGTTTTAAAATCTTAAGAATATTTTTATTTTATTTGTTTTTAGTAGTGAATACTTAATTGTAATACTACTATTTCTAACTTTATAAGACAGTTTGGTAATTTATTTCAGAAATTATTTAGAGACGCTCGAATTACTATGTCTAGTAATTAATAGTTTGTTTGAAGAATATCTATCCGAAACTAAATTTTATATATAATCGATCAGATGTTATAAAAGTGAAAAAATCACTATGCTTAAAAGCCTACATAAGTATAACTATTAACTTATATAGCTTTATAACTGATATAACTTGAGTCCCATATCGGATTACCCACGATAAGTGTAAGCCATTTTGTTACGTACGAAAGAATATAAAAAAAAAAACAAATTTGGCCACTTCCTATTTTCCTTATCCTAGCGTTGTTCACTCATAAAATTAATTAAAAAACACTTCACTCGGTGATTTCGTTCAAATTGATTGAGAGCGGGCCCGCGGGCTGACGTCACTAATGGAGCGACACTGTTTTGTTTTTTAAGGAAACTTTTTCAAAGGAACCCCAATTTGAACAGTTTATTATTTAGTATAGCTAAGTATAGCAGTATAACTTGAAGTATTGAATATATTGATTAGAGGTTTTTTAAGTTAGGAATGGCAAGTACAATTGTATTTATTACTTTGTAAAATATATTAAAAATTTTCTAATTACGTAATGTTTTGATGTCTGTTTGAAGTTCGCTCAGATCGCTTTGTATGGTGTGGTTTTAATTCATGATATAAGTTATTCCTATTCTAAATAATAAATAAATAATCTCACAAATTTACGGTATTATAATATGAAAGTGATTTTAGTGTGATACAAAAAATAACAAAAATTAGTATATTCGAAAAAAAATCATTAAAATATTTAATTATATTTTGCCAGGCAAAAATTCAAACACATTTTTTGCTTATAAATCTCAGGAAAATAGCTTGAATCGTTCCGTAATAAAACGAAATAAATTGCGATAAATATTTAAAATAAATAAACATAATCGTGCAAAACCATAGGCAAGTGTTAGTAATTAATGATATAGATATCTACAGTATATCTTATTTCTAATTATCATGTAGGTTTTCATTATCTATATAAATAAATAAAACTTTGTAATGTCAAAATAACAGCTTTTTATTAGCTTATGAAAAAATATAGGGAGGGTACTTATAAGGAAAAAACATTTTTTAATTTTTTTGTTTGTCTGTCTGTTTGTTTCGGCTAATCTCCGAAACGATTGGACCGATTTTGACGGGAATTTTCACTGATAAATAGTTAATTTTTTAAAGAGTAATTTAGGGTAATTTCGTTTCAGAAAAAGAATAAGGGTTCTACGCAAAAAAAATCAACCCGTAAAATTATATGTTTTTAAATTTTATGTTTTTAAAGTTTAAAACCTGTGACATATTTATAAGTGGAAACTTTGCTGGTGTGTGGATGTTTTAGTTTATAATTATTTATAAGGATTTTTTGTCACTATTGGTTTCCCAAAAATAAATAAATAAATAAAATTGCAAAACCCGCGTACCTAGGGACGGTTAGTTACTATTAGATTAACGAAATATTAGCAAATTACTTCGTAAAATATTCAGATACTAGTGACTTACCCTTTCTTTACTTGGGTTCTTCTCTAAGAACGTTTTAACCTTTTTTACCTTAGGAGATAGACATATTATAACATTTTGGATTTTTCTGTTAGCGTTTTTAAGACGAACAATTTTCTAGTATATTATTTCTATGTATTTCTTAAGGTTTAGTCAGCGTTAAAAATATAAGCGCACTTATATTATAATATTACTAGCAGAACCCGCGGCTTCACTCGCGCTAAAACTACAAAAAAATCTTTAAAAAGGTAGGTTTCATATAAACTTTCATCCCCTATTTTGAAAAATGAAAAACACGTACTTATTTATTACATTGAAGAGCATTAATACCAAGTTTCAAGTAATTCTGATTATAAATTATTTAAATAAAAGCCATAGAAATTAAAAAACATCCAAATTTCAATAGGGAAGATGGCTGGGTACTACCATCGTCGTGGGATCCTGTTATTAATATTATAAAATCTAATAATAAAATTAAACATAAAAGACAGTTAGATGTAGTAAGTTCTTACTGTGTAGATCAAAATAACAGTACTTCAAATTAATATTTTACATTTGTAAATGTAATTCTTAATTAATTTTAATTTTCTAAAGTAGACATAGAACAATAATGTTGCTTAAATAATTAATATTTTATTTATCTTTATGGTTATAAATATAATAATGGTAACACTAAAAATATAGATTATTAAACAATAATACAATAATAAGTTTTCTAAAAAATTGAAATAATTATAATGATAATAGCTAAAATTATATAAATAATATTCCATATTTCAAGTATAATATTAAAATTATAAAAATGTTTAAATTAAAATTAACAAATATTGTAAGGTACTTTGATGCAAATTTTCAATATTTTGAATTCATTTTTGTTAATTGTGGGTAGGCTGTCTGTAACAACTATATAATGCTTTTGAGACATCTAACACCTTAGTCTCTCCCGTGACCATGATTGCTGTAAAGCAATCGGAACGTCGCGTCGCGTCGGGAACCAAGAATCAAAATAATCCGCGAAAAAATCCGAAAAGATAGTTTTATTTAAATGTCTAATATTCGCGTAAATCTAAGAAAGTATTATATAAATAATTTTTTGGTTTGCATTATAACGTGTTTTCCCGTAAGAATGAGAAAATCTCCCGCGGTAAAAAGTAGCCTATGTTACTCTCCAGCCCTCCAACCATCTCCACACAAAAAATTACGCCAATCCATCACTCTGTTTTGACGTGAATGAAGGACAAACAAAAAACAAACAAACACACTTTCACATTTTTAATATTAGTATTGTTATAACTATTAATTTAACAAAATATTAGTATATTAATTTGTAAATTATTCAAATATAATACCCATTAAAATGTTATAAGTA
The DNA here is from genome assembly GCA_033884665.1 of Argynnis bischoffii washingtonia. Classification (NCBI taxonomy): domain Eukaryota; kingdom Metazoa; phylum Arthropoda; class Insecta; order Lepidoptera; family Nymphalidae; genus Argynnis; species Argynnis bischoffii. Next base: position 1,515,136 of record CM066616.1, on the reverse strand, counting down.
TTGAATCTCACTTCACTCGGATCACCTTGTAATAACTTGTTTACAGTGAGCAGTCGCTGTCCGCAACCGCAATTTAGGCACCTAATTAAACACTAGATTCATACTGGACCCATTTGTTAGCGTGAGTTGATAGAATTTAGGCAACGCTGGTATAGATTAGATTTTACATTTTCATACTTAAAAGGGAAATATGTATTTACAATGTATTATTATTGCGAAAGTTTATATGTTACTAGCAAAACCCGCGGCTTCGCTCGCGCTAAAATTACAACAAAAAAACTTTAAAAAGGTAGGTTTCATACAAATTTTCATCCCTTATTTTATCTCCTTATGGGATGAATTTCAAAAAACGCTAAAACACGTATTTATTTAATTGTATTGAAGAGCATTAATACCAAGTTTCAAGAAATTCTGATCATAAATATTTTTTGGGTTGTGTTATAACGTGTACTCCCGTGGGAATGAGACAATCTCCCGCGGTAAAAAGTATCCTATATGTTGACCCGGATATCCAGCTATCATCATACCAAATTTCATCAAAATCCCTCCAGTGGTTTTTCTGTGATAGGGTAACAGACAGACAGACAAAAATTCTAAAAACTATAGATTTGGCCTCTGTATCGATGACAATGTCTATTTCAATAAGATTTTCCAAAAAATATTTAAGGTACAGATTCGACTTAGTTAGAATTTTATTATATGTATAGATTATGCACATATTAATTAATACGTATATTATATATAAAAATCGCTGTGTGTATGTATGTTCCCTATGGTTTCAACGGCTAGTGCGATTTTGATGAAATTTTCACGCAATCTTCAAATTAACCTAGCGAGTGATCCTGTGAATTTTGGTAGCGATCAGAAGTTTGAACGCTGGCGAAGCTGTGGGTACTGCTAGTAGGTACATATATAATATTATTAAATCCACTGGTGTTTAATCGGTAAGGTAAACCAAATATTTTTAATAAGACATAAGATATTAGTTACATATATACATATAAACAGCTAATCAGGATATTTCTTAACTAGTATTAGGTAATAGTTAGTTCTTAGTCCATAACGTAACTCAATTAACTAGATCTGCCTTCACTCGTTCTATTGTGCCGGCCTCATAAATTGACAAACTGCCCAACTCTCAGAACAACACGAATAAGTTTCTGCTTACGGTCAGTGCGCGGGTTATTGAAAACACACGGTTGTATATTGTAATCGTTGACGCTTATTTAAAGAAAATGATGTTCTTATTATTATAAATTTGTATGTCAATGTCATTGTGCGAGTTTGTGTTTGATCAATACAGAGACCGAATCTATAGTTTTTAGAATTTTTGTCTGTCTGTCTGTTACCGCATCACGGAAAAACCACTGGAGGGATTTTGATGAAATTTAGTATTATGATAGATGGTTATCCGGTTCAACATATAGGATACTTTTAACTGCAGAAAAGTATCTCATCTCTGAGAAATCTATACTGAACGTTGAAACGTAAGTAGGGACGAATCCGAGTGCAGCGAGAGTGAGTCGATTCGATGAATATATATTAGGACATTAACACATTACCATCTAGTACCATTGTAAGCTACGAGGCTTGTATTATACGAGATAATTGATACACTGCACATATATAACTTTAAATATATACATATTATAAATATAAACACCCATGACTGAGTAAAAACATTCATGCTTATCGCACAAACGAATGCCCTCAGCGGGATTTGAACCCGCAACCAGTTGGCACAGCAAGCATCACAAACTGAGCCAAACGTGTCGTCAAATGTAAAGTGACTTGACTAAATTCCTCATATAACTCCAAGCCTATCATAAACGTAGCGTCTGGATCTCACCCGTATGTCCTCACCCATAGGTCCACAGGCACTGCCCATGATTTAGCGTCCAACTTGCACCGTGGACGAACGTACCGCGCTTTGCCTAATGAACCATGAATTTCTATTAGTTGTGCAATGTTCAGGTAATTAAGTAATAGGTGTATTTGTCTTGTTTATGCAGAACAGAGCTACTAGTTAAGTATTATTGATACTTGGATTGGGATGTTAAATTATCTTATTCCTAAGGTTTTTTACTTTGTATCAATGTAACGGTTGAATCTGTAGTGTATTGCTTAGATATGCTTAAAAGTAAAATAGTTGGGGATTCCCTTTTCTAATTAGTACTTTCTTCATCCTACGTAGTGTGGTGTGAATTAAATATTTAAGGTTAGGCATACTTTTTTCATTATACGTGACATTGTAGTGGCAGTGTGACTGATTAGTTGTAAGAACTATTGTTGAGATAGCTGTTTGTTGGTAATCAATATGGGAACAGTCTCTTTTAATTATTATTTAAATAATAATATAACTTAAGCATTATAGTTTTGATTCTCATTAAGTAAACAGCCAAAGTATTAAAAATATAAGTATATTATTAATTCCTAGAAGAGGTAGATTGATTTTTTTTGAAAAATTAATGTCAATATTTGTTTTAGTTAAAGCCATAATTGTTTTTTTTTTCTAAAAGACTTAAGATTTCCCCGTATAAATGATAGAAATAGGTACTTTTGTTGTTGCAAATGTTTAACAAACTATTTTTGCTATAAATAATGAAAATTATAATTTTCATATATTTTTTAACATAACATTTTGTAAATATTTAACTGTATATTAATTAAAACATATATTATAAAATAATACAACCTTTAATTTCATATATTTATTCAATTCTCCAATAATTATTTACTTAAATAAAAATTTGTACTCATGTACAATCTTACATAACATGTTTTGTATGAGTTAAAAAAAACTAAATCAAATATCCTAAACATACCTACCCTCTATTCACTGACTACATTCAAAGGCACGATTTTTCCAAAAATCTGCTAAATTTTTAAATTTTTCACAACACTCTTTCCTTCTACGTGGACTATAAAGGCTCACTGGATTATTTAAAGCGTTACTAAACTTTCTAACTAACGTGGTCACAGAATCTATCGTTGTTTTATCTATACCTTCAACACCTGATATATTTGAATTAAATTGCTCAAAAGCTTCATCTATGTGCTTTTCTATTTCACTATAATTCGTCTCTTCCATCGTGTCGTCAAAAGACAGGTCGGTTGCTGAAATACTACACTGAACAATATCTGGAACTTTTTTCTTCTTAATAGTACTCGTTGAAAGCTGTTCTATAGATTTAAAGATATCATCTATTTTATCACATATATCATCAATGGACGCGGCTGACATTACTTGGCCATTGACAAAATAGAACTGTTTGGAAGATTCCTTGCTTGAATCATCTCGTAAGTGGCTGACGAAATCATTATATTCTAGCGCAGATGATGTAGATCGCTTAGATAACTGCCTTCCAAGCTTCCTCCTAACTTTCTTGAATAGAAATGATGAGTCAAATGTGGGTGCTTTCAGATTTAATGTGCTAAAAACTGGTCTCATTCTGGGCGTGTCGTCTTCTGTATCAACTTCTAGATCTATTGGTACTCCCCATTCTTCTTCTAACTTCTTCCATTGCTCGTTTTCGGATAGAATTGCGTCGATATCAATAATCGCAGTCATTTTTGTACAGTGTCACCGTCAACGTCTCAGTTTAATCTGGTTGGACGTGCAACGTGCTATGTTATATATCGAGTACATCTATCTCACTCTAAGTGTTTTGTTTTGTGTTTCTCTCGTTATTTAATGGTTTATAGGAAACTGTATAGTGTATGATAGTAAATAAATAATAATGAGTGCCTTAATTAGTTTGTTTGTGTGTTATTTAAATATTTAAGTTGTGAGTACCTAATTGATTAATAAATAAAAATTTTGAGAATTCAATGAATAGGCAGATAACTTATTTTTGTAATAATCTTGAGTATGAATATCTTAAATAAATATTTAGATTTTAAACGAAAGATAATAACTTATTTATTACTAGGGACTCACCCTCGCTCCGCTCGGCTTCGTCCCTAGCAAATTTTACTGAATTAGGTGCATAAGTTGTTGTCTACTAAGTTGTATAAGTTATTATAGTTTTTTAACTATCCCACGGGAGCTCTTTAACGACAGACGAAGAGACAGAGAAACAAAAAAATTGAAAAAAATCTGGATTTGTTCTATTTCTCTTCTTACATCCCCCTGACTCGGTTTTTAGCATTTTTTTTTCAATGTACAAACATTCGAATTCTACAGTTTTATTATATGTATAAATAATGAATTATTTTAAAATCAGTTAACATAGTTTTTTCTTATTATTAGTGCTTAAGTTCAAATATTTGACAACTTTCTATATTGTTGTTATATTGCTATAATTTATTTTGATTTTGCGATTTCAAAATAATCTTTAATCATGTTTAGCAACTTTAGAGAAATTGAAAATAATTCAAATCGCCTTAAAACTATAGGCGAAAATGTCGCGCAGAGTATACAAAAATGCTTTTAAATCAACACTTTCAAATTGAAATTTAACAACACTAATTTCGAAAGCGATTAATTTATAAAAACTTGTTGTAAATTGCCTCTAAAATAATACTTTCTAAGATTTACGTAAATTTTATATTTTAAATTATATTTGATGTTTTAAATAAAAAAAATTTTTCGGATTTTCTTAAACTTTTAAGTTTTATTTTGATGTATTGTTCGCGACGTTTTGATATTTTTTAGTATTGTAAGGTATTGAACGTCATTTCTCCTTTCTTCCTAATCATTATTATCGCTTCGCTATTAGACATCGCTTCCAAGACATAAAAAACCTCAGACGTTCGAAAAGTTAGAAACCATAACAAAAATCAAACCGTTGAAAAAGCGAGAAAAATACCTTTATTTAAAAAAAAACCTTTAGCTTATTAAAAAAAATATAATTTAGCTTATCTGTGTTATATACAACGTTACTGCTAACACTTTCATTAAAGATAATTGTAATATGATATAAAATAACGATAACGTTTATTGTTCTAAGTATCAAGCGATATATAACTTTGCTTAGCGGAGGTACCACTGTAATTAAATCAGTATTTCACTGAAACGACCAACAAATACTATCATAAATTCGTTTTAACTAAACACGTTGCTCTGATTGTTATGTTCCATTGTATGAAGCTTATTACGCCAATGTGATATTTTAATAGGGGCTTGTGATTTATTGGAATCAAATGGAAAGGGGTTGGTATTTTTTTTATTCTTTTAAATTTATCTAAATCAAGATAGTTGGTTTTACTTCGTTATTAATTTCAAAATTATTAAATGTTTAAAACAATTTTTTTTTAATTGTGGATGTTTATTGAGTATATTTGGCGCATTTTTAGATAAAATATGTTTTATATTTACTAGTAAATGGTCTTTGTAGCTTAAAAAATCAACAATAAAAATATATAAATATCTGTAGAAATCCTTTTTATTAAAATTGATTGTAAAAAAAACGAATGCTATTTGCAAATTTAAGTTATTAAAAAAATAAAATGTCCTTTAATCAGACACAACCCATTTAATCACATAAGAAAAACCCACCATATACCCCAAAAGTAACGAAAAAAGAAATTGTACAATGTAGGTACAACATAAACTAGGGTAAACTTATGTTCTTTCATAAACATCCAAATCTAGTACCTTAATCTTATTATTTATCGCCGAGTGTAAAGCGTCCGTGGCAATTAAACGCATCCAGTGCCGGCCGTGTATCATACACAGTAATCCGGGGGACAGAATGATAATAACAAAAAACAATAAAAATAACGAATTACGCCGCGATCTGGGCATGAATCGGGAGAAGTGTGGCGCGTAGAGAATGATATGGAGACTGCCGTATTACTTATTAATATTCAGTTTGAGTTTTGACATTGAACTACTCTATTTGTTTGAATTTTCACTCCAGACATACCTAAAATCATTAAGGTTTTTTTAAATATTGTCAATTTATTATAATTGTATTTTCCTAACTTTGAGATTAGTAAATTCATTTATGTGTAATCGATAGTGGCAGCCAATATTGTGTAAAGACAGATTCCTAAAGTTAAGCTTAATGAACTACTCAGCGACAGAAAAAGTATTGCTCGCGATGTCTTTTGCTTATTTCGAAAAATATTGATTGATTATTATTTATTACGTACGTCCACTACGTACTTCGGATTTCGGATATAAGGTATCGCACTACTAATAGGAATAGATAGTGTATTGCGTTGCACACTGTAGTATTGTCTGTAAGTTTAGCTACTCTGGCTGATATCACAAATGTTAGTAGGATTTTTTAATAAAAAATGTCTTATTTATTATGGTAATTGATTAGAAGAACTTAATGTATAATAAAATTCAATTAAAACTGATTAGCTCGACCGATATTCATAGTAAATGTTTATTCATTGTTTGGGCTAAGTCATTTTAGTTAGTAGTCGTCAGCCAGGATGACCAACAGTTTAAAAGGTAGATTATATATTTTAAACATTACAGATAATTTTTAATATTTAATGTATAATTTTGATATTTTTTACTATACGTCCATTTATAATGTGGACATTCGGTTTCTTAGATTTCATTTAAAACATCTTCTATACATATAATAAAATTCTAACTAATCCGAATCTGTACCTTAAATATTTTTTGGAAAATCTTATTGAAATAGACATTATTATCGATGCAGAGGCCGAATCTAAAGTTTTTAGAATTTTTGTCTGTCTGTCTGTAACCGCATCACAGAAAAACCACTGGAGGGATTTTGATGAAATTTGGTATGATGATAGCTGGATATCCGGGTCAACATATAAGATACTTTTTACCGCGGTAGATTATCTCATTCCCACGGGAGTACACGTTATAACACAACCCAAAAAATATTTATGATCAGAATTTCTTGAAACTTTGTATGAATGCTCTTCAATACAATTAAAAAAATACGTGTTTTAGCGTTTTTTGAAATTCATTCCATAAGGAGATTAAATAAGGGATGAAAATTTGTATGAAACCTACCTTTTTTAAAGTTTTTTTGTTGTAGTTTTAGCGCGAGCGAAGCCGCGAGTTTTGCTAGTAAAAGAATTATATTAAATGTTAAATTTTTAAATCTTACTGACACAGTTTATTTTAACTGAACTACTTCAACTCATCAGTAAGTATAAATAACCGTAATCCACACTTCTGTTATAAATTTGATATTTCGGACAGGAAAACTGTGAGTTATCTTGGAAAATACATGGAATACATACATGGAAATGGAGAAGAAGTATAATTAGCTGATGTCAATCTCAATATTTTATTAGATTTTCATGTAAGTGTTAATTTACGTATTATTCAAACAATTATTATTCTTTTGCGTAATTTATTATATTGTACAAAGACATTAATTTATTTTTGACTAGCGACTCACCCTCGCTTCGCTCGGGTTCATTCCTAGATACTTTTTTACAGTTAGTATGGAATAGATGTACTATATATATGTATGTATATGTTATTTTTTCCTACTAAAACTTGACGCATTTTTGTAGATGGGTAATCCGAAATAGTGATTCCAATACAAAATAAACAGTTTTGAACTTTTCGATTTTCCAGCTGCTCTTATGGGTTTTCCCTTTTTTTTTAAATATTTAAACCACCCCTGACACACCCCCAACAAAACAAAAAAAGAATTATTAAAATCGGTCCAGCCGTTTTTAGAGTTTTAGCGAGACTAACGAACAGAAATAGATTTTTATATATATAGATTGATTTCAAAAAAGAGAACCGGGTGGTTACTTTAGTTAGTTCTTTGTGAATGAACTGTAAGCCGATTTTTAAGTTTATTAATTTTTCATTAATGAAAACTTTATAAGTTTGTTGAATATTGAATAAGCCAAAAATAATTTCCATCTACTTAATAGAATCAAATTCCGAATGTTATTTGAACAGTTCACTAATATAAACTTGTTTTAGTGCAATTGTTTACGAACATTTTGTTACGTAAAACTAAAAAGAAATGTATAACAGCCAACAGTCGTAATTTTTATTTATAGAAAAAAAAGAAAAGATTTCTCTACGCACTCATCAAATCCAACTAAAATTTTCCCAATATTAACATACTATAAAAATGCAAATATGGTGACCGTCAAAAAATATAGAATAAACAGCGACTCCATATCATTATTAGTATCCCAAATCCAAGTTATGTTTACGCTCATTCTTAATATGGGACAAAACTGTTGGAGGAACAACAGTTTTTGTACATTTTATGTTCTGTGACGCCATAACTCAAGTCGCTGACAAGACGCCTTGAGCTCATGATATACAGCAACCCCCCAAATACTGGAACTACCTTATTTATATCAAGCAGTTATTTTTATTTATACTTCTGTTTTATTGGTTTATTGTGTTACGGATTGTTGGCCTCATACTAGGTTTTCTTAAGAGGATCTGATATTATATTTTTGATTTAGATAGTGTTGTAGAATTTCTTTTACAATTTCGAGTTCCTTGCTTTTCGATGTATGAGTTTAGTATATATATAATAATAATAATTTTTCATCCTTTGTAATATCCCACAGCTACTCGCATCCACAGCATCGTCGCATTTAAAGAAGAATGCACATAGCATTCTTCTTTAAATGCGACGATCAGGCAACAGTCTGTCACTTTGGCCAAATGCAGATTTGTAGTTTTTACGATGTTTTTCGCAAACTATTAATGTTCTGTTAGTATGCAGGCTGCCTAATATTTTTTTCATCAATAATAGTGAGGGGTAATCATATTTGAAAGAAAGATTTAAACGATCCAAAACCCGGACTTAAAACAGCTTTATATAGTTATTCTATCGAGTGCGTTACCAATAAAGGAAAGTAATTCTCTATAAATATTTTTCTAAGTTGTTATTAATATTTTTAAGCTATTCAAGTAGTCTTCAGTCAGAATAAATATACACCCTATATTCAAATGTCATAAACACTTTTGGTGTTTGAACACATACGTTTATTTAGCTTTTAATGACGTATTAAAATATACAGAGATCTATTCCTTGTATTTAACCCTTTTTAACGTCCCACTGCTGGCCACTTCCTACGTACTTCATACTATGGGGATCAGGTCCACCACAATAGCTAAGTACGGGTGTGCGGACTTCACATATCTTTCGAAAATTTGTTAGGTTCTCTCAGACATGCAGGTTTCATCACGATGTTTTCCTACACCGCAAGACAAGTGGTAACCATGTTGAAAATGATTCGCACATGAAAATATCAGAGGTGCGAGACCCAGGATTTGTTGAACCCGCTTCACTCGGTTTCTCAAGCGAGCGCGTTACCCCTGGGCTACCTATTCTGCTATTTTTTATACTATCTTCATATTATATGTAAATCTATACAGATAAATAAAATTGAAGTGTCTGCTTGTAATGTCAAAATAACAGCTTTATACTAAATGCATATGGAATTATATACGGTATCTACTTATAAGAAAAACACAATTTTTAAATTTTTGTTTTTTTCAAAAAATTTCAGAAATTTCAAGCAAATTTTCAAAACGGCAGAACCAATTTAACCGGGACTTTCACTGGCAGATAGCTTATATTATAAGGAGTAACTTAGGCTACTTTTATTTTAGCAAAAGAATTAGGCTTTCGCTGAAAAAAATTAAAACGTACCTAGAGCGCACCCAAAACCCGAGGGTAAGTCGCTTGTTAACAATAAAATCTCAATACTGCATCCCTTTTAATACACATAGTACAAAGCAAATTATCCTGCATCTGTTCTTTTCTTACCTAACACAGGCACCAAACTCGTACTCCTATATATACGTATACATTTTATAGAAACATTAAGTAATTTAATGAAAATCTGCCAAAACTACCGTCCACCGTATTGATTGTTATTATTTCGTGTCATTAAATCAAAACAACGTTATTCGGCCGCTCATTATGGCGTGGCGTTGCTATTATCGGCCCGCTGCGAATATAATCAGTTGCGTCATAGTTAACTTTTGATTTATGCCTCTCTGTACGCCAGTTTTTGATCGGTCTAGTTTTATGGCTTAGCCGTAGATTATTGTGATAACGTAAGTTATGTTCTATGGGGTGTTGTGGGTGAACTCTTGTTGTATTAATATAAATGAGAAGTTTTGTGTGTTTGTTTGTTGGTTTTATAAGTTGAAATTGATGGTCAGATTTGGATGGAATTTAGATTGTGACTTTGAGTGACATAGGTTTTATAGGTACCCGAGTTAAGTGAGGGTAAGTAAGGTAGTACATAGGCAGCGGTAGTCCAGTGGTAACGCGCTCGCTTGGGAAACCGAGTGAAGCGGGTTCAAATCCCAGGTCTGGCACCTCTGATATTTTCATGTGCGAATTAGTTCTAATTTGATTACCACTTGCCTTACGGTGAAGGAAAGCATCGTGAGGAAACCTGCATGTCTGAGAGAACTTAGCAAGTTTTCGAAAGACATGTGAAGTCCGCCAACCCGCACTGGGCCAGCGTGGACTATGGCCTAATCCCGCTCGTATTGAAGGGGGGCCCGTGCCCAGCAGTGGGACGTTAAAAAGGGCTGAATACATAGTATACAAGTAAGGTACTATTGAGTAAGGTTTTCATTTAATTTTCCTAGGAAAGCCTTCGTTATAATAAAGCAAGTTACTTTAGCATTAAGACGTAGATACATATATGTGTATTTAGTATGTTTGTAGATTGTATAAATGATTGGTTGCAACTTAATGTAATGGGATATTTTAAATTGAATATCGCCACATTAAATTCAATGTTTATTTCTTTAGATTTCTCAGAGACGAGATATTTTTCCGCAGTTGACCCGGATAACTATCATCATCATACTAAATTTCGTCAGAATCTGTCCGTTGGTTTTCTCGTAATGCGACCCAGACAGACAGACAAAAATTCTAATAACTATATATACCGATAATAATGACTATTTCAATAAGATTTTCCAAAAAATATTTAATGTACAGATTCGTCTGAGTTGGAATTTTATTATATGTATAGATGAATGTAATAGCAATAATAGTAACAAACATATATTAAATTAACAACAAACATCGTAAAATGGTAATCTCATGATGGATATTTTGCTCATTACCACATCACCACATGTTGACTATTAGACCCATACCCCATAAAATAAGATGAAATCGCAAATTCCGGTGACAAAGCCGTTCATTCCCAAAATGAACGTAATGTGTAAAGCTTTCATAGCGCCGTATCGCGCGATACGACGCGATTTATATACAGTTTAGTGAGACCGTATGCAGTTTGAGCGGTTAATTGGTGTCCAAATTGTCATGGTTTAGGAGATTGTGTTGGTTTGTTTGTTGTTTATATATTTATAACCGATTTCAAAAAAGTTAAGGCTCTATTTTGAAGGGGAACTGTGAATGTGCTGTTTTTAATAATAATTTTAGGAGCTACTTTTTTATTAAATAGTCTTTAATTCAAAGGTTTATTTAAATTTAATAAAAAACTTATAACAAGAGAGTGTAATTATAGTAATAACATATAATAGATCAATAAATTGTGTTTTTATTATTATTTGGAAATTATGTTATATGTATTATAATTAATTCAGATGTGATAATAATAAGAGGTGTGCAGAAATCATACTAGTATTATAAATAAATAAAATAAATAAATATGTTGGGACATTAACACACAGCACCATCTAGTTCCATGGTAAGCTACGAGGCCTGTGTTATGGATACCAGATAGTTGATACACTACACATATATAGCTTTAAATAAATACATATTATAAATTTAAACACCCATGACTGGAGTACAAACATTCGTGCTCATCACATAAATGCATGCCCCCAGCGGGACTCGAACCCGCGACCTCTGGCACAGCAAGTAGGGTCACTACACACTGAGCCAAACGTGTCGTCAATTATACATCGATAGTTCGTTTTTTCCTCTATTGGAGAAAGAGGTAAAAATTTATACCATATACTTATTAATATAAGCTAAATTTAAAAGCAAATTCATATTTTTCTTTTTCTATTAAAAGCACAAGTAGTTAGTTATTATATGATTGATATAATTGAAGACTGCTATTCACAACACATATTTACTTCATTTTTCTTATGTTACTTTTATATATGTGTATTATCTAGAAATAATATATCTACGACAAATTTTTAACAATTCCATACATAAACAAACTACAACTTTGAATTTCAAAAACATAATTACTTAACGTACCTAACATGAATCACGCTCTACGTCCTTTACATCATTATCCTAAATCATATTTAGTGCAGTCATTACCATTGACTGGTATGATAAATAATCAACGCGACCAAATTCTAATTTAACCTTCTATTTTATAATGGCCATTTATTATAAGGCCGCAGAATAGCATGTCTGAATAACCCATATCGGGTTAGAGAAGCATCTAAATTTTAAATAGATGCAGTTATGTTTTACACTAGCGGCACACCCTTGATTTGCTCGGGTTCGTCTTTACGCACGTTTTGACGCTTGGTGTGGAATAGATAGACTACATGTAGATAGAAATGATTAATTCCCGATACAAACTTCCACTTCCCTTTTAATCTGCTTAAGGGATGATTTTCGGGATAAAAATTATCCTATGTCCTTCCCAAGGTCTCAAACTATCTCCATACCAAATTTCATTTAAATCGGTTCGATAAGCGTGAAAAGGTAACAGACAGACAGACACACAGATATCCACAGAGTTATTTTCTCATTTATAATATTAGTATGGATTAGTGTTTAATTTTGATTTCGCTTAAATGTAAAATAATAGGAACATACACAATTAATTATAAATAAAATTATTAAAGAATACATTGGTAAAATATAATCTATGAAATTTGCTAAAACTATTCAAATGAGTTCATAGTCGAATTTTTCATTATTGAAGAGTTCTATCTAACCTTCAACAAATCAATCAAAATCAATACGAAATAACAAGTAGGCTCAATTCGGCTTCAAAATTTGACATAATATTAATAAAGACTAAGTAGTAATTTACAAATGAAGCTATTGGAAGTGCATTTAAGATGCACATCCAAGTTACATTTATTAGTTATATTATTCTATATATGATCTGTGGTCATATCTATAAGTTGATGGTATTACGAATATATCAGAAAACTTCGCAGACGTGCCCTGATCAACTCACTAAAGTTCCATTAAAATCGGGTGAACGTATACGTTCAGTATAAAACATCAGTGGGGTAAACCATTAGACTACGACTCTGTCTGTATTATTGCAATAAGTAACTGTTAGACATTGAATATATTTACATTGAATAAGGATATTTATAATAACTTGTGTTTGCTCTGTGGTCGAAGTTCGACCTTAATCATTTGTTTTATTGATAACTAGCGACTCACCCTCGCTTCGCTCGGTTTCGTCCCTAGGTTGATTCCTAATACAAACTTTCATCTCCATTTTCACTCCCTTAAGGGATGATTTCCGGGATAAAAATCTATCCTATATCCTTCCTAGGGTCTCAAACTATCTTCTTACCAAATTTCATCTTAATCGGTTCAGTAGTTTCGCAGCCAATTGGGTGCAAACAAACAAACAAACAATCAAATCTTTCCTCTTTATAATATTAGTATAGAAGTATAGATGATAACATAGCTCATCAATAGCTACTAAAAAAAAAAAAATAAGAAAATTGGTTGACAGACAGAGGAGAGAAAAACACTGAACTGTTTTGTCTTTGTCTATATATATATGAGATTCAGCCCGCTGTTTGGCACGAGTCTTCCTTCAATGTCAGACTTCACATGTCCTTCAAAAAATAGATAGGTTTTCTTAGCCTGTTTCCTCATGATTTTTTTTACCGTAAATGATAACCAAGAAAAAAAAAATGATTCGTACATGACGAAAAAATCAGAGGTGAAACACCCGGGGTTCGAACACGTTACACTTAGTTTTTTTAACAAGGGTGTTACCACTAGGCTATTTAATGGCTTTAAACATATTTTTTATGGTGTGTTATTTAATATAGTGAAAAAGTTATCCTATAGATATTTTTTACTAGTTTTTATGTATAACCATGAATTTCAAATTTCTTACTTTAAAGAAATATTTAATCCATTCTTGGGCAAAATTTTCAAAAATCATTACAATAGTATACGATTTACTTGAGGACGGAAACACTGGATATTCTTAGCGCACAGCGGACAGTTGCAAATAGTAAGAAATTTATAAATTCTCTCTGACCTACTAACCGAACCCGCTCCCACCGTCACAATAGCTAAACCTAGTCGATTTTAGTACTATTTCGCGGCAAAATTTTGTTAAATAATTTGATATTTTTAATTTATTCAGCAAATGTAACAAAGCCGGTCCCAAGCTGCAGTTTAAGCGTGTACACTCGGTACTAAATCCAACGTACACGCGTGCAATAGGTGCGCCAGATATTGGCAATACGGGTACAGATTTAAGATGGCCGACGTCGACTTGGCTTGTTTTAATTGGCCGGTTTTACTGGGAATATATGGAGTGGATTGAATTTTATATGATTATTGAGAACAATTGCTGAGTTTCTCGCCGGCCCTTCTCAGCAGAACTGCCTTCCAAGCTTATTCATCATGGACAAACATACACGTAATAAAAATTTCGAAAATGTATTACATTTTCAAAAAGTGACTATTCAAAAGTGCTTGTAAAAGTCTATTTTAATTAAGTATATTTTGATTTGATTGAAATGCATAACCTAATCTGCTTGGTCATGGTTTCGATATTGATATGAGGCAACGACAGATACTTTTTGTGTATAGAAGTGAATTATTACTGTTTTTGCAAACATAGGAAGCAAAGAAAACGTAAAAAAACATACATGTCGGCGCGCCATTTATGATTGTGCACGGCACGTGCAACGGGCAAACCCCCACCACCAAAACACTATAAAACTGAGCACGCAATGCGGCTGGGGGGCATTCGTTGGAAGGCGGTTGCCCGGTGCACATGCTAAGTGAAGCTAATTATTGCGTATTGGTGATAATTAAAGTGTTGTTTTGTGTTACAGAAGTTTGCTGTTTCTTTTAAAGGAAGATGTCGGCCCCTGATCCTATAGAGATAAGTATAGTGAAATCAATTAAATTAGTCAACTGATGACTAAATCAGAACAGTGACCAATTTAGCGAGGCTCGGGGTGGCTATAAGGGGAGGTTGGAGGCCACTAGCGAGGGACCAGTCCCTCGCACTTTAAAACTCCGATATCAGAAGTGGGATACGATGGGGCCCAAGCTGAAGGTACTGCTTGCTTACTGGGCTTTCTGCTAGGTACTTAGTGTGTGACGTATATGGTGATTGGTTTGAAATTGTTGCTAAATGGTTGACCCTGGGCGAAGAGTGTCGTCCTAACTATTCCAGAGTGATTAGGTGGTGGGCACACGTCTGAGTCCCAGAGGGTAGACGAAATTTGTCGTCCGAGCCACACCCATGCAGTGGGTTGGCTTGTCACAGTGATGTACTTAGCATCATCCGACGAAAATTGTCGTCCGAGTCGGGTCCGTTCGGAGGGCTGACTTGTCCTGGATGATTGCTAGTTATAAGAGAGACGAAATGTGTCGTCCGAGTCATATCCGGCCAAGGATTGGCTTGTCGCGCTGTAATAGAGACGAAATGTGTCGTCCGGGTCACATTTCGACTAAGATTGGCTTGTCTGGCTGTATGCAATGACGAAAGGTGTCGTCCAGGCCACATCTTGGTTGGGATTGACTTGTCTAGATGGGGATTGGCTTGTCGCGCTGTAATAGAGACGAAATGTGTCGTCCGGGTCACATTTCGACTAAGATTGGCTTGTCTGGCTGTATGCAATGACGAAAGGTGTCGTCCAGGCCACATCTTGGTTGGGATTGACTTGTCTAGATGGTTAAAAATGTGAAGTATAGTCATAGTCAAATTTTGGATAGAATATTATAATCTAAGTTCATATTTCTAGTTGACTGGTCTAGCTGAAGTGTAGTCCTAGTCATACCTCATCAGGTTGACTGAAGCGGTTCACTTAGCTGGTTAGTCCATGTCATCAAAATGATCTTAGTGTCAGGCTGATAATAATTATTAAGTCAGGATGAGCGAACGGACTACGCAGTTAACTCGACTTGTTTCAGATAAATCGCACGAGGACGTGCGCATGTCAGCATGGCCGTGTCGGCGCGCCATTTATGATTGTGCACGGCACGTGCAACGGGCAAACCCCCACCACCAAAACACTATAAAACTGAGCACGCAATGCGGCTGGGGGGCATTCGTTGGAAGGCGGTTGCCCGGTGCACATGCTAAGTGAAGCTAATTATTGCGTATTGGTGATAATTAAAGTGTTGTTTTGTGTTACAGAAGTTTGCTGTTTCTTTTAAAGGAAGATGTCGGCCCCTGATCCTATAGAGATAAGTATAGTGAAATCAATTAAATTAGTCAACTGATGACTAAATCAGAACAGTGACCAATTTAGCGAGGCTCGGGGTGGCTATAAGGGGAGGTTGGAGGCCACTAGCGAGGGACCAGTCCCTCGCACTTTAAAACTCCGATATCAGAAGTGGGATACGATGGGGCCCAAGCTGAAGGTACTGCTTGCTTACTGGGCTTTCTGCTAGGTACTTAGTGTGTGACGTATATGGTGATTGGTTTGAAATTGTTGCTAAATGGTTGACCCTGGGCGAAGAGTGTCGTCCTAACTATTCCAGAGTGATTAGGTGGTGGGCACACGTCTGAGTCCCAGAGGGTAGACGAAATTTGTCGTCCGAGCCACACCCATGCAGTGGGTTGGCTTGTCACAGTGATGTACTTAGCATCATCCGACGAAAATTGTCGTCCGAGTCGGGTCCGTTCGGAGGGCTGACTTGTCCTGGATGATTGCTAGTTATAAGAGAGACGAAATGTGTCGTCCGAGTCATATCCGGCCAAGGATTGGCTTGTCGCGCTGTAATAGAGACGAAATGTGTCGTCCGGGTCACATTTCGACTAAGATTGGCTTGTCTGGCTGTATGCAATGACGAAAGGTGTCGTCCAGGCCACATCTTGGTTGGGATTGACTTGTCTAGATGGGGATTGGCTTGTCGCGCTGTAATAGAGACGAAATGTGTCGTCCGGGTCACATTTCGACTAAGATTGGCTTGTCTGGCTGTATGCAATGACGAAAGGTGTCGTCCAGGCCACATCTTGGTTGGGATTGACTTGTCTAGATGGTTAAAAATGTGAAGTATAGTCATAGTCAAATTTTGGATAGAATATTATAATCTAAGTTCATATTTCTAGTTGACTGGTCTAGCTGAAGTGTAGTCCTAGTCATACCTCATCAGGTTGACTGAAGCGGTTCACTTAGCTGGTTAGTCCATGTCATCAAAATGATCTTAGTGTCAGGCTGATAATAATTATTAAGTCAGGATGAGCGAACGGACTACGCAGTTAACTCGACTTGTTTCAGATAAATCGCACGAGGACGTGCGCATGTCAGCATGGCCGTGTCGGCGCGCCATTTATGATTGTGCACGGCACGTGCAACGGGCAAACCCCCACCACCAAAACACTATAAAACTGAGCACGCAATGCGGCTGGGGGGCATTCGTTGGAAGGCGGTTGCCCGGTGCACATGCTAAGTGAAGCTAATTATTGCGTATTGGTGATAATTAAAGTGTTGTTTTGTGTTACAGAAGTTTGCTGTTTCTTTTAAAGGAAGATGTCGGCCCCTGATCCTATAGAGATAAGTATAGTGAAATCAATTAAATTAGTCAACTGATGACTAAATCAGAACAGTGACCAATTTAGCGAGGCTCGGGGTGGCTATAAGGGGAGGTTGGAGGCCACTAGCGAGGGACCAGTCCCTCGTACTTTAAAACTCCGATATACATATTAAAATGTGGAAGTTTGTGTCTGTATTTGTTTATTATTAACTTATATATAACTTAATGGGTCTTAGTGTTTAGAACAAAGATAGCTTCTATCAAGTAGAGTCGCGTTCAAAAACCAGTTATTATTAAATCTGAAATAAAAAACGTTGAATAAGAAAACTATACCTGAAAGAAATTATTCTTTTTAAATATATGTAAAGAAAGTGAAAACAATGCAGTAAACTAGAATAGGGAACATTTTGCCAAAATTTGTTGTAATTTAGCCCCAAAACTGTACGTATTGTTTCTTAAACCATTGTTACAACTTACTAGAGAACGAAACGGTTAATTAAAAAGATAATATTTTTTTATATATTTTTTGTTTTAAAGAGACACTGGTCGTAACTATACGAATTGATAAAAGTAAAAATATTCTAATAATTCTAACAGCTGTTTAAAGTTTTGGCTCCATGTTATGTAGTTAAATTTTCTTTGTGGTTTGCTAAATTAATAGAAATGAGAGTAAATGAAATGTGATAAACTCCATTATTTGATATATGTACTAGCGGCTCAGCGGCTTCGCTCGGGTTCGTCACTGGGTGCGTTTTACATAGAAATTTAAAATAGTTAGTTGCCAGCGTTAGCCATATATACATTTTTCTTTTTGATTTTTTTTGATGTTTTAATAATTATTATCCTATTACGGACTAAGAAATCCAAAAAATCAAATATTATAAAAATTGGTCCAGCCGTTCTTGTGTTATAAATGGTGTAAGTAGCACGACTATGTTTTATATATATATATATATATATATATATATATATATATATATATATATATATATATATATATATATACTACACTTTCTAGTGTACTTCTTTTATTTTTTTGGTCAGAGGTAGAAATCACTTAGGGTTGCAAGCTAATCCAAAACGGGTCATTAGGTAAATTTTTAATGTAATGTGTACATTAATTGTCTGTTTTATTTAATGGTACAAAGGTGGCGGACAAGCGTGAGATCAGTTTTATGGTAAGAAGTAACCAACGCTTATGACTATGGGGTCAGCCAAGGGTATCATTTATACTTTTTCTTTTAAACATATTGTGACTATATTTAGGCTGTAGTGGACAGAGGTACAAGGCATTCATTTTTTTAGGATACTGCTCCTCTTGCACTTCAGGTACGTTCATAAATATCATCTAGATGTTAATCTAGGATATGGGGCGGGCCTGAATCTATGCTTTCACGGTTCCCACACGGCATGCTTTGCATGGTAGTATAGGCGCAGGCCTACCCTACTGTCTCCTTCAGAGACGGTAGGGGGGCGTTGGTCTTGGGGGAGAGTAACGCGTTAAGTTATGAAGATCCCCAAGGCAAGTTCGGTGGACTATCCTTCACGAGGTTGCCAGCCCTGTTCTTGGTCTATTTCACTAGGAAATAGACAAAACCAAAACCACCGAGCGCTTTGCTTTATTAAATATATGTATTGTATAAGTAGTTTATTTAAATACCATTCTATGCGCTTGTATTATATGCTTATTTGTGTTCTTATATCTATATTTTTATACATACATGCGTATATATGTATGTGAGTGTGTGAGTGTATATATATATGTATATATATGTATATGTGCAAATATGTAAGTATATGTAGATATGTGAATGTAAGTGTGTGTTTATATGTATGTCTATCAAAACATATATACCTGTCCTATGTTATACATTTATTTATTTATTTATTATATATAAAACCCAATCCAAGGTGTAATTCGAACCGTGCCGAGGGATGCGTGGCTGGGGGGGAGCTCAGTCGTAAACGGTGGCTACCCGACACCTGGACGAATCGGGTAGTATTTCTGTCCTCCCATCGACATGCGGGGCTCTGTCGGTGGGTATTTTTATTTCCCTAGCTACTCGTGGGACGTATATGGAAGAGAATAATAAAGAAAAAGAAAAACCCAAACCTCTATCTCCAACAGGAGATCCTCTTTCTCCTCTTTTGGGAGAAACCATAACCTTGATGGAAGAGGTTCTACTAGCCTCTCCATCAAAGGAATCTAACCCGAAGGCTGAAGGGAACAATCCGACCAGGGAAGGAGGCTCTAGTGACTCCAACCTTGGGACGGAAGAGTCCTCGAACCGTCGGATTAGATTGAACGGTGCTGCTCGGAAGAGACTCCGGAGGCTCCTGGCGGCTAATGTGAAGGTCGATGAGGCCCGCGCCTTAGCCGTTAGGCCTTGGAAGGACATTCCGATCACCATCATTCCTCCTGACCCGAAGGCCAAGAAAAGGCCCAGATCGGAGGAAGAATCGCCGGGGATGCAAATCAAAAAGGCTCCCCGGGCAGAGGGAACGGTAGCACAACCCAGCTTCAGCAAAATCGTGGAGCAATCGCGCGTGGGAATTAAAAATCAAGTGCCCATGAGCGGAGAACAAATGAAGCTGGTGCACCGATCCCTAACTCTTGCGATGCTTAAAATCGCAGACAAGGGTGAAGGTCCAAGATTCTCCGGCTTTACCCACAGGCCGGGATACATTGTGATCACCTGTGAGGATCAGGCCAGTCTTCAATGGCTGTCCGAAAAGGTCCCCACTTTAAAACCCTGGGAAGAGGCGGCGCTCTCAATTATCCCTGAGAGTGAACTACCGAAGCCTGCAGTAGGGACCCTATTCATCCCCAGCTCTAAGGCGGAGTCGCTTGACGAAGCCACCCAGCTGTTGGGGATACAGAACAGAGGGCTCAACACAGAGCTATGGAGGGTGGCGCACAGCAGGGCCGAGGGAAATGGACACGTTGTGTCTTTCTTCCTGGACGACCCTTCTGTCGCCGCTATCCGGGCTATGAATATGGAGGTTGTTCTTGGATTTAAGAAATTACTTTTTAAAATCAAGAACGACCCCATGGTTGGCCACTCAAGCTCAGAACCTGCTGAACCGACCCAACTGACACAGGCACCCTCATCCAGGGGCTCCGAGAGGCAAGACAGGGTGAGTCCTGGCTCGCGACAAATCGCAGCCGGGACAGTGCCCAACTCCCAATCTCGGAGCGGTGAGGATAACAACATAGAGCCACAGCCCTCTACGTCAAGAGGAACCCAAGTGCCTCCTGGCCAGGGCACAGGTACCACAATCCCGAGAGCTAGTGCCATCAAAGGGCCACAGGGACCTTCACACAGGCAAAGGGGAGGCCTAGCAGGCACAGCTCTCAGAGGTGGGAAAGTAGATGCTTGGCGTACGAGCAGGGGGCGACCGCGTCCGAAGCTTGTACGGACAAAGCAGGGGGGAAACGCCTAGGTGCTACTCAGGGGGGGGGGGGGGTGGTGAGGGTCCTGCAAGCAAACCTCCACCATGCCGCAGCAGCCACTGCGGTAATGGAGCAATGCTTTGCTGAGGACAAGGCAAGCCTTGCCCTAATTCAAGAACCTTGGGTAGCAAATACTCAAGTTCGGGGACTCAACAATGCCGGTAATGTCCTAAGTAATAACACTGGTAAAAGACCCAGAGCTTGTATCCTATTTAATAAATGTGTTGATTTCTTGCCAATTTCAGAAGTTTGCAACGACGACTTAGCAGCAGCCTTTGTCAAACTCAAAGGGTGGGATGGTGCAAGAGTAATAATCTGCTCTGCCTATCTGCCTGGAGAGAGAGACGATCCAACGGAAGACCTAGCGAGAGTGGTAGAGTATGCCGCACAACACAACGCAGAGCTTCTGATAGGATGTGATGCAAATGCGCATCACCCTTCGTGGGGAAGTAGTAACATAAACAAAAGAGGTGAGCTACCTTTTTGATTTTCTAATAGCCAATAACCTTATAACGTTAAACTCAGGTTGCGAACCAACTTTCGTTACTAGGGTTAGGAAGGAAGTTTTAGATATTACGATCTCTACACATAACCTAGCCAGACACATAATGAACTGGCATGTCAGCAATGAGAACGCAATGTCGGACCATCGACATCTAATTTTTGAGGTTAAGGCCACGCTAGAAGCTTATACCACAACTTATAGGGACCCAAGAGCAACCAACTGGAATGAATTCAAAGACCGGTTAAAGATGAACTTGGCTACCCTTCCTAAAACAGTAAGAACCATTGAGAGTCTAGACCTTGCAGTGGAAAGCCTCACAAAAGGCATCATTTCAGCCTTTGAAGAGAGCTGTCCTCTCAAAACAAAGACCTCAATTAGGAAAGCACCTTGGTGGAACTCAAGGTTGAAAAAGCTTAGAGACAAAACAAGGAAATTATTCAACAGAGCTAAAAAGACTCACATCTGGGAGATCTATAGAAAAGCTCTAACTGACTACAACAAAGAGATTAGGAGGGCTAAAAGAGAATCGTGGAGGAAGCTCTGTGAGGAAATCAAAAGCCTTCCACAAGTAGCAAGACTCCACAAACTTCTCTCTAAAGCCAAGCACAATCCAATGGGACTACTTAAGAAAGGAGATGGCTCCTTCACAACCACAGAGAAGGAGACCTTAGAGCTGCTGGCCACGGCTCACTTCCCTGGGTGCCTCTTGGGGCACATTGGCAGCCAGCAGGAAGGACATCATAGACCTCGTAGTGAGGACTGGTGCAAGGCTGCCAAAATCATAAAACCTAACCTTGTTCAGTGGGCCGTAGACTCTTTTAAGCCATATAAGGCGAGAGGGGAAGACGGGATAACGCCAATCTTGCTTCAGCAAGGGGCGGACATCCTCCTTCCCCACCTGATCAAAATCTTCAGAGCGAGCTTCGCCTGGGGATACGTACCAGAAAAATGGACTATTGTCAGGGTCATATTTATACCTAAAACTGGTAAAAAAGACTATAGCCAGCCAAAGTCTTTTAGACCAATAAGCCTCTCTTCATTCTTACTTAAAGCAATGGAGAAGGTATTAGATAGGTATATAAGAGATGTAGCCTTGATCAATAATCCTATTCATTTCAACCAACACGCATATCGTAAGGGTAAATCAACTGAAACTGCTCTTACAAGTCTTATAGACAAAGTAGAAAAGGCGTTAGAAGACAAGGAAATAGCACTCTGTGCATTTCTAGATATCGAAGGTGCTTTTGATAACTCTTCTACTTCGCTGTTGATAAATGGGCTGACAACCAAAAATGTCGACCCAACAACGGTAAGATGGGTAAAATCAATGCTCACTAGTAGAAGAGCCAAACTAGACCTTCACGACACAACCATATACATATCCACAGCAAGAGGATGTCCGCAAGGGGGTGTCTTATCCCCATTACTGTGGACCCTTGCCGTGGATGAACTGCTTTACAAACTGGCAGAACTCCACATTGATGCGCAAGGCTATGCAGATGACTTGGTAATCATAGTGAGGGGTTTTTGCCAATCTTCACTCTCTAGTATACTACAAAAGGGACTAAATACTGTCAGCGACTGGTGCGTTAGAAGTGACCTATCAGTAAACGCAGACAAAACGGTTATTGTGCCCTTTACAAATAAGCGACGGCTAGACAAACTAGTCATGCCAAAGCTTAATGGCAAACAGATCACATTTTCCACACAAGTCAAATATTTGGGACTAACACTAGACCAAAAACTGACGTGGAACCCTCACCTAGCTACAGTTGTAAGTAAGGCTAAGATGGCATTAGGAGCGAGTGGCCGCATGCTGGGCGGTAACTGGGGTTTAAGCCCCAAAACCACCCTTTGGACATATACTGCCATTGTGAGGCCAATTATCACCTACGCATCGGTAGCCTGGTCTAATAAGACTAAACAGACAACAGTAATCAAAAAATTAGACAGCCTACAAAGAACAGCCTGTCTAATGACATCAGGAGCCATGTCTACGTGCCCTGGTCAAGCACTAAATGCACTACTCGGGTTGCCACCTCTACACCTATTTATACAGAAGGAGGCACAAGCCAGTATGTACAGAGCTAAAATCCAAGGCAGAACTCAATGGCTCTCACGGAAAATGAGGACATTACAGGACTCTCTGCAAGAGATGCCGCTACTTGGTATGACATCTGATGCCATGCAAACGCGGCACTTATTTGATAAATATTACAAAATTGAATTTCCGTCAAGGGAGGACTGGACCAATAGCCAGATATCCTATAAAAACGGATCTCTAGTCTGGTACACAGACGGTTCCAAAATAGGAGCAAAGACTGGCTGCGGGATACATGGAGAGCGACCGAGGTTCAGCAAAAGCGTAAATCTCGGACAATTCGCCTCCATCTTCCAAGCAGAAGTCTATGCCATCCTAGAATGTGTAGAAGCCAATCTATGTAAGCACTACACAAATCAAACTATTTATATAAATTCGGACAGCCAAGCCGCACTACTAGCACTAGACTCAAACATAGTCTCATCGAAGCTAGTAGAACAGTGCATGGACCGATTAAACTTCTTAGCAAAAAGAAATAAAGTAGTTCTAAGATGGGTACCGGGTCATGCAGGGATAGTTGGCAACGAATGTGCCGATAAGCTTGCTAGAGAGGGAGCTCTTGGCTCGCAGCAGGGACCTGAGCCTTTCTGCGGAATACCCAAGAGCTTAGCTCAAAGAACCCTAATGTTAGCATGTCTCAAAACTGCAAAAAAGGAATGGAATGAGTCAATTGGAATGATTCACTCCAAGACACTGATTAAAGCCTATGACAAAAGGTTTAACAACCTTATGATAGCGCTAAATAGAAAAACCTTACGATTACTGGTAAGGACTTTTACTGGACACTGCTGCTTAAACAAGCACATGTTCAACATGGGACTGAGCGAAACACGAACCTGTAGAATATGCATGGAGGCAGATGAAACGCCACTTCATCTTCTATGGGAATGCGGACCGCTCATGTACAAGCGTAGCATTCATCTAGGAAAACAGTATATAGGCCTAGATGAAATAAAAGAGTGCAAACCAAAGAAAATCCTGCAGTTTTTAAATTCTGCAGGGTTCAATGGTTCACTCTAATGAAAAATGTGGCGATCACAATAGACCAGAAATGGTCGCAGTGACACCATAGCCGCAAACAAGAAATAAAAAAAAAAAAAAAATAATAATAATAATAATAATCTAGGATATTAGTACTGTTGAACCATACCGGTGTAAACAAATAAGCAAAACAACACAAATATAACATTATACAATGTGAGGAAACCTATGTGTACTTTAAAAAGACATTTGAAGTCCGATGATCCTGCGTGGGATGCGTGCCCAGCAGTGGGAAATTAAAAAGGCTGAATGAGAAAATATTACTTAGTCTAATTAAATTAGAGAAAAAAAAATATTAAAACAATTTTAACATCTCTATGTAATTCTGTAGCGGGCCTCAAACCGCACGGGCCGAGTTACAGCGTGGCGCGTGTGGACAAGCGTCCGTATTGCGAGGCAGTTTATTGCGTCGATATCGTTTGACAATCGCCGGACAAACCGGCTTTGCAAGTTTTGTGTGTTCCAAACCTGCAGATGAAATACAGGCACCATGGACACTTTGTTTGGATGCTCAATGCATTTTTGCTTGAATCCAATGAAAATATGTATGAAGGGAAAATGGTTTTGAAAATTGAAATAAATGGAGTTTTTTCTAAGATTCCGTTTTTAATTTAGTATTACAAATAAGGCGAAATCGTGAATATTATTAATGCGAAGAGGTTATGTAGATTTTTATCCTGCTGAAGCTGCGTTAATTTTTGAGCTTTTTTTAAAACTTTTATTTTATACTTTGTTGTTTTTATTATACTATATGTACAATCGGATGGACGGGATTGTTTTATAGATATAGTTAGTTTGTTGTTTTATAGTTGTATAGTTTGTAGTTGTTTTATAGATATAGAGAGAGATAGTTGCTTCTTATTCCGATAGAATATTTTAGTTAACTTAGATACTCGCTAAAGAAACACAAGGGACTTAGAAATATTATTTATTGCAACTAGTGTTCGCACAATGAGTTAAATTTTACCATAATCGTTATTGAAAATTTATAAGTAATAATACTTAATGTTTTTATTGATAAAACTTAAAATGTTCATCAATAGCTACTAAACAAAAAAAAAAAAAGAAAATCGGTTGATAAACAGAGGAGAAAAAGATACTGGACTGTTTTGTTTTTATCTGTTTATATATATATATATATATATATATATATATATATATATATATATATATATATATATATATATATATATATAAAAGTAAATAAACAATATGAATGATAGTAATTAATATATATATACATATTAATTACTATCATTCATATTGCTTATTTACTTATTTTGATATATAATTTTGATTTTTAAAGCATTGAAGCAATATACATATAAAGCTACATACCTACATATGTATATGTATGTTTTCACTCAAAAGAGAATAAACTTCGTAATTAAATAACAAACGTAATAAAAATTCGTAATTTAAAACGAAAGAACTAAAAATAACCTTTACCTTATTGTAAATGTTATAAATGTCTAAAAATTTGTGTAATAGATAGATTATATAATTTATATTTAAAAAAAAAACATTTAAAGCTTGAACATGCATTAAATTAAAAAAATAAATAAAAAGCTTTCTATTTGCATAGTCATAACTTTTAAGCTCTCATTTACTACTAATTAATAGAAAAAGCAAAATACAATACTACGCCCCGTCTCTGCCCGTTTATTCTAATTACTGATAATTATCGTTTCAGCTGAATTGCACGCAGTTTTAATTCGCATTGCAGTGGCTAACGAGCGGAACTATGGGTTTTTGATAATGTCATTAATATGGCTTTCATGTTATTGCAGGTAGGATGGACGGACAAATCGATATATGTATATATAATTATAGTTCGAATTAATATATTGCTTGATCTCGTTCGAATGTTTAAATTTTAACGGGTAAGTGGGAAATGTAAAAATTATCAAAATATAAGAGATATAATTGTTGAAATTAACTGTAATTTATATTTTAAGTTATGCATTTACTTACACGGTAAGAAGTAACTACATCTAATGGTCTGCTATCTGTACTTTTGGTATTAGATTTTATTATAATTACAGGATTCCATGACGATGGTAGTACCTACCATCTTCCCTATTAAAGTTTTTAATTTTGTTCGTAGATATAGTCAGTAGTAACTGCCTAAATCTGCTGTAAAGCATTCGAAATATCGTGAAATATTATAATAATTTCAATTACATAAAAATTATATTTTAAGTAACATTGCACCTTACCTTAAATATGTAAGTAATCTAAAAATTAAATTTCGCATCTTAAGTAAAATTTCTTCATTAAAAAAAAAACTACACTATTAGCTTAGCTTATAAAGTCTACACTACAAATAACTGTGAAATACAGATGTTCTTTATATATATATCTACACTACTATCTACATCTATATATATATTATTTTACAAATATTATGTACATTTATTCACATTAAAAGACAAATTTTAGTGCAAAATCAAAAAATTGTCAGTTGATTCTATCATAACATAACTCATTGTTCGTTACTGACACCATGTCCCAAGCAAAACATGTCTGACTGTTACAACAATAAGTAATCAGGCATACTAATTTCGATCCTATTGTTAATGAAATAAGACACTAAGCTTTAGCAAATATAAAATTGTCGAACGAAACCTTGACAAACTGCAGTGTAGAATAAATTGAAAATTCAAGCTTATTCCTTCGCTTTAAGAGTTTTTACTATGAAAAATAATAAACAAAATTATGTAACAGCTATGTTAAAGGATTTTTAATCTTAACTGCTTGCAATAAGGAGGTATGAAATGTTTTAATTTTGACAATTCCAACAGCGTCACTATCTCGACGTTTGTCACTCAGGTGTTTTTTTCAAAATCTGTCCCGCCCGGGGACCTTCGAAAGATTAACTTTTTCGTTTGTTTTGGCTCAATATTTAACTTCGAGTAAATAATAAAAGTTTATATAATTTACATGTGATTAATGATTAAAATGATTGAAAATTATGTCAGTACTATATTGTAAATTAGTTTTACCACCAATTTTCTTGAATATTTCTGTAGAATTTGATGTTACTAAAGAACTTTTAATATTTTAATCTTGTTTGTAGTCTTCAAAAATAAGTTTTTTTTTAAAAACTAGTTTTTTTTTCTAAAACAGTAGAATTTTAAGAAACTAAAAAACAAAACCTTAATCTATTTTCAAAATAAAAGTTGAAAATATATTCACAAAATAGCAATGCGATACTAAAGCCATCACATTAAAACAACTTTACTGTCCAACGATTTCCGAATCGCCGCCATACTGCTGTACGCCATTTTATCGCCACACTCGGTTATATACGACGGAATTAAAAATACATAAACATGTGACGTTTTACGATAATTACACGTACACTTTACATTGGTAGGTTTATAATGCGATACAGTAGCCATTTTATTTTTGGATATAAAATGCTAACCTCATTAAGGTTTTTATTGACATTGTTCCCAATAAATTGTAGTGGATATTAAAATATATGATAATTAAATCTGAATTTTCTCTTTAAATGAAACGTCTGAATTGTGTAGCTTTTTATATATTACATAATTTGACAATTGAAAACGTGTTTACTGCTTGAGGCTTTCGCCATATGTTTGTTTCTTTATATTTCATGGAAATAAAGTATTTATTATGATTGAAATTAATAAGATTATATACACAGTGTCTTTTCTTTCCATTTAACCCTTTTTTAATGTTGGGAAATGTATTTACGCATACCGCATGTGGCACTCGCCAACTAAAACTTTACAGAAACTTCCCCGCCTTAATGGGGCATCGCAGGGTCACTTACGCACTCAACTACGACGCCCCGACGACAGGTCTGCCGAAGCAGATTACATTATCCATGGGGTTGCTCCAACAGTCCACTCTGCTGTCAAAAAAGTACCAGAAGCAACCAGCAATTTTGTTCTCTGTTGTCAACTGATTTTCTTTATTTCATTTAGTAGGTAGTTATTGACAAGCTTTAGTGCTATCAGTTAAAAAAAAACTTGGAAACAGTTTTTTTTATTTATATATAGGTAAATTCTATTGGTATATTTTTTTATCAAACTTTCAATATTAATTATGATTGAATTTAGACCACTAAACGAACACTAGTAACATTTATCAAGTAAGATGTAATAGTTTTTATATACAATAAAAAAATTGAGATTTCTTTCTCTACAATTTGTCTACGGCCAGTTAGCAGAAATATTATTAATATTTTAAACACCCTCGGCAATTACATAAACTACAACATGTCACCTTAAACTGTATATTTTTCTAAAGGTGAGATACTGGTAGGAAACTCTCATGAGAACTAAGGGCCTGCATTTGGAACATGAAGTGTAATAATATAACCACTTCATTTGTCTCTTTATATCGCACAAAGGAAGACTTCCGCACTTCGGCATAGTTGATATGGTGCCTATATCGTAATTTTTCAAGTGGAACTTTTTTGCGCGCATGAGATCAATATTTCAAGGTCGCGTCACGAAAAACCATCATGATTTCCATAGTAAACACTTGTATTAGATTGCCATAGTAACCGTTGTTATCGTCTGAAAAATAATATATATGATATTCTTTCCGTTGCTATCAACAAAGATTACAATTTTTACTTATTTATTTTCAAATATATAAAATATTTATAAGTAGCGGCTCGCCCTTGCTTCGCTCGGGTTCGTCCCTTAGAGTATATGCGATAGATGTAAGGATCCAGTTAGATAGAAAAAGATAAAATATTATTCTCTCGTCTTTTTCGTTTGAATCATATTTTCGTCTGAGTGTAATATTAAAAGTTTTTATGAATTTATTAATCTTACAGATTTGAAATATAAATAACCAATGAAGTTTCACTTCTAACACGTTTTCAAAGAAATGTTTTTTTTTTTTAAGTTTCTTATAAAAACATTTATTTAAGCATGAGTATTGCACCAGAGTTCCACATAATAATTCCTCAAACTGATTTCCGCCGTGATGGCCAATCTCACTTAAACTAGCCATAGTGCAAAATATACGTAGGTCCACTAAGTAGACCAAGGAGTCTTACACCTTAGAAAACAAGGAAAACAATTTTTATTTTAAAATTCATTTCCTAAAAGGGCCAAAATAGTTAGAAAAAATGTATGTTATAACACACATACCTATGTATACATCTGATTATGTAGCTATGCGGAATATCCCATCTGCAATAAACAAAATTAAAATCCATATGTATATTTAAAAATAAGTTAAAAATACTTTCTTAGATTTACGCGAATATTAGACATTTAAATAAAACTATATTTTCGGATTTTTTCGCGGATTTATTTTGATTTTTGTTTCCCGACGTTTCGATTAATATTTTATTTTTCTTTATGGTATATATACAAGGTGTAAACGAAATGTGTTTAAATTCCGTGTAATTATTTTCGAGCGGGCTATTTCTGGCTTCTATTTTATATATAATTAATAGTTTACAATTACAAATTGTGCTACTACCCTCTTTTTTAATTTCATACTTAAATCTCGCGGTCGCCATAGTTTAATAATTTAAGGACATCTCATATGTTAATATGTATATTAAACCGTTAATATATACTGAAGCAATAGATATACATATAGGCTTATACACTTGACAACTATACTATCTTTTTTGGTCGGATAAATAAGCTTTACAGATGTTAAAACAAAATTTGTCAAAACATCCAGTGCCGGATTCGAACCTGTTGCCACTTTTGTACAACTTAGGCGCTAATTTACCCACAATTCGCTGAAAATGTCGTCAACATAACATAAAATCATTTACAAATCCTTATTTAAATGTAATGAATTTATATAAAATATTGCCAGCCAACCGGCACCGTGCATTAACGGCCATGCGAACCCACGGTCGAGAGGCAGTACGCTCGTAAAGCTCATATATAACAATGTTTATCCGATTTGTCTGTCCATTTACCGTAATTAGCTAAACATAACGACTCACTTATTTAATTTAACGACCGACAACAGGACATACGCAATTATATATACATACAGTGTTGTCCATATGCCTGTATTAAAGCTTGTTCCTACGGCACAATCTAGAATAATGTTTTAATAGAAATGAATGAGCATTTATTCATTTTTGTTTAATATTATTAATATACAAACATGTGCGTGATTTTTTTTTAATTTAATTTACCGGTGGTAGGACTCTGTCAAGCCTGAGGAGTCCGACTGGATGGGTACCACCCCCTTATCTATTTCTGCCGCCAAGCAACAATGATTGCATTGTTGTGTTCCGGTTTGAAGGATAAGGTAGCCAGCGCAATTACAGGCAAGAGGCATAACATCTTAGTCCTCACAGTGATAACGTACCGGCGGTTCTGCAGTTTTGTTACATAAAACTTAAGTGCATAAACCGTAGGTGTTATGGGCGATAGGTATCACTTACCATCAGGTGGACTGTCTGCTCGTTTATCACTGAGTACCATAAAAAAAAAGTGTTCTATTTTGTTTTATAAATTACCACAGATATTGTCATTTTCATACGAAATAATTCTAGTTTTCGCCCGCGCCTCTACGTCGTATTTTACGTTTTCCATTTCATAGAATAATTTTTTACAAAATTCTACATGGTGTTAGTGGAAATTTACAGAAATTGAATGGCAAAAGTTACATTATTTATAGCAAGCAATATTTATGCTTAATGTCAAAGCCATATAGCTATAAAAAATCACAAAAGTTTATCTAAATACTAGATTGGTTCACACGGAAATCGAATTTGCGACTGATCTGTGTAGATTGTTTTAAACTCACTCCACCACTTCGCTAGATTGTCATTGAAATTATACTATAATAGTCACAAATACTGTTTAAAGTATACGCTGTAATTGACAAATAAACATTCGGTAATATTAACTGGTTATAATAATTAGTATTGGAATTAGTAAATGAAGTATTTGTAAGCCTCTATTTAAATTTAATTTGACTAAAACTAAATTAATGGTTTAGATTGCTTTGAAAATTAATATGGTATTGGTTTGAGCAATTCTTTTTAATTAGGAATTCATATTAGATACTAGCAATTAACCTAGCTTTGTCTAGATTCTTTAGTTTGATTTTCCAATCCTCTTTTTTAAACAAAATAACGTTTACTAATATATATTTTATTATATATAACATTTACTAATATATATTTTACATAAATATGTCAAATTATACATTTCTTGTATTAAGTTATATGATGAGGAGTTTTTTCTAAAGTCTTATTATAATAGCTTAACTTTAGTCGTGAAACTAATCATAAATAGAGAAAAATGTGACGATCGTATTTACGATATTAGTATGGATCAGATTCTGTTTATAATTTTACAGTGTAATATTAGATGTGCTAAAAAGATAAACACAATGTTTGTTGAAAAATATGTCATTACTGATGGTGAATTTTAATGGTTATATTAGTTCGGGAAATAGCATGAATTTAAAACACCATTGTCATGAAAATTATTTTAATATTAAATTTGTCATGAAAATTATTTTAATATTAAATTTACATCTTAAGCTACCATATAAAATCTTATTCTAATATATTTTAAAACTAAAAAAAAAACACCTGTGTGTGTACTTATGTACGCACGTAAGAAGTTATACTTCTTTGGTGTAACAGAACAAAAATGGCTAAAGATTTCATTCCGTTGCTTTTGGCTGTCGGTGTGCACACGTCTCTCATAATTTTTTCCAAACATGCCAAAAGAAGTATAACTCAAAAAATGTTTAATCGAACTCAAAAATTACTTTAATAGTATTTTTTCTATCCATAGGATTTTTTTTTTTAATTTCTTTTTTGGCACAAAACGCCGTAATAACAAACAATTATTAATAATTATTACTTTACTGAGCAAAAATAAAATTATAATAAAAGTTAACAAAAACATAAATATATGAAATTTTTCTTTCCACAAAAACAAAAAATATGATGACATTCATAAAAAGAAACAAAGCAAGCAACCTCTTTGATGATTAGTGGTCGACGCCGGCTATGCCCATTTGTAATATATGGTAGTTGCTATTGCGCCTCCATGAGTATATATGTACACACAATGCTTATGTATAGAGATAATATGGTAAATCCCCATACAATCCCATAGAAAATTTGTCTCACCAATCACTCAATAGCTATCGATGGAGCAAAGCTGTTTAACCCTAGTTTACGATATCACGTGACGGACGCGTATCGCACCGCACACTCAACTACGCCGCGTTTAGTTTATTGCGATTGCCTATCGGTTATTGCTGATAGTTTTATTAATGACTGTTTGGGTTGATTGCTTTTTGTATTATAGGGATAAATCTAGATGATTTTAGTAGTGCTATAATTTAATAAGAATAAATAAATAAATATGTTGGGACATTAACACCATCTAGTTCCATGGTAAGCTACGAGGCTTGTGTTATGGTTACCAGATAGTTGATACACTACACATAAATAACTTTAAATACATACATATTATAATTATTAACACCCATGACTGGAGTATATATCGTGCTCATCACACAAATGAATGCCCCCAGCGGGACTCGAACCCTTGACCGCTGGCACAGCAAGTAAGGTCAATACAAACTGAGCCAAACGTGTTGTCATTTCATCATCGTCTACACATCGTCGAAGATCTTTTTAAGAGGAATAATTCTGTAATACATGGTTTTCATATAACTTTATTAGTTTACGCGGCGCACACCAATAAAGCTCCCAGTTAGCATGATTTTTTCCCTCATATTTCAGCCAATTTACACAAATCCTTCATGAACCGGCAATCTAGCGAGAAACGCACAGGGAGGTGGCCCACTTAGTGGGTGGTGTATCATGCGGGTTGCTCCTGGTACTTCTCTGATAGCAGACTGGACTGTTAGAGCAATCACATGGCTGTTGTGGTCTGCTTCGGCAGACCTGCCATCGGGGCGTCGTGGATGAGTGCGTAAGCTATACTGCGATGCCTCATTAAGACGGGGAAGGTTCCGTTGGGTTTTAGTGAGTAGTTACTGGCTTTGCTAATTGCTAAATGCATTTCCTAACGCTAAAATAAGGTAATAAATGAATCATAAAAACAAAAATAATCACGCTATTGTTCCATATTTTATTAGGCAACCCGTCAGCAATTAATTTAGCATCATACAAATGAATGCTCCCACTGGGACTCGAACCCGCGACTGCTGGCACAGCAAGAAGGATCATTACAAACTGAGCCAAACCTGTCGTCAAGTTTCTCTATATCCTCCCACACAAATATTTTTGAATCTTGACTATCCCATGAGCTAGGCTTGCCTACACTTATTCGAAAGGTAATGAATTATTGTGTGTTATTTCATGACACCAAAATAATAAGAACGAGAAAAAGAATTTGTGTGCTTATTTGTTTGCTCCGTTAATTTTTGGGAAATTAGAACCTTTTTCCAGTTGATTTTATGGTTATTTCATTGGCATATTGTATTTTGATATTTAAAAGAACAAAGAACTCTTTTTGTGACCTTTGAAAATCTAAATACTATTAATAAAGACATTTTTAAATCTAATTAAATGAAGTTCTATTTCATACGGTAGAACTTTTGTTAAGCTGTAAATTTATTAACTCACAAATTCATCGAGCTTTGATCGATATTTCATCAAGATCCTTTCACTGTGGTTTACGATATCGTCACGCGTTCACTTCACGCGCTGAAATACGCGACACGTCTAGTTTATAGCGATTGGGTCTCGGTTGTTGGCGATAGTTTGTGACGTTTGGACTGATTGTTCTATGGTTATATCATGAACACCCGTACGTTTGTGGATTACAGGTTTGTTTATATTTCAAAAGAGACTTTATTAGCTTTGTTCCAGCGTTTAACTTCAAGAGTCGGTTATTTCTTGTACTCCATTTCAACTAATCATTGTAGTATATTTTACGTATATCTATACTAATATTATAAAGAAAAAAATATTTTTTTTGTATGTTTGTTTGTCATGGTTTAAATAAAAATCTGCTGAACCGATTGAGATGAAATTTAGAATTTGGTATGAAGATAGTTTGAGACCCTGAGAAGTACATAAGATAGTTTTTATCCCGGAAACTAGAATAAAGATTGTATGGGAAATCAATCATTGGTCTAGTAAGGGATATAAAACTCATATATAATCTATGTAATCCATACTAACAGTTAAAACGCACCTAGAGACGAACCTGAGCGGAGCCAGGGTGAGTCGCTAGTGTATGTACGAGTATATTCCATGTAGAAGTATATTATTAGGATTTAATTCTCGGGTCAGGCTAAAAGAATCTTACTCAATATCGTGTCCCTTTAGAAATGTTATAAGCAAGATTTAAGCAAGTATTGGTGTTTTTTTGGCTATGTTACAATGTAGAATGTCTATACATAGAAAAAAATGCTAAACACTAAGCCAGGGAAGATGTAAGAAGAGAAATAGAACAAGTTCAGATTTTTGTCTGTTTGTCTGTTTGTACCGGTTAATCTCCGAAACTGTTGGACCGATTTAAATGAAATATTTCATGGCGGTACCTTATATCCCCGGTTAACAATTTAAATACTTTTCATCCCGGAAAATTAAAGAGTTCCTGTGGGATAGTTAGAGTTAGTAGACAAAGACTACTGATTAGATTTTAATGAAACTTTATAATATAGTTCATACATCAGAATAACAAATAAGCTACTTTTTATCCTGGAAACATGTACGGTTCCCGTGGGATAGATTTGTTTTTGTTTGCCGCTAGTATATAATAAAATTCTAATTGAGCCGAATCTGTATAT
This sequence comes from Argynnis bischoffii washingtonia, assembly GCA_033884665.1. Taxonomy (NCBI): domain Eukaryota; kingdom Metazoa; phylum Arthropoda; class Insecta; order Lepidoptera; family Nymphalidae; genus Argynnis; species Argynnis bischoffii. The sequence continues at coordinate 1,479,662 of CM066616.1, read as the reverse complement.
TAAATATTTTTTTTGGTAAATGTTATTGAAATAATCATTATGATCGATACAGAGGCCAAAACTATAGTTTTTAGAATTTTCATCTGTCTGTCTGGGAATGCATCACGAGAAAACTACGGAACGGATTTTGATGAAATGTATGATGATGGTTATCCAGGTCAACATATAGGATACTTTTTATTACTGGAAAATATGTCACCTAATTTTTTCTCAATCTTGCGGTGAGCAATGAAACTGGTATACATTAATATGTAAAACCTAAGAATTTGGTTTTCAGTCGTCTAAACGCGGGTGTAGCCGCGGGCAATGCTAGTTTCTTAGAAGATGTTATAACATTGAAACACAGACATTCAAATTCATTTCTTATTATTTCTATTCTTTCTAAAGTTCATCTAACTTTATATCTTTATAACCAAAGTGAACAATATAAACGAAGATATTTGCACTTTCTTTTGATTAAAGCTCTAATATACGTTGCCCAGGGGAGAGACCTGGACTCAACTTTGATATTTCATAACAGGTTAAGCACGAGCTAGGTTTATTCTTATTGCGAGGCATAGCGCAGTTAAACTCGATTTATACTTTCGATTACGGCCGCTGAATAAAAAACAAATGAGGCGGGAATTTGTTAGTACGACTTAAAGGTTTGTGTGGACATGACTGAATGTAGAAATCCTTAATTATATATTTTTTTACATAATTCCCAATTAATATTATATATTTATGCTTAAAATAGCTTGTATTATTTATTTTTAATACAGCAATAAAAATATAAATTAATAATTTTTGCATAAATATAGTTTATAAACAGGAAAATGTCAAGAGATGGCTTTTTAGAATTGTCTAACTTTTTTGTACATAAATAAATAAAGTTAATTCTATGATGTATAATAAATATAACTAACGTAACGGTTTTTCATTACAGTTTTCTTTTATTATACATAGTTTTTTTTCCAAAATAGTAGTAATAATGGATGTACCTAAAGCAACAAATCGCTTTTTCTGAAGTTATAAATACGCTACTACGCTATACGCGCGAATATTTCATTGCTTTTTATTTTTTATTAATATTCCAAATATAATACTGTATGTGTCCATATAAAAATATTATATATTAAGATTGGTAAATATGAAATAAAATCTTTTATACTATTGCTTTGTAAAAGAAAAGAAAATCATACATAAATTAGTAAGATGGAGAATTAATGCTGGAATATCCACATTAACTTTCGTCATCATCTCGAGGCGCAGACCTATGCTATAACAGTTAATGTTTTTAGATTTGAATGTACTATCAAACTCGCCACGTTATTCCTGTTTATTACTTATTTGTCGTGCTTTCTCATTAAGATGAGGCAAATTAAATTTTATACCTCAGATCTCGTAGTACGGTGCTACGGAGTGCTACGGTGCTACGATGTTGGTTTAATAGCTTTTTGTTATGCACTTATTATATATACATATGTGTGTATTATATTATTATTACTATAGATTTTGAAACTTTTTTAAAAATAATTTTATTATACGGGTTCTTTTATTTATTAAAAAATAGTAGTTATGAAAATAAGAAGATTGATTCTAAGTATTAGATGAATTTTAGTGATTTAACCAACTTAATAATTTATATGTAAAAGTGACAATGATTACTAAAAAATCCAGTTTTTCTTGTTTTACTAAATATCAATATGTTTTAAAAATAAATATATGTTTGTATTTTTTTTTTAATAAAATTTGAAAGTTACGATTATTTAAAATAAGACATTTATGAATATATTTTATATTATATCCATAATATATTAATATAGTCAATTTTGAGAACAATACCTGGTTTATAATAAACTATTTTTTTTTTGTTTATCAGGTACAGGTTGATCAGAACTCCTCGTCATTAATTTCAAAGTTTCAGCCAATTTATAAAAAATATATCGACGATGCTGAAAAGTTTCTAACTAAAAATAAATACAGTCATTCAGTACTTTCTGCTGCTAAGAAAATCCTCTTAAGCTGAAGAAAGTTAAAAAATAATTAATGCTTTCGTAAATATTCATACCTCGGCTCAAGTTTGGAGTTAACCCTCTTGGGTCGATTGATACGGGGTTATATCCTCAATAGATTGCTGCGTTTTATTCCAGAATTAACTAGATGAAGTAAAAATAATTGTTTATTTAAAAGAACTTTTTGCAATTTGTGTTTTTATTAAGAAAAAAATATTTATTTGGCCTACGTATCATATAAGTAGCTAAGGTCATTTTGCTGCAATTATAATATTTATTTTATAATACTTTTGGTGTAGTTGTTTGTCTTAAATTCAAATTAATATAAGAAGAATTTATATAATATTATATCGTTTATTGCACATTAAAATGGAAACATAAAAACAATACAGAAATTAATTTGATCAGAGGTGGTCTTATACGATAGATTCTAGCCAAACTATGGTAGTGAGAAAAAGTGTTATTAAACGAGCTAAAATAGTGCTAGTAAGTTTGTAAATAATTCACATATATTTGAATGGTTTGTAATTTTTTTTTATGACATTCAGTGACAAACGAGCAGACAGACCACCTGATGGAAAGCAGTACCTGTCGCCCATAACACCTACGGTTCATGCACTTAGGTTTTAAGTAACAAAAATGCAGAACCACAGGTGCGTTGTCACTGTGAGGACTAAGATGATATGCCTTTTGCCTGTAATTGCGCTGGCTACCTTATCCTTCAAACCGGAACACAACAATGCAATCATTTTTGCTTGGCGGCAGAAATAGATAAGAGGGTGGTACCCATCCAGTCGGACTTCTCAGGCTTGACAGAGTCCTACCACCGGTGCATGGTTTGTACATATAATAAAGTAGGTAGGTATATTTGTATTTTCAATGTCTTCTTCCCTTGTTAATAAATATATCAAAGAAAGGACTTAAATATAAATAGTTAAATAACATATATTATAAATATATAGATTTTGTAATATAATGGTTTTGAGCGCTGAATTATCCCGTGTGTTTTCAACCTGAAGGGTTTGTCGAAACGGCACCGATTTAATTTAAGTCGCGGCCCGTTATCGTCGGTGCCCCATTGTTTTTCTTCTAGAAATTTTACACTCAATTTGACGTGATTTTGCTTTTTTACGATTAATTTCATTTTAATTAGTTCGCATTGTTTAGGTGAGCAGTTTTCAAGAATTAACCTGAACTCAAGAGTCTCTTATAATTAACTTAATATATTTTTTCCATTATAAATACAAAGGTATGTTTGTCATTTTGTTCTTTTTTAAGGATGCAACGGAGTCGGATTGAAGGGGAAATTGTCATGGAGATAGTTTATGGCCTGGAAAGTGATTTAGCCCTTTTTTAATCTCCGTACATCGAGTAAACTCTGTTAAGAATTTATGTAGTTATAAAAGAAAGACGTCACTATTTCATGAGAAAGAAATGGTAACTATTTATATTATTTAATAATTTCTGGGTCATAATAGAAGAGCATAAAAATGAATGTTAAGTGGCTATGTCTGTTATGTTACAGTTTTTAGAGTTTTATCGAAATCTGTTCAGCGGTTCAAGTTTGCACTTTAACCGCTGAACAGATTTCGATAATATTTGGCATAAGCATACATTTTGTTAGAAACCTTTCATTCTCATTATTCTTACCGTATGAGCGGAATCGCGGGTATTAATTAGTAACTTATATAAGTGAATTTGTATAGTTCAAGCTCATTTCAATGATCTACGAAAATTCAAATCCCAAACTACGTGATTTAAAAAACACCATACAACCCATTAAAACCCATATAAAAAGTCAATTAAATTAAATTTTAGTTCGATTTTTTACCCAAAACAAAAGAATATCCAACATATAATCTAACTTTAGGATAATTGTCGAAAAAAAGGCGTAAAGCTTGACAGACTGCATTGAAGGGAACGTATCCCAAGATATTGGTGTGTTGACATATTTACGAGCTCCTCGACTATTAAGTGGTGATTTAGTGTGCATATCAGGATGGATACGTTTTTATCGCGCCCATATATCCACTCAGTTCGCTCTATTATAGCCATTGTAAAAAATGCGGGATTTTGTCTTGGATATACTTTATTCTATTGCTTTTTTGCGTCAAACTAAAAATGTTTATATTAAAGCTTTAGTTTTATTGACTTATATATTATTTAAGTGTAAATAAACGATAAAATTATGTCTGTTTCATTATAAAAGTTTCATTAAGCTTTGGTCATGATAGCACTGACAGCATATATTATTATAAAAACGATGTCTTTATGTATATCGATTATTCAAATTAGAATAAACTATATTTAACAAAATAAATATTCTACTTTTAAAGGTTGTTTCGATTTTAGTATCTTGTAATTTGTTTATTACAATACATTTTACTACCTAAAAAACATGCGCTCAATATGAGCGACATTTTTTAAATTCTAGACATACCTACATTTCAATTTTATGATACTATTATACATAAACTAATACCGCAGTAAAAATTATACTGTATGTTGACCCGGATAAGCAGCTATCATCATACCAAATTTTATCTAATCTGTCCAGTGGTTTTGTTGTGATGAATTACCAGACAGACAGACAGACAGACAGACGAACGGACGGACAGATAAACAGACAAAAATATTATTATATGTGTAGATATTAAATGATAAATATTATAGTAATATTATGTTAAAAGTAGAGAGAAAATATGTGAGTGAGCAAAATTCTAAAAAGACATAAAGCCATATATGTATAAAGTGCGATTAACACAGAATTCACACACACATTACATTTTATCGACCTCGGCTGCCACGAGATGAGAGGTGCTGCGGTCAAAAAGTAGTATTTTATAAGAATAACAACTTATTTTACATTAATTACATTTTTCGGTGACAATATCTTTCTTATAATAACGGTAACTCCACCTCGTTGGCATCTTAACCCTACAAGGGTAGAACGTTAATTCTTAGGCTTAATCTCTGGATATTTGTGCGTTTGATGAGGTAATCACGGCTATTGTTTTAATGCTAGGAGACCGCGGAAGACTTAAAAGATATAGAAAATCTAGAAAAGTTCATTATTTAGAAATTAAATTAAATTTCTTTTAATACTTTCTTACTTAGATTTACGCGAACATTTGACATTTTAAATGGAACTAGCTTTTTGTATATTTTTGGCGGATTTATTTTGATTTTTTGTTCCCGACGTTTCGAATGCTTTACAGCAATCATGGTCACAGGAGAGACTAAGGTTTTAGATGTCTCAAGGTATTATATAGTTGTTACAGACAGCTTGCCCACAAAATAACAAAATGAATCCAAAAAAATTAAAAATGGCACCAAAGTACTTTACAATATTTATTTAATGTCGGGCACCAAAATTCAAATTAAATCCGCGGAAAAATCCGAAAAGCTTGTTTTATTTAAAATTATTAATTAAACTATTTGCGAAGTGAATTATTGTATTGTCAATTTGTATATTAGGTTATTTGGTTAACTGAAACAATGTGCAGGTACGCTAAAGCTCCTGGGTACATATTTTACTTGTGCAATATTATTCATTAAGTATTTAATACTTTCTCAGATTTACGCGAATATTTGATATTTTAAATAAAACTATTTCTTCAGATTATTTCTATATTTACAACAGACATTGTCATGGGAGAGACTGCTGTAAAACATTCGAAACGTCAGGAATCAAAAATTTTAATAAATCCGAGGAAAAATCCGAAAAGATAATTTATTTAATAATGTTAAATATTCGCGTAAATCTAAGAAAGTAATATGATTAATTTTTATTTTCTTATATATCATTTCCAGTCTAAATATCATCATAGAGAAATTTAAGGTATAACAATATTGAGGCCGGTACAGAGCGTCGCGCTTCTAATGCCTTAATCTTGAAGCGGTGGACGGACGTGGTAAGACATTGGAGATACGATTATTTAGTGTTGAATTATGTAAAGATTCTTAAAAGGTTTACTTTAAGTTCGCCTCGTGGTAAAGGAAAATGGACGTTTTTAGAGCAAACGCTTTTACTTTTTAGAGCTTTATCTTATAAATATTTATAACATTTTTAAGCTTACAGTAATTTTAGGACTGATAATGCTATTATCAAATAAAAAAGGCTTCGAGCTTTGCAAATTAGTTTCCTTATCAAAAAATATTACATATAATGTATTTAATAATAATAATAATATATCAATTTTCAATTGAAACAGGCTCAGGTGACGCTTATTAACACTAGATACATATCTAATGCTTTCAACAAGGAATTACATCTATATAAACAACTGTTTGGCAAATCATATCATGTGGTAATCGAACCTGTGACCCATTTATAATATACATGTATTTTTATAACTTTTAAATAAAATTGGTAGATCCACCCTATTTCAACATCACCTTCAAAGTGTCTCCCCTCCATAACTCTTAGGGCTGCCTCCGTCGACGCTTTGAGGAATTATTATTATGCGAATAAATACTCGAACGTCAAGACTAAATGTCCTTCGCCCCTAATCCCAGACAAATGCTCGATTCGGAACGCTGTAATAGTTTTAAAAGAGACTTTGAATTTCAGGTACGAAAATTTTGTTTTTGGGTTCCGTATAGACGAAGTAAATGTTTATTTATATTGTTTAATCTAAAATACTTTCTTAGATTTACGCGAATATTTGACATTTTAAATAAAATTATCTTTTCGGATTTTTTCGCGGATTTATTTTGATTTTTGGTTCCCGACGTTTCGAATGCTTTACAGCAATCATGGTCACGGGAGAGAGTTTAATTCTGTTTCTCAGGAATTACTGATCCAATTTGAAAAATTCTTTTTGCATTTGATAGCCCGTTAACTGAGGAAGGCTATAGGCTATATATGATCCCGGAAAAGCGCACGGGTCCCGTGGGATAGATTTGTTTTTGTCTAGGGACAAACCCGAAGCGAAGCGAGGGTGAGTCGCTAGTTTTACATATTAGTAGCTTATGCATGTATAATATGAGTGTAAAGTTTTTTTTAGAATTTTTTAATGTTTCATTTGTTATACGGTTGACAAAATATGAAAAGTTTTCAAGTTTTTTTTGTCACTAATATTGTTATATTAATGTTACATAGTAATTTATAATGTAAAAACTAACATTATTTTTATTATATTTGTATGTAATCATGGCGCTTAAAATAGTACCGCAATTTCACAACTTAATTATAATTTTAATGTATAATCAGTAATACTTGACGGAACATATAACTTAATATTCTCTGCAATACATTTTCATTTTTATTAGGCGAAAAATACAACATTATATTATACATTCATTTAAAGATTTACTAAGCATTAGAATAGTATATGTTATCTAAGTTATTGCAGCTTATCAGTGACCGGACCAGGATCACATAAACTTACCTACATAAAGAATAATTTTATGGTCATTCGTTAAATTGACATAACTTGTTTATTTATGAACCGATTGAAATGAAACAACATTAAATATTAAGTGAAGCTTACCACAATAGATTAGTGAAAACCGCACTCAAATCGGTAAAGCCGTTTCTAAGATTAGCGCGCACAAATGCACAAACAAACGTACAAACCGACTAACAGAAAAATTCTAAAAATAATTGTTTTAGGTTCTACTGCGTTAATAAAGACCCTCAACAAAAAACCTTAACAGTAGGTTTTCTCAAATATCTTCTATGTAGAACAACGATCACTTACATTTTTATTATATGTTCTTACTTATTTATCTTATTACGTGTGACATGGTGCGAGATGAATAAACTACGTCTCGAAATAACAATTATTTTGATTGTTTAACAATATTTTAGTTTTTTCTTCAATAGAATCGCTTAAAGAAAAAAGGCAGACGAAAACGCTAGTAGAAACTATTATTATTTTGATAATGTTAGGTGATAAGTTTTAGAATGTATAATCTAATATCTTTGCTTGCTATTTAAAAAGTTTCTATTACTTGCCGCTTAGTGCGTTATATGTTATCTGTAATCTGTATTCTGTCATCTGTCTCTCGAGAACTTGTTACTGTGTTAGAGCTATAGAAAGTTATCAATAAAAATCAAAGAAATCTTGCTCAATTACATTATTTATAACCCAAAATAACAGGATATGGGTCCAGATATGCTTCGTAATTATTTGAGTAAAGAGCAAAACTTAAAAGGTAACGCACGTTTTCGATAGTGAATAACCTTATAGAAAAACAAAATAACAGATAAAAATTAAACATTAAAAAGATGGTTCATATATATACCAACTAGATATCAGAGGTGTCCTTGGTCATTTCAACGTAACGAACCAACTTATCTCCCTACCTATAGCAAATCATTGAGACACTCGCATTTAGGAGCTGCAGTTACAAATAAAATATGAATGCCGCATCCATTATTTTTATCATTTGATTTTTAAATGTACCTATTTATGCCAACATCAAATATTATTATTGCTATACTAGTGGCTTACCTTTGCTTCGCTCGAGTACGTCCGTAGGTATGTTTTTGCAATTTATATGTTGTGTTCATCAATTAGCAGTCGATCAGTCTATATGTTCTTCTAGGTTTTAATCTATCTATATGTTAAATTTCATCCAAATCCGTCCAATAAAAATTTTTTTTTTGTCATATTTTGTAGCCGACACTAAGCAATACAACGTGAATTATAAAATTGTACTAAAATGAGATCAAGCATAAAGCTATATTATTTAATTATTAAAATATATGTTAAGAAATATATGAGACGGTGATGAGCTTATTATCTATTTAGCAGTTATTTTATATTTTTCTATTTTACTCTTACGTAGCCCCCTCGATTGCAAAGCGGGGTGAGGCAGGTTCAAATACCGTGTCTCGCACCTCTGATATTTTCATGTGCGAATCATATCCAACATGAATACCATTTGTCTTATAGTGAAGGAAAACATCGTGAGGTCTGCTGCATGTCTGAAGGAACCTAGCAAGTTTTCGTAAGACTAGCCAGTTTGGCCAGCATGGTGGACTATAGCCTTATCCCCCCAGTATTGAAAGGAGACCTATGCTCAATTGTAGGACGTTTAATAGGGCTAAATACAATACATATCAAAATAAGAAATATGATCTATTTGATATGAAATGTGCTTAATACATAAGTAAATAAATATTAGCTTTGAACATCCATTCTTCCTACTCCAGGTCGAGTCTGACGGGAGCGACTGTAGCATAACGTCTTGTTTAAATCAAGCGGGAATGATGGCAATAACAGTTAGCGAGGAGTTACGATGAGACGAGATAATGGCGGTTCAGGAGATTTCGACTAAGTAATTGTTAATTTTGCGGCACCGACGCCCGTCCAATGATAATTGTTTGTTTTTATTCCAAAAGTGCGGCTTGGGATGTGGTGAATAAAATATGGCCATCATTTTTCCTTGTTAATGTTCACTATAATCATTGTGTTTTATAGATCCGCGTATTGTGTAAAAGAGAAAGAGTGTTAGTTTTACTGTAATGTTGTGTAAATTTTATTTCGTGTGAATGAGATAGAAATGTTTTTGTGAATGTCTTTTTCTTTTTTTTTATGATTATTATGCTAAATAGCTATGATAATAACACAAAAAAGCCAAAATGAGTAAAAAAATAAGTATAGCTTAAAAGTAAAAAAATCTTTTACTTACTTTTCCTTTTTTAGCTAGATAGCTAGAAATAAAAAGTAGCTTGTTAAGGTATGGATACTTTTTATGTATGTTTATTATATGTACAAGAATTGTATTTATATTAAATTGTTATTATATTACATAATTTATATATAAAATTCGGGTGCTTATGTTCGTAATTCTTCTCCTCCCTAACAGGCTAATTTTTTTTATGTACATAAGTACTGGTAAATGGCCCTGTTGTCGAGAAGATGTTGTCAGATTTTTTTAACTTCACGACCAAACGATATCCATGTCAGGAAAACATTTTCCTACCGGGTCCATTAATATAATTCACCCATGTACGATCTACATATACTAATATACATATATTAGTGTATATATGTATATGTATATTAGTACATCCATGTACTAATATTAATACATATATACCTAATTTACCAAGTTTAAATTGAAACCTATATCTAGGATAAAAAAAACACAATATCTGGCGTGTTAGGCCTAAACTTCTTAATAAAACACAACAAGTACCACAAAACAAAGATTTACAGCATGCAAATATCAACATAGCACGCGCCAAGCAAGAATTCTATTACCATCATCCCAAATGAACTATCCGGGGCAATATAAATTCGGTCGTAAATCTACACATGCTAAATAAGATAGACACATTGGAAGACAAGTCAGCAGTGCCCTTATCAGGCCCGGTTATTTACGATCAGGGCTGAGTTACGGCCAATTTACAAGTAGTCATTAAGCTCTTAATGGCCTCAAGGTGTCCGGGTGAAAAGTTTCCCGGATAACTTAGGCAGCGTCAGCATTCTATGATGTACGGTGGTGGTGTTTTTGCCCTGCATTGTTAATGCGGTAAAATGCTTAACTGAAGGAATTTTAAATTTTATGGTTTACGACGTTGTTTTTGTAAGTACGAGTAGATACGAGATGATTTAGTTTTAGATTTCATGTAGCATCGTGAGTACTTTTATTTAATATTTGTAGAGAATCTTATTCATATATGGGAAAATTAATCAAACGAGTGTTATCATATTATCATTATAATTGCGAAAGCTTGTTTGTGTGTTTGTGTATTTGTATTCAGCCCTTTTTGTCGTCCTACTGTTGGGCATGGGCCTTCCTTTAATACGAGGGGGATCAGGCCATATTCCACGCTAGCAAGTGCTGTTTGGCGAACTTCACTTATCTTTCGAAAACATGCTAGGTTCTCTTAGACATGCAGGTTTCCTCACGATATTTTCCTTCATCGTAAGGCAAGTGGTAATCATGTTGGAAATAATTCGCACATGAAAATATCAGAAGTGTGAGACTTGGGATTTGAACCCGCATCACTGGGTTTCCCAAGCGAGCTCGTTACCACTGGGCTATCACTGCCTCAGTGTTTGTATGTATGTGTGCTTGTAACTCTTTCATGAAATAGCTGGATGGGTTTGGATAAAATTTAGTACACAAATAGGCTATGACATGGAGTAATTTTAGTAATAAAAATTGCCAAAAGGTGGCGCTGTTGTAAGTTATAAATACAAAAGGCAAGGTAAACTTAATGTCAGTTAAGTAAAATATTATCTTAACATGTGGATCATTTTTTGAGCTATTGAAATGGTCGTCACACCCATACATTGGTAACGCGCTTGCTTAGAAAACTAAGTAAAAGGGGTTCAAATCCCGGTTCTTGCAATTCTGGTATCATATGTGAATCATTTTCAACATAATTACCATTTGTCTAACAGTGAAGGAAAATATCGTGATGAAACCTATATGACTGAGAGAACCTAGCAAGATTTCGTAAGACATGTGAAGTGTGCCAATCCGGACTTGGCCAGCGTGATGAACTATGGCCTAATCCCCTTTAAATTGAAGGGAAGACTGTGCTTTACAGTGGGCTTTAAAAAAGGCTAAATCTTACACCTGAAATAAAGAAAACAACGCAATATATTCACAATATTTAAATCAAATTAAAGAGAACTTGACTGATATAGAGATTTAATATTAAATTATTTCACATTTATTTAAGCTTACGAAAAGCTCATTTTAAATCAATTTAGCTAAACGTATACATACATTTATTACCGATAGACAAAAGCGTAAACGGATGGCCGCAAAACGACCGCTTGATAATAGCAAAATTCATTAAAACGAGACAACGCTGGGAATGATAACCTCATTTGTATGGAATGAATCAAACATACATTAAAGCATTGTCATACGGGGAAAATTATTGTGACGCCTCTCATTACTAGCACAGTGACGCTGGTGGCGACTGTGGAATAGATACGTCCGTGGAGAGGAAATTAATTATTTTTGTTTCAAACTACCGAATTACCCTAATGTAGCCTATGTGTTATTCCATAGTGTATCTGTGTAATAAATTTCATCTAAATACGCCTTGCTAGTACTTCTGTTACAAAAAAAGGTGTAATTTAAATCGTTTATCATTTGACATTGACAGTAAGTCATAGTGAAGTAAATGAAATGTCTACACTTGCTATTATAAAGATGGCCACATTATCATTTTTACTAAATTATTCCTTAAATACGTGTATATGAAATTCTAGTCACAATTTATATTTTTTTTATGCGATTCAGTGACAAACGAGCAGACAGACCACCTGATGGAAAGCAGTACCTGTCGCCCATAACACCTACGGTTCATGCACTTAGGTTTTAAGTAACGAAAATGCAGAACCACAGGTGCGTTGTCACTGTGAGGACTAAGATGATATGCCTCTTGCCTGTAATTACGCTGGCTACCTTATCCTTCATACCGGAACACAACAATGCAATCATTGTTGCTTGGCGGCAGAAATAGATAAGGGGGTGGTACCCATCCAGTCGGACTCCTCAAGCTTGACAGAGTCCTACCACCGGTAATACAATATATTCGTTCTTTGCAATCACATACAAACTGAGTTTTGGATACAAGCGCCTGGTAGTGCATTATACGTTCGAGTTAGCTGGTCAAATTGCTGGATGTACGCGAGACTCAAACCCGCAACTTTTATACTAAGTAACGTAGCGAATACGTATCATTACGTTTTTTAGCGCAATAAATAACTCATTATATTATGATATTATTTATTAATATTAACATGTGATCTTTTTCTTTTTTGCAAAAGACGTGTTTACTCCACAGATTTTGTGTCCTGAAATTTTGCATTATCGCCCGCCAGTATGACAGGACCGTGATATATACTCGGACGTATTATAAAAGCGATAAATAAATAAATTTTGGGGAAATTTAGAACGAGTGATTTTATTGGCAAGATAATATAATGGACGCTTTGTCGCGTCGTTTTACATACAAAAGCCTTTGTGATTGTTACTAATTAATTTATATTGGTGTTATTTGTTTAGCTTGGGGCCGTTTGTTGAATTTCCTATTTTTGTATAAGCCATAAATGTTGTAGTACCTGGGCGACCGAGCTTCGCTCAGAGTTCTTTTTTGTTTTATCGTATTTAGTTAAAAAAAAACTAAAAACTCGAATAAATACAAAAAAATAAACAAAAGTAAAAACTTACATCTGACCGGGATTCGAACCTGGAGACTTATGAATGTCAATCTTGCGTCTTGGCCGCTTGACAACGATGCTTACGCCAGAGCGTAAGAAATAATGCGAAGGAAATCCGCATAAAAACTTGAAAACACGCGTTTTCCCAGACATGAGACTAATCTAGATCAATTTTTCGCCCCCGAAAGCCCCCATATACCAAATATCAGCGAAATCGTTAGAGTCGTTTCCGAGATCGCTGGTATAAATAAATAAAAATATAAAGATATAAATATACAAGAATTGCTCGTTCAAATATTGACATATTTGACAATTTGCGTACTTCTTCCATATGTTCTTTAACCTTATTCTATTTTTCTGAGGCTAACAGTAGCTGTATGTATTATCTATACTAATATTATAAAGCTGAAGTGTTTGTTTGTTTGTTTAGTTGAACGCGCTAATCTCAGGAACTACTAATCTGATATCCCGAAAAAAATTACGCATCCCGTAGGATAGATTTGTTTTTGTCTAGGGACGAACTCGTACTATATACAGCTTTCCAATTTACTAATATCCAATACTTGATGTACTCAAAATCAAAATTAAATTTATTCAACTACTAATTTTATAGGCACTTTTGAACGTTAATTTAAAGTGTTTGTCATTAATATTTCAGTCCATGAGAAAGCTACCTCCAGCTCGGAAGGCAGTATAAATTATAAATAAATATATTGGGATATTAACACACAGCACCATCTAGTTCCATGGTAAGCTACGAGACTTGTGTTATGGATACCAGATAGTTGATACACTACACATACTACATGACTTTTGAATACATACATATTATAAATATAATACCCTGGACTGGAGTACATATTCGTGCTCATCACATAAATGTATGCCTCTAGCGGGACTTGAACCCGCGACCGCTGGCACAGCATGTGGGGTCACTATAAGCTGAGCCAAACGTGTCATCAAGTAAGTTTATAAGTATTTACATCCTACCACTAGTTTACAGATCTTAGATAATCATAATTTTTAAAATGGAATGGATGAAATACTTATCAATTTCTTGGAATATTTTATTTGTGACTAACGATGAGCCTTCTTTTAGCGTAGGTTTAAGTTACATCCCTCGTTGAATTCTTTGCTGATGTCGCCTATTTAATTCAAAATATTTTTCAGTATTGGAAATCAACATTCAATTTACATATATATATAGTTTTTAGAATTTTTGTCTGTCTGTCTGTCCGTCCATCCGTCCGTCCATCACGGAAAACCACTGGAGGGATTTTGATGAAATTTGGTATGATGATAGCTGGTCATCCGGGTCAACGTATAGGATAAGATACTGCGGGAAAATATCTCATTTCTGAGAAATCTGTACTAAACCTTAAAACGTAATTAGGGACGAACCCGAGCGGAGCATGGGTTAGTCGCTAGTTCAGTATAACTGCCAAAGTATCATTAATAAATTTTGGTAATCTTCATCAAATTTGACTTTTTTTAACTTAATTTCGAAAGCCGTATCCAAATACTACGTGTCACGATGTGATTTTAATCAGTTTTATCTAGTTTTTGTGGTAAATGACAGCGGTGGTGGTGCTTTGTTTTGACGTCTGCGGCAATTCGCAAATAAATATACTTATTTTTGATAATGAATCGTATTTAATGCACATCTGGGCGTGAGTGCGGTCGTAAACTGTTTGTCTGTCCAGTAATTATTTTAATTATAATAAGGGCACTACAATCTGTTTTTGATATTTCAAATTGTCGCGATAATAATTCAATGGGTATTAAATGACGTGTGCCTTGAAAATGCCCATATTTTATAAATGTACGTGTGTTTTATGGAGATTTTAATAGCTGTTATTTTTTTATTCTTGCTTAAAGCGTACACAAATATGCAAGTCATAATTTTAATATATGAATATTAAAATTATTCCACGTAATTTCTATTCGAGATCTGAAGTTTTTTTTTGATATAGCTAGGTATAAGAAACTATAAAGACAATTTTTTGTTTACAAATAAATGTAATATAAAATAAAATAAAGGTTTCAATCGATTAAGCATTCTCGAAGTTATATTATATAAATTTATTATCGTATAATTTTTTATTTCATCTCGTAATATAAGAATATATGTCAAAATATACATGTCGAATTGAGGACCTCCTCCTTTTTTTCGTCTGTTAAAAATTGGAGCTAACTAACTATATTAATCGATTTTAACTCTGTCATTTTCTTTTTTAACACAAGCTTCACTATTCGATATTTTTATTCCTGGGCAAGGGTGACTTTATTCAGGGAAAGGAAAAGTGTCCGAAAAGTATACACAAATATATAGCAGGTATATTTATCATCATACAGGTTTATATTTACTATAGGTGTTTGTTTTAGTAAAACAGTTAGAGATGTGTTAACAGATGCAAATAAATCTTAAAGCTTCAGATGATGTTATAGTCTGCACTCGTCATGTGTCGGCTCGTCTGTCCATCGTCGCGCTGCGCAGGCGCAGATCGACATGACTCGGCGGTATTAAGAGCTACGAATGATTAGAAATGGCAATTTAATACTACATATTTGTCATTTATTTTAAAATATCTATAAAAAAAAAGAATAAATGTAAAAACAATCAGAGGTAAATAATATAGGGAAATTCACAAGTTTGGTTTACTATTTTATACTATATTATCACACAGTCAATAAATATTGAGTTGAACAATATATTGAAATAATGTTTCAATAAAACTTGAATTTAGTAATTGTTTATTAAAATGTTAACAAAGAAATATGTTCTTGGGATGCTTGGTTTTAGTGTTGACGATCTCATGACGTCGTTTTAAAACGATGACTGTATAATATTTTAATGGGTGGCATATCTAGAAGGTGAGTTTCACATAACAATCTCTTTGGATGAAAATAAAGAAGAGCAATGTAGGTGAAATAATGTAAAGGTATTATTAAATGCAAATAAAACTAAAATAACTTTTTTTGAGTTAGTTGATGTGGCAATTTAGCATTTGTCATGTTACAGCTCATCTGTCCATCCTCGAGATGCGCAGGCGCAGATCGACATTGCTCTTTAGCAGTAATAGCAAATAATTAGCATTGAGTTCAGGTGTTGCTAAAATAATTCTCGAACTAAAATGCTAGACAGTTAGCTGGATTTAATTTTTTATAAGTTTTATTATTAAATAAGTACATCTAACCATCTAATAGTTTTATGTTACTATGTATTTGTATTGGACTTTTTTATATCATAGAGGGTACGCAATATAACAGTCTATGTTTCTGCAAGAAAAAAATATACACAATTAAAAACTAACAATAATTTTTTTAAGGTCGTATTCCTGGGCATAGGCTTCACTTAAATACGAAGAGGATCAGTCCATAGTCCACACGTTGGCCAAGTGGCAGACTTCACATGTCTCTCAAAAACTTGCTAAGTTTTCTCATATATACAGGTTTCCCTACAATACGGTAGACATTAAAATTATCAGCGTCCAGATTATAACTGAATTGATTGACTGAAATACTTATATGGTAAATTTCAAAGACATTAGGAAAATACGTTTGCCATTAATCTATATAGACAAATAAAATTAAAGCGTCTGTTTGTAATGTCTATTTGTAATGTCAAAATAACAGCTTTTTACTAAATGCATTTGTAAGTTTATATGGTACATATAAGAAAAAACAATTTTTAAAAGTTTTGTGCGTCCGTCTGTCTGTTTGATTCGGCTAATCTCCGAAACGGCTGCACCGATTTTGACGGGACTTTCACTGGCAGATAGCTGATGTTATAAGGAGTAACTTAGGCTACTTTTATTTTAGAAAAAAATCAGGGTTCCGCGAAGAATCAATATCAATCAATCAACAAATCCGCGTGCGGCGTACGCACCCGAGCGAAGTGAGGGTAAAACGCTATATAATTTAAATAAATATCTTAGGAAAAGCAAGCTACTATTTATGTATAAACATAGCTAACCGCGAAAACGTAATAACGTAAATATGCATAAATATCTAAATATTTTGTGGTTCTATCTCTCTTGGTTATTATTTTACTTATAATTAATATAATAGATTAAAAATATCAGTTCTACTTATTTGAATGCTTTAATAAAACAGTGAAGTGCGTGTTGAGAGATTCATTCGCGCGATGACGAATTGTTCAAGCGATCTCACGCGGTCCAAACGTAAACAGTGGCAACTATGTTATGTAGGAACACCATGCGTTTGTGTATACATGGATTAAATTAAAAAAATATGTATATGCTTAACTGTTTAAAATTTTATAAAAGTTTACGAATTTTGTAGTAAAATGGAATAAGAAAATGAATTAAGATTCATAATATTGTCTTCATTTTGTATAGGTATCTTAGTGTTAACGTGGTTCGTCTTATATATATGTAAGAAAATAAATTAAATATAGAATAATCTTCATATCTTCTTATTGTATGATGAAGTACTTACCGGTGATAGGACTCTGTCAAGCCTGAGGAGTCCGACTGGATGGGTACCACACCCTTATCTATTTCTGCCGCCAAGCAACAATGATTGCATTGTTGTGTTCCGGTATGAAGGATAAGGTAGCCAGCGCAATTACAGGCGAGAGGCATATCATCTTAGTCCTCACAGTGACAACGCACCTGTGGTTCTGCATTTTTGTTACTTAAAACCTAAGTGCATGAACCGTAGGTGTTATGGGCGACAGGTGCTGCTTTCCATCAGGTGGTCTGTCTGCTTGTTTGTCACTGAATGTCATAAAAAAAAGTATATTTTAATTTATCGAAGAAATAAATTATGGTATCACTTATGTATATAATACATTCGTAAAATTTGGGTAATTCTAAAGCTACAGTGCCTCTTAATATGTAACCTTTTTAGTAATAAATATGATTTTTGAGAAGAATCGCTTGATTCATTTTGTGACGGTTTTATTTTATATTTTTGTTTTCGAGGTTTTGAATGCTTTACAGCAAACATGGTTATGGGAGGATTAAATATTGGCATAAATCTAATAAATTATTAAATAATTTATTAAAATAAATAAATAATAAGTATAATCTTTGATTACAATCTTAAAAAAACTCCTATCATAGCCACAGTACCCGCGCACGCACGTTTCTTGATTTAAAACCTGTAACAAAATATGTACTGTTTTACTCGCGGGCAGCGATGGATTTATTCGACCAGTCTGATTCACGTAGTAGCTTTTACGATCCAAATATTTACACTAATACACTGTGAATATATGTACTTGTAAATATTGCTTTATGTGTATACTAGCAACTAGAGAGCCAATAATTGCGAATGTTTTCATCGATGTTGTTTTTTAAGGGCATTGGATGAGCAAAAGATCTTACTTTGAATTTATTTTCTTACTAGCGTCTCACCGTCTTTGGTATTATATACGATTTCTCAGAGATGAGATATTTTCCCGCAGTAAAAAGTATCCTATATGTTACCCGGATAACCAGCTATTATCATACCAAGTTTCATCATAATCGGTCCAGTGGTTTTCTCGTGATGCATTCCCAGACAGACAGACCAAATTCCAAGTTCCAAAAACTATAGATTCGACTATTGTATCGATAATAATGACTATTTCGATAAGATTTTCCAAAAAATATTTAATGTACAGATTCGACTCAGAATTTTATTATATATGTAGATGAAATATATTATATATTACTGGTATACTATTATTGGTACCTATATACTAAAAACAGGTTATATAGCAAAGAAAATGAATTGCAACTGAAAAAAGTTGTGAAAAAAAGAATATATTGGATTTATGTTGCTTATAAATAATTTTAATCCATTAACTAATATGTTAAATTTTACAAGTATAAGCGATGGTAGCGTGTAATCGTAAAGGGTTCGCTTAGAAAATCAATATGTATGTGTTCAAACCCGAGTCTCATGCCTAGGTTTTCGTTTACGAACCATTTTTAATAATTAAGGAAAACATCATGATAAAATCGCTGTCTGAGAGCCTAAATATATTAATAGTCGTCTGAAGTCCAAGAACCTGCATTTGGCCAGTGTGGAGGACGATCTGATCCGCATCACATTCAGGGGAGGAATATCCAGCTAGACGTTAAAATTGCTGAATTATTATATACTACTATTCGTCCGAACGTCCGTCGAAAATTTGAAAAAAACATGTAATATGAATAGAATTTACCTATCTATATGAAAAAAAAACTATTTCCAATTTTTTTTTTATTGATAAAAAATTACACAAATGCTCGTTAATAACTACTAAACAAAAAAAAAAAGAAAATCGGTTGACAAACAAAGGAGAAAAGGTACTGACTTGTTTTGTCTTTGGCTATTTATATATAGATTATAATAAAGAGAACTCGACACAGTTAATATGTACAGAGCAAAGTATATAGTTTGAGTCAGACAATTTATTATAATGTGTAACATGTTGCGTGTATTCTATAAAACTGATAATAAATCGCACTGTTTGTTTAATCGGTCGCAAAAAATGGCGTTTACGGGTTTACAGCTTCGTGGAATTATTATCGATATGGATACGACTACGGCTACGGCTACGGTACTTATTATATAGTTTTTGTATATAAAGACTATGGGAAAATGGCAACTATATATGTATACATATTTAGAGGCTGTTAAGCACGATTGTACCTATACATTTTTAAGCAGAATGCTTAGATGATACTTGTATGATACTTAGTTTATTTTTTTAAATATCCATGTTATTATTAGAATTATAATTTAAATTATCGTTTTTGTAAAATAGTAACGAAAATATTTTTGCTAAAAAAAGGATTATTGTAAACTTATCACATTTACTTACTTTATCCTATACCTATTCAGAAAGAGAAGATCCTTTTTGAAGTATGATTAAAAATACTTTTTCTTAGAATAAACACTGAAATAACTCTTTACAGCTGCCTCATACTTTTAACATTATTTTCTTGAAACATGTAATCATAACAAAAAAAAAAAATTGTAAATTAAATGCTACAAATAGGTCTTTCTCAGTTTTTTATGACATTCTTTATTTTATGGATAAAAATACTTTGAACGAGACATGTATGCGTTATGAGGTTAACAAATAATTAACTAGCATATAATTTTATTGCATTTACTCGTCGCTTATGTTACCTTTACTAACTCTAACGTTATTAGAAATAGCTACTTCAGCGAGGGATGCTGTATACCAACCAACATAAAACAATACATAAAACATCAACTAGCTAGCATTTCTATTAAATTTTATAACGAGCACAATCTAAGTTAAAACGTGTATCCAACAGTATTAGCGAAATATTCTAAGCGTGCATTCTAAAAAGCAAAGCCCGTTTACACGTTGAATTTAATATCTGTTTAGTTGTGCTAAAACCTCTTATAATTCTGCCGGCACCGCACACTGCTCGTAAAGAGGGCTGTACACTTGCAGTTTTTGTCTCTTGAGCTCGTGGTCACCGCATAGTAAAGGCGAAGCTCTTAGTAGAGAACATTACCTAGCTAAATTTTTTTTAATTGTTAGTTTAATTTTAGGATCTGATGTGTATATTATATAATACTAGCGACTGACCCTTGCTTAGCTTTTAGGTTCGCCCTTAGTTATTCAAAAAATGGGGGGTGGGGGTAGGAGAGTGAAAAATACTTTATAACCTATTCCCATAATTACCAAATATTAAAAGATTATTAAAACCGGTCGAGCCGTTTCGAAGGAGTGCGATCACAAACACCGTAACATGAATTATTTATATATTAGATATATTTTCAAATGTTTTTATATATACTTATCTATATATTATACTAAAAAAATCAGACTTTAGGCTGGTATTTTATATGTTTAAATCGTATTAATAAAACAATGTATGCCTAGGATGTTTACACAACTATGTCTGAATAGGTATATACATATTTTTAATAGTAATTGACCTGAATAAACAAAAAAAAATGATCAAATTCCAATATTCGTTTGAAATATCAAGCAAATCCATTCTTAAAACCAGTCTAACTACTATTGTATAGAGAAAAGATTTGTATTTATGTATATTTGTAACGAATAAACTCCAAAAACTACTGGACCGACTTAGATGAAATTTGGTAAGAAGATAGTTTGAGACACTGGGACATAGGATATTTTTTAATTCGGAAATCACCCCTTAAGGGGGTGAAAATGGGGATAAAAGTTTCAATGGGGAATCAACCTAGGGACAAACCCGAGCGAAGCGAGGATGAGTCGCTAGTATTAAATAAAAGGAAAGCTATTGAAAATAATTATATTTTATTTTTAATATCGTTTCGTTATATCTTACCCTTAACCGCCGTCCAGGTATCCAGCCCACTATTTATAGAGGCGTGTTTAAGAGACTCAGCGACGATCTCTCGCGCTGATATTAGGCGAATATGTGACTTTGCCAGCACATTAACGTAAAAGGCATATGTAAATTGCTTTTCCTTGCCTAATTAGTTGTAATTTTTAACTAAAAATTCGTATAAGAGAATTTCTATCAGTACTATGCTGTTAATATGTTTGGAGATGTTAGGCAATTAATTTTGATGGTGTTTGGTTCTATTTTTATGAAAAATAGTTAATTACTAACAATAAGATAATCATTATGATATTGATACTTACTTGATTAAAAATTATTGAAAAGTACTGAATATCTGAAATTACATAGTAGATATAAATGAAGTTTTTTTTTAATCCCTTTGATGTTTTATAACATATTCTTATTTCCAAATTTACATCTTATTTATTTAAACGATTTTCGTACATTGTCAAGGTTCTAAGATTTTTCTGCACGTTTGTTTAATAGAAATTAAGTTTATGATTCAAAAGTACTCGAATAAGAGCTCTTTTCAACTGTCTTTATTAAATAAAGTAAATAGAAGTTTTGATTTTAATTTAAATTTCATAAGATACCGTCTGAGACACAGTCGATTCTGAAAATATACGTCTTGACTGCCTAATATGAGCTTTTTTGTCGACATTACACGAGCAAGGTCATAAGTGATAACTTATTTGGTTATTTTTGTATAACAACATTATATCTAGAAGATGATCAAATTGAATATATTATAATAACTCTCAGTTTTGTTCTTAAACAAATAATTAGATAATATATATAATATACATAAGATCTTATAAACTATGTTTAGACGTTGCAAAGCCGGTGATTACAGAAAAAAGAGGGTGGGTAGGGGGAGAAATGCAAATATGAAATATGAAAATGAAGATGGCATGTAATAAAAATGATATAGTGGGCTCCGTAGAGCCATTCCGACGCGTATACTCGTCTCGTCAGGTTTATACAGGGTCGTCTGTCACGTGCTGACACTCATGGCTAGTGATGTTAAATGTGTCGAAATCGGTACTCGAAATATTATAGTTTCGGTTATTTTTCATTGCATTTTAACGGTTAGTATGGAATAGATAGACTATATATTATATCCATACTAATATTATAAATGTGAAATTTTGTGAGGATGGATGTTTGTCACTCTTTCACGTTAGAACGGCTGAACGGATCTGGATGAAAATTGACACAGAGATAGATTATAGTCTGAAACAGCACATAGGTTACTCTTTATCTCAGAAAAATGTATGATTCCCGTGGGATAGCTTTATTTTGGTCTAGAGACGTTGTAATATAAAGTATTTTCCCGTGGAAATGAGATAATATCCCGCGGCAAAAATTAGCCTATGTCTCTCTCCAGCCCCCCCCCCCCTCCCCCCTCCCCCACTGTCTCCACACAAAAATCACGTCAATCCGTCATTCTGTTCCGATGTGAAAGCAGGATAAACAAACACACTTTCACATTTATGATATCAGTAGTATGGATTATAATTTATTTATGTACCCTATATTATAGAGAAAGAGCAAAACTTTTTAAAATCAGTCAGTTGTGAAAATAATAGTAGTCGCTAACAAGATCTATTCAAAGCTATCAATTATTAGGACAAGACTTTTTTTATTCATAAAATTAAAATATTATAGATAACTGGTAATATTTATTAAATTTGCTTAAATAATATTTACGTAATAAACCTTCAAACTTTACATATTGGATTAATTTTAATATTACTGTAATTTTTATAATAATATTTCATAATCGTAAATTGCTATTTCCACTTCACATCACTAGCTGAGACTGTTTCTCCTTAAGGGAGGTCCGGTTAGATTTATTATGTTTTGGAAAATGTTAGTGTTAATATTTCAGCTTAAATTCTTACGTCTTTAATTGTATGGAGTATTTCAAGCTAAAATACTTCTATATAGTTTGTTAAAATAAATGAAATTGATGAATATTCTTAGATAATGTTTAGTATGGATTTTTCAGAGATGAGATATTTTCCCGCAGTAAAAAGTATTATATGTTGACCCGGATAATAAACTATTATCATACTGAATTTCATCAAAATTTATCCAGTGGTTTTCCCGTTATGCGGTAAACAGACAGACAGACAAAAATTCTAAAAACTATAGATTCGGCTTCTGTATATAATAAAGTCGGTTTCAATAACATTTTCCAAAAAATATTTAATGTTCAGATTCGGCTTAGTTACAATTCTATTATATGTATAGATATAAAAGTTCCGTAAGTTAAATTAAACCCTAGTTGAAATTTTAATTTGCGAAACTTATGGTTACATGGTTTCGAATTGTGTATGTATATTTTTGAAAAATGGTCACACAAAACAAAACAAAAAGTGTTAAAATAAGTAATTTTATAATTAACAATTCTTAATAACTATCATATTGTTTCATAAAAATATATTTTGCTATTATATTTTTTACGTAAATTTTGATGAATTTTCATTTTGAGATTGTGATAAAATTTAAAAAAATAACTTTATATTTGAACATTTGTATCATACACTAGGTTTTGCCCATCGCTCTACCATATTCTGATATTTACATTACAACTTATTAGAATCTATACAGATAAATAAAATTGAAGTGTCTGTTTGTATTGTCAAAAAAACAGCTTTATACTAAATGCATATGGAATTATAAACGGCACTTATAAGTAAAACACAATTTTTAAATTTTTTGTCTGTCTATCTGTCTGTCTGTCTGTTTTTTCCGGCTAATCTCCGAAACGGCTGGACCAATTTTAACGGGACTTTCACTGGCAGATAGCTGATATAATAAGGAATAACTTAGGCTACTTTTACTTTAGATAAAGAATTAAGGTTTCGCTCAAAAAAATTAAAACGTACCTAGGGACGAACCCGAGCGGAGCGAGGGTGAGTCGCTAGTAAGTAATACAAACACTCATTGACTCACATTTATTTTTAAATATTAGTATGTTTTTAAAAACGTTGTAAAGATAAAAAAAACATTTTGTACCTCAGAATAATAAAGAACAAGATTTCCAGATTATGGAAATCCATCAATATTCCAAACAAACACCTGACTCAGAAAAGTCATAAGTAAGCATACATCATCTTAACAAAGGGAATAAGACCTCGAACGATGAACAAATTAATTGCTTACGCCAAAGCGATTGCAGATGTGACAGGAAAAGTCTGAAAATAAGACGATATACTCTATGTGTGGTCGCTGCGCTTTCAGCAGCTTTTTATATGAATAATATTTCACTGAATAATCTCAAACTGCAGTACATTCTTGTAGTGTCTAGATAAATCAAGATTAATTTATTGATAAAAATCTAAATTATTCAAGAAAAAGTCTTTTAGGTCTCCCAATTTAGTTTCTAAATATGACAGTTGTTTAACACATTATTGACATTTTCTAATTTTTACCTTAAAATGAAAGATTCTAAAACAAAAATATATAATTAAGACTAGGTTCTATTCGAAAATTACATTTTAATATAGTTTAAGCTTTTACAGTACGTACTTACAGTGCATACACTAGTACATTAGTTACTATTTATTATTTTTAAATCAGATAATTCAAAGTATAAATCGAATGAAGCCGTGGGCAGAAATTAGTAATATATAAGGAGAATAACGTTCTCTTCGTTCGGGTTCGTTCCTAGTTTGATTAGTCATATAAAATTTCATCCCCATTTACACCCCTTTACGGGATGATTACCGAGATAAAAACTATCCTATGCTATTCCCAGGGTTTCAAACTATATTCTTATCAAATTTTATCTAAATCGGTCTAGTTGTTTCGGAGCGTATTCAGTACAAACAAACAAAAAATCAAATCTTTCCTCTTTATAATATTATTATTACTATAGACATATTATCATAGTATAAATGAACTCATTATGTCGTTATGTATATAAATAACTAAAATTATCAACTAAAGTTTTATCGTTATCTATGAAGCACAGCTTAGTCTGATGTTACACTCGTGCCCACCCCCCACTTTATCTGAAGGCGCGCAACAAAATTATAAAAGGGTAAATAAAACAGTAAGCTTACACAAGTCATAAATTTGATTTATAGAGATTAAAAAAGGCGCTTTAGAAACGGCTCGAACGAGAATTTTCGGTGGGACGAATCGGGAGACATCGGTATGGTGTGCAAAAAAGAAAAAGATTTGTTATTTTTATTTAAAAATTTATTTATTTTTTTAAACTTTTTAAGTTACTAGTGATTTAATTTTTTTTGATCCGGACCCTAATACTTTTTAAAAAAAAAATAACCTTAATTACTCCTTATAGCATCAGCTATCTGCCAGTGAAGGTTCTGTCAAAATTAGTTCAGCCGTTTCGAAAATTAACCCGAACAAGCAGACACACAAAAATTAAATAAAATGTGTTTTTAATGTGTGTGTAATTCAACTAACTTATGTTTTTGTTTTAAATTGCTGGCGACTCACCCTCGCTTTGCAGTAGTGCGTGTGTAGATGCCTTTTGTATTTATAATATTGTATCTAACAATGTAACTTTAATGCAAATATATCCAGCCATTACAGAGTAATGGAGTTACAACATACATGTGAACTGTGTATATTACGTGTGTTGTACGATAAGCTCTCTTTATAATAAGTACCTGGGCGACCGAGCTTCGCTCGGAGTTCTTGAAAGATTGTATATTTTACATTAACTGACTAAGTGTTACTGAGAAAGTTGTATAGATGTCGCGATAAGAACAATTTTCTTTTTAATTTGGCTTAAAAATAATTTTACATTAAGTGACTAAGTGTTACTGAGAGAATTGTATAGATGTCGCGATTAAATTTTGCGTAGAATAATCCATAAGAAAAACGCATGAAAACGCGAAAACACGCGTTTTCCCAGACATGTGACTAATCTAGATCAATTTTTCGCTCCCGAAAGCCCCCATATACCAAATTTCAGCAAAATCGTTAGAGCCGTTTCCGAGATCGCCGGTATAAATAAATAAATAAAGATATAAATATACAAGTATTGCTCGTTTAAATATGTATATAAGATAAGATAGTGAGATAATTCGATAGTCTGATTAAATTAAAACAATGCGTAATAGTGACTTACGATCATAGATGTGTCACTACATTTCATCTTAGCCTTATTATAAGCATAGAAATAGGTTAGATAGCAATAAAGCAGCTTACCTAAAACTAAGTACAAACTAAATACTTGTTTTATAACATAACATATGTATTCAGCCCTTTTTAACGTCCCACTGCTGGGCGTGGGCTTCCTTTAATACGGGGGATCAGGCCGTAGACCACCACGCTGGTTAAGTGCGGGTTGGCGGAGTTTTCATGTCTTTTGAAAACTTGCTAGGTTTTCTCAGACATGCAGGTTTCATCACGTTGTTTTCCTTCACTGTAAGACTAGTGTTATCATGTTGGAAATGATTCAAACATAAAAATTTCAGAGGTGCGAGACCTGAGATTCGAACCCGCTTCATTCGGTTTCTCAAGCAAACGCTTTACCACTGGGCTACCAACATAATATAGTAATAGTAATACATATAATAATAAGTTTTAAATTTAAAATCATCTAAAAGTTTTTTATGCCATCTATACCCTTCAACGCTGTCGATGCTCGCGTCAGGGGGGCGTAAGAAAATTTACCGCCACCGACATATTTCAGCGCTAATCCACCCTCTTAATGCGTCGTTTTGTTTACCTGCTGACCGTGGTAATAGACGATTATTACTTGCCAGGTATCTAAGTTTTGTTTAATGAGGTATGTTTTGTTTTGTTCTTTATACCGTTATTAAAACACTGGCAAGTACCTGGCTGGAAAATCTTATTTTCAAGGGTTACTAGTTTTTTTGTTTGATTTACAATAAGCTTTGCATTTTCTGGTTCTATTTAAACAAAGAGTGAGAGCAAATAGCTATTGATAGTATATAATTTATATTGGACTACTATTATAAATGTGAAAATTTGAATGAATGTATATATGTATGAGTGTACGTTTGTAATTGCTGTTTACACGGACAACGACTTTTTTATGTTAGATTGCATCTACGTATATCACCTGCATACATACAGGCTATTAGAGACTCACCGGCTAGAAAAGCCAGTACTACTCACTAAAATCCAATAGAACCTCCCCCATCTTAATGATGCCACGCAGGATTTATTACGTACTCGAGCGTGACGCCTCGATGATAGGTCTGCCGAAGCGGCTGACACAGCCATGGAGATGCTCCCATAGTCTACTGTTCTATCAGAGAAGTATCAGGAGCAACCTGCATGGTACATCCCATCGAAGTATGTTGCCTCCGAGTGTCTGTTAGCTTCACGCCCGACTAGATTGCTGGACGCCAATGTTCCCTGAATAAAATTGACTATCCAGTTCAATATGATAGAAAGCAAAAGGCAGAAGGAAGGTCTACATTATAATACTTCCTTAGATTTACGCGAATATTAGACATTTAAATAAAACTATCTTTTCGGATTTTTTCGCGGATTTATTTTGATTTTTGTTTTTTCTTTTGAGACATCTAACACCTTAGTCTCTCCCATGACCATGATTGCTGTAAAGCAATCGAAACGTCGGGAAACAAAAATCAAAATATATCCGCGAAAAAATCCGAAAAGATAGTTTTATTTAAATGTATACATTATAGTTTTTTTTTAATTTAGTATAAATATTTTTAGTCTGTCGTGAAACCTGAATTTGACTAAACAGATTTTAAAAATTAAAAATATTTATTAAATATTATTTTTGCAGTTTGAAAACATAAATTTTAAAAAGTTGTGTACATTAATATATTCAAAATAAAACTTAATGCTTTGTGATCCTATTTTTTGGGGTCATTACCTATATAAATATGTATATTTTACTTAATTTAATGACCAGGGACTAAATAAAAATATATGAGTAAGATTGCAGGTATAAGTTGTTAGTACGTTTGTTTGCTTCTATATATATGTACCTCTTCTACTTTTCGTCAAACGATTGTCGATACTTTTTTAATAACACGTCGGTTTTGAACATTCTTTCACTTCAGTAGAATTTATCCGTACGAAAGCAATTGTTGACCGCCACACTGGCTAGACGAGGAACTTCAAACACTCAAGGATATAGTGGAAAATGTTATAAAGCAGTATTTTTTTTAAATCTTATGGGACTTTAACTCAATCTTATGGAATATTCTTTAAATGAACTAATTTAAATTTATAAAATGTAATATTTAATTATGTAGTTACTATTTTGATTTTTATAATGAAACTAGCAACATATGAATAGTTTTTTAAGAAGGCAGAGAACAAACACACAAAGAAACATTTTTTTTTTCTAAAACCAGGAACCTTTGCAAGAACTTACTAAAATTTTCAGTGTAAGTATATAAAGAATCCATTACTTATTTTTATTTTTGAAAGCTTAAGCTCAATATAACATTAATGTTTAATTTGACGACACGTGGCTGTGGTGTAGTTCCCTACCTGCTGTGCCAGCGCGGCGGTCGCGTGTTCGACTCTCGCTTGGGGCGTTGGCGTTCATTTATGTGATGAGCACGAATGCTTGTTCTAAAGTCATGAATGTTTATATTTAAAATATGTATGTATTTAAAGTTATATACGTGTAGTGTATCAACTATTTGGTATCCGTAACACAAGCCTCTTAGCTTACCATGGAACTAGATGGTGTTGCGTGTTAATTTCCTAAGATGTATTTATTTATTGAAGTAAAACTTCTTTACGCACGCTTGACTTGAGGAGTAAGCTGGTGAATGCGTTACGAAAAGTGTAACCGTTGTTATTGTCTGACAAATGATGTTTAATAATTCTTTCCTTAAATGATATTCTATAAATATATGATTGTAATATGCCTAATATGCGTTATTTTTAGTATCTCACCTATCCTATGACGTTTAAGTCCATACGATCAATATATTAGGAGTAAGGTAAAATGGACTTACAAGATTTTATTACATACTAAGTTGTTCAAAATATTTAAGTTATCCAGTTATGAAAAATATAAATAACTAGAAACTTACCCTGACTTCACTCGGGTTTATTTTAAGGTAGCTTGGCTTATCCGTGAAGTAATATTTCATCCAAATGCTTCAAGTCGTTTTAGAGGTAACAAACGTACGTATGTATATATGTGTATACATATAACCTTTCGTATTTATAATAATAGCCCGATGCTATCGTAGTTCAAAGCTTTTAAAATAAATAAGACCAATATGCTTTGACTCTAACCACCCCTGTGGAGTTATCTGTCTAAAATCAATCGTTAGTGACCGCTGGCGAGACAGGGTACTTCAAATACGTAAAGACGAGGGAATACACACTATATTATATGTATACATCATTAGCCATATATTTAGAGTCTATTGAACGTTGGCTGAATATATGCATATGTAACATACTTTTAAATATATTTTATACCAGCGACTCACTTCGTCCCTAGTCCATACAAACTTTCACCCTCATTTTCACCCCCTTAAGGGTTGGTTTCCGGGATAAAAACTATCCTATGACCTTCCCAGGGTCTCAAACTATCTTCTTACTAAATTTCGTTTAGACGTAGGAAAAATACATATCGTGTTGTATTAAAAAGTTAAAGCTGGAAATTTAAAAGGACAGTCAGTTTCTAGTTTATAATGATAAAATATACTACTGATGAATATTGTAAAGTTGTCTAAGCTCGACTGTAGAGTGAACTTTAATCTAGCGGTAGCTTCCTCTACGAATGAAGTACGGGACTGAAAAAAAGCTTCATCGGCGCGCAAATGTGAAATCCCAATGCAAATACGCAAAGCCTCTATCTAGGTTTAGATCGCAAGTTCAAAATATTAGGAAAACTTTATGATGTTAGAAATATATATGCACTAATTTTAAGATATGATGCTATATTTAAAGGACTTAGCGATATATATTAAAAAAAAAAACATTTTTAAGAGTGGATTATAATTGACTTAAATATACCTTTAAAATTAAAAAAAAACACCTGGTTTACTTGACTATTAAACCATTATAACCAATTGATGTTAAGAAATATAATCTGTATAAATATTATAAATGTGAATGTTTGTGAGTATGGATGTTTGTTACTCTTTCCGTTCCAGAACAGCTGAACGGATCTGGATGAAATTGGGTACAGAAATAGATTATGAACTGGAATAGCACATAGGCTACTTTTTATCCCTGAATAATGTACGGTTCCCGTGAGATAGGTTTGTTTCTGTGTTCTTAGAGGCGAACCCGAGTGAAGCGAGGGTGAGCCGCTAGTAAGAAATAAAGCGTAGCTAGTAATGTTAAGATATTTTGAAATATTGACAGCCATTTTCTATGGACGGAAATATATAAAATTTAAAATTATTAATATTGATATTTATTACATCTTATGTTGCATATTTTAAAAATAATATTTTTTTTTAAACATATAATAAAGATTTTTTTGTTACTAATTTCTTCTGTTAAATATATAACATACCTATACTAATATTATAAAGAGGCAGAGTTTGTTTGTTTGAACGCGCTAATCTCAGGAACTACTAATCCGGTTTAAAAAAGTCTTTGCAATACATAACCCGCTCATTGAGGAAGGATATAGGCTATATATCATATAGTATATACTCTATCTGTTCCATGTTAGCCATTGAAATGTACCTAGGGACGAACCCAAGCGAAGCGAGAGTGAATCACTAGTTAAATATAAGCAAACGT
Organism: Argynnis bischoffii washingtonia; assembly: GCA_033884665.1. Classification (NCBI taxonomy): domain Eukaryota; kingdom Metazoa; phylum Arthropoda; class Insecta; order Lepidoptera; family Nymphalidae; genus Argynnis; species Argynnis bischoffii. Next base: position 1,448,489 of record CM066616.1, on the reverse strand, counting down.
TGAATTAATAAGAAATATATATAAATTTCAAGTATCCCATTTCCAACTCCTAGCGCCACTTAGAAAATATTACATTTCCAATCTAAGCTGAAATCGTAAAACCTAAATATTCAACAGCGACAAAATAAAGAAGTAATTGAAAATAAGGAAATTCTGTTTTATAAAACTTCTTATGCAAATGGTTGCAGTAGATTTGGCTGGATGTTTAGCTCAGTTTTCGATTTGGCAACCTGCTAGCAATACTCGAGTCTATATTTTGGGGAATGTAAGCGAATCTATTGTTTATAATACGAAAGTATAAGTCCCGAATATATGATGGGTTTTGGATTGCCTTAATTTCTTGTTCTGCCAAAAAATAAAACATGTCACCGTAAGTTTGAAAATGTTTAAAGTATTTTTATAGTTTCTGTATTGCGCTCCAAAGTTGTAAGTTAGTGGGGTTGTCTAATCGTGCTGATATTGTGGATTTTGTTTGTGGTTTTGTTTGTTTATAAGGAGCTATTATGTAACTTATAAATAAAATATTACAATATAATAACATTATACATATAATATTAGTTCAGAAGGAACTTCTTATACTTATCAAAAGGATGCACTAAGATTCAACTCCTTATTTAATTAGTAATGTTAAAATCAAAACTAGGAAATTAACAAAATAAAGACAGAGCAATGTAAAAAAATATACTTTTATAAATATATTTTTTTTGTTGGGACATTAACATACTATATTAGCATCTAGTTCCATGGTAAGCTACGATGCTTGTGTTATGGATACCAGCTAGTTGATACACTACACATATAGAACTTTAAATATATACCTATTATAAATATAAATACCCATGACTGAAGTACAAACATTCGTGCTCATCACACAAATTACTTCCAGCGGAACTCGAACCAGCGACCGCTGGCACAGCACACAGGGTCACTACAAACTGAGCCATACATGTCGTCAAATGTTTATAACTTTGAAGCTATAAATAAACGCAATCTTTATTAGAAGTAATGTTTTCCATATATACATATTACATTCATACTTATGCCTTTATATACTTCTCTTAATTCGGAACTGGTAGTTATATATAAATATGTATATAATATAATTCCTATAACACAGTCCTTTCAGTCCGGACACATCAGCGTACAATCGCACCGATAGAATTTTACGAGGCTCCGGACGTTCGGCAAAGACGTAAATAGCCGATTCGAACTAAATTACTGGATAGAGTTCGGGATATATTAACTATGTGTTGCTTTAGATGTGTTCGCGAAATTTCAGTTTAAAAAAAATACCAATCGAATTGAGAATCTCCTCCTGTGGAAGTCGGTTAAAAAGCTAAAGAAGAACAAAAAATTGATAAACATTTTTTTTTACTGAAAAGTTCGATGATATTTCAAAATCACAATTGTTTAAAAAAAATTTATATAATATGACCCTTTATAAAAAATATTTACATTCAAAATAATATATCTGAATGGACTAAATACTTCTCTTTGAAAGTCGGTCAAAAATATAACAAAAACCTTATAATTTAGATTTATCGAAAGCTATCTATATCTATAATATAATGCATAAAAAATATGTATATGTATATAGTATGTTAGCCTGGTCTTCTAATATCTGAAAAATTTCGTATGGCGAATACAAGATTTAGAATAGCTAATGATGTGTCCTTGCTTAGCTCATCGCCAACTACATCCTTCCCGTTTATTTGTATCTTTTTGAAATATAATATTTATCCTGTGAGAACTATTTCATTTATCTTGATAAGAAGTATAGTATAGTCTATATAACTCTTCATTCGGTAGCAGAATACTGATAAAGAAGAATTAGCATGAATGAAGCAGTCAAGAGAAGAGAATTTTATGGTTCTATAAAGATAATATTCTGTCCAAGGCAGTGGTAGCCCAGTGGCAACACGCTCGCTTGAGTAACCGAGTGAAGCGAGTTCAAATCCCGGGTCTTGCACTTCTGATATTTTCATGTGCAAATCATTTTCAACACGATTACCACTTGTTTTACGGTGAAAGAAAACATGGTGAGAAAACCTGCATGTCTGAGATAACCTAACAAGTTTTCGAAAGACATGTGTAGTCCGCCAACCCGCATTTGGCCAGCGTGGTGGTCTATGGCCTGAATCCCCTCGTATTGAAGGGAGGCCCGTGCCCAGCAGTGGTACGTCAAAAAGGGCCGAATACAATATTTTGTCCAGCATATAAATAATTATTATCAAATATTTTCTATAGATAATTATTAGACGCTGAAAAAAATAACGTCAATCTGTCGCCATGAAATACCTACCAAGGTTTCTTTAACGCGTTTATATGTTAAAAATATAGTGGCGTGAATCGGATCCCTTTTAGGGTAGGTCAAGAGAAATATGAGAGAGAGAGAAAACGTGAGAAAACCTCATATATGAGAGAATCTATCCGTTTTTCGAAAGATATGTGAAGTGCACTAATTCTTGTTTGGCTAGTGTGTTCACATTGTAGGGAGACCTGTGTCTAGCAGTGCAATGTTAAAATTGCTGAATTTTATTATTAACTAGCAAAACCCGCGGCTTCGCTCGCGCTAAAACTACAATAATTTTTTTTTAAAAAGGTAGGTTTCATACAAATTTTCATCCCTTATTTTATCTCCTTATGGGATGAATTTCAAAAAACGCTAAAACACGTATTTATTTAATTATATTGAAGATCATATAGAATACCAAGTTTCAACAAATTCTGATTATAAATATTTTTTTGGTTGTGTTATAACGTGTATTCCCGTGGGAATGAGATAATCTCCCGCGGTAAAAAGTATCCTATATATTGACTCGGATATCCAGCTATCATCATACCAAATTTCATCTAAATCCCTCTAGTGGTTTTTCTGTGATGCGGTAACAGACAGACAGACAGACAGACACAAAAATTCTAAAAACTATAGATTCGGTCTCTGTATCGATAATAAGTCTATTTCAATAAGATTTTCCAAAAAATATTTAAGGTACAGATTCGACTCAGAATTTTATGATATGTATAGATCTATACATATAATAAAATTCTGTATTGAATCTGTACACTAAATATTTTTTGGAAAATCTTAATGAAATGGTCATTATTATCGATACAGAGGACGAATCTATAATTTTTATAATTTTGTCTGTTTGCCTGTCTGTGACCCCATCACGAGAAAGCCACTGGACAGATTTTGATAAAATTTTGTATGATGATAGCTGGTTATCCGGGCCAATACCTATATTGGACACTTTTTACTGCGAGAAAATATCTTATCTCTGAGAAATCTATACCAAACTTTAAAACGTAACTAAAAGTTAAATATAAAGAAAAGTAAAACGATTCTGTTTTTTTCATTGTAAGTATATCTAGTGATACTTTTATTTTATATCTAAGGATACATTTATGCTATACAGAAACTACTACGCACTGAGTTAAGAACTTGTTTTGGTTCAAATGTAAATAAAGATGGGTTGAAACTAAATAAAAAGTAAACACTTTTCGTGGATACATTTAAATCGATGTTCTGTTTGAACTTATCATTTCATTTACACGATTTTTTAATTTCTACCACATATACCATATATGTACATATATCAATCCGATCTTTCCTTAATCCCATGATTGAGATTGTATCTAAAATCCGTACATATAATAAAATTTTGAGTCAAATCTGTATATTAAATATTTTTTGGGAAATCTTATTGAAATAGTCATTATCATTGATAGAGTGGCCGGATCTATACTTTTTAGAGTTTTTGTCTATCTGTCTGCCTGGGAACGTATTACGAGAAAACCACTGACCAGATTCTGATGAAATTTAGTATGATGATAGCTGGTTATCCCAATCAACATATAGAAAACTTTTTACTGCTGGAAATCTCATCTCTGAGAAATCTATACTAAATGTGAAAACGAAACTAGGGACGCTCGCTAGTTTATATTAAATAAATATATGTGTATATAGTTTATATTATTGAAGCTGACGACAATGTTTTATAACATTAATAAAAGAATTGCTCGTTTAAATATATTAGATATATTTTCCTAAGATTTTCTATATATAATTATATACATATATTCTAGCTAAGAACCAGGCTAAAGAAAATACACTGGAAGGATTTAAATCAGTGCATTCATACGTAAAGTAAAGAATCGATTCCAACCCAAAGGATAGATGCAGACGTGTGTATTGAAAATGGCCTCATTTTCAGAAGTCGGTATAAAAGATGGCAGATTGCAGACACAGTCGACGTTAAGTAGAAGATCTCCAAAAATATTAATTTCATAATATTTTATGTTTATTTTTTTAACTTATTAAATAGATATTATGTTCTATTTTTATGTGTGTTGGTTTGTTTTTTTTAATGTATATGATTATGTTATAAAAATATATGATTTTTTATATTGTTTGTGGTTCGCAGCACATTTTTATCCTTTTAGATAAAATAATAATAATAAAAATGCTTAATAAGCTGAGGTAAAACTTAATAGCTTACAAGAATTAACAAAAATATATAAACACACTTTATTAGTATATAATATTCAAATAAGACAGGAGATAAACCAAAGATGAAATGATGAGATTTGTAAATGTTTTGTTTTATAATTTCTAATTAAAAACTAATATACAAATAAAACTAGATATATAGTTTCATGCATTTTTTTAAGACGACCAAAGTATCACACGCTTTGAAGTTGACATTACTATTCAACTCGTAAAAAAACAGACACGCCACCGAATTTTGCTTCACTTAGTATCTTAATATATAAAATTCTCGTGTCACGATGTTGGTCCGGGATGAATTTCTAAATTTATCCGATGTTAACGTATTTTTTTTTCAAAATGTGTAATTTGTTCCTACTTAAAAGATAGGATAGCGTTTATCCCAATTATTTCATTTTTTACTGCAAAATTAACAATTTTCGTATATTTCCCACAGCAACGCGTGGCTCGATTTGCTAGTATTATACATAATTTTAGCTTTGACATTTTGATTTTTAAATTAAATGTTAACATGTCCTGCCCTTAACACGAGCATTGAAGACGGCAGGGGGCAGGTGAAGGGGTCAAACGTCATCGATCGCGTCCACTCTTAGTTGACGTAAGGTATGTATGTCTTATATCTAACTGAAAGGTCATACGAAGCTGAAAATATGAAAATATAATAATAACTAGCGACTCACGCTCGCGTTCATCCCTAGGTACGTTTTCACAATTTCATGGGTTTTAATTTTTTTCACGGAAAACTGATTCTTTTTCTAAAATAAAAGTAGCCTAAGTTACTCCTTATAACAGCAGCTATCTGCCAGTGAAAGTCCCGTTAAAATTGGTCAAGCCGTTTCGGAGATTAGCCGGAACAAACAGACAGACATACAGACAGACAAAAATTGTAAAAAATGTTGTTTTGGTATATGTACCGTGTATACATCCATGTGCATTTAATAAAAAGCGGTTATTTTAATATTACAAAACAGACACTCCAATTTTATTTATCTGTGTAGATTTATAAAGAAATAGTGCCTAAAACTACTCGTGTACCTTGTCGATTTAAAACCCTATGACACTACAAAAGTGTTGTTTTGGTGAACCCATGGTTCAATCCCATATATATTATATATTTAGTAATATTTACCTTACCTAATACAGCAAGATAAAAAAAAGTCAAAAAGACGACGTCAAAATTAAAAATTGCCATTGTCGCAAATCAAATGATAGCGCTTGCTTTTGGTGTTATCCGTCAGATTTGAGAATACCTTATGCATTCATACCATTGATAATATTAGGATAAGCTATTTAAAAGCTAAGCTTTGAAAGCTTTAAAAGTATAGTTATTGTAGTATATATTATGAAAAAAAAACGATGCAAAAAATTGTGTTCTATATTTTTCAGGAAGCATAAAATATATAGTTTTTATATACTACTAGTGGCGCACCCCCTAGTACATAGCCTATGTCCTATTCCAGACTATAATCTATCTCTATGCTAAATTTCATCCAAATCTGTTTAGCCGTTCTGAAGATATTGAGTAACAAACATCCATCCAAACATTCCATCCATCCATCTTAACTTTCTTTATAATATTACTATAGATAATTATGTTCATGAGTTAATTGTCTCAATTAAATATTTGTTAGTATATCATATTATGAATCATGGATGTGTCTTATCGTTTCGGTCATATATGGATTAACCTTAATCTCCATACAGATAAATAAAAGTGTCTGTTTGTAATGTCAAAATAATAGCTTTTTATTAAATGCATATGGAATTATATACGGTACTTAGAAGTAAACCACATTTTTTTCAATTTTTGTCTGTCTCTCTTTCTGTATCTCTGTCTGTTTGTTCCAAAACGGCTGTACTGATTTTAACGAGACTTTCACTGGCACATAGCTAATGTTATAAGGAATAACTTAGATTACTTTTATTAGAAAAAAATAAGGGTTCCGCTCAAAAAAATTAAAACATACCGGTACGTGTTAGGGCGCTAATTTATAATAAAGCTGATATTATATCTATATGAAATCAACATGAAAGCATATATGTATCTTCTTAATACAAATTATCCTGCTAACTTGTAATAAGTATTAAATAATTTTGAATAATCTTCGTAATTCAGAGTGAAACGTTGCTTAAGCTATGCATGTTTAATAGCGGTCACTTTGTGAGAACACCTCCTCCCAGAGGATGGCTTTTGAAAACTGAAAATCTCGTGTCCATTGACTAACGATCTTATATTATTTTCGTATTTATTATGTTATTTATCCAACTATCTCAAATTGAGGGTAATGTTTTTTTCAATTTATGTATGGTCGTCACCACTATGGTTTTATGGCTTTAAATCTATACTAATATTATAAAGCTGAAGAGTTTGTTTGTTTGTTTTTTTGTTTGTTTGTTTGGTTGAACGCGCTAATCTCAGGAACTACTAATCCGATTTGAAAAATTCTTTTTGCATTAGATAGCCTGTTAATTGAGGAAGGCTATAGACTATATATCATCCCGGAAAAATGTACGGTTCCCGTGGAATAGATTTGTTTTTGTCTAGGGACGAACCCGAAACGAAGCGAGGGTGAGTCGCTAGTGTTATATAATCAAGGTTTCATGGTGTTTTTTTTTATATTACAGTTTCATATTATTAGTACAATAATGTATGTAGAATTTGTTTTTTTTAGAAACCTGTTTAAATAAATAATTTGGTAGATAAACCACAATAATTAGGGTGCTTTGAATGCGAAATTACTTAAATTACGTTAAATGCATAAAATACTCATATACACCGTATAGATTTTGCTTTTTCGCTTCGGTTTCGTCCCTAGACAAAAACAAATCTATCCCACGGGAACCATACATTTTTCCGGGATGATATATAGCCTATAGCCTTCCTCAGTTAACGGGCTATCTAATGCAAAAAGAATTTTTCAAATCGGCTTAGTAGTTCCCGCGATTAGCGCGTTCAACCAAACAAACAAACAAACAAACAAACAAACAAACAAACAAACAAACAAACAAACAAACTCTTCAGCTTTATAATATTAAGTATAGATTTCGCATCTGTGCTGTTGACTGCTATGGAAATCTCTCATACAATAGGTATATATTGTAGTGTATTAATATAATGAGTAATGCTGAAAAATTGATTTATTTTAAAATCAACCAACAAAACTAGGATTTCAGTGTATTTTAATTTAAATGCACTAATACTATTTGTCAGGCAGTGGTAGCCCAGTGGTAACGCGCTCGCTTGGGAAACCGAGTGAAGCGGGTTCAAATCCCGGGTCTCGCACCTCTGATATTTTCATGTGCGAATCATTTTCTAACTTGATTACCACCTGCCTTACGGTGAAGGAAAACATCGTGAGGAAACCTGCATGTCTGAGAGAACCTAGCAAGTTTTCAAAAGACATGTGAAGTCCGCCAATGCGCACTTGGCCAGCGTGGTGGACTATGGCCTGATTCCCCTCGTCTTGAAGGGAGGCCCGTGCCCAGCAGTGGGACGTTAAAAAGGGCTGAATACAATACTATTTGTCTAATTATTGAATTTTCAATAATTTTACCATATTCGTGTAGTGGACACGTTCACACACCTGCTGCCTAAAGCGTCTCCATACGGACTGTCTTACCGAAACGCTCTTTGTAAGGGTCGCATTCGATACCACCTCTGCATATTTCAACCTCGCCGCGACCACAGCTAGCTTCGTAAACGCTATCTTTACACTGACCTCCCAATTTACAACTACTCCCATATAGAAATAAATTAAACAATTATAGATCTTACGTTCATTGAAATAAAATATATGTTATTTTAAACCAGCTGTAAATATAACATGGTAAAGATGCGAAAGCCGAGTGGTGGTCGCGCTTGAAATATTAGTAGAAGTCCAGATGTGTGCATTCACGGAGACACCTAGCTACGTGAGATATTTGCGTTTTGATAGCCTTTGAGATGAATTTGCTGAAATGCTTCGTAAGTTGAATGTATGTTTAAGTGGGGACTGATAAAGTCTGGATTCGATAAGCTTTGATTTGGTATTCCCTTTATATTTAGAAAATATTTTCGAGTTACGAGATTTTTTAATTATTTTATATAAAGTAATAACAATTTGATAGATAGATATAACTTAAATTTAACTAAATGCTCTTTTTAGTCGACCTTCAAAATGGTGGAGGCTATAGGTATGTTTAGATGGTTTTTTTTGTATATTTTAATAATAATATATTACACATGTCATGTTTCATGTTATTCTTTATACCAAATCTTAAATTTAGTTATTAATCATTAATGTATGTTTTTTACAATTTTGTAATATTTTATACCACACATACATTAAGCAATTCAAAATCTACAAACGTTATACGTACTATTCCACAAAAACACTATTACCATAAATTATTTTTTGCCTAACCATTGTCTATGGTTAGGCAAAAATACATACATACAGACATACACATTTTAATGAGTATCCAAACAAAGTATGAAGCAGTATTCAGAACTTATACTAATGAAGCGGGGATATGGTCAAATTAACCCTACATGGGACGTATGAGACCCATTGTTGAACGTGATGAGTAGTTCATCCGTGTACGCGCTTCCGGCGGCGAAATGTCATCATATTTTTGTCAACTTTTGCTGTATAGTGCTACAGTTTTGATAGTTACACTATTTTGTACTTTTTATCATAAAATATATTTTCTACTATAGTTAAAGAAAATATATAGAAGTAAATTCAAGGGGTAGTGAATTCATTATACTTTAATCTAAGGGATGGAGGCTTTCTTGATTTTTATATGGAACTACCCTTGTTATAATGTAATAATATAATCGGTATATAATTACGTTATATACACAGAGGAAAAACGTACACCCCAATTGGGTGCTTTCTGAACAACAATTGATTACCAAGCAGAATTAGTCTCTGAGCGATTAGCATTTTTTTTTTATGAGATTCAGTGACAAACGAGCAGACAGACCACCTGATGGAAAGCAGTACCTGTCGCTCATAACACCTACGGTTCATGCACTTAGGTTTTAAGTAACAAAAATGCAGAACCACAGGTGCGTTTTCACTGTGAGGACTAAGATGATATGCCTCTCGCCTGTAATTGCGCTGGCTACCTTATACTTCATACCGGAACACAACAATACAATCATTGTTGCTTGGCGGCAGAAATAGATAAGGGGGTGGTACTCATCCAGTCGGACTCCTCAGGCTTGACAGAGTCCTACCACCGGTAAAGCATTTGAAATATATAACATTTATTCTTGTCTCCATTCAAGTAGATCAAAACTAGCCCGCTTTGACTTCACCGATTGTTTTCTTAAAATAAAATAAATAGTTAAAGAAAATTATTATCCTGTCATGATTTCAACCCTCTAGATCCAGCGGTTTTATCTGGTCAATAATGAATAATCAGGACAAAAAACTAATATTATCTTAGACTTGTATAATACAAACTTCATGTAGTTCATTCATACTTGATACCGACAAAATGATCTATATCTTAAGTATTTATTCAAAAATACGACTTTTAATACTAAAATTATAATATACAGCAATATTATAGAAAAAAGTTTTCCAAATTAATGCACTTAAAATACAAATTAATTTAATAATATCAGTGAATGTAATATGCAATATTTAATATAAGCTATTATATTATACCTTTATTTACACTACTGGCGACTCACCCTCGCTTCGCTCGGGTTGCTTCCCCATACAAATCTTTATTCCCATTTTCACCCCCTTAAGGAGTGATTTCCGGGATAAAAACTATCCTATGTCGTTCCTAAGGTCTCAAACTATCTTCTAGCCTTTTATTTCAATCGATTTAATAGTTTCGGAACCTATTCAGTACAAACAAACAAACAAAGAAAAATAAGTCTTTCTTCTATATAATATTAATATAGATATGCGTAGGCTGAATACTAATCAAAAACCACACTAATTACACATTTAGATTCTTTGTCATTATGTTCTTTATACACTCTACCTGACTCTATACTCTCCTTTTTTTCATCTACAATACACCCGAAGTTAAAATAAACTTGCAAGTACATTTCCATGGACGGTGGTCATTAAAAAAAGACACAAGACCATCTCAAACTTTGAAATGAGGCTAATTACGGTCTCCTTCAGTTTCTTTCTTTTAAATACTATATACTATAGTACCATTGTTCAACGAGAACACTATACAAAGCGGAAGGCAGTAACCATCACGCATCGCTGATAATTCCCGCCAAAGCTGAAAATGAACTGCATATCACTGTTTTGTATCAAACTTGTATATAGAGTGTTTTTTTTTGGTAATGTGTGCCTTTATTGTATACTAACGACTTACCCTGGCTTTGCTCCTAAATTCGTAGGTTCCATTCATATATATAAATGTACAGCATATTTATCTGTGTAGTAAATTTCATCCAAATTTGTTCAGCCGTTCCAGCATGAACAAACTAATGTTATAAATAACTTAGTTATGTAATAAATAGTAGTGTAATTCTTTAATCCTTGGAAATTAATATACGAAAATATCAACATAGTAGCGTATTTACTATTTAGCTAGATAGCAAATATTTTTTGCAGGTCGTAGGTTAGTGACAATTTTAGTTGAGGTATCGAAGGGATATTCAGTAAAATACATATTATTTTTGCTACAATGTCATTCCCTATTCCCTAGTAAATAAAAAAAAATGTATATTTTGATGGTTGTCGTATGGATGGGTAGAATTTTGATGATAGTTCCTAAATAAGTCAGAATTCCTTAATAACAAAATAATAATATAATATCAATCCCAAAACGAACAGCCTGTATACCGTTCCTTAGCGCTAGTTAGACTCTAGACGGCGTCCGCCATGCGAAAAAATTAAAATAAACAAAGCCAACACTCGTCCCACACCCGGGGGCAGTTAGTAATAACGCTTTTGTCTTAGATTAACTTTTAAGAAAGCCTTTATTCAGCGCCCTGTGTCGTATAGTGTGACTGTTCTGAAATTAGCCGCTTATTTTTGCACGGAAAAGATTCTTGTCTATTACCGCTGTTGACTTTAAAGGACGCCTTTGTTTCGTTACACTAATATTGTAGATGTGTCGCTGTTTTTTTTATGATTGCTGTGAATAAATTAGAAATTTATATGAACATTTTGTTTGTTTGTTGTAAAAGTAAAGACAGTTGGTTATCGGTTTCGCGTACAAAGATTGGTTGTAATTGTATTACTAAGGTAATCCCGTCGGTCGGTCCGTTGTTGTATTTTTTAACATAGGTCTTACAGATTTAGTTTAAATAAAGGATTGACTGATGTTTTTTTTTAATATTACGAATACGAATATTTTATGTACGACTTTACGACGCTTTACGACAAATCAAATATTATTAAGACCATTAAAATCGGACGCCTGTATTGGACAGGGCATATAGTGAGGATGGGGGATTCCCGTATACCCAAACGTCTACTCGAAGGTAAAGGGATGGGCGCAGAAGTCGAAGCAGTCCTAAGCCTTAGTGATTGGACGGCGTAGAGCAGGATATTAGAGCAATTGGTATCAGGAGTTGGAGATAGACTGCCAGAAATAAATAAAACTCGAAAAATATACTTAACTAGGCCAAGGCTTACCTTGGGCTGTAGAGCCGCGATGAAATGTTTGTAAAATTTATACTTTTCCCAAGAATTGTGACACGTTGCATTAAACAGAATGCTACCAGAACCAATAATAAATTTATTTATAATAAGTTTGAGTTGGTTGAAGTGAGTTATTCTTTTCGTGAACAAATTTTCATAGCTGGATCAAAGTTTGCTGTAAAAAATTCAGGTACAAAACCTTTCAAAAAGCTAACAAAGGCGAAGCTAAGCGTAATTATTAAGCACATAATTTATAGAAAAAAAAAACACATCCGAAATGATGTAAAAGCCCCCAGACTATTGAAATGTTGGATAAATTTTGTAATTTTTACAATTCCAAGTAAAAAATGGTATATAAGATCTAAGAGTGTAAGTTATTCCATTTCTTTCCGCAACACTACGCAATAATAAAAATCAACGCTCAGGACTGATTTATTATTATGAACTGCTGGTACAATTTTTGATAAACACTTCTTGGTATTTTTGATATACCATTAAAATACAATTGATTACTATGAAACACTCAAAAAAAATAATAATTTTAAACTGCCAGTCTACTTGTTCCATTATAAATTGCTATATCTTTTCAAGCATAATAAGAAATCAAAAGCAGAACAAAAATTAAGCATTTCCTGTTTCGAGTAAATAATATAAAATGTTGTTGTATTAGAACCCTTAACCGATTAGAGACCTTAAAAGTAAATATTGTATTTTTTTTTTATGACATTTAGTGACAAACGAGCAGACAGACCACCTGATGGAAAGCAGCACCTGTCACCCATAACACCTACGGTTCATGCACTTAGGTTTTAAGTAACAAAAATGCAGAACCACAGGTGCGTTCACTGTGAGAACTAAGATGATATGCCTCTTGCCTGTAATTGCGCTGGCTACCTTACCCTTCAAGCCGGAACACAACAATGCAATCATTGTTGCTCGGCAGCAGAAATAGATAAGGGGGTGGTACCCATCCAGTCGGACTCCTCAGGCTTGACAGAGTCCTGCCACCGGTAATGCCACCGGTATATGGTGTCAATAATTTATATAGATTCTAAAACTAAACAATGTACCGTATTCTAGCGAAGCTTTTTATCATATTATACAAGAATGTACAATGTACATATTCACAATTGAATTTCATCAAAAGTTGACCAATATTACTAAATATCCAAAATCTTATGCATTTTTTAGGACTATAATATTCTAGAATCTAGGTGATCTAAAAACAGAAACTTAGGATGCCAATTCCGTATATCATCTTTGAACGAATTCAATGTATTATGGTAGGTGATAATAACTCATATCTACATAACCAATCTAAATCGATCCTACGACCTATAACATATAAAATCCATTACTCAAGTAACAATTCTCAAAATCAGAGCAAGTCTTACATAAACACTAATACTTTTAAACGCCATGTACAGTATTTTCCTGAAGGCAAAGAAAAAGGAATTAATGCAAAACAAAAGTCTTGCTATCTCGATGCTTGGTGGGCGTACTTCGCAGTAAATTACGGGATGGGCGTCACCGACCGCCATGTATCAATCAGGCAGAACTAGATTTATGGGACAGCTAGCTTGAATCGTTAGCCTCGCGACGAAAATGTGTAACTGTTATCCGTCGTCTTTCGCCTTTTCCCCTTGTTTGGGACTAATTTCAAGGATTTTTCGGGATAGCACATTTTTCTCTTCACCTCCGATTCGATTCAATCTCTTTTCTTTAGGGTAAAAACATTGCTTTATGGGTTTTATTTTCGCAAGATTTCTTTAATCGATGATTTCATCGAAAAAAGTTGGGTGACAATACTATTATTATTTAAAAGATTCTTGTGAGATATGATATTTCATATTCATTTGATTACAACAAAACGATGTATGTAATATCTTAAACAAATAATTCTAATACTCTTGTATACATCTATACATAAAACAAAATTCTGAGTCGAATCTGTACATTAAATAGTTTTTGGAAAATCTTATTGAAATAGTCATCATTATCGATACAAAGAAATAATAAATACGAATCTATAGTTTTAAGAATATTTGTCTCTCTGTCTGAGAACGCATCACGAGACAACCACTAGACAGATTTTGATGAAATTTGGTATGATGATAGCTGGTTATCCGGGTCAACATATAGGATACTTTTTATACTTTTTACTGCGGGTAAATATCTCGTGTCTGAGAAATCTAACTAAACGTTAAAACATAATAAAAACGTTTTAGAAATCATATTTTTTACAAATCATTGAATATTTAAAAATACTTGTCTTACTGACTTTTATAGAAATGAGAATTATTCTACTTCTTAAGTATTCTTAAAACACACCACAAATAGTCGACGTACATAAGTTGATGTAATAGATTTTTTTTTCATAAACACATAAATGTTTCATGATTTCAACCGATATATTATGAAATAAGGCAGTGGTAGCCCAGTGGCAACGCGCTCGCTTGGGAAACCGAGTGAAGCGGGTTCAAATCCCGGGTCTCGCACCTCTGATATTTTCATGTGCGAATCATTTCTATCATGATTACCACTTGCCTTACGGTGAAGGAAAACATCGTGAGGAAACCTGCATGTCTGAGAAAACCTAGCAAGTTTTCGAAAGACATGTGAAGTCCGCCAATCCGCACTTGGCCAGCGTGGTGGACTATGGCCTGATGCCCCTCGTATTGAAGGGAGACCCGTGCCCAGCAGTGGGACATGAAAAGGGCTGAATACATACATATTATGAAATTATAAGATCCATTTGTTCGCATCTAATTGTAAAGCGTTGAAGTATGATTTTAGTTTAAATTAACACTATGAATATTGCTAATATTTGGATGTGCTTTGAATATCGATTGAATTATGGAATACACAATAAAATTATTTCAAAAATTTACTTTTAACTTATTTCACTCGTTTTGTATAAGACTATTTATTAAAAAAAAAACTTCTTTATAAATTGAGGTACAGTATTTATGTTTTGGTTTAATAATAATCTTAGCATTATTATCCCTTTTTGCAGCATTACTTATGTCACTAGTGCTTAGCATATATGTATACTCTTTGCTCAACCATCAACAGACAACATCGATAACTTACAAAAAATATCATTGTAACATCGACACGATAAAAAAATAATAATTTCTCATATAAAGTCCAAATTCAAGGGATGTATTGTAATACTTCCTAAGCATTCTTTGCAAGTGTCGATTGTATTCAGCCCTTTTTTAGCGTCCCACTGCTGGGCTCGGGCCTCCCTACAATACAAGGGGAATCAGGCCATAGTCCACCACGCTGGCCAAGTGCGGGTTGGCGGACTTCACATGTCTTTCGAAAACTTGCTAGTTCTCTCAGACATGCAGGTTTCCTCACGATGTTTTTCTTCACCGTAAGGAAAGTGGTAATCATGTTAGAAATGATTCGCACATGAAAATATCAGAGGTGCGAGACCCGGGATTTGAACCCGCTTCACTCGGTTTTCCAAGCGAGCGCGTTGCCACTGGGCTACCACTGCCAGACAAGTGTCGATTGACATTGTGAATTACTAGGCATAGTGAATTTGATCTCGACTCTTTTAAGTGTTAATCTTTAAAATAATATATGTATGTGGTTCTTTTCACATATTTTTCTTCGCAGGGTATTAAGAAAATAATTTGGTAACAACGCTATGTTTTTCATAAGTACGCTATTGAGTTATTGCGTGTTTGATTGTAGTTGTATGTTGTAGTTGTAAGTGTAGTTTGTTATATAGCTAATATTGTGCTGTGTGAATAAAAAAAATGATAAACAATTCTAGTGTTTGCTTCACAATAACAACTTTTACCTCTTTATAATTGTGTTCGCCTCGTACGAGAATCAAACCTGTTTCTTGCAAGTAAGTCGTAGTTTGAATCATCACATTGAAGCATGAAAAACCTTAATTATTACTGTCATAACTTACTAATTTAAAATAGCATCTCAAATCAATTCTTTCTAGACGTTTTCATAAAATCAAACCAATATCTTCCATCGATAATATTATTAATAAATACCGATAAACAAACGATATTTCAGCGAAATTAACCATTTAATAGTATTGAAATACGAATTATTCCACCGCATCACCCATCATTGAATCCTTTGTGTCATTGTGGGCATTGTGGTGTTGACGCAAATGGAAAAATGCAATGCGTCAGACGGGACTATTTCCTTTTCAATGTTCTACGCTCTGTATGACTGCTATTGATGTGACACCCTCACTGTTAAGTTATTGCTAGTAGGATTAGAATTCAGGGTTTTTAAATGTAGTTTTTAATGATAGATAAATCAAATAGAGAAGATTTTTTAGAAGTATACATGTTCCCTTAAAAGTTGAATGATTTATGTATGGAAAAAAATATATTGTAAATCATTGTACGTCCAAATAAGTGTATTAAAGTGCTTGAAACTTCAAATCAAAATTTGAAGTTTCTAATAATTAAAGTGCTTTTAAATTATTTCTGCTTAGTCGTTAAAAGTTTCTAAAAAAAGCTCAATTTTATCTTTTTGAATATGTACAAGTTTTTCTGGAAAAAGACAATATTATAACTTCTTACTTCTGTCTCTGTGAATGAAAATTGTTTGGGCAGATAATAATGATAATAATATTTATTGCAAAGGTATAAACCCAATTTACAGCATAATACATATATGTAGATATCACAAGTCAATATATTTTTTACAGCACTCATGCATATAAGCATGTCAAAGCAAAACATTATAAAACCAAAATCCAGTGAGACTACATTAAAATAAACTATAAGGATACCTCTTGGCGTTTGTCTTAACTGACTTAGAAACTACATGATTTTTATAAATATTTACTTTGTACGGGTATTAAATTCTTTAACACTTTTTTTTATAATAACAAGTATTTAAAAAAAAAAACAGATTATAACATTTCATACTGCTACAAAAATTATTGATAAATTATATAAAAAATTTGATTTTATTTGTAGGCGTTTCACAAAATCTTATGTTGCTTACATTTTACATCGAAGATCCGGTTATATACACTAGATTCAGATTTATTTACAATAAATGGAATTACATATATACTTAATTATATATATAAAACAAATGTACACTTAATTATTACTGTACAAGTCCGTGTGGAATAGTGGCAAGATTGCTAGCCACGTTTCTCCGCTAAATGGCAATACCGATTCTTTGAGCGAAAAACGAGCTCTTCTGTCACCAGTAGAGGCTGTAAGACGAGGTGTTATATCTTTTAAGAAGTTTTTAGCACTTTAACTCCATGGCCTAAGAGTTTTTACAGTAAATGGTATACAGAAAATTTAACTAAGGGAGGCGTATTTACGTAACATGAGTAGTTCAGTCCTTTCCGCCGAGGCTCCCACTTTAGACGCCATCTCCCTGACATGGTTAGTTATCGGGTATATACGTTACATTACTCTATGAATTATTACCTATATATACTCTATGTGCAATCTATACATATAATAAAATTGTAACTAAGCCGAATCTGTACTTTAAATATTTTTTTGGTTAGTAAAATGTCTGTCTGGGAACGCATCACGGGAAAACCACTGGACAGATTTAGATGAAATTTGGTATGATGATAGCTGGTTATCCGGGTCAACATATAGGATACTTTTCACTGCGGGAAAATATCTCATCTCTGAGAAATCTATACTAAAGATTAAAACGTAACTAGGGACAAACCCGAACGGAGCGAGGGTGAGTCGCTAGTAATAAATATGTATATTAATATCTGCATACGAATGAAAATGAATGCGATCAAATTCACGACCCCCTTTGAACTCCGAAGGTCAGTTTTAGAAACACTATCGTGGCCATCAAGAAATGACTAGACGTAGCGACTCTTTTGACTAATTATCTCACTACGTTATATTTGCAAGGTGCGGCATCGATAATTTATATTTAGAGATTGTTAAGACAGGTTTATTATTGGATGGGAAATTTTCTCACGAGACAGGACAGGTCAAACAGGAACTTCGATGTGGGTCGCAGGTAGTTTCTTAACGCTGTTACACCTATCTGTGAGGATAAATAATTATACTACTCAACGTTTCAATACACTCATGTAATTATCATGTATTGTATGCAAATATTTACTATGATTTATATATAAATATGATTTGATTTGTAATAAATAGGCAAAGACAAAACAGTTCAATTTTTTTCTCCTCTGTCTGTCACTAGATTATTTAGTAGCTATTGAAGAGCTTTATTGTTTACAATATTTTATTTTTTGAAAACGGGTAGTTTTTTACATAGATACCTATCTATATAAAAAATAACTACTTCCATTTTTTTTTATTCTATTCATATTAATTTTCCCCAAATTTTTCAATAATGATTATCTAATAACCTCTGTGCGAGCACGAGTTAAAAAGTGTATTTGTTGTTTGTGTAACTTTTAATAATATTGTTATCTACACTTATTAAAAATATGTATATCATGTTTTTCAGTTAATAATGTTTTTAAAAGTCTTTTATTTGTATATTATAAGTGTGCTTTACAGTATTAAAAAAAATAAAGAGTGCGTGTATGAATGTGTACACGCGCAAGAAGTAAAACTTCTGTAGGTTATCGGTACTGTTTATGAAATTCAAATTATGTTTTAAATGACTAGGATAGGTGAGATACTAAAAATAACGCATATTAGGCATATTACAATAATATATTTATAGAATATCATTTAAGGAAAGAATATAATATTATATATCATTTGTCAGACAATAACAACGGTTACCATGGCAACAAACGTACTTACATTTTTTCGTAACGCATTCACCAGCTTACCTTCCAAGTCGAGCGTGCGTAAAGAAGTTTTACTTCAATACAATAGTTTTATTTAAATTGCAACAATCATGCATAATTTCTTTAAAAAAAAGTCTTCCAAATCAAAACTTTCGTCGCCCACCATACAATGAACGCCGTAACGATCACGATCCGATAAACAGACGCTCACCTGTATTTACACTACGCGATTTACGTTTTGTTGTTCTATTCGCCAATTTATTGCCGTCCGTGCTTCGTTTACGTCATTTTGACCCATAATTTTGATTGTTTTGAGTTTTGACTCGAGTTTTACAAGTGTGTCAGTTTGTTTAGTGTTCTTGGATAATTTTGGATTCAGTTCAATTTGTCTTCATAATTTTTAAACTAATTTATGATTGATTATTAATGAGTATTTCAGATTTGTTCATGGTTGAATCGATGCAATATTAAAACTACGATTTTATTAGCTACTAATACTAAACACGTGTTAAAAATTCTTCTTTCAAATAAATAACATTACGCTGATGAACTTTATCAGAAGTTAATACGTTCTCTTTATAGAGCAAGTCCGTTATAAACGCATTGAGTGTAATCTATATATATAATTCTGAGTCGAATCTGTACATTAAATATTTTTTGGAAAATCTTTTTGAAATAGTCATTATTATCGTTACAGAGGCTGAATTTATAGTTTTAAGAACTTTTATCTGTTTGTCTGTCTAGGAATAAATGACAAGAAATCCACTGCACAGATTTTAATGAAATTTGGACTGATCATAGCTGGTTATCCGGGTCATCATATAAGATACTTTTTACCGCGGAAAAACATGTCATCTCTGAGAAATCTATACAAAACGTTAAATTATTGTTTTATCCTTACATTTATAGAACCTCTGAGTTCTAACTGTTTAAAAATATGTCCTAAAATAATTAAAATATTTTAACTAAAAGGGACTTCAAAATAAATATTAACTCCCCATACACAATACCATAGATACCATATAATTATATCTCCATTCAAGTATCTCCTCTTTACAAGTCGGTCAAAAGTTTAATACAAAAGTTCATTTAAATAGAAACGAATGCTCGATTAGCCGTCTTGAGGTACAGTGACGTAGATAAGCGGTACAGTCGCTGAGATAAGCGGCTTTCATTACCGCCGTGTCGCCGTGACGATGGATGGCAACAATAAATCGCACAAGTTGTTTGTTACTGCTTAATCTCAGTTTCTAAGTAAATTGTAGATGTCATAAACATGCGTTCTAGTTGCATTTGTATGGTTTTTGTATGGTGCAGCAAGGACTTATGTGACGACAGTCATAGATTTTATTTCCACTTCACCCATTACATGCATAAGATATGTATGAAAGGTTTTAAGCGATAGTGAGTCAATATCTTTTGTAATTTTATGTAATAGGTTATATCTCTAAAGAACTAATTAGTATTTTAGTGAACAAATATCGTATGTTATTTTGAGATAGCTATCTCCTATCCAGTTCACCTTGTCGTGGTTTTTGGGCTCAGTAGCATTCTGCTATCCAGCCAGGCGTGAAGCAAAGAAACGCACTTGGGAAGTGGTCCACCTTGGCAGGTGATATACCATGTGGATTGCTCCTAGTACTTATCTCGGTTGTTTATTTTATTTTTTTTATTTATATATATATATATATATATATATATATATATATATATATAAATTATCTCGGTTGTTGTAGTTTGTTCGGGAGACGTGCCTTCGGGGCACTGTCATAGAATACGTAAGCGAAGCGATGATCCATTAACACCTGTATGTATACAGGTGGTATGGGTAATTCATTTCCCAATGTCAAAAAAAGGATATAAGCTTTCTGTGTGTTAGGTTGTATCCAAGCTCGTTTGTATGGTTTACGTGTTAATGAATGTTACTCCATGTTAATCCATTTTCACAAATTCACATAGGACTACTACAATAATTTAAACGAAAGTTTGTACATGTTTTTGGTTGTTATTCTTTCAAGTCAAAACAGCTGAACGGATTTGGATAAAATTTATTACACAGATAGGCTATAACCTGGAGTAAGACATGGATTTTCTGTCACATCTAACGCAAAGCGATGTTGCTAGCTTACGCTAGTTGTCGCTAGTTGAAATCATATTTGTTCGCTACGAAAATGATAATATTATCTGTATACTTGCCTCTCATGACATTTTATTATGGGTCATTTACCTAAGTTTTGGTAAATTTATTTTAACGTATCTCTCTATTTCTTAGGGTTTATTTAACAAGATAAGACAAAATATAATAAGTTCACCTTTAAAGGTGAATTGAATTCTTAAAATTTTTTATATTATACTAGCGACTCACTTTCGCTCCGCTCGGGTTCGTCTCTACTTACGTTTTAAAGTTTAGCATAGATTTCTCAGAGATGAGATATTTTCCAGCAGTAAAAAATAACCTATATGTGGACCCGGATAACCAGCTATCATCATACCAAATTTCATGAAAATCCCGCTAGTAGTTTTCGTGATGCGGTCACAGACAGACAGACAGACAAAAATTCTAAAAAACTATAGATTTGGTCTCTGTATCGATAATAATGTCTACTTCAGTAAGATTACCCAAAAAAAATTATTACAGATTCGGCCCAGTTACTATTTTATTATATGTATATTTGTTTAATATAATTTATTTAAAATGTTTTTTTTTTGTATTTGGTAATGAATAAATAAAAAAAAAAAATATTGAATAGTAGTACAGAACCCTCAGGCGCAAGTTAGAGTTACTCTTGTTAATTTTTTTAACTGTAAATTTTAGAGACTAACTTCATACTCTATTTTAAATCGTTTTATTGATAGGGCAACAGCGGTGACTTTTTTAAAAATAAATAAAAGCCGAAATCTGTTTCAAATGACGAGTTAGTTAGCGATGGTCGGATGAATACATTAATATTTTTAGTACTTTCATTAAGATTGACAAGTGGATATTCGATTGGAATTTTCAATATCAGCTTTGATGTGATGGATATACATACATATGGAGGTGGTGCTTTATTTTTTAGCTTCGATATGAAAACGTTTTTTCATTATTCTGTCGATCTGTGTGTTGGCTATCTATTTGGATTTGTTTGTTCTAAATTAAATTACCGATTTAAATGACTTTTTTTTTATTTTAAATAAAACTATCTTTTCGGATTATTTCGCGGATTTATTTTGATTTTTGGTTCACGACGTCACGATCAAGGCAAAGGCATAATTTTACAAAATGATATCTACAATTCAAAAATGGCACCAAAGTACTTTTTTTTTATATTTTGAAAGATTTTCTTTTTGAGTAACTTGTGCTAACTACTTTTAAAGTTTCAATCTCTGTGTTGTTTTGTTATAAGATTTTTTTACACGATATAAGTATGTCTTGATAATAAGATACTTATTATATTAATACTTAAATGAAATACGTTTTGCTAATATTTTTTTTATTGATAACACTAAAGCTTGTCAATAGCTACTAAATAAAAAAAGGATTGACAAACAGAGAAGAAAAAGGTACTGAAATGTTTTGTCCTTGTCTAAGTACATAGATTCTTTAGGTACAAACAATTGACACCAATCAAAAAGTTTTAGGGAGTCAAAGCTTAAAATTTACCTACAATAAACCAAGAGGGTCCGTAATCAAATTTCCTTACACTCAGCGTTCCTAACATACTCGTATTAGACAAAAATACGGCTCAGCATGTTAGGGGCTACGTCGGGCTTAATTACCGGTCAGTGAATTAAGCGAGTTGCGCCACGCCAGCACTTTGCTGTGCGGGTAGAATAAGAAATCATTCTAAGGGTTAAGGCTGTGTATTATTTTGAATTTTTTACCATTTTCTTAATATAATATACTATTAATATGATATATTTATTATTAATTATTATCGATATGAAATTCTGAAGGTATGCGGTATTTTAAAAATACTATAGTTTAATATAATTGAGTTGATTTGATGATGGAGTGAGGAAGTTGATAATGTAACTCAAACTTTATCGTTGGTCTAGTGGTTAATATTTACTGCCGATACTATTGGTTCGAGTTCTGGGTTGGGCAGAGTTGTCAAATAGCAGCCAAAAGTTAGGACTTTGGTGATGTTATAACGCATAATCTGGAGAGCATGTAAAAGAATTTACAGGGTTTGACTCTGATGGTGTCTGTCAGAAGAAAACCATTTTTGACTGGTTTCAGTAAAATATTTTATAAATTCAAAATAAATTTCAAAATAAATTTTAAAAATAATATCGAACATAATCCTAAATTATATGATTAGTACTGTTTATTGTGAGGTGGCTGGTTGGAGCTCCACAAAATGAATAAGCACGTTTAAGACATCCTGATGCATTGCAGTTATTGCGACAACGTTCCGGGACAGTCTATCAGTTGAACACTTTTAAAAGAAGTAAAGTTTTAAGGGAAAAGCAAGGAAATTATAATATAATGGCTTTTTCCCGTGGCTGGACTCGCTTAGCTATGAAATATAAGTAAAATTACCATCTTACTGATAAAGCAAAAACAGTCAAATATATATATATATATATATATATATATATATATATATATATATATATATATATATATATATATATATATATATGAATACTTTTCCTTATTCAAAGCAAATAAGAATTTGGCACGCAGAGTGCATGAGATAATAGCGCCCATCTGCCACGCTTCGTTTAGTGACTGTAACTCAATTGAAGACACGCGTGTCGAATTCACTATCATATGGTTAACAAATGTCATGTTATATAATTAAGAGATTTTGAAAAGAAATTACTAAATAATATAATATTTCGACACGTATAATAAATATTTTGATAACATGTTTGACTGAGCACGTTTGGCTCAGTTTGTAGTGACCCTACTTTCTGCGCTAGTGGTCGCGGGTTCGAGTCCCGCTGGGGGCATTCATTTGTGTGATGAGCACGAATGTTTGTACTCCAGTCATGGGTGTTTATATTTATAATATGTATGTATTTAAAGTTATATATGTGTAGTGTATCAACTATCTGGTATCCATAACACAGGCCTCGTAGCTTACAATGGAACTAGATGGTGCTGTGTGTTAATGTCCCAACATATTTATTTATGTTTGGCTCAGTTTGTAGTCACCTTACTTACTGTGCCAGCAGTCGCAGGTTAATAAGATATTATATTGTTGTCGTTGCTTTTCATCCAGATCTGTCCTTCTGTTCTGGCGTAATTGAGTAACGAACATTACCCAAATTTTCGCGCTTATAATACTAGCGATGCACCCTTGTTTCGCTTTGGGTTCATCCCTAGACAAAAACAAGTCTATCCCATAATAATAACCTGATTCTATCCCATAATAATAACCTGATTCTATCCCATAATAATAACCTGATTCTATCCCATAATAATAATCCTGATTGATTTTTGCCACATTGCGTAATATCACTGAAACTAGCTATTTACGCAGGAGATGGTATATTGTAATGCATGTGCAAAGTGCACTCTCGTTCCTTTCACTCTCAAAATCTGTTGAGATGATGAAGTCAACACGACTGGTAAGAGATCATCAGGTTTATAAATAAATATATTGGAACATTAATTAACACAGTACCATCTAGTTCCATGATAAGCTACGAGGCTGGTGTTATGGATACCAGATAGTTGATACACTTTACATGACTTTAAATTCATACATATTATAAATATAAACACCCATGACTGGAGTATAAACATTCGTGCTCATCACACAAATGAATGCCCCCAGCGGGACTCGAACCCGCGATCGCTGGCACTGCAAATAGGGTCACTACAAACTGAGCCGAACGTGTCGTGTAACACATAACAACAAATTCCCAATTTCGGATTGTTTAAGAGATTTTTTGATGGAAAAAACGTAATAACTATACTTAACCCTATCCGGGACTCGAACTCATCGCATTTACATCAGTACATTCTAGCCACTATGCCAACGGGATAGTATATCAGTAAATATCATATAATCACTGATTTATAATGTTAATTAGGATTAAATACGACCTTGTGATTAGCTTCAGAAGAAAAAAATCACGTGATGAAAATTCAATGTTAAATATTAAAATACATAGTTTAGAAAAGTTAAAATTATCATTGATGTCATATTTCTTAATACAAACAAAATATAGGTATATTTATTGTAATAGACACAAATTAGCATGAATTATTATAACAAAATATTTGTTCTTCAAATCCACTCCCAAGCTTTCTATTTCTCAACGGTTAATCAAATTATAAAAAAAAACAATAGGTTCCATTGCATCCGGAATATAACGTTAGAAATAACTTTCATCGTACAAATTGCGTATTGTTCTCTAATAGCCACTTAATATGTAAAAAAATCTTTCTATGTAATTTGCGTGAATGACTTCTTAATTTAGTGTATTAATGTCGACAATTTTAAATTGTCATGTTATGTATGTTATGTTGCCCAGTGGCAACGCGCTTGCTTGGGAAACCGAGTGAAGCGGGTTCAAATCCCGGGTCTCGCACCTCTGATATTTTCATGTGCGAATCATTTCTATCATGATTACCACTTGCCTTACGGTGAAGGAAAACATCGTGAGGAAACCTGCATGTCTGAGAAAACCTAGCAAGTTTTCGAAAGACATGTGAAGTTCGCCAATCCGCACTTGGCCAGCGTGGTGGACTATGGCCTGATTCCCCTCGTATTGAAGGGAGGCCCGTGCCCAGCAGTGGGACATGAAAAGGGCTGAATACAATGTATGAAATAATGATATTGCTAAAAATTGAAGACGTCAATTTGTTTGAAATAAAAATAATGTCCTTCCGACCGATTTTGGCCACAGCGGCCAATCTCATTAAGACTAGCCAACTGCGCAGGAGATATTATAGTGTATCATAGTACGTGTGTCAGTACGCGCAAACACAACGTGCAGTATCTATTCCTGTCACTCTCATACTCCAGTGGGAAGAATACTCAACACGACCAGTAAGAGTTAAGGCACAGGACTGACGGCTTTACGTGCTCTTTGAGGCACGGGGGTGAAACACCACAAACTTCCTAATTCTGAGCTGTTACTGAGGCTCGCTAAACAGAAAAACTCAATAACTAAACTTGGCTCGACCTGGGACTCGAACCCAGGAACGCGCGTCGAAGAAGTGCAGCCGTACCTGCCACTACACCGAGGCAGTTATGATTTAAAATAGGCTTCTATGTAATATATTAGCCCTACTTTCATCCTAAAAGCGTACAAATGAATTTCAATTCAAATTCACATTAGCTGCTCCTTTTCGACGTCGGTCAAAAAAATCTAATCGCTTTAGTCTTTAGTTATTTTAACTCACATATAAATCTATATATTGTTTAGACATTTAAGCACATTTTAATAATTAGCAAGAGTTTCTTTTTGGTAACACATGGCATGAAAAACCGAGTAACCGGGTTCAAATCCAGGTTTTGCAAAGGAAAACGTTGTGAGGTATCAATACACCTGTCTGGTTGAACATAACTAATTTTAACAAATCGTATTGATTCCGCCAACCCAAATCTGGCTAGAGTGGTGGGCTGTGACCTAAAATTATTCAGAAAAGATTAGCGCACAGCAAAATTACATTAAAAGATTGAATTATAATTGATAATTGGTAGATGTAAACTGTAACTTAATCACTTTTATACAGACGAAGATATAATAAAACTGAATTATACTTCAAAGAGCATGCGACAGTGTCACTTGCAACAGAACCGCGATACCCGCGCTCGCCTGCGGCGGTTATCGCATACATCAGTGGGCTTTATATTCGTTTTGCGGTTAGACTGGATAGAACGACAGAGATGCCAAAATTTTACAAGTTATGATCTGTTTTTTGTTGCCAGTCATAAAAATGTATGTTTTTGATTATAATTTTATATTTGGAACAAGAATATTTAGATAATCAATTAGTTTATTCTGAGTCAAGAATGTAATGTAGAATATATCTAGTAATGTCCAAAAATTTAGCCTTATTGAGTTGATAAATAAAATTTTTATTTTTTTAAATACAAAAACCTAGAATTTTATATTTGACACCCTTCAGATATTAATATAACAAAAAAAAAATAATTAAAAAAATTAAAAAAATTGAAAATACGGAAAGAAACCACTTTTATTTATATTTTCAAGTAAGACAGCCGAGACAAACAAGCACACACGCATGCATATTATTACCAAAAAATTAAATATGAAAGGATAGTTTTATATAAAACTAGCGACTCACCCTCGATCTGCTCGGATTCGTACTATTACGTTATAACGTTTAGTATAGATTTCTCAGAGATGAGATATTTTCCCGCAATAAAAAGTATCCTATATGTTGACCCGAATAACCAGCTATCATCGTACCAAATTTAATCAAAATCTGTCCAGTGGTTTCTCATGATGCGTTCCCAAACAGACAGACAGATACACAAAAGTTCTAAAAACTATAAATTCGACCTCTTTACCGATAATAATGACTATTTCAATAAAATTTTTCAAAAAATATTTAATGTACAGATTCGACTCAGAATTTTATTATATGTATAGATAAAAAATAAATATTCTAAAATACACCCAACTCCCCAATACCGTGGTCTAACAAACAATGACGATTAGAATTCATGCTAAAGACAATCCCGTAATGGAGACCAACAAAAGAAACTGCTTCAAACAACCACGATACAAAGTAAAACAATAATTATCCTTCACCCCGGGCTACGTAGATACAGCTCTGTAAAAGATTTATTTTTTATTCAATTAGCTAGCTAATATGGTATACTTCTTTGAAATGAACGCATTAGTCGGTTACTATAAGTATTATGTGCCATTTATTATTATTTAGACTCTAATTCTTTTTATTATGTAAGTTTTGAGATTGGGCTACTGAGAAAATCTATATTATAATAAAGCAGTAACTTAGCGAAATCTGTACATGAAATATTTTTTAAAAACAATGACTGTATCGTATTATATATACAATATAGACCCCAAAACAATATTTATTAAAATTTTTGTCTGTTTGTCGGTATGTCTGTTTGTCTGTAAGCGTTTCACGCAAAAAGTAATGAACTGATTTCAACAAAATTTGGTGAAGTAATAACTTATTACTCGGGTCAACATTTAACACGTTCGGCCCAGCGCCACTGTAAGAAGATTCACGCGTCGTGACACACCGTTTTCCCATACAAATTGCATTTACGTTGATAAACGTTGTGCTTTTCATGTATGCAAGATTAATTTTTGATTCGACACAAACGTTGAGAGACGTCGACGTTATATAACGCTGCGTCGCATACAGTCAAATTAGGGTATAGAAACCATAGGTTTCTTAACGTAACGTTTAGTCACGTTGACGTTCATAAATGCCTGTTAGGTTAATTATATTTCTGGATCATAATCCTTGTCAATTCCGTACTCTCTGTCATCACTGAAGGGATCAGGAGTAACTTCCCGGGACGAAGACTCTTCAAATACCTTCAGAAACCCCTTACTGCAGAATCGCTTTTTATCCATCTAAAACAACAGATTTTTGTTTACTTTATAACGTTTTATCAAAAAGGGTGTAAATAAATCACTTTATGGAATTATTTTTATTTACTTATTTATTATTTATGTATAAAGTAACAGAAAATCCACAAAGAATAAATTATCTCTTTAAGATATTTCTGCCAGAAACCCTTTAGAAGTGAGAGAAATATATCAACTAATTATTATAATTATACAAAAATAAATATATATACGTATATGCATACACTTATTTATTATTATTATTCAAAATAAACATATTATAAAAAACTTACGGTACATCGATCACTTCAATACGGTCGAGCAAAGTAAGCGCAGCATGCGCTTCTTTTGATGCGGCGCAGAACGACTGTAGCTAGCCGCGTCCCTACTCCCCGCGACGTGCATGAACGTTGTGTGTCTGCTTGTGTGAGCATATGTGCTTATGACGGATGTTAGCAAAACGCCACTAAAAGTTGATTCGATGCGGCAGTAGACTTTTAAAACTTCCAAGCGATGCGGCGCAAATATCTATTTAGTAGAATATCGTATTGCCTCCTGACGTTATGAAACGTAGTGCGAATAAATGCACATTTAAAGTAGACGTGACTAGACGTTGTGTTAATTATAAATTTCTAATTTTGACGTCATAAGACGTTGCTGGACCGAACGTGTTAAGATACCTTTTACTTTATGAAAATCTTTCTTTCCCACGGGAAAAGACAATAACTGGTTTTATCGAGTCCTCCTTAGAAACCTCCCGCTGGCTAAACCTTATGACATACATCAAAACAATGTACAAAAAAATTGTAGGTCTCAAAAAGGCCAACAGAAAATGTGCAACAGTATATGTCTATCTCTTAAGGTACACCTATAATAAAACTAACTTAAGTCAAATCGATGTGCGCGTTTCACGCAAAAAGTACAGAACCGATTTTAACTAAATTTTGTATGGTGATGGCTTATCACTCGGGTCTACATTTAAGATATCTTTTACTACAGGCACATTTTTCATTCCCGCGGGGAAAACGCAATGACTGGTTCTATCGAGTCGTCCTTAGAAATTTATACGGCTAACGCTGGCTAAACCTTAAGAGATACATCAAAACAATGTACTAGAAAATTGTAGGTCTTAAAAAGTTATACCGACAATTTCGCAATAGTTTATGTCTATCTCCTAAGGTACATTCGCAATTACTATTTTTATTCATTACTCGCGTCTCACTGACTGATTTATTAACGTTCAGCCTAAGCCGATGATGATACACCAGCACCATAAAAAAGCCAGCTTTATATATCCATACTAATATCTGTCTGTCTGTCCGTCATCTTTTCACGCTTAACCGTTGAACCGATTTAGATGAAATTTTGTATAGAAATAGTTTGAGACCCTGGGAATGACATGAGATAGTTTTCATCCGGGAAAACATAACATATATATATATATATATATATATATATATATATATATATATATATATATATATATATAAAGGGGTGAAAAGGGTGTTGGAAGATTGGATGGGGAATCAATCATTTCTCAAGTAAAAGATATATATTTTATAATACTTACCTACTTTTCTATACCTGTTTTGTTTTCCTGTTTAAATGTACATAGGGACGAATCCGAGAGAAGCGAAGGTGAGTCGCTAGTTCTAAATATTTTGTATAAAACAATTATATGTAATATGATGGTGTCTGGTGAATATTTTATCAATAACGGCCCTTCTATTTCAATTTATCGTCATTTATACAAGTGAGTAAATATGCAAAAATTGCAAATGTAATAAAATTAAATATTTGTTAATTTATTTTTTATATATAGGTTATAGGTACTAATTGAAAAAAAATATATAAACATACTAGGTGATGCGGCAAACGTTGTTATGCCATATAAGTTATCAAGGAAATCTAACGTAAGATACAAAGATACTAAAATCGCGATTAAAAAATGGGGGTTGAGGGTAGGAGAGTCAAAAATACTTTACGACCTATTCTCATACCTAACAAATATAGAAAAAATAACATTAAAATAGGTCGAGCCGTTTCGAAGTAATGCGACCACAAACATCGTGACACAAGATATTTATATATTAGATATAATGTAAATAAGTACATAATTGACGACGAAATAGCGCAATATAACATGAAACTGTATACGCGACATGATAGTGATCGCCGCGTGGTTGAAAATCAACCATAATTCATTAAGTTTTATATTTATTGTCTTGCGTATATTACAATATTAATCTATTCCCAATTTGACCACAGACTATAACAATAAACAAAAGAGTATTATGTGTGTGTGTGTCAAATACATGGTAGTGTGTGTAATGTTTTTTTATTGACTTAATGTATTTTTTATGCATAATTAAAAAAAAATTAGCATTCTGCACTCCTTCTCTATATAAACTATAAGTGTGGGAAATTTCATACTTCTCCGTCCGCGCAACTTTCGTAAAAAGGGGTACAAAGTTTTTGCTTCACGTATTAATATATAGATAAGAAAGATTTATACACAAATTAAATAACTCCTTGCTTTTGTAATCGGTTAAAAAATACGTTTGAAAGGTGTTCTCGATATTCTTGAGAATTTTAATTGTCTAAGTATTAATTAATTATCTAATTAGTATATTTTTTTTTTATTTTTTTTATTTTTTACTCTATTAGGTAATTTACCACATGTAAATTATTATGTAATAAAGTAAGAGCTCAAAATCTGTATAAAAGGAAAAGGTCATATATAAAGGCCAATAGCACGATCATATTATGTTAATAATTATGTAAACTATCACATAACTAATAGTTTTATAACAATATAATAAATCTATCAAAGCTACTGTGTTACGTTATATCATTTTCAGCTTGTTCTTGAGTAAATATGCAAAAATTTCAAATAAAATAAATAACCGCCTAAGTTCTGATGATTGCATGATCAGATATTTTATAAAATACTAGTGACTTACCATCGCTCCTCTTGGGTTCGTCCCTAGTTACGTTTTAACGTATAGTACCTATAGATTTCTCAGAGATGAGGTATTTTCCCGCAATAAAAAGTATCCTATATGTTGACCCGGATAACCAGCTATCATCATACTAAATTTCATCAAAATCTGTCTAGTAGTTTTCTCGTGATGCGGTCACAGACAGACAGACAAAAATTCTAAAAACTATAGATTCTGCCTTTGTATTGATAATAATGTCTATTTCAATAAGATTTTCCAAAAGATATTTAATATACAGATTCGACTCGGTTAGAATTTTAATATACGTATTGATAGTACCTATTTAAGAACATAAATAATAATAATGTAATGTAATAATATTAGTAATTTTGAAAACAAACTTTTGAAGTTAAACTATCTATATGTAAATAGGTAAAAAAAAATTGTTCAGTAGCTTTTCTCGTCTCTATGTCAACCCATTTTCTTTTTTAGTTTTTTTTTAATAGCTTTGATGAACTTTATTTTACTACTTATTGAAAATAATGATAATATTATTATGGTCGAATTCCGACCACTGAATGAATGATTTTAAATAGGTTTCACATGAAGGTTTCCCACTTCACGTAGGGTCAAAGTATTCAATTAAAAAAGTTCCTTCAGCCGCCTTACATCTTCATTATCAGACCAGCTCCATAGTATTTTATGTCTACTATCCTCACACATGTTCTTTCCTGTTCATACACACAAAATAAAAAACAAAACTCGATCATAGATACAGTAAAAAAATGTGATCTTATAAATATGCTCAAAGTATTTGTATTTTTAATAACTGGATTTAATGTTACCAGTTATCTATTATTATTTATCTGGAAAAAAAATATTCTTTACAGTATAACAGAGTATTAAAATTTACAGACAATCTCTTATTGATGAGATTAAAAAATAAATTTTAACAAAAAAGGTAGGTATACCGAATTTAAAAACATTTAAAAAATACATAAGTGTCTCCCATGTGATTTTTTCTATGAAATGATTGATTGTTAATATGAAATCGCACTCGAATTTAGCCTTTTATAAATTAATTAAAAATATATTTTGGCATAATTCTTATACATAAAAATTAATAAATATTTAATTAAATGTAAAAAAAAAAAGAATAATTACAGTAGAAAAAATTAACTTTCAAACAAAATTAAAATCAAACATTACTAACATAGTGCTCTCTATATGTATTATAGTGACATATTGTTATATAAATTAATTAATATGAGAATGAAGGGCGGGCAAATTTAAATACCAGATACCAAAAAGCTTGCAAGGTTAAAGCGCGAATGATTGTACTGACATCTCATTAGCTTAGCGGGAATGGTGCGCCTCGGGCACTATAAATAGGACTTGAGTCATAGCGTTTAGCGTTTTTTTTATTAACCATTAAATCTATGGCGTTTACTGTATTAAATACTCTTTTAAGAAATCCTTAAATACTTAATGTTATTATGCTATTACATATATACTATATTAATAATATTGTTTTAATTTAATCTTAACAAAATAATAACTATTCTAGCTCTAAGTACTGTAAATTCCCAAAAAATACTTTTTTTTTATTTTTAACTTCTTGGCTTATCAATGCAACAGTATTATGTCGCAGGGATTTACAATGCGCCCTTAATGTATATCGATTAAAGTGTCCTATGTCTATAAAAAAAATGCGTTTCGAATGCTTTACAGCAATCGTTGTCACGAGAGAGACGTCGGCAACCAAAAATAAAAATAAATTCGAAAAGATAGTTTTATTTAAAATGTCGAATATTCACGTAAATCTAAGAAAGTATTATACATTAACACTTACACCATAACATACTAGCAATTCACGCTCGCTTCGCTCGTCTTAAACTACCTTCTTACCAAATTTCATCTAAATCGGTTCAGTAGTTTCGGAGTTTATTCGGTACAAACAAACGAACAAACAAACAAAAAAATCTTTCCTCTTTATAATATTAGTATAGATCTACTAATATAGTACAATAATGACTTTTTTTATAATACTCATAGCATTATACTCGCTTGAGCTTATGAATTGCTCCAAATGATAAGGTAGACCGTAGAGTACAGCACATATCTGTATTTTTGCCGATCAAAGGAGCGATGTGGGTGACGTGCTTTTGAACCGATAATCAAATTAGTAAAGCTTCCTTTTGCAAAAATGTGTCTATCAGTGTTCCGTGAGCTAGTTGCTTTCGTTTTGATCACTCATTTGTTTATTAATGAATTTCGCTTCAGGCTCTCTCATAGCTGGATTCATTTTGAAATATTTTAATAAACTTTTCTAGTGTTCATATCATGTGTTTTTGATTTCTGAAGTCGTTTTTGTGTGCTATTATAATGTTTAACATCTTTTGGTTTTTATAATTTTTATATTGGGTCTATTTTTTCAACAAACAAAACTATAACTTTAAATTTATTTATAATATTATAATAAGTGTGTACTTTAGTGTACCTACATAGTTAACTATTGATGATGACAATTGATCATAATGCTAGTTGCGATTTTCCTTTGAATAGCAATACTGACTTTTTAAAGAAAAACTCGAGTTTACATATAATCTTCACTTTTTTGATTACACAGATTTGAGAAGAATATATTTGATTTTTATGTTTTAAACTTAGTTTTAAGCTTAAAACAGTAGATGAAATTGGCTTACGAATTTATTATGTGATTACATTATTTCTTAATAGAATGCATCTGAAAAATAACATTTGTATATTCGTGATGAAGATACATGAATATCGAATAGTCTCGATATTCACGTATGTATGCTTACTATTACGTCCATGTATGCATAGATCTTTAAAAATACGCAACGGATTTTGATGCGATTTTTTAATAGATAGAGTGATTCAAGAGAAAGGTTTATATGTTTTATACATGCATATTATAGTACAGAAACGCCGAGAAATTCAAAAATTTGTATTTCATACTAACCGTTAAAATGTACGTAGGGACGAACCCGAGCGAAGCGACGGTAAGTAGCTAGTATTTCAATAAACTAAAACGAAAGCAGCGACGCGAACTAAAGTATTAACTTATTTTTATTTCAAAATCCAAGTAAAACGGTATACTGCGCTCAATCTCGACCCCTCTTTAGCTCTAAATTTTGTTACTTTACTGATTTAATGACGTCACACGACGCCCTCTATCGAATGTCAACTCACATCGTTTACTCAACATCGAACCAAAACGTCATAACGACACGCAACGAGCATTTAAAAATGAATTTTATTTACATACACACATAGTCGAAATTAAATTAAACTTTATTTGCAGATAGTGAAGTTTGCACGACTGATGTAATGCATAGGATAGATATTTGAGTCACGAATCCATTTTATGACTAATTCCATAACTTTGTATGAGAATTTGGGATCAGGTATGGTGCCAGTAGTGTTTACTGTGTCATATCTCTGTCAAATCTCCTTTGGAATAGGCCTAAAGGGATTTGCTTTAATAGCTGTCGCTGAGTTGAATCGCAATTGCTCTTTAGTTTTAAAAGTGGCTAATAATAAATAAGTATATGTTTGTCAATTCGAACACTATTCTAGTACTTCCTTCTAGTGGGCTTCTGCCCATATTATTATAATATGCTATATTGCATATGACTTTTCCTAATATGCTAAGCACTTCAATTTAATGAAGCGCTTCACCGTGGACACTTTAAAAGCTTTTAAAAAAAGTTATTATCCGTTTCGAGTAGATTCCTTAGATTACTAAAATTAAATACGTTGTCATTGATCCTGGTGTACATGACAGACACACATGCATAGGGTATTTCTTTTTGTCATTAAATCCACTATTTTCTCTACTGTGAAGAGTACATTTTATATCTAAAAAATGCCAAAGTCAAAAATTTAAAGTCAAATACTCTTATTATGTAAGAAACTGTAAAAGGCAAATAAATAATTTATGTTCTACTTACCTTATAATTAATTATATATATGGTATAATTTATAGAAAAGTAAACTAAAAATTGCGTCATTTACCGGCAACAAGTAGGCCTGACTTTATATAAAAATTACTCATTTGATTACCGCATACTCTTTCGTTACTGTATTCGTAACGATAGCAGTATACGGGAGCGAAAGTAGAACTTACAAAAAAAATCGGTCAAGTACGAGTGGCAATCCTGTGCCATGGGTCCGATAATACAATATGTTTGTGCTGTTTTATATGAAAAGTTTCTGCCATGATTCGTTGGGTATAGTGGCCCTTAAAAAAGAAAGACTCTTTTCTAAGCTTTTGTCGTGCCTTCCTATCAGAAAAGCTCCGACTACAACAGTGTAATAGACAAACCGCGAGTAGACAAAGATTGAAGTCAGAAATAGTATTATAAATAAGCTGTTCATAATACCTTTCTCTCAAGAATGCTCTAATTGTATTTAGGGCTACATATGCAATTCAAATCGAATAAAACAATGTAATTATACCATATAATAATGTAATTAACAATATTAAACATTTTTTTTGTGGCGTTTAGTCATGCCATTTACGTATTAACTTCGCTAATGTCACATAGAATGGAAACAATCATGAAATATTTTTTTTTATAAAATTTTATTCAAATGGTATATTTTTATTTTGAAATTAACAGCTTAGACTTAATTTTTTTTTCTAATTTTGTTTTATTTTTAATAAAAGCACCTTTTTATAAATACAAAATAAATGTACACTTAATTATTACTGTACAAATCATGTCCGCGTGGAATAGTGGCAAGAATCCTAGCCGCATGAATGAATGGCAATGTCGATTCTTTTGGCGAAAAACGAGCTCTCTACCACAAGTAGAGGCAATAAGACGAAGTGTTATAAATACGAGTAAGTTAAATATGTTGGGGCATTAATACACAGCATCATCTAGTTCCATGCTAAGCTATGAAGCTTGTGTTATGGATACCAGATAGTTGATACACTACATATATAACTTTAAATACATACATATTATAAATATAAACACTCATGACTGGAGTACAAACATTCGTGCTCATCACACAAATGAATGCTCCTAGCGGGACTCAACCCGCGACCGCCGCGCTGGCACAGCAAGTAGCGAACTACAAACTGAGCCAAACACTTTACACTTCATTTAATATTCTTAAATAATCATCATACGTCACTAAGTTTAAAACGAAAGGCTACATTCGCTGTGAACTTATTTCATCCGCACTTACTCTTAATCGCATCATTATTAAGTAAATAACTGGCCTATTGCGTAACGATTTTATTAAATAACGAAGAAGATATGTATGTAATTCAGATTGTATAACATAAATTCCGAGATATACATATTATTTTAGATATCATTTCCTTTCACTTACTCGACTCGTTATGATTCGATGTTATTACCAGTTGACCGGTTTTCAATAAAGATGTATGCACATTGAAGTCATAAATGTATCTTAAGCGCTTTATCTATACAAGTTTTGAGAAATTTAAGCAAAGATATTTTTTTCTATTATATCTTGTACAGTAATAATTAAGTGTGTATTTGTTTTGTATATATAACTAACGACTTATCCTCGCTTCGCTCGGGTGCGTCCCTAAGTACGTTTTTTTTTCTTTTGAGCGAAACTCTAATTATTTTTTTAAAAAAACATAGCCTAAGTTATTTCTAATAGCATCAGCTATCTGCCAGTGAAAGTCCCGTCAAAATCAGTCCAGCTGCTTCAGTGATTAGCCGGAACAAACAGACAGACAGATAAACAAACAAAATTTTTAAAAATCATGTTTTCTCTTATAAATACCGTATATAATTTCATTTACATTTTGTTTAAAAGCTGTTATTTTGACATTACAAATAGACACTTTAATTTTATGTATCTGTATAGATTGAATAAATAATAACTTAGATCAGGTTTTTGCAAGTTTTTACTTTGTAGAGAATGGACGTTCCACATATTTGTGAAATAACTAAGAATATTGTTTTTAATTTGCTTACATACACTATGTAAATATTTTACGCTGTCATAAAATTCTCAATATTTTTAATCATGAGCAATCTTGATAATTATCTCAAAAACAGGCGCAGGCGCAACGCAACTCTATATTACATTTTGTTCTAACTTTTGACCTTTACGCGCTCCTTTCATTTTGC
Organism: Argynnis bischoffii washingtonia; assembly: GCA_033884665.1. Classification (NCBI taxonomy): domain Eukaryota; kingdom Metazoa; phylum Arthropoda; class Insecta; order Lepidoptera; family Nymphalidae; genus Argynnis; species Argynnis bischoffii. The sequence continues at coordinate 1,410,990 of CM066616.1, read as the reverse complement.
TTTCTAAAGTAGAGTACGTAAGTAGCTTATTATGTTTACTTAATGTACATACGCAATATACCTTACTATGAGTAAATAATACTTAAAATTAATCGAATAGTCAATATTTTATTGCAATAGCTAAGAAATCGATTATTCCTCGAGTAATCTATATAAATAAAGACGAATCACCGAATGTATGTACGTGCATAACTTCCGATCGACTGCACCAAATTGGATAATTCTTTTTTTTTTGTATTTGTTATTGTCACTGCAATCTTTGTGTAAAAGAAAATTAAAATAATTTTTTTACTAAAATAAAATTTTTTAATCTCATGATATGAAAATTAAGTGAGTGAAATAGTTTTTATCCCGGAAATCATCCCTTAAGGGGGTGAAATGGGGACGAAAGTTTGTATGGGGAAGCAAGCTGGGGACGAACCCGAGCGAAGCGAGGCTGAGCCGATAGTATTTTATAATTTCAATGTCTGTACATATTGTTTGATACTTGAACATTCTAACATTAGAATGAAAAACATTAATGTAATTACATATTTACTTTTAGAGATGTTAGTTTTATTTTATTTTTCATTTTTAGGATCAACTTACTCATTAACTATCTACTTAGTATACTATTTAGATAATTAAAAGATGTATTTATACACAAGGTAAGCAAATTTCAAATTATGCCAAATTTCACCTTAATCCATTCAAAGCCTAAAAAAAGGGAAAATGTAACATTTATTTTTTTTAAATGACTAGGGAAGTTTCATATATATTCGATACAACGTATTTCCACCCCCATATAGGTTTAATTATTTTAAAACTGATTTTGAAATTATTCTATCGTTTTCATCCAATAGTAATAACAGCTAATGCGAGTACAACCACACGCTGAAACTAGTCTAAAATATAATCAAAAGACTCAACAAAATTATATGTAATGTAACAGAATGGGAAATAAATTGCCGCAGTGTTCTCGGCATGTGCGGATAAAGGTTTTCATTAACCGATTTAATTTGAATTAATTATGTTTTAATCCGCATGCGTTTCATTAGGAGCGTCATATTTACACGGATTGCAAATTCACTGAAGCTATTACAAGACAATTAGGCTTTAAAATTCATGTATATTATTGTCTCAATCAAAATCTAATAATTTTCAAAAAGCTATCCTTAAACTTAGTTATTACTAGCTACTCGGGTTCGTCTCTACTTGCGTTTTAACGTTTAGTATAGATTTCTCAGAGTTGAGATATTTTCCCGCAGTAATAAGTATCCTATATGTTGACCCGGATAACCAGCTATTATCATGTCAAATTTCATCAAAATCCCTCCAATGGTTTTTCCGTGATGCGGTAACAGACAGACAGACAAAAATTCTAAAAAACTATAGATTCGGTCTCTGTATCGATAATAATGTCTATTTCAATAAGGTTTTCTTTAGAAAATTAAATATTTTTTAAAATATTTAATATACAGATTCAGCTTAGTTACAATTTTGTTATAATATGTATATGTATTTATTACATATGGTATCTCCTCAATACAACAACCTCAAAAATGAAATGAAAGTCCTGAGCGAAACTCGAACTCGGGATAGACAGATATTCTAACTACTGGGCTAGGCCGGCATTTGATATTAATCAGTCATACAATCTGAATCTATACATATAATAAAACTGTAGAGGTCAAATTTTTTTTTTCTAAAAACCGAGTCAGGGGAATGTAAAAAGAGAAATAGAACAAATCCAGATTTTTTCAATTTTTTTGTTTGTCTGTCTGTTTGTCTGTTTGCACAGGCTAATTTCCGAAACTGTTGGACCGATTTAAATGAAATTTTGCATGGTGGTACCTTATATCCACGGTCAACATTTAGTGATCCCCGTGGGATAGTTAAAAAAACTATAGTAACTTATACAGCTTAGTACACAAAAACTGCTGATTGGATTTTAATGAAATTTTAGAATAATATTTATTTATTTATTTATATAGTTCATACATCAGAATAACAAATAGGCTACTTTTAAACCCGGAAAAATGTACGGTTCCCGTGAGATTGATTTGTTTTTGTTTGTCTGAGATAATGGATTTTACTTTTTATTAGTGTAGTGTATACTTTCTATTAGTGTTTAATATGCAGAGCTTCCGGATATCATAGATTCTACTGGCCAAGTCATGTATGTATGTACATATGTATGTATGTATATAGCGTTTAAACCCTCGTGCTTCGAAAGCACATGATGCTGTCAGTTTTGCACCTGATCTCCTTCCGTTTATAATTAAAAATTTTAAAGTCCTTATTATAATTTGGCAAAAATCACTCATATCTGTAAAATAACTTGTGGAACCGCATGTAAAATCTAGTGATACAAAAAATTTCGTGCGTAAATAGTTATATTGAAATGTAGTTTAAAATCAATCTTACAATGGAAAGGTAGATTGAATTATCACTTGTTACTTTAACATTTATAGTGCAGTTTGCATTATTGCGTATTGCGTAGTCTTGAAAGTAACTTCGCAATAAGTTTACAATTTCAAAATACCTTTTGAATGTAAAAGCTCCTTCGTATAAATTAAACTTAAATGATTGAGATTTGAAAACAATGCCCGTTACTGATATACAGGTGAATTTTTCAAGTGGGCGTGCATGGCTAAATCCGAAACTATGAGGAATAGCGGAAAGTACTCAAAGGAGTCTCGGGCCCGATTTTCATGAAAACTGCATCATTGGACTTTTGAAAAATCAATTTTCCTAGCCAGAATCAAACCTGTTGATTTTGAACAAAAAAAACACACTGTATAATTACACCATTCGATTGTGTTGCTAATAAGGAACGCATTCTAGGAACTCATGACATACGGCAAACTTAAGGAAAGAGCTCATTTTTAACAAAATGTTTTTTTATTGTTCTTTGTTTTTTACTTAGTAAACCTTAACAGATCAATTGTTCAAAATGATAGCCGTTGTTTTCAATACATAGCTGGATTGGACGTTTCAAGGATTGTACTGCATTTAGCATTATAAATGTGAATATTATAAACGTGATAGTTTGTAAGGATTGATGGATGTTTGTTACTCTTTCACGCCAGAACAGCTAAACGGATCTGGATAAAATTTGACACAGAGATAGATTATAGTCTGGAATAGCACATAGGCTACTTTTTATCCCGGAAAAATGTATGGTTTCTGTGGGATAAATTTGTTGTTTGTGTTCGAACTTGAAGCGAAGCAAGGGTACTTACCCTTACTACGCTAGTAGCCTTCTTCTCCTTTCCCATTTCCCAAGTTACTTGGGGTCAGCGCAGTAAGTCTTCCTCTTCAATTCTCCCCTATTACTCTCTTTCTCTTTCATGTCCTATCTCACAAAATCTATCCATCTTCTTCGGTCTTTCCCTACTTTTCCATCCATCTATATTCATTTCCATCACTCTTCTCGTAGCCTATATGTGATTAAATAAAGCAATACATAACAAATTTTAAATAAAGCAATACATCGCAAAAATGTCATAACACCTAGTTTAACAAAAAGTGTGTACCATCTTGATTTAGATTATATGGCACGTGGCGATAAAAATTTAGAAACACCCACAGTTTACCTCGTGTATACATAATAGAATGTACACCTCTACCACCTGAAGTGCTATTTAACACATTAGACGTCTTACGTTAACATTAAGATTTGGAGATAAAAGCATTAACTAACCCCAAAATTAAACAAAAAAATTAGTTCTCGAGGCCAATTTTAGATTTAGATTGCTTAACAATTATTACAAATACTTGTTATTTGTTAAAGATAACAATTATTAATTTGATTTTGATACCTTTGATTTTGATTGGCCAATTTAGTTTTGTTGCTCATTGTGTTTTTTTTTAATATCTCATTAAAGTGTCCCTATTGCCTAATTGCTGGCAGGAATTTAGCTTGAGTTTAAGTCTAAATCTAGGATTTAAAAAAATCATTTTTTAGCCCTTCAATAAAATTTTATATTCATTTTTTATTCTGTATATGCATGCATCGTGTCTAATACAGTATTGAGTTTTTCTGTCAATATTCGCAATAACTGACCGGAGTTGGGCAGTTCGTAGTGTTTTATCCCTCTTTGCCTCAGAGAGTCCCACGGTGACGGGAGTTTGAGAGTGAAAGGAATATGGACTTATGGACTGTGTTTGTGCTTATATTTGCACATTATCATTTCTCCTGTACAAAGACCGTGGCTTTAGTCAGTCAGAATAACGTTTTTATTAAAGACTAGCGACTCACCCTCGCTCCGTTCGGCTTCGTCCCTACTTACATTTTTTTTTTAAATCTCATAGATGAGATATTTTCCCGCAATAAAAAGTATCCCATATGTTGACCCGGATAACCAACTATCATCATATCAAATTTCATCAAAATCCCTCCAGTGGTTTTTCCGTAATGCGATCACAGACAGACAGACCGAAAGACAAAAATTCTAAAAGCATTGTTGTGTTCCGGTATGAAGGATAAGGTAGCCAGCGCAATTACAGGCAAGAGGCATATCATCTTAGTCCTCACAGTGACAACGCACCTGTGGTTCTGCATTTTTGTTACTTAAAACCTAAGTGCATGGACCGTAGGTGTTATGGGCGACAGGTACTGCTTTCCATCAGGTGGTCTGTCTGCTCGTTTGTCACTGAATCGCATAAAAAAAAAAATAGTTTGATTTTTTTTTAAATTTTATTTAAAAAAATATTTTATTCAGTGGTCTCCTATCGTTTGGAAACCAAAAAAAAACTTATGTGCTAATCATATGAAATCATAATTTAGAACCAAAAACACATATCACACATGTCGCATATCTTTAATTTAAATGTGGCTATTATGTATCAAATGTTAATTTCAAAACAAAATGAGTTTGGACATCTAAAAAATTACTTAACAAAAAGAATTTAGACATCAACATAAAATCACCATAAAAATGCACTGAATTATTTAGGATCATCGACCTAGAAGTCAGTATGTCAATGGCACAACTCTTTTGAATATAGAAACCCATACAAACAATATACTTTAAAATTCATACTACAGCGTTAGAAATATATGGCGTAAGTCAAAAATGATAAGCGTGTATTACATTAGGTTTTAGAAACTGTCAGAGCGTTAGAGGAAGAGGTTTCGAGGTTTGAGTCCTGTTCGCGACAAATATTTATTTATATTTATTACTTATATAAGTTATTGTTACGATTTGTGTGTATGTTCATGTATTCTATGTACATAATATGTTTCTCTAACTTTAGATATAACTGTTAAAAAGATCCTAAGGTTTTGCGACGTTAAGTTTTGCTATATTTTGCTAATATTGAAAAACATTCCTGTATTAAATACGTATTTCCCACTATTTTTTCCTAAACACATATGCTTACACAGTGTGATATTTAACTGGCATGTCTTAGTATGCTCGAAATAGTAAAAAAATACTTTGGTTTTATATTGTGGTCTAAAATTCCTAAATTATAATAAAAATGCATCATTGAAAACCAATAGTATACTAATGAATAGGAAATTATATTTAATGGTCAATAAAGGCGTGGAGTTATCAAGTACAGATGAGTAACGGAAGCGAAAAAAGTTCTTTTAACTTAGCCCAATCGTAAATGAGTTTAATAACTAACTTACGTAATGGTAAGTGAACATATTACGTATTGTGTCACTGTTGGGTAATATTTAGTGTCTTTTTTGGTGTGTGGGCAACGCATAGCAGGGGTTAAATTATATGTTTTTATGTGGTCAAAATAGTAATGTCTTACTTATATTTGGACATAATGTAATGTTATTTATGATGTATACTATAGTGTTATGTTGTGCTTGCTCATTTGCCCACATTACTTTGCTTCTGCTTTAGACTTGTTATCTATTGGTTGATTTGCACATGGTTTCAAGTTCTGGGTTTGAATCACGAGGAAATTATATTGTTTGTTTGTATAGGTAATATGTGTAAGTATTTTAACCGACTTTAGCAGAATTTTTACAAAAAGTGGAATGGGATGACTAATTTGAACTATTCTAAAGATGTTGTTTATTAAAGATATTGTTCAGCGTCTTCCAGTCGACTTTTCCAACGGCGGGCGCTGATGATTTCAGATTCTTAAACGATTTAGAACCTATGAACTTCAATTGGTCTAGTTTTCCTCAAAAAGATTAAGGCTCTGTGTGTATTTTTTACTGTCCGTACAATGGAGAGTGTTTTGATGAAGTTTTGTTGGTATCACGATCGCGTTCCTGTCATCACATCTTTTACGGTCAAGTTGGATATCATCCATACATCATAGATACTTTCAAAACGTACATGTCTTACGTTCATTTCTGAATCACACGTGCAAATTCTTAAACGATCTTCTTCCTGAAGCTTTCCCTGAGAGCTGCAATAGGAACCCTTCGCGCGTCTCCAAGTCTTTCTCGTCAAGATTCGCAACTTCCTTTATTTTTCAAATGTCTATGAGCGACGGCTGCCATTTACTATTAGGTGAATATTTCACTCATTTGCTATATTTTATTACTTTTTGCTATATAATAATTTGCTATATAATATCCTGTGGCTTATGTAAAACTTATACTTTCCATACTCATGAATCCGTTTGCACATACTAATAAATGTAAAAAACTGATCCTCCTTTTGCCATAACATAAATCTCGTTATTACCTTTGCCTTTGTATGGAATTTATCTCGATAACACTACATTAAGTATAATGTAAAATATATAAAAACATAATGGACACTTTCTCAGCATTAACGAAATTACATTAAAGTCAATAAAAAATCAATTGAACACTACATCAATTATAGAATATTTTTCCTTTTACATTGCACATACTATTAAATTTTTTTTTAATTTATTGTGACATTTTATTTACAATAAAGAAAGTTACAAGTATACTTAATTATATATACAAAACAAATGTACACTTAGTTATTACTGTACAAGTCATGTCCATAATAAGGCAATATGGAATAGTGGCAAGAATGCTATTCCTCCGTTGAATGGCAATGCTGAATTTTTGGGCGAAAAATGGGCCAGCTCTCCTGTCACCAGTAGAGGCCATAAGACGAGGTGTTATGTCTGATTTTTTTTAAATTCTCTCATTGAATATTTACCTCAGTGTGTTTCCACTATAAACTTTGTACTGATATAATGAAAGTGAATTTCCTGGTTAATTTTTTTGGACAAATTGCTTTTTTTACAAACACACAAAACTTCCAAAAAAATATATGCAAATATCCATATTATGATCACGTGACGTTTAAATGAATTATTTTCACTTATTCCATATTTTTTTGTTAGTGTAAAAGTAATTGTGAAATTGTTGAAAAGTAATTACTCAAGGAGCGGTACAAAGCAGTAGGCTTTTTTAAAAAGATATTCTATTCAAGCCTTTTTAACGTCCCACTGCTGGGCACGGACCCACCTTCAATACGAGGAGGATCAGGCCATAGTCCACCACGCTGGCCAAGTGTGGATTGGCGGACTTCACATGTCTTTCGAAAACTTTCTAAGTGTTTTAAAAGATATTATTGTTATTCGTACTTATTTTAAGAGTAAACATTTTTTTCTTCACGCGCAATATGTATCTGGATACGCACTGAATACGGTTGCAAAACCATTCTCCTGTGTCAAATTACGCAATACTAACGGTCAGTAAAACATACGTTCTAAAAATATATTTGCTGTTACACTTTTAAGAACAATACATATATAAAGGCTAAAAAGTGATGTAGTAATATATTATATTTTACATATTAATATAATTCTGTTCCAGTAAGGCTACAATATTTTAGTTGCACATTCGTAACGCACTTGTTTGGAAAACGAAGTAAGGCATATTCATTGCTGAGTCTCGTATTTCTGAGGGACGCTAAGTTGTCATCAATAGACAGACGTACATAAACACTTAATATGATATCTACCAACCGCTAGATATATTATTTTCATAGATTTCTGAATTTTCTATGCGCAATAACGAAAATGGCTAACTTTTTGTTTTGTTATTTTAAATAAAAACTGTCAACCGAAGTCGGGATACATTGCTAGTAAAATGAGTATAATTCGAGTTTTTACACTTTATCGTTGGTATAATGTGACATTAATATACGCTATCTCAAGGAAATGAGTAAAGTATTCATCATATTATCAACAATGAATGTAAGTGTTTTAGATTGTTTGCTTAGTCTTTTGTAATCTCTTAACAACTCAACGGCCAATAGGCCTTTAGCAAAATTTCCCATAGTAAAATTTGATAAACATGTCGTTAAGACATAAAAAAATACTCGACTAAACTAAGATTATCTAATCTACACAGCAATTCCCAGAATTTTAGAAAAGATCTCATTTTTTTTACAGAATACCAGATAGTTTATACACTACACATATATAACTTTAAATACATACATATTATAAATTGTTTATATTTATAATATGTATATTTGTTTATCACACAAATGAATACCCTCAGCGGGATTCAAACCCGCAACCGCTGGCACAGCAAGTAGGGTCACTACTAACTGAGCCAAACGTGTCGTCAAACTTTAAATACATTTCATACATATAGACTTTCCAATTTTCTACAGAGGAACATAATGACAAAATTAGTAACAAGCTACTAGCACACTCCAATGAAGCAACAAATGACTCATAATATAAATTCGTACTAATAATCTCTAACAGTCTAATCCAACTTTGTAAACTATGTCGGTCAATTAATAATTTAATTAATTATATGAATCTTCATACCGAGTGAAGCGAGTTGAAATCTCCGGTTTCGCACCTCTGATATTTTCATGTGCGAATCATTTCTAACATGATTACCACTTGCCTTACGGTGACGGAAAACATCGTGAGGAAATCTGCATGTCTGAGAGTATTTAACAAGTTTTCGAAAGACATGTGTAGTCCGCCAACCCGCACCTGGCCGTCATAGTGAACTATGTATGACATGATCCTACTCGTATTTAAGGGAGGCCCGTGCCCAGCAGTGGGATATTAAAAAAAGAGGCTGGATACGTCATATAGCTCCATTATGTTTAACAGTTAAACTCGAAAATACATATTAACACAATCCAAATTAGACTCGCCTGTCACTTTCAACGATTCGGTTGCAAAAAGAATATGTCTTGATTATTTTTACTGTTAGAAAGGAACTTATAAGGCAGATTGGTTTTATGTGAATTTTACTATGTATTGCGTTTGATCTTTTTTATATACCTTAGCAGAAGAGCTTTGACAGCTATATTATTTAGACATTATACCTGTTTCTACGCCGAGGTAGCGAGTTCGAGTTCCGGCTGGGACAATTGTCTATATAGTCTCACTTTAGCCATGATTTCTTTTAATACCTATATAATATATTGATTTCTCTATTTTATTATATAGCGTTATTTATTTAAAGTTTAATGTTAATTTAAATAAAACTAACTTTTCGGATTTTTTCGCGGATTTATTTTGATTTTTGTTGATTGATCCATATTTCAAGTATAAAATTAAAATAATAAAAATGTTTAAAATTAAAATTAACAAATATTGTAAGGTACTTTGATGCCAATTTTCAAATTTTGATTTCATTTTTGTTAATTGTGGGTAGGCTGTCTGTAACAACTATATAATGCTTTTGAGACGTCTAACACCTTAGTCTCTCCCGTGACCATGATTGCTATAACGCAATCGAAACGTCGGGAAACAAAAATCAAAATAAATCCGCGAAAAAATCTGAAAAGATAGTTTTATTTAAATGTCTAATATTCGCGTAAATCTAAGAAAGTTTTATGGTAATTCTTGAAATGATTCAGAGATAATCGGATGCAGGTCACTAGTATGATGTTAGAACGTACAATTCAGAATAATCGTTACATCTATAATTAATGAGCCTTTTAAATTAATTATCGTTACTAAGTAGTATAAATGTATCGGTTTCATAAAATAATACTTGGAGAAAGGGCTCGTAAAATAAAACAATAAATAAATATAATAGCTTATTATGTAATATACTATATATTTTAATGATTTGACACGTTGGAATTATTTAATTTTATTTCAACGTTCTCTTCTACAGTATCAGGGACATTACTATCAAGATAGAACGGAACGCACTCATACTAACGATTATAAATAAGAAAGCTTGTAATTGAGTAACTCAGTTTGTGAGAATGTTTGTTATATCTTTAACCTGTAGCTGCTCCACGGATTTTATGTCAAGTCCGCTGAGTCGTTACTGCGTCAGAAACATACTATACACACGCACGCACACACTTACGCACGGAGAGAGAGAGAGAGAGAGAGAGAGAGAGAGAGAGAGAGAGAGGAGCACACATAGACATACACACACACACACACAGAGCGAGACACGCACACAAAGTTTTACATATTTTTTGCTCTTGCTTTATAATATAAGTGGAATTAGTGTAATAGAAATCAATCCAGACATTCTGTATAGTTTTGTTTTGTTTGTTGTTTCAGACGATCTTAACTTTTAGTATAACTTTTAACTTTTAGTTATATTTCTTAGAGATGAGCTATTTTCCCGCAGTAAAAAGTAACTTATATGCTAAACCGGATAACCAGCTATCATCACACCAAATTTCAACAAAATCCCTCCAGTGGTTTTTCCGTGATGCGGTAACAGACAGACTGACGGACGGACAAAAACTCTAAAAACTATATTTTCGGCATCTGTATCTATAATAATGACTATTTCAATAAGATTTCCCAAAAAATAGATTCGACTCAGTTAGAATTTTATTATATGTATAGATCTAAACATCTAAATGATTTCGTTAATATCTTTTTGGCTAAGTAAACTGAAATTTAATGCAAGCGAAGCTGCACGCAATATCTAGTTAGCAAAATAATTGTAAGGAAATAAGCACCTTGACTTTTAATCCATCATCAGTTCATTGAAACTTACTGTTATATAATTATAAGTCTATACAAGAATGATCGCAGGTCACATGAGTGAAGGTGAGGTCGTGTGTGAAAGTGTACTATAGTATATATGTATAGTGTAGAGACTATTGTACTATTAACGTATTTGAGTTATAAGAGAATGTTTTATTCCATTTGATGCAAAATGTTCAGATTTTGAGTATCTACAACATAATATTACTGTATAAAACTAAAATAAGAAATATTTTTATTTTTAAACTAGCGACTCAACCTCGCTTTGCTTCGGGTTCGTCCCTAGACAAAAACAAATCTATTCCACGGGAACCGTACATTTTCCGGGATGATATATAGCCTATAGACTTCCTCAGTTAACGGGCTATCTAATGCAAAAAGAATTTTTTAAATCGGATTAGTAGCTCCTGAGATTAGCGCGTTTAACCAAACAAACAAACAAACTCTTCAGCTTTATAATATAAGTATAAATATGTCAAATATTTAAAAATCAAAATGAATTTTAAAATTGAAAATGATTGTTTTTTTTGCCGCTTCGGTATAGGCTCGATTTTCAGCGAAAGTGCGACATCGCCCTGATGTCGTGACTTTTGGGACTACGTGGCTGATTGGGATGTCAAAAGACGCATCTCAACGAGGGCTACAAAATGCAAAAAAATTTTTAATAAACTCAATTACTTTTTTTTAAAATCGAAATAGTGTGAAAAATGAGGTCGTTTTTCGCCCGGTTTTGCTCAGAAAATAATTCATACCTCAAAAACGAAATGGGATATCGAAAAAATGAAAAAAACCCCTAGAGATACGATTTTGGGCTACATTTAAAGAATCATTGGAGGTGCGTATCACGGCTGTCTTTTACGGACTTACAATATTAAGTAAGAGCTTTTATAGAATGTGCGATTATTAAGTTAATATACCTGTGTGTAGAACTCACTCCACTTACATAATAGTGATTGGTGAATGTTCAGAACAGGTCACTCGTCAGCTAGTGAAGTGTTGGAGGTCGTGGGTTCATTTCCATTATACATTATTACCTGTTTTGATATGGAGATGTATTCAAAGATTTTTCTTAAAGCTAAACTGGATGAGAAAACACGAGTTCCAATTAGGTTTTATTGTTCTTTCAATACATTCGTCTTCAAACAAGTCTTTTAAGTCGTATTTACTCAACTTCTCACTGTAGTATCAATTTGGTTCTGATGGTGGATCCAGGGTGAATATATTGGAATTTTTTCATGGCTACTTGTTGAATTTTGACTCATTTGTTTTGGTTTCCAATAATTATAACGACGAACACCCAAGGCAAAAACTGTCATAGTTACTATATTTTGACTTATTAAACGTTTAAAGTGACAAAACAAAGGACAATACTATATTTACTTTTAACTAAATAATTTTAATTTTGTACTACTTTTAACCCGTGGTCTCGGTCGCGGGATAAGCAGGGCGGGGATCAAGGGTAGTCTATATCCGATCCCAGGATGCAATCTTTGTTTTTGCTAAATTTTACCAAAATCTGTTCAGCGGTATAAGCGTGGAAAAGTAACAGACAGTTACTTTCATATTTATAAAATTAGTATAGTTTACTATGGTTAAATATAGGTATTTAGATCGGTCATACAACAAAAACGAGTATTCGAAATTTTATTATATTTAAAAAAAATATGTATAATTATGCCAAAAAATATTATTTAATCGATTAACGGAGAAATAGAACTATTATTTATTTTAACACACTTATCAACTTTTTTTATAACGTTAAAACAACAAAAATATCGCAGTTAAATGGAAACGATTTCAACGCGAGCCAACGTGTGAGGTAAACCTTTCTCTAAACGAATGTGACGTACACACGTCTGTACAGATTTTACAAGTGTATTGTATGGGAATGGATGAATTAAAGTTATTAGAGCATAAACAGATTAAGTGTTTTTTAAACAATACTTGCAAATTTTGTTCATTAATTAAAATTTAAGATAAATACGTACATTTAGTACTTTATTTTTCTATTTAATCAAACAGTCAATTAGTTAAAATTATAATTTAAAAAAATAAATATTTGTTTGAAATGACACTACCTACTACAATAAATCAGTAGCTGTTGTGTGTTTGTTTGTATGTTTGTTACTCTTTCACACTGGAATGGCTGGAAGAATTTGTTCATAATTTAGTACTCTAAGCAGATACGTGATGGATGACCGTACTTCGAATCTTAGACTAAAATAATGAAATGTAAATGATAAATACACATCGTTCTATGTACAAAAGCACGCGACATTCGACATTGGTTCAAGTGCGAGGCAACGTATTATTCTCCGGGGTCAATGCCAGTCATCTAATCATACGTAGACGCTCGTGACTTTTGATATCCAAGCAATAATAGTTGTATTTGCATAAGTTTTTATTCATAATTTATTGATTTACACTAGACAAATAAGAGAGTCTTATTTGTCTAGTGGTTTGTACGGCTGTAGATCGTGAGATTCGAGGTTCGAGTTCATGTCAGGTCATAAGTTATATTATAGCTGTTGGGTTTTTCTGTTAAGGAATTTTGAGTAGCAGTGTCTGTGCAAGTGTTTATTATTAGAGAATTCATAGCACTCTAAGGGCTAGTCCACACTATAATGCTGATGAATGTTCGTTCTTCGTCCGATCTGATATCGATCTGGTTAAGTATTTTTATACAAGAAACGTTGCTGGAGTGTGATCCGATCGAAATTTGACTCTTACTGATAGTGTGAAGGCGCTCATTGTTTCTTATACAAAAATACTTTACCTACCAGACCAATATCAGACTTAGAACGAACCATGATCGGCGCTAGGTAGGATCGTAGTTTTAGCTTTAACCGATAATTTCTTATAACGGAAAAAATGTATTTGGTATTAAACTTCAGGTAACACTCTCCTTTGAGCTGCAGACTAGCTTTTTCTGTTCTTATTAACGTTTAAAAAATAATATAATAATAATATAATAAAAAAAATACATAATAAAAAATATTATATATTTATAACATATAAGTCAGCGTCCCCACTCACTTGGAAAAATCTATGTTACTTTTCAGCAACTTTTTGTAAGTAGAAGAATTTTTGGATAGGTTCAGTAGCACCAGAGACTTATATACAAACAAACTAAAATCTATAAATAAAAACTATTATTTAGAGGTATAACCGGTAAAAATATACGATACTAGCGACTCACCCTCGCTTCGCTCAGGTTCATCCCTAGGTTGCTTCCCCATACAAGCTTTCATCCCTATGAACGACTATGAGCGACTTTCTCTTGATTCGCTCGGGTGCGTCTTTAGATGACTAACAGTAGCATCTATGTGTAACTCTACATCCAGGTTATAGTCTATCAGTATACTTAATTTCATCCAAATCGGTTCAGCCGTTTAAGAGGGAAGAAGTTACATGTATATAAACGTCCCACAGCTGGGCACGGGTCTTTCTTCAATACGAGGGGGATCGGAGTCCACCACGTTGGCCAAGTGTCCGTTAGTGGAGCTCGCTCGTTTCGAAAACTTGCTAGATTCTCTCAGACATGCAGAAAACAAGTGGAAACATGTTGTAAATAGTTCGCATAAGAATATATCAGAGCTGCGAGAACCAGTATTTGAACCTGCTTCACTCGGTTTGCCAAACAAACGTATTACCACTGGGCTACCACTGTGTTTTATATCAAACATATATACATATAAATATGTACACACATACCTACAACAATATTCTCATTTATAATATTAGTCAGAGTATTAAAATATACACATCATTCCAAATTTTCACTGCGTAATATTAGCAACTTAAAATAAAGCCTTTACGATCACTATCGTACGACATTTTATATATTTGAAATTTTATTATCCTTTTAAAGAATTGTTACAAAATACACTTTTAAACTGACCTCCGCTTATATAATGTGTCCGCCCACAAACATGTTTGGCAATTCCTTATGGTAATTTCTATTGTATTTAGATTCAACAGCTTCTGTCTTAAATGCGTATGCTTTAATTCAAAACTATTTATATCACCTGACTTTAATCTAACGAAACAAGGATATATTATATCCTCTATATATTATATAAAAATCAATGTATGTATGTTTCTCATGGACTTCAAATAGGCTGGAGTGATTTTGATGAAATTTTCAGGCAATCTTTAGATTAGCCCAGCCCATCTTGTGAAGTTTGGTAGGGCACTGTTAGTAATCTTATATACAGTCTTAATTTTATTTAAGTTAGTTAGTTATGTATATATATATATATATATATATATATATATATATATATATATATATATATATATATATATATATATATATATATAGGTTAAGGCACAATTTCAAAATATTATAATAAAAAAATTATCGCCATATTTACTTAAAAACGTCATCTAAGATGTCATATATGATTTTTATTTATTTTGTAAATAGCACAGACAGAATATTATATTTACATGTATATATTCATGTTTGTTGGGTAAATGATGCCCAAATATGATAAACTTGTAAAAGGTTTATAGAAAGCAATTTAGTGGGTGGCCTAAATTAAATAAGACAACTATAGTGTAAATGTAGTAATATAGTAAAACACTATGTAAGTAAAAATAATGACCTTTATCTTATCTATGGCCTGATCCTCATATTGAATGGATGCCCATGCCCAGCAGTGGGACGTTAAATAGGACTAAGTACTAAAAAATACTAATTCATTTTAACATTACACAATGACTAAATGATCGCCTAAAGTATAATCCACATATCACACTAATATTATAAATGTAAAAGTTTGAGTGAGTAAGTCAGTTGGTTACTATAATACTTACGCTGCAACGGCTCAACGTATTTGAATGAAATTCAGACAGGAAACATCTTATAAGTTGGATTAACACTGGGCTACCTTATTGACTTACAAAGTAGGCAATCGAAGAAGTGAACATTAAACTTTTACTAATTAAATACAGTAAATAAATAATAGTAATTCTGATTAATATTTTTTATCTATAAAGTTAACAATAGTGTTGCTTAATATTTTAACTTTAAATAATAACAATCTTAATTTATATTTAACTTTTTTTTAAAATTACATATAAAACAATAATATTGCTTATATAATTAATTAATATTTTTTAATAAATATATAATATTCTTTATGGTTACAGATAATATAATAATAGCAACACGAAATAAGATTAGTAAATTAATAAAGTTTTTAAAAAATTGTAATATTTATAATAATAACAGCTAAAATTAAGTAAATAATATTGCTATATTTAATTATAATACTTTTTTTTAATGTTTAGAATTAATATCAACAAATATTGTAAGGTACTTTGGTGCCATTTTTGAATTTTTAAAATCATTTTTGTAAAATAGTGGGTAGGCACTGTCTGTAACAAGTATATAACGCCTTTGAGACGTCTAAAATATTAGCCTCTCCCGTGACCATGATTGCTGTAGAGCATTCGAAACGTCGGGAACCAAAAATCAAAATAAATCAGCGAAATAATCCGAAAAGATAGTTTTATTTAAAATAAAATGCCATATTAATCGATTTTCACTCAAAACGGCCAATCTCATTAAAACTAGCCATCTATAGATATCATAGTAAGCAAGAGCATGCGCTAACACAAATGTAATTTCTATCATACATTATATACATATACTTCTACAGAACACTTTTACTCAGAGAATATAATTCGTACTCTTACTAATAAGTAGTAATAATATTGTCACCCTGACATTATAGTGCACAAGTGTACGCGCAGACACAAGTGCAGTCTCTATTCCTGTCATTCTCAAAGTCCGATGGGTGTATACTTCGACACGATGGATGAGTTAAGGCGCTGAACCGACGCCTTAACGTACTCTCTGAGGCACAGGGATGAATCACCACTAACTGCCCAACTTAGAGCTGTCATTGAGGATTTCTTTACAGAAATACTCCAATAATTGAAATTGGCCCTACGCAGGACTCGAACCCAGGACCTCCGGATGTGCAGCCGTACTTGCTAGCCACTAGACCACCGACTAGTTAGTAATAGTACAATAACCCGATACGGCTTTCTGAGTTAGTTATGTAACATCCATAACGAACTAATGAAAAGTTACCACTAATCATTTCTTAAAACAAACTTCCAACTAAATCTGACCCAGATTCGAACCAAGGACTACATCATCTAACGTTTCTTAAACGTTTTTGTTTACGACATATAAGAATTACAAAATTACTTACAGAGGAAATACACAAATAAAATAAAAAATTAACGTGTCTTCGGAAAAAGCATAATTTTTCTTATTAACTATTAGCGCTCGCCCTCGCTTCGCTCGGATACGTCCCTAGGTAAGTTTTAACAGTTAGTGTGGAATAGATAGACTATATATTATATTACTGCTCCGCTCCCTTAGGTATTAGCATGATGACATATAACCTATAGCCTTCCTCAATAAACGGGCCATCAAATGCAAAAAGAATTTTTCAAATAGCATTAGTAGTTTCTAAGATTAGCGCGTTCAAACAAACAAAAAAACTTTGCCTCTTTATAATATTTGTCTAGATTAAGTCATTAACCTACTTAGCATTGTATAAAAACCTAAATTACAAGAAATACATTAAAAAATACTTTAGATCTCTAGGCCATGTATGTTTCATTAATAACGTTAAAACACAAAAAGAATAACATTAGCACACAAAGTAAATGGATGCCTCTGAGACATTTTAAAATGGATTTTTTAAAAGTTGGAACAAGTATTTCATCAATTACTTTAAAGTTAGTTTACATCTGGCTTAATACTTAACATTCCACTTTTGGTTTTGAAATTTGTACAATTTGACATAATCACATCCTTTAAGAATTAAAACTAACTTTAAGGTGTAGTCACACTTACAATAGCTATTAAATGCAAATTTTTGCTTTAATGATTTTGAAATAACTTTTAATTACTGCTGCTATTAAACAAGTTTGATTTCCGATTGTGTACATTTTATATCGACTAATTTATCCAGAAAATATAGATAGTGAGAATGATTTCAACTATATTTTTAATATAAATACACAATACAAGTGGTAGCCCAGTGGTAACGCACTCGCTTGGGAAACCGAGTGAAACGGGTTCAAATCCCGGATCTCGCACCTCTGACTTTTTCATGTCGAATCATTTCCAATATGATTACCACTGGTCTTAACGGTGAAGGAAAACATCGTGAGGTAACCTGCATGTCTGAGAGAACCTAGCAAATTTTCAAAAGACATGTGAAGTCCGCCAACCCGCACTTGGCCAGCGTGGTGGACTATGGCCTTATCCCTCTCGTACTGTAGGGAGGCCCATGCCCAGCAGTGGGACGTTTAAAAAGAGCTAAATACTACTATTACTAGGTACACAATGCAAAAATTATATCCTTACATGATTTTTAAAAGAGAATAATACATAAGCATAGATAAATTGTATGGATTATCTTTAATAATGATGGAAAAAATCAAGGTATTACATAACGTGTAGATGTAACACTACCCTAATCGATCATTTCAGTGATACATCTAAGCCTTGGCACAGTTCCGATATGATCGGCTGTTATAAATTCACTTTCGTTTGCGTAACACAAGCTCCTATGATTGGTGATTGTTTTAACTACATCTATCCTACAATATAGACAGTGGTAGCCCAGTGGCAACGCGCTCGCTTGGGAAACCGAGGGAAACGGGTTCAAATCCCGGGTCTCACACCTCTAATATTTTATCGAGCGAATCATTTCCAATATGATTAGGTACCACATGTTTTACGGTGAAAGAAAACATTGTAAGGAAACCTGCATATTTAAGAAAACCAGCAAGTTTTCGAAAGGCATATGCAGTCCGCTAACCCGCACTTGGTCAGCGTGGTGGACTATGGCCTGATCCCCCTCGTATTGAAGGGAGGCCCGTGCCCAGCAGTGGGACGTTAAAAAGGGTTGAATACATACAATCCTACATTATGACTACCAATTGTATATACTAGTTCGGATATCATCAGGTATGAAGTTCGAGTTCCGTGTTGAGACTAAACAGCTGTTAGATTTTGAATAATCTTGTGTTTATTTATTCGTGGCTCCTTAAACTGGTTTCTCAATGATCTGGTACCAAAGCTAATTGATGAGCGATGAGAGTATACATATATTGTAAACTCTCATCGCTCGGTAAAAAAATGTTCTTATATTTTTTTTCTGTTTACTTAAGTTTATAAATAATTAATAATGTAATAGATATATTTAACATCGTCTTGACTTGCAAATACATAAATTCCAGCATATAAATTTAAAAATGTGACTACAAAATTATCATACACTAGCGACTCACGCTCCCTTCGCTCGCGTTCGTCCCTACGTACGTTTTCACGGTTAGCTATGTTTATACATAAATAGTTGCTTGCTTCTTCTAAGATATTCATTTAAATTATATAGCGATTTTCCCCCGTTTTGCTCGGGTACGTACATAATACACGGATTTTGTTCACAATTTCATGAGTTTTAATTTTTTTTTCGCGGAACCGTGATTCTTTTTCTAAAATAAAAGTAGCCTAAGTTACTCCTTATAATATCAGCTATCTGCTAGTAAAATTCTCGTCAAACTCGGTCCAGCCGTTTCGGAGATTAGCCGGAACAAGCAGACAGACAGACAGACTGACAAAAATTGTAAAAAATGTTGTTTTGGTATATGTACCGTGTATACATCCATATGCATTTAGTAAAAAGCGGTTATTTTAATATAACAAACAGACGCTCCAATTTTATTTATCTGTATAGATATAATAAAACTGTAGACTGTAGAGGTTGAATGCCTGTACATAGAAAAAAAAATGCTAAAAACCAAGTCAGGGGGATGTAAGAAGAGAAATAGAACAAATTCAGTTTTTTTTCAGACTTTTTGTTTCTCTGTCTGTTTCTCTGTTTGTCTGTTTGTACAGGCTAATCTGCGAAACTGTTGGACTGATTTAAATGAAATTTTGCATGGTGGTACCGTACATCAAAGGTCAACATCTCAGATACGTTTTATTCCGAAAAATTAAAGAGTTCCCATGGGATAGTTAAAAAAGTATAGTAATTTATTACAGCTTAGGACTCAAAAACTGCTGATTTTATTTTAATGAAACTTTACAATAATATAGTTCATATATCAGAATAACAAATAGGATATTTTTATCCCGGAAAAATGTACGGTTCCCGTGGGATAGATTTGTTTTTATTTGTCTAGAGGCGAACCCGAGCGTAGCGAGGTTGAGCAGCTAGTTATTAATATTTAATTTTTTTCCCCTCATATTGAAGGGAGGCCCGTGCCCAGCAATGGGACGTTAAAAAAAAGGGCTGAATACGAAGATCCTGTTTAAAAAAGAAATTTACTAACAAACATGACACATATCCCGTTTCACATTGTAAAAGAGACGTTAGTGACCATGAGAACTTAAAAATTAATTCTGCCACCTTAGTATATATGTATATCTATCTATACATATAATAAAATTGTAACTAAGCCGAATCTGTACATTAAATATTTTTTGGAAAATCTTATTGAAATAGATATTATTATCGATACAGAGGCCGAATATATAATTTTTAGAATTTTTGTCTGTCTGTCTGTCTGAAGACAGATAAAACGACTGGACAGATGGTAGCTGGTTATCCGGTTCAACATATAGGATACTTTTTACTGCGGGAAAATATCTCATTTCTGAGAAAACTATACTAAAAGTTAAAACGTAACTAAGGATGAGCTCGAGCGGACTAAGGCTGAGTCACTAGTTAACTATACCTATGTACTAATTTTTAATTGATTTTATTATGAACAAACAATTTTACATATTGGCTTTATATAATGAACTCTGGTTTACCTACTTTTATAATACCTCTCTATAATTGACGTATATTCACATAAGATTCCGTGAATGTGAAAGGATAAAAAATTCGAAAGGAAGATTACATTGAGCGTAAAGACGCTTATTTCGCGTCAATCCCATTAATTACACATATGAAAGTTTTAAAATATATTTTAAGACAGGTGCTTAGATTAAGATTAGTACTATTATATATGCGAAAGTCTGTTCGTGTGTATGTTTGTTTGTATTGTCACGCCGAAAAGGCTGAATGGGTTTGAATTAAATTTAGTTCGTAGATTTACTATGATCTAGAGTACGTGTTACATATAAATAAGATACTGTTAGGTACTTAGTAACGCACTGAAGCGAAGTGAGGGTTAATCGCTAGTTAATTATAGGCATTAAATTTTTATTTTTATTTCTAGACGGATATGATATATTTTTTGCGCAATAATTTGTAAGTTTCAACAAAATGAATGAAATAATTACATTATTAGTTACAAGTGAGGTTTAAAAATGCCTAAATAAGCCTATTTTAATAGTACTTTGCCTTATCCTACTAATATTATAAATGCGAAAGTTTGTGAGGATGTCTGTATGTATAGATGTATGGATGTTTGTTACCCTTTTACGCAAAAACTACTGAATGGATTTTAATGAAACTTTACATAATACAGCTCGTACATCAGATAGGCTACTTTTTATCCCGTAAAATGTACGGATCCTGAGGGATAGATTTGTTTTTGCTTTTCTAGAGACTAACCCAAGCGAAGCGAGGGTGAGCCGCTAGTATTATTTAATGTGTTCATAATATTATAGGTACTATTACTAACTCAATCAACTGTGGTGATAAATTGAGATGAGATTTTATGAAGACATCGCTTCAAATTACATATAGGTACTTTAAATATATTACATTCTAAAACCCAAGTGTGCATACTGTAACACTTGTTACATAAAGTTATCTATGTAAGGGAAAGGAATGGCATGGATATGTCACCACATTATTATTATTATTATATTCTTTTGGCTATTATAGGCAGTGGTAGCCTAGTGGTAACGCGTTCGCTTGGGAAACCGAATGAAGCGGGTTCAAATTTCGGGCCTCGCACCTCTGATATTTTCATGTGCGAATCATTTCTAACATGATTACCACTTGCCTTATGGGGAAGAAAAACATCGTGAGGAAACCTGCATGTCTGATAATAACCAAGTTTTCGAAAGATATGTGAAGTCCGCCAATCCGCACTTGGCCAGCGTGGTGGACTATGGCCTGATCCCCCTCGTATTGAAGGGAGGCCCGTGCCCAGCAGTGGGACGTTAAAAAGCGCTGAATACATTCTTTTGCTATTAACAATATTACACGAATAGTACAGAGAATAAAAGATGGTCTTATCCCTTAAAGAGACCTCTTCCAGCCACCCTTAATATGTGGGAAATAGTGATAGCGGGCTAAAATGGGTAAAATTATAAATAATTCGCTAATTATTTATAATTTCTTCAACTTACAATTCCTTCGTCCCTAGATACGTTCCAGAGGTTAGTGTGGAATAAGTTGACTCTATATTAGTTTATATGTATGTATATACATAGATATGATGAGTTTTATATCCCTTACCTGAGAAATGATTGATTCCTCATACAAACTTTCATCCCCTTTTTCACATCCCCTTAAAGGATGATTTCCGGGATAAAAACTATCCTATGTCCTTCCCAGGTCTCAAACTACCTTTATATCAAATTTGATTTAAATCGATTTAGTGGATTTATCGTGAAAAGGTAACACACAGACAGACAGCGTTACTTTCGCATTTATTAATTTATCATACATACTATATAGACGGAGTCTGTCTGTTCATTGGCATATTTTTACTTTCCATATGACTACCGTTAAAATTTGATAACAGTTAAGGCACAGTGGTACGTACGTGTTTGCCTTTCAATGCGTACTGAATCGTAAATCGTGCGTTTGAATCCTATTCAGAGTATTATAATACTATAAACCTGATAGATACATTCAGATTTGGTTAAAGGTGTAGCTTGGACATGGATAAAATAATAAAATAACATAATATGTAACTTATGTATATAGGCTTAAGATTTCAGTGTATAATAAAACGCTAGTGTCTTGCCTTCAGTTTTTGAAATGAAACTTCTTGAGAATCGTTGTGATTTGAAATTCGATGAAACGAAAATGCGACACGATAAAGAGAAAACACATAAATATATAGGATTAAGCCGGCGAGAGAACGAGATAGAATACATTAGACGCTACTATGACTAATTGTTGCCTTGGTAACCGTTGTTATTTTCTGACAAATGATATATAATATTATATTCATTCCTTAACTGATATTCTATAAATATATGATGGTAATACGCCTTATTTAATTATTGATTTGTTTAAATTTAATTGCGATATTTGCCAAAGAAGTTTTAATTCAACCGCGCGTAAAGGTTACACGCAGCTATTTTTTTTATAAGTAATTAGTATCACATCAAAGACATTTAAAGTACTAGGGCAAAATGTAGGCTTTGTCTGACCCACAAAATATCCACATTTCGCATTAATATTAAGCAAGTATTACATAAACTCTGAAAGGACTTTTACTTTAAACTTCCTGACTATTGATCGATTTACTTTCGATCTTTGATCTAAAAATATCTTTGTTTTCATACTCTTAAGATGGTAATTTATTTTCTAAAGGAACTCAAGTCATTCTAAGTTAGAGTGGCGAGTATATAAAAAAATCTATACATATAATAAAATTCTAACCGAGTCGAATCTGTGCATTAAATATTTTTTTGGAAAATCTTATTGAAATAGTCATTATTGTGGTAGCAGAGGCCGAATCTATAGTTTTTATAATTTGTCTGTCTACCTGTCTGTCTGGGAACGCATCACGAGAACACCACTGGACAGATTTTGATGAAATTTGCTATGATGATAGATTATCTGGATCAACATTTATAGGATACTTTTACTGCGGGGAAATATCTTATCTCTGAGAAATCTATGCTAAACGTTAAAACGTAATCGCTATTATACATTTACACTAAAACTATTTCATTCATATTTAAAATCTTAAACTTGCTTGAGCCAATTTCATCAAATCTTATACTTATTACATAAACATTTATGTATTATCTTTTATATGGAAATGAAAGCGTTTTTTATAACCTTAATTGAATAAACTTTAACGTACTTGTTATTATGCTGGAAGTCCTTCAATTCATAAATAAAAAAATAAATAAAAAATAACAAATTTTACCTTTTGTTCACGAGGTCAATCCTACTTACACTAGTAAACTGTGCAGGAGATATAGCACAAGCTTCTGAATACAAACACACTCTCTGTTCCTTTACTCTCATAGCCTAGAAGGATTGCCATGTAAGTACAACCTATAAGATATTATGGCATATGACTAAGCCCTCCCGTACTCTCCCGGGGATATAACACCACCAATTTCCCATCTCCAGGTTGCTACTGAGAAAACGTTGACAGAGAAACCTAATAGCTATTCTTGAATCAACGCGGGAATCGAACCTAATATATTAAAATTTGCAGCTGAACGAACTAATCACTATAGTCTAGATCAATTAGACAGTCTAAATAGATCTTGTAGTTAACATAACCTTTTTGATAACCGTCTTCGTGTATTAGAAAAGATATCATTCTATTGTTCAAACGATTTGTTTCGTCCTCATAAGTACATACTAGTAAGTTATTAACATATTATACTTTTTACTTTCCAATTAGCGATATCGATTATAGAAAATCAATTTATCTAAGAGGGCAAGTCAAATAGAATAATGTATATCTATTTATATCATAGTTATTATCTTTATATAATAAAATAGTAACAAAATGAAATCTGTACATGAAATATTTTTTAAAAACAGTAATTATTATGTATTTTGTACAGAATATAGACCGTAAAATTAAAAATAGATTAACTTTAGTCAATTAAACTTGTTACAAGCACTTAATTAATTAATAACTAACTTAATTGCTAAAACTTTAGTATTAGTAGTCTATACATATAATAAAATTCTAACTAAGCCGAATCTGTACCTTAAATATTTTTTGGAAAATCTTATTGAAGTAGACATTATTATCGATGCAGAGGCCGAATCTATAGTTTTTAGAATTTTTGTCTGTCTGTCTGTTACCGCATCACAGAAAAACCACTGGAGGGATTTTGATGAAATTTGGTATGAGGATATCCGGGTCAACATATAGGATACTTTTTACTGCGGGAGATTATCTCATTCCCACGGGAGCACATGTCATAACACAACCCAAAAAATATTTATGATCAGAATTTCTTGAAACTTGGTAATAATGCTCTTTAAATACAATTAAATAAATACGTGTTTTAGCGTTTTTTGAAATTCATCCCATAAGGAGGTAAAATACGGAATGAAAATTTGTATGAAACCTACCTTTTCAACGTTTTTTTGTTGTAGTTTTAGTGCGAGCGAAGCCGCGGGTTTTGCTAGTATGTTATAATAATAAAAAACATATTAAGCGGCTATAATAAGGAGTACACATGATTACAAAAACAATTATTATTTATGACTTGTAATCTAGGTGAAAACTAAACTTTAACTGTTATACACTTAAATAATTAAAACAAATAAAAGATTGAGCTTAATGTTATAAGTAACCATTTTAGGCAATTAACACGTTTATGAAATGAACAAAAAATATGTTGTTTTAAAAATGTTAAAAATCCAAAAATAGCGTTAAATATTGAAATATAATAGTATTTTAATACCACGAAGACACGTTTGGCTCAGTTTGTAGTGTACTTTGTTGTACTTGTGGTGCCAGCGGTCGCGCGTTCGAGTCGCGCTGGAGGCATTCATTTGTGTGATGAGCACGAATGTTTGTACTCCAGTCATGAGTGTTTATATTTATAATATGTATGTATTTGAAGTTATATATGTGTAGGTATATATGTGTATCTATAACAACTCGTAGCTTACAATGGAACTAGATAGAGCCATGTGTTACATGTATATATACACATATACATATATATATATATATATTATTTACCGTAATTTAGGTCAAATTCATTTTTTGAAGTCAAAAATTAAAATAAACACATTTGGTCTTAGCCCAGAAACAAATAAGTTCATTATTTTACATTATAATTTATTTTTTGCCTTTTTCTTTTTAAAGCAGTAACAGCTCAAGGCTTTACGCATAATGTATGACAAATAATAAAATTAATGAGTAAACACACAAAAGTATACAATATTCAAAATAATATTATATTAAATTCATTTAACTCTAGAACACGTATTGGTTCAAACATTTTTGTATTTAATATTAAATAAGTACATCGTTTAAGGAAATAAAATTCAAATACAAAATGTTTAAAACATATCACGATCATATTAAGTTTCTCTTCAATCTCATCACTTAATTCGATCAAATGGTTTGAGTTTGAAAAAAAAAAAATAAAAAATATAGTTCATTCGTAACCCGTCTTCGTCCTCGCCCAACGGATGGCTTAAAGTAAAAGTAGACGGCAGAATCTCCGATATATAAGCGCCAGTTCACTCCAAGGCACATCATACAACCTCTACCGTTCGCGGAGTATACAACAATCATGGCTAAGTGGAGCATTGTAAGTGTCTCGGAGTGCAGTGATAGTGTTCTGGATATCCCATAGTGCGGTGTTATGTGGCAAATCGAATGTGGATCACTTACGTGTTGCATAACTGTTGATTTCGAAAACACGTACAACTCGTTTTTGTCTTATTGACATACATTTTTCGGGAACTACTGAACTAATTTTATTTTTTTGATAATTGATTATAGTTAGTTAATAAAGTGGGACTAATTGAAATAATATTACAGGTCGCCCTCGCCCTCATCGGCTGTGCCGTCGCCGAGCCACCAGTAGGCTACAGCTACTCCGCACCCTCTTCCCTCTTGGTAGTGGGAGGCGGACATGGCCACAGCTCTCCTCTCGCTAGCGGAGGACACTACTCGTCCGTCCCAGTGGGCCACCAAACATCTGAGGGCTACCATATTGACCCTCATCTATTGGACAAAATTAGGCATATCATCCTGAAGGACGAAATCCAGAACCAAGCTTACCAATCCTCTATAGGAGGTGGACATGGCCACGGTATCTCTTCTCACTACGGACCCCCAGCCCCCGTGTACGGTGTACCCCACGAAAGAATCGTAGGAGTCGAACTTGAATCCCTCCAACAGGGTATCCAAGTCGCCCAATACCACCAAGCTGACGAAGGTTACTCCGGCGGTTACGGTGGAGGTTACTCTGGTGGTTACTCTAGCGGTGGCTACTCCAGCGGTGGTTACTCCAGCGGTGGTCACGGATCAATCTCATACAGCGCACCCTCATCCATCTACACCACCATCGGCGCCCCATCCGGCTCCTACGGCGTACCATCCCTCTCATCATCATACGGTGCCCCCCATCATTAAACGAAAATTAGTCATCTCATTTCATTAATGTTATGAAACTCATGTGATCGCTAGACGTAAACTGTATTATATTTGTTGTTAATATAAGTTTCTGTAAATAAATCTATCTTTTGTACGATCTTTTTCATTTTGTTTCGAAATACGTATGTTATGTAATGATTTTTAAACTGTTTTAAGTATGTCCACGTAACATTGGTCCGTAAATGGTACTCGAAAAATACATTAATGTCCGATGAATGCAAGGCCGGAACGAGTAACGATTCCTTCGATCGATATTATGATGGACACGTCTATGTAAGGTTGATGTAATCTTAAACCGAGAGATGTGGGTACAACTTTTGTTTTAAGGCGCGGCGCGCTTTTACTTTCGACCGCTCATACATCATTGATTAATCCTTAATTAACTTTATTTGAGTTTGATTTACATAATTGACTGATCACAATAATTATATTTAATACTAGTCTAAAATTATGACAGCGCCTACCTATAAGTTTATTTATTTTACTTTAAGTTCATATTATTAAATACAAAAATAAAGTAAATACAGACAAACATAGAATCCCCTCCTTTTTGGAAGTCGTTTAAAAAAATAATACTTCTTTACATTTCAAGTTAGTTCATATTTTTTAATTTAGATATTTACTAAATATGTATTAAACATGTTACTATAATATATAGCAAGCGAGATATTATAATTGCATAACCGTCTTAGAAGAACGTAGACAGAACGGCCAGTGGGCAGAGATTTAAGCCAAATTAGCAAATACATATATACGGGTCCAATGCAGCTGCACTTTCTCTTGAGCTGTACTGAATCTCATTGCGTAATGCGTTTACGTATATCTTCAAATATGCAGAGCAAAGTCGATATGATGTGGAACTTTAGATATTATTATAATTTTATTTTGCTTATACTATAAAATAATATTATATTAAACACATTTTGAAACAGTAATTATTGTAAATTGTAACGAATCTAACAGTTAACAAGTAGTTTAAAAAGTAGTTATTATTTCATCTGGAACAAAAAGTCACCTCTGGCACCTGGACTATAGTCATATCTATTATAAAATCATGTCAATTCGATACTTCGCTGTTATGTGATATAATCACTAATAAAATAAGTACCACATACACTCTCGTATTTATACAACTTGACACTTTAGACTGTTTAAATTAATTTCAATATTTCTATGCAGGAGATCCAAAGTAAGGTCGTCCTTTGCCCATCTGCTTACAGAATAAAAAGTAATTCGCATTAAATATAATAAATACAGCCAAGGCTAATTTTAGTTATAAACTAATTTTTAATTTTTTGTAAATCAAAAATTTGATATTAACAGAAATTACCAAGTGGAAAATATTTAGTAAGTTACTTGCAAAAAAATTATTAGTCATATATGTATGTGCCATAGAGTAGGAATAGGAACGAACAACCCAACAACGATATATTTGTTTACATAATTTTATGATACACTAGTGACTCGCCCTCGCTTCACTCGGGTTCATCCCTAGGTGCGTTTTAATCGTTAGTATGGAATAGATGTACATAGGTATGATGAGTTGTTGTGGATTGCAATATAACATGTTTTTTCGAGAAAATGAGATAATCTTCCGCGATAAAAAGTAGCCTATATCACTCTCCAGCCCTTTAACTATCTCTACACAGAAAATCGCGCCAATCCGTCATTCTGTTTCGACATGAACGAAGGACAAACAAACAAACGCACACACACTTCACACTTATAATATGGATATAAAACATATTAATTCGGTAAGAAGATGAGTGAAGGATAATCTTACTTCGGAGCTTAGACTAGATCAAGTTATAAATAATTTCGACATTAACTTACTCATACAATCGTGCTACTTTATTAAATCTGTACCTACATGTTAAAAGTAAGAGTTAAAACTATTAGCATGTCACCTAATGTAAGAAGCTTGTCATTCTCACCATACGATCGAGGAAACTATGTGTTTGTTAATAACTCGGAAGCCACTCAGCTGTTTCTGATAAAACTTTCACTGTTGAATAGCTTTGGCTTCCGGCGGACATATTATGTTATTGTGTTATACTCCTTTTAATGGTAATTTGATATATCAGGAATTCATTATCTACTAATTAGAATTAACAGCTATTAAATTATTCTTTAAAAATATTTTAAACGAGTTTAGATTAAGAATACGTTTAGTACATACGTACTTGAAAACAATATATAAATAAATACGATCTAGTTCCATGGTAAGCTACGAGGCTGTGGATGTGTTATGGATACTAGATAGTTGATACATTACACATATATAACTTTAAATACATACATATTATAAATATAAACACCCATGACTGCAATACAAATATTCGTGCTTATCACACAAATGAATGCCCCCAGCGGGACTCAAACCCACGACTGTTGGAACAGCAAGTAGGTTCGCTACAAAATGAGTCATACGTGTCGTCACAATATATTTGTATAAATAATATAAACAGTACGTTTAGGTATAACGTATAATATTAAAATCTTATAAAAAAAAATACATATCTATTTCTGCTGCCAAGCAACAATGATTGCATTGTTGTGTTCCGGTTTGAAGGGTAAGGTAGCCAGCGCAATTACAGGCAAGAGGCATATCATCTTAGTCCTCACAGTGACAACGCACCTGTGGTTCTGCATTTTTGTTACTTAAAACCTAAGTGCATGAACCGTAGGTGTTATGGGCGACAGGTACTGCTTTCCATCAGGTAGTCTGGCTGCTCGTTTGTCACTGAATCGCATAAAAAAAAAACTTTTATCCTATTGGAAAAATATAGTATTTAGTAAATGATCATAAATATGGGAAATTAAACAAAATATTTAAAAAGGTCTAAAGTAAACTTTACTAAGGGATCTATGATGATCTAACCTGCTATTAGCGATAAAATCTAAGCTATAATAGGTATAGTCTCTTGTATATAGTCTTAATTTTTGTTTGTGGATGTACAATTAAGAGTAATTATAATAATTATTATTACTACACTGCCTTGGTCTAGCTAGCATATACGATCACAGATCAGCAAGTCCTGGGTTCGAGTACCGGGTCGGGCCAGGTTCAGTTATTCAGTATTTCTGTCAAGAAATACTCAGGAATAGTCCGGATCTGGGAAGGTGGCGGTGTTTCACTCCCGTATCTGTGACAAGTATATGATGCCTTTTAGACGTCTAAAACCTTAGTCTCTCCCGTGACTACGATTGCTGTATGGAAACGTTGGGAACCAAAAATCAAAATAAATCCGCGAAATAATCGAAAAAGATAATTTTATTTAAAATCAAATATTCGCGTAAATCAAAGAAAATATTAAAGTTTTGTTTTTAAAATAGAGTAAGAAAGTCTCTACTGTAGAGTACCACAAGTGTTGGTCGTTTGAAATAAATAAGCATTAAGGCAACGAATCGGAAACTTTATATTAATGACGGATGACGAGATAATCTTTTAATATCATCTAGTTGATTTGATAATAATAGAGTTAGGAGGCTACTTTTTATTGCGGGAAATTATAACTATTCAATGGCCAAAATTATAACATTTGTATTTCTACTCATTTTATCAATTTATACAAGGCTTATTAATTAAAATTAATCAAAAACTTGTTTTTTTCATTATTAAAACTTTAATTTGTATTCAAAAATCTTCTTGTAATACGGATATAGCGATAAAATAGGCTAATGTATACAGTTTATTAGAATATTTTTTTCTCGATTGGCAATTTTGAATGCTAAATTTAGTATTTTTGAAATGTCAACCCAATCAGTTCATTAATTTAAATTTTCTGGTTTAACCTTGATATGGACCTAATAGGCATTATTAATCCCCTGGTAATTAGCGTCCAGCAATCTAGCTGAGTGCGAAACCAAGAAAGGCACTGGGTGTTGGCCAACCTCGGTGGGCGGTGTGCCATGCGGGATGCTTCTAGTACTTCTCTGATAGCAGAGTGAAATGTTGGAACAACCCCATGGTTGTTGTGGTCTGCTTCGGCAGGCCTGCCGGAGGGGCGTCGTGGTTGAGTGCGTGAGCGATCCTGCGACGCCCAATAAAGACGGGGGAGGTTCTGTGAGTTATAGTGGGTAGTATTGGCTTTGCCGGTGAGTCCCATATAATCACCTGTAGGTATGCAGGTGGTATGCCTAAATGCGTTTCCTAACATTAAAAAAAAGCATAAGTTCTAATGATTCTGATACTAAAGGATCCTTTACGAGATTTTACTGCTAAACTGTCTAAGCCTAATTTCGCCCAAGCATTTTTGTTTTATAAGACTTTTTACATTGGCCTTTTTTTGGACTTGGATATTCTAGATTTTAAATAAACACTAAGTTTAATCAAATTTAGTTCATTAATTTTTGCTTTAAGGCATATCAATACAAAAGGTTATTATATAATTACAGTGATAGTTTAGTTCAATTTAGGTATCCAAACACCATAATTATGTAAATAATGATTTAATATCCATCTTGATATGTTCAGTGAAGTATGCGAAGCGGATTATTCATGCGTCGCGGGTTCACTTCATTCATATAGGCAAGATATACATTACAGTCAATCTTTTTCTAATCTTTTTTATTATATAACTAGCAACTCACCCTCGCTCCGTTCTGGTTCCTCCCTAGTTACGTTTTAACGTTTAGCTCAGAGATGAGATATTTTCCCGCAGTAAAAAGTATCCTATATGTTGACCCTTTTTTTTTTTTTTTTTTTTTGTTATCGCTGGGGAAACCCATCATGGGGACCTTACCGGCCGTCAATGGGTAAGGTACTGTGAGACTCTTACTCACTAAAACCCACAGCGGAATCCGTCGCCGCAGTGCAATGGGGCGCTGCGGGATCGCTTGCGCATTCACCACAACACCCCTGCGGACGGCCCGTACCTCGCGGGCCAACCTCGCCTAAATCAGGATGCCCTCGATTCTCAGAGCATCCCGACCGCCCCGATGACGTGCAGGAGAGTCACGAGGGACCCCCCCACAGTAGCTCCTCTAGGGTGGTGGGAGAAGATGCGCATATCGGCGCCTCCTCTCCCCCAGCCGACGGCGACGGATAGGGTCTGCTAAGGCGTTGGCCTCGCGTTCCCTCTCCGCCGTCTCCTTCCGTGAGATGACGGCCTCGCTGAAGGAGACCATCGCCGACCAGGACCTCTCGTCGCGCAGCATGGCCTCAACCACGCTGCATAGCGAGAGGTCTCCACCCACTACCGCCATCAGGGCATGGCGCTGGGGAGCCCAAGCGGCGCATTCCACGAGGGTGTGGTGTGAGGTGTCCTCGATCGCACCACACTCATGGCATACGGGCAACGGTTCCCGACGCGCAACCTGAAACAGATACTTACCAAAGCATCCGTGCCCAGTAAGCATCTGCGTCAGCCTGAACGTCAGGACACCGTGTGGCCTCCTGACCCAGCGAGACAAGTGCGGACGAACCGCGCTCACCGTCGCCAAGCCAGCCGTCGGATTCCCCAGACCTTCCCACCAGCGCCGGATCAGGGCCTCGTCTGCTAGGCGCCTGATCCGATCGACTACCTCCCGCGCTGGACGTTCCCCGCGCGCACGCTCGCTTGCCCGGAACTGGTACACTTCAGCGAGTACCTCCGCCTGGAGTTCCCAGGGCGGATCGCTCGCCAGAAGCGTCGCCGCCGTGAAGGACACCGTACGGTACCCCCTTATCGCCCTCACCGCCAGGACCCGCTGCGCCTTGCGCAATTGGGCCCTGTTAGACGCGGAGAGGGCGTCGATCCAAACAGGAGCACCGTACAGTGCCATGGACCTCACTATGCCGGCATAGAGCCGCCGGCAAGTAGATCCAGGGCCCCCGACATTCGGCAAAAGCCTGCCGAGGGCCGAGGCGGCGCTCATCAATCTCGGGGTGAGCTGGGCGAAGTGGACACGAAACGTCCAGCGACCGTCCAGGGTCAGGCCTAAGTATTTCATTTGGGCCCGAACCTTCACCATCCTACCCTGGACGCGCAGACAGGCGTTGCGGGGGGCCCCCCTCCGTGGGCCATGAAATAGGAGGGCCTCCGTTTTTGAGACAGAGACCCTCAGGCCCAACATCTCTATCCGGTCGACGACCAGATTAGTGCCAACTGTGGCCAAGCGTGCCGCCTCCTCGTAGGTACGACCCCGGGCCGTTACCAGGGTGTCATCAGCATAAGCAATGACACCCAGCCTGGGAAGGAGCGGACACCGCAGGAGCCAATCATACCCGAGGTTCCACAGAACCGGGCCGAGAACCGCCCCCTGTGGAACCCCGCAGTCGACACGTCGCCGACCGACCACCCCATTTGCCCCCATCCACACGACCTGTCTGTCGTGGAGGTATGCGTCCAATACCCGCCGGAGATAGAGAGGCACCTCATGATATCGAAGCGCCTCTCGTAGAGTCTCGAACGGCAGGGTATTGAAGGCGTTGGCCACATCCAACGAGACGGCTAGGAGCACGTCTCCCTCCTCCACCGCGGCCAAGGACCGAACCTTCAGGGCGTTAAGGGCGTCCTCGGTTGAGCGGCCCGTCCTGAACCCGAACTGAGCCTCTGAAAGGCCCGGTCCCACCTCTTCCAGATGCTGAGTGACACGGGCAGCGAGAATTCTCTCGAAGAGTTTGCCCATCTCACTCAGCATCACGATTGGCCTGTACGCCGAAGGGGAGTCCAGAGGACGACCCCCCTTGGGCAGTAGGCACAATCTTCCCTCCTTCCAGATCTTCGGAAACTGCCCAACACGAAGGCACACGTTGAAGAGGTCCCGAAGATC
Source organism: Argynnis bischoffii washingtonia (assembly GCA_033884665.1). Lineage (NCBI taxonomy): Eukaryota > Metazoa > Arthropoda > Insecta > Lepidoptera > Nymphalidae > Argynnis > Argynnis bischoffii. Next base: position 1,377,012 of record CM066616.1, on the reverse strand, counting down.
CCCACCCAGATATTCCAGGGCGATGCACAGAACTCTTCCCGGAATACCATCCGGTCCCGGAGCCGTCCGCCTGGCCCGCATCTTGTCCAGGGCCAGGTCAAATTCCCCCTCAGTGATCGAGGGGATTTCCTCCACTCCCTCGAAAAATGAGGGAGGAACCATCACTGGGGGGACGTGCCCAGACGACTCCGGAAACAGTCCTCTCACCAGCCGCAGGAGAACGTCCGGCGGCGTGGTCTCCATAATCGGGGCGCCGTGCGCCCCGAGCTTGTTCCGCGCCCTAATGTAGGGGCGCCCCCACGGATCCCTGTCGAGGCCCGCCAGCAATTCTTGGCGAGCCGCCGCCTTGGCCTGGCTGATGGCGAGCTGCAGGGTCTTCTTCGCAGACTTGTAGGCCTGCCGCAGCTCGCTCTCCAGATCTAGATCCAGGCCGTTCCTCCTGCGGCACCGGACGTAAGCCCGTCTGGCCCTACTGCAGGCCGCCCGAAGCTGTGCAATTTCGGGCGACCACCAATACACCGCCCTGCGCCGGCCCAAAAACCTCCGCACCCGCGGCATGGCCGCATCGCACACCCTGGTGAGGGCGTCGCGCATGCGGCCAGCCAGCTCCTCGATATCGGAGCTGGCGCCCACCACACTCCCCTGGGAGCACCATGCCTCCACAATGGCCGCCTCTCGGGCCAGCTCAGGATCGAGCCGACCAAGGGCCCACCTCGGGAACGCTCGAGAGGGCCCTCTAGGGCGAACCACCGGCACCGGACTGGTGGAGATCTCGAATCGGATGTACTTATGGTCCGACAGAGTCTCCACCTCCTCCTCTACCCTCCAGTTCCTCACATTGCGCGCGACGGCGGGGGTGGCGAACGTTAGGTCCACCACAGACCCCCCCTGCTGCCGCACACACGTGAAGGCCGTCCCCACATTAAGGAGGGACAGCCCGGAGAGTAGGGCCCACACCTGGACCGCTCGACCTCGCACGTTCGAGGTGGGGTTCCCCCAGGCCAGGGACTTGGCATTAAAGTCGCCGAGGACGATGATGGGCCTCGGTGACAACCTGCATACCGCAGCGCGGACAGAGTCGAGAAAGGCCTCGAACTCCGCCAGACTGCGGTTGGGGGAGAAGTATACGCCTATAATCACGTACTCTCCCCACCCTGCCACGACAAGTCCCTGGCCCCTCTCGATTGCCGAGAGACGGGGGCCGGTGCTGCTCCCAGTCACAATTGCCACCAAGCCTTCAAGATCCCCCACCCAGTTCGGTTGGGAAGGGACAAAATAAGGCTCAGCGGCCACCGCCAGGTCAATTTCCCACTCGGCAATGGACTGCAGCAGCAAGTCCTGCGCTCCAGCCGAGTGGTTGACGTTCGTCTGGAGGAAACGTGTGAGTCCCATTAAGATGACATCACAGCTTCCTCCTCAGCCTGGCGGCTTCCAACACTAGCGGCGGCTCTGGTCTGTTGAGCCACCATTCCCTTCGTAACGGGCGGGTGGCAATCGCCCCCACCCATTATATGCCCCGAGGGACGCCCCGCATCCATGCATACAGCACAGCGGATCGTCGCCGCGGAGCACTCCGTACTTTGGTGTCCCTCGCCTCCGCACCTGAAGCACAGGCGGCCCCTTTCCACCCTAGATGGGCAGACCGGCTTAGTGTGGCCAATGCCCATGCATCTGAAGCAGCGCAATGGGCGCTGCTTCAGAACCTGCACCTTGGCCGCCGACCAGCCCACCAGGAGCCTGCCAGCATCCGCCACCACCTTAGCCGCCGTGACTGGACACTTCACGACGACTGAGCCCAGACCATCCCACCTCGTGTTGATTTCTCCAACCCGCACTGAGGCTTCGGGGCAACCGCCCGCATGCGCCACTGCCGCAGCCACCTTATCTTTAGTGGCTGAGTCGTCTAGGGCATAAACCCTCAACTCAGCCATCCTAGTGGGGCGCGCGACAGTCGCCAACCCATCCAGGGCCTGTTGCAGCCTCTCCGCCAACCTGTCCGCCGCATCAGATGCAACAGTTTCAGGGAGTTCTAAGAGCCGAGCCCCCGTAGCCGCCACCCTGATTGATAGACCTCCCGCTATCCCAAGCTGCGGGAGGTCCACATTCTGCTGAGCCCTCTCAAGGATCTTGGCATAAGTCACCCCCCTAGTCGCCGCCTCCGGAGAAACCGTGATAATCACTGCCGTGGTGCGCGGTGGGGCAGAAACTTTAGGCTTCTGTTTAGCCTGGGGGGCCTTTGACGCCTTACCCGTCCCAGATGAAGAGGCCGGAGCAGAAGGTGCCGACCTCTTCCCCTTACCTTTTCCCAACTTTTTCCCCTTTCTGACCACCGTGGCCCAAGTATCCATCTCCGGGGTCGCGGCGTGACTTGAACCAGCAACCGGAGGAGGTGGGACCGATACAGCTGGCACAGTCGCAGAAGAACGTGGCCGCACAGGAGTCGCAGCCCTCTTCTTATTCGTCTTGTGCCTACGCACCCCCTGACCTTCCACACACACTACAGCAGCCGGCACCGGCACCTGTCTAACGGGGGCAGAGACTGGGGCAGCAGTGGATGCAGCCGCTTCCCGTCGTCTGTCCGCTGCCAGTGGGGGACGCACCGTCTTCGACGGAAGAAGACGCTCCTCAATACCTGCAAAGCGGGCATCGATTAACGTGCCCACCGAGGCGACGATGGAAGCCCTTATCTCTTCCAACCAACGCAGCCAACTCCGATCTCATCTCTGAGAATTCGCGGCGGTGGGCCTTCAATTCCGCCTTCAAGCTCTCCGTCTCCCGTTTTAAGCGCGCATTGACAGATGCAAGATGGCGGACCTCATCCGCAACTGTACGACCGGCAAGCTCATCCACCACCTTCCCAAGCATGGCAGCAGACTCCTTCAATATCCTGACCATGTTCCCCTTCAAATGGCCCGACTTTTTGGCCACCTCCAGTACTGCTGCCACACTCTTGCTGGCAACCACCTTCAGTTCATCAGCCGTTTTCTCGGCCGGATCTATTGGAGCTGCGGCCTCAGAGGCCGACAACTCGCCATCTGACTTCGAGTTTGTACCAGCCTTACAGTAAACACGCTGGCTAAGACGCTGGTTAAAACGCCTCTCGAACTCCACCTCCTCTGCCTCCTCCTCCATTTCCCTCAACTTGCGACGTGCACGAGCAATACCCGTGCCACCTGCACCCTTCTGGGGCCCCTTTTTGCACGCCTTCACCGACTTAGCGCTAACGGTCAACTCCGTTTCAGTTTCCGATCCGGAGGACCGCGCCAAAGGCGATATAGAATGGGGCCGCTTTCGTCCCACGGACGAATCAGTGTCCGCCCCTTCGGACATGACACATTCCCCTACTTCCTCATCACCGCCCATCTCAGGCCCAACATCTACTCCGCCAATCACTGGCACCAACGTCTCACCGCCCATCTCAGGCTCCACGTCTAAGTTAGATTTTTGTTTTCGTAAAAAATATGCCATAGTAAATCCCACGAGTATGGGGGAAATAACCCGTCCATCCGAATGGTGCCCCCTGCACCCGGATAAGCCAAAACGTAACCCGCTAGAGTGTCGGCCGGTACTCTAGCGGGGGAAGCAGTAAAGACTGAACCGCCCATCAGCCATGCATCCCCTCGCGCTGCTACGCCGCTTGGAATTCGGGGTAATTTTTTATAGAGGTTATCTTCCTCGTAGCCCGGGCAGTTAAGCCAAGGCTCTCGGTCCCAGTTCCCGGCCGCTAGACATGATCAACGACACCGGGAACCGAGATTACGAGATTTGAGGGGAGCGTTGCACAAGAGTGCTAGCCCGGCTGCGCAGTTAAGCACCCACCGGACTCGCTCCGCCTCCGCACTTTTCTGTCAGGGTGTGCTCCCTTAGGGTGTGGGGTTAACAAACCCCTAAAGGCACGCCCATGCCTACTGGTTTTGGTCCGCGCCGGATGAACCGGTACCACCCGCTGAGTGCGGGTGGCGTTCCCCTATCCGCCACCTGGGGACGCGCCCGGTAGGAGTGTCCAGCAACTCCCTCGGGATCCTATATGTTGACCCTAATAACCAGCTATCATCATACCAAATTTCATCAAAATCTGTCTAGTGGTTTTCACGTGATGCGGCAACAGACAGACAGACAAAAATTCTAAAAACTATAAATTTGGCTTCTGTATTGATAATAAAGTCTATTTCAATAAGATTTTCCAAAAAATATTTAACTTACAGATTCGGCTTGGTTAAAATTTTATTATTTAAATGTTGTGGACAGATGTAATTGGAAAACAAATTTGAAATGATATTTTTAGTTTTTTAATACATAGTTGTGATTTTTATTTAATTTGTTTTCTGTTCCTGTTCCAAAATAAATAAATAAATAAATAAATATGTATAGAAAATATCTTAACAATAAAATAATGAATAATAGTGAAATTTTGAACAATACTTTTTAATATATACAGCAGTTTACCTCACGCAGGTATCGAACTTCAGACATCTAGTGCAATTTACATTGCGCATGCATCATCAGGGTCATCCAAATTAAGAGTTTCATCACAGAATGTATATCAGATATATCTCAAATATTTAATGAAGCGATCTATCAACTGCGCAAGACTCTAGATTGTAGTAACGCAAGTTCTCGCCAATATGAAGACACTTCGAGCCCTGTTTGCAACAATTGCTATGATTATATCTTTTTCGAACTGAACTCAAAATAAATCAATTTTTATTAGACAATCATTGGTGTAATATGTATAAACATAAAGTACTTAATCAGAATGTTGTATAATGATGACAAGATTATTAAAATCTATTAAAACTAGCTTCATTTCATATTCATACTATTAATAAAGTTTTCTTTTTCTTTTATTCATTTCTTCAATTAATAAAATAACTTTTTTATTTTGATATAAGTATAGACATGAATTGTACAGTAATAACTAAGTGTATATTTGTTTTTTATATATAATTAAGTATATTTGTAATTTTCTTTAAAAAAAAATAGAAATTAAAACATTCGTTAAATTTATTTTATTCTAGCGATTTACCCTCGCTTCGCTCGGGTGCGTCCCCAGGTACATAAAAGTAACCTATACTCCTTATAATATCAGCTATTTGCCAGTGAAAGTCCCGTCAAAATCAATCCAGCAATTTTGAATATTAGACGAAACAAATAGACAGGCAGGCAATAATTTAAAAAATTGTGTTTTTCTTATAAGTACCGTATGTAATTTCATATGCATTTAGTAAAAAGCTGTTATTTTAACATTACAAACAGACACTTATATTAATTATTATAAGTATTTATATGTATAGATGACTAGCGACTTACTCTTCGAAAAAAATCAATCTTTCCCACGGGAATCGTGCATTTTTTCGGGATGGTATATAGCCTATATATAGCCTTCCTTAGTTAACGGGCTATCTAAAGCAAAAAGATTTTTTCAAATCGGATAAGTAGGTAGTTCCTGAGATAAGCACGTTCAACCAAACAAACAAATAAACTCTTCAGCTTTATAATATTAAGTATAGATAAGTATTATGTGTAATATTAACTTTTATTACACATAATACTTATCTATACTTAATATTTACGTACGTACGTTACGTTACGTTACGTTACGTATTTTGACTTCTTATTTAAGGGTAGAGTTTCAAAAAATTCTTTCTCAGTGATTATATAATATATATATATATATATATATATATATATATATATATATATATATATATATATATATATATATATATACATATATAAAATTGGGGTATGAACTAGGAGTGAAACTACAGTAAATAAGATAACTGTTTCAAGTGTTAAATAATAGTTTTTGGAACTACAAAAATGTTTGCTGACAACACTAAATCTCGTCAATAGTTTCTAAACAAAAAAAAACGTTTGACAAAATGGGGATAAAAAGGTACTAAACTGTTTTGCCTTTGCCTATTTATATACAGATACTTCCAGTATGACAATAAATAAAGGAAATATGCGAGGAAAGCCGCGAACAAACGCTAGCTAAAATACGAGTTTTTACTAATTAGTTTTCATCTATTTTGTTTAATCATAAATATTATAGATTTAATCATTAATCAATCGTCACATTATAATTTAATGGTAGGTTTAAAAATGTAATATTTTAATCATTCGTGCACTTTCTCTTGATTCTCCGTCGACATCTGACTCATTCAATGCAAATTTATGCGATTTTACAAATAAAAAGATCTTCTCATGAACACACTTGTTACATGCAAATATATTTCTCTATAACTTCTTCTGACACGCGGTTTTGCTTGTGCATATATAATATTAAAGAATGTAATTTAGTAAGTGGTAGCTCAGTGGTAACGCGTTTGCTTGGAAAACCGAATGTAGCGGGTTCAAATATCGGGTGTCGCAACTCTGATAATTTCATGTGCGAATCATTGCCAACATGATTGCCACTTGTGTTACGGTGAAGGAAAACATCGTAAGGAAACTTGCGTGGCTGAGAGAACGTAGCAAGTTTTCAAAAAAACATGTGTAGTCCACCAACCCGCACTTAGCCAGCGTGGTGGACTATGGCCTGATCCCCTTCGTATTGAAGGGAGGCCCGTGCCCAGCAGTAGGACGTTAAAAAAGGCTGAATAAAATTTAATAAATATATTATGTTTTGGAAAATATTTGGTAGTACATTCCTATACAAATATCATTTTTTAATTTAAAACAACCTATATCTTAAAAAAAATTATAAAGATTCGCTTATTGTTTTAAAAAAAGATATGAGATATTCGCAACAAAAAGACACACAATACTAATTTATACTTATCTTATATGTAACGTTTCTTATTATTATTATGGTTTTGTCTCATGGTTTTTTAAGGAAGCAATAAATGCCTGATAATAATAAATACCATCATAAAATTATCAATAAAAATTAGCTTCCTTATGGAAAAGAGCTTGAAATATCAGAGAAATGATGTTCCGCTATCATTATGTAAGTTATTATACGTATACCGCTTTTTAATAAAGTAAAAAAAAATACTTTCTTAGATTTACACGAACATTTGACATTTTAAATAAAACTATCTTTTCCGAAATAATCCGAAAAGATAGTTTTATTTAAAAAGTAAAAAAAAAATGTGAAGTCAGACTAAAGACTACATATGAACCGAGTCCGCCGAAATAAAGGCCAAAGTCAAAAATAGTAGCGTGATTTGCTTGCTGTTTATGCTACTGTTCTCGATTTTTCCTTGCGTATCGTTTACTGTCTTTAAAGAATAAGGGAATTGTTATTAATGTATTAGTTAAATTAATATACATTCTGTTGGTAATAAAATATGAATAATATAAATAATACTATATTCTTATACTAGCGGACAGACAGACAAAAACAAATCTATCCCACGGGAACATACATTTTTCCGGGATAAAAAGTAGCCTATTTGTTATTCTGATGTATGAACTATATTATTGTCAAGTTTCATTAAAATCTACTAAGCTGTATAAGTTACTATAGTTTTTTAACTATCCCACGGGAACTCTTTAATTTTCCTCTACAGTTTTATTGTATGTATAGATATTTTTTAAGCATTAATTCTCTTTCCCTTGAAATAAACGTACATAAAAATGTTTTTTTTTTTATAAATTTATATTTTGATTTCTTCTTTTGGTACAGTTCTAACACAAACATTGTATGAAATAAACTCTATACATATACGTATCTATAATACTTTTGACTTGAAAACACGTTTAAAATTTAATTAAATAAAGCGAAAGTGGAATAACGTAAAGATTTAACTTTTTAAATCTCCGTATTCAAAAGTCGGTTAATTAAAAAAAAATAAACTAACAAGGAATAATTAATTATACAAGCATTTTAAATTAAATATCCATCAATACTCGACTTAAATCTTTCGCGTATCTTAAATCTTCATACAAATACTCTGTCATGACCATATCTGATCATATAATTAGCAACAATGTTGCTCTTGGGATCGCTACGTAACACTAGCTTTGTTATATAGCTGTGCTTCTTTATTATATTATTATATTATATGTTGGGACATTAACACATAACACCATCTAGTTCATACACTACACGTATATAACTTTAAATACATACATATTATAAATATAAACACCCATGACTGGAGTACAAATATTCGTACTCATTACACAAATGAATGCCCCCAGCGGGACTCGAACCCGCGACCGCTGGCATAGCAAGTAGTCAATGGAAAGTGAGCTAAACATGTGTCAAATTTTGATTAATTATTTATTTATTTATTTATTTAGTTAATGTATCAACACTAAATACCTAAATAACACCGTTGTTGTAATAGCACACGAGTAGTAGTCAAGTTTGGATAAGCTTCAATGAAGCTTTATTGTTTTTCAGTTAGATTCTATTGTACTAGCAATTTAAGCTCGCTTCGCCCGACTGTGTCTCTAGACATATTTTAAATATATTATCCTGTAGTAAAAGTATGCTATATACTAATAAAAAAAAATAAAAACCGTCTTTCAGACACTAAAAATTAAAAGATAACTAAACGGGGGTTTTCATTTAGAATAGATACTTAATCAGATTTTTTCGAAGTCGGTGTTCTTTGATTTGTATTGGCTGGCACCGACTTCGAAGAAATCTGATTAAGTATCTATTCTAAATGAAAACCCCCGTTTAGTTATTTTTTACTTTTCAGTGTCTGGAAGTCGGTTTTTTTTTAAGTTTTTATTTTTCCATTTTTAGTGTAGACGTATCATTAATACAAATTAATCAATCCCAAACACCAGGTAATTGCTGTAAATCGTTGAGGAGTTCCCTCGACTATCTTTCGTGTCCATCATCAGATCGACTCCAGACCTTTATTAAATAGTAGTGCTTTAAAATACCTAATGAAAATTTTAACAAACACACTAGTCGCCGCTACAATTTTCGAAAGTTCGCCTCGATTTCTCTGGGATCCCATCATCACATCCTGGTTTCCTTATCATGGTACCACTCTTGGGATATCCTTTCCAACAAAAAAAGAATTATCAAAATTGGTTCATAAACGACGAAAAAATCCGCGAAAAAAACAAAAAAAATATATATATATAATATATACGGTCGAATTGAGAACCTCCTCCTTTTTTTGAAAGTCGGTTGAAAAGTGACCCAAGTAATAAGTTATATCTTCACAAAATTTAGTTCAGTACTTTTTGCGTGAAAATAAATAGATAAACAGACAAAAATTTCAACGATTTTGGGTGGAAACTATATTCTACAATATGTAACCGTCATTATTTTAAAAATATGTTTCACGTACAGATTATTGCGTATTAACGAATTGGTTGTCCAAGAAATTAGCGTTTTGATGCAAACAAACATAAAAAAACAATATCTTAAGGTTTTAAATATATATGCTTTGTTAATGACAGAAAAAAATCTAACGAAAACGCTCAAGTTGATTGCGATAGAGGAATAATCTAACATTCCAATAGCTTTACTAAAATTATTAAAATATTTTATTTAAAAAAAAAAACGTGTGTGTACTTACTGTGTACATGTGTACGCATGTAAGGTGTTATACTTCTTTGGCGTAACGGAACAAAAATAGCTAAAGATTTCATCCCGTATGTCACAACTGTCTGTTTGTAAAAGGAATGCAGCTAACTTCATCATGTCGCTTTCAGCTAACTTCATCACGTCGCTTTTTGGCTGTCGGTGCGAGCGCGCATTGTAAAAATTTTACTCTCATATTTTTTTCAAACGTGCCAAAAGAAGTATAACTAATTCAACGCACAAACAGCTATTGTAAACTTTTTTTATATATCGATGAAACATACATAATATGTGTTGTTATATTTTATTTTGTTGTCTTATAATGGAGATAACTTAAATTTTTTATCAAATGTTATATGGGTTATAGTTGTATAAAAATGTAGTTAGCATAATTGATGGTTTATGATGGTGGGTGGTTCTGTGATGTATAGGTTTGAATATGTATATATAAAGTTAACGTGTCAGGTTGTTATTACCATGTAGGTGGGTTTTCTTGGAAGAAAGATCACGTCGGATTTCACAGGTTTATTAATTAGCTGTGAATGTGATATAAGGTATCTTTAGTTTTTTATTTATATAATATATGAAATTGTCTGTATGATATATAAAACTGAAAAGTTTTAAATAAAATCTATCTATCTATTTCTGCCGCCAAGCAACAATGATTGCATTGTTGTGTTCCGGTTTGAAGGATAAGGTAGCTAGCGCAATTACAGGCAAGAGGCATATCATCTTAGTCTTCACAGTGACAACGCACCTATAGGTGTTATGGGCGACAGGTGCTGCTTTCCATCAGGCGGTCTGTCTGCTCGTTTGTCACTGAATATCATAAAAAAAAAACTGTCTTTTCGGATTTTTTTGCTGATTCATTTTGATTATCACGTTTCGAATGCTTTACAACTATCATAGTCACGGGAGAGACTAAGCTTTTAGACGTCTCAAAGGTCATTGTTACAAACATATATATTGTTACAAACAATACATATTTAAAAAAATACGAAAATGTTTCCAAAGTATCTAACAATATTCTATGATTTTCTATAATTTTAATAATCGCTGAAGAGTTTGTTTATTTGTTTGTTTGTTTGAACATACTTTCTGGATCTACTGATCCGACTTAAAAAATGTTTTTGGGTTTTATAATATTAAATCAATAGTATTAAAATATAAATTTATTATATTAAATAAGTTGAGGAAGATTACATAACATTTTTCATCACACTGCCACCTTCATGTACGGAGTCATTCTACAAAACTAGTGACCGCCGCGTGGTTAAAAATCAACCATAATTCATTAAGTTATATATTTATTGTCTTGCGTATATTACAATATTAATCTATTCTCAATTTGACCACAGACTTTAACAATAAACAAAAGAGTATATATGCGTGTGTGTGTCAAATACATGGTAGTGTGTGTAATGTTTTTTTTATTGATTTAATGTATTTTTTATACATAATTTAAAAAAAAAAGTAGCATTTTGCACTCTTCCGCTATATAAACTATAAGTGTGGGAAATTTCATACTGCCCGCGCAATTTTTGTAAAAAAAAGGGTACAACATTTTTACTTCACGTAGAATGTATAAAATAATGACGCGGGTGGAGTCGCTCGAAAACGCTAGTAAGATATACAAAAATGTGCGAAAATGGTCGATTTTAACTTGTCTCCCTAAGACTAAATATGATATAGTAGATACAAATAAAAAATATTTTTAACCCGAATTCTATTACAAATGGAGCTGTAATAAAATTAATAATTAAAGGTAACTAAATTTAATAAATATAATACGATCTGTATTCTAATCTATTTAGTGTGGAGAAATCTTCCAAAAAATTAACAAATCAGAGATGAACGCACGCAATTTATTTGCTACATTACTATTACTAGTAGGTATAGTATTATGTCATTTTTTTTATGACATTCAGTGACAAACGAGCAGACAGACCACCTGATGGAAAGCAGCACCTGTCGCCCATAACACCTACGGTTCATGCACTTAGGTTTTAAGTAACAAAAATGCAGAACCACAGGTGCGTTGTCACTGTGAGGACTAAGATGATATGCCTCTTGCCTGTAATTGCGCTGGCTACCTTATCCTTCAAACCGGAACACAACAATGCAATCATTGTTGCTGGGCGGCAGAAATAGATAAGGGGGTGGTACCCATCCAGTCGTACTCCTCAGGCTTGGCAGAATCCTACCACCGGTAAATTGTATATGTGGTAATAAATTGTCATATGTGGTATTTCATTTGATTTTTACAATGAATCATCGAAATACGATTCGAGGTTAATGAAAATAACTTATGTCAAGAATGTAAGTTATTTTAATATCGAAATTCACTATAATCTGGTGAGCAGTTTCAGTGTATTAAACACACACTCATTAAAGAACTTTTGCAAGTATAATTTTGATATAGTTGAAGTGCTATACAAAAGTTGAATAAATTGCCAACTATAATATAGATAATTGTTTTTTCTCGCACATATTTGTTAATTATTAAGTTTTTGTCATGATTTTCGAAGGCGGAGAGGAAAAAACATATATCATCTCACATAGTTTTCATAGTGTACTAAATTCCATCCAAATCTGTTCAGCAGTTTCAACATGAAGGAGTAACAAGCATACAAACATATGAACTTTCGCATTTTTAACAGTAGAGTATTTTAGCTATTCGTAAAATTAAAGAGAAAGTCACTTATTTATTACTCTCATATAAAATGCTTTAGAGATTAACAAATATTTTTGATGTAAAAAAGTTGAATCTTTCTAACGATTTCTCTTGATGACTTCATGGAGTATAAAATTAGGCTGTCAGCGTATAAAATAATAGCTTAGGTTAAAATTTCGTAAAAATCAAATATGAATTTGATATTTTTTTATACAATTATTATATTATTTAAAACATTGATTTTAGGTTTTGAACGTGTTGAAAAACGTAAAGTACTTTTGCGTATGTTACACGAGAACTTCGCCATAATATATTAATCGATTCTTAAAACTTTTTTAATATCTATTCTAATATTATAAAGAGGCAGAGTTTGTTTGTTTGATTGATTGATTGATTGTTTGTTTGTTTGTTTGGACACGCTAATCTCTGGAAGTACTAATCTGATTTTAAAAATTCTTTTTGCATTAGATAGCCCGTTTATTGAGGAAGGCTATAGGCTAATGTATCATTATGCTATAATCAAAGGAGCGGAACAGTAACCATAGATGTCAACATATCGGGCAGACTTCCATACATTATTGTAACACTATGCATATATTATACTAGGGACTCACCCTCGCTTCGCTTCGGGTTCGTCCCTAGCCAAAAACGAATCTATCCCACGGGAACCGCACATTTTCCCGGGATCATATATAGCCTATAGCCTTCCTTAGTTAACGGGCTATCTAATGCAAAAAGAATTTTTCCAATCGGATTAGTAGTTCCTGAGATTAGCGCGTTCAACCAAACAAACAAACAAACTCTTCAGCTTTATAATATTAGTATAGATTAATGATAACCTAAGTATTGAGGATAACCTATTTATTAAAATAGAATATGAATAAAGAATTTATATGCCAAAGACATTTTTTATGAAACAAAATCTAGGTTTATCGTTGCCACTTTCAAATGTCACATCCTTATTAGGCTGAGTCACATCACATAGGAAGTACATCAGTCGTTAGATTATTGCATAAGGTATGTTTATCCTTTCGTTACGGTATATATATAAATACATTTTATTTGTATAGTAATATCTTCATTTTTTTAAATAGTTTATTTAATACTAACGACTTACTCTCACTCTGCTCGGATTCGTCCCTAGTTTTAACGTTATATATAGATTTCTCAGAGATGAGATATTTTCCCGCAGTAAAAAGTATCCTATATGTTGACCCGGATAAGCAGTTATAATCATACCAAATTTTATCAAAATCTGCCCAGTGGCTTTCTCGTGATGCGTTCCCAGACTGACAAATTCTAAAAACTGTAGATTCGGCCGGGAGGAAACTTTACCAATATGCCGCCGATTATTGATAATAAATAATTAACTTGTTGGATAAAGTGAATCTTCCTATATAGGGGCGTCAAATGTTAAAACAATCCCGTCATGTAAAGCACTGACATTTAGAAGCCTAGGTCAAATGTTATGATCTATATATATATATATATATAGTCTTTCACCATAATGCTTAAGTAAGATAAGACCCATCTATCAAAAATTTGCATATGAAATTATACATAATATCCAATTTTAAGTATAGTTAAGATTAGAAGTTTAGTTATAGGCAGTGGTAGCCCAGTAAAGCAGTGGTAGTCCAGTGGCAACGCGCTCATTTGGGAAACCGAGTGAAGCGGGTTCAAATCGGGTCTCGCACCTCTGATATTTTCAAATGAACAGAAGGAAAACATCGTGAGGAAACTTGCATGTCTGAGAGAACCTAGCAAGTTTTCGAAAGACATGTGAAGTCTGCCAACCACGCACTTGGCCAGCGTGGTGGACTATGGTCTGATCCCCTCGAATTGAAAGGAGGCCCGTGCCCAACAGTGGGACGTTTAAAAGGGCTGAACGACAAGACTAAAAGTGAGCGATACTGTAAACTCTATACTATATAATACTTTCTTAGATTTTCGCGAATATTTGTCATTTTGTGGGTATGTAACAACTTCGTTATTTGTAACAACTATATATTAACCTTTGAGTCGTCTAAAACCTTAGTTTCTCCCGTGACCATGATTGCATATGACCATAAAGCATTTGAAACGTCGGGAACCAAAAGTCAAAATATATCCGCGAACAAACCCAAAAAAAGATTGTTGTATTTATATGTAAGAATTTCTATTTTGATGTTGACAATCTAGTTAAGACTAGAAGTGAGCGTTGCTATGATCTCTATCTTCAATTATTCATAGTAGTAGCCACTTAAGTTTTGATTAAAGAGAACTACTCACTAAACTATATACGCAAATGCTATACTGTGAAAGGAAAATCTCAATTATGTGTTTTTGATGGTAAAATGATTTGTTTTAATAAGGTTTAAAAATTTTGTATTAAAAATGGGCATCGCAACATTAATTGACTAAAGACTATATTAATTAATTACCAATGACATACTTTTAAAAGAGCAACTTTGAGTTGAGTTTCTCGCCAGATCTTCTCAGCAGAACTACTTCAGTTCGTAGCTTTCTCAAGGACTTATTATTACTTGAGTACTTGTCATAACATATTTATTGTTATTTATTTATTAAATATAATAGTGGGTAATAATGACCTCCTGTCCGATTTCGGCCACGATGGCCAATCTCACTGAGACTAGTCAACTGCGCAGGAGATATTATAGTGCATAAGTGTTCGCGCAGACACAAGTGCACTCTCTATTCCTGTCACTCTAAAAGTCCGATGGGCCGATACATCGACACGACCAGTGAGAGTTAAGGTGCAGGATCGACGGCTTTACGTGATCTCCGAAGCAAGGGGGTGTAACACCGCTAACTTCCCAACTCTGGGCTACTACTGAGATTTTACAAGAAAAACTCAGTAATTAAACTTGGCCTGACTCGGGACTCGATCCCAGGACCTCCAGATTTGCAGCCGTGTACGGCACATGCCAGCCACTAGACCACCGAAGCTGTAAAAATATTACAATATAAAGTTACAATGATGTAATTAATTATATAATATTATAATTAAATTTTCTAATTTTAATGGCCTTGAATTAGACGTTTAGTCGAGAATCTTGTAATGATTCACTCTGTTTAGCTCATAACTTGTATCGAGAGAGTATTAAGAAAATCTTATTTAAAAAGCCGTTAAAGTAGGTCAATGCATTATATAAAATATCTCAAGAACGTTAGTAATTGCATGTTTACATATTGAGATTTATTGTATTTGTTATATATGTATGTATTTTTGTAACCATTTTTAGTATTAAGCAATTAAAACAACATTTATAATCAAACCTGTAGTTTTACTTTTTATTAAACTTGATCACCAAACATTCTGCAGAACAAATTTTAATATAACTTTCCCTTTCTTTTTTGGAAAATCTTATTGAAATAGTGATTATTATCGATACAGAGGCCGAATCTATAGTTTTTAGAATTTTTGTCTGTCTGGGAACGCATCACAAGAAAAGCACTAGACAGATTTTGATGAAATTTGTTATGATGATAGCTGGTTATCCGGGTCAACATATAGGATACTTATTACTGCGGGAAAATATCTCATCTCTGAGAAATCTATACTAAACGTTAAAACTCTACTAGGGACAAATCCGAGTGGAGCGAGGGTGAGTCGCTAGGTATCTATATGATTCTTGTTTAAACATCTTAAGTGTTGTCATAAATCAAAAGTATAACTTAAAAGGGATATGTATTCAATCGCACTCTCCTCCTGACTCCTAACTCCTTGTGTTGTGTTAGTTCTTAACGCTATGATGGCTCGACGAATTAAGATGAAATTTCACACACGAGATAGATCATACCTTGAGCTATACATAGGCTATTGTTAGTAATGAAATCCGCCAAAGGGTGGCGCTACTTGTATCTAACGTTATAAATACAAAAGACACGCAGAGACGTACCCAAGTGAACCCAGGGTGAGTCGCTAGTGTTATATGTTAACTCCTAAAGCAAGGATAAGTAAATTTAACCGGAAATATTAAGCTTCGAGAAACTGCCTGACAAGACAATGCTACCACTTTCACTGTCTAATGAAAGTGCAAATCTCAGCTTCATTCGCTATATTACATGTCGTGATCTATTCTTAGGAATTCGAATTAGATTAATTAATGGCACTGTGGTTAAGTGATTGCTGCACTGTTGAAACAGGTTTGATTCTCGCATGAAAAACAGTCATGTTTGTAAGTTAATTAAATATTTGTTGTTTTTATAATGTACGTTGTATATTTAATAATAGTCCGTTATCTTATTATGAAATGGTGATTTTTGATACCAATAATAAAACAATGTTTTAAATGTCTAAATGTTTAGAACAGTTCAGTAGGCTGTACAATAAAGTACCTCATGCATATAAGGAACCCTATGCATTACATACCATTTTTATGATAAATCCTACTGCTACATACTTGTACTAACCTTTTGCAATTTCATTATTTGTTATATTTTGTTTTAATACGGAATCCCAAAAACAAAATAGAACGAGATAATTAAAAGTAAATATTACTGTTCTTTGATTAACTTCTATTTGTGCTTTTAAACCCTAATGCAGTCTTAATAAAATTATTGTGTCACACGGATATCGAATCTATCCTATTCCGATACAATATAAACGTTACCACAGCACCATACAGGTAACTAAGGAAAGATTATATATACAGATAAATAAAATTGAAGTGTCTGTTTGTAATATCAAAATAACAGCTTTATACTAAATGCATATGGAATTACATACGGTACTTATAAGGAAAACACAATTTTTAAAAATTTTGTCTGTCTGTCTGTCTGTTTGTTCCGGATAATCTCTGAAACGGCTGGACCAATTTTAACGGGACTTTCACAAGCAGATAGCTGATATTATAAGGAGTAACTTAGGCTACTTGTATTTTAGAAAAAGAATTAGGGTTTTGCTCAAACAAATTAAAACGTACCTAGGGACGCACCCAAGCGAAGCAAGGGTAAGTCGCTAGTTTATTATAATTATTCACACAATCACTTTCCCATTAGCAAAGCTCTCTGAATCATCACATTCGTGACAGTTGGAACTAAGAACAAAACACGTCGTAATCTAGAAATTGAATCGCGGTCAGTCACTACAGGATAGTCATTATATTACGCATTGCTTCCTAGTGGTTACCTCACGCCTAAGAACAACGTTTTAGAAATAGCATCAACAAATGTTTTCTAAAAACTTTAATTTGGCTTTCTCCTTATAAATCGTCTCAACGCTTATTATCCAAATTTTCCAAATAACCAATTAATTATTGAAAGAATTTTTAATATAGAATTATTGAATTTTAAATGTCTGTTCTATCGGTTTTGAATACACATTTTACTTTTAAAAAGCTGAAAAAAATATATTTTACCCATATATGTATGTATATAAATCTTAGAAAACTATCTTTATTTTTAAAGAGAGAAAAAAAATCTCTACTGTAAAGTACGGCAAGTATTGGTCGTGTGAACAAACACTAAGGTGACGAGATATCTATACATATGATAAAATTGTAACCAATTAAATATTATTAATTAAATTTTAATAAAAAAAAAATTAAATATTTTCGGAAAATCCTATTGAAATTGACATTATTATCATACAGAGGCCGAATCTATAGTTTTTAGATTTTTTGTCTATTTGTCTGTCTGTCTGTCTGTTACCGCAACTGGGAAAAACCACTGGAGGGATTTTGATGAAATTTGATATGATGATAGGTGGTTATCTGGGTCAACATTTAGGATACTTTTTACTGCGGGAAAATATCTCATCTCTGAGAAATCTATACTAAACGTTAAAACGGAAATAGGGACGAACCCGAGCGGAGCGAGGGTGAGTCGCTAGTCAAATATTTTTTTTTATGCGATTCAGTGACAAACGAGCAGACAGACCACCTGATGGAAAGTAGTACCTGTCGCCCATAACACCTACGGTTCATGCACTTAGGTTTTATGTAACAAAAATGCAGAACCACAGGTGCGTTGTCTCTGTGAGGACTAAGATGATATGCCTCTTGCCTGTAATTGCGCTGGCTACCTTATCCTTCATACCGGAACACAACAATGCAATCATTGTTGCTTGGCGGCAGAAATAGATAAGGGAGTGGTACCCATCCAGTCGGACTCCTCAGGCTTGACAGAGTCCTACCACCAGTGGATCCGATTACGAAAGTATAGGATTTACATACTTTTAGAACATTTTCTAATCTTTAAAGAAAACACTTATAGACTCAGCCCCTAAAACATATTTTATTTTTGTGTAAATATAATATTTAGTTGATATATTTTAATATTAAGTTTATATTATTTAATGCTGTACTGTACCTAGAACGCACTAAATTAGCTTATTTTTTCACTTCTGAAAGGTTTCTGGAAGAAATCTCTTAAAGAGATAAGTTATCTTTCTATTTTTATTACTTTGTTTTTTTTTAAATATATTTTATGGTATATAAATAAATAAATAAATATTTATTTGTGTACCATAAAATATATTTAAAAATAATAATAATAGTTCTATTACTTTGTTTTCTTTTTAATATATTTTATGGTACATAAATAAATAAATAAATAAATATTTCTATGCCTAAACCCTGATCGATTTCGATCACATGAGTCGATCTCACACTGATCGAGGCTAGCTATCAACGCAGGAGATTTATAGTGTACTAGCGACTCACCTTCGCTTCGCTCGGCTTCGTCCCTGGGTACGTTTTAATTTTTTTGAACGAAACCCTAATTCTTGTTCTTAAATAAAGGTAGCCTAATTGCTTGTTATATTCCAATACTGTGTACAAACCTCCCCACAGTACAGTGGGATTAAAAACATCATTCTGGTTAAATAAGGGTAAATAAACAACATAAAAAATATACTTACACCATAAAAGTTAGCTTTGGTTTTAACCATCTTTATAGAAATAACCACATCAATGCTTTCCTTTCTTGTGTGAAGGACGAAGTAACAAACACTTTCATTATAATATTAGTGGTCTACGTTTTACTGCACACTGTATAGTATACATCGAACATTAACATTTGATCTCAATTACATAAGAAAATGATAGCTTCTATTTCACCAATAAACAAGGTGGTCTTGTGAATTATTGGTAATAACTTCCTATAGAAATAAACCATAGTATTATGTTTTTACTACTACTAACGACTCTAGATCAGATACAATGTGGCTATTTAGTATATAAAAGGTGTTTGATTACTGTTGAAATTAAACGATGTCAAAAATTGTATCTTAACTTAGATAAACATGCAGATTCTGTACGAAATTACAAAAAAATATACTAAACATATTTTTACTTATTTATCTTACTAATATTATGAATGCGAAAGTTTGTGAGGATGTCTGTATGTATAGATGTATGGATGTTTGTTACTCATTCACGCAAAAACAACTGAATGGATTTTATGAAACTTTACAATAATATAGATTATACATCAGAATAACACATACGCTACTTTTTATCCTGGAAAAATGTACGGTTCCCATGGAATAAATTTGTTTTTGTTTTTCTAGAGGCGAATTCGAGCGAAGCCAGGGTGAGCCGCCAGTTCTATGATAAAGTATTTTGGAGTACCTACACATTAGAAATTTGTTTAGAAAAAAAAATTCAACTTTCAAGAAAGTTTGAGAAAATACTCAGTTCTCTTAGACAATTTAAATAAAAATAAAATATCAAAACAAACAGTTACTGAGTACGCAATAGAAGAAATCAACACAAAATGTGATCTTTGATAAGTGTTTCATATATATTCAATGTGCAGAATCACTAAAACTTGATCTGAGATGACGTAACTATCTCACTCCTTGTGACTACTAAACCCAACATAAAGCAGAGTTATGGCTTTACACTGTGCATATAAAAGTATTATGTAAAGAGATATGTTGCAAATATATAGAAGACTAGCAGAACCCGCGGCTTCGCTCGCGATGAAACTACAAAAAAACTTTTAAAAGGTAGGTCTCATACAAACATTCATCCCATATTTTTTTCCTTATGGGACGAATTTCTATAAATGTACGTATTTATTTAATTGTATTGAAGAGTATTAATACCAAGTTTTAAGTAATTCTGATCTTAATTAATTTTTTTGGTTTGTATTGTAACGTGTTTTTTCTTGGGAATAAGATAATCTCCTGCAGTAAAGAGAAGCCTATGTCACTCTCCAGCCTATCACGCTAGTCCGTCACTCTGTTTTGACGTGAAAGAAGGAAAAACATACAAAACACACTTTTATAATTATAATATTAAGTATGGCTTAAAGAAATCCTTACAAATATGACTGACACAAAAGCTTTTTTGTTGTTCTACACTCACATTAAAGGATCGACAAGATTTTTTTTATTATATATAGATAGTTTATAATTTAATGTGCTAAAATATTGAGTTAATTGGTTATTGGACCATGTTTCTGTCGGATTTTTTTAAAGATTTATTAATATTTTAGTATATAATTAGCAAAAACTGATAAACACGATAATATTAAATGCAGAAGTTAATAAACTGTGTCGCAAATGTTCCTAGAGCTCACTTGTTTTAAAATTAATATTATTAGTAGTCTACAGGCTTTGCCGAAAACAACTAGTGGCTATTGCAATATCCGGTTGCATATCCTTAGGCAAGGTCTCAGGTTCGAATCCCTAGTCTGGTCAATTATTATTGGGGATTTTGTCAAAAAATTCTCTCTAGCAACCCGTATTTAGAAATTTTGTGGTTTTAAACCTAAGAAAGTACGTTAAGCCATCGGTCCTGTGTTTGATAGTGATATTGCACCGGTTGTGACGTAGTGCTGTCTCAATACAGTGTGCACTTGTGTTAACGCACTCAAATCTGCACTATACTATCTAGTAATTAGGCCAGTATCAATGAAGAAGACATTATTTAATAACATTATTTCTACTGATTGTAAAGAATACAGTAGACTATCTCTAAGAAAAAAAGATTACACTAGCTACTCACCCTCGTTTCGCTCGGGTTCGTCCCTAGTGAAAAATGAGAACAAATCTATCCCACGGGAACCGTACATTTTTCCGGGATAAAAGTAACCTATGAGTTATTCCAGACTATAATCTATCTCTGTCCCAAATATTACTTAGATTCGTTTAGCCGTTCTGGCGAAAATGAGTAACAGACATCCATCCAAACATTTGTGGGATTAATGAGATTAATCAGATAGTGTAGTTTACTGATTATGATTTTTATATTTTTTAGAATCTTTTAAATAGATCGAGAATATGTAATAATAAGATAAAATAATATAAGATATGATTTGGACTATTTTCAAATGACATCTTGTAACATTTGTCTTAACGATATTAGATTCGGATGCATTATATTCCTATTTGCGACAATGAGCGTAAGTGTTGTCTTCGCGCTAATGTCATGCTCTAGAAGAGCCGGTACTACCCACTAAACCCCAACTTTCCCCTCCCCTCCGCCTTAGTGGGGCGCCGCGGGATCGCTTACGCATAACTACCGCGACACCCCGGCGGTAATGTCATGCTCTGTGATTGACTAACAAGTGTTTACTTAATATCATAAATAAACATAAACATGTATATATAAGTAATAATTTACTTTAGTAATATATCTTTTGATTATTTAGATAAATATTTGAGCTTTCGTTTCATGCCACAGTTTATTATTTTCCTTAGCTTAAAAAACTAAACTTTTATTAGCAGACATCCAAAAAGGAGATGAGATAGATTACAATAAGCTGTTATTTTTATATATATTATACATGTATTATATGTATAATATATATACATGTACACTGTACAGTGTAGACTTATGTATATTTATTTTATTATATACTTTGTAATAGTCTTTTTTTTAATAAAACGCACTCTTTTATAATGTTACTAGTGACTTACCCTCGCTTCGTTTGGGTGCGTCCCTAGGTACGTTTTAATTTTTTTGAGCGAAACCCTAATTCTTTTTTAAAAAATAAAAGTAGCCTAAGTTACTCCTTATAATATCAGCTAGCCAGTGAAAGTCTCGTAAAAATTGGTCCAGCCGTTTCGTAGATTAGCCGGAACAAACAGACAGACAAAAATTAAAAAAAAAATGAGTTTTTCTTATAAGTACTGTATATTAATTCATATGCGTTTAGTAAAAAGCTATTATTTTTACATTACAAACAGACACTTCAATTTTATATATCTGTATAGATAAGTTAAAAGTTAGTAAATTTTCATCTTTCCATACATTTTTGCAAGAAACAAACATGAAGTTGTGTATGTGGAACAATAACAACCATATGGCCTTCTATCGAAGTACCACAAGCCTTTGTTTTAGACAATTTTCATACAGAAGCTAACAACGCTAATCAGAATTGGTTGAGCTTCTATTTCACTTTTACATTGTTATGTAAAGTATTGAATAAGGAGGTTGTAAGGTTTTTAAGAGATAAGTAACTATCTTTTCTATTTATTAAAAGAGCTTAAATAAATAACTATAGCCTATCAATGTATGTATACGAAACTTTGACGACACGTTTAGCTCAGTTTGAAGTGACCCTACTTGCTGTGCCAGCGGTCACGGGTTCGAGTCCCGCTGGCACAATGTGCATTCATTTGTGTGATTTGCACGAATGTTTGTACTCCAGTCATGAGTGTTTATATTTATAACCTGTATGTATTTAAAGTTATATATGTGTAGTGTATCAATTGTCTGGTATCCATAACACAAGCTTCGTAGCTTACCATGGAACTAGATGGTGCTGTGTGGTATGGTAGCCAATTGAAGTGAATTGAGGATTTCATAATAGTGATGTAGGTACTGACCACCGTGTGGAACATAAAGTTGTAAAATAGACTTGCCATAAACTAAGTAACATAAACTTGAAGTTATCAATAAATCTCAATCTTATCATTGAATCTTTAACTATGACTGACTGGTAGATAACACACAGCCTGAGCCACTGGGTCTACGAGCATGAAATGCTTTACAGTAAACATGGTCACGGGAGAGATACAAATAGCCTCTTATTTAAAGGGTTAAAAAAAATTGTTACAAACATTCAAATGAATGTCTAAACTAGTGTATGTATTATCGATGGGAAATTATATTGGACTTCCTTCCATTTGTCTGTTTGTCACAGAAAAACCTCTATATACTCGTAAGAAGCTGTGCCAATTTTGATGATCTTAATTGTTATTATACTATTATCTCTGAATTGGAAGCCACCGAGAAAATACTATACACTATTATCGGACTTATGAACTTAACGTACAAGAAAAGTTAATATAAATCTTTTTGACTGTCGCGGAATTATTTTGATTTTTGGTTCTCGACATTTAGAATGATTTACCGTAACCATGATCCGCGAAAAAATCCGAAAATATTGTTTTATTTAAAACTAACGACTTACCCTCACTTCGCTCGGGTACGTCCCTAGATACATTTGAATTTTTTTGAGCGAAACCCTTATTCTTTGTCTACAATAAAAGTAGCCTAAGTTACTCCTTATAATATCAGCTATCTGCCAGTGAAAGTTCCGTTAAAATTGGTCCAGCCGTTTAAGAGATTAGACGGAACAAATAGATAGATAGACAGACAGACAAAAATTTTAAAAATTGTATTTTTCTTATAAGTACCGTATAATTCCATATGCATTTAGTATAAAGCTGTTATTTTGATATTACAAACAGACATTTCAATTTTATTCATCTATATAGATGTCAAATATTCGAGAAAATGTAAGAAAATATACGACAAAAAAATAGATTTAATAGCTTATCGCAGCATATTACATGTGAATATTTTACGTATCATCCTTCTTATGTATGATTGCCTCAAGCTATGAACAGAAGTTGATTGATGTGGATGAGTTCCTATTAATTAAATGTCTATGTTTGTTAATGATCTGCCTGAAGGCTCAATGGACCCTCAGGCTGATCAGAAACAGGCTAAAAATATAATAATAAATGATAATACTAACTTGTTATTTGGTAATCTTGGTAGATATTTAAAATTATTGGTAGAAAAGAATCGAAACTTTCTACTAAACATTAGATAATG
Organism: Argynnis bischoffii washingtonia; assembly: GCA_033884665.1. NCBI lineage: Eukaryota > Metazoa > Arthropoda > Insecta > Lepidoptera > Nymphalidae > Argynnis > Argynnis bischoffii. Next base: position 1,352,810 of record CM066616.1, on the reverse strand, counting down.
GATATAATGAGTTATTTTGTTGTTTAACTATGGTAATATTATAAAGAGGAAAGATTTTTTGTTTGTTTATTTGTTTCTTTGTTTGTATCGAATAAGCTCCGAAACTACTGAACCGATTGAGATGAAATTTGGTAACAAGATAGTTTCAGATTCTGGGAAGGACATAGGATCGTTTTTATCCCAGAAATCATTCTTTAAAGGGGTGAAATGGGGATGAAAGTTTATATGGGGAAGCAACCTCGCTAGTTTTTTATAATTTGATTTTTAAATACATAATATAATTTAATAGAAATATATATGTAAAATGATATAATTTAGAAAAAAGGTGTTTCTTAAACCCTATAATTAAAAAAAAAAATAGAAAAATCTACATCCAAAGATACAGCAAGGTAATTTACCTATAAAATTTAAATAATTATTTAAAATGTTAATGATTTCCCCTAAAAATATTGTAATCATAAACTCTTGTTCCCACGAATGATCAATAAATGAAATACATCTTATTACTAAATGACCAAGGCTTTTTAAAACGGTCAAGACTAAATACAGTTAAAACTTGTTAAACTACTTCAACTAAACCTAAATATTATTAACTACATTAATAAATAACGACATTTCAACGCATATCAAAGCCTTGGTCGATCAATGTTAGCAAATATATTAAACTAGCGACATACCCCCGCTTCGCTCGGGCGCGTCCCTAACCTTAATATTTTAAGAATGTTTTAGGAACGCATAAAAGATAAACGTCTAAAGAAAAAATATTTTTTTGCGCCAGGAATCTTTGCAGCCTTATACTGAATAACCCGACAGAGTTTCATCAAAATCGAATCAATCGTTCCTAGAGGACAAATATATGAACATTTTTTTTATATAGTGTTAATAAATAAGTATTTCCAATTTTAATTTAATCCTTAAATGCTGATATTTAAATACTTAACGACGATGCCCCGACGGCTGGCCTGCCAGCAGACCACAACAACCATGAGGTTGCTCCCACGGTCCATTGATGGTCACGGTTCTGCCATGTCCCACTTAAATAGGCCACCTTCCTATATATCTTGACTTCACTTTCTATGAAAGCCTACATATACTCATATAGTGCAAAAAATAAAACTATATAAAGTTTAAAAAAAATTGTATTTTTATTTAAATAAAAAAAATGTGTCTTTTTTAATTTAAATATTTTAATGAAAAATAATTTGATCTACTAATAACGATAACAAGTAAAAACGAAATTTAAAAAATAGACGTCGCGTACAGCTAATGTACCGCACGATGTGTTTGAGATTGCGATGTGATTAACATAATATGTACATAAAATATTTTTACATAGAATTTATTCCAATATTTAATCTATTAGTTTACTTAAACATGTGATATTTACTCAGATTTTACATTTGAATATCACAAGTTAATAACATTCTGAATTAAGGAAAAATCTTACGAAGTATTATAGTAATGTGGATTTTAAATATTTAATATTAAAATTTTAAATATTTAATATAAAATTTAAATTTTAATTTAAAATTTAAATTTTAAATATTATTTTGTGGGCCGACGTATATGTACTCAGCCCATTTTTATCGTAATAAGCTTATTTTGCGCTTATTTTAAAAAAGAGAGGAGAGAGAGAAGATAGTTTTATTTATTTATCATCATAATTTTAAGTATCATTATAACTTAAAATAAAGTATGATTAATTGATTTTAACGTTCCACTGCTGGGCACGGGCCTCCCTTCAATATGACGGGGGATCGGTGCAGTCCACTACACTGGCTAAGTGTGTTGACGGATGTGCCATATTATTATATCAATATTTTTTTCTAGTTATCTTCAAAATATGCATAATAGATTAACTATATATGGACGATTCTAATTATTAAATCATTATAATTTATAAAATTTATGCCAATTTTGACATTTTAATGTCTTATGTACAACAAACATGGTCGCGGTTCAGTTTCTCCAGTGAAAATGCTTTTAGCTACTATGATTTCTATTTCTAAATATCAGCATAATATACTGTTTTTTAATTTTAAATAACGCAATCGAAAGCAAACATAATAATTATAACATACATTTACATATAAGAAAATCACATATTTCATAATTTAAGATCTTCAGACTAAAGAACTTCCTTTAATACCATAGATTATATTAGATTAAAAGTAAAAAAATTATAAATAACATCGCGTCGTAATAAATAAAACAAGCCGTAATGTACGGGATGATCTACTGTTAATACCTTTGCGAAATATGGCCATTATTACGCTGAAATTATAATATGTGACTCAGTAATTCACGTACGCACCTACGAGTGCTATGAAACAAATATGTATATTTGTTTATTTTGTCATGTAGTGCAGGTTCCATCGATTTAGGTAAATTTTCAACTGGGTACCATGTTTTAGATCGTTTTAAGACGGTTGAATATAACCTAAGTTATTCCTATCCAAATATAATCCTCCCGTGAAACCTTTCTCATAATAAGTTGAGTCATTCTTCTTTTTTTGTGTATTCAGCCCTTTTTAACGTCCCACTGCTGGGCACGGGCCTCCCTTCAATACGAAGGGAATCAGTCCATAGTCCACGCTGGCCAAGTGCGGATTGGCGGACTTCACATGTCTTTCAAAAACTTGCCAGGGTTTTTCAGACATGCAGGTTTCCTCACGATGTTTTCCTTCAACGTAAGGCAAGTGGTAATCATGTTAGAAATGATTCGCACATGAAAATATCAGAGGTGCGAGACCCGGGATTTGAACTCGCTTCACTCGGTTTCCCAAGCGAGCGCTGAGAGCTGCCTATTGGGCTACCACTGCCTTCTTTTTTTTACAATGACTTTTTTATACCAGGGTTAAAATAACCTGTAATACTGCAATAGTGTTTAACATAGACATATATATAATATTTGTAGATATAAGCAGATATGATTTTTCCTTGTGAAAATTAGTATTATTCGAGATAGCATAGTTCTTCTGGATATTCCTTATCTGAGGTCGGCCATCCTGATGCTTGATCGCTATTTTTTGCAATATTGACTCATTGCTGGCTTAGGCCTAGCATTTTCATATCTTTGGAGATGGTTTTAGTCCAGGTAGTTGGTGGGACGACCTTCACCTCTCTTGCCATCATCTGCAACCATCATTCATCTCGTCATGTGGTGTTTATCCCTACACGTTACATACCAGCTTAATCGGCCTTCTTGCGTCTTAGTTATATATCTGCCCCTTTACAAGTGCCTCACATATACTAACGGTATATGGTATGTGGTATCGGCACTAATGTTTTCTAAATATTTAGCCAGGGAATACACATTAAATTCAGTGCTTTCTATTTTGTCACAAAGATTTTTGTAGGATTACTTATATTTAAAAAAAAAACTTGGGTTTCTTCTGATTATAATCATAGGAAGAACATGCCATTTGATGCCACTTAAGATAAAGCGTAAACATCAAGATATTTCTATAACATCGTACTAAAAATATATTGAAAGCCGACTAATTAGCTATAATATTTAAAACAAGCGAAGCCGAAACGCTAAGCGAAATTTACACCAAGACAATATTAGAGAGAAATGAGAGAGAATGCAATAACAATAAATAGCAATAAATAAAAGGATTCAGTCGCTGCTTGTATTGTATGATACTAATCCGGTGGAATAGAGATGGGGTGGAGATGCTCGCGAGCTTTCAAATGTTCCAACTCGAACTTTTACTGCTTTAAGAGAAAAAAAGCAATTTTAATAAAAAAAATAAGTAATCTGTAAGATTAAGCTCCTTTTTTGACTGAGAATTAACTTGTACTGCTATTAAAATCTACAAATCAAGTTATTACGTACATTATACATTTCAGAATATTTATTAAGTCATTATATTTATCTCAATTTTATATCCATACAAAAACTCTATTTCACTCATAACTCTATTTATTATATATACAGAGGATATGTATATAAATACATAAGAATACTTGTGAGTAATTTATAAATAATCAATCAACTCAATTCCCTTGGGTTCAAAATGTGCCAGTTAAGCACAGATTACTTCGAAAATGTCACGTAGATCGTAGAAGACACGAAGGAGTTTTATCGGTAATAACTAAAATCAATTATTTGTCTGTGTATCAAAGTTATAATGGCAACACTACTCCATAGTTTTCCCCCACAACTAATCCAAGGCAGCGAGTGCTACGGCGATTACTTTAATTGGCTCAATCTCCATTCAAAACCACCTCGTGGTGGGGTTAGATTTATGGCGAAAGGGTCTGATCCGTGTTTATGAACGAAGATAGCGGAAAAACTAGTGCGATCTTCCTTTTTCCAATTATGTAAAGTAATTTTTTACTTTTCTTAATTAAATTAGAGATAAAATATGTATATACATATATAAATATATGGAAATGTGTCACCGCCTACCGTTTATTGAACACCACTACCTCAAGGTTGCCTTGAAGAGATCGCTTCCAGCGATAAGGCCTAAATAGTGTGTTTTTATGTTTCTTTCTTTTGTTGTGTAGTCAAGTATATTATTGTTATCTATACTAATATTATAAAGCTGAAGAGTTTGTTTGTTTGTTTGGTTGAACGCGCTAATCTCAGAAACTACTAATACGACTTGAAAAATTCTTTTTGCATTAGATAACCCGTTAACTGAGGAAGGCTATAGGCTATATATCATCCCGGATAAATATACGGTTCCCGTGGGATAGATTTATTTTTGTCTATAATTAAATATAAGAAATCTTAATTAACACTAGCGACTAACCCTCGCTCTGCTCGGTTCGTCCCTAGTTGCATTTTAACGTTTAGTATAGATTTCTCAGAGATGAGATATTTTCCTGCAGTAAAAATATATGTTGCCTATATGTTGACTCAGATAACCAGCTATCATCATATAAAATTTCATCAAAATTTAAGTGGTTTTCTCGTGATGCGTTCCCAAACAGACAAAAATTCTAAAAACTACAAATTCAGACTCTGTATCAATAACAATGACTATTTCAATAAGGTTTTCCAAAAAATATTGAATGTACAGATTCGATTCAGAATTTTATTGTATGTATAGATTACGCGTATAGATTAAATATTAACATTTCATTTACAGTTTCTAATTATTTTTTTCATAAGAAACCATTTGCCATAATTACTTTCATTGATATTAGGCGCAAAAGGTCAAACGGTGTTGCTCTGTGACCTTCTTTAAAATTATAATAACGCTAAATATTATAAAACCATTAAGTCTGCTAAATCAATTTATTACCATAATTAATTTAGAATTAAATTTAATAAGGGCTCAGTGGTAAGATGCTCGCTTGGAAAACCAAATGAAGCTGGTTCAAAACTGAATCTCCCAGACCTAGATAAGCTCCTTTCTAGATGAGCTTATATTATGTTTAAACAAAACAGTAGTGTAAAGAGTATATTTCTGTAACCTAATCTTTTGCTACAAATAAACGATTATTATATATTAAATCACGCCTAAATATTAAATCACTATATAAGGTATACACACCATGTATTTACGACATGATCAAAAATATTCTGTTGAAGACACACATATTCATACATTATTTTTATTTTTATTATAATATAAATTTACATACAATTTTGAATGAATGAACATGAACTTTATATATATACTTATTTACATTTAATTATTTTTTTATTATAATAATTATCTATATCGAACTCAACATCGCTTAATAGTAACTATTACACACTTAGCAATGGTTTTTTTTTAATTTATTTAATTTTTTTAATATATCCAAACCTGTTCATTAAACAATTTTAATATCTATTAAGAATTACCGGAGAAAATATCGCGTATTTATTTTATTTTTTCCATTTGTATGTATGTACACACAAAAAAATACAGTCAAAAACAATAACTCCTTTTTTTGAAATCAGTCAAAAAGGGTTCCTGTTCATAGGATTATTATACAGATAGGTTTTCAGAGGTTTGATTATTATAACATTTTTATACGGGGGTCGGATGGTGAAGGCATTGAAGGAAATATGAAGTAATACCTATAAGACTAACCCTCTCGTGATGCCGGGGTATAAATTATTTGTGAGCGAGATTGGCTACTTCTACTTGAGCTGTACGAATGATGCTCTATTAAATAAATATATTGTATGAAAAAAAGTAAAAATATAAAAAAATACATTATATCTATATAAAATATAATATTTATTTGATTTTATTAGTAGATGCTTTGTGGGTTTTTGATATCTTTAATATCTTTAATATTGAAAGTTTTAAAAATGCTCTTTGTATTCCAAGACTGGTCTGAACCGACATTATAATAATAGATAATCACTAGAACCTTTGTACCTACCCTCAAAATTGTGTGTATAGAGAAGTAGGTAAGTAGGTACTTTAAAAAAGAAAAAAATATATCCCTTACTTCATAAATTATGGATTCCCCATACAAATTTCAACCCCCAAGGAATGACTTCCTGGATCAAAATATCCTATGTCCTTCCCACGGTCTCAAACTATCTCCAAACCAAATTTCGTCTTAGTCAGTTCGGCGGAATAAGCGTGAAAAAGTTATATACAGACAAACAGATTTACTTTCGCATTTATAATATTGGTATATAATATGTTAATATGTTAGGACATTAACACACAGCACCATTTACTTCCATGATAAGCTAGGAGGCTTGAGTTATGGATACTAGATAGTTGATGCACTACACATATATAACTTTAAATACATACATATTATAATTATAAACACACATGACTGGAGTACAAACATTCGTGCTCATCACACAAATGAATGCCCCCAGCGGGACTCGAACCCGCAACAGCTGGCATAGCAAGTAGTAGTGCCGTCAATATGAATATAACATAACCTAAAATATATTATGTAGCTACAATATAAAGTAGAGTACTCTCCAGACCATATCTATTGAAGTTAAGCTCCGATAATTTTGAGGGGCAAGTTAGTGCAGACTAAAATATTGGCCCATCACTACATCATGCCCAGATATTGATCATGAAGCCGATCTTTGATTTATATCTTTGATTTATAGTGGGTGAAATTACTTCTATATGGAGTTGCAATTTTAGAATTACGTACAATATGTCTGTCTGTTTTGCATGTACTTGCTAACCTAATTTTTTTAAGTTTAGTTAACAATTATCTATCACCCTTCTGGAAATGTAAAATGATATTTTACGCAAATGGCTATTAATATTAAACTCTATTTTAATTATAAAAGAATCAACTCTAGAAACCGCAACTTTAGGCGTAATAGTGCTCAGACAAGGTGTCTCAGCAACATCGCACGTACTTTTTAAAACAATTTACCTATTTTTTTAATGTCCAACTGCTGGGCAAGAGCCTCCTTTCAATACAAGGGGGATCACGCCATATTCCACCATGCTGGCCAAGTGCGAGGTGGCGGACTTCACATATCTTTCGAAAACTTGCTAGGTTTTCTCAGACATGCAGGTTTCCTCACTATGTTTTCCTTCACCGTAAGACTAGTGGTAATTATGTTTGAAATGATTCGCACTTGGAAATATCAAAGGTGCGAGACCCGGGATTTGATCCCGCTTCACTCGATGCGACCAAGCTAGCGCTAAGGCTACCACTGCTACTATTATGATTACCTATCACTTCTACATATATTATGTATATAATTTTACTGTCTTTACAAACTCATATATCTATCTAGTTATGAAGACTTCTAATTAAAATATTGTATGTATGTCTGTTTACCAATGTCTCTGAATTCAATAATCGAAATAAGTTAAACCATTATCTCCATTTTACGTGTAAATATTATACTACGAAGCTTGCATATACATATATAATTTATTTATAAAAGAAAATCCATTTCACAGGCTAAATAAAACCACTTAAAATAAAACAAATATGTACCCTCAGTATAGTGATCACGTTATTATTTAGCATTCCGGACTCCGGTACAAAGTCGTCCGTCCATCCGAACTCCACCCGATATATCAACATTAGCGCTGTCCCCGTCCGGCTACGACGACATGTGCATAGCTATACAGGGGATGGAAGAGATAGGGACTTTTGTTTAGTAAAAACAATAATAAATATTATATATGTATAGTATTATATATTTTATAAGAAATATATTATGTGTATGTAATTATTACCTTTATTTCTACTATACATATATCTACTTAGTATATTTTTGCACTATATTGCCCACTGACATCTTCTACATCCAGAGGTTGACCGGAAGGGATCTCTTTTAGAGATAAGTCCACCTTTGTGAATTATGTTTATTGTTGTTATTTTGTATCACATTTAAAGTGCAATAAAGAATATAATAGTAATAATATTGGACTATTATAATATAAGAATTATTTTAAGCATGATAGAAAACATGTTATGTTTGCATATTTAACGTAAAATCAGTGGAGGAATTACCGGTGGTAGGACTCTGTCAAGCCTGAGGAGTCCGACTGGATGGGTACCACCCCCTTATCTATTTCTGCCACCAAGCAACAATGATTGCATTGTTGTGTTACAGGCAAGAGGCATATCATCTTAGTCCTCACAGTGACAACGCACCTGTGGTTCTGCATTTTTGTTACTTAAAACCTAAGTGCATGAACCGTAGGTGTTATGGGCGACAGGTACTGCTTTCCATCAGGTGGTCTGTCTGCTCGTTTGTCACTGAAAAAAAAGGAAACCTACAAACTAACTTATAATTTTGAAATTATTCGATGGGTAACTCAGATATTTTATTAGTTACAATATGATTCTTTCATATGTCATCTATCTATATCTATAAATATAATAAAATTCTGAATCGAATCTGTACATTAAATAGTTTTTGGAAAATGTTATTGAAATAGTCATTATTATCGATGCGGAGGCCCAATCTATAGTATTTAGAATTTTTGTCTGTCTGTATGTTTGTCTTTCTCTCTGTTTGGGAACGCATCACGAGAAACCATTGGACTGATTTTGATGAAATTTGGTATGATGATAACTGGTTATCCGGGTCAACATATAAGATACTTTTCACTGCGGGAAAATATCTCGTCTCTGAGAAATCTATACGAAACTTTGAACCGTAACTAGTGACGAACCCGAGCGAAACAAGGGTGAGTCGCTAGTTCATATAATAAAGGTACATATACTACATTTTCCATTAAATAAACTCATTATTAATGTTACTTTTATTTATAAAATCATTCCACTCTTTCTCCACAAGATCATGATTTTTGTGTAAATTAAAAAAAATACATATATAGATTCAAAATATCATTAGTCAAAGAAATCATATAAACATACTAATCAAGCCAAATGCTAATACAACAGTGTTATGTTAAACTTATGTTAATACAAATATTGACCTCAAATATGAAAAATATGAATAGTTCTTAGAGAACTCGTCAAATAACCTTTTTTTCAAAAATAAATGGTTTTTCCTTTGTATTTTATTATAAAATAAGTAGTATAAAGAGGTATCTATGGCATATTCTGTTGCTCTAAAGCCACAACACACCCATGGGACATCAAAAATGAAGATTTAGTCCCTCGCCGCGTCATACGTTAAGTTGGCTAATGAAAACACGGCGTGGGAAGTGATGAAGTGGACGGGTCGCGGGTCGACAACTTGTCTTGGTCTTTTAGAGAATAGAGTTTATAGAAAATAGAAAGTTTCTATTTTAAATCTAGGTAACATTAAAATAATTCAAAGAAAAATTGAAACGTAAGAGTTTTGAATAATAAAAATATTGTCACGACTTCGAATGAAGTTTTTATGTATATATCCAATTTTTCACCTCTTGAGCGATAATGAAACCAAGAAAGCTTATGAGTGACTGTTGTTGAGTTTCTCGCCGGCTTTTCCCAGCAGAACTGGTCTCGAACTGGTACGATTTAATTTTTTTGAGAAAAATCCTAATTCTTTTTCTAATATAAAAGTAGCCTAAGTAATTCCTTATAATATCTGGCAGTGAAAGTCGTGTTAAAATTGGTTCAGTCGTTTTGGAGATTAGCCGGAACTAACAGACAAACAGACAGAAAAAATTTTAAAAATTGTGTTTTTCTTATAAGCACCGTATATAATTCCATATGCATTTAGTGTAAAGCTGTTATTTTGACATTACAGACACTTCAATTTTATGTATCTGTATAGATTACGATTTTAAATTGCTTGTAAAAGTCTATTCAGATATTATTTGATATGTTACTTTTTTATGATGCACTACTTGTTCCTGCAATCGAATGAAAATAAAAATCGAATCTGTACATTAAATATTTTTTGGAAAATCTTTTTGAAATATTCGTTTTTATCGATATAGAGGCCTAGTCTATAGTTTTTAAAATTTTTGTCTGACTGTCTGTTTGTGTTTCTGTATGGGAATGCATCAAGAGAAAACTAACAAATTTTGAGAAGAGAGAAATTTGGTATAATGATAACTGGTTAGCCGAGTCAACATATAGGATACTTTTTACTGCAGGAAAATATCCCATCTCTGAGAAATCTATATAACATTTTTTGCAAATGAAAACGAATGATCAATAATCCTATGCGCACCCTTGAAAATACCTGCTGTCAATGCCACCTTTCAAAAATACGTGAAAGATTCAAGTAAACTTTCTTGAGGTAATACGGTCAATGTCAAATATTTAAAACCATATATGGTTACAAATAATTAGGTAAATGTAACTCGCTGTTGATTACGATTTTACTTCGATAATTTTTTATTGATAACCAATATTTATAGTTTAACTAGCGACTCATCCTCGCTCCGCTCGTGTTCATTCCTACTTACGTTTTAAAGTTTAGTATAGATTTCTCAGAGATGAGATATTTTCCTGCAGTAAAAAGTATCCTATATGTTGACCTGGATAAGCAGCTATCATTATACCAAATTTCATCAAAATCCCTTCAGTGGTTTTTCCGTGATGCGGTAACAGACAGACACACAAAAATTCTAAAAACTATAGATTCAGCCTCTGTATCGATAATAATGATTATTTCAATAAGATTTTCCAAGAAATATTTAATGTACAGATTCGGCTTTTAAGTAAGTAACTTTTAAGTAAGAGATTGAATGAATGAAAGATAAAAGTTACTTTATGTTTATTTTTTCTATACAAAATATAGATATTCTTTTATTATACATAGTACCTGGGCGACCGAGCTTCGCTCCGAGTTCTTTTTTGTTATATCGTATTTTTTAGATAAAAAAAACTAAAAACTTGAATAAATAAAAAAAAAACAAAAGTAAAAACTTTTTGTATTCTGTCCGGGACTCGATCCCGGGCATATGTGTTGTCTAACTTACGCCTTGACCGTTTGACCACGATGCTTTTTTTCGAGTGTAAGTAATTATCGACCATATTCTGCGTAGAATAATGTAAAAGAAAACCGCGTGAAAACTCGAAAACACGCGTTTTCCCAGACATGAGACTGATCTAGATCAATTTCTCGCCCCCGAAAGCCCCCATATACCAAATTTCAGCGAAATCGTTAGAGCCGTTTCCGAGATCGCTGGTATAAATAAATAAAGATATAAAGATATAAATATACAAGAATTGCTCGTTTAAATATATAAGATATAAAATATTTGGAAGAAATCGCGTGTATCCCTTCTACAATAGGTTTCATAATACAAATAATACAGGAACGACCACGTTATGATTTAGATATAATCTATTTTTTTATTGTATTGTCTTATGAATTAGTGTTCCCTTCCTATACTTTATACTATATAATTTATACTAGTTATATAAGAAATGCTTACATGAATAAAGTCCTCAGACTAAAATAATATGATGGTAAGAGCGTGTAAAATCATAATAGAATTAAATCAAACTAAGTGTTCATTGTGTGATAGTAAAAAATGAAATAAAAACTGTTTTAAAAGTTTTCATTTCATTTTACATATACATTATATATATTTTATGTATACTAATACAAAATTGTGAATTGTTAACAAAACAAGATCACAATGTGATTACGAAACAACTTAATAATGAAAACTATCTCAAAGATAATATTCTAATGTATATATTAACTAAACTTACATTATTTTACAAATTAACACCAAAATATTAATTAAAAGAAATATATATTTATGTACAAACTTCCACACTGACATTAACTTTCGACTGACGTTTATGGATGCGTTCCGGATCACGCAAATTTTTAATTTTAATTTTTAAATTTAGTACGCATCTCTCCCTTATAGGCATCTCTCCTGGACTTACTCTATATAGTATTATAACTGTTTATTAATATACATATATAATATTAGAATATTGCGTAGAATCAAAGTACTAACCAGAATGCATCGCTGTCTGTCTAGGGAAGCGATGCGAAGTCGCGGGGGAGCTTTTCATCACTTCCCTCTCTACGTTTTATAATTATTTAGAATTTTGTTACAGTTTCATATATTCCTAACTTTATATGAACATCGATTTTTGGCAGAGTTAGACTTATGTATAAGTAGAGTTCTGGAATAATTTTGGTTCATACAAATGTATGGTTGTGTATACAAATATGAATGTGGTTAATATAACAAGATTTATACAGTACTAGCGACTCACCCTCGCTTCGCTTCGGGTTCGTCCCTAGAAAAAAACCAATCTATCCCACGGGACCCGTATACTTTTCCGGGATAATAAATAGCCTATAGCCTTCCTCAATTAACGGGCTATCGAATACAAAAAGAATTTTTCAAATTGGATCAGTGATTCCTGAGATTAGCGCGTTCAACCAAACAAACAAACAAACAAATTCTTTAGCTTTGTAATATTAGTATAGATAACTGTTTTTATGGGAAAAAATACTACTACTAATCCCAACTACGGGTATTTATATAATAAATGCCTGTTATATTATTATAACATATTTTTATATTTGATTGTATATATTATTTATATGGCTTATTCTTTTTCCAAAATAAAAGTAGCCTAAGTTATTCCTTATAACATCAGCTATCTGCCAGTGGAAGTCCCGTCAAAATCTGTCTAGTCATTTGGGAGATTAGCCAGACCAAACAGACAGACAGACAGATAGACAAAAAAAACTTAAGATTTTTTTATAAGTACATATTTAGTAAAAAACTTGCATTTAGTAAAAAACTGGTATTTTGATATTACAAACAGACACTTCAATTTTATTTAATTATTATAGTACTTACTTATTATTATTAGTATTAGTAGTAGTTACTTATTATTATTATAGTTACATCCACGTACTTTGCCCATCTTTTCTATTAAATTATATCAAAAGTTGAAACAAAAAGGGGCCATGGAATGGACAAAGCACGTCTTTATGATTCCACACAGTCAATCTCCCATTTGACTGCCTTCAAAAATTTTATAATTTTTTTGTGTATTTGACGAAATATATTCGCATTTATAATTGTGAACTGATTTTCATTTATCCCTATAAAGTGTACCATATATTTTTGTGAGTGGAAAAATTCGTTACTTCCTTGATCTTGAATTGAATTGAATTAAATATTTTTTTCCAAAAAAAAAAATGCTATATAATAATATTGCTGTTGCTCTATAAAAATATAACTTGCATGTGTTTATAATGTTGATTATAATATACTAGTAATCTATACATACATATAATAAAACCGTAGAAGTCGAATGTCTTTACATAGAAAAAAATGCTAAAACCGAGTCAGGGGTATGTAAGAAAAGAAATACAACAAATCCATATTTTTTTCAAGTTTTTTGAAGTCTGTTTGTCTGTTTGTACGGGCTAATCTCTAAAACTGTTGGGCCGATTTAAATGAAATTTTGTATGGTGGTACCTTATATTAAACAACAACATCTTAGATACTTTTCATCCCGGAAAATTAAAGAGTACTCGTGGGATAGTTAAAATACCATAGTAACTTATACAGCTTAGTATACAAAAACTACTGATTGGATTTTAATGAAACTTTACAATAATAAAGCTATATATCATAATAACAAATAGGCTACTTTTTATCCCGGAAAAATGTACGGTTCGCGTAAGATAGATTCGTTTTTGTTTGTCTAGATGCGAACCCGAGCGAAGCCAGGGTGAGCCGCTAGTATAAAAAAAAACTCATTCACTAAAAAAGTTCAATTAAAAAAACGTAAAGTTATAAGAAAAATGATATTTTTATTATTTAGTACGTAATAAAAGCTCTTAACATTCTTTATGTCACCATCAAAACCTAGAGCGTACTAATTCAATCGCTTAACATAAATCCATACACAAACGTAACAACAATGAAGCCATAAAATATTATTAATAAGCGGTAACCAATTATTATTTCCATCACCGCTTATATTTAGGTCAATGTTTTGATTCAACGATTTATGGCCTTTCAAATAAGCGATCTAATACGTGTAACGCCATCTATCCATCCACAAGGTACATTTCGTGTTGCGTATAGATCTTGATAGATGGCAGTACTCGTTAAGAGATTTATACGCTGCTGATGTTTTTATTTCATCTCAAAACTTATTAAAAAGATAACAAATTAAATTACAATATTTATGGATTTTATAAGAATGTTTGTTTCCGTTTGTGGTAGATTGAATTGTATGTTGTCATTTGGTCTGAAACATTTTATTTTGTAATTAGATTATGTCGCATCTTCTATATACATATATAAAAGACAAAAGTGATTGACTGATATACGAGTATCAACGTACAGGTCAAACACTTAAGGCTAGAAAATTAAAATTTCGCGCACGTATTCCTCATATGACGAACCCCCAAGGGGGTGAAATAAGGGGTGAAAAAGTTTGTATGAAACTTTTTATTCCATGAACATATTTGCATGAAATTTCGTATGAATTGAGTACAGCAAAAATAATGAGTTACATATTTAAACGTTTTCCAAAATTTAACCCCTAAGAGGATAGAATAGGGGATGAAAGTTTCTATGAAACCTACCTTCAGAGATTTTTTTCTAGTTTTAGCGCGAGCGAAGTCGCGGGTTCTGCTAGTTATTGATATTTTCATATTATTTTTTATAATAAAAATCTAGAGAAAATATATTTATTTGTAGGTGATCTATTACCCGATCTATCTCTAATCGCGAGTTCGACTCTCGTTTAAATAAATTAAATATCTACTTGTCTTTATAGGAATATAAAAGATATTAATACATATATATTTAAACACATAGTTTATATTTTACTAGATTTGGTAAATGAATAATAAATTAATCTATACCTATAATAAAATTGTAACTAAGCCTAACTTATAGAAATAGACATTATTATTTATACAGAAGCTGAATCTATAGCTTATAGAATTATTGTCTGTCTACCTGCCTGTCTGTCTGTCTGTCTGTCTGTTACCGCATCACGGAAAAACTACTGGAGGGATTTTGATGAAATCTGGTATGATGGTAGCTGATTATCCGGGTCATCATATAAAATACTTTTTACTGCGGGAAAATATCTCATCTCTGAGAGATCTAAGAAATTTATACTAAACATTAATATATAGATTTAGTTATGTGTTTGTCACGATTAAGTAAATAAAAATACAGAGTCAAATATGATAATCGAAATGTATCGCGCCGTACAGCATCTTCGAAAAGCTAATTAATAAAACTTAAGTCATAAATAAAGTGCGGGTGGCTGTTAGCAAAAACTGTTAGGATCATAAACCTGTCAGCGGATGAGGCACTGCCTTTGTTGCGATGTAACGTCGACCGATAAATCTAATACGACAATTTGAGTTGGGCGGTACCTTCTTTCGATTTTGGCTCTAGTTCCGTATTTTGGATTATTGATTTTAGCGTTTTTATAATGCCCATCTAAGCTATTAATTTTACTAAAATAACGTTTAATTATTGTATTTCATTACTTTTTTCATATCCATATCCTTCATCTCAAAAATCAGTTTAACAGCAACAGAGGATAATGAGGACTCTTCTCAAGGGAGATGATGAGGATGACTTTGAAGCGTGTTCTTCCATTTTCTTTTATTTATTGCGAAAATTAAGACTTTACCTAAGGCTGACTTTACCTAAGGCTGAATACAACCTAAGGCTACTTTAACTTTACCAAACTCGTGTTAACTTATTCAACTTATTGATACAAAATTCAGGTATCGGTATTGGGAGTTATGTGAAATAATGACAGTAACAATCAATTTGCCTACGAAATATATTTCATAAATAAAAATGGTAATCGTTTGTGGTAAAAATAAAATGTCACAAATAAACAATGCATCTAGAAGAAAACCATGTATATGTAGTATAACTTAATATTAGTTTAATAAAATATTCAAATTAATACAGCCATCTGGCTAACGCGATACTCTCCAAGCTTGGCAGCGCATGCTTATTACGATAGCGGTTCTAGGTCCAAGGCAAGTATTGACCATATCCTATATGGTATATGGTCAATACTTGCCTATCCTATAAATGGATCCTATATGGATAAGTCAATAGCTTAGGCATATTGAAACACACGTAGTAATAATAAATAAATATAAAGATAAATGAATAAATAAATATGTTGGAACAATTAATACACAGCACCATCTAGTTCCATGGTAAGCTACGAGGCTTGTGTTATGGATACCAGATAGTTGATACACTACACATATATAACTTTAAATACTATTATAAATAAAAATACCCATGACTGGAGTACAAATATTCGTGCTCATCACAAAAAGCCTCCAGCGGGACTCGAACTCGCGGCCGCTGGCACAACAAGTAGGATCACTACAAACTGAGCCAAACATGTCGTCAAATAAAAGTAGATATTAAATTAGAGATCTTCACATCCTGCACTATTTTTAAACTATTTTTTTTTAAAGTAAAATGTTAAAAATAAATTTTTGTCTAGGTATGTTTTGTCAAATACCTCCTTTTCTTTAAAGGTAGTAAAAAGCCGAGAGGAAATTAATTCACTAGTTTTTTATTCTGTGAAATCTATATATATGTCTCGTATATAAATAGACAAAGACAAAACAGTTCAGTACCTTTGTATTCAGCCCTTTTTAACGTCCCACAGCTGGGCACGGGCCTCCCTTCAATGTGAGGGGGATCAGGCCATAGTCCACCACGCTGGCCAAGTGCGGGTTGGCGGACTTCACATGTCTTTCGAAAGCTTGCTAGGTTCTCTCAGACATGCAGGTTTCCTCGCGATGTTTTCCTTCACCTAAGACAAGTGGTAATCAAGTAAGAAAAGATTCGCATATGAAAATATCAGAGGTGCGAGACCCGGGATTTGAACCCGCTTAACTCGGTTTCCCAAGCGAGCGCGTCACCACTGGGCTACCACTGTACCACATTCAGTACCTTTATCTCTTCTGTTTGTCAACCAATTTTTTGTGTTTATGTTTATTAGCTATTGAGGAGTTTTAGTTTAATCAATAAAATAATGTTGAAAACATTTAGTTTTTTTTGAAGTTATACTTCTTTTGGCACGTTTGGGAAAAATTATGAGAGCAAAATTTTTACGATGCGCGCGCACATCAACAGCCATAAAGCGACATGATGAAGTTAGCTGCGTTCCTTTTACAAACAGAGAGTTTTGACATATGAATATGAAATCTTTAGCTATTTTGGTTCTGTTACGCCAAAGAAGTGTAACTTCTTACATGCGTACATATGTAAGTATACACACACGTTTTTTTTTTCATTTTGTGTCAAACATGAGGTCAAAAAACTTCCCCTTTGAAGGAAACTTGATTTGAAAGTCAGCCCATATTTACATAATATATATATTACGTCATATACAAAAGCAGATACTGCTACACCACGACTATCAAAATATATGATTTTGCAATATAAAGATACAATATGCAATAATATTATTTTTCAATAATAATAATGTCTATAACATTATTATTTTTAATTTGTTTGTCATTTTAAATAAAACTATTTTTAGATTATTTCTCGAATTTATTTTGATTTTTGGTTCCCGACGGTTCGAATGCTTTACAGCAATCATGGTCAGTCTCTCCGGTGACTTAATTATCCGAAAAGATAGTTTTATTTAAAATGTCAAATATTCGTGTAAATCTAAGAGAGTATTACGTTTGTCATGTTAGAAAATACTAATTTTACAGTACTAACCTTTAAAGCATATTTATTGTAGGACGACATTTCTTACTAGTTTCAATTTCGTGAGAACCAAAATATTTGAACTGCTTTGATCTTGCCCTGATAAAAACTGAATGCAGATAACCAAATTAATAACCCAAATACACGAAAAAGTATATTCACTTACGGAAAGAAGTATTGTGTAATTTATATCAAAGTTATACCGATAAAAAAATATTAACTGAAAAATACGATCTTTGAGTTATTAATATAATCCATTTTAATAACTAAGCTATTTGATAAAATCATGAAAGTCGATTTTATCATACTTCTAATTTTCTATTGTCATCGAGTTCAAATTTTGTATTATTTAAAATCCAGATGTCTAGATAATTGAAAGCATCGAGCCAAACTATTAAAGAAGTCTGGAGATGAATAGCAAATCTCTTCAAAAACCTATAAAACTATCAAAATTCAAAATATTTTATTCAGCATTAAATTATTACTATTTTTTACTGAACGTCGACGAAAGTCGCCTTAGACTTGAGAAGAACTGTTGAAAGAAACTCGTCGAGTTTGAGCTCATTTGATTCGTTTTGATCCATTCCTAGTACTACATATAGCCAAAAGCATTATTTTCTATAAAAATAACTAGTTTAAAGCCAAGCACAGACAATTATAAACCATAAAAAATGCCCATAAAGTTCATCAACCCTTAATGAACTGTCACATGATGAGAAATGTGGGCTGAATCAATAATTACGCATGATATTTACGATCATCACCCACCCCTGAAAAACACCCTCGCGCCTGAGGCGAGTCGATCCGGACCATAAATAATAAATACTAGTACCGTGCGTCTGCAGATAATAGTAATTTACGGTTTACCATTGCCGTCATGTCTTTGCCAACTAGATCGACGTTAGGGACTTTTATGAAGCTCTGTTGTGCGGTCCATTTTTGAATTTTTAAAGCTTTAAAAAGTTTTTTTCTGTAGGTAGGTATAGGACGTATGGCGTACCTACTTAGTTTTTAGATATTGGTGTTCTATTATTATTATATTTAGAGTTATATAAGAAATTAGATATTTAACCAACATACGCATTGTTTCAAATATATAAAATATATCATAAATATAAAAAATCATGTTTTTATGATTTAATTTTGAAACAGGATATTATGTCTTTTGCTTTTGCTATCTACTTTAACTTCCAGATATTTTGAAGTTGTTACAAGCGCCATGATAGCGGGTACACCTAACTGTAAATCATAAAAATAATGTCATGGTCACCAAGAAAACTTAAAGTATGTACTACTACTATATATTCTTTGTGTTATTGACTATTTTTTTCATTAGGTATTTGATAATACTTATTCAAATTCTATCAAATTTAAAATTTTTACTAATATATATATATATATATATATATATATATATATATATATATATATATATATATATATATATATATATATATATATATATATAATATGACATTATCGTGTATTACACTTGAGCCAATTATGTATAGCATTTTAAAAAGTTAGATTTTTTTTCAATAAATATTTATAACTTCTACACGATTTATCACAAAAGCAAGAAAGTAAAATATATAGCAGCCATATCATTTTAATTACGATATGATAGGTAACGATGTCAAAAGCATTATTTATAGGCTCTAGTCAAGTCAACCCGCTCCCCCGTCTCGATAAACCGAAGTTACTGAGTTCACGCCCAAATTTTAATAATAATATATCTTTGTAATTTATTCGCACCGCGAGGCGACAGCGTTTGTTCCTATTTAAACGTCGATCGAATTTGAGTTATGCTTCCAACTTTCACGGATTCAGAGTTGCAATTTTGTAATGGGACTCATAATAATAATAAAACAAATATCTAATTTTTAAATGGTTTTAGGTATGTATTCAGCCCTTTTTAACGTCCCACTGCTGGGCACGGGCCTATCTTCAATACGAGGGGGATCAGGCCATAGTCTACCACGCTGGCCAAATGCGGGTTGGTGAACTTCACTTGTCTTTCGAAAACTTGCTAGGTTTTCTCAAACATGCAGGTTTCCTCGCGATGTTTTCCTTCACCGTAAGACAAGTGGTAATCATGTTGGAAATGGCTCGCACATGAAAATATCAGAGGTGCCAGACCCGGGATTTGAACCTGCTTCATTCGGTTACCCAAGCGAGCGCGTTACCACGGGGCTACCACTGCCCAGTAGTGGTATACATCTATTGTCAACAAGTGAATTGGTCAGGAGTATTATCTAGTGTCTCAATCTCATAGTCCGATGCAAGCAAAACAAGGTCGGTAGTGAAGACGGAAAGGTTTACGTTGCCTTAGAACAAGAGCCACCAAGCAGTTTTCCCAGTCGTCGCCTCAGTGCTTATTTATCCTATCGACCAATTTACCGAAAGAGGTATTTATTAATACAGAATTATTAGGTAACTTTGATATGTCACTTCGATTAGTATAAACTATAAAATACAAATTTTACTCAAAAATAACCAGAAAGAAGTATTTTATCTGTATAATCTACACATCATTGCGAATCATTTCTAACATGATTGCCACTTGCCTTACGGTGAAGGAAAACATCGTAAGGAAACCTGCATGTCTGAGAGAACCTAGCAAGTTTTCGAAAGACATGTGAAGTCCGCCAACCCGCACTTGGCCAGCGTGGTGGACTATGGCCTGATCCCCCTCGTATTGAAGGGAGGCCCGTGCCCAGCAGTGGGACGTTAAAAAGGGCTGAATACAATCTACACATATAATAAAATTCTAAATAAATTCTAAATATTTTTTGGAAAATTTTATTTAAATAGGCATTATTATCGATACGGAGGCCGAATCTATAGTTTTCTGAATTTTTGTCTGTCTGTGACCGCATCGCGGAAAATCCACTGGAGGGATTTTGATGAAATTTGGTTTGGTGATAGCTGGTTATCTGGGTCAACATATATGATACATTTTACTGCGGGAAAATATCTCGTCTTTGAGAAATCTATACTAAACATTAAAACGTAAGTAGGGACGAACCCGAGGGTGAGTCGCTAGTATGTATATACGTAGGTATATAAATCTTAGAAATAAAGCTTTGTTTTTAAATTAAAGGAAAACACTCTCTATTGTAAAGTACAAGTATTGAAAGTTTAAACAAATAAGCACTAAGGTGACGAACTTCGAGCTGTAACCGATATTTTTTTTGAATATTCAATTGTTTTTAGCTCCGGATTTGAACTCCATCTTATTATTTGCAACTATTATACGACTAGCAATTAGACCGTCGAGAGATTTTCGCATTTGTAATACACTAGCGATTGACACTCGCTTCGCTCAGTTTCGTCCTTGGGTACGTTTAACGGTTAGTATGGAAAAGATAAGATCCCTTACTCTGTCAAAAATAAAAACAAATCTTTCCCTCGGGAACCGTACATTTTTCCGGGATAAAAAGTAACCTATGTGCTATTCCAGACTATAGTCCATCTTTGTGAGTTTCATCCAGACCCTTTCAGCCGTTCTGACGTGATTGAGTAACAAACATCCATCCATCCAAACTTTTGCATTTATTATATTATACTTAATGGCATGTTTGGTTAAAATTTGGACTGCATTAGTAGAGAACATTCGTTGAAAGCAGAAAAATATTTGGTAATAAATAAAACGACGTGAGATCAAACTGATATCTTAATACCATCAGATGCTACCAGCGGAGCCCGACTTCCGCCGTAAATCAACAGCCTATCGCGGTCATTAGTGAATTTATATTTTCATAACAAACATAGAAACATTAGATTGTTTTTTTTTATTTACCATCGATTTTTCCCATAATTTACTTTTAAAAGCAGAATAAAATATGGGATATTATTTTTTTTTATAATTTTATAAAAATATTTTGCGGTTTTCTTTTTTATTTTCTTCTTTTTTTTTGCTTATGTTTAAATCTCAATATTTAATTATAAGGAAATTATAAATTAGAAGCAATTTCTTTTTTATAAAATTAATTTTAACAAATAATTTTATACATTTTATTAAATAACGCCATCTAGGACAAAATGCTAACACTTTATTGATTTTACGTTTATGGTCACTGACCACACTAGTGCTGCCATCTTGAGTCAAAGCTCTGTACTTCGTAGAATTAAGTGCAATTATTTCATTTATAGTTTTATCGTTAAAATTTTCATTTTTTTTTATTATTACGTACTTTTTCTATGTTTAATAAATCATTGAGTTATCCTTAGAAAATTAAATTACAAAAATAGAGCAAAAAGCAGATGGTCATTGCCCATAGAGGCATTGGTTATTAATGCAGTGACACCTGTTGAGATTTTCTGTAGTTATCAGTTTAATCAATATTATTTTAAAAAAAACATTATTTATTATATTTTTAGCATGCGTTTTAAATATTTTTTACTATATTAACTTACAATCTTATAATATAATATCATAATACATTTTATTTTCGATTAGATCGAAGTCGATCTTTTAAGTTATAGAACACATAATAATAATATGTTAAATAAATATTAAAATAGTATTTTATATCACCAATATAAACAGAGAGCTATGTAATATTATATATAAATTCCAAACGTAAACATGATTTAACCTTAAAATAAAATAGTATTTCATAGTATATTCAAAGAAACTTAAAGCAAAAAGCCAATAAACATCAATATTTACAAACTAAACAATTAAAAATAGCTAAATATATTATAAATAAGACAATTTTTTCTCGGATCTATTATTATTTAGTTCATTTTTCCATGATTTCACAGAAAACATGTCGTTTCCATGACTATGGCCACAGTCAAAAATATTCGCGTAAATCTCAGAAAGTTAAGTGAATAAACATATGAAAATAATTATATACTAATATGATATATGCGTGGAGGCATACAGCCGCTAGATGGCATCTAAGTGCCATACTTACGTTAGCGCTGACCGCGTTATTTATCGCACCATTAAAGCGGACCCTTAAATCATCATGTGTCCCTTTACTTTTAAACCCTTAGCTCTTATTACAAGTACATAGAGTACAAATTTAACCATCTAGTACGTGCTTAATGAATGGCAGACGCGAGTTTTTTTTCTTTTTAAGAAATTGTTCAGAGAGCACTTAGCAAGAAAATCTATTACAGCGGGAATAAAAATGAAGTATTGTCACAGTGTGACTTAACGATGTAACTTTTGTGGCTTGAACCAAAATTTGCGGTGGAACACCCTGTATAGTAGTTAAGTACTGTAAGAGCACTATACACTAATATTACAGATTAAGAATTTTGTTTGTTTATTGCTTCTTTACTTTTATCGTCGTATTAAACTACAAACGAAAACGCAGACAAAAACGAGTATTTAAAGTTAATAAATTATTTGTTTCAGTACCTATATAGGTAGGTATATATTTTATTTTCATGTCATTTGTTTTTTCAAGATTTACTTTAGAAATAAAATAATGATATCATTTTTTTTTTAACTAATTAAAACTGCAATACGTGAGAGTTAACAACAAAATATTATGTCGTAACTATGTGAAATTCCGCGATCCATCAAATTATTCTATTGGCAACCGGATTTATCGATTTATCGATATTGATTCCATCGACAATTCACAACATTTCATACGGTACTTTGTTAACAAGTTTTGTGTGTTAGTTTGTTTGTTTGTTGGATGCTAATAGAAGACGAAACTAAAAACTTTGATACTATGTTAAATCAAAAATCGTAGAATTTAAAAAAAAACTTTTTATGACAGCGATTTAACTTGTCATTTTACTACGACTTCTAAAATTTCCATAGATTATTTTTCACTGAAAATATTTTTACTTTCACCATACTATTTAGTTAAACTAAAAAATATATCTATTATATACATTAAGTATAATAAAATTGTAATGAAGCCGGATCTGTATATTAAATATTTTTGAAAAATCCTATCGAAATAGACATTATTATCGATACAGAGGCCGAATCTATAGTTTTTAGATTTTTTGTCAGTCTGTCTGTGTTCGCATCACGGAAAAACCACTGGATTGATTTTGATGAAATTTGGTACAGATAGCTAGTTATCCGGGTCAACATATAGGATACTTTTTACGAAAAATATCTCATCTCTGAGAAATCTGTGGTAAACGTTAAAACGTAAGTAAGGTTGAACCCGAGCGGAGCGAGGGTGTAATAACCTAAAAATCCTACATCTAGAGGCACCATATAATATGTACATACATAAAGTACAAAATATGAGTCAAGATAAAATAATAAACAAAGTATCAAACGAACGCTAAATTAGAACAAAAGATGAGAAAAAGGGCCGAATTAGAATTAAGGCAGCCCTTTACTTGAATATAAAATGTGACAAACGCAAAAAGCCAACAATGCGCATATATTTGGGTATTATCGTCTTGACAAAAGGTTGAAAAGTACGCACGTATCGTTATCACTGCCCTCTACCCTTACGTTTGGGGTGACTTGGTTTTATTAAGTTATAAGCGTCTTTATATAAAAAAAGAAATAACATTATATAGTTATAATTATTATTTCTATTAATATTTTGACTTGTTTTATTTAGGCTCTAACTACATTTTCCTAATATCTACTGGCGTTTTGTTTTATTGGCTATTTATTGATACTATTATCTATTATCATTATTTTCTCTGTTATCAGTGGGATATTTAATGTATTAAGATGAATAAATAATGTCATGCATAAGCTACAAGACGCATAAACAGACAAAATTTCATATCTCTACTAATATTGTAAATGTTAAAGTTTTAGCTTTGGATATTAGGATGTTTGGATGGCTGTTTGTTACTCAATTACTCCAGAACGACTGAACTGATCTGGATAAAATTTGGCACAGAGATAGATTAAAGTGTGGAATAGCACATAGGCAAACTTTTTGCCCTGGAAAAATGAACCGTTCCCGTGGGATACATTTGTTTCTCTAAGTTTTTCTATTCCATACCAACCGTTAAAATGTACTTAGGGATGAACGTAAGCGAAGCGAGAGTGAGTCGCTAGTTTATAATATTAATAGAAAAATACCTGTACTCATATACATATCAAACATTTATAATTTCTATAATATTTTCTACTTTTTTCACTTTAAGTTTATAATACTAAATTGTCTTCAATCAATAACCACGCACCGCTCCTAATTCGCACCACACAGTTACTCTATAGCGAGAATTATCAGAAGTCGTTCAAATGATTTATGTACACAATTATTGGGTTATTCAGGTACGGTGTTTTGCGAGGCGATCCCGTTCCGATAGGAGACAATGAGGTTTCATTTAATGGTGTTTTGAAGGCTTTAGAGTCAGTTGTTTAAGATGTATGAAACCTATAACATAACCCTATATTATATACTAGTGACTTTATTTTTTTCGGGTGCGTCCCTAGATGGCTAACAGTAACCTAGATACATATAATCCTTTTTTTTTAAGTTGGGAAATGCATTTAAGCACGAGGTGTGGGACTCATCGGCAAAGACAGTCCTACCCACTAAAACCCAACGGAACCTTCCTCTTAATGGGGCGTCGCAGGATCACTTGCGCACTCAACTACGACGCCCCGACGGCAGGTCTTCCGAAGCAGACCACAACAGCCATGGGGTTGCTCCAATGGTCCACGTTGCTATCAACGAAGTACCAGAAGCAACCCGTATGGTACACCACTACTGACGCCCTCGCCCTGACAAGAGAACGCAAGTTTGGGGGGTGGGGGTGGGGAAGGGAGGGGGGGTATACATAGCAAATACACAAAAATAAAAACAGAACAGAACAGAGCAAAGCAAATATATAACTTTTAAAGCAAAAGGTGTTGGAGAATGGATTTACCAACCCTTTACGAGAAATGGGAAAAGATATCATAGAGCTCTATTAGATAATGTGTTTGTTTTTTTATCAGTCAATTGATAGAAGAACAATTTTCTTACTTCGAAATACTGTACCTATAAGTAATCTTATATAAATATGAATGAATGTTTCTTTGTACTCTATGTGTTTCTAAAACAGTAATGTAATTTTTGATAAATATATGGAGTCCGCCAACCCGTACTTGGCCAGCGTAATGGACTATGGCCTAATCCCCATCGTATTGAAGGGAGGCTTGTGCCCAGCAGTGGGATGTTAAAAAGTGCTGAAGGGAGGAAGGGTTGAAACTTGGGCGATTCTGCGAACGTCCGCGAAGGTTCCTTTCTGGTCCTAAAAAAAAGAATTTTCCTTTGTTTATTTGTCCTTTATAAACCATACACCCCCCTGGACGCACCTGAGAGAAGTGAGGGTAAACCGCTAATTATTTATAAAACATCGGTATATTATCGTTTCTGGTTAAAAAATAATATATTTAATCTTGCACATACGCCCGTCCGTCCGTTACACAACTTACAATGTCCAAGAGGGAGTTTCAGGTGGAAATCTAAAATCTATCACTGTCCGGATTGCTCCCGCTGCATAAATCCCACAAGTGTAAGACAATTTTGACATATCATTGATCCAAACGGGTTTCATATCAACACCTTCCTCCTGTCTCTCAAGGGACGTCAGCGAAACTATCGCTCTATGTAAGTAATGTTTCATAACCATACTTCGTTTCCATTGCCGGATCAGTTTATTTGTTAGACATTCACGCCATAACAGCACAGTAATGTATTGATGTCAATGGATTTCGTACTCGTACGTATAACATAGGATGTGCATTGTATTATTTAAGTAAAAGACGTAAGTGCTATTCGAATTGACGCTCAAAAATATACTTTATGATCGATTAATACGATCGATTTTCATTTGATGTATGTATTATTTGGGATATTTAGGAGCTATCGCAGGAGTAGATAGTTTGAAAGACAGGTTCTATCAAGCAGTGACAACTACATATTGTGTTGTGTATTTTATTCGGTAGGTGTTACTTTACTTTGAATAGGTGCTACAGAGTTAGCTTTATCGAGTACAGTCGGCAGAATAATAATGCTTTATGTTGTTTAGAATAAGAGTTATTTTGGTATTTGGTGTATACCATGTGGTAGGGTGTACTTAAACGAATGTCGCACATGCTTTACAAATGTTGACAATATATCACTTGTTAAGCATCGAATTGTGATGCGATCTAACATCCTATTTCGTATGACCGAATAGCTAGTTGATTGGCGTTCAAAATATCGTTGTTAATATTAAAATTTATAAGTTGTCGCTTAGATATTTTTGCTTGTAAGTTATTGTTAGCTATATTTACATATACTTTGACACAAGAAATTAAAAAAAAAATATATAACCGGTTGAAGTCAATTAAAAAAAAAGATATTTTCACAGACTAATCTTAACAAAAATTGACTAAAGTCTTAAAAATTTGCATCTTGCATCATTAGGATATTCTAATGCTTGATTTTATAAAATTATTTAAGACATTTATCTCAGAGAATTTTATAAAATCAAGCAAACTAAAAAATAATTCGAATTCCAGAAGAAACCACAGGATAATGCTAACACTCTAAATTACCAAAACGACCTTCAATATACCTCAACAATAACTCGAAAATTTCAGCTACAAGAAATATAAATATATACAAAAAAACAAAACATTTAATTAGGTATCATATCAACTTAAATTACGTGCATGAGATTAGAAAAAAGGTGCATCTTGAGCATTGGCTTGAAAACCATTAAATTTTAAATTATCTTAATTTCTTAATTAAGACGATATTGCTTACAAAATTTAACATATTTTACGTTTTATGTTTGCTCTAAACTTATCTATATAGTAAATACCTTACCAAATGTTATATTATATATTCTTTACTAAATCACAAAAAAAAATACATCTATCCCACGGGAATCGTACATTTTTCCGGGATAAAAAGAAGCTTATGTGTTATTCTGAAATATATATGAGCTATATTATTGTAAAGTTTCACTAAAATTTTTCAGTAGTTTTTGCGTGAAAGAGTAACAAACAGCCATAAATCTATACATAGTATAGATTGCACATAAAATTGCACATAAAAATTAAACTATTCTACACTATATACAATTCTCTAACAGAGTTATCTTCCAGTCAACCTAGCGAAGCAAAAAAGTGCATGATAATAAGGTAATAATTAAAAAAGAAGTCACAGTACATATATATAAAAATAAGAAACTACATATATATACATATAATAAGTAGTCGTATGTTGTATGTTAATGTTATCCTAATTAAAAAAAAAAACTATAAATTTTATAGTTATCAGATCGTAGTAACAATTTAATAAATAACTCTTTCGGTTTGTTTCAAATTAATAATAATACGAAATAAATAAATAAGAATGGAACTTCAGAACGGGCGGTGAATGATTTGTTGTAAGGTGAGCTCGGCTTGCTTGTGTTGCTTAATCGATGTGTTTTGATAGTTTTTACTAAAACCAAGTTAATTTAACCGTTCTAATATACAACAAATCTAGTTATATGTTATATAATTTTACCTCTTTTTTTAGTGCTTATCTACATATTTTTCTTTAATCTAATATTTTTTTTCCTCCAATGTGAGTTCACCTTGTCGTGGTAGGGGGGCTCATTAGCGTCCGGCAATCTAGCCGGGCGCGAAGCCAAGAAACGTACTTGCTGCTGCTCGTTGTTCCAGGTACTTCTCTGAAAGCAGAGTAGATGGTGGGAGCAATCCCTTGGTTGTGTGGTCTGCTTCGGCAGACCTGGCATCAGGGCTTCGTGGTTTAGTCAATGAGTCAAGATATTACACATTTTTATTCACCAAAGAGATGTAAAAAAAACATAACCTACCTTATTTTTCACTAGTAATATTACCATTTTTATTTTAGTTAAATAATAAATGAAATTTCTATATTATTTAACAAGTATCAAAAGGGTTCAGACTGTGTATAAGCTAGTGCTATATCAGTGGTATCGTGTTAAGTCTAGATGTTCCTCAATAAAGTGCAGCGATCAATTCCGATGTAAAGGTTGTATGACGTGTGACTAAGTTATTGTAATTAATATTATGATGATGGAATTATATTATAAAGGCCTATACCGCGGATTTGTCCGTGTTTTATTTTTATTTTTTTGTAAAAATATATTCGCAATACTCAATGGAAATCTGAGATTAAAATATAGCCTATGTCATTCTTCTACAGTTCACTATATAATCTCGATATTCGATTATCTTTTGCTATCTCTTTCTTTCATGACAGAATATAAAAGAAAGAAGAGAAGATATATAGTGGTTGAAAATATTCTGCTTAATAATGTTACAAAAATATTCATTACTTATACTTTACGTATAAAAGTGAAATCTAAGTTAGGCTACTTAAAATAGAATAAATTACTTTTAAAATTCTGAATAAATAGGTGAAATGTGTGATATTACTTTATTTCCTTCATTTTTTAGTAGAAGAAGAATGATAATTTTTCGAGTACATAATATAATATACATCTATTTCTTTGGAACGCTCCATAATCTAAGTTGTATTTAACATAAATATCTACATATAATAGGCAACGTTATTAGATTCTTCTTTGTTGTGGCAAAGTCTGTAAAATAAATATACATATATAATAATTGTATATTGGCAGTGGTAGCTCGGGGGAAGTGGCTGTGGTAGCTCAGTGGAAACGCGCTCGCTTGGAAAACCAAGTGAAGCAGGTTCAAATTCCGAGTCTCGCACCTCTGATATTCTCATGCGAATCATTTTCAACATAATTACCACTTGCCTTAAGGTGTAGGAAAATATCGTGAGGAAACTTGCATGTCTGAGAGAACCAAGTAAGTTTTCGAAAGACATGTGAAGTTCGCCAACCCACACTAGGCCACCGTGGTGGACTATAGACTGATATCCAATGAGGTGAGCCCAGCTGTGAGTTGTTTAAAAAAATGGGGTAAATACAATAATCTATACTAATATTATAAAGAGGTAAAGTTAGTGAGTTTGTGAGGTTGTAGGGGGTAATCTCTGGATCTACTGAACCGATTTAGATGAAATTTGGTAAGAAGATAGTTTGAGACCCTGGAAAGTACATAGGATACTTTTTATGCCGGAAATCATCCCTTAAGGAGGTAAAAATGGGGATAAAAGTTTGTATGGCGAATCAACCTAGGGACGAACCCGAGCGAAGCGAGGAAAGACGCTAGTATTAAATAAACTAATAAATTACCTAAGCTAAGTTTCTTACTTAGCTTAGTGGTGGTTTTTCCTTATTTTTCTATATTACTTGAGGCCTTACTTGTTATTAAATTTGCAATTCTTATTGCAGGAATCGAACCACCGACCACTATTAAAGTAAGTTATTCTATTTATTTCATACATATTTCAGTTTCATTTCAAAACTACACAAAATACAAGTGCGACCTGCCTATCAGGTAAATCACAGCGTCAGCTTGTAGTGACAGAAGGTAGCGGTTGAATTTTGATGCGCACCCATTTCATATAAAATTCTTTTTAGATAAATAATAAATCGATGTTCGATGTTGACATTATTTCGACATTTGGCTCAGTGGTTAACGAACATTGTTTATCATAACTTTAAGTTTGATTCCAGCTATGTATTTTTTTCCGATTTTGCTTGTTCAAAAATAAGTACGAGATCTTTCTTAGAAATGGTATATGTTGTTGGGACATTAACACACAGCACCATCTAGTTCCATGGTAAGCTGTGTTACGGATACCAGATAGTTGATACACTACATATATATAACTTTAAATACATACATATTATAAATATAAACACCCGTGACTAGAGTACAAACATTCATGCTCATCACACAAATGAATGACCCCAGCGGGACTCGAACCCGCGACCACTGGCCCAGAAAGTAGGGTCA
This sequence comes from Argynnis bischoffii washingtonia, assembly GCA_033884665.1. NCBI lineage: Eukaryota > Metazoa > Arthropoda > Insecta > Lepidoptera > Nymphalidae > Argynnis > Argynnis bischoffii. The sequence goes on along the minus strand of CM066616.1, from coordinate 1,321,967 downwards.
CTACAAACTAAGCCAAACGTGTCGTCAAAGGGTATAAACTGATATTACTGTTTTTTTTAAGAATATTGTACAATTCACGTATGTGCAAACAATTATAATTACAATACATATAGTATATATACGTTAATTTTACATAAGACTAGTGTTGTGCCCTCAATCTACTCCAATCTTAATTTAAAAACACAGCAATGATCAATATAGGTACAACTAATTAATTTATATGTCAATTTTTTAGATTAAGGTACCTAATTAATGATGGAGACTGCATTTAAAATTATCATGTTGTTAAAATATAATTAATATTGGGGGATTTTATTATAATACTCAACAATAGTGTTATTTATATACATTTAAAATTATTTAAAATAGTTATTTCATGTTCCTACACGAATCATTGGAAACAGAAAGAATTTAAGCAAATGGACACTAGATGGCGTTAGTTGTATCATATTAAAAGATACGTATATATTTTTCACGATAGATTCTATATAGTATAATATTTTATTTACTATTTTAGTAAGATTTTATTTTATTTTAAATAACAATACGTAAACTGTGCAATGCTAAAGCTTTGAATAAAGTATCGATATTAACGAGTAGGAAATCTAAATTTTCTAAAAAAGATTTTCTAAAAAATATTTAATGTACAGATTCGACTCGTTTAGAATTTTATTATATATATAGATTATAGTCTATACAGATAAATAAAATTGACGTGTCTGTTTGTAATGAAAAAAGTGACAGCTTTATACTAAATGCATATGGAAATATATGCGGTACTTATAAGAAAAACACAACTGTTAAAATTTTTGTCTGTCTGTCTATCTGTCTGTCTGTTTGTTCCGGCTAATCTCCGGAACGGCTGGACTTTCACTGGCAGATAGCTGATATTATAAGGAGTAACTAAGATTACTTTTATTTTAGAAAAAAATTAAGAGTTTTGCTTAAAAAAAAAATTGTACCTAGGGACGAACCCAAGCGAAGCGAGGGTGAGTCGCTAGTAAACTATAAAGTTCATATTTATTTTAAATACACATACCTACTACCTACTCCAAAGACGACAGACTGCAATGACAGAATATCCTATACTCTCATTATAGCAACTCAGAAAAAAGACGTCCACTGCAGGATATAAGCCTCCCCCAAAGATTTCCATATCTACCTTCAATTCCATATCTATGGTTTTCCATAAATGTCGATCTAACTCATGGGAGGGTCTAACCATGCTTTGCCTTCTGATATCTCAAAGGATTAAAAATTCAGTTATAGTTATCCAATATGTTGCTGTTAATTTAACAATAATTTATTTTTACTATATAGCTCCATAGTTTTTTCTGATGTTAGTTAACGAATCTTTTTATATAGATCAAAAGATTTATTGGTTTTGAAGGCGTGACCATAACATATGAATGATGGGCGTAGTTTGATTTATTCACCCATTTATCAGTTATAGTTAGAATTAGAAGTTCTAGCATTTCCTACAGCAATAAATTATGTATCGGTAAAAACGAACATATGGTATAAAATAAGTTATACCGGTCAGGGTGAGTCAAGTGTTTGATTTTTACTATTTTTTACTCATAATTAAGTATAACTATAGCTAAATAATATCACATTGACTTAAAAATCTTTTCCATCTCTGGATCTTTAAGGCCGGCAACGTATTTGCAAGCCTGGTGTTGCAGATGTCCATGGGCGGTAGTGATCACTTTTCAACAGGCGAGCCTCCTGCTCGTTTGCCCCCTTGGTCACATAAAAAAAAGTACCATACTTAATTATATAAGACCAAACTTAATCTTGATTCAATTCAATTTTCTTGTTAATGGCTTCAAAGCACTCCAGTCGAGTACAGATTACTTCGCCAATGTCACGTAGAATAGAAAAGACACGAAAGAGATTGGTCGGTAAAATAAAATCAATAAATTGAATTTAATTATAATGTGTAAAAATGAGAGTAAATCCTTAATAAACCTTGAACCCATAACAAAACAACTTTGTAAATAAATAAATATGTTGGGGCGTTAACACACGGCACCATATAGTTCCATGGTAAGCTACGAGGCTTGTGTTACGGATACCAGATACGGATTGGAGTAAAAACATTCGTGCTCATCACAATGAATGCACCTAGCGGGACTTGAATCCGGGACCGTTAGCACAGCAAGTAGGATTACTACAAACTAAGCTTCGTCAGCCAGATCCCGTTCTATCCAATATGGGTAAACCCCATCAAAATCCTTCACCCTATGGGTTATAACGTGGAAGTATTTTATTATAAGTAGTTATTTTGCCATTAAATCATTACATTACAAGTTAACTTCAATCAATTTCTTTTCTCTTATTACCATACAATTGTGTTACAGCATTTTTACTCGAACGTATTAATAGTACAGTTCATTGTTTAATAAATCATATCAACAATAGATCGTTAAAAGTGTTGATTTTTTATCAAAATTATAATAAACTAGTTACTGTACACGGTTTTGCCTTACAGTATATTAAGTATTAACGAATTTAAGACATAACGATGTTTGCCTATGCTTCAGTTGTGTAGCAAGTAATGGCTGCAGATCCGGAGGTCCTGGGTTCGAGTCCCAGTTTAGGCTAATTTTAGTTATTAAGTTTATCGGAGTTACTCGGAGTTAAGAAGTTGGCGGTATTACACCCCGTGCCTCGAAGAAAGCTGTCGGTCTTGATTTTTTACATGTCATTTCAAGTATCGCCCCATCGGATTTTGAGAGTGAAAAGGAATAAAGAGTACAAGTATACACATACAACAGTAGTAAGTAGACATGTAATTGTATCTGAGTGATCACTTGAGCACAATTTTCCTGCGTAATTGGCTAGTCTCAGTGAGTTTTGCCTCCGTGTCCTCTGTCAGGAGGACATATTCAGGTATGTATACAGATAATATATTATATAGGGTGTCAAGTCATATACAAATCCGTTTTACGGTTTATGTAGAAAGAAATAAATATATCTAACTTCAACATGCATTAGAAAACTATACATATAATAAAAATCTGAGTGGAATCTGTACATTGAATATTTTTTGGAAAATCCTATTGAAATAGTCATTATTATCGACATATTTTTAGACTTTTTACCTGTCTATCTGTCTGTCGGGTACGCATCACGATAAAACCACTGGAGGGATTTTGATGAAATTTGGTATGATGATAGCTGGTTATCCGAGACAATACCTATAGGATAATTTTTACTGCAGGAAAATATCTCATCTTATACTTAACGTTAAAACGTAGCGTAACCCTTATAAATTTAAAGTAGTGTATGCAACCCCTCGTAACATCTAGCGAGAAATGAAATTAAAACATGCCATTATGCAACAAAGTACTCGAATATAGAGTTAACTTATACAATAAGTATTACTTTTTTAAAATTATAAAAAAATCTCTTTATAGTTAGTTCACTGTAAAGCAAAAACGGAATAAAAATGTCTATTCAACATTGTCATCGAGTAATTTTTGCTAATAAACGTTGATGTAAAACAACAAGTTATACCTTAGATAATATACTAAAAATTTAACAGCTCATTTAGCGTTTTATGATGACAGGAGAAATGATATTCACGATAGATGGGAAACCATTACTAACTATAGTATTTTGATACCGATCAGTGCTAGGCCTATTATGTCCGTTTGTCCATTCGTATGATCCTTCTGTAAAGGGTTATTTGTTAAATATGTCAGAATTAACCTCGCGTCCAGCCGAGAAAAGTTCGAAAGAAACATACATATAATATAAAACATCCGAATTTATATTAGTAGTCCGATTATAGCAAACTTAGCAAGATATAAAAATTAAAAAAATACCTACCTTTTCTCTTCTTCTTCTTCTTTTTAGATTCTTTTTGTTTTTGACCGAATTTGAATTTTGATATTTTTTTGTATGTTTCATTCTCTATAATACCAAATATTATTCTATTTTCATATTTTTAATGAATTGGTTATCGTCAGATGGTTCACATAAATTAAAAAAAAAATATCCCCTAGATTATATATAGATATAACACATATTTTGACGACACATTTGGCTCAGTTTATAGTGATCTTACTTGCTGTGCCAGCGGTCGCGGGTTCGAGTCCCGCTGGGGGCATTCATTTGTGTGATGAGCACGAATGTTTGTATTCCAGTCATGGGTGTTTATATTTATAATATGTATGTATTTAAAGTTATATATGTGTAGTGTATCAACTATCTGGTATCCATAACACGAGCCTCGTAGCTTACCATGGAACTAGATGGTGCTGTGTGTTAATGCCTCAACATGTTTATTCATTATATAAAACTAGATTCTAGTGATTAATTAAGTAAAGAAAGTGAATTTTTAAAGTCAGTATACCTATCTTTTTAGTTAAAACGTAATTGCTATTTATAAATACGTTTAACTTCATTCATTGATTCATATATTATGTTTTTGTTCTATCGTTATCATGCTATATAGATAAAATACGAAAGAATATCCATATTCATTAGGGAAATAGCTTAATTTCTCAAAAACGATAAACATATACAATAATAAATCTATCAAACTTATAACAATTCTCAATTAAACGATTGTTTCAAATTTCTCTGACGTATGGGAACGTCCTTTCTAGTCAGTAATTAAGATAGCAATAAATAACTTGGAGGCGGACGGTAAGGCTTGGGATAGATAGGGGAGTTTGTAATTTCACTAAATCAAAATATACAAATGTATACAATAATATAGAACTTTTTATTATATAAAACAATTTATTATGGAGAATTTATACAATTATTAAGATGCTTAGAGTTTCTGGTATTAAATTTTAATTTGTTTTTGTTTTTATTTTTCTCTAATGAAAAAAAAAACAACATGAAAAGAAACATTCTGCCAGCGTCACGTTTTGTGAGGACATGAATGAAATTTGTTTTTCTTAAATGTAGGTATTTTATTTTTAATTTATTTATGTTAATTTTTTTTAAATGTCTAAAATATTCTTAATAGCAAACGTCTTATTGTATCTACAATATGACGTTTGCTATTAACTGGTTGACGTTTGCGAAGCCAGCAGCAGAAGCAGTGGTCGAAATTCAAACATAATTATTACCAAATCTATTTAAAAAAAAGTAATTGTTTCCAAAATTTTTTTTACTAATAACGCTAAAACTCATCAACAACTACTAAACAAAAAAAATGTAAAAAAACTTAGGAGAAAAGGATTCTGAGCTGTTTGGTCTTCGCCTATCTATATATAGATAATGATATTAGGAATTTTGTGTAAGTGTCCCTTGGTTTTAATGAAATACATTTATGTCATTAACGTCATCACTAATACGAAGGCTATTATTTAAAAAGATATTTAAAAAAATATTCGGTAATAAATCGCTTAGAATTAATTTAGAAAATTTAAAAATTTTAAATTCTAGTAGAAAATTTAAAAAGAAACCCCATAATATTATAAATCAGAAAGCTTGTGGCTGTGTTTGTTTGGTACTACTTCATGTAAAAGCTCAGCAGCTTTTTTAACGTTGAGAAATGCATTAACGCGTAACACCTGCATACGTATGTACTGGCCCCAGAAATGACAAGATTTCACCACAAAAAAGCCAGGACTACCCACTAAAACCCAACGAAATCTCCCCTGTTTTAATGCGTCGCAGGATCGCTTACGCACTCAACGCCTTTTTAAATCTTGGAAAATGCATTTACGCATACTATCGGGTGGTTATGTGGGACTCCCCAGCTGGAAAAGTCAGTACTACCCACTAAAACCCAACGAAACCTTCCCAGTCTTAATGGGACGTCGCAGGATCACTTACGCACTCAACCACGACGCCCCGACGGCAGATCTGCCGAAGCAGACCACACAACCAAGGGGTTGCTCCAACGGTCCAATATGCTATCGAGCACTCAACGCCTGCGAAAGCGGACCACAACAACCACAATTGCCACAGTCCACTCTGAAGAAGTACCAGAAGCAACCCGCATGGTACACCGCCCACCGAAGGGGGCCTTCCAGTGTGACTCGTGGCTTTAATGACCCAGATAAATTGCCGGACACTAATAAAAACATCCAACTAATACTTTCTTAGATTTACGCCATTATTTGACATTTTAAACAAAACTATCTTTTCAGATTTTTTCGCGATTTATTTTAATTTTTAGATTGAATAATTAGTATTTTATTTTCTTTATGTTTATAAATATAATAATAGCAACATAAAGATTACTAAGTAATAAAGTTTTCTAAAAAAAAATATAATTATAACAATAATAGTTAAAATTAAGTAAATAATATTTCATATTCAATTATAACACATATTAAAGTTATAAAAATGTTTAAAATTAAAATTAACAAATATTGTAAGATACTATGTTGCCATTTTTGTATTTTTTGAATTCAATTTGTTATTTTGTGGATAGGCTGCCTGTAACAACTATATAATGGCTTTGAAACGTCTAAAGCCTTAGTCTCTCCCGTAACCATGATTGCTGTAATGCATTCGAAACGCGAAAAAATGCGGAAAGATAGTTTTAATACGTCCAACTAAACTTATACTCTAGCTGAAATTTCAAATGGCATATCACTTATAATCTCATAATAGTCGAGTGAGTTCATGTATTCACCTCTTAATACTAAATCATGTCGGTCTCCAAGTGACATGACGTTGGGAACTGTTAATTGCTATAAACATAGGAATTTTCGTTCAACGCAAGATTTACGCTACCATATAAGGGCCATCATTCGTCCTGAATGTAGTTATTTGGTATTAATCTAGTTAACATCAAAACTTTTGAAGCAAATTTATAGTATTATATATTAGAAGTCCGCACTTCACTCCGCATAGCTCCTTTATACATATGTACGATAGACAGACAGACAAAAATTGTAAAAAATGTTGTTTTGGTATATATACCGTATATACATCCATATGCATTTAGTAAAAAGCGGTTATTTTAATATTACAAACAGACACTACAATTTTATTTATCTGTACAGATTGTTATTTTTTTATAGTATTAATTTTGAAATCCTAAATGACGTTATATTGTAGAGAAATCAATGTAAAAATGTAGCTAATAATAAATAATACTGCATATAAAAAATATTATGTAAAATACCAGAATACCATTTTTACGAAAATAAAAAAAAAAAAATAAAAAAATTTACAAGGAAATCCGTAAATCAGAGCTAGTATTGATACGGATCTGAATATCCAAAGCGTTAAATGACAAAACCAAAGAATGTCATAACGTCATAAAAATTCGTACCTCTTCACAAATATATGACGATAATAATAATAAAAATAAAAAAAAAAAAAAAAACAAGAAATCTCAGTTAACGCTCGTTGAAACGAATGGACCACCAGTATTTTTATATTTAATTAGTTTACTTACAGTCGAAAAATTACAAATTAAATAGCGTTAAGAATATAACATGGATAATTTAAAAGCAATTGAGATTCGATATGAAATTAAATATTATTTCGTGGATCCTTGAACGTTATAATTAACCCACATTTAAGTGAATGGAATGGTTGTGTATGGGTGACAACGCAGATTTGGATCGAAATTGAAAAAATCAATACTATATATATATATATATATATATATATATATATAGGTTGATTGAGTCCTGGATCTAATTGCTGGACCTAGGTTGGGCAAAACATTATTTTGCCTGACTGCGCGACGCAAAGGACAGTAGTGTGTTTATCAGTTTATGTATGTATGTATGTTTGTTGATATATGTCATTATAGAGGCATCATACATCGTTATATTCGTCTTGATAACGATAATGTTATATGCTATATAAAATGAGTTAAAAATTAAAACTATATCTCTTCGTGAAATTGTGTTCATCTTTTTAGTTAGCTTTTATGCAGTCGGGTTTTTTATTCTTATAATATATTTTTCAGTTAAGAAAGTCTTGGAAGTAGGTAGTCAAAATTTGAGAAGTCCATGGTAAAAGTACATCGAAAAGCACATGTCACATCGCACGTGGGTCTGATCTCTCTCCAATGTAGTAGATTATCGATTTTCTGGGCAAGTCCAGCTTGCTTTAACGGCACATTCTTGCACTATAACATCTCCCGCGCAGATGGCTAATCTCATTCAGAGAGTCCTTAGTCCGAAATTAGTCAAGAAGACATTATTAATTATTTTTAACTTATTACGTATACATATGTATGTATGTAAATTTGGTAAAAGATAATATGAAGTAATGGAGCTGGTATTAATATGAAATTGAAAACTGATCTGATAGGAATATCCTGAACTTTATGTTCCCGATGTTTATGAGTTATAGCCTATTATATGTCTAATATAAACATACATGATGAAATTTCAGTATTAAATAAAAATTTCACCCACATTCTTCTTAATGCTACTGTCCCGTAGTTATATGTCTATACTGTATTGCTGGTAAAAGATACTTTAGTTACCAACCGTACGTCGTGTTGTATTCAAAATTTAACCAATTCTTTCATCGGATGATAAAATTTAACGATTCTACACTCGGAGCGCTTTGCTTTCCACTATTGACACTTGACTGACCTGATTGATGTTCGTTTCCATTATACGTTTTTTAACGTCATCCGAGAAAAAAAAAAATAAAATTACTTCAAAAACCGGAGTCAAAAACTATCATATGATTTTTTTTTATTATCTATTCTTTACAGATATTTTTTTATTACATTAATTTTTCTAATTATTCTAAATGAACTCGAGTGTAATATTAAATATCAATATTGTTTTTATTATTGCAATATATCCGGCGTGGCGGACACTCTCAAATCCGACCGATAGTTTCGTAAGCTGTGGTCCGAACCTCGCAGAAGGTGCCCTTACGAAACTAATTACTAGGTAGGACCTTCTGTCTACCTCAAAAGCCCAAAAGCACTACACATTTGGAAAAAAAAAATCTCAGTCAGACTATCCATCTACGTAGGACATATGAAACGCAATCGCACTGTGTATTCCTTTCACTCTCAAAGTCAGACAGCAACAATTCGACGCGACCGGTGAGAGATGTGGCGCTTATTCTCCGAAGAATGAGCGTGTCACAACAACAACTTACTAACTCTAGGCTGTAACTGAGTTTTTATTGACCAAAAAAGCCAAGTCCTGCCTAGATATTTTTTTAATCTACTAATATCTCACACAAATCATTAAATGTATCGAGATAAAAGTCTACACCAGTCTTCGGCCTATAAACTTTATCTATGCAAAAATCGCATCTGTTCAATGATTTTAAATGAAATTTTAACTTTATACAATTAAACTTTTATAAGCACTTTTGAATCTTTGACTTAATTCCTAACACATTCACATTTATAAAATTAGAAGTTGTTCAGGTTACAATAAGACATATAACTAGAAATTAAAACAATAATACTCGTACAAAACCGTTAAAACTATGGACAGTGGAAACGCGACCGGCGCAAGCGCATCAAAGAGACATTATTAAAGTAAATTTTTATGATGCGCAAGTTTGTGAAAGGTTTCGCACTTCGTAATTTTTTAATGATAACAAGTGAGAGGTGGCGAAGCCGTTATCATAAGAATGTTTAACTGTATGTATAATTTTTCTCAGGTTACATCAATTTCATTTTAAGTATTTTTTGATTATATTTTTACCAACCAAATTCAAAGCTGGACAATAATAAACGATTTCTTGATAATTCACATACAGAATCATAATGAATATCGTTGAGAAATATTGCACGAAGACGATAGCAAGTGGAATAAGGCCCTACTTAGTGGCGTCGTAAGGTATCTCATCAGAAACAAAGAAAAATTAGATCAAATAAATTTCAATAGATGGCATTAGATGTATCGATTTGTTATTAAAGTTGTGATAATGAAAATTGTATCCCAAAAAGGTATATAAATGTCTTAGTAAACGAAAATTAAATATTGCGCTCGTGATTCAAAGCGTAAATTTACTGATTATTTAAAAAAAAAAGCAATTATATTACTAATTTATACTGTATATTCAAAGATGTCAAAAATGTCATTGCCACTTTTTATTAAATCCATAAAACCGTTGAATTAGGTTTTTTTTAAATTAATTAGAGTCAAAATTTTGCAATATTTATCATATTTTAGTATACACATATTAATAAAATAAAAAAGTACGAATATTTGCGCATTAACGACCTCTATATTCAAGCAAACAAAAATCCTAAGAATAGCCCGAATTAAAGCTGTCCAATTTCTTCGTATGGGATGGGGTATCTGTACTAATATAGTTTTATGTTATCTAGTGATGCCGCCCAAGAACTGGGCACAAGAACTTCAGTCGTCTAGCAGTGAGATGATCTGACGTTTTAACAGGAATTGTGTGCCAGTTTTGTGCGATCCGAGGAGTCATTAAATTAACAGTGATAAATTAGAATGAGATATTACGTATAGTAAATTTCTCAAGCGAGACCAAAGACCTATTGGGTTTTCTTTGAAGGACATTTTAGGTGTTAGAAAGATGTTATAACATTGTCTTGCCAAGGAGAGTAAGCAAAATTGTATGTAGTGCAACTAATATCTCTAAAGTTGTAAAAATTTCTATCCAAAAAAAAAACTATGACAATATGAAAAAAAGTACGCATGCAGGTACATTTTTTCACTTTGTACCATATCTGTTTTTTGGCTAAATTCTTTAAAGCTGATCATCTACATGAAATCCACCTTCCGTGGTTTCCTTCCACCACCAATCTTATGCCAATTAACATTCTAAGCGTATGTTAAAATTATTTCTATTTCCAACGTAATCGGTTAAATACATTAAACTTTACCGTAACTTGCAGGTAAAGGGGTGTGCCTGTATCACCCAGGGATATATTTATTATATTTCATTTGGACGCCTAATTATTAGTTATGAGAGAAGTTAGGAGGTTTAATTCTGATTGATGTGATTTTCGGTCGGGTTTTGTCACTTTTAATATATGATTCGCATGTTTTTAAGGTTATTTATAACTTGATATTTGCATGTGTTGTTCTAAATTTATAAAAAAGGATGGTTTAGTATAAAAAAATAAATTCAAATAATCGTGGTTTCGTCAGTTGGACTTGTTATTTAAAGGTACGCTTAAACATTTAAAATATCAAACGGTTATTTCTTAAAACATACTAAATTACAAAGTTAAAAACTTTTTTATTATTATTATGGGCTATTTTGTTAAACTGTTTTAAATTAAGAATAAAATATAAGGCATAATTATCTACCTTTCTAAATGAACCAGGAAGATTTTTATTTATAGCTCCGATTTAAGTAAATAATACCACAGATAAGCGTCATTTCTTTTAGTTTTTAACTTATTTGACATGTATATATTTTTAATAAAGAATACACCGTCGTTTAATCTTAATATTTTCTTATCTTTCCATCTTTAAAGAACCGAAAACCACGATCCATTATTAAAAGTAAAACTAAAATTGAACTGTCAAAAGTCACAGATTAAAAATGGCGCGCGCGGGAAACCGCGGCGTCATCGATTGATTCTTTTGTTTTAAAAGACAATAAAGACAATAGGCGACGGAATCCCTCTTAATGCCTCAATTTGATCATTCAATTAAACGCCAATGGGAAGAAAAGAGGTTTAAAGTGCTAAATCCTTATAAATCAAGTATAATTACCTAGTGGGCTTTTTTCGATTTCAATTTATATCGGATGGGAATCAAATTAACTTGTTTGGACTTTTCATTTTCATAGCCAGCGAATTTTTGTGATTTATATTATAGATAAAAGAGATTTATGTATTTACCTTAAGTAACCGCGGTATTTTCATTGAAAAAAAAAAAACAAATCCAAAAAATAAATAACTACATATTGTTAAAAAGCTTTACATTATCTCGGTGATAATATTAAAAAAAAAAAACATTCTTTTTTCTGAATCAAGTTCTAAAATTTCATGGTATAAAAAGTAGTAATTGATGATAACTTCAATAACTTATACTAATACAATATGTACATACAATAAAAATTGACTAAGCCCCTATTTTGAACACGACTTAAAAAGCCACAATACTTTAATATTATACATAGATAATTTAATCAGCACAATTAAAACCATCAAGCACAAAATTGGTGTCCAAAAGCAAAACTACCCAACGTATAATGAATTAAAGCAGTATTTAGTTCGTCCAGGGGGAGGGAGACACCCCATCGGCCATTCCGTAATTTTATCGGGTTATAAATTTGAATTTGTATAATGCCGGCATTAACGCATGATTTATATAACTTGACTCCGCTAAGATTTCAAAGATGAAAAACAATAAATTTTGTACCCGTAACTATTGCGTTTAATGGGAATGCCGTTGGCAGTTGTGTGGATGTGACTTTAGAAAGGATAATTGTAGTGTATCTGTGTTTTTGATCTGGTTCTTAATTTCGAAGGTGCTGGGTTTTACTCTCGTATGTTGCAAATAATTTTTGTATTAAATTTGTGAACGCTTCATCCAGTTTCATTATGGCAATGCAAAATATTAAGAATCGATAGCTAATAAGCAGTGTATAGGTACTAATTAAATCATAGTACCTGAGCGACCGAGATTCGCTTGGCGTATTTTGGAAGTGATATAAAAATTGCCTTTTTTCAGAATATCTAGTATAGTACTATGTTATGATCTGTGCATATTTAGTATAGTATTGTATAATCTGTGACATATAGATAAACTTAAAAAGCAAAACTTTATCTAAATACGTAATTTTAATATACATCGTTAGAGCCGTTTCCGAGATACACGAAATAAATGTATATAGGTATGTACCTATTATATACATGTATAAGAATTGCTCATTTAATATTATAAGATTATTAAAATAATAAAAATATTTCTTATTTATTATTAAAATAAATAGTACTATATACTATATAAATTAACTATAACCATATATTTCTGTAAGGCATTAATGTAGAAGAGGTTTCAAAGAAATATTTATGTATGACGTATAGTGAACAAATCTGACAAAGAACCATCAAAATAAATAAATATATTAAAGCGTCGCATCCATATAGCGCTATCCACAGAAAGTTGACGACTTTTTACTTGGTCGAATTTATGCGATACATTTCGGAGGTGGCCGTCGTATACAAGTCAGTTAAATATTTAGCTTTCATTCTAATTTATTCGGTTTATACTGAAAAAGCTTTAGTTCCGCGCCATAAATAGTCTTGATTGGTATTCTTTTGAGAAAGGTGCTGGCATGAGCACTGACTTAAATTCTAGTTAAGAAGAATAGTCAAAAGTTAAATGTTCTTAAGTTCTTTATACACGATGTAAGAAACGGAACGATGTTTTCGGTTTTTTTATATAGCTATTAAAGTATTATTTTCCCACCAGTACTTCATAATTTGTTTTTTTTTTATTATTTCTAATCTCAGTGCCGATTACATTAGAGGTGACAAGTTCAATTTGAGAAGTTATGCAACTACAAAATATTACTGAACAAAGCTGTCAGCAAAAGAAAGAGAAGGATCAAGGAAGAAAGATGGAAAGGATAACTTATTTTATTATTATGACATACTAGCGATTCGCCCTTGCTTCGCTCGGGTTCGTCTCTAGGAAAACACAAAATAAATCTATCCCACGGAAACCGTACATTTTTCCGGGATAAAAGTAGTCTATGTGTTATTCTAGACTATAATCTATCTCTGTGCCAAATTTCACTCAGATCCGTTCAAACGTTCTGGCGTGAAAGAGTAACAAACATCCATAAATACTCACAAACTTTCACATTTATAATATTAATACGGATAATCTATACATATAATACAATTTTAATCGGGTCGAATCTATACGTAAATTTTTTTTTTTGGAAAATCTTATTGAAATTGTCATTATTATCGATACAGAAGCCGACTTTTAGAATTTCTGTCTGTCTGTTTGGGAACGCATCACGAGAAAACCACTGGGCAGATTTTGATGAAATTTTGTATGATGATAGCTAGTTATCCGGGTCAACATATAGGATATTTTTTACTGCAGGAAAATGTCTCAACTCTGAGAAATCTTTACTAACCGTTAAACGAATCTAGGGACGAACCCGAGCGAAGCGAGGTTGAGTCGCTAGTATCTTATAAATACTGTTCACCATCAGACCTTCGAATCCTTAAAAAGAACAAAATATTTGTGGAAACGTTTATAAAGTAAATCATATCGTATTGATAAGGAGCCTATAAAATAAACATAAAAAGATCGAATGTAACAAAAAGCCGGCTTTGATCAATTTACTGGCATTTTAAGGGAACCGACTTTTATCGACGAATAAACATCACTATTTAGTATTTTATAAATTTTTAACTCTTTTATTCCACTACATATGGAAAAGGACTATTGTTTATATTTTTATTATTGACTAAAAACTGTTTGTGCTATATGAGAAGTTTGATTGACTCCGTATATTCTTGGATCGGATCAGGGTTCGATTCTAGCGCGGGTGTTTTTGCAGTCTGATAAGACAGCACGGTAGCGCTTTGAATTATGAACATAAATATATCATTTATTGTAAATACATTTACTTCAATAAAGGAAATACTATATTGTAATAACAAAAATACTTAATTATATATACAAAACTTTACGGTGAAGGAAAACATCGTGAGGAAACCTGCATGTCTGAGAAAACCTAGCAAGTTTTCGAAAGACATGTGAAGTCCGCCAATCTGCACTTGGCCAGCGTGGTGGACTATGGCCTGATTCCCCTCGTATTGAAGGGAGGCCCGTGTCCAGCAGTGGGACGTTAAAAAGGTCTGAATACAATACAATACAAAAAAAAATCAATAAAAAAATCAACAAGGAAATCCGTAAATCAGAGCTAGTATTGATACGGATCTGAATATCCAAAGCGTTAAATGACAAAATCAAAGAATGTCATAACGTCTTAAAAATTCGGAGGCCCGTGCCCAGCAGTGGGACGTTAAAAAAAGAGCTGAATACAATATGCAAAACAAATGTACGCTTAATTGTTACTGTACAAGTCACGTTCCGTCCCTTTTCCCAAGCAACTTTCCACACAAGTATCTATGGTCCAAGATCGGGATGGTCAGCGTTCTGTGGGTGAGACCTACGTACGGTAAGGCTATACCACTGTGTACTAAGCACAACGGAGTACCTAGTTGGAGCCCCTAAGCGAAATTGAAATTGTTCTAAATGAATAAAATGAAATAATAGAACCAGAAATCATAGCTCTAAAGTAAATTAAAAACTTACAACAATATCCATACTTATTTATCTTTCATATAAAAACAAATTGATCGTATAACGTATGTTTCATTTCAAATTTATGTATACCTTCGTCCCTTTCAATTCGTTCTATCTCTTTCATAAACATCAAGGCTTATGCGCATGAGTTTTGCGAGGGTATATCTAATTTTAAGCTCAAACTATAAAATTTTAACCAAAATGATAATTTTTTTTTTAAACTACAATTGTAATGTTATTATTGAAAATAAATAAATTTTATACGTGCTTATATCATTTGATAATGTTCTACATAATACACTGATATGACGACACGTTTGGCTCACTTTGTTGTGACACTACTTGCTGTGCCAGCGTACATGGATTCGAGTCCGGCTGAGGGCATTCATTTGTGTGATGAGCACGAATGTTTGTACTCCAGTCATGGGTGTTTATATTCATAATATATATGTATTTAAAGTTATATGTACATATGTATATGTGTAGTATATCAACTATTTGTATACATAATACAAGTCTCGTAGCTTACCATCTAATTAGACGAAGCTGTGTCAATGTCCCAACATATTTATTACTAGCGACTTACTTCCTACCGACCGACTAGGTTCGTTCCTAGGTTGCTTCCTCATACAAACTTTCACCCCCTTTTTCACCTCCTTAAGGTATGATTTCCTAGATAAAAACTATCCTATATCTTTTCCAGGCTCTCAAACTATTTTACGAAATTTCATCTAAATCGGTTCAGTAGTTTCGGAGCCTATTCGATACAAACAAACAAACAAGAAAACAAATTTTTCCTCTTTATAATATTAGAATAGATTTATTTATGATTGACACTTTAGAAGACAGGTCTAGAAGTGTGTAAAATACGCAAGAGTTCCTTATATTATACATAAGGTATAACGAAAGTTTGTAATAAGAGCGAGTTTTTGAAATTTTTAACCCCCTTTAACAAAGGGTTTAAATTGGGGGTGAACGTTTGTGTGCGTTACTTATTGGTAAACGATGTTTAAACTTTTGTTAATTTCGACGATTAAAAATTTTACTGTCTTTTTATAATTTTGTATAGAATTGAATTAAAAATATCGTATTGATCATTAAATCTTACTTTCTTGCCTTCTTACTGCTTACGAAATTATTGTGTTATGATTACATTTTTTCCAGTTTATCTGATAATTTCCCAGATATTAGTATACTTAAATAGAGATGGTATTTTAGTATACTACTTACCCTCGCTTTGCTTCAGGTTCGTCCCTAGACAAAAACAAATCTATCCTACAGGAACCATACAGCTTTCCGAGATAAAAAGTAATCTATGTACTATTCCAGACTATAATCTATCTCTGTATCAAATTTCACTCAGATCCGTTCAGACCTTCTGGTGTGAAAGGCTATCAAACATCCATACATCCTCACAAACTTTCATATTTCCGTACATACATTTCCTAAATATTTCCGGAATAATAATATATACTCTAAGCACTAAATAAAACATACTTTATACATATGTAGCCCTACAAACTCTTCTACCTTTCAGTAAAAGTTCCATTACAATCGATTAAGCCATTCCAAATATTACTTGGGGGAAACAGAAAGAGAGATAGAGGGACAAAAAATTCATAGAGTTATTTAGGTACTGATATCTATGTACTTGAGAAAATATAGTTATTTTGTAATCTCAGAAAGACACTTCAATTTTTATATATGTATAGATTTAAATGGTTCGTTTATAAAGCTACATCAAAGTAAAGGGCGCGTTTCCGTTTTAGCCTAACCGTAGAAATTGTAAATCCTAGCGATTTACAATTTCTACGGTTACGGTACCAACGGTGTACCAACTATTTGTATACATAATACAAGTCTTGTAGCTTACCACGGAATTAGACGAAGCTGTGTTAATGTCCCAACATATTTCTTACTATCGACTTACCCTTGCTTCGTTCGGATTCGTTCCTAGGTTGCTTCCTCATACAAACTTTCACCCTAAAAACAAACTACTAACTATATATATATATATATATATATATATATATATATATATATATATATATATATATATATATATATAATCGCTAGTATAATAAATAAAAAAACATATAAGTTAATTTTATCAAACTTACACTACTCTTAACTAAAAAAAGCTTTCGTACATGGACTTTCTACGACAAATTAGCAAAATTGTGCTTTTTAAAGCAATTAATTAGAAAACTTTACTGAATTCAGTAAATTCTTACAAATATGTATTTCATCATCGTGTTGATTGAAAAAAGTTTTCAAATACATTTTTGTACCAGCTGTGGGACCAATAATAAATAAAAGCACAGCTATTTGTTCATATAAAAATTCATATATTCAATTAACCTTAAGTTATCGCTAACATGCAGTTACACGTAGGGTTAATGAGATTGTACATTAAAATATAACAACGTATTATAGAACTTACAAACAAACATACATAATAATATATATACCTTATATGTTTATATATAAGGTTGAAAGTTCTCTAAAATTACATGAAAATGTTGCCCACCGTACAATAGAGTCAATTAACTAGACGGCGATTTCGATCGATTTTCATTAAGCGAGTTGAATTATGCGATGCTGTTTTACGAAATTAGGTACAGCCCCCTTATAACCGAGAATATGGATTGTTAAGCATTTATTGTTTCATTGGAAGTTTAGGGCAATATATATAATGCGTTTTTGTATATAGTATAATACGGAAATAAATGTTTGAGATGCTCCTTGTATCTGCCCTTTTTAGGGTTCCGAATTTCAAAAGGAAAAACCCTTACAAACCTATAAGGGTTTTAAAGCACTTCGTTGTCCGTCTGTATGTCAAGACTCTATTTCTCAGGAACGCGTGGAGGTATCAAGTTGAAATTATTATTGAATATTCAGGTCTGTAATCTCTTAGAGTTGTAAAAAAATAAAACTTCTAAGTCAACGCAATCAAAAGATACGGCCATTATGCAGTATATCTTGACACTCGCGAGGGAACCAAAACCTATACAGTACTTCCCGCTGAGCTTGAATCATATTTGGAAATACTGTAGGAACATCATTCATTATAAACTTATTTTAACGTTTCATGCTACGGAACCGTTGATGTGCCAATCAGACTTGCACTTGACCGATCTTTTCCATCTTAAGCTTATACTTTTAATACACAGGCAATTCGCAATTACTGTGAATCCCTATAACTTAATAAATTTTTGTAGCACTACAGGTAAAAATTTGGAATAATTTATATGGAGCTTATGTCAAACATCTATCTACCTTTAATAAGGAAAACCACAGATAGGTTATTGGAATCCGCCATTTTATAACTGACGTTTTTTTTTAATATTTCGTCCAAAAGCTCGGTAAAGTCCAAATTTTGATCTCTCATTATTTTAATGAAATCCATATATCGTAATACTACAAGATAATATTACCCAAATGGCGGCCTTCCCTAATGCTAGCATATAGCTATTATGAATAGTAAAAACACAACATTTGGTGTAGTTTCATCACTGTGCCCTTTAGATTTTATACACATAAATAAGTAGGTTTTTAATATCTAAGAGGTTCCACACTGGGCTAGATAATGTTTTTTATTTCCCTTACACGAAAAATTCATATTGTAATGTGTGAAAATGTCTTCATATATCATTTTGTGCCGGATCACTTAACTTGGCCATGTGTCCATTGTTGAGTGTGGCACGAGAATAATGTCGTACAATCAATATCAATAAACGTGAACTGATGTAATTGCGAAGTGTTTAAACCTACTAATATGGTATTTGAGAAGTCTATGAAGACAACAGAACATCTGTTGAACAAATTTTGATGAAACTTGGCATAGAGATAGGTCATGTAATAAAATAAAATATAGAATACTCTTAATCCTCATATTTTTGAGTTCCCGTAAGATGACTAAGTTGTATGAACTCTCCTGAGTCTAAATAAAGCAGGTACTATTGGCAATTATGTTACTATGACTATTGGCTTATCGATTTAGTAGCGTAGAATATTTTACTATAGATTATGAAAACGAATAAGAAGGTTTTATTATATTATTTTAAAATGATCATAGCTTAGCTGATTGTAGGCGATCAACCTCTTCAGAGTTTATAAGGACAACGAAATATCTACACAGAATGTCATAACATTGATCAGTTCATAATAACTGGATCTGTTCTGCCTTTAGAAATGTACTACATTTTTTTTTATAAAAACCAGAGCAAGCAAGTGTAATAATTAATTCTTCATAAAATAATTAGACAAACTATTAAACCATTACATATTGTATTATCTATAGACCTCACATGTTACAATTAATAAGTAATTTATAATATTATAATAATTAAGGATATGAATTCTTTCTTATGCTTATTTCACTCAAACCCGTTGAGCCATTAAAGCATGAAAGTATATAAAGCTCAATAATATATATACAGTAAAAAATATAATATGTTGTCCCAACTATCATCAACCAGCTATCATCATACCATATTTCATCAAAATCTGTCCAGTGATTTTCTCGTGATGCGTTCCCAGACAGATAGATGGACAAAAATTCTAAAATCTCCTCTGTATCAGCCTCTATATCGATCATAATGACTATTTCAATAAGATTTTACAAAAAATAATTAATGTACAGATTTTACTTTGTTAGAATTTTATTAAGTATAGGTATAGATGACATTGCAGTCAAAACAATATGTTAACGTACCGTCACATCATAATGTTTTAGACAATGGAAACTCGCCCTCACTAGTGGGCATCGTCCGGCCTGCACTGTTCAGATAGTGGCCAATGATTTAACGCTCAACTTTTGACACAACTAAGCTTTTCGGACATCGCCTTGCCTATAAATAACGTCTTACGTGTCTTAGAGCCTGAGCGAGACAAACAGCGTTGCTTGACCGAGTTCTGGTGGTTTTTTTTTCAATAAAATATGAACCTTGTTAGAGAAGAGGCTGTTTTGCTTTGAATTCAATGGAATATATAAGTTAGTTATTTGCTATATTATGTATTAGTATAGCTAAGGAATTCTATAATCGTATTTGAAAAAGCGTGAAAGTTTTTTTCATTTCAGGGAAAAAAATTGTACAATATTACATTAATAATAAATAATAATAGGAAAACACATAATGTAATCAAGTTTCTACTTATTAATAATACAAATGAGAAGCAGAAGACAGTAAAAATAATATAAAAAACCCAAGATTAAACGCTTAACTAAAAAAATTACAAAAAGAAACACTAATTAACATTAATATTATAAATAAGGAAAAACACAAAATTATCAAAAACCATAAGCAATTAATATTATTGTTATCAAATAGTTTGTGAAACTTAAAAAAAAACGCTTAAGGTTTATTTTGGACATAGTTCAATTTTCCTTCCTCCTTATTCCATTCCGGAATTCCTTATTCCAGGCGAAAAATATAATCCTATGAAGTGATTTTACAAGTAAAAAATATTTGAAGAAGTTTACTATGATATCTTGTTATCTGCTCAATCGTACATCACTCGGAAATAAATAAATAAATAAATATGTAGGGACATTAACATACAGCACCATCTAGTTCCATGGGAAGCTACGAGGCTTGTATTATTGATACCAGATAGTTGATACACTACGCATATATAACTTTAAATACATACATATTATAAATATAAATACTCATGACTGGAGTACAAATACTCGTCATCACACAAATGAATGCTCCCAGCGAGACTCGAATCCGCGACCGCTGGAACAGCAAGTAGGACTACAAACTGAGCCAAACGTATCGTCAAGCGATTGTACAGATTTCAATGAGACTTTCCAAAATATAACTTGACAGTCCTCTTAAAATTGAAATATCTTAATCAACCTAATAAATATTTTTAGATAAAGTAAAACTTTACAACGTTTCATCTAAACGAACGATAAAGAAAACTATAAAATGATACAATTTTTAACTTCAAGATATAACGGTCAATCATAGATAATAAGTAATAGATAACATTTCTATTTCTATTTTCAAAGTGTATACAAATTACTTTATTCTAGTCTATTGTAGCTTACAACGTATAATAAAAATGTAACGACGCCCATTCACCATATATTCAAAGTGTTTATACATGCATTCACTTTTCTAAACGCTTTATTCATGACTCTATTCTTTCTAATTTTTCTATTCTATACATAGAGCTAGTGTTTGTTAGAAGCGGCATAGTAAAATTCAAGGGAATTAACTGATCAATGAGTGAATGCCAATCATATTTGTGGAAAATACATAGATAAGTAAAGCTGTACCTAACTTCTAAGTACAATATTGGATTATTCGGAAAATTACATTGAGTATTTTGAATTTTTTTAAACCAATAAATTCTGAATCAGACAGAACACTACATATACGAAAACTCGTCAAAAGAACATATATTATATAAAATATAAAAATAATATAAGTTTAATATATTATACAAAGTATGTCCTATATTTTATATAAGCAATAAATGTTTGGTACAACTTTTTAATGCAGTCTGTAAAATTCTAACGGTCTTAATTTCACAGATTTCATGCATGCCACTTCTGTTCTTTTGATATTATGATTCTACGTCATG
Source organism: Argynnis bischoffii washingtonia (assembly GCA_033884665.1). Taxonomy (NCBI): domain Eukaryota; kingdom Metazoa; phylum Arthropoda; class Insecta; order Lepidoptera; family Nymphalidae; genus Argynnis; species Argynnis bischoffii. The sequence goes on along the minus strand of CM066616.1, from coordinate 1,300,179 downwards.
TTTACATTTATATTTTATACTCGTAAAATTTCATTACTTTGCTTCTTTTTTGTTGCACGAATTTTAGATCGCCTAACTATTATCGTATATAAAAAATATGTAAATTATTCAATGAAATGTAAATTATTAACAAAATATATTACTTTTATTAAATACAGCTACCGAGTCTTGGTTATTACAATTTTAAAATGTTTTTTTAGTTTTACATACTCTTAATAAGGTGACAAAATCGACTCGCAGTTGGTCGAATTGGTCTTGTCGTGGGTTCAAATCCGATTTGAGGCGTAAAATTGCTTAAAATATTCTTTTTAGGTTATGAACACCCTAACTGTTTATAGCTGATGTCTTCAGAAGTAAGAAAGTATCTAAATTTTATTTTTTTATTTACATTTGCCTTCTAAACGTAAAAACTGTTAATTTAGAAATAAAATAATTGGCACTAATATGTATTTATAATAATTCATTGTCATAGATATGTTACCTTTCTACAATCTATATTGCTAATAGAAAAGTAAAAAATAGAGAAGAATGTCATATTCTGAGATAGACCATTCTCATACAATTTTTAGTTTAGCGTTAGCGACTCTATCTCATTAGACTGTTATCTTGTCTTGCATGTTTGAGAAGAACTAAAGGACTATGAAATCCATACTAATATCATAAATGTGAGAGTGTGTGTGTTTGTCCTTCTTTCATGTCGAAACAGAGTGACGGGTTGGTTAGTTGGAGGGCTGAAAAGTGAGATAGGCTATTTTTCACCGCGGGAGATTATTTCATTCCCACGGGAAAACACTTTATAATAAAAACCAGAACAACTTATCACACCTAGGGACTAACCTGAGCGAAGCGAGGGTGAGTCGCTAGTATTAAAAAAAACAGTAGGAAAATCATTAAGAAATAAATTTTATACTTTTTTTATATAAAAATGTAAAGGAGGTGTGAAATAATGTGTAAATAATGTTGCATATTTAATTCTGCAACAGATCCAATATAACGATGACCTAATTGTAAACTTTTAAAAACAATTTAAAATGAAACAAAGGCTTAAATTCTTAATAAATAGTCATTAATACTGTGTATTTAAATAAAATTGGCAATAATTGAGTCGAATCAAGTTTTAAATTTAATGTAAATGCTTATAAAAGTTTACGACATCCTTCTTCGTAAATGCTACTGGATTGTTTGTCTGTAAAAGATGTTATACTTACGAAAATAGCTATGACATGATGTGACTTTTTCTATGAAAATATTTACTTGAAAACTTTATTTCGTTTCTAGACGTTTTTATTTGAATAAACATATTTATGTATATTTATTTCAGCTATAAACTACCTGTTGATACATTTCCATATTTTTTTTTTAAAATCAGATCAACTCTACTAAACCATATTAATATAATTTCAATCATTTTAGTTTAACTCCTTATAGGTCTAGCCCTGAAGCTAACATAAAAAGCTGTAGATCCAGAGGTCCCACATTCGAATCCCGAGTCGGGTTAAATATAGTTTTTGTTTTAATACTACCTACCTAAACCTCCCGGGGGAGAGCTGACTCCTACCGGGCGCGTCCCCAGGTGGCGGATAGGGGAACGCCACCCGCTTTGTCTTGCAGCTTGGGCAGCGGGTGGTACCGGAGAAATCCGGCGCGGACCAACAGCAGGGGGAGGGGTGCCTCTGGCCGTGGGCCGTCGAACGCGGTTGAGGCGCCCCGGACGGGGCCGCTCTCCGTCGAGGCTTCGGCTTCCGGAGTTGCGGTCACCGGTGTGGGGGGGCCCACTTAGGTGGGCAAGACGGGTGTCCACTTCGGTGGACCAGTTGGGGCCTCTCGTTAGTGGCTGCATCTGACGGCGTTGCGGCCACTGACGGGGGGATGGTGGTGGGTGCCCTGACCGTGGGCCGTCGAACGCGGTTGGGGTGCCAGAGGATGGGGCCGCTTGTGCGGTGTTTGGTGGTGTGGGCCCACTTCGGTGGGTCGGGAAGGTTTCCACATTTTGTGGAAGGGTTGGGGCCTCTCTCTCGTCGTGGCTGCAACTGACGGCGTTGCGGCCACTGGTTGTGGGGTTGCTTTAGCGATCCCGCGATCGGGATGAGAGGGGGGCGGACGTGGTGGGGCTGCAGGGGAAGAGGCGTGTCGGTGTTTCGTTGCCGCTCTCCCTGTCCTCTGCAGCCGAGGTAGTGCTGCCCACTTCGGCGGGCAGTGGGGTTTGGTGGGGCTGCTCCGGGTACTTCTCTGTTTAGCAGAGTGGACTTTGGAGCGGCCTCATTGGTTTGGTGTCCGCCAAACCAATGGAAGGTGCCAGAGGGCGGTCTGCTAGGGGAGGCCGGCCGTCCACTGTTCTGGCGGGAGGAGGCCGTCAGGGGTGGTCGAACATCTCAGCCCCTGACATGGAGACGGGCCTTAGCAGGCGCTCGTCGTCGGGGTCGCGGAAGAGTCTTTTTGGTACCCGCGGCCCCGGCCTTATGGCGACAAGAAGGATTTTGGTCAGGTTTTTAGTGGGTAGGCTGCTGCACATCGCGGCAGGAGTCCCACATAACCCGACTCGCTTCCCCATTGGCGAGCGGGTACCCGTAACAGGGGTTTTCCTGACGTTAAAAAAAAAAAAAAAAAAAAAAAGAAAAAAAAAAACCTACCTAAACCTACCTACCTACCTACCTACCTAAATAAACTACCTAAAATATTATTAAAAAATCAGTCAAATTCATGTTAAGTAATTAGTGCTGCTATATAACGTCATACTAATAAATATATTAATTAATTAAAATTCAAGAACGTACATTCTACAATGAAAACAAACAGTATGCATGGAATCTCTTTGTAATTATGTCATAATATTTATATTTCAGTGTATTTAAAGTTAAAATAAAATTTATTCGAATTATATACGTTGTTTAGTCTAATCAAAAACAATAAACGAATACCTTTTTTTTCGTAGATTTTGAACTGTGCGTGTTCTGTGGAAAAAAAATATAATTACTTTTTATATATATTAAGTATATTTTAAGTATGCGATCTTTTATAATATTTTGTATAATTATACCTATACAAGAGGTCATAATCACTTGTAATTTCTCTACCTTTAACGATGGTTTTTTTTTTAACTTATTTATATAATATCTATACAAAGAACTATAAAAAAAATAGTATATACAATCGAAATTAGTAATTCTTATTTTTTGAGATCGATCAATGAGTATTAATATATTATACTGCTAGTATATATAGAGCTCATGATAAAACGAAGGAACAAAAAGTGCTAAAGGATGTTAAAACATATGTATTTACTTCTGGTGGTGGTCAAAGACCAGCTTTTAATTACTGAATTTGACTTCTTACTTAAGGCGTCAATTCATCTATATCTATACATATAATAAAATTTTAACTGAGTCGAATCTGTACATTAAATATTTTTAGGAAAATCTTATTGAAACTGTAATTATTATCGATACAGAAGCCGAATCTATAGTTTTAAGAATTTTCGTCTGTCTGTCTGTCTATCAGGAACGCATCACGAAAAAACCACTGGACAGATTTTGATGAAATTTGGTGCGATGATAGCTGTTTGATTGGGTCAGCATATAGAATTTAGGAGGACTTTTTACTTTGGGAAAATATCTCATCTCTGAGAAATCCATACTAAACGCTAAAACGTAACTAGGGACGTACCCGAGCGGAGCGAGGGTGAGTTGCTACTAGGTAATATTAATAAAATATTCTTTTAATTCCTGAATTTCTTCATATATTATAGTTTTTAAAGAAGGTCTGCCCTGTGATATACATAATAGTATATATAAATAATAGTACAAACATACTCTTATATCACTTATATAGTATATATATACAATAACTCCTCGTCTGTAAACTGAGACTACTAAACTACTAAAGAGGTAATAGGTTGAGTCGCGAGTGGGATCAAGGTTAATTACTGAATTTTCTGTTAAGGTATTCTAAGTAACAGCCCGGAGTATGTAAATTGGTGGTGTTTCATCCCATTGCCTTAATTCTCACCGGTCGTGTCGAAGTATCGTTCCATCGGACTTTCAGAGTGACAGGAATAGAGAGTGCACTTGTGTCTGCGCGAACACTTGTGCACTATAATATCTCCTGCGCATCGGGCTAGTTTCTGTAAGATTAGCCGCCATGACAAAATCAGTCAGGAGAACATTATTATTATACTAGCGACTCGCCCTCGCTTCGCTTGGGGTTTCCCTAGGTACGTTCTAACGGTTAGTATGGAATACAAAGGGGCTATCTAATGCAAAAAGAAATTTTCAAATCGGATTCGTAGTTCCTGAGACTGTTCAAACAAACAAACTCTGTCTCTATATAATCTATACTAATATTATAAAGCTGAAGAGTTTGATTTGATTGTTTTTTTGTTTGTTTGGTTGAACGCGCTAATCTCAGAAACCACTGATCCGATTTGAAAAATTCTTTTTGCATTAGACAGCCCGTTAACTGAGGAAGGCTATAGGCTATATATCATTCCGGAAAATATACGGTTCCTGTGGGATAAATTTGTTTTTGTCTAGAGACGAACCCGAAACGAAGCGAGAGTGAGTCGCTAGTATTAGTATAAATTATTATTTATTATCGATAATACTATGTCTAAGACCAACCCGAGCATGTATACAATCATAAAAGTTTCATTGGAGTCGATGTAAGTTAGGAATCTAAAGATACTCTAAAGATCTCACTGCTTAGTGGCTAGTTATACTCGTATTTTAAAACTTCAGAACCTTACTTGCGATTCTGACACATTCTTAACCGGTTTCATTTAAGTGTAGTTGATCCTAAACGTAAATGTCAAACTGTAATCCAATTTATGTTGCATTATCGATTACTGGAGTTGGAGAGTTAAGTTTTTTACGACCAGAGATCAATTGAAGGTTTTACGATGAAATTGTTTTTAACATATTTTTTATATATTTTATAATCAAGCAGCGCAAGTTGTAAATCGCCATTTATAAATTATGTGTTTTTACTGATACTTCGTAAGGTACAGTTAATTAGTAACAATGTAGACGTAATAAAAATAGCATTCGTAACTTAATTTTTAAGTTTTTATGTAACACTAGTGACTTACCCTCGCTTTGCTTGAGTACGTGAAATTTGAAAATAGTTATGGATGTACCTTAGTTTTTTTTTAATTTTTCCTGTAGTAAAATGTATCCGAAATGTTGACCCGAGTAATAAGTTATTATTATTCAACGTTTTGTACTTTTTGCGTGAAATGTTCATAGATAAAACGACGTACAGACAAACAGACAAAATTTTCTATAACTATTCAAGTATTCTAAGGGGTCTATATTCTGTACACAATACGTGACAGTAATAATTGTTTTTAAAAATATTCCATGTACAGATTTCACCTTGTTACTATTTTATTATATAGTTAGTCTCATTGACGTCTCTTTGATTTGAGATGTTAATTCTGTTACGATTAAAAGGAATAGTGAAAATGGTGACAAAATAAGCTGTCATCAATTTTACATTTGACGTGAAAAAACTGTATTTATAAAAGTGTATATATAAAAGTATCTGAACTAGATTACTAGTTCAGATAATTTTATAGTCTAGTTTTAGTCTAGTCTAGTCTAATTTAGTTTTCAAACTAGAGGTGAATAGAATTAATTATAATTATTAAAATAATTATTACTATATTTCTTCAACGAATACTACAAATGTATATAAAAATCTAAAATTGAAATAATTATGTTCTCCTAAATATCTCGTGTCACGGTTATTGTGGTCGCATTCCTTCGAAAAAGCTCGACTGATTTAATGAACTTTTTTTTGTATATTTGGTAGGTATGAGAATAGGTCGTAAAGTATTTTTCACCCTCCTACACCCACCCCCCCCCCCCCCCATTTTTTAATCGCGATTTCAGTATTTTTGTATGAACAATATCCAAATAATTTAATATTATATGATTACATAGGGTAGAACCCGAGCCAAGCGAGAGTGAGTTGCTATATGACATAGAGCAAAAGAGTTTTTTTTATAGATTGAACGCGGGCGAAGCCGCGATTTCTGCTTGTATCTTTATAAATTACAGCCTATGTGTTACTCTGATGTACAATGTAGATTACTGTAAAGTTTTACCAAAATCCGTTGGGTAGTTTTTGCGTGAAAGAGTAACAAACATACATCCATCCATCCTCACAGACTTTCAGGTTTAAAATATTAGTAGGATTTATCGACCGTACTATGTACCGTATATACTTGACTGGCTGTATGCAACGCCTGAATGCCTTCTTGATGTAGTTACTACACATGATGACATTCTGGATCTGAAATCTTAGTTACAAGAATTATTTAATACTAGCGACTCACTCTTGCTTTGCTCGGGTTCGTCCCTACTTACGTTTTACGGTTTAGTATAGATTTCCCAGAGATGGGATTTTGCCCGCAGTAAATAGTATCCTTTATGTAGACATGGAAAATCAGCTATCATCACACCAAATTTCAACAAAATCCCTCCAGTGGTTTTTCCGTGATGCGGTCACAGACAGACAGACAAAAATTCTAAAAATTACAGATTCGGCATTTGTATCGATAATAATGTCTATTCCAATAAGATTTTCCAACAAATATTTAATGTACAGATTCGGCTTAGTTACAATTTTATTATATAATATATAATAGACTTCTGTCAAAAACTTTAAATATTTCTTTCCTAGTGTTGACTTTTTTCTAAAATTTAGTTATAACTTATTTAAAAAAATGTATATATATACATATACAAGAAGTTATTAAGTCACTAACTACATACGGATTTCAGAAGTTGCTGTTGTTATACCTTCGAGTCTCGGAGAACACGTAAAGCAATTTGGTCATCACGACGGCTCTCTATACATGACGGCTTGTTGTCTCATCGGTCACAATGTGAGTGAAGGAACACAGAGTGCACTTATGTTCACAAGTAATTTTGCTTTAATGTATTTTCGGCGTAATCGTAGATGGCTGGCCGCTGTGAATCAGGTTGTCTTGTTATGAAGGACAAGATTATATTATTTGTATCATATCCTTAAACCATCACCACCATTGAGGTTCATTTAACCTACTAATTAAAAAAAAAATCGAGTAATACATAAGAAATACGCATATATATATAAAAAGAGAAAAAAAATCAAGTTACTATTAAAACGTGTTAGAAGTAAAACTTCATTGGTTATTTATATTTCAAATATGTAAGAACAATAAATTAATATTTTTTTTTTAATATTACATTCAGACAAATATATGATTCAAACGAATATTACACAGAGAGGAAAATAATATTTTATCTCTTTCTATTTAGCTGGATTCTTACATCTATCGCATACACTCTAAGGGACGAACCAGAGTAAGTGAGGGTAAACCGTTAGGTATAAATATTTTACATATTTGAAAACATCATCAACATCTTTGAAGATAGCAACGGATAGAATATCATATTTATGATTTTTCAGACAATAATAACGGTTCCTACGACAACCTAATACATGCGGCTACTATGGTAACCATGACGGTTTTTCGTGATGCCACCTTGAAATTTTACTCTCATACGAGCAAAGAGGTTTCGTTTCAAAAATATCAAACCTAATTCAGCATATCCTCCGTTTTACAGTCGATCAAAATTAAAATTGTCCATTACACTCCCCACTTTCCCTCACTTAGACAATATTGTGCCTAATAAAAATATAAAATGCAAACTCCTTTAACGCGTCAAAACTCGCACTTGACGAATTCCTTTATTCGGATTGATGTATTTCAGTACAGAGGATGAACTTATCGATACAAATAATATGTATTTCAATTACTCATATCTTAGTGATGTCATTTTACGTTGCAATTATAAAAATAAATCCAACGACTCTAACTGACATTTGGTATTAAATGATGCTTTAACTATACGATTTGTAAATTAAAAAAATTAAATGATATAGGTATTATGTTATTTTTATATCTAACTAGCGACTCACCCTCGCTTCGTTCGGGTTCGTCCCTTGGTTGCTTCCCCCGTACAAAGTTTCATCTCCATTTTCACCCCTTAAAGGGATAATTTCCGGAATAAAAACTATCCTATGTCCTTCTCAGGGTCTCAAACTATCTTCTTACCAAAATTCACCTAAGTCGGTTCAGCAATTTCGGAGCCTATTCAGTAAAAACAAACAAATAAACCTTTCCTCTTTATAATATTAGTAGAGAATATAGATATATGTAATATTTTGTTCGTTCACACATTAAGTTAAAATAAAAAAATAGGTTACCTATATTCCAGACCATCAATTAATAGCTCTTCTACATTGGAATATTTTAAATATTTTACTATACATAATATCTACATCTTGCGGCTAGGATGAAACGTGTATGTCTCCGACTACATAATACTATATTCCTTCGTCAACTTGTTTTCATCTTTTTTGTTAGCTTTTATGCAGTCGGTTTTTTTAATAGGTAGTCTTGATTCATTCGCAAAACGTTAGTTATTAATTAAAATACAAGTAAAAGCAACATAATTACTTAGAGACATATTTTTCTCTTATAATATTGTTATATATCAAATAAATAACTACCTACATAAAAAAAATAACTCTCGCTGCTATTTCTACAAAACAAAATAATATCAAGTACAATTCTAGTAAAATGTCATAAATAATTTTATTTTCTTATTCATGTATAATTTTATTTGAATTATCGTGCAGTATCCGTCTCGATACCGTGACGTGATACATAAATAACTAATAACACGAAGGAAACTGTAAATCACGTCGTTAAGCCAAAAAACGTCGCACAGCGCGACTGTGGACACCGTCGTATGTTGACGAGCCTTTATAATTAAAGTTATATGTTACTTTTGCCGCCGGATTTGTCGCTTGTTTTTTTATTTTATTTAATTACTAGTGAATTTCGCTTCGATTAGGTGCATCCCTAGGCTTGAATGGTTTAAGAATGATAAAAAAAAGCGTCTAAAGAAATATTCCTTTTTTTTTGAAACCAGGAACTTTCGCATGTGTATACAGAATAACCCATCAGAGTTTCATCACAATCGGATCAATAGTTTAGGAACGCATAGAGGACAAACATACGAACATACATTTTTAATTTATTTATTATTAATTATTATGTTTGTAGAAGTATTTATAGTGTATAATATATATCAATCAATCAATATCACTCTCGCGTATACGTCTTGTTTACTTAAGAACATCAAAAGTTCATCACTTAACCATACATACATACATCTCTTTTTTTCATTCGCTTTCACCTTCTTTTTCATGTTCTTCTTTTTTAACGCTTTGATTTCAGATTTGAGCAGAGACTACTTGCTTATCATAAAGCAGATCGCTTATGTATTATTTATGTGGTAAAAAATATATAGTGCTATCATGTTTCTCTAGGACATATGTCGTACAGTTTGTCTCTATGTAAGAAGAAAGCGTTGAGAGTAGTGTAATAATTTCTGACATTTAGTACGGGAAAGTACTAGAGTTTTATATACGTGAAATATTAATAGAATGGTGCTAAATTTAAAAGTTCATATATATATATATATATATATATATATATATATATATATATATATATATATATATATATATATATATATATATATATATTTCATATTTTAAATGATAACGATAATACCGATGAAAAAGCTAATGATAAAAAAAACTTAAAGCTTATATTTAAAAAAGTAAAAAAAAGATGTTTAAATAACACACGTTCGATACACATGTGGTACAATAAATAATTATTCCTATATTTCTCTAAGATAGAGTGATAGGTACATCTTAAATTGATTCTAAGACGTATCCAACACCTTGGAATCAATTTAAAATTACTACAATTGATCAAATAGAAAGATATTATCTTTTACAATACTTTTGTTGGACAGACAGACCGATCGTAGTAAAATATAAGTATATGTTCAAGATTTTATGTCGATGAAACACTATGTTTTGTTTAACGATTTCTATAACCAATATAATGTATGAAAAGGGGAAGTTGCATATGAACTTGTAAGTGAACTATAATGCAGAAGAAATAAAATTATGTAGGTACTTTGTATTATTTTTTTTTAATGCTTAGACAACTTCTTACCTGCTTTTAACGAACAACATAGAGCACTTAACAAAAAATAAATAAAAAAGGTCATAATTCAGAATAACAAATCATACAAATCCCGCACCCGTACTTTTTCTTTCGCCGCAATCCATCTGCGCTCGTCACAAATCACCAAGACGCATGCTTTCCGGCCGGGCTTCGAACCGACTAATGGCGCCGTTGGATTTATTAACCCACTTCACAAACACTATAACGATGTTAGAGAAAAAGGTATTAACTGTATATATTTCACATAGTTAATTGAATAAAGTTTTGCTTCAGTCTTTTCTTCGTGATACTCTGAAGGTATGGGTCTTGTAGAAGTTTTGTGATGTTTTTATTGGTAAAGCACTCGCTTAGCAAATGAAGTGGGTTCAAAACTGTTTTTTTTTTTTTTTTTTTTTTTATGAGATTCAGTGACAAACGAGCAGACAGACCACCTGATGGAAAGCAGTACCTGTCGCCCATAACACGTACGGTTCATGCACTTAGGTTTTAAGTAACAAAAATGCAGAACCACAGGTGCGTTGTCACTGTGAGGGCTAAGATGATATGCCTCTTGCCTGTAATTGCGCTGGCTACCTTATCCTTCATACCGGAACACAACAATGCAATCATTGTTGCTTGGCGGCAGAAATAGATAAGGGGGTGGTACCCATCCAGTCGGACTCCTCAGGCTTGACAGAGTCCTACCACCAGTAAAATATATAAATGGGTTTCATAACTCTGTAATTTTCTCGTTCTAATTATTTTCGACACGATTACCTCTTGTTAATGCGGTAAAGTAAAACATCTTGAGGATAACTAAAGATGTATGAAGTTCACCAACACATTTGAGCAGCGTAGTGGGCTATGGTCTGATATGAGGTGATACGTAGTAGCCTGTGCCCAGCAGTGGGATTGTTAATGATTTTTTTATATTATACTAGCGGCTTACGTCCTTAAGTGATTTTTTAAATTGATATAACTTTTTTATTTATGAACCGATTAAAACAAAACAATATATACTCAATGTTAAGGTAAGCTTACCACAATATATTAGTGAAAACTGTACCCAAATCGGTTAAGCCGTTTATGGGATTTACGCGTGCAAACATGTGTGTAAACAGACAAAAAAGCTAAAAATCTTTGTTTTTGGTTTAAAAACCTACAATAATAATTTTTGACCTCCAATATCAGTTAAAATGTTACTATATGTATGGATTATTAAATTTAAAACATCTTTTAAAAAGCTTTTTCCTTAAAAAGTAGATAATCTTTACACATGTTCATTCTGTTATATTTGTAAGAGTATGTATGTAGTTAGATACTAGCTGTATGTATAGTATAGGTTTTTGCTATACTAATGTATTGCTACATATGTGATATACTAATATTATAAAGCTGAAAAGTTTGTTTGTTTGGTTGAACGCGCTAATCTCAGGTACTACTTATCCGATTTGAAAAATTCTTTTTGCACTGAGTAGCCCGTTAACTGGGGAAGGCTATAGGCTATATATCATCCCAGAAAATTGTACGGTTCCCGTGGGATAGATTTGTTTTTGTCTATGGACGAACCCGAAGCGAAGCGAGGGTGAGTCGCTAGTGTGATATAAACGATGTGAAACTATACATTCATCTTTAACCATATATGACTTAACTAAAAAAACAATGAAATCTGTGAAATTGTAACGAAATAAAGCATTACACAGTTTTATTTCGTTACAATATCATAGATAAATTTGCATTACAACAGTTTACTTAATATTCGGCGTATAAAAGAACCTTTTCACAACTACACTATCTATGGTCTTATCAGGCCATATCTAAGTTTAAAACAAAAAGCGTTGAGTAAATAAACTTTTGAGTATGCCGCCGAGTTGATTAGTGACTTGTATTTGAAGTACCGCATTTCGCTTTGGCCTGTTTTCTGTTACTTAATATTGACTTACGAGTGCTTTACGTTTTTAGTTTATGTCGTAAGAAAAAAGCTAAACATATAACATTTATGATGAATTTACGTAGTTTTCGAGATCATTTAGACCAAAGATTACTATTACCAAATTTTTCTTCCCACATTGTCAAATTATCATAATGATGTTTGCAGTTGATGTAATAATAAAAGTATTATTTGTGGGACTTCTATTATGAGATATTTGTATGTTTGTTTGTTCTTCACGCTGAAGTACCCTAAAAGATTGAGATATTTAATGCACAGACATACTGGGGTACGAATTGGCTACTGTTAAGCATCTACGTACGCGAGTGAAGCGAGGGTAGGTCACTAGTATCTATACTAATATTATAAAGAGGCAGAGTTTGTTTGTTTGAACGCGCTTATCTCAGGAACCACTAATCCCATTTGAAAAATTCTTTTTGCGTTTGATAGCCCGTTTATTGAGGAAGGCTATAAGCCTACATATCATATAATATGTTATATCTAGTCTATCTATTCCATACTAATCGTTAAAATGTAGCTATTGACGAACCCGAGCGAAGCGAAAGTGAGTCACTAGTCTTATAATATATTGTAAAGAAATTATATCAAGGCCAGATTCCTATTGTCTTTCAAATATAATATTTAGTTAGGTACTACTGTAACTGCTTTTGTGCGTTTTCTTTCTTTCATACTTTTCAAAAATCTATACTAATATTAAGAGTGAAAGTTTGTGAGTATGGATGTTTGTTACTCATTCACGCCAGAACGACTGAACGGATATGGATGAGGCACAGAGATAGACTATAGTCTGGAATAACACATAGGCTACTTTTTATCCCGGAAAAATTTACGGGATAGGTTTGTTTATATTTGTTGTTGTATTGAAATATGTTTTAAAATCACACTATTTGAGATATAGGTTTAGTGTAATATGGGATGTAGTTTCACATAATTCTGTCCTAGTGTTTTTCGATTTAAATGGTCTTTGTTACACCTTTGGGTCTGGTCTAGATGTTAATTAATCAGCCATGATATTATAGTACCATTATATTAATAGATATGGCTAAAAAAATATTGTGTGCACATTATTAAGTACACAGACTATGACCTATGCTGTTACAAAACTACTTTTGGTAATAGAACTTGCTGTAAAGTGACGCAACCGAGCGAAGCCAAGTTAAATCATTAGTATAGTAACATAACTTATCAAAACGTAATCGAAGTCAAAAACATCATAATTTACTATTGAATTAACAATAAAAACTTAAATTTCATGCCAGACAAAGACTTAAAGGGTTTTCAAGCTACCCTTTACAAAACATTCGTTCTCTGGAGGGAAATTATTTGATTCACTCCCCTATCGGAATGACTCGAGTTTTTCTAAGATGTTTAAGGGCTATAAATTTGCTGTGTTTGTTGTAGCTATGTACATTTAACTTTATTTACAGCTTTTTTCTAATGTACTTTCTTTATTACGGAAGGAACTGACTTTGTTCGATTTATCTCGTCCACATTGTTTTGCAGGCAAATTAGATTTATTTTTCTAAATCGTTAGAGCAAATTATGAGTCTATATTATAAATACACTGATATTTAGGAAGAGAATAATGTGTTGTGTATTTTTGCTTGGGGAAATATGAGTGTATGTTCTTATTAAACTATGTAATTGGTAAAACTTTAAAAAAAATGTGTCTAAGCTCTGTGGTGATATTACAAAAACGTTTTTTTTTATTTCATTATATATACATATATTCATTATTAATCAACAAATAATGAATCATAATAATAATAAATATGTTGGGACATCCAGTTCCATGGTAAGCTACGAGGCTTGTGTTATTGATACCAGATAGTTGATACACTACACATATATAACTTTAAATACATACATAAATAAAAAGATAAACATATAAATGTTTACTTATTTAATATTAACTATATTTCTAGCTTAGCTCTAGATATTTATATAGGTTCTCTTTATATATTTATAGTTTTAGTCTAAAGTGAGCTATTATATCTAGCTTTGAGCTCTAACACTAACTTTTGACAATTCGCGGACAAAGTTAAAACAGTAAAAAGCAATCTTGAACATCATAAACACTACCACCCCCATAACCCATAACCTGTACTCAAATGTCCCAAAACTATCGTGAAGCCTGAGCAATTCATAAATATGCAGGCGTGTTGATTGAACCTAAATAATAAATTCAATTTGCGCCGCCTTCGAATATTTTCTCTGATAACGTTTCTATATTTGGGTGGATGGGAATAATGGTGTTATTTAGAAGCTTGCAATATGCTAAGATAGTAGGCTGCCGGCATTAACAAGTCAGAAGATGGTTGCGCTCGGGTGTCGGCTACAAAAACTGTGGAGAGTAGTTAGTTATACAAACTTTGATGCACTATAGTGACGAGTCCATGTATTAATATATTAATATTGTTCCCTTGACAAAAATTACTATAAATTATTATTTCTGCTGCACAATACTTTTCATTTAGACGGTTTGATTGTTATATAATACAAATTATTTATGTGAATCAATGAGTAATGAAAAACAAAATAAAAAGCGCAAATTTATAATTTTATTGCGCTAATTAAACACAATGTAAAATAGAATGTAGGTTGTATTTAAAATGCTAAGTACTCATTATATAAGAAAAGCGCAAAAAAAAATGTTAAATCAATCATAATATCTAACTTATAAGCTTAATTCTTGACATTATATTTACAGAATTTTTATCTCAAAATCTTCATATAATAGATATTATAAAAATATCATGAAATATAAAAAAAATATATATAATAAAAAATACCGTCTCCATAGCATTCGAGAACAATTTTTACGACATGGCTGAGGCGTAGTGGCCTCTTACAATTTCGCGGGCTTCTGGCGCGCCTGTTAAAAACACAATGAATAATTATTGGATCTGTTCCTCCGCTTTTTTGCACCAACAATATCCTGATGCTGTTTTAATTCGACAATAAGAAAGTAATTAGATTAAGCTGTGAAGAGTGGAAATGAGATGAAATGATCGAAAATGAGAAAAAATATATATTACTAAGAAAAAATAAATATAAATAGATAAATACAAAAAAGTTCAGTATCTTTTTCTCTTCTGTTAATTAACCGATTTTTTTTTATTTGTTTAGTAGTAATATGAGCTTTGACCTGAGCTTTAGCGATATTATTTATATTTATATGATTTTCACAAATTTTCAATATAGATTATGGTGTTTTCTTTATTTCTTTATTTCGACCACTGGGCGAACAAAAGTATTTGGAATTTGGTAATGGTTTTCATCACTTCTCTTTTTCAATGGTAAATGCAAATGGTAAATTCATATTCGGTAAGATGAATCAAATTACTAGTTTTAGGCTTAAGATCTTGTCAAAGAAATCGACACATATACACTTGGAAAGCTTTACCCATTAAGGGATTTTCAGGATAGTCATGTAAAAATAATTAAAAGGCCACATGAGCTTTGAAATGCCAAGATAAGAGATGTCTATGAGCAGGCATTATTTTTGCTATATAGATACGTATGTATTTTTTGAAAAAAAGCTACTATTTGCACAAATAATCTACAAGTAGGCACCTACAGTAAAAGATGGCTCCTAAATTGTACCTATTTTTAATTAAATTTAAACTTTTTACTTCGAACTAGCCATAATTCGAACGAAACAACTCATAAAATTTCTATACCCTATCATACGGTACCCTTTTCTTTTTTCAGGATAAAAAGCACCTCAACTTATACTCACTTTAAAATGATTGTTAGTCGTTCTACCCTTGTTTTCTATTCATTGCCACAATAAAACGTAGAGTTTATTAAACTTTTAGAGAAAGGTTTATGGATTTTTTATCAAACAGCAAAAGTTCTATTAAAATCGATTCAGGGCAGACATAGAAGAAGATATCATGCAAATGAATATAACTGATATTATAAATGTAAAAGTAAACTATATGTTACCTTTTCACTCTTAAACCGCTGAATAGATTTCGATATAATTTGACAAGGCCATAGATTGCACCCTAGGATCGGATATGCTACTCTTGACTTATCCTGCGAGTAAAGCCGCGAACAAAAACCAGTAAATAATATGTTCGACTCAATATAACATGAATAATAGTTAAATTTTACTTAAAAGTAATAGAAAAAAATATTTTTGTCAACACTACAAAACATCATAGTGATTTAAAATACAAAATAAATGATTAAATTAAATTAAATTTAACTAAATTAATTTTACACACCCGAATCCTTAAAACTGAGGTCGTCCCTATAAATCCTGATGTGGGTACAATTACTAAAACTTTAAAATACTTTTAATTATATTATAGAACTATTGAAACAATTGTATGGAAATGTAAATAAAAGAGACTCAGAGTGTATATATACAGATAAATAAAATTGAAGTGTCTGTTTGTAATGTCAAAATAACAGCTTTTTACTAAATGCATGTGAAATTATAAACACGTTACCTATAAGAGAAACATATTTTATAAATATATAAATATATGTTATATTTATAACATATTTTATAGCACATACATATATTTATCCTTTATAAATGTTCTTGATATAAAACATTCTTAAAATGACATAGAGTGAGTGTCAGAGCCCCGCATGGCCTCAGTTTGATTAACATTCTACAAACAGCTTTAATCAGAAAATCTACCCATTCACCAACAATGCTGTACATCTCCCGCATGCGAAACTGTAAACGAAATAAATCTTCACGTACATATTTCACCCGTAACTCTACATCACAGATCAAATTCAGTCTCAAGTTACAGTCAAACCCCTAAAAAGGACTAAACAGGAAACGGCCACTATAAATCAATACGCCTTAGCTAGACAATGTAACATTGACAAAACAAAATATGAAAAAAAGTGTATGTAGCTGCACAAATTTCGCAAAAAGAATTACATCCAATAACATGCAGTAGTAACGGAGTTACAAAGAAATGTGTAAGTTTGTCAAACGATTATGATGCTTACATAGTTTAAGATAGAGTTTTTATTACTTGCAAAGCTAAGTTTGGCAGTGATTTAGTCCCTATCGGCCGTCAACCTGATTAATGTCGCTGTAAATCAGCGGATTACGACAATGCGAGAAATGACGAGTCGCGACCGAATCGTTCGCTACACCTCGTGTGGGACAAGCGACAAGAAAATGCGGGTTTAAAATAAATAAGTTTAATTTTTAAGACTTTATATTGCAGTTGCGGCTACTAAGATATTACTGCCACTATATCTGATCAATGTTACTGTTAGCAAAAAAATATATATTTATAAGCAAATAACTAAACTTGAGCCTGAGCCTGATTCGTTTTAATAATATATATATATATATATATATATATATATATATATATATATATATATATATATATATATTACAATGAATTTTGTAATGTTATTTTTATAACTCATCAAAATCCTTATTTGGCTTATTTGCTTATATAAAATCAAAAAAATAAACTACATACATTTTGATTAGATCTTTTAAATATATTTTAAACTACAACTATATCGTGTACAAGATATAATATACACTAAAATAATATTATATTTTTATCAAAATAATCGCTGAAAGCGTGTATCTTATGTAGACGTATCGAATTATTGAGTAAACACGTAGCGTAATCGCAATCGTTTCATTTCAAACTGCAAGGGTCCTAAGAAATATTGCACGATATATATCAGAAAACGAGTGTTGATGGCTAGTTATAATATTTCTATAGAAGAAATATGCATCGTGTCCCGTTCACCAATTTATCCTTTTAGGCGTGAAAAATGTAGGCACAAATTCTTATATGTCAGACTTAAATGCAATTATTTTCATGCAAAAAGCAGCTGAGTGTTGTATTATATATGGGGTTATGTAGTTTTATTTATTTTTGAAATATATATATTTACATCTAATCCTTACTGATAAAAGAGACAGTTTGTTTGTTAGTTTGTTATTTTATTATATAGCAACAGATTGACTCTTGGTTTTTTGCGTAGAGTTTTGTATGGATGATCATTTGAAAATTTCAGTGGAACTAAAAGTTAACCTGAAGATTAGAGACGTGGTTGAGTGAACTGATATTGTTTACAACTTAAGTTTTATATTTATTTATTGCTTGTTGCTTTTATGTATTTATAATACATATTAGAATGTATTAGATTTAATAATAACCATTCTTTTGGATATGCTATATTTAATACATAGCATATGCTATGTTAAACTTTAGATTGTACCTACATAGACAGAAAGAAAACTTCTAACATAATCGGCTCGGAAGTGATTCTATACCTATCACAATCATAAATAAATCATATCCTTTTTATCGGCTTTACACAAAGTTATCGCAAGAAATTTTGACAAAATCACCTCCAATAACTACACTTAATAATAATGATTAAATATGCGAATACAATAACGCTAAAATTACACCAATAATAAAAAAAATTAAATTATTACACGTCATACCCTTATATTTTATGGAATGAAAGAAAGTCATAATCAGTATAAAAAATGTCTTATACAAGTCAAGTAAACAAGTACACAAAAAAAGCAGGAACGCGTCGTACGGAAAGTTGTGTGTGTCACGTCACTGACAAATTGATTTATATAGTCGAGGGGCAGCCGGCGACTTTACGAACAGCCACCGAGGCAACTGTTCGCTTTGCCACATTAGTTTAACGAAATAACACAGTCGTTAATACACATATTCTTAGATTTACGCGAATATTTGACATTTTAAATAAAACTATTTATTTCGGATTTTTACGTAGGGAATTAAAAATCTAAATATGTCCGCGAAAAAATCCTCAAAGATAGTTTTATTTAAAACACAATCGTTGAGGAAAAATAATAAAATGTATATTATGTTACTTATGAAACTCAAATACGTTAAAGCTTATTACATAATATTACATATATTACAGTTGACAAGTAACTATAACTATAGTAAGTATCATCACCAGAATAAAAAATAATACCTTGTAGTAAAAAGCAAGATATAATAATAAAAGATATTTAATCATTAATGAATAATAAATAAATAAATATGTTGGGACATTAACACCCAGTACCATCTAGTTCCATGGTAAGCTATGTGGTTTGATAGTAGATAGTAGAAACGCTACACATATATACCTATAAACACACATATATTATAAATATAAACACCTATCACTGGAGTACAGAGTAGGTTTTTGTATGATAGAATACTATTTAGTTAATATATTAATAAAAAATAGACTTTATACTGCTTTTACTAATAGTTGAGTAAATATAATTGTTTAAATCGTTAAGATTATAGTAATATTTGTAATATGCCTACATCCTCGATACTTTTTCCGGTACGAGTGTGTCATGTCACTGACGAATTGATTTATGACCGAGGGGCAGCCGGCAACTTTGGAAACACGCAGATTGTGCACGATACTACAACATTAGTTTCAAGGTGAACAATTTAGTCACGTTTTCAAAATTTATTATGTTATTATTATATAAAAGTTCTGGAAATCAAATTAATTGTCAGAAAAAAAAAATAGTAAAGTGCATAGGAATTAGGTTACTTTATAAGTTGAAGTTACTATGGAAATAAAATGATATTTTTGACAACACGTTTGGCTTAGTTTGTAGTGACCTTACTTACTGTGCCAGCGGTCGCTAGTTCGAGTCCCGCTAAGGGCATTCATTTGTGTGATGAGCACGAATGTTTGTACTCCATTCATGGGTGTTTATATTTATAATATGTATGTGTAATGTATCTACTATCTGGTATCCATAATACAAGCCTCGTAGCTCACCATGGAATGGTGTTGTGTGTTAATGTCCTAACATATTTATTTATTTATTTGTTTAGTTTATTTAAGTTTTGCAAATTTTTTTTTACCTATTTCATAAACAGTTTTTTTTTATATTTCTAGTGTGTTATACTTTAAATGTACTAAAAAATATCTATTCTAATATTATAAAGAGGAAAAAATTGATTGTTTGTTTGTTTGTTTGTACCGAATAGGCTCCAAAACTACTGAATCGATTTAGATGAAAGTTCGTAAAAAGATATTTTATATTTTGAAACCCTGGAAAGGACATAGAATAGTTTTTATTGCGGAAATCATCCCTTAATGGGGTGAAAATGGGAGTTAAAGTTTGTATGGGGAAGCTACCTAGGGATAAAACCGAGCGAAGCGAGGTTGAGTCGCTAGTCTTCAATAAAACTATTGGTATCATTTTGATTCTGGGCCTGTACAGAATATTTGCTGTAAACATTATTTGCCTAAGTATGTATGTATATCCATTTCAATCAATGTTACTAAAGTATTACGGTGGCATCGCACTGAAAAGTCAATTTTTTAAAGCTCAGTTATTTAAAGATACGTGTACTATCTTAACTCTGATATACGTAATTTATAGAGACACAGTATAGCACTAAAATATATCTTTAGTATCTCGGTTCAAATGTATTTAACATTGAAATACATTTTAATGAAGCCATATAGTTTGACCGATATGTTTAAAACAAAAGTTTTTCCTTTAAATACATACGTATCTAATACTTTCAGATTTCATGCAATTGACACCTCAAAGTTTTATGGTGAAAAGACCATAAAAACACACATTAAACTGAATTTAGAGTGTAAGGCCCAATCGGATGGATTTTGGTTTATTACTGATTCCCATGTGGGTGACCAATCCAGAATGTGAGACGATCGTAAAATAGATAAATAATGATCTCTAGAGACGTTTTATAGTTTGAAAAAATTATTTGATTCCATCCAAGACGGTAATGGTCGAATGATTTACAAGCTTATTTCGTTTTCAATATATACATTATACATGTTATGTCGGTCGGTACTTCTATACGTTAATTTATCGGATTCTAAGGTACTAAAGTATAAAAATATTTGACGTCATGTCTTGAATTTTGTCGGATGTTATTCTTAGTTTTTTTTTTTTGGATTACATCTATGTATCAAAAGTATTGATTTTAATGTTAATGATTTTGAGTATAGTGACTGCATTTGATCTCGCTATAAATAATAATTAATTAATGATTGGATAAGTTTCGTGCATATATAGAGACAGATTTACTGTTCGTTTGTTCACTTGTTTATGTGAAATTAAAATAAAGCAATTCTAGGTAAAATAATATTCTTTTTTGTGTAATTATTAAGCTTTAACCATTATCATATTTTATTTATTTTTGAAATATGCAGATAAATTATATAAAATTGGCTTCAGAGTGTTAACAAATCACTCAACGCCAAACAAATTTAAAAAAAGCTATTTTAAAATTCATACGCTACAAAAATCAAATGATGTGTGAATCAACGCCTCGTCTTCTTGCAACAACTGATGACTTTACATGTAACTTTACTTTGAGTAAAAATTAGTTGCATCTATAATAATATTATTAATGCGAAAGTAACTCTGTCAGTCTGTCTATCTGCCTGTCTGTCGTCTGCCTGTCTGTCTGTTTGTCTCTCTATCAACAAGCTTATCACACTTAATTCGCTGAACCGATTTAGATGAAATTTGGTGTGAAGATAGTTTGAGACCCTAGGAAGAATATAGAATTTATCCCGGAAATCATCTCTTAAGAGGTTGAAAGGGGAGGTGGAAGGTTGTATCGGGAATCAATCATTTCTCATGTAAGGAATATAAAACTCATCATACCTATGTATACATATAATAGTATATAGTACCCCATCTATTCCATACGGTTAGCCAAAACGTACCTAGGGACGAACCTAAGCGAAGCGAGGATGAGTCACTAGTATACCACAAATGAAACTAAATTGAATATTATATCATAACGAAATATCTAATCAAGTTTAATAAGCGAGTTCTGTTCCCTATTAGGTCATAAAATAATCGGAATTACGGAAGACCCTAACAAAAACAATGATAAACTGCATTAAAGTAATATATATCTTAGCTCTATAATAATAGAGTCACAATTAAAACACACCAACATACATGCATGCACATAGTACAATTTTTTCAATTACAAAAGTCTTAATCCCGTCGCTAATTATTTAAGAATGAACTCTATATCTGTAATGTAGAGTCGATATTTAACTAAACAAAACTCTGTATATGGCATTCAGAAAAGGTTATCCACGAAAATGTTAATATAATAGTTGCTTCTACGGGTTTTGTTGGCGTGAAAACATAAATCAATTTTATAGCCCCATCTAAATCAAACGCGTTTTAATGGGCGTCCCCCGTCATATCAACCCAGTATGATAATTTACGGCTACTATGTGACGAATGTAGAAATAAAACCTCCCTTCCCTCACTTGGATTAGTTGTATACCCTAAGCAGTAAATATGTCAAGTGATATCTTGGCCGTCAGATAATTTTTGGATTTACGAAGTGTAAGCTTTTTTCGTCCCATATTGTTTTTGATAGCGTCAACTCTGAGTGATTTAAAGATGTCGGGATTATATTAAAACGTTGGTAAACATTAGTGGGCGTCTGTTTGACTCGGCTTGTGTTTTAAACCGACGTAAAAATTTAAAGCTATTGGTTTTACGTTATTTCACTTGTGGGGTAGAAAGACAAAGAGCATTGATAACATCTACCTAAAAGCGTAGTTTTCGATTATACTCTATATTATAGAAACATGATATGTTGAATATAACTAGTTCCAAAGTAACTTATCAAGTTATTCAAAATTTTACATAGATAAGTATTGAGTATCATCAACTAAGTACAACAAAATAACACTAATATTATAAAGCTCTTCATACTGTAAAAAGCTTAATTGATTTGAGTGAAGTTTGAAGTAGATGTAACTTATGTTTCGGACTAACTCAATTACGTGAATAGAATCATTGACCAAAATAAGGAACCTGTATTCACCATGCAATTTGAAAAGTTGAAATATTATGAATAAAGTTGCGTGCCACTAAGTTATGTGTTTGAAAGCGATAACGAAAAAATGTGACTTTTTATAAACTTTATATCCACATATCAAACTCGATTTATGTAAAAACGATAATAAATCTATTTCAATAATTTTATTTTAATTTCAATAAAATTATTCGAAAATAATCAATCTAACGCTATATTTAAACATGTCTCGACGAATATATTAAATATTATATAATCTTATATAATTCTTATTTATTTAGCAGAATTAATATTAAGTCTAGATAGTGTTACCATGGAAAGACTGGCTTGAACAAGAAAATGCTAACTTATTATGGAATACTGTAAAGTGTCAGTACGCGTACTATTGCGTTTCTTTAGGGTGACTGAGAGAGATCTGTCCTTTTGTTCCTTCCTCCTTTTGCCCTTACCACTTCTTCCCTCATCATATATTTATAGAAAATAGAATTACAAATCACCATCAGATGACCCAAAATCTTGTTGGAAACCTTTAAAGTTAAAAAATCATAACATTTATATCTTTAAAGCTTTAGCTTATTACTAAAAGCACTTACTTCGTCTCTCAAGCAGATCAATTGATCGTAAAAGTTCTTTATAAATTGAAATATACATTATTATTAGATAACATAAACATAATCCATACTTTATGATTATTATATACTAGCAACTCACTCTCGCTTCGCTCGGGTTCGTCCCTAGGTTGAACCGCCTTACAAATTTTCACTCCCTTACAGGATGATTTTCGAGATAAAGACTAACCTATATTCTTTCCAGAGTCTCAAACTATCTTCTTACCAAATTTCATCTAAATAGTTCCAGAAATTACTTCCTACAAACAAACTCACTAACTTACAAACTTTACCTCTTTATAATATTAGCATAAGATAAGATGCATTTTACTTTTTTTGGATATTATTCTAGATAGACTTTAAAAAGTTCTAAACTAAGATTATATCTTCTAATAATCGGACTACTTATTTAAGTTATATACGTGTGTGTATGTATGTGAACGCGCGTGTGTATATGACTGAATAAATTTAAATGGAATTTAATATAAAGATCATTGATAAATAAAAACATAGATACACAGATATGTTTTAAGTCAAACCATAGAAAAACAAACCAAAAATCGAAAGTTCTAATTGTCTAAGTGATCAAGTACTAAGTCAAATTCTAACTTGCGCACACCACATAAAGCACTTTTTTAAACGAAACATTGTGCAATTTTGTCATCCGAAAAAATCCAAGATTTGAATAAGGCTCACAATTTTGAATTGTGCACTTTTTTTGAGGACACTATTGAGACACTAATAAAATGTATCTTATATATATATATATATATATATATATATATATATATATATATATATAACAATGAAAATGAACCTAGACACGCACCTAAGTGAAGCTTGGCGCTAGATGGGATAAGATGAATTGAAACTTTATTCAAATAGACTTATTATAAGCACTTTTGAAACGCCAATTTAATTTTAATAGCATCAGTGTAGTCAGTAAGTGAAGTTCATACGTACATAGCATATATGTACATAAATAAATATGTTGGGATATTAACACACAGCACCATCTAGTTCCATGGTAAGCTACGAGGCCTGTGTTATGGATACCAGATAGTTGATACACTACACATATATAACTTTAAATACATACATATTACAAATATAAACACCTATGACTGGAGTACCAACATTCGTGCTTATCACATAAATAAATGCCCCCAGCTGAACTCGAACCCGCGATCGCTAGCACAGGAAGTAGAGTCACTACAAAGTGAGCCATACGTGTCGTCAAAACTACATAATATACAATATACTAGTATATATGTACATACATAATATGTACATAACTGTAAATCAAAATAAATATATCGATTTTAACAATTGAACACGACGTAACACAGTGTAAAGCTACTCGTAGTAGATATGAAGTAAGCTGTGATAATATGACAGGCCGCGACAGGTGCACGTCAAAACATGAATTGAAAATTTGAAAGTAGATATATTTCAATCTATCGATGCTAAATGTTATCTATAGGTACATATAATAAATTCTAACCGAGTCGAATCTGTACATTAAATATTTTTTTGGAAAATCTTATTGAAATAGACATTTTAGAATTTTTGTCTGCCTGCCTGTCTGTCTGTGACCGCATTACGAGAAAACCACTGGACGGATTATGATGAAATTTGGTATGATGATAGCTGGTTATCCAAGTTAATATATAGGATACTTTTTACTACAGGAATATGCTTCATCTTTGATAAGTCTATACTAAACGTTAAAACGTAACTAGGGATGAACACGAGCGGAGCGAGGATGACTCGCTAGTATATAACATATTATTAATCTTATATGTATTTATTAATGTCAGTAATTAGTTTAATAAAACAAAGTTGTCATAGCTTGATTTGGTATTTTGATGTGGCAAATGCGTTGGAGAGTACAGGTTCGATTTTAAGCAGATTTTGTTGTTTGGGGTTAATAAAGAACCTGACGTCTAGTTAGGATTAAGACAGTATTTGTTATTAAGCGGATATCGGAAAACTATTACACAAAAAATATGCAAATGAAACTAATAATGCTTATATATCTGTATACATCTCGGAAACAGCTGTAACGATTTCAATCAAATTTTGTATTTAGATAAGCTTTTGCTTTTTAAGTTTATCTATATTAATGTCTTTTCAGAAAAACGTAATTTTCTATAAAAAAAAACCTTTTTGCCTTTTTTTCTGAACCTACGCCGAGTGAAGCTCGGCTGGATGACAGATAAGATCATCATCAGATAAGTTAGCAAATATCAAATTATCCGGATTTTTATACTATACTAATATTACAAAAAGGCAGTTTGTTTGTTTTTTGTGTTTGTTTGTTTGTTTGTTTGAACTAATCTTAGGAACTATCCGAATTGAAAAATTATTTTTTTCATTAGATACCCCGTTTATTGAGGAAGGCTTATAGGCTATATATCATCATACTACAATTTAAGGGAGCGGAGCAGTAATCATAAATGTCAACAAATCTGGTAGATTTCCATACATTATTACTAATAGTATAAAGCCAAAGTTTTTTTTTTAGTTTTAGCGCAAGCGAAGCCGCAGGTTCTGCTAGTATACAATATTTTAGAACTAATGGATGTATTCAGCCTTTTTTACCGTCCCTCTGCTGGGCACGGGCTTCCCTTCAATACGAGGGGAATCAGGCCAAAGTCCACCACGCTGGCCAAGTGCGGATTCGCGGACTTCACATGTCTTTCGAAAACTTGCTAGGTTTTCTCAGATATACAGGTTTCCTCACGATGTTTTCCTTCACCGTAAGGCAAGTGATAATCATGTTAGAAATGATGGATACTAATATTATAAACAGGAAAGATTTTTTGTTTGTTTGTTTGCTTGTACCGAATAAGCTCCGAAACTACTAGACCCATTTAGATGGGTAAGAAGATATTTTGAGACCCTGGGAAGGACATAGGATAGTTTTTATTCAGAAAATCATCCCTTAGTGAGGTGAAAATAGGGATGAAAATTTATGTGGGGAATCAATCTAGGGACGAACTCGAGCGAAGCGAGGATGAGTCACTAGTTTATACTTAAAGAAGTAGTTTAAATTAACAAAGTTGCTACTACAGCTAATAAAGTTGTGTTAAAATAGAATCATAAGGCATTAAAGAGATCGTTAGTCGAAGCGAAATTAAGTCATTTACGACGTTTTTGCCGCGCTCATCAATCCGCGAAGGCCGTCAGATTGACCGACAAGTTATTTAATATTGTGATTTTGTTAAATTTACAGTGTAACTTTTTTTTTTTTTTTTTTTTTTTATGAGATTCAGTGACAAACGAGCAGACAGACCACCTGATGGAAAGTAGTACCTGTCGCCCATAACACCTACGGTTCATGCACTTAGGTTTTAAGTAACAAAAATGCAGAACCACAGGTGCGTTGTCACTGTGAGGACTAAGATGATATGCCTCTTGCCTGTAATTGCGCTGGCTACCTTATCCTTCAAACCGGAACACAACAATGCAATCATTGTTGCTTGGCGGCAGAAATAGATAAGGGGGTGGTACCCATCCAGGCGGACTCCTCAGGCTTGACAGAGTCCTACCACCGGTAAAAACTATTAATCATGGCTGCGTCGGTAATTAATGAAATTTATTTGCCTCGTATTTTATATCGTATTATGTTGTGTGGATGACGTCATTGTTTTTGAGTCAATATTTTTTTTTACTAGTTTACTCTTTAAGGATTTATGGTCATTGTCTTGGTCTTAGAAAATGAACGTTTACATTTTTTTCACATTCTTAATAACAGTATATATTAGATAGATATGTATTTAGCCCTTTTAAACGTCCCATTGCCAGGCATGGGCCTTCCTTCAATACGAGGGGGATCAGGCCATAGTCCACCACGCTGGCCAAGTGCAGGTTGGCGAACTTCACATGTCTTTCGAAAACTCGCTAGGTTTTCTCAGACATGCAGGTCTCCTAACGTTGTTTTCCTTCACCGTAAGACAAGTGGTAATCATGTTGGAAATGATTCGCACATGAAAATATTAGAGGTGCGAGAACCGGAATTTGAACCCGCTTCACTCGGTTTCCCAAGAAAGCGCATTACCACTGGACTGCCACTGCCCATGTGTATGTTAGTAAGTGGGAGGGCAGAATTATATAAAATATTAATAGGTTAAATTTTGACAGCAGCAGTATTTAGCAACACGTAATTTATCGGTGAATTGAAACAGATATTAAGAAAGGTCTATTATCTTAAACCTTAAAAAATACTAAATTTCATAACAAAACTAAAAATAGTACTAAAACACGGATAACCAAACATTAATACACTCTCCTTTGAATAAGATATTAACTGCAAGCGCAGCTTTTCGTGCTGTTTAAAGCACGGGGGAGTAACTCCACTAACTTGACAGAAAAGCCCAATTATACTTGGCTTTACCCGGAACTCGAACGAAGGACTTCCGGTTCCATATATGCTATCTACTAGATCAATGAGACAACCAGAAACTGTAAGTAATCATAAAAATGCATATGAAACTATACATATGTATGTACCTATATATCTATTATACACAGTTCATAACAGTGAAACAGCAACATAAGTTAGACGAATTTGATTTTCGCTGCGCATGCCAAAAGTTTTTATTTCACAGTGAATCGAGATACATTTGATATGATATAGCAGTGATGCCCAGCTCGTAGATCAACCTGCGACGCGGTGTCAGTCAGCCCGATAAATAATACTCGCGTGTCGATTGCTAGGACGATATCATGCTAGCTTTATGAATTGCTAGTTTTTAACCTTTTTTTATGGAATTTAAATAAAATCAGCAATCAGAAGATATTATGAAAGTGAAAACTTGTACGTGCTTTTGTTATTTTTTTGGGCTGAAAAGGCTGGATGAATTTAGACAAAATCTAGTACACTGATAGATTTTGATCTAAAGCAACTTACACGTAGGCTACAGTAACTAGAAAGGAAACTAGGCAGGCAGTGAAGTCTAGACACTTCAAGACACACTGAGGAGCGACCCACCTTGTGAGTGACCTATGCGGGTTATTCTTGGCACTTCTCTGATAGCAGAGTGTACGTAAGAACAACCCCTTAGTTGTGGTAGTCTACTTTGGCAAGCCTGCCGTCGATTTGTCGTGGTTGAGTGCATAAGCGATCTTGCGACGTTCCATTAAGATGGAGGAGGTTGGGTATAAGTGGGTAGTACTGGCTTTTCTAGCCGATGAGTCCCACATAACCACCTGTATGTGTGCAGGTGGTTTACGTAAATATATTTTATAACATTAAAATAAAGGTCATAGTTTATCTGTGCAGTAAATTTCATCCAAATCCATCCAGCCATTTTATTATATGTATAAATCTATACATATAATAAAATTCTAACTGAGTCGAATCTGTACTTTAAATATTTTTTGGAAAATTTTATTGAAATAGACTTTATTATCGATACAGAGAACGAATCTATAGTTTTAAGAATTTTTGTCTGTCTGTCTGTTTGTCTGTCGATCTGTCTGTCTGTTACGCATCACAGAAAAACCACTGGAGGGATTTTGATGAAATTTGGTATGATGATAGCTGGATATCCGGGTCAACATATAGGATACTTTTTACCGCGGGAGATTATCTCATTCCCACGGGAATACACGTTATAACATAACCCAAAAAATATTTATGATCAGAATTTCTTGAAACTTGGTATTAATGTTCTTCAATACAATTAAATAAATACGTGTTTTAGCGTTTTTTGAAATTTATCCCATAAGGAGATAAAATAAGGGATGAAAATTTGTATGAAACCTACCTTTTTAAAGTTTTTTGTTGTACTTTTAGCGCGAGCGAAGCCGCGGGTTTTGCTAGTTATAATATAAAATTAAAAATAATAATATAATAAAAGGTATTTTATATGTCCTTTATTAAAAGATGGGCCAAAATACGACCCCTTGCATAACATCGTCCACGGTTATAAAATAAATCATGGGATTGTTTCATTTCATTTTATTATGCCGTGTGCCAGTCAAGCCGACTTTTGTATAAAACACTAACTGTAAAAAAGTTATTTTATAGTTTTAATAACTTCACTGCTACTTTTAACTTTCATTATTTTACTTTTAGCCGCCAATGCTCTACCTATGTGAGAATAGACACGATACTATACATTAGTACAATTACGGGATTTGAAAAAAGTTTTTTCGACAAAACACCATCGTGGCTCAGTCATTTTGGACAAACTATTTAGAAATTATATTCTTTCTCATTTATCGATCTCTATTAGTGATAATTATATCAAAATCCCTTACGTGGTTTAGAAGAAGTAAGATACTAATGTACACCAACTTCGGGAACGAAACCACTTTTATATTTATTATTATTATAATATACTAGCGACTCACCTCTATATAGGTTCTATATAGGTTAATTCACCATACAAACTTTCATCCTCATTTTCACTTCCTTAAGGGTTGATTTTGGGGATAAAAACTGTCCTATGACCTTCCCAGGGTCTTAAACTGTTTTCTAAATTTCATCAAAATCGGTTTAGTAGTTCCCAAGATTATTTCATACAAATGAACTGACAAACGTGCAAGTTTTTAAAATTTAAAAACTTTATAATATTAGTATTAGATATATGCTTTAAAATTATTTTTCACTGTAATAAAAAAAATGTTTGTTTGTATGTTGGAGATTTCAAAACTAGGGAAGAAATTTTCTTTATCTTTGTACCACGCTGGCCGCAGGTTTTTGGGATTTTTTATATTGTCAATGGCATCAAGCCTAATAAGATCTACTAGAAGAAATAAAAAGAAGTAAACCGTTAATAAGTTTTTTTAAAATGTGCTAAAATTTCGGGAAAAAAGGAAGAAAATTGAAAATATAAATTGTTCTGTTTTCCATCATTGCTAATCTATCTAAAATAGCATTATTTACATCTTAATAAAAAAAATACGAATGGAACCCAAATATTTCTTTAGGAGATGAATAACCCAATAATATAATAATAATCTCGAAAACTGATGAAAAATTAATTTAATACTTTTATTTTGACGTTTGATCAGAAACAAAATAGTGTGCCAATGCTAGTATATTACAAAGAAACTGGAAGCCAAAGCACATCCCCTATTCGGCCTTGTATCCAAAACTGATTTATAGGTTATGAATCATCCCTACAGCCATTACGCTCTGATGTATTACCCAGATAATGAATCTAGTATTTTTGTATGGCAATACGTAGGTGGGGCCAGAGCTTAATGGCACCGGCAACGTATTTTGTATGTAGGCATGTAAATTACTTAGAAACTATGTGTTGTATGTGCTTTCTATATAAATAAAACTTGAAAAGCACATGATTTTTGAGAGCTTTCGATAAAACTTGCATATCTGAGAGATTTAACAAGTTTTTGAAAGATATGTGAAATTCGCCAATCTATGTTAGCCCAGCGTGGTGAACTATCGCCTGATCAACCTCTCATTTAAAATACTAATATTTGTTAAGTACTTAATAATAGGGGTTAAAGTATGAAATTGCCATTTGTACTGAAAAATTAAAATTCATTTTTTTTAATTTAACATATTTATTTAATCAAAATAATTACCATTGTTATCTATACATTGCTACCATCTAATAGTAAGGTCATTTATGCCTTTGCGATAGAACTCTGTGCAGTCTTTTCATTTCACCCATAATAACAACATCTCTTTTTATATGTTTTTTTTTTCTTTAATTTATTTTGACTCCTTTATAATTGACCTCTATTTTAATAGAAATTACGTAGATCAGGAGACCTAAGTTATGTTCGATGGACCGTCAGGAATAATAGTTCTCCTCCTGACCGATTTTGGTTCCATCTGAAAACTAATCTGAACATCTGAAACCATGTGAGATATTATAGTGCAATTGGCTTTGCTGTAATAGAGGTGCATTCTCTATTCTTATGACTCTAACATTTCGATGTAACAGCTCAATATAACTGGTACAAGACCGATGGATTTACGTACCATTTTGATGTCACCACGACTTCTTAGCTCTGAGATTTTACATGTATCTGAAATTTGAATCTAAGATCTCATTTGTATACAACCCTTTTTAAGGTCCCACTGCTGGGCACGGACTTCCCTTTAATACGGGGATCAGGCCATATTCCAATAACCTCATTTAACCCAGTTGAAATTAATCCGATGATAAATTACTGAAAAAATCATTTTGCTTTCATTACACACTTGACATACTTCAAAATAAAAAAAAATCATATATAAATATTTAATGAAATGAAATGAAACTTCATTCAAATAGACTAATCATAAGCACTTTTGAATCGTGAATTTAGTTTAAAGAGCGTCAGTATAGTCAGCCCGTGAGGAAGCTATCACTGGCTCGGAAAGCTGTTCTGCTGAAAAGAACCCAAGAAAAACTCAATACTTGTTTTTTTAAATATACACAACTTTAACCACAAAACAATGGTTTTTATAGGTTTAGAATAAAACTTATCAGTTCTCTTCAATCCTTCACCAACTAACAATTGAAAATAAAAGTCCATTAAATTTCATTGACATTTCAATATTTGAGTGACGCGCGTCGCCGTCGAGAGATAACGTGGCATCTGACAATTGACGAAGGATCGATCTGGCAGATACCGCTTTCTGGTGTACAATCGATTGAATTGTTTCGACATTTGATTGAAAATATAACTTATAGAAGGGTTGGAGTTAAAAATATGATTTAGCCTCTACAGATAATGAAGTTAATATTATAATTTACGGTTTTAATGTCTGTTTCTTTAAGCATTAGGACCTACTAGTGATATAACATAAAAAAAACGACTTTGGTTTTTTTCACCATGTTGAAAAACACATTAAAAAAATCTTAGGGCCACTGTCTGTCTTTTTTTCCAGTTTTGGTTTATTTTTAAAAAAAAAAATCTATAAGAAATAAAATGTTTTGTTGAGGTATGTTTTCTAATTTCTTACATTTTATTAAAATTACAAATCGAATTAAATATTTAAATTACCTTAAGAGTTATAAGTTCTGTACTCTTGAAAAACAACATACTCCAGAAAAAAATCGTTTTTTTTTTCGTGTTTTAAAAAACTGTTTTTTTGCAACACTAGGACCCACCAACTCGATAGATTTAAAAATATTTTTTTTTTTATTATTTGAATAAACATTTATTTGTATTAGTAAAACACTCAAACGTTTTATTTGCATAACACTACTAATCATATCGTTAAATTATCATTAAGACATTATCTAGCAATTTCATAATATAGGGTAAAATACTATACAAAATAGAAATTATTATAGCTATATAATTACTCTATTGTAATAAATGTACATTGAAAAACATAAAATTGTAAAATTAGTAAGTATACGTATACCCTAATTGCCTAATATTAAACATATATCAAAAAAAAAAAAAAAAACTAAAATCAGAATGCGCAAGTCACCGCTTAGTCATTGAAATTAAAAAAAAGACCGACAGTCCTTTCACTGACATTTGTCAATCATTCCCCCGCTGTCAATGACAATTTACGGCGGCCATACAAATGTTCCATGGGACTCATTGGTATTGTGAGAGTGATTAATGTAATAAACTAATGCAAATCTTTCACATCAGAGCACGGAGTTGCTGTATTTTTTTTCATAATTTTTAGAGTTCCGTTATTTCAATTATTTAAGATATCTCTAACAAAACTTTGAAATGTGTCTTTATCTATTTTTTTATTCAAGCAATAAAAATAAGCAAATAAAAAAGTATGATCACGATTCGATTACTAGTTTCGAAGAAATGCGTGGACAATCATACATACAGAATACATGTGTACATACACCTATAAAAAATAAATTTTGTATATTTCTTTAGATTATCAAATTAAAATATTTTACATTCCAATAATATTACATACATACATGTCGAATTGATAAATCCTTTTTTTGAAGTTTATTAAAATCAAAAAATAAACCTAGTTTATGCTATATATTTAATATAAAACAAATTCAAAATAAAGTACGGAACCCTCGACACTCAACTCAGCTTTAGATAATATTGATTTATTAGATTCAGATGTACGCAGTTGTGTCTAATGGCTATAGGCGTTTATTGGTAAAATTGTTAGAATGTTGAATAACCTTTGTGTGACGAATGCACGTGAAAAATGATAGTTTTTGCAAATTACTGATCAATTGTGAGTATCTTTTAAAATTTTATTGTGTAGAATTTTTGACTGGACGATCGTTTGTCATCGGTTTTAATTTCAATATTATCTCAACTTATGTGATGTGGGTGTTTTAATATGTAAAAGTAACTTTATTAAGCTTTGGTATTTCAGAAATGCAGTTGTTAAAGACTCTACCAACAGATCGGGAAAATAGACTCAATTCTGAGAAGAACTGTTCAAAGAATTTCAGCAAGACTAGATACATTTTTAATGTAAAATTAATAATTTACTAATTTTATCCACCGCTTAAACAGCCTATAAACTATAGTATATAAGTATGTATGCTACTACATAGTTGTAAATTGTAGCCTTTCACTAAACGCTTTTGGAGTTGGCTTCATACATTTTCTTTCTGATTGATTTAAAAAAAAGAAAGAGGTACTTCATTCAGACGTTTGTTGAGAACCGAAAAAGAAGTCCACGCCCAAGAGTGGGATAATTACTTTTAAAGTGAATTGAAACGACTAAAAGTTATTCTAGTTTAGATAAATTATAATTATTTATTATAAAGTAAATTTGCATCCTTAAAAGAGCTAATCGCTCGCCTAATGTTAAACGGATATAACTAAATTATATTAAGTGCCTCTTCGTTTTAGTTTAGTTCGTGTGAAGCTGCTCTGTTGAGAAGATGGTTGTATTTAGGCTTAATCCTGTCCAAATAGAGCCTTTAGCGTTATAACTTTAAGAAAAAAGTGTTTTTTTTTTTAACCTATAATTTAAAAAAAGCAAAAATATACCGAGCGCTTATTTTCTCTGCACTTTCAGTTTTGAACAAACATTTTTTTAAATTCAACTTTAATTCCAAGCCAAAAGATCGAAAATTGCTTGTACGTACAAACAAAGTTAAACTTCGTTACGTCTCGTCAATGTCACGTCACATCAGCGTCAGTCACCTGTCAGCGTATATATGACAGATTATTAATTAGAGTATAACATATTGCTATGTAACTCAAATTTTACATTATTAATGAAATGATGGCAGTCTGTCTGTCACTCAAATGAATTTAACTTGCCAAAATAACATAATACTAACAAAGTCAAATATAGGTGAGTTAGAAATTGAAAGAAGTTAAGACAAAAGTATGTGAAATGAAATCTTTCCAAAGGCTGTATGAAGTCAGCTTAATTAATAAAATAGGAAAAAATACGCAGTATGATAAACTTTTCATACAAATATATGAAAGTGAATTAAAATAGAAGATACAGGTACACAGATGGTTTGAAAACTTAGAAAGGAGAAATAACATGTATACGGACAATACATACATACATATTATATACAGTAATAGATTGAGTAGAAGGCAAGATAACGGTAGGACGTAAACTTCAGTCTTGAAAAAAAAAATTTACAAAGTATAATTCAAAAATGAAAAATCCTCCATAGACGTCTCTGATTTTAACGTTTAAAAAATGTTTTTTTTTATCGGTATAGACCCGATTTTCAGTGAAAGTGCGACATCACCCTAGTATCATGGGTTTGTGACTGCATGGCTGATTGAAATGTCAAAAGACATGTCTCGATGAGGGCTACAAAATTCAAAAAAAGTGTTGAAACTTTTATTTTTCAATCGAAAAAATGTGAAAAATGCGATCGTTTTTCACCAGATTTCGGTTAGAAAAAAATCATACCTCGGAAACGAAATGAGATATCGAAAAATATGATTTTGGGCTACATCATAAAAATATTGGAAGTGGGTATTACCGATGGGTTAATCAGAAGTTGTACTCGTACATTTGTGACGCGGATTTACGCATGGAGAGTGCGTAAGCGCTGTAATGACGGTGAATAAATGTTTTGGAGCATGATTATGTTTTTGGACGAAGTAATTCTTTGTGAATAAACAAATATACATTTAAGCTACTAGATAAAGTTATTTAAAAGTTTTTAAAATTCCGTCTAGAGTTCATTGTGTCAAACGTGTGGCGCTTATTGTTCTAAAAATAATGTTTCTTCAACGCGTGCACAACGATTGTGTTTTAACTCGTAAACAATTGTAATAATTCTATTGAGTTAGATTAATAATTTTACTACGCTATCAACTACCTGCTTTGTAATTTTTTGATAAATAAATATAATTAACATGTTAAAAAAATTAATTCAGTTCATTTGCCGCGTTTATTTTCAATGTACTCGAAGGTCGTGGCAGACACGAGATCTGTGGTTCTTTTTTAGGTAAAAATAGATAACTTATGATTCCTATATTTTATAAGAACATGTAAAGCGTAGAGCTTTTGGTTATTAGTTATTAAATAGTTAGTCAAAAATGCAGCTTAAAGTTAAAGCTAATTTCATGGTAAGCTACGAGGCTTGTGTTATGGATACCAGATAGTTGATACACTACACATATAACTTTAAGTACATACATATTATAAACATAAACACCCATGACTGGAGTACAAACATTCATGCTCATAATACAAATGAATGCCCCTAGCGGGACTCGAACCCGCGACCGCTGGCACAGTAATTAGGGTCACTACAAACTGAGCCAAACGTGTTGATTTAATTAATAATTAATTTGTAAATTATCTGTATTTTATCTGTATCTGTTTAAGCAGAATGAATTACATGTATACATTATTATATTCTCTTACAATTTAAATCCTTCAATGAATACTCGTAGCTCGTCAACATGCTAACGATTACAGCTGTTAACCATTATGTATTAGAAATAGATGTAAATAGTTTCTTTTCTTGCTAAAACGTGCTCCCGCAAACATGTACCAACTATTTTAGTGATGATGTATCACCGAGATTTCTGTCAGACACTTGTCGCTTAGTTACCAGAATTGTCACTTTGTTCATGTTTGAATTGTTTTATGAACAAACTATCTTATCTATGTATATTCTGTATATATAATAAAATTCAAACAGAGTTGAATCTTTTCATTAAGTATTTTTTTGGTTAATTTTATTGAAGTAGTCAATAGATATAGAAGCCGAATCTATAGTTTTTCGAATTTTTGTCTCTCTCTCTCCGTCGGTCTGTGATCGCATCACGAGAAAACTACTGGACAGATTTTGACGAAATTTGGTATAATACTTTTACTGCGGTAAGATGAATAAACCCGAGCGGAGCGAGGGTCAATCGCTAGTTTTGAATAAAATATTTTAGCCTAAACACATCTGAATATTTTAAGTTATTATAAAGAAATCTTAATGTATTAATTTCTTTTTTAAGTTTAATATCTCGACCATCTGGTGTCTGGGTTACAGGATCAAGTCTTGCTTGAAACAAATTTCTTTTTAGCCATATAAGTATTTGTT
This sequence comes from Argynnis bischoffii washingtonia, assembly GCA_033884665.1. Lineage (NCBI taxonomy): Eukaryota > Metazoa > Arthropoda > Insecta > Lepidoptera > Nymphalidae > Argynnis > Argynnis bischoffii. The sequence goes on along the minus strand of CM066616.1, from coordinate 1,263,244 downwards.
CGTTGTTACATTAGTATTTGTTGTCGGTTTAGTATCAAGCTGTAGTATATAGTTGGGTATAGTACATTAAATATTTTTTGGAAAATCTTATTAAAATAGTCATTATTATGGCATTGTGCTATGGCATATGGCATTATTATTAAATAGGCTGAATCTAAAATTTTTAGATTTTTGTCTGTATGTCTGTCTGTCTGTCTGGCTTATTATAACTGGTTATCTGGGTCAACAACAAGGGAAAATATCTCATCGTTGAGAAATCTACTTAACCCTTAAAACGTATCTAGTAGGGGTGAACTGAGCGGAGCGAGGTTGAGTTGCTAGTACTCTATAATATCAGTATCAGTATAATATCAGTATGTAGTATCACCAAAAGAACAGTCCATTGGTTAGTCTTAATGGTATTGTTTTCGTGTTTCTCCTACATTGTGTCTATTGTGGAGATCACGACTTCGATTCCTGGAAGGAAATTTTATTTTAATAATGTAAATCTTAGTATCAATCTGATTAAATGGTTCTGATTTAAATATTCTCTACTTTTATATATCTATTAGATAAGTGATTCCTGTTGGATGTTATTAATGTAACAGCATTGACTGAAACGAGTGTAGGTTAAATATTTTATTTTAACCCAGAGCAATTATAACTAAGTGATATGATAAGGAAATAACTTGTTTGACTTAATCAATCGTCATAAATACGTATATCGAATCTATTCACTTCGTAAAGCGATACGTTCAGTTTATATTATTCTAAACACGAAACTTTATGAGGATCCTATATCTTTCTCACAAAAACTGCTGAACGGATTTTAATCAAACTTTAGAAAAATATGGTTTATACATCAGATATATATATGTAACTACGAGCGAAGGTACAAGTATACGCTTGTGACATATAAAATATTTTTAATCTATACTAATATTATAAAGAGGAAAAGTTTGTGAGTTTGTGAGGTTGTAGGAGGTAATCTCTGGAATCTGGATCTACTGAACCGATTTAGATGACATTTGGTAAGAAGATAATTTGAGACCCTGGGAAGGACATAGGATCCTATTTATCCTTAAGGGGGTGAAAATGGGGATGAAAGTTAGTATGGGATATCAACCTAGGGACGAACCCGAGAGAAGCAAGGGTGAGTCGCTAGTATAAAATAAAAATAAACAAAGATATCATCAATTTATCGTAAGTTCCATGTGGATTCGACACATTGTCAGTTTGACACCTTTCAATGAGACGTGTCAAGAAAAAGACAGTAAAAGTTGTTGTTAACAAGTAATACTACACCATATTAGGCGTTTGCGCAATTACGGGCTTAAATGTCGAAATGTAAGCTTGGTCATTAATTTAAGCTTTTAAGTACGTAAAATTGAATTGTTTGCTGTGATAATAAAAGCTTACCCATTTGAACTTATTTAAGTATAACCATTTTAAAAGTTTTGTCTGTGTGTATGTTTTTAGAACTACGAACTGAACTAATTTTAATGGAGAGTGACATAGGTTCCCATTTTTTTAAAAAATATATCGAAATATTGAAAGTACCTAAAGAATAACCTGTATGCGGATTTCTTCAAGAGGTACTGTATATTGAAATTGAAAATCTATCCGAAAGTCTTGGGTTCGAGTTTCGGATCTATCAATTTTTGCTTTTTGCAGTTCAAAGTTGAGATTTTGATGGTGTCACATGGTCACCAAATAACACATAAAGCCGTTCTTGAACCAGATCACTTACAGTTGTATCAATTAATCGTCCTATCAGACTTTAAAAGTGAAGAGAATAAAAAATGCACTAAAATATCTTTTACGCAGTTAGCTTCCGTGAAATTGGCCTTGACCGATATAATTCGGAAGACTTTTATTTGTGTTAAAATAATTTCGTCTTGCATTTTAAGGTTTAAGCGACTTAAAACCCTTATAACCGACTTTCAAAAAGGAGGAGGTTCTGAATTCTTCGGAATCTTCTTTTTTTTAATACACTTACAGGATTTAAGCTTTATATGTACATTTATTGTTATAAAACTATAATTAAAGTAGAAGCAATATTTTAATGCAGACGATCTTTTTATTAAATTTTAATAATAATTAATAATGAACGGTCTCTTTTGAATAATCTTTGAGCCATATTTGTTCTGAGAAGTGGAGGGCAGATGCGCGCGCGCCGTGACGAGGCTTGACGGACATAAATCAATTGTCAAAGCGACACTAATCTTAAGACTAATAGCGATGAGAGTGTGTGGACATGTCGCGATTATTATATAAGGATTTTGAATGTCGTTACTGCCTTTATTAATAGTAATATTAGTAGTAGGTTTGATTCTCGTACAGACAAAATGTACAGCTGCTGTATCTATTTATCTCTGAAGTGATTTGATAAAAATAAGTGTATCTAATATTTTATTTGATATACTAAATGATAATAATAACAATGCGATATTTGGACGATTTTCTAAAACTAGTGTTTGCCCAGTGGTTGAAATTCAACCATGATCAAAATAAAAAAAAAGTAATCTCATTTTTTTTAATTGGTGATTTTTTTTTTATTAATCCTAAAGGTCGTCAATAGCTAACCAATAATAATAGAAAATCAGTTGACAGAGGAGAAACTGAACTGTGATGTCTTTGTGTATTTATATTTAGATTCATAATACTTTAAATTAAATACGTTTTAGAAAAAAGTAGAAGATAACAAATACTATATAACGGCTTATCCGTAACAAACTATCGTCTGTGCGTCAACTTTAGCCGCGGCGCTTAATAAGTCCAAGTGGCGCTCCGATCGTACAAAAACTGTCGTTAAAACGTACAACCTACCACAAAACTTACGTAATAACTCACAGAAACTAAAACCAAACATCCACTTTATTGAGTTAACAATAGAGACCAAAATAGCTTAGTACTTCTTAATTTGGTAAAAACTTGAGTTGACCTACGTTTCTGTGGTCGTGGGAGCCTATCGATTAACTCATATGCAATTAATATTACAAGTGATGTCATCTGTTCGTCGGATTGTACATGACGGGCTCGTCAATTGAAAATTTAAGATAACCGTTAATGTTTAGAGATTCTAAATTGATGCAGGTGATTAAAATTTGAGTTTAAATGGATATTAATATGTAAATATATACGTTAAATTAAGTATGTTTGTTTGTAATTATCAAATCAACGGTTAATAAGTTTAATAGCTGAGCTATTAATGGTGGAACTAGTTATGATGAGCCTAACATAGGTCAATATGGAGATAATGAGTCTCAATATTACATTAGAAGTTTGGGTTTGCTCCTTTATATAAGACAGTAGTAGCCCAGTGGGAATAGGGAAAGACAAAACAGTTCAGTACCTTTTTCTTCTCTGTTTGTTAATCGAATTTCTTTTGATTTTTTAACTGATTTCCAAAAAAGAGGAGGTTTTATGGTCGTCTGTATGTATGTTATTTTTTTATTTATGTTCACCGATTTCCTGCAGAGGGCTTGACCGATTTTGCTACTTTAAACTGTATTGTATTAAGGTAGGTTCCGAGGTGATTTCATAAAATTTTCTTTGACATCGTTATCGGGAAAATCAGGGAAAACCATGAAATTTTAAGTATGCTATCAGAAAAATAAAAGATCACAAATTGATATATAATATTTTAACTATAATTAGAGTTCATACCTTGTCATATTTACCTATTAGATATTCATATTAAAGTATTGCCGACTGGCACTGACTTCGAAAATATCTAATTAAGTATCTATAGGGAATAAAAACCCCCGTTCAGTTATTTTTTACTTTTTAGTGCCTGGAAGTCGGTTTTTTTAGTTTTTATTGTTTATGACGAGCTTAAGTGATATGAATAAAAAGTGAAGAAACAGTTATTTTGTATATGTTTCCACATATTCAATAATAATAATAAGTGAACACTTCTATACTTTTTTGCTTAGACTCTATCATCCCTCATGTTACTTAGTAACTTTTTGCAAAAAATTATATCTTATTGAAACAAAAAAGGACTATTAGTATGTACGTATGTATTCAGCCCTTTTTAACGTCCCACTGCTGGGCACGGGCCTCCCTTCAATACGAGGCGGATCAGACCATAGTCCACCACGCTGGCCAAGTGTGGATTGGCGGACTTCACATGTCTTTCGAAAACTTGCAAGGTTCTCTCTGACATGCAGGTTTCCTCACGATGTTTTCCTTCACCGTAAGGCAAGTGGTAATCATGATAGAAATGATTCGCACATGAAAATATCAGAGGTGCGGGACCCGGGATTTGAACTCTCTTACCATAAAGTTTCTCAATCAAAAATCACGCAGGGAACCACAATAACGTTCCAAAATAAAAGAAGCCTATGTATTGATATAGGCTACTTTTGTCCTGACTGCAATTGACTGTGACTGCTCTATCGCATCAATCTCAATGTAAAATAAAATTCACGTCAAACTTTGGGAGTATGATGTTGTTTTATTTAACACTAGCGACTCACCCTCGCACCGTTCGGGTTTGTCCCGACTTACGTTTTAACGTTTAGTACAGATTTCTTACAGTACAGTGAAGTTGACTATATATTGACCCAGATAACTAGCTATCATCATACCAAATTTCAACAAAATCCCTCCAGTGGTTTTTCTGTGATGCGGTAACAGACAGACAGACAGACAGACAAAAATTCTAAAAATTATAGATTCGGTCTCTGTATCAATAATAAAGTCTATTTCAATAAGATTTTCCAAAAAATATTTAATGTACAGATTCGGCATAGTTACAATTTTATTATATGTATAGATCTATATATAAATAGGCAAAGACAAAACAGAGTAGTACCTTTTTTTCCTCTGTTTGTCAACCGGTTTTCTTTTTTTTTTTTTGTTTAGTAGCTATTAGTGTTATCAGTTTTTTTTTTTGGAAACAGTTAGTCTTCATTTCTATGCTTTTTAACAAATTTTCGATAGTGATAATGGTTGCATTTCGACCAAATATTATTTATTACATGTAATATGTAAGTTAAATCTATATAATAATTCGTGAATAGAAAACTTTGAACCCCCTTTTTAAGCATATTGCATGTAAGGAGGAGTATGAGCTTTGGCATAGTTAAAGTATATCTAGAGAAGGACTGCAGAGAGGCAAAATTTATTGACTTTCTTTTACCCGCGAATCCGCTCGCGTATTTTATTTATATATACTTCACTGCTAAAACATGCAGTATGATGTTAGATGACCTTCATCAATATTATACGAGTACCTACATAATATAAATATGAAAAGTTTGTTTGTCCCTACGTGCAAATCGCTGAATCTATGGATCCGTTTGAAAATTCTTTTGGATTTTATAGGTTATCTACATATATAACTTTGAAAACAGAACCTCAATATTGATCAAACTTAGTGAATTATGGCTGATTTTCAACCACGCGGCGATCACTAGTCACAATTAATCGTCAATCCTCGTGGTACAATACCAAGTACCCAAATAGTCGATTAACTTAAATTATGTATTGATCCATAGTATTTATTTATTTGACGACACGTTTCGCTCAGTTTGTAGTGACCCTATTTGCCTTCTAGCGGTCGCGGGTTCGAGTCCCGCTAGGGGTATTCATTTGTATGATAAGCACGAACGTTTGTACTCCAGTGATGGGTGTTTATAATATGTATTTATTTAAAGTTATATATGTGGTACCAGATAGATGATACACTATATCATCTATCTGGTATCCATAACACAGGCCTCGTAGCTTATCATGGAACTAGATGCTGCTGTGTGTTAATGTCCTAACATATTTAATATTATTTATTGTTTATTATTATTATTATTTATTGTTTACTTCATAATAACATAATCAAGATACTATATAAGATAATACACCTTATAAGAAAAAGTAGGTACTTAAAATTAAACAAAGTTATATTAAAATCTACACAAAACTTCAATAATAAGTGTCAAATAAGTTATGAATCATTTCAACGAATCAATATAAGAATCATACTGTTTCAAAGAAAAAGAATTGTTAATGATAAATTATTATTTCTAAGTATTTTAATATATAAAGTGTATTAAGTGTTACTTAGATAAAAAAATACTAGATTATAAGCTAAACTACACATTAACTAATTATAAAAATAAATAACCCGACTACATAAAAGCTAACTAAATATATGAAAAAGTTGAAAATATGTTGACGAAGGAATATAGTATTATGCAGTCGGAGACATACACGATTCATCCTTGCCGCGAGTGTACATACTCGTATGTATGTCTCCGACTGCATAATACTATATCCTTCGTCAACATATTTTCAACTTTTGAATTAGCTTTTATACAGTCGGGTTTTTTATTTTGATAATATGTTTTTTTATTTACAGCTTTTTAGTTTTTTCCAATTAGTCATTTGAAGTAATATTTAGCAATTTTTATTCTCAAATTACTTTTAGACATAAAAGTTGTATATATTTTAGTGATCGCCTCTTTAAAATATTTATTTTGATACTCCACTCGATTGGTTTGAATGATTTTTTAAAGACACACAAATTGGCGCCTCAAATACGTCATTTTAATTTTTAACTATTTTTATATACACTATGACACTCCAGTTACCAAGACAATCTAATGATAAATGTATAATTAAAATCGGCTTACGCGTTTGGTCTCTAGAAAGCCACATAGGAACATACATACATACATACATAGATTGATAAACACATTACCTTCCTCTGCGTCGCGCAGTCGATTAAAAAAGGGATATTATTCCATCTTACGAGTGGATTTTTGCTCGAAACTTACATCTACATGGCTATTTTTAAGGCAAAACATAGCAACATTAAATGTCAGTTAAAAACTTTTAAAGTGGGAGTATATGTGGGCTCTATCAAACTCGTATACTTATATACTCGACGTAGTACGTATACAATGTCCGAAATGTAGGTAGTTAGGGGCTAATATAAATTTACAAACAACTCTGTCTGTTTGTGATCTAAATAATTACTTACTAATTCAAGAAAATCCATGTTTGGGTTTTACCTCATCAGATAAAAACAAGGTTTCGTCAGTAAAATTTCTATAACCGCAGAATGATCTGGCAAATTCCATAATTAAATGTCTATACATTTTGCCATCTTTTTTCATCTCTTACATAAATCGATATTAATAATCTACATATTAATTTAAGGTCACCATTAAACATTATGTAAAATATTTTTATGTTGAACTAAATATAATGAATTTTTATTTTAACCCTCTCCTGCGCGTGTTAAAAACGGTCACCTTGTGTACTCTACAGTCTAGTGCGGTTGTTTACGTAACAGCACACCCCAACTATCGGTTACGGTGCAAGTGGAAATATTTGAAAATTAAAAGATATCCTTGACATTTGGCGTAGGAACCAAATCCATACTAATATTATAAATGTGAAAGTGTGTTTGTTTGTTTGTTTATTTGTCTTTTTTTCACGTCGAAACAGAGTGACAAATTGGCGTGATTTTTTGTTTGGATTTTTTGTGTAAATTATATAATATTTCAAGTACACTAAATGCTACATAATTTTATTTCCTTTTAAAAAACAGTTGTCTGTTACTCCACTTCCAAAATTTATCTGTATATTTAATTACATCGTGAGTATTGTGAGAGTATCACGATACTCTGATAGAAGGTGGGCTATCGAATCTACACGATGGAAGGGACCCACGGAGGGGAAAAGAAAGGTAGGAAGACCTATAAAACGATGGACTGATGAAATAAAAAAAGTGGCAGGAGAACAATGGAAGAAGAAGTGCAAAGATAGAAAGGCGTGGAAGGAGCTGGAGGAAGCCTTTACCCAAACAGGGATCCATATCTCTGAACCAACAAAAAAGTTTAATCATACTAACAACCTAGATTAAGCAAAGATACTAATAACAACTAACAACTTTTGAAATGTAAATTTTAAGATATGGAATAAATATGGCTTAATTATTATTATTATTTAATTACATCCAAATTAGTTTAGCCGTTTTAGCATGAAGGAGGAATAAATACATAAAATTTTCGCTTATTTGATAGTAATGTAAAATCTCTATATATTAATACGTGAAGCAAAAACTTTGTACCCCTTTTTACGAAAATCGCGCGGACGGAGGAGTATGAAATTTCCCACACTTATAGTTTATATAGAGAAGGAGTGCAGAATGCTAATATTTTTTTAAAATTATGTATAAAAATACATTAAATCGATTAAAAAAAACATTACACACACTACCATATATCTGACACGCATATATACACTCTTTTGTTTATTGTTAAAGTCTGTGGTTAAATTGAGAATAGATTAATATTGTAATATACGCAAGACAATAAATATATGTATAACTTAATAAATTATGGCTAATTTTCAACCACGCAGCGATCGCTATATATTATAATACTAGTAAACGCTTCCTCTTACAACTTAGAGAAGTCACCTCGCCCACCCTACTTTCGTGCACACGTCAGTCAACGCGTATCAATCACTGTTGGCGGTGACTCGACCACTCATATTTCAACTTTAAATTTCGCTACCTTATTACAATATAAATAAGGTGGAAAATATCCACTAGATGAGGGAAATTTTCAATCGATTAAGTGCCTCAGTAAATTAAATGTTATGAATATTGTTTTAAATTGGGCGCGGTCGATAGTTTGGATTACAATTTCATTCCGTTTAAGTAATTTTCTATATCGATTATTGACTATCGTTTAACATATCATATCTACATTATATGGTATATGAAAAATTATAGGAGAGTCAGACCGTTACTAAGAATCCGTTAAGTTAGCTTTGGAAAACGTTAGGTATGAGTAAGTGCATTTTCTCTGTCATAGAACAAAGGAATATCAGGGTACTACTAAAGTGTTCTAGACTCGCAAATATGTATATAGATTATTAATTTCTTAGATTTACGCGAATATTTGACATTTTAAATAAAACTATCCTTTCGGATTCTTACGCGGATTTATTTTGATTTTTGGTTCCCGACGTTTCGAATGCTTTACAGCGCACATGTTTAAAAGCATTATATAGTTGTTACAGACGGCTTATCCGCAAAATTATATTAATTTTGAGGGTAGGGTGTCTGTAAGAAATCCGCGAAAAAATTCGAAGAGATAATTTTATATAAATTAACTAAAAAATCTCTTCCAATATCTGATAAATTTTATAGTTGATTTGCTTTAAACAGAAATCGAACCTACTGCGTTCTAGAAATTTATTTTTGTATATAATATGAGTAAAGATAGTAGACACGGTTTAGATTATACCATACCATTAAAATGCATCTTCCACCTACTAAGGATGTGGGCGGACACAGTTTTAACTTCAAAGTCATTATGAGTTATAAGTTCCGCATTGTATTTTTCATTTCAGGATATACTAAATAGTACTTATTGTTTCCTTTTACAAATTTAATAGAAAATCTCTACATATAATGAAATTCTGAGTCGAATCTGTAAATTAAATATTTTTTGGAAAATCTTAATGAAATAGTTATTATTATAGATACATAGGCCGAATGTATAGTTTTTAGAATTTTAGGCTGTCTGTTTGTCTGGGAACGCATCATAAGAAAGAAGACTAGTTGTATAATAATTTGTGACTTAACTAGCTCATGGTCATGACTTTACTTGGATAGCTGAAAGACTTCTTTCAATCAGCGAGAAAAGAGTCTTACCTTAGCAAAATGTCCTCACAGAACATTAACGTTGAGTAGTATAAGATAGATTATGGAGGACCTGGGTTCTAGTCTCGGACCGGGTCAAAAACTTTTCCTGTGAATATTTCTAGATTAAAAAAAATCTGTAGCAGGTTGAATTTGGTAAGTTGGCAGTATTACAGCCTCGTACTTGGAGAGTACGTAAAGACGGCATTAAGCCTAAAATCTTTCCGGTCTTGTCGGATAGTTGACATCGGAATATAAGAGTTAAAGGTTTATTAAATGCACTTTTGTTTGTTCATACGCAACTTTTATAATACCTCCCGCGCAAGTTTATCCCAATGATATTGTTTCTCCGTGACAAAATCGTACGTATTAAGAGTTCAAAATGAACAGTCCAAAAAAAATATTGTTAGAACTGAAGATGATAAAATCATTAAATGCTTGTAATCGATACAAGTTTGTAATCGATATAAGACAAAAAATATATCGATTTTGCGAAAAAAAAGCTTATAAGATCTCAGCAGGAAACGTTTCGTTACACAAAAGTTGTGTATCGTAATCATTCAATGAAATTACTTATTGTACATACTTGCTGTGCCAGCGGTTGCGGGTTCAAGTCCCGCGGGGGGCATTCATTTGTGTGATGAGCACGAATGTTTGTACTCCGGTCATGGGTGTTTATAATTATAATGTGTATGTATTTAAAGTTATATATGTGTAGTGTACCAACTACCATACTCGTAGCTTACCATGGAACTAGATGGTGCTGTGTGTAAATGTCCCGATAAAAAAAAAAAAAATATTGAACTTAAAATGAAGCAAATTATTCCATAACAATATTAATTTAAAGTTATTGCAAATAATACAAAATGTAAAAAGGACAAACTTATCCCACGATTTGACAAGACAGGACCTAAAAAATAAATTTAATTCCAAATCAACTGACATCTGATCAAATTAAGAACTCAAATATTGAATGTCAAGTAGAGTTATTCGTCCATTTGAATATATTTTGGTATAGCGCAGAGATTTGTTAATATTTATGTTCGTCTAATGGTCAAAAATTTAGGAAATAGATATATAAATAGAATTTGCATATCTATATAAAAAAATATTCTCTTTTTTTATTGATTACGCTGAAGCTCGTCAAGAGCTACTAAACAAAAAAAAAAAAAAAGAAAATCGATTGAAAACCAGAGGAAAAAGATACTAAACTGTTTTGCCTTTGCCTATTAATAGATACATAGATACATAAATTAATAGATACTTAGATTTGACTCCACAGAACTAAAAATATTTTAAAAAAATTAATAACATATATGCCTACAGAATTTTTCCTACTTAGAAAGAGTGTTAAAGTCGATCGAGTCTTACATTTTGTCTTTAGTCTGCTTTTGGCTTTAGAATTGCTATACATTTCTAGAAATCTCAAATGTTTTTTATCAGCCAACTATCAAATTCTTTAAACACAAACCTTTTTCTCAATTATTCCTCATAAACAAACAAACAGAAGGACAACTTCTGATCAAACATCTAAAGTTAGTAACGCTATAAAACATCGCTTGCTTGCTTTAGTGGATATCATCCTAAATCCTTTCACTGTTCAAGGCATGCACCTGATTCTGTCACAATAACTAAATGGAGGGACCCTACTCACTTCAATCAGCTGTCGTCGAAATGTCGCACGCATTGACGTGAACAGAAGTCTTTAAATATACGCAATATTGAAGTAATTTCTTAATCATAACTAATACTAAAATAGTAGTAGTATTTTACTGTTGAATGGGTGACTTTTTTTATATACATATACTAGCGACTTACCCTCGATCCAGTCGGGTTTGTCGCTAGTTACGCTTTAACGTTTAGTATAGATTTCTCAGAGATGAGATATTTTCACGCAGTAATAAGTATCCGATATGTTGACCCGGATAACCAGCTATCATCATACCAAATTCTATCAAAATTTGTCCTGTGGTTTCCTCGTGATGCGTTCCCAGACAGACAGACAAACAGACAAAAAATCTAAATACTATAGATTCGGTCCCTGTATCGATAATAATGACTATTTAAATAAGATTTTCCATAAATATTTACTGTACAGATTCAGCTCAGTTAGAATTTTATTATATGTATAGATTAGACTGTGTTACCCTGTGATATAGCTTGTTAGTATGTATGTATGTATGTATGTATTCAGCAATTTTTAACGTCCTACTGCTGGGCACGGGCCTCCCTTCAATACGAGGGGAATCAGGCCATAGTCCACCACGCTGGCCAAGTGCGGATTGGCGTACTTCACATGTCTTTCGAAACCTTGCTAGGTTCTCTCAGACATGCAGGTTTCCTCACGATGTTTTCCTTCACCGTAAGGCAAGTGGTAAACATGTAAGAAATGATTCGCACATGAATTAGAAAGATGAATAGTATATATTTAATTTATTTATCTGCGATAATTCCTTTTTTGTGTTTTTGTCTGTTTGCCTGTCTATCTGTTCCTACCTTAATTGTGGGGTAATTACATAGTTTTAAAGGGTTTAAGTTTGATGTACTTTTTAATTAATCAGTAATTACTATCATATACATCAGCATTAGTGAAAAATCTAGCATTAAACATAATATACACACAATAAACATTTGTAGATATGGCTCTAACGTCATTAAGTGGTTTTGCTCAATTAGGAATGCAAGCAAAATTTCAAATCGTTTTATACTGCTTATGGCTCACTTCACCTATTTTTCGTACTCTATCGTTTGCAGTTATTTAGGCCAAATACATAACAAGTAATATGTAGATGACGTGTACGTTATATGGGTTCATAAATTTTTTTTATTAGCGACGATGAGCCCTCGCTTCGCTCGGGTTCGCCTCTAGAAAAACTAAAACAAATCTATCCCACTAGAACCGTACATTTTTCCGGGATAAAAGGTAACCTATGTATTATTCTGATATATGAATTATATTATTGTAAAGTTTTATTAAAATCCATTCAGTAGTTTTTGCGTGAAAGAGTAACAAACATCCATACATGTATAGATATACATCCTCAAAAACTGTCGCATTTATAATATTAGTAGAATATATTTTGTTTACTTAAATGATTTAATATTTTAAATGAAAAATATTTATTTTATTGATTAGTGTAAAAAAATTATTTATTAATTATAGCCAGTAGAAATGTATAATTAAAAAAAGACTCGGCGGCATGTTTGGAGGTCATGGGTTTGAATCCCGGGTCGGATAAAGTTTATTTATTGAGGTTTTCGTTTAAAAAGCCCCAATAACAGCCCTGAGTTGGCAAATTAGCCGATTTGCACCCTCATGTATCGGAGAGCACGTAAAGCCGTCGGTCCTACGCCTTAACTCTCACCGGTTGTGTCGAAATATCATCCCTTCGAACTTTGAGAGTGACAGGAATAGAGAGCGTACTTGTGTCTGCGCGTACACTTGTACACTATAATATCTCCTGCGTAGTTGGCTAGTCTTAATAAGATTGGCTGCCTTGCCCTTAGCCGTAATCGATCAATAGGATAACATTATTGAATTAAAATTAAGCGGATTTTAATATTATCCGCATTTTCGAATACACAAAAATGTGATACATAGAATTTAACGTAATGTATATCATATTTCATCAATTTCAAATATGATAATAGATTAAAAATCTCACCAACGTTTAAATAAAACTATCTTTTCGGATTTTTTCGCGGATTTATTTTAATTTTTGTTTCCCGACGTTTCAATTGCTTTACAGCAATCATGGTCACGGGAGAGACTAAGATGTTAGATGTCACAAAGCATTATATAGTTGTTACAGACAGCCTACCCACAATTAACAAAAATGAATTCAAAATTTTGAAAATTAGCATCAATGTACCTTACAATATTTGTTAATTTTAATTTTAAACATTTTATAATTTTAATTTTAAACTTGAAATATGGAATATTATTTATATAATTTTAGCTATTATCATTATAATTATTTCAATTTTTTAGAAAACTTATTATTAAATAAGTTTTAAGTTAAGAATTCATTTTTGTTAATTGTGGGTAGGCTGTCTGTAACAACTATATAATGCTTTGTGACATCTAACATCTTAGTCTCTCCCGTGACCATGATTGCTGTAAAGCAATCGAAACGTCGGGAAACAAAAATTAAAATAAATCCGCGAAAAAATCCGAAAAGATAGTTTTATTTAAATGTGTAATATTCGCGTAAATCTAAGAAGGTATTATCTCACCAACGCTTTCATTGGTACCTTATTAGGTACCTGTGCCTTTCGTTCAATCAAAAACAAACCGGTCAAAGGTAAGACTTGTGAATTAGAAAAATTAGACTATAAGAAGTAATTTCAAAGCAAAGTTTAGAAAAGATATATATTTGAATGAGAATTTGAGTTTTTACTATTTACTTAGGCTTGCCAGCACAAAAATAACAAGGCAACGAACCGGTTCCCTAAAATAGCCCTTCAACGTCCATGCCTTGTCAATGTCAGGTCTATTGATTGTCAGGACACAACTCAAGAGGAGCTAGTAGCTATGAAACGTCTTTTTTGTTTCTTTTCGCTGTCACACTACCTTACTTTCATTAACGATGTTTATTTTTAAGTAGGTATTTACTGTTAAAATAAAGTTTGTTCAGTTTAATGTATGTATTTGGATTGCAGAAATACAACTTCACACCAAGATACATAATATAAAAATGTTTCTCTATAGACCTGTCACAGTTATTGTCTTAAGCCTTTATAAATCCTTAGTACAGTAAGAGGTTAATATGTAAAAATATACAGACCTATTACCCAATTGGTTTACTCATATATAAATTAATTTAAAGAATACAAATTGATCTCAAAATCTGACAAAAAATAACCCACTACAAGCATGGAATGTACACCCAACTGATATTCCAAACATCCAGAATTTAGTTTTAAAGTTATGCTCTTTCTATTCGGCACAAACACACAAACTGCAGCACTTTATATGAAGCACGCTTTCAACGTGTCGTCTGTGAGATTGATCGACGTGTATATTTCGCGGGACCGTCCATCCGTTATCCGTCATCGTCGAATGCACGTTTAAAGGTTGAACAAAGTGATCTGGATGCTGCGTCATTATTCTCCTTTGGGTGGCTATTTTCCTTGATCATACTAGGTTTGCTTTGTGATATAACTCTGATAATTATCATATAACTGTCTAGCAGAGTCAATTTACAGGTATGTTTGTACCAAAGGTCGTAGATTCGAGTCTCGGTCGAGACACAACGGTTTGTAACATATAATTTATAGTAGCTCAAAAGTACTTGGCTTGGCTGGCTTGGTAAGTTAATTTTAATCAAATCATCACATATTACACATAAGTTTCACAAAAAAAAATGAAAATCTAAATTTAAATTACACTTGTACTTATTAAATTTCTTCACTTTATTCAAATGCATTAAACTTCAACTAGAAATGACATGAAATTTTATTTAAATAGACTTATTATAAGCTCTTTTGAATCGTCAATTTAATGTAAGCGTCAGTGTAGTCAGTGTAAAAGCTACCACCGGCTCGGAAAGCAGCTCTTCTGAAAAGAGCCGACGAGAAACTAGTGTTTTTTAAATATATTAAATCAAACAAAAAAAATTATAGATGTGGAATTATTTTTATTCATACATGAAACACCTTTACCTGTCCATACTAATATTATAAATGCGAAAGTAACTCTGTTTGTCTGTATCCTTTTCACGCTTAATCCGCTAAACCGATTTAGATAATATTTGGTATGGAGATAGTTGAGACACTGGGAAGGACATAGGATAGTTTTTATCCCAAAAATCATCCCTTAAGGGAAAGGGCGATAAAAGTTTGTATGAGGAATCATGTGTCAAGTAAGGGATATACATATATATATTTTTTTAATTTTTAAAGTAGGTACTCACTTTTCTGTACCTATGTATGTACATATAAATAGTTTATTCTATACTAACCGTGAAAACGTACACGATATAAGATAGTTTACGTTACGTTTACGTTTTATAATACTAAAAAAAATGGAAATTAAATGTTATATACACATTCAGAAAAGGCTAACATACATTCTAAAAGAATTTTTTAAAAAATTCAGTCCAATATCTTATAGGGGACTTATATTTTCGCCTTTGTCTGCTCCGTCTGAAGTTACGAGCTTAATGGACACATGTCCAGCCATCCATCACGACAGATGGCTCGGGCGTTTTAAACTTTGCAAAGTATACGTAGTGTATCGATGACTCATGTTTATGTCACAACGATAAAATGTATGGCGTTTTTAGTTTTACATAACTATCAGCTTGATTATGTATTTACATAGTTAATTACTATGGCTTGATTATCATAGTTTTAGGTAAAGTCCTTGTATGTTTTGGGAATTACAGTTTTTTTTATATAATAATATGTGCGAAGTTTCGTTTGCATAATTATGCCAATATATAAATTAAATAAATAATAAATAAATAAATATTTTGGGATATTAACACACAGCACCATTTAGTTCCATGGTAAGCTATTGGCTTGGGTTTGTGTTGCTTGTGTTATGGATACCAGATAGTTGATATACCACACATAAACACCCATGACTAAAATACAAACACTCGTGCTCATCATTCAAATAAATGTCCCCAGCGGAACTCGAACCCGCGACCAGTGGTACAGCAAGTAGGCTCAAACGTGTCAAACATTTTAAATAAAGTACATATTTCTGGATGAGTACGAATGATGTAATATAAAATTTATGTTACATGTAATAATAAAATCTATCAAGCCGTTAAGGTTACTTATATATGTTGGTATAAGCATACATATGTAAAAACAACATTACCAACTTTCTTAAACGGTGGGGTAAAAATGTAATTTCCATAGAAATAATCATTTTCAAAACATTAAACCAACTGTATCTTGTTACTCTCTTGTCCGCTCTCTTCAACTATCTAAAGTTTTGTAGTGTAAAGTATTGATTTTCGAATATTAAATAAGCAAAAAAAGCAAAGTACATTCTGAGAATTTTAAACATTACCTTAAATAAAAAAAAACACTAAATATTGATTTAATAACTGTTATCCAAACTATCTTTACGGGGATATGAAAAACACCCAACCTAAAAGAGATTCGCCTTGTCGCTGCTTATAAACGAAAGGGCCACAAATCAAAATTGTGCAAAAACACTTTTAATTTAAAAATGTGGCCAAAATGCCGGTAATTTCATAGTTTCACAAAGACACCCGTCAAAATCAGCCTCTTAATCACAAATTTATGCATGCGCCCTTTTGGCATTTCTACACATCGATGACTAAGTTCAGAGCAAAGTGGCCATCTTTTTAGTTGCGTCCCGATAGTCGGCGCGAGCGCACCTCAGTTTTGAGTTAAAGGGCCATATCGCGAAAAGTTACCTGTATTGTAAGTGAATTTTATGGACAACAGGACCACATTCGGGAATGCGTTCGTTTCGCATAAAAAAAACAAGTAAGTACACAATTATTTTTATGACAAAGGTGCCACATTTTGGAAAGCGTCCGTTTCGCATAAAAAAACAAGTGAGTACACAATTATTTTTAAGACGAAACTGCCACGTTTTGGAAAGTTTCCGTTTAGAAATAAAAAAAATACCTAAATGTTTTTATTGTTATAAGCTTAAGAGTTGTTTTTGTGAAACGTCTGTTTTGCTCATAACGTTGTTGTGCTTGCAATGTTTTCTTTTAAGACAAAAGACTATGAAAAAATTATGGGATTGCTTAAACAACAATAAAGGAATAGGTTGCTGTATGATTAATTCATATTTTATATTTTGCAATAAAATAACAAATTTACTAATGTATACTTTTACTAACTATACTAATAAGCGCAAATATTTATAACTTTTAATAATCAAATGAACGAGGTTTGTAATGGTCTTGAATTCAACGTCACTTAGGTCAAATAATAAAAAAGCGAGTAGCATGCTTTTTTATTATTTGACCTAAGTTCAACATAACTTTGCCGACCCTGGTCTTGTCTTTCTCTGTCTACCTCTATAACTGATGTATTTATTTTAACTTGCAGAATGATTAGTAGATCACTTAAAATTTTAAACATGATTCTACCTGAAACCAACAATTCCATCCAACTACGAATACAAGAGCCAGACCAAGATTTACCTATACCGAAGGAAAGCAAAAATTCACCTATGCATTTACAGAAGCATGATTCTCATTTTTTATTCAGCTGCGTACCTACACCTGCTGACTTATATGATGAGACAAGCTTTGATGTTGATATCTCATTTGATGAAACAAATCAAAAAGCCTTGGAATATCCTAAAAAACCAAACAATGTTGTTGAAGAGAGTAGCTCAGTTTTTGATAATGACTCCAGCTCAAGTTCTAATAGTAATGCTGGCAAATGTACGAGCTCAGATAGTACAGAAGATGTTTTTTCATAAGACGATAGCGTAAAAGATCCTGAGTACCAAATTAAGTCTCGAGCTGAGTCAGATTCCGACAATGATTCGACAAAGCCTAGGTATTCTGGAGCTTATAATATGCATTCGTCGAGCCCAGGTAAGAACATAGTTCAATTTAAATAAATAAATATAATAAATGGTATGATGTAGTCTTTTACAGTGATAACTGTTGTGGCCAACAGAAAAACAAATTTATGTTGGCCAATGTACCAACACGCTATTCGTGAGTTTCCAAAACTACGAAGTGTAACTCACAAATATTTGATAAAGGGACGTACCCAAAATGAGGGTGCCTCGGTACACTCCGTAATTGAGAGGAATATTTTAAATGCATTGAAATCTTCGCCAATCTACGTACCAGATCAGTACATAACATTAATTAAAACGGCTAAGAAGAAAGGCACACCTTATATTGTTAAAAAACTGACACACGACAGTTTCTTCGACCTTAAACCTCTGGCTGTTGGTAACTACACAGTTACAGAAGATGGAGAAAAGTTGAGATGGACAGATATAAAAATTATAAAAATTGATCGAGAAAACCGAAACAAGTTTTTTTAAGACTTCTTAAGACAAGCTAAGTCTAACACTGTAACAAACACGACACTAAAAAAATTATATACACAAAACTAAAAGTTCCTAAAACAAAAACGCAGGGTATCCTTAAACTAATAGAAAAAAATATTATACCTACCCTTTCGTAGGTAATACTTTTATTACGAAGTTTTTTATTCTAATCTTTTAAACCTTATGTGAAAATTTCGATCTCTTGTTAGTACTAGTACGAAGAATTTATCCATGTTATTATGATTGCATAAGAAGCTATGATTATTGTGTTACCTATAGTAAGTGTGAATGTATGCCTGTTGAGGTTCTAGAAACTTTTATTTTTCTTTGGTTACTTATTTTGTATGGAGCCAAAACACTATTTTGTAATAAAAAGTTAAGTTTTTGATTTATTTAAAAAATGCCAACGTGCAAAGTGAAGGTTTTTTAATGTTCTTTTCTTTAATTATAAGATTGTCTTTACTCAACAAGGTTGTGATAAAAAAATTAAATAAAACATTTTTATTTTTTGTACTTGTGGCCTTTTATTCAAAATATTAATTTACTTTTTAGGAATATTTTATATGCTAAAGGGACTTATGTGCTGCTAGTCGTCTTTGTGTTATAGGTACCGCTAAGTTAAAATAAACAAGAGGAAGGGAATTAAAAGACGCATCGAAGGGTATATGAGATAGAAGCATTGAAAGTAGGAGTGCCAAAAAACAAATAAAAAATTAAATGAAAATTTTCAATGAGCTCTCCTGAAAAAATACCTGATTTCCATTTATGGCCCTTTCGTTTATAAGCAGCGTTGTGTGAACTAATAGTACTTAGGTCCTGCCGACAGAACCTAACTTTAAAGTAATAGGTCTAGATTTTAATACTTATATATAAGAATATATAAAGTCCCAAAACAATAGCATACATTTTTTAAATGAAATGTAAGAACAATGCTTCTAAATAGTAAAATATATTATACCACCTACGTAGGATGGTTAAAAATCGAGTTCAAAAATAAAACGCAGTTAACTACTTATCACTGTCAGTTAAACGCCACAGTAGATTAAAACATCACATAGCTGTTATTTATATGATTTTCTAACAACAAAAATAGAGCGTCTCACAAAAAAATGACACAATTTTTGTTTTTGTAGAAAAATAAATATTGTTGTTAATTTTTTTTATTTTGCTTAATTTATTTTTACTGGACTAATGATTTATGTATACTTTAATATTGTTTCATAAAACTCGTCCTTTGTATTTTTAAGTTTATATAATTAAAGATAATGTAAAATATCAAATTCTTTTGTCGTATAAATAATCTGGTTTCTAAATAAATGGCAGCACAGTGGTAATGTGCTGGCTTGTGAAACCAAGTGAAGCGGGTTCAAATCCAGGGTTTTGTACCTCTGATATTGTCATGTGTGAATTATTTTTAGTATGATCATCACTTCTTACGGTGAAGGAAAATATCGTGAGGAGACTTGCATGTCTGGGAATACTTAGTAAGTTTTTAAAAGACATGTGAAGTCCGCCAACCCGCACTTGACCAGCGTGGTGGGCTATGGCCTGAACCCCATCGCATTGAAGGGAGGCCCGTACCCAGCAGTGTTATAACATTATCTTTAATCTGCATATATTTATAATTACAATGGATAAGCACTAGCACTAGCATGGTGAACTATGACCTGTTCTCCTTTGTATTGGAAATCTCATGCCCAGCACTGGGACTTACCTCATGGTGACATGGTGGGACCTCTCATTTTTCAGTATTGGATTTGAAAATTAAATGCTTTTTATTTACATAACTATATTAGTAACATCACGTTTTTCAAGTCAATCAAAATCTATTTTAAAAGCTAAAAAATCTTTTCTTGAACGTCAAGTATCAATAAGGTAAGGGTAAAGCCCCAAAATCATTTACTATTAAGCTAACTGTAAGACAAATGACGGGGCATCGACTAACATCAATCTGCTTATTACCGCGACCTCGAAGTAAATCATTTATTGTGCGATCCAAATCTAGCTATTTACTCAACGAGGGGTCAAAAAGACCCATCACTCAGCTAGTGGAGTCTTTTGTGCTGTGGGATTTGGTTTAGTTTTAGGATTTATTTTCTACTAGCGACTAACTTACATATTATCGTCCCTACTTACATATTAACGTTTAGTATAGATTTCTCAGAGATGAGATATTTTCCCGCAATAAAAAGTATCCTATATGTTGACCAGGATAACCAGTTACCATCATACCAAATTTCATCAAAATTCCTCCAGTGGTTCTTTGCGTGATGCGGTAACAGACAGACAGACAAAAATTCTAAAAACTGTAGATTCAGACTTTGTATCGATAATAATGTCTGTTTTAATAAGATTTTCCAAAAAAATATTTAATGTACAGATTCAGCTTAGTTACAATTTTATTATACGTATAGACTAGCGGACTCACCCTCACTTAGCTCGGGTTCGCCACTAGGTACGATTTAACGGTTAATATAGAATAAATAGCCTACATAGGCATGATGAGTTGTTGTGGGTTGTATTATATTGTGTTTTTCCGTAGAAATGAAATAATCTTCCGATGTAAAAAGTAGCCTTTGTCACTTTCCGACCCTCCAACTATCTACACAAAAAATCACGCCAATCCCCACTCTGTTTCGATGTGAAATAAGGACAAACAAACAAATACACTTATACATTTATAATACTAGTATTAAGTATGGATTACATATATCTACTATATACATATATATGCTAGTATGTTAGTAACAGTAGATACCTTTTTTAGGTGTTAGTGTGTTTTATATTTTACTAAACCGTCTCATTGGTCTAATAATTAGACGATCCATAATTTATAACTCACTAGTAAGTAGGGCGGGGGTCAAAGGTAGTCTATATCCTCAAAATGGAATTTATGTCTTTGCGAATTTTATCGAAACTGGTTAGCAGCTTAAGCATAACAAGGTAACAGACAGAGCTACTTTTATATTTATAATGTTAGTATGGAATACGCAGTAAATTATGAGTTTTCATTCCTGAGCCGATAGAGTTTTTGAATTCTGCAGTCAAGAAAATCAATATAAACGAAAAGAGAGCTTAGAATCTTATTATGTTACTGTACTTAGTAGAGTAACTTAAGTAGTCAGTCTTGCACTTGATTCATCTTCAGCAATATCGGACATGAGACTAAGAGAGCATGGTGACACTTGATTGGAGATTCATATTTGAAAAATCAATCTGCAAAACACTTTTTTTATTTTATGCATATCTATTTTTAAGGTTCCGTACAAACTAAGGGTACAAACGGAACCATATTACTAAGCCTCCGCTGTCCGTCCGTCTGTCAGAGGGCTGCATCTCATGAATCGTAATAGGAACAGAGTTGAAATTTCCACAGAGTATGTATTTCTATTGCCGCTATAACAATAATCAATAAAAAAAACACAAGAAATATCTTTTTAGCTTTCGTGATCGATCATCGAATTTAATATACAACATACGTAGAGTAAAATTCATATTAATAAAAAGTACATTTTAAAGTACTCTTTATCTGCGAATTCGCCTTCTTTCTTTCTTTTTATTTTTTCGTCTTTAGACAGGTTATCTGGAAGAGCTTACTAATCAACGATTAAACAGCCCTTTTCCTTCTAGCTACCTTTTAATATACATATCAATATAGTATTTTAATAGTAGGTTCAATTTTCTTATAGAAAAATAATACTAATAATAAATATGTTGGGACATTAACACACTTGCTTGAGGCTTGTGTTATGGATACCAGATAGTAGATACACTACACATATATAACTTTAAATACATACATATTATAAATATAAATACCCATGACTGAAGTACAAACATTCATGCTAATCACACAGATGCAAGCGGGACTCGAACCCGCGACCGCTGGCACAGCAAATAGGGTCACTGCAAACTGAGCCAAACGTGTCGTAAATTGTTATTATGGGTATGGGAATGGTATGGGTATGTATTATATATATAAAAAATGTGTAATATAATTATTTATATATGTAAAATTATTTGTTAATACTTTTGTTTTTACGAAACTACTACAAGAGATCAAGGTCCCTTGTAAAATATTAAAAAGTATAAATATGAGCAATTAAAAGTTTTTTTACACTTACTTTGATTAAAATTATTTATTTAAACTAAGTTTTAAGAAAGAAATAGACGATACAACTCGGGCATACAGTGTGGCTATTTTCAATACCTGGCAATAGATGGCGCTATGTGTATTTCAAACAACGATATCGGAACAATATTTACGAATAAAATATTTTTTTTTTTTTTTTTCAATCAGCCTATCGCCGTCCACTGCTGAACGAAGGCCTCCCCCAATGAGCGCCAACCATCCCGGTCCTGGGCAGCCCGCATCCATCCACTGCCAGCCACCTTTCTTAGGTCATCTGTCCATCGTGCTGCAGGGCGTCCTACACTACGCTTGCCTAAACGCGGTCTCCACTCTAACACGTTTCGGCTCCATCGACCATCGGTACGTCTGGAGACATGACCGGCCCACTTCCACTTCAGCGAGCTTATTCTGCGCGCGATGTCGGTTACTTTAGTTCTCTGGCGAATGACTTCATTCCGAATTCTGTCCGCCAGAGAAACTCCAAGCATCGCACGTTCCATTGCTCGCTGAGCGACCTTGAATTTA
Organism: Argynnis bischoffii washingtonia; assembly: GCA_033884665.1. Classification (NCBI taxonomy): domain Eukaryota; kingdom Metazoa; phylum Arthropoda; class Insecta; order Lepidoptera; family Nymphalidae; genus Argynnis; species Argynnis bischoffii. The sequence continues at coordinate 1,239,925 of CM066616.1, read as the reverse complement.
TGGACCAGCCCTACGGTGAGTGTCCACGTTTCGGCTCCGTATGTCATTACGGGTAAGACGCACTGGTTAAATACCCTGGTCTTAAGGGATTGTGGGATAGATGAAATATGAACAATAAAATATTATAAAAATGTAAACTTGTAATTTTTTTGCTTGTTATTTCTTGATTTAATTTCTTTTATTTATTTACTCATTACTTCAGGCAATATTTACAAAAAGATCTTAATTAAATTTGTAAACAAAGACCCATATATACTTTAAATATATATATATATATATATATATATATATATATAATATATCAGCGGGCAAAGTTAATTATATATTCGATTTCAACGAAATATTACATTTTTTTTATATTTTTCTAAATTATTGTCAAACATCAAATTAATATTTAATTTTCTAAAACACAACAGTTAATGGTATTAATATATAGAATACAGATATTGAATATTAAAATTAAAATAAAGTATCCAGCTCTATCGACCGCCATGAGAAGTCGCTGAAGGTCATGAGTTCGAATCATACAGGTGCTTATCCAATGTAATTATAAGTACATGCAGATAGATAATATCACAATGATAAACGACGGTCCTTTTTCTTGTATGTATTCAGCCCTTTTTAACGTCCCACTGCTGGGCAAGGCCTCTGGACACGGGCCTCCCTTCAAAACTATGATGATCAGGCCATAGCCCACCACGCTGGCCAAGTTCGGGTTGGTGGACTTCACATGTCTTTCGGAAACTTGTTAGATTCTTTCAGACATGCAGGTTACCTCACGATGTTTTCCTTCATCATAAGATAATTGGTAATCATGTAAGAAATGATTCGCACATGAAAATATTAGGTGCGGGACCGGGGATTGGAACCCGTTTCACTCAGATTTCCAAGCGGGCGGGTTACCACTGGGCTACCACTGTTTTCCATAACATATCAAAATAAATTTAGTAATTTTTGCAACATTGATACATTTCTAACTCAACTATTTACAATCATAAGTATATACAAAGTTAATCAAGTTGTCTGTACGTGCGATGCGATAGATGACGTCGTTAGAGTGATAAAGGTGAGGCCGTGTCGATGTGAAGACGTCAAGAGTCAGCGGTTGTTTTGATAATAATTAGGAGGGTCATAGGCTCTGAATTCAAGTGAACTGCTTATAGAAGAATATATATAATAAATATAAAACTAATGAATGTATGTATATTCATATTATATTTAAAAAAAAAAAACTGAAAAAAATTGTCGAAAAGTTTTGTGTAGTTAAAGCAAAGCAAATGGCTTTTCTAGTATGATTGAGATTATGGCGATGGGATCAAATTATTTTAATGTCATCAGGATTTCAAATAAATACATGGTTTCATTTCAATGGAAATAAATTAAAATTGACTCCCAAGATTTTAATCTGTACATATAATAAAATTGTAACTGAGTCGAATCTGTACATAATTTTTTTTTGGAAAATCTTATTGAAGCAGTCATTATTATCGATACAGGGGCCGAATCTATAGTTTTTATTTTTTTAATTTTGTTTGTATGTCTGGGAACGCATCACGAGTAGACCACTAGACAGATTTTGATGAAATTCGCTATGATGATAGCTGGTTATCCGGGTCAATATATAAAATACTTTTTACTACGTGAAAATATCTCATATCTGAGAAATCTACACTAAAAATGCTAAAATAGATATTAGACTCAAGTTATATCTTCTTAACAAATATTACTTAGGTAGGTATACTAAGCAAACAAGCGCTAAGAATCGAACACGCGACCTGATAACACACTTCCACTACACCATAGCTGCTAAAGTATAATGACAACTAATTAAAATGACATTTTGTTTTGTATGATCATATTAATGATCGACCCCCATCCCCCACTCGTCAATCCCGACCGTTACATAGTTTGATTTATCTGGCTATTTATCAAGTTTTATGACATTTACGGTTTGAACTGAAATAATTCCGTTGTTTAATTATACATTTTAGTTTATTAATTCATATGAATGAGAATGAATGGTTTATAATTGTAGGTTATAGTTAGTGAGGAGTTTCTTTGAAATTTGACGACCACTCGTTTAAAAGAAGTCGAATGACTAAAGGGCATGGCTTAATAACTCAGCCCTTTTAGGACCGATCCACACTGTAGTCGAACACAGCCCATTTTTGGTCCGATATTTATCTGGTAAAGTATTTTTGTATTTTTATATAAGAAACGTTGCTGAAGTTTCAACCGGGTCTTGACTCTTACTTATAGTGCAAATGCACTAATTTTTTCGTTGTAAAAAAATACTTTACTAGACCGATATCGGACCAAGAACGAAACGTGAGCGGCACTATAGTGTGGATCTGTCCTTAGTCCGCCATGCTAGTAAAAAAGTGGGTGGCGGACTTCACGTGTACGTATGTATGTTTCTTTAGGATGATTTCATATATCACAATATAAGCAAATGGTGATGAAAAATTTCATTTGGTGATACAAGCGAGTACTAATATAGCTAACCACTGTTCACAATTAACAATTAACTTATAATAAATACAATAAGTACTTATTTGGTAATCTTTCCCCTTTCATTTGAAGCGGTTGTATTTTAAACAAGCGACCCTTCACGTAGCTCAGGCCTAGTGATATTTCACTATACTGCCAATCACTGCAAAGGTTTTTTCCGACTTTAAATAAAGTTAGTTCTACTAAGCCCTTTGGTTAATGTACCACACGTATTCTTAAATCTGCCTAAATACCGAACTTTCATGTAAAACCAGGTCCTTATAGGCGCTTTAACAGACAGACAGTTTTGTGCAAACTACAATAATTAATTAGTATATATAAAGATCTATTAAATAATTGTACTTTAAATTAATTATACTTTATATTTTAATTTAAATATTTGAATACGAATGGACTTGATAAGAAGAGTTTCTTAAGAAGTTTGGGAATTTAGTATTCCTTTATGTAGTTAAGCTTTATGTTCTCTATCTTGTGAATAATAGTCACAGTCAAAATCTTGGAACTAGTCAAATAGACCTAAAATACAATCTGAACATTAAGCAAATTGTACAATCGAAACGGCTTATAATAAAATGTATAAAATTGTATCCGTAAGTATGTTTTAATTTTTTTGAGCAAAACCCTTATTCTTTTTCTAAAACAAAAGTAGCCTAAGTTACTCCTTATAATATCAACTATCTGCCAGTGAAAGTCCCATTGAAATTTGTCCAGCCGTTACGGAGATTAGTCGGAACAAACAGACAGACAGACAAAAATTTTAAAAATTGTGTTTTTCTTATAAGTACCGTATATAATTCTATATGCATTTGGTATAAAGCTGTTATTTTGACATTACAAACAGACACTTCTATTTTTTTATCTCTATAGATAGGAAATAGTTTTTTTGCAGTTCTGGTCCCCCTTGTAGCATGGGGAGGCTCGTGCCCAGAAGTGGGACGAAAAAAAGGGGCTAAATACGAAAAATACTGTTGTTTTGACTACGCTATATTTAATACGATTTAGACACTAAAGTTTATATGTATTGGTTAGTACTTAAAATAAACTTATTGATTTATTTAGTCAATTCTGACGTATTTATCGGTTTAAACAGTGATTACTGAGAACAATAACCGCTAAGCATCGTAACTGAAAGGGCCCGTCAATCAAAGTCGAGCGTCGCGACAGGTGTATACATACGGGAAGACGTTCTTACAAATAATATATTCGTTAATTTTGATACCTATAACAAACTAGCAAGTTAAAATATGTGATAGAAACCAAAAATGTTTTTTTTTTATTGATACGTTGAGTTTCAGTGGATTTAGAGACTAAGGTGTGATGTACGGTTACACTCAATTGGATTTATTATATATTTTTTTACTATATTAGGTTATATTATGAGCATCCTACTATTATAAATGTGAAAGTTTATAAGGATGTATGGATGTCTGGATGTATGGATGTTTGTTACTCTTTCACGCAAAAACTACTGAATGGATTTTAATGAAACTTTACAATAACATAACTCATACATCAGAATAATACATAGGCTACTTTCTATCCCAAAAAAATGAACGGTTCCCGTGGAATAGATAAGTTCGTAAAAATAAAATAGCTACCCCAGAAGATATTTTTTTATATTTTGTACATATATGTATGTATTATATAAATATTACGAGATACTTTTATTATACACGTTGCCTTTTTAGTAATGAATTGATAAATTTATTATAGCAAGAAGTTAAACTATGTGGTTTGAATTTAACAACTAAACTAAAATTAAGTGAATTCCTCAGAAATCTCTTCGTATTTCGCAAATCGACACCGCAACCCTACCGTCTGTCAGTACACCGTAATGAAGGTTAATTAAAATGACGTTTTGTTTTATATCATCCAATTAATGAGCCTATCGTCCTTTAACCCTTAGCGATTCTTAAAGCATTTTCGATAGTTACATATTTCTACATGTAGATGAATTACAAAATTATTGTGGTACAAACTGAAACTGAAAAAAAAATTTTGGCGACACGTTTTTGGCTCAGTCTGTAGTGTACCCTACTTGCTGTAACAGCGGTTGCGGGTTCGAGTCCCGCTAGGGCTTTCATTTGTGTGACGAGCACAAATGTTTGCACTCCAGTCACGGATGTTTATATTTATAATATGTATATATTTAAAGTTATATATGTGTAGTGTATCAACTATCTGGTATCTAAAACACAAGCCTCTTAGCTTACCATGGAACCTGGTGGTGTTGTGTGATAAAGTCCTAACATACCTATTTATTTGTATATTTATTAATTGTAAAGCTTTTCGATTGTGTTACAATGTTGTTTTATACAATCAGTAAGCTCGATGGGATTTCCCATCGGCAATATAAACAGATGTTGAAACATCATTACCATATTTCTAACTTCAAAAATTACAAATTTCCATACAAATTTTCATCCCCTATTAAGAGTTAGATTTTCAAAAGTCCTTACTTAGGCAGACCTTTGTTAAAGGAACTAAGCTCAGCAAAAAGTTAATTTTAATACAAAACATTTAAATTTTACTCTCACATACTAGTTATCTACATACGACTTTAAAATAAGCTAAATATTTTTTTAATATAGATTTATTCGTTATTTTAGAAAAAACTGGTTAAAATACGAAAAGGTTGTTTTATTTTACTACAACTACTGATTAATATAATATCAGTAATTAAAAAAAACATTCTTATCCATTTCATAACCAATTTAGGTAATATAAATAAAATATTACTGGTTTGTTTTGCAAAGCCCTTTTTTGATTCAAAGACATGAAAAGATAGGTACATTATTTGTCATCGAATATAATATTTTATGTAAATGTGTATTTCCAAGCCTCTAAAATTTTTGCTATACTACAGTTTAAACACAAAATAATTGGTCTTAACGGAGAATCGAACTCCTGACTGATATATCTGATTATATCTGCTAATATTACAAAATTAGAGATTTCATTCTATGTGCTATACTAAGCACTTGCTTTTGCGTTATCTAATATTTAATTAAGTTCGAAACCCAATAGATTAGATTTGTGACGTTTGTTTAAGAAAATGCTTATAAATGATGATATTTGAAAAATTAAAATAATTAAGTACTGATAATGAGAAAAAAGTCACTTTCAAAATAATACCTTCGACTTTTTTTAAAATTACTAAAAAGTTTAAATCTAAACTGTCGAAGTCAAAAATGTTTTTCATAATAAAATATCTCAAAATAAATTAGTTTTTTCTTTCAAATTCCAAACTTTTATATGTAATATTATCCATAGTCTTAGTTCATATGACGTTATACATTAATATTTTAACTTATTTATGTTTTTGAACTATTTTTTTAAATATATGTATTATCAAGTTTCATATAGCTTATATTAAATAACTTGTAAGCTATTAGTACATGTATATATTAATAGACAAAGGCAAAACAGTTCAGTAACTTTTTCTCCTCTGTTTTTCAAATGATTTTCTTTTGTTTTTGTTAAGCAGTTATTGACTACTTTTTTTTAGTTTTTTTTTATATAGATAGTTAAATAATACTTATATATGTTGTCCTCAAATTACCAATAGTTATGGTCGAATTTCAACTAGAAAACTAGTACAATATATACACAAGTATATCATATTGATGCTAGTAGAAGGGAAACGTGAAATAAAATACATTATATAGTATTTAACATATATATTTCTTTGAGCTTTTAATTGCATTTTGAAATACAACATAAAATATTAAATAAGATTATTAAATTTGGTAAAATTAATATTCAACACAGTTTTTTTTTTATTAAAGAATGAGCAAAATCCTCTCATCAGAGCTAGCGTATACATATTTTTCGTACGTTTCATTATCGTAAAAGATTTACCATTTAAAATTTTCATTAAGACGTCTCCATGCACAACCTTTACAGGGTATGGAGAAGGCAAATAAGTGTTAGTTTTGACACAGGCTGTGCAAGGAGGCACTGAAAAGTTACATCATGATATCGCTTGAAACTTACATTATACAGTTTATAATATTTTATAATATAAAAGGAGCTTTCACTCGAGTACCGTATATACATCGTATATCTGCTGTTTCAACTGGAAGAAGATTCTAAGCGTATACGAATGTAGTAGTCCTTTTTAAAGAAAAAAATTGTATATTTATCACTTTTTAAAATACGATTGGTTGATCTGGACAACCGATCTGCGGTATACACTCGTTCACAGTAGAGTCGCCTTACATTACCCTTAATACTAAATAATAAATAGCAATCTCGCGTGGAGAGTCTAGAAGAAATTTACACTAAAGAGATTTTATTATTGCATGCTATGAACTGTGTATTTACAACATAACTGAGATTTGATCTCCGAGATTGCGTATCGACGGATAATCAATACAAAACAAAAGCGTACAAAATATACATAAAATAAACCAATGCTAACTCTAACGCGATTCACAACTGAAACCATATTGCAACGAATTTTTATTAAATACTGTAGTGTTCACGCACGACGGTGCCACCGATACGTCGTGCCACCGTTTTGGATCATTAGCAAAAAAATATACATTTACGAGAGATCGAATCGAACTTTTAAAACTTAATGTGACTTATATTTACAATTATCGAAATGGAATTACAACATAGTATGGAAGAAGCCCAGCCACCGGCCGCGACAACCGTCTCCTAAAGGCAATATTTTGAAAATATTTTCTTAATATCTAAACGAACGTAACACGTTTGGCGTATACTTATGTCGCTAGTCGTAATTACACTAACCGAACTATGCGGTGAACTAACGATTACCTAAATAGTTAAATTGGCAAAGAGTTTCGAAATACTTAACGTCGCGTCGCGACCTAAACCTAGATAGGTTCGTATCAGGATATGGTATCATCACAACTGATGGCCGACCGACCTTAGTCTACACGTATTTGCTTGACAGCTGCTTTGCCAGTTCCGTATATTTAAGGAATTTAGAGTGAGGACTTTCGTCGAAAGATTGAGATGGGCTTCTGGGATCTTGCGGGGATGCTGCGTTGGATCCCCCACTTTTATGTACACCAGGGGAGCCTGCAGGGGGGGCCTTTACTACTACCGGCTCTGGTAAAGCACCGTCCTTAACAAAATGCATCTTCGAAAGATGATGTCTATAAGCGCCCTTCGATATGAATGGAGTGTCACATAACGCGCATTTCATAATCGAGTCAGTGACGACGGCATCATTACATGCCCAGCTAAATGTCAGGATGCTGGGTGGTCCAGCGGGAGATGGGGCTGGAGCGGGAGCGCGAGATGTGTTTGTTTCAGTTTTATCGCAAAGCTTTTGTAAAGCTGCTAAAGGGTGGCTACCACTACGACGCGAAGAGCTTGGTTCATTCGACGAACCACCTCCAGCGAGACTATCGAACATAGATGATAAAGCTCCTAAGCTCGAAGCTGGTTTTCTATCAGCACCAGGAGTTGGCGCAGAACGATCGCTAGCTGGACTACGAGGGCTAGCTGAAGGGCTCGGGCCCTCGCTTTCGCGTTTGGCAACCGGTTTCACGTCCTCTTCATTGACACTACTCGGCCTAGCTTGTTCTTCTTCATCGTCTACCTCAGTTTTAACCCTAACTGGTTGACTACTCAAATCGACACCGTTTTCACGTTCCTCATCATCAGTAACTTCCTTTTTTATCCTAACTTCGGTAGGGCGATCTTCAGAAGCGGGAGTTTGAGAACCGCGAGTGTCTGGAGTAGTGCGTGGGGTCATGTGATACGAGTCTAACTTCCTATCAGGTGTAAGAGATTCAACTCTGCTTCCACCCCGCTCTGACATAGAACTAGATTCACTACCACTACGTTCCCTACGACCGTATCCCTGCTGATGATGGTAATTACGTAACATGCTCATCGTCTGAGCATCTACTAGTGGCTTTGTGTAGTCTACGCTCTCATCTATGCCTAACCTTTTTAGAATACTCGAACCGATAGGGGCGTGTGATGCCCCTCCTGGCATACCAGGTACTGAATGCCGCGAGCGGGTGTCAAAACTTTTTTCTATTAATTGTTCTATAGCGTTGAGTACAGACGGGGATGAACTTTTGTCATTGCTCGCATTATGATCTTTGGAACTAGGTGATGCATCATTAACTGAAGAAGGAGAACGATGGTGTACAGACCCTGGTGAGGGTATTTCCTCATTGATACTTTTGCGACCATCACGGCTAGTAGGTGTTATATGACCAGGTACGTCGGGCGGGATTATATTATTAGAAAGAAGAGCACTCTTCAGAAAATTCCTTTGGCTATTCGACATGGGCGCGCCTATGCATTGTCTGATATGCTCTACGAAAACTGCAGTCTCTATTTTGTCCCCACATTTCTCGCAAGTAATTCGACTACCAGCACCGAAGTCCCTAATTGGTTTTCCCATAGGGACACCGTTACCCTCCCCATTTTTAAACTCATGTTGAGCTCTTTCCAATTCAAGAAGTTTCCTAACTGGTAACGATTTCTTTCTCTTCTCCCGCGTTTGTCGCCTTCTACCACCGCTTTCAGTAATCGAACGCATTATATGTTCTTTGTAGTGTGAATTTTTAACCATATGATTACTTAATTCTTTTAAGGAACTAAAAGCTTGGTCGCAAACCTTACAAGTTAAAACAGCGCTAACATGACTACTAGTCCCTGTTGTAGGAGGGACCGCATTGTTGGCGCCAGGTGCGCTAGAATTAGATCCCTTTGCTTCATCTGATGACTTCCACGAAATTATCTGCTCTTGTGATATAATATTCGTATAATGTTGAGTGCGCTGCATGTGACTAGTCATTTCAGCCAACGATCGAAAGCTCTCAGCGCACCACATACATTTCAATATTTGTCTAGTTTGTTCAGCACCTTTACCTAACCATACATCTTGACCACGTACAAGCTTTCTTGGTATTGGCATATTCTCTTTAATAAGCATATTTAAGTCGTTATGATTAGGTTTAGATGAACCACTCGAAGATGAAGAGTTGTGTGATGGCGTTGAAGGTGAACTTGATGGTGGCTGAAGTGAGGCTGGTATAGGCGCACCTGAAGATGGTGGTACAGAAACACTTACTCCACAATGTTTTGCTTCCTTCATATGAACGGTCAAATCAGCTAACGAATTGAAGCTTTTCTTACACCAAACGCATTTCAATACATCTTTCGTTTGGTCAGCTCCTTTGTTAAGCCAATGCGATTGCCAGGCAGAATGTCGCGCAGCTGCATTAGGTGTCAGTCCAGCGCTCAATGCAGCACTTTGGACTGATCTGAATAATTCTTCTCCGCCTAATCTGCTTAACTCACTCATCTTTTCAAGAGCTTTAGTAGCATCACTCGGTGTAGGAGTACCATGTTTCAATTTGCCATTCCATTCAGCTGGTACTCCACCTTTTGGAGATAAACTAGCGGCTGCCACCGCTGCTGCAAAGTAAGGCAAGTGCGGAGCTACTGGATTAGCCCAAGGAGTCGAAATCGGCTTAAAATCAGATGATCTTGAACTTTTTCGACTCGGTACTGGGGACGGTGAATCTTCTGGCCCTCGTTTTCTTGTGCCAACTGATAAGTCAAGCGGTCCATTTTCATTCTTGCTAAGATTAACGACATCATCGTCATCGTCATCAATAGGAGATTCACTTCGTTTGGTACTAAAGTCTAGGACTGCATCGCCTCGTTCAGAGTCGGTCATGTCTTCGTGACAGGACATAAGAAGTCTCTGTTGGGCGGCTGCCGCTGCAGCGCCCAAGTAGGCGGCTACCGCGGCAGAATGGGGTGGGAGGAGGGCGGCCGGCAAAGCGGCTGGCAGGGCTGCCGACAGGGCGGCTGGTAGCGGTAAGCTCGGCGCACTGCGCCCAGAGTAGACAGAGTCGTTGGAGGGACATCGCGGCGCACCCGACGACTCACGCGATAGACATCTTGGACTCTCCCTGTGAACAAAATATATTAATTTTAATATTTTATTTCTAATTAGATATTTATATTCTGACATTCCTTTTGGAATATCGTAAATTAATGACGCTCTAATTTTGGTGAAACTTATGTGAAACATTTAAACACGATTCAATAAATTGTAAATTAAAACTAAACTCATACTATAGTAGGACTTTTATGACTATATAATATATATCCTAATCATGAACAAAAATTATAAAAATTCGTGAATGAAATCAAAACTTTTTATTTTTCGTACCACACTACTCTTGTATAAAACGGATGCTACATCTATAAATCAACATAAATTATCTATTTCACTATTTATAACATAAAAATTTATGACAACGACTTTTGCTTCTCATTTGTTTAAGCAGTAGTAAAATCATCTACTAAATGAATGTAAATCTGAATTAAGATAACATCGTTCACGTGTTTAGAATTAAAGTTATTTTATTTGTGTGAAAACTAGTTTTGTAAATGGATAACAAGAAAATGTTAATTAATAAAATATACGATAGAAATTCTGTCTCTTGGGGAACATTTTGCATTTAAATAAATAACATAAAATTAAATGTGTCAAATCATTTTATTTTTATTATACACGCCAAGTAATATAATATAGTGAAGTTGACAATTTCAAGGACTTAACTGTTTGTTATAATAATAATTTAACTTCAATTGCGTTCAGGAATTAAATTATGAAATAGAGTAGGCGATTAAGGAAAACTCAAGTAAAACAAATCATTATGACAAATAATTATTCAAGGCATCATGATAACGATTGATAAAAACACTTTTGTGACAATGAAGGAATGATTATAGATTAATAAGATAAAATTGTGAATATTTAATAAGAATAATTGACTCATTCAAATTGTAGAGTTAAACATAAAAGATAATGCACGCACAGAAAAAAATAAAAATTGGAGACAAAAAGTTTTCATTCAAAATTCCCAGATTTAATATTACTAATACAATTTTCTAATATAGTTTTCAATGTGAAAATATTTTTTTCCACTTCAAAACCAATAAAAGTAGCACTTCAGAAAAATTCTAAGTTCTAACAAAAATCTCCACTTTTAGAACTTAATAATAAAGCTTAAAAATTAACTTATCCCAAGACGAAACACTGTCACAATTCATGAGAAGATATATAGAGTTCAAAAATAAAACAGATCACAAGTTGTAGAGTCAAAAAAATATACAACAACAAAAAAAAACATCGGCTTTTCGTATAAAATAAAACAATATACGTTGCCTACCTCACATGGTCGGGCTCCACGATCATTTTGGATGTAATCTTTTCTATTATAACTCCAAATCGAATATTGAATCCATTAAAGCACTATATTCACTTGGAACTTCCCAGGATTTGTAAACACGTCGCGAAAGACGCGCCAGTTCGGCGGTTAGGAGGGAAGTGCGGTACCGACGTCGACGGCGGTCCCGCGTGGAATGAGATGCCGCGTGATTTACGACCCGCCTGCATCTCCCCGCCCCCCCTACACGCTCTTCCCCCCGTGTTAGAACGAGACAGGTGCTGGTTGATCGGATATTTGCGTAGGAGGGAGAGAGATGGTTATATGTAGCGCTTTGAGGGGTGGTGCTGCGTAATGCAAGCGTAGTATGCGCGAGGACGTGCAGTGATCGTTTCGATGACAGTCGACATATAACTATGACATGAAAAATATGTTTATTAGATAATAAACATCTATATGAAATGAACGATAGGAAAACCATAACTAATTGACATAAAAGTTTTGCATGATGGACACAAACAACAAACCCGATATTAATAAAAATCGCCAGAATTGGCAGAAACAACCTGTTCTCTAAATATTTATAACATTACATAACTTATTAGAAAAAAAAAACAACAACTTATGTTAATCGTTTAATTAAAACTAAATATTAAGTTTTTTTAATCCAACAAACACATCAACGGACACGAAAATAAAGTTTACTTAAAGACTTAAAAACCAACATTGCTTTTAAATATCATATAATTCAAGAATTTCCCCAATACATATTAGAAATAATAAAAAAAAAACATCATAAGCTCTACAAATAGAGCTCTACATATGTAGAGATGATTTCCAAAATTACAACGAGTTTTATAAACATATGAACGAATACCTAACTCACTCGTAACAAACTCAGAATGAAAGTTTTCGTAAAGATTACACAGGGTTGACAAGAAAATCTCGGTAACAAAACGTCAGCAGTCCCTTTAGCGGACAGGGGATGGATTTACACATATCATGAACAGATTTCCTTCAACAAAAATGCTCTTTTATGTTTATTTCAAACGATACGATACTGTTGTTTTTGTTGTGTTAATATTCTGGTTCCTTTTAATATTCTGGTATAATAAGATTCCAATAAGATTTATATAAGTTATTTAATGCGTAGAAAAAGAATTTAGTATTAAGCTAGTAAATAATTAATTATTTTTACTTTTGAACTTGATCTTTAATTTTGAACCAGTACTTCTAAGAGCTAAGCATTTTTAACTGGTTAATATCCTATGGAAACTGACATTGGTCAATCGTACGGTGTGAAAAAAAAAAAACAGACTACATTTTTGTACCTACGTTTTTTATAATATTGATTTTTTATGTCATGCATTCATACATAAACATCTAAAAAATCGACTATACGCATTATAATATCGAAGTAGAGACTGAGAATCTTGTGATTGGAAAATATATATCTACATATACAAATAAATAAAATTGAAGTGTCCGTTTGTATTGTTAAAATAACAGCTTTTTTTAAAAAAAAAAAATATTCATAGTATTATAAGAAAAACACAATTTTTAAAATTTTTGTCTGTCTGTTTGTTCCGGCTAATCTCCAAAACGGCTGGACTGATTTTGACGAGACTTTCACTGGCAGATAGTTAATATTATAAAGAGTAACTTAGGCTATTTTTATTTTAGAAAAAGAATTAGGGTTCCGCTCAAAAAAATTAAATCGTATGCAGGGACGCACCCGAGCGAAGCAAGGGTAAGCCGCTATTACATAATATAACATACACCATACGGGATTGAAATATGCACTCTACCCCAGACACCCACATAAAAAGCGAACTGAGAAATTCATTATAAAGATCGCGTGGATTCGGTCGCGTCACGACAAAAAACTTTTTAAATGACGAAAGCCAACAGAAAAGCCAGCTGTTTATAGTTTCCTATACACATTAGTTCGCTGCGGGTCAATCAATCACTTGTATTTATGTGACATGAATTGTAAGCACTCACGAACGTCGGAAATCCTATTTTTGACAAAAATAATGTGTAATATATTTATATATGAGTCTGCTATAGCACAATTGGCCTACTTCTGAGACAGCTTATATATATGTATATATAAAAATTCACATAACCCTTATTATATAGATCAGATATACATATACAGGTATAAACTAATGAAAACATTAGATTTGAAATGCTACTAATTTAAACGTTTGAATTGTATGTCAATTTCCTTTAAATTTTGAATGTACTGTTTCCAAAATGTTAGTTAAGACTATTTTTGCTACCAACCAGATATATAAATAAAGAAATCGATCTCTGTCGGTCGGATCTGTTAATTTGATATTAACAGAGAAAATCACACTATTACTATTAAACACTATTACTATTTTTCCGGGATGATATATAAACCTATAGCCTTCCTCAGTTAACGGGCTATCTAATGCAAAAAGGATTTTTCAAATCGGATTAGTAGGTCTTGAGATTAGCGCAAACAAACAAACAAACTCTGCCTCTTTATAATATCAGTATAGATACAGAGTGTACACATATTTTATGACAGTACTAAATAGAACTCAACACAAATCATAACACGACTAGGTATAAATCTTAATTTGTTCTCAATCAACTTAGAAAATTTTCCTTTTTGATATAAGTAAATAATTCCTTTTTCTTTTTCCTTAAGGCAGGAAACATTTAGTTTATATAGTTTTGCGAAGGCGAATGCTACTGCGTGCGGGCGTATGGGGGACACCTGACATGGTTTGAATAATTTCGCAGTTACAACATGAATTTTAAAATCGGCACAGATGTCTTCGGAGCAATAAAAGAGCGGAATGTTGATAATTTGAACATTGTTTTTTTTTTTTATTTATGACACTTAAGTTATTTAAAAACTAAAACCGCCTTCTGTTTTAGGGACAACAAAAGGAAGTTATTTCAATTTGACACCGTCTATTAAAGTATATTCGAATATACTAATTTAATGATTTGAAATGTAACTCTAAACTTTTAACGATGACGTCACTGTACAAATTGATGACGGATAGAATATAATGTCAACGATCATATTGTCATCATTGATGTAAGTCAGTCATAACTCAAAAGTTTTACCAACATTTCCTTCGTGTCTTCTCCGTTCTACGTGACATTGGCGAAGTAAACTGTGCTCAACTGGCACACTTTAAGGCCATTAACAAGAAAATTGAATTGAATAACTCAAAAGAACTAGCAATTTCTTAACTGAAATATTAATGAATTATATATATATATATATATATATATATATATATATATATATATATATATATATATATATATATAATTACTCGTATTCTATTTGTAAATAATACTAATATTATAAATGTGGAAGTTTGTGAGTGTGGATGTTTGTTACTTTTTCATGCCAGAACGTCTGAATGGATCTGGATAAATTTGCCACTCTGTCATTTGAAAATCTGGAATAACACTACTTTTTATTCCGGAAAAATGTACGGTTCCCGATTGATAGGTTTGTTTTTGTTTTTGTCCTAGAGGCGTACCCGAGCGAAGCGAAGGTCAGTCGCTAGTGATAGATATAAAACTATAAAGACATTGTTTTTTGCGTTAAGGCCTATTAAGTTTTCATTTTTATAAGTTAACTTCTTCATGCATCACGCATGTGCAGGATTCGAACCCACGACCTCCTCTATAGTAGACAGCCAATCTATAAATAACAAATACAAATATATATTATTATTATCAATAGGTACTAGTATGCGCCAGCGGCTCTGTTTGTCATGTTTGACTATTTTAGAGCTCTATCAGTAAAATATTTTTTTGTTAAACAAAAGTATGTAGATTACACTATACAGTTTACATACAAATAGATAAAATCTTTTTACAATAGTAGTTTTTGTAAAATAAAAGTAGCCTTAGTTACTTATAATATCAGCTATCTGCAAGCGAAAGTCCTGTAAAAATCGATCCAGCCATTGTAGAGATAAACAGACACAAAGACAAAAATTTCAAAATTGTTTCTTTCTTATTAGTACCGTGTATACTTTCATATGCATTTAGTATAAAGCTGTTATTTTGACATTACAAACAGACACTTCAATTTTATTTATCTATATCGATGTATGTATATCTCATTGAATTTTACTAAACTTTCTATGTAGAAATATATAAATATAGAGTCCAAATTCTAAACAATAGACCCTCAGGATGGATTCAGCTCCGGAGAATGTTGATGATTGATGGCATCTCTTCACTGCAACTAATTGACATTGATTGAGCAGTTTTCGTGTGCACTACCACTACAATTTGCTGTTGGAATACCTGCTATTACATAACCCAATCTTTAATACGAAAGCAATAAGATCTATTTTACTCTGACAAACTGTTTACTTTGGGTTTTGAATGGCAAAAAAGTTTCTACCTGCGAAGTAAAGTCCAGTTTTTATTGGTTTGAAATATTAGAATCCTAATTAAGTTGTTAAAAATTAATTTTATGACATATCTTTTTATTATACAGTGCATCTTAGATGGAGGATAATGTTTTAATAGAGCTCGTATTTTGACTTTAGGCTCAGTGGTAGCCTATTCGTTAGTGTTTTCTGAGCTGACACATGTGATTCTATTTTGAAACGAATATTTATTTTTGATATACGTATATCAATTTGGCAATTGCAATGTCATGGCTATGGACTTTAGTTTAAATTCATTCAATTTAAAATATATTATAGACTAGCAACTCACCCTCGCTTTGCTCGGGTTCGTCCCTAGTTACGTTTTAACGTTTAACTCAGAGATGAGATATTTTTCTGCCGTAAAAAGTATCCTATATGTTGATCCGGATAAACAGCTATTATCATACCAAATTTCATCAAAATATCTCTAGTGTTATTCCCATGATGCGGTAACAGACAGACAGACAGACAGACAGATAAAAATTCTAAAAACTATATAGTTGGTCTCTGTATCGATAATAATGTCTATTTCAATAAGATTTTCCTTTTTTTTTATTTATTTTTTTATGGTATTCAGTGATAAACGAGCAGACAGTCCACCTGATGGAAAGCGATACCTGTCGCCCATAACACCTACGGTTCATGCACTTAAGTTTTATGTAACAAAACTGCAGAACCGCCGGTACGTTATCACTGTGAGGACCAAGATGTTATGCCTCTTGCCTGTAATTGCGCTGGCTACCTTATCCTTTAAACCGGAACACAACAATGTAATCATTGTTGCTTGGCGGCAGAAATAGATAAGGGGGTGGTACCCATCCAGTCGGACTCCTCAGGCAAAAAAAATATTTAAGGTACAGATTCGACTTAGTTAGAATTTTATTATATGTATAGTATAGTCTATTTCAATAAGAGTTTCCAAAAAAATATTTAATGTACAGATTCGGCTTAGTTACAATTTTATAATATGTTTAGATATTCTAAAATATTTTGAGTTATTAAAATCGAATTCATTCAACTTGACTTGACGACACGTTTGTAGTGACCATACTTACTGTGTCAGCGGTCACAAGTTCGAGTCCTTCTGGGGGCATTCATTTGTGTGATGAGCACGAATGTTTGTACTCCAGTCATGGGTGTTTATAATAAGTATGTATTTAAAGTTATATATGTGTAGTGTATCAACTATCTGGTATCCATAACACAAGCCTCGTAGCTTACCATGGAACTAGATAGTGATGTGTGTTAATGTCCCAACATATTTATATGTATAGTTTTTTAATTAGTAGTAGTAATTAAATAATTAATATCATGTAAAGAAAAAACTATTATATTTAGTAATGGTGGGGTCACTAGTATAATATCTGAATAAGAGTAACTAAGTTACTGCGTCTAAATAAGAATTCAAGAACCGTTTTATTAAAGTTATTACAGTAATTACTTAAATGCACTTTAATGAATCATATTCACAAAAAACAACATTTTATCTTTCGCGATAATTATCAAGACAGATCCGTTGCAGTATAACAGATATTGATGGAGTGTCAAATAAGAAATTCTTGATATTTTTTAGTGTCACTACCTACAAGCTGTCAGTATCGCGCATCCATTCATTTCTCTGTTCTAGCCACAGTATCATGGAACTTTATACATTGGAAAATATGCTTTAGTGTATAGGAATATGGGTGGAATGGAGATGGTTTAATTATTTGGTTCAACATGGACATCAGTTGACAACTGATCATCGAAAACAATGGGATCGTTAAAGTGGACACTGCGGATTGAAGTCGAGACCACCGTCAAGTAGACAATGTGCTCGTGTCAGAAGTGTTATGAATGTATCGTACCGATAGCATTGAGTCGCTTTACTGATATTTTGAACGTATTAGTTGACATTGTTTTGGAATTGGATAGTTGAAAAAACACTAGTTCATTCCTGTTGTTATGAAGCACATATTAAGTTCAATTTCGATAGAGCTTTTTATTGTTTTTAGTTATATTGAATTCGATTGTATTGTATCGTTTTAAAATAAGCATAATTCAACATTTTGAAATTTAAAATAATGATGGTGTTTTAAATAAAACTATCTTTTCGGATTTTTTTAAGGATTTATTTTAGATTTTTTAACCGACTTCCAAAAAAAGGAGGAGGTTCTCAATTCGACCGTATATATCGGTGCCAGCCAATACAAATCAAAGCACACAAACTTCGAAAATATCTGATTAAGTATCTATTCTAAATGAAAACCCCCGTTTAGTTATTTTTTACTTTTCAGTGCCTGGAAGTCGGTTTTTTTTTTAAGTTTTTATTGGGTTTCACGTTTCGAATGCTTTACACTTTACCGCAATCAAAGTCGCTAGAGACCCTTCCGTCTCATAATCTCCTATCGTCACAATTATAAATTTATGAAAGAATTATAGTGATGGGGATCAATAAATGATCTAGCAACTCTGCATGATCAAAATTGACCAAAAAAATTAAAACACAATTTACTAAGCAAAACAAATTCAATTTGGACATTAACATTAACTAATAACATTTGTTTCTTTATAGTACAGACATGACTCTTTATTCTATCAACAAAGCACCATTCTCTATTCTCCAGCATAAAAGAAATTTTTGAAGTTTAAAAAGAAATCTACCTTTCAGCATTAGGATCCTGAATGAGGGTAGCTGGTATACTGTGCTCGATGTCCCGCTCGTCCGCGGGGGAGACGCGGGACGCGGGGGATGGCGGCGATCCCCCCTCCCCCTCACCGTCCCGCGCCCCCCTCTCCCGCTGGTCCTTCACACCGCTGTCTGGACTGGTAGCTTCTTCTGTGGACAAAGAAATGGGATATTGTAATTATAAGTTTTCTTTAAAATTACTGGTTTATGATAGGTTGTTAATATTCTCGTAAATCGCTACGGTGACTAATCTCAATAAGACTAGCCACTACTTGATGCATATACTGCACTGTGTGGAGAAAAAGACTTAAGTGCATACTTCTATAATACTCATACAATAGGACAGACATAGGACGACATTGACCCGATCGGTGGGAGATAAAATGTAGGACCAACAGCCAAACCTGCTCTCTATTGTGCAGTTAATACAATATATACCTATATTGTTTCAAAATAAAACTATCTTTTCTAATTTTTTCGCGAATTTATTATGATATTTGGTTCTCGACGTTTCGATTGCTTTACAGCAATCATGGTCACGGGAGAGACTAAGGTGTTAGATGTCTCAATGGCATTATATAGTTGTTACAGACAGCCTACCTACTATTTTACAAAAATGATTTTAAAAATTCAAAAATGGCATCAAAGTACCTTACAATATTAGTTGATTTTAATTCTAAACATTTAAAAAAAATTTAAGGTTTTTAATAAGTATTATAATTAAATATAGCAATATTAATGACTTAATTTTAGCTATTATAATAAATATTACAATTTTTCTTTATTAATTACTAATCTTATTTAGTGTTGCTATTATTATCTAAGAAAGTACAGTATATAATCTAAGAAAGTACCCATATTGTATCAAATGCCTAATTCCGTTGTAGAAAAATCAAGTACATAACAATTTTGACGTGATCCCGGGGTCAGAACGCAGGACATCTCCACTGCCAACCAACGAAGTAACATTAACGGTTACTCAAGTAATATTTGAACTAGGCCCGAACAGGTTCTGATTTAAATACAGTATTGAAATGAACCTTACTCTAACTCTGACTCGTTGACCAAAGACTTAACTGACCGGTTGAGGTTTGTTAGAGCAGACAGTTTGTTTCACATTAACAATATGCCGAATTTGAGATTACAGATCAGGCTGTAGTTCGTGACCGAACCCAGTAGATGAATTCGTATGTAATAAAGCGTATCTAAGACAAAAGACAACGTTGGATCCATCATCCAAGAATTATCTTAACATAAGTATTACATGTAAAACGAACTAAAGTACATACATACATATGGTCATCTGTTACTTCAAAACATAGCAAGTATGAAGCATTCATCTAATTTTATAAGTACAAGGAAATTCCGTTATGTAAATATCAGTATGGGATAAAGTTAATATGTATTTAGTGTTAATTGGTATCTCTAAGTATAATCAGAACGTTAAAACAACTGTCACATAATATCCATATATCAGATTGAATTAAACTTAAATATAATTATATGAATATTAATTATAACATCGTTACAGAATATAGCATTTTAGATCAGTCTATACCGTTATATTTTCATGAGATAGTGGATAAACACTAGATAAAATTTAAAACAAAACAATAGCGATAATCAAATATTGTAAGGTACTTTGGTGCCATTTTTGTATTTTTTGAATTAATATTGTTATTTTGTGGGTAGGCTGTGTGTAACTATGTAATGCCTTTGAGACATTTAAAACCTTATCTCTCTAGTGATCATGATTGCTGTAAAGCCTTAAAAACGTCGGGAATCAAAAATCAAAATAAATCCGCGAAAAAATCGAAAAAGATAGTTTTATTTAAAATGTCAAATATTCGCGTTAATTTAAGAAAGTATTGTGTTAAACAATAATCAAACTTAAATCATTTACTTTCGTAAAAATGCAGTTTAAGGTTAAAAAAATAGCTAAAATTTGTAACATTGATTTTTATTTGTACTCAAAAAGAAATGAGAGAAAGATGGTAGATAACGTGAAAGCCTACCGAGTAATTGCAACACTCAAAATTGTAAAAGATGAACCATTCTATTTAAAACGAATCAATAACACAGATCTTTACAAGAAACTATAACTCGGTAATTAATAATAATAATTAAGATATTTTACACGCGTAATTAACACATATTATTTGTAAAATACTTAATATTAATTTGAAGAAAAACTGACTTTAAATAATAAATAAATAAATAAATAAATATGCTGGGACATTAACACACAGCACCATCTAGTTCCATGGTAAGCTACAAAGCCTGTGTTATGGATACCAGATAGTTGATATACTACACATATATAACTTTAAATACATACATATTATAAATATAAACACCCATAACTGGAGTACAAACATTCGTGCTCATCACACAAATGAATGCCCCCAGCGGGACTCGAACCCGCGACCACTGGCGCAGAAAGTAGGGTCACTACAAATTGAGCCAAACGTGCCGTCATAAAGTTTAAAGATATAAAAGAGATCCTTTCTTGTGATGGAAGAAACTGATGAGGATCCAACTCGCATAATCCAAGAAAGTACAATATTTCCAAGTCATTCTATGTCATTTTAATTGATTTTTGGTTCTTGACGTTTTGAGTGCTTTACAGCAATTATGGTCAGAGGAGGTACTCTTTTGTTTGGGAAACATCGGGAACAAAAAATCAAAATAAATCCACGAAGAATCCGAAAAGATAGTTTTATTTAAAACTAGCGGCTCACACTCCCTTCGCTCGGGTTCGACTCTAGGAAAATAAAAACAAATCTATTCCATGGGCACCGTATATTTTTCCGGGATAAAAAGTAGCCTATGTGCTATTCCAGACTATAATCTATCTCTGTGCCAAATTTCATCCAGATCCTTTCAGCGGTTCTGGCGTGAAAGAGTAACAAACATCCATGCATACTCACAAACTTTCACATTTATAATATTAGTGTAGATGTCAAAAATTCGCGTAAATCTAAGAAAGTGTCATTTTACGTCATTAGATAAAGTAAATGTACTCAAAAGTAAAATTTACACTACGATAATACCAGAAATTTAACACTAAAATGGGGCTATCATGAATATGGCGTTGCGCAAATATGTCATTGATTGATTCTATTAGTCAGCAACACGAAATAAATCGATTAGTAAAAGATATCAGCTGACATAATTTTGACTATCGATATTTCTACATACCAATCCTTATCGTTTATAGTACATACATATATAAAATATTCATTGATTATAATGGTTTTAGGTTAAGGCTATGGTATAACATTAGGTAATTTATTAAAAACCTAGAAAGTATAAATAAATAATAAATATGACATTAACTCACAGCACCATCTAGTTCCATGGTAACGAACCCGCGACCGCTGGCACAGCAAGTAGGGTTACTACAAACTGAGCCAAACGTGTCGTCGAAGTATGAATGTGAAACCTGGAAATGCGATACTTAAATTACGGTACTCCGTTTTAAAATGAAATAAAATAAATCGTTATCTATTTTAGCTTTTGTTTATATGATGATATAAAATCAAATGAGTTCAATATATTTTGAAGCACTAAAAACAGCTTTCCATCTCATATCAAGTTTCTAAATCAACGACAGACCAAACCCCACGAGCTGTAAAGCAAAATAAGAAAAACGGTTTTCGCTTATAAAGTTATTCGAAAACGTTCGAAAAACAAAATCAACTATATAGGCTGTATTTAAATTTTGAAGAAAATATTTTTTTTATAATAACTAATTCATAAAAACTAGATTTTTCTGACTATTATTTCACAATATTTAATCTGATATCGGTTATACAAAAGTTAATCACAAATCAAAACTCAAAAATCTAGTTTGAAATTTGGAAAAATTAGCCAAAATTTAGGATACACGATGCACCCTGTATGCAAAATGAGATATCACGTCAAAAATTTTGAAACCGGAGAGCTCCAGACCGAAAACTCGTCGCGGTGGGCTGCCTTATTTCACTGTCCATTGATTCGTGAAGCACGTTTTGCGAACTAATTGATTAAAACGCATCGCGTCAGTCCATGAACCGAAGATGCGCCAAATGGAGCGCCTCGAGCATACTGCAGTGCTTGTCCAAATCAAAGGAATCATCGATGTCTGGATATGAACGTTTCGGAGTCAAATTTAAATGACGCATGGCGTTATCGCGATTCAGAACTGTGGCGAGCTTACATCTGTCCGAATAGTCGAAATCGCTTGCAGCAAAACCGTAATCAGATCGACTCGAAAACATTGAATAGATGCTCAAAGGACGGTGAGTGGACGCTTTGTGGAAACAATGGTTTAATTTCACTAGAAATCATCATGGAGTCGATTATATCTTTAAATGCCACCGTTAGGTTGTGCATCAAGATCAAGTGAAATAGGTCTGTTTTCAACAACGCTTGAGTAATAATAACAATTTTTGTTTGAGTATTTTATAAGATACTGTTAAAGTATTGATTTGCTAGTTTTAGCCCGCAACTTTAATCGTATAGTAAGTAACATAGTAAAACCTATGTATATTCTAGAATATAGACTACAACCTATCTCTATGTCGATTTTTTAAATCCGTGTCATTACAGCGTGAAGAAGTAAACATAGTAACTCAGTGAAAAAATCAACGAGAAACATCTTCCTAACATTCAAAACGTTATAAAGAAAAACTAAGTCCTAACAATTATTAATTTTGATTGATATATTTGCTTGTTCTGGTCGATATTAAATTCGAAGCTTTGATTACGGTTAACGTTATCAGGTGTAATCGTTCATGCTGGTGTCGCTTATCATATGATCAATCATAGGCAGATGGTGACTAATCCTGGTAGGAGCTTGATAACGTACTACGCTTTTGCTATTCCTTATTTACATTGAACTTCACGATATGAGGCATTACTACTGAATCAAATAATTTATAATAACCGAATTTGTCGCTTTCCCGTAGTAAATCTTATATCTATCATCATAACACATCGAAATCGGTTCAGTGGTTTTCTCGTGATGATTCCCAGACAGACAGACAAAAATTCTAAAATACAGATTCGACCTCTGTATAGATATTAATGGCTATTTCAATAAGATTTTTCAAAAAATCCATGCAATCCAGTTAGAATTTTATTATATGTATTGACGGCACGTTTGGCTCAGTTTGTAGTGACCCTACTTTCTGCGCCAGTGGTCGCGGGTTCGAGTCCCGCTGGGGGCATTCATTTGTGTGATGAGCACGAATGTTTGTACTCCAGTCATGGGTGTTTATATTTATAATATGTATGTATTTAAAGTTATATATGTGTAGTATATCAACTATCTGGTATCCATAACACAGGCTTTGTAGCTTACCATGGAACTAGATGGTGCTGTGTGTTAATGTCAAAAAAAAAAAAAATGTATAGATATAAGTCCATTTCTTAGATTTATATTCAATAAAATGTATTATTTCTTTGTAATAAAGTTAGTGAAATTATATTATAACAAAGCTAATTTTTACCTATTATCTTCAATGATAAGACAATTGCTTTCACCTTTTAAAGATCAAATAACTTCGATTATATCAAGTATAAGTTTAAAATTATGTAGAAGAGTATAACATAAAGTTAAATAACGTCAAACTTCAATATAACAATTAAACTTTGAAGTGGAATAAAATAATAAAGATATTAGCATTCGGCTATACATATAATAAAATTATGAGTCGAATCTGTACATTAAATATTTTTGGAAAATCTTATTGAAATAGTCATTATTATCGATACAGAGCCCGAATCTATAGTTTTTAGAATTATTGTCTCTCTCTCTGTCTAGAAACGCATAACGAAAAAACTACTGGACAGATTTTGATGAAATTTGGTCTAATGATAGCTGGTTATCCAAGTCAATATATAGGATACTATTTACTGCGACAAAATATCACATTTCTAAGAAATCTATACTAACCGTTAAAACGTAACTAGGGACGAACCCGAGCAGACCGAGTCACTAGTTTTAAATAAAATTATCTTTTCGGATTTTTTTACGGATTTATTTTGATTTTTGATTCCCGACATTTCGAATGCTTTACAGCAATCATGGTCGAGAGAATCTAGTATTACTAGTAGTATTACTAGCATTCATTCATTTAATCAATCCCAGACAGACTTAATTATGGAGGACATGTAGTTTCCCCTGTCTCGACACAAAGCTTTGTTGAATAGAATTCCAAACTTGTCTTGCACAGTAGTTTTAAAATTATCCTTCGATTGTATTTTGTACACTTAAAATGTTTACATTATCTATAGTATACAATATTCTATACTAATATTATAAGTGTGAAAGTTTGTGAGTGTATGGATGTTTGTTAGGTACTCTATCACGCCAGAACGGCTGAACGGATTTAGATGAAATTTGGCACAGAGATAGATTATAGACTGGAATAACACATAAATTACTTTTTATCCCGGAAAAATGTACGGTACCCGTGGGATAGGTTTAGGGAACTCGAGCGAAGCGAGGGTAAGCCGGTAGTATTTATATAAATAGGCAAAGACAAAACAGTTCAGAACCTTTTCTCCTCTTTTTTTATTTTATTTATATTTATTAGCTACTTAGTTTAGTTTTATCAAAAAAAAAACTGATCGAAATTCCACCACTGGGAATACTACTACTGAAAGTGGAATAATTACTTTTAAGTGTACCTTCTTAGATTTACGCGAATATTTGACATTTTAAATAAAACTATCTTTTCGGATTTTTTTTTGGGGATTTTGATTTTTAGTTCCCGACGTTGGTCTCTCCCTTGACCGTGATTGCTGTAAAGCATTCGAAACCTTTAAGTTTACACATACATGTAGGTTTGATTCCCTTTTTTATATTCCTTAGCTACATGGAGGAATGTCACCTCCATTATTTTTATTTTTCTTATTTAAACTAACGTTTTTATTAAGAAACCTGCCTTTCTCAGTTGTAAAGCACCGATACGAAAGTCTTCGAATAAAATAGCTATAGCATATCAACGAGTAGACGGACGTAACGGAATAATCAGAGTTCCGTTTTTGTCTTCAGCCTCGGAACTCTAAAAAAGCAGATATAGCGTGTTATCTAAAACAAATCCTGGAATGTGTGATGTAACGGAGATAAAATAAATGAATGATATCGTTCATCGTCTGTAAAATTGATTCAATGATTGTGTACAGGAAAATCATTCGATTTTTTTAATCCACTGCAATGTTATCACTTTACTTAAGTAATATTATATATATATATATATATATATATATATATATATATATATATATATATATATATATATATATATAATATTACTTAGATTAAATAGACTATTCATTTTGTGCATAAAAATGGTTTGATATCCTCTTCCTCCATACTACGTATTGTATCTTATATTATACTAGCGGCTCACCTTCGCTTCGCTCGGGTTCGCCTATAGGAAAACAAAAAACAAACCTATTCCATGGGAACCGTACATTTTTCCGGAGTAAAAAGTAGCCTATGTGTTATTCCAGACTATAATCTATTTGTGTGTCAAATTTCATTCAGATCGATGAGCTGTTTTGGTGTGAAGGAGTAACAAACATACATCCATACTCACAAACTTTCACATTTATAATATTAGTATAAAGTACTATCTTATATTTATAAAATACCAACTTTCCCCACGGCTCCTTTTGAGCTTTTTCGTCGACGAAGCCTGTATATTCAGTGTCCAGAACAAAAACAAAAGCTATCTCCATTTACTCAAGTTGGTGAAACTCGACAACGAAATATTTATCTATATCTATACATATAATAAAATTGTAATTAAGCCAAACCTGTACATTAAATATTTTTTTGGGAAAATCTTATTGAAATAGGCATTATTATCTAAACAGATGATGATGTCTGTATGTTACCGCATCACGGAAAATCCACTAGAGGGATTTTGATGAAATTTAGTATAATGATAGCTGGTTATCCGGGTCAACATATAAGGTACTTTTTTACTGTAGGAAAATATTTCATCTCTGACAAATCTATACTAAACGTAAGGAGGGACGAACCCGAGCGGAGCGAGGGTGAGTCGCTAGTATTAATTATAATAATAACATGGTTTAATTATTGATGTACGAGTTACTGAGAGTTTAAAGCTAAAATTATTATAAGAAAACGCAAAGGAAAAATCTTATAAGCCGCTACCAAATGAAGCATTATGATTTCCAAAGCATTTTTAATATTGTAAAGCTACTATTTAATTTCTTTACCAACGTTTTACTATATTTATATATATTTCACTCTAGTAAAATACTTTTGATTGATTAAACATCTTAAACAAAACTATACTAAGAAACGTGTCTCTCCAGTGACCATGGTTACTGCAAAGCATTTGAAACGTCGGGAATCAAAAATCTAAATAAATCCACTAAAAAAATAACTTAATTTAAAATGTCAAATATTTGCTTAAATCTAAGAAAGTATAATGATTAAACATCTGCAATATTTATTCGTAAATCAACATGGACGTAGAGAATGTACTGAGCAATACTCTCATTAAATCGACCACTATGTAGAAAGAGATAAAGCAAACGTGCGGCCAGTACCTGTCTTTCATTCCAATTTGAATTTATAAAAGGAATTTAATAAAATTATAATATTATTGAAAATTATAAGATTATAATGGAATGTTATATAGTTGTAAACATCTATCTTCATTAATTAATTGTATTTTATTTAATACAGAAGACTTCTGTTCGTACATACGTTTTGTCTCTGTCGCGCCTGTCCGCCATTTTTAGCTGACGGTTGTCAAAGAAACACTCAGTCCACTATCTATGTATATCAACAATGATTTATATGTAAAATGCAATATAGATTATTTTAAATATTATCCTTGAAGTATTTTTAGGTTATATATTGACTTATATTAACTAAAAAAAAACAGTCATAAGGACCGCCGACAGAAGTGAAAATTTAAAACTATAAACAAACAGGTGTTATTTTTGGATATTCAAATTAATTGATTGATCTTAAATTATTTGTAAATTAAAACTGTTTACATTTATCTGGTTTTGACATCTATCGGCGCTCTGAGTGTTAGCGTTAACACGTCACGTGACCATGTCGATGACAACTTACATGAATTTACTCCCCATCCTGCGTGCATGTCTGTCATGTTGTGTGAACTAAATATATATAGGTACTATACATTTTTTTTTATGGTATTCAGTGATAAACGAGCAGACAGTCCACCTGATGGAAAGCGATACCTGTCGCCCATAACACCTACGGTTCATGCACTTAAGTTTTATGTAACAAAACTGCAGAACCGCCGGTACGTTATCACTGTGAGGACTAAGATGTTATGCCTCTTGCCTGTAATTGCGCTGGCTACCTTATCCTTCAAACCGGAACACAACAATGCAATCATTGTTGCTTGGCGGCAGAAATAGATAAGGGGGTGGTACCCATCCAGTCGGACTCCTCAGGCTTGACAGAGTCCTACCACCGGTAAATACATATGTAAGTATCTGCATAAATATGATAAATAATTAAATATGTTGGGACATTTACAGACAGCACCATCTAGTTCCATGGTAAGCTACGAGACTTGTGTTATGGATACCAGATAGTTGATACACTACAAATATATAACTTTAAATAAATACATAATATAAATATAAACAGCCATGACTGAAATACAAACATTCATGCTCATCACACAAATGAATCCCCCCAGTGGGACTCGAATCCGCGAAACACACAGCAAGTAGGGTCACTATAAACTGAGCCAAACATATTGTCAAATTATTTCACAAAAAGATTTTTTCCTTTCAAGGTTATTATAAAAAGTTATATCTTAAGAAATTGCTTAGTTTCATAGTTCAACTAATCAGTTTAATCAATCATCAATCACCGCCATAAAATCGACATAAAAAAATGGAAGAATAAATAAATATACAGTAATTAAATCATGATTTACTCAAATACGAGTATGTCATTTGCATACATTTTTCTTTAAACTATCTAGAAAGTGGGAATTAGCCCCCAAAAACTTTTTAATTTAAATAATCATTATAATAAGTTCTCATCACGTATATCATGAATAGGCATTAGAAGCTATAAAGCTGATATACGGTTGTGTATTTTATCTCGGTTATCAATAGTTATCACGTTAATTGAGTACAGTGGCTCGTAAAACGTAAGACGCATCGCGGCGACTCAGATAAATAGTGGGTGAGATAGGTTATGGGTAAGCGTAGAAGGTATAATCTTAATGCAAAAACCTACTACATTGTTAGTTTTTTTCATTTTATTTACTTAAAGTATAGATAAAATCTAGAGATAATGCGAATAAATCATAATAATAAAAAAATAATAATTGATGTGGCATTTTGATAGGTGACGACGACATGTTTGGCTCAGTTTGTAGTGACCCTACTTGTTGTGCCAGCGATTGCGGGTTCGAGTCCCGCTAGCAGCATTCATTTTTGTAAAAAGCACGAATGTTTGTACTCCAATCATGGGTGTGCATATTTGTAATATGTATGTATTTAAAATTATATATATGTAAGGTATCAACTATCTGGTATCCATTACACAAGCCTCGTAGCTTACCATGAAACTAGATAGTGTTATATGTTAGTGTCCCAACATATTTATTTATTTATTTATAGGCATATACATATATACATATGTATAACTAGTGACTTGCCCTCGCTTTGCTCGGGGCGTCCCTAGTTACGTGCACCTGCGTTACTACAGTTTAGTAGGAAGATCTTTGAAAGAGGAATAATTCTGTAATAAATTGTTTTCATATAACTTTATTAGTTTAAGCGGCGCACACCAATAAAGCTTCGGCATGATTTTTTCCGACCAAAAATCATCAAAAATCATCGTCATATTTTAGCCAATTTACACAAAACCATAATGAATTATATACCTAATCTGTTCGGTAGTTTTTGAGTTTATCGCGTTCAGATAAACAGACAGACGTGGCGGGGGACTATATTTTATATGTAAATAGAAGTATGTACATATGTATTCGTTTCTTTATTATTATGGAAAGAAATTGTTAATATTAATAATATTATCTATGGACCACAATTATTTATATGTTTGCTTGTGTTACAACTAGTAGGTTTGTTACTTGCGAAAACGATTGAACGTATTTGAATGAAATTTGGTATACAGAACAAAACGTAGTTGAATCTCGAATCTTGTATCCTAAATTTTTTTTTAATAAAACAACGGTGTATTTAAGCTTTTCAAACTGAATATTGACTTATATATTATGTTAAAAGAATTTTCAGCCGAGCTATTTTTATTATTCGATAAACACCTAATCTTATTTTGTCCAGCTATCATAATTTAATAAAGTGTCAACAAAGATAAAATGACGATAATAATCAATCAATAAAAATTATCAAGTTTTAAACTAGCGCTCAATGCAAGTACTGACGTACTATCAGTCACAATGACCCAAAAATTATTAATTACAAGTGACTCACCCTTGCTCCGCTCGGGTTTGTCCCTAGTTACGTTTTAATGGTTAGTACAGATTTCTCAGAGATGAGATATTTTCCCGCAGTAAAAAGTATCTTATACGTTGATCCGGATAACCAGCTATCATCATTCCAACTTTCATCAAAATCTATCTAGTAGTTTTCTTGTAATGCGTTCCCAGGCAGACAGACAAAAATTCTAAAAACTATAGATTCGGCCTCTGTATTGGTAATTCATAATAACTATTTCAATAAGATTTCCCATAAAAATATTTAATGTACAGATTCGACTAAGAATTTTATTATATGTATAAGTTTTAATAGTTTTCAAGATATTGTTCACAATAAACCCTATTCTAACCGTTTCAAAACAACCGAAAATTAAAAAAGGATTGGGCCACAGTATACAATCATTCAAAAATTCGTTACTTTAGACATGCAGTTTCCTCCCGATATTCTCTTCTGGATTTCGTAAATTGGGAATACTACAGATATGTGAGACCCGGTATTGAAACCACTTTACTTAGTTTCTAAAGAGAACGCATTTCCACTATTCAATCAATGCTATTATTATTTCGTTATTGCCATTGCCTTTACACATTAATCTATTTGTTTAATATGTAAGCAAATACTTTGTATACTAACTTGTATACTTACTTTTGCATAGGTGAAAGTAACTATGTCAGGTTATTCTATATATTGCAACTAGCGACTCACCCTCGCTTCGCATCGGGTTCGTCCCTAGACAAAAACAAATCTATCCCACGGGAACCGTACATTTTTCCGGGATAATATGTAGCCTATAGCCTTCCTCAGTTAACAGGCTATCTAATGCAAAAAGAATTTTTCAAATCGGATTAGTAGTTTCTGAGATTAGCGCGTTCAACCAACCAAACAAACAAACAAATTCTTCAGCTTTATAATATTAGTATAGATAAGTTAGTTTAGAATTTACTTTAGAATGAATGGTATGAGTGAAACAAGTGTTGCTCTCGTATTATACATGTCTTCCACGCAAGGAATATTATGTTAAGCTTCCCTTACAGTGAATACTGAGAAGGGTACAGCATCAACATAAATTATTGCTACGCTCAAAAAATCACTTAATTTTTGATGCAATATATTGTGGTCCAACAATATTTAAGCATCAAAAAGAAAAAATTAAACCCGCGAGAGAATCAGACAAAATAATTTTATTTAAAAGGAAGTTGTTTTTTATACCAGCGGTTTATATTCGCTTCGTTCCCTCTCTCTTTCCAATTTTTCTACTCATAACACTAAATCGCTCGTCAATAGCCACTAAAAAAAAAAAATCGCTTGACAACCCCGAGGAGAGAAAGGTATTTACTGTTTTTCTGTGGTTATTTATATATGAATTCAGCCCTTGTTGACGTCCCACTGCTGGGCACGGGAATACGAGGAGGATCAGGCCATAGTCCACCTCGTTGGCCAAGTGCGGGTTGGTGGACTTCACACGTCTTTCGAAAACTTGCTAGGTTCTCTCAGACATGCAGGTTTCCTCAGGATGTTTTCCTTCGCCGTAAGGCAAATGGTATATATATGTTAGAAATAATTATGATAGTATCAGAGGTGCGAAACCCGGGATTTGAACCCGCTTCACTCGGTTTCCCAAGCGAGCATGTTACCACTGGGCTACCACTGCCTTTTAAATATTTATATATAGATTTGATTAAAGTGTTAATTTTTATATATTTTTGATAATTGGCCAATCAAAATTATCTATTAAAATACTGAAACTCTATTAAGACAAATAATTACCTAAATACATATTTTAATATCTAAAGCACATATTTCACGTATATTCTTGACAATTCGTGGTAGAGTGATCGTATGAGAGGGGAGTGACAAACGACTGTTAGTGATGTGACGTCGCAATGACATCACAGTTCAACAAGTTTATTTCCAATGTATGGGAGCTATACGTAATTCTGTATGCATTTATTTAGTCATTTAAACATAATTTGCTATACACGGGTTTGATTCCCGTGTAGAACAATTTTATATTATATTTCTTTTAATTTATAAACTTTGTTATTATAATAATTATTTATTACTAGCGATTGACCCTAGATGATTATTTAAATTGAGATTACTTTTTTATTTAAGAACCGATTGAAATAAAACAAATACTAAATGTTAAGTGAAGCTTACCACAATACATTAGTGAAAACCGCACCCAAATCGATTTAGCCGTTTCTAAGATTAGCGCGCACAAACGCACAGACAAACAGACAAAAAAACTAAAACTCATTGTTTTGCATTCTATTGCGTTAATAAAGATCCCCAATAATAGTTTTTCTCAAATATCTTCCATTTACAGACAGCGATCAGTTACAATTTCATTGTATGTATAGATTTTATACTATAAGCCCTCTTGCTTCCCTCAAGTACGTCACTACCTGTAATATATAAATACATAGTAGCCTATGTATTATTCCAAATCATATTCTACAGTATAATATATAGCAAATATATATATAAATAAAACTATCTTTTCGGATTATTTCGCGGATTTATTTAGATTTTTAGTTCCCAAAAATCAATCAAAAATCAAAATAAATCCGCGAAGTAATCCGAAAAGATAGTTTTATTTAAAATGTCAAATATTCGCGTAGATCTATGAAAGTTATTTACATATTAAACTAAAAAGGACGAAAACAAGTATTTTACCATCTATAGAAAATCAGCTTCACTTAAAACAGTCGAGTTGTAATAAAATCACTGCAACTGTGTTAAAGGTCGTGATTATAAACAGTGAGAGACAAATGATTGTGGATGTAGAGACGTAAGCGAACAGGTGAAAGAAGTCAAGAGATGTCTTAGTGACGTGATGCAACAAGTAGAGAGTATTAGCTGTGCCTGAAGGGTATTTTACTATCTTATACTTAGCCTATAATATATATCTGATCGTCATCTCTTAGAATTAAAACTTTTAAAACAGAGTGAAAAGGGTATTTTTGGCTTAAAGAAATAAGTACTAAAGCGACGTAAGCCATCTTTATAACTAAGTAATTATATATTGAAAGTCCTTATAATAAAATAATTATTATTATTATTTATTTATTGTATTATATAAAGTGATAACATAAGGGGTTAAAGTAATAGAAGCAAGTTACAAAAAGGGTCAAAAAATAAGTTGAACTACTGTCTCCTAAACTAAGCCAGAACCTGTATTTTAGATGCCAAAACCACACTTTAGCCTGAACAGAAATTTAAAACATCTAATATACATCTTTATAATCTAAAGCAGTTTCTTTAAACTAAAGTAGCTTATTTATATTTAATATTTACACACCATTAAACATATTCCGGTAAATAAAAGGTTTTATACGTTCCAATTCAAATTATTCGATTATAACAAATCAATACTTACTATTAGTACTTCTAATTCTTATATCTTTATCTAAATGTAGTGAAGCTATCCCATAACATAGAAATAATTGACATATTTTTTTTAAGTAAAACTCTAACACTGTGTGACAGACAACGCAGTCTTAACCACTGTCTTTAGAAGCCTGAAATTCTGTACTAAAGAAGATTTTTTTAAACTCGTTTCAATGTTTTTAATAAGAGGTTTCTATAAGTTTATGTAGAAATAAGGATTTTTTAAAGTTAAAATATGAAGCGTATTATAATTTCATTTACGATAGCAATAATGATATAAGGTTAGTCTAAAGAAAATTTGTAAATGTAGAGATGTAACATGTATACAAACAAAACATTTTCACTCAATGACTCGACGCGAACACGGGAGGCGCAACAAGTCTCATTTGTCGCTGTCAGCCGACCCACGCGGCACGAATTAGACGTAAGCTTGAAATATGCTATACATCCAGTCGATTTTAGAACATTTCTATATTGGTATACGTTCAATATATAATTTTAACCAACTTCAAATAAAGAAGACCTTAACTAGGTGTGTTTTTCTTTGTACGTATCATTCAAAATATTAAAAAAAAAAAAAAATCACCTCTAAAATTGCAATTAACATACAGTTTTTGGTTTTTAAGTACAAGTGTTAAGTAATTTTACTTCTGTTTCAGTTTGAAAAAAGATTATTTAATATATTCTTTTTAACAAACGAATGTAAGAAATAGATACGTATTTCACATGAAAATATAATACGTATATGATAGTCCCATAAGGTAAGGTAAAGTGGTTATTATTAATCCACTTTTATGTACCTATTATTTATATATAATCATCGGTATTTGGTTCCAATATAAACATCACGGATTATACAACCTGGTGACAATTCACCAGGTTTGAGATATGCTAAATTTTACCTCAATCATCAAATGATTTTAAAATTGGACTCAGACTAAGATAATAAGATAAATGATCATTATCTTTATGATAGTTATCTATATCTAACTGCCTCGCGTAGGTCCTGGGTTCGATTCCCGGGTCGGGCTAAGTTTAGTTATTGAATCTTTCTGTTTAGTAAACCTCAGTAAAGCTGAAGTAGGGAAGTTGGCGGTGTTTCACCCCCGTGCCTCGGAGAGCACGTAAAGCCGTCGGTCCTGCACCTTAACTCTCATCAGTCGTATCGAGTAGTTGTTCCACCGCAGTTTGAGAGTGACAGAAATAGAAAGTGCACTTGTGTCTGCTCGCACACTTGTGCACTATAATATTTCCTGCGCAGATGGCTAGTCTCTATGAGAAAGGCCGCCGTGGCCGATGTGGGTCAAAAGGACATTATTATTGGCCTTGATAAAGCTTACATTACAAAATAATAAACGATGATGCCAAACGCTTGTCTTAATTTGTTAATAAATTTATTTTAAATTTTAGTTTTAACACTTACGAGTATATACATGGAGAACAAAATTTTTTTTTTTCCAGCTTTAAGCTCATACCGTATACTTTTCCAATATACAAATACAACCCTGTTTTATTTTTACTATATGTAGAGTGGACTATTAACCGCCTCACACTTTCGAATTTAATTATCAAAATTAACAATTTAATGATTAAATTAGATACCTTACCGAAGTTCAATAATTAATAGCTTTCTCATGGATATATCAAAATACGAGCTTCGTGTATTAACTTGTATCTTCAGAGCTATCGTATCAAGATTACGTTAATTTCTATGGGAATTTTAACGTTTGGTATAAATTTTTAAATTATAATTAAGTTCAAATTACTATTTACAAGTTCCTGTTTGATATAAGAGTATATTTGTTAAAGAATATTTGGATAACTAAAACGAAAGATGATAGGGCTTAAAAGTCAGTAATATAACATACATACAGTCATACATATAGTCTAAGATCTGAAGTAAGATCGACAAAGAAAAGTGTTTTGTATCAAATATTAGATATTAACATATCTACATAATATAATCGTCGTAAGGTTTTCTAATGAAAGTTTACCATTTTTTAATGTTTTATTAATTTGTTATATATGCCATGTACTCTCTACCACGCCAAATACGAATAATACACAGCGTAATTTCTTGGTTATGTATAGTCAAGAGCCTTCCTCTAAGTTTTCTTGCTTCAAATTTCAAAGGCTGTCAATATTGATCTATAAGTTACTAGCGATAGCCTAGGTTGATACCTCATACAAAGTTTTATCCCCATTTTCACCCCCTTAAGGAATGATTTCCGGAATAAAAAATATCTTATGTCCTTCCCAGGGTGTCAAACTACCTTTTTACCAAATTTTATCTAAATCGGTCCAGTAGTTTTTGAGTGTATTCGATACAAACATAAAAAAAATACAAATCTTTCGTCTTTATAATATTAGTGTAGATTATTAGAAGTTACTTAGCTTTTGCATTTTTTCTACACTCTATAATTTATTTGGAATTACTCGTAGATATCTATTATAAATAGATATTATTTTTTTGAACTAAGGGTGGCCTGGACTTTTTGTATTGACATTTTCTATTATGTTAAATACAAAATGATTTTCATTCTATAAGCAGGTAGTAGAAAATGTCAAAGTTCAAAAAATATTTTTAAAATTTAACTATTTTGGTACTCACTAAACAAACCAATAACTAAGCGATGAAGTAGAAATAAAATGACATATTAACCACTTTTATAAGTTCACAACATTCAAAATATTCACATAAACTACATTTCAAATTTCTAATTCGCTTCGTGGCTGACGTTACAAATGGATAGAGATACTTGTTGCGCCTCGTACATTCACTGAAACTGTTTGTTTATGTTTTAAACCTGAATTGTTTATTTTGAGTTATAGACGTACTAGCGTCTTGCCCTCGTTTCGCTCGAGTACGTCTCTAGTTTAACACTAGCTTATGTAGTACTCAAGATTATAATCAGTATATCTAGGTTCTAAATTTCATTCAAATCAAATCGATTCAGATGTTTACCTCGAAAGAGTAACAAATAATCAACCCCCCCCCCCTCCTCCTCCCCCTCCTAACGTGCCAGCATCCCTCACCAAGAAGAAAGAGGCACAGGAAGACGAAAAGACCAATCGGGAACTAGGCATACACCTGACCTACGCTAATAATGTCAGCGTATCATACGACACGGAGAGGTAATCGGGAAGCTGGAATCCTAAACCAAAAATGCTAGCATTCCACACATAGAAGACCTAAGAGCGCATGAACAATTAGCAGCATAACACTGTAAAAGCTCCGAAAAATTATCATAAAGGCTCATCTAGCCTGAATTATCTCTGACGCGAGATTATAACCAAACAAAACTTTATCAACAAGAAAATAAATATTAAAACCAAAACTGAAAAAAAGGCACGGTTGAAAAGTTTGTGGCTTATTAAATAAAAACAAACCCACAGATACAAACTTTTATAATATTGATCCGATACTTTTATGACTTATTATTTGTATCGGACGGACATCGAACATGCTACCACTAGTTAAGTAAGTACTAATCTACTGTGCCACATATAATTATAACCTAAAATCATCCCCCAAACGATGACACGAGATAATGCTTGGGTTTTTGTTTCGTCACCCATCAATCACGTCTGATGGATGTGATGGCGCTTCATAAACGTATTAATTTAACTTTGCGCTGACATTGATTGATATTATCGGTATTAATGTTTTATACTATAATTAGTCCCTAACCTTGATTATTAATTCAAATGATGAACGACCTTAAGTGCTAACTATGACTTCAAATGAGTCGAAATCAGTCACTTATTTCACTGTTGTGTAAAATCCATTTTAATGGTTAAAATTGTATGGTAAATGTATAAAATTAGATACCAGAAATCTATAAAAATTATTTATTTTATTAAAAAAAGTTAAATATTAGAATTTTCTTATATTGCAATGTACAATAAAACGAATGTTTATATTTATAAATACCAGATAGTTGATACACTATACATATGTAACTTTTAAATACGTATTATTTATTTATTTATTATTATAAATATAAACACCCATGACTGGAGTACAAACATTCACAAATGAATGCCCCCAGCGGCACTCGAACCCGCGACCGCTGGCACAGCAAATAGGGTCACTACAAACTAAGGCAAACATGTCGTCAAAAAATATTTATAACAATCACTACACAAATGATATTAATTTTTATTTAGAAATATATCTATCCCTTAAACACATAAGGTGTAAAACCCACCATTCTTATAGAATAAAAAGGGGAAATAGAGTCACTGCCATCAGTTCATGTCGACATACAGTCGTTTGGACATCATTTTCATTAGAGACAGTAGTGGACTCCATTTATACTAATGTTGAGGTAAGATTGGATGGGGTCGCGTAAATCCTCTATAATTCTTTCTATTTTATATAGAAATTTTAACGCTTAGCTCAGAGATGAGATATTTTCCGAAGTAAAAAGTATCCTATATGTTGGCCCGTATAACCAGCTATCATCATACCAAATTTCATCAAAATCTGTTCAGTGGTTTTTTCGTGATGTGGTCACGGACAGACAGAGAGACAAAAATTCAAAAAACCATAGATTTGACCTCTGTATCGATATGTCTATTTCAATACGATTTTCCAAAAAATATTTAATGTATAGATTCGACTTAGTTACAATTTTATTATATATATGTATAGATGGTTAAAGATAATCAATAATCAGATATAGAGTCAGATTAGAGATGAATAAGAGTTTAATTATAGAATTTGTTTTTTGTCATTTAAGATGATGATGTTTTAGGAATCATTTTATTCCAACTAACACACTCTAATGTTCTATACTTACATTAACAATAATAATATATGTTTTACTAGCAGTACCTGCGGCTTCGCCCGCGCTCAAACTTCCGATATAAATATCAGTTTTACAATAATGTATGGAAATCTGTCCGATTTGTTAACATTTATGATTACTGCTCCGCTCCCTTGGGTAGTAGCATGATTATATATAGCTTATAGCCTTCCTCAATAAACGGGCTATCTAATGAAAAAAGAATTTTTCAAATCGGGAACCAAAAATCAAAATAAATCCGCGAAAAAATCCGAAAAGATAATTTTATTTAAATTTTCAAATCGTATTAGTAGTTTCTGAGATAAGCGCGTTCAAACAAACACACAAACTCAGCCTCTTCATAATATTAGTATAGATTATGAACTATCAAATCAATAAATCAATTCAGCTTCTAAGCCAGTTGGAAAAACATTAAATTTACCATTATTTGCCTTATTATGATTTGCTTTGTTAAGATAATTTCATAAAAAAATTAAATATGGTAAAAAATATTCGAAATAGTTTGAGGGTTAAATGGTCGGACATTAATTATAAGATGTTATATTCTCGTAAAGATGGGGAACTTACCGCCTACAATGTCAGCAGGCGCCAATTTATGTGGAATAATTTCATATGATATAATAGCGGCTTGGTCGTCTGTTTGCTTCAATAAGATAAGTCTTTAATAAGTAAAAAATTTTGGCATCTCGTTGTATGTCTGTTTGTAAAGCACTGTAACGTACAATTTTCAGATCAAACATCTTTGATTCTCGCAATATTATTTGTAGAGTAAAATTCGTTTTGAATAATGTTTTTTTTACTGATATCACATAACGTTTTAAATAAGACTATTTTTTCGGATTTTTTCCCGGATCTATTTAGATTTTTGGTTACCGACGTTTCGAATGCTTTACAGCAATCATAACGCCTAATGGCAAGCAATATAATTTTAACTGGAAAAATTAAGCTCCTTTTTCCAGCGAAACCTGTTTAGGAGCGAATTCACGGAAGAAAACTTATTAAAAATACAAATCGTTGGCATCTTGAGTATTAAAGGTCACAAGCAAAGTCAGTCGCTTAACTAGTCGTTATTAAGATGACCCGTTAGTCTCGTTTGAAATTTACATTTAAAATGACAAGAGAGATTATAAACGACCAAGTGACAAAATTCGTTTCAAATATCTTATCTCATTTCGACGTTAATGATTGGAAATATTTATGTTGACTGCTTGAAATGTCCAAAAATTTTAAGTTAATCATGATAGTGACACCCAAAAAACAGTAAAATGTCACTTAAGCTAGAGCGCAATAGGGTATAAAACTTATGTTTTGTTTATGTCATTTTAACAAATCTGTCTAAATAATTAGATATATTATAATGGATGTCAGCAAAAACCGTAATTTAAGTATATTTTCAAAGGTTATATAAAAATTAATTAGTATTAATTATAAAATGTCAAATCATCTACGAATTCATAATGACTTTTAAAAATATTATGTTTTAATAGTAAGCTTTATACAGTAAGAGATTTAAATTTGATTCAATTTTCACTATAACTATTTTGATATATCATACATAGTTACACCATATTCATATATAAGCAAAGCCGGGGTATATAGCAAGTGCGTCTGCTACAACGTTGTAAGTAATGGTAAACACGTGATGTACAGTTGTAAAGAGGCGCACTGAGCTATGCGCTATTCACGCGGCCTAGAACCTAGGCAGGTGTATGGACAGCAAAAAAGATATTTTTTTACAAAATATTATATAATAATATGAATGATTGTTTTTTGTGTTGCAATCTCCTATGAATGAATAGAAAATGATATAATTGATATACTAGGTTTTGATTCTAAAATGAACATCAACCTTAGTTTATCTAGTACGAAAAGATTTAAATACAGAAATGTGTTTGTCTGTTTGTGCGTTTGTTCTCATAAGCGAAGACGTAACGACTTTGTTTCAGTTGAAATAGCTTGTAGTATACTATAGATAGCTACTCGTAAAGTATAATCGTAGCCAGATTAATATTGAGAAAGACGATAGATATTATTAAAGGAATGTACCTACATCACCAGAACCTAGTTTTTGTAAGTTGATATTTGTATTAGTTTAGCTGGATCTTGAAATATCTTGGAATATATGTAAGAGATAGTGTAATTAATAAAGGAAATAAATAAAATTATTCAATTATCATATCAGATAAGCGATTTCAATTTAAGTTAACTTCTTATATCGATAAACTACTTTGGACTACAATCATCAATTATTGAATCACGTGGAATTCTATTTTCGGAATGATAACTAATCTATCACATGATTAATTACATTAATCATATCTGTATGATATAAAGTACAATTATTTTTAGAGAAAGTAATGAGAATTTAATTAGATTAGATTATATTAGTTGAGCTAAGTACATGTAAACGCAATGCTCCTTAAAATCAGCAAATATGAAGAACGAATCGTTTTGTCCTGTGTATTCTACGAGTACTTACAAGTTCTGTTAAACTTACCTACTTTAATGTAATGAAATTAAGAATCCAGATACTTATAAGGTCGATGCTCATTAGTAAGGTCAATGTTCACACGTAACTCTCGTTGCTGACGTTACGTTTGATCGAATCCAAGTGTCCAAGTACCTGCTCTAACGCTCCAGGAGGCGGGGACTGAGTTGCGTTTTGACCAATGATTTTGCTCCGTTCAGGCAAAACTAATTATACTGATTTATGCTCCCATTGTTCATTGTTGTATGTCTTTCTGGCTATACGTTTTCATGCATATGCATTGTGATGCATCGCCTATCAACTTTTGTTTTTCCAACATCGAAAACTGAGCGAACGATTATACTAATTCAAAATTGTATGTTGGATGCTAGTTTACAGAACTTTTCTACTAATCTGAAATTATTGGGACTTCACCTTATAAGAAGATAGTTTTGTTATGGTATTGCAACGTTGGTAAACAACATTAACCTTGATAGAACAAAGAGAAAGTAAAGACATTCTTTTGTTTCACCTCTTATTTTGTTTTATAGAAATTGGAACAAAACTGATTAACAAATCTAATAATGATAACCTAATATTAAAGTCATCGCCATATAGCAACGCTCCAACCTGTCGCAATCGCAATATACCATAAAAAGACTACAGATAACACTGTCAACTATTGTATATCAATATTGCGCTAATATATTCCAGCTTGTGAAAACAGAGCAAATCGTCCCATGCGCCCGCGCATTCCCCTGTCGCTCGCACGTGGGCGGAGTCCAGGAATTCGACTTTCACGCTTTTTTCCCTTTGCTAGTGCCACCGGAATTCGGGTGCGATATTTTCTGCGGTTGGAATCCGAAGGCTGTAACGCGAGTTGAGATATTTATTCTCTTGCCGTTCTGAGATTTATGTGACAAGTTTCGCTTTTTTGCATTGAATTTATTTGAAGGGTCCTTATTATTTAACAGGTGATTGCGTCATTTTATCTTTTTGGTGGGGTAGATAAGGAAATGATTAAACAACGCCACATTCAAAGTTAAATATTGATTTCTTTTTAGTATAGTTGTAGTTTATTATATTCGTAGTAGCTTCGAGTGAAATTCAAATAGTCAAACGTCCGTCATCATAACGTTTTGGAATTTCGTGAAATGTTTCACATTCACATCTGAGCAATCGCGTGTCGCTCACGATAATGGAAATAGGGCAGGTGGTAAACAACAATAACAGCCAAATCCACGGCTTGGGCGAGGTTGAGTGGCTTCCGACGAAAGATTGATCGGTTACTAAATTTTATGAAATATGATTTCAGCTGAAAGTGGGTCGAAGTGACCGACGTGGTGGTACGTAATTTATGGTTTACGATAACATATTATAATAATATAAATAATATTTACTCTGCTTCTTCATTTTGGTGTACTATTTTAAAATCATTTGGTACTGTGCCATGCGTCTGTTTATATGCAATCAGAAGTTCGATTCCACACGAGTATATATTTTTTAGTAGGAAAATATCTGCACCTTTCCATTCTGAGTGATATACGAAGCTCCATTTATTTAAGCTTCATCATGTTTTATTTGGAAATACGAAACAAAACAACAAAGGGTTATTCATAGCGAGTTGACAGAATTAAAATGATGCCCACCGTTGCACGTTTGTCACAGTCAAGATCAACAGTTTCCTGCACTATCGAGTTACTAATCAAAACTGAAATAGGATCACACTTGAACGCTTCCGATGTTGATCTTTTATGAAATACGTATTATTCAAATTAAAACAATACTATAATTTCACCTAACATATTGATATCTCTTTCTATCTTATAGTGCGGTGAGTCCAAGCGGATATTCACGTAGACTAGTAGTTATATTGACCCAGCATGAAGTGTCCTGATATAAAAAAGCGTGGGGCAGAATAAACATACAACGTTTTTGTATGTTTATTCTGCCGGATAGAATAATACGAGTATGTTACTTTTGATTTCAGTACATCAGTTGCTTGCTATGGATGTATATATTCAGCCCTTTTTAACGTCCCACTGCTGGGCAGAGGCGCGAGACCGGGGATTTGAACTCGTTTCACTCGGTTTCCCAAACGACTGTGCTATGGATAATTATGAATAAATATGGGTGATGTATAGTTAAAAACTGACCGAAGTCAGGGCAAGTCGCTAGTATAGATTAAATAAAAGTTAAATATTTATAGAAGATTTAGTTAACAATGAGCTTATAAACTGCGATCATCAGTGTAGGTACAAATGGGAAGCAAACAATAGGTGTATACGTTAAACTGAGGCGTGACTTAGAAGTGAAGATAACATTTCATATTTACATTGCAGTTAAGATAAAGATTTCTTTGTTTAAGTCTGAAACTAAAACAAATTTCCATGCTAATTCTAAAGCAAAACAACTAAATCCCAGCTCGCGATACCAATTTTGATAAGATTTTGATCTTTAACGGAGTTAAGCAAATGTTTATAATCAGATTTGAGTTTTGTAATAGAATTTGTAATGCATAAATATTATTAAATACATATAACTATCTAATACCTACAATTCGGTTAGTTTCCACTTAGTACTACAAATTGTAAGTATTATGAGTTCGATTCTTGCATTATGCTAAAATAATAATTATGTATTAGTCAAAAACTTTATCCTAATCTTATATCAATAGGAACCAAGCCTTTAAAGAACAACTTTAAGATCTATGCCACTCTCATAAAAACTCCACAATAAAAAAACATCCTAGCTACAAATAATCTCCAACATTACAAAATATCATTTATTTTACTACAAATTTAAAGTGATACGAATAATATTTAAAATACACTGTCGGGTATAATATAATCTAATAATAATATGTCTGAATGTAAATAATGCATGGAAGCTGCGAAATACTCAAGTGGTCACACAGCGTCCAATTTCGGATTCGATCTCATTACCATAACGCGAGTGCGG
The DNA here is from genome assembly GCA_033884665.1 of Argynnis bischoffii washingtonia. Taxonomy (NCBI): domain Eukaryota; kingdom Metazoa; phylum Arthropoda; class Insecta; order Lepidoptera; family Nymphalidae; genus Argynnis; species Argynnis bischoffii. The sequence goes on along the minus strand of CM066616.1, from coordinate 1,195,991 downwards.
CTCAACTGCGCCGTAAGACGCTACTGGTCTGGTAAAGTTAAATTTATTTTGAAAACTAAGTATTATATTTTAAATAATTATATAATTTGTATATATGCTATTGACGACACGTTTGGCTCGACTTGTAGTGACCCTACTTGCTATGCCAGCAGTCGCGGGTTCGAGTCCCGCTGCGGGCATTCATTTGTGTGAAGAGCACGAATACTTTTACTCCAGTCATGAGTGTTTATATTTATAATATGATGCATTTAAATTTATATATGTCGTATGTGTTATATAAGTCAAAAATATATATTTTAATACTAGATATTATATATTAACTAAATTTAGTTAAGGTTTTAGTATCGTGCAAATAATTATATATAGTCAACTTAGGGTAACCATTTTAAAAACCTAAGCATATAATTTTATTTACAAAAGCTACTAATTAAAACATATGATAATATGAATATAAAGATAATATTTGAATAAAATATTTTAAATAAAATATCCAGTGAGAGATAATTTAAAGCGAATTAAAGGCCCACAAATCTCACTCGCTATTTTACAACGTGGTAGATGCACATTAAGAGTCATCTTTAACTCGGGGAATGTACAAGTCGAATTTCATTACCATACCGCTTCGGAGGCACTCGAATACAGACTCCCTAACGCTTCCTTTATACGTTGGACCAAAATGGACCAACAGGATGATTTTCATATAATAAACATCTTATTTTTCCATTCTCATTACTCGTCTGGGAAATTACTGGAAATATTTTTTATTTCATGAAAATATATTATGTATGCGATGCGAGATTTAAAAAAAAAATTAAAAGTTTTATATATTGAAACATTCTAAGTAGTAGCAATTTTGTTTACTAATTCAGTACAAATATTGAAATTAGTACGATCTCTTGTTTATTTGGCAATGACATCAGATATACTGCCTGTATAAACAATACATATTACTTCGTACATAATGTGTATAGATGACCTTAAATGCTCCCTTTTACTTCACAATGTTGGGCCAACGTGTAAACCCCGCCTTACATACGATACGTCCTCAGATTAGACCTAACACTGGAATAGATAGCACACATTATCATACTCAAGTGCGACTGCAAGAATCTGCAGATCTCTTCAAATAGGTGTGAAAAGCCTTCCTGTTATTGCCATATGGGAAGTACGAGTATGGAAATGAAATAAATTTCAACACTAATATTAAATTTAAAGGCGTTAAAGCTAAGCTAAGCTTTATTTTTTACTAAAAATGTATTAAATATACATTAGATTTGTATATTTTTATTTTTTTGTTACTTACGTTTTAATGTTTAGTATAGATTTCTCAGAGATGACATAATTTTCCGAAGTAAAAAGTATTCTATATGTCGACCCGGATAACCAGCAATCATCATACTGTGATTGACATTTTTCTGTGATGTGGTCACAGACAAACAAACAGACAAAAACTCTAAAAACTATAAATTTGGCTTCTTTATCGATAATAATGTTTATTTCAATAAGGTTTTCTAAAAAAAAACATTTAATGTACAGATTCGGTTTAGTTACAATTTTATAATTTGTATGGATTTTGTTGTGGTAATATTATGTACATTAATAAAAAATATTATATATTCATAAATTTTCATTCACTAACTAACATAGAAGTTGTACAAACATTAAGCTAACAGGTCATGTCCATTTAACCTATAATATGTAATTCATTACCAAAATAAATCAATCTCGCAAAGTAAACGACAATTTTAGTAATTAATTGAATGTAAGGTAAAGGTAGCAAAAGCAAAGCACCAGGGGTAGGGGACGTTACGGATGCAGCGATTCCGCTCGACGCGACCGCATTTTATCTCCAACTAATGATCTCCCCGTAATGAGGAAGGTGGGAGCTCGCCACCAATAAGGTATTTATGAGAGTACCTCCTGTAATGGAACGTGTCAACTCGGCGGTGGAAAGGTCACCCCGCATTATCGTCCGAGGAAATTAGAGAAAGCGTTCGTGGTCAGGATTACAAATATATTTAGACACTGTATGCATCGCTATGGTATTTAATATTTCTGGTTAATGCGGAAGACTAAGTGCTAAATATATTCACATAAAATATTTACTCGTGTATTTTTACATTTTCTTACTAATATCGCCATGTGAACCATTAAGCAGTCTTTGTTTCGCTAGAAAATAGAAAGCATCTGACTCATAATCTTAAACAGTTTCTAGACTGGTTTGGTTTCCTCGTCAAGATATCTAAAAGTCAGTCAAGTTATGTATGCAAATGTTATTGCAATATCCAAGTGAAGTTTTGATGAAGCCTACGTATCATCATGGCCTACAGAGTGTCCAGTTATGGAAAGGTTCTAAATAAAGGAAAAGGACAATAGCCGATCGCATGTCGCCGTACGCAGAATGCGACTCGTTAAGTCGCTTCGGACGCGAATTTAAGAGACAGCTTCTAAATATCCAGGCGGCGTGCGCATGCGTCGGGAGATCTGTATCGCGCGCACAATACCGGCCGTCACGACGACGGTAGCAAAAATATAGACGCGCTCGCGCATGCTTTCTTGTTTTATGTTAATGCAACCTTAAACGACGAGTGAAAAATATCGCATGGAATACCACATATCAATACCCGAGTTAATTATAAAGGGGCAAATCGAAACGAAACAGATCGCGTAGGTATTCACGAACACGTCACAAGGGAAGTAGAATAATTAACGAGTATTCGTCGCGGACTCGACGCATTCCCTCGCACTATCGGCTCTGTCGATCTGCCGCGGGCGAAATTCCGAAACCTAATAAGTCGCCCAGTCTCATTTGTGTAAGGAGTCGACTGGAAAAAAGAACAATACCGATAAAAGAGACGGCCCAATAATTTAGGGTCATTGTTACGCATTTAATTTATGGAGTGCGGGTGGACGATTGATTTGTAGGTTTAGGAGGGGTTCGAAGGAGTCGGGGATAAGTGCTTTTGAATCCTATCGGTGTGGATTACCGGATCTGGTCGAAGGCGTCTCAAAACGTCAATGCGTCGAGGAAAACTCAATTTATTCGCAGTGGCATCTTCGCAATATACATACAATGCTCTGCAGCATTAAAATGCGCGATAGGATTGGCCGGTGCTCCGAGGCGGGGTGCGCACTCCATATACGCGCTTGTCGTGATGCACATATTAAGTTAGGCCTTCTCTACATGGGATGCGATCGGATACCGCGAGGAATTACGAGATAGGCACCGATGACGTTTGCGCAATCGTGAGTGTCCCTCTGGTATAGAGTACAATGGGCGCGCCAGAATGAAATTATTAAAGGCCGCGAGCGCTCAGTGTTACATTAAAACGCGGGTGGCAAGCTGTGCCTCTAAATTATTGAACAGTCAAACGTCCTCCTCTAATATTATCTTTAATAGACAATCACGATCTAATACGTTATTTATTGTTTTAGTAAAGTAAATAAATACAAACATTTTGATCTGGATAGGCATCTCACACAAACAGACAGACAGATTGATTTTTGAGCCCAACAGATGGACTTAGTTACTCAATCACAACTAACAGCGTAGTTGCATCAAAGTGACACTTTCAAAATCCTAATATTTATCATGCACCTAAAATCAAAATTCTAGGTAACTCATTATAGGTGAACTCTAAAACACCAGTATCTGAGACATTTTAGATTTCTCTGTGCAGTATCTGGACAGGCTATACGTCTTCGTCGACGATTTATATTGGTCGTTTCAATATCGGATTAGCATTAATTGGAACGGTTGGCGATCCAAGATTACGCCTTCTATAAATGGCGAGAGGGTTTATGGTATCGTGGTGCGTTGTTGCCGTCAACTGCGCCCGCGCCGACTTGTAATTGGTCGAGCGCCGGTTGACATTTACACGCTAGCAAGATGGCCGATGCCGTATAGCGACGAATAATTGACAAATCGACTCGTTATAACAATTTTGCGATGACTTAACTTCCAAAATAATATTTTAAAGTCTCATAAATATGCTATAGCATAGCATTGACCGGAAATGTACTGCAATATTAATTTTTTTTAAAAGTAATTATCATAATTGACGATATGGTCTGAAAAATAAAATGACCGTTTAAATGATATCTTATGCAAATACCACAGTTTCAATAATAATATAATTGATTAAGTAATTAGAGCAGATAGTCACCGGTGTTTCTTTGAAATGGAGCCATAAGGAAAAAGGATTTTGGGATGATCTCATGATGATATTTTATCGAATATATGAGCTATTGTGAATGTGAAAGTATATTGAATACTAACATTGTCTCAGAATATTGTCTTTATATTCCATTAAACGAATTATTTGTATTAACTGAACTTCAAATATAATTTTTTAAAATATATTATACTTAATAGGCAGTGCTAGCCTAGTGGTAACAAGCTCGCTTAGGAAACCGAGTGAAGCGGGTTCAAATCCCTGGTTTCGTACATCTGATATTTTCATGTGCGAGTCATTTCTAACATGATTACCACTTGTTTTACGGTGGAGGAAAACATCGTGAGGAAACCTGCATGTCTGAGAAAACTTAGCAAGTTTTAGAAAAACATGTGAAGTCTGTTAACCCGCACTTGGCCAGTGTGGTGGACTATGGCCTATTCCCCCTCGTATTGAAGGGAGGCCCGTGCTCAACAGTGGGACTTTAAAAAGGGCTAAATACATACACAAACATACATACTTAATATGACCGTAGATAGAGAAAGAAAAAATATAGAGCATTCGAGGTGTATCTGGATGAATACCAGGATACATTTCATTAAAAATTCTGACATAGTATATAAAAAACATATAACTGTCTCATTAAATAAGATAATTTTCAACTTAATATGACAAACGTAATGTATTTCTTACTTTAAATTTTAGTACTCATTTTAATTAGTACTAAAATTTTATTTCGTCTTATTTTCACTCTTTTCAGTTGAGGTTTAGTGAAATCAGGATAGAGCACTGTGTTGCATGCTATCCTTCTATAAAAGTTAGTTTTGCTAATAAGCCAGTTTCCCGGAAACACGAGGTTACGTGATTTGAGTGTTGGACAAATTTTACAGTTTGTATAATTACACTTCGAATTTTACACGCGATTCTTAAACAATTCACTTATTTGGATACAGCTATATAGATATTTCATTATACAAATTGTGATCTTTACAAACATACACACAAACTAATGTACATTTATTTTTATATATGGATGTAATATTCCAATCATTTTAAAGCAATTTCTATAGCAAAGGGGTTCAAGACTGGCGACTCGACGGCGCGGCTATGATAGATCGGTGACAACCGTCCGTCCACACGACAGTGAAAATCTATCAATCACCGGTCCGCTCGTGTGGTCTTCACTTTATAAGTAGGTTAAGCATTCATTTCTTACGTTCAATAAAAAAAATGGATACTATGCAAAAACACATTTAGGTTATTACTTAGCGGAGTCAAAAAAATAATTTAATAATATGACGATTTGCTCTGTTCTCTACTTTGCCTGATTTCAAAAGAACATTCATACTGATATATAAATGCAAAAATGTCTCTGTTAGTTTGTCTGTTACCTTTTTTTGCTTAATCCGTTAAACCGATTTAGATGAAATTTGGTATGGAGATAGTTTGAGACTTTGAAATTTTATTTAATTATAATTTTAAAATTATATATGCATTTTCTAAAAGAAAAAAGTCATCATCATCATAATTAGCCCACTTTCGTCCATTGTTGGACATAGACCTCTCTTTGTCAGATGCGTAGAACTAACAAAAAAAAATATTTATTTTTAAAAAATATATAAAACTAAATAAAAAATTTAAAAAACCCCTACGCAAAAAACACTTATAGTTTAAGGAACAACCGTTATAAAGTAAATAATCTTGTAAAAGAGCTGATACTCTTACACTGCTGGACCGATATTAACCAAACATAGCTCTGAACAACCGCAAGAAAACTGGCTTTCAAATGAAAAAAAAACGCATCGAATCGATCCATCCGTTTGAGAGCTACGATGCCACAGACAGACAGACACAAACACACACAGACAGACATCGACGTCAAACTTATAACACCCCTCTTTCTGCTTCGGGGGTTAAAAACTAACAATATATGTACAATAAATGAAATAACTAATGGTGTAAATCTCAAATCTCGCAAACGTACAGTCGCCGATCAATGCATTCCCTTGCGTGACTAGAACCAATTTGAAGGCTTATTTGTTTTGTTTAACAATAAAAATAAATTATTTTAACAGATTCTACACTAAATGTTTACTTAGAAGTGAATGAATGTATACTAATGATATAAAATGGAAACTGTCTTTTATCATATGACAGTGCAGTCTATGTACGAGTATAATAAAAAATTAGACAAAAAGTTGTAGATTTGATTCCTGGATTTGACGCTGTTTTACCAACAGGTTTAAAAAAAAAGGTTAAAGTTTACCTATTTATAGGATAAGAGTATCTATTGATGAATCCCAATAGCCTGAGGTTCTCCTTTAGCGGAAGACTTTGACATAAACACGCACGTTTGGCTCAGTTTGTAGTGACCCTACTTTCTGCGCCAGTGGTCGCGGGTTCGAGTCCCGCTGGGGGCATTCATGTGATGAGCACGAATATTTGTACTCTAGTCATAGGTGTTTATATTTATAATATGTATATATTTAAAGTTATATATGTGTAGTGTACCAACTATCTGGTATCCATAACACAGGCTTCGTAGCTTACCATGGAACTAGATGGTGCTGTGTGTTAATGTCCCACATATTTATTATTGTTATTATTAACTTACATGAAAATTATGTATTTCATATTATTATTTCTAGTAAGAAAAAATATGTGCATAGACATTTTAATAACCTTCAAACAGACTAAAAAGCCACAATCGCAATGAAATTAGCACTAAAATAATTAATTAATAAATTATTGAAGTTATAAAAAAAACACTATATTTTTGCAAAATATTGTTGCCATTAATTATAAATATCCATCATGATTTTAAAGGTCTCTTAACTTAACTTTATCGATTAATTATTTTTATAAAGTACCGTTTGTGGTATAAAAAATACAGTAGGTGATGGATTGATCTCCCTCGTACCAGGTAGCTTTAAAGCGGAAATGGAAATAAAATGAGTATTAAAATTATTAAAAAAAAACAATCTGTCTGTTTTTAATGACTACTTTTGCTTGCGATTCCACTTGCGTGGTAAGTTTATCGATAAAAAGTTTATATGTATTAAGTCTGGAAATGAGCTAAAACGTTACAGGAAGTAATTAAAACAACTTTCACATATATATAACTAATATGATTAATGTATTCCTGTAATGACGTCCATCATTCATCACAACTTTTATATGTATGTACATACTATCGACTTATCCTCGCTTCGCTCACACGCATCCTTAGGTGCCAAACAGTAGCATATATGTATGTTCTTCCAGAGTAATAATAATGACCTCCCGACTGACTTCGGCCACGGCGGCCAGTCTAATTGAGACTAGCCATCTGCGCAGGATGTGTATGCGCAGACACAAGTACACTTTCTATTCCTGTCACTCTCATACTCCGGTGGGACGACTACTCGACACGATCGGTGAGAGTTAAGGCGCGGGACCGACTTTACGTGCTCTCCGAGGCAAGGGGGTGAGACACCGCTTACTTCCATACTCCAGGCTGTTACTGAGACAAACAGAAAGACTTAATAACTAAACTTGGCCCGACCCGGGACTCAAACCCAGGACCTCTCGATGTGCAGCGGTACTTGCTAGCCACTACACCACCGAGGCACCGAGGCACTCCAGAGTATGACCTATATCTATATATTAAATTTCATCCAAATCTCTCTAGCTATTTTAGTGCAAATGAGTAACACGTACACACGTACAGACTTCTGGAATTATAATAGCAGTAAGATCAGATGTTACTGTTTAGGACTTGACTTGGATTCGATTTCAGTATATGAAAACAATGTAATATTATAATCATTGAAACATATTTTACCTTTTCTACAATTTAGTTGTTTTCTACAAAGTACGATATAAACAAAAAGCTATTAGCTGATATCTATTAATATTTGTTTAGATATAGATAAAAAGGTTTTCTAAGGCCACGTGTCTATTAATTATCTATGACGATACGTGTCTATTATAATAGACACAAACCATTTTAAACTCTATAACAATAAGTAAGGGCCGAAAATCGAAAAAAATATAATACGACAGAACGATACAACTGATACCAATTAAAAGGTTAACGTAGGAAATCAATGATTGATCATTTGATAGCAATTCCTACTTTAACAACCATATAAAGACGACGACACATTTGGCTCAGTGTGTAGTGACCCTACTTGCTGTGTCTGCGGTGGCAGGTTCGAGTCCCGCAGGGGGCATTAATTTAGGTGATGAGCACGAATATTTGTACCTCAAAGCTATAAGTGTATCAACTATCTGGTCTCCATAACTCAAGCTTCGTAGCTTGCCATGGAACTATATGGTGCCGTGTGTTAATATCCCAACATATTTATTTATTTTATTATTATTATATAACTAAAATGTTTAAAGAGGAACACTAAATATCCAACTGAGTGTTACCATATCAGACATTCAACTCAATAATTGTTAATGAATAAGATAAAAATAATTAAAATCAAAATTTATATGCAACAGAAACATTATAAGTTTATACTGAGCCTCTAAAACTCACTTTACAGTGCCTAATAAAAAACTGCAAAGTTCAAATAGTCCGGTAGGGTGTTCACAATAAACATGTCACGTGGACAGTCCGATACCCGACATCGCACTTATCAGTGACCATAACGTCCTCAATTTTACGACAACCTTTCGATGCGCGCGTGCGTAAATTTAAACAAAACGTCAAGCCGCGAGATTTTATTTTACAGATCAAGGAAATTGTATCGATATTTCAACGATAATGTTTTTGTGTTACGGGACTGATATCTTTATGCGTACACTTCTCGGATGTTCATACCATTCTGATATGGCCGTTGCATAAAGTGTTATACCAGCCTGTTTATTCGTAGCGATAAAATGAATAACAATAAATTATAAGTTTTATGCATCGAGATGAGGTAGCACATTGTGAAGTGTTCATCATAATATCAGTATCTGTCATATAAAAAATTATAATTTTGCTTCTCTTTCTTTGAAACGGGTGATGATTCAGATTATTATGTCTTACTTCCCTTCAAAATTTAGGTTATAAATAACTGATACAAATACACTTGACCCTTTCAAGTGTTACTGAAGCAAATCTCTTTTACTAAATCAGATCAAAAAAAAAATGTTTTCTAATAAGAATTACACACAACTTCAACTTATTAAAGGAAAAAGTTAAAAAAGCAAATCCGAAGACTTCCCGTCCTAATCTTGATGAAGCATAGCGAAAACTAAAAACCGGTCTGTCTGCCGTGTAATTCTAATTAGGCAATTCAAGCAGCGGCCAGTACTAATGGTGGACGTTCGGTCCCATAAAGTAGACAATCTGATCGTGTGAACACGATGTCCGCGTGTCCCGGCAACATTGTCTATAGACATGCGACGCTTTGTCACCCTACGCTGTATTTGCAGCTTATCGGTTTTCTATAAAACCTTTGAGTGTATTGACTAGATTTTGCTTAGTGTTTACGTTTTTTGTTTTCTTATTCATATTCGAATTGATGGCAATAGTATTTTATTGATAAAACGTTAAGATTAATTATTTTATTATAATATACTTTATACGTACATATTACGTTTTAACGTTCAGTATAGATTTCTCAGAGATGAGATATTTTCCCGCAGTAAAAAGTATCCTATATGTTAACCCGGCTAACCAGCTATCATCATACCAAATTTCATTAAAATCCCTCCAGCGGTTTTTCCGTGACAGACAGATAAAAATTCTAAAAACTATAGGTTCGGCCTCTGCGTCGATAATAATGTCTATTTCAATAAGATTTTCTAAAAAATATTTAATGTATGTTTCCTTCACCGTAAGACAAGTGGAAATCATGTTGAAAATATACCAATATACAACATTTTATTGCACTAAGTGAATATAAGAAGAAATTAAGCTCACGTTTGTTATACAAATATTTCGCCTTAACCGAGTTTTGAACCCAGACAATACCAATTAGACTATCCATCAAACCATCATCAAAACGAATAAGCATCCATCTTATACATGACAATATTTTACTAAATACCTAGTTATTTTATAAAAAGTCGCAAAAGGCTTGCTTTTGGTCACCGCCAGGCTAGGGCTTCACATCACGACACAGCACAGTGTAATAAATTGAATAAAAACAACCGTCAGTATACAGGGATACACACTCGGTGCCTTATTGATGGAAACAATTCAAACACCATTTAGATAGTGGCTGGCGTTGACGTATTATTATTATTGTGAGAGCGGACCGGCTCGGTCGGTCCTGGACTGCGAATGTTAAAGGTGGCATTATATATTTATTTTATAAAGTATCATAAATTGAATTGAAAACGATGCTTTTCAGTGACTGTATCTTCTTTTTAAATTATTAATTGATTTCTTTAATTACTAACTAATTTATTAAGAGGCTTGTTTTACTTTGTTTGTACAAATAAAATGCTTTAAAAGTTAAGAAGTTGAGGAGCTCATTTTTCCTTAGTTTTCTGCAATACAATAAAACTATCTTTTCGGATTTTTTCGCCGATTTATTTTGATTTTTCGTTCCCGATATTTCGAATGCTATACAGCAATCATGATCGCGGTCTCTCCAGCCATCCCGTCATCCCGAACAGACAATCCTATTTAAAATTTCAAATATTCGCGTAAATCTAAGAAAGTATTATGATCTTAAATTATTTCTGTTTTTTATCCGATAAAGCGTTTAGTACTAGATTCCAATACTACACTATATAAAAATTCAAATATTACCCGGATAAATAATATGATTAATATAAGTTTTACAGATTTTTTTTTTTGCAATTCTACTAACTACTACGACCTACGAAGATACTCAATTAATTTTATACGAGAAAAATTAAACATTAAAATTGAACAAGTACCATATCCATTTAAAAAGCATCCACGTCGGTATTCAATGTCATTCATAACTCACGTTCTACCGACGCGACGATCGAATCTGCCGCTCCTTAAGAACTTATGCACGCTATTTCTAGATAGCTCTTCTAGTATAGCGTAGCATTAGTTCAGTTTACTTCGTACAATCTACTTGGCTTCTGAGCTGTTAATGTATAAAGAAAATTGCTTTGTCTGTCTCTATACATATAAATAAATAAATATATTGGGACATTAATACACAGCACCATCTAGTTTCATGGTAAGCTATGAGGCTTGGTTCAAACATTACATATATATAACTTTAAATACATACATATTATAAATACCCATGACTTGAGTACAAACATTAGTGCTCATCACACATAATATGAATGCCCCTAACGGAACTCGAATCCGCGACCACTGGCACAGTAAGTAGGATCACTACAAACTGATCCAAACGTTCTTCAAATATCTGCGTGTATCTATACATAATATATATTTAAATATCTGTATTCTAGCTCAGGCTCATTTTGTATTCATTCTCATTACATTTGGTGACGAAAAACTCATAAACCCTTTTCTTTTCTAAAGATAAAAGTATCCTGTACTTTTGTCACGTGATTCCTCAGACTATCATTAAAAACTCCCTTGTAATCGTTTTAGCCAAGTCAAAATAGGTAAAATATTTTTAACTGGCTCTCGATATATTAGGCAAATGGAGTCACATGCAAAAGCTAGTGCCAAATAAGGGAATATAATCATACATATCGAGTCATACAATACTGCTCATAAAAATGCACTAAAGTCTTTTGACGGACTCATTATGACCCATTAAATTTTGTAAAGATCACAGATCACCTACAGTACAGAGCTTTCATGTTTTTTTTTTATTTTGTGGTGTAGATATATTTGTTTTTTATTCTATTCTTCTCTGCATTCTACTAATTTGAAGGTATATAAAACATAAAAATTTCATCCCGTGGGATGAATCGTGATCGCCATATCCGACGATCCTATATATACATATATAAATATCCCGGTGTCATATTTTCCGTTATTCTTCAGTATGGTAACCATAAAATGTAATCTTTGTACATAAAATATTTATTTAAGATCTCACACAGTTAATTGAAAAGACTGATCATTTTGGTTTTTCCAAAGTCATTGTATGATTCATAATACTTGAAACTGTAAAGAAAAGAACACGATAATATCGTTTACTTGTCGTAATGTTTTTATCATATTTTTTATAAATATCATTAGCCAATTAGATTTTAATTAGTCTAGACGGGTATTACACCTATATGTACCTACGGGAGATGTGATCTATAGCGATCAATTACTTTCTTAATTGTAATTGTCCGTTTGTTATTAATTTTGACGACACGTTTGGCTCAGTTTGTAGTGACCCTACTTGCTGTGCCAGCGGTCGCAGGTTCGAGCCCCGTTGGATGCATTCATTTGTGTGGTGAGCACGAATGATTGTACTCCAGTCATGGTTTATATGTATAATATGTATGTATTTAAAGTTATATATGTGTAGTGTATCAACTATCTGGTATCCATAACATAAGCCTCGTAGCATACCATGGAACTAGATAGTGCCGTGTGTTAATATCCCAACACATTTATTTATTTATTTATGAAATTTCTTCATAGCAAAAAAGTCAATATATATGTATATACATAAAATAATAATGAAGAATTTAAAAAATATATCTTCGATACATCCATATATCTAATATTCTAACAATCCATTCAAACGATTTTCGTTGGGCAACTAAATTATACATACTAGTATATTTATTAAAAAAAGTTAGGGAAATATACCCTATATATGTATACATGAGAATAGATAGCGATCTTTTATATAATCTATGTGCCTATTACATAACTTTTATCAAAAATAACTTTAATTTTACATCTACAGGATAAATACTGTGCTTCATTTAAACTAGTACATATGTATGTATGTACAACTAGATAATATTTAACTTATTTATAATTCCATAAGCCAATAAGTAAATAAAGCCTCTATATAGAATAAGTCTGTGTAATTTAAAATTATTTGACTGAATAATAAAATTTAACTCTTTCTTTGTATATGGTTTTAAAATCATAAAATTTTATACTTTGTTGGTATAGAGTGACTACTCGTACGAGGTATCAGATTGGGAAATATAAGCTTATAATTATTTAATAAAAGGTTAATTCATATTTAAATTACGATAAATAAGAGACTTCTCGTTTTATAGTATCTTAAGTGACTAAATTATTATTTTATTACATACTAGCGACTCCCTCTCGCTTCCCTCAGGTTCGTCCCTAGCTTGCTTCCCAATACACATTTTCATCCCCATTTTTACCCTCTTAAGGGATGATTTCCTGGATAAAAATTAAAGTATTCTATGTCCTTCCCAGGGTCTCAAACTATCTTCTTACAAAGTTTCATCTAAATCGGTCAGTAGATCCAGAGATTACCCCCTACAACCTCACAAACTCACAAAGTTTACCTCTTTATAATATTAGTATAGGTTAGGTATGTGTTTTGCTTAATAAAAATAAAAGTGAAGATTTCCATATATTGCTATAATTTTTGTATGATTTGGCGAAATTAATCCAATGAGATAGATCCAAGAAGATTTTTACACAAGTAAGACACTTTAAAAACCCACAAAACTACATACAGAAAAATGTATATGTATGATTGTGAGTGTGACTTGTCACGTTGTTAAGGTTCAATGAAAGTTAATTGAAAATCAGTAGCGCTATTCTATATAAACTTTTATAAATTTTGTAATTTATGTATATCATAGATCAAAATAGCATACTTTTCAATAAAATACAGAGCAAAGCCGTAGGCAAAAACTAGTACGAAAATAAAATATTGGGCCTTTTATTTAAATATATCGAATTTATTCAATTTTAAGCATACATCCGCTTTTTTTCACTTAAAAAGACATAAAGACATTCATCCCCCTTTCTAAAATATACAAATTTGTATTCAATTATATATTCCTCATCAAAGGTGTCAAAAGATATGACAAACACACTGACAATTAATTATGGCGATAGCGCTCAATCAATGGCTTCCTTGGCGCCAGAAACAAAAAATTATTTCATCTAGAAGATGATAAAAGGGAAAAAACAGAAAGGGCCGGAAAGGGCACGCAACGACAGCTTTATACCAATCAAGCGATGATCGAATAATGGTGACGGACTATAGAGTTACGAAAATAAGACATGAATAATTATAATTTCTTTTGTTAAAATTGAGTAAAACTAAATCATTAGTTGTTTTAAAAAGTAGATATGTTAGTTTCCTTTGGGGTATTTAAAAAAAGAGAAGATTCTCAATTTAGCTAATACTGTTTCTTTTTTTTTTATTTAAAAAGATAGATGCGAAGCTTCTTATATCCCATAGTATTGAAATAAATCGTACACAATACGCATATTATATAAAAAAATAATACCTAAATATTTCTAAAAGGTGTTATTTAAATCAAGTAATTTTTCAATAATAACTAGATATATAAAATAAAAAATATACATATATCGCCATATCTATGTCTTCTTAGGTCCTATTTTTAATTCATCAGTGGTTCTATGAGCGTGACAAATTTATTTGTGATGCTTTTTTGAACCCCCATGAATCTTGGTTTCCGGCGCGACGGCCGTCTGTCGCTCACCAGATAATACAGTCGTCGTCTTCATTTGGATTTTTGGGATTTAATTATTTTAATGCTTTCATCCTTTATAAAGCATATGTGTGTATGTCCATGACGTTATAATTACTGAAATGTTCGTAGCTTTTATTGGCAAGGCAATGTATATTTTTTAACCATTTTTTTTTTATTTATCATTTTTATTATGAGGATATAGTCTTTTCCTAATTTTTTTAACGATTTCAAAAATGTACTCAATTCGTCTGTAATTTTCTAGGTATCTTACTCGATTTTCATTATTCTTCCACAAAAAGAGTTGAGAGAGGCTTATTTTAGTTTAGCGTAATGGTAAATCCGCAAAAAAAAATCCATAAAGAGATATTTTTCTTTAAATTGTCAATTATTTGGGTAAATCTAAGAAAGCAAAAAACACAATATATTTATAAAAATGAATATAATAATCATTTGTTAAAAAATCAAGCTTTAAGCTTTATAATCATGTTTGATAGCTGGGTATCCGGGTCAACATATTGAATACTTTTTATCGCGGGAAAATATCTCATCTCTGAGAAATCTATACTAAACGTTAAAACTTAACTAGGGACGAACCCGAGCGAAGCGAGGGTAAGTCGCTTGTATTATTATGTATACACATTTCGAAATACTTTTTTCTATGTTTCAACTAAATTAATGCAAATTAATTATAATGGCATCATTAACAATCATAATTTTGACTTCACTTCTATTTTTTCATTAGTAGTGTACACATCCCGTGGAGACGCCATGGGTAACTTTTGACCTTCGACCTGACATTTTTCGACTTTCTCCGATCTTTTACCACATAATGAAGTAAACAGAAAATTTATGCACGTATCTATACTGTTGTTTTAAAATAAAAAACGGTATTTCTATGGGTTAATAGTGATGTTTTCGAAATATTATGTACATATTATGTAAATTTAAAAAAAATTGACTACTGTTTGTTTTATCCAAAGTAAATATATAATAATATAAAAAAAAACGTATGTGTACGCACGTATGAAGTTATACTTCTTTGGCGTAACAGAACAAAAATACTCGTAGCTAAAAAAAATCATTCCGTATGTCACAACTCTCTGTTTGTAAAAGAGAATGATAAATTAATATAATAATTAAATAATGCATATTAGGCATATTAAATCATATATTTATAGAATATCATGTAAGGAAATAATATAATATTATATATCACTAGCGACTCACCCTCGCTTCGCTTCGGGTTCGTCCCTAGACAAAAATAAATCTATCCCACGGGAACCGTATATTTATCCGGGATGATATATAGCCTATAGCCTTCCTCAGTTAGCGGGCTATCTAATGCAAAAAGAATTTTTCAGATCGGATTAGTAATTCCTTAGATTAGCGCGTTAAAAAAAACAAACAAACAAACAAACTCTTCAGCTTTATAATATTAGTATAGATTTGTCAGACAATAACAACGGTTACTATGGCAAGAAACAGTTATCAGCTAACTTCATCATGTAAAAATTTTACTCTCATAATTTTTCTAAACGTGCCGAAAGAAGTATAAATTCAAAAATGTTATTAATAGAATCTGAGTGAAATATAAAAGGACAGGGAATACCTGAAACGTATGACTTAACCGTACTCGACTATTTTATGGTATGTAATAAAAAATCAAAAAGCAACCCTGCGGGCGGCCACTAGTACTAATGTATTCTATAACATCATTATATAATTTATATATTTTATGTGGGATCGGTTTTAGGTGACAAAGTTATTTGGATGATGCTTAACAAAATGAAGGGGTCAAGAGAATTCTTGCATTAATTTGTATTATAATATTATCTTAAATAATTTAGGCCCGTTTAACTTTATAGTTGTAACATTAATTAAAATTCAAATTTAATCTAGGGAAATTTGATTTTTAGAGTGTATTAAGAATAAGTTGATTAAGAAATATAAAATTTTAATCAGTATATTTTTCTAATCCTACTAATTTTACTAATATTATAAATACGAAAGTTTGTGAGGATGTCTGTATGTATAGATGTATGGATGTTTGTTACTCTTTCACGCAAAAACTACTGAAGGGATTTTGATGAAAGTTGAGAATAATATAGCTCATACATCAGAATAATATATAGGCTACTTTTTATCTCGGAAAATGTACGGTTCCCGTGGGATTTATTTTTGTTTTTCTAATCCTCTAGTGAAATAACTAAATTCTTTATATCTTTATAATTTCCTGTTTAATTAAAATAGATGAAATGAGTGGGGTTATATACGGCTGGTCGGATTTGGATGAAATTTAGCCATGTGAGCTTATAAGATATTATAAGATTATATAAGTTTATCGTTTAAACGTAGATTGTAGCTTTACTGAAATTAAACAGTTAATTACTATTCAGTATATGTCCAGTACGTGGCTACATATAGCCGACATGACACACTCATCTGCAGGGATCATACGTGATTGCCGCCCGGGACATCTTAGATGCGATATGGAATACCGATTAACCTGTAATTATTGGTATGCAGTTATCGACAGACAGATAATTAGGGCGGATTTGGTACGTTTTCCCATTACAATGTTATAACATGACATAAAAATATTTTTAAAGCTAATTATTAACACCTCCTAAATAATTTCTAAGAAATCAATTGTTAACTGGCACACCGGTGTGCTCGCGACTCTCGACAGGTTAAGCTCTTAGCGGTAGAATTACTTCTTGTTCTATATGAGACCATACTACAACACTGCACTCCAATATTACAAAAGAATCAAAAAATGAGCTTATAATAATTTGCAATAATATTTCGTTACATATACAAAACATACCTAGCCATGTAACTCTTTTTTTCTGAAATTGATCAAAAATAAGAAAATATTCTAAACATCACGAATGTTTGTACTCCAGTCATGGGTGTTTATATTTATAATATGTATGTATTTAAAGTTATATATGTGTAGTGTATCAACTATCTGGTATCCATAACACAGGCCTCGTAGCTTACCATGGAACTAGATGGTGCTGTGTGTTAATGTCCCAACATAATATTTATTATTTATTTATTTATCACATACAAAAAAACATACAGCCAATTATAGAACATTCCTTCTTGGATGTCGGTTAAAAATATGGCTTAAACGAAAAATATCTAAAGTAAGACCAGAGCAACGATTGTCAGGTTGTTTTATTATCCACTTTAAATTCATGCCGACCTACCGTAAGGCCTCTAGCGATTACCATATCGCGAGTCGAGCATCGCCGGGCGGATATCTTGTATGCGCATCTCGATCATGAACTCGGTAGCCGCGACCTTAATGGTTAGCCTTTTATTATTTTTCTTAGCTACCTTATGCCTGCGGTTTTACGTAACTTTTTAGTCTTTAAACTATCAGTGAAGGTAACTCTTGGCTTGTAGGAATTTGTTAATTTATTGGAAAGACACACAAATTAAAATTTTTATTTTTACCTAATGAAGTGCAATTTTACATCTACTATATTTTAATTTTTAACTATTCGTGATATAGCCCTTTTTAAGCTAAAGCGATTCCAAACAGATATTTTAAAACAATATTTATCTATATAAATTATTTAGCAATCATTTAGAAGATATTTGAGTGTTTAAGTATTTGTGAAAGAGAATACATAATTTTTTTTATTATCTTACCCTACTAAGCACTAGAAAAACAAAAACAAATCTTTCCCACGAGAACCGTGTATTTTCCCGTGATAAAAAATAGCCTATGTATTATTCCAGAGTATAATCTGTCTCTGTGCCAAATATCATCCAGACCCGTTCAGCCGTTCTGGCGTGATTGAGTAACAAACATCTAAACACCTAAACTTTCACATTTATAACATTAGTATAGATGTTTAAAATGTATTTAACGAATATCAAATACCTTACTAATAAAAATATCCAAGGAGCTTTTAAAGAACTTTAAAAAAAAGCTAAAGTAAAAGCACAAAAAAGTCCCACGTGTAAATCTAATGCCTCATTACTTTATTCGTATTCAAAAACCTAATGAATCAGAATTACACTAACATCGGCGATCGTGTGTTTATTTAAATGAGGGCTTGATTAAAAAGGACCGTTGAAATATCTGCACCTGCATAGCCAATGTATGGGCTGGCTAAGACTTCGAAAGCTGAATCTATCTGTTGGTACATTCACAAATTGTATGTATTTATTTGTATTAACTAAGGCTAAGGAGGAATAAAATACTTAGTTTCTATATACTACTAGCGAAACCCGCGGCTACGCCCGCGTTCAACTCTTTGGCTTTATGTTATGTATACAGTATTATATAATATGCATTATATAATATGTATTTATATAATATCGTTCATACAAAAATACTAAAATCGCGATTAAAAATGGGGGGTGGGTGTAGGAGGGTGAAAATACTTTACAACCTTTTCTCATACCTACCAAATATACAAAAAAAAATCATTAAAATCGGTCGAGTCGTTTCGGAGGAGTGCGACCACAAACATCGTGACACGAGATATTTATATATTAGATAATAGATACCCCCTACTTTTATCCACGGCTACAGTTACATGGCAAAACGGTATGTCTTTATGATGCAATCGATTTCCTTGCTATAAAATGTAAATTACTACTTTATTCATATAAAATTAAATAAAACTATCTTTTCGGATGTTGTCGCGGTTTTATTTTGATTTCTGATTCCCGACGATTCGACTGCTTTACAGTTTACAGCGATCATGGTCACGGGAGAGAGTGACAAAAACTCAAAATGGGTCCGAAAATAACTCCGAAAACATAGTTTTAGGTTTTCAAATAATCGAGTCAAACTAAGATAGTATTAAATAGAACAATCTATTCAACACTTTCCCTATCGAAATCAATTTTTATTAAAGTCAGTGTAGTCCATTCGTGAGGAAACTACCACAAGCTCGAACAGTTCAATTCGGTATTCAAAAACCAACCAATATTTTACGTAAACCCAGTTCCGACCAAACAAAAAAACAAATCTACGAACAAATTGATTGGAAAATAAGAATACGTAAAGCAGCAAGTAGTATACTGGTCACGTGAATTTACTGATGAAGCAAAAACTAAAGCAAATAAACGTAACATACAATCACAAGTCTTCGAAGCAGTGGGCTCATCAAAAGAAATCCAAACACAGAGACAGTCTGTAGAATACAAATGGACAAAAAACTACCTTGCACTAACGAAACAACGGCATAATTGATTTTAACTTAGCAATGCTGCCAAGTTAAGGATGGGAGTCTAATATGGAGCTAGTGATGTATCTGCTAGTACTAGTGATGCAACACTTTTTTTTTTAAACTATGAATAAACTAAATATTAGATATATAGATGTATTAGAAGATATTCTATATATTCAATGGTTTTTTTCAATTGAAAATCTTAAATTGGTTTTGATTTTTAAGTAATAAAAAAATACTTACTATTTTTATTAGTAAAATAGAGAATAGGAACGAAAGATGATAAAATAAAGATATATAGTCTTATTTGTTCTTAACTAAATAAGACCAAATAATATATCTATGCAGTACAAACATATCACGATCTACGACGAAGTAATTTGTGTCAGTTAAACATATATCACATTACGTCATGACAGTCCCTTAATCCATATTAATAATATAAAATTTATAAAAATAACTATGTTTGTCTGTATACTAGGGTTTTAGGCTAAACCAATTTTGATTGAACTCAAGGGAACATCAAAAACAACAAAAATCACACTTTTTAACGTATTCTATATGTTGACCCTTATAACAAGCTATCATCATACCGAATTTCATCAAAATCTGTCCAGATGTTTTCTCGTGATGCGATAACAGACAGACAAAAATTCTAAAAACTATTGATTGAGCCTCTGTATCGATGATAATGACTATTTCAATAAGATTTTCCAAAAAATGTTTAATATACAGATTCGACTGAGTTAGAATTTTATTTACAATTTTTTTTTTAAAGTTAAAAAAAACTGTCTAAATCTGAAATAAAAAAAAACTAAATACTGTTTAAAGGACGAAAACAAAACATTAAAAATAAGTACTTAGATTAATCAATAAGCAGAATAACCCCTGTTTCTGTACAATAAGTCGCGAGTGTCCAATATACGTATTCATTATGCAAACTGTGCTTTTTTTCGCCTTTTAATTTCGAGGCGTACGTGTTATAGAGTGTCAATGGATGTTTAAATGGGACTGTTATTTCGATTTAGATTAGATTCGAAATAGAATGAGTTTGTTATTATTTTGATGTTAAATTAAGTATTTATAAGGAGTTTTACATAATGGTTGATTATTAAAAAAAACGGGTGTTGTGTGTCGGGGCCACCGCCGTTAGTTTAACGTGAACCATCTATTTCAACGTTCGCTTTTAGTGTTTTTGTTTTTTATAAACATGCATATCTACACAGATAAATAAAATGTCCCTAGTCTATACAGATAAATAAAATTGAAGTGTCTGTTTGTAATGTCAAAATAACAGCTTTATACTAAATGCATATGGAATTATATACGGTACTTATAAAAAAAACATAATTTTTAAAATTTTTGTCTGTCTCTCGGTCTATCTGTTTGTTCTGGTTAATCTCTGACACGGCTGGATCAATTTCAAAGGGAATTTCACTGGCAGATAGCTGATATTATAAGGAGTAACTTAGGCTACTTTTATTTTAGAAAAAGAATTAGGATTTCGCTCAAAAAATTAAAACGTACCTAGAGACGAACTCGAGCGAAACGAGGGTAACTCGCTTGTTTGAAAATAAATTAGTAAAAATAGTTATCTTTGATCACAGCAACCGAAAGAATATCATATATATCATTTGTCAGACAATAACAACGATTACTATGGCAACCTAATGCAACCTATTTCGTCCCAGTCCACTTTTCTGATGTACCCATATGTTTCGGTGTGATTTTAAAGACGTTTTACGTCAAAAATTATATTTTAAACTAGCGATTCACGCTCGCTTCGCTCGCGTTCGTCCCTAGATACGTTTTCACGGTTAGCTATTTTTAGGTATACATAAGTAGTAACTTGCTTCTCCTAAGATATTCATTTAATTTAAATTATATAGCGTTTTACTCTCGTTTTGCTCGGGTGCGTACGCCGTACGCGGATTTCTTTCACAATTTCATGGGTTTTCATTTTTTTCGCGGAACCCTGATTCTTTTTCTAAAATAAAAGTAGGCCTAAGTTACTCCCTATAACATCAGCTATCTGCCAGTGAAAGCCCCGTCAAAATCGGTCCAGCTGTTTCAGAGATTAGCCGGAACAAACAGACAGACAGACAAAAATTGTAAAAAATGTTAGTTTTGGTATATGTACTGTGTATACATCCATATGCATTTAGTAAAAAGTTATTTTAATATTACAAACAGACACTCCAATTCTATTTATCTGTATAGATGGTAAATCCGAGGGCGGAAAGGAAACTCATCTCTTAAAACTTCCTTTGCTTTATAATATAAAGAAGTGTTTAGTTTTGTTTTCCAAGAGCTTACTAGTATTTTCAATATTTAAATAATTCAAATTCAAAATATTTTATTCAGCATTAAATTATTACAATTTTTTACTGAACATCATGAGTTTAATACCAATTCGGGAAGAAGAAGCCTCAGACCTGAGAAGAACTGGCGAAAGAAACTCAGTGGGACTAATATTATTTCGTTATCTATTTTATAATCGAATCTCTTTAAATATGCGTATGATATTTGCTTATAGTTTTGTTTATACTACGTAGTGTTATTAAGGTAACGCGTCTTAAGTTATGAAATACTCGTCGTTAGTAGTAGGCAGTGATAGCCCAGTGGTAACGCGCTTGCTAGTAACACCAAATGGAGCGGGTTCAAATCCCGGATCTTGATTTACAGTGAAAGTACATTAGAAACGTAAAGTCTGAGAGGACCTAACAAGTTATCGAAGGACTTGTGAAGTCCGCCAATCCGCATTTGGCCAGCGTGGTGGCCTTATTTCCCTCGAACTCTTCAATGCGAGAAACGCCAGAACTCCGCAGTGGGACTTTAAACAGGCTGAATAAGAAGGAAAATATATGGAGATTTAAACAAATATTAGCTTCGATCGATACTATCACTAACTTTCTATATTTATTGTTAAACGCCAGAAATTAAGAAAACATTCGTTTTGAATATTTCATATGAAAATCAAAATAGTATTGTAAAAAAAAAAAAAACATAAAAATGAAACAATATTAGGGGTCGAAATCCGTATATAGCACAATACCACGACCGCATCACACATAGCTATTAGTGCTGTGCTCTAATTAAAAACCGTAAATATCCGACGCGTGCCGATAAATGCACAACACTAGTGTCAATATGGCGTTTTACAAACAAGGTGGCGTTGGTAAATTAATTTGATCTAGCTTATGTCTCTGACTTCTGTCACATAAAAAATACCTATATAGGATAAATAAGGCTTTATTTCTAACTTCGATTGCACATTACGGTAAATATTTATTATAATAATTACATTATATGCAAAGACTATTTTGTAATATGTATAGTTTGTATTATAATAAAAAAAGTCAAAGTGGATGAAGTTGCACGATCTGTCAGAAGTATTATTAAAAGCAAACAATAATTTTGAAATTTCAAGGAAAACAATAAATCGTCTTAAAATATACGCTAAAAATAATTTTTAAATACCTATTCAACGATACCCCTGATGAACACATTACCCTCCTTTGCGTCGCGCAGTCGGGTAAAAACTATAATATATAACAGTTGCGAGAAACTGATAAAATGTTGTAAAAACTTATGTATTTTGTATTAATTTGTACTATTTACTTAAGTATATAAAACGTACTTAAGACTTTCAATAGAAAAAGAATCCTACCCATTACATTATTAAAGTACTAAGGGAAAAAGAATTAAAAATGCACAACCGTGTCCGGAGTTCATTAGACGGATGCATAACGTCGATATTAGAAGCTGCCTTTAATTAAAAATCGTAAATATCGCACCGAAGTCGATTATCGCACGACACTAGCTTTATACTAATTGAGTTTTGTAATTTCAATGAAAAATACTTTTTAAGACGTTTTTATTTTATTTGTAGGGTTTCATTTGAGCAAATGCTAGCTTTTTGAAGTGAAACTTCTTTAGAATCGTTGTGATTTGAAACGGAAATACGACACTAGAAAGAGACAAACACATAAATATATAGGATTAAGCCGGCGAGAGAATGAGATAGAATACATTGCCATGTTGCCATGGTAACCGTTACTATTTGAGATAGAATACATAACACAGGAATTGAAAAATAATAAAATTAATTACTGAATATTATGTAATGTATATTTTTGTCAAATTTAATGTATAATAACTTATAAACTTGATGAAAATATGTGTGTGTTATGTAAGAAGAAGTCACGTAAGAAGTTATACGTACTTTGGCGTAACAGAACAAAAATAGCTAAAGATTTCATCCTGTATGTCACAACTCTCTGTTTGTAAGAGGAATGCAGCTAACTTCATCATGTCACTTTCTGGCTGTCGGTGTGCGCGCGCATCGTTAAAATTTTACTTTCTATTTTTTTCAAACGTGCCAAAAAAGCATAACTTCAAAAAATAAACCTTATAGTTATCCTACTCCTAATATTCTAATTCCATCTCATTCTCTCGTAGGTTACTTTTCTAAAGTTTCACTTCTACCATGTGTGAATGCACACACACGCACTTTTTCCCTATGTTTAAGCTTACTGATGATTGCTGTCTTGTTGATACATACCTGGAAATAAAATAATGTAATATTAATACAAATATGCTTAAAATGGGTTTAACTTTGCATAATTTTTCTATAATAACTGTTAAAGTTTTTATTTCTAGTAAATATTTCTTTGTTTAGTTCAAAATTAACTTATTAAAATGCGACATTTTGTAAGTGTGTAAATGTGTTTGTTACTTCTTCTCGCTGTAACGGCTCAACAGATTAGAGTGATCCATAATTACCAAATAGATCATTTACCATATATATATTAAAAATAAATAAATAATATATATGTACATAATAAAAAAGGATATTTGTTAAAAAAGATAAATTATTACTATTGTAACACTAAAACAAGGGTCCTGCTTTAAGAAATGTAGAAATACAAACACTCTCCGTCTCTTTTTCTCTTTATTTTTCTATCTCCTTCTCTATCTATTAGATAGAAGGTAGAATCTTATGTTACAGTAAAAATAAAAAAAAAATATGTAAATTTTAACTAAAATCCAGATTTATCCAGCAACCAACTAAACAGAGCCTAAGGCGGCAATTACGTATCGCCATAAAACGTACATTAACTCCCATACACAAGTGTACCACAGGGACCTTCCCTAATCCATTTACGATATAAAGAGGTATAAATCAAACTTAATACTGCTCCACGTGTTGATAAAGCTCATGTACAGCGGCTAAGGACGTATACACATGAGGTCTGAATTTATATGGAAAGTTTTCGAAGATCATTTAAAAAACTAAATATCCTTTAAAATAACTTAAAACGAAATTATTCCACCGTTACAAAGGTCATCTTTTTTTTATAGTATTTACATAGAACCTCTATTGAGGTATAACCTGCTTTTTAAAATAAGTAATCTGTATAAATTGACGAAGATAATGCCAAAGAAAAACATAAATAGATATAAACGAGTCAAATACCTCATTTCTTTAAAATCAGCCAGTAATTATTTAAAATATCAATATGTTCACTATTTATCATGAAAATTTCATAATTTATCTATCTATACTAATATTTTAAAAAAGAAAGATTTTTCTTTGTTTGTTTGTTTGTGCCGAATAAGCTCCGAAACTACGGAATCGATATAGATGAAATTTGGTAATAAGATAGTTTTAGACACTGGAAAAGGACATAGGATAGTTTTTATCCCGAAAATCATCCCTTAAGAGTATGAAAATGGGGATGAAAGTTTATATAAGGAAGCAACCTAAGGTAGAACCCGAGCAGAGCGAGGGTAAATCGCTAGTCATACATAAACATAAATATTAGATAAACAAAAAAAAACATACAACAGTAAAATAACATAAAACTTAATCGACAATTTTAACTTTATCCAACCCGTTAAAAGACAATAGTGTGTGCAAGGCGGTGCGAAATGGAATTACAGGGGGTGAAAATGCAAAGGAATCAGGGGGTTGAAGTGTCCCAGACCGGACACTTTGAACGAATTATGACGGTCATTATTAGAACGTGGACAGAATTAAATTGCCTCCCCTCTTGCCACCCCGCCTAAGTATCTACCTGTCTGATACTAGGAATACTTATCGTGTTTGGTTTTTTTTAGATTATCGTTTTGATGTTTTTTTCTTATTGATTAATGCTACTGTTTATTTTAAAAATTTAAAAGCTTTCTGATAAGTTAGTGTAAAATGATGGTATTTTTATTTTAGGATGTTATTCGGTTAGCGGTTATAATGAAATGTTTTTTTTTACACATGAATAACTAAAATTTATAATAAAATCTCTTTAGGTTTTGTTTGAAAAAAAAATGTGTATAGGTTAGGTATACTTTAAACTTAGTTTTTTTAGTTTGGCACAGTATTTGTCAACTAACATATATTTCGTACTGTATAATAAATACTAAAATAGATCTCGGGTTGATGTAAATTGATGTAAAGCATTCGAAACTTTAGGAACCGAAAATCAAAATAAATTCGCGAAAACACTCGAAAAGACAGTTTTATTTAAAATATTAAATATTCGCGCATACCTAAGACTATATTACTAAGAAAATGATACGAAAGAACAATCAAGTGGAATTCAAAACATATTAGCTGTTAACAAAACAAATATCTACGTCGAATAACGTAAAGGCCGTATAATCCCTACAAAGATACCAGAACCTAATATTTTCCCTCACATTATAACAAATATAGATAAAATAGTTGAGTAAACCTATAGATTAGCGAGTGTATGGAGATAGGTAGAATCAATAGACGGACCTACATTCGCAGATTTGCTATAATCTCAACAAACGCTCTTGGCGTTAAATGAAATATTTACTAAGGGCATAAGTTAAAAGTTCTTAGCGATACGATGTTTATTGTTTTTATAGTTAACATGTGTAAAAAATCAGTTAAAAAAAATGAATAAAATATATGCAAAACAAATATTTCGACGGCAAAATTAGAGTGGCGAGACTTATTAATAAACTAGAGTACCTACACACTGTCGGTTATACCACTGTTATCTCTATTTATACTTTTTCTTTTTAATTCCTCTATTTTTTTGTATTGAGGGCTATGTTTGTAGTAACACACTACAGACATATTGTCTGTGCCTTTTTTGGGCTTATTTTTTTTCTGGGTTTATAAATGTAAACACTTACACTCCTGCGTCCTGTTTAAGATTTTGAAGAAATTCAATTGCAAGTTAATTTTGATGTCAGATATGAGCTTTAAGCCCATTAAACTTTTAATAAGCTTATAACTAAACCAAAACGCTACCGCGTGTACCTCAAACCTAATACAATATTGATAGAGCATATAAACCGTCTAACTTAAGACGAGCCGCGTCCCGCCGTACACGTGAGATACGGTACGTTGGGTGCAACTCCAAACAATGGGATTATAATTATTTGCAGTTTTACTAGGTCGTTTGCTTGGCTATGTTATGGACGTAGGAATTAATTAGCCTTGGTGTTTGTGTAGTTACTATAGCGGTATGGAATAATTTATATCACTCTATATACATACTTATAAGTAAATGTAGAGAACATGTTAGAGCGTATATCTTATTGTTTAGTTTAATATTTAATACTTTCTTGGATTTACGCGAATATCTGACATTTTAATAGTCTGAGAGCTGGTGAACATTTTAGGGTAGCTTCTTGAGGCACTACAGGAAAATTTGTAATTGTCCTTGAAGGACCCCTAAATAAAATAGTCGAGGTATGGCTGATGGGTAGCGGTACCCTAGCAACCTTAGTATTGTTAGATTTAAGATATATAAGTTAGTCTTATTCAAGTTATTTGGACAACGTGACTATGACTATATGTGTTTTGAATGTATTATTTTATTATAACCTGTTACTTTTCTTGACAATATTTTATTTCAATTAATAAAATAGTTAGTTTTTATAATTCTTTTATATTTTTAAAGAGTATATGGACTAATTAGAAATATAGACAAATACGAAGGAATAAAATTCTAAATGTGCCGAATATGTACATTAAATATTTTTTGGAAAATCTTATTGCAATAGTCATATCGCAAAGGCCGTCTGTAATTTTTGTTATTCTGTCTGTCTGGGAACGCATCACGAGATAATCACTGGACAGATTTTGATGAAATTTAGTATGATGATAGCTGGTTATCCGGGTCAACGTATAGGATACTTTTTACTGCGGGAAAATATCTTATTTTAAAAAATCTATACTAACCGTTAAAACGTATCTAGGGAGGAACGAGAGTGAGTCACTAGCTACAAAATATAAAAACAAGTCAAGTTACTCGTTTTGATTCAAATTAATGTGTCTAGTCGCATGTGAGACACATTTTTGCCATCTCAAAAAACAGTTTCTCAAAGGACAGTGTTTCATACTTACATGTACTAATTAAGTATTTGACGGGTTTATTACAGCTCGTAAATGCTATTTAAGATATCATTATAATAAATAGCTGTGATCTTTTAATATAATTTACAATAGTTTATTCTAGTTAATTTATTTAGTATTTAATTTTATTTATACTAGTTGCAGGCAGCGGTTTTGCTCTTGTATATTTTAATTAATTACTTTAACTTCACGCTGCCAAGAAAGAGACCTCTATATAGTACAATCCTGAAAGAGAGCTCAAAATGAAATAAACAGATAGACAAAAATTTTAAAAGTTTGTTTTGTTTTTTTTTATAGCTCAATCTGTAGATAAGAGCTTTTCTGTAATTATTTAACGAATAATTTTGATTCTTGACACAATTATTTTATTATACTTAATATATGTACATAACTACTACGAAAGTAGGGCAAAAGTCGCGTATTCGATTCTCGAACTTTACATGTAATCAATTCACAAAGGCGTTAAAGTATAATGTAGTAAGTTCTAGCACGAGCTAGGAGCAATTTGTTACGTTTTACGAAAAACAGAAAAAATATTTTCTCTCTCTCTCTCTCTATCTATCTCTCTCTCTATATCTCTCTCTCTCTCTCTCTCCACCGATTTTATATTAAAAATAATTAAGAGATTATATTATGTTAACTTATCATATAAATGTTTATCGTGAAATATGATTTCATTATAATCACGCCATCCTGAAAACAAAACGATCAAATTATACTAAAAATATTACCCACAACTAACAATTTCTACTTCAATAACCATACGTAATACTCGGGTTTAATCGGGTTTTACTGAAATTAGCTTTAAACAATAAACAAAATCGTAGCCCTACAACATTGCGATATAACACAAGTTTAATTCTTATCCAGCGATAGTGATTGCTACTTTTATTCATATTACCCACGTATAAAGGATGGAAGATCGTCAGTGGAAAGTAAACAGATTCTATCGTGTCCACAAAAACGGCGGGACAGACAGTTAAATACACCCGCTATTATATTTGCTAGAATCACATTAAAAATAAGTATCTTTAGTCAGTGGCGCTCAAAGTGTCGTATAAGGTATATTTAAGTAAAATATAACAAAATAGTGTATGTTTACATTTGTATTTGTAATTTTATGATAAAAACTTCAGGGTAATAATATATCTATGTGTATAAATAAAAATGAATGTTTGTATGTTTGTCGCTATACGTTCCTAAGCCATTGATTCGATTGTGATGAAACTGTGGTGGATCCTTCTGCATATGCCTGAGAAGGTTTCTGGCCAAAAAGAAAAGAATTTTTCTTTGGACTTTTCAAGCTTAGGGACGCACCCGAGCGAAGCGAGGGTCAGTCGTTAGTTATGATATAATTATTTAGATATCACACTATTGACTTAGCTTCGCTTTACTCGAGTGCCTCCCTAAATGTCCTAAATTTTTTAAATTTATAATATTACAAGGGAATTAGCCTCGCTTCCCTCGGTTTCGTCCCTACGTACATTTTAACGGTCAGTATGGAATTAATAGACTACAAATTATACATATACATAGGTATGATGAGTTATTGTGGGTTGTATTAAAAATCTAACCTATGTCACTTTCCAATCCTCCAACTATCTCCATACAAAAAATGACGCCAATCTGTTACTCTGTTTTTACGGGAAAGAACGACAAACAAACACACTTCCACATTTATAATATTAAAAAAATGAATATTACAGATACGTTATCAATTGGCAAATTTTATTATTATCAATAAGCCAATGTATTATTCCAGTTCATAGTCAATGTTCTAAACTTCATCTAAATCCGTCCAGCCGTTTAGGAGAAACAAACATACACTCAAATATTGTACATTTATTTTAGAATCAGTACTATACAATAACATTCCATACATTACATCCAGTACAAAAGTTTTCACAAATCACAGTACAAATACCTAACGACGACGTAGTTTCATATACTTTTAAAAATATTTGCCGAAGTTTGAGCATCGACCACCGACTGCGCAGCGTCATAGCGTACGTAGTAAATTATAATGTTTTATGGTTTAATACTGCAGATAAGGGAAGGAGCCTATTATTAAGCATGTTAACGGGACCAGGGGTGGCTTTTACCAACGATTTTTGTTTCCTTGTGGCTATGTATACTAATTTCGCATATAATATATCACTAATGCATTTTAGAATGTTCTAATGAGTTTGTTTGAATACGTTAATATCACGGTACATTGAAGTGGCGCAATTAAATAAGAAAAAATACGAGCGGATCCGCGGGTAAAGCCTACTTAGATTTAGAGTTATCCATATATTAATATACGACTATAGACCTTTTCGTTTATCAGATCGCTACCAAACTTTACAGGATCATCCGCTGGGCTAAGCTGAAGATTGTCTAAAAATATCATCAAAATCGCTCCAGCCGTTTTGGAGTTCATAGGGAACATACATACATACACACATATATACATATATAGAAGTTTTTATCTTCTATATGGTATGTAGAGAACGTCATAGAATATAATATATTATATCTTTGTACTTGAAATCTTAGTATCAGGAAGATATACAAATAGAACGAAGGATATATTAAAAAAAATATCCCAATTAAATGTCATTGACCAAAGTATTTTTAATTATAAGTAACAATTATAATAATTAAAGTGATATTAAAATTATTTTATATTTTTATACTTCCTTGTTTTTTTTTATGTCATTACACAATATGTAATTCATGAATGTATATACCTAGTATATATTTATTCAGAATTAAGTTGATATGAATATTTAAAAGTGGAAGCGAATATTTCCTGCTTTATTTTGCTTTACTATACTACTCTATGTGTCTACGGTATTGATAATATATTATATACATATACGGTTCATTTTTTTTAATGTTTCTAATAAACATTAAAAAAATATACATCGATTTCATAATCAATTTTAATGCAATAGTTTCACCGTTAAAAATTTATAAAACCACCTATGAATTAAAATCTATTGAGTATAAAAATCAAGAAAATAATTTCGTAACTGGTTATAAAACGCCACATTCCCAAAAAAAAAAACAAATTAAATACCTTCTTCTTTACATAATCGGTAATAAAATGCGAAAGTAAAGAAGATTAAATCAGATGAACAAACAAACATGTAATATTATCAAAGAATAATAAATCTAAAAGCCCCATGGATGTCTGAGTGCCCCCAAGACTTCCCCTTGCAGTAGCGCTACCCTGTGTGATTTCACACGAACGCGGTAATGACTATTTATGCCGCGGTGGCAAATTATTTTTTATTGTTTTCATTCATCCAGATAGATTTTGATTAAAATCTAGACACAATTTAGACCTAAAATAAATAGAATAAAATAAATAATATGTAGTAATGTATTACATGCTTTACCAGAGAAATCCACGAAATCGTTTTTTTGGTGATTTTTAAAACATTTCACATAACTTTAACTGCCATTTTAGGAATAACAGAAATAAATATCTGCATATCTTAAAAAAATAGAAGAAATAAAGGAATCAGAAAGGTACAAGCACTAGGTACTGTGCGAGAACACAAATACTCTACTCACTTTTAAATCGAACCCACGACCTTAAGTCCAGGAGAGTAAGCCACCATTACAAGCTGTCATAATAAAAATGTTAAAATCCGCAAAAGCCGAGTAACGTGATAATGAAATCGTAAATCCGCGCGTAAACAGTGTAATATAAATCGCGGTTTGGTTTGGCGTCACCGGCATGTTGGCCGACATTTTTGCGGCGTCACTTCAATCACGTAGACTTGACTACAATTGTTACAGTGTATTTTAAACGACCGCAACTGGCAATACATTATCTATGCCCATATCAAAATTGATAATTGACTGTATTTTCAAGAAATATATACCGAGTCCTGTGTAAAAACGCTAATAAACTTGTATGTTATTTTGTAATGAGGGTAATTTTTGACATAAGGATAGATGTTTGATTACCAAGCTCCAGAATATTTATTTTGGACATATTCAGTGCATAATTGTGAGCATACACTGTATATTTACGACAATGTTTTTTTTTGAAACTCGATGAAACGAAAATGCGACACAAAAGGGACAAACACATAAATATGTAGAATTAAGCCGACAAGAGAATGAGATAGAATACATTCTCATGTTGCCATGGTAACCGTAGTTATTTTTTTTTCTTGATAATAATATTTTAGATGCAAAAGTCAATTTTAAATCGTGTATTTAATTTGATGAACTTGAAAACCATTAGCCAGATTTCAAGAAACGTTTATACAATACAAGGAATACAATGACTGAGGACGTAGTTCCTAAAGTGTAACTTCTGCCTTCTTTATACATAATAATGGGGGTAATATTAAGTAATATGTTGATAAACTACTATACATATTACATGTGTAATGATTCTGCAGGTAATACCCAGTCAAATACAAATTAAACCAGTATTATTACCAGTTAAATAAAAATGCTCCCTTCAAAAATAACCTCCGAGTAAAGATTCTAGGTCCTTAGGACTAGATATTTATTTTAAAATTTATATAGACCACCCAAGTATTGACTTAATATTGATTGAAAATCGATCATCATATGAGTATATTGAATTTGACAATGAAAACCTGCGTTTTGAAGGCGGTAAAAATACGGAACTCCTTGGTGTCTTCTCCATTCTACGTGACATTGCCGAAGTAATCTGTGCTCAACTGGCACGTTTACCGGTGGTAGGACTCTGTCAAGCCTGAGGAGTCCGACTGGATGGGTACCACCCCCTTATCTATTTCTGCCGCTAAGCAACAATGATTGCATTGTTGTGTTCCGGTTTGAAGGATAAGGTAGCCAGCGCAATTACAGGCAAGAGGCATAACATCTTAGTCCTCATAGTGATAACGTACCGGCGGTTCTAAAGTTGCGTTTGATAAAACCTAAGTGCATGAACCGTAGGTGTTATGGGCGACAGGTATCGCTTTCCATCAGGTGGACTGTTTCGTTTATCACTGAGTACCATAAAAAAAAATAACGTTTTGATGCCACTTACAAGAAAATTGAATTGAATTGAATTGAAAATCTTCATACGTTTGCGTTTTTTATTTAATTTATTCTACTACTATTTTAAATGTGAAAGTATGTGATTTTTTTCTAACATACCTACGTATTATGTTGTATTTGTATGTTTGTTGCTCATACATGCTAAAATATTTAGATGTTTTTTTTAATTACAAAGAGAGAATATGACTTGGAGTAATAGAGTTTGACAATAGCTATATATTATGTTATTGACACAAAAGGTATTTCTAGAAAGTTGGAGAACATTTTTTAATATAATATGATATATCTACTACATTAATTTGAATATAATTTCACATTTCAAATAGTTTAATTTTAATATAAAACTTTCTTTTCGGATTTTTTCGCAAATTTATTTTGATTTTTGGTTCCCGACGCTTCGAATGCTTTACAGCAATCATGGTCACGGGAGAGACGTTGGACGTTCATCATGTTAGCACCTACCCACAAAATTCTACAATGATTCTCAAATATACAAAAAACAATATCAAATTTTCGCGTAGTTACATAGTATTTTATCCACATTCGATGTTACAACGTAACACTCATACTGCATTGCATAGCGCCCGTCTGTCAATCACACGCGCGCCGCCGCGAACTGGATTTAATTTTATTTATATTTTTTACATTACAATAACATTATTTTTTGCGTCTTGAGAATTTAATTGGAGTTTTTTGTGTTACTATTTAATAATAGAGTAAGTTTTTTAATATATTGGTTATATTGCGATTGTATGTTTGATTGGGTATTTGGCAGGTGTTTTGATAAGGACACATTTAAAATGTAAAATAACACAGTAAACATGAATATAAATCGCAGTAATATCATTGTTAATTAGGATATACCTAATTTCCCCTTTTGATTCTAAGAAATTAATATGAATTAATGAAATATGGATCAATACCACAATACAGTAATATTTCCTCGGATAAACTATATATAGAAAGCTATACATTGCGATATTTAAGTGGAAAGCCAAGTTATGAACAAAAACTAGCACTTAACTATGACATGAAACAAAACTACATCAAATCGGAGTTAAAACCCAAAAACGAGTGCAACGTAGATTTATAAACTCAACCGACGCTAACACACTTTCACATGTCAATAGATCCGCATAAAAGCCTAAAAAGGCGATAAAAAAACA
Source organism: Argynnis bischoffii washingtonia (assembly GCA_033884665.1). Lineage (NCBI taxonomy): Eukaryota > Metazoa > Arthropoda > Insecta > Lepidoptera > Nymphalidae > Argynnis > Argynnis bischoffii. The sequence goes on along the minus strand of CM066616.1, from coordinate 1,161,472 downwards.
CACCAGAGCCCGCGTACATGCATCTTTTTCAGTTCGCTGACAAATGGCTGTGAAAAGCGGGATGAGTCGGTCGGATGAAAAATCATTCACAAATTCTGACGCTCGCTTAGCCGGCCCGCCCCGGCCACTTTTTAACCGAGCTCCATCAATAAAAAGCGGGGTAAAAAAACGCCATGACGTCACGAGGTACGTTCACGCCACCGCGAGAGGATAAATCAAGTGGTATACTAGGATGGAGTCGGCTTGGTCGAATTGTGGCATTTTATGGCCTTTTGATTTACACGGCTAGTGCCGCGTATTTTAATGCAAACGATAACCGGTGTTACAAATAAAACTTGAAAATCGTGAATGAAACACGCTTGTTTCGACTTTTTGGGGTTATTTGTTTGGGATTTGTTTTGTTTTTTTTTTTGGTTTAGGCTGAATGGATTGTTGCTAATATTGTAGTGTTAGTTTTTAGTTGCATCCGTTTCACATATCTAAACTGAGGTACAAAAATATATTTAAATAACGCAATTTTTATCATAAAAAGCTTTTAAATTTAAACTAAAAATATTTCTTTTTAACACCAAAGTTTTAAAGCATCAATCGTTAAACTAAATAAAAATACACGAGTCAACATAAATTATTTGCTATAGTAGAAATAAAAAACGATGAGCAAAATCGCCTCCACTCTCGCTCGCCGTTGACATTGACGAACGCGCATCACGATCAACTGGTGTCCCGTGGTCCTCACTCCAACGGCTTCGAGTGATCACAGATCAGTTTTCGACCTTTTTTATGCGAAACTGAATTCAGTTGGGACTTTTTTAAGCCGCTGCCTTTTGAAGTGTTTATAATTTGCGATGGCCTTTGCTTAAGTGACTTGGACCTACCTGTGGGGTGACTTTTTGTTGAAATATGACAACGCGTGCAAAATTGTTGTGTTTTTTTTTTATTATAAAATTATTGGATGTATCAATCTTTAGATATACATACTAACGATCTTATTTTGCTTTACTTTAAGCTTCTAGATTACATATTTCCATACTTAATAAATTAATGAAAATCGGACTAGTGGTTCTCGAGCAATCAAAATCGACGACACGTTTGGCTCAGTTTGTATTGCTGTGCCTGCGGTCGCGGGTTCGAGTCCCGCTGGGGGCATTAATTTGTGTGATGAGCATGAATATCTGTTCTCCAATCATAGGTGTTTATATTTATAATAAGTATGTATTTAAAGTTATATATGTGTAGTGTATCAACTATCTGGTATTCATAACACAAGCCTCGTAGCTTACCATGGAACTAGATGGTGTTAATGTCCCAACATATTTATTATTATTAAAAATATAAATGGATATACACGCAGACAATATGATATATAATATAAAGGCATTATAATAACGATATTTCTATTCAGTAGTAATAAGCATTGATAGCATATTTACCATATAATAAATACATTACCTCAATCGAAATTCGTCTAACATCGATCGAACACTGACCGGCCATCATAAAAAAAAACGTCCACCTCCCTACGATTCCGATCACGTCTGCTAGAACTGATTGACACGAGACGTCCGCGCCTTCACCCCACCTTCAGACGAACCCCCTAACGACCCCCCAAGGCACCCCTAACTTGACCTGCGTACGGTAAGAAACATGTGAAAAATGTCATCAATGCACTGCTAGGGTTCACATATTGAGTAGATATGGACGGTGTTATTGACATTTGGCATTTTATTTTGTCGATATGTACGTAAAAATTATATGTTTTGATGGTTTTGAAAAATTGAATTGAATTATTATGTATTTTAAATAACGTGTGATAATAATCGTCTGCCTAAATTCCTTTTTTTTTATTTATTTTAATTGATTTATTTATCAATAACGGTATTTTAATATAAAAAAAACTAAAGAAACTGAAAACAGCGTAAACACCAATAAATACAAATCGATAGAAATATTGTAGGTACAAAATTAAAAAGCTGATAAAAAATGAACGCGATGTAAATAGAACAGTGCGGTTCTGCAATTTGGAGACAGGGGCGGACTTGAAGTTTGTTAATTTGTTCGTGCAATCGCAATCGCACGCGTGGACCGAGCATAAGTTCGAATTGCTTGCAGTTTAGAATAAATAGCCTGTGCCGTTGACGCCCCCTCTGAGTATTACACTAAAAATCTATACATATATGATAGACATATCAAAAAATAAGTACCTGTTATATTATTTAAGATTGTACGTATAATGATGAACAAACTTCATTAGTAGATGTATTGCTTGCAATATGACCGCAACATCGACATTTATTTGCCAAGTTATTGGTACCCAAGCGCAAGATCGTATGAAGAGATCCTAGATGCTAATAACACGCAGGCTGTGTCACGCCGTCAGTACAGAACAGACGCAATACAAAACTCCAAACAATAGACATTAATAAGAGAATATTTCTAGCTCCCTATCCCGGGATGCGCTTATTAAAACATTTCACCAGGCAATATCAGATAGGACGTGCACAATATGTGCCGCAAACTCCGTCCATGTGACGACCTGTGGGAATCGCGGCCGAGAAAACTTCATTAACTCCAACGACCCCCCACCCCCCGACCCCTAGGCCCGGACCCCCGCTGACGGACGGGGACGTTCGCTTATTACGTCTCGAACGTGCCGCGAAAATCGAAGAAATGTGACGTAAATACGTGAAAGAATAGTCTCACTGATTGGCCGGGCTTTGTGCTCGACTGACCGTTTAATGCTGTATCTCGAGGGACCATTTTTCGGATTATTATGTGCCAGTTTCATTTGATTGCATCGCATTTTGTTATACGCCACATAAATAAACATACAATATTGTTACGTCGCAAATACATCCTAAGTGTATAAATGAGATTGGACTTTTTGTTTTCATGAATTTTTTGGCGGATATTGGAATAACTATAGTCTGTTTCGTTCAAACAAAGCGTTTCAAATAGATGACCATCGATATATCACAAAGCCCGACGAGTTACACTAAAATAAACATTTTTTTTTGGCTATTTCATCCCGGTACAAATGCATTCAGTGATCCCTCAATCAAATTCCGATTTCAAATGAAACGATACTGTTTATTGTAACTGATCCAGCGCGTGTAAGAATTTGTGGTGAATTTTATGTCGCTTTAGCAATCTTTTGTTGGAAATCTAGAATAGACTTGATCTTTACTTGTAGATTTTGGAGTTATTTGATTAAAAATTTTTACGTCCTAAGGAGAAACGGCCCACTGATTCAATATTATAATATACGGCTACTGCTCGAAGGAAAATCTTATCATTTTTATGCTAATGTGTTTCAGATTATTTTAGAAATATAATATACATTGTAAAATATTGTTCAGTTTCGAAAATATATTACTTATTGTAATATCTAACTATAATATGTATAGCTGTATATGTACCAACATCTATGGACACTGAAATACTTTATACTTCAATTACATACTAGCTATTGCTCGTTGTCTTGCGCCCATTTTTCTATTTAGTTCGCAATTACCTGTTTCCGCTTTCATATAACTCTACAGTAGAGTGGGCTTAAGCTGTAATTTTCCTTTTAATTGAAGTATAACTTGGCAATATTTTTTAACTCACTCATACATCAGAATAGCATATAGACTACTTTTTATCCCGGAAAAACGTACGGTTCCCTTGATATAGATTTATTTTTGTTTTTCTCGAAGGTAAGCCTCTAGTAATACATACGATACATGCAGAAAAACCTACATTTTATGTACATATATTTAAAATATATGTATATATCGATATTTTGATACACTAAACTCCTTTATTTTAAACTTTCCATATTCCCCAAAATATTTGGTCAAGTTTACAGCTCATTTAGTGTTATCGCATCCGTCTTTTAGAGATTTTTCTTAGAACATAGGACCACACACGCCACCGCTGACATATTGATGATTGCTATTACTTGACTTGGGATGCATTCCAGTTAGGACGTAAGATTACATTTAGAATGTGTTTTATTATTGTTATTAGACTACTATCAACTCTTATAATAATACTATTGTACTATTATTATATGCTTATATTCTCTTCAGCCCATAAAAAACAACATCATTTTATTAATACACATAAGTATAAATAACCGCGCTTACAGTGAGACGAAAGGAAATAAAAATTTGCATGATCGTTACCGCTTCGGAAAATCGAATCTGCACACTCGAGATTAGACCGTATTCGAGATACCTATTCTAGTACTAGAAAAATAATGCTATACCCCATGACATGAATATCAAACAAATAGAAATACACGTATTTTTGTATAATAATTAAACCCTGTCATTCTGCAGCTCGGCAGCTTAACCACGCTAGCACAGATCGATGACTGACACCGAATGCGGTAGTCCAACAACTGCGCGTGCCAAATATTTGAAATTATTTCATTTACTGTATTACAATGAAATTTGTTAGTATTTTAGTTATATTGCCTATTTTTATGGTAGATCAATCCAAATATATCTTAAATATACTCGAAACAGAAAAAAAGCAGTCAGGACTGCCGACAGAAGAAACATTTTTTTGGATATTTAAATTAATTGTTTGATCTTTAATTAAAATTTGTAAATTAAAACTATTTACATTTATCTGGTTTCGACGTCTATGGGCACTCTTGAGTGTTCGCGTTAACACGTCACGTGACCATGTCGATGATGGCTTACATGAATTTACTCCTCATCCAAACCTGCGTATAGAAGTTTTAACTTCAAAAATCTAATAATTCATTGTTATCATTTTGACATTACCCAAAAACTAATACAAAACTTAATAAATAGACAAACTACATACTGTTTTGACCTAATTTCATTTAAAATTTCAGCTATAGGCTCTATATAGTATCTTGACAGCGTGACTGACAGCACTGCGTTGAAATTTTAGATCGACATTCGAAAACAAATCATTTCGTAGCATTGAAATTATACAATACGATTAGTATTTTATTACTACCTTCTATAAAGGTATAATAATAATATCTTTGTTTTTATCTCTCTGTCTGTCTGCCTGTCAAGTGCTAGGCCACTCGCTACTGTAGTGGAAATCACGAACATATTTGTCAGAACTTACAATGATCCGGGGTAAAACTAACAATATTATAATTTGATATACGAGTATCTTAAGAGTTTTTGTATATAATTCATCACTAGCGACTCACTCACGTTCCGCTCAGGTTCGTCCCTCCTTACGTTTTATCGCTTAGGAGGTATAGATTTCTCAGAGATGAGTATTTTCCCGCAGTAAAAAGTAACCTATATGTTAACATGGGTAACCAGCTACCATCAACTAACTACTAAATTTCATCAAAATCCCTTCAGTGATTTTTTCGTGATGCGGTCACAGACAGACAGACAAAAATTCTAAATCCTATAGATTCCGCCTCTGTATCTATAATAATGTCTATTTCAATTAGATTTTCCAAAAAATATTTAATGTTCGGCTTACTTACAATTTTATTATATGTATAGATTTAGTCCATAATATTCATAAATGTATAGAGAACTTTGTTTAAAAGTCGGCTAAAAGGTAAACACAGTCTGAATAAACAAAACGATTTAGGTCAATCACAAAAAGTAAAGCAAAATTAACGTCGAAACGTGACAAAGCGACAGTGCTAAGCCCATCAAAGTGTATTTCTTTTCCAAGTCGCCCGAGACCCCTCTGTCAATCAGACGTCAACGAGTGGATTCTGTCTGTCCATCTGTCCGAAACGCGTAACTCGACTCTGAAAACCCACTTAATCTTTATTGACATCGCATCGTATTACTAAGTCAGAAAAGACCTGGAGTGGCAAAAATGCAACTTATTTTAAGGTATTACGGCTGTAGATGATCGTAGATAGTAATTTTGCAATCTATAATATGAACGTTCATTAGTTTTCTTAAGCAGGCGACTTTATTTTCTTTTTTTCGATGGATTTTACTTTTATTATTTGTGTGATGAATGATTAAAGCGCAAAATCCTTTAATAGATCATTTTGTTTAAATGTCAAATAATTATTACACTTAAAGTATCTTTGCTATTTATTAGAGTATTTTGCGAAAGTCATTTCTAAATATAGTCATTTTTTTGACATTAGCTTTTATTATGATTATGGAGGGTAGAGGGGAGGAGGAGTCTCATATATGGGAGACAAATTGAAAAAGTGTCTACCTGCATACTGAAAATAGATGGCGCTGGCGTACGAAAAACTATGATATGAATTTAGCTATTGTATACGGAGTGAGGTGTGCCGAGTTCAAACATTTAAAATTTTTCATGGCTAACGTAGTTAATGAAATACAGTATACAAATCCTCAAGTATTTACGTAGTCTAAAATAATTTAGTAAATATAACTATCCTTGTTTATTTCTCTGTCTCACTCTTATTACTTTTGGCGCTTCCTTTAAAATTTATCCTACGCTACCACAGCGCCACCCTCATTGGACGCGTTTTGCACTTTTTCATACACAGTGACTCCTCCTTACCTATACGCTCCGTAATTTTGGTACAATGTAAGTCTTAATCTTCAAAATATTACTATCTAAATCTAGACATATTGTAATAAATAAAAATCAATTACCAAATGTATGTAAGCGAATTACTTTAGAACGGCTGCTGCTATTTGGCAAATTATTTTTGTTCTGTTTGTGATTGTCAGGACAAGGTTTGTGTGAAAGAAATGTTTGAAAAATTGTACGGAAAAGTGAAAAAATTGGGTTAAAAATCTCCATATACAAAAAGTGAGTTTACAGATTGACTTGATTTTTCGCAGAGTATTTTTATTCTATACTAACCGTTTAAACGTACCCAGGGACGAACCCGAGCGAAGCGAGGGTGAGTCGCTAGTATTGTAATTATTATATTATTGATTTAGAACATATCTATTCATATCGAAATATAATGAGAACAGTCACAACCAATACTAATAAAATACGAGTGTCATTCATGCGTATGCGCACCTGTCTCTGACCGAGGTGGGGGATACACGAAAATAAACACTGATATCGCGGTCTGCCTCGTCGTGCTCATATCGACCTTACTTTTCATCGCTTATTGTCAGTTTTTTCCCACCATTAAGAATAGAATGGATATGCCTCATTGGTCATTCATCGATACTAATATTATAAATGCGAAAGTAAATCTGTCTGTCTATCTATCTATCTGTCTGTCTGTCTGTATGTTTGTCTAACTGTCTGCCTGTGTCTGTTACTTTTTAGTTTGAGACCCTGGGAAGGACATAGGATAGTTTTTATTTCGGAAATCATTCCTTAAGAGGATAAAAAGTGGAGGGGGGAAGGGGGGGGGGGAGTTTGTATGGAGAATTACTCATTTCGCAAGTAAAGAATATATTTTTTAATCAGTGTTTCGGTTGTATATAATTTATGTAGTCTAAATTAAAAAAAGAACAAATGAAAATAAATAAATTTAACCATGTTTGTTGAATTTTAATACATTATTTTTAATAAAGTTGTCATTTTATGCAAAATTTTTGCAAATTTTAATAAATTACAAACAACAAAAACATCTCAACAGTATTTTTATTGATATATTCTTCTCATTTTATCATAGACCCCAAAATTTTAAGAACCTATATAAGTCACAGCATCCAATAATCTCATTATAAGTTATATAAAAAAATTAAAATAAAAACACAGATCCATACAAATCCAAACAAACCAAATCAGTTTTTGCCTCAAGTTTAAACATATCATATTGATTGATTGATGTTAGCTCAGTGCGCATTAGTGGGCCTACCTGCGAGTTATTTGTGCTTTTATTAATATAAAGACGTATATCCAACCATAATTATAATATTATTCATCACTCCAGACGCCAGAGCCTGTTATTAAGTCTGACAGGCAATCGTTCAATAATACTGAGTTTGACCCCTTTAGTAAGTTTTTGAGGTGTCGAAAACCAAAATTGATTTGTCTATTACTCCATATCAGCCAAGGTGTTCTTGTTTGATGGATGTGGGACGTTTTAAAATAAGTTGTGCTTAATTAAATTCGGTTAGTAGGGTATAGATCATCTTTAAGCTGCTGTAGACAGCAGTTATCATGGTTTTATAACGTTGGATTTTTATGGGAATTTTGTCAAAATTTGTTTTAATTTTGGATTTCTTCGAAAAAAAAAATAAAATTTTCAATATGGTATATTTGTATGAGCGAATTAGGGACTGACCCTCGTTTCGACCTGATGCGTCCTTAGGTACCTCACAGTAGCCTATGTATTACATCTGTTCATAATCTATCTGAATACTATAGTTTATCTAAATCAGTTCATCAATACTAAGCGACGACACGTTTGGCTCAGTTTGCACCCTACTTTTTGTGCCAACGGTCGCGGGTTCGTGTCCCGCTGGTAGTATTCATTTTTGTGATGAGCACGAATGTTTGTACCGAGTCATGGATGTTTATATGTATATATATATATATATATATATATATATATATATATATATATACATATATATGTGTGTAGTGTATCAACTATCTGGTATCCATTACACAAGCCTCGTAGTTTACCATGGAGCAACATAGTGCTGTGTGTTAATTTCGCAACATATTTATTTATATTAATATCAGTGTAAAAGAGTAACAAACATTCACACACAAACTTTCAGATTTATATATATAATAACCCAATTGTTCTTAACTTTCCACCAGCAAAGCAGTATAATACAATAAATCAGAACGTTAATACCAAACGCCTATCCCGCACATATTTTCACGGGAATCCCCTGGATTATTCTACCATAGTATAGCGACAGTTCAAGACTGCATAGAAATGCAAATGAGTGCACTTCTTTAACGCCGTCTCATCGTTATTGTGCACTAGGGACACCTTGAGTCTGGCTATATCTAATGTGAATCCATTTTGTTCGTCCCATTTTCTTTGTCAGCTATACTGGGTATGTGGGATGATCCAACTCTAAATTGCAAAGCCATATAATATTTTATAGTTAAAGTTAGATACTAGATATAAAATTTTATATATTTAATAGTTATTATTAACTAGAAAGGTTCTATGACTTCATGATGACCTTAAAAGTAATTATTCCATCTTTATTTTTGAACTAGCCCCTAGGAGGTACGTTTTAACTGTTAGTCATTCCCATACAACATATTAAACAGTTTTCGATTTTTGGATTTCTCAGGTATCCTTTTAGGTTTCCCCAATTTTTTTATACTTAAACTACCCCTGACACAACTCCAACAAAACAAAAAAAAAACTCTGTTTCGACGTGAAAAAAGGACAAACAAATAAATAAATAAACAAACAAACAAACTAACAGACAATCAAACACTTTCATATTTATAATATTACTAGCGACTTACCCTCGCTCCGCTTCGGGTTTATCCCTAGACAAAAACAAATCTATCCCACGGGACCCGTACACTTTTCTGGGATGATATATAGCCTATAGCCTTCCTCAGTTAACGGGCTATCTAATGCAAAAAGAATTTTTCAAATCGGATTAGTAGTTTCTGAGATTAGCGCGTTCAACCAAACAAACAAACAAACTCTTCAGCTTTATGATATTAAGTATAGATAAATATAGATTATGGATAGTATGGATGTTAATCAAATGTCACTTCGAAGATTTTAATTTTACACATAATAAATTGTACAATATTTACTTCGTCACGTTCCTGTTTTGAAGTTGCCATAATTGAATGACGTAATCAATAAATTGGCTTATCAGTCAGATTGATTGGCAAGTCTGTGGAGTCACGGCCGACGCTAACTCGATCTTCAAGCTATGATTTATTACTTTATTTCCAATATGCATCAATCCATCTTCGATGCATGTCCTTCCTTTTTAGAAGACATCGATAAGTTGTGAATTTTAATTCGATTCTCGTGTTTTTAGTTTGTCCGATTAATTGCATCGAATCACGTTTAATCGATGTACGATCTTATCGATTTGTTTATGCCATTACAAAATACTGGAGGACACGAGAGGACGACTTTTGTTAATTTGTTTTTTTTTTTAAATTATATTGATTTTGTTTTTTTTTTTGTAATGATTCATTTGCTTAGTACTGTTTATCTATTACGATGGCTGACTAATATATATTTATATCATATAATAAACTTGTAACTAAGCCGAATCTGAACAGTAAATATTTTTTGGAATCTTATTGAAATAGTCATTATTATCAATACACAGGCCGAATCTATAGTTTTTAGAATTGTTATCTGTCTGTCTGTCTGTGACCGCATCACAGAAAAACTACAAGAGGGATATTGATGAAATTTGGTATGATGATATCCGAGTCTACATATAGGATACTTTTAACTGCGAGAAAATATCTAATCTGTGAGAAATCTATACTAAACGTTAAAACGTAAGTACGGACGAACCCGAGCGGAGCAAGGGTGAGTAGCTAGTATAATATAAACTTGTACGTATGTTTATGCTATTTGTTTACATGTAAGAAGATTTTTTTTTGAACAATACTTAAAATTATTAACTAAGGAGTAATATTTAAATTATTTTAATTAGGTAGGTCAGGGGATTAAATAAATAAAAATATGCAAACAAACTTACATATACATAATATATACATTTATTACATATGTAAAAATAGTATCTAAGTACATTCTAAAAACAAAAATCAACTTATTAACCTCTTTTCGATATTCCTAGTAATATTATAGATTAGCTTAGAAAATCCAAGATAATAATTAACAAAAGATAACGTCATGTAAGATATCATAAACTTTACCAATTTTGATGGTTTGATCGCATCATATTATTATTTGCTAGTCTTTGTTTCATACGCCCATATCTTGCAAACCACTATTCAAGCGTCCGAAATCAGGGTTGGCGATTGACTCTTAATAATTGTAATTTCTTTGCTTAACCATTAAAAAATATATTTAAACGATATATTTTGTAAAATATAACAAAAAATGTTAAAAACATCGATGACGACACGTTTGGCTCAGTTTGTAGTGCTACTTGCTATGCCAGCAGTCGCGGGTTCGAGTCGTGCTGGAGGCACTGATTTGTGTGATGAGCACGAATGTCTGTACTCCAGTCATGGGTGTTTATATTTATAATATGTATGTAATTAAAGTTATATATGTGTAGTGTATCAACTATCTGGTATCCATAACACAAGCCGCGTAGCTTACCATGGAACTAGATGGTGTTGTGTGTTAATTTCCCAATATACTAGTTATACCTGTCTATATTATTTCGTTAAAATTTAAATAAAACTATCTTTTCGGATTTTTTCGCGGATTTATTTTGATTTTTGTTTCCCGAAGTTTCGATTGCTTTACAGCAATCATTGTCACGGGAGAGCCTCTCCCGAAAAAATCCGAAAAGATAGTTTTATTTAAATGTCTAATATTCGCGTAAATCTAAGAAAGTATTATTTCGTTAAAAGTTTGTTTTGCTTGTTTGATTTTTGCTTGCAACTTCTATGTAGTGTTTAATCATTTCTGTTTGAATATTACAAACATACATAATGCCTTTTATAAACATTAAATTTATGTGAAATATAAAAAAAAACAGATTTTATTTTACTAACAAGTTAATTTTTTATATAATTTCTTTTATTTATTAATTTTATATATATAATTTTTATTTTTGCTATATATTCAATATTTATGCTGGTTAGGCACAATGAACTTGTCAATTTCAACTTAATTAAGTTTCGATAGCACAAAAAGTCTGCCATATAAACACTTTTTTTTAAATCGCTAAAATAGAAAACTTTAGTATTTAGACGCCAGCATCCCTAACCAGGTATCTGCATCGCCGCCATCAATCAGCGGAGCGCCCGAGGGCGCAGGTTCGAATCCCGATGTGAGAGATAACGCCCCGTATGATGCGATTAATACCGATTATTGCCGGTGTATGAAAATTGTAAACTTTAAAGGCAAATTTTAATTACTAAAGGTTTTATGTGTCTTAAAAATATTTGATATATTAAATATACATATTTTATCTACAATTAATATTTTAAGTGATTATTTTAACGTTTAGAAGGTATAGATTTCTCAGAGATGAGATATTTTCCGGCATTAAAAAGTATCCTATATGTTGACCCAGATAACCAGCTATCATCATACCAAATTTCATCAAAATCTGTCCATTGGTTTTCTCGTGATGCGGTCAAAGACAGACAGACAAACAGACAAAACATCTAAAAACTATAGATTCCGCTTTTGTATCGATAATAATGACTTGATGACTTGATATTTCAATAAGATTTTCCAAAAAATATTTAATGTACAGATTTGACTCAGAATTTTATTATATGTACCCATAGATAGAGTATGTTAGTTTGAATGCAGCTTTAGAACTTACTGATCATAATATACTGGAAATCCTCTCATATTAGAAAGCCACATTATTCCTGAGCGATGTGATTTTTTTTTTATTTTAATGTTGTAATAAAGGTTCTGAAACCAAACATTTAAAAGGGTTAAAGCAAAATGTCTAACATCTTCTAATTACGCAGACGAAGCTGCTAGCAAAAACTAGTTAAAAATAATTTTCAAAGTAAAATTGTAATACTTTATAAAGTTTATTCTTTAACAGTGACTGCCTGTCTGGAGATAAACGTCACTCCAGCCTCCGTTGACGAGAGGCTTTGTTGATACTAATCCTTCATGCCTTGGACGAATTGCATATCTTGTGGTATTGTGATTGCTATGAAATTATTCTTTAAATAAATCCATTTTCTAGTATAAAAATACAATTTGTATAAATATTGCAATGGTAGCGGGTTCGATTATTTGAAAAAGAATTTAAAGCAATAACAATTTTTTTTTTTTTTATGTCAACAAGGGGGCAAACGAGCAGGAGGCTCACCTGATGGAAAGCGATTACCGCCGCCCATGGACATCTGCAACACCGCAAGGCTTGCAAATGCGTTGCCGGCCTTTCAAAAATGAATACGCTCTCTTCTTGAAGGTTGCCAGGTCGTAACGGTTCGGAAAGACCGCCGGCGACAGCTGGTTCCACAGAGTGGTTGTGCGGGGCAGAAAGTGTCTACAAAAACGCACTGTTGTGGATAGAGACAATAGAGGTAAGGGAGACAAGTACTGGCTATCAAAATTTTTTATTACCATATTTCAATAACTGAAAAAAATAAATAAATAGTGATGAAAATTTCATTTTTTTTAATTTATATAATTTTATTTAACTAAAAATCTGTTATAAATCATTTCTATATTAATCGTCTTATAAATAAATATAAATATTTTATCTAGTTCCATCATCCATGGTAAGCTACGAAGTTAGTGTCATGGATACCAGATAGTTGATACACTACATATGTACATATCTTTAAATACATATATATTATAATTTATAAATATAAACATCCTAAACTGGAGTACAAACATTCGTGCTCATCACACAAAAAAATGCCCCCTGCGGGACTCGAACCCGTGACCGCTGGCACAGCAAGTAGTCACTAGAAACTGAGCCAAACGTATCGTTAAATAAGTCTCTATGTACATATATATTCATATACGTATGTATATTAAAATTACATAATCTTGAAAAGAACTTAATGGCACTTAATTTAAGTTTTAAAGCTAAAAAGTTATAAATAGCTGGAGTAATGTTATGTTAGTTAAATAAACACCGTTGCAGATCTCCCGGCTGGATGCGACACGTGTCAGAGCTTTACGTCACTCGAGTGACTTCTTAAAGCTGTCCATCTAGAGCTTAGCAAACCGAAAGATATCTAGTAAGACTATTCTAGCGCATAATATTTTTACTGGCATTTTTGTAATAATTTCTTTAACTAACCGCACTGATTATACTCTGAATCTCTTGTACATTCATAGTACCTATTTATTTAGAAGGAAAAAGGTATTCTGCAGGGCTATTAGATAGCTATTGCGTCTACCAAAGTTTTGATAAATAAATATAATATATATGTTGGGACATTAACCCACAGCATCATCTAGTTCCATTGTAAGCTACGAGGCTTGTGTTATGGATACCAGATAGTTGATACACTACACATAATATATAACTTTAAATATTAATTTATTTTGATGTATGTATATCATAATTCATTATCAACGATGTGGATACCAGTGTACGATAGCTAAACATAGGTAGTAGTTAACTATACGATATATATCAATCAGCAATTTTAGAAGTCACGAACGTTAGTGTCACGTCATGAAAGTGCAAATTTACGAAATAAAAACAGTCGAAATACCATAGCTTACCTGTCGCTGGTTTAAAATAATCTTATTGTTGGTAAAAACAGATGACTTGATCGATTTTAAAAAGTTATTTTCGATGGTTTCTTTGTCAACAGTACAACAATTTTTAAATTTTTTATATACATATGTAGATACTTCAACTTATCTTACAAATAGATATCAAAAATTCTTAAAAAGACTAATTAGTCTTAAAGTGATATTAAATTCGGTACATCATTTTATTATCCTCTTTATTCTATTCCTCACCAATATGATTTATAATTTAAATTACAATGTGATATCGTAGACGCTCTACATAATATGCATCTTATTTTCTCGCCTTCACACAAACGTACAGAAGACATCGCTAATCAACTCAGGCGCAATACTGAGTGTCAGATCCCAGAGCGTTAACCTGCGTACCACAGTACATGATCTATATATATAAAACAAAGTCGGGTTTATTACAACATTTAACTGCTGGACCGATTTTTATGATCTTTATTTGGTTGGATTTGTTTTTACCCCGAATAGCAGAATAACTATTAAAATATCGGTTTTTCATGAAAAAAAAACCATACTGAACGTCAAAACGTACCTAGGGATGAACCTGAGCGAAGCGAGGGTGAGTCGCTAGTATATGGATAAATATAGATCAGAAGAAGTTATTTTGTTAAATAACTTTCATAAAACGTAAAAAATAACTTTATCAGAATCTACATCTAAATCGATTAAAATTACTATTAGATGTTGATAAGTTTGATAAAATAATATTTGTCATATCTACTGTTATTGTTGTTATTTATCTAAGTAATCTACATTATTTCGGTTTGTTTGTATGTATTTAGAAAATAACCTGTGAAATTTGATAAGTTTAATGAAAAAAACAACATTTATAAGTAGAAAAATATATTAATTGGAAAATTATAATCATTATTATATAGTATACATGATGATTTCAATTACATATTTTTCTGTATTTTTTAATTAAATTCACTGATTTTTATAATCGTAATGATGATAATGATTACTAGAACTGACATAATTTTTCATTAATGAAAAATTGCACATAGTTCCTTATTTATACAGATATTTTAATTGACGTGAATGAGTTCAATTAATAGATACAAATATATAGAAAAACAAAAACAAATCTATCCCACAAGAACTGTACATTTTTTCAGAAAAACAGTAGCCTATGTGTTATTCTGATGTATAAGCTATATTACTGTAAAGTTTCATTAAAATTCATTAAGTATCTTTTGCGTGAAAGAGTAACAAACGTCCATACATATACACATCCAGACATCCATACATCCTCACAAACTTTCGCATTTATAATATTTGTAGAAATTCGCAGTAACACATAAATTAAACATGAGCTGTAACCAAGACGCTTTACGCTCCGCTCGTCACGCAGGTCTATAACGCACCTGTGCAGTACATCAGGAAGTCTAACAGTAACATAGATGGACAGATAGAACACTATCGTAATAATAAATAATATTTTCCAAGTTGCATCCAATATGAATGACGTCGCAGATGATGTGATAAAATGTTGCATCCAGTTTGATAACTGACTAACTGTTGCAATAATTTAGTTTAACTCATTTAATATGCAGTTCACTTATATAATAATAGATTTGTGTAGAAAAGCGTACTTATCCCGACTTTTAGTCCGGTTACTAATTGTAAGATCGTTCTTAACTGTCTGCTTTCCTTGGTGATATCAAAGATTTTAATGTAACCCTAATCTATCTATATAAATAAAAATGAATGTTGCTAAGCGCAAAACTCGAGAACGGCTTGACCAATTCAGCTATTTTTTTTCGTATGTTCCTTAAGGTACACGGAAAGCTTTGATAAAGAGAAAAAATATAAAATAACCTGCCTATTTTTCTTTACCTATGTATGTATATTGTACTTACCGTTAACGTATGTACCTAGGGACTAACCCGAGCAAAACGAGGGTGAGTCGCTAGTTCACAATAATAATACAATGCCAACCACTTTAAAAACGCTTAATAATTTAGTTTTTCTTTTATTTCTTTTCTAATCTACTCAAAAATATTATGAAAATACTTAGTATATATACTAATAATAAATTATAAAGAGCATCTCGTCCTTTTTTGAACTCGGTTAAGTAGCACAGATCTAATAGTAACTAATATTAATGCGAGAGTAACGTTTGCGAAATAATGTAGCCATTATTTACTTTACAGGATATAATAATCCATTAAAATATTATGAGTGAGTGAGTGAAAGTATCTGTCTGTCACCTGTCATGCTTGAATCGCTGAACAGATTTCGATAAAATTTGGCAAGGATATATATTATCACTACCACGCAAGCTATGCCGCTGGCAAAAACTAGCCGACGCGGTAGTTACGTCATGAGCAGAAAGATATGTATTCTTTACAAATTAGAAGCAATTAGTTTCCTAATACATCATATCTAATGACATGATACTGATGTAATCAGTATTTATTTTGAATGATAATATAATTCTTGAAAACTATATTTCTTATTTAAAAAGCTTAGTGGCGATTATGCTCTTATATCAATTAAATACACTTATTGGTGCCAATTCTAAAGAATTGTAGCTCTTCAAACCTTATAATTGTAGATAGAGATGGACTTTGTCATTTTTAATGATAATTTAAACAAATAAGCTACTATGACGATAAGTAATTTATTATGTGTCAAATACATATTTATCGCGTTATCGACACTTTAGTTTGATCTACTTGTTAATCCCCTTGTTCCAGTACATTTTCTTCAATCACAGCGGCTTCTTAAAAGATGGATACTTCACTTTTAGCCGATAGATGTTTGGTAATTTTGCCCATCTGAGCCTGTTCGAAGTTTTTTCCTAGCGTGCAACTTATGAGATTAAACAGTATTAGCGATGGTTATCAAAAATAATCGCTTGTCCAATATACTTTGATTAATGTGTCGCTAATCTATAAATCGCCATTATCAATTTAGCTCGGCGTAGTTACCTATATTATTTTGTTTCTATGTCTCATATTGACTAACTGTTACAAAGCAGTTCAAATCTTTTTTTAGTATCTATCAAAGATTTATATTTTAAAACAAATAAGATCAATTAATGTAATATATTTTCTTCTTAAATAACCTAATCATTTACCTAAGTTTTAATTTTTAAGGTTTTTTTATAAATTTGTTGGGACATTAACACACCATCTAGTTCCATGGTAAGCTACGAGGCCTGTGCTATGGATACCAGATAGTTAATACATTACACATAAATAACTTTAAATACATACATATTATAAATGTAAACACCCATGACTGAAGTACAAACATTCGTGCTTATCACAAAAATGAATGCCCCCAGCGGGACTCGAACCAGCGACTGCTAGCACAGCAAATACACTACAAACTGAGCCAAACGTATCATCAAAACACTTTTAATTACAGTTTCTTTGACCCATATCCTAGTTTACATATTTTACATGTAACTGTATTATATAGTCGTACCCTCGCTTCATTCAGGTGCGATAGTTTAGAAACGTAACATCAAAGATTGCATAATTTTTGAAGGTTTCGTGCTGGAACCTAAAATATTACCAGAATAAAACCCTATATGTATATATATATATATTAACCAAACAGGAAAAAACATAATAAATTCAACGTATAATATAGTTGGGTACGTCAATTTGATAGGATTGACTCCACGACCCCTGATTCAATCAACCTATGATTGACAGTGCGCGTAATTAGCCTACGGGACATTCCGACCCCACGCGAGACACTCCATTTATTTTATAAAACTGTATAATAAATGCTTTTCGACAATAATTCGATTCAGAAAAATATAGTTGAATAAATTATTGAGTATCAAAATATTTTAAATTACAAGAACCCAGGTCGAAAGAAATAACAACAGCATGACTAGTATAGGTAGGTCTTTCAAGCCATGGGAGTTCACTCACGCAATGGCACACATTTAGTTTATTATAACTTAAAACACTAGCGACTCACCCTCGTTTTAACATTTAGATTTCTCAGAGATGATATATATTCCCGCAGTAAAAAGTACCCTGTACGTTAACCCAGATTACCAGCTACCATCATAACAAATCTGTCCAGAGGTTTTCTCGTGATACGTTCCCATACAGACAGACAAACAAAAATTATAAAAACTATAGATTCGGCCTCTGTATCGAAAATAATAACTATGTCAATAAGATTTTCCAAAAGATATTTAATGTACAGATTCGACTTAGTTAGAATTTTATTATATGTATTATGTATAGATTAATAATAATTGGCTTACATTAAGTATCAATTTTAAAATTATAGACACCGATCAATTCTGGCGAATATTACTTTTCTTTTGACATTGAACTTTAATTCAAAAGTCATTGTCTGTTAGTCCTTTTGTAAACAAACGTTTAAATAAATATGTACTACATTTTCTTCTGACAAAAAAAAACAGTTTAAAATAATTATTCTACTCTAGAAGTTAATATGTTTTTTTCAATTTTTAAAAGGAATAATTATGAAAATCGGTTATATATGTATATATAGACAAATACAAACCAGTTGAGTACCTTTTTCTCTTCTTTTTTTGTTTAGTGGCTATTGACGAACTTTAGTGTCATTAAATAAAATTGTAAACGGGTTTTTTATATGTATAGGTAAATTCTTTTCATATATGTTTTCCTCAAATTTTCATTTACGATTATGCTCGAATTCCGACCACTGGGCCAACAATAATCTATATACATAAAAGGCAAAAGTGATTGACTGATGTATCAACGCACAGGCCAAACCCTTAGGGTTAGAAACTTGAAATTTCGCACACGTATTCCTCTTATGACGTAGGCATCCACTAAGGAAGGATTTTTCAAAATTCAACCCCCAAGGGGCTGAAATAGGGGATAAAAGTCTGTATGAAACTTTTTATTCCTTGGACATATTTGGGCATGAAATTTCGTATTTTTCGTAGTTTGATCGCGAGCGAAGCCGCGGCTTCTGCTAGTTATTAATATTTTAAAATCAATTACCTCTTTTAAATGAAAACCGGTTGAGTAAATGCTACTTAGCGTTATACAAGTAGTTGGGACCTCGGCATCGACCTTTTGATTCAATCAGTACGTGATTGACAGTTGACATAATTAGCCTTCGGGTCGTGTTGGTCTTGTACTTTGTTTCATATGCGATGTTTGTTTTTATGCTTATATTCTGTAGATATGGAGAGTTGTTTTTTGTGTTTTTGCTCAGCACTGCGTTAGTTTTTGCTACATAATTAGAGTATATAGCAAACATTCTATTAAACTCTAAAAAAATATTAATTAATAATAAATCTTGACGACACGTTTGGCTCAGTTTGTAGAGACCTAATTTGCTGTGCCATCGGTCGCAGGTTTTAAACCCGTTGCGGGCAATCATTTGTGTGATGAGCACGAATGCTTGTACTCCAGTCATGGATGTTTATATTTATAATATGTATGTATTCAATGTTATATATGTGTAGTGTATCAACTATCTGGTATCCGTAACACAAGCTTTGTAGCTTACCATGGAACTAGATAGTGTTGTGTGTTAATGTCTCAATATATTTATTTAACAATTCAAATTCGGACTACTATTTTACATGTGAATGTTTGTACGTTTGTTTGTTTGTTACTCATTCACGTAGAATTGGCTGGATGGATTTAGATAAAATTTAGTACACAGATAGACTATAGATGTGGACATAATATAGATGGTAGCTGATAGTAATTAATATTAATAGATCAGCTCTTCTAACTTGCTTTCCTTCAACGTAAGTTAAGTCATAGTGTTGTTAAAAATTATTCATACGTGAGAATATCAGATGCAAAACTTGGATTTTGAACCCACTTCACTTCGTGTTTAAAGCGAACACTTTACCACTAGGCTACCACTGTTATCGTTGTAATACCATAGTATAACTAAATTTTATATGCGAGAGTATTTTAAGAGTATATCTTGCTTACTTATTTCAATCTTACAATCTGAGTCTAGATATAAACATATATTTTACAATAAACAAGACCTCTATGTGCGGACATCTCAAGCCCAATACAATCTGTTACAATTTCGAATAAATTGTTGTGATAAGTCGCAAATTTCCTTCGACATAAACGTCTAAACAGACGCTCGTACTTTATTGAGCCACACACTAAGGAACACCGCACGTCGTCGGGAATCGAACACGCACCCACCTACGATATTTATTTACAACTCGACTTAAGCGATATATTTTGAATCAAATGGTCCTGCGATCATCGTGTATACACCCACGCTTTGCCACATTATGAAATATTATGTACACACAATAATCAACCTTAATAATAAGAAAATAGAGGTTAAATATCTGGTAATATGTTAGTTAAGTGCTGAATAATTTGCGACCTTTTAATGCCTCATGTGTGTACTTCACGGCTAAGGGACGCTAATATATGATAATGTTTGTTTCGCACCATTGAATGACTGATATAGTCCAAATTTGTTACCAGGATATTAAATATATTTGTTTTTACCACGTCTACGTCACTGTATTTTTTTTTTATAATTTATTTGTGCAAGAATTTATTTTATTTTATTCTAGTGACTCACCCTCATGACCCGTACATTTTTCCGGGATGATATATAGCCTATAGCCTTCCTCAGTTAACGGGCTATCTAATTCAAAAAGAATTTTTCAAATCGGATTAGTAGTTTCTGAGATTATCGCGTTCAACCAAACAAACAAACAAGCAAACAAACAAACAAACTCATTAGTATAGATGAATATCGTCTTGAAGGGAGGCCCGTGCCCAGCAGTGGGACGTTAAAAAGGGCTGAATACATACATAGATGAATAAATTAGTACAGGATGACTATATTATTAAAAAACATGTTTAACTAGCAACTTACACTCGCTTAGTTTGGATTTGTCCCTAGGTACGTTTTAACGGTTAGTATGGAATAGATAGTCGAACCCCTATTTTTTAGAGAATCTTTTTTTTTTCTTAAATGGCTTAGAGTTATTGGAAAATCTTATTGAAATATTCATTATTGTTGATACAAAGGCAGAAACTACAGTTTTTAGATTTTTTTTTCAGTCTGTCTGTCTGTTTATCTGGGAAGTGGGAACGCATCACGAAAAAACCACTGGACAGATTTTCATGAAATTTGTTATAATGATAGCTGGTTATCCGGATCAACATATAGGATACTTTTTACCGTGGAAAATCTATATCTCTGAGAAATCTATACTAAACGTTAAAACGTAACTAGGGACGAATCCGAGCAGAGCGAGGGTAAGTCGTCAGTACTAAAAAAATTGACTCTAAAACTTGAAATCATCGAATTATCACTAACTATAGTACAATATGAAACGTATCCTACACAAAAATTAAACAATTACGGATTAATATAATATTTACTTAAAACACTAATTGGCATATTATTATTTAGTTCTAGTTTATCGAAAAGTACCACTAAATCAGGATTTTATGAAATATGTAGGTATGTATGTATATAGTAGAAATAACGTCTCTCCATTGTTCCCTCGCTGCATCAAAGATTAACCAAAACAAAAGATAGCATTCATAATAATAAGCAAAATTATAATACCTTTTACCAACACGAGAATCGAATCCATTACATTTTATATAAAATTATATGATAAATAAAAATAACTTTTCATAGTCGGTAAAATATTATAAATGTGAAAGGGCATTTGTTTGTTTGTCCTTCTTCCACGTCGAAACAGAGAGACGGATTGCCATGATTTTTTGTGTGAAGAAAGTTGGAGGGCTGTAGACATAGCCTACTTTTTACCGCGGGAGATTATCTCATTCCCACGGGAAAACACGCTGTAATACAATCCAAAAGAATATGTATGATCAAAATTACTTGAAACTTGGTATTAATGCTCTTCAATACAATTAAATACATGTTTTATTATTTTTCAAAATTCATTCCATAAGGGGTAAAACAGAGGAAAGTTTGTATGAAACCTACCTTTTTGTAGTCTTAGCGCGAGCGAAGCCGCGGAATCCGCTTGTATATTATAAATAACACCCATGAGAAGTATCATGACAAAAAGATTATAATACGGCCATAATGAAAGGACTTGCAGGATTACCTGTCGGTGGTGACTGATAACGTTGCGTGCTCGATCGCTATCTCGTGATGAATTAATTGCGAATGTAATAATATAACTTCATGTTATGGAATTTGTGGGAGAAAGGGATAAAATGAAAACCCACCATTCTAATAATTTTCAACTTGTAATCGATGCTTGTTGGGTGTCGACCTTGTTTTTTTCTTAACGGGCTTTTACGTCTTTTTCTATTATCAAAGTATTAATTTATAGTGTGACAAAATTATCTTATTTGTTATTTATACAGATAAATAAAATTGAAGCGTCTGTTTGTAATATCAAAACAACAGCTTTTTACTAAATGCGTATGAAATTATATGCGGTAGGTACTTTATAACGAAAACACAATTTTTTAAAATTTTTGTCTGTCTGTTCCGATTAATCTCCGTAACGGCTGGACTGGTTTGATGGGACTTTTACTGGCAGATACCTGATAGAGTTATAAGGAGTAACTTAGGCTACTTTTATTTTAGAAAAAGTATTAGGGATCTGCTCAAAAAAAATAAAACGTACCTAGGGACAAACTCGAACAAAGGGGGGGTAAGTAACCAGTTATAAATAATTTGAGTATTTCTATTAATCTATACTAATCTAATTAGCCTGAAGAGTATGTTTGTTTTTTTGTTTGGACGCTCTTATCTTTTTTTGCATTTATCAATGATTTCTTGAGGAATATTATAGACTAACATGACACCATGACTCTTAGGATCGAAACTGTTATACATAAATAGACTACGCGAGGAGAGTCGAGGGAAAAGCTAGTATAAACAATAAGTAAAGCCTTGCATCATCCATAATATGAACTAATTCAACATTACTGAACGCATCATCACGTACACAACCACAATCAAAATTCAACCACAAAATGTACATCCCTAATTAGCTTTTCACACAGCTTTTTTACCCTTTTCAATCATGGGCTTAATCAAAAAAAGCTTCTCAATGGATATATCCAATAAAATTTGAATAGGCAAAAGTAGAGACCAAACAAAAAATATGGTAGCTATTACTAATTTCCCTATTAAACTATAACGCATTATTTACATTCTTCTCTATATACTTACTAACATATAAATTTTATCTATACTAATATTGTAAAGAGGCAAAGTTTGCTTGTTTGTGTTTGTTTGAATGTTTGTTTGTTTGTTTGTTTAAATGCGCTAATCTCAGGAACTACTAAACCGATTTGAAAAATACTTTTAACATTAGATAGTCCGTTTATTGAAGAACGCTGTAGGCTATATGTTATATAATATATAGTCTATCTTTTTCATACTAACCGCTAATACGTACCTAGGGACAAACCCGAGCGAAGCGAGGCTTAGTCGCTAGTGTGAAAATATTTATGTTTCTCTCTATATAAAACATTCACTGCCACAAGCTAGCAATTTCGCAGGACGTCTGAAACATCGAATTATGCATCTAATTTACAAAGCACCTTGCATTAAAAACGGCATCATATTTTAATTCATAATAACACTGCATACCATATCTTGGTATAATGGTACGTAACTCCACATTGTTGTAATGTAATTCCGACTGTATTCTCAGTGAGTAGGTCTAAGAATGGCTTAGAAATGGCATAGAGTTACGACGTTTCGGAGTTAGGTTTTGGTATCTCGCCAGAGCGCATTATACCTCGAGTCACTCTCAATCACTCAAGCTGTCCGCCTGTCAGTCATAAGCAAGACGAAAGGGGATACGGTAGTCCCCACCCCCTCCTTCCACCCCCCTATGCCCCTTCACAGGGGGTGGTCAGCTCTTGAAGACAATTTACAGACTGTGCTCAACTCGAATTGGTATTTATTTGTCGTGTGGACATTTTCTAATATACTTGTTACAGCACCTGGCTTTGAGCTTGCTTTGCTTTATTCTTGTTTACGATCCAACGTTCACCTTTAATTACATAAGTAGAAACATATGTATGTACATATATATTTGGTAACATTTTCATTTAAATTAATAATTTAGGTGAAATAATCTAATAAATATTTACGTACTCGTAACTTAATGAACAGCATTGAAGTAGCTTAACTTAGAATTTTTATACACCGAATTTTCTAAACACTAAGATATTTATGGGTTCGTCTTACAAAAAAAAAACATAATATTCTTTGCATAGATATAGCTCATAGGTCGTAGAAAGTCAAAGTCCTAAAATATCGTTTTATTATGCACCATTTGTTTATCAAGTGATTTAATCTGTATATGCAGCAAGCAGGATGATATTTGCATATAAAAACACATTATCTAATGAATACATAACTATATGACTTGACCTTTGATTTGTAATTAATAATATATCATCAGACTGTGTCAGATAACTATGATAATGAGATAAAGATTTTCTGATTATATGGTTTATTTCCTATCAATGAATTAAACCATACAATCAGAAAATCAAGTGAAAACTGACTAAAATGAAATTTTAAAAGGAAAACAATATTAAGCAACGGTCAGAACGGGACAAAGTCGTCTCTAACATCATTATCGGGGCTTCGCGGGGGGTGGGGGACACACGTCGCTCAGATGTCGCGCGCAGACGGACGTCTTTGTCCGCTTTATTTACCAAGCCTTTGTAAAGGATAGAGCTGGCTTTTTTATTATATATTTCTTGTATTGTGTTGAATTAAATATTGTTGTAAAAGAATTGTTTTCATATTAAAAAATATTAAATATGTTATGAAATAAATATGATTAGTTTTTCTTTTGATGTTAATTTATCTTTTCAAATATTATAAAAAACCTATTACTATAAAAAATACCTTTGAAACAACTTACATTACTGTTATATTATATAAAATATGTAACATGTTAACCAATATATTAATCGACAATGTAAACTTATTCTTATGACAGCCAAAAAGCACTTGAAATGACAAAATAGTTTCATCGCTTGAATGAGCTTTGGTTTTAAAAGAAAGTAGCAAATAACTGTCATCTATCTATAGATATAGTAAAATTCTAACTACATAAGTCGAATCTGTACATTAAATATTTTTTGGAAAATCTTATAGAAATAATCATTGCTATCGACACAGACGCCGAATCTATAGTTTTTAAAACTTTTGTCTGTCTGTTTGGAAACGCATTACGAGAAAAATACTGGACAGATTTTGATAAAATTTGGTATGATGATAGCTGGTTATCAGGGTCAACATATAGAATACTTTTTACTTCGAGAAAATATCTCATCTCTGAGAAATCTATACTAACCGTTAAAATAAAGATAGCCACTATCGGTCTAACAGTTTACAACTTACAATAATTTTACTAAATAGTTCTCTTATTTTATGTGTATTTGTAATTGATAAACAAATCAAAATCAAAATAGAAATTGCTTCGTGACTAGTGACTAAACATTAGTATCTTAGATATTCGAAGCTTAGGTAATAATTTCAAACAATAGATACATTCACCGCGATTTATATTTAGTTTCGCTGTAAGAGAGCATTTAAACGATTTATGTTTAATAAATTTAATTTAATCACAGTGTTCAATCTAAAGTGGACGGTTTTATTCATTAAAAATACTGTTAATACTATATATACGTATTAGTTTTAATTAATTTAGGTACACTGTTGAAGGCCTATGCCTGTTCTATGACTTCGTTCGCATTTTTTATAACAATAAGTAAAATACAGGTATTATAATTTCACTTTCACATTACTTAAAGTTAGAACGTTTTGGGTTTATAACAATTTTGGACCGACTTCAAAAACGGAGGGACGTAATTTAGGAGTATGTATGTTATGCTCTATTTTCTAACTAATTTTGATGATTTATTTTATAATGATTTTTATAACTTTTATAGTGATTCTGATGTCGTTTTACTTAAAATAATAATATTTCTAATTACAATTTTGAAAAAATCCTTGAAGTCGGGATTGTTTATTTCAAACTAGCAACTCATCCTCGTTTTACACGGGTTCGTCCGTAGATACGTTGTTAGTATGGAATAGATAGACTATATATTATAATATAACGGCTAGCCTATAGCCTTCCTCAATAAACGAGCTATCTAATGCCAAAAGAATTTTTCAAATAGGATGAGTATTTCCTGAGATTAGCGCATTTAAACAAACAAACAAACAAACTCTGCCTCTTTATAATGTAAGTATAGATTACTCAATTTTGAATTAAACGTTTTGTATAAAAGGTAATTACTATAATATATTATTATTCTTTATAACATAGTACATATTATACATATATATTGCCACTTCTATCGGTACACACGCCACACGGTTGATTCGATCAAACTTGACAGCTCAAAGTCGACGTGGGTCGGACAATGCCTATCATCGATTTTTATCCCCCAAGTTTGTTTAGAATAACTTGATTGTATGTCAGAAAATTAAGGCTATATTAAAAGAACATATCGGTTTTTTATAATCATTGTTGTTGTTATTATTATTGGATAGTTGAATTTCATTTCTAATTTAAATTTCACGGTTACAAAACATCCAAATTTCTAATATTTGACTTGTTGTAGCACAAAAGTATAAGTAATTAAATATGTATAATAAATCTTTTCGTATTATTTCGCGGATTTATTTTGGTTTTTGGTTTCCGATGTTTCGAATGCTTTACAGCAGTCATGGTCACAGGAGAGACTAAGGTGTTAGACATCTCCAAGGGATTATATATTTGTTACCGACACAGTACATGACAGTGCCTACCCACAATTTTACAAAATGATTTCATAAAACATCAAAAATCTAAATAAATATAAGTACAAAATATTCCAAAAAGATAGTTTTATTTGAAAAGTCAAATATTCGCGTAAATCTAAGAAAGTATTAATTAAATATACTAGACTTCGCCCAGTGGTAGATATTCGATCTTAATTACTATTGAAAATTTACAAATAGTAATACGGAACTGTTCTGTCTTTATCAATCTATAATAAAAAAAAAAAAAAACATTTTTTTTTTATTGATAACATTAAAGCTCATCCACAGAAATTAAACAAAAAAAAAGAAAAACGATTGACAAACAAAGGAGAAAAAGATTCAAAGCTGTTTTTTCTTTCCCTATTTATATAAAGACTAGCGACTCACCCTCACTTCGCTTAGGTTCGTCCCTAGCTTGATTTCCCATACAAATTTTAATCCCCATTTTCACCCCCTTAAGGAATCATTTCCGGAATAAAAAGTATCCTATGCCCTTCTGAGGGTCTCAAACTATTTTCTTACCAAATTTCATCTAAATCGGTTCAGTAGATCCAGAGATTACCCGCTACAACCTCAGAAACTCACAAACTTTACCTCTTTATAATATTATAGTATACATAAGTAAATTAGTACGATGAAATTAAAAAGTTTTATAATATACTAGCGACTCACGCTCGCTTCGCTCGCGTTCGTCCCTAGGTACATTTTAACGGTTAGCTATGTTTATACATAAATAGTAGCTTGCTACTTCTAAGATATTCATTTAAATTATATAGCGATTTACGTTATGTACGTACGCGGTACGCTGATTTTGTTCACAATTTCATGGGTTTAATTTTTTTTTTCGCGGAACCCTGATTCTTTTTCTAAAATAAAAGTAGCCTAAGTTACTCATTACAACAGCAGCTATCTCCCAGTGAAAGTCCCGTCAAAATCGGTCCAGCCGTTTCGGAGATTAGCCGGAACAAACAGACAGACAGACAGACAAAAATTGTACAAAATGTTGTTTTGGTATGTGTAACGTGTATACATCCATATGCATTTAGTAAAAAGCGGTTATTTTATTATTACAAACAGACACTCCAATTTTATTTATCTGTATGTGTAGATATAATGTACTTCATACAATTCCATAATTTTCAACCCAAACAGATGTACTAAACAATAAATGCAAATAATTCACATATAAGCAAATTATAAAGTGCATTAAAAGCTACACAACTAAAAAGAACTAAAGCTACAAGACCGTATCTTCAAAGTAAATCTGCATCACTGCACTCAATCATACACAAGACATACTGAGCGCTCGACTATTTAATTGACGGGCCACTCCATCAAAACAACCTTGAAGATGTGCAAACTTAATCAAAATCTGTCCATCATTTGATAAGCAACCTTATCACAAGGCGATAGGAATTACAAGGACTGTATTCTGAAATACGCAAAGTAACTGACGGCGACTGTCTATTCAGACGAAATCATCAAAATGAACCTAAGTACTTTGGAATAAGAGATAGATATGTTATTTTAAGATGTGCACTTGTCAACGCCAAATGTCATAAGTTGTGAAGGAAGCGTCAAAGTAAAAACGCCCCTGTGTCTGTACAGTGTGTCGATAAGAATTGTTCAGGAATAAAGGCGTTATCACAGAGTAGTGTTTTTTATAGCTATTCTGCAATTCTTCGCAGTGAATTTTTACTTTATTTGCTGTATTATTTTTAACTGTGGGACAGTTGTGGGAGTACATTGTTTTAACTTTTCTTTATTAGTGTGGTAGGAACATGCATTAAATTGAAATCTTCAATCCAGAAAATATAACATAGTACAAAATTATTCAAAGTACTTATAGAATTTGCATTGTTTTTGTTAACTATGTATATATCTGAAGGTACAATAATGTATGAAAAAATTAGGGTTACTGATTACTTACACTCCTTGAATATGCCATAAGCATTATTACCAAAAAAAACTAACAACATATCGTTAATGTAAAATCCCAACATTCATGGAAAAAAAACAAATTTATTTTCAAAAGGCTATCTATACTTGATATTTAAAAATTAATTTTACTTTATTTTATTATTTAGTGCCAAGTATCGTTTACGCCATTTGTAAATAAATTACTCGAACTGAGCGAATAGTTTTAAAAAACTTTAGAGCTTAACTGTAACTTTACAATCCTTACTCTAACATAATCCAAACCTCTGCAAGACATTAGATGAATATTTAAAATAATATTGATTTCAGTTAAAATTTACTAAAAAAAACAACTCAGCCATGTACGCCGCATAACCGACAAACTCCACGACGAAAATAGTAAACGATGTTTGACAAATAGCTAACAGATGTCGCGACGAGTGGGAGGTCCCTGTGTTAGCACCTCGTTCGAACATTTCCCTACGCTTTTATATTGAACGGAAACTTTAAATTTGTAATTACACGATGAAAAATGTGACATATTGTAATTTTACAGGTGATTTGCGAAATTCATTTTGAAATATATAATATTAATTTTTCTTTGCGTCTGGTAATACATATATATAGATGGACGACTCGATCTTTTTATTACTTATCTAAAATATAATAGATACTTCAAATATTAACAAGTCTATTGAAAGCATTTAAAAGCTAGATGTTTTTCGATTTATGTTATTGAAATAAAACTTTTTTAGCCGCGCTATGAGAGGGAAAAAAGTATTGGTTTTACGATTTTTGTTACGGAAACGGTTGTTACGGAAGTAACTATTTAGTCAATTAAAAACTAATTATAAAGTATTAGGAAGGAAGGGATTTCATACAAACAATACAATACGTTTAGTAAGTTTCACGCCTTTAGGCATATTGTTTAGAATTACTATGCAAACTCATCTATTCAATTCCAAAAATACAAGTGCTTAAAACTGCGCATCTGTCTGTTTACACGTTTAATTCTTCTAACCTACCCAACGGATTTTAATACGGTATTCACTGTCAATTAGAGAATTTCTTCTGAAAGATTTATATGTTCAGTATATACTATACCTATTGCATTCATAAGAAATTAAACAAAAGTTGACGTAATACTTTCTTAGATTTACGCGAATAGTAGACATTTAAATAATTTTTACATTTAAACGATTTTTTTTCGCTGTAAAGCAATCGTATTGAAGGGAGGAATTCCCAGCAGTGGGACGTTAAAAAGGGCTGAATACATACATACTTAAATACGTATATAAAATAATAATTAACTATCTGTAATTTTTCACATTCACCAGCTCGTTGTTCGAATATCATCAATTTTTCCCTTAACAGAACTCAATTTGCTTAAAAAACCTGAGTTCCACATTTATATAAATTACATTTCCATTATATTTGCGAACAAAATATAAGATGGACGAAAACTCAAATTAATTCAGATACATCATACCAAATCAAATCTGACCGACAGCCATAAATTTGAGTTCGCAAAATCGATATATCAATCAATAAATCGCAAAGATTGAGATATTTTACTCTGGAGACATGGCGAGAGGGTGGTAGGGTGGTAGGTGGTGAGGGTGTTTACTTGACGGATATATTCCGCAGACAGCCGTCAATCACCTACAATATGATGAGTATTAATATTTCATGTAGACGCCGTTTGAAACGTCTTGATCATTGCAAATAGACTTGGCAATGATAGTAGTGACGTATGGCAGTCTTGAGTGTTGAGACGTGAGAAATTATACTTCAAAACTAATCGACTGGGAATAATTTTAAAGTGGCAAAGATAAATTTTGCATTGTACACTTGTTTGTGTCATCTATTATTGTTGCCTTTATGTAATCGCCCGTTATATTTAACGTACAATGTAACAAACACATTTATATATGTATAAAACTAAATTAGTAATTATTAAATAACAAATTGATGGTCGATGGAGCCGAAACGTGTTAGAGTGGAGACCGCATTTAGGCAAGCGTAGTATAGGACGCCCTGCAGCACGATGGGCAGATGACCTAAGAAATGTGGCTGGCAGTGGATGGATATGGGCTGCCCAGGACCGGGATGGTTAGCGCTCATTGAGGGAGACCTTTATTCAGCAGTGGACGGGGATAGGCTGATTGATTGATTGATTTAAATAAAAAACTCAGTTACTGATAAATAACGTAGAACTAAACCATCGTCATTAGAGTAAAAAAAAGTTATTTTCATCAAACAAATTAACTCTATGCCTATAAAAAAGTTCTTGAAAATACTGAAATAAAAAAACAACATAAAAATTATAAGTATCAAGACTCTTACGTCGCACAACCATACGTCAATAAGGAATCAATCAAGTCCGAACAGGGGGAGAAGGGAAAGCCCTTGACCTCCTTGTTTACCTTTCAGCCGTGACAACTGATTGATGGGTTCCAAAATATCGTATGGCCTACCTAGTCCTCACTAATAAATAAATAGGAATGTATGTTTAGCTTCACTTTTAAATAAAAACTAACTATATAATTAAACCTTTATAGTTAAAAATGTATACTTCTTAATTATAATTATCGACTAGCGACTCCTCGCTCCGCTCAGTTTCCTCCCTAGTTGCGTTTTGACGTTTAGTATAGATTTCTCAGAGATATTTTCTGGCAGTAAAAATATCCTATGTGTTGATCCGGATAACCAGCTATTATCATACAAAATTTCATCAGAATCTGTCCAGTGGTTTTCTCGTGATGCATTTCCAGACAGAAAGACAGACACACAAAAATTCTAAAATATATTTCTATATGTACATATATGTACAGATTTGATTCAGAATTTTATTATATATATAGATTAAAAATGTTGTATCTGTAATCTCGACGGTATATTTGTTTTTTAATTTGCCTTTGAAATTTACTCTATTGGATGGAATCGAAAGCGTATAGGTACATTTGGTCAAACAGTAAAACTATAAAATAATATAAAATCCTCGTTATTTTGACAAACATAACGAAATGTATCAAAATGGTATGTCACTTTCTGTTAATAGAAAATCAATCACACCCGTATCGGAGGAAGGCCCTTGACCTTATTTACCTTGAGCAAAAATAGCTGATCAATTGGTATCACGACATAATATTATTAATATATATATAATTATTAGTATATATACGGTCGAATTGAGAACCTCCTCCTTTTTTCGGAAGTCGGTTGAAAACCTAAAAAAAATAATTAAAAGTAAAACTTCTTTGGCAAATATCGCAATAAAATAAAACAAATCAATAATCAAATAAGGCATATAAGGCATATTACAATCATATAATTATAGAATATCATACACGGACAGAATATAATATTATATATTTGTCAGACAATAACAACGGTTACCATGGCAACTTGGCAATGTATTCTATCTCATTCTCTCGCCGGCTTAATCCTATATATTTATGTTTTTCTTTTTCTAGTGTGGCAATTCCGTTTCATCGAGTTTCAAGTCACAACGATTCTAATTTTAAAGAAGTTTCACTTCAAAAATTAATACTATCTTAGAGATACGTGAATATTTGACAATTTAAATTAAACAATTTAGTCAAATTTATTCGAGCTTTATTTTAGATCTTTGTTTCTCGACGTTTCGAATGCATTGCAGCAAATGTATCTGAAGAGTGAAGATTGTGAGGGTCTCTGAAATAGTTTTACTAAAACTTAAAAAATATTTTTGATGTTAATACATTAACATAGACAATCAATGAATATATTTGGCTCCATTAAGACTGTAAAAGACAGGTATTTATTATTATCATATTTATAACCCATAAAAGTTAATATTAGTAAAATAAAAAAGTAATTAATTCAAAATATTTAAGATGCAATAAATTACGTTCACAAATCACTCCATGATATTTCGTTGAAAAGGTTGCATTGACCTTAGTCGGTTTAACTGAATAACACCTGTTTCGTCTGCGAGGTGTTTTCGCAAATATCTTAACTTTACTATAACCGCTGTAGTTATTCTTTACATTATATAGAAACCAAGTTAAATATGCTAATTTAATAGTTTCCCGCGGAAGGTTTCGTGTGTCTATCTGTCAATTATAAAATAAAATGACTTTTTAACTTTTTTTTCTTATACTTTTCTAATCATTTAGTACAGCAGTTCCCAAATGGTGGTCGGCGGAACCCTAGGGTTCCGTGGAGGGTCACGACGGTTCCGAGTTCCGTCTGAGAGTGAAATAAAATGTTGTCAGTCATGAAGCCAAATTTTAGTGCTGTTATAAATAAATACGTAAAAAAAATTCATTCATCACATTAAAAAGGTTATATTATTTTTGATATAATAAATATTATTATAAATATTAATATTTTTCATTTATGATTTGTTATTTCAAGTTTAACAAGAAAGTATTCTAACTTACAACACGATCAGTTTAGTTATTATCAAAATAGGAATCTGATAAAAAAGTTATAATGAATCTGTGGCAAAAAAAACTTGGGAACCGTTGACTTAGTAGATATTTTAATATAATTTTGAGAGATCATTTTTAGAAAATGCACAATGCATCTAGAAAATTCATAACCCCTTTAATTAATTACGCGCTCGCTAGCGAGTATCGAGGACTTTAACGTGGCTGGCTAACACCTAGTACCCACAGTAATAAGTTTAAACCCACACAAAACGTCAAACCGCGAAACTTGATGTCTTGTGATTGTTGCACTTTATACTAACTCAAAGTTTCCTTTAGGTTATTATAACTTAACTATTTAAATTTTATCACTCAATATTTAAATATAATTTTTTCTACTACTTTTAACTTTTGTTTCTCTATATTTCTTCTGAAACAGATTATACTAATGAAGAAAAAAACTAGTTATGTTTGTATGTACATATACAGAAGATTTTTAAATTCACCTCTTTGGTACTACATACCTACTAAATTCAAAAAACATTTCGTTAATAGAATGCTGCACTATTATTTAGTAAGAAGGGCTAAATTAATGTTGACTATAAGAGCGACACCACGGTTAAAAACTAGTTAAAATAAACATTAACGATATAAAGTCCACCATATCCTTTTCCAATACCTGAATCCTCTCATTTGGGTGGCGAACTAATACGTTATTTTAATATACAAATGTAATAAATATTATTTTAACGATTGGAATGCTCAAAATAATAATAGAAATCCGTTAAAATCAATAAAATAACCATCACAAAAAAGCTTAAACGTAAAAACAACGTACTAAAGAAGGTAACAGTATTTTTTCCCAATTATGAGTAAATCTTACTCAAACACTAAATTATAATACACAAGTACCATTTGTCGTGATCAACTCGCACCAACGGACCAATACGATTCCGCAATTAAAAGTACATGCTATATGTCAATTAATGCTAAAATATGTCAATCAGCGTGACAGACGGACGGACGGCCGGATTTTATATTATTAATCAATCAGCCCACAATCCATTATTAATTGGTAATTCGATTTGCGCACTGTTCACACGTTTACCTTGCATGTTTTGCTGTTTGCGTTCCGGCGTTTGCTTACCTGAAAATGAAATCAAGTTTTTAATGTTGGTAGTGTTTATTTTATAGGAAATAATATATATCTTATAATATTAAATGAGATATTTTATGTATAAATGTATATAATTTTTTTTCGTGTACCTCGGAAACGGTTCTAACGAATTAAATGTTGTTTAGATAAGATTTTGCTTTTTGTATTGGGCCATTGTTTCAATGTCCAACTGCTTGGCATGGGCCTCATTTTAATATGAGGGGAATCAGACCATAGTCCACCACGCTGGCCAAGTGCGGGTTGGCGGACTTCACACGTCTTTCAAAAACTTGCTAGGTTCTCTCAGACATGCAGGTTTACTCACGATGTTTTCCTTTACCGTAATGCAAGGGGTAAACATGTTAAAAAATGATTCGCACCTGAAAATATCAGAGGTGCGAGACCCGGGATTTGAACTAGCTTCACAGGGTTTCCAAGCTTATTTATTTAATTTATCCCAAGCTTATTTGTTAATTTTAATTTTAAACATTTTATGTTTAATGTGTAAAATGTTTAAAATTAAAATAAACAAATATCGTAAGGTACCTAGGAGCAATTTTTCAAGTTTTTTGAATTCACTTTTTTTTATTTTGTGGGTAGGCTGTCTGTAACAACTATATGATACCTTTGAGACATCTAACACCTTAGTCTCTCCCGTGACCATGATTGCTGAAAAGCATTCGAAACATCGGAAACCAAAAATCAAAATAAATCCGCGAAAAAATCCTAAAAGATAATTTTATTTAAAATGTCAAATATTTGCGTAAATCTAAGAAAGTACTATGCTAAGTATCTAGGACAAACAGTCAAACTTATAATCACACATTTTAACGTTAAATTCAAAATCTATTAACTTTTACATATGAAACAGTTAAAAACTTGCATGTGTTTGCAATTAATTTTATTATTTTAATTCCTGTTTAATGTATTCTATCTTAAATAATTAAATAAGACATATTAGGCATATTACAATCATATATTTTTAGAATATAATATACGGAAAGAATATAATATTATTATATATTTGTCAGACAATAACAACAGTTACCATGGCAACATGGCAATACATACTATCTCATTCTCTCGCCGACTTAATCCTATATATTTAATTGTTTGTCTCTTTTTAATGTTGCATTTCATTAAGTTTCAAATCAAACCGATTCTAAAGAAGATTCACTTCAAAAGTTCTTAAAACAAATACTGAATTCAGTAACATCCCACCATAGATTTATGAAAACCCCCTATTCCACACTCGAATTACTACACTTTGTTACGTCTAAAACAGCCTATACTCCTTCTCGGTCGTAGTCGTACGTACTAAAAACTGCATAATACAATGCTGAAGGAATAAAATTTTATTCGCATACGTGCGCCAGTATAGCCTGCATAATGTACTTTAGCTAAAAAGATAAGTACATATTTATACTGTCCGACTGCGATATTTCGATTACGATTTAATGTTGGGGACTTCAAATTTGAAATTTCCTGCAATTTCTTAACAATCGAAAATGGATTTTATATGAATAGGAAAGAGTTGATTTTTATGTATCTTATATGATATAGAAGCCGCAAGGGAATCGCATCAATGCCGCGTCGAAATCGTTTCGTTGCTGTAACTGGGACTATCGCTGGCGGAGTGCAGTGTCATATATTTTTTTCTCGAATAAACCTCAGTACTGTACTTTAACGTCATTACATTTTAAAAACGAACACCGAAGTTCGACACTTGCTACATTATGTCTTTCTTTCCACACATATATATTAGCGTAGTTTTAAGATTATATAAATGTGTGTATTCAGATTTTTGTTATAAGGCATATATTTCATGGAAATCTATACTAATAATAAAATTCTAACTGTGTCCAATCTCCACATTAAATATTTTTTGGAATATGTTATTGAAAGTCATTAGTATCGATACAGAAGCCGAATCAATAGTTTTTAGAAGTTTTGTCTGTCTGGGAACGTATCACGAGAAAACCACTGGACAGATTTTGATGAAATTTGGTATGATTGCTGGTTATCCGGGTCAACATATAGGATACTTTTTACTGCGGGAAAATATCTCATCTCTGAGAAATCTATACTTAACTTTAAAACGTAGCTAGGGACGAACCCGAGCGGAGCGAGGGCCTCGCTAGTAAGCGTATACAAATGTGTGTATTGAGTTTTTTTTATATGGCATATATTTCATGAAAATCCATAATAATATTAGAAAACAAAATAAATTTTTCTATTCTATTTCATTGAACTAATATCTGCAACTACCAGTCAGATTTGAATAATTCTTTGTGCATTATGTACCATTTTGTATTGAGAAACTTTTTTTTCGTTGGGACATTAACACACAGCACCATCTAGTTCCATGGTAAGCTACGAGGCCTGTATTATGGATATCAGATAGTGTATACACTACACACATATAACTTTAAATACATACATATTATTAATATAAACACCCATGACTGGAGTTCAAACATTCGTGTTTATCACATAAATGAATGCTCCAGCGGGACTCGAACCCGCAACTGCTGGCATAGCAAGTAGAGGCACTACAAACTAAGCCAAACGTGTCGTTTATATACTATCTAACATCATGCTACGACCTATAAGAGCGGTTAGGTAAATAAAGGATGCGAGCGAGACGCGGGCAAAAGTTAGTCTATCTATTTAATGATTATGTCCGTCCAACTAAATTTGACCACGGCAGCCAATCTCATTGAGACTAGCCAACTGCGCAGGAGATATTATAGTGCACAAGTGTACGCCCTGACACAAGTGCACTCTCTATTCCTGTTATTCTCAAATTTCGATTGGACTATAAATTCGAGAGAACCGGTGATATGTGAGGATGGAAGGCTTTGTGCTCTCTGAGGCACGAGGGTGAAACAATGGGACTTCATTAACAGAAAGACTCAATAACTAAACTTCGCCCAACCCTGGACTCGAACCCAGGACCTCCAGATGCGCAGTCGTAATGCTAGCCACTAACCACCGAGGCAGTTATAATTGTTTCGTCTACTTTATAATCGGAGTTAAGCAAGTAGCTTAAGAGAATTCTTTGTTCTGAGTGTAAATAAACAAAGTAACAAACAAACATTCATATTAATATAATCAAGAATTCGTTATGTCCATAAAGTTATAATAGGATATGAAATCTATACTAATATTATTAAGAGGCAGAGTTTGTTTATTTGTTTGAACGCGCTAATCTCAGGAACTACTAATCCTATTTGAAAAATTCTTTTTGTATTAGATAGCCCGTTTATTGAGGAAGGCTAAAGGTTACACCTATATATCTGTACAGATAAATAAAATTGAAGTGTCTGTTTGTAATGTCAAAATAGTAGATTTTTACTTTATAAGAAAAACACAATTTTTAAAATTTTTCTCTGTCTGTCCGTCTGTTTGTTCCGGCTAAACTCCGAAACGGCTGAACTGATGTTGA
Source organism: Argynnis bischoffii washingtonia (assembly GCA_033884665.1). Classification (NCBI taxonomy): domain Eukaryota; kingdom Metazoa; phylum Arthropoda; class Insecta; order Lepidoptera; family Nymphalidae; genus Argynnis; species Argynnis bischoffii. The sequence continues at coordinate 1,123,511 of CM066616.1, read as the reverse complement.
CGGGACTTTCACTGGCGGAAGCTGATGTTATACAGAGTAACTTAGGCTACTTTTATTTTAGCAAAAGTATTAGGGTTCCACGCACCCGAGCGAAGCGAGGGTAAGTCACTAGTTTCATATAATAAATAGTCTATCCATTCCATACGAATCGTTAAATAAACATTCAGGGTTTTCGAATTAGGTCTAGTCATGTTGAGTCATCTTGATGTTCTTACGACACTGTTTCTCTTAAAGCTCGATGAAGTCATAGCTTGTTGTTTTAGGGATTTCCTAGCGGTTTTCGATGCAATTCGAGCGATTGACATCCTTTTCGACTAAAACGGTGGATATTAATCTCTTGCTCGGACAAGAATGTGAAGTTTCTTTAGCATTCGAAAAGTGACTCAAAATCACTTAAATGGTCATTCGACAGTTATTTACAACTACTTGTTTACATTTCCACACACCCACAACATTGCTTATAAGGCTAAGAGATCGGGGCATGTCAAATATTTGAGTTATTTTAAATATTGTGTTATTTTAAATACTATTTTGATATTTGACGACACGTTTGGATCAGTTTGTAGTGACCCTACTTGCTGTGCCAGCGGTTGCGGGTTTGAGTCCCGCTGGGGACATTCATTTGTGTGATGAGCACGAATGTTTGTACTCCAGTCATGGGTGTTTATATTTATTATGATTATGTATTTAAATTTATATATGTGTAATGTATCAACTATCTGGTATCCATAACACAAGCCTCGTAGCATACTATGAAACTAGATGGTGCTGCGTGTTAATGCTCCAACATATGAAACTGTTTTGTTATGGTATTACGGTTTAATTAGTCAAATTTTGCAGGCAAAGAAAAAACAGTTCAGAATCTTTTTCTATTTCTTCTGTTTGTCAACCGGTTTTCTTTTTTTTTTTTGTTTAGTAGCTTTAGTGTTATCAAAAAAAAAACATGTGTCTGTACTTATGTACCTACGCACGTAAGAAGATACACTTCTTTGGCGTAACAGAACAAAAATAGCTAAAGATTTCATCCCGTCACAACTTTCTGTTTATAAAAGGAATGCAGTTAACTTCATCATGTCGCTTTTTGGCTGTCGGTGTGCGCGCGCATCGTAAAAATTTTATTCTCATAATTTTTTCCAAACGAGCCAAAAGAAGTATGTATAACTTCAAAAATAGTTATTGTTGAATTTCGACCACCGGGTGAAGTAGTTATAATTAATTTTGGAAATATTACTTTCATTGTTAATGCGAATGTGTAATTGTTAATTACATGTGTAATATTATAATGTGTATTTCATAATTACTTGTTAAACACTATTTGTGTTTTCACACGTACAAAAAAAATATGGTAGCGTTGTAAAAGCTTGTGGTATGAAGTGACATAATAATTGTTAACATTTGTAATATGATGTTTTTATTTTTGAATATTAATAAATTTTAATTTTACGTCAAATTTTAATATAGAATTACAGACTATATTTAAGTTTAACTAATTCACAAAACTTAGAAAATCAATTCAGTTTGTACGTATCTCGAACGAATTCCGCTCTTTTACTTTGGTTTTAATTGGACCAGGCCAAAGTTAAAGTTTCTAGATAGTACAGTGTATGAAGTTGAAAACTTTTTGCTAATACCACAATAAACTATGTGGAATATGACTCGATGGACCGCTTAAGCGACTTCGCCTGTCCCCCGCGCACTTAATGAACTTGCTTGGATCTAAAGTTTGTGTGATAGGTTTATTTAATACTTTACTCTTGAGACTCTTCGAATTTTAAAGCTGTCTTACAATAATTGAAAAATTTAACTTCAAATCTAATTTTTGAAATAAAACTTATTTACGCACTCTTGACTTGGGGAGTAAGCTGGTGAATGTGTTACGAAAAGTGTAAATCGGGCAAGGCGAACGTTGTTATTGTCTGGCAAATGATTTATAATATTATATTCTTTCCTTAAATGATATTCTATAAATATATGATTGTAATATGCCTAATATGCGTTATTTTTAGTATCTCACCTATCCCAATTATTTAAAACATAAATTGAATTTCATAAAATACCTATAACCTACAGAAGTTTTACTTCTTGCGCGTGTACACATTCATACACGCACTCTTTAATTTTTTTATCTGACTTTACTAGGTTGACGACTGGAATTTGTTTGTTTGAAAAAGTGGATCATTTCGCCAATGGAAAATAGAAAGTTCCCTTTAAATGTGTTGTGCTAAGATTATCTAGCACTCAGAATAGTTCAGAATAAAACTATCTTTTCGGATTTTTTCATATTTATTTTGATTTTTGGTTCCCAAAGCCTTCAATGCTTAACAGCAGTCATGGTTATCATGGTTTTTCATGTGAGTGAAAAAATCCGAAAAAACAGTTTTATTTAAAATATCAAATATTCGCGTAAATCTAAGAAAGTATTACAAATAAAGTACCATCAAGAGAAAATCTAAGTTTTATTGGAAGTTTTTAACATTTTAAGCTAACTAGTTGTTTCAAACATTATAAAACAAATAACAAAATTTTAATGCAATATTCAAATTAGATCTAGTAATTTGACACATTTTTTATCTATTTCCAGAGCTTCAATAAAATATGAGAATTGGTTAATAATAGTTACAATTTATCACTTCTCAAGCGTATCTTTTTCTTAATGTCGCTCGTCCCCGTAAAATTATGAAACAGCCAGCGAGGCAGGGTCGTAAAATTGTCACGATATGACGAATACGTCGTGTGTTTGGTTTGGCACCTCCATACATCCACTCCTACGCAACAAACCGCTGATCAGTCAACTTCACATGATGAGCAACTATAGAGATGTTTTTTTTTTTACTTTTTATAAATTGTTCTTCGAAGTAATTAAAGAGATTGCTTTATGATGCTGTGACGTGCAAAATTTAACTGAGTACATAATATAGGTATTATAGTGGTTGAGCTATTTTTGACTAATATCAAAAAAGGATGTACATATTTCGTTTGTATCTTTGTTTTGTGTGTACGTTACGCGATAGCCACCTTTTTTTTTAAATGAAATCGTTTTAACTCAAGGATCAATTAAAATGGTCCCACAACTAATAGTGAAATAATTTACTTTTTAACTAAGATTTTTAAATATTTTTTTTTCTTATTTAAATAAGAATTTTAGGTTTGTTTACACTCTCTCCTAAAAGGCTTAATTATTTTCTTAATTGAAATACGCTACGTTATTTTATAAGTCAATCAACAAACAAAACTTGTATTTATAATATAATAATCCATACTAATATTATAAATGTGAAACTCTGTCTGTTGCCTTTACGCGCTTAAACTGCTAAGCAGATTTCGATAAAATTTAGCAAAGATATAAATTGCATTCTAGAAACGGACATAGGCTACCTTTGATCCCCGCCCCACTTATCACGCGAAGCCTGGTAATGTATAAATATGTTGTTGGGATTAACACACATCACCATCTAGTTCCATGGTAAGCTACGAGGCTTGTGTTATGGATACCAGATAGTTGATACACTACACATATATAACTTTAAATACATACATATTATAAATATAAACACCCATGAGTGGAGTACAAACATTCGTGCTTATCACACAAATGAACGTCCGCAGCGGGACTCGAATCCACGACCGCTGGCACACTAAGTAGCGTCACTATAGACTGCGTCAAACGTGTCGTCAAAAGTAAATAATATAAAACCATTTATTTCCTTCACTTTGAACTCTCGTCATCGAAAACGTTTAAAACATCATTGTATACGAGCAGTATTAAATCCGCCCACCTTTTATGTAAAACTTAGGTCACCGAACTACGACACTTAATTAGTTTCCATCTATCATCGAATAGAAATGTGATTTTCATAACAATTTGAATGTAAATGGCGCATATCATAATACTGTCGTGTGAATTATAGTTTCTCATACGGATCTCACAATCGTGTTTTTTAAAGCTGTTATATGCATAGTTGTTTTAAGTGATTTATGGGTTTAATAATATAAGGTTATTTTTAAATATTATAAAGTATATGTTTGTATATCTGTTTGTGCACTATATCTCGAAAATTACTGATCTTATAAGGTGCTGCTGTTTACTTGTATTCGACATACTCGTAACTAATGTATAGTATTATATACGTCACGTAAAAATTCAATGAAAGAAATCCACATATAAGGGTGAATGATTTTTTAATTTGTAATTCATTGTACTTTTTTATTTAAGACTAGCTACTCTTAGTTTCTTTTCTAGTTACGTAAATAAAGTTTAGTATAGATTTGTCAGAGATGAGATATTTTCCCGCAGTAAAAAGTATCCCATATGTTGACCCAGCTATCATTATACGAAATGTCATCAAAACTATCCAGTGACAGACAGACAAAAATTCTAAAAACTATAGATTCGGCTTCTGTGTCGATAATAACGACTATTTCAATAAGATTTTCTAAAAAATATTTAATGTACAGATTTGCCTCAGTTAGAATTTTATTATATGTATGGTACATCCATACATATAATAAAATTAAACTTTTAACAACTATATACGAACTTTAGTATAATTCTTGTTAAACTTGCCTTTTTATTTTATTTTTATTTTTTTATTATTTTATATTTATATATATGTATAATATAAGTATAGTATTTATGTATGTAGTTATAGTATTTATTTATTGATTAATTATATTTTTACTTGTATTTATTATATACATATTTGTATGATACGTATAAGTATAAATATATATTTTTTTCTACTGTCTCTTTATTATTCGCGCCCCTTGTATTTTAGTACTAGTTCCTACAACTAAAGGTTGCCTGGAAGAAATCGCTCTGTTAGCGATAAGACCGCCTCTTGTACCTTCTTCTATATTTTTGAATATTTTTTCTCTCTTTCTGGGTGTACAATAAAGAGTTAATAAATAAATAAATATTTTTTTATATTTAATTTAATATACAAACTATGTATTTAGATAATACTTTATAATGTACGTACAATGTGATCGTTTTGTTTGCGACATACGTCTATTCGCGGTCTAATTCCAGAAGCTGTACGTCGCCGCGTCCGTTTCTCACCGTTTATTGCCCATTACTCTTTGATTAAAAGTACTTATAAATCGTTGATATATAAAAATACATGCAGTCGTCGACGGAATTTATTGTACCTGCCGCCCACTGTACGTCGTACGTTATTAAGAATACGCGTCATATATCAAATTTTATGACAAAATTGCGTTTATGTTGTTATGGATATCTACGATTAATTGATAGGTTTTTTTAAGAAATCTCTACATTTTGTGTTTTCTCCTAAGTATAATAAAATTCTGAGTGGAATCTGTACATTAAATATTTTTTAGAAAATCGTATTGAAATAGTCATTACTAGCGACTCACGCTCGCTTCGCTCGCGTTCGTCCCTAGGTACGTTTTCACGGTTAGCTATGTTTATATATAAATAGTAGCTTGCTACTTTTAAGATATTCATTTAAATTATATAGCGATTTACGTTACTTTCGTACGCCGTACGCGGATTTTGTTCACAATTTCATGGGTTTAAAATTTTTTTCGCGGAATCCTAATTCTTTTTCTAAAATAAAAGTAGCCTAAGTTACTCCGACTATCTGCCAGTGAAAGTCCCGTCAAAATCGGTCCAGCCGTTTCGGAGATTAGCCGGAACAAACAGACAGACAGACAAAAATTGTAAAAAATGTTGTTTTGGTATGTGTATCGTGTATACATTCATATGCATTTAGTAAAAAGCGGTTATTTTAATACTACAAACAGACACTCCAATTTTATTTATCTGTATAGATTATCGATACAGAGGCTGAATCTAGTTTTTAGAAAATTTGTTTGTTTGTCTGTCTGCGACCGCATCATGAGAAAACACAGGACAAATTTAGAGGAAATTTCGTATGATGATAGCTGGTTACCCGCGTCAACATATAGAATACTGTTTACTGCGGGGAAATATCTCGTCTCTGAGAATCTATACTAAACGTTAAAACGTAACTAGGAACGAGTCACTCATCATCGTCATCATCAGTCGCTAGCAGAGCAAGTAGGGTCACAACAAAGCCAAACGTCGTCTACAAAACAGACAAACAAAACCACAGGTTAGTAATAAATAAAATCAGATCAAAATCCTAAATTTAGATTAACAATGTACCATCTTGCTATCGGCCGGGTGGAGATGAATGGGCCGTTGAATGAAGGAATCCAGGTTGCTACGCTTGCTGATATACTCGCAAATGAAGTGCAGTGAAAATATGCAGCGACCTTACGCAAATACGCGCATCGGCAGTCCGTCAGTAAATATATGTGTTAATAATAAACATGTCTTCATGTGTTTGGGTGGACTAGATTGTATTTAACCGACAAGAAAGAGAAGTGATTCGTGGATATTTTCTAATTCAAAAAGGATAAAATATCTAAGTCAGCGGTGGCCTATAACGCGCTCGCTTGATAAACTGAGTGAAGCGGGTTCAAATCCCGGGTCTCGCACCTTTGATACTTTCATGTGTGGATCATTTTCAATATGATAATCACTTATCTTACTGTGAAGGAAAACATCGCGAGTAAACCTGTATATGTGAAAGAACTTTATAAGTTTTCGAAAGTCATATGCAGTCTGCCAACCCGTACTGGACCAGCGTGGTAGACTATGGCCTGATCTCCTTCGTATTGAAGGGAGGCCCGTGTCCAGCAGTGGACGATGAAAAGGGTTGAATATAAAATATTCAATAGGGGTATATTTAGTTTTTTTCTAGTAAAATTCCATCCCCAAGGGTAAAATAATTATTTTTAATTATTGTTTTATTTTATTTATTATCCTTATAACTTACACGTATGCCTTGATATTGACATATTGATGTTACAAATCACAATTGCAGTACATAATTCACTTTATTTATATATTTCTAATCCATTTAAAATAAAATTTATTTCAATAACCGTCAAGTAACACAGTATCTATATATAGTACAAAACAAAGTCGCTCCCGCTGTTTGTACCCTTAGATATTTTTAACCCCCGACGCAAAAGAAGGATGTTATAAATTTGACGTCGATGTCTGTCTGTCTGTGTGTCTGTCTGTGGCATCGTAGCTCTCAAACGGATGGACCGATTTCGATGCCGTTTTTTTCATTTGAAAGCCAGTTTCCTTGCGGTTGTTCTTAGCTATGTTTCGTTAATATCGGTCCAGCAGTGTAAGAATATCAGCTCTTTTTCAAAATTATTTACGTTTTGAGGGTTATTCCTTAAACTATAAGTATTTTTTGCGTTTGAGGTTTTTTAAATTTTTTATTTAAATCTTTTATAAACTACGCAACGAATTTTAATGCAGCTTTCAGTAATAGATAGAGTGATCAAGAGGAAGGTTTTTGTGTATAATACATGCATATTACATTATACTAACCGTTAAAGCCTAAGGACGAACCCGAGCGCAGCGAGGGTGAGTCGCATGTATGTGTATAAAACCCAATCTAAGAAGATATGAAGTATATTTTAAAAGCCCTTATATAATACAAAATCACAAAACTACGAGAATTATATAAAATATTCGTCGAAATCTCAAAAGTTCCCAATGATTTTATTCATTAACAACGTTAGATCTGCCAACACAATCGAACCATACGAGGTAGTCTTCATAAATTAAGAAATGTCCAATACTCCAACTCTGGCGGCGCGCCAGTCACCCCTGACATTAGCAGCTGTTAAAAATGACAGCTTTAAGAGGCACCCCCTTGAATCGACATACTTTAAAGATTCAACAAATAGAGTATGAGGTAATTTTGGTGCATGCTCTACATGAGCTTTTTGTTCTCTTAGATTTTATAGACAAAGTCTTAATAATACTTTCTTAGAATTACGCGAATATTTGAAATTTTAAATAAAACTATCTTGATTTTTGTTCCCGATTCGAATGCTTTACAGCAATCATGGTCACAAGAGAGTCTGTATGAAAACATAGTTTTATTTGTATAGTAACATGAAAATATAGTTACTTATATTTTTATGTATTATAATATACTTTTATCTTTATTTATGTAAAAATAATAAATAAATGAAGCTGTAGTGTATTAAAAAATTATTCAACAAATTGACTAAGGCTCATAGATACATATGTATATGTAGGCGATAAAAACCACGCTATATATTAAACTAACCTGCCTTTACTCAGATGCGTCCCTAAAGCCTAACAGTAGTCTATATATTATATATAGGTCATAAACATACAGCCATACATACATACAAGTTTCCAAAACCATACCAATATTATAAATTCGAAAGTAGCTCTGACTGTATGTTTCGTTTTCACGCCTAAACCGCTGAACCAATTTTGATGAAGTTTGTTATAGAGAATGGTGGGACCTTAGAGAAGGATATAGGATACTTTGTCTCAAAAATAAAACTTGAAAAGGGTGTAATAGGGGTAGAAAGTTTGTAATGGGAATAAATCATTACAGACCAAAAAATTTATCCATATATATATAATTTTGGTAAGAAGTAAAGAATATTTTAGTGTTTATGAGCAATCAAGGTAAAACAGGTAATGATGTAATTTTTTTAAATACTACCTATTTTTTAAGCCTACATATGTATATATTCAATTTATTTCATACTAATCGTTAAAAAGTACAGTAAACGTAAAAAAGAGTATTCCGATATATTAAGACCTAATTTTCATCTAACGGGAATCAACATCCTATGTAATTTCTATGTGTTTAATATCCAATACATATAATAACAGAAGTCAAAACGTTACAAAACCCTTATGCTTCATCGTTTGAAGTGACGAAACTAGTAATCTGTAAGAACTGCGAACTAACCGCTAGACATGAAGCAGAGGTAAACATTTCAAGCGCATGTCCATAGCAAATATATTGGAGATTGCGGGCACGTTTGCTGGACCCTTTTACCATTATTCGCCTAATCGTATACTTTCCATGAATATCTTGAAATTTCTTTTTTGCATGTTTTTTTACATATATCATTTATATACATATGTATGTATGTACATAATGTGTATCGTTAATATTATAATACGTATATAAATAGAAAAGTGTTTCTGTTTAATTCTTTCCTAGGTAAACGCGAATATTTTACATCTATCTATATCTGTACATATAATAAAATTCTAAATGAGTCGAATCTGTACATAATTTTTTTTTTGGAAAATCTTATTGAAATAGTCATTATTGTCGATGCAGAGGCAGAATCTATCGCTTTTAGAATTTTTGTCTGTCTGTCTGTCTCTCTGTCTGTCTATGTCCGCATTACGGAAAAATCACTGGGGAGATTTTGATGGGTATGATGATAGCTGATTATCCGGGTCATCAGGACTACAGGACTACCGGATTTTTACAGCGGGAAAATATCTCATCTCTGAAAAACTATACTAAACGTTAAAACGTAACTATAATAATTAAATATAACTATCTTTTCGGATTTTTGGCGGGTTTTTTTTTCTTTCTTTGTATTTGTACCTTTTCTCAATAGCACATTGAGTTCATGTTTCAATGGTGTGTGTAATGTCTATACATTATAGTAACTCAGTGGCAGTCAGGATTTAAATAAAATAAAGTCGAGCTACTAGCATATACTTAATACATATTTACATCGAACAAAGTTTGAATATACTGCCACTCTATTAACTTAATAGTTTGTAATATTTTTCAGACGAACACATCTCATATATCATAAATAATTTTAACAAACGAAAAAAAAACCATAAAACAAACCCAATATAGAATAAATAACGGAATATAAACAAGGAAACGTATAGCTATAAAAAATACTTTGTCGCGCCGTAAACTTAAATATTTAACATCCCACAACAAATATGAGGTCAGATCACATTTAGTTTTTACGACGTGAAAAACGTGACGATTCAGAATATCACCCCGTGTGTTCGACATTCCTGCGTTAAGAGGATTCCGATTGGTCGTAAAAAGATACGGTAAATAGAAGGAGATGGACTAACCTTATTTACCTACTATTAAAACAGCATGTGGTTTCAGTTCTGTAGACGGCACGTTTGGCTCAGTTTGTAGTGACCCTACTTTCTGTGCCAGCGGTAGCGGGTTCAAGTCCCGCTAGGGGCATTCATTTGTATGATGAGCACGAATGTTTGTACTCCAGTCATGGGTGTTTATATTTATAATATGTACATACATATTATACATACATATTTAAATTTATATATGTGTAGTGTATCAACTATCTGATATCCATAACAAAAGCCTCTTAGCTTACCACGAAACTAGATGTTGCTTTGTGTTAATGTCCCAACATATTTATTTTACTAGAAAATTGCTTTATTACTATTATATTTTACAGGAATCTTAACTTCGCCAATAAACTTGCCCCGATATGGTTATGACGATTTTAGGTATAATTTTTGATTTGGGAATCTTGTAACAGTAAAAGTAAACGTGATTAATTCAATTAAGAGATGACTATTTTAATTAATTACATTAAAGAATATTAAAACAAGCATTTTTTATTTATATTGAACAAAATAATGTAACATATCGAAACGTCATCTATCATTTATATTATTATAACAAAACACATTGTAAAACAACGTAGTCAAAACAGATACAATTTGTAAAAAGAACCAAACCCGCTACTAGATCATTAAGTCGACAAAGTGGGTGCCACACGCAGGTATGTACATGAAAAGTCAATTAGTTGCAGGTAGTCCGCGCCATCTTTTAATTGCGGTTGACAGGTGCGCAGGCGCAACTTGGTTCAGTTATTCATGAATGAATACTGATTAATTTAGAGGTTTGATTGTGAATAGAGTGGTATGTAACCTTGTTGGTAAGGTTTTGAATGTTTTATCATTGTTTCTTAATTTAAAATTTAAAAGATACATTATTTTGTGTAATATAGGATCTTTTGATTTTAAAAAGTCTAGTCTAGTCTATCTAAGTATATTACATAGCAATTGTTTTTTTTTATAATTGAAAGGATACATTTTAAATTCATTACTGAAATAAAAATATTTTAATAGGAAATGGGGAGCTTAAAATTATTACATAATATATTGTACAAACATATTAAAAAAGACATTTCTTTGAACACATAAGTCACGCAATATTTATTTAAGCGTGCGTTGCGCACGCGTTCAAACAGGACAGTCTTTTAAATGTGCTACCTCCGTACACCCCAGAGGGGGGACTCTAAAGAAGACGTATCTCGGCACCACAATCCATTGTCCATTGTTTTTGCTCGATGTTATTTATGACGGACGACATTAATTCCGTCTCCCTCCCACCCGAGGCGAACCTCACCCCTCCCTTTCTTTGAAGCCTTCCGTCCGGTAATACTGAGCCAATAAATTATGCTTCAAAAGATTATTTATTAGATTATTCATAGCAAGGTATTCTTGTGCCGTATTGGTTTGAAGGACATTTAGTGCTTCGTTTCGGTTTTTGGACTTTTTCTCTTTGTGATTGATTTGTGGCGGATGGAACAATAGAACACGTCGGTTCGGATTGCAGCACAGTGTTTGATTCATTGGGACATGTTTACTAACAACAGACTAGTTATGCGCTTGTGAAATACTTTTTGTTACTTTTGTTTGTTACGCCTTAACATTTTATTCATGGGTACATAAAAACACTTTACAATAACTTAGTCGTAGTTAAAAAAAAATAGTTCATACAGATAATTATTTTCTATATAAACTTTCGTTCTTACTTACATACGTTTTCATTTTCATAATAACATATACTAGGTTTAACTGGTTTGTTTGAATAATAAATATATTAATTCTTATTCTAGATTTCTTAACAGTGTCGTTTAAATGCAACATAAAACCCAATCTTATTTTGATAAGCAATAAGATAGTAACGTGAATGAAAAATGTAACAGTGAACCATGAATTTATAACCACAGTTTAATCTAAAAGGTACCACTTTACCTATAAATCTCGTGAAATCTCCGGCATAATGCCTATCTTAGTCGTCGAAAGGCTCGAATAAAGATATCTATTATTATGCGGCCATTAATTAACCTACACGAAAGTTTTAATTAAAAAACGGACTGTACAAGAAAGGAGCGACACAGACGCGCCGACGAATTCGAAGTCCCCCGCGTCTCAACCGTCATAAATAATTGGGACAAAACCCTCCCGCGTCACCTCCTCCGGCCCCGGATAAGTGTCTAAAATTTTCACAATCCGGCAATAAAAAGATAATTTATTAGAATAGCTCTTATTGTTTTCGTTATTTATGTGTATGGAGTAATGTAATCTAGCTGGTGGGGCCTAAATAAATAATTTAACTTTAATGTCTCCTTGCCTAATCTCCTGAACGGTCCGCACAGTCCGCGTTTTGTGCGACGTAATGGCTACCCGAGGTATTTTTAGGTGTAAATAAATATGATTTGTTGTGGCGTTCGTGACAGAATTTAATTTTACTGCAAATATCTGGATATTTTAATTCATCGAATTCGCTATAAGAACGATAATGGCGCCTTTTTAATGGAGTTACACGGGCTCGTTAGACTCACCTGCCCCGGGGCGGAGATCAATGAAGAGATGCGCCCGAACGTACAGTTCAAACGTATTAAATAATTGCTAAATATATCTATTGTATTGTAAGAAATATTTTTTTGACTGATCAAAAGAACGTTATTATTTTCTTTCAGCCCCTAAAGGTGTTTAGTAATTACGTGCATGATAAAATTTCGTATATTTTTAATCTATACAGATAAATAAAATTGGAGCGTCTGTTTGTAAAATTAAAATAACCGCTTTTTAATAAATACATATGGATGTATACACGGTATATATACCAAAATAACATTTTTTACAATTTTTGTCTGTCTGTCTGTCTGTCTGTTTGTTCCGGCTAATCTCCGAAACGGCCGGACGGACCGATTTTGACGGGACTTTCACCGGCAGATAGCTGCAGCTATAAGGAGTAACTTAGGCTTCTTTTATTTTAGAAAAAGAATCAGGGTTCCGCGAAAAAAATGAAAACCCATTAAATTGTGAACAAAATCCGCGTACGGCGTACGCAATAACGTCCGTACGTAACGTAATACGCTATATAATTTAAATGAATATCTTCAAAGTAGCTACTACACTGTTAGCTATATTTATACATAGATATGTATAAATATAGCTAGCAGTGAAAACGTACCTAGGGACGAACGCGAGCGAAGCGAGCGTGAGTCGCTAGTGCTAAATAAAATCCACGCTAATATTCCTAATATTTTCACTAGATTAAATATTTTAATTTCTTCCAACATGAGTACAGAAACTCAAACTTAAAAGACCAGTGAGAATGCAACAAAAGAAAACTCAACCCTACAAAAATGCACCAATGCAGTCGAGTTGGGCATTGCTGGAAATTAGTTGTACTGGCGAGTAGGGGTAGGGGGTGCCCCGCATGATTTACGCCTGGCCCGTATTATGTTTTGACTTTAATAAACAGGGCGTTTGTCACGCCGTGGACGTATACTTGTACGGACGGCGACGCTGCGATAGTATGTAATTAAAATTTATGTTAGTGAGAAAAACGCAAATATGAACATAAATTACCGTTGAACTAGACGGTGGATAGACGTTAAAGCTAACGTTCTTCTAATCTATATATCAGTTAGGGGCTGTTTTTCCTTTGTTTTTTTTTTTTTTTTTTTGCTATTGTGACTTGATCTCTGCAGACTATGAGTTGTCATAAGATTTGAAGGTCATCATAATGTGGTGGATACTGCCTCAAGTAAAAACTTAAATATATTTTTCAAATAGCTAAAGAACAAAATTAGATCTCTTTTGTATGCTAGAACATATTTAGATAAAATTTCATAGAAACTTCTATATTATCAATATTAACCGTATATTAAAATCTTATAATTTCGCATCTGTGTACTGAGATGTAAGATTAAACCTACTATCGACGAAGTTCTTCATGGAGCTTAAATTTTTTTAGCGCCAAAAATTAAAAAAAAACTTGACTTAACTTTGCAAAAGTTAAAAATGCTAGTTAACGTTACATTCTAAAACGTCAGATTTCACTTAAATGCTAAAAATGAATAAAACGCCTATAAATTAATTAATAAACGCAATCAGTCTTCAGAAAGCACACGTAATAGTTCCTCAATTCGCCCAGTGTACACCGCGGCCCCCGTGTAGTTTCACCCCGCCTTTTAATTATAATACTTTATGGGCCAATAAATCACCGCCCCTGAAGGATATCAGTTCAATTCTCGCTCGTAATAATTTATAAAGAAATTATTCCTTTTGCGCGCACCTTAAGAATGGCCCTGACGTGATCCCTGATTGTGTAGTAATCATTCTATATGTTGATCCGGCTGCTTTTTATTTTTTAACCGATTTCAAAAAGTAAAAATACGGTATTAAAAGTAGTGGTGGAAACTGGATTATTATAGTTTTTTAACGATAACACTAAAACCCGTCAATAACCACTGAAAAAAAAAGGAAAAAATAACATTGGTTGACAAACAAAGGAGAAAAGCACTGTTTTGTCTTTGCCTATTTATGTATAGACTAAACAAAATCAAAACTATCCCACTAACTTACGTGCTATTCCATACTACAATATGTACCAAATTTCATTCAGACGTTCAGCCGTTCTAGCGAGATTGAGTAGCAAAGATCCATCCAAACACCTAAACTTTCATATTTATAATATTATTAAGATGTATATATATATATATATATATATATATATATATATATATATATATATATATATATATATATATGATTATAAATAGGTAAAAATATATTTTTTTTTATTGTTACCAGCCATCAAACTTCCATAACCACTTTGAATAGGGGAAGAAATGGTTTATGTAATTGCTAGCCATCACCAATGGTTAAAAATGAAGATTTAAAATTCAAAATAATTCATTCAGCATCAAATTATTACAGATTTCTACTGAACGTCATGAGTCTACTACCAGTCTGGAAATAAGAAGCCTCAGACCTGAGAATAACTGGTGAAAGAAACTCAGTGTGAAAGAAGCCTCTCTGTACAATGTAAGTACATAATATATTATTTGTTTTTTTTCTATATGCTAGACTATATGAATGACACATGAAATAAATATTAATATATACTTTAAAACAGATATTTTTATATTCAAACATCAACTTGAAAATGTAAGCAGAAGTAAAAAATCAGTTGTCACTGTGGAAGCTCGCCGTCACTTAGCGCCGCCCTCTCACTGCGCATAATCAATCAGCCCACTGACGAGGTCGAACCTAAGACGGATTTGCAATAAAATTTCACTGAAAAGTTAAGAGAAACTTTTAAAAGCAACAAATTTAATAGAAATAAATATTAAGTTAATTTTTTTTATATATTTTCGCGTAATATAAAGGTTATCTGTCACTTGGCATTGACAGAAATAATACTTGTTAGGAGATTAGGTTACCATTAACCCAAAAAAAATTAAGGTTACTTCATTAAAAGCTGTTTTCATGTCCTGTTGATAAAATATAACATTTTTTTTATTTGACCTCAACTTAAAAATATCATATATTTGACATACCTAGATATGAATATGTCCACTAAGGCCGTGCTGATTTCAAACTTGCTAACTTTCTAATGGCTTAATATATTAAATTGATTGATTAATTAAAAAACGACGATAATCAAACGATAATTTCCATAAACTGTTTAATTGATAACAAAACTGTACTTAATAAGTGACTTTATTTCTTTAAAAACAATAATTTTATCCTTAGAGTGGTATATTTTCTTTTATTTTATATGTGAACACCGTAAAGGCATGATTTATTCCCTTAAAAAAAATCGACCAAGTGAAGTCGTACTAGCGAAGGGTTGCGTACCATTATCTATAAAAACGGCAAAAAAATAATGTCTGTTGTATGGGGGGCCCCCTTAAATATTTGTTTTATTTTAATTTAACTATTTATTTTTAAAGAGAATATACAACTAAATATTCTGTGAATATTTCAAGCGTCTACCTGTTGCCTTTATCAATATCGAGCGAAAACCAGGAAAAAATCACGTTTGTCGCGTGAGAACACCTTAATATTAATTTTGTTCAGTTTTTTAGTATATTTTGTTATAGCGGCAACAGAAATATTCATATTCATTTATACATTATCTGTGAAAATTTCAACTGTCTAACTATCACGGTTCATGAGATACAGCCTGGTGACAGACGGACAGACAGACAGACAGACGGACTTAGCAATAGGGTCCCGTTTTACCCTTTGGGTACGGAACCCTAAAAAAATTTAGTAATGATATCTCGTAACATATACCCTTTTCGAAATCAACCAATAAATAGAGCCTTCAGTAGTACTTCAAGCATTATAATACCAAATCAGAAGTAAAATTTGAAGCAAATACATTCTACAAGACTCAAAACGAACCTGATCGATACCGAGTGTAGATTTCGTCTACACCGCGGACCCATTACCGTATTTTTGAAGCTCGCAACTCTCATAAACATTGGACGAAATGAGCACTAATTTCCCGCTGCCTTGCCGCGCACAAAGAGGAGCCCCGTTTTACATAAATTTGTCATATTTACACGCACCCCACTAACTTGTGCCAAATAAGGTTGATCTAGCATCGATAAGAGCTGCATAGCGTACGTTAACGTGGTTTCTTCATATTTTCTGTACCTATAGTGCAAAATTTAACAACTTTGTTAAACCTGATTTATCTTTATTTACTCTATATCTATACACTAGCGACTCACCCTCGCTTCGCTTCGGGTTCGTCCCTAGACAAAAACAAATCTACCCCACGGGAACCGTACATTTTTCCGGGATGATATATAGCCTATAGCCTTCCTCAGTTAACGGGCTATCAAATGCAAAAAGAATTTTTCAAATCGGATCAGTAGTTTCTGAGATTAGCGCGTTCAACCAAACAAACAAACAAACAAACTCTTCAGCTTTATAATATTAGTATAGATGTAATAAAATTATAACTAAGCCAAATCTGTACACTAAATATTTTTTGGATAATCTTATTGAAATAGATATTATTGTTGATACGGAGGACGAATCTATATAGTTTTTAGAATTTTTATTTGTCTGTCTTTGATCACATTACGGGAAAACCACGGGACAGATTTTGATGAAATTTGGTTTGATGATATCTGGTTATCTGGGTCAACATATAGAATACTAAACATCGAACCACCAAAAAATAAGACATATATTAATTACCTAACATCTTACTCGTTATCCAATTCTATAGCGATCAACAGCACAGATGCAGATGAAATCAAATCCATAATTCTGGGCCTCAAAAGCAGCTGTGCAGCTGGCTGGGATGGCATACCGACTTCTATCCTTAAAGGAGCCATACATATCTTGGCGCCGGTGATCGCTTACGTTTGTAATTTGTGTTTATCTAGTGGTGTATTTCCAAAAGTCTTTAAAAAGGCTATTGTTCGTCCTATATATAAAAGTGGCCCCAAGGAATGTGTTAGCAATTACAGACCGATATCTATTTTAAGTTCTTTGTCAAAAGTATTTGAAAAAGTCTTAAATACCAGATTATTGTCTTTCTTAAACAAAAATAAGTTATTGGAGGATAACCAGTTCGGTTTTAGAAATGGTAAATCCACGGAGGATGCTGTCATGTCTCTGGTGGATTCTGTTGTTAAGAATCTTGACAAGAAGAAGAAGATTATCAGCTTCTTTCTGGATCTATCTAAGGCGTTCGATACTGTCTCAATTCCCCTTCTTATACAAAAACTTGATCATATTGGGATCAGGGGTATTGCTTTGGATATATTTAGGAGTTATCTTAGTGATAGAATACAATGTGTTGCTATTGATGGTATTCACAGTGCTGAAGAAACCACCAGTTTTGGAGTTCCCCAAGGCAGTGTTTTGGGTCCCACTTTGTTCTTGGTCTATGTGAACGAGCTTTGTAAGCTAAAAATACCAAACTGCAAAATTCTATCCTACGCCGACGATACTGTTTTACTTGTTCATGGTAACACCTGGGAAGAAACCCATATGTTTGGTGAAAGAGCCTTATCCATTACTATGAATTGGCTCTCCAGCAATCTCCTTACACTTAACTTAGACAAAACTCGATATATGACGTTTGGACTAAGCTCGGTTCCTCCACCTGAATCAATGTCAATTGTTGCTCATGAATGCTCTCCTATGCTGCAGCAGGGTACATGCTGCTGTAAAAGGGTCTCTCGCACGTACACCATGAAATATCTGGGTGTCATATTGGATGAGAGATTGTGCTGGAGAGATCATGTTCGTTCTCTGGTGTCACGTGTACGCAAACTTTTGTATATATTTAAAATTCTTAGATCAAGTGCTAGCCTTGATACGCTTAAGACAGTTTATTTTGCTTTTGTGCAACCTATTATCTCATATTGTATCTCAGTATGGGGATGTTCTACCAAGTCCCTTATGCTTCCTCTGGAAAGGGCTCAACGAGGAATATTAAAGGTGATGTCCTCTAAACCTATGCGTTTCCCTACTGCAGAACTTTATGAAATTTGCAAGGTACTAACTGTGCGTCAACTGTTCATCCTTCGTGCCTTTCTTAGAAAACATGCAAATACCTCTTTTGACCCAAAGTTAGCTAAAAACAAACGAAGGGCTAATAGAGTTTGCTATGTAGAGTCACGTCACACTGTTTCAGCAAATCGCCAGTTTTATTACTTTAGTCCCATACTATACAATAAGATAAATAAGGAACTTAATGTCTACTCGCACACATCACACTACTGTAAAATCCTTTTGACGAATTGGCTTTTTAAATTAAATTATGACGCGACTGAACAATTTATTAATTCTCTTATTTGAGAAACATAAAACTCATATCACACAATACCCACACAAGGGCATAATACACATACATACATATATACACACTTACACAACCAAACTCGTACATTCATACACACTTCACTCACAAATACTGCAATTATCAACAACTTTTATAAAACATGTTTCATTATTATTATTAGTTTTTTTTTCTTTTGTAAATCATAATTTTTTTTCTTGTTTAGTATTTTGTTTTCTGTATTTTTGATTTTTTATAACCTATTAAGTACTTTTGTTTCACTAATTCAGCATGATACAATAAACATAGCATATACCAATGTAGCCTGTTGCTTGAGAGGTGGGTGTTGATAACTGCGACTCAGTTATATAACTAATGCAGTTATCAACGTTAAAATTGTTTATGAAATTATATGCAAAAACAATGTTCTTAGCAAATAAATAAAGTTGTAATAAAGTTGTAGTAATACTTTTTACTGCGAGAAAATATTTCATCTCTGAAAAATCTATACGAAACATTAAAATGTAACTAGGGACTAACCCAAGCCGAGCGAGGGTGAGTCGCTAGTTAATATATAAATCTGAAAAAATGTTTGTTTGTTTGTTTGAATGCGTTTTTATCATATAAAAATTGGATTAGGTTAACATGTAATTAGTCAGAGATTGTACATTTCAAGGAAACATTTGCATTAAGCAACCATTTTCATAAATAAATAGTAAAACTATTAATATATATATATATAAACATAAATAATCATGATTACACGTACGTACATAAGTAGTTATTTTTAAGAATTTTCCTTATAAAATATTTGAAACGGTAAAATATAGCGTATGACATATTTATTCAGTGGATAGTTCGCTTTAAATGGAAAGAGAACTGAAGTAGAATGACAGTTATCAGTGTTTCACTTCGGACATTACGTAACATTTTAAAACATTCGACCTTATGACTTTCTAGACTATTATTTCTATTCACAGCAAGTAGGTCAAATATCTGGATTTTATGAATAATGATATTTTTAATAAATTAATATAAATTATTTAAACTTAGTGAAGTAGTTTGGCAATCCAACCGGTAGGTTCACGCTAAGAAATGCATTTGAAAAGTGATGGGTTGCTTCTGGCACTTCGTAGATCATTAGAGCAACCTTTGAAGTATTTTTAGTAAATAAAAACCTGTATTTTGATACCCCACTCAATAGATTCGGGCGAAAAAAAAAACCAAGAGACAAATTTTCGCCTAGGACCCGCCATTCTGATTTATAATTATATCTCGTATACCCTATGATACTCGCGTTATCAAGACGAATCTAATGACGTATGGATTATTAAAATTGGTTAAGCCGTTTAGTAATTACGAGAAAATATTAGCTCGGACGTGCATACATACATATGTATATACAGGACAGACACAACCTCCTTTGGGCTTCGCCGCAGTTGGGTAAAAGGGTGTAAGGTTTCTTTTAAAAATAAGCTTAACACAGTCTTCAAATCCTAAAAGTATGTTAAAAATACACTATGTGTGTACGGACTTAGAATACGTTAATCGTGACACATTGCTTTATTTTCGACTGGAATCAAACCTTTGTGAGAAGACAAGACAGATAATATAAGGCTTGTTACAGACACTCGACTATTTAAATATTTTTAGACCAAACTTTTCATATTTCTATTAACGTAAATCGTATCAAAATCAGCTCATATTTTGCAATACACGTACAAAATGTTTACTGATATATTTTTACAAAGTACTTCTTATACTTTCGTGTTGACTAACGGATTGACCAAATTGTCATTTTTCAATTGCAATCACTAATAGTAAAGGAAAAAAAATATAAATATATGTATGTATGGAAATAAGTAATTGCTAAGTTCCGTTATCAATATAAGTATGTTACTCCAACAAATTTCCTGACTTTTCCAGTTTTTAATCAATTCAACCAATCGTCAAAGTCTTGGTTAAGTCAAGAATGATAGTAACTTATTATTTAACTATGATATATATACCTATATAATATATAAGACAAAACGGTCGCCCATGTACAAAAGCCCTCATCTCTGACAGATAGAAGTCGGATTTATGTGTTTACTGTATAAATCAAGAGACGTCACCGTCGCCACGGCTTCTTTTTTCGTCTGCTTGCGATATATCATACCTCGCCCGTTTATATCTTCCTCGCTCGAAAATTTTACAACTTTTTCCCTACAATAATAGCAAAATCAAAAAACACAAATATTTTAATGAAATTTAACCCTTAATTCGTTTGTGTTAAAGTCACAAGTTCCTAAACCAATGGCAATGTAGTAAATAATAATAAAACGTTAATAAACACAATTCGTCACATTAAAATAGAATCGTTAAAATTCGTAGCACCTAGTTTAAAATTGGAGGTGGCGAGTGATTTAAAATATATATAGTGTATAATATATAGCAAAAATAAATAGCGTGAATTTCAACTCTGCTACTTTATATAAGTATCAGTGGCAGTGGTAGCCCAGTGGTAACGCGCTCGCTTGGGAAACCGAATGAAGCGGGTTCAAATCCCGGGTCTTGCACCTCTGATATTTTCATGTGCGAATCATTTCTAACATGATTACCACTTGCCTTACGTTGAAGGAAAAACATCGTGAGGAAACCTGCATGTCTGAGAAACCTAGCAATTTTTTGAAAGACATGTGAAGTCCGCCAATCCGCACTTGGCCAGCGTGGTGGACTATGGCCTGATCCCTCTCGTATTGAAGGGAGGCCCGTGCCCAACAGTGGGACGTTAAAAAGGGCTGAATACACATTATATAAAATATTTTCTGGCAAAAATAGAAGCTGATTTTAATTGAGTTTACTATGAAATCTTTATCTCTATATTATGTATGTTGTAAGTGATGTATTAAGTCTAGGCAATGTAGGGTACATGGACATTACAAAGACACCCTTACTAATATAAAAAAAATAGAAAACATATGGCTTCCACATCATAATTGTCAAGTAATTCTACAATGCATAACACATTTTTATTTTTTTAAATCAATATGATATATGGCAAGTATGTATACAAAACCAAAAATAAAGCATTTTGACATACAACTTGGTTGAAAACCCTTTCAGCCATTCAGCCCTTTTACTCACTGCTGGGAACAGGCTTACTAAACGCAACAAGGCCTGATTGTCAAAGCCTGAAGGGCTTGCTGGACAAAATTTTACTTTATATATCATTTCGAAATTCAATTAATACAGACATGCAGATTCCCTATCAACATTTCCTTCATCACATTAGCAAATGGTAATGTTGAAAACAAATTTCATACCCAAAGGTATCATAGATCCAACCAGGATTTAATTCAAATCAATATTTTTCAATCAACAAACAATATTTACTCATCATGGATACATCTAAGCATGCAAATAAACAATTCCAATAGAAATTCAGTGAACAATACAATAAATTGTGATAATCCCTCGAAAATATTCGTTTCGTATGTAAGACGTGCGACGGCATCAATCATCGTCCTCTTAACGAGTGGTCCAGCTGTTGCTCCACAGCGATTGATAGAGCTATAAACTATATTTATAGAGCTGAAACATCGAGAATAGTCTCCCGGATTACGGATGTTAGGTGGCCAGAAATATTTTGATACCATATCACAATGAAAAAGCTTAAAAAAATATTTTAAAATTAGCTTTCTTAGTTTAATCCCAGCTTACGGCTTCATCGATACAAACTTCAGTAGTATATGTATGATTTTGATATTACCTAGGTTACCAACAATCAACTTGGTCTGATGCTAATGATTGAATGATTTGTTGAAAAATAAAGAACACCAAATCAAAATTAGGTTAAAAGTAAGGTATTCTAGTATCTTTAGGGGGCTGCTTTAGAGTACACCGGTGTAATATTTTTTTTTTTTTGAAAATTAAGGCAAAAATATCTCATCAATTTGCATCGTTACTTCACACAAAAAATAAAACCGAAATAAATGTTTTAAAGATAATCCATACTGATAAAATAAAGAAGTAAAGTTTAGTGTGAATTTCTGAAGTTGTAGGGGGTAATCTCTGGATCTACAGAACCGATTTAGATGAAATTTGGTAATAAGATAGTTTGATACCCTGGAAAGGACATATGATACTTTTTATGCCGGAAATCATCCCTTAAGGGGGTAAAAATGGAGATAAAAGTTTGTATTGGGAAGCAAACTAGGGACGAACCCGAGCGAAGCGAGAGTGAGTCGCTAGTTTTATATATAAGTTTCCTCGTAGCAAAACTTTTGTCTTTCTCTGTCCAAATTAATATATAATAAACATGTGTCCGGTCATTTGTCAATACCGTCCACTTGATCACGATCGAAATATGATTCTAATACACCAATATTTATCTACAATTAAAAAAAAAATAGTAAAGAATCACCGTCACATTTGTAAAATTTTGTTTGCTTTACATTCTACAGCTTTTAATTAAGCTCTCTTATATCTAACTCTTAATTTCAAAGCTATAAAATTCTAGATTTTATTTACCACAGATACCTAAATCTAGTTTAAAAAGTATTAAAAGTAACTTCCAATGCCGCATCCATGTAACGGGGCTCATAGACGATAATGTCGTAAACAGAAGCTCACCCACACAAATACCAATAAAACACGCGTTATTGTCATCAAACGGCTGCCGCCTGCCGCCGACCTCTTTAAGTCCACTGCACTACTTGTTACTGTGGATAGGGTGTTAAAACTTCAATCATATCAACATCAAAGGACAGGTGTCTGAATGGAAGAGATGAGTGAATAATTATAATATTATTAATTATATATGTATATAAGTCTTTTAATAGATACTGATTTTGATTGCGCATACGCATGTATTTGAAAGTTTGAAACAAGCAAACATTTATGATATCCGCTTTATATATAGCATGTAAAGCTCAAGTTAACAATTAACTTAATGTTAAAACATAAGAGGTTGTGTTATTAAATTAAAAATTAACTGTACTTTAAATATATGTATCGATATTTTTATGCTATATATGGGAAGTCAACGTTATATTTCTCTTATTTATGCAGAACAATTAATAATTTCAGTATAATTAGTTGAGTTGGCATACTATAAAGTATTGTCATCAACACAGACAAAAAAAAACAAAAAAAATGTTAGAATTTTCCCTGTATGAATCATGGAGGCTAAGCCGAAGGCAACAATCTTACATATTATCGAGAAATGAATCCAAGGCAATTTAATTCAAAAATTCGAAATTGTTATCAAATAGTGACGCTTGGCAGGAGACTTTTTTATTATGCATGTTGGGTGACAATCTCAAACTAAATCAAGGCAGTCAGTAGATTCATTTTAGTTGGGAATCTACATTTCGATAAATACCAACGTGCTTATTACCAACAAAAAATAAGTTATACACCTATTGTCTTATTTCCACGTTATTCCAGTGTTTCTGTTATGAAGCCATCAAATTTAACTGACAGTATTCTGTGGGACGTGAGAAGAAAATAACCTAACAAGCAGCATATAGTTTTATACGTAAATGCATCTAGTTGGTAACTTCTTCGTGTATCCACCGTCCGACCGATCCGCTGCACTCCTTGACAATCGATTGACGGGTGTATCACCCACCACCCACTGCCCACCCTCCTACTCTTCCTCCTTGCACTACCTACTCTGACCCACATAGCCGCCATATTTATAATAATTGAACCGCGCCAGCGAATTCGAATGAGTTATAAATCGTCCACATTTACTATGGTAATGGAGTCTGAAGTCTAGCTTATCTGTCTTTATACCTAGTTCTGTGGTTTAAATGGAGTTCATATACATACATACATTCTTTAGAATGGATTCAGCTGTGCTTTTAATGCGATTATGCAACTGATATTATTTTTAAAATATTTTTAACTTGGTTTGTCTTAAAGTTAAGCATTGAAAGTTTTTAATAGTTATTTTCGTGGATTGACCACTTAATACATTTTTATCCTTTCCTTTGATTCTTACATTTATCTATTGATACACTAACGTATACTTCGTATGATTAATATAAGACATGGACATTTTAAATTTAATACAAACAATACACTGTGCGGGAATCAAACTCGTGATCTCTAGCATCATTACACTTATCTCAATACAAATATACATAATGTAAGAAGTAATAATAATTTATAAAATTATTTAAATTCATTATACTTTATATATACGTGTGTATGAATAATATGAAAAAATAAGTTACAGTCTAACTCCATAAAATATAACTTGACATAGTGAGAGGTTATTTCCCAAGGAATTCAAAACATCTCAAAAGTATCCCTAACCTATCCTAATACTTTGGCGTTATGTAGTTACATACTTTTTTTAACTATCCATCAACTGTCAGTAATTATATATTGGCCTGTAAATATTTCATTACTTCTTTACAATGATTTATTAAATAACTAGCGACTCA
This sequence comes from Argynnis bischoffii washingtonia, assembly GCA_033884665.1. NCBI lineage: Eukaryota > Metazoa > Arthropoda > Insecta > Lepidoptera > Nymphalidae > Argynnis > Argynnis bischoffii. The sequence continues at coordinate 1,098,304 of CM066616.1, read as the reverse complement.
CCCTCGCTCCGCTCGGGTTCGTCCCTATTCACGTTTTCATGTTTAGTATAGATTTCTCAGAGATAAGATATTTTCCCACAGTAAAAAGTATCCCATATGTTGACCCGAATAACCAGCTATCATCATACCAAATTTCATCAAAATCCCTCCATTGGTTTTTCCGTGATGAAGTAACAGACAGACAGACAAACAAAAATTCTAAAAACTATAAATGCGGCCTCTGTATCGATAATAATGTCTATTTCAATAAGATTTTCCAAAAAAATATATAATGTACAGATACTTAATTACAATTTTATTATATGTATACACTATGGAATAATTTTAAAAAAAACCTAATAGATTGCGATGAAATTTGTTAAAGCGAACATAAGTTTGAACATGAATGATGGAATAGTCGAACTGGCTGCACCAGGGTCGTCTGACATTTCTCGATTGGTATTCACTCAATGTCCCCGTCAACGTAATTTACGATCGTTACATCAATATTTTTATTGACTCCATAATTCAAGAAGTGTCACATAATTCATCCGTCCGCATAAGACGGCAGGGAATTTGCTCATCGAATGTTCTTAGGTAAACACATTTGTGCGACTGCTACAGGATATGGTAAATATCGAAGGTATTGTGGGGGTATTACCATATTAATGCTGGCGACACGCCCTAGCGACTTTTTGTAATGTAAGCCTTGGCACTTTCAGACTTCTTTGTCACTTGTTTTGTTCGTGAAAGATGGACCGACAAACAAATCAATGTATTTATAATATAATACAATATCTAAATCTGCCAAAAAATATTTGGACAGAGGACTCCTCTTAGTCATGCTCGAATTAAAACAAAAAAAAAATACTTCACTCAATAATATAGCAAGAACAAAAAACAGTAGTAATTGAGTCACATTTTTTAATAATCAATTCAAAAAAGCGAACTTTTCAAAATCTTAAACTAAAAACAAGCTTAAAGCACGAATAGGTAGCTCTAAAGCACAGTATCTCCTAATCATTCTCACTTATCCAAACACGAAAAATCCGTAACAAATCAGACTGCAGATGGTCGTGACGGATAGTGTACTGGCGAGCGAGACCCCCTTTGACTGTCTTAAATTATGTCCGGGACGTGATAACGAAGGGGTGGTGTGGGGGTTAATATTTACTTTTGCGACACACGCTGTATTGTCTGATGTACTTTGATAGAAATGTTTGGGGACTTTGAATTTAGAATTAGAGCTTTAATTAAAGCTAGTAAATTATGATATTATTTGTTTTGTTGATGATGATGTAGATAGCCCTAGATGTAGATAGCACCGTGTAATGTCCACTTAGAACTTAGCCTCGCAAAGGGGTCGAAGATTCGACTCCAATAATTTTCTGAATACATTATATATGTAATGTTTAATTTATTTTTAACTATTATCATACGACCTTTGTCGGTAATGGGAATCAATTATCATAATGTAAATAAATTCCAAATATTGCAAAAAAATATCATTAAATATTAGGCATATATCTTTTAAATATGTATATAAATCTGTATAAATAATTTTGATTATCAAGTGACGAAAATATAAATTTTTAAAGTAGGTATACATATATTATTTATATTTAAATAAGGAATAAAAAACGATGATTCTTTTTTCAGACAATTGTTTGCCATCCGACATTACGATGGGGACAAGACGCCCTGTGACATCATTGAGATAACGTCAAAAGGGTTGAGTTCCGCTGAGAGAATAAAAAAATGTCCCTTATCAGAGACTCCCGTTCAACATAACTTCTACGATAAAACCCTGTAAAAATTATATGAATGGGGTCAGATGTAATGAAAAAATTTAAATGTTTTACAATTAAAAAATATTTTTTGATTTCTATACCGCATTATTTACAAGAAGAAATAATTACGTATAAATGCGCAATGAGCAGCATTTCTCAAACTTTCGAATTAAAATACCCAATATAAATATGTCAATTTTGAAAAAAACTCCTTAAACATGAAACTATTAAGTGCATCGTTATGTTTCGCTCAACCCTTCAGCCCACGTCAAACTTTTATAACTCCAATAGCAATTTTGCTTGACATTCTTTTGGGAAATCAAAAGGTTACTTGAAATACCACTTAACCGATTCACTGACCGGATTGACTCGATAAATCCTCTGTAGACGTTTTTATTGCTGTTTTCTTTTTATGCTTATCATAATTTTATTGTGATAGATGTAAATCAAGAATACAGTATTAATAATAACAAAAAAATAACTAAATAACCTTGTATTTTAACATCCTGTCGCAACAAAAATCTCATTTGTTATATTTAACAAATCTAATTTTAATATTTTATTTCTAAGAATGGTGTTAAAATGGCTCTTTTAGTGTAAAAAAAATAAAGAAATTTATAAGGGAAGAAGTAAAAAATGAGAAAAAGGCATAAAGCAATGATCACAAGCGAATAGAACAATGTACATATCTCAAAGACAGGGCAGTCTCGAGAATTAAAAGTGCAGGTGGAGTGCATTGATCTGATGGAGACATCACCCCACCCCCTATATGGACGTTTTGTAATGGACAAGTGTATTTATTTAACTTGATATTAGATGAGTTTGAAATTGTCGTTCGAAGAGTCATTTACGTTATTTTTAATTCTAATTAAAACAGGTCTGTTTAGTTTTCAAATTATACAACTTCATCGTGATGTAGGTATAATAATAATTGCAAAACATATATAAATAATAATGTAATATACTAAAATATATTTAATTCAATGCTATAACAACAAAAATCAAGTTATGTGACAAATAAGTATTTAATTACACAACAAAAATTTTGTACTTTGTATTGTATTTCACCAAAAAACTGAAAAAATTGTTAAAATATTTCAAAATATTCCTCTATTTTTCATACATATAAAATAATCATTAATATTTTAACTCAGCATAGCAAGTAGGTATAAAGCACACAGAACTATAATTCCTGAATCAGGCGACTGGTCACAAATTAGTGAAGCACTCGTTCTACTCGACCCATCTCCACATCCGTCCCGTCACGGGTGACCACACTGTTTGAACGATCAAGTCCTAACAAGACCACAATACAGCAAACGGTTAAAATTATTAATCTTATAACGTTTGCATGAATTTAATATCACTTGATCTTATTTGTATATTATAGTAATATTTCAATGTATACCTTTTTGGACGGTAATGTTTTTTTATGTTATTTTTTAATATCGAAATCTGTAATGATTTATATTTATAATTAGTATGATAATTAGCTAGCTGATACACAAATATTATTCATGTTTATTCTCAAATAACAATTTTATGGTTACGCTAAAAAACTACTTCTTAACGTATACAGTACGTTGGCTAAGGTTCAATACATTATAGCACATATTTACGTACTTATCGATCGTGTTACTCAAAGTAGGGAGTAAAAAGAGCTAAAATAAAAAGTCCGTATTCAACAAAACGTGTGCACACCCCGTCTGGACACGTCCCGGCCGGACCTCGCCCGTCTTGCAGCGTTTGACTGAGCGAAATCACTCAAAAGTTTTAATGCCGCTTCCGTGGGGACTCCCCTCGCCACCACCGCCCCCTAGCATGGCTACGTGTGAAGTTTTACGTGTACGGCTTTAAAGATGCACTTATTCTGTAATATTGAATCGTTTGCTTTATTTTGAATCGTGTTTTATACTTATTCCTATTTAAAAAAGTATTTAATTTACTATAATATTATTTAAATTTAACAGTAAAGTCCTTTCGATGTGGAAAAAGGTAGCATTTAAATGAAGCTATTTCGTTTTTATTTTAATAATTAAACTGGGGTGTGAAATAAATACTATGTGATTAAAGATTATGATATAACCATGTTACATATAAACAAAATTAAATTATAATAATTAATTACTTATAATTACGAAAAACAGTCCCATTTCCGATATCGGAAAATGATTTAAAATTTTTATTTAAACTAATATTACCGACCTACTTAATTAGCATTAAATCTATTATAATTATGATGTTTTCCTTGGGATAAACCTGAATTAATTATTAAAAAATATTTTACCATATCATTAATATACATAATATACATATTACAAACTAACCTAGCTCGAGCTATATTAAACGAATGGTGTAAAATTCTTGGCAGTTAATCAAAATTTCATCGATACGAAATCTGAATTTAAACATTGTCGCAGGTCTGACAGCGAATTTAATTAGGCGCGGACGTCGGCGATCCGTCGGATGGAAGTTGATTGAATGTAGCCCTAACCGCGAATTACGGACTATCCGATAAGGCATCATTGCTTTTGTCACCCTACTCCCATAATGGAATTCGTTTGTACTCATATCTATTATCTATATACATAAATTACTTAAATAAAATTTTACTCTGTACGTCTGCACATCAGTAATTTTATTAAAAAGGAATGTTTTTTTTATTATTTATGGAGCACAAATTGTAACACATTAAATGTTTTTTGTGAAATATTACACTCATACATACTCGTATAATAAAATATATAAAAAAAGCGTTTAACTCTATATTTTATTACAGTAGATAATAATATAATACTCAAAAGTTATATCAACGAAGGGAACAGGTGAATATTCACAAAATGCACTTATTACTGAATGAGGACGGAGATCCCATGATCCCGTGATCCCGAGATGATTGGCAATCCCGGCCGCGGGATAAGGCAGGGTTTTAATAGGACTCTCACTTATGCCGTGTGTTCCCAAATTAAAGAATAAAAGATATTATATGATGTTTCATTCAGTAGAAACAAATTTATCTGCAGTAAAAACATTATCATTTACTTTATAAAGTAGTGCAAGCATTCATTTTCTTATTTTGAACTTACCTGAAACAAAAACATAAAGATTTAACACAGAAATTTTTAATGATTAAGTAAATTCAAATAAGCAAATAATTTGGCAGATTTATAACTTTTGAAAATTTACTTTATATGATATTTTTTAAATCTCGATACAAAATAAGACATCTGATTTAGTAAGAATTGTCATTTTAAATGAAAATCTGAATACATATTTGAGAATATTTCAAAATATGCCAAAAATAAATACGGTATATCCGAACCGCGACACCCGAATGTCCCCGGGTAGCCGCAAAAATAACTGAGTGTCCTTTGTTTCGTAGACGAGGGGCGAGTCCATTGGAATTCTTTATAGAATGAAGTGGATTTAATATCGGGGCGGAATGTCGCATTGAAAGAGTGTCCGGTCACGGCCGCAGCCTCTCGGGACTCACGTGCGATTGCTTGCGATCGAGTTTGATTGTCATTCTGCATATAGTGTTCTTTTAAGATTTGATCAAATTTTTTATTTATTTATTCTAATGTTATATAAAATTGCCTAAACTTTTAGGCAGTGGTAGCCCAGTGGTAACGGGCTCGCTTGGAAAACTGAGTGAAGCGGATTCAAATCCCAGGTCTCGCCTCTGATATTTTCATGTGCGAATCATTTTCAACATGATTATTACTTGCCTTACGGTGAAGGAAAACATCGTGAGGAAACCTGCATGTCTGAGAGAACCTAGCAAGTTTTCGAAGGACTTGTGAAGTCCGCCAACCCGCACTTGGCCAACGTGGTGGGCAATGGCCGGATCCCTTTCGTATTGAAGGCCCGTGCCCAGCAGTGGGACGTTAAAAGGGCTGAATACACAATATGTAAAATTTTGGAAACATTATAATATAAGTAGTTTAAAGGAAAAAAATGATTCGTTTTTTTTCCTTTCAACGAAAGAACTTTGAAGATTGTGAAGGTAATTTAAAATCAATATTTATTTAGTACAATTATAAAAATAATAAAATATAAGTACATATTTTAATGTCTAATTATAGTGTTAAACTTTTTACAACTAAGTGCACTTTGACATAATAGGCACAATCGAAATTTTATACTACATAAATATTTTGATAATATAAAAAAATTAAGGAGTGCGTGTATGAATATGTACACGCGCAAGAAGTAAAAATTCTGTAGGTTATCGGTACTCTTTATGAAATTCAATTTATGTTTCAAATAATTAGGATAGCTGAGATACAAAAAATAACGCATATTAGGCATATTACAATCATATATTTATAGAATATCATTTAAGGAAAGAATATAATATTATATATCATTTGTCAGACAATAACAACGGTTACCATGGCAACAAACATACGTACATTTTTTCGTAACGCACTCACCAGCTTACCCCCGAAGTCAAACGTGCGTAAAGAAGTTTTACTTCAATAAGAAAAGTAAATACATGATAGTACATACAAAAACCTAAAGATATCTAGGAAAATTCATCTCGACATACCATTTTAACATTTAACCCTGTCGGCAGCCGATTTTATAACTGAGGCGTGATCGAATTTTATTTTATGAAGTGCCAACTTTTTATTGGGGCCAGTTACGAATACTACGAATAGTTATGTTTTATTTAACGCCACTGGATTTGCGTGAACGATACATAACAGGGGATTTCCATTTGAAAAGGTACATTTTAAAGGTTTGAACAAATCGCACTTTATTGTATTATTGTTTTGTTTGTGACTAAGCCTTTTATTATTATACTTTGACAGAATGAATGCTGAAATAGTGTAAATTTAATACATAAATAAATAAATAAATATTTTAGGACATTAACACACAGCACCATCTAGTTCCATGGTAAGCTAAGAGGCCTGTACTATGGATACCAAATAGTTGATACACTACACATATATAACTTTAAATACATACATATTATAAATATGAACACCCATGATTGGAGTACAAACATTCAAACTGCGGGACTCGAACCTAAGACCGCTGGCATAGCAAGTAGGGTCACTACAAACTGAGCCAAATGTGTCGTTAAATGCATATATTAAACACACACATACACGTTGTTTTAAATCCCTCAACGGCAAAACGTGTGTCAAACTATTTATAGAGAGAGATGAGTGACAACTGGGATCGAGTCTAATAATGTAAGTTCCATCGAGCTTTAAGAGAACAGATTTCTGCCAATATTCCGAAGTTATCATACATATTATTAATTCAAATTTTAAATTATTCTTATAACTCAATATATTTTGCTAAATGAATACGCTTGCCCTTTCTTTTAATTATTTTCACTGATTTTTACTACAAATTTAACTTCAAACATTGTGTAACTTAATTAATATTACTTGAACTTCTGATGTAAAAAGGATTGACTTCTGATTTGTAAAAATATTTCTTATAACTAGAGACTCATCCTTTTTTCATCTAATCAGCGATTTCTCAGAGATGAGATATTTTCTCGCAGTAAAAAGTATCCTATTCACTATTCACTATATATACTATTCACTCGGATGACCAGCTATCATCATAGCAAATTTCATTAAAATCTGTCCAGTAGTTACCTCGTGATGCGGTCACAGACATACAGACAGTTTTAAAAGTCTAGATTCGGCTTCCATATCGAGAATAATGGCTATTTCGATAAGATTTTCTGAAAAAATATTTAATGTACAGATTCGATGCAGAATTTTATTATATGTATAGATTAATTTTAAAAGAAAGTAAACAAATATTACGAAACACAAATCGGGCCCACGTCAAGTGCTTGAACAAGTCAAGACAGTCTGTAGCAATGGAGGCAATATTGTACGCAATCCTGTATCAGCGGCCAAATAGCTCGAATACATATGTAAATGGGACTACGACCGCGCTTATTGTATATCTAATTTGACGTCTTTTGCAATCCCATGATGGGATTCACGAATATCGGTGGTACCTGCCCATCTAATACCGTGGGGTCGAAAGTGCGGGATAGAGGGCGAATAGATAACCGTTCAGTGATACAAATAGTTTTGCTTGGCGGGTTTTTAAAATATTTATGAGAGAGCGACGGTGAGGCCGCGCTCTGTAATCCAATTTCGCGTTATGTCTTTGGGAAGTTACTTATTTTGCTGGGTAGATTTTCGTGGGGTCAACGATGTTTTTTATAGCTTTTAATTAAAGGGTGTATTCATACGAAATTCGATTTGTGGAAAAGGTACCAGATGTTGCGTTATCTGTATAGCCCTTTTCTGTTACCTGGTACAAATGTTTATGGTTTTTTTGTAAGCATGTCTTGTGTTTATTAAAATTTATATTTTATTTATTGTGTTATCTATATTCATGATGAAAGGTAATGTTTTGAGATTTTGCTTTTGTGTTCAATATTGGGTTTGGTCAATTTCATAAAAAGGAGGAGGTATTCCACGCGTTATTATTTATGTAAATATGTACATACATGTTATGTTGACTGATTTCTCGCAAATGGTTTCTAGAGTCTAGGTAAATGAAAATGAATAAGTAGTCCATTAAGATATGAATACTAGGCATTATTTTTAACTAAAATACTATATAAATTTGTATTCAGACCTGACTGAATAATACCAATAATGATACATATATTATTGATATTATTTTACCGATTACATATCATAGCCTTTCCTTGAACAAAAACGAATGTTAAAAAAGTGTATAGTTTTAAAAATCCTTTAAAAACCCCTTAAATTTCATTTTTCATCGCCGTCCAACCTGTAAATAGTTATCAAAACTTCTAACTCGAGGATGACTTAATATCTGTCCGGTTAACAAAGCGAAAAATTCACAACTTTTGACGTCGACACCACTTTCAGCTTGTCTCAGGCTAAGTGAATCTTCAGACGTATCTGTTAACCTCAAATAGACTTTGTACCGGCAGTAATGACCACAATTTCAGAGATTTTTTCAGTACGGTAATCTAATGTTAGAACTTTCAGCGCAAAGTTAGATTGACATCGTACTAAGACTGAGTTCACACAGCATTGAACAGCACGTTTTTTACGCGTACATTTTCAAAAAGGTAGTAGGACTTTTTTAACCGGTGGTAGGACTCTGTCAAGCCTGAGGAGTCCGACCGGATGGGTACCACCCCCTTATCTATTTCTGCCGCCAAGCAACAATGATTGCATTATTGTGTTCCGGTATGAAGGATAAGGTAGCCAGCGCAATTACAGGCAAGAGGCATATCATCTTAGTCCTCACAGTGACAACGCACCTGTGGTTCTGTATTTTTGCTACTTACAACCTAAATGCATGAACCGTAGGTGTTATGGGCGAAGGTACTGCTTTCCATCAAGTAGTCTGTCTGCTCGTTTGTCACTGAATTTCATAAAAAAAAAGAAAAAAAAAACCTTAGTATATTTTGACATAAAACGATTCACATATCCTTTGTACGGCAAAAAACGTACACCCCTTAATACGTTTAACGGATACTAACTTTATCCACTACTCTTATTAACAAAGATTGCTGTAATAAATGTGCAAAAGTTCAATTTTAAATAAATAAAAATATATTGTGTGAATAAAGTTCTAAGTTAGAAACTAAGTTTATATACTGAATAATCTAAAATGCCTGCGATATACTGCCACATGAAATTAGTCTTGTATGCTAATTGTTACTGCGCTTGTCCATACAAAAACAGCTTGACAGGTACTAATGAAACTATTTTTTGAGGTTTCATATCCTGAGATTGTACAATGACTTTCCTTTGCTAAGAGTTCGCTTCTTCCATACTGTCTTTAGATAAATATAAAATGTTGCCAATAAGTAAAAATTTTTTATCTAAATTAGTAATATTTAGTTAACATTTATAAGGAAATTATAACTATTGTGAACCCTCGACTTTACTCCCTTCCTACTAAGCTTCTGCAATAAAGACATAAATGTACCTAATTAAATATTATTGCGTGATATAGATTTTAATAAAAATCAAAGCTACTAGAAATTTACTTCAATACCATAAAATCTTTACAAACATAAGGTAAAATTGGTAAAAAATAAAAAAATCTAACAAGTACATACTATTTCAAGTTTCCAATCAAAGGAGCCGAAAGTCAATTAAGATATTTTTACACTCAGACCCCACGCAAGCAATATACAACTTAATGTTGAAGAAAGTTCTTTAGTAAGGACTAAAGAAATGCAGTGCGAATCGAACGAGTGTAGCTAGAACAAATCAACACAGTTGTAACTGCGACGTCAAGTTAATTAAAACTGCGAAAAGTTGGTGATTTAAAAGCGGTAAGGATCGAGATGTAATGTAAGAGACAGCGGGTATTTTGGAAACAAAAATATGACAACAAATAGTGATCTAACTAAATGTTAAAATTAAAGGACTGAAGTATTATATTTATACTAGCAGAACCCGCGGTTTCGCCCGCGTTCAATCTACAAAGAAAAACTCTTTTGCTTTATGTTATATTAGCGACTCACTGTCGTATTGGTTCGTCCCTATGTATTTATATAATATTAAACTATTTGGATATTGATTATAGAAAAATACTAAAATCTCCATTAAAAAATGGGGGGAGGGGGGGGTGGTGGTAGGAGGGTGAAAAATACTTTACGATTAATTCTCATACCTACCAAATATACAAAAAAATCATTAAAATCAGTCGAGCCGTTTCGAAGGAGTGCGACCACAAACACCGTGACACGAGATATTTATATATTAGATAGTGTAGCTTATAGTTTATTTATATATTTTATCTTATGAATAGATAGAATCAGAACTGAGGTATGCATTAGAACTTAAACTTTGAGGCTCTCGACTATGAATGACAAGAATAAACCATACGTATATATAAATACGTATATATATAACTATATACTTATATATCTTATATATATACGTATATATATATCTTATATATACGTATATATATAAGATTAAATAAATACTACATACGTATTGTTTGAAGAAACAACAATTGTATAATTTATATTTTGCAATTTTAAGAATTTTTTGGGATTCTACAATATTTATACATAATAAAGCCCCAAGCTAATGTAAGATAATAAGTCTTAAGATGTCACAAATACATCCGATTGAAGCCATCTAGCCAAATGTTCTATAACTGCCACAGCCCATGAGCTATTCCTATACAAATCAAATCTATTTAAACTTTATTTAAATAGACTTTTACAAGCACTTTCGAAGAAAGGTGGTGAGGAAGCTACCACGAGCTGGAAGGCACCTCAACAGTTGCTCTTTTGAAATAATATGTATAATATATCATTTCGCTTCGTTTGTAGGTAAAAGGCAGTAGTAGCCCAGTGGTAACACGCTCACTTGAAACCGAGTGAAGCGGGTTCAAATCCCGAGTCTCGCACCTCTGATATTTTCATGTGCGAATTATTACTAACATGATTACCACTTGCTTTACGGTGAAGGAAAACATCGTGAGGAAACCTGCATGTCTGAGAGAACCTAGCAAGTTTTCGAAAGACGTGTGACTGTGGACTGTGGACTATGACCTGAATCCCCTCGTATTGAAGGGAGGCCCGTGCCCAGCAGTGGGACGTTAAAAAGGGCTGAATTCACACATAGGTAAAAGAAAGACAAACAAACAAATTCACAATTATGATATTAAAAGTAATAAGAAATAATCGCTGTACGCTTAATCTTAACACCGATCGAGCCAATCCGGCAAGCTGTCGAACCGAAAGAACCGTTTGAAAATATGAAAACAAACTACTTACTAACTGTAAATGGAAAATAAATTCTAGCTACTCTGTGTCAATGCAGTGTTAAAAGTAATTAATTAGATGTACGTTTCTATTGAGCGCGGAGAAATATTTTGTAAGAACACGTACTCGTAGTATGTAATCGATTTGTTATCCTTACTATGTTTAATATTAGCTTGTACGTAGCTTTATGCGCATAGTTTATCGATATTCGACTAGTTCTTGCCCCTGGTTTTAATCGCATTTGAAACTAATCGGAGATAAATGATCATTTTGTATTTTGCAAAAAACCATTGCGGTGTCCCTAAGATAATCCGAATAAATCCTAAAAAATTTACTAGTTTAACATATTTTTTTAAGGTACTAATATATATATATATATATATATATATATATATATATATATATATATATATATATATATATATATATATATATATATATATATATATATATATATATATATATTTAAACATTTTATCCTATGTCTTGAGAGAGAAAATATTAACTAACGATGTAATTTAAGCGCAATCTATGTTGTAAATGAATTTGGAAGTATGTAAAACGCATCTACCTTAGACCCAGCTATATTATAATATAGCGAATGTGATAACTCAATGATCAATCTAACTTTTTCAGGTATATCGTAATATTCCTTATGTAATCAGCTATTTCATAAAACGACGTATCACAAGAAACCTAGGCAGTCTATAATCTGATGAATTTAATAACTAAACTTCAACATATACTAAGTTACGATAATATTTAAATCGAAAACCCTAGAAATCTAAATCGAGTCAATGCAATTTAAATTTGAAAAGTTTAAGCCGATAGTAATTTGGTGTGACGTACAAGACAAGTTCGTTTGACCGTCTGTCCCCGGTCATAATGAGCTGAATTTCCGTGTTTAGTTCTTTGTCGTTTTGCGCAAAGTTCCACCGGGTACGAGGGTACAGCACTGGCTTTATTTTACTTTGGATGTCTTTTGGCATGCCATGCTTGGTACTCGATTAAGTTGGACATTTTTTTGTAAAAAGTAAACAAATTGGATACTTTTGTGCTGAATTAAAATTCATAATCACAAATCAGGTTTGAATTTTATACGTATATAATTATTTTTTTAACTGAAAAGGAACGATTTTCACTTTAAAAATAACTATTCCACTCTTATAGGTGGAATTTCATCTTGAAATTTCATTCGATACCACCCTCTCGGTGGTATCATTTAGAATGGTCACGAACAGTTAGTTCACATATTTTGGGTAGACGTACACGTAGATTTGGGTGCGGATTTCATTAATATATTACGGTAAGCTTCACTTAATATTAAGTATTTGTTTTATTTCAATCGGTTCATAAATAAAAAATTATGTCAATTTAAGGATTCAACTAGGTACGAACTCGAGCAAAGTAAGGGCGAGTTGCTTATAAACTACTAAAATAGTTAAGATTGGACTCGTTTAATTAATTTTGATGAGATGAGTGTATATTTTATTGTAGAAATTTATAATATTTATTATTCTATGAATATATATAATTTTATTGTTCGCAGAGTTACGAAGAATCCATGCGATGCAGTAATGCTTGAAAGCAACATGTATAACTTATAATTTTAAATGAGCTAGTATATAATAAAAAACGTCATAAAGTCAAAAATATTTAGTTATTTACAAGAAAACCCTAAAATTTGAAAAGAGATAACTCTAGAATTATACTTTGAAAAAAGTATTAGAGGATACTCAGAAGGAAAGTACGAAATATGAGTGATATTTTAACACTTTAGCTTTGAGCAAAAATCACTTTGTACAGGACAAAGACATGTTCATTTTCGTACAAAAATTTATAAGCATATTTCCACGTAAACGTAACAGTAGCGAGCTCATGCTAACTTTTGATTTTAAAAATTCTAGTTGTAGTGTTTGTATCTATTAAGTAGATATAATACATTGTCTCATGTACCCCGAGAGAGGGCGTAACTGTCAACGTCACTCGACCGGGGGGTCTGCCGTTAGACGCGGTACGAGTAGGACGTGCGTTTGCGCTTGGATCTGGGGGTAGTGGTGAGCCAGTGCAAATAAATATCAGTAGTGAAGTTTCCCTGTGGGGTGGTGATCACTACAAGTGGCGACGAGGATAAAGGTCAGTAAAACAACAAAATATCTAAAAAAAAAAAGGAAGGTGGGTGACAGTGTGAAGTTCTGAGTTTCTGCAGAGTGTACTGAGTGTTGTATGTCACATTATAGATAGGTATTAAAACTTCTAATGAAATAGTTATACGAAAAATAGCCTGTTAGATTGGTATGGAATATTATTTACGTAAATAATTTCGATGAGTAACTAGGTCATTCCACTAAAATAAAAATGTAACAAACAGTGCTCAGGTTAAATATCCTTCTTATCTTTTAACAAATAGAATAGAAATTGCTCCTTTTGCTTATATCAATCCGAATAAGTAATTATTATACCTTCTTGCTAACAACAAGTAATATTTGTTCGAATGAGTCACCATTGTTTATACAACAAAGTTGCAAGGAGGCCACATCAAACGATATATTGTTTAGTTAATTTTTTTATACAAACTTTTAAATTTAATCTTTTAATACTTTTATACCTATCTATAATTATGTACATATAAGAATGTTTTGAACATCTATTTATTAGCGAGTTGTTTTGTTAAAATATAATAATATAGAGATATAAATCAGTTTTTATGTTTTTACCTTTATTCTAATAAATACATGCTAACGTGTTAACGGAGCATACGTCCTGTTATAGTGAATAACTATAAGTAATAGTATACCTACCTAGCTTCCTTGTTCGGTTTATATTATTATTACTGTTACTTGTGTTGTCAAAATATATTCAAGTACTACAATTTTATTAAAACTAATTGACTTTCATTTAATTGAAAGTATTATATTGAAATGCGATTTCCGTTAAATTGGAAATATGGAAAAAAAGTGTTTTTTCATTAAATTGAAAATAAGATTTAATACTGGACTTTCATTAAATTGGAAGTATTATCATGTATTTGTAAGAAGTTCATTAAATTGAATTTAAGGGTCCTTGAGACTTTGGACTTCTTTTAAATAAGAGGTACTGTACGTATGCCAGTGCTGGACGCTGGTATGTGTCAAAAGTATTGAGATCTATAGAATAAAACTTTCTTGACGTCCATTTAATTGGATGTATTTTCAGGTCACCCCAATACGATCAATCATGGCAAGTCAGCTACCGCCACCTGAGAAATTTGATATCGAAGATGACAGTACGTCAGTCGGCCTGAAGTGGAAAAAATGGAAGCGGTCTCTTCTTATATATCTCGAAGCCGCTGATATTACGACTCCAGCAAAACAGAGAGCTACACTGCTAGTCCTAGGTGGAAGTGCACTGCAAGAAATATTTTACAATTTGCCTGGAGCAAATGTAGAACCTGAAAAGGATGTAAATGTTTTTGAAGTAGCTATCAGTAAACTGGATGAGTATTTCCTTCCTAAGCAAAATACGACTTTTGAACGACATGTCTTCAGGCTAATACAACAAGATGAAGGTGAAAGTTTCGAAAAATTTCTTATTAAGCTTAGGGGACAAGCAGCAAGGTGTAAATTCGATAAACCTGATGACCATATAATTGAACAGATCTTAGAAAAGTCTTTATCATCGGAGTTGAGGAAAAAAATGTTAACCATGGGTGATGACATCACCTTAGACAAAGTTATCACAACCGCTACTACTTTAGAAATTGTGAATTACCAATTAGATAATTATGAACAAAAAGACAAGAATAAGACAAATGAAGTTAATGCAATAACAAGTAAACAAGGAAAAAAGTATAATTTTAGATGGAAGAAACAAGAAAATGAGCCCAATAAAGAAGAAAAGATACCGAAGTGTACAAGATGTGGGAATTCAAGACATATGTTTCAAGGTTTACCTTGTCCAGCAAAAGACAAAAAATGTAATGGCTGTGGAAAATTAGGCCATTTCCAACGATGTTGCAGAACTAAGTTATTTCAGCAGAAACGTAAACTTGTACAAAATCAAGAAGGTGAACGAAGCTCCAACAAGCGGCATCGTAAAGAAACTACTGTGGATTCTTTAGAGGATGAAGAAGTACAATATATATTTAATTTGAACGACGATGCTACTATAAAATGTGAGATAGGGGGAGTAGATTTAGAAATGCTAATTGATTCAGGATGCAAGTTAAATTTAGTATCTTATAAAACATGGGAATATTTAAAGAAAAACAAGGTGATTTGTGAAAAGCAAGTGAAAGAACCAAAGAAAATACTACTAGCATATGGTAGTAAGACACCGTTGCAGATCAAAGGTTCCTTTGAAGCAGTAATAAAAGCAAACGGTAAAGCGATACGCGCTACTATTTACGTTGTAGAAGATGGATCCCGGAATCTACTTGGTAAAGATACTGCATTGCGTTTGGATGTTCTCAGATTGGGTGTGGCTGTTAATCATATCGATCGAGAATCAAACAAACCATTTCCAAAATTTAAAGATATTTTAATTGAGATACCTATTGATTCTTCAGTTAAACCCGTTATGCAACCCTACCGAAGAATACCAATACCATTGGAAGAAAAGATAAATAAGAAAATCCAAGAATTATTAGACTTAGACATAATAGAAGAGGTTCATGAACCTTCACCATGGATTTCTCCTATAGTTCCAATTCTAAAGGATAATGGTGATGTACGTCTATGCGTTGATATGCGCCGTGCCAATGCAGCTATCCTAAGAGAAAACCATCCATTACCGTGCATGGATAATTTATTACCAAAAATAAAGAAGGCACGATATTTTTCAAAATTAGATGTCAAAAATGCGTTTCATCAAGTAGAATTACACCCGGACTCAAGATATTTGACCACTTTTATTACGTCCAACGGGCTTTACAGATACAAAAGACTTATGTTTGGAGTCACATGTGCTCCGGAACTCTTCCAGAAGATCATGGAGAAAATACTATTAAAGTGTGAAGGAGTTACAAATTTCATCGATGACATATTAGTTTGGGGAAGCAATGAGGAAGAACATGATTTGCGACTTACCGAGGTGATGAAAGTATTGAAAGGAAATGACATTTTATTAAATCAAGAGAAATGTATTTACAAAGTACAGACAATACACTTTTTGGGACATGAATTGAAACCAGAGGGAGTGAAACCGCTGCCAAAATACGTGAAGAGTATAACTGAATTTAGAGTACCAAAAACAATAGAGGAATTACAAAGCTTTTTAGGATTGGTAAACTACATTAACAAATGGATTCCAAATTTAGCCACGACGACAGAACCTCTGAAACAAATACTGAGACAGAAACTAGGAAAGAAATCTAATATTGAAGAATACTGGAAAAACGATCAGAATGAAGCATTTGAAAAATTAAAAAGAATGTTATCTAAAATAGAAACTTTGGGATATTATGATATAAAAGACAAGACACAGGTAATAGCAGACGCAAGTCCTGTGGGACTAGGAGCGGTCTTAGTACAAAACGATAATGAGGGACCAAGGGTTATAGCATATGGTAATCGGACACTCAGTCAATGTGAAAGAAAATATAGCCAGACAGAAAAGGAGGCCCTTGCTCTAGTATGGGCTATTGAACATTTTAATATTTTCCTATTAGGTAAAGAATTTGAATTGATAACGGATCACAAGCCATTGGAATTCCTGTTTAGTCCAAGATCAAAACCATGCGCTCGAGTCGAAAGATGGGTTTTGCGACTTCAGGCGTATCGTTATAAAATAAAATATAAACCAGGCAAAACGAACATTGCGGACCCATTATCGAGGCTATGTATAGATTTCGATCAGCCAATTCATTCATCAGAAGAGAATTATGTTCATCAAATAGTTGAACTCGCGAGACCTTGTGCAATATCAATGCAACAGATAATAAAAGAATCCGAAAGCGATCAAGAAATCAAAAAAAAATTAAAAATGGAATTTACAGTCACCAGTGGGATGAGTCCGTAAAATCATATAAAATATTTTCTGATGAATTGTGTTTTTATGAGAATGTTCTGTTGAGAGGAAACAGGATAGTTATTCCACGGAACCTTAGGAAGCAGGTTTTACTAGCAGCTCATGAGGGTCATCCAGGTGTAGTTGCAATGAAGAGTCGCCTTCGTTCTAAGGTCTGGTGGTCTAGAATTGATAAAGATGTCGAGTCAATGGTAAAGAGCTGCAAAGGATGCACCCTAGTTAGCTTACCAGATCCTCCAGCACCAATGAAACGTCGAGAACTTCCATCCGAGCCCTGGGTTGACATCGCGATGGACTTACTGGGTCCGTTGCCCAACAATGATTATATTTTAGTAATCATCGACTATTATAGTCGCTATAAAGAAATTAAGATTACTAGAGCTATAACGAGCTCACAAATTATAAAAATTCTAAGAGAACTTTTTAGTCGACTAGGCTATCCACTATCGATTACGGCTGATAATGGACGGCAATTTATTAGCAAAGAATTTAAAAACTTTTGCAATGACTGTAACATTAAACTTTTTAATACTGTGCCATATTGGCCACAAATGAACGGAGAAGTGGAGCGACAAAATAGAGACATCGTAAAACGTCTCAAAATAGGATCTAGTGAAAATCGAGATATAAAAGAGACGTTGTATGAATACCTTATGATGTATAACTCCACTCCTCATTCAGTTACGGGGAAAACGCCGTCAGAACTTTTCTTCAAAAGGATGAACAGGGATAAAATCCCCATGTTAAAGAATATATATCAAACGGATAATGAAACTGAGGTTAGAGATAGAGACAAGTTGCAAAAAGAAAAAGGAAAGGAATATGGAGACCGGAAGAGAAGAGCGGAAAACCCAGAATTGACAGTAGGTGATAAAGTGTATGTAAAAGAACTAGAAAACACTAATAAGCTTTCGACTACATTCAACCCCACACCACATGTAGTTGAAGAATCAGTGGGAGGTGATATTACAATAAGGAACGAAGAAACCGGACAAAGACTACGAAGGAATGTGATTCATCTAAAGCGTGTAGAAGGACAATGGAAAACGGTAGAAGATGAGACAGATAGAAATGAGGATCAAATAAACTAAAGAAAATGAAACATTGTAAATTAATGTTTAATTATGTTACTAAAGTTGAGTGATTATATAAGTCAATTAAAAAAAAATAATAGTAAAAGAAAATGATTGTCAAGTTGATTAGGTACTTACATTAAAATAAATAAAATTTGTTAAAAAGGAAGGGATGTAGTGTTTGTATCTATTAAGTAGATATAATACATTGTCTCATGTACCCCGAGAGAGGGCGTAACTGTCAACGTCACTCGACCGGGGGGTCTGCCGTTAGACGCGGTACGAGTAGGACGTGCGTTTGCGCTTGGATCTGGGGGTAGTGGTGAGCCAGTGCAAATAAATATCAGTAGTGAAGTTTCCCTGTGGGGTGGTGATCACTACACTAGTATATTACCTTTTTAATTACATATTAACCAACAGTATAGCAGTGAAGAGATATATGTATGTATTTATTATCGTGGGATAACGGGTATTCAGCCCTTTTAACGTTCCACTGCTGGGCACGGGCCTCCCTTCAATACGGGTATCAGGCTATAGTCCACTACGCTGGCCAAGTGCGTGTTGGCGGACTTCAAATGTCTTTTGAAAATTTTATTAGACTCAGATATGCATGTTTCGTCACGATGTTTTCCTTCACCATAAGACATATGGATATATGACTGAAATAGTTCAACACTACAAAATACCACGGGTTCGAAATATGATATATTGACCACAGGTGTTTTACCGCGGCACCACCTGCATTGTTCATTCAAAACGATCTCACGATGTCTACAAACGGTTTCAATTCCAGCAAAAAATTTTCAAAAATTAATTGACTTAATGCAATACAACACTTTTTAAATGATAATTTAATTTATGATAGATTAAATGCCTCATTTTGAACCTCCAAAACCTTGCGTTGTCATACAAAATTTATCAAAACAGGAAATTTCATAGCATCCGAGCAAAGTATTTATAAAAGTTAGCATCTGTAAGCACCTGGCCAGAACGCCAATGAGCACTAATCAATACGAGGTGGCGAAAAATAACGAATGTTGTATTACCGCTCGTGTGTTTCCGTGCCCAGCTGCATCTACAGCTCGCATATTAATTTACTTTAATTTTTTGTATTTTTAATTTGATAAAATTTATGTCAGTATGAGTATGAACATTTGTCGTAAACTTCTTAACTTTATATTATAAGGAATAGAGAAAAATATAAAGAATTATAATTTGCAGTATAACATACTACATTATTTTTACTTTTAACTACTCCAACAATTTCATGGGTTTCAATTCTTAATTAAAGGCGGAAACCTATTTTTTTTCTAAAATAAAAGTAGCCTAAGTTACTCCTTATAACATCAGCTATGCCCCGTCAAAATTAGTTCAGCCGTTACGGAGCCGGAACAAACAGACAGACAGACAGACAGATAAAAATAATGAAAATTGATTTTTTTCTAATAAGTAACTACCTTATGTTCCTACTATCTTATAAATTTGGTAAAAAGGTGTTATTTTGACATTACAAACAGACACTGCAATTTTACTCTTATAGATTTTGACTTATATACTCAATGGCTAGTAATTTCATTTTTCGTTTCAATATTATTAAAATACTATTTATTAGGTAGCTGTATATAATCTATGTATACTGTACAGTCAAAACAAACGTATCATCGACATCATCATCAACTTCATTTCTACACCTTTGGCCTTAAATATGGCACATTCCTGTCTCGATTTTTAACTCATTAATTACTTCAAGTAAACACATATCCTATGTCTTATGCTACTAACAATATTTAAAAAAACACTATCTTTATAACTTATCTTGACACAGTACCATGCGGCGTGTCCGCTTGTACACTGTAGGTACAGTAATTATAAAGTACATACATGTTTTTTTATATAATTAAGTAGATATATTTGAATTTTCTTGTATTTTTTATTGTAAACATAAGGCATAAATAAATAATAAATATGTTGGGACATTAACACACAGCACCATCTAGTTCCATGGTAAACTACGTAGGCTTGTGTGTAGTACATATATAATGTGTGTAGTACATATATAACTTTAAATACATACATATTATAAATATAAACACCCATGACTGGAGTAGATACAAGTATTCGTGCTGTTCACACTAATGAAAGCCCCCAGACTCGAACCCGAGACCGCTGGCACAGCAATTATGGTCACTACAAACTGAGCCAAACGTATGTCAAAACGAAAGAAAAATAAAGTATTTCATTATAATATTATATAAGCGGCTTGTTTTGCTAACGCTACATATGCAGTCGTAATCGGCCGGTCGGGGACGCATTGGGCCGTCGTTGAGACACTCTGTTTTTAAAGCTTTCTTTGCCACCCGCCTCCCCAATCGATGCCCGTCACGTAGGTACAACGTCCGATCAAGTGCATACGAGCACTTCTTAGGTATGTCTTTCTGTCCATTGCGACGTATTTGTTAATTTTTTCACTGCAGTGTGCAGATGTGGGGTTCTGGTCGATATTGTTTACAAAAAACTTTACTGGTGCAGTGGTGGCGTGTACAGTAAAGGTTTAACTTGCCTTAGGTTCATAGTTCGATTTTGTAGTGCGTAACATTTTGTATTAATCGTTGATATACAACATATGTATACCGATTTTAGTAAAAGCTGCTACATTTCAAGAGCTTTCCTAATTAAACAACATATTTCCACAATTATCATTGACTCTGAAAAGTCCGGATGTTAAGAATATTAGCAAAGCTTTAACTAAGCTTACAACTAATAGCATATAAACCATTTCTACTTTAAAAAAATAAGCCAAAATACTTTACGTTACTGTACTATATAATACTGTACTATATAATACTGTAGTATATAATACTGTAGTATATAATAGTAGAGTAGTGACATATATTTCAATTAAAATCTTATTTTTAACCCTATTTATATAAAGAAACTGGTTGAAAAGTAGTGTTTTAAAGAAATTAGTATGAAATGAACGTTTAAATGTTTAGAACAACAAACTGCAGTGGTAGTATAGTGTGCAGTCACTCGGGGCGTGTTGCTGACAACTCTGTCACGTCACTCCCCCGCAGGCGTCAGCGAGCTCGCTAATGTTCTATACTGAGTAAATGTAAGGTAAATTTTGTATTTTATTTAAAATATTTACTTTAATATAATTTTAATTAATATAGAGTAATAAGATCCAAATTGTTCATTAACTTTCAAAATTTTACATTTAGGGTCGGTTTTCAATGCTGCCTTACTTACCTGTTATATTTTCTACTACAGGTTTCTCTATAGAAAATACGAATGTATATAGAAATACTCGACCTACGTTTTAGGTAGTGTTTATTAGACATAATATATATACTCCACATGAGACTAGATTCTTTTCCATTTAACGACTAAAGTTAAATAAATTCTAATTGTTATTTTGTTAACTAGCAGAACCCGCGGCTTCGCTCGCGATCAATAAACGAAAAATACGCAGGCAAATATGTCCAAGTAATAAAGTTTCATACAAACTTTTATCCCTTATTTCACGTCCTTGGGGATTGAATTTTGAAAAATCCTTCCTTAGTCTGGCTTCGTCATATGAGGCATACGTGTGCGAAATTTCAATTTTCTAGCCTTAAGTGTTTGGTCTGTGCGTTGATACATCAGTCAATCACTTTTGCCTTCTATATATATAGATGTGTGTAGGTAATATATAAACATCTTGATGAAGTAAACATGGACTGGACACTAAAATGTACGAGTAAGATCTTTCGAATTGTGAAATTACTCGCAAACATTTAGATGTAGCTTTGTACAATGTACCTCTGTTGAGAATACTCATTATATAAGATATCTAACTTACATATATATTTAACGTAAATAAATCGATTTTAGGACATTAATACCTAAAAATCTAGTCCGAATCCATTAACAAAGTCTATACTAGAAGATTGCCATCGATGCTTTGAATATTATCATTTCACTTCTGACTCACCCTCGCTCCGCTCGGGTTCATCCCTAGTTTAAAACGTAAGTTTTAACGTTTAGTATAGATTCTTAGAGATATTTTCTCAGAGATGAGATACTTCCTCGCAGTCAAAAGTATTCTATATGTTGACCCGGATAACCAGCTATCATCATACCAAATTTCATCAAAATCTGCCCAGTGTTTTTCTCGTAATGCGTTCCCAGACAGACAGATAGACAAAAACTCTAAAAACTATACATTCAGCCTCTGTATCGATAATAATAACTAATTCAATAAAATTTTCCAAATAATACTTAATGTACATATTCGGCTCGGTTAGAATTTTATTATATGCATAGATAACAATTGTTTTCGCTCATCTCTTAACATACAATAATCAAAAGCAAGTAGTAAGTCATTCCCACGTCAATATCTCTTAATTAGAAAGTTCAGGATGCCGAAGTATTGCTCACTTATAGCTTGATTTAGACAACTGTCGCTGTCAGGCGGCAGACACAGCAGCCTCAAGTTCTCCACATGCGGAATAAACTTTATAAAAACTATGTAATTTTGCTTATTAATATATTGCGTTTGTGATTTCATCTGTATTTTAAATATTTGCGTTTGTTTGATTTTTACTTAAAATTAATAATTATTTACTGAAAGTACCATATAATACCTACTTTCTTAGATTAACGCGATTTGACAATTTAAATAAAATTATGTTTTCGGATTATTTCGCGGATTTATTTTAATTTTTGGCTCCCGCGCGACATTACAAATGCTTTACAGCAATCATGGTCACGGGAGAGACTAAGGTTTTAGACGTCTCATTCATCATTTGGTCATTATATAGTTGTTACTGACAGTGCACATAGAAAAAAGATAGTTTTATTTAAAAACACATAATTCCGCGTTTGAACCATACAAGAACATACATACACGTCTACATGTCACTCCAACTGAGCGTGTCAAAACGGTAGCCGTCAATTGGACAGGCGTCTATGTGCAATCGATAATAAGGGGACAGAAATAAACGAAGACGCAGTCAGAGTGGCGTGGAGCAATCCAGTCGCGAGTGTCATCGTTGCGAGACACCGACGTGACGTGACTTGGTATGGTGTAAACGATGATCGACAGCGGTGTAAGTTAACTATTGAAAGTGTAGTATGTTGTATTGTATTGTGTAAAGAGGAAAAGTTTGTATGTTTATTTAAATGTAGGGGTTACCCCCTACTCTAATAATATCTCTGAAACTACGCTACACAGACGAGCAAAGCAAGGGTAAATCGTTAGTTAATATACAGATTAAAACACTTCATATTAAATTATATTTTTTTTTTCTAGATTTCCATATATACCTATATGAAACACTCATAGAATATATGTACACGTACGAGACATAAGCATTTACGAGTATATGTATAGTCAATAATCATTAACACTTGTTCTGAAAAGAAATCGTACCTGCATATTCTTCTATTTAAGTCGATTTGTATATTCTAAGATCAATATTCTGACCTACCTTTGCTATGTGGGGGGTCATGATTGATATGAATTCGGACTACTATAAATAATAAATAAATTAATATGTTGGGACATTAACACACAGCATCATCTAGTTCCATGGTAAGATACGAGGCTTGAGTTATGGATACCATATAGTTGATACACTACACATATATAACTTTAAATACATACATACTATAAATATAAACACCCATGACTGGAGTAGAAGCATACGTGCTCATTAATTTGAATGCACTCAGCGGGACTCAAACCCGCGACCGCTAGCACAGCAAGTAGGATCACTACAAACTGAGCCAAACGTGTCCTCAATATGTATAATAGATATAATTATATAAAGAATAATTATAATAAATGATAGGATATACGTCATTGGAAAAAAGATTAAAACATAGTCTTAAAGTATTTAAATGTATAAAATTCATTGTATAATCAATTAATAATAAAGCTAAGAAAGCACACATACATAAGTAGCATAACATTTCAGTCACGGCCCGCGGCTCGCCGTCGCTAGCGAGACAGAAACACTGACGTGACAGGAGTGACTTGAAGCGAACTGTCTAAGTTATAAGCGACAGCGGTTTGCAAACCTACATCTATACATACAATAAAATTAAAGTGTCTGTTTGTAATGTCAAAATAACAGCTTTCTACTAAATGCATATGAAATTATATACGGTACTTATGAGAAAAACACAATTTTTAAAATATTTATATATTAGTCTGTTTGTTCCGGCTTTCCGGGTTCCGTAATGGGCATAAAAAATTGATGCGCACTCAAGTGAAGCAAGGGAAAGTACTAGTATAAAATAAAACTGAAGTGCTGTTCAACGAACAATAATATATCAAATAAGAATGGCTGGGCCAAAGTGGGTATTTTTTAAATGCTGCTCATAGTTTGAATAAGGTTTAAAAGGAATAAGAATGGGAAATATTGTCCAAAAAATTGGTAAATTTGGAAGCAGTTGACAGTTCTTTTTCTGCAGATTTTGTTTTAACCTCAAAGATCACAATTGAAAATGTAATGCCACAGGGTAGCTCTATCCGGTCAGTTAGTTTTATAATATTAATATAAAATAGTTGTGTAATTTAAATATTTTATTAGGTATATATTTGTAAGGATGCACTTATATATTTGAGCGTTTTAATGGAAAATAATATATTTAATTATTTTTTTTATGATTTATGTATGTATATTATATATGTTTATTAAAAAAATAAAAAGTACGCGAATATTCTTTTGTTTTCCCCGCGCTTAACAGAGGGGCAGATCTCGGTACCATCCTGTAGTGACTAGCCATAGATTGTTGCACTGTTTTCCGAGCCAGTGGTACCTTTTATACGGACAAACGTACTGACGATTATAAAAGTACTGAATATAAAAAGACGAGCAATATCTTGAAGTTTATTGGTGACCTCCTATATATTATAACTATTATTATTACAATTGAAAATCAAACTTTTTCGGGATAGTCTTAAATTCTAAGTTCATATAATAGTATTCAGCCCATTTTAACGTCCCACTGCTGGTCACGGGCCTCCCTTTATTACGAGCGGGATCAGGCCATAGTCCACCACACTGGCCAAGTGCAGCTTGAAGGACTGAATTTAATAATGGAATTGGATATACAAAGATCCATAATTGCAATTTGACTAAGACGGAGAAGTATAAGTAAGAAACAGAAAATAGTGCCACACAACAAAAGAGCTTGCAATACTTAAAAAAATCGATTAAAGGTATATTTTCTGTTAAATATTCATAATTTTGTTTCTTAAAAAGTGTACTGATGCATTTTTTCACTTAAACCGCCGAACGTCAAGTCTAGAATGAAATTTCCAACGGAGCCGAGTAAACTTGGAGACGTGGCAGCGACAGTGCTAGCGTCATCCGATGCGAGTTGATAATGCAACTTCTAACTGCCAACTGACAGCAAATGTTTAATTAGCGATATGAAATTTTTGACTCGGTTTAAACTAAACTAATTGAAATTACGTAAAAAAACACATCCGATTTGTAATGGACACTAATTAATACTAAATAGAAGAAACTTTTTATTTTTCGTACCTAAAACAAGCTATGTTCAAAATAACAAGTGACTTGTCTCATGTTGTTATTCAAATTAAATGATATCTTAGATAGTGACTGTTATTTAGCCAGATTCCTATCAGGTGTAGAAATCTACAGTACAAAACATATAAGTTCTGAAACTTAAACACTAGGGGATGGACGTCGAATGCGTGTCATAGTGACAGCTCAATGAAAACGAGAAAAAACATCGCCACGATCAGCGACATGCGATATATCGTCTTAGTATTGAGAAGTGGGTGTTTAAGAAAATGGTTAAAATTTCTATCTAGCTTACATCTAGTACTAGTGCTAGTGTACCTAAGGTTGCATTTTTATATTTGAGTACTTTAATATATGCAAGGAATATCTTGAAGTTTTATTGGTGACCTCCTTTACTAGAAATATAAAGGTATTTTAGCAGGTTTTTTTTTATGAATTTTTAAGGAATGAGATCCCTTTTATATTTTTTACATTAAAGTATGTGTTTAACTAAATATCGATTAGACTAATCAGGGAAGTAAAAATCTTTATCGATTCCTAACTTAATCGAGATTAACTAAAAATGAATAATTAACGCGTTATCTAATTAAATTCCTTAAAAACATTCACAGATAAAGAAACACCGCTATCACTAGCTCTACAAAAGCATCATCTTCAAATCAAAAGTCACCAAGAAATTACTACACTAAGACTGTCCGGAACAATGTTAAAATTTAGAACGTTATAAACATAGAGCGCAATACAATAATAAATAACGAGGCAATATCAAAGCGGGTGGGGCCGTCCAGCGTTCTTGAAGCGAATGCCGCCCGAGTGCACCCGTGACAGTCATTTAAGACTGACACGGGGGTGTGGGGGCTAGAACCACCCGCCAGATGGATTGATATTGCTCTGAGCAGACGTAAGACGGAGCGATTGCATACGGGAAATAAAAAAGGTTTATTCAGGTATTGGTAGAATGAAAGCTTAGTTTGAAAGTTTAATTAAAATGTAGAGTTTGAATTGAGAGCTTTCCGATTTTGATGATTAATGTATATTTGTTTTGTTTTATGTGCTTATTTGAATTGTTTTTAGTATATTATGTTGGTTATTTCAGTCGAATGTATGGCAGAAAGGAAATAGAAATTTTTTTTTTCAAATTAGTAGTAAATTTTGGATTTTTATCAAATAATATTCCCTATATGTATTTATACACATCTAAATATTAAAATATCACATATTAAATATTATATTGAATACATATATACACTTTCTAGAACTCTTGTAGGGTTATAAATTATCTAATCAAAAACGAATCAGTGCATGCATTTAGTGAAGTAATTTTCAACATAAAATACATACTTAGAAAATATATTCCAACCTTCCAAGTAGCGGGACAAACGAGCTTGAAGCCGTGATGGCGATCCGGGGACAGTGACGTGACGGACCGCTGGGGGCGGGCGGGATAATAAGGGGGCAGTCGTAGATGTGTGCGCTTCGAAAAATATATATATAGTGCGGGTTTTAAAGAAATTGTTCCAGTTTATTTAATTTTTCTACTTATATAATGTATGCTGATTTCTTTATTTGCAACGACGTTTGATATTTAAAGGTTATTTTTAATATATACGATAAAACAGATAATTTATTGTGAGAGAAATTAGCAATGTCATAGATTTTAGTTTTGAATCAAAACACTATTATGTCACTCGACAATAACATAACAGTTCTAATTTTAGAATATTTTTATAATAACAACGAGAAACAATACGAACAAAGTATACTTCAAATGTCTGGCTTGGACGTCACGTCATTTGCACAAAATTAAATAGCCTGTAAGACGGACGTTCTCGCCACCCACCTCACCCCACTGACCCGCGATGCAGGTGAGATATGTCGCAGACGCATTACATCATACCACAAGACACTTCGAAAATATGTTTTTGTATAGGAAATGGGTAGGATTGTAGGCATGTATGTAGATCATGCTGTCATTAATCAACTATAGATAAGCTTTTTTTTCAATTATATTTTCATATTTATCTATATTTCAAAATAATTTTGTTAGATAATTACTATAATTACAATTTTTATATATATTTATTCAGAAATCGATAAAAAATCCACATACCATCTATATCCATGAAATAGTCATATTAAGCTGTTTAAGTAATATTATTGACAGAAATAAAAAACTACCCCATTTCAAAAGAAAGCCAAAAATTAAGAAACGTTAAACTCAAAAAATAAAATATTATAATATTAAATCGCTGTATGTCGGGCGTACTAACTATCCTTCAAAGACGTCAAGCTGCCCCCAGTCCCCCGCCCGGGCCCGGATGGATTGATATTGCGCGAATGCAGGTGAGCGGTCTCGGAACAAAAGCGATTTATACACTTGCGACTTGCTTTAAGTTAGCCTAAGAGTAAGGCAGTACTTTTTGAGCTTTTACTAAAAAGCTATTGTTGTTATTTAGTATTTAAATTTTATTTATATTCTTATAATACAAACTAAAATGATGTGGTCAAATAGTGCATATATTTATAGATAGATAAAATTAAAAATTTGGAAAAACTTCTGACAGTCAAAAATGGTTCAGCCAATTTGGATGAAACATAGTTAAGAACCATCCCGGTTAAGTTAGCTGTCAATAAAAAAAAACCTTATTGAAATCTGTCCATCCGTTTAGAAGCTATGATGCCACAGACACACAGATACACACGTCAAACTTATAACACCTCCTTTTGCTTCGGGAGTTAAAAACAGTTTATTTGAGATTTTGATCTACCTATGAGTTTAATTTCGACATAGAATTCGAGATCGGATATAAAAAGTCATTGTTATTGTTAATTATGTTATTAATACAATAGAAACACAAAAAAACCTAACACCACTCAATGATAAAGTAGTCTCTTAAGTCCACATTCCCAACCAAAGCAAGGGAAGTACGATTGACGTAAATTAATAGCCAATCTTAACGGCAGTCGAAAAAGTAAAACACACAACGTCTCTTACACCCCATAAAAACGCGACAAAGACACATGTCCCCCCTTATTATCTTCAATTAAGCGAGTCCGATAATACCCTGGCATACGTTAGACATAACCAATATCTCATGATCCACCACACATTTCTAAATTACCCCTAACGACTCTAGAATTGCCTTATAAAAGGAGAAGGGGCAGGTCAAAATTAACTGGACGTCTCAATTTGGGTACGCCGCTAATATTCTCTGTCCAATCAATATTGAACTTTGTTTCCTCATGTTAAGTATTAAATAGGCTTTCTACTTACTCTGGTACGTCAGATCAGCTTGAGTGATACACGGGAGACGTTGACGAATGGGCGACAGTTATATGTGATTAGTGGATATGGCACGTTTCCGCAATCAAACTAAGAACGAGATAATGAATATATTATGGGATTAAAAAGAGACAAAAATAAGTTAAATTTAACTTTATCTATACAGATAAATAAAATTGGAGTGTCTGTTTGTAATATTAAAATAACCGCTTTTTAATAAATGCATATGGATGTATACACGGTACATATACTGAAACAACATTTTTTACAATTTTTGTCTGTCTGTCTGTCTGTCTGTTTGTCTGTCTGTTTGTTCCAGCTAATCTCCGAAACGGCTGGACCGATTTTGACTGGATTTTCACTGGCAGATAGCTGCTGTTTTAAGGAGTAACTTAGGCTACTTTTATTTTAGATAAAGCATCAGGGTTCCGCGAAAAAAAATAATTAAAACCCATGAAATTGTGAACAAAATCCGCGTACGGCGTACGCAATAACGTACGTACGTAACGTAAATCGTTATATAATTTAAATGAATATCTTAGGAGTAGCAAGCTACTTTTTATGTATAAATACAGCTAATCGTGAAAACATACCTAGGGACGAACGCGAGCGAAGCGAGCGTGAGTCGCTAGTTTTAAATATCTTCACTAAGAATTCAAAATGAGTAATTCACAACTTAGCTTTTTTGTGCATATTATATTGAAAAAGTAGTGTAGCTTACTAATTAATGAATGAATTTTCAAAATCAGTTAAGTAATTTCAGAGATTTTCCCGATTTACATACAAACAAACAAATTTTATAATTTAAAATAACAAAGCAGATACATTGCATTAAATATGATTAAATATAGATAATAATTTAGTCACATTCATCTTACGATCTACACTGACAGCTATTATACCATTTCCTTTCATATAATCTAACTAATATTATAAATGTGAAAGTTTAGATGGATATTTGGATGTTTGTTACTCAATCACGCCAGAACGGCTGAACAGATCTGGGTGAAATTCGACACAGAGATAGACTATAGTCTGGTATAGCACATAGGATACTACTTTTTATCCCGGCACGGTTTCCGTGGGATAGAATAATTTTCGTTTTTCTAGTCATGATATAGGTCAATGTAGATACATTAATTACATGTATTTTTATATAATTTCTAACTTAATTAGAATCTAAAATTGTATAAACAGACGTAACTCTTAACAACGGATGCACGTCAAACGAGACAAGAGACGGCAGTGATTTGATTAATGTTTGATGATGTCATAGTGCTAGAAAAAAATTGCATTTAAACTAATATAAAGCATATAAATAATATTACATAGTATTATGATATATACTCTTAGCTTATAAAAATTTATTATCCATACTAATATTAGAAATCCGAAAATGTGTTTGTTTGTCCTTCTTTCACGTCGAAACAGAGTGACGGATTGGCGTGATTTTTGTGTGGTTGGAGGGCTGGAGAGTGCCATAGGTTACTTTTTACTGCGGGAGATTATCTCATTCCCATGGGAAAAAACGTTATAATACAATCCAAAACTCATCATACCCATGTATATAACCTAATATACTAAACCTATAATACTAATCCTTATCTAGGGACGAATCCGAGCGAAGCGAGGGTAAGTTGCTAGTATAACATAAATATTTAGTACGTCATACAATTTTATGTAGGTGACTAACGATGGATCCCGATAACCTTTCCATCTGCGATTATCCTTACTAGCAATGAGAATTTGACACAATTTGTATGGAGTTTGTATGAAACTATATCTCTAAAAAGTAAACCATAGGCAAAAATGTAAGTCTGTTATAAAGACAACGAGTTCGATACCCGCTCGAAACGCGTTAGCTAGATCCAAGTAATAATAAATGTCTTGCGCTAAAAAATATCTGATAATGAAGTAAAGACGAAATATTCTTTTTTTTTGTCAAAATTTAAATATAGTTTAATAGACTAAACCAAAAAAAAAATAATTTTAAATTTTACCCATTGATATAATTTGCTTTGCTGGATAGAATGACATAAGAAAATGGCTCGATATTCATTTGTTTAATTCACGCCGTCTTAGGGTATAGCGCTTTATATTAACTTTATACCCTTTTATATGATTTTCTACAATCGATATCGCTAGAAAAAATTTAAATATAAAGGAATGACATATTCTAACTACAAGTGAGGCCCGGGATTTGAACCCATTTCACTCGGTTTCCTAAGCGAGCGCGCTGCCACTGAGCTAACAATAGCTTTTAAAAAAAATACAATATATACTAATATACTATATAATATACGTATATGTATAAATTATTAGTAACTTCTAAGTATTTATACATCTCGAACGCGGAAGAAGAGCCGTCAAAGCGGACACGTGACCGAGATGAGGTATGACGAGTCGGGAAGTTTGATTAACGACTGGTGACATCGCGCTAATTTGTTACCCGTGTACTTCCAGTGCCCTATTTGAGGTATTATTAATTATCATTATTAATTGGTGCACATTTCAATGGATGTTTTGATACTATTGGTATTTAAAAGTGGAGTGATTAATCTTCTGACCCTACCACCCTTCTCAGTAGCGTCAATCTCTACTAAGCTCTATATAATAAACAATACAAGAAAACATACATATAGACGAAATAGAAAACCTCCTTTTTGAAAGTCGGTCAAAAATACAATACTGTATATGATTCAGCGTATGCTATAAGGTTAATAAGTTGAATAAAAATTTGTGCGATTTTTCAAGTCTTACTGAAGTACAAAATAAAAATATAAAACAATAAATAGATAAACAAATCGACCAACTTCATACTAACTAACTTAGTGTTTTTTAATAAACTTTCAATTCAAAGCTTTGCAACGAGACTATAATTACATCACTTTTACATTTACAAGTGTCAGAAGCACGTTAGATTCCGCTCAGTTAATTTCGAGCTAGCTTGGAAAAATTATATTTTTAAGTGAACACAGGGATCACAACGCCTTTACAATCGGTAAGCTGACGCGGCCAGACCTCGACGTACTCGTACGGGGGTTTGGTCATAAGTGGAGCGATTTCAGATGGAAAAACTGTTAGCGATTTTGTATTACGCTATTAAGAATCACTAACATGATAATCTAAAGTTATAATGGATTTAATATATATGTATGAAATAATGATAGAATTTGTATGTTAGTTTTGCTTGAACAGTATTTGAAAATAATCACGCCGATTTTGATAATACTTTTGTTATTGAATCATTGATTAAATTAAGGCTAATCAGTACTTTTAAGTACAAATTAATGTAATAGAAAACTCATATCTACACTATTATAAAGGGGCAAGATTTGTATTTTTGTATGTTTGTAACGAATAAACCTAAAAAATACTGGACCGATTTAGATGAAATTGGGTGAGGAGATAGTTTGAGATCTTGGAAAGGATATAGGATTTTTTTATTTCGGAAATCATCCCTTAAGGATGTGAAAATGAGGATGAAAGTTTGTATAGGGAATCAACCAAGGGACGAACCCGAGCGAAGCGAGGGTGAATCGCTAGAATACGATAAAATAGTACCACAATTTATATCAGTCGTAAAATAAGTAAGCATATTTCAATTATACATAAGAGGCCCTCAGCAAACACCAACGCACGCACCTTAATTCAGAAAGTCTAGCAATTTCCAAGCAAAA
This sequence comes from Argynnis bischoffii washingtonia, assembly GCA_033884665.1. NCBI lineage: Eukaryota > Metazoa > Arthropoda > Insecta > Lepidoptera > Nymphalidae > Argynnis > Argynnis bischoffii. The sequence continues at coordinate 1,065,186 of CM066616.1, read as the reverse complement.
TAAGCAAATTAAAATCCCCTCAAAGCAAGTGGTCAAAGAAACGCTTGCATACACTAGTTTTATTTTTAGCTGTTTATGGAAGAGTGAGTGACGGCCTTTGAGTATGCGGGACAGAGGTCTGGACGGGTAATGCTAAAAATTAGGTGGGGTCTTTTGAGAAAAAACACGCCTCGTGCATGTTTACTTGGAATGTTTGACTTACGTATGTCGGAAAAGGGGAAGGTAATCGCGTGTTTGTATTGCACATATTAAGTAATTAGCTTTCTTTTCAACAGTGCAGTGTAGGAATGGCTCTAGTGTTATGCAAGAGTTAGTAGGTTTGATTTTATTGAAGGTTTTAACTTGTTATAAAGGTTTTACAGAAGGCAGTGGTAGCCCAGTGATAATGCGCTTGCTTGACAAACTGAGTGAAGCGGGTTCAAATCTCGGGTATTACACCTCTGTATTTTCATGTGCAAATCAAATTCGATTATTCTCAGTGACAATTTTCATATGAGAATTTTTCATACCTATGTGATCAGTCATAGTCCTGGTGGATTATGGCCTGATCCCCCTTGTAGTAAAGGTATGGCCCGTATCCAGCAGTGAGATGTTAAAGAGGGCTGAATACATACAGTTTTTGTATTATAACTGATATTTTTATCTTTTACTGTGCAAAGACTTTTTGAACTATTCCTTTGACACATATGTTGGCGTTTTGCAATATACTAATATAACCCCCTGCGTTTTTGGGTAAACAAAATGAAAAATCAACAAACATCCTTTCACATTTATAATATTTGATAAAATTTTATATTTGTAGAATATATTTTTATATTCATCCTTGTTTACAACTAGTACTGTAAAATATTTACTCCCCAGTATCACTGAGCAGACTTACAATTTTAACACTTGACATCCACTTTGACAAGACATAGATTAATTAAACAGAATCGACATTTCGGCAAAGTGAAACAAAGGCGTATTCCTATTCCAACGGTAACTCTATTATTCCTGCTAATTAGCCAGCATTTTAAAATCTGCCGACTGAATAGCGGGTGTTCTTTAAAAAACGTCCACGCTTTCCTTTACACGATTATCGAGTGGGTGGTTAGGGGGTTGAGGGTACCAAATGTACATTCGCTAACAAAAATCGGTCGATTTTTAATTAGGAGCTCGAGGCGGGCACGTGATCGGAATGGTGCGATCGCTCATTGCATACTTCGTGCGACGTATTAGCGAAACTAAGTTACTTCGACTTGACTATCCAATCAGCGATTGTGTTTAATGAGACGGTTCTTTCTCTATGTTTATTTTAGTTGATGTGATTAGTCCTGAATTAGTTCTTTAATTTTGTTAGATTCGGTTGTACCTTTAATTTGGATAGTGCTGAGCTTTTTGAGTTGTTTCTACTGGTTGCAGTTATTTGCTACTTTTTCCAGTAGTTAATTAACAAAATTTTAAATTATTCTAAGTTTTTTGTTGGGTGGACAACAAATTTTATGTTAGACAGAAAGTGTATGGCAACCCTAGTTTTTTTTTAAAACCTTGAATCATAATATGTATGATTTAAAAACACCTATATACTGTAAGTAAAACAAAACATTGTAAAAATATACAAATATATTATTAAAGTCAACGACCTACAGGTACTCGAAACAACTTGTACGTATTTCTTTACGATGTAGCCCCCACCCGTCTGAGGCTCATGCTTACAAACTGTCGCATTACGGGCCATCCCTTGCACAACAAAGCCACTTCACACTTTGTATACGAAACAAGGAAAAATCAACCTTATTCATCGAAGATAAGGACATCTTAAGCGAATATCACAAATTTGTTTATGTCAGCCAACGTAACATTTACGTATAAATTACTGAATTTTCAACCTTATCCCATTGGAATAGAGCAGCGCTGTAGTGAGTTAGCTCAGTTATGTTAATTTTAAGCTAATGATATGAGGCAATAGGATGGCGTCTTCCAGAATTGCTAACTCGTCAATAGGTATTTGAAGAAATGGACAATGACATTTAATTTAAAATTAGTAATTTACGCTGAAAGTATATAAAGTTTTACGAATGTACTAAAAATATTGAGTCGAACGACTTTATACATATGTAATAAAATAAGCGTACATTGAAGAACAGGTGTCGTTGTCATTTTGCAGCATTATGTCTATAAACAATTTTTACTTATTTCAATAACTTTAAAAGGATTATAATATAATTAAACATAAAAGCATTTTATATATTTAATACAACCTTCACCCGATTTTCCGAGCAACCGTCTGAAATTGAACAGAGAGCAATACTATAATAATCTTTTTCTTTTCTTGAAATACCTTTCAGTATTGTACTTAGGCTATGAATATATCTAACCATTTCATCTAAGTAAAACCGTTCCTAAAATCCAATAGTTAGCAATAGTAATCGAGAAACAAGGCAATGCACTATAATGTGCAGGTCATTGCGGCGCCCAATCGCGCTGAGTGAAAACTGCCATAAACGCTGTTCAGCCAAAGAATACTGCAGATGTGTTAGTTCAAATAAATACTAACTCTGAAAGAGGTATTTTTTTTTATGTTTTACGCAAACACACTTAACAACTTTTATATATAACGGTTATCTACTAATATTGTAAAGGTTCAGAGTTTGTTTGTTTGTACGCGCTTATCTCAAGAACTACTAATCCGATTTGAAAAATTCTTGCATTATATAGCCTGTTTATTGGGGAAGGCTATATATCATATAATATAAAATCTATCTATTCCATACTAACCGTTAAAACGTACCTAGGGTCAAACCCGAGCGAAGCGAGGGTGAGTCGTTAGTAATAAATTTAATGTATGCATTTTCTATTACATATATAGTTTAACATAGCTATAAAATAACATAATAACAACTATATGTAGTAACTAGCGACTCACCCTTGCTTCGCTTTGGGTTCGTCCCTTGACAAAAACAAATCTATCCCACGGGAACCATACATTTTTCCGGGATGATATATAGCCTATAACCTTCCTCAGTTAACGGGATTTCTAATGCAAAAAGATTTTTTCAAATTGGATTAGTAGTTCCTGGATTATCGCGTTCAACCAAACAAACAAACAAACAAACTCTTCAGCTTTATAATATTATAATTATAGATAAGTAAAGATAGCATAATTGAATATATTTTATTGTATTTATTGTTATGGATTCTTTATTTAATGTTAAATTTTTTCTTCATACACCGCTTTTAAAGAAATATCAAAGATAATATCGACTTTGTTGAAGGAAGCAATTTCATATCAAACTCTGGCAAAATGGGACACAAAATGGAAATGTAGAACGTCTTCGAAGAAATTTAGAAGATAACTGCTATAACAATTAGGTTTTCACTCGTAACTTGTTAAGAACGGCGCGTATAATCTGAATGAATGTGATCTGAGTGAGATCTGTTATACAAGAGATGAATTTGTTAGTAACGCTGATTATTATGAAAGTTTTGTCAAAAGGAAACTTTTAGTTTTTTTGAACTATCATATGTTGGGACATTAAAACACAGCACCATCTAGTTCCATGGTAAGCTACGGAGCCTGTGTTATGGATACCAGATAGTTGATACACTACACATATATAACTTTAAAAACATACATATTACGAATATAAACACTCATGACTGGAGTACAAAAATTCATGTTCATCGAACAAATTAATGCTCCCAGCGGGACTCGAACCCGCGACCGCTGGTACAGCAAGTAGGGTAACACTACAAACTGAGCCAAACGTGTCGTCAAACTATAGTAAGCACTGGTGGCAATTTATAAAATACAACACAAGTTATACTGCACGAGAATACAGCCCCCTACTACCACATAATTAAAATCAACCAAACTATAAGATACCATTAGTTCATGCTTAATATCAAATCATCAGTCAAGTTACCTTTAACAGTGATGCAATGTGTCGTATCTATTCGTGTTTTACTCTATGGTATTATTTGCTATTATTGTTCCATTGTGTTCATTTCGCTTTACCGCGGGGTTTGACTCGCATAACCTTTGTATTGAGTTAATTAGATAAAGAAATAGGTAAAAAGCTGGATAATAACAAAAATTAGGCTATTTTTTAAGTTATGTATGTTTGAAGCTTGAAGCTGTAACGGCTGGATGGGTCTGGATGAAAACTCAGACTAAAGAATAATATAGACAGAGTGTCTTAGCATTAAACATGAAGTGAACAATGTTTTAAAGTAGTATATAAATGATAATTTGTATTTAATTTGTAAGTAAATAACTGTTATTAGAAAAATAAAACAAAAAATGCTATTTCTCTATCAAGGAGAAGAAATAATATTATATAATAAGTCTTATCTATACTTAATATTATAAAGAGGCAGTTTGTTTGTTTAAACGCGTTTATCTCAGAAACTACTAATCCGATTAGAAAATTCTTTTTGCATTAGATAGCCCATTTATTTAGAAAGGCTATGGGCTACATTTTATATAATACATATATAGTAGATCTATTCCATACTAATCGTTAAAACTTACCTAGGGAGGAATCCGAGCGAAGCGAGGGTAAATCGCTAGTAATATTATAAAATGGTATGTTTGTATGTATGTTTCATTAAAAAGCTACACTATCACTGAATAATATATGACCAAGCATCACAAGATCAATGATTCAACTTTTAATAATTGCAATAAATTAATAAAATAAAACTTAGTGAATTTCTTTAAAGCCTTGAGATGTCTTCCGTGTGTCAATATTAATGTTTGATTAAATGTGAATAAATTTAAACTGACAGTTTAATATTTTTGGTTTAATACTTGTTTTAGCTTACTGTTAAAGATCAGTTGTCAACTCGACTTTGTCCGCAATAGCCATATACGGTACAAATACTTTAGACGGAAGTAGACTAGAGTGCAATATTAAATGAATCACGTACTTATACAAGGCCCATATAGTGGTAGCTTAGTGGTAACGTGCTCTCTAGGGAAATAGAATGAAGCGGGTTCTATTCCCGAATCGTGCACCTTTGATACTTTCATGTGCGAATTATTTCCAACATGATTACCACATGTCCTGCATATCTGAGGAAATGTAGCAAGTTTTCGAAAGACGCGTGTAGTTCGCCAAGTTCTATGACACTGTCTATATATTCCCGAAGTCCGAATTCAGAACATTTTTTACCGCCAAAACCATGGACCACAGCCTCACAGGTACATTATCAAAATAGTGTTAAGAGAAAGCGTTAAAAATATCACATAACCCATACGACTTCAAGTAAACTAATATGCTATTAAGATATCAATCAATACGAGAACGGTTTATTGTGGCTCCCAATGACCAGCTATAAAATTAGCATTGAAATGGTCACAGCATTCTCATACACTGGCCGGATTGATAACATCATAGTACATATTTATGGGAGGTTTTATGGAAATGGTGTCTGAAGTAGTTCAGTATTATTAACGTATTAGCTACTGCCTTTGGTTGCGCTCAACTTCTAAAAAAAAGAGATACTCAATTCGTCTGTATTGCTTTCGATGAATCGATTTTCATTATTTTTTTAATTAATAGGCAACCTTTTTGAGGACACGTTTGGCTCGGTTTGTAGTGACACTACTTGCTGCGCCAGCGGCGCGGGTTCGAGTTCCGCTGGGGGTATTCATTTGTGTGCTGAGCACGAATGTTTGTACTCTAGTTTTGGGTTACATATTTAAAATATGTACCATGGTGTACCATGTACCATGGAACTAGATGGTGCTGTGTGTTAATGTCCCAACATATTTATATTTATTTCACCTTGAGGGTGGTGTCAAATAAATATTAGGAAATCCGCCCCGAGGATGTTAATAATTATTTTACAATTGACTTTGAATATATACCGTACCATACACATCGTTATGATGAGTTGTTGTGGGTTGTATTAAAACGTATTTTCCCGTAGAAATGAGATAATTTCCCTCGGTAAAAAGTAGCCTAATGACACTCTCCAGTCCCCTAGAATTATCTCCACACAAAAAATCAATCACCAATCCGTTACTTTGTTTCGACGTGAAAAAAGGACAAACAAACAAACGAACACACTTATGCCATTTGCGCAGGAGATATTATAGTGTACAAGTGTGCGCGCGTGCTAATCTAATATATTTATTTATTTATTTATACCGACGATCTCGGAAACGGCTCCAACGTTTTCGTTAGAGCTGTTCGGATCATCGTGGTTGAGCGGCCAAGGCGCAATATTGACAACCATAGGTGTCCGGTGTCAAATCGCGGTCGGATAATTTTTACTTTAGGTTTCTTTTGTTTTTATTCAAGTTTTTAATTTTTTTTTGTTTTTGAGCCAAATAAAAAATTAAATTGTACTTTTGTCCAAAAACTCCGAGAGAAGCTCGGTCGCCCAGGTACTTAGAAATAAATTTTAAAACAAGGAATTCCTTTTGCTTTATTTTCTAGTCTATTATGAAACATAGGAAATAATATATTTCTTACAAAAAAAAACATGTTAAAAATCAAATTATCCTGTTAAGTTCAGACTAATATTATATTGTAATTTATTGATTGTGCACAAGGTACTAAATTACGTACATGAAGTTTTAAATGAAAACTAAAATTGAATAATTAATTTTAAAATAAGGACATGATTTACATGATGATGAAATGACATTCTAAATTAATTTTATGTTTTAATAGAAGTAAACGCGTGTCTAACAGACACGCAAAATGACTGTTTTATTTTGCTACCACTAACTAGGCACTTTATTGTAGCAGTGATATCCCAGTGGTAACGCGCTTGGGAAACCGAGTCAAGCGGGTTCAAATCCAGGGTCTCGCACTTTTAATATATTCATGTGCGAATCATTACTACTTGTCTTACGGTGAAGAAAAACATTGTGAAGAAACTTGCATGTCTGAGAGAACGTAGCAAGTTTTCGAAAGACGTGTGAAGTCCGCTAACCCGCACTTGTCAGCTTGGTGGACTATGGCCTGATCCCCATCAGATTAAAGGGAGGCCCGTGCCCAGCAGTGGGACGTTAAAAGGTACTGAATACAACAGCTTTATTGAAACAGGCTATACATGAATAAATTATACGTTCATGTAAATACTAATAACTTCTCTTCATACAATGATTAAATATTATGATTGTAAGATATTTATTGCTTCACTATAAAAAGTTAAATAAAACTATTGAATAACGAACACAATTTAATATAAAACAAGTTAATAACACGTTCTGGTATAATTAAACAAAACATTTGCACAGGAAACCTATATATAACCATTAAAATTATTGGCAATACATCACGGTATGACAGCGTATTTATGGTGACCATAAAAATGATATATGATAAATATAGTGAATTAATAAAGATGACCTCATCCGATGCAAATCAATATCACTCATGTATACGTTTGTTGCTTGATTATTAGTTTTGGGGTCCCGTAAAAGAAGAAATAATAATATCTTTAACTAATAATATAATACATAAGCTATATATTGACGGCACGTTTGGCTCAGTTTGTAGTGACTTTACTTGCTGTGTCAGCGGTCGCGGGTTCGAGTCCCGCTAGGGGTATTCATTTGTGTGATGAGCACGAATGTTTGTACTTCAGTCATGGGTGTTTATATTTATAATATGTATAATGTATATATTTAAAATTATATATGTCTAGTATATCAACTATCTGGTATCCATAACACAGGCCTCGTAGCTTACCATGGAACTAGAAGCTGCTGTGTGTTAATGTCCAAAAAAAAAAATTATAGTGTTTGACAATCATTATTGAAAATTTGAGGAAAACACATATGGATAGAATTTACCTATTTATTGTAGGGTGAAACTAATAAAACTTGGAGATATTCCTTGCATATGTTCTTATATTCAGTACTTTTGCAACATAAACTTAATTCTTTTATTATAATCGTCAGTACGTCCGTCAGTGTGGAAGCTACCACCGTCTCGGAAAGCATTTCTGCTGAGAACAGCCAGCGAGAAACTCCACAGTTTTAGATTATTTAATTCATTCATTATATATATATATATATATATATATATATATATATATATATATATATATATATATATATATATATATATATAAAACTTCGTTTATTGATCACACTAAAGCTCAATAACTACTAAATAAAAAAAACTTTTATCCAACAGAGAAGAAAAAGCTACTGAACTGTTTTGTCTTTGCCTATTTATATATGAATGAGAGAGTGTACTTCATTCATTCTTGTTTGATGATTCTTGTCATGAAACAGAGTGACACATTGGCGTGATAGTTGGAGGGCTGGACAGTGACATAGGCTACTTTTTACCGCGGGAGATTATCTCATTACCTCGGGAAAACACGGTATAATACAACCCACAATAACATATATATATATATATATATATATATATATATATATATATATATATATATATATATATATATATATATATATATATATATAACCATGAATCATCATATCAATATCAATCATATAATCCTATTTAGGGACGAATCCGAGCGAAGCGAGGGTGAGTCAGTAGTTAATAATCTAAATTTATATTATTATTGAATTGATAAAGAGAACGCAGATTTTCTTATTTTAGGAAATAAATAAAAATCATAAATCAAAAGCCAATATGTCCTAGATGTAACTAACTACAAAAATATAGCTATTTGGAAGTAGGGTTTATGGTAAGTGAGTTTATAAATTATTGTTTTCACTGCCTACTCCAAAAGAGGTCATGGGGTTCATACTGGGATAGATAACTTATAATTTCGAAAGTATAATAAAGTCGTAAAACGATCCTTTCGTTCTTCCATATGTAGGAATCTCAGAATAAAAAAATTAGAAAGACAAAGCAGAATGCAGAAGATGACGATGGAAGCCTAGAATAATATTATAAATGCTGTTTTTAAATACCATGACTTGTACAGCACCAGTATGGGCAGTATACACAATAAGGAACAGAATACACATGTTAAAATTTAAAAACTCATAAAAAATAATAAAATTAAAAATAAGTAGTTAATTAATTACAAAAATAGAAAAAAAAAGAATTATATTATATAGTTTTTAATTAATTATCAAATTTAGATATCTTTCTGTAAGCATTGATTAAATAAATACTATATACACAATCAGTGACAAAAAATGTCCTCACCGAATGAGCGCGCATTTGAACATTTGAGCGAGCATTTATTTTTAATTTTTTTTTGTGAAAAAAAACTTTAATAATTGTATTTAAGGTTCAATTTACATTGTTGTATATTTATTTCAACTAGAATAATTACCTAAACACAATTGGTGACAGTTTTAAGAGAGCTTTTACATGGGATTGTGTATCTAGTACTTTTTTGATTGATGTTTACGGACATAAACAAAAATGAAATCCGTAAGAGAAACTTAATGAATATGATACCTATTATTATTTTTAAATATTACACATTAATTTTAACACGAACAATGAATTTAGGTAATAATATACAATTTTGTTACAAAATTGTAATTTCTGTAGGATATGCATAATAATACAATCTGCGGGACATTCCCGTTAACTCCTGTTAGTACGTTAACGGTCGTTTAGATTCAGTAATAACCCGGACGATAGCTTAGACAATGTAAATGTGTCGTAGAATGTTTTAATTTCCATATAAACAATATCTATGAAAAGAGATGGTCCATTCATTAAACTAAATCCAACCTCTAAACAATAATGAAATGTTCGAGAGATTATTATGTCTTGTTATGTGATACTAAGCTAGTGGCACAAGGTTCGATTCTCATGTAATTAATATTGGATATGGCCATTTCAATTCGTTTATTTTATACTAATATTATAAATGTGAAAGTGTGTTTGTTTGTTTGTCCTTACGTCGAACCAGAGTGACGGATTGGAGTGATTTTTTTTGTGGAAATAGAGGTTTGCAGTGGGATAGACTTTTTACCTCGGTTTTTACTTTTTAACTGCCTCGGTGGTGTAGTGGCTAGCATGTACGGCTGCACATCCAGAGGTCCTGGGTTCGAGTCCCGGGTCGGGCCAAGTTTAGTTATTGAGTCTTTCTGTATAGTAAGCCTCAGTAACAACCCGGAGTTGGGAAGTTGGCGGTGTTTCACCCCCGTGCCTCGGAGAGCACGTAAAGCCGTCGGTCCTGCGCCTTAACTCTCACCGGTCGTGTCGAGTAGTCGTCCCACTGGAGTATGAGAGTGACAGGAATAGAGAGTGCACTTGTGTCTGCGCGTACACTTGTGCACTATAATATCTCCTGCGCAGTTGGCTAGTCTCAATGAGATTGGCCGCCGTGGCCGGAATCGGTCAGGAGAACATCAGACTTTTTACCGCGGAAGATTATCGCATTCCTACGGTAAAACTCGTTAAATTACAACCTACAATAACTCATCATACCTATGTAATATATTATATAATATATAATCGATCTATTCCATACTAACCGTTAAAACGTACCTAGGGACGAACCCAAGCGAAACGAGAGTGAGCCGCTAGTTACTAATAATTTTAAATAAAAAAGTGCATGGATAAAGGTAAAATATTTTTTTCAAAAGACTAAAAGTGCATATTATAAGTAGTTTCAAAAGAATTCCTCCTTTAATAATGGAATTTTTGTGTTTGTTTAGATAACCTATTCTTGAAACGAAAAATAATCATAAAATTTAGTCAGCAATGAACTAAGAGATCACGTGACTTAGTACCAAATTTGATTTAATACCTCACTTTCTTTGAAATCGGTCAAAACCACAATCAAATACAGAACCAAAAACATCAGCAGACGGGAGGGTCACTCTAAACTATAAATCTCTCTCGGACAGTACATAATATATTACACGAATGATATTTGTAATTTAAAACATGATAGTTAATTTCATATTCAGCTGTAAATCAAACATTTAATGGATGTATGGGAGGATGAGTGTGGATGAGATATCGTCGTCTGATTAGGGTTTTAATGAGATTATTTACTAGTTTTTTTTTTTTTAAGACTAGCAATACTTTGTTTACTGACGGTCCGTTTAGTTACAGTGTACACTGTACATATTATCTATACATATAATAAAATTTTAACTAAGCCGAGTCTGTACATTAAATATTTTTTTTAAATCTTATTGAAATAGACATTATTATCGATACAAAGGCCGAATCTATAGTTTTTAGAATTTTTGTCTATCTGTCTGTTACCGCATCACGAAAAAACCACAGGAGGAATTTTGATGAAATTTAGTATGATGATAGCTGGTTATCCGAGTCAACATAAAGGATACTTTTTACTGCGGGAAAATATCGATCGCTGAGAAATTTATGCTAAACGTTAAAATGTAAGTAGGGACAAACACGAGCGGAGCGAGTTTGAGTCGTTAGTGTACCTATATAATATTCTAACTCATATAAGTGAGTAGAATTTATGTAATAAATATTAATATTCATAGATTTATTTACTAAACAATATAACATTGAAAAAAATGACGTGATTTTTCTATCTATTATGTTTTATTGCTAATGTAAAAGAACACAAAGATACACTAAGAATATGCGAAACAATCGTATCTTGTTTACATAATACAATACAGATACAACAATATAGATTTGAGTACCTCTTCTTTGAAGTTGGTCAATTGGTAAGAAAATAAGTATTCAGTCCTTGTTAACGTCCCACAGCTAGGCATGAGCCTCTCTTCAATACGAGGGGGATCAGGCTATAGCCCACTAGGCTGGCCGAGTGCGGGTTATCAAACTGCACATGTATTTCCAAAACTTGCTAGGTTCTCTCCGACATGCAGGTTTCCTCACGATGTTTTCCTTCAACGTAAGACAAGTGACAATCATTTCCAACATGATTAATGTTAGAAATGATTCGTACATGAAAATAGCAGAGGAGCGTAGCCCGGGCTTTGAACCCGTTTTATTCGGTTTCCCAAGAACGCGTTACCACTGGGCTACCACTGCCTTTTATGTAAAGGTTTAGGAAAATATCACCTGCCACTACTAAGCAGAATAACAATTTCATGGCTAACATGACATGCTTATCTTTTATCAAGTATCTGCATTTTCTCAAAGTATTATATGGAGTGAGATCTAGGTTTAACTGGACACTGTCAGAATAAAATTGAGAATATAACGAGCTTAGCACAATAAAGTATGCAAACAGATTGTATTTGAAAACGTCATTATTCTAGTTATAATAATATAGTTAAATGTAAAGCAGATTTAGCTACGAAATATTAACCTTAAACTATTATACGAGTAAAATTAATTTCTAATAACTGACGTTAAGTGTTGAACTGTCAAATCATGGTTTACATCAGTTTTTGACTTTTCAAATAAATCTCAGTACCTGGACGACCGTTACCTCAGAGATGAGATATTTTTTGTTGACTCGCATAACCAGCTATCATCATTGCAAATTTCATCAAAATCTATTCAATAGTTTTCACGTGATACGGTAAAAGAGAGACAGACAGACAGACAAAAATTCTAAAAACTATAGATTCGGCCTTTGTATCAATAATAAAGTCTTTTTCAATAAGATTTTCCAAAAAAATATTTATATCGCCTGTAGGGATACATTGAAAGGACGCGAAGCATGGGCAGAACTATTATTAAAATTATTATATTGGCTTTAGTATCACTTCATCAGAGAAAAATTTTTAAACAGAAAAACTTTTCACAAAGTACGTACTTAGACATAATTATTTAATACTTACTCAAACCCATTCAAAACTTAAATTTTTGGAGTACAATATTCTAACTTCTTTAACATGCTTACTTTTCTAGCTAATTCTACACAAATATGCACAATTTTAATTATGACGCGACCATATGGAATATGAGGCAGGTGTACCTTCTGCACATGTCAAGCAAGAAATAGATAAATAAAAAAATCTAATCGTTAATCTTCAATTTGACATTAAATTAACACAAGACTACAGGTGTCGACAGCACCAAAGTACTTGTACAAATAAAGTAACCATATAAGTACTTATTTCTAATTTATCAAAACAATTATTACAGCATATCTAATCTATTAATTTACGTTATTTTTTTGACGTTAAAAACATTTGTTAGATAACTAACGATAATTTTGCTGTCATATAATTTTTTTTTTCTTTATGACAGCGTGCCAGTTGTTCACAATTTATTTCAGCGATGTTGTGTAGAATTAATGAGAATCTTATTATGATAACTAGCGACTTACCCTCATTCCGTTCGGGTTCGTCCCAAGTTACGTTTTAACGTTTAGTATAGATTTCTCAAAGATGAGATAATTTGCCGCAGTAAAAAGTATCCAATATGTGGTGTCCCTCCAGTGGTTTTTTCGTGATGCGTTCCCAGACAGACAGACTGACAGACAAATTTAAAAAAAAACTATAATTTCAATAATAATGTTTCATAACTATTTATTTAATGTATAGATTCGACTTATATATATATATATATATATATATATATATATATATATATATATATAAAATACTAACCAAGTCGAATTATTAAGTCGTTATTAGATAGTACTATAATGAAATCCTTTAAACCAATTATATCCATAAACAATATTCCACATATTCAATAAAAAAGTAAATTTTACATAACAAAAATAAAAATAAATTATGAAATATTTCTTTTTCCACACATTTTTAATTTAGTTAAATTCAAAAGCAAACTGGAAATATCCACATTTGTTTCTATAAATCTTCACTCAAAGTAGGTATTTAATATAGAAAAAATAACATAAAAAACTAGATTCTCAAACTAAAATGTTTCGTCGATCAAGATGTGGGTTACCGGCGCGGGCGCACGACAGATTTATGTGGGACGGCCAGCGCTCATTATGCCGCGCGATTGCGTGCGCGATTAGATAATTAACGCTTTGTCTCGCCTCGCCTCGTTGGGTGTGTGATTTGGTTTATGGGTACGTCACTATAGGATTTTAGATGTCGTTTTTAGGGTTCCGTACCCGAAGGGTGCCAACGGGACCTTATTAATTAGCCTTTGCTGTCCGTCTGTCTGTCTCTCAGAGGGTCGTATCTCATGAACCGTAATAGATAGAGAGTTGAAATTTTCACAGTGTATTTGTACTGCCGCTAAAACAAAAAATAATAAAAAACCAAGATGGTGAATTTCAAAATGACTTACACGCAAATTAAAAAAAAACGATTATGCTGGTATTCGTCAGCGTGTTCAATCTTATTAACTATATACAAATTGTTATATCTTGTACGATGGTACGGAACCCTTCGCGTGCGAATCCGACTCGCACTTGATCTGTTTTTATAATCTTTTATTAAATATAGTACAAGGTTCGTCAAATTTTATTTAAGTTAATATAAAATTTAACAACATTCCCTTTATGTTTTAGACTTCTATGAGCGACAGTAGTCATCATCATCATATAATATGTAACCTATAAATAACTATGTCTTTCTGCCATTCTAGTATAAGATTAGTAATCCATTTTGTAAGCACTTAAGTTCAAAATTAAAAAAATACCTGTAATTTTAGTATATGTAGTATGTGTTTTTGTTTGTTTAAACGCGCTTATCTCTGACACTACCGGTCCGATATATAATTAGTTTTTTGCGTTCTATAAATAATTTATTTATATATGTTTGTCATAGGCTATTTAACTTCACGCTACGATGCCAGTGATATATGTCGATATTTCAAATTTCAGACAGCAGCCGCAGATTGGGTCAAAAGGAGTCAATACTATTCATGCAAATATGTGTATTATCACATATAAAAGGTTTTGTAGATAGTGCCATACAACAATGACTAAAATAAATATATTATTCGCAAAAATTTTAATAAATAAACATACTTTGTTTTAGCTTAAGTTAATTAAATGCCATGTATTTAAATTAAAAAATGAACAAAAATATATAAAGTGATGTTTGAGAAATGAAACACCGCAGACGAAAGCATGTAACTTGGAAGCTCGTATCCGGTTCCACCTGGTTTTGAGATGTTGGCGCGTATAAATATGTTCACTATCTGCACTTAGATTTAACATTCTGAGCTTTTTCTTGGTCTTCAAAAGAAGTGATAATATAATAATGAATGAATGATTTTAACTAATCAATGGTATGATGTAAACATTTTACGTTTTTAATATTTATGTAGCATGAATATATGTATATGTTGGGACATTAACACACAGCACCATCTAGTTCCATGGTAAGCTACGAGGCTTGTGTTAAGGATACAAGATCGTTGATATACTACACATACATATATAACTTTAAATATATACCTATTATAAATATAAGTACCCATGACTGGAGTACAAACATTCGTGCTCATCAAACGAATACCTCCAGCGGGACTCGAAACCACGACCGCTGGCACAACAAGTAGGGTCACTACAAACTGAACCAAACATGTCGTTTATAAATGAATACGTTAGTATTTCTCGGAAAAAGTTAAAAATACACTATAATTTGAAAAAAAAAAGGTTACTTACATCATTATAATACGTCACATATCAAACTAACGTTGATAAATAAGATTAAGTATAAAAAAGCATCGACTTTTACCCGACAATAAGTATCATACAAAGTAACACACTATATAAGTAAAGAGTTATAAATTATAATATATCTATGCCAAGATTATTTACTGAGACATATTGAAAAATTACCCCAAGTAAGACGGACAATAAATAAAAATTTTACTTGTAGTTTATTTTAGACACGTCGAAATCAACACGCAAAGTAAATCCGGCCGACAAATCATTCAAGCGACCTCGTAAATACATTGGTACATTAATCATTCAAAGGTTCAGTCCTCACGCGATTGGTCGGCAATCAGACAATTATTTAAACCGTGCCCTGCTATTGGCCAGTATTTTTTTCTTTAAACGACTGTGATGGATTCCCTTCGACTCCTGCGCAGGTTTGATGCAAGTTTTTTGTACGTTCGCTTGATTAATTGTGATTTTTTGTACTGATCGATTAATGTGTTACGTCTAGAATGTAATCATGACATATATAACCTTTGATGCCGTGAGAGATCTTGAACATTTAAGATCACATCTTGGTGTTCATTTAAACTGAGAACAAGTATTTTGTTTATTTCTCAAGGTATTATATATTGGAAGATTATTATCTAAAAATTAAAAGACATTTCTGTATTTTATAGTATACATTGTGTGATGAGCATACATAGTATACATTGTGTGATGAGCATGATTGTTCGTACTCTAGTCGTGGGTGTTTATATTTATAATAATATGTATGTATTTACAAGTTATATATGTGTAGTGTACCAACTATCTGGTATAAATAACACAAACCTCGTAGCTTACCAAGGAACTAGATGGTGCTGTGTTAATGTAATAATATATTTTAATAATTTAATTTTAATTTAGTGTTTCTATATAAAAGATAAGTTTATTAGCACTAAAGTTTCGTATTGTTTTAAAATGGTATTATAATATATGTTACAATATATATATATATATATATATATATATATATATATATATATATATATATATATATATATATATATATATATATATATATATATATATAAATACATATATCACACAAAATTATTATTTTTAAAATCATATTAATGATAAAAAGGAACATATCAAAGCCTACTTTTAAGTAAATGTGTTCTATCAAAACTCTAGCTCAAATAAAACCGAATGTATAAATGCCTACAACAGAATTATTCGTATTTATAGGAAGTAAACCAGGTAAATAGCCGATATAACCGGATACGTAAGGCGAGCCTTTTAAAATATCCACATTAAAGCCTAAGAGTCTAGATTAGTCAGATTTCTGAACATCGATGACACATACATACTTACGCTACCTCTGGCTTATACAAAACCCTCTTTTTAACCCCCAACATGGTACTTTTCACCTAAGTTTTTCCGAGTATTCTATAATATGTCGAAAACTGTAACTTATATACTTATAACTTTCGATTGTAATAACGATTTTAAAGTTTATAAGACTAATACAGATAACAATAAAATAATTTAATACATCGAACTGATCTGATGAAAAAACCAGGAGATGGTTAGTTGAACTCGACTTCAATGGTAAGTGAAACCTTCGAATTTATTTAATTCCTTATGACGTGCCTCATACTGTCATTATGTATTCTTATTTTTTTTAAATTAACATTATTTAACTCATGACATTTATGTGTATGTAGCGTTCTAGCTTCCAAACGGATAGATCGTTTTCATAGCTTATTGTATTACTTAGGTCGCTAGGACTTGATTTTTTGGTTGATTTCTCATACAAACTTTCATTCTCATTTTTACCCCCTTAAGGTTCCGGGTTAAAAAATACCCTATGTCCTTCCCAAGGTCTCAAACAATCCTTTTACCTTCATCTAAATCGGTTCAGTAGATCCAGAGATTACCCCCTACAACCTCACAAACTCACAAACTTAACCTCTTTATAATATTAGTATAGACTAGATAAATAATAAAATACAAAATAAATAAATAACAAAAATAATCAGTGTTTTGGCCCAAAAAAGTAACAATTTAAATATATGAGTTATTTTTCACTCTTTATTGGTTTTTTTTTAATAAAATAATCGTTAAATTTGTAATTAGCAAATATTTAGAATATGTTATAATGTAAATCATGCTAAATCTATACAGATAAATAAAATTGAAGAGTCTGTTTGTAATGTCAAAGTAACAACTTTTTACTAAAGGCATATGAAAGTATATATGGTACATATAAGAAAAACACAATTTTTAAAATTTTTGTCTGTCTGTCTGTTTATTCTGGCTAATCTCCGAAACGGATTTTCACGGGACTTTCACTGCCAGATAGCTGATGTTATAAGGAGTAACTTAGGCTACTTTTATTTCATAAAAAGAATTACAGTTTCGCTCAAACAAATTAAAACGTACCTAAGGACGAACCGGAGCGAAGCGAGGGTGAGTCGCTAGTTTCCAATAAAACTAAATATAAAAGCACATCCATACAGTTCCCACCGACGCGGTCGTACGTTGAAAAATATTTAGACGGCCGTAACTTTTTAACGGCCACGATAATAGTTTAATAGGCGAGGCTTAACATCGGTAACGAGCGGGAGTCACTTTATCTGTAATTTTAAGCACGATGCACACTATTCGCTGACTTGTTATTATTTTATTTTTTTTAAATTATTAACCCTAATTCTGTCTAAAATAAAAGTAGCCTTAGTTACTCTTTATAATATCAGCTATCTGACAGTGAAAGTCCCATTAAAATTGGTCTAGCCGTTTCGGAGATTAGCCAGAACAAACCGACAGACAGATAAAAAATAAAAAAAAACTGTGCTTTTCTTATAAGTACCGTATATAGTTACATATGCATTTAGTATAAAGCTGTTATTTTGACATTACAAACAGACAATTCAATACACGAAATTAATTGAATTTTAATTTAATTATTTGAGTAGATTAAAGTTATTTACATCTTCCTACTATATGCATGAAATAACTGGACACTTATAAAATAAAATATAAAATCATTAGGCACTACAGTGTGTAGACGGCCTTACTTTCATATGTCGGTACACTTTGATCTCGGGTAAAACCTCTAAATACACAGTAAAGTTAATAAATGTATTTGACTAAATGAGACGAAATCATTGATCATCAAATTAGATATAGATAGTTATAGCAAGTGGAATCTTTTCTAATAACGTTTAGATTTTTCTTACCAGAAACTCTTTGATTATGAACATACCTGAAAAAAAAACAATTAATGTATATTATTAATAAATTCTAAAATTTGCTATACCAAAAACTATACTTATATAGTATACTTATGAAGATTAATTTTATTAATTGCATTAATTATTAATAATGACGATTTTGATAACGTTAAGAATTGTGGGTCAATAGAGCGTAAATCGAACTGATACAGCACGTGGGAGATCACGGGTTCGATTCTCGCTCAGAACAAGTAGTTGTTTCGTATAGTATGTATATTGTATACAAATATAAATGTAAAATATGGAATGAAATTTATGTCATTTATAGAACATTCACTTGCTAATTAACACTATATTTTCATTAAAATCTTATATTTTTTTATATAAATATATTTATTTTATATACTTAGCATAATATAAAGTAATATATAGTATTCATGCATAATGAAGTACTTTATACGTTCGACTAACATCTTATAGGGAGCTCCTACAATACAAACAGAATTAATTTAATTAATTTTCTTATTCAGATTATGCCTTCGAGTTGAGTCAAAAAAGTGGAAATTCAAAGCAAAAGCGAAACAAACAGACAGTGAAACGAATTTGAACCAAAAAACTCATTAGTGGCGGCGATACAAACGATCCTAGCGCAGGGTGTAATGGAAGTGGCAAATCTAAGTAGCGAACTTTGTTTTAACTTTTTTTCTCATATATAAGAAAATGGCAATGGTAGCCCAGTGGCGTTTTCTTACTTGGGAAACCGAGTGAAGCGGGTTCAAATCCCGACTCTCGCACCTCTGATATTTTCATGTGCGAATCATTCCTAACATGATTACCACTTGCCTTACGGTGAAGGAAAACATCGTGAGGAAACCTGCATGTCTGAGAAAACCTAGCAAGTTTTCGAAAGACATGTGAAGTCTGCCAACCCGCACTTGGCCAGCGTGGTGGACTAAGGCCTGATTCCCCTCGTATTGAAGGGAGGCCCGTGCTCAGCAGTCGGACGTTAAAAGGGCTAAATACATTCATACCATACAATAAAATGTATTTAATAAAACGGGAAAATGAACATTAAAAAAAACTTATTTAAAAAAAACTAAATCGAAATTATGATTCATTTTATAATCAAGCAAAAAGGGCAGATAGCGTAAGCTTAGTATGGTATACTTGCGACCTAGAAGCGAAATCTTAAGAACAAATTATTATATTTTATGATGTCCATATATTTCTTTCACCCAAAAAACTAAGGTTTATAATAATGCTAAATACCACTTCCGTTATGTTATACTCTGGGCTGTTAAATTGTAGTCTAGGAGCCAAGAGCACTAAATAGCCTGTGACAACTGCATTAAGACTCCAGACACACTGGATTCGTAATTTTGAGGAAAATAAAGAACGAACTTGAAACGCGAAGATTATTCGAGTGTGCATAATATTTTATGAAAACTTACATTGTAATATTTCGCTTGAGTTAATACTGTAGCGTAAATGTTGAATGCCAGAATATTTATTTAAAAGTAAGTACTAAGTAAACATATTTTTAAGTTACTTAGTGGCTTAGGTTAGTATGGTAAAAGGTTCTCTTGGGATAGCGGGTTCGATTTTTATGCGAAGTAAATAAATAGACCAAGCGGCAAACTGTGTATGAAGCGAAGTGTGCTTTGACTGACTTTATAATGGATATTTTTAATTGATACATATTGCGTTTTAAGTAACACTTAAAATAGCAATTATGTTATTTTATTGAAATATATTACATTTAAGATTATTGACACTTAATTTTAATAAAAATTATGACGCCTGTTACTAATATCATTTTATATTCAATCAATGTCGTGGCCCCTTCGATTTCGAGCAAAGTTTTAAATGTCTCAAGATGGGTGGCAGCCGGTAGTGTTTGCATATTATTGACACAACATAATTTTATAATTTACTGCCATTTCAAATACGCTATTAATTATCTATTATAAACATCATTATCATAATTGGCAATATTTATAAATATTTGATCTATTTAATATATTGCATTTTGTTTATTTTATTTGATGAATACTATACATAATGATGTGGCGCTATCACGAAACCACATACATATTTTTCAATTGAGTGAACGAATGAATGAATTTCGTGAAAAAATTTAAAATGTCAAATATTCTGTTAATCTAAAGAATTATTATTATTCTAACGTTTTTTGGTTTTGTTAAAATTATATAGCACAGACCAAAAATAAATTGTACATAGTTGACAAGCTTAGAAATTAATTTGGCAACTAAGGCATTCATTTAGATTACTCAGTAGATGTTGGCGCACTGCAAAAATCAAATCTTGACCTACTTTACAACTTAATGCTATACAAAACTAGTCACATAAAGATACTGAAACTAAGTGTCGGTCATACACATAGTATACTCGTGTGTCCCTCACACATACTTGTATAGATATTATAATTTATTACATACCAGAAAAGCCAGAATAAAAATTAAATACTTATCAAAATCATGTAAATTGCTAAACTAATAATAAATAACGTTTATTGTATATTTTGGGTCATTAAAATAAATCAAGAAAATAAATCAAATAAAAATATTAAAGATCATCAAAAGTTCACTCAGAAGAGATCTATGATAACGCTATCTATAATAATACAATATTTTATACCGAATTGATGTTCTATAGAGAAAAATTAATAACCAAATGAATGAGACACGTCATTAAACTCATATAACTATAATTAAAAAACCTTCGAACATATCAAAAATCATTTAATTTTCATATTTTAATTATTTTTATGTTTTTATCACAATACGAATGTTGATTTTATTAATAATCATATATCTACACTATACCAAATTTAAATATATATATATATATATATATATATATATATATATATATATATATATATATATATATATATATATATATATATATATATATATATATATATTATATATATATATATATATATATATATATATATTTAAATATTTTTTTTGTAATATTTGTATAATGATAATCTACTACAAAATGTATACATACATTTTCTTATGTATTTTACAATTACTTCTCTAGTTCCAAAGAAATTACATTATCATATTCAACGTACAAACACTTAAATTTTAAGTCTTTATAAAATATATAGAAAATTTTAAAATATAAATATAGGAGGCGAGTGTACCTAAAATATACTAATTAGATAATGTCACACTGTAACGGCTGGTGGCAGTCTGGCCGTTAGTGAGATGTTCAGGTATTCCAGTAATCGAACCTCCATCTTAATACGTTCAAAGTAATAGGGAATTTATAGAGCCGTAAATACCCTACTATTTGCTCTCGAACTAAAAATATTTATTTTCGTAGATTATAATTATTGAAGTAAAACTTCTTTGCGTGCATGAGAATAAAATTAATTTCAAAGTCACGTCACGAAAATCCGTAACGGTTGCCATAGTAACCGCTTGCATATGGTTGCCATAGTAACCATTGTTATCGTCTGAAAAATGATGTATATGATATTCTTTCCGTTGCTATCTTCAAAGATTACTATTTTTACTAATTTGTTTTCAAATATGAAATATTCTCTCCTCTTTGCGTGATATTTGTTTGAACCATATTTTTGTTTGAGTGTAATTTTTTTTTTTTTTATTAATTTATTAATCTTCCATATTTGAAAGTCAAACCTGGATAAGTGAGAACTGGATAAGTGAGAAAACTCTATAAGTGAGAGTAATAGCGAGGACCCGTCATTTTAAGCTCCCAAAACCTCTATAAGCGAGAAACAGAAACCTCTGTAAGAGAGAGTCGTTTTTCCCTCATAGACCTCCGTAAGTGAGACTGCTACTTATCTATACCTCTATAAGCGACAGTCGAGCTTTATTTACAAATTTAACATGTGCTATTTTATGACTCATTCTTAACTTTCGTGGAACTTCCTACCATTGTTTTTGTATTCTCGTCAATATTGTACCTATTCTATAAGAAGTAGAAATAAAGAACATTCCAATGAAGCTAACTTTAAATGCGTTGGAGACGGTGCATTAGTACATTGAATACGCGGCAGTTGTTGATCAAGTAATATTCGACAAAATTTATGAGTTAGAGAAAAACATTCAAAATACAAAAACAGAAACCCAAACGAAATTGACGGATTTTTTTGAGTGCAAATAAGTTCTAAATAAAATAAAATTACATAGTACATGAATTTTTGTTTTGTTTTCTTAAGCATTTATAAATATATATGTACATAATATATGTTGTGCACTCACATCACATAATTTTATCATATTACATATTTACTACATTCGTACTTGCTGTGACTTGTTATTGCTACGTACCCCTATAAGAGAGAAACGCGACCCATGCACCTGCATTAGCGAGAAACTCGGGTTAGTGAGAAACCTCTATAAGCGAGAATGAGATTGTGCTCCCTTGAACTCTCGCTTATCCAGGTTTGACTGTATAAATAACCAATGAAGTTTCACTTCTAACACGTTTCCATAGATAGAAACTTGATATTTTTTAAGAAATAAAATGTATGATTGATTAGAACTAGCTTTTATTCAGTAGGTTGTGAGTTGAGTATGTTCATCAGACACGGCGAAATTTTCTCGCTGAAAAAAAAAATATTTTCACTCTATAGGCACAAGTTCTGTTTTTTTTTTTAATTTTATATTTATACATAACCGATTAGAATAGAAGTCAAGAGTTTTATCGTCAACCCGAACTTGAATATTTGTGTTGATGAAATACATATTACATACATATATTCGAACATTTCTTGATCTTGTTATGGAAATTTTGGTTAAGAAATTATGGAAAAAAAATTGCGTGTGGCCTCGCATTTTTTGCTGATTTTTCTCTATAGGCATATGATCCTACTCCTGTAGTGGCTAGTATGTACAGCTGCAGATTCAGAGGGCCTGGGTTCGAGTCCCGGATCGGAACAAGTTTAATTACTAAGTTTTTCTGTTAAGATATTCTCAGTAACAGCCCGGAGTTGGGAAGTTGGCGGTGTTTCACCCCCGTGCCTCGGAGAGTACGTAAAGCCGTCGGTCCTACGCCTTAACTCTCACCGGTCGTGTCGAGTAGTCGTCCCACCGGAGTATGAGAGTGACAGGAATAGAGAGTGCACGTTTTGTTTGCGCGCACACGTGCTGCACTATAATATCATCTCCTGCGCAGATGGCTAGTCTCAATGAGATTGGCCGCCATGACCAAAATCGGTCGGGAAGACATTCTTGCAGGCATTATTTTTTTTTTATTTATTATAAGGAAACAAACAGCATTACAGAACGTACAATTTAATTTTCTTCTATTTTCCTCTATAGGCATGTGATTCTGCCCCTGTAGTGGCTAGCATGTACGGCTACACATCCGGAGATCCAGGGTTCGAGTTCCGGGTCGGGACAAGTTTGACAAGACATATGAAGTAGAAGATGAATATATACGAATATCACAAACTATAATTTAGTCTCCTTCATCTAAATATGTAACACGAATACATAATTTTAATAATTTTGAATATTTAACACTGAAACAAGAAAACAAGTCAATTATGAATTTTTACAATTCTTAAGTTATTTAAGTATTGTTTTAGAATATTTAACTCATTTAAAGAAGGTTAAGCGGATTCCGTGGTTTCTACTAGAAACAGATACCTCTATAAATACAACATTAATATGCAATAATTAAAAAAAATGTATAATTAATCGGTTAAAAAATCCCATAAATTCCCATTTAAGAATAGGTAAGCCTATTATTACATGGAATTTTTTAGCCAAATACAATACAAATATTTTACTGCTTTCTAGTTTTCTCCAATTGCTCAAATACCTGTATTATTTTACCAAAACAGTGAAGTTTAACATTGAATTTGGAACAGCCATGTCTCCCAAAAAATAACTATATATTTAAACTACACGATTAAACTCGACTCGAACTCGTACTCAAATAACAAAACTAGTAGTAGAAGATACCAGTATTACACGATACTGGATAAGATCAACACACATTAGCTCTCTAACTTTGACCCGTGGTCCGTGGTCCATTATTTATTGACGCCGGCGACAAAAATACATCGTCACGTCTAGACAAATGGAGACCAATTTCCCTCATATATCGTATGGGCACTTCTTAAATAAACTTATTTAGTAATCGACGTAACTTTAGAATAGATTCTATGAAATAGATACATTTCCTTGCCGAGTTTCCGCACTTGTTTCCACTTTTTTACTAATGAAAGCAAATTTGTTTGTCTGTTTGTTGTTTTGTCGGTAATTGGTTTTGAGCTAAACCGGAGAATCGACGTGATGTTTTTGCTAAGAATCTTAGTATGAAATTGTCAAGAATAAACTGTTATATTATATCATATCTCTGGAAAAGCGAGCTGAGCAAAACAAAAAGTGTGGCCAAGCCTCTAAAAATAAAAACATCTAATAAATTAATGCAGTTATGATCGAAAGCCAACAATATTACTCTATTCACATAATCTATGCTGAGAATTCGGACATTTTAAGTCCTCATGCTGGGTCTAAACGTCATCTAGATGCGGTTAAGGCATCCTACGTTGATATACCAAGGCATTGCCTTGTCATCAGAGTGCCGTAAGCCGGCTGTCCTGTACAGACGTACTAGATGTACCGCAAAGTTGTCACTGTGCCGGGTAATTTCGATCTCTATGCATGAGAGAGACCCTACGGCCTACATCTTATGCTAAGATTACAATTATTGTTGCATAAGTTAATATGAAATGCAAATGTCATATAAAATCTAGATTTGCGGCTGCGTGGATCTATAACCTTATGTGTGGGATAATACAAATCACAAGTAGTGCGAATCTATAAAATTCAATACATAGATTGGTACAGTGGTAAAGGTTTAGCAAATACTAAATACGTGTTACAATTATATTGGTTGAGTAAGCCCAGCGGTGGGACTTTTTAATATCCCACTGCTGGTAACAGGCGTCCCTCAAATTAAAGAATGATAATGATGGGACTTTATGGTAATATCTATTTCGCTCACCCTACCTTCAACCTGAAGGCTCTGTAGTAACTTTTGCAAATGGTATTTACTTAAAATATAATAAAAATAACCTATGATTCACTGTGATAACTATTTCTAGGTAAAATCAAGCCATAAAAAATCCTAGCTTTTTTCATGAGACAGACACATTGTGGCACTTTTTATATTAGTAAATAAATAGAAAAAATGATTTGACACTAGTATATTATGTTATTTTTAAAACATAAAGTCAAAAACATTACCTACCTTTAATTTTTAGGACGCAGTCGAGTAAGAAATAAAATGAATGGAACTAAACGGACAACTAAGTGTGGAATGGGGTGTCAGTCTGAGCGGGAATAGCGCGATCAGTGGAGTCACTTTTTATTTAGGCTTTAAGAGTGAGCTAAAGGTCTATATTATTTCATGTTTAAAAAAAGCAACATAAGAATTTTAGTACTTTTAATTAATAGTTTTGCTTTATTTAATGTGCGTGACTGAAAAACATAGTTTAATATTAAAAAAGTATTAAAGGAAAAAAACCGATTCGTTTATCTTGGACCCTTCTAAAGGTGTTCTACAAAACATCAAAAATATTTTTTTCCATATTTTATGATATTTTATCAGTAAATAAAATATACTAAATATATTTAAAACATGGAACGGAAAATGTACATTTTAAAAACAGTCAACTCCAATGCTTTCCTAGTCCAGGGGCCACTTAATTCGTCGCGACGTCAACGCTGCGACCTCACAAAATAGTTTTTGCATTCTATTACTGTTTATTTAGTTTTCTTATTTCAATTTTGTTAGCGCTACACAATTGATTAAATATCTTAAATATCTACTTCTTGACTTCTCGAGATCGGGGTCATAAAAGGTATTTTATCGATTGTTTTTAGTGTATAAGGGTAAAAGTAGGCAATATAAGAGAGTATAAACAATTTAAAAAAATTAGTAGTACGCCTGTACTACTGTCAATATTGGGCATATATTGTCTTTAAATAATCATATCCGTCTGTTACTGTATCGCATAATCGCAAAAGGACATTTTCACTATGGCTAATATGTGACCATTCCACCACTATTGAAAGACCCTGAAATCCTTGTATGTATGTATTCAGCCCTTTTTAACGTCCCACTGCTGGGCACGGGCCTCCCTTCAGTAGAGAGGAATCAGGCCATAGTCCACCACGTCACATATCTTTCGAAAACTTGCTAGATTCTCTCAGACATGCAGGTTTCCTCACGATGTTTTCCTTCACCGTAAGGCAAGTGGTAATCATGTTAGAAATGATTCGCACATGAAAATATCAGAGGTGTGAGACCCGGGATTTGAACCCGCTTCATTCGGTTTCCCAAGCGAGCGCGGTACCACTGAGCTACCACTGCCTGGGAAATCCTTATTTTGATTATAATTATATCCTCAATGGAAGGGAAATTATGAATAAGTATTGAAATTTAAAAATAGGAACTAATTTCTGATGAAATATTTAGTACACATTTATAGGTATCAATATATACTAATGCATACGTTAGTTTTTTCTTCTTCATCATTACAAATTGTTTCAGTCCTTTCAGTTTTTGACGACACGTTTGGCTCAGTTTGTAGTACCCTACTTGCTGTGCCAGCGGTCGCGGGCTCGAGTCCCGCTGGGAGCATTCATTTGTGTCATGAGCACGAATGTTTGCAATCCAGTCATGGGTGTTTTATTTATAATATGTATGTATTCAAAGTTTTTAAGACTTTTAAGATAAGATAAGATAACATAAATATATGTTACATATGTTGTATATGGTCCCAACATATTTATAAAAAGAAAAGTCCTGTATGTCTTGCTGACCGATTTCGGTCATGACACCCAATCTCACAGAAACTTGCCATCTGTGCAGACATTACAATGCAGTGCAGTCTCATAGTCTGGTGAAATAATGGTCGCCGAACCAGACTTGAGACAGGTTGTAATACCACCAACTTTGCAACTGGTACTAAGAAAGAAATCAATCAATTTTCAACCAATATTCAAACAATATTTGGCCCGAAACGGGACTCGAACCCAGGACCTCCGGATCAGCAGCTGTACCATTGAAATTCCCAGTCCTATATAAAAATGAAACAAATGAGTTAACGAATATTAATCCATCTCGCTTAACCGATAAGTAGAGTCACAGAAAAGCCAAAGGTCACCAGACGATCGATCGGCGCAGATGTCAAAATTAATCGGCGACTTTAATCCGTCGGCCCGCGTATAAATCAACGCTAATTGTGCCTATTTATATTTATCAAGTCGACCCACTCGACTAATGACTTGCCCCGAACGTACTCTGTGTTGCAACTTACTTGTGAGATGCCGAAGGGATAACAGATTTTTAGCAAAGTCGAAAATTTGATGTTTTCTGTTTAACTGGACGTGTATAGGTATGTTTTAGAGGGTGTAGTTTATATTCAGTATATTTATTGAATTTTTTGTTCCTATCAGTAATAATTATGACGTGTGGGACCTCAAAATCCTAACCTTAGTGTGTCTCGTGAGCACGTTCAAAATGAAACTAAAAAAATTTAGTTTTATTTTAAATGTAAATATTTGCGGCAATCTAAGAAACTAGGCAATTTTAAAAATTTTGCGCCTTTGCAGAAATCAAATCTACGTACATGAAATGAAAGAACGCTAGATGATGATCCATACATACTTTCATTACTAGATATCTATATTTCAGTATATAGATTAGTATTAAGCAAACCTCTTTATCGTGGTTAATATTGAAAATATAAACCACCACAATATAAAAACTTACAACATTAACAGAAATTAAAATATTGTTTTTTTTTTCTTTATAAAATCGAAGAAGCAACTACAATTTAAAAGTAATAAAAACCGTGAAAATTTTAACCGTAACCTGTTATATGAGTGTTTATTCTTGATATTATTTTATAAATTAAGATAAAAAAATACAATTTCACATCAGTTCGATGACCACATTTAATTAGCGGTCATTTCAGAATATGTTACGTTTAAAAATAAGTGCGTTAATTTTATTGCTTTACCCATTCAGATAAAACTTCTGAAAAACAATATTAAACGAGACATGAATAGGATATTAAAGTATGAAAAAAATTAAATGGTCACTGCTAAAAGGTTTTGGGAACTTGAAATGTGCAAATGTGTCTAATTACGTATTTCAAGATGAAGTTTTCGGATGAATATCGGGACAAATGTCAAGTTTAAAATAATATTTGTATTGTTTTAATTTTGTATATTTGTACATACTTTGATGCGAGGAATATTAATTTCTAATAACTTACAATAAGGTGTGACAAAAACGTTCATAATATGTCAAATGTCCCACAGTAAATAAGCCTAATATTGGGGTGTCAGTTTTTGATATGAACTGCTTTTAGGTGACGCAGTGTTAGTCCAGTAGTAAAAGGTGTCTTGAATGTTGACCCGGATAATGAAAAATTTGTTAAAATCGGTTCAGTACGTTTTCGCTAAGTTTCTATTTTAAGATATATATTGCATTGTCCTCAATGGCCTTAAATACCATCGAGTTAAGACAAAAATTTTATATAATAATAGAATAAATAGGTTTTTTAGATTTTAAAAACTATAATTTTATTAGGCATTGTCTGCTGAAATTCCATGTGTATAACTCAGTTGGACCACCATTTATTGAAATATTCTAATGTACTTTACATACCCCTAACATAAATCCACGAAAAATCCCAACAGACGCTGAATACTACGAAACAGTAATAAATAACCTATCAACGTAACAACTGATCGGTCACGGTTCTCCTTAAAAACCAACTACAAAGTCGCATTCTATCAATCGCCATAGTTCTCATTGTGTTAGTTCTAATAAACTATCTCCACTAGATATCCCTCGACGTTTATGGCCGTTTTTGACATATTTGTGATGGCCAAGAGATCGGGTATTATAGATTTATATATTCTAAGCCATTTCTTCCGACTTACCAGTTTCTCATTCGTTTTATTTTTGTTTATGATTTACTGTTATGTTAGTCCTTGTTTCTGTGATCGAGATTAGGGGATTGGGTTTAACTCTAATATTTATAATAATATGCTACATCTATACTAATATTAAAGCTCGAAACAGATCGATTTTTTGTTTGTTTGTTTGACTGCGCTTATATATGAAATCACCATTCAAATTTTAAAAACACTATCTTGTATCAAATTTTCAAGATTACGCTGCAATACTAAGCAGATACAATATATGTATGTACTCGTACTTGTATGTATAAACAAACTAAGCGAGCTGAACCGCGGGCAAAACTTCAGTATTTTAAATAGATTATATTTTACAGACGGACATATAAACATACTCGTATTATAAAAATGAGTTTTATACACTAAACGTATTTAAGGCGTTATTTGAAAACAATTTAAAATTAGCTTTCTTTATATCTATTTAACTTATTTTACTTAGGTTAACTTGTTTTACTTAAATAACAAACTGACGCATAATGTAACTAAAATTATTAATTTAATAAAAACTTTTTAAGAAAAAAAATAAAAACCGACTTCAAAAACAAAAACACTATAAAGTAAAAAATAACTGATTGTTACTTTTCATTTAGAATAGATACTTAATCAGATATTTTCGAAGTCGGTGTGCTTTAATTTGTATCGGCTGGCACCGTATACACTTTCAAACAACACAAAAATTGTCCGAATCTGTTAATAAATGACAGAGTTCTGAAGTAACAAACATTAAAAAAAAATACAGTCGAACTGAGAACCTCCTTCTTTTTGAAGTCGGTTGAAAATATCAGAGTTTAGAGACTAACCACTGTATGTTACCAGAGATCATAATAGCGTGGTTTGCAACCTATAATGCATACGAAGCCAAAAAATATTCAAATATCTTTTAAGAAAACGTAATATATTCGCAACTCAATGAAAACTAAACAACTAGCACTATACATCATAGGCAATTGCAAACGATATGTCACAACTTGGTATACTAATTAGTAAGTGCGTTCTAATAATTTGTTACCTCAATCACTTTCATAAGATCAGTCGCGCAAATCACTCCACACAGGATATTGCAATACTTTAGAATGCGCACGCGCATAATTGTATGTATAATGTATTGGTAGTAAATCTATTTTAGATGTGATATTTATTAGTAGAATTTTACAGTACAGTAAATTTAGGTTAATTATTTATTTAAAATGGTAAACTTACTAATTCAGACTAAGGAATCTATACTAATATTATAAAGAGTTTGTTTGTTTGTTTGGTTGAGCGCGATAATCTCAGGTACTACTAATCCGATTTGAAAAATTCGTCTTGCATTGAGTAGCCCGTTAACTGAGGAAGGCTATATATCATCCCGGAAAAATGTACGGTTCCCGTGGGATAGATTTGTTTTTGTCTAGGAACGAACCCAAAGCGAGAGTAAGAAAATATAGACAGAGCGCAATAGAAAAAATGAAGCAAAACAATAATGTTCTGAATAACAATTGTGTACTAAGTGAACGTAAATACATATTAATAAAAAAATAGCAAACGGGTTTTATTATAATAAAGAAATAAAAATAACTACGCTAATATTATGCCATCTCTCTTTCAACAAATATTTTGGCGGACTCCATCTACGTATATAACTCTTTAGTTAGAAGTTTTAAAAGCTAAAACTCTATATTAATTGCACCATACGAAATGACTATTTTCAAGTTGTTTTTATAACCTCACTGAATAAAAAAGATCAAACATTAATTCCAATTGAAGTAATTTTTGAAACTTATATTTTTAATTATTTTTATGTTTACTTAATAAAAGATTTAGTATTATCTAGTTTAAGAATTTTAAATTAACTAAAATAATCTGTTGCATATCTCTCTTTAATGCTTGGGAACTAATAACTGTCTATACTTCAACTGACGCTATAATTCGTATAGAGCATGGGATTTGTCTTACATTCTATACCGATAAGAAACCTTGATATTGTCAGATATATTTAGAATTCACTTATTTGCAAGCAACGAGGTTGTTTGGAAAAGGTTAGTCGAGATGGCTCTTTGATAAGTAATGATCTCTAATCAAGGGTCGCCAATTCAAATACAATTTTTATTAGCACACTTCAAAAAATTCTTGCACAAAAAGTTTGTCGCGAGATTTACTAATTTTATAATAAAAAACATATATGTACTTTACTTTTCTTAGAATTACTTATGTCAAGATCAAGTATCATAATGTATTTTTGTTTATCTACACAGGTAAATCGAAAAGCTTTTATATTATATAAATTGTGTAATGTAATAAATTCATGGGTTCGATTTAATTTAAAGTTTATTATCTTCTTTTTAGAGTATTTAAGTAAAAGCTTGTTTTTAAAAGTGTTCTTTTTTTATTTTTTTTACTTTATTCGTTTTCTTCTCAGTAAATCCTTTCATTTGATATCCATATCATGGGGGTGCATAAGAAAAACATAGTCCGCCATCTTTGGGAACCATATTGGATTTAGAATGACGTCACTTAGCTAACCTTGTATTGTCATACAAACTTAACATGTATGCAAAATTTCAGCTCAATCGGTTGAGGATAACAGCTGGTCTAAAATTCAGTTTAAAGGATTGTGCTACACATAGGTACATACGTACCAACTAACAGGGCAAGTTAAATAAAAGCTTGTAAAAAAAGAGAGTACGTAAAGTGGGTGTATGTCTTTTAAGTTTGTGTTACACTATGTCTTCGCCAATTGTCCATAATACTTTTTTTGTAATAATAGAGCCACTTCCATATCAGGTATGAAATA
Source organism: Argynnis bischoffii washingtonia (assembly GCA_033884665.1). NCBI lineage: Eukaryota > Metazoa > Arthropoda > Insecta > Lepidoptera > Nymphalidae > Argynnis > Argynnis bischoffii. Next base: position 1,032,733 of record CM066616.1, on the reverse strand, counting down.
ATTTCACTCTTAATGGTGAAATATTAGCTTTTAAGCGATTTTAATGTAGCTCTTTAGCGTCCCACTGAAAGGCACTGGCCTCCTATCAATACAACGGGGACCATAGTCCATCACGCTGGTCAAGGGCGGGTTAGCGGAATTCATATGTCCTTCGAAAGCTTGTCGGTTTGCAGACATGCAGGTTTCCTCACGATGTTTTCCTTCACCGTAAGACAAGTTGTAATCAAGTTGGAAATGATTCGCACATGAAAATATCAGCGAGACTCGGGATTTCAATCCGTTTCACTCCCTTTAATTTTACGGTATGGTAAAGCAATTAAGTATATTTTAAAAGAGGAAATATTTAATTATAAACACTGTTTCTTTGAGGTAAGGTAAGATATAAAACTGTTTACAGTGTCACTTCTGCATCACTCTCTTAGTCTATAACGTTGACATACGAGTAGTTTGATACCTAGGGACAACGACAGCTGCGCGTCTAAAAATAATCGCTGGACGCGCGATTCCGCGTTTTTCACTGTCCATGCGCACATCAATTTCTGTCCGCATTTGTTAGAGAATGACAGATGTTTTACGCCTTTAACAACATCACCTATAACTATTATGCAAGTTAAAAAGTTCTTAAATCAATGGAATACAGTTTATTATAGCGCAATTTAACTGTACAGATAACTTTACATTCGTCTAGAGTCGACGCCTTGTAGTTGTCAGGGTGATAATGACGGTCGCGTTAAGGACGTATTTATGTTAACCCTTCGAGTAATACCAATTTAGAATAGAGAAATAAAAACAACGGCTCGCTCCAATCCGTCAAAGTCATTGCAAAGAATAAAGATTGTTGGAGGCGCCATTTTTCAAGAAATCGCTTAGTTTCGACTCGTCTACGACTGTATCCACAGTAAAATATTTCAAAATCATTTTATTATAGCCTTTATGATGTATTTATTGATTGTTTTACAAAATGTATGTATGTACGTACATATATAATAGTACGGTACGCTGTAAAAATTATATACAAACTTTACTAGACAGAACTGTTTATAAAATAGATTTAGGTAGTTACAGGTCTACGAGTTTTTCAAGCGACTCTGCTCGCGCTCTAAGTAGATTTATCGATAAAAAGTACCCTATTGTTAATCTCGATAAATCTCCATATTTTCCATTTTATTCCGTAGAGCTGTTATTGCTTACAAGTTACGAACATACTGTATATACGACATTTAGTCATTACAAAATTTCACATTTAAAATATGATTTTATAATTACAATATATTTATTTATTTAATTTGACGACACGTTTGGGTCAGTTTGTAGTTACCCTACTTCCTGTGCCAGCGGTCGCGGGTTTGAGTCCCACTGGGGACATATTTGTGTGATGAGCACGAATGTATATATTCTAGTCATGGGTGTTAATATTTATCATATGTATGTATTTAATTATACATATGTGTAGTATATCAACTATCTTATATTCATAACACAGGCTTCGTAGCTTACCATGGAACAAGATGGTGCTGTGTGTAATGTCTCAACACATTTATGAGGTACTAGCGACTCACCCTCACTTCGCTTCGGGTTCGTCCCTAGACAAAAACAAATCTATCCCACGGGAACTGTATATTTTTCCGGGATGATATATAGCCTATAACCTTCCTCAGTTAACGGGCTATCTAATGCAAAAATAATTTTTCAAATCTGATTAGTAGTTCCTGAGATTATCGCGTTCAACCAACCAAACAAACAAACAAAAAAAAACAAACAAACAAACAAACAAACATACAAACAAACTCTTCAGCTTTATAATATTATATTAGTATAGATAATCTTGAAAACAGCTACAATAAAATTCACATCGCTCTATAACTTGTAATACATAAAGAGTACAAACCTGCTAATATTTACTAAAAAAGTTTAATTTAATTCAATTTTCGTGTTAGTAAATTCTACAACAGCAAGTAGTATGACATTCTCAAATATCACGATAAATGAGCTGCAAAACTGCGCGTTTATTACGGTCGAAACATTTGAAGTACATCAAATTGTAATCATAACTGAGTTCATATGCTCTAATGTATGTATTGAAAGCGTTATGCGTCCTAAGATATTCATGTAACTGCCTATGACAGTTCGATGAAGCATTTATAGGGAAGGAGCGCGAGCAAAGTAGCTAATGTTATAGTGTAAGTTCTCATAAACGTGTATGTTGATAGAAAAATTAATTAAAATCGTCGTTAAACGTAGAAATTGTTTGATTTCTAAAGCTAGATAATATTTCGAATGGTGATAAATAGAACGATAAGTATAGAAAGAAAAAGCTTTTCCTATTCTATATATATATATATATATATATATATATATATATATATATATATATATATATATATAAGCAGTGATAGCCCAATGGCACATTTACTTGGGAAGCCGAGTGAAGCGGATTCAAATCCCGAGTCTTAAACCTCTGATATTTTCATGTGCGAATCATTTCTTACATGATTACCACTTTTTTTAAGGTGAAGGAAAACATCGTAAAGAAATCTGAATGTTTGAGAGAACAAGTAGCAAGTTTTCGAAAGGCATGTGAAGGTCGTCAACCCACACTTGGCTAGCGTGGTGGTGGCCAGCTATGACCTGATCCTCCTTGTATCGAAGGGAGGCCCGTGCCCAGCAGTGGGACGTTATAAAAGGGCTGAATACGAATATAATATTAGCTTCAGGGAAATATTCAAATAGATTAAAATGATCATTTAACTAAATTTAACCTCTCATAAACATGAAAAACTGAAAAAGCACGCTCAGATATTGTAGCGAAAATTAAACCAATGACGAAACTAATCGCTACACTGTAAACATTTCTATTATAATTTTATCAACAGTTTCAAATAACATCTTCCAAATACAGATAGACACTTTAACTTTATATATTATAGATATACCTACGACATGGTTATAATTCTAACAAATTTATCCCCTTAATTTAATCTGAACGTCCGCGTCAGTCAAATTGTATCATGCATCTTTGACAGCGGCACTTCGAACGGCGATCCAGTGGACGGTATTGACAAATGACCGGACACATGTTTATTATATATTAATTTGGACAGAGAGAGACAAAACTTTTCCTACAAAGAATATATAAAACTAGCGACTTACCCTCGCTTCGCTCGGACGAGTCCATATGTACTACGTTTTAAATAGATATAAATATTTATTATTAGCCAGCGTTAGCCATGTACATTTGTTTTAATAGTTATTCTGCTTTTCGGGGCGGAGATAAATCCAACAAAACAAAGATCATAAAAATCGGTCCAGTCGTTCTTGAGTTATAAATGGTGTAACTTACCCGACTTACTTATGTTTTATATATAGATAGATTGTTTAACTTCAAAATGTAAACATGGTGTTAGTTAGCTTACGTAATAATTCTAAGTTTTAAGACATCTGAAAATAGTATAATAAAGAGATGATTATGTAAAATATCCTCCTTGTGCTTAAAAAAAACAAGTAGCGATTCAAAGAGATAAGGCAAAGTAAAATTTAAAGTTATTTGAGTGAAAATATATAAAAAGCATGAAAACAGTATGTACATATGTATGTCACATCAGGCTAAATAAAACAGCATAAAATTACATCTTTTGTCATCTTAAAAGTTGAAATTTACTCATCATCTATATGTATATATGTATATAATAAAATTTTAACCGAGTCGAATCTGTACATTAAATATTTTTTGGAAAATATTGTTATAGTCATTATTATGGACACAGAGGCCGAATTTATAGTATTTAGAATTTTTGTCTGTCTGTCTATGTGACAACGCATCACGAGAAAACCACTGGACAGATTTTGACGAAATTTCGTATGGTGATAGCTGGTCATCCAGATCAACATATAGGATACTTTTTACTGCGGGAAAATATCTCATCCTTGAGAAATCTATACTAAGCGTTAAAACGTAACTACGGACGAACTGAGACCACGTGAGTCGCGAGTATAACAAAAACGTGATAAAATGACCTGAAAAATCGAAATATTTATTTATAAATTATACAGTGACAGTTTAAAATTGCATGCTACTTCGAATTAGCTATTCGCATAGTACAATAAACTTTCGACCTATGAGTCACTGTTGAAGACACTCTACCATTGTCACTCTACATGTACAAAACACCTGTTACAACTTGATTGTACACATCTAAAATATTGATGTTTAACCTACATTAGTCACCTTTTGAAATGGCGTCCACCCAATACTGCCGACGTGAATATACATAATACAATATTCTTAGAAATCTGAATCATGTGTGGAAAACGCTATGGAGATGAAGTGGTTTTTACAAATGTACTAGATCCAAAATGATTTATACTAATTAATTTTCCCAAGATTCTGACTCAGATGGGGTTTGGCTTCCAACGACAGATACCAATTAATTGCTTGTGGTAAATAGTTTTTTCAAATTCTCAAGTAAAATTAATAATAAGTATATCTGTATAAATATTATAAATGGGAAAGTTTGTGAGCATGGATGTTTGTTACTCTTTCACGCCAAAACGGCTGAACGGATTTGGATAAAATTTGGCACAAAGATAGATTATAAGAATAACACATAGGCTACTTTTTATCCCGAAAAAAAATTACGGTTCAGGAGGGATAGGTTTGTTCTTGTTTTCCTAGAGGCAAACTTGAGCGAAGCGAGGGCAAGCCGCTAGTTTTAAATAAAACTATGTTTTCGGATTTTTTTCTTTTGCTTTGCAGCATAAGTACTATCTGTAACAACTATTTAATGCCTTTGAAACGTCTAAAACCCTAATCTTTCCCGTGACCATGATTGCTGTAAAGCATTCGAAACGTCGGGAACCAAAAATCAAAATAAATCCGCGAAAAAATCCGAAAAGATAGTTTTACCTAAAATATCAAATTTTCGCGTAAATCTAAGAAAGATTTAAGGTATATATCTGTGTAACATGTCCATTCAGACCAAGGAGTTGTACTTCCTTTCATACAAAACTGCATAAAAAGTAACAAAAACATAAAATATAAATCCCTATTAAATCACAATGTTAATTATCATAATAAAATTTTATTTGGCCAAAACAATCACATATCATCATAATATAAATCTAAAATAGTACATAAACTACGATTATCACCCACCACCCCAACAAAAAAACACAAATGGCCCTGCGAGAAAAAATCTAATTTAATTTTATGTTCAAATCTTTCCTTACCTGTCTCTAACCGTCATAGATTCCGATGTCTCAGAACAATTTATTGCTGTGTATATCATCCGAACTTACGTTCATAATAAGTTTCCACGCGGCTAAGTCAAATTTATTGTTTATCGGCGGGTGGCTGAGAATGACGTCCGTCGACCCCTTATATACTGTACATCTTCTGAATGAATGGCTATCTGCTTTTTTATATATTTTGTGATATCACCCATTCCAATAAAGTTATGAATATATAGAGACGAAAATATATAAAATACATATATAATATGATTTTGTTAAAACAGAACGCTGGCTTCGTTTGAACATTGCAGCGCCATCTATTTTAAGGTAGTTTCCAAAGACTTATATTCTTCTTATATAGATATTTTTTTAATTGATAAGTTGATAACGTTTATTTGACTTGGTAGAGTAAAAAGTTTCAGTTTATTTTTCTACGCATTCCATAGTTAGGTTTGAGGTAAAGGTGAAAACAACAGCTAATCTAGTCCCACAAAGAGATATATAGCACCTTATATTAAAAAAAAACATGTTTTGGATTTTTTTAACACAGTGATATTCTGTTTATATTGCATATTTTAAATTTTGTCAGTCAAATGTATCAGACTAACAGTGTTTTTTTTAAGTTTTATACGCAGAGGTCATTGTTTTAGGCTGTTGATCTCATATTAAAAAATGATTCATAAACTGAATGCTTAACAGCTCCATCTTTGAATTTAATCTAATAATATTCCATAATCATAACATGAATATAAAAAACCTAACTTCAAATCTCAACCAATCAATATAAATCATATAAAATACATAGAAAACGAGCGTTTCGTGCAACATAGAGTGTAAATTTAAAATATTATGGGGCTTAGTTGTTTGAATAAACATGTCCGGATCTACAGTAAGTCTGTCTGTGGTGACACGAGACAAGTGACGATACTGTTGCAACCGTTTGAAACATTTGAATAACATTAATAAATATGAAATGTTATATAGAAATTGTTCCTTATAAATATAACTTGTTTATTTATTTAAACGATATATTATACATACTACTATTAAAAACTAGCTGTGTCCCGCGGTTGTACCCGCGTTAATTTTGTTTGATTAATAACATCAGTTTTACAATAATGTATGGAAGACTGCCCGATTTGTTGGATTACTGCTCCGCTCCCTAGTGTAGAAGCATGATGATAGACTTATAGCCTATAGCCTTACCCAATAAACTCTATTTAATGCAAAAAGAATTTTTCAAATCAGACTTGTAGTTCCTGAGATTAGTGCATTCAAACAAACAAACAAACTCTGTCTCTATAATATTAGTATAGATATGAAATTTCTTGTATTTACATGTGTATGTTTGTTAATTTTTCACGTGTTGAAAAAGCTCGAAACATTTGGATGAAATATATAAATCATGTAAATGAGTGGGAATTTGTGAAATTATTATGCTCCCAAACAATACCTTACAAAAACTATACTGTAATATGCCTTTAAAAATATTATTATATAAATTACAAACAAAACCGATGTAGCCCATTTTAAATCAACTTTTTGCAATTCATGGGAATATCCAAACAACTTTCCTTTGAGGTAATAGCGGTTAGCAACAGATCACGTACATATATATTATACTTAGAAATGCGAAACAAAAGCGAAGGAACCTGTGCTATACTGAGATTTATGTGGACGATATGACGCATCGCGTCGCGTTTGTGATGTCAAGGCCCAGCCTAAAAACGGCAGTGAGATCGCTATCAGACTCAGCTAAGGGCTTATCAAAAGATAATAAGGTTTTCGTATTTAAATAAGACTAGCGACTCAACCTCGCTCCGCTCGGGTTCGTCTCTAGATACTTTTTAACGTTTAGTATAGATTTTTCAGAGATGAGATATGTTCCCGTAGTAAAAAGTATCATATATATTGACCCGGATAACCAACTATCGTCATACCGAATTTTATCAAAATCTGTCCAGTGGTTTTCTCGTGATGCGGTCACAGACAGACAGACAAAATTTCTAAAAACTACAGATTCGACCTCTGTATCGATAATAATGACCATTTCATTTCCAAAAAATACTTAATGTACAGATTCGACTCAGAATTTTATTATATGTATAGATATAAATAATGTAGGAAGCGCTATCATTGGAAATATGAAAGTTTGTACGAGTGTGTATATTTGTTACTCGTTGAGGCTAAAACGGCTCGACAGTTTTGGGTGAAACATATTACACAGATAGACTATGACCCGGCTACTCTTAGTACAAAAATTTCCCTAAAGATGGCGCTGCCTGTACATACATGTGTGTCTCCAGTTATGGTATAATTCAAAATTTGTAATTGTTGATTAGTTGTTAAGGATTTTTATGGTAAACATTATTTATTACTAAACGCACGATGTGCTTGATACTTAATAATGCTTTATGCTTAAAAGTATTAACATTTTATTTATAGTGATGTTCGCCTTGTAACAATATTGTTAATCGAGCAATAAACGAAAGTATGGTAAGGTTATAGTTAGTTATGGCGCATCGTTCTGCATACACCATAAACTGATATACAGACTTCAAAATTCTACTTTAATAAGCATAATTATTTTACCCTAAGAGGTCATATTTTTAATTTTATAAAAGACCTATTTATTTAAAAAATATCGAGTATCAAAATAAACATAACAATGAATACACCTTGCGTCTTTGAAGTCAGTCAGAAATCAATAAAAATATTATACATTCAATTACAAACAAACAGACTTACGCCCTTATTTTAAGCACACACATATACCTATATGATACATACAAATATGAATAAAGCAGGAATCAAATTACTTCGTTGTTTTAAACCAATAAGCTGAATTACTTATTGATTCAAAATTACCCAACGGCAATTTTAATACAAATTCTCAAATTATTCTTAAAGTATTTGCATTTGCAATACACGACGACACGTTTGGCTCAGTTTGTAGTGACCCTACTTGCTGTGTCAGCGGTCGCGGGTTCGAGTCGCGTTGGGGGCATTCATTTGTGTGATGAACACGAATTTTTGTACTCCAGTCATAGGTGTTTATATTTATAATATGTATATATTTAAAATTATATATATATATATATATAGTGTATTAATTATCTGGTATCCATAACACAAGCCTCGCAGCTTACCATGGAACTAGATGGTGTTGTGTGTTAATGTCCTAACATATTTATTTATTTTATATTACGATGATTTACCAACGAATGATCTAACTGCATCGCCTTGGCCCGAGCCGCGACCACAAATCGCCCGCGACACCCAACAGGTAGCGTTGCACGTTTCCCCGAACCAAATACGAGAGACGCTATCGAAACGATTGATATACGATCGGCCCGAGCGATGTTTTAGAATGTACCATTCTAACCTCTGAATATGTAATGGGGTCCGATTTAGAATAATATATTGCGAGGGATTGAGACAAAAACGGAACGATATGGACTTGAGTGTCCACAGGTTTGCTTATTTCGTCAGACCCGAGCATTTAGTTATCACTTTACGAGTCGTCAAACTCGGTACGCAATAAAACTGCATAGATACGTGCAACTTTGTGGCCCAAAGCGTAAATAAAGCTAATAAACGTGTTACTTCATACGGGAAACTTGATATTTTGCCTATTAATTTGATAACTGTCGTTGAAAATCAATTTATCTTCAATCCTGTTTATGTAAACTTAAGTGTTAACATTTTATATATTTCAAAACTAAAATCTAATGCTATTTTCGTACAAAATAGTAAAAAGTATATAGAAAATGATTAAAGCTACACGAGTTGGTCTATAATAGATAATATCAGTATAAGACTGACACAACAGTCTAATATCGGGCCAGTTACTTACCGTATCCCACTCACCTGTCAATTACCTACTTAGTTTACAGGCATTTATCAACAGTTCAATGCATTAACAACGGCCATTTTATAGAAAATCATAATGACCGGTGCGGAAACAGCGATCGAGGGAGATCATTAATTACGTGTACTAACAAGCGACGAGGCGGGAAGGAGACGGGGACGATTTATCGCGCGATCGACTCGTTATTTAGATCGGTCGGGGAACGATAGATGGCGTTGAAAGGGCATATCTGATCCACGACCTGAACGGACACTATCCGAAGACGCATCCGTAATATGACTACCGCAAGGACCCTAATAAGTGCGATATGGTGTTCAATTTATATACCACTCTGCCATAAAAGATAAATCCATTCATGAGATAAATGCGAGAGTTTAAACACTGCCGTACATACATCTTATGTGCTTTAATAAGGAAGCTATGTTTGATATATGTACATATATGAAGCTTTTGTCTATGTAAATTTCTATGTACTTATTAAAAACAATTCCTGTTTGCTACAATAGCTACTGTCCTACTTACGCTTATTACATATTTAGAGGAGATATTACTAATATGCAATAAATTTTAATTAAATTTGTACTTAAAAAGGCAAAGAAAAAACAATCTAGTATCTTTTTCTCCTCTGCTTGTCAACCGACTTTCTATTTTTTGTTTAGTAGCTATCGACGAGCTTTAATAATATCAATAAAAAAAATTGGAAACAGTTTCTATTAGTTTGTGTTTAGAATTAAAATCAACGTATACTGTAAGGTACTTTGGTGCCTATTTTTAATTTTTTTGAAATCATTTTGTAAAATTGTGGATAGGTACTGTCTATAACAATTATATAATGACCTTTAAGACGTCTAAAACCTTAGTCTCTCCCGTCACCATGATTGCTGTAAAGCATTTGAAACGTCGGGAACCAAAAATCAAAATAAATCCGCGAAAAAATCCGAAAAGATAGTTTTATTTAAAATGTCAAATATTCACGTAAATCTAAGAAAGTATTATATATGTTTTCATAAATTTTCAAATGATTATGTCGAACATCGACCACTAGGCAATCACTAAACTAAATTTTAATCTATATTTATTAACTTTATAGTAAATTCTCTTAAAATATCTATCTAAAAGAAAGTCACCACAATAATAAATTTAACATTTCGCAAACAAAATACAATATTCCCACCAAAAAGTCTTGAAGTGTTCAAAAACGAGTACAGAGACGCGTTACGACGCGACAATCGCATACCTGCGTCGTTAATTAGACCACGGCAATACCCCAGATGGGATTCATTAAGCCTTCTAATTAAACATAAAGACATGATTTTCCAGTTAAGGAGTGAAAGTACGTAGGTGGAGACTATTCACTGATTAATTAAAGCTCTAATTCGCGAGCTTAGTACGTTACGTTGTATTATTTGCTCGTTTTTAAGCTGAGATTTGGTTTAAGATGGTATTGTTTTAGAACTTGAGCTTTTTTAAGGTAAACTCATAACATTATTAATGTCACTGGGATTTCTAAGCTTTAAACTTTAAGCCTTTTAAAAAAAATATAATGAACTTATTTTATATTAAACTAGATTTTGCATGCGGCTTCGCTCGTATAAATAAAAAATAATTTATGTATAAATTATTTCAAGTTCATAAAGTATAAGTATGAAATATTATAGTATATAAATAATTTGTCAGTAATTTACGTATGTATAACCTCGAACATATAATAACAATGTACTGACGAAATTGTAGACATTAAAATTTAAAATTATTTGAATTCCTTAAGATAGCAGAATCTAGGTATATTTCTAGTCATTCTAGCCCTAAAATAGCCATAAACCAATATAAAATATTGCCAAAAAGTTAATAGAACATAAGCAAATAAAAAAGCTTGCAATTTAAGGCTATTTAACATGGACATGTAATTTTTAACTTTTAATGAACACATGATTTAGTATGAAAATATAAAAAAATCCATATAACGTAAAGTAAAACAATATTAATATAAGTGATGGATAAAATTAAAATTTCCACATTTTTTATCGGTAAGCGCAGAGCGGGACAAATGATTGATAACCCATGAAGGAAGCTTATATACTTACTGGGAAATTGCATCGCACATACCTGTAACAAACGTGCAATATTGTATTAGTGATTATGAAAAATGATCTCAACTACATGTTAAATAAATTAAAATATATTTTTTAGCGTACAGTTGTTATTTTTCAATTACTTCACTCTCGTAAGTTGTAGTTTAACTCAGGTCAAGCAACTCACCCTCACTTCGCTTCGGGTTCGTCCCTAGATAATAATAAATCCATCCCCCCGGAAACGTACATTTTTAGAAAGTAACCTATGTACAATTTCAGACTATAATCTATCTTTGTGCTAAATTTCATCCAGATCCGTTTAGCCGTTCTGGCGTGAAAGAGTAACAAACATACATCCATACATCCTCACAAACTTCACATTTATAATATTAGTATGGATGATTAAAGCAAAATTCAGTACCTAGTAAGTACTATTAATGGTAAAAGTAATCATCAGGTTCTCGTGTTCTAACTTTATCTGTTCATCATATTATTGAAGTAAAACTTCTTTACGCACGCTTGACTTGGGGGGGTAAGCTGGTGAATGCGTTACGAACGTACATCTGTTGCCGTGGTAACCGTTGTTATTGTCTGACAAATTATGTATAATATTATATTCTTTCCTTAAATTATATTCTATAAATATATGACTGTAATATGCCTAATATGCGTTATTTTTAGTATCTCACTAGCTATCCTAATTATGTAAAACATAAATTGAATTTCATAATAAAAAGCGCCGATAACCTACAGAAGTATTACTTTCTGTGCGTGTATACATTCATACACGCACTCTTTAATTTTTTGAAATCTAAATTCTAGTAGGATTTACAAAAAAATATATACTAAAATATATACTAGACCGACATAAGGGTGATATTGTTAGACGTTGAAGGAGAACTTGAAGAAGTAAAAACTATAATTTCCAGTAGATGTCAGTCTTTAATAATTATATAATCTAAATTAAACATATAATATCTGCTAAGTCGAAGGCAAGCTAATATATGGGAAACTTGAGTACATAAAAGTCCTACCAATATAATGTATATAGAATAATAAGCTTGTCTTTACGACAGTTGGACACTTCTAGGGGCGATTCAAAAATGAAATGAACCAACTCTGGCGATTCAGTCTGCATTTTCATTCCACTATGAAGATTTCACTGCGGGAATGCTTAGTGCTTCAACTTTAGTCCTTATATATGAACTTAATGGGAATATTAAAATTTATCAGTTATACAGAAAATATATTATTATATCTATCCCACGGGAACCGTACATATTTCCGGGATAAAAGTAGCTTATGTGTTATTCTGATGAGCTGTATTATTGTACTTTCATTAAAATCCATACAGTAACTTTTGCATGAAAGAGTAACAAACATCCATACATCCTCACAAACTTTCGCATTTATAACATTAATAGGATTATTCCTCTCCAATAGTAAAAATTTTCCTTAAAATTTACATGAAATCACCCTTTAAAAAAACAATAATTAAAATTGTGTTTATTATATTAAAATATCGCCTATTACAATAACGTCCAATAATCATATACATATGACCTAACCAACTCTCCTAACATCCGCTTAGGATACACCTTTTCATCGGTATACCGTACAACTAACACAAAGTAGAACATTGAGTCCCGCGTCGCATCCTTATACACGCAATGTAGTTTTATTTACCGTAAAACGGGCAAACGTATAAAAATAAATAACTAACAGTCCAAATACATCATAAAAAACAAAACATACGTGAAAACTACATATAGGTAATACATATTCACGAGCAAATCAAAATGCGAGCGAGCCTTCACAAAAACTAGTGCAAACTAAAGAAATTCTGTGAAAAATAGCACGCTAATTCATCAAGTGTAACTTTGCGTGAAACGTTGTTGGGTGTTTTTCGGAACACTTTGTAGTACCGTGTTTATTTTCCGTGTGACATTCCGACACGAATAGTTGAAAGTGATGAAACACTGTGTCGTAGTTGGTACATGAGCTGTTAATCTCGAACGGCCGGTAAGTAGATTGCATCTAACGCTCACAAATCATTGGTTAGGAGGCTGTTAGGTGCTGTACTACACGCAGCGATTCCAGATTGTACGCGAACTTACGTATTTATTGATGGAGCGGTATGGCGAGTGTTACGCACTTGTTGAGGCGAGCTAACATTTTCGAAGATTTTAGTTAAATCTTCTAATAATTGGTCTCGCCAATCTCTATTTCTTTACAAAATATATTGACAAACTTTAAATTATTTATAAACTAGCGGCTCACCCTCGCTTAACTCCGGTTCGCCTCTAGGAAAACAATGACAAACCTATTCCACGGGAGCCGTACGTTTTTCCGGGTAAAAAGTAGCCTATATATTATGCCAGACAATCTATCTCTTTGCCAAATTTCATCCAGATACGCTCAGCCTTTCTGACGTGAAAGAGTAACAAACATCCATACTCACAAACTTTCACATTTATAATATTAGTATAGATCGTCACATATATTCCTATTACGAGTAATGATCTCCTGACTAATTTCACCGTTCAACCGTGTTAGGAAATCGAACTTGCAACCTATTTAGCTAGACATAGCTACACTAAACTACGCCATCTATATAATTTATCTCTTATAAGACCGTCCTGTATTGTACAGATTCCGCGGCTAGTAATTTTCGCAAATCGCCACGTGACGTGATTTACGAGACATTGCAAGTATAACGTAAGTGAATCAATTTCATTTTATGATCTTTGCTCTCAATACTTTAAGACCTAAATTTCCTTGAACAACAAATTAAAACCGACAAAGTTTCGTTTAAGCATATTTCTTTATAATATACTAGTAATATTTAGAGATGATCATCATAACTTAGCTTAGCTACGGATTGGACATGTCGACTATCCCGAAAGTTGAAGATTCGATTCGTGACTAGAACAAATATTTGTATACCAATGTGGGAAAAAACTACATTCTCGCCAGTAAATGCTCAAAATACCTACGTATAAGAAAAATATATTTTAAAATTTTTAAAGATCCGACCTTTTATCTTTACTCTATACAGATAAATAAAATTGGAGTGTCTGTTTGTAATATTAAAATAACCGCTTTTTACTAAATGCATATGGATGTATATACGCTACATATACCAAAACAACATTTTTTACAATTTGTGTCTGTCTGTCTGTCTGTCTGTCTGTCTGTCTGTCTGTCTGCTGTTATAAGGAGTAACTTAGGCTACTTTGATCTTAGAAAAAGAATCAGCGTTCCGCAAAAAAAAAATTGAAACCCATGAAATTCTGAACAAAATCCGCGTACAGTGCACGCGATAACGTACGTACGTAACGTAAATCGCTATATAATTTAAATTAATATCTTAGAAGTAGCAAGCGACTATTTATCTATAAACATAGCTAGCCGTGAAAACGTAATAGTAGTACTAGTTATTAATATAATATTAACGCTATAATAATTATCATTATTAGCTACGAGTATTTAGGAGTTCAGTGAAAACGTTCAACAAAATACAAAACTTTTTCAAAAAAAAAATTTTTCAGCACAACATAATATTACATATTTATATTGGAAATTTAGATATTTTAGTTAAAATAAAATATCCTCTCGTATTGAAGGGAGGCCCGCGCCCAGCAGTGGGACGTTAAAAAGGGCTGAATACATACATACATACATACATACATACATACAAAATAATAGAATTGAGGATCATTACCCAATAGGCATATTTTATCTATTAGTTCAAAGCGTGTCTGTTGGGTACTACATAACAATACCTTAAAATGGAATTAAATTTAAGAATTTTAGAAAAATTTTAACTTACGTCTCCAAAAAACAATAACCTCATATTCAAAACATTAAATTGTTTCAAAACTTACAATATCATACAAGACACCGTAAAAACTATTTATTATAGAATAAACTACCGTTTTATCTTTATAAGTCTGCCGAGTGAAATTATGACGACTGCAAAACGCTGCATTTCCCTCTAACTAGTGCACTTGCAAAGCTACCTTGTTCACTCTAACCTATGGAAGTTGTGATTTCAAGGAGAGTCGAGGGACGGACGAGGTTTACAACGCCTTAGAGGCAAAACTTTAGCTACATCTTTACTATTCTATATAACTTCTAGTCAATCTCGCTATCGTTATAATGCGCTGTTAGCTTTTATGGGTTAAGATAACTTTGAATCGTTAGTGCATAACTTGAGATTGTACCTAAATAAGTTCTTTTGGATTCTTGTCATTTAAAAAGGAAAAAATATTGTGTTTTATACGAGACTAGCGACTTATCCTTGCTCCGTTTGGGGTTGTCCCTACTTACATTTTAAACTTTATTATATAGTTTTCTCAGAGATAAGATATTTTCCCGCAGTAAAAAGTATCTTATATGCTGACCCAGATAACCACGTATCATCAAACCAAATTTCATCAAAATCCCTCCATTAGTTTTACCATGAGGCGATCACAGATAGACAGACTAAAATTGTAAAAACTATAGATTCGGCCTTTGTATCTAAAATAAAGTCTATTTCAAAAAGATTTTCTAAACAATATTTAATGCACAGATTTGACTCGTCACAATTTTACTATAGGCATGTATAGAAAAAACAGCCACTTAACGAATGTATATGTCGTTTGAATTATGTGGCTAAAACACGTATTTATTTAATTGTATTAAAGAGCATTAATACCAAGTTTCAAGAAATTCTGTTCATAAATATTTTTTGGGTTGTGTTATAACATGTACTCCCGTGGGAATGAGATAATCTCCCGCGGTAAAAAGTATCCTATATGTTGACCCGGATATCCAGCTATTATCATACCAAATTTCATCAAAATCCCTCCAGTGGCTTTTCTGTGATGCGGTAACAGACAGACAGACAGACAGACAAAAATTCTAAAAACTATAGATTCGGCCTCAACATCGATAATAATGTCTATTTCAAAAAGATTTTCCAAAAAATATTTTAGGTACAGATTCGACTTAGTTAGAATTTTATTATATGTATAGATAAAGAAAAATACAATAATACCTAATTATATATACAAAATAAATGTAAACTTAATTATTACTGTACAAGTCATATCCACATGGAATACTGACAAGAATGTTAGCCACATTCCCTTAATGAATGGCAATGCCGACTCTTTGGATGAAAAACGAACCAGCTCTCGAACCAGTCGCTAGTACATCTATAAAATAAGATATAACCTAGTGCATAAAGCATAAACTAATATATCTCTCATCCCTATATGAGTGTATTCAACATCTTATTCCCAATAAACATATCGTGGCTATGAAGGAGCAATGGAGCGCGACGTTTGACCCGACGCTGAGATGTGGCCGCCCTGCCGCTGACGTGCCGATTGTCTTCATCTTGCGACGTAATTTATATCATTTGGCGATTTCACAACTTCATTTTATATTAGTTAAGCTAAATTTGTGGGGAGACATTTTTGAAAATTTGAGGATAACGTATTTAAAAATGTGTACTAATATTATAAAGCTGAAGAGTTTGTTTGTTTGTTTGTTTGGTTGAACGCGCTAATCTCAGGGACTACCGATGCGATTTGAAAAATTCTTTTTGCATTTGATAGCCCGTTAATTGAGGAAAGTTAATAGGCTATATATCATCCCGAAAAAGTGTACGGGTCCCGTGGGATACATTTGTTTTTGTTTAGGGACGAACCCGAAGCGAAGCGAGGGTGAGTCGCTAGTCAATCATAACTCTAAAACTCGTCAATAGCTACTAAATGAAAAAAAAAACGGTTGACATAAAGAAGAGAAAAGACTAATACCGTTTTATTTTGTCTATTTACAAACATATATGTGTAGTTATTAGTCCTTATAGGTTTTTTATTCCATAGTAGGATATAAGTAGCATAGCAATAGCAGTGTTCTGACCAAAAACATATGAAATGAGCTTATTTTTTTTTTCGTTTGTTTTGAGCGTTTGTGCTTTTAATTGAAATTTCTTTTTCAGTATTCCTTCTGATTCCTATAAAAAATTACCTTAAATTAAATTAAATTAAAAATAAACCTACAATAAAATATAAAATAGCAAAACTACAGGTATTACAATAATAAATAAAATGTAGTATCTATGGTTAGAAAAAAATACATGAAAATCAAAACATTTAATTTTTCAACGCTTCTATCTTATGGCTTGATTGTAAGAAGCTGTCACGGACAGCGGATTGTGTAAATACTCCATAATGCTATGCCTTATGACGTCACATTAATTTATATAAACCCTTGATTTATGAACTCTGTAGATTTAATTTTGATTATATTTTGTATGGGTCATCCATTCATATCAATATTGTATTAAATCGAATTGAAAAATCATAATTTTCTTTGATACAGCTAGAACTATTTCGTCCTTTCTCTTAAGCTCCTAATATCGTGCTTAGATTTTTTGGATATAAAACCCAATAATATTCATTGTGTACCTAAAACCTATGACCTTCGGATCCAAAGCTGTACCTATGACCACTAGACCTTTGATGCAGCTTTTGATTTACACCAGAAGTGTAGATATAATTTAAAACTTAACCATTAATTTCCATATTTATAACGTTTAGTATAGATTTCTCAGAGATGAGATATTTTCTCGCAGTAAAAAATATCCTATATTTTGACCCGAATAACCAGCTATCATCATACCAAATGTCATCAAAATATGTCCAGTGGTTTTCTTGTGATGCTTTCCCAGACAGACAAACAAAAATACTAAAAACTATATATTCGGCCGCTGTGTCGATAATAATTACTATGTCACTTAGATTTTTCACTCAGAATTTTGTATTGACAAAATTTCATATAAATTTCCGTCCTCTACTTAGAGCATGAATTTTCAAAAATTATTTCTTAATGCTCACATTTGTTCTAAGCCTAGTGCTTTATTTAGATTGTACATAGTTTGTTAGTTAGATAGTGAATTAATTAAAATTTTCTTTAAGCAGGTAAGTAATATATACAAAGGATATGCGTAGGATAAGTATTCTTTTTGACGTCCCACCATTGTGTACGGGCCTTCAATACCAAGGGGATCAGGCCATAGTCTACCACGCTGGCCAAGCGCGGGCTAGCGGACTTCACATGTCTTTTAAAAACTTGCGAAGATTTTTCAGACATGCAGGTTTCATCATAATGTTATGCTTCACCGTAAGACAAGTGATAATCATAATACTTTCTTAAATTTACGTGAATATTTGATATTTTAAATAAAACTATCTTTTCGAATTATTTCGCGGATTTATTTTGATTTTTGGTTCCCGACGTTTCGAATGTTTTACAGCAATCATGGTCACGGGAGAGACTAAGGTTTTAGACATCTCAAAGGCGTTATATACTTGTTACAGACAGTGCCTACCCACTATTTTACAAATTACAAAAAGTGATAATCATGTTGGAAATAATACGCACATGAAAATATGAAGAGGGATTTGAACCCGCTTCACTCAGCTAGCGAGAGCAAACACTGGGCTACAACTGCCAGGATGTAAAAAATCACCCTTAACAAATAAATTAAAGGCGTAATTAGAAGCGTCGTAATTAGGCGTTCGCTGCCCGCTGAGACGGTACACGTTAACTTGTCATAGTAATCGATGCGAAGATATTAATTATATAATAACTATTGATAAGATTTTGACCATTATTATGCAGTGGCAGTATGGCTAGTATGTATTATATGGAGCTAGTCACAGGTTCGATTATTATATAGAGTTTCAATAAATATATTTATTTTAATTAATCTAACATTCAAAAACTAGAATACAAAGTAATCTCTGGTTCGTTCCTTGACAAGCACTAATACGATATTCGATATTATAGGACTTAAATATTGTTATTTAGTTATTGCACGTTAATTACTAAATAAAAGTTTTGACTGGAGCTTTTTGTTTTGACTTGGAGATATGTGAAAGTAGCATATCTTAATGATAGTTATTGTACATTTATATTGTATTGTGATAAAGTACATGTTTATAATAATATATTAAAATATTATATATTAAATTATTCCTCAAGCTTTAAGTTAGATAATGTAGTCAAAGCTTATTTATATTTAAGCTTTCAAAATCTTGCATGAATAAAAATAGTCTATTACAAACATATAATCTAAATACAGATCGTTTTATCAAAGCAAGTGTAAATAAGCTTAGCTATCAACACTTAGCGTCATAAAACACTTAAAATAACATCAAACTAGATTCATAAATGATAGTCAAACAATTCGATTACCCTTAAAGCTCATTACTGTACATAAAAAAAGAAATATAGACAACAAAATAACCGTTCTATATGTAATATTCACTTAAATTATCCCATATAATGTACTAGTACATTCAACAGAAAGCTCAAAACTATAATGTTATATATTAAATTGTATCCAACACGTGATTTCCCATACAAATAATAATAAAAACATCCATAAAACAGCAAAACGTAAAACATGACTCGAGTGAAGAGGCGTTCGTTAGAATGGTATGAATATAAAACGGTGGGCAAATGACATGTGCGTAGGCGCAGGTCAGTTGATGAAGAAATCTAAATGCTCGTATATATTATTAGTGATGGCTTGACCTCTCAGTTTTTATGGTAATTTTACTGGTAAATGGATTTGGGAGTAGATATTAATGGTGACATGAATGTATTTAATTATTAAGATTTTCATTTTGTTTTGATTGTATAAATGTATACATATAATAAAACTATAGAGCTCGAATGTCTGTAAATAGAAAAATGCTAAAAACCGAGTCAGGGGGATGTGAGAAGAGAACAAATCCAATTTTTTTTCAAATGTTTTGTTTCTCTGTCTGTTTGTCTGTTTGTACGGGCTAATCTCCGAAACTGTTGGACCGATTTAAATGAAATTTTACGTGGTGGTACCTTATATGCCCGGTTAACATTTTAAATACTTTTTATCCCGGAGTTCTAGTGGGATAGTTAAAAACTATAGTAACTTATACAGCTTAGTACACAAAAACTACTGATTGGATTTTATTGAAACTTTACAATAATATAGTTACACATTATTGTAAAGTTATAGATACACATTAGAATAACAAATAGGCAACTTTTTAACTACTAAACATAGCCCGTCCATATATTGACTGGTACTTTAAGAGATAAGCGGATTCAAATAAACAACATTTCAAACAAACAATTTTTTCAACTTTATAAAATCAATAGCAATACCAAATGTTAAATCGATAAAACCGCTTAAAAACTCACTAAGCAAACCGATTACAAACCTATTTATCCTTTAGAAGTAAAATATCATTCCTCTTAGATCCTCCTTTCTTACGTATCTCGTGACGTCAAAACAATACGTCCTCGACTAAAATCAAGTACTCTTAGCAACCAATGGGTTAAAGCAATCATGGCCAAACAGAACATCAGGCACTCAACCCTTCCAATCGACACTTAATCCACCCTAATTCGAAAAAAACCATTCAATTCAATGAGACAAGAATCTATCAAAGGTAGAGACGTGTTAAAACCTTACTGCCCTTTAATTAAAGGGTGGTGGGAGGTATCTAATGCTGGAAATAGAAAAAAAGTGGTCGTAGGGGGTTAGAATTGTGTGCATATGATGTATGTATGTATGTACATTCAGCTTTAGGTTGATCGATCTTTTGTAAATTAAATATGAGATAGCTTTATTTGTTCTTCAATTTTACTTTTAAGGATATATTATAAATAGTGAAGTGTATTTTAGTTTAGTTCACGTATTTTTGTGGAATGATAGAAACAACTTAATTTTCCCCTAGCTTGATTATTCACTTTCTGCTGGAAACGGAACACTATTTTTATTAATATATCTGTATAGACCATTACTGGATGTCTAATCTTAATTAATCGTTATTTTATCGCAAATTGCTTCAAACAATGGTAAAAACTAATATACATAAGTATTAAATTGCATTAAGTTATAGATAGCAAACTGTCATCAAAATTAAAATGTAAATATTGTACTCATTTCTAAAGTCCATTTTCCAGTTAAAATGGAAAAGCTCCATCTGATTTATAATCGAGTAAGTTCGAGTAGATTCGATTTAATTATCATCTCCTTCGTACCTCCTAAGCAGATACTGACTGTCGAATGAATTTAAAAAGCTACTATTTTACGAAAAGCTCACACATTGAAGCTTTCCTTTCAAAGTGTATTTGTAAAATTATTAAAGAAATACAAATTTATTACAAGAGAAGCTTTATTATTGAGCAATTGTTTTCTGAAAATTTTATTTAGGTTTTAATGGTTTTGTGTTTTAAAAATATTTTAATAATTTAAATTTTCTAACAATCAGTCAAAGTTGCACTTTTTAGGCTAATATATTTTCCCAAAACATAAAGACCCCACGAAATTGAAAGAAATTACTTCACAATCAGCTAAAAGCTTAATTTTTTTTTACCATCGATGACTGTAGGTTAGCTGTACCTAATTGCATAACTCAAAGGTAAATTACCTCGCATTTTATAACTCTTATCTCTAAGAATAATTAAAGATAACAGCTTTAACTTAAAGCTTATACAAAAAGCTATCTGTTAAGAGCATTTACTTTACAAAGTAAAATAATATCTGAATACTAGTATATCATGCAATTATTACACCTGGAAAGTTTTCTTATTAACCTTTACATAAATTCAATGATGGGGTCAGAGTTGTACATTTATAGTTAACTTATGGACTATAATATATGTATACATATAATAAAATTCTAACCGAGTCGAATGTGCATCAAATTTTTTTTTTGGAAAATCTTATTGAAATAGTCATTATTATCGATACTGAATCTATAGTTTTTAGAAATATTTTTGTGTCTGTCTGACTGTCTAGGTATGCATCACGAGAAAACCACTGGATAGATTTTGATGAAATTTTGTATGATGATAGCTGATTATTTGGGTCAACATATAAGATATTTTTACTGTGGGAAAATATTTCATCTCTGAGAAATCTACACTAACCGTTAAAACGTACCAAGTTAGTATACCCTATTATATAATATAAATCAAATTAAAAGCTTTTATTTCTTTCCGTAAGTTTCATCGCTCATTAGAGAAAAGCTAGATATGAATTGAGAATGAAATTATTCAATTTTTCTAAAGTTTTATTAAAACAGTGTGTTTTGAAAGAGAACAGCTTGCACAATGATTGTTAATATAAATAAAAAAGCTTAACTTTAAACCTTTATAAACATTATATTATATGATAAATACTACATAAAGTTAGGTTAGAATTTAATAAAACGGTGCCGTTAGCAAAGGCTAGTGTGATGTATCGCTATATACAGTGGATCTTTTGCGAGCTTTTTTATAAACACAGACGGTAAAGGGTGGAAAGCTCACAGACAAGACATATAGGTTGGCTTTTTATTTTTCGCTGAATTCTTAATGCGACTGAGGAGTTTGCGAATAGATTAATTCCGACTCTAATGTGTTCTGTATATTTTATCGTCTTTGATGTGAAGGGTCTATATAACTTATGAAACTTATATGAAGACCTTTTTATTACTAGTGATTAACATCTTGATAATGTTCGCAGCATCACTGAATTTATACGCATTTAAAATATTATATAAAAAAATATGAAAAATCTTATGAGTTGTACAATGTACAGTATACCTATATATTATTTAAATATATAAATAAATAAGTCTTTAAAATTTATTTAGTTTAAAAAAATATTATGATTTTGATTAGTATATGTATGTACGTGTAACTTGATTTTAGTCGTAGGATCACTGCATGCAACACAAATCCATCATATTTTCAATATTAGTAATATTATAAATATAAACGTGTGTTTGTTTGTCCTTCTATCACGTCGAAACAGGGTGACGGATTGGCGTTAAGTGACATAAGCTACTTTTTACCGCGGGAGTTTATATCATTACCACGGGAAAACACTAAAAAACGTACCTAGGGACGAGCGAAGCGGTGATGAGTCGACTAGTAAATAATAAATAGTAAATAATATGAAAATCATTCAATCTTTTAATTGGCAATAAATGACTTAAATGAACAAAAATAAAGCACAATTTATTGTATATTATAATAAAATTTTAATAATCATGTTGTATTAATTATAATAATATGCATTTTTATATCAATATAGTGCATATTTATCTAATAAAATACGAATAAGATCGCACCTTGAACTTGCACCCGACCTACGTAGCACCTCTGAGCGTAACTGACCTAGGTGTATAGTTGAATGACCGCGATCATATAGCATTATTGTAACATAACACAGGTGTGTAGAATAAATTGGATAAAACTTATTACGGATTCGATTCTTGATGAAGCAAACTTATTAGTTTCATTATATACAGGTTGCTCATAAAGTTTTATTACTAGCAGCCTATGTGTTGTTCTAGGTCGTAGTCTATCTATGTGCAAATTTCATCAAAATACAGTGAAATAATTACACATAAATAAAGAAGAAAGATTTGTATTTAAAAGTTAAATTATAAAGAGGAAAGATTTGTATTTTTGTATGCTTGTAACCAATAAACTCAAAAACTACCGGACGGATTTAGACGAAATTTCGTAAGAAGATAGTTTGAGACCCTAAAAAGGACGTAGGATACTTTTTATTCAGGATATCATCCCTTAAGAGGGTGAAAATGGGGATGAAAGTTTGTATGGGAAATCAATCAAGGGACGAACCTGAGCGAAGCGAGGGTAATTCGCTAGTAATATATAAATTTGAATATCCATCCTAATATTTTGAAAATTATAAAACATATATTTTGTACATCATCATCTAAACATGCATGCTATACTTTTTAACCGACTTCCAAAAAAAGGAGGAGGTTCTCAATTCGACCGTGTATATATATATATATATATATATATATATATATATATATATATATATATATATATATTTTGTGTAATATATAGGTTATGTAGTAGTAGTGTATATAAGAAAGGTATAATCTTCGTAAAACTATTTGCCATTCGCAATTAGTATCTATATATTCTTACTTACAGTAGCGATATTAATGGCATTAATGATTAAAGAACTAAATTAATTTAAATTGACTAAGACAGAAGTGCTTAGACTGTTGAAGAATTTATCATAGCATACCTCTTCGACACCGAATCCATAGCTTTGTATAGACAGGGTTAGAAAACTTCTTAACTGATGTCAGTAAAGTTTTGAGCCTAAAATTGGCAGGTTTAACACTTTTGAAATAGTTTGGTGTTTTTTTTATATTTTCACTTGTAATTACTCATTTTAAATAAAACTATCTTTTCGGATTTTTTTTTCGGAGTTATTTTGATTTTTGGTTCCCGACGTTTCGAATGCTGTACAGCAATCATGGTCACGGGAGAGACTTAGGGGTTAGATGTCTCAAAAGTCACTATATAGTTGTAACATAATAAGTTAATAAAATTATAAAACTGAACTTTTCCTTGTTATTAATTATTTATCGTATCGACTTCAAACTTTTTAAATGTGCTAACTGGTTGTTATAATAATTTTATACTGTAATTAAGCTGATCTGATTATGTATTCAGGAGATAGCGAAATTCTTTCTGCTACATTTTAGACAGTAGGCTAATTTAATTATTATTTTTTTTAGTTTTCAGTCTACAACTGCTTATAAAGAGGTAGAATAAAGTATGTAAATGTTTTAAATTAAATTTGTAAATGCTTCTCTAAATTTTTATAGTTACTTTTTTTAAATATTTCTTACATTTAAAAGCTTAAATAAAAAGTTTTTACACAGCTTAAAAGTAAGCAAAAATATATATTAGTACATATTATATAGTAACTGTACACCAAACAATTGAAAATAAACGCTTTTCAGTTAGGAAATCATTAAAGGTACAAGAGAAATATGAACACTTAAATGAAGTCGGTAACCTAAAAGGGATTCGAGATAATAGTTTTAAGCACAATATATATTATAATTATAATGGACCAGAGCTTTAAGCTCACGCAATAAGTTCTTTAGAAAACACTTAAAAGTATTAGTAATTAGTTAAATTTATTGTTAATGTAAGGTCATTAGTTTCTATTTGTAGAAAGTCACTACTAATATGTTAATACGAAGTAAACACAGCCTTCAGAAATATACTGGCATATTGTGTTTTTCATACAGTGAAGCATAAACTCTTTCATTTATACGCACTATCGTTTATTAATTCATACTATAATTTGTATCCTTATTATGTACGTTCTTATAAATAAGAAATCATGTTCGTTGGTTAAGAATTAAGTAATTTTATATAAGGAAAAACCGCATGCAATATGAAGTGTATATAAAAAAAGGATAATTTGTAAGTTCAAAAAATTTGTACTTGCTGTGCCAGCGGTCGCGAACCCGCGACCGCTGGCACAGCATTCATTTGAGTGATGAGCACGAATTTTTGTACTTCAGTCAAAGGTATTTATATTTATAGTATAAATATATTTAAAGTTATATATATGTAGTGTATCAACTATCTGATATCCAGATAAGCCTATACCATGGAACTAGATGGTACTGTGTGGTAATGTCCCAACATGTAAAAAAAACCCATAACTTAAATAAACATTTTTGCAAACGATAAAGCCGATACGCAAAATTAATAGACAGATAAGGTATACACCAGCTGTCTCTTAGACTATAAGACGGTTCAAATGTCCGGTAGGGATGTATCGAATGCAATTACGTCGGCTCCGGTAACGACGTTAAAGAATTATTGCTAATAAACGATAGATGCCTTTTAACTGAACAAGATTTTACCTTCAGAAGAAAGGCTTTTAATAATGCAGGTGCTAAAATTGACGGAGATTGAATAATTGTATCTATTATTAACATTAGCTGCTTAGCACTAGTGAAATATTGCGGCTTTGGCTGTGAGAATGCGATACTTCATTTAGACACTGTGTCATTTAATAGTTTTTTAGATATGTTAGCGAATAATAAAAAAAAACTGCCAATGCTATATATAATTTTTTATGCTTTTTAGGGTTCCGTACCCAAAGGGTAAGACGGGACCCTATTACTAAACTTTGCTGTCTGTCTGTCTGTCACCAGGCTATCTAATATTTAGGGCTATCTAATATCTAATATTTAATATCTAATCTGGGGCTCCCATACAACAGATATGATTTTTTTGCCGTTTTTATAGATAATGGTACGGAAGCCTTCATGTGCGAGTCCGACTCGCACTTGGCCGATTTTTTAAGCATACATATATATCTTTGAAATATTTTTTTTTGTTATTAGAAATAAATTAATATTATTAATAAAAGTCTAATTGTTGAGTTATGCAATAAATATATTGTACCTAAGTATTAAGAGTTACTTAAGTACAAAATTAGTTTTAAATATCTACAAGTACTATAACACAGAGTTGCAATATTTATAATTGCAGGTGTGTGTATTTGATTTTCAAAAGCAATTTTTTTTTGTATACCTGATTCACTTAGGCATGTTTGTTGTAAATCTATTAATAAAACCAGATAAGATAAAGTTATCCATACATATAATAAAATTCAAACTAAGCCGAATCTGTATATTAAATATTTTTTGGAAAATCTTATTGAAATAGCCATTACTATCAACACAGAGGCCGAATCTATAGTTTTTAGAATTATTGTCTGTGTGTCTGTGACCGCATCACGGAGAAACCACTGGAGGGATTTTGATGAAATTTGGTATGGTAATAGCTGGTTATCCGGTTTAACATATAGGATACTTTTTACTGCGGGAAAATATCTCATCTCTGAAAAATCTATAGTAAACGTTAAAACGTAAATAGGGGCGAATCTGAGCAAAGCGAGAGTGAGTCGCTAGTTAATTTTAAAATCCAGACGTTCCTTGTCATCTTACTTTACGCGTGGGAGTCAACATATTCGTTCTCTTTCAAAGTTTTCAAAGGGTTTTGATTTTATAATGCCGTCCATTCAAATGAGTCACTTTATTGCTGCCTATCCCATACATTCGCTAAAATTGCACTTTCAGTCCATCTGAGACATTCACTTATGTGTTAAATAAATATTTATAGTATATTTTACGATAGATGTTTAATTTACTTCTATTCTTTGTTTTATGACTTTAAGGTGTGCTGATTGAACATGATTTACTGAATAGTGTAACATGGAAATGGGCGTAGGATATAAATAATTATTTCTACTTTAGATGAAACTAAGGATTTCCCCTTGCTTCGCTCGGGTACGTCTCTAGGTACGTACATATAGTGTTGCTATAGGTTATTGAATCTTTTTAAGTTGAATAATTCTGTAGTACATTGCTTTCATATAACTTTATTAGTTTACGTAGCGCACGCCAATAAAGCGAAGTCCGAATGATTTTTCCCGACAACTTGTCATATTTCAGCTAATCTACACAAAACCTTAATGATTTATACACCTTAACGTTTCTTATGTATCGCTCCAACTGTTGATGAGTTGTATGAAAATACATTTGGTAATTTTTGAGGTTATCGTATTCTGACAGACAAACAGACGCGGCGAGGGGGCTTTATTTTTAATAATAGAACTGATGTATGAATATTGAAGAAATTCTATGTGTAAATCTCTATAATAAATATATTACTTAGACATTATTTTAGTATTAAATAAATATAAAATATACATAATATAGTAGCTATATAAGCCGCGTTGAAAATGCAACGTTATTTACATATGTATAAATTATATGCATGCATGATTGTATTGGAGATTGCATCAATCTCCAATACAATCATGCATTTTGAATCAAATCCAATTAAAATAAATTTTACTAAAGGAAGAACCAAAACTAATCCATCCCACGACAATGTACATTTTTTTCGGGATAAAAAGTAACCTATGTGTTATTCCAGACTATAATCTATCTCTGTGCGAAATTTCATCCAAATCCGTTAAGCCGTTCTGGCGTGGTTGAGTAACAAACATCCATAGAAACTTTCACATTTATAATATTAGTAAGATTCAAATAGACTTTTACAAACACTTTTGAGTCGTCATTTTTTTACATTATTTTAATTTAAATTAAATTTCAGTGTAAATCCGTGAGGAAGCTACCACCGACTCGGAAGGCAGTTCTGCTGAGAAGAGCCGGCAAGAAACTCAACAGTTGCTCTTTTAAAATAAAATTTGTTTACAATAATGCAATACAATAATTATCTACTTATTCTACATGAGACCCAACCAGACATTAGTCCCACGCATTGACATCTACAAAGCATTCCGTGACGGTGTAATAAGCTGATTCAATAATATATTTTTAATTTTAGACTTAAAATACGTATAACGTGATTTCTTATAAAATCGTACAAATATAAACATACAAGGTGAATTGAGAAACTTCTATTTTTTAAAGTTGGTTGAACAGCAAATAACAAGACTATGACAGAAATAAACTTTGGGCCTTTCGAAGTACTAACTTGTACGCTACGACTTTATCGATGTATGGCAATATTTACTGCATTTAGGGTGTCTAACACGACACCTTGCAACATTATGTTAGTTGTAGGTTTACAACATTACCACCAGTATTATACTGTGAGGCTCGTCTCACACGCACTGTTTATTGATTCGTTTTCAACAAAACACGTAATACACATTTAAATAAAACTATGTTTTCGGATTTTTTCGCGGATTTATTTTGATTTTTGGTTCCCGACATTTATCTAATATTCGCGTAAATCAAAGAAAGTATTACGTACACATTGAGAATTTTATGAAGTAGCGCAACATTATTTTTGCCAATTGGAAGTTATATTTTCCATTCAAACGCAGAGCAAGATTGTTTATGAGCAATTTATTGCTATTACTTATAATTTTAAGTTTTCTTTGTTAAGTTTACTCTTGACTAGCGACTTACCCTCGCTTCGCACGGGTGCGTGTCTAGATACGTTTTATTATTTTTGACCAGAATCCTCATTTAGTAATCTAAAACAAAAGTTACCTAAGTTACTCCTTATAACATCAGCTATCTGCCAGTGAAAGTCCCGTCAAAATCAGTCTAGCCGTTTCGTAGATTAGCCAGAACAAACAACAAACAGACAGATAGAACTTTTTAAAGTTGTATTTTACTTATACATACTATGTATATATATGCATTTAATAAAAAGCTGTTATTTTAACATTACATATTTGACGGTACAGATTCTTCTTTTAACTTTTACCTTAAAAGTATAGACATATTGTTAGTCATTACGTTCTTTTCGTCTACCAATCAAATACTAATTTTTTTTACACTTTATAATAACTTATGATTTCCAATTCTTTTTACGACAACAATTTTTAAAGCACCTGCTGTTCAAATTAACATTTGCTTTACGACAAACCAAATATTAACATAATCATAATTAATATCTTCATAAGTTCATCATTTGTTTCTCGTTTTGTATTTAGCAAATTTACACACACTCATCTATACATATAATAAAATTGTAACTAAGCCGAATCTGTACATTAAATATTTAATATATTTCTATATATATATATATATATATATATATATATATATATATATATATATATATATATATATATATAACTTTTATTGAAATAGACGAATATTCATCAAAATCTGTCCAGAGGTTTTTTTGTAATGCGTTCTCAGACAGATAGGCAGACGAAAATTCTAAAAAGTATAGATTCGGCCTCTGTATCGATAATAATGACCATTTCAATAAGATTTTGAAAAAAATATTTGATGTACAAATTCGACTCACAATTTTATTATATGTATGGAAAATATGTTAATGTCAAACATATATAAACAAAATTAAGAGGAACAGAAAATTGAAATATACGACTCAACGGTTTACTGCAGAAAAACTGTCACAATGCGCAGGCGCAGCGTGGGTGAGACTCATAAACATACCGTCGTCTCCTTTATATATGTATGTGTGTCTCTTTCATACGCACAATGTAAATGATGAGGACTTATTTATTATCGGACTTCTAGCTACTAAGAAGTTGGAACTCCATTGGATGAATCGCAATAAGTTTTTATAACTCGTGAATTGTAGTATTGGCTGGCGAGGCCGGAATGTACGTGATGCTTTTTATTATCACCAGTTTTTATATTGGGTTGATTCGATGCAACTTTGTATATGTACTTCCTTACTGTTAAAACGTTTCAAAAGACTTAAGAGATCATTCGCATTTGAATTAATGCATATGAGATAATTATGATTCTAGTCGAATAGTTTTAAGCGTGCCATTTTCGCATAGTTTACTTCGATAATGTCACGTACATACATAGAATTGTTAAGACATGAATGACTTGACTAGTAAAATAAAAATACTGTATTATTCTAGCTTTTGATCTGAACTTCACTAGCATAGTTATGATCGCTTCGCTCTTAAGGATTATGGATTGATGCTATAGTGTGATCTACCTCAATAGGCCAATAAAGCGCAAAAATAAAGTTTTGTAATTAAACAAAAAAACAAAAAACACGTCAGCTTTACTATTATATAATATAATATAGAAGAATTTGTATAAAGAACCCATATAAGAAAGATGTATTAATTTGAAAATTCGTAGGATTACTCCTGTCTACAAATAAGTAAACACGTGATTCGTGACTTTTTACAAACAACCCCTTCAGAAGGTGAAAAGTGGTAAAAAGGTTAAAAATTAAATTTGGCGGGAGCAAAACCACGAGCAAAAGCTAGTAAAACAATAATATTCGTTCATTTGAAACTTAGAAAACCAATGAGATGCATCTAATCTATATTGTTTTTCATTCCATAGCATCTTAAATTTTAATATAACATTTAGAAAACGATAATATGGGGGCATTACCCTTTTATCTGACATTACTGAATTTAATAGTAATCCAAAAGAGATCGGGCTTTTCATTTAATAGGCGAGTAATCGGCAGAGCTTTGTTTTACATCGACTCATTCTGTCGCTTGATGATCGCGATTGGCTGTACTAGCAGTTACCGCTGTTGCTGCTTTTATAAAGCGTGGGCTTAGCCAAGATATCGTGTACAATCGTTGAAGAATATAAATCTTAACAAAAATAATATGGAAATAACGTATTATGATTGAATGATGAAAAATTGAAAGTGTCATTTCAATACATTTTTTTTTACATATGTATGTACGTACGTACGAAGTATGTCTGCGAATTCAGCTACCCTAAAATTTCTTACAGAATAACGATCCTGCGTTCGTTTTAATCATCTTATCGAAGAAAATTTTAACATCAACATCATACATGTTTCTTAGTTAACCATTTGTGTCGATTTACGTGATGTTAGTCGTTTTTTTTATATACGTATATTAAGAATTTTATTAAATACTAGCAACTCACCCTCGCTTCTCTCGGGTTCTTCTTTAGGTGCGTTTTATTTTTTTTGAACGATACCCTAATTTTGTTTCTCAAATAAAAGTAGCCCAAGTTACTCCTTATAATATCAGCAATCTGTCAGTAAAAGTCTCGTTAAAATTGGTCCAGCCGTTTCGGAGATTAGCCGTAACAAACAGACAGACAGACAAAATTTTAAAAAATTGTATTTTCTTATAAGTACCGTATATAATTCTATATGCATTTAGTACAAAAGCTGTTATTTTGAGAGTACAAACAGATACTTCAATTTTATTTACCTGTATAGATGTATAATAAAATACTTAATAAATACCATGTATTAATATGTATTAAATGGTTTAAAAATATACACCTATATAAATATGCAAAACCAAATATTTCAGTACTTTTTTCTCTTTTCTTTCTTTTTTGTTTACGATCTATTGACGAGCTTTAGTGTTATCAATAAAAAAAAAATATAACGCCCTTGCGACGAACCTTAGTCTCTCCCGTGACCATGATCGCTGTAAAGCATTCAAAACTAAAATGGAACCAAAAATCAAAATAAATCCTCGAAATAATCCGAAAAGATATTTATTTAAAATTAAAAAAATATTGAAAACAGTTAACATTTTTTATATAGATAGGTAAATTCTATTCATATAATATGTTTATTTACAAATTTTCAATAATAATAGTGGTCGTATTTCGACCACTGGACAAATACTAGTATAAATAATTAAATTACAAATATATTAAAAGTCCATATTCTTTCACCTAATTACACTCGTTTCGTCATGGCATTCCACACTTGTCACGTTTTCTCGAGAATTTATCGGTAATTTCTTAGAAATCAGCACTATTTCCTTATGCTGATCGATAAATTCTCAAGTAGCCGTTAAGCACTAAAGGTGCTTAAAATTAATACTTAAATGCCGAAGCGGTAAACAACCTATAGTTAAAGAGTAATTAATGATAAGCGCGACAAGCTGTAGTACCAAGCTCATGTCGAGCTAGAAACAATACTTGTTGATACAATCTCAAAACTTACATAGTCGCGGTTTTTAAAAGCGTACATACACTTGGTAACAACATGCTTTTTTAGATAAGTAAGTTAGGTTATTTTAATATTTTTTTTTTAAACTAGCGACTCACCGTCGCTCCGCTTATTACGTTTTTACGTTCAGTATAGATTTCTCAGAGATGATATATTTTCCCATAGTAAAAAGTATCCTATATGTTGACTTGGATAACCAGCTATCATCATACCAAATTTCATCAAAATCTGTCCAGTGGTTTTCTCGTGATGCGGTGCCTGACAGACAGACAGAAAAAAAATCTAAGAACTATAGATTTGGCCTCTGTATTGAAAGTAATGACTATTCCAATAAGATTTTCCAGAAAATATTTAACATACAAATTCGACTCAGAATTTTATTATATTTTTTATTTTTAAATATAATATGGTGTCATTTTTTATAGTAGCTTCTTATCATCTTATCATATCTAAAGGACATTGCAATTGATTACTTTATCATCTTCGGGAAATAACTTCGCTTAATACCTATTAATTAAGTTTCCACCAAACAAATGTAATATTACGTAAATAAAAGCATATTTATATTAATTTAATACCATTAATGTACTTTTGTCAGTTAAAACACCTGACAAAACATTAGCTTTGAAGAAACACTATATTTTTAACTAGCGACTTACGTTTTTTTACTTGGTTTCCAAAGTAACTTTTATATTTAGATATTATTTATAGACAACGCCAGTTTTTAGCAAATTTTACTACTAACAGTATTATAATTCATATATGTATGTACAATATTTCAGCCAAATCCATCAAGCCGTTACCAGTGTAAGGGAGTTATAAATATACATACATAAACCGATTTATAATACTCGTAGTATTCTGATAATAGCAAAAAAATTATTTTTGCTTTTGCATTAATTTTGCTAAAATGTAAGTTTTATGGGTGATTGATGTGAAATTATAGTCCGGCTACACGCAGCGGTAAATCACGGTAATCGGTAAACGAGTTAGCTATAATTAACGATAAGATGCGCCATATCCGTAGGTAATGGAAGACGTGTGATCGTACACGTGCAGGCCGGGGGCACAGTGGGGGCCACGGCGAGTTGAGATTCTTGCTTTAAAGTATATTATTATTTAGTATTTTGTATTGAATTCGCCATGTTTGTATATCGATGTTTTAAATTGTAATATAAAAAAAATGATTTGATGGGCACTTATATCATATGCAAAGTATTTTGTATCACCAATAAGCATTTGTCAGAACTTGAAAAACCAATGATTAATTTTTTTATCTTATAGTGAAAAAAACTAATTTAAAGCAATTTTTATGTACTCTTAGGACGAAATAGCCATTCTTGGTAATTAATGTAGGGTAAGCTTAAGAATTATGAACGTAAACTTAGTGTGCCTCGTGCTTTTAGAGATAATGGCGCTTTATCGATGCGTACGCGCAACCGAGGCTCGAACAGCTCACCGACCATAAATCGAGATCGGCGTAATCGTTCGATTTCATTACTTGCACTTATTAGCGAGGTAATGCTATCGTGTCCGATAGCGGGTTGATTGCAAAAATTGTGCAAAAGTAGTAAGCTTGGAAGTTACAAAGCTCACTTTATAAAAGCTAGTTAAGGTACGCGGCAGTATTTGTGTGGTACATCCCTAAAAGAGCTTTTGTCAGGAATTTAAAAAGAATTTTATAAAGTCCGTTCAGAAGGCTCTAAAACTTATCCCTCATGTTTCTAATAATGCTATATAATTTATTCAATTTGAAATGGCAATAAGAAAAAAAAAATTGTTGTAATAATATGCACATATACTAATATAGTCTAGAACATGAATTAAATATGAATGATGAATGAAATAAACTTATTACAAGCACTTTTGAATTGTCAATTTAATTTAAGCGTCAGTGTAGTCAGTCCGTGAGGAAGCTACCGCCGCGCCAGCTCGGAGCAGCTCTGCTGAGAAAAGCTGGCAAAAAAAACAACAGTTACATTTTTAAATATCTGAGAAGACGTTTATTTTATTAGCATTACAATATAGATAGCCCCGCATATTAGTCAATATTTATCAATTACACACCTTTCCATCAACAAGAAACTCTTGAACAGTTTGATTCCCTATACAAACTTTTATCCCCATTTTCACTCCCTTAAGGGATGATTTCCGGAATAAAAAGTATCCTATGTCCTTTCCAGGATCTCAAACTATCTTCTTACCAAATTTCATCTAAATCGATTCAGTAAATCCATAGAATACCCCCTACAACCTCACAAACTCACAAACTTTACGTCTTTATAATATCAGTATAGATGCATAAGTGTACCTACAATGTACGAGAATCAAACCCTAACCACCTCATTCTAGAGAGGACATATTACAACTTTACCATATGGTAATTTATAAATATACTTAAGCAAATCCATATACCTAAGTTTGAGACCAGTTAACTGTAAGGCTTGGTGAAGCGACATGACGTGTACGGGCATAATAAATTGCTCGGACAGCTTTGCGAATATACGCGGTATGCAGGTACTATTTGTGATAATATAAATAAGGAAGTAACTTGTTGTCTTTCTTCACGCGATGTTCGGAATCTGTTGCCTAGATATACTTTAAAGTGTAAAACAATTGTTCTCGTTTTAACTTTTCTATCCGCTTTCTTTTGTAGCTTTGAAACTTATACTATGTACTGCTCCCGTACATTTATCTTCTACAATCGATATCGTTAATAGAAAACTAAAAATAATGATATCGATTTTAGATATCTAGACTCATCTATTTATTTAATTATTGACCACGTGTCAGCGTAAGTTAGATATATCATTTTTAAATATTGTCTTGTCTAATGTCGTATGTCTGAGCGTACAGAATTTTAATATACTAATTACTAATAATGACTACAACTGCTAAGGTATGTTTTTTTATTTACATGCACTCTGTATGTATATTTGAGATATTAATATGTACAATAAAAAATAATCCTTAATTTGGTATCATTCACACAAAAACTTTGTATGAATTTGTTTTTTTTTTAATGATAACATATTACGTATAACAAAATTCTCCAAATATACATATAAAAATTGCCTCCAAAATAAAGCAACAGGTCACTCCACAGGTGCCTCCCCCAGCATTAAGTCGAAGTAATCACAAGACGCTGCCAAGATTGATCTATTCTAGATGAATTGAGATCGAGACGAAACATTTGTCTACCTTAAAAAGGGCGTGCAAATGATTGTAAGAAAACAAATCATTAATCTTATTATGGAACTAGATCTACTTTGCTTGCAAGTATTTAGAGAAAAAATCTGGACATATTAGTAAGCTTTCATTATCTATCCTATTATTATAAAGAGGCAGAGTTTGTTTGTTTGTTTTTTTGTTTGAACACGTTACTAATCGCATTTGAAAAATTCTTTTTGTATAGATAGCCCTTTTATTGAGGAAGGCTATAGGTATCATATAATATATAGTCTAGCTATCATATAATATATAATTTATGTATTTCATACTAACCGTTAAAACCTACCTAGGGACGAACCCGAGCGAAGTGAGGATGAGTATAAGTAATAGGTAGAAATCAAGATATTTAGTACCATTAACTGTATTAAAATTTTTAAATTAAATGTTTACGACAAAATCTAGTCTATATCCCTCTCCAAGATCCCATCTATCTCTTTACCAAAATTCATCAAAATTTGTTCAACGGTTTAGTTGTAAAAACGTAACAGATAGACAGATAGATATAGTTAATTTCTCATTTATAATATAAGTATGGATCCGAATTCATATTTTCACAAAGACAGTCAGTCTGAGATAAAATGATGAAGTCATCACAGTGAGTGAACAAATACCAAAGGCCTATGAACTATCACGATTGTTTAAGTCGTAGTTTGATGCGTGACATTACTTGATCTATGCACTGTGCCCACCTGTCTGTGGGAACTGGGAAATCTGAAGGTTATATTTTGTTAAGTTTATTGCAGACCTGGTATCTGTCACTGGAAACGTATTATTGTATGTATGATTTATATATGACCCCTGATGGTCGCGGGTTCGAGTCCCACTTTAGTCTTACACTTATTTGTTGCCTTCATGATATAATATCTGTATGTTCTCTGTCATGCGAGCCACTGCATTCTGTTAGTAAATATATAGTGTAATTTTGATGCCTTATTCCCGAAAAAATAGTGAAAATGCATGAAAACTACCTCTTAGGAGATAAGACTTATTTAAAATATCTATTGCAATAGGTAGCGCGTGGGCGTCTCTTTAAATTTTCCTTGGTACTTTTATATAAAAAAAACTTATGCCTACCTACTTAGTAAATGTAAATAGTTTAGTTTATATATTATTTTATCGCAATTATGTATAAGTTAAGTTTCCTTTTAACTACCACTTTATTGAAAAATGAGTAGTAAAAGAACACTACTATCAAAGTACATTAGCTTGCACCTGTCGGGCATCGAAGTCGCGACCGGTCACGATCCTAGATCGTACAGAGTGAGTAATGGCACCGCTGACATTCTGCTTTCTGCTATTTACGGTTGATAAACCTGTTGCATTTTACTTCAACTTGACTATTTTCTTTGAAAAAGCACATAAGAGCGAAATGTCAAGTCTTTTCTTTCAAGTAGAACATTACAAGTTCGATTTCTACTAAGTGAAAATATACATAAGTATAAAATACTGAACTATTTCAGTTTTCAAAATTTCTTTTTGTATAGTGTTTCACCTACCAAAGAACAATA
Source organism: Argynnis bischoffii washingtonia (assembly GCA_033884665.1). NCBI lineage: Eukaryota > Metazoa > Arthropoda > Insecta > Lepidoptera > Nymphalidae > Argynnis > Argynnis bischoffii. The sequence continues at coordinate 995,465 of CM066616.1, read as the reverse complement.
TATTATGATCCACAGTAACATACATACATATGTATATGTAGGTATAGTATGTGATAATAATGATTATTATGTTATAATATGAAAGTAACTAGTGAAGTAAATCGCCTTTATCTTTTATTTATTAGCACCTACCGAGACTCGAACCCGTCATCTAAGCTTCTAAAATAATAACTAGACTATCAATCAACTATAACTATCCTACTAACCGTAACATAATAGATGACGTTTATATTATAAACTAGCGACTCACCCCCGCTTCACTCGGATTCGTCCCTAGGTACGTTTTAACGATTAGTATGGAACAGACAGACTATATATTAGGTATATGATATAGCCTTCCTCAATAAACGGGCTATCTAATGCAAAAAGATTTTTTAAATCGTATTAATAGTTGCTGAGATTAGCGCGTTCAAACAAACAAACAAACTCTGTCTCTTTATAATATTAGTATAGAAAAGTATAGCTACTTCAAAAGTCACTTAAAAGGATAGTGGCCAGTCACTTTCAATTTCCTAAATGAGCTGGATACATAATTGCAAATAATAAGCGACGACAGAGGCGTGGAGTCGACTTTAACTAAACGTCTTATTTCACATTCGAGAGGGTAAACACTATTGAAGGCGCCCGACGGCTCTCGCCTCTGTTATTGATAGAATTTATCAGCGATCGGGCGCGTCTGTGGCATAAGTTATGAAAAGATGGCGGGAAACTAAAATGTACAATATATTTTGTACGTTCGTTAGTTTGTTTCAGGTGTATATTGTGGTAGTTGAAGTAATTATATATTTATACTAGCGACTCACCCTCGCTTTGCTCGGGTTCATCCCTAGCTTGCTTCCCGATACAAACTTTCATCCGCATTTTTACCCCCTTAAAGGATGATTTCCGGGATAAAAACTGTCCTATATCCTTCCCAGGGTCTCAAACTATCTTCTTACCAAATTTCATCTTAATCGGTTTAGTAGTTTCGGAGCCTATTCGATGCAAACAAACAAACACACAATCAAATCTTTCCTCTTTATAATATTAGTATAAATATATTACATGTGACTACTCTATACATAAAACTCTAATATATGATACATACACATGTGCATATTAGAAATAAGATTTTCCAAAAAAAAAATAGAAGGTGGCAAATTTAATAAATCTATTAAAAACTTCATCATATCATTTACAGTATCACTTCAGAATATCTGCACCGATATGAAATTCGGTACAAACTAAAGGTGCTCTTTTTCAACAAATCTTTTGTATGACCTAAAAAAAGGGACAATAACACGTCTAATCTAATCGGCTAGTATTTAAACCAATAATAATTATCTTAAATATACTATTTAATTTGATAAAGTAAATAAAAATATATCAAAAACGCTCTATTTTGTTTACTTGTACCGCACGACGGTTGTTGAGCGCTGAAGCCACGCGTCAGGCCGTGTTAAGTCATATAGCCTGTAAACTACCTGCGCGACTTGCGGCTGCACCCTACTTGCTTTAGAACACTACGATAACTAATATTGACTTGAAAATCCATTCAATACATTAAGATGCCTTTAGGTTGTGTTAAATAAACTGTTGCGAAGTGGTTCAGTACTGGCTTCTAAATGAGCGGTATGGGGTTCACTGGCACTTTTACTGACTTACCCTGGATTTATTCGTGTTTTTTTGTAAATTTGAATGTATTCGTATTTCTAAGCTCTACAATAGAATAATAATACTATATTTCAAGTAATTTGGTCGGAAAAAGAATATTTTAAATAGAGTTAAACTTTTGCAACGCTTAAAAACTTTCTTAGGAATTGAAATTAGTGGATATTCATTTTATTGTAGGAATACACTGACAGCTTATAAGCCTTTAAGATCCCAATATATAATAAAGCGATATTAATTCGAACCCTTATTTTTATAAGAATGTATAGATTTCGACAATCACGTTTGTACAGTAGTTAAGCTATTATACGTATTAACGAATACGTTGTCGATCTCATCACTACCTACTTATTAGGTACAGTTCCATACATATATCGACTAAGCTACTAACTAATATTGTTGTGGCCTAGATGTTAGTGCCGCGTGAACTCTCATTACACTAGATACAACTTAGCCAACGACGACACGTTTGGTTCAGTTTGTAGTGACCCTACTTGCTATTCGTGTCTCTGGTCACGGGTTTGAGTCCCGCTGAGGGCATTCATTTGTGTGATGAGCACGAATGTTTGTACTCCAGTCATGGGTGTTTATATTTATAATATGTATGTATTTAAAGTTATATATGTGTCGTATATCAACTATCTGGTATCCATAACACAAGCCTCACAGCTCACCATAGAACTAGATGGTGTTGTGTATTAATGTCCCAATATATTTATTTATTTATTATTAATCTTACATTATTAATTGTATGCGTTATATAAATATTTTTTTTATTAACAGACCAAAATTGAGAATATCTCTACTCTACTTCATATGTCTATTTTTCGCTTTGCAATTTCTATGGCTATACCTTCTAATCATAAAATGCGTATGAATTTGTGAAACTAAAACAACATATAACACTCAAGAGAAAATATTAAAAAAACATTTTTTAAAAGAAGCTTTTATGCCATATGAATTGTTTAATGTAATAAATAGGTTTGATTCCATTTAAAATTAATTTTTAGGTATTTATCCATATTCTTCTCAGCAAACTCTTCCGTTTGATATTCACATTATGGGGTGCATAAAAAAACACAATTCGCCATCGTTGGGAGTCCGTCATGTTAGATTTAGAATAACATTACTTTAACCATGCATTGCTATCTAAACTATACATGTATACAAAATTTCAGCTCTATCGGTCGAGGATAACTGGTTTAAAATTCATTTGCAAGATTTCACACGAACAAACATACAAACATAGCAAGTTAAATAGAAGCTTGTAAAAATAGATAAAAATTCTTCACTAGGTCTTAACGGCTTCGTGGTATTTTCGCTAAGTGACGACAGGGATTTACAAAATGGGCATTCTCTCCTTAAATTTATATAAAAGCTCCCAAACTTAATTAAGAATCGGTAACAAAACATATAAACTTGTCGACACTCGCCCACGTATTATAATTTAAGTCCCTTTTAAATTTCACGATCGTTCTTAGAGTGACGCCGTTAAAATGACGCTTGGACAGTTAATAATACTAAACTACACTAAGTCTGAATAATGTGAAACTTAGTAATATCATTAGATCAAACTACTATTATAAGTCTTGACGGCGTGTTTGGCTCAGTTCGTAGTGACCCTACATGCTGTGGGGTTTTGGGTAGCGGTTGCGGGTTCGAGTTCCGCTGTGCCATTAATTTGTGTGATGAGCACGTATGTTTGTACTCCAGTCACGACATGTATGTATTTAAAGTTCTATGTATATGTGCAATGTACCAACTATCTGGTATCCATAACACAAGCCTCGTAGCTTACCATGAGACTACATAGTGCTGTGTTAATGCCCCAACATATTTATATTTATTTATTCGCGCCGAAACGGCTGAACGGATTTGGATGAAATTTAATATACAGATAAACTATAACCTGGAGTTGTACATAGGTTACTGTTAGTAATAAAATTTGCTTGCCTAAAGGTGGTGTCTGAAAATAACAATAATATCTATACTAATATTATAAATACGAAAGTTTGTGAGGATGTATGGATGTCTCGATTTATAGATGTATGGATGTTTCTTACCTTTTCACGCAAAAACTACTAAATGGATTATAATGAAACTTTACTATAATATAGCTCATATATCAGAATAGCACATAGGATACTTTTTATCCCGAAAAAATGTACGGTTCTCGTGGGATAGATTTGTTTTTTTTTGTCGAACCCGAACGAAGCGAGGGTGGGCCGCTAGTATAAAATAAAATAACAATATTATAAATATTACAGACACCTAAAGATGCATCCGAGCGAAACGAGCGAAAATCACTAGTTTATTATAAACCAGTTAAGTGAAAGATATAAAAATTATTAATGTATTTTAAATTGTTAAAACCTACCTCTTTAATATAACTTTAACGCAAATTAATAAAACTTTAGATACGTTTACATAACTACTTAAGACTAATATCCGTGTAATCTATAAAAAAAAAAAAAAATTAACTATCTAAGCTACGAATAATCGTGGAGGCAACAAAATTATCATTGATAAAACAATTTGGAGGCAACATGTTTAGACATTTTTCAATAACTTATTAACATAACATATTAAATCAGTTAAATTATAAAGACATATCGATGTAAATTAATTCTGTCTAACGACATAGACATAATATATGGTTGACAAAAATATTCACCACTTTGGTATATGTTAATTTAACGCCATTTAGGTAGCTGTTTTAAAATCATTTTATAATTAATATAAAGAAGGAACTCTACATAGAAGCTAGAGTTCACTCTCGTCCATCACTGTCATTAATGTCAATTAAAAACAAAATATTCAATGTTGCCAGTTCCATTGAAATTAACTAAATTATACGTTTTCTTTAACCAATTTTAATAAATGAAAGCTGTTAATTTATTTTGTTAAATAACATATAAATAAATAACCTAAAGCTTTTAGATCTATATAATAAATGATAAATTAAAAAATAAATAATTCCCACGCAAATTAGGTGTAGCGTAGTTTTAGCGCTCCAAGGTCGGTCCATCAATCGGATACACTTAAAACAGAGTAGACTAGGGCATTAACATAAATCGTATGAGACGAATCACTATACAACACTATAAAACACATTGTGACATAATATATATAGAAAAATTTCGAATTTAAACATTTTTATATTTAAATTATGTATATTAAAAATACTAAATATTAAGTTGAAAAATAATTTTATCTAACTTACTAGGATATCCTGTATTGGGTGTGTAACAAGTTTTTGGAATATTTTTTTTTTTAAATATTTAAAAATTTTTGTGCATATGAAACATCCTAAGTGCTTCTTGATAGTCATTTATCAAGTCGGAATACACATTAATTAAAATTACAGTGTAATTAATACAATCTTAGATTTCCGCAAATATTTGACATTTCAAACAAAATAATTTTTTCGGTTTTTTTTCGCAGCTTTATTTTAATTTTTCATGCTAATGTTTTGAACTCTTTACAGTAAGCATATGTAGATACAATAAATGAAACTAAAAACTATAACTAAGAACTCTGTCCTTAAGCTTTTTTTTTTATGCGATTCAGTGACAAACGAGCAGACAGACCACCTACCTGATGGAAAGCAGTACCTGTCGCCCATAACACCTACGGTTCATGCATTTAGGTTTTAAGTAACAAAAATGCAGAACCACAGGTGCGTTGTCACTGTGAGGACTAAGATGTTATGCCTCTTGCCTGTAATTGCGCTGGCTACCTTATCCTTCATACCGGAAATAAAAACACAAGTTGAAATGTTATCTACACTAATATTATAAAGAGATAAAATTTATAAGTTTGTGCGTTTGCTTGTAATGAATAAACTAAAAATCCGCTGAACCGATTTAAATGAAATTTGGTATGAACCCTGGGAATGATAGTTTTTATCCCGTAAATCATCCCTTATGGGAGTGAAAAAGGAGGTGGCAGTTTGTATGGGGAGCCAATCATTTCTCAAGTGTGTGTTACAAAAGAAATAACTCAAGTTTATTTTAATATAAGATAGAAGAAAAACTGTCAAAAATAGTGTTTTAAAAGAAGATTTACAATAATTTTTATCAATAAAAAAATAAGTTAATGTAGTAACGGACAGACAGACAGCTTTCAGCTGTTAGATATACGAGATCTAATAAAAATGAAAAATATAAATATTTGTCTCATGCAAAACTCGAACCCACAATCCCTAGCACCGAAATAGGTCCTTACCCACTATACCAGACGGTTCGATAGGCAGTTATATATTTAATGCGATAAAATTCATTACATATAATAACATAAACATTTAGAAACACGATATCTATTAAAAGATGTCCTAAGACAGTGTGTAAATTTGCCTGAGTAATGACAACAGCGATTACTGAAGACGATTTACAGTCGACTAGACATGTATATAGCGATCAGAAATATCGATATAAATTATTCGAATAATACCTAACGACACATATTAATACTCGAATACGAAATTAGAAATAGGTGACAAAGTTCTTGACGAACGGTATGGTGCAATCGTACCGCCTTAGAATTACCATTAAATCTATTAGACAGGTGGTAGTGGGATCGATTAACGCTTTAGAAAAAATTACGTCAATTGTCTTAATTTGATTAAGATGAAAGCAATATAGTAATATCTGTACTCAAATAGCACACTTAAAATCTATTAATATGAAAAAGGTAATAAAAATAGTTATCATGTAAATTTTTAATAGTGCCTAAAAAATCTAATACTTATATAAATATCTCGTGTCACGGTGTTTGTAGTCGCACTCATCCGAAAAGGCTCGACCGATTTTAATGATGTTTTTTTTATATTCGGTAGGTATAAGAATAGGTCGTTAAGTATTTTACATGCATTTTTTTATCGTAATTTTTTCTTTGTATGAAGAATATTAAAATAATTTAATATTATCTAAATACATAAGGATGAACCCGAGGGAAGCAAGGGTGAGTCGCTATATAACATAAAGCAAAAGAGTTTTTTTTTGCAGATTGAACGCGGGTGAAGCCGCGGGTTCCGCTAGTGTTATATATGAAAATTTAATGTTTCATCTCTAACTTAACAGTCAAGTAGATATTTTGTTCACTTTTAAGAAATCAATATTATACATTGATTGTGTCTACGATTCATGAAAAGCTTTCTTACTAACTTTATTTATAAAATGGCAAAATTGAAGAACAAGCATCAAGCAAAACTAAATATATAGTGATACAATAATCGTTTGTTTCGATATATCGTTACTTCTGACATGAAATATCGATATCCAGACGAGTATAGAAACAATAGAATAAATATCGGTCAGAATTTATCTTTATGCCGTGTCTATTCGATCGAATACCGTTGAGAGTTTAATGGGTTACGCTAATATGATTCAGATTTAAATGATTCACTTTAATATGAATATTTTCATATGTATTTTTAAGGTAAAACAAATAAATTTATTCATTTTTTTTTAGAGTTTGCTCCTTAAGAATCGATTTTCATATAAGACCTCCGACATGGAGATTTTATAAGGAACTAGCGACTCATCCTCGCTCCGCTCGGGTTCGTCCCTACGTACGTTTTAAGGATTAGTATAGATATCTCAGAGATGAGATATTTTCTCGCAGTAAAGAGTATCCTTTATGTTGACCCGGATAAGCATCTATCATCATACCAAATTTCATCAAAATCCCTCCAGTGGTTTTCCCGTGATGTGGTAACAGACAGACAGACAATTCTAAAAACTGTAAATTCGGCCTCTGTATCGACAATAATTACTATTTCAATAAGATTTTCCAAAAAAAAAATTTATATACAGATTCGGCTTGGTTACAATTTTATTATATGTATAGATGAAATTACAAGCGTTAACTGAAAAGCGTTACGTTTTTCTTAGCGTTCTTCGTTAGCGTCACAGTGATTAATAATGACGAGAGCATTGATGTAATTAATATTCAAAGTGATATTGGTTGTGAAGGAAATCAACCTTCGTAACAATGTATTCATGTACTATAAGTAATATATATTTATGTAACATGATTGATGTATAATATTTTATCGAATTAATATGAAAAATGTGAATACATCGATCAAAAAAGTACTAGATACACAATCCCATGCAAAAGTTCTCTTAAAACTGTAACTAATTCGTTTAAGTAATTATTCCACTTGAGATAAATATACAATAATGTAAATTAAACCTTATGTGCAATTATTAAATTTGTTATGACAAAAAAAAATTTATTAAAAACGCGCTCAAATGTTCTAATGAGCGCTCATCCGGGGAGGACATTTTTTGTCGCTGATTGTATATCTAGTATTTTTTTGATCAATGTGTAAATGGAATAAAAATACATACCTACATGTTTTCAGTATTATAAGGGATGCATTTATTTACCCTCTTTGCTTATTGCATATTCAAAGACAATCGTAATTAAGGAGTAAACTCCAGCGTTGGAGCTGACACACATACACTTTTTTTAATTCTTTTTAAAAAAATCTTCCTAATGTGATTTTTTGTATAGCGGAGATAATTTCTAAAAAACAGATTCTTAATATTCTTTAACTTAAAAAAAGATGCCGCAATACAAAAAAACAATATAAAAATATGAGATTGACATGTTGAGACTAATTATAACTTATTGGTTAAATATCATGTCATTTCCATACATTTTTACGATTACTCCAAGGGTGAAGGCTGTCCGTCCGTCCGTCCCTTTGTTAGTCCCTCTGTTAGAGGGCTGTATCAAATGAACCATAATACGTAGAGAGTTGAAATTTTCACACAGTATGTATTTTTATTGCCGCTATAACAACAAATAATAAAAATAAAGAAATTAAAAATACAAGAAATATTTTTTTAACGTTCGTAATTGATGATCGAAGTTAATTATACTACATACATAGAATTGATATAAAACATATGTACCTACTACGGTACGGAACCCTTCGTGTGCGAATTCGACTCACACTTATTTTTAATTTTCTATTAACTAAAAGTTGCGATTGTAAAATATTAACAATATGCTCTTTTCTATAGAATGTCAAGAATATTAAAATTTTATTATTACATAACGTTTTGAATGTATCTACCCTATTCCTTTCTCAGGTGGTTTCTCAGGCTTGACAAAGTCCTACCACCGGTAGGACTCTGTCAAGCCTGAGAAACTGAGGAGTCCGACTGGATGGGTACCACCCCCTTATCTATTTCTGCCGCCAAGCAACAATGATTGCATTGTTGTGTTCCGGTATGAAGGATAAGGTAGCCAGCGTAATTACAGGCGAGAGGCATATCATCTTAGTCCTCACAGTGACAAGGCACCTGTGGTTCTGCATTTTTGTTACTTAAAACCTAAGTGCATGAACCGTAGCTGTTATCTGCGACAGGTACTGCTTTCCATCAGGTGGTCTGTCTGCTCGTTTGTCACTGAATCGCATTAAAAAAAAAAGAAAAAAAAACCCAAAAAGGTTTCAGGATAATCGTTTCTGCCGCCATTAACGTACAAACGAAATTACTTTCGCAATATATATTAGTATGCATGTTTAACACATAAAGTATCAATTCCTAATATATTAAGTCCTATTCAAAATACATTTGTGATATTTTATGGCTATATTTTTCTCAACATCAAATTTTTAGCTTTAACATAAATATTCTAGATAAGAGACAGATTTAGAACTAAATAATGCAAATTTTTTGATAATTAAGCATATATGGGAAATAAGATCAATTTCTGCCATTATTTTGAATTTATTAGGCATTATTTTATTATAACAAATAAGGTTAGTAAATGTTTACGACATACAGGTTATAATGTATGTATAAATAGCGAAATGTACCTATCCAAACTTTTTCTTTTTACTTAGTTTAAACATAAATGAGCAAGCTGTCGTCTCCTATCAGTGAAGGAGGACACATATTGTAAACTAGCGACTCACCCTCGCTTCGTTTCGTGTTCGTCCCTAGATAAAAACAAATCTATCCCACGGGAACCGTACAATTTTCCGGGATTATATATAGCCTATAGCCTTCCTCAGTTAACGGGCTATCTAATGCAAAAAGAATTTTTCAAATCGGATTAGTAATTCCAGAGATTAGCGCGATCAACAATACAAACAAACAAACAAACAAACAAACAAATAAACAAACAAACTCTTCAGCTTTATAATATTAGTATAGATTTTAATTACTATTTATGTTCTTAAACGATGTAAAATGTGTATCTTTTTTTGGAGGTCCTTAACAAAATAAAAAAACAAAAAACTAATAATAGTAACGCATAAATTATATTTAAAATGATTAAGTTGTTTATTAATGATTAAGTACTAGCATTTTTTAAATCAATCGATTTTTATATTTAAACTAGCGAATAATAACTGTTTCAATAAGATTTTCCAAAAAATATTTAATGTACAGATTCGACTCAGAATTATATTATGTGTATAGATTGAATGTCAGTGTTTTAAGTGAGAATATTAGAACCTAGTTAAATGCAACAAGTACAAAAGTTGATGACGGCAACGAGCATCATTGTAACACAGTATAGTAGCAATTTGAATCTAGACATTAAAAATATATGGAGATATGTATATTTCGCTTTGCTTTGATACATTTTATAGGTTAATATGGAATAGATATATTATATATACATAGGTATGATGAGTTGTTGTGGGTTGTATTATAACGTGTTTTAAAGAGACAATCTCCAGCGGTAAAAAGTAGCCTATGTCACTCTCCAGCCCTCCAACTATATCCACACAAAAAATCACGCCAATCCGTCATCCTGTTTCGACGTGAAAGAAGGACAAACAAACTTTCACATTTTTAATACTAGCGACTCTTCGCTAGACAAAAACAAATGTATCCCACGGGAATCGTATATTTTCTCGGAATAACAAATAACATATGTGCTATTCCAAACTATAATCATTATCATCGTCAATACGCGGATTTATTTTCATTTTTAGTTCCCGACGTTTCGAATGCTTTACAGCAATCATGGTCACGGGAGAGACTAAATTATAAAACATCTTTATAGTTGTTAGACAGTAACTACCTACAAAATCATAAAATGATTTCGAAAATCTTGTAAAATAAACTAAAAGAATCTACCTTATTCGTCTGTCCTCAAATTTCCATAATAAGTACCTACCTACTCGTATCTAGGACGTAACGTGTTGGGTGGCCATCTATCATTTTTACTAGATAATTTGTATGGTAAAATATCTCCATCAAATGAAGGAAATGGAATTTTATAAAATAGCCATTATCATCCCATCATTAACACTCTCAACATTTAGTTGCTAATAACTTATGCATAATTAAGAAAGCTATTCTAATGTACGAAATATTAAATATTAATATTAACAACATTTGTATTGATAATCAATTTACCAGTTGTAAATCTATATAATATAATACTAATAAAGACTTCGTTAATATTGGTTTTTTGTTCGAATAACGCACTTATTTATTATTTATTTATACACGCAATATTAATTTTAAATCTCTCTTTTATTTTGTCGATGTTTTGACGTATTTTTATACTAAAATATTTAGTATACGTACGCTATTTATTAAACATGAAACAAAACTATTTAAAATCTTATATAAGTCAAAATCTATATAACGTTTTAACGTTTACCATAGATTTCTCAGAGATGAGATATTTTCCGGAATAAAAAGTATCCTATAAGTACCCGAACAATCAGCTATCATCATACCAAATTTTATCAAAATCACTCCAGTTGTTTTTCTGTGATTCCCTCACAGACAGACCGACGGACAAAAATTCTAAAAACTATAAATTCGGCCACTGTATCGATAATAATTACTATAATTTTGTTATATGTATAGATTACATCAAACATACTTTAAATTGCTTTTTAAGTATATGAAGCATTTTCTTCAGAAGTGATCGTAAAGATTTCAATCGACCTATATATACTAATATGTTAATATGTACCATTCTTAATTATTATGAATGAAATCTTGTTTCAGTCTTCTGATCAGAACTTTATATAGCAAACCAGCGATTTCCCGCGGCTCTGCTCGCGTATTTCAATTGTTACTACGTATATCTTTTTTAAATTTTCCTTTGCGTTACTCTGATGTATATTGTGTATTAATGTAGTTTTATCAAAATCTGTTCAGTAGTTTTTGCGTGAAAGAGCAATAAACATACATCCATCCTCACAAACTTTCGCATTATAATATATGTATGTATACATACGTATACCCAGTAAGGTGGTAACTTACTTTTGACACCCCCTTAACCCCATATTAAGGAACCGAAGAACATTCATTCTTCCGAACACCATCAATTCGCGTACATATTATATATAACAATTATTATAAATAATCATCAAATAAACAAGACAACGTTATTTACGGACAGACAACAAAATTATCGTCAATAAAATAGAAATGTAACGGCTTAGGCACGCCCGCAACAGTGTCTGCACTATTTTCGACTATAAAGATCATATTTAATCAACATGACCCGTTTTCTAAAATTATTTTAACGGACGGCGTGTCTGTCTGTCTGTCATAGTAACTCTAAGAGCAACAAAGCGATATGTTTGTTAAGGAGATCTGAACTAATTGCACTACACTGTAGAGTGTAGGTAAAATGTTATTTGAATTTGCCAGTGTTACATATTTTTGACCGATTTCAAAAACAAAAAGTACTAGATTTGAGTGTGTACTTATTATAAACTAGCGACTCACCCTCGCTTCGCTTCGGATTCGTCCCTAGACCAAAACGAATCTATCCCGTTTTCGTCCCTAAACAAAAACATCTATTCCACGGGAACTGTACATTTTTTCTGGATAATATATAACCTATAGCCTTCCTCAGTTAACGGGCTATCTAATGCAAAAAGAATTTTTCAATTCGGATTAGTAGTTTCTGAGATTAGCGCGTTCAACCAAACAAACAAACAAACAAACAAACTCTTCAGCTTTATAATATTAGTATAGATAAGTATAAATAAGGTTATAGCTCGAGGGTGGTCACAAATAAATTTCAATTTAAGTCCACCTCTATATAAAATAATTATTTTAAAGACAATTTACCTTTTTTAGTTAAAAATATGTTATTATAAAGGCCAATTCATTAAAAACACACGGGCAATGTCAAAGCCGGTTGTTGATACTAAAAGGACGGTTACAGAACCAAAAAAAATAGTAAGGACATATTTTCACTACATGGCGAAACGACTAGATATATGTATCACTAGCGTCTCACCCTCACTTCGCCTTTGAAAAACAAACACAAATCTATCCAACGGGAACTATAAATTTTTTTAAGATAAAAAGTAACCTATGTGCTATTCCAAACTATAATCTATCTCCGTGCCAAATTTCATCCAGATCCGGCCAGCCGTTCTGGCATGATTGAGTAACAAACATCCAAACATCTAAACTTTCACATTTATAATATCAGTAAGAATTCCATACAATATTTAGTTTTCTATAGACGATGGTGTCTGCAATATGTCATCTTATCAAAGCCCACTGACAAAAATTGACATAATAGAGTAAAGGAATTGCAAAATCTTTCCTGCAATATATTGTTGGGAATTAGCACGACCTTCATTTAAGTGTAAATCATTCTTGATTTTAAGCAATAAATAATTTCGAGTTGTGTATGTTTGTTGGTTTTGTTTCTCTTTGCGCGGATACTGTCATAATTCAGGCGCAGACTTTCAGCAGATCTAGTGTTTATTCGAACCCAGATGTTAGTACCGAATGATATATTACGCATTTGTACGTAATAAAACGTTGCACAGACGGACGTCTAATAACAAAATATGAATATGTAAATTATTATTTCTTCGGACTTTCGCATTTCTTTTTGAAGATGGTTAAACGGTTAGTATAGATTTCTCGAAGATGAGATATTTTCCCGCAATAAAAGTTATCTATGTGTTGATCCGAATAAATAGCTATCATTATACATATGTATTCAGCCCTTTTTAACGTCCCACTGCTGGGCACGGGCCTCCCTTCAATGCGAGAGGAATCAGGCCATAGTCCACCACGCTGGCCAAGTGCGGATTGGCGGACTTCACATGTCTTTCGAAAACTTACTAGGTTTTCTCAGACATGCAGGTTTCCTCATGATGTTTTCCTTCACCGTAAGGCAAGTGGTAATCATGTTAGAAATGATTCGCACATGAAAATATCAGAGGTGCGAGACTCGGGATTTGAACCCGCTTCACTCGGTTTCCAAGCGAGCGCGTTACCACTGGGCTACCACTGCCTATTATACATAAGTTTCATCAAAATCTGTCCAGTGGTTTGCTCATGATGCCCAGTCAGACAGACAGACAGATAGAAATTCTAAAAACTATAGATTCACAGATTCGGCCTCTGTATCGATAATAATGATTAATTCAATAAGATTTTCCAATGAATATTCAATCTACAGATTCGACAGAATTTTATTATCTATAGATTACTTTACCTGATATAAAAGTGCCGATTTAACGATTTTTAAAACCAAACGGTGACTAACAAAATTGAAAACAATCGATACCCACTAACTACCATATTTTCCGAAAAAAACGCTTATACCTAATTCTTCTATAACATAAAATACCTTATATATCTCCAAAAATATATAAACAAAAAGCCAAGTATTCATAGAATCTCAAATTACGTTACAAAAATGTACAATAAAGACGCCGTCTAGGCCACACAAGCGAACACGGCTTTACGATGGGCGCGACAACTATTCACTCTGTTTTATTGATAACTAAATATTTTATGACCTATCCGCATCTTAAATATTTTATTAATGAATTAATGGGCATTGTCTATAAAATTAATCGATGGTTTTTATTGATACTAAATCTGTCTGTCCGTTGTCAGATTTTGTTTTAATGACAGAGTCGTATATCACCGGATTAATATCTAGATATATATGTATATCAATACAACAACAAAAACATAGGGAAAATAAAAAAAAATTAAAAAAAAGTCCATTCCATACTAAGCGTCAAAACGTACCTTGGAACGAACCTGAGCGAAGTGAGGGGAGTCGCTAATATTACATAAAAAAAATAGACTAACAAATAAAATATTCGAAGCTAATATATTGTGAACACACCTTAACAACAAACAGTGATACGCCACAATCACAAAACTCAGAGACAATCACAGTAGTGTAAACCACGCCTTAATGAAAAGCTAAATCGGCTTGTAAAAGTTTACGAGGGATAAAATCAGTTATAAAACTCTATGAAGCCGTAAATTTAGCGTTCAGACCGTTTAAAAGACGGGAGCTGTTCCGAAGTATATAAATCAGGCATCGAGATTCGGTTATTCGGGTCTGATCGTAAAGATATAGGTACCTACTCTGTTTGTAAACAGATCCACGCGTACGCGACAGCTTTTTTTATTAGAGCTTTTATGTTTTGAGCTTTGCTTTTTAATAGCTTTAATTTATAGGATCTTTGTGGAGGGTTTGTGATATTAAAATGTATGTAGGTCATCAATTCGATTCCTGCAATGGGTAATAATTATAATATATACCTATAGGTGTAAGTGTGTACTAGAGATTTAAAGAGTTAAATTGCACTACTGGCTTTCTTGCAACTAATAAGTGAAAAAATAAAACGAACGGTACGTGTTTAAGGTTAGTATAAATTTCTTAGAGATGAGTTATTTTTCCACAGGGAAAAGTATCATATATATTGACCCGGATAACCAGCTAACATCTTGCCAAATTTCATCAAAATCTGTCCAGTGGTTTTCTCGTGATGCATTCCCAGACAGACAAAAATTCTAAAAACTATAGATTCGGCCTCTATATTTATAATAATGACTATTTCAATAAGATTTACAAAAAAATATTTAATGTACAGATTCGACTCACTTAGAATTTTATTATAAGTACATATAGATAATACAAAACTCATATTTCATAATTATATTTAAATATAGGTATAACCTATATGTGGGAAATTATATGAAAAGATTATAGCTTATGGGTAAACTGAGAAATTGTATTATTTACTATCGGTTAGAACAAAATTGGGCTGGTTTACAGAATGGTGAAAAAAATTTTTTTTTTTTGATTAATTAATTTAAAAATAGCCTATAATAAAAAAAATGTTCAAAAATATATACTTCTGTCATGAGAAAAAATCTTCTTAAAAAGTAAGAAAGCTACAGTAAAAGTTACATAAATAAATAAAATGAGTACATTACTATGAAGCTTTCACACTTATAATTGGCATATCGATAGTTCCTACAGCATTACGATAGAACCCATAGTTAACTTATGCAAAACACTTACTCATTAATCTATTTCCTCATTCAAGAACAAAACAATCGCTACAGTTACAACAAAACCGCACAATACCACCATATTTAACCTATAATGACTGCAACTCAATAAACTAAAAGGATTACCAATAAAATCCAAAGACGGGAGCCGAGCAATAAAATAACAAAGGGACCCTTAGTTTTATGGTAGTTCCACACTTTGTGGCCAAGCAATTGTTTTCTCACGTGTAAAAACAGGTGATAAACTTGTATCGTTTAAAGTGATTATGATGAAGTGTGGGATTATGTAGATTTTTTTTGAAGTAAAACTTTAGAATCATTGGGATTTGAAACTCGATGAAACGAAAATGCGACATTAAAAAGAGACAAACACATTTATTAAATATATATGTATATAAGTAAAAGCTGTAGATATTTTTTTAAAATTAAAAATTTTGCAAAAAAAGAAACAGAAGATGTTATAGGACACAAGTGTATGCGCAGACACAACGTGCAGTCTCGTAATTCTTCACTCTCGAAGTTCGATGGGGCTATAATTTACCCGACCGGTGAGAGATCAGGCGAGCTTTACGTGTTCAGCAAGGCAACTTCAGACATCTATTTAAATTTTTTTTAATAGAAAAAATCAATAACTGTACTTGTCACATGTCCCGACCCAGAACTCGAACCTAGTATCTACAGATCTCCAGCCATATAAATGTTAGTATACACATAAATGATCAAACTAATCAAAATAATACATCTTCCATGTCATGCTTCATATACCTAAAATGTTTTTTCACGCAATTTCTCGAAGGACAAGTAAAACAAATTAAAATGCTCAATTGGACAAAAAGAACCTAAAATGTTAGTACTATATCTAATAAACATCTATATTATATGAAATAAACAGTCTAATTAAGTGACAATCTTAGCTCCTAACATCATGTAAACTTATCTACACTAATCATAACACAACTTGTCCATCACAAGCGCTATGCTTGACAGATGACAGTTGTTGCCCGAGGAACATGTCACTTATCCCGTAACTGAAGTATATTGACAGAGCCTTACAATTGCTTATTATTTAATGACATAATATTTAATCATACGATTTGTTGTTAAATTGTTTATTTATTAGATACACTAGTATTTCACCCTCGCTTCGCTCGGATTCGTTTCTAGATGTTTCTTTAAATTGACATAACTTTTTTATTTATGAACCGATTAAAATAAAACAAATACTAAATGTTAAGTGAAGCTTACAATAATACACTAGTGAAAACCTCACCCAAATCGATTAAGCCGTTTCTGAGATTAGGACGCTCAAACGCACAGACAGACAGCCAAAAAATCTAAAAGTAATTGTTTTGGGTTCTATTGCGTTTATAAAATCCCCCAATAATAGTTTTTCTCAAAAATCTTGTATGTAGAGACCACGATCGGTTACCTACACTTTTATTATATGTATTATCATGCTTATTTAGGTCTGAGAATTAATTTATCATACGAAACTAATATTTAGAATAAGCTACTTTTTCTGTAAGAGTTTCATCAAACGCGGCTTTTCTATCTTGTAGACGTCAAAATGACCTATTATTTCAATAACTAAATAATAAAAATATATAACTCATATATGTTAGATACAGGAAAATAAAAAAAGAAGTAAAAGTTTTGACATGGACTATATGTTGTTAATAATTATCTTTGTTTTAGATAAAACGTAAAATAATATAAATAAATAAGCAATGCTAATCAAACTAAATACAAATTCAATTCACTTCCCAAGACAGTCCGAAGACGGTTGCACTTAAAATATTCCATTGCATTCACTTACCACTATATTTTAATAGTAATTCATTAGTATTACCATTACAAAATGCCAGCTAAATTCAAATTTGACCACCACAGGCATAATGTGACAAATTTATTGCCTCAGAATATATTTTACACAAATAAAAATTAAAGCGAGTTTGTAACAAGCCCCCAATAGCTCAGTGAACAAAAGGTGGAGAAAGCGGGACGTCCGTTCATACCAGACTCATAAATTTGCCTAACTTGTGCAGTTTTATTGCCCTTCATTGTACTTTTGTTACGCTGATTTTGACACAGCTGGTATCTAGAAAGAAAAGAAATTGAGAATACTGATGTACTGGTTAGTAGTAAGAAGTATCCGTAGAAACCACATAAGGTAACAATTTCAATGAAATATTAGTTGCTATAACTAGTGAACATATGAGATACTAATCACTACATATTATAAAACAAAGTCACCGCATCTGTCTGTCTGGACGCGATATAGTCAAAAACTCCCGAACAGATTTTCATAAAATTTTCACCAAAGGATAGGGTGATTCATGAGGAACGTTTAGGTTTATAATTCATTAAGGTTTTGTGTAAAGTGGATAAAATATGACGATGATTGTTGAAGATATCAGAAAAAAATCATGCCGATAGGGAACTTTACACGTACCTAAGGACGTATACGAGGGAAGCGAGGGTAAGTCACTAATCTTGTTTTTTTTTTATGTATACATCACTTTTAAATGTGAATAGAACACCTATTCTATATTATCCATAAATATCTCTTCTCTCTATATTTTATAATAGCCTTATCAAAATTGAAAGACGTTTTAACTACGTATATATAACGTATCGTTAACATACAAAAAAGACGAGCCCTCCAGTCTTCACAGAATCCACATCCCAGAACTATCCAACTAATCTGGTATTAAAACAACTGTCGCTATCCCGCTCCTCAACCGCCCCTACATTTACACCCATTACAACTGACAAAAACGCGTATAATAGCAAAAATAAATATTATTTATCGCTTCACGCTGCCTTAGTCCCGTACAAAGCGACCTATGAGTTATTATGCCGTATTACATTTGTGTTTTGTACACCATTTTTTTTTATAACCATAACTTTATATTTATTGTCAGTTTTAGTTGAATATTCACTCACGTCACGGTGTCGACTTCGATTTGAATGCGCTTGTTTCGAGGCCCGAAGGATAGTTGGAACGAGCTTTAACCCTTGATATGCTTACTATACGACAGTATATTCGGTTTGTCCTCTTTTCATGTAGTGGCATAACAGATCGAAAGGCTACATGAGTTTAAAAGTAATAAGTATAGGATAATACTTTCTTAGTTTTATGCGAATACTTGACATTTTAAATAAAACTATCTTTTCGGATAATTTCGCGGGTTTATTTTCATTTTTGGTTTCCAACGTTTCTACTTATAGGATACTTTTTATCCGTATGTATGCATTTATGTTGTGGCTGGTATTGTAAAAAAGTTGGAGTGAACTGAACCCCTTAAAATGCTTACTGATATGTAAATATGACATAGTACTTAGTTTGTCCTCTTTTAATTCAGTTGTATAGCATCGAAAGGCTACATACCTAGATTGTACATAGGTACATATGTATGTTTTATGAGTTAGAAAGTAATAAAGGGTACTTTTTATCCCATTACACACATAAATGCATATACTTATAGCATTAGATTGTAAAATAAGGGTTTGAGGCAACTGCAACTCTAGAAATGCTCACTGATTTTATAAATAAGACAATGTAGGTCTGGGTTTCTTAATGTGGGGTCCACTACCCCCGGGGGGTCCGTAATATGTGTGCTAGGGGTCCGCAGCAACTCAATTAGTTCTTGATATTAAATAAAAAAATGTGGAGTAAACTAACTCATCGTTTGTTTCACCCATCACTCTCGCTGGTTATTGTTGAACAGCGTGAGGCGCTGAGGTACTGCACATACACGGGGGAACTGGGCAGTTCTCCGGTGTATGTATTGTCTGGCATGTATTTTAAATACTAATTAACATAAATATAAATATGTTGGCACATTAATACACAGCACCATCTAGTTCTATGGTATGCTACGAGGCTTGTGTTATGGACACCAGATAGATGATACACTACACATATATAACTCTTAATACGTACATATTATAAATATAAACATCCATGACTGAAGTTCAAACATTCGTGTTCATCGTACAAATGAATGCCCCTAGTGGAACTCGAACCCGCGACCGCAGGCACAGCAAGTAGGGTCACTACAGACTGAGCCAAACGTGTCGTCGTTCTAAAGTATATTTGATAATATTTAATTAAGTGTGAGTAAATTACCAACAAAAATGGTTTTTTAATTTTTTTTGTTTTTTTTTTTCTACAATATTCTTTGACAGGGGGTCCGTGGTGTTTTAGAAATTCTAAAAGTGGTCCATGACTGCAATAAGTTTAAGAAACACTGATATAGACATAGAACAAATAATTGAAGAGATACATTGATATATTCTATGTATCTGAACATAATATAGGATGATTTCAGGTGCATATTCTCACAAGAAGTAAATATCATATTACTGTAAAAAGTTATTTGATAAGGAAAAAAATAATTATATATCCTTATCATATACTAGCAGAACCCGCAGCTTCGCTCGTGATCAAACTACGAAAAACACGAAATTTCATGCAAATATGTCCAAGGAATAAAAAGTTTTATACAGACTTTTATCCCCTATTTCAGCCCCTTGGGGGTTGAATATTGAAAAATCCTTCCTTAGTGGATGCCTTCGTAATATTATGAGAAATACGTTTGTGAAATTTCAATTTTCTAGCCAAGGGTTTGGCTTGTGCGTTGATACATCAGTCAATCACTTTTGTCTTTTATATATACATATATAGAGTACATATATTTATTTGTAACAGCCTAATTAAAGAGGATAATCTTAAAACAGTGGTGAGCTTTCGATTCAAGTTGTGTAAAATGATTAGATATTATTGAGTATATTGTACTCTCTTTAAACTAATGTAAGTTAATATCTAAAACCTAAGCAATAGCATTAAAGTGGCTTAACAAAAAACCCTATAAAGCATTTTATTAAATGTCGATATCTAATTTAATCTATATATTTTCGTATGAAATATTATTTTTAACAGTATTTTACCAATTAAGGAAGTATTAGGCGACTAAATTGCTTGACGTTCTTTCGAAAAATATATAAAAAATGCGTTTTTCCTTCAAAAAAAACACCCGCATAGATAAATTTGAAGAGTAAAACCTCATCTAAATACAAAATTTGATACAAATTGTTAAAGCAGTTTCTGAGATATACGAAATAAATTTACATACATACATACATTGATCGTTTAACATTAGAAGAATAAGATTAAAAAAAATATTTACTTTATTGGTTTTCACCGATGTTCCAGTAGATAAGTACCTATTCGCGATAAAGAATTATAGTCGATTTGCTTCTTATAATTTTTATATATAGTATATTTTTTAAACCAAAAAAACCATTTGCATGCAAGAAAAATTAAAATATTTTCTATTTTACGCCTCATATTTTATTTAAAACATTGCTTTTTATATATTAAAAAGTATATGTAATGAAACTTGAAATTATCTCTAAAACGCAGTAATTCAATAAAAAGTAAATTTTTTACCAAAACTTTGCATTGGTACGATAATTTCTATTTATAGATAGTACCTATAGATAACAGAAAGCTACCATTTTTTCCATCATAGCTGTTGCGTTTCCTACAAACATAATTTATTGTTACTATAAAACGATACAATGACAAAAAATATATCCTTTAATATGCTTTAGATCTTTTGGCGCTCACATTACAATATTTTAAAGCTTGATAAAAGCTCTCCAAATTCATTTCAATAACAAAACATGATTTAAGCTCGTTATCAGTTGTACACGTTTGCATAAAAATCTTTGAAAAATTAAGTTAATTCAGGATGTATATCGCTATATAGATCCTAATAACTTATCTGTCTTTAATGTTTCTTACTACTAATATAATATGATGTGTATAGAGCTAATATCAAATTTCTATCTATAGCTAAGAAAACCATAGATGGATTATAGAATCTCTGTTAGTAAATACGAGTTAAGATAATATTTAAAGATTTAAAATGAATACGCTATAGTATTATATGTAAGGTTACCGTTTTCGTTAGTGTTGAGCCAGCGGTAGGAGGGTCGCGGCTGTTGCTTAGAGCGCATCTTAGCGCGTCCGCGCCTCGCCCGCGCTCATCTGTAACAAAAAAAAAATAATCTAAAATTACCGTCTTCTAACCGATTTTATATGGCAGACAACCTGACTAGAAACTTTATTTCCAACATGATTACCACTTGTCTTACGGTAAAGGAGAACATCGTGAGGAAACCTGCATGTCTGCAAACCGACAAGATTTCGAAGGACATATGAAGTCCGCCAGACCGCACTTGACCAGCGTCGTGAACTAAAGCCTATTTTCCTTCGTGTTGTGGGTCTCACAAGTCCAGCCTTTGCCCAGCAGTGGGCCGTGAAAAAGGGCTGAATACATACTAAAATATAGCGCAAACCGAAGAAAAACTTAGTACAGAGTGAAGTTGTATAGCAAAGTGTAGTTTCTTAACTTGCAGGATAGTGTAGTATACTTTCTATAGCCCATATAGGTTTACCAATATAGAATAAACGGGCTCAAATTCCATACCATAATGCAGTAACCAAACGAACGAAAATTGCTCCAAATGTCCAAATTAGTACGTCAACGTGCAATTTTACCTCCATTGTATTGAAAATACATAAATTGAATTAAGAAACATATATTTCACAATAATCTTAATCAAAACTTGAAACCAACTAATAAAGTATCAATGGAAGGTTCAAAAATGCCAAGGAATTATAATCAGACCGTCATTAATTAAAGATTGGAAAAAAGTTAACTTTAGTATGTAGTTGAAGGCTTGAGCGCTCGTATGCGGTAAAGATCTTGGAATTTAAACTATATGTCACTGAATTTATGAGAGGCGATCGACAAGTGACAGTGTAGGTGCACCAAGTTAAGCCTTTTCTAAGAAAACATGTGATTCATATTTATTTATATGTATTACAAACTTTTTTTTTTTTAACCCCCGACGTGGAAGAGAGGTGTTATAGGTTTGACCACTATGTGTCTGTCTGTGGCACTGTAGCTTTTAAACGGGTGAACCGATTTGGATGCTGTTTTTTTTGAGGCTACAAGTGAATGAAGATAACATTTGAATTTTTGAAAAATAGCTTTGTAAAAAATACAATAATATAGATACATTTTAAATTCATAATTTTGCCTTTATTTGTATACAAAATATATGTAAAATGTTTAAGGTATCCTTTAAATACAAGAATGCTTGACATCCTACACATGATGGTTAATAAATTCCATATCAAAAGTGCAGTGTCGTAATGCGATACGTAGTGATGCGATATACCTCGATTTATGAAGATAGTAACTCGTTTGATTATAATTTATAATTGACGTTTTGTTTTTAAACCAGATAAAGTATGGGAAATATTGATTATGCATGTATTTTTTTTAAATTTCTGTTAATACTGACAGATATAATAAAAAAAAAATTAGCCCCTGGAGATATGAGTTTTGTAAGCTCAAACAAATGAAGTAACACTATTCTACATGACATTGGCGAAGTCATCTGTGCTCAATTCGCAATGCTTTGAAGTTATTAACAAGAGAATTGAATTGAACTTCAAGTTATACTATTCCTGAGTTATGTTTTATCACATGAGCGAAGTGGGGGACAACACTAAAAAACACTAAAAGGACGTAGTACTTGAATGTTATCTAGAATCATTTATTTATAGAACATGTATTTTATATTTTTGTCCCATTATAAAGTTTATTTGATGATTTGCTATGAAAAAGTAGAAAATGAAATCTGATGATGAGTAAATTATTGAATATCGTGTTTATCTCTGGACAAAATCTTATAATTTACATTAAACCTTGTAATAATTCTCAGTTAAATTAACTCATAAACATACATACATATATTAAAATTAATTATTTGACATTATACCGTTATCCCAATATGTTATAGTTATATGCTAGTTAAATTCAAACTTTAATATTATAAATGCGAAAGTGGCTTTGTTTGTTTGTTTGTCCTTCTTTCATGTTGAAACAGAAAGACCTATTGATGTGATTTTTTGTGTGGAGATAGTTGGAGGATTAGAGAGTAACATATGCTACTTTTTAGCCGTGGGAGATTATCTCATTCCCACGGGAATTATACAACCAACAACAACACCTATGTATATACATATATATACATAGGTGTGAGTTAGCCGCTAGTCACTGATAAAATGAAAACGCCATATTTAATTTTTTACAGTAAAGTCGGTTAACTTTTAATTGAAAACGGAAACCTTTAATTAAAATTTACAAAGTAATAATTTTCCTTGTATCTAAGTAGAGCATACTCGCATACATAAATTATCGAAAACATATCCTTTCTCATTTTTAATTACGACCCAATCTATCAGTAGCCATCATAAAATGTACGTTTATTTAGTATTTTATCTCATACATGGCCTATAAAGTCCATGATATATGGGTACTCACGGTGTTCTAATCGGTCGAGCACTTTGCGCGTTTGCCGCGCGGTAATTTAAACGCTATAAAGTTGCAATATTTTTTAATCGCATGTTGAATAAACGCGTCGCATTTACGATTATAGGACCGGTGGTTGTTGGCTTGCTTCTCGAAAATTGTACGTAAATCACTATGCTTAATGATTGTGACATTTAGATCGATATTTTAAAGTAATTTATTGTTTTTACTAGAAATAAATTGAAGCGCAGCTCAAAATAACATGACGTCGTGTATTTTCTGTTTAAACAACCGGCGCTTATAAACTTGTAATATAATATCGCGCTCTTTGAGATTACTCTCGACACTTGTGAATAAATGCAATTATTTATAACTTCTAACATATTTTTCAACGTATGACTTTCTTTAGAAATTGCCGCTATGGTAATGATATAAAACGAAAAAATGATACTTTAGAAAACACCTCCGAATATATAATTAAATACAGCATATTGTCCTTCTGTTTGTTTGTATGTAAATTTAAGAAATTTTTTTAATATAAAAATAAATAAATATAGACTTTAACAAATGAAAAAACCAAATACTTTATCTAAGGCAAAATGTAGGTACCTACAGTAAATGAAAAATGTACATGTATACAGACGAACACATTACAATGACACTAATATATATTATTTATTGTATCAACCTTCACTATATAACACATTTACTTCAAAACCATATATTTTTATACAGGGAAGGCTGTGATTTAAACTGACACTGATTGGTTACACAATTTTATTACGTTTTTACGACTTTTTAAGAGGCCATTACATTCGAGGACAGAAATTCTTGAATTGGAAAAGGTTTTAAATATTTAAACCTTAAGTAAATGTAACTTACCCAGGTAATAAAGCGGACCTCATAATTTAATTTTTTTGATTAATCAGTGAGTTCATCCATTTCTTTGTTATACCAGATTTTTATGAAATTTCATACAAATATTTACCAAATATAAAAAAAATTTATCCACGACATTTATTAACTGCGCTAAACTCATCACATATCGTTGGTGCTTAGCTATATGACAAAGAAATAACATTAATAGGTCTGTATGGAAAATAGAAACTACAATAAAAGTTTAGTGATGAGACGTAACACGACGAATGTATGACCTTTTTCGGGGAATGTCTATTTTTAACAAATCAGGTAAAAAATATATATTTAGATCTGACATTTTCAATTATCAAAGCATATTTATATTTGCGATCATAAAATCGGAGTACCATTTGATTATCAATAGACAACTAAATAGAAAAACTAATGAAACATGCTTTTAGTTTAAAATATTTGATAAAATGTTGACAGTTTTCATATTCAATATAGTGTATTTTAAAAAGCACTGTATAAAATATTTTTGTAAAGTATTTTGATTGCTTCGAATATGGACATTGAGTGTTTGACAGACCTAAAAGCTATTGACGGGTCTAAATATAACAGTACGTTAAACGAAATAAACTTCATTTTTATTTAAATTGGCTTATATAGGTAAATATTTCATCGATATATACAATAATTGATAGAGATAGATATAAATAATAATTGACAGGTTAGTCTGTGTGTAGAGGTCTAAGTAAAGCGGAATTGGTCACTAGTTCGAATTTTCATGTATATATAAGCACTAGCGGCTCAACATCGCTTCGTTCGGGTTCGCCTCTAGGAAAACAAAAACAAACCTATTCCACGGGAACCGTACATTTTCCGAAATAAAAAATAACCTATGTGTTATTCCAGACTATAATCTATCTTTGTGCCAAATTTCATCCAGATCCGTTGAGCCGTTCTGGCATGAAAGAGCAACAAACATACATCCATACTCACAAATTTTCACATTTATAATATTAGTATAGATATTAGCTTTGAATAAGCGTTATTATTCTAAGGATATTAGTATAGTTGTATGTACATATAAGGTCTAATTTGAATATGGAAAATTCACATTATAACACATGAAGGTTGGTCCCATAAAAACAAGAAAAAGCCCCTTTCAAGTATAGATAGTTAAATATAAAGAAACTAATAGTTAAATATAAAGTAATTTTAAAGTTTATATAACTGAATAGTCAAAAATATATTATGAGTTAACATAATATAGAGCACTCAATAAACATCTGTTAAGATAATTATCAATACTATTAAATTTAATAGAAATGCGATTGAAGCTCATCAGGGCAGGTGGCGTTATGGGCGCCATATCGACTGTCAAAAACTTGTAAAATATTGTCGTAGCGTAGAATGTTGCACTCGAGGCGACATTTAGACCCTTATACTAAGTTGTTAAAGGTCAAAATTGGCTGTTTCTAAAAGAGCCGCGGGCTGCGCGTCCCTCACAAAGATATCTTGAAGATTTATACCAGCGTCTACAATGGCGAACGTTTTAATTCTTTTCATATATAGACAGATTTATGCACGGACAGATGCAGGCCCGGCCGATAGCGTTTGACATCCGATGTCGAGTTTGGTAGCATATTTGTTACTTTGATTCCGTGATAAAGAAGGAAAATAACTTTAGTTTTTTATCGTATCGCATTTCAATGGGATTTACTGTTTTTTATCTATTTCTCTTTGTAAATCGTAAATATGTTAGCAATTTTGTTTAATGTTCCCATTAATTTTAGATAGTTTCAATTGATGTTGTATTTCATTACTGTATAAGTATGTTAAAGGTAAAGTTGAGTAAGGTCAGTGATATCGTTAGATATTTTTTTGTATTTCATTTTATAATTTTGTGTGTAATTACTGTCTGATTGCTGTAAAGCATTCAAAACGTCTGGAACCAAAAATAAAAATAAATCCACAACAAAACCCAAAAAGATAGTTTTATTTAAAATTAATGACAATTAACATCTTTTATTTTAACGAAGAAACAATCCAACTAAAACACCTTTAAAAGTTGATTAGTTAATCACAACAAAGTTATTCATAGGATAAAATACAACATAAACAAAATAAATATACCAATTATATAAAAAAAAACATGTATGTGTAAGAAGTTACACTTCTTTGGCGTAACAGAACAAAAACAGCTAAAGATTTCATCCCGTACGTCACAACTCTCTGTTTGTAAAAGGAATGATAAATTAATAAAAATAATTAATTAAATAAGGCATATTAGTCATATTACAATCATATATTTATAGAATATCATTTAAGGAAAGAATATAATATATTTGTCAGACAATAACAACTGTTACCATGGCAACAAACAGTTATCAGCTAACTTCATCATGTCGCTTTTTGACTGTCGGTGTGCACGCTCATCATAAAAATTTGACTTTCATATTTTTTTCCAAATGTCCCAAAAGAAGTATAACTTCATAAATATAATTTAATTGTTTTTTTTTTAAATTTAATTACTTAACCAACGTATTATGCCTAATGATTAAGAAGTCAACTATAGAATATCTTAAAACACCCAATCGGTTTAATCCAAGCGTAAAACCTATGTGAAAATCAAACTTAACCATAGAAAAAACTATGAAGCCAGTAGTTCATAAAAAGTTAGCGGTAGTTTCTTTTAAAAGAGACAAGGGTAATTTCGAATGCACCAACATCAAGCGCAGTATCATTTCACTATTTCACTCGTCAGAACAATTCTAATTTCACAAGCCATAAATAACTAGGCTTTGTGGTACTCTGACAAGAAAGTCCCTAAAGGCGTCAAGCCAGAATTTTTACACAATACTTTGCGCAACTAAAGGCTGGCCTATAACGTCTCTTTGTCGTTTTTGTCAGAATTTCGGGAATCCCGATCTGTACCTATTGTTTTTATTGTGCTGGAACTATTGTGCGGCGCAATATCTTGCTAAATATGTATCTCGATGTTGCATTGTTTTTGAGTTAAAATGTAAGGACCGTTAAGGATGTCTGGCTTTTTTTTATTAAGAATAAAATTGAAATAAATGTTTATAATATATTATGTATATTATAGTTTATTCTATGTTTTTGAAGTTATATTTCTATTGGGACGTTTGGAAAAAATATGAGAGTAAAATTTTTACGATGCGCGCGCACACCGACAGCCAAAGAGCGACATAATGAAGTTAGCTGATAACTATTTGTTGCCATGGTAACCGTTATTTTTGTCTAACAAATGATGTATATTATTGTATTCTTTCCTTTAATGATATTCTACAAATATATGATTGTAATATACCTAATATGCCTTAATTATTATTTTTTTAATTTATCATTCCTTTTACAAACAGAGAGTTGTGACATACGGGATGAAATCTTTTAGCTACGAGTATTTTTGTTCTGTTACGCCAAAGACGTATAACTTCTTACGTATATATGTGTATGTGTACATATATGTACCTACATAAGTACACACACACACGTTTTTTTATAATAGATAAATGTTTTAAACAATATCTAAAAGTGCCTATTTGAATATCATAGGTATTTTACATAATATTACATAGGTACATCTATATATATATATATATATATATATATATATATATATAATAAAACTGTAACTAAGCCGAATATATTAAATATTTTTCTGGAATATCTTATTGTAATAGACATTATTATCGATACAGAGACCGAATTTATAGAATTTATATATAAAACCACTGGACAGATGTTGATGAAACTTGGTATGATACCTGATTATCCGGGTATAACAACATATACGATACTTTTTACTGCGGGAAAATATCTCATTTCTGAAAAATGTATACTAAACGTTAAAACGTATGTAGTCGCTAGACTATATTATATAATAAAACAAAATCAAGCAAAATTACTTCTAAATAAAAAACTGCTGGATTAATTTTTATGATCTTTGATTTGTTGAATTTGTCTCCGCCCTGAATAGCAGAATAACTATGAAAGCATCGGAAAAAGTCACAAAAAAAAAAATTCATGGCTAATGCTGGCTAATAACTATTTATATCTATTTAAAACGTACCTACGGTCGAAGCGAGGGTGAACCGCTAGTAATAGATAAAGAAAAGATTATACCTATTACACAAAAATTATGATCATAAGTTTCAATTTTCTTTTAAAGCTGTTTTTATATCTATATGGAAACAAAAAAATATACTATTGATAATAAATCAAAATGATAATCCAAATCGTAGCTTTAAGCTCTCAGTTGTCCCTAGGGAATAAATAATAAGACAGAAAGACAAAGCTCTATATGCACTTAATAATACTGTACTAAAATCTTAGAAAAGTTTTTATAACGCAGAACTTTTGTATTATTCATTTTAGGCGAAATTACGCAATAAAGTTAATGACACAATCGAGTAAAACGATTACGCACATCAATAGTTTATGGCATGATATAACCAATTTGCGTGTCATCGAGCAATCAAAACCTGTCAGTTATAATAAATTTCTCAAGAGACAGCGTCGCCAACTCCACTGTGTATGAAGTATTAGCTCTTACTTTTCCAATGTCAAAATTATTACTCTATATTTTTAGATCATACTAGCGACTCACCCTCGCTCCACACCGGTTTGTCCCTACTTACGTTTTATCATTAAGTATAGATTTCTCAGACATGAGATATTTTCCAGCAGTTAAAAGTATCCTATATGTTAACCTGGATAACCAGCTATCATCGTATCAAATTTCATCATAATCCTTCCAGTGGTTTTTCCGTCATGCGGTCATAGACAGACAGATAGCATATAGACAAACAGACAGACAAAATTTTAAAAACTATAAACTTTTTCTCTGTATCGATAATAATGTCTAATTCAATAAGATTTTTTTTTAAATATTTAATGTACAGATTTGGCTTAATTACAATTTTATTATATGTATAGATTTCTTATAGCATCGAGTATTATCTACTTTTGACTATAATTTCTGGCACATTTTTAAGAAAATTGTCCCTTAGACTGATTTTTGGTCACGACTGATCTCACTTATTCTATTCCTTTTCCTTATTATCCTATGAAACCCATGGCTTTACATGTGCTATAAAGCAGGCTTTAAAGCACCACCAACTTTCCAACAACGTGTTATTCACAGTATCTAGATAAAAAATCAATTATTAATTTCGGCCCAACCAATGAATCAAACCTTGAACTTCATGGTCTACATCTGTACGAAAAAAGTACTTGGCAATGACAATATTATTTACGTCTGGCAGAACACGTACTTATTATATATTTAAAAAACCATCATATTAGTTAAAATATTGTATAATAAATACTTACGCGATACATAACAATAATTATTATTATTATTACACTCTAATAATAATGATTATTGTAAAGTTTATTTAAACTTAAAAAAGCTTTAAAGTTTCTGAAAGCTCGTAATCCACTGATTCGCTTGTCAGTAATGCATATTTCGCTTTTATAAGACACCTCTATGAAATTAGAGTTCATAATAATGACGGAAGCTGTACTGACTCACAAACTATGTAGAGTCTGTTAAATGTAAACTATAACTAACTTATCTGTCATCAGGCAATGAAAGTTGTCAGTCACAATCACCGTATTCGCAGAGTGTACGCGTGACTGACGTATTTATAGGCTCATAAATCCTGAGCGTCATATATTTAATTATATCTGCGTATACAGAAGATTTATTAGGGAAAGCGGGTTTGTCTTGGAAGATTTGCTTGTCAATTATTATTAACTTAGCAAGTAGATAAGCCTAATTTACTATACAGTAATAAAATATATTGTTCATTTCGATATAGGAAATGTAATCTTTAGAAATCTTCAAAATTCCTAAAATAACAAAACCGAGCACAATCTATACATATAGTAATAAAATTGTAACTGATCGCTGTCTGTACATGGAAGATATTTGAGAAAAACAATTATTGGGTATTAATAACAATTAACGCAATAAAAACAAAAAAAAATATTTTTTGTTTTTTTTTCTGTTTGTCTGTGCGTTTGTGCGCACTAATCTTAGGGACGGTTTAACCGATTTTGTGCGGTTTTCACTAATGTATTTTGGTAAGCTTCACTTTGGTATTGGTTTTATTTCAATCGGTTCTTGAATAAAAAAGTTGTCAATTTAAAGAATCGCCTAGGGTCGAACCGGAGCGAAGCGAGGGTGAGCCGCTAGTATTCAATTAAAATTACAATGGAAATGAGATATTTACTATTTAATTTACCAATACAAATTATGTCTTTTAAATACGATAAATTTCATGAACTCTCTCATGGTAAACACTCCCATAGAGTGAAAAAGACACGAACAATATTGATATCATGAATAAAATTAACATATAAGAATGAAATAAAAATTACCATTAAATACTTCCAGAAGGTAATTTTAAAGTAATATAAACATTATCCCATAACTGTCATGGGGTAATAAATTTTCACGCACTATTTGCAAAGTAAATCGGCCAATCGTGCGTCATGACGTCACCGCCGCAACTTTGAATATACATATAATTTGACAGGCACTGCTTTGACAGACGACATTTAATTACCGACCCCTCATTATCTGAATATTGACGGATATTGATATCTTGACGTTTAAATAGCAAGAGACGACAACGATACGACCATCATACGACTATTTCAGATCATCATCAGCATATCGAATTTGATGAACTTAATATAATAAGCTAAAATCTTAAGTTCTAATATAATATATGGACAAAAAATAGATACTTATTTAATATGTTTGTGATAATTTGTTTATTTTTAAACTTTCCTTATAAGACATTGGTATTAAGTTCCCAATATTACTCTTAAATTATACTTTGCGATGGATCAAAAACAAATAAATAAATTTATTTAATATTTTAATTAATATAGTCCTAGCATTGTAGAAAAATAATAATAATCTAACTTATCTACATTTAATTCAACATCAAGGTATTAAAATCAAGTAACTTTGACTCATGTAATTGTAATCTATTTAACCTTGCACAAACTATGAAAACATCTTCGATTGTAAAAGCTCTTATGTAAGCTTTCGTTCGAAAATTGCAGTTAATTCCAGTCTGAATTTTTAATAATAAGGCCTTAATTAAAATATCCCTGACACGAGTGATTAATATGAGCCGTCTCTGTGTCATGATTAAAAACATGTCAAACCAATACCAATACCGTTTGGAAGATTTCATCTTTATCGACTGATCGCATTTACTTTGTAGTAACAAGTAAATAAGTCAATGTTTTCCATGAAAACTATAAGATGGGGTCTTCAAGAGGCATGTCTTCAAGCCCCTTAAAGGCCGGCAACTTGAGTGACAATACCCACTTACTATCAGGTGGATCCCTTATTATAAAAAAATAATATTAACAAAAAATGAAAAGTGAACAAATATCATCGTATTTTTTTAGGTTCTGTATAGTAAAGTAGGTGTAAAGTAGTATAATAATGAATACTGTATATATATTACTCATGGTCACAGAAAAGACTAAGGTTTTAGATATCTCAAAGGTCTATTATTAGTTGTTACAGACAGTGCCTAAACACAAAATTAAAAAATGATCACAAGAATACAAAAATGGCACCAAAATACCTTACAATATTAGTTAATTTAAAAATTAAAATAAAAAAAAATACGGTAAACAATTAGAAAAAGCTTAAAATTTTAAAACTTTGAATTTAAATACATAATTGTTTATAATAAAAAGCTTGCTATATAGTAAAACAGCACTATCCTAATTCGTTTAAGTACGTTTAAACAACGATCACCTGTCACCGACACCTACGTTAATGACTGTTAGGATAATGCTGTTGGACTGTGACATGACAGCACTACCGTTTTATTTGGGGTTTAATTAATGTATTTCTAAATAAACTTCTATAGTGAAAAATGAAAACTAATATAGAAACTGTCATTAAAAAGGTTTTTTATTATTTTGACTTTCTCTCGACGTATGTACATGTAGTACCTATTATATAATGAAAAATGTAGACTAATTCCTATGCATACCCTACGTTAATAGATAATAATTAATCTATACTAATATTATAAAGCTGAAGAGTTTGTTTGTTTGTTTGTTTGGTTGAACGCACTAATCTCAGGAACTACTAATCCGATTTGATAAATTCTTTTTGTATTAGATAGCCCGTTAATTGAGGAAGGCATAGGCTATATATATCATCCCGGAAAAATGTACGGTTCCCGTGGGTTGGGTGGGTTTTTGCCTAGGGACGAAAACGAAGCGAAGCGAGGGTTAATCGCTAGTAAATAATATAATTGCAGTGGTAGCCTAGTGGTGACGCGCGCACTTGCAAAACCATGTGAAGCGGGTTCAAATCCCGAGTTTTGTATCTCTGATATTCTTATATGCGAATGATTTTCATCATACCACTTGCCTTACAGTGAAGGAAGGAAAACATTAAAAAACCTGCATGTCTAAGAAAACATAATAAGTTATCGATAGTCATGTGCAGTCCGCTAACCAGCACTTGGCCAGTGTGGTCGACGCCTCGTATTGAAGGGAGGCACATGCCCAGCAATGGGATATTATAAAAGGGCTGAACACAAATAATATTAATATCAGCAAAATAGAATGAGATAACAAATCATTCAAAACCCTCCACTCCCTCCCTCTTTCTATTTCACTAGGATAAAACACAAATAATACTCTTTTGAAGTCAGTACAAAATAAATTCAAAGCAGTAAAACTCCAATTACCATTAGAGAAATCTTAGTAACGGATTAGCGAAATAAAATCTTAAGATATCAACATCAACTTTCGAGCTGCAACTAGTCTGACCGGGCAGTACCTACGCACTTATAAACTAAGTTACACCCTATAAATTTAAGCAAAAACCACCCTTACGGCCTTACAATAACGACTTGGGAGTCGCAAAAATAAAATTTGCGCTTGCATGAAAATATAGCATCTCAGAACGCATTACAAAATGAGGCAGAATTATGATGGATACTGATGTCTCGTTTCGCGCTTAATAAGACGAGATTCTACTATAAATGTGATATATTTATTTCAAACCTTATTATTAGTGTGATAGGGTTTCTTTTCGGATGAGTGTCATTCGGATACTCATGCGCAAGAGCTTGTTCGTAATAAATGCGACAGATCTCTGGGTGTTGGGTTACGGGTTTAATTTTGTTAAAGAATAAACAGCTAGAACATACTCTATATATTTTCAATTCAATCTATTCATATCACTTTTGATGTACGATGTTGATTGAGATTTTGTTACGGACCTGTTTTAGTTGTAT
Source organism: Argynnis bischoffii washingtonia (assembly GCA_033884665.1). NCBI lineage: Eukaryota > Metazoa > Arthropoda > Insecta > Lepidoptera > Nymphalidae > Argynnis > Argynnis bischoffii. The sequence continues at coordinate 960,944 of CM066616.1, read as the reverse complement.
AAGAACTTACTACATGCTTTGTAGTAAATGATTTACTAAACTTAGCCTAGTCTCGATATGGAATAAATAATTATAATTGTAAACATTATTGTTAGGACTTATAAGTAGCACAAACGAAATATCTACAAACTATCATTCTCGCTTCGCTCGGGTTCGTCCCGAGGTACGTTTTAACAGTTAGTATGGAATAGATAGACTATAAATTATATAATATATAGCCTATAGCCTTCCTCAATAAACGGGCTATCTAATACAAAATTTTTCAAATCAGCTTTGTAGTTCCTGAGATTAGCGCGTTTGAACAAACAAACAAACGAACGAACGAACGAATAAATAAACAAACAACAACAAAAAATATAAGTATAGATAGACTTTTCAATCAGACCAAAATTCAAACGGCCGCGCTGTGATAATATAACTTTTTTCCTGTCAACATTGAAAGAAGACATAAGAACTACTGAAATTGTATTAACCATGAAGTCAATTACGTATAACAATACATACTAACCTTTGCATTGTTTGAAATATAATTAATTATAAACACTTAATCAATTTCTAAACTACCGTTGTAATATACCATTTGATTGATCTCAGTAGACACGTAATAGATTACTGTATGCTCATTAAGTAGCAAAGACCAGTGACTACTAACATACGTAGTGGTTATATCGACTATGTTAATAGTTACAGATTCAAATAGATGTAAGACTTCTAAGAGGAAAAAAACGTTAGTAAAAAGTAAAATTGAAAAAAAAAACAGCTTATTTCTAGGACCTGAAATAATTATTAGAATTTTCTTTTCTACAAGATACATACGTACAGAAGATTTTAATTTTTTTTTAAATAAATAAATGTATATAACCAATACACATACATAATCGAATCGGCGACCTTTGGTAAGTGATATCTACACCCCAATACACAAAAACAAAATGTCATAAAAGCGATATTAAAATAGTTTTCCATTTCCTTTATACAAAGTTGGTTAAATAGAATCTTCTACACTACACTTGATCTTTGCCACTCGCATATCGTTGAATCAAGCCCAATTACTCCACACAGACGGACAGACAGACCGTTTGGCAACGGTACGAGTTATTTATGAAGATCTTGGATATAATATGTGATAATGATAGATTGTCAGGTATTACGAGGTATATCGAGTTGAAGCCGAGATTTATAAGCCTTGTATATATACTCTGTAGTATAGACATTGGCTAATATGTAGGTGCAACACGCAGTCTACTATTCTGCGATAGAGGCCGCAATGAGATAAAAAAAAACAAATCTATCCCACGGGAACCGTAGATTTTCACCAGATAAAAAGTCGGCTATGTGTTATTCTGATGTATGAGCTATATTATTGCAAAAGTTTTATTAAAATCCATTCAGTAGTTTTTATGAAAGTAACAAACATCTATACATCTATACATCCAGATATCCATACATCCTCACAAACTTTCGCATTTATATTAGTAGAACTACTACTTAATTATTAATTACTTTGCAATATTTAATCTTTTATATATAAACCCAAAAGAATAGTAAAAATCTTAAGTAAATGAGAAATTTTAAAAATATTCTTAGAGAAAACGGCAAGGTCCATACTTAGGGTTAATTTTTTCTATCGACTCCTAGTAAAATTAGCAGCTTTAGAAGTATCGCTTAACATATAGTGATTATTGGAGTCAAAAATCCCATCAATAGGACAATGACAAACATACGACGAAACACTTTCATTATACATGAATCAGCCCTTATTGATATTGCTCTGACAGGCATGAATCTCAATTGTGGACATGTTATTAGACTGGTCAACGAACTTATACTTCACTACTAATGTCACACAATTAAATATTTCACTGGCTTTATACGTTACAATTATTCTTTGAAACGATTAATAAGCCGAAAACTGCAGGTTCGATTGCCGCTTAAAGCAATTTTGTATTCATCTCTCCTAGAAGCAGGGCAATGTTATTAACGAGTGCTAAATTTTGAACCAATTAAATTTTTTATTTGAACGTTTAACTTTTAAACAGTTATGTTTTCTCTTAAGTTGAAATTTTTACGACATTTTATATTTTTTCTATATGACATTCGCATAAGCAACATAATATAATTTAATATTTAAAATCCAAATAACCATTGAAATAAGAAAGTTTATTTGGTAAATTATCACAATACAATATGTTATTGAAAGTTTTGAACAATCTAATTTTAATTCGATTTGAATACGAAACATTAAAGGCAAATCGCAATAAAAGAAACCTAAGTAATAAACATGGAGTGATTTTATCGCGTTTAAAATATGGTAATGCGAAGAACGCGGCTCAATCATAACTTTGGCGCTAATGTCAGCCCGTGACAGTATGGCTGATTGGCCCGAAGAATCGCACTAAATTATATGACAGTAAAAATTTTACAACCAAGGATAATGCCTTCCATCGCTGATATTTGATGTTTAATCGTAATAAGTAACTGATACGTTTATAGTTATGCATTCCTGCACTTTAAAACTACACTAGCTCTCGTTTTCGACTTTGGTGTTATATTTACCTATAATAGAAAGTGTGGACATGTTATTATAGCGGTAAGCGAAATACAATTTGGTTATTTAAATTTTTAGGTATCTATACATGTATAACAAAATTCTAAGTCGAATCTGTAATACACATGTTATCGATACAGATGCCGAATCAAGTTTTTAGAATTTTTGTCTGTCTGTGACCGCATTCCGGAAAAACCACTGTAATTATTTTGATGATGATAGCTGGTTTTCCAGGTCGACATATAGGATACTTTTTACTGCAGGAAAATATCTCATTTCTGAGAAATCTATACTAACCATTAAAACGTATCTATGACACAAACCCGAGCAGAGCGAGGGTGAGTCTCTAGTATTGAGGTAAATCAACTATACAGAATACCTACATATGTATAATCAAGATAAAGTTCTATCACAATCGTGCCAATCTTATCTAAATCTCGAGTTCATTTAACAATATAATAAAATTTGACTTAAAACATTAAAGTAAATCTCAGCACCAAACGACATATCGATAAAGTATCATTTTATAATTAGTATCAATTAATAAGCAATTAAAAACGTAAAAACTTCATTATCGCGCGAATATTTCGTTAGCTCTATTGTAAATCGATAGCGACTCTCGTATCTACTGGAACATTTTGAGTCGCGAAATTATGCACTTCACGGCATATTAACTTTTAAAGTTAAATATTTTAATTAAACACTGGCTATTACTCGACGGTATAAAATTTTATTCGTTTATTGACATGGTTTGTTTAATTCATATCAATTTGGAGCGAATGATGGCTGGACGTATAAGCTCGTAAAAATGTTCTGAATAAAGCCAAGTGCGGTAAAATTGAATGTTTATTAAAGGACGGTATCGGCGGCTAATGCGTTTTTAAATATGGCGTTAGTGGGATCGATTATTTAAACGTTTACGACGAAGATGTCACGTATCGGAGCTTAGAAAACTTGCGTCTAAATACGGTATATCTATATATGTATTATCAAATGAATGATCTTAGATAGGTTTTAATGTAGTTTCGTCTTTAGTGCTTGTAAAAGATCATTAATATGTGGTACTTATGTTAGATTAGTTTGTACTAGATATGCGATTCTTCTGTAGGTACATTTATAATAATCTAAGCAGGAACGTATAAAAGTTATAAATTATATGTATACTAGCGAACGTTACTTACGTAGCTTACGTTTTAACGTTTAATATAGGTTTCTCAGGGATGAGACATTTTCCCGGAGTCAAAAGTATCCTATATGTTGACACGGATAACCAGTTATCATACTATACCAAGTTTCATCAAAATCTATCCAGTGGTTTTCTCGTGATGCGGTAACAGACAGACAGACAGATAAATACTCTTAAAACTATAGATTCGGCCTCTGTATCGATAATAATGTCTATTTATTTCAATAAGATTTTTCAAAAAATATTTAATGCACAGATTCGGTTTGTTTACAATTTTATTATATGTATAGATTTTACTTTAATATTGTTATGATAATTATAATAAAATCATTTTATATCTAATCGTATTAAAAATACAAAATAATACCCAAAACTATTTCACACACAAAAGTCTCTATATACAAGTTGATTATAATCTAAATAAAATTGTCTGTTTTTAATGTCAAAATAACAGCCTTTTACTAAATGCATATGAAATTATATAAGGTACTTATAAGAAAAAACACAATTTTTAAATCTTTTGTCTTTCCGTCTGTTTGTTCTGGCTAATCTCAGAAACGGCTAAACTGATTTCTACGGGACTTTTATTGGCTGATAGCGAATATTATAAGGAGAAACTTAGGCTAGTTTTATACCTAATGACGCACCCGAGCGAAGCACGGATAAGTCAATAGTAAATAATATATAATTTAAGATAAAATACGGCTTAGTAATATGAAGCAATCACAAATATTATTATAACTGTTCTATTTAAAAGAAAAGAAAACAGCACCCTTATTCTAAAGCTTGTCATCCAATATATATGTACATCTGACAAAATCTTAAAGCTCGACTGATAACACAAAAGTATAGAAATTAATAAGTATAGTCACCATATGGGCACCAATCGATAGCTTCACAGCGCTCTGACAAAAAACACACGATCCGAACAATATGTAAAACAAAAAACTGCAAGAACAAAATATAACTCGTCTCAGTCAATGCGACAGTGTTGTCCTTTTTGCGCGCTATCTTCATATCCGGAGACAACTGGCAGTACCAAAGTCTGCTGCGATACTCGCTAGCGTATGCGTTGGATTGACTACACTTATTTGTTAGAATGTGTTCATATGTTACTTTAGCGGCTGTCGTAAGAAGTAGATAACGAAAGCAATGGTAGTTATTTTGTATAGGGTTGAGTTACAGTGTATGAAGGGGTGGTGTGCAAACGTGGTTGGGTGATATTGTATCTAAGACTATTTGTCTTGACAGGGGTGCGTTTGTTGCAAAAAAGGGATATCGAAAGAGTTTAATGAATGCGGCGGCGAATTTGAAAAATCTTCGTTTTGGTCAATTTCCTTTATGTTAGAGTTGTGACGTTTGTCAAAACTGATCTAGTGATAGCTATTTATGTATTGTTACATGTTTTTGAATCATCTTCTCTTGTTCAGTCTTTTTAATTATGAAACAACTAGTGACTCACCCTCGATCTGCTCGGGTTAGTCCCTAGTTACGTTTTAGTTTAGATTTCTCAGAAATGAAATATTTTCCCGTAATAAAAAGTATCCTATATGTTGACCCGGATAACCAGCTATCATCATATCAAATTTCATCAAAATCTGTCCAGTGGTTTTCTCGTGATGCGGTCCACAGACAGACAGACAGACAAAAATTCTAAAAACTATAGATTTGGAATCTGTAAGGATAAAATGTCTAATTCAATAAGATTTTCAAAAAACTATTTTACGTACAAATACGACTTAGTTACAATTTTATTATATGTATAGATATAGTTTCCTTACATTTATCGTAATAATTTATATTTTGATACTTATAATTATTTTACTTTTAAATATTCTACTATGTAAAGTATGGAAAAAGAAATATAAAACATTAAATTTAAATATTTCATCTGTATACAAAATATTGTCTACCTTTAATTTTCTACACAGGCTTCTAATAAACTTTCCACATTCCCTTAGTTAGCTTTAAACATTGACCATTGCAATAGCAACGGTTCCATAAACACAAAGCGTAGGTTAACCCTTCGAGAAACTCTCCTGTAAAAGATGAAAATCGCTCAAAATAGACAGATGTGTTATCAAAAGCTCTCTACCGTTCGACTTTGGTTCTTAAGCAAAGCATTACAAGACATATTTATAGTATTTTAAAAGCTCCGTATCTCAAAATAAATTGCATTTCAGAGTTATCGGAATCGGACAATCCTGCCGATGTCGGGAACTGAACTGATATATTCTATCAGATGGATGAAAGCGTCGTTCAATAGCTACGAGTATTTGAGATGTAAAAGAAAAATTCGTAAATATAAAACTATGTAGACATCTGGCTTAGTGGATACTGTGTTTGTTTCCACTTGGATAGTTTGATTAAAGGTAAAAATCTAGACTAAGAAAGATTAAGTGGAAGTGTGGCTTTATCGCAATGCAACAAATTTTATGGTAAATCTATGCTAATATTATAAAGAGTCAGAGTTTGTTTGTTTAAACACACTTATCTCAGGAACAACTAAACCGATTAAAAAAAATATTTTTGCATTAGATAGCCCGTTAATTGTGGAAGGGTATAGGCTATATATCATTATGATACTACTCAAGGGAGCGGAGCAATAATCATAAATGTCAACAAATCGGACAGACTTCTTTACATTATTGTAAAACTGATGTTTATAATATGCCTATGTGTTTTAAGCTCAGAAACTTTGGTCAAATACTCATCGTGTAGAGGGTAGGTATATGAAACAGGCATATATGTATAATCAAAAACCGTGGAGTACAGCTAGTGCTTAAATAAAATGAAGAAATTAGAAATATAATAACTATTTAGTCACGATAAAATTTTATTCTACGTACGTGGTATAGTGTTAATTTATGCGCTTGAAACTTAAAAGAACACTTATTAACATATATAATACTATAATTTGATCGTGTATGTTCGTGTGTCACGCTCAAACCGATAATTGCATTCTAATGCGGTATTTACTAAGCGCCCTATTGTTAAAGGAAATTAAATGTCAATATAAAACTTAGTAGTAATCCCTATACCCTTATACATTTGTAACGATTATCTTGATACATATTTTAAAACGTTATAAGTAGCTCTTTTTTGCAGCTTTTTATATTAAAAAATTACACTATCTAATATTAAATGCAACGATAGTTTGGACTTATAAGGTGACAATTGAATTTTACTATAGTTGCTAATATTATAAATTTAAAACTTGCTTTTTCAGACAGTATTTGCTCAAACAGCGATTATAGTTTATCAAAAAAAAATTATTAATAAATATTCGATAATTTAAATGATTTCCATGTCAAAAGCGCATCTGCTGAGTACTTAGCTGGCTCTTCTCAATGAGATTGCATTCAGAGCTGTGATAGTTTCCGTATGAGGTCATTGTATGATTTTGTAAATGAAAGCAGAGCAAGATTTATTTTTCCGCAAGTCTGCTGACGTTTTGAGTTAATAATGTACGAACGAAAAACAGGACTGCGACAAATATTTTTTTTTAATTTTCTATAATCTAGAAGTTGTACAAGACACATAGGGTTGTACCTAGCGGTGTATACTTGCATGTATATCATACTGTTCATATACTCATTCACTCGAATGAGTATTTAGTATACGTCAACCACCGGTAGTTACTTCACGTGTCCCTCAATTGTTCCTAAATTATAAATTATAAGTACCTATGTACTTACAGTTTACTTTTAATAAAATAAAATTCTTATGTTGTCAACAGAAGTAACGTTAGTAGTTCAACTCAAACAGATATCGAACCCACAATTAACTTAATAGGCAAAACAAACGTATCACACACCTATCATCCACAAGTGAAACGCATAAACAACACGATATTGCATTCCATTAAAATTACTTAACATTTATTATTACAAAGCACGCGATTCGTCAGCGAACGAAAGCTCTTTTTCGAATCGTTTCACGTTTACAGCGTTCGTGCATTGAAGTTCTAAACTAATTCAATATCTGAGCGCAATTATAATAAAGGTGGTGGACCTCACACGCGGTTAATTAACAGCTGTCGATTTCGTAAAAAGGGTAAAACGAGTGAGATAAACTCAGGTCGGTAATGAAACTATGCAAATGCGCCTACGCACCGGCACGTTTGATTCGCTAAAATTCAAAGTCGATTTCTATACTATCTGTAGATAAGTCACTAGATATATCAATTATAGCTTGGGTTTTTAGCGCCGCCCACACAAGTGATGAATTAATTTGTTGGGAAGACGTGAGCTACTGCTCTGCTTTTGTTCATTATTCTAAAGATTAGGACTCACGCATATATCATGAGATAGTAGTATCTAATTTATTTGTATTAATGATTTTAAGTAATACGACTCACCCTCGCCCCGCTCGTGTTCGACCCTCGTTATGTTTTAACGTTTAGTATAGATTTATCAGAGATAACATATTTTCCTGCAGTAAAAAGTATCCTATATGTTAACCTAGATAACCAGCTATTAACATATCAAATTTCATCAAAATCGGCCCAGTGGTTTTCTCGTGATAAGTTCCCAGACAGAGAGACAAACAGGCAGATAGAAATTCTAAAAACTAAAAATTCACAGCACCATCCAGTCCCATAGTACGAGGTACGAGGCTTATGTTATGAATAACAGATAGTTGAGACATTGCACATATATAACTTTAAATACATACATATTATAAATATAAACACCCATGACTGGTGTACAAACATTCGTGCTCATCACACAAATAAATGCCCAGCGGGACTCGAACCCGCGACCGCTGGCACAGCAAGTAGGGTCACTATAAATTGAGCCAAACGTGTCGTCGACTTCCTTGCTTTTAAAACTCCTTACTTATAAGACTCTTTTATAAAAATAAATACTTTATAGTATTTATTTTTATTAAAACTTAGTGCTTTCGCTTCATTAGTGCAATGAATAAACGCAGCTATATTAACGCCTACATATCTAGGCGGGGCTCACAGAATTTTATTATATCGATTAAAATCGATTTTTTTGTATAATTAACCCATATAAATGAAAAGGTTATTCGATATTTGTTTTATGTTATCTATAATTTTATAATCGATATTAAGTAGGATAAAGTTAAAATTATTGAATGTCATAAAAACTATCAAACTGCCTTTTTGCGTGATGTGCGAACATACATGTTAATTAACAATTTGATTATAGTTATAAATTAATTTTATGTATTTAAAGCAGATGTTATTTTTATTATTTGATAAAATTTCCTTTATCTTATGTATATTAGCTGGCGTATTAGTATGGATTATAATTTAAAATAGGTTTTTTTTTGTCATAATTAGTCGAGTTAAGTCTTAACCGTAAAAGTAAAAAGTTTATTATTAAGTAAAGGTCGTGTGAGGTGTAGTAGCAGCTTTTTTGTTAAGCTGAAAGTCTCAGCCAATCCCTACATTATAAATACAAAAGTTTGTAAGAATGTAAGTTTGCTATTTACTATAAGGCGGTATACTTATAAGGCGGTAACCGCTTGATAGATTTGTTTATATCCTAGATTAAATAAGAATTACCTGTAAATTACGCTATTATACCTTTTAATTACGCTACTTTTTTACATATTTATGAGCTCTAAATCTACACATAGTGCCCTATTAAAGGTTTTGACGGTTATTCACCTATAGACGCGTGATTCCGAGAGAAATTTCTCGGCTTTTCTGTACTATAATATGCATGATTTACACATATAAACTTTCCTCATGAATCACTCTAACTATTAAAAAACTCGCATCAAAATCCGTTGCGTAGTTTTAAAGATCTAATCATACATAGAGAAGGACAGTCAGCGGGACGCGACTTTGTTTTACACTATGTAGTGATTTAATGCTTATTTTATAATATATTACAATACTAGCAAAACCCACGGCTTCGCTCGCGCTAAAACTACAACAAATAAACTTTAAAAAGGTAGGTTTCATACAAATTTTCTTCCCTTATTTTATATTCTTATGGGATGAATTTTAAAAAACGCTAACACACTTATTTATTTAATTGTATTAAAGAGCATTAATACCAAGTTTCAAGAAATTCTGATCATAAATATTTTTTGGGTTGTGTTATAACGTGGGAAAGAGATAATCTCCCGAGGTAAAAAGTATCCTATATGTTGACCTAGATATCCAGCTATTATCATACCAAATTTCATCAAAATCCCTCCAGTGGTTTTTCTGTGATGCAGTAACAGACAGACAGACAGACAAAAATTCTAAAAACTATAGATTCAGTCTCTGTATCGATAATAAAGTCTATTTCAATAAGATTTTCCAAAAAATATTTAAGGTACAGATTCGACTCAGTTAGAATTTTATTATATGTATAGATTTTAGTCATCTGGTGATTAAAGTGACTACACCATATACTTTGACTAAAGAATTATAATGTAGATGGAGCCCGCCATTACACATATCGAAGTCAAAAATAGTAGCGTGATTTTCTGTTTATGCTACTATTCTCCATTTTTCTATACAGATCGTTCACTTTCTTCAAATAATAAAGGGAATTTTATATGGGCTATTAGTTGTCAATTTACAATGTTTTAAAAGAAAATGTATGGATTGATAGTATTAAAATACTATATACTATATTCTTTTGTATTTTTAAGTATTAGTTCACTTCTCTCTCTTACCCTTTGAAAGAGAGATAATATTTAGCTTATTTATATATTTTTCTTTTATCTATACTAATATTATAAAGAGGTAAAGTTTGTGAGTTTGTGATGTTGTAGGGGGTAATCTCTGGATCTACTGAACTGATTTAGATGAAATTTTGTAAGATAGTTTGAGACCCTGGGAAGGACATAGGATACTTTTTATCCCGAAAATCATCCCTTAAGGGAGTGAAAATGGCGATGAAAGTTTGTATTGGGAAGCAAGCTGGTGTGAATTGCTAGTATTATAATAAAATCCGTGAGCTATTTTTATTTATTTACATTTATTTCGTCAAATAATGAATATTATATTAAATTAGTAATCTGTTTTGAAACATTGTATTAACCATTTTCTGGATTCATATTAGTTCTATAATACTCTGTCTATAATATTACTTAGACTTAGCCGTATAAATATTATTAAGTGATATAAAGCTAGCCACAAAAATATGTAATTTAAATAGTGACGAAAACTCATAATTTTTAAGCACATACATACATACATACATTTTACAAATCAAAAGTCATCTCAAAACTTCAAGTAATAAAATCCTATATGAGATCTGTGACAGTTTTCTCAAGACATATTTTTATTAAATGTAACGTGACGACGACGTGACGACAATGTGACGTGAATTCGAGTGCAATATTAAATTTGCAAGTCACATGTAAATATATTATTTTAAAATAACAAAGTATAATTTTCCACTAAATATATAGCATATAATGTGAAATATTTTAAGTCCATCAAAGGCACATTATTTTACGAGTTTGTTAACTGTTTTTTATTTGTCTATTTTTGTCCTCTAATCTACGGAATGTCTGAACTGATTTTGACAGGACTTTCAATGTTTGGTAGAGAATGCGGATGAGATTAACGTTAGACTATTTTAACTTTTTTTTATTAGCGTTACTTTAAATAAAATCTTTTCGGATCTTTTCACAGATTTATTTTGATTATTGGTTCCCGACGTTTAGAATGCTTTACAGCAATCATGGTCACGGGGGAGAATGAAAATCAAAATAAATCCCCGAAAAAATCCGAAAAGATACATAGTTTTATTTAAAATGCCAAGTATTCTCGTAAATCTAAGTAAGCTTTACTACTTTACTTATTATGTATTAAAATCTTGAAAGTCCATTTTATCTAATTCTAATTGTTTTATCGACACGTTTGGCTCATTTTGTAGTGACCTTACTTGCTGTGCCAGCGGCCGCGGGTTCGAGACCCGCTGGGGGCATTCGTTTGTGTGATGAGCACGGATGTTCAAAGTCCAGTTATGGATGTTTATATTTTGTTATGTTTGGGAGCTTTAGGGTGGATAATACAACTTTTCAATGGGTACTTATAAAACATACAAATTTAATGAATGTCATGTTTAATGAATGTCAACTATAATTATCGCCATTACACGCGGGTAGAGCCGCGAGGGTAATTCACTAGTACACAAAAGCACATAGGGACACTCTATATACATACATACAAGCGAAGAGAGATTAAGTTGCTAGTTTTAATATAATACACTAGCGGCTCACCCTTGCTTCGCTTCGGGTTCGTCCCTAGACAAAAAAATCTATCCCGCGGGAACTGCACATTTTTCCCAGATGATATATAGCCTATAGCCTTCCTCAGTTAACGGGCTATCTTATGCAAGAATAATTTTTCAAATCGGATTAGCAGTTCCTGAGATTAGCACGTTCAACCAAACAAACAAACTTTCAGCTTTATATTAGTATAGATACCTAATCATTACTTAGAGATTTCGCAAAACAATCGAACTAAAACCGTGACGTTAAATTAACACGGCTTTCAAAAACACAAAGTACGATTGATTGGATAAAAAACGTTAACTTTTTTTATTCGGGACTAAATACTATCTCAATGATAATCATGACCCGTTGAAGTGTTGAAGATCACGAGATAATGTTATATCTTCATATTGTTCCTCTGTCAGTCTGCCCTTAACAGATTTGTTAGAATCGATTGTTGTAGTTAAATAGTTGGTTTATTTTAACTGTCAGTTATCTTAACTGTCTGAAATAATGAGTTCTAAAATTTTAATGCGCTCGAGTCTAGTATTATGTGCTTAAACGACTCCTACAGATGTATAATATTGTTAATGAAATAGCAACTATATGTTATAGCCAATTTGTTGAATAATTATTGTATTAAAATAATTATAGATAAAAAAATTTAAGAATTCTGATTTTAGCTCATTTCATTTCTATTGACGGGATAGCTAAAATGTGTTAACCAAAATAATACTATGTAGTAGTAAAATGTCCATTTTCAACATGATGAAAAACATCTCTACGTGAAATATACAGTTCTAGGTGATATTTAAATAAAATAAATTACTACAATTTTCTACTGAGCCTACCGACAGTTTGAAAAGAAAAAGCTTCAATCATATAAAGAACTAACGTAAAGAAACTAAGCTTAAATTTCTTGTAAATAAAATGTTTCAATACAATGATTCCTAAACGTGGAAATTGCTAAGAATTAGATTTATCTATCTACAGCATATGCTGTATATATGAATGAATGAATGAAAATTTTATTAAATTAGACTTATTACAAGCACTTTTGAGTCGTCAATTTAATGTAAGCGTCAGTATAGTCAGTCCGTGAGGAAGCTACCACAGGCTCGGAGCAGTTCTGCTGAGAAGAACCTAGAAACTCAACAGTTGCCCTTTTAATCATCGAAGTTACATTTATTTTATTAACATAATAATATAGATAGCCTGCATATGAGTCAATATATCTTAATTCCACACATTTACAAAAGAAATAGCAACAAACAGCAAAGCGTTTCCATATTTGCAAAAAAAGCTCACATGAAAAGCTATTGAATGAAATAACCTAATATAAAAAAGTTAATTAAAAACTTATGTTTATTTGAAATTTTTACTACTATATAGCATTTTGCGTGTACGCAACGACGTACCACGCTGTCATTATTGGGAGTAATGTTTCAATCATTTTGAGTGCAGCAATTATGAATCGTAAACCATGCTCGAGCGCGTCTCACGGTACGATTTAATACCGGCCGATGTTTTATTGCTTTCACTGCTTTAAATGAATACACAATTTTATGATTTAGTCGTCGTCGTGTAGATTTTTTATATTTCAATATGACTAGAAGAAAGAACAAAATAAAATACAATGGAACTAAAATACGCTTAAATATCTATCTATATATATATATATATATATATATATATATATATATATACATATACAAGATAAGTAATAATTACTGTTTAATATAATAGGAGAATGTTATAATATCAGTATCTATACATATAATAAAAGTGTAACTGACCGACAAACTAGTATTTATTAACGCGATCGAATCCAAAACAATGTAATTTTTGAGATTTTGTCTGTTTGTCGGTGAGTTTGTACGCGTTAATACCAGAAACGGCTTAACCGATATGGATGCGGTTTTCGTTTATCTATTGTAATAAGCGTCACTTAACATATAGTATTTATTTCAATCGGTTCATAAATTAAAATGTTATGTCAATTCAAAGAATCACCGAACACGAAGCGAGGGTGAGTCGCTAGTTTCTATTAATAGATTAGGTATTTGAATTATGAATAGTTCTATTTTTAATTATATCATTATAACAATAGATGTAAAATAAAAATATTAAATAGAAAATTAGGGAATTAGCAAATTAGAAGCTTATAAGTGTAAATGAAATCTTACTGCACAAAAGCTCTCGATTTCATTACAAATAACTAACTAAATGGACTTAAGTATGCCACCAACTAAAGTCAGTTTTAGACGTTTTCGTTTTGGGCTATGAAATATTTTTTACTGCTAATAATATTACTATTCTAATTTGTGTGTACGTTTGTTTCTCATTCACGCCCCTGCCCTGGAATTATTAACATAGACTACTGTAGTAATAAAATTACGAAAAGATAGCGCTGATCGATTACCAAAAATTAAATACAACATATTATACATATAAATAAATTCAACATTTTTATATCAAATTGCAAAAGACCCACGAGCAAAGCGGGGGTAAGTATCTAGTATAAATAACTGAGCTTTACAAATGCAATTATTATGAAATCACAGACAGATCAATTTTAGTTATATGTCATTGAGAGATTTAGTCCAAGAGTGTAGTCGTAGTCCCGAGCAGTTGCTAGCGGAGTAAGAAGTGTCTGAAAATAAAGTTACGATGCTATTAAGAAATCTTATGACTACAACTAAGGTTTTGCTAGCTCTCGCTGTATGTTCCCCTTGCTTTATATCTATTAACATTTTAATTAGTTAGAGCTAATTTTACTCCGCTGAAATAACGGTTGTTTATGTAGACTATTGTCATTACAAACGCAATTAAACTGTACTCGAATTAGTGGCTTTGACTTCTTTATATGATAAGCGTATGTATGTATGTTTGTATTTAGCCCTTTTTCACGTCCCACTGCTAGGTACGGACCTCCCCTCAATACGAGGGGAATCATTCGAAACGTCAGGAACCAAAAATCAAAATAAATTGCAAAATAATCCGAAAAAATTAAACTTATACAATTTAAAATTTCGAATACTTTTTAGTGTAGCAAAATATCTCATCTCTGAGAAATCTAAGTATACTAACCGCTAAAATAATTCAATTTAACAATATTTGTAGATAAATCATACGTACTGTTAGATATTATAATATGTAATACAAGTCAAAAGCACATTCTTAGACACAAAAAAAATTCCTCTTAGAAACAAATTAACATTCATTTTGAACCTTTTATATATCTATACGAATGACGTTCAAGCAATCAAGAAGCGTCGATTTTATAATGAGTTTTCCGATTTTCGCGGACAATGGACCTCACAATAGGCCTCAAGTCTGCGTATCCATCACGATTAACGATTTCTTTGTGCGACTGATAACAGCGATGAGATATCATTGGGCGGATGTTTTAAATTGAAATTGAAAAGATTGACCCGTTTTGAAATTGGTTTCCCGTTTCCAACCAACTTTTAATGATGTACGTAGAATCTAAGAATTTTTAGAGAACAATAGACACAAAAGGTTGTGTCAGTTTAAGGCACGATAAGCTGTTATGAAACGTATTTCAACACTAGAAAACCGAAAGCAGTACTCGTATGTACTTATAAATAGTTTTATAGCGTTTGGCATTTTAATTTTTCATATAAAGAGATAGAGTGTATCATGGAGATATACTTAATGTACTTAACAGATAAAGCATTAGATAAAATTCTTATGAAATTGACTAAGAACGTAAATTAAAAAGTAATATATTAGCATGCAAAATCATTATCTTTAGTGATCACGTACAGACAACTTCAAGTGTATATATTTATACTCATCTTTATAAATATTATTAACTATTAAACGAGGGGGCTTAAACAAGATGTCATTCTACATTCATTGAAGAATAAAAATCTATAGAATATATATGTATTATATATTAAGATTATACGGCATAACATATATAACATAATTTTTTTTATATTTTTTAACTAGCAAATATCAATACATGTTGCAAAAGTATCAAAAATTATATTTAAAAAGTATAAATATATGATTTGAAAAGAAATTTTTTCCAAAGCATGTACAACTGCAGATCCATGGTTTTGTGTCCCAAGTATAGTTGGGGTGTTCTGTCAAGAAATTCTTAATGATAGCCCGGTAAGTACAAAAGGATCACTAGAGTGCCGATCACGGTTCGTTCTTAGTCTGATATCGATCTGATAATGTAGTTTTATACAAAAAACAATAAGTGCATTCAAACTACGAGACAAGTTCTGGCGGAATCACACTCCAGCAACGTTCAACTTTGATCGGCACTAGTGTGGGTCAACCCTAAAGCTGTAGGTCCCGCACCTGATTTCTCACCTGTTATGTCGGATTATTTGCCCACTGGACTTTGAGGGTGAAAAGAACAGAAAATGCACTTTTGTCTGCGCATACACTTATGCACTATAATATCTCCTTTATACATGATATCTCAGTATATTATTATTATTAATAAATAATAATATTCACCCTGAACAGAAATCAAACCTGTAATCTCCATCACAGAAAGGTATAAAATAAGGTACAATACAAATGACTATTTCAGAACGAGTCTCATTTTTCAGTCAGTATATACATTTAGATAGTTTCAGTAAACGTCATTTTATGAACTATTTGGGATCAAATCACAAGAAGAATCGTCGAATTTAAATGACCTAAAAATATATTTAGACGTTGTCAGTTTTAACGAATCAATAGTCTCGGATAAAGATAAGATAGACGCTGGAATATTAATTAAGCCGTCTGCCTGACACTACATTTTTAAAATCGAGCTTCTGGGAATGTACCGATTTATGAAGCTTGAGTACTGACAAATATTAGCCAAGAAACTTGGATATAATATTTATTTAATACGTTAAAAATGTACTAAAATTACTTATTTTTTTCTCCTTAATTAAGTAAAAAATATTCCTAGTAAAGTATTGATCTATACAATGTATGATATTTAAACGAAAGTTATGAAACTTTTGATCGACTTTAAATATAGTATAGGTATACACAATATGGATATTCTTTCTATCTGGGTTTAATATCTGTTGACAATTTTTGAATGACTACTTTTAGAACATTATAAATGCAATGTTTTTGAGGATATATGAATGTAGGGATGTTTGTTATTCTTTCACGCAAAAATTACTTAATGGATTTTAATGAAACTTTACAATAATATAGCTCATACATCGGAATAAGTAGGCTACTATTTATCTCTGAAAAATGTACGGTTTCCGTGGGATAGATTTATTTTTCTACACTGTACATTATATGTAAAGAATGATCTTATATAAACTTCTGAAAAAGAGTTCTATCCCTATAGAAATAATTTTCAAAAAGTATCAATATTTACTCTGTGCACCTTTTTCCTTAAAAGTAATAGTACATTAGTACCTAGATATTAAATAGACGCCATTTAACAGGATTTTCATAACTCATAATCTCAGGCCTGTTATTCGGTATTAGATATTAAACGTGTAGTACTTTTGCAGTGACATTATTGTGGAATAAACAAACGTCCTAAGCAAACCTCCTTTAGGATAACTAACAAGCTGTTCAAAATTAGTAACTCAGCCCGACTGTTTCAACAGAGCATTTGTTAAACTTTGATTTATAACAATATCGCTTATAAAAGTCAAACGATTACACGCCATACCGTATTAGAAATCCAAACCAGAACTTACAGTACAACGTCTCATTTGATTCATGGCTTACAGCAACTATCCTAAGAAACTTCTAAAGCTTAAACAAAAATATACTCTCGTCTTTCAGTTATAGAGTTTAAATTCGATACTTTCAATTACTCATCGAGTATTCTCGGGTGATAGCAATTGTCTTTTCGCTAAGATTAAATTGATTTATGCGACAGCGTTCCGTCCGTCAGTCGTTTCGGGAAAGTCGTAAAGAGTCCGTGTCGTTTGTTTTGATAGGATTGTAAATTGCGTGTGATTTATATAAATATGTCGCGAATCTTCGTTTCCTGTGTTTATTTTGATATTAGATGGGATATTTTCAAAACAATTGACCATGTAACCTATTTCTGATATTTTCATGTGCGAATCATTTCTAACATGATTACCACTTGCCTTACGGTGAAGGAAAACATCGTGAGGAAACCTGCATGTCTGAGAGAATCTAGCAAGTTTTCGAAGGACTTGTGAAGTCCGCCAACCAGTACTCGGCCAGCGTGGTGGACTATGGTCTGATCCGCCTCATATTAAAGGGAAGCTTTTGCCCAGCAGTGGTACGTTAAAAAGGGCTGAATACATACAACAATCATGTAAGCTATTTGTTATATCTCTGATCACTCGTAAAGGAATGTGTTCATTAAGTGGGAAAGACTAGTTTTAACTTTCCGAACTAAAAATATTACGTAAACGAGAAACAGACTAAAATGTAATGCTTAACTAGAAATAGAGAAAACAAAGGTTAAATAAATAAACCTCAGGATATATTGGCATATGTATTTTACTGAATTTTTTAAATAAATACAAACACATTGTGAAATCTTTAATAAATTCTTGTTCACTCTAATCGCTAATAAACATTTTTTTTATTGATAACTCTAAAACTCATCAATAGCTAGCTACACCGGTGGTAGGACTCTGTCAAGCCTGAGGAGTCCGACTGGATGGGTACCACCCCCTTATCTATTTCTGCCGCCAAGCAACAATGCTTACATTGTTGTGTTCCGGTTTGAAGGATAAGGTAGCCAGCGCAATTACAGGCAAGAGGCATAACATCTTAGTCCTTACAGTGATAACGTACCGGCGGTTCTGCAGTTTTGTTACATAAAACTTAAGTGCATGAACCATAGGTGTTATGGGCGACAGGTATCGCTTTCCATCAGGTGGACTGTCTGCTTGTTTATCACTGAGTACCATAAAAAAAAAAGCTATTAAGCAAAAAAGGAAAATCGATTGATAGAGAATAAAAGAGTACTGAACTGTTTTGTTTAGCTTGTTTATATATGGAGTACCTGGGCGACCGAGCTTCGCTCGGAGTTCTTGAAAGATTGTATATTTTACATTAAGTGACTAAGAGTTACTGAGACAGTTGTATAGATGTCGCGATTAAATTTTGCGTAGAATAATGCATAAAAAAAACGCATGAAAACTCGAAAACACGCGTTTTCCCAGACATGTGACTAATCTAGATCAATTTTTTGCCCCCGAAAGCGTCCATATACCAAATTTCAGCAAAATCGTTAGAGCCGTTTCCGAGATCGCCGGTATAAATAAATAAATAAAGATATAAATATACAAGAATTGCTCGTTTAAATATATAAGATTAGCGACTCACGCTCGCTTCGCTCGCGTTCGTCCCTAGGTACGTTTTCACGGTTAGTATAGAATAAACTATAATATATATGTACATACATAAGTACAGAAAAGTTAGTACCTACTTTAAAAATAAAAAATATATATAACGTATATCCATTACTTGAGACATAATTCCCCATACAAACTTTCATCGCCCTTTTCACCCCCTAAAGGGATGATTTCCGGGATAAAAATTATCCTATGTCCTTCCCAGGGTCTCAAACTATCTCCATACCAGATATCATCTAATTCGGTTGAGCGGATTAAGCGTGAAAAGGAGACAGACAAACAGACAGACGGAGTTACTTTCGCATTTATAATATTAAAAAAATATTATTATATTAGTACGGATATTCTAATAAGGGACTTCTAAAACAAATCATTGTACCACAAGTGAATAGCAGATGGCATATTATATTATGTAGTATCCGAACACGTTGAAGGCAATTAGGCAAATTGACACTAACACCTACGAAGGGCGATAACGTCGCAGTGTATTAGCTCGAGTGTGTGATATATTTGACCTTTACTTGAAACTAAGTCATTACTTGAGTCTATCAAGTCAAATTGGAGACGTGGTGGGTAATGCTCCCAATCCATTGGATTCGTTGAACAGTAGTTAAAAATTTGAAAACTTTCTGTATTTATGTGCGTAACTACATATTTGTTCTTTATGAGATTTCACAATCGAGATGTAGGGATAAAAGTTAGGTATCTTTATTGGAGTTTAAATTATATCCTTTTTACCGACTTTAAAAAGAGGATGTACTCAATTCGCCTGTATTTTGTTAATCGATTTCTAGCTAAGCTTTAAAAAAACATACTATCTAAGGATGAGCTAATTACTCAATAATTTTGAAGTGTAGCATTATTATTAAAAAGAACTTTTTATCTTAGAAAAATTAAATCGTCTTTTATAATTCACAATTGGAAAAGATATCGTGTAATAAAACACAAAAAAAATGTATTTAAGATCGAATGTATTCGATCTTATTTATAATATTTCCTTCTTTTTCGAAATCGGTAATAAACCAGCTGAATTTTAAGATTTAAAAAACCAGAAAATTATTTTTTTAATATCTTAGTATTCGAATTACAGTTAAATATAACTAAGATAATTCTTAAACACTGTAAATAATGCAGTAAGCATTTATTTAACTGAGGTCGTTTAACGTGTTTGAGTGTTAAAAAGAACTGTCACTCGACGATTGTCACGGGCTTCGACAGTGAAGTGAGAACATTAGACGTTCTAGGAATTCTAAACACGTAAATAGAATGTTTCAAACACCGTAAATGTTTTGTCTGGGATAGTATGAGATGAACGGGCATTTATTTTGGCATTGATTTTAGTAACCTGCCCTGGCTTCGTCCGAGTGTATGAACGTGTGTGACATACATACATATTATTTACTGGCGACTTACGTTTCTAGGTACGATTTTATACACAATATTATAGGTTTTATTTTTTTGCGCGAAACTCTAATTTAACCCTTAAACCCTTTTTCTAAAATCTAAGTTACTCCTATAAGATCAGTTATCTGCCAGTGAATGTCCCACCAAAATCGGTCTCACCGTTTCAGAGATTAGCCGGAACAAATAGACATATAGACAGACAAATTTTTTTTTTTTTTTTATAGTACTCAGTGATAAACGAGCAGACAGTCCACCTGATGGAAAGCGATACCTGTCGCCCATAACACCTACGGTTCATGCACTTAAGTTTTATGTAACAAAACTGCAGAACCGCCGGTACGTTATCACTGTGAGGACTAAGATGTTATGCCTCTTGCCTGTAATTGCGCTGGCTACCTTATCCTTCAAACCGGAACACAACAATGCAATCATTGTTGCTTGGCGGGATTATTAAAAATTGTTTCTTTTTTTTCTCGTTAGAATTTTTTTTTCTCATAAGAACTTATTATATACATTTAGTAAAAACCTGTTATTTTGATATTACAAACAGACACTTCAATTTTATTCATTCGTATGTTTGTATAGATAAATATTTAATGGATTATTTCGGACAAGTTAATCATATTATGTATTTTTCCATTTAAAAATACGTGTCCATAAATTAACACTTTATATATCAAGTATTTATAGGAAATAAAAATTCACCTTCTTAAGTGGACCTTCAAAGACCTATAAAAAATAATAATAAGCTTAAAGCTATAAAATGACTTACGTTGCAAAACCTCTATTTCATAACATCCCAGGATTAGTAACTGAAAAGAAAGAAACTGAATAAGTATTGAACATTAAGTAGTAATAAATGATATATACTAGTTTGTTACTACACTCGTAACTCCGCTCGTGTAAATAGCCTTTATAGAATACCTTCATAACACCTTCTGGATAATTTCTAAGAGATTATGGGTAATTTCTAATATATTAATTGTTAACTGACACGCCGGCGTGCCCGCAATCCTCAACGGGTTTAATACCTTGGATATTAGTGTGATCCTATTTTTCGCAGAAAAGAGCAACGGACTGACTGACTAGATTTAATTTTTATTATCATGAAGTAAGTTCATACTACGGACAGATGTAATGGCTAAATCAACTACATCATCATCATCATCATCATCATCATCATTCTAAGCCTGCTTTCGTCCACGGCTGGACCTATGGAGCTCAGTGGCCTGTCCTATGGCAAGCCACTGAGCTCCATCTTCAGCTCTGCTATCCAACCGATACCAGCCACTTTACGTATATCGTCATTCCATAGGTCCAGCTAAGGCTGGAGGGCGACCTACACTATGTTTGCCGACTCGTAGTCTCCATCCTCATCCATTCTGAGACAAAGGTGACTGCCTTTTGCCCCAGAATGACAATGACTTGCCATTCTGACACAAAGGTGACTGGTGGTGGCCCACTGCGACTTCACCTTGCTAATTCTTTAAGCTATATTGATGATTTAACTATGCATCATATTAATATATGGTAAAAACTTTCTAAAAGAAACGTTGTTTACCGAAAAAAATGTGAAGATTACAAATTAAATATATAATTCGTGTTTAACAAAGCTACTATGCAATGTGACGGAAGAAAGTTAATGTAAATTTATATGATCGTGTTTATGTTTTTACGGCTGGCGCCAAACACTCAATTTACGATTTACAAGTAAGCGAGAAGAAAGCACTGAACGTTGGAAATGAACGGGAATTTCTTATTGCTGTAACAATAATGATTGAAATCCTGTAACACAGAGTTTTTAGTGAACTGGATAAGATTATAAAATTCATTAGTTTGCCGTTAAGTCATTTCGACGTATTAAACTTTCATTTCCACTAAAACTTTATAAGGCAAGTATTGCACCAGTCTTAGCTAAATGATATTCTTTGTTTAGTATATAATGTAAATAATAAATAATTATAGAAAAATCTTATTGAAATAGTCATTTTTATCGATATAGAGGCCGAATTTACAGTTTTTAGATTTTTTTGTCTGTCTGGGAACGCATCACGAGAAAGCACTGGACAGAATTTGATGAAATTTCATTTGATGATAGCTGGTTATCTGGATTAACATATAGGATAGTTTTTATTGCGGGAAAATATCTCATCTCTGAGAAATCTATACTAAACGTTAAAACGTACATATCTCGGGACGAACCCGAGAGGAGCGAGGGTGAGTTGCTAGTATTTATATAAAGTCGAAAAAGGATATAAATAAAACTATAGTTTTTCATTATTTTAAAACAATCAAGTGAACAAATAGTTAACAAGTTATATGTAGTTAAAATGTATGAACTTAATTTAGATGGTCAAGACCACAGAATTGATGTTTACCTATTCCGTGGTCAAGACATAACTCTATCATATAGAGAATCGAATATTTTTTTTCTCAAAAAGATTTACAATTAATAAAACATTAATTACAATAGCAACCAAGTACACAACGGGATGTAAAGGTGTTCATCGGTCATACAACCGACAAAAGAACCTTCAAAATTATTAATTCAAACTCTACCTCGCATCGAGGAGTACGTGTCGCCTACCGTACAATAATATAAATAATAAGGGTCATGTTGAAGGCGTTTTTATTATTTACATTGAAATGATTTAACCGAACGATTTACGATTAACAGATTTTACGACTTAGCTTGAATCGCGAGGCAATTATGTTCTTGGTTCCGTGATATTGAGACATCAATCATTAATTACTGAATCCCCTCTGGCGGAGTACGAGCGTATTTCTACCTTTGAACCCTGGTCCCTAGTTTGATTATTTATCTCAACTACTTTTTTTAATTTTAGTAACTTTATAGATTAAAAAGAGCCTGAGGTTTCGAAAATTGATTATTGTTTTAAAGTACATTATATTTTTTATTGTTTTGTTATATTTTGTATTATTATGTACTTAATAAAAATTAAAAAACCTCATATACAATTATCTTACTGTATGTAGAGACCTTTATTACATATAAGCTACTGACAATTTACCCTCGCTTCACTCGGGAGCGTCCCTAGGTGCCTTTTGAAATTATAATAATGTACTTATTATAGATAGACAACGCCACCTTTTATTAAATTTTATTACTACCTAACTGTATAATGCTTACGTGTTATTTTAGGTCCTTGACTATCTATTATAATAAAATAAGTATGTTGGGTCATTAACACACAGCACCATCTAGTTCCATGGTAAGCTACGAGGCCTGTGTTATGGATACCAGATAGTTGATACACTGCACATATATAACTTTAAATACATATATTTTATAAATATAAACACCCATGACTGGAGTACAAACGTTCGTGTTCATCACACAAATGAATGCCCCCAGCGGGACTTGAAGCCGTAACTGCTGGCACAGCAAGTAGGGTTACTACAAACTGAGCCAAACGTGTCGTCGTATTATGTAAGTATGCACATGTAAACTAAATTTCATACAAATCCATCTTACGATAAAGAAATAACAAACATATAAGTACACCATACATCAATAGAAAGTTTCACAAGTATGATAGTACTGCAACGACACCAAACGGCAAAATTACACAAAATTAGAGAAATCGAATGACATTCCCGAATTAACCGATTAAATTATAATCGGCATTACTATCGAAAACAATCAAAACCGTACAATGAATGAGTCAATAACTTGAGAAAAAGAACCGTTTCGTACCGTTCTATTTAATTAGGCCCCGAAAAATCGTGAAACGGTCTATCGGCGCTCACAAAAGATAAATTTGTTGTATCTACCGATTACCATCGTTCGTTTGCGGTGAACAAAACGTTTTGGTATCAAATCACACAATTAGAAGTGATCGGCCGTGTGCCCGTCGGTCTCTTTGTCGGCTCGCTTGTCATTGCGACTGGTCTGTTCCGCTTTACGCTGTCATGTAAAATGAATTATTTATTATATATTGATATCAAAATGGCAATTTGTCTTGTTATCTTGTTTTTGTTGTAATTTGCAAGTATTAAGGATTGAAATGTTCGCATATGCACATAATTAAGGCGCAGGTGTTTGAATATATGCTTTGAAATAAAATGTTCGTGCAAAGTATTGTATTATCACTTATTGCTTGAAGCTTTAAGTTACCAATGAGCTTTAATAGCACATTTATTTAAGTTTAGCCGTTAAATACAATTACTTATATATGTGATGTCTTAGCAAGATAATAAACTTTAAATTGAAATACACAAAAATGGAAATTAAGTGCAATGTATTCTTGATTGAAATTATTTGTCGAGTAAGAAATGCTTTACGAGTATTTGTTGGTGAATGCTATGTACATACACTTGTTATTGATATACATATCAGTGAGCGTGTTACTTTCCAATTTTCATATCTACATAATTGTTAAATATATATTGTAAGTGTGCTTATGAAATAAATAAAATAAATGCATATGTATGAGTTGAAATTAGAAGAAAATATTTTTGTAGTACATATAACTAGTACAGCGTAGAAAGATTTTGTTTTTACATGCTTTACAGTAAACAGGTGAGACTGCTGTAATACTTGTTTGTGATTGCTGTAAAGCATCCGAAACGTCGGGAACCAAAAATCAAAATAAATCCGCAATAACAAACCGAAAGGAAATGTCAAATATTCGCGTACATCTAAGAAAGTATTAGGTTTTGTTTCTCAATCGTACATCTTTCTTTTTATTAAACGAGTTTTTATCAATTCTCAGCATTAAATGTATTGTTAGATCCCTAGGACCTTGGAATTAAACCGTCAAGGAGCAATATCTATTCATGCCAATAATATCCTGTATCCATCCTTATGTAATTACACAAACACGATGTTTTCATTGGTTAGTCCTTATATAGTAACAACTTAAGTTTTAACAGTGAAAAAATACTTATACTAGATAGATATTAATAGAAAAAAAAAAGCTTTTTTTTTTTTATTGAAGTTAAATACTTAGATATAAATTTAGAAATTTTATTCTACGAAACAGCAAGCAAGTAATCATGAGAATAATATTTATATAAAAAAATATTATATTTATTTTATAAATAAAATCAGTATATTCAGAAAAATACAAGGTCCAAATGGAATGTGCCGGCCGTGTTTGGCATCACAGCACAGACGCTGTCGACTCAAAGGCATTAGAATGATCGACGTGACCGCGCACATTTTTACAGGACTTGCTTTCCTGTTGACTTGACCGATATAATAACTATCATTACAATACACTTGCTGATAGAACTAATTAAGATTTAGATGAATATATTAAATTAACTATATAGTAAGTTATTATGAAGGGGTCACTCGTAAAATTCAACCACATAATTATTGAAAATTTGAGGAAAACATATATTATGTATAGAATTTATATATCTATATAAAAAATACTGTTTCCAAAAATTTTTCATTGATAAGTCAAGCTAGTCAATCGCTAGGTACAAAATAAAACAGATCGTTTGACAATCAGAGGAGAAAAGGGTACTGAACTGTATTGTCTTTGCCAATTTATCAACGACTAAAATTCTAGACTGATATTTTTTATGAATGATTTTCTGGCATTTTACTAATTTAATAACAAATAAGCTACTTTTTATGCAAAAAAACATCTATTCGTTATTTGATTACTGTGTTAAAGAAAAATAAATAAACAAAAACACTAGAATTTAGTCTTAGCAAGGATGAAATTACGTAAATATTTGAAACAATAGTATTGTACTGCACGAGAAAAATTAATCATATAGATACTCGTAGCTATTCTATTTTAGATAAATATTAAAATCGCTAACATTATGCAGATATAGATGGTTAAGGTTATCTTGTATTGTTAGTGATCTATCAGTCATCTATTTCAGAAAGGAAATAACATGACAAAATTTTGGATTTTTGGTCAATATATGATTTAGTCCAAAACGATAAGTAAGAAACTCTAAAAAACTATATTTTTTTCTAATAAAAAAAATTATAAAGTTTAATCTCCAAATTCTAATAAATAGCGATAGAATTTATTTAATTAATTGTATTATATTAAAGTAAATTCATAACAAATGGGTAAAGTGAAACATGTGCAAATTCGTAGAGTCAACTCTCACAATAGCAGCTGAAGGGCTGTCGCGAGCGTGACTTGCGAGACTCGCACACCCTGTTGAACGTTAGGGTGACCATCTTCAAAAAGATTCCTGCCATTAAAAATGTCTTAAAAAAAATGAATTTATTTATTTAAATTAACTATTGCAAGCACTTTAAAGTCAACTCAATACAATGAAGTTCTATAATTTTTCGTCTCGTACGTAAGCCTGATAATTTTTGTGGTTTTCTGCATATTCATTTCCTTTATTTTCAACCCCCAACGCAAAAAGAGGGGTGTTATAAGTTTGACGTCGATGTCTGTATGTGTGTGTGTGTGTGTATCTGTCTGTGGCATCGTAGCTCTCAAACGGATGGACCGATTTCAATGCGGTTTTTTTCATTTGAAAGCCAGTTTCCTTACGGTTGTTCTTAGCTATGTTTGGTTAATATCGGTCCAGCAGTGTAAGAGTATCAGTTCTTTTCCAACTATAAGTATTTTTTGCGTAGGGTTTTTTTTTACATTTTTAATTTAATTTTTATGACCTTTGCTTTTGGCAGAGGGCAAATAATTACATGACATGATCAACTCTTAATTTGATGTGTCTCTATATATATAAACAGCCTATTTGCTTTATACTTATGAGTGCTACAGAGTTACTATAAATATATACGGAAATACTAATTTGATGAGTAATAAAATATAAGATATAAATTTATACATCATGACGGCAAATAATAAAATAATGATTTTCGCAGAAATCGTACTAATTCAAAGCTTAATTTAATGTTGTTTTGCAATAGATATTCTTCAGGTTTGTAATTAGCATTGCGATTTTATCTACTATATACTCGATCTATAAAAATTATAAACGGCAATTAAAATCAATTATCACTAATTTTGATATTATATATTGAAGTCGACATGTCAGTTTTGAGAATTGATATGAGATTATTACATTTGTAGCGGAACGATAATGTATTCAGGTTATTAGAAGAATTTAGTAATATGTACTCTTAAAATATCAAACATATATATATATATATATATATATATATATATATATATATATATATATATATATATATATATATATATATATATATATATATATATATATATAATAATAAACTGTTTTAATAAAATTAATAATTCATGTTTAATATTGTATCGTATAAAACAAATAAAATATTGTACCAATTTTTTAAAACTTTTGGCCACCCCAGCGTATCAAGCAGCGCATCTAAGTGACGGTGATCGACAAAAAGGGATGAAGTGCGATTTTATTAACACAGGCTTTCATCAACGAAAAAAATACACTGAATACTGTAACAAATGATGTTGTTTGCTATAGACGTGGAAAATGGATCAAAATGGGCGAGAATGGGCCGTGATGTATGGAGTTCGGCACTTAGACACCATTGACGAAGGTGACGATGGCTTTTGCTTTGAACCAAGATGGATGGATCCACCTTTCATATTTGATCTACTTTCATTTCCAATAGACTAATATTTCATATGTATTAAGCTAGAAACAAATTAAATATTACTACTTAAGTTATCTTTCCAACAAAACATTTATTTGTTAAAATTTCAATCATATTTACATTTTTTTTAAAGAAATCTTCCCCTAGCAATGACACTGACATTTTCAAGTTTTAAAATTTAAATTCGTTAGTTAATTCCTACAAAATTATTTTTAGGCTGGGTTCACATTGACTCAATACACGCTGTTACACGATTAGTTATAAGTATCGAAATAAACGAAGAAAGCCAATTTTGTTAAAATTTTCGTATAAGTAATTTTCGATTTATGATAAAATATAGTAAACTAGAAACTCACGCTCGCTTCGCTCGCGTTCCTTCGTAAGTACGTTTTCACGGTTGGTATAGAATAAACTATATACATAGATATAGAAAAGTAAGTACCCACTTTAAAAATAAAAAAATATATATCCCTTACTTAAGAAATGATGCCCCATACAAACATTCATCGCTCTTTTCACCCCCTTAAGTGATGTTTTCCGAGATAAAAACTGCCCTATGTCTATCCCGGGATCTCAACTATCTCCATACCAAATATCATTTAAATCGGTTCAGCGGATTAAGCGTGAAAAGGTAACAGACAGACAGTGTTACTTTCGCATTTATAATAATAGTATAGATTGCGTACACAATTATATAAAACATATGTAATAATAATTAATTATAAAAGACGACGAAATTCAATATATATATTTTTTACCTCAAAATTAAGGAATGAGAAATATTTTCATAAGCTGTCACTTCCTACTACATACTAGATTAAAAGCTCGATTCTCACATCCGGCAATTATAAAAATTAGCATAAATAATAAAAGCCCATCATTAAGAATCCCCAAACTTAATATATCAATAAAAAAATAAAATAATTTGCTCGCTAATGTGTACCGGACCTAACGTGTAGTACAGACGCGTAGAATGCGCTGAGTCACAGACCACCCTTATTCGCAACAGCTGTTTTGTTATTCTCACAGGTGTGTAAATTGACTGGAACACTCAGTTATTCTATAGTGATAACTAATTTTATAAATGATACGTTGTTTTGTTTGTCATTTGCGACATTTTTCAATTAACATTTTGGCTTTCATTTCTAATTAAAGTTTACAATACCTACAATTTGTTTTAAATAGTGTTATTTTTGTATTACAGACTTATTATTTCGTAATGAATCCATACTAATATAATAAATGTAAAAGTGTGTTTGTTTGTTTTTTATTCAAGTCGAAACAAAGTGACAAATTGGTGTGCTTTTTTTTGTGTGGAGGTAGTTGAAGGACAGAAGAGATTATCGGGTATGAGGCTTTTCAATTCAAACGTGATTTAGCATTTTTTGAAATTCATCCTGTAAGGGGGTAAAATTGGGGATGAAAGTTTGTATGAAAGTACCTTTTTAGAGTTTTTTTTTGTAGTTTTAGCGCGAGCGAAGCCGAGGGTTCTGCTAGTATATCATATATTCATTTTCATTTTTTAATGAACTGTTTATTGTAACACTTATGTGCTAATACGTTAAAAAGCAATATTTCAATTAAGAGTTAGCAGAAATTGTTAATATATTCATTGATTTATTTAGGATTTTATCTGTTTGTTTGAACGTGCATAACTCCTGTTTAGAGCTCGCAGAATTAGGTTTAATTTCAATCGAACAACTATATATGCATTGCCATATGACATAGACAGTTGTGATTCCTAATTCAATGCTTAGTTATTTTACACCCCACTGGTAGGCATCGGCCTTTTCTCAATGCGAGGAGTATTAGGCTGTAGCCCACCATACCGGCCACATGTGGGTTGGCGAATTTCATTCGTTTGATAAAACTAGCTAGGTTCTCTCAAACATACAGTGCTACTTACGACGTTTATTTTTAATATGCTTCACTATATTAAAAAATATTAACCGTTGATATAAAAGTAACGAATGAAAATCTCAGAGGTTCGAAACCGTTTAATTCGTTTTTTTTTTCAAACAAGCTGTACTGGGCTTTCGAAACTTATAAATTATAAGTTCATACATAAATAAAATTCCTACAACACACTAGTACACATTAAACGGTGCTACATTACTCAACAATAATATTATTCAAAGAACTCTATCACTTATACTGTAAAAAAGACTATAAACTAATTTTATTTATGTGATGATACTGCGAGTATCGATATGTTACAACACATAAAGCTAACTTCGAATCGATTGAAACACCATCTAAAGGCACAACCGGAAATCAAACACCATAGTAATATTGTTAGACCATAATAACACCATAAAATATTTCAAAAATTAGTGTTGAGATGAAATGTTCAAATAACAATTAATGAATTAGCATAATTTCAAAATTAACTGAGATAGATATTAAATGTTTACAACAGTATATTTACATAAGTATGTGTGGCCCTTTCTATTTTTGTTGAGCACGATATGTATAGTTCTTTTGGAATTAAAATTTAGAGGGCTGTTAAGGGACACTAGAAATTTGTTAATATTTGTTATTTATTGGTTTGTTCTATCTGGTTAAGAGAAAAAACAAGGGAAATCTGATTCAAATCTATACATATAATAACATTGTAACTAATTGCTGTCTGTACATTGAAAATATTTGAGAAAAACTATTATTAGAAGTCTTTATTAACGCAACAGAATACAAAACAATGATTTTTTAAATTTTTGTCTGTTTGTCTGTACGTTTGTGCGCGCCAATCTCAGAAATGGCTGAACCGATTTGGGTGCGGTTTTTACTAATGTATTGTGGTAAGCTAAGTTTTATTTCAGTAGATTCATAAATAAAAAAGTTATGTCGATTTAAAGAATCACATAGTAGTGTGTAAATGTCGTGTGTGTGTAAATGTAAATGTCAATATAAAAAAGTCGTTAGTGTAAAAATATAAAGCACAAGCAAACCATATTTAACTTCAATTTAAATAGCTTTATAACAAATATTATACTAATTGAATTTACATGTTTTAAGAAAAAATACATGAAATTCAAAATACTTATTTTAAGAAACCATGTGAAATACAAAAATAACTTAAAAGGTTGCTTTAATAACCTTCTAACCAGATCAGTCCTTCGAACTTCCAACAGTTTTTATACTTATGTCCTGTAATCATCAAAACGAAATGACTATAAAAATAATGAAGAGCCATAGCAATAAAAAGCTGTATTCATGTCTCGATGTCATTGTCAGTTCTGAAGTAGTTCACACGTCGAGATATCGATCATTAAATGGTAAATTATATGTAATAAACCCCACGAAGGTTTCTGTTGGGTCATTTTCTGCATAAATAAGCATATGCCACTGTTAATAGTTCGATAAAATACCTGGCTAAGAGAAAGGCCCTCATCATATTCGGCCAAAGACCCGTCTAATGAGGTTTGATCACTTAAATAAATTAACTTGTTTTAATGAATTTAAAACTTCTCAGAAACTTATGGTTTTCTTTAGCGATGTGATATGGAGAGAATTTAAAAATATTTCAAATGAAAAAACGTGACATTAAATCTTGTGCATAACCGCAGTCATTTTAATAGTTTAATTATATAAACTTATTTAATAACTATAGTACATATTACGAATATACGTATGTATATGGTGAAATAGATATTCATGTTGACAAAAGTGTTTAAACGAAAAATAAAGATATTTTTTTTTACCAATTATTGTACGAGAGAAATGTATTACTGTAAGTATGGAATAGATAACTATATATTATATGATATTCAGCATATAGCCTTCCTCAATAAACGGGTTAT
Organism: Argynnis bischoffii washingtonia; assembly: GCA_033884665.1. Taxonomy (NCBI): domain Eukaryota; kingdom Metazoa; phylum Arthropoda; class Insecta; order Lepidoptera; family Nymphalidae; genus Argynnis; species Argynnis bischoffii. The sequence continues at coordinate 928,885 of CM066616.1, read as the reverse complement.
CTAATACAAAAAGAATTTTTCAAATCGGATTCGTAGTTCCTGAGATTAGCGCGTTCCAAACAAACAAAAAAACAAGCAAACAAGATTATAATAAAACATGATAACAAAAGTATAACCACCTGTAAAACTAAACTGATAGCAAAGTGCGGAAATAGAGACCCACCATTTTGTCAAACGTCCACGATAAATGCATCGCTAAGTCAAAATTAATGTGAATAGTTTACAATATGGCGGTGCGAACAGATACAACGGTGTTATAGTTTGTATGCGCGGGCGCATGTTTCCTGAATCTGTTATATTGAGTGAATCAATATATTTAACATTCGAATTTAGGTTAATTTTTTGCATTGAATTCTTAGTGAGTGCGAAAATATTTATATTTGAAACAAATCTCTATTAAAGCATTGCATTCCGACGCAATCAATCCCGACCGGGTTTAGTCAGTGTATCCGTTAATGGAGTCGAACGAGCAGCCAGTGGACTGGGGATTATGTTATTTTATATGTATCGAGTCAAAAACTACTGTATCTTACTTGTTATTTTAAGTATTTTATATAATATTAAAACGTGATTTATATACAATTCAAAATATTTCACATTTTGTTTGTTTGTTGAAACAATTATTGAAAAAAAACATATATTTATACTGAACTACTTCTAGGTATTACGTGTCGTAGCTTCATATATGTGTATCTTTACCGTTTATTTAAATAAACAAAAATCTACTTAAGTTTCAAATTTCTTTTTTTAGCAAGAAGTTATATTGTTTTTCAAATAAATTTGCACCCTTTAAAAAATAAATTGATGGACTTTCAAAAAGGGTCTCTTTAATGTGTCCTTGAGAGACTACAATATTTTTATCTTACTATTAAACTAAGTCATGTGATACCGATCCAATTTACGCAGTTTTAATAAGTATAAATTAGTCCAAAACCCATATTAATGTTAAAAAAAAATAGGAAATCCTCATGAGACCATTAAAACATAACCGGTTAAACCAAATAAAGTTATTTAAAACCTTCATGGTGTCTACACGGAGGTGAACCATATAATAATCGCTAAACAAACGACAAATAAACGAGATATAGCCCATAAATTATGCAAATTTCATTTTAATAGATATCTATAATCTATATTCAATCATTACAAAGTCGTAAATATCCACAATGTTTATTGATAATAACCGATTTAGAAACTACTAGTTATTGCTCCCGTCTTCGCTGAATTTGAATAAGCATTAAAGGATTTATAGGTAAACCCATTAATTTTATTGTACCCTTTAGATTAGAGGTTTTTTGTTATGTATTATAGTGGATATTAAAACTAATGTATATTGCTATTAGAAAAAAAATTGTCTTTGAAAATTCCAGTAGATAATGTGCGATATTATTTAAGTAACTGATAATACAAATGAACAATTAGAGCTTTATTTCAATCAACCCTTACAAAAAGTGATATATATTCATTATTTCCGTACATAACTTATACATTTTCAGTATATATAAAATTTAATTATTTAGGAAAATAAATAGACAAGCGGTGTGTTGGCTACAAATTGCGTAGATGGTCGATTGCCGCCATGTTTGGTCAGCTGATTGACGGCAGATATTGTTTTGTAAAACGCCAACAGGAACTCTACCACTACTACTAAAATATGTGGGAGAGCAAACAAAATAAGTGATTTAAATGATTTCTTACTAATTAAGTCGTGGTTTAAATGTTTTGGAAAATATTTGGGCACATCTAGGACACAATGGGAGTATAAAATAAAACACATTTTACTAAATGGGTCTATTGCATATTTAGAGGTTGGGTAAAAGTTTTTGTTTTTTCGAAATTTATGTATATGGCAATACTTTTGAGGTATATATATATAACCAATACATTAAAAATAATAATAACAAAAATCGATTTACAATTGGTTAAGATATCGCGTAACATACGCACAAAAAACATACAGCCTACTTTTTTAAATTGATCAATACTTAAGGCTTAGTTTTAGCTTATACTGTATATTTCATCTGTTTCTTTTACACTTAATTTTCTGTTTTAACATGGAGGCCGTAATGACATTCAGTGAATAATTTGTACAAATGTCAAAATTTTGCAAATCTATACTTATAATAAGATTCTGAGCCGAATATGTACATTAAATATTTTTTTGAAAATCTTATTGAAAAAGTCATTATTATCGATACAGAGACCGAATATATAGTTTTTAGAATTTTTGTCTGTCTCTCTGTCTGTCTGTCTGTCTGGGAAGCAGAAACGCATCACGATGATCAAATCAAAGATGAAAATCTGTCCAGATAAATAGTAAGGGACTTCGACACGCGAAGCTCTGAAATTGTGGCGTTCATGGAAAATAGTTAATTTCGCTGTCGGCCGTGGAGTAACAAAATTCTGCCAAACTGTTTTGACGGGCGGATGGGAATCGTTTGACGTAAACCTCCAACATTCAATAGATAATTTAATACATTACTGTTTACTTTGATTTATAAATCAAACATTTTTTATTGTAAATTATTTATGTATTTTTTTACGTTTACTTTTGTTACGTTTCAGTAACCGTAACAAAAGCAAGCTTTATGCGTAATAGAAACCTAAAAGTAACACAGCATTCTCCTTTATACAATACTAGCCATGCCCCGCGGTTTCACCCGCGATAAATTGGTTTGATTTTAAATATCAGTTTTACAATAATGTACCTATGGAAGTCAGTCCGATTTGTTGGCATTTATGATTACTGCCCCGCTGCCTCGGATAGTAGCATGATGATATATAGCCTATAGCCTTCCTCAATAAACGGGCTATCTAATGCAAAAAGAATTTTTCAAATTGGATAAGTAGTCATGACAAACATGCAAGACATATGTCAAACATGCTGAAAACTTTTATTTAAAATAAGCACGATCTAGACATATGTTAGTCCTTTGCATATAGTCCTTAAAGGTTAAAAGTTCTGTTAAAATTCACATGACACGAAGTTCCTACGATTTGCATAGGTAAGGTCAACAATCCAATTATTTTGTGTTCAGCAAATACTACTAATGTTACTTCTAAACTCCTATCTGGCTCAGTGGTAGCACGCCTGCTTAGAGTAACTAGAGTTCTTGAACCAAGGGTTCATCTGTAAATATATATATTTTTAATAATCATCGGTAACTTATTGGAGAGTGGCTAGTTTTCAAATATCTTTGACAATTTCTAAGTTCACTTGTTCTATTCTATTTAAAAGTCTTAAAAGGATGGTTGAAACCTATCACATTATTTTTAGGGTTCCTCACTTCAAAACGTGGGATCTGATCTCGAAAACAGCTCTAACGATTTGAATATAACCCTACACTTGGTCCGTCTGTCCGTAGTTTTTGATACATGTAATTGGTGAATTTCTTAGTAAATAATATATAGGTGGATAAAAATATGTTAAGGAAGACCTCCATACAAAATATTTATTTTTGCTCTATCAAATACATATACATGTATGTCTTTCTAAAAACATGAAACTAAAACGTTGTCTGCTTAGTTCAGTTTTGAATAAATCACCTATTCCAAGTACAGAAACCGGCTTTTCTAACTCGAATAAATAAACGTATTATTGACACGCTGTCTAAATTTAATTAACTAAAAACTGTTATGGAAATCGATACAAATTCTTTAACGGATCATTTCAAATGCAAGATTGTTGATTTTAAATCAGATAAAACATGAATTAATGTTATATGTAAAATATAAAGATATTGTTAAAACTTTTGTATTACGCGTTACACACGACTCGACACGTTAGTTTTCCCTTCAGTATTAAGTTTCGAATTAATATCAATATCAATATCAATATATACTTATGTATGTCTATCCTATAAAAAATAATTGTATAGACAGTAAGGGGTATAATATAATTGTATGAATTACTAGCGACTTACCCATGCTTCGCTCGGGTGCGTCCCTAGGTACGTTTTAATTTTTTTGAGCGGAACCCTAATCTTTTTTATAAAATAAAAGTAGCTTATGTTACTCCTTATAACATCAGTTATCTGCCAGTGAAAGTCTCATCAAAATCAGTCCAGCCGTTTCGGAGATTAGTCGAAACAAACAGACAGACACAAAAATTAAAAAAAAATGTGTTTTTCTTATAAATACCGTATATAATTTCATATGCATCTAGTAAAAAGCTGTTATTTTGACATTATATAAACAGACACTTCAATTTTATTTATCTGTATAGATGAACGGTATATGAACGTAATTGAGAAAAATATTTGAGAAAATAATTTTAAACCTAAACAAAGTAGTTTCATTGTAGTTTCTTTTACCATAATAATGTTATACATAATGAACTGGTTTGACGAAGCCATATCACCAAAGGTAACTCGACAACAAAGTTTTGAAGTAAAACTTCCTTACCCACGCTTGACTTGGGGGGTAAGCTTGTGAATGCGTTACGAAAAAATGTACGTACGTTTGTTGCCATGGTAACCGTTATTATGGTCTGACAAATGATATATAATATTATATTCTTTCCTTAAATTATATTTTATAAATATATTTATTTAATTATTTATTAATATTATTAATAAATAAATAATATAAATATAATAATATTATTTATTTATTTTATTTATTTATATGATTGTAATGTGGCTAATATGCGTTATTTTTAGTATCTACCTATTTTAATTATTTAAAACATAAATTGAATTTTATAAAGAGTACTGATGATAACCTACAGAAGTTTTACTTCTTGCGCGTGTACATACACATTCATACACACACTCTGTATTTTTTTTTGCGATTACTAAAGCCTTTGATTGTGTAGATCATCAAATACCTTTGCTTAAACTCCAATGACTATGGTATTCAGGACGCTGCGTTAGGTCTTATTACTTCTTAGCTCAATCAGAGAATCCAGAGGAGATGGTTGATGTAAATAATATAAAAGTAATTTTATGAAACACTCACCAAAATCGACGCAGCCAGATTTATTTACAAACAGATGTCCCACAAGTTAGTAGTAATAACACATTGATGTATTATAAATTTATTTATTTAGATGCAAAGATAATAATTTAATGTTATTTAGTTTATCTCATTAAGATATGTATATCAAAATCCCTTATTTTCATTACCATGGCTTTGAAATTATTTGAATATATTAGTATGTATTCAGCTCTTTTTAATGTCCCACTGCTGGGCACGGGCCTCCCTTCAATACGAGAGGGATCAGGCCATAGTCCACCACATTGACCAAGTGCGGGTTGACGGACTGCACATGTCTTTCGAAAACTTACTAAGTTCTCTCAGACATGCAGGTTTTCTCACGATGTTTTCCCTCACTGTAAGGCAAGTGGTAATCATGTTAGAAATGATTCGTACATGAAAATATCAGAGGTGCGAAACCCTTGATTTGAACCCGCTTCACTCGGTTTTCCAAGTAAGCGCGTTACCATTGAGCTACTACTGGAATGGAATATAGAATATATTATTTTAATAAATCTATATCACAGTATTTACTTCACGTTTAAATTTAATAGTGACCTGACCGCGCTTCTTTCGTATTAAGGTCGCAATAATATCCGTCCGTCAGAATTTAATATGATCTCCTCCTGACCGATTTCGGGTGCGGCGACCGTATCATTATAGTAAAACTCAGTAATTAAACTTGGCCCGACCCGGGACTGGAACCCAGGACTTCCGGATCTGCAGCCGTATACGCTAGCCATTAGACCGAGGCAGTTAATTTAATATAATAACACCACTAAGGATTGATGAATGTATGACGACCTATGACATTCATTATCAACTTGCAATATATAAGAGAAGAAAAACCTAACACTTTCTCTTTTTCATCTTTAATAATAGTAATTTAGTAATGTTTACACCTTGTCGTATCTTTGTAAGGAGCGAAACAACAACATAATATAAACTGTTAACGATTTTGTTACCATAAAAGGTAAAACTGTCAGTATATAGTAATACATGGTTTAACGTAAGGTGGACAAACATAAATAATTTGAAAGTATAATAACTTCGTGAGTATAGATCAATTTATGCTACCAACTGACTATTTTCTAGAATCGTGTTGATAATCAGAATATACATTATACATTACGAGTAAATAATAATATGGTATATGGAATTATTTTATTAAGGTTACAATGTCACGTTATTTTTAAATAAAAACAGCCTTTTCGGATTTTTTCGCCTATTTATTTTGATTTTTGGTTTCCGACGTTTCTCTCCAGTGACCATGATTGCTGTAAAGCATTCGAAACGTCTAGAACCAAAAATCAACATAAATACGCAAAAAAATCTGAAAAGATAGTTTTATTTAAAAATATTACATATTCGCGTAAATCTTAATAGAGTATTAAACCGGTGGTAGGACTCTGTCAAGCCTGAGGAGTCCGACTGGATGGGTACCACCTCCTTATCTATTTCTGCCGCCAAGCAACAATGATTGCATTGTTGTGTTCCGGTTTGAAGGATAAGGTAGCCAGCGCAATTACAGGCGAGAGGCATATCATCTTAGTCCTCACAGTGACAACGCACCTGTGGTTCTGCATTTTTGTTATTAAAACCTAAGTGCATGAACCGTAGGTGTTATGGGCGACAGGTGCTGCTTTCCATCAGGTGGTCTGTCTGCTCGTTTGTCACTGAATGTCATAAAAAAAAAAAAAAAAAAAAAAAATCTAAGAAAGTAGTTATTGTCACGCTTTTTCTGTAGAAGAAGAAGAAGAACTTATGTACATAGAAGACCCCGGAACTGTATTTGGGATTTTCAAAATTATTTCACTTATTTTTACTTTAGGTAGGATAATATTATACTCGAGTGACGTAATGTCTCTCTCTCTCGCTTTCAGAGTTCGATATGTCGAAAAATCAACACGACTGATAAAAGATCAGGCGCTGGACCGAAAGCTTTATGTGCTTTCCAAAGCTCGGAGGTACATCCTCTTATTATACCGCCTTCTCCTTTCAACTTTGAACGAAGATATTACCCTGAACGAGGTAAGATTGGAATTTTATTGAAATATTAATCAGGAGCTCTTAATATTTGCATACTAATGCATAAGAGTTAAGAGTAAGAGTTTAAGTTTTAAGTTAAAGTTTTACCATAAGAGTTCGGTTTTCACCATGATCTAATTTAGAAGACCTTGCGACACATCACTAAAATTTTCGCTAAGATCTCATATAAACAACTATGGCTTCACATTTATAAATGATTTCATATTCAATCAATCTGGGCATAGACAGTAAATTATTTTTTTTACGATATATTAATCTTATCTCCTTTTAAAGTAAAATCCTGTTGATGTAGACAAAATGTACAGTGAACAAATAACCAATTTCATATTATAAACCTTAATAATGTGTTAATAAGAGCTATAAATGTAATTATGTCACTTCGACGACTGTACATGTTTTCATAGATGACAAATTAAATTAGAAATGATATCGACTTAACTGAAACACTTATTAGATATTGGCATGTTATTTGATAGAATTTTGCTAATAAAAGTATGCTAAAACTTATTTTAAAAATATCTTTAGTAAAAGAAATATAAAAATGAGTGCAAATAATTTAGGCACGTATCTATACCTAATGTGATTGTAATAATTTTGTGTAACGGTAGTACGAAAAAAATTTGATGACCAAATATGGTCAGCACCTCAAAAGCCTTTTGAAGACTAAGTATATTTAAAGGTCAGCTAAAACCTTTGAGTCCCCCGAAGCTTGTTATGAAAAGTCTAAGAAAGACAGACAGCATGCAAAGACTGTGACGCTCTACATTGTATACTCTCTGTACCTTTCACTAACATGAAATTAATACTTTCTTCGATTTACGCGAATATTTGACATTTCAAAATAAAACTATCTTTTCGGATTATTTCAGACAGACAGCTGTCTGTAACAACTGTATAATGCCATTAAAACATCTAACACCTTAGTCTCTCCCGTGACCATGATTGCTGTAAAGCAATCGAAACGTCGGGAACCAAAAATCATAATAAATTCGCGAAATAATCCGAAAAGATAGTTTTATTTTGAAACATGAAATTATGTAATAATTCCCGTTTTCTCTTGTACAATTCAAGATCAAAATGCAAAAAAAAAATATTAAAATTAAGTAAAAATTAAACACTTATCGTACACATAGTAACATGCCACTTCCGCCAGTTTGTTTCAATACGGGTACAGCCATCGATCCGCATCACTGCCGCGTCACCTTTGATTGACGCACTGACAGACAGCCGGGCAGATTCGATATAATTACACTGCATATTTTATATTGCACAATAACATCTAATCAATGCATTATACACCTTAATACAACGTGATAAAGTCACAATTACAAACAAGCTTACGATAGCGAAACGAAATTAAAATTATATCGAGAAATCGCTTCAATCGATCTTATAAGGATATTGATAATATCAATGATAATAAAAACAAATACTCTTTTAACTTCGATAGAGTCGGTTAAATATGTAGCTAAAGAAAGGAGTGTAAGAAATTATAAATTAGATTGATCGATATCGATCGTCAGTTTCGTATGAGAATTATAAATACATTACTACATGAAACAATATAAAACGTACGTAGGTGTAGATTACTATACATACGTAAGTTTAGTTTTTTTTTATAAAGTATTAAGTACTTGAATGTAGTTGTTATATTTCGCTCTACATCTCATTAAAATCTGTGATAGAGCCATGATATCTTTATCTTGCCTAATGGAAATAAAGTATTTAATAGTAATATTATTTACATAGTAAGTATCGCTGCAATAGTTAAAACCAATTTACAGATACATCTTATAAAAGTTATAGCCATACTCTACATCCGGTGAGGAGTGAAAACATTGCATATGGACACGGTGCTCAGTTTTCTATTTTTTATTAATTTTTTAAACGTATTATAACATCGTAAATAATTTACGTTCTTATGCTAATATAAGAGCTTCACTTATAACCTACGGCTTCTTAGTAGGCAAGTACGAGTCAACTATACCTATGTATCTATACTAATATTATAAAGCTGAAGAGTTTGTTTGTTTGGTTCAACGCGCTAATCTCAGGAACTACTGATCCGATTTAAAACATTCTTTTTGCATTTGATAGCCCGTTAACTGAGGAAGGTTATAGGCTATATATAATCCCGGAAAAGTGAACGGGTCCCGTGCGGGACGAACCCGAAGCGAAGTGAGGGTGAGTCACTAGTGGATTATAAAAATGAAAACATCATAAACTATAACTAGACCAACAATCGTTTTACTATATACGTGTTATTTTATAGTATAATGATTAATTGATGCCTAAAGATTTTATTATTATTGGAGGTCACAGATTCTCTACTTTGACTAACGGCATATACCAATAACACCTATCTATCTAAATACTTGAGGTTTTCCTTACTGGAGTTAGAATTTTGACATAAATTGTATACAAATCATATCAAATTCTTATCGCTAGTAAGAAAAAGCAATTAAATAGATAGGTTCTTGGAATTTCACGTAAATGATTAATATACTATAATTTTTTATTAAAAATATCAGCGATAATAATCTAGCTACCTTATAAAGAGATAACAAATGTAAAGCCGCTATTAAATAATATAGTCTACGTGTTTTTGCAAATATTTTACGTCATGATTTGATCGATTTTAACGAGATTCTCACTGCGAGTAATGTATTTTTTTTTTACTATTTTATACCGTCGCAACGCGTGAGCAACCACGGAGAATAGTTAATAATAGATATAATACGACTCACACTTTACTAGACCCTTTTTTAACCTCCCACTTCTGGGCACGGGCTTTATTTTAATACGGTGGATCAGGCCATAGTCCACCACGCTGGCCAAGTGCGGGTTGGCGGACTTCACATGTCTTTCGAAAACTTGCTAGGTTCTCTCAGACATGCAGGTTTTCTCACGATGTTTTCCTTCACTTCCTTTAAGTTATTTTTTCCAAAAAAAGTTTGAAATCTATCATACAGTATAAGTAATTAATGAACAAAGATTGCTAATATTATACTACGTACATATAAGAATGAATGGAACAGACAGTGGTCAAGTGCAATGACATCTGACCGCGGCGAGCTTTGATGTCCAAACGCAAACTAACACTAAAGATGCAAATTAATCTTGGAACTTTGTGTAATTACTAATTTGTAAAAAAAACATTTGTTATTGGGACCTTAAAGGATTAAACTATCTAATCCCCTTTCAGACGTCTAAAACCTTAGTCTTTCCCGTGACCATGATTGCTGTAGAACATTCAAAACGTCGAATCAAAAATCAAAATAAATCTTCAAAATAATCCGAAAGATATTCCGAAAGATAGTCCGATATTTTATTTAAAATTTTAACTTATAAGGTTTATTTATAATTTTAACTTATTAGGTGAGTAAAAACTCACTGTCCCATAAAAAGATTTTAGCCCACAATTTTGTTGTTATGATTGAAAATATTGGAAATTAAATTGAAATTACTCGCTTACACGTATCTTCCTTTTATGACTATATCATGCTACTATTAGCACGAAAATATGATATATGTACGTGTATTGCTATTTTATGGTGAAAGAGCTGGACCGATTTTGATGAAATTTCCTACCGACCTAGAGTAAGAGTTAAGATACAGTTTCAAAAAAATACTGCCAAATACTAGCACTAACTGTATATAATATTATAAATACAAAAAGCTCCAAAAGACGTACCAGAGTGAAGCGATGGTAAGTAACTAGTATTATAAACCCTTGAAAGGTGCATATGTATGTAACTTCACCATTTTTATTGTTTTTATTGTGAACATTTTTAACAAATACACAGAATAAAATAAATAAACACAAATGATTCGCCACACATGACCTAACAGCCGGCAATAGATTGACAGGTGACGGACAGCCCTGATAGCATTGATACTAGAGATCAACTTTAAAATTTAGAATTTTGATATTTTAACCTAAAATTTTATTTGCAGTTTTCATAAAGTTTATTCAAGTAATAAAACGATAATATGAGCTGTGAAAATTTTTAATTAATTTATAATTGGTAGGACTCTGTCAAGCCTGAGGAGTCCGACTGGATGGGTACCACCCCCTTATCTATTTCTGCCACCAAGCAACAATGTTTGCATTGTTGTGTTCCGGTATGAAGGATAAGGTAGCCAGCGCAATTACAGGCAAGAGGCATATCATCTTAGTCCTCACAGTGACAACGCACCTGTGGCTCTGTGTTTTTGTTACCTAAAACCTAAGTGCATGAACTGTAGGTGTTATGGGCGACAGGTACTGCTTTCCATCAGGTGGTCTGTCTGTTCGTTTGTCACTGAATCTAAAAAAAATAAAAAATAATAATATCATGATTGTTTATTAAGGTGTTATAATAGTAAAAAAAAATCATCCTATCTAGACAAATCGCAGTTAAAATCTAGTATTAATTTTTTTTATCATTAATTGTAGGTGTTTATTAGTTAAGCGAAGTCTAATGAAAAAGAAGAAATGTAGTAAATCAGTTTTTTTAGGTATTTAGCAACTTAATAGCTAGAATATGATCTAGCTATAAAACAAAATACTCTAACCCGCAGCGTCGCTACAACAGGTGACAGTGACACGAGTTGACAGGACGAACAAACAGATCGATAATAAACAGTTGAACGAATGCTAATTACATATATAATTTCGTACATAATGTTATATGTAATTTTAAATAAATTTTCGGTTCTCATAACGTTCACGGATGTTTCAAATTTTTACGGTAATCTTTAAAGCAATCTCAACGTCGCATCGAGAACAAAAAATCTAAATAAAATCGCGAAATAATACAAAAAAAAATCATTTAATTGAAAATGTCTAATGTTAGATTAAAACCAAGAAAACGTAAGTATCTAATATATAATTATATCGTAATGTGATTGCCATAAAAAAACCATCGCATTACTTCATCCGGCCATTTATTTTGGTTCATTTTACAAAAGGGACAGGCCTATCATAAAGAAGAATTTTGCAGGAAGTTAAAAAAATTGCTCCAAATATTATTGGATTCGAATGATATTTTTTATATGAGTTATACCATTTTCTTTTATTAACAAAAATCAAATTTTTTTGCCTATAAATTTAAAATGGAGAAATAATGAAAAAAAATAGCAGAAAACAATAAAACGTTACAATAGCGAAGTTGTATTAATGACCTTCACGAATTCTCAAAGCACCGATAATAAGGTCCTTGAACCCGCTAATATAAAGCTTATCGTCCACATGAATTGCACCGGTATAGCGATGCAATCGAAAATATTTACTCTTATACATGTAATAATACAACAATACACAATATATTGTGCTAAGGGCTTAGTAAGTGTCATGTACTCGTAAAAAGGAATGGAAACGCTAAAATAATTCCAAGCTCTAAGATTATATCCTGCCAAAAGTAAATATGTGCCATAGAAGTGCTTAATGAGAGATAGGAGTGCGCCTGAGTGAAGCAATTATGTGTCAGTAGTATATATAATTATTGACTAAAATCATTATAAAACCAAGTACAAATAGGCAATGGTAGTCCAGACACGGTTGCTTGGGGAACCAAACGAAGCGGCGAACCTCTGATTTCATTGCGATCATGTACCAGTGGTAGGACTCTGTCAAGCCTGAGGAGTCCGACTGGATGGGTACCACCCCCTTATCTATTTCTGAAGCCAAGCAACAATGATTGCATTGTTGTGTTCTAGTTTGAAGGATAAGGTAGCCAGCGCAATTACAGGCAAGAGGCATATCATCTTAGTCCTCACAGTGATAACGTACCGGTGGTTCTGCAGTTTTGTTACATAAAACTTAAGTGCATGAACCGTAGGTGTTATGGGCGACAGGTATCGCTTTCCATCAGGTGGACTGTCTGTTCGTTTATCACTGAGTACCATAAAAAAAAAAAAAAAAAAAAAAACAATTGCGATGAAGGAAATTTTCTTTAGGATACCTACATGTCTGCCAACCGTGACACTTGGCCAGCTTGGTGGACTATGGTCTGATCCCCATATTGAAGGAAGGCCTGTGCCCAACATAGGGACGTTGAAAATGGCTGAATAATTATCACAGTACAAACTTGAAAAAAACTTTGATCACATAAAAATAAAGTCTAAAATGGTGAGTTATTATTTTGAAGACTTCAGTGAGTGATCAACTTTATTAATTTGATTAGCGTTATGATTGATAGACAGGTGACGTGTGTGCGACCGCACGTGCAAATTCAATGCCAAACTAAGACACACACGCACACACTAGACCACTTAGGTTTTAGTTTTAAACAGAATTTTTATTTTTAGGATGTCTACTTAATCTACTTTACCTACAGATATAATAATATCTATACTAATATTATAAAGCTGAAGAGTTTGTTTGTTTGTTTATTTGTTTTTTTGTTTGTTTGTTTGGTTGAACGCGCTAATCTCAGGAAGTACCGAATTGAAAAATTCTTTTTGCATTGGATAGCCCATTAACTAAGGAAGGCTATAAGCTATATATCATCCCGGAAAAATGTACAGTTCCCGTGGGATAAATTTATTTTTGCCTAGGGACGAACCCGAAGCGAAGCGAGGGTGAGTCGCTAGTTGTGTTATAAAGTTTGTAGATTTATATGTGGAAGGTAATATCCAGAACAACTGATCTGTTTTAAAAAATATTTATTTGTTTATTTACTCTTTAGTCTTTATATCTTATATCTCACTTATAGATGATTTTCGCATAGATAAAAATAAGTTTTCAGTGAAAAGTCCCAACTATTGTAGTCTACATTTGAAATCATAAAAAAAGTAAAAAAAAAAAACGTCACTTCATTAATAGAATTATAAATTAAGTAACATAGGGATTATTTTTATCGATGAAGCTCATAAGCGGAGTCGCAGGCAAAAGTAGTTGTGTTAAACCTCTTCCTATCTACATACTTTATCAACTCAACAAAGGCTCTACAAAAGCCTTAACTGTGCATTTCCACTTATTTATCGTCTATTACACTTAAAAATATGCCTTACCAGTTTTATAACTTTCAATTATATTTATAATTACTTACAATTAGTTGAGTTAAGTCATTCATTTTGTAAAGAACTACTCAGAAAATTTTACAACTCTAATAATGTACCACTTATAACCAACTAAGGTAATATTTTGAGCTTTCTATATAAGTATCATGCTATAAACCTCACTATTATTAGGAAAAGTACGACTAAAGACTATGGTAGCGTCCACACGTACTGATTATCTTGATAATTCAAAAGTATTTTAAATACAACTATCTTTTTGGATTGTTTCATACATTTATTTTGTTTTTTTTGTTCCTCACGTTTTGAATGCTTTCATGTGACAGTCTCTTCGAATCCGAAAAAAATCGGGATGATTTCCTTCCAGGGTCTTAAACTATCGTCTTACCAAATTTCATCTAAATCAGTGCAGTAGATCCAGAGATTGCCCCCATACAACCTCACAAATTTTACCTCTTTATAGATGACATCTTGCCTAAGCCCTCCTATATTGATTTAAGAGGTGAAATGTTACATTTTTATAAATTATGTATTATTTTACTTGTTTTATTTTAGTGTTTTTTCAAAATTCAACCCAGTACGAGAAAAAAGAGTTACAAAAAAGACGACACGTTTGGTTCAGTTTGTAGTAAAGTAGGGACTTGCTGTGCCAGCGCTCGCAGGTTCGAGTGCCGCTGGGGGCACTCAATTTGTGTGCTAAGCACGAATGTTTATACTCCAGTCATAGGTGTTTATATTTATAGCATGTATGTATTTAAAGCTATATATGTGTAGTGTATCAACTATCTGGTATCCATAAAACAAGCCTCGTTGCTTACCATGGAACTAGATGGTGCTGTGTGTTAATATCCCAACATATTTATTTATTATTTATTTAATTTGTGTTCAGGCAAAGTCACAGCATACTGTTAGTAACAAAAGCACCTAAAAACAATAAAAACACGAAGTTCACGATCCGATAGCATAACGTACGCAGCATCTTTACAAGTCATTAGATACCCTCCCTCCCGTTTGTAATTAACCGGGGGCCATAAATTGACCCTAACTGTCATATCATATTGATTTAGTCCCGTGAGCGCGCCTTGTTCAGTTTTGAGTTGGCAGCTGCGAGAATTTAAATTGTTTTTTTTAATATTATAGAAGATTGGTAATTTGTGGCTTTTAATTATAGCACTGGTATCTATTTTAATGGGCTATTATTTTAAGGTCATTGTTTTCAAATATATAAAAACTCCCTAGCAAGCTACACATATATTACTTTAAGAAAAAAATGTAATTTTTTTAGATGAAACTCTAAATAAAACATAGTATTAACTCTACATTTTAAGTTCGTTTTTGATAATAATTGTTGATTAAAATATTTTATCACTTTTAATAATAATTTAATTAGAATACCTTTTTGTATTATTTTTTAACTGTAACTTCATACTAAAATATACATTATACAGTATATCTACACATATAATAAAATTCTGAGTCGAATCTGTACATTAAATATTTTTTGGGAAATCTTATTGAAATAGACATTATTATCGATACAGAAATTAAATTTACAGTTTTTAGAATTTTTGTCTATCTGTCTCTCTGGAAATGCATTACGAAAAACCACTAGACAGATTTTGATGAAATTTGGTATGATGATAGCTGGTTATCCGGATCAACATATAGGATACTTTTCTGCGGGAAAATATCTCATCTCTGAGAAATCTATATACTAAACGATAAAACTTAACTTAAAATAATTCTATAAATATTTCGCTTTTAAAATGTTATATGATACACAACGTCTTGGAAATATCGTATTTATCGGAATGCGCTAGTGTCGTGTGAAAACACATGAGGCTACCGGTAAGGCGATCGAAGAATGCATGTAGGTAGGCATCATATATTGTGTACGGGGTTCGATTCTCATACAAATTACATAATATATTACAACAATAGGTCGACCAGATCAATACAATGCATTGACAATTATAATTTCTTTATTTATTAAGATTGCTTGTAAATGCTATTATATAGCAAATGACAAAAATTATTAGTAACTTTGCTGTAGTAATGTTAAAAAATATCTCAGTAAATAACATAAGGGGTTATGTTATATTTTCCGTTGTACATAAGCTTATCAATATATAGCTATATGTATATTTAATTCGAGAAAATGCTAAGAATATTTTATTGTTAAAATTAAAACATGTAAATAAATCATGATATTCGTATGTAAAATTCAAAAAGATTTTCACTACTTAAAATATCCCAATAATATATTTAAATATACCACTACTTCAGACTTAAGACTTATATAGATGGAGTCCAACAAAATAAACGTCGAAGTCAAAAATAGTAGCGTGACTTACTGTTTATGCTACCAATTTTATTTTTGTCATACAGATAGTTTACTTTCTTTAAAGAATAAAGGAAATTTTATATATGTACTATATATATATATATATATATATATATATATATTGTTATTTGTATACTATTTTAAAACTTAACAATATATTATTTTAGAATATTAATGTTTGGCTTCATGTTTAGTTCCATGATACTCTGTCTTTATTATTTTTCATAACTCCCAAAAAATAATCCACAGTCAAAATAACTAAACACTAGCACAGATAATTAAACAAACTAAACAAATAGATTCAAGTAAATAATACGCGTCGCACACCATAACATTTTCCCATATAAATCTCCATAGAAGAATGTTGGGCGATCCAATTTGGCCCATATGGAGGCGAAGACAGCATTATTACTACACAGAGTGAGTCTGTCAAAACACAGCTAACTAGCGATATCTGAAGAAACATTTGGCGAGTGAATGATAGAAAACAAAATACTTTAACCATTCGCACCGATTCAATACAAAAAGATCAAAGTACGAAAATAACCGTTTCCCCCGATATTAGATCTATCAGTACGTATCATTTCTATCAACGGTGGCTGGTATGCGTTTTCCTTATTACATATTTTATTAGACTAATTTTGATTGAACTTTTCTCTTATATTACGTGTGTACGGATCAAAGATTGCAATAACTATTAAATGAGATTGATATAGGGTTAAATTCCGGTGTGGGATATGTTTAACTATAAATATAATAAATAAATAATAGACAGTGAGTTCGAAAACTCCATTTAATTTATTAGTACGTTATGTGGAATGACATGTTTTGTACGAGAAGTGTGAATGAAGATAATTACATTGGAATATTTAAAAGAATGAGAACGTACATACGTATGTATATAGCTTAATTTTAGTATATGCTTCTAAAACATCCATACTTATTAGTACTTACTAATGTTATAAATGTAAGTGTATTTGTTTGTTTGTCCGTCCTTTTTTCACGACCAAACAGAGTGACGGATTGGCGTGATTTTTTGTGTGGAAATAGTTGGAGGACTGGAGAATGACATAGGCTACTTTTTACCGCACGTTACAATTTAACCGACAACAACTCATCATCACCTACACCTAGGGACGAACCCGAGTGAAACGAGGATGAATTAGCTAGTATGCTTTGAATACATCTTAACTTCGTAGGGAAATCGAATTCTGGACCCACGAACAGACAGCCACTGATCCACACTTATCCACTATTAATAATTTATAGCAAATTTTATATAAACGTCAGAAGATTATGCAGCTGCAAAAACTCATTACCAAGCAGCGATCAATTACATTGCATTAAGCTTTCATATTCGCTAGAAACAAAGTCAACATGTTACAATTTATATGTCAGCATCGATTTAGCCATATTTTTACCCGTCCATAACAGCTGAAGGCCATAATTTTGTCAGTTTATATGTGCATGTGTAATTCACATTACTCCTCAACTCATCGTGCTTTGACTATGATGACAAACGTTACGTGTATCGCCGAGTAAGTTATTGTTAGGTGGCTGAATAAAATTATAATACAGATCTCTATTCTATATTTATTACCAAATATTTTTGTGATGAGATAAGCATATATGTATATGAAGATATCGGTAAGACAATTCAATATTTTTGATGCGTCAGTGTAATTTTGATTTTACTTCAGATCTCACAACTTTTTGCGGTAGAACTGCATTGCGAGACTTTTTTTACATGTTATGTTTTTGATTGGTTATCCTTTTACTATCTAGAAAAGAGCAGATAGCCTGCAAATGGCTGAGCAGATTTTCTTAATTTATAGCTAAGAACACTGGATCAAGACACGTTTCAAACAAATAAAACTAAATTAAAATCGGTTAATTCATTTGGGCGCTAAGACACCGCAGATAGACACACAGACATTTAAAAAAAATGTATACATTAAATATGACACGTACAATAGAGAACTTAAAATCTTAAATAAATACCAATATTGGTAAAAATCGATACCTATTAACTAATTAAAAATTCTATGTACACGCCTAAGTCCCGTATAATACTTAATGGTACATAACAAAGTAAACTAATCATATAACATACGCTAATATTATACGAAAGTAAAGTTTATATCAGGTTAACAAATAAAAGAATATTATTATTAAAATTAGTTTCTAAAGAAGCGCTCTTATTTAATTCTAATAACATGCGCGTGCGCATCATGCAATAACTTCAAAATATGTCAGCATCGATTTAGCCATACAAAAAATAATACCTTTTATAGTAAAATATTTTTAAATGTATAATTTTGCAAATGAAGATTAAAATTAGACTAATGACTTAACCTGGCATCTAACACTAACAGTGTCTACCAGTAGGATATACCTGCATCAGTATACTTTTCATACAAGTCCGTCCACCCATTTTAACGTGCAGAAATAACAAACATGCTTACATACATACGTACATATAAACTATTCTATATATTATAATAGTAACCCTATAGATCGATAATTTTTTTTACAACAACATAAAAGAAGTAAACGCACAAACAGACTAAAAAATGCACTGTTTTATATTATATACACAAATTATAATTTAATCTTATTAAGAAACACGCAGGTGACATTTTCTACCGGACGCACTTAAGTTAAACTTCCAGTTATTATTAAGTGTTATTGAATGACGAAAGATTTTACATTATACAGACATTACACATGTAGGTAGTTACACTGCAGCATCCTTTGTGAATAATTTCCTTTAAACTCAATAAAATGTTATCTATTTGATAAGTGGATTATATTTTTTATTACATGAGTTACGTTATATTATATAATGCGTTTTGAATATATTTATAATGGCGGAGAAAAGAAAAAAACTACTAAAAAAATAAAAAGACTTTACCCTTAGGAATGACAAGGATCTATATCCTTTGTATGATAAACCTGTATAGATCATATTCTTAAAAAAACAATATTAATATGTTGATAGGTACACATTAATATAGGTAAGAATAAGGTATGTCCCCACGACGTTTCACCTTGTCTTCGTGGGGGGCTTACTAGCGTCCGGCAACCCAGCCGGGCGCGAAGCCAAAAGACACACAGGAAGGTGGCCCACTTTGGTAGGCGGTGTACCAAGTGGGTCACTCCTGGTACTTTTCTGACAGCGGAGTGGTCCGTGGGAGCAACCCCTTGGTCGTGTGATCTGGTTTTAGTGGGTAGTACTGGCCTTTCTAACCAGTGTGTCCTAACCACCTGTATGTATACAGGTGGTATACATACAGGTGTGGGACTCACTGGTGGTACAAAGAAAAGGTGAAAAGTTATACAATTTTTTTTTACAATACGCTCTTTGACCACTTATAAGATACCACTACCTAGTATAGTATTATATTATCTGTGTCTCTATCAAAATGTACCTACGTAATTATGTCTAATAAAGATTTTGTTTTATATTTCAACCCTAAAGCTGCATATTTTTCAAATGTTATATTTAATTAATATAACTTATAATTATTTTATTAGTATCTACCTACACCTATTTTAATGCTATTTTAGTTTTTTTTGAGGTGTTATGCACTTCAAATAGTTTTTAATTATATTTATTATATTACAACAAATACAGAGATATTATAGAATAAGGACAAAAATTTATTATTCTCAGGAGCAAATACCATTAAACTGTATACAATAAAACCGTTTAAAGAAATCAAACTTGCATCCTCCCAATACACGAACGACACTCATCTGAACATATAAACATTTCTCATTCACATAAATTCAATCCATCTTTATTAAAAACCCATACATTTTTTATAAACAAACTAGTTTAAAATATATGTAAGGACACTAAAAATTCCTAGTGACTCGATCTTTGTAACTCAGGTATAAATCGTGAAATGTGTCAATTAACTCAACGCTAATGTCGTATTTATGTTAATATCTAACGGACGTACATACACGGTATGGACTAGACAAAAAGAATTACGGCAATTTAGATAAATTTTATAAAAAAGTTTCGAAAAGTGGAGCTGTAACTTAGAATTGATGGAATTGATTAGAATCTATCAGTATGGGTGAGTAATTTTGGGATAAGACTATCTATTATCTGGACTCACTTTTTACCGACTTTAAAAACGAGGCACTCATCAATTCGAGTGTATGTTTTTGTGTGTTACGTGGTAGCTTCGCGACTTGTGAACCGATTTTTATGATATTTTCTAAATGAAAATGGTGTTCCTATATGGATTTCAAGAAAAAAACCACCAATAAATATGGACTACTGTAAAAAGATTTGGTTAAAGTGTGGTTCAAAAATTTAAACGTTACTCTTTCATCAAGATTTTTAAAAAGACTTTTATTAATTGTAAAAAAAACTGGTATTGATACAAAAAAACTATGAAAACATCAAAATATCGCTTACCTATTTAAGGGCAATGAAATATTGTGAAACATGTTATTGAGGTAGGTCAGGTTTCTTAAGACAATATAAAATAGTTTAATATACCTTAGATATTCCTTGAAACAAAGATGTTTAACTTAATTCTTGGTACTCTGTACGTAAGTAAGTTAAAGGTTTCCTTTAGTTAAGGTAGTCGGCTACAATTGATATACATGTTCAGTAGTAGTTTTCACGTGAAAGAATAACAATTATAAAATCCATACATCCACACATATAATATTATTAGTATGAAATTAAATATTAAAATAATTTTTTTTTTAAAGTATAAAAATATTCTATCACAAAAACAAATACTGCAGTAACTGTCAAAATATTTTACGAGAAACGCGGGAAATATTTAAAATGGCCGCCTAAAAACGTTTCAAGCAACCATAACTTAGCTGTGGTATGTCAAATGAACTATATACCTAATATCATTCTTAGAAAAACCCACATCTGATCGATAGACATTGATTTATTTTGATAATAAATCTTTAAATTTCTAGAAATATAAGAATGGGAAAACTTTAAAAGCCCACCTACATAACAAAGAATGGTCGCAATAACTTACTTAAAGACCAACTCAATTATAACAAAAAATTTCTGAATTCAGATCAATCGTGTTAGGTACTAATCTTAACATTAAAAATATGTATAATTAATGTTAAAAATATAAGTTTTTGTGTCGATAGCTAGCTCAACATAATGTGGTAATAATTCATTGAAATGTACACACTTTAGTTGGTAGGAAATATATTGTAATTCACTTGCTCTAACACATTTAACCTTGACTATTTATAGTAGATAAGGTTATTAGACCCTTTTGAAATTCTTTAAAATTCTTCACCATTTATTTATTATTTATTACTGAAGTAATAGTGTGAAAAAATGTTAAGAATTATAACAGAGGTAGAATATGCAATCAAACTATTATATAGCTTAGTTAAAAATACCATAGAAAAACATCATTAAATAAGGTTACCATTACCACAATGGAACATTCTAAAGCCCGATTATAGAAACATTTTTATTCTATGAAAAAGGTTACGCTATGCGTTAGCGTGTAAAAAATAATGAATTAATATTATTAGTCATTACTTATATACAGACATTTGTATTATTAGTCAGTTAAATATTGTCTATTGATGCAAATTTACTTGATAAAGAAAGTGTCAATGCAATAAAACCTAGCAACACAACATTAAAGGCCTACAGTTTAATTTCTTAGCCTTTCTCGGCAGAACTGCCTTACAAACCCATAGTAACTTCCTCGCAGATTTGACTGTAGTTTAAAATTTATACGAGTCTTCTCGATTGTTAATTGAATTGTATTATATTATGTTTGACTTTATTTTTTTTATTTAGTCACAACATTTGATCTCTAAGTAAAGCCATATTTACCTATTAAAAATCAAATAAAATAATGCATAAACTAGTAATTTTAGATAAACAAATCAAATATCACGTATGCTTCATGACTGATTTAATGACATAAGGCAATTAGCAAACAAGATGGCCGCTGCGCCCGCGCCAATGTCAATACCGTCATAAATCACCCGCCATATTTATTTCAACTATAAAACATATTTATTTTTAGTTTTGTCTTACATCAATATTATAATATTTTTATTTTTTATGTAAATATAATTTGTGTATAAATTTTAAGATTCGTTGTATGAATTTTTATATACCGAAAACTAGCGACTCACCCTCGCTTCGCTCGGGCTCGTCCCTGGGTACGTTTTAACGGTTAGTATGAAATACAAATCTTTGAATTTCTCGGCTTTTCTCTACAATTATATGCATGTATTATACACATAAACCTTCCTCTTGAATCACTCTATCTATTAAAAAAACCACATCAAAATCTGTTGCGTAGTTTTAAAGATCTAAGCATACATAGGAACAGACAGACAGCGGGGAGCGACTTTGTTTTATACTGTGAAGTGAGACTAAGAAATCAACACTTTTGCCTGCTCTTAGCTCAATGGGGTAAATATTGTATCATTATTTAATTCAATTAGTACGTTATTGCACATAAAATATTAATAAACATACTAGTTAAACTTTTATTATACCAATACGGAATTCGTTAATATCTAACAACTTTAATTATATATGTTCTCTACAAATCTTCAAAGTTTCTAATATTAAATGTGTCAATAGCCTTAAGGTTTCAAGTGCTTTCCTTTTAGAAATTATTATTTATTAGAAATACATATTTAATGAAGGAGAATATTGAAACCTCGGTAAGTAACGTACAGCAAATGTAATAAAAAGTTTTGGTAAAAAATAATATTGAATAGTTTTTAGATAGGTATGCAATATTTTTAGATAAATATTTTATTTTTTAACTAAGCGACTGCTAAATTAACTTTGTTTTTCATAGATAACAGCTATCAGAAATAATATGAAGTAGAAATCTATTACTGTTGTTGACAAACTGAATGAAATATGTAAATTAGATTTGAAAATCATTTATTTTAATATTAATATAACGAACTAGCAAAACAAAAACAAACCTATCCCACGGGTACCGTACATTTTTCCGGGATAAAAAGAAACCTATGTCTTATTCCAGACTATAACCTATCTCTGTGTCAAATTTCATCCAGATCGGTTCAGCCGTTGTGGCGTGAAAGAGCAACAAATATACATCTATACGTCCATACATATATTCTTACAAACTTTCGCGCTTATAATATTAGTAGGATTATATAAATTTGTCACAATGTAACAAAAATATCACCTAAATAGCAAATATATAGGGCAGGTATCAATGCTAATGGTAAAAAACCATAGGTTGAAAATCATGGCGCGAGTCAGACTCTACTTGCCTAATTTTTATTCATCATTCAGACCAACATTTGGAAAATATCTTATATCTAAGAATATTATTTATGTATAGGTACATAAATAGTACATGACATCTATATATAGATATGATATGTTTGTCCTACAGACAAAATTTTATGTTCATATTCAATAAGAAATACAATTGATACTATAACAACAAGTAACTATTAAAAATGAAACCTGTCAAAAAGTCTTGGTGACAGCGATTAAATATCTAAAAACATTAACACTAATAAATTAGCAAAATCATAACAGTTATAAAACTTTATTTTATAAGAAAAAGTAATTTAAATAATATATAATATTATATATTAGTAATTAATGCGACCTACCGTGTTTCGGAACGCTATAAATTCTCATTTTATTTGACGTGAGCGTCGTAATTCAGATTATTATATTGACATATTATGTACATAATATATATATATATATATATATGTACCGTATGGATATAAAGGTGCAGTATGGTGCAACTAACTTTAAAAACTATGGCTAGGCAAACTCTTACTGAGTGGATACCATTGTATTTTTAGTTACGATACGTTAGGATTATACAATTGAAAATTTGCTTATTACCATAGCTTTTTTTCACTTCCCATAAATTTCCATGAGTTCTCATAAATGGATTAAAGATGCATCAATTTTTATACAACTTTTATATAGATAAATAATACATACGATACAAACAAAATACGTTGGTACCTGTTTGTATGTTTTTCTATTTTGAATTTCAATTCTATGTTTAGAATTTTTTTTAATTAACATTCATAATAACAGAAACGTGTAATTAGAAAATTATAAATATAAATTGCTTCTGTCTCTTTCTCTCTATCTCAATTTTATTGTATCTATACATTTTCGGGAATACCGGGCTTAAAATAAATATGTATAGGTATAAAGAACTTAGTATATATGAGAGAGTAAGTTATGCTAATGTCAACGTATTTGACACTTCTAATTTAAGTTTATTAATTAAAATTAGAATAAATTAAATATCTTCAACTAGTTAAGTATATCTAAAATATATTAAAATATGAGATATTTTAAAACAGTTAAACATTAAAATTTATGAAAGAAAGCATATATCTAATATAAATCAGTTATGTTTATGTTTTCTTGGCTTTGAGTAAAAGGTTTTTTTTAAGAATCTTTCATATCCCAATACGTAAATTAAGTTAATTAATTCATTTTGTTATTGAATATTAAAAAGTTCTGTATCTTTAAAAGCTCTGTAGAGATCATTGGAGATAAGACTTGTTAGTAAAAAAGTTCTTAGGAATTGTGCTCTATTGATGTAGAGTCAACATTATAAGGATATAAATAAATATTATTGTTATATATGAATGATTGTACATTATATAATTAATCAAATAATAAACAATATAGTGTAACATCCATATTTTGGGAAAAACTTAGAAGACTACCTATTTAATACATATATTTTATTTACTTATTGAATAAATATTCAGATTATTACAATATGATATACTTGTTATTGTATATTTATACAATACTTACCAAGTAATAATAATTTTAAATATATGTATAGTAGTTTTTATAATTATTATTTTTTTGCTGTAGGTACAAATTTGTATGTATGTATTCAGCCCTTTTTTAACGTCCCACTGCTGGGCACGGGCCTCCCTCCAATACGAGGGAAATCAGGATATAGTCCACCACGCTGGCCAAGTGCGGATTGGCGGACTTCACATGTCTCTCGAAAACTTGCTAGGTTCTCTCAGACATGCAGGTTTCCTCACGATGTTTTCCTTCACCGTAAGGTACAAATTTAGTTTTATTTAAAAAAATACGTTAACTATAACAAATTGATTATCTATTTTATTATTTATTAATGCTGTTACTATGAAATAATGTGCAATTCGTATGGTAATGTGAGTATTCATCGAATTGACGTTTAAATTCGAATCGAATAATGCTTAATATGCTCACCCACTGTTTAAGTGTTAGAAATAGGATGTTTCCAAAAAATTCATTAATATGTTTTTATGTATATAAAATATTTAATACTTTTATTTCTTTATAACTATACCTACCTTTGATATACTTAGGTATGTAAATGAAATAAATATATTTAGGTATACTTTTTAGTTATAGAACTAACTGCACTTTTAACAGTATTCATTGTTTTACAAAATTACGTAAATGCATTTGGATTTTCTTAAAATTAGTCTTTTAAATACTAATAAAAAACATAACTAATTAATAAAAAAAAAAAAACCTAAAATTAAATATAGTATAACTATGTAATTTACAAAATTAAGTCGTTGTCATAATATAATAAATAAAATATTAGCAACAATATTAATAAATAAAATTAACTAAATAAAAATATAGGCTCCAAAAAAACAAAACAATAAACAATGAGAGTATTTTGAAAAAGCCGTATGTTTTCTTGCCGTCCCGCTCTAGCGCCCCGCGGCCCCGCCCCCCGGCATGCATTCAAGTAAAGATGGCGGATTCCACTAAAAATACGCGGGGTGAAAATCATGTGCATAAGGATCTTCTATTAACTAAATTACCATATTTCTATAATATGAAAAATATAATTAATCCATGTTCTATTTTGTAAGACGGTATTGTTGGTTAAAATAATAGAGTCTGTTAAGTAAATAATTAAAAACAATCTGCATAATAATTTAAAGCAATATTCATGTTTTATTCATATTTAATCAAACTTTTACTGTGATAAAACATAATATTTAAAACTTTTGACAAATAGGTATAAAGCCCAAATAAAAAATATGGAGTAAAAAATTCATACATTTTTATTAATAAGAAAGAATTAAATAAATGTATACTTTATGAGCTATCGAAACTTTCTATGGTTTAAAATATTATTCTAATAATTATTTTTATCCATGAATAATGATTAAATGACTTTAAAATACAACCTTATATTGTAAATCAACTAATGTAGAGTTTACTTAAAATAATAGATACACAATAAAAATTACTTATATACACTTACACACACGCATACATATTATATAGTCATATCATTAAAATAAAGATGGCGGCTTTTAATTAAAATGTAGGGGAAAAGATGTAACTGATACTTATTTAATCAATTAAGCCTATTACAGCTTCGTCGGTGAATAAAAATTTTGCTAATTAAACGTAATTTATTTTATAATTTAATTTATGCTTTTCAACATCAAAGTACCTACCTATAAAATTGTATTTAAAATAAATCATATTTACATATTAATTACTGAAATACGAATAAACATTTTATGTATTGAGTCACACTTGACATCACTTCCAAGAATGTGCCGAGTAGTTTTTAAATTACCTAAATACCATTTTTGTACTTGGACATAAAATTAGTAAGTATTATAAATATAAAATATATATTACACTTACATCGTACAAATAATGGGACTTTTCACTTTTTTGAGCTATTCAAACACTTTAAACTAAGAAAGATTTTCTTTATGTTAAAAAGTGTTTGAGCACTGTCTCTATCCACTACACTTTTATTTATTTACAACAGCTAGTCTTTGATTCCATTTTATATCAAACTTTTAATAATATTTCATCAAAAGTTATGTTAGGTTACTCGTTTTAGCATTTAATAGTTCTTTAATACGTCAAAGTAACATTTTCAGGAGTTTATCGTGTTCAAAAGCTCACACTACCGGCGCCGGCTGCCGCCGCGTCGCCACTGAGTTTCACGGGCAATTTACAAAGTTTTCCGCCCTTGTCACGTTGCCCAAACTTATTCAACCCGTTGAAACTCACTTTTATTTTAAAAATAACAAATTAAGTAAAACACAAACAACACTAAAAACAAATAACATTAAAGTGGAACTAACATGTGACGAAATCTTGATATCTATCGAATGAAAATATTCGAATCGCTTACCTGGAACTAATAATATTCTTTTGACAGAACGACACAAGACACCTAAGCAAGCAACGCTTTGTTTTCCGACTCTTATTTGTTTTGAACGAATTCCTCACACGAACCAATCCATCATACAAATTAAAAAGAGATATTTGAACAGATGTTTTTCGAGTTCACTTCACAGAAACAGGCTAGCACTGAGCGTGACACTAGTTTTTGGCACTTTACGTGACGGTCGCGTGTAGTACGGGACACGCGCGAGCGGGGCGCGGTGCGTTGTGGTCGCGCGCCGCGGCCGGAGTGACGCGTCGCTGCGGCTCAGTAGCGCTAGGCGGCTAACATCTGAACTACGCTCAATCAAACGTTAACGTGTCATAATATGCAAGTGTGCATTGCATTCCTTATTTAATTTTGTTCTTTTTATAATGATAGCTTTATTTTTTAATATTAAAAAAATATTTTATGTATTGTATTATTAAAAAAGCTTACACGTATAATAATAATTGTTATCAAATATAAAAATAAATGTTACGAATTGTGTATAAAAATGAGTAAGATGCTAACATATTTTTATTTCATAAATAATTAATTAATTAAAACTTAATTATATCGTATTTTATTCAAACACAATATGTTTTAATTAATATTAAACTAAACATTGCACATTTCTAAATGCACAAAAATGCCCCCAAAAACTAAACTACATATTAATATAAAAAAACCTAATACATTTTTAATTCGACACTAATTCAAAAAATCTGTAATATTAAAAAAAAAATATTCAAACAAAATAGCATTCAAAACTAATCAAGTGACACCGGGCGGCGTGACCTTGCATCTGTCCCGCTCGCGCGCCACGCCCCGCCCCGCCCCCCGCCCACGTCCCCACCGCGATTGTGCCTACATTCTGTTTGGATTCGCGCCGTTTATTGTTTCTGCA
This sequence comes from Argynnis bischoffii washingtonia, assembly GCA_033884665.1. Taxonomy (NCBI): domain Eukaryota; kingdom Metazoa; phylum Arthropoda; class Insecta; order Lepidoptera; family Nymphalidae; genus Argynnis; species Argynnis bischoffii. The sequence continues at coordinate 900,396 of CM066616.1, read as the reverse complement.
TTTGCTTGTGTTTTTTTTTTAATATATTTTTTTTATTTATAAAACAGTAGTGTAAGTTATCTAATTGATTAACATTTTATATTTTTTTTGTTTATAATTACGATGATATGAATTTGTTTTATTTAATTGTTTGGTGTACTTTGTTCTTTTGTGCTTTTATTTTTTAATAATATTTATTATTTTTAATATTGATGTTTTAGAACTTGCAGCAGATTTTGGAGCTGTAGTCAGCGCTCAGGTATTAATTTTTAAATTACTAATTTCAAAGGTATCTATAATTTAATAACAGACAAGTATTATCTCTACCAAATAATTATATCATTTTTTAATTATTTAGATTAATAATAACTAAATGAAAGAAAGAATCCATGAAATACTAACATAAAAAATTAAAATGAAACCTAGGTAGATACCTACATAAAAAAATGACTAACATTAGTAAAAAAATGACTAAAATATTTATTTTAGTCACTATTTAAGTCAATTATTTCTATGTGACATAATATAGTTAAATATTAGAAATGGCGTAAATAGTGATTTATTTATAACTAGCGACTCACGCTCGTTTCACTCGCGTCCCTTTGTACTTAACAGTAGCCATAATAATACTCCAGGTTATACTCTATATATGTACTAAATTTCATCCAAATAAGTTCAGTCAGTTTCAGAAGGAATAACAAACACATATATGCATACAAAATTTCGCATTAATTATAACAGGTAGGTTATACCTAGTCGGATAAGTCTTTATAGGAATATATAACCTTCTTTCGATAACCTTTCCACTACTAAGTAATTTCCATATTGGATGGAATTTCATTTCTAAATATTTGTTTGGAAAATATAAAATTGCAAATGTATTTAAGTTTTAACTGCCGCTATAAATGTGTAAGACAATAATATTATCGGATGCCGAAATTATGTCGTGATTTTACGACCACTCGTAAAATATTAGTTAGTATCATTTTACTCTTCATCTAATTTCGATTGTTTCTGATTCTCTCGTTTAGAAACAATAATGAGTTTTCTTTTGAATGGTCAATAAAATAAAATGTATCTACATATTAAAACATTATTATTTACTTTTACCTACACTTTATCATTGACATATGTATACATTATATGTATCTCATAGTATAAATATCTATTTTTTGAACTAAGCCAATATTGTTTTAATTATGCTTTATAATATTTGCCTTAAAAAAAACGGACTGATGAAAGTCAATTACAACTAGCTCTGTCAATGTATGCTAATCCTAGTGACTTTAAAAAAATAACTCAAAAGACAGTTAATATTACTAGTTAAAAAATATTAAAATCGATTCACAATTAGCGAAGATATCGATTATCGAGTAACATAAACAAAAAAAAATACGACTGGATTAAGTAGGTACCTTACCTTTATGAAGTCGGTCAAAAAATCAAAGACCAAACATCAATTCTTAAGGATATATCTAAATCCTTCATCAGTAATGAAACTTCCTGAGAATCAATTACAACTAACTCTATCAATATATGGTAATACTAGTGACTGTATAAAAAATCACTTATCATAAGACAGATAATATTACTAATAAAGAAAATCGATTAGCAATTAGCGAAGATATCGATTATCGAGTAACATAAATTAAAAAAATAGGACTGCATTAAATAGGTAAGTAGCCTACCTTTTTGAAGTCGGTCAAAAAATCAGAGGCCAAACATCAAGTCTTAAGGATATATCTAAATCCTTCATCAGTAATGAAACTACCTGAGAATCAATCGGCTGACGGCTGACGATAAAGAGTCAACATTATGAGGCACGTAGGCGAACCTGTGGACTTTTGCTATAAATACGTGCAATTTTTGTATACCATCCTACCATAATGTGTATAGTTTATGATATTTGTGTGAATAAACGGACCTATGAGGTCTTTGGCCTTAACGATGTATGTCAATTCTATATGATAAGTGATTATTTTCCCTTGATTACATTACACATATATACATATTTATTTATCACGTGTTTATAAAGCGTGAAGTGATGCTGTCACGTTTTTTGCAGGTTATGACTGTTAGTTCTAGTGATTCTTACAATGGCGGAATAATACGCGTGGGTCTTTATCTTCAAGAACAGCGAAGGTTTTAAAAAAAATAAAAAAAACATCTCCAAAATCTTCTCATTTTTTTTTTTTTTTTGAAAATTTTAAACAAACTTTACCTGTATGATTTATAAATATAGTACATTTGGGTTTTGTATTTTCCTGAGAGAAAAGATGTTTTAAATAATCTATGTACACATTATACTTATGTATGTAACTTTATACTTATTATATCTAATTATTATTTAAGTAGATGTTTAATATAATACCTACTTTCTTAGATTTACGCGAATATTGGATATTTTAAATAAAACTATCTTTAGACGTCTAAAACCTTAGTCTCTCCCATGACCATGATTGCTATAAAGCATTCGAAACCTCGAGAATCAAAAATCAAAATAAATCCGCGAAAAAATCCGAAAGGATAAATTTATTATAAAGATCTTTAATATGTTAATATTCTTCATGAGGCATCATGAGACGTTCATTTTATAAAAAATTGGAGCAATCCGGGAAAATTGAAGTACCCCGGTATTGCGAGTACTCCTTAACTATTCGTTGTATATGTGTTAAGTCGCAGGCAGAACATATGTTCCGTCATTATACAAACGCGCGTTTACAAACAGACGACACTGTTTGTAAACAAAATGCTTCTGAATTTAATTCACTTTCACAAAATATAGCAATGATTTGAAAAAAAAATCAAATTTCAAATTATTAATACAAAACAGCTCTATTATGTAAAATATGCATTATTTTTGGTATTGTAAGTATTATGTTAAATTCATGCTTTGTGACAGATGGTGGTAGGATCTTACCGGTGGTAGGACTCTGTCAAGCCTGAGGAGTCCGACTGGATGGGTACCACCCCCTTATCTATTTCTGCCGCCAAGCAACAATGATTGCATTGTTGTGTTCCGGTTTGAAGGATAAGGTAGCCAGCGCAATTACAGGCAAGAGACATATCATCTTAGTCCTCACAGTGATAACGTACCGGCGGTTCTGCAGTTTTGTTACATACAACTTAAGTGCATGAACCGTAGGTGTTATGGGCGACAGGTATTGCTTTCCATCAGGTGGACTGTCTACTCGTTTATCACTGAGTACCATAAAAAAAAAATATATGGTATAATCCCAGTATCACCGGTAGATGAGAAAGCTAAGACGACAGCCAAACGAAGTTCAAGTGAGCTCCCGTCTTACCTAGAACCTAGAAACCATTGCTACTCACAGTGCTGTATTTTTCAATACAGTTTATAATTTGCCTAAGGCATTTTACAAATGCGCGAACGCTTACAAAAAGACGGTGCCATTTGTAAAAAGACGAATCATACAATATGCCTGCGACATATATATATACTACTTGCTTCTGTCACTGGTGAACCCAAAAAGAGTTTTATAACGGGTGGTTATAACACCCATTTTGGTGTGACAACTTTGACTCATCATCAAAGAGGGGACGATGTATTTTTAAAACATCATAAAAGCCAATAATAGAGGGGTGATTATTACTTTTTCAAAAAACCTTATTATCCACTTTACCCTAATTTAAAAAAGTCATGAATATTTAATGGAAAATATTATATTTTCTAAAAATTTAAAATATACAATCAATAGTTAAAATAGTAAAATAGTAGGCAAAGCTCAAATTGCATCATAATTCGAGCAAGCTCATTTGCGTTAATCGCAAAGCCATACAGCCATAAAGAAGCACAATTTGGATTGACCGATCGCTACGAGAAAAACTTCGCACTATATAATTTGTAGCCATAAACCCCGCGATGACAGATCATCGTGGCGCCCGCGAAAATTACCACTTTACGATCCTAAATTACGCATACAGTATACCAAACTAATCATTTCAAAACAAAAATCCAATGAAATATAAGCTTTACTTGGATAATCATAAGAGTGATATACATATGTTTATGTGAGTGTATGCTAATATGGTTTCGTACCCCGTTGATGGATAGTTGATTGATGGCTGACGGATGAAATTTATTTGTTAGGATAGATTCACGTGCATATCCTTTGAATTAGAGATATAACGTATCATTTATATGCAATAAATGTAATAATATATGTGATTGGACGCAAAATTAATTATAACAAGAGAAATGAATTATACGACTTTACCAAGAATATTTTATTATAAAAAAGTATAGGTCGTAATTTGTGTATCTGTAATTTTTGATAGCCATGTGCAGCTTACGTATAGGGCAAGTCTTGAGCGAGTTCAGTAGTATTATGGATGTGGGGTGACTTAATCTTGGGAGAGTGACACTGAGATACAAGTTCAAATAGAAACTGCAAGAACGTCGTTCATTAGGATGAGCAATGAGCATATTCATTCTCACCACAAGAAGACTATTCTATCGAACAACTTACAAAGCTCTTGCAATGCTGTTTTGGCGTGTCATATTTTACGGCGAATCTTTGACCATGAAAGGAAATCTCTGCTAGAAGAAACTTGAGCCATTTAAAAATGTGAGTGTATCGCCACATGCTTCGAATAAGTTGAACGGATAAAGTCATCAACATTGAGGTTCTTAGATGGATGAAACCTATACTAAAACTATAAAACAGAAAAGTTGCGTACCAAGAACATGTGCTAAGGCATGACCGTAATATAGAAACGAATGTTATATACAATATATAAAAGGAAGATGCTCTGGCTCTGAACATCTGAAAATGGACCGGGATAAAGAGGGTTGAAGATCTATTCAGGCTTAGCCCTGAACAAAGAAAAATTTGGGAGAATGTCTGTCGACCTTTAGCGATGGAGAGGCACAGAGCAAGAATTTTAAAAATATATTTATATATATATATATTGAGAAAAAGTCTCTATTAATAATGCACCACGCAGTGTAAGAAGAATTTATGTACTACACTACATGTAAAGTCATCAAGTATATTATTTTTGTCACTATATCTATCATATAAATATTTAATTTAGATCTGTCTGAAAAAAAAAACTCATTTGTTTTTGATACGCTTATAGAGCAAAGTAGCAGTTATTAAATAACTTATATAATAATTAACAGAAGTAAGAGATTTTTTTAATGTAAATTTATTTTAATCATAAAAATATAGCATTTAGAAGTCCATAATATTTATACTTCATAGTGAGCATCTTAATATATTCGCAGTTTGCGTTACGAGCTTCCGTTAAGGTCAAAGCTATCAAATTTCCGAGAAATTGATAAATTTACATATTTTTTATTGTTTAATTTAACATAACTATGTAGACTTCTGGTGTATTCTAATTCTAAGTATAAATTTCACTTTAAATAACATAATAATAAAAGCGGCTTTATTAACATAATCCTTTTTACTTCCCTCGTATGGTATAATTGAATTCAAACATGGCATTTAAAAATATATTATATATTATTCGCTCATTACATGATTGTAATTATTATAGCCATATATGTATATCATCCTTACTTTATTTATATTATAAATGTAAAAGTAACTCTGTCTGTCTGTTACATTTTCACATCTAAACAGCTGAAACAATTTCGATGAATTTGTGTATAAAGATAGATAGTAGAGGGCGATGAATGTAGCCCGTAGGCTACTTTTGGTCGCAAAAATGAAGCTTGAAAGGGGTGAAATGAAAGTGTGAAAGTCCTATGTTTTGCTAGGTTTTGCTAGTAACATAAAGATGAGTTGTATATTCTAGTATATTATATTTATAGAAAATAAAGAATAATATTTAATATCTAACGACTCACCCTCGCTTTGTTTAGGTTCGTCCCTCATTACGTTTTGAGATTTAGTATAGATTTCTTATAGATTAGATATTTGCCCGCAAAAAAAGTATCCTATATGTTGACCCGGATAACCAGCTATCATCATAAAAAATTTCATCAAAATTCCTCCAGTGGTTTTTCGTGATGCGGTAACAGACAGACAAAATTTTTAAAAACTATAGATTCGGTCTTTGTATCGATAATAAAGTCTATTTCAATAAGATTTCCCAAAAAATATTTAATGTACAGATTCGGCTAAATTACTATTTTATTATATAGATAGACTAAGATAAAGAGCGAGTGTGGGAATATTATAAATGTAAAAGGAACCTAAGGGTAGGCCACTAACAACATCCGACCAACAAGAACTATATATGTTCAAAATACTTTTGGGTTTCGGGCTTGTAATAAGTATAATAAAAAATTCACTAATATGGATTTGCATTTTTCGATCACACAGTTTAAAAAAATATTAGGGAATACTTGTAATTATAATTTCATGTAGGTCAGTAATTAGTTCTTTTTCCTAAAGCTTAGGAAACTTTTTGCTGCTTTTTCTTCTTTTTTAAGTGCTAATTAACATGAATATATAAGAAAAATAAATAAATATGTTTGCGAAAAATCCTTACTCTACATAAGCAAAGTATAGAAATTAATATATAGCTAATCTCACACTTAGTATGCAAATATGTACATGTATAATTTTCATTATAATTATATTAAGTATATATTATAATACATACATAACGTGACTCGTTAGATTAGGCATTATTCTTTTTAAAAAAAACTTAATGTCTTAATTAAAATGAAATATAGGCACAAAATAACCAAATTAAGATAACATCCAATGAATATTAAACTATTTTATACAGATCCATTAATCGTGTACCAGTGAGATAGACCAACACTAACAGACTAGACCCGGCCGGTACTCGCTGGTAATTACACGGTGAACTGCAAACAAGGCTCAGTCGGTTTCGGCCGTCCATCATAACGAATCGATGCGGTATAATAATGTGTTACGGCTCTCAAACCTATGAGCTTATAACACAGTACAGAAAGAATGAAAATAATTTTATGTTATAGGTATTACAGTGGTTAATTCAGTAACATCATAGTAATAATAAATATTTTAGATTTCTCCTAAACGTACAAAATACTTGTAACTAAATAAAACAAAATATTAAATGAAAACTAAATTAAACATTTTTCAAAGAAGCAATATCAGATTAATGAATACTGTACCAGTATACTAGCTTGTGAAGGTATCTAAAATCTTATATTAGTTATCCAAAATAGTGAAAATATATATCAAACAATATATCTTCCAATCCAATCTGGATATGATCATATACAAAAGTTTGAGAGCCACTGAACCTAGTCAATAATTGCATCGCATGAGAGCTTCATATTTATAACGGGGTGGTGGGTAATTAAAAGCTGGTCGCTGTAACTTTTCTGTTCCTGCAGTCGCTTCCCGTTTCACTGTTGTACTTTATTTATCGACAGGAAGAGTGTGACATGCCCCGGCGTCGCGCGTGGACCGCATCACAGCTTTTGTTGTACAATGATAACTATTACTCAAGGAAAACTTACGATGTAGTAGAAGCAGACGAGAGAAATCGAGCTTAATTAGTATTATAAGCGTTATCTATTGAGAATTAATTAAGTATAACTAGCTACTCACCCTCGCTTCGCTTCGGGTTCGTCCCTAGACAAAAACAAATCAATCCCACGGGAACCGTATATTTTTCCGGGATGATATATAGCCTATGGCCTTCCTCAGTTAACGGGCTATCCAGTTCAAAAAGAATTTTTCAAATTGGATTAGTAGTTCCTGAGATTAGCGCGTTCAACCAAACAAACAAACAAACTCTTCAGCTTTATAATATTAAGTATAGATTATACATCTTTGCCATTGGACCATAGGAGGACCAAATAATTTGGTATTTTAAATAATTAGTATTTGTCATTTTAAATGAATGTTTTTGACTTTTTCGCGGAGTTTCTCCTGTTGAATTGTCGGAAACCAAAGACCAAAGTAAATGTGTGAAAAAATGGAAGATCTAATCTAGGTAATTATTATTAGGCACGTTTGGCTCAGTTTGTAGTAACACTACTTGCTGTGCCAGCGGTCGCGGGTTCGAGTCCCGCTGGGGGCATTCATTCGTATGATGAGCACGAATGTTTGTACTCCAGTCATGGGTGCTTATATTTATAATATGTATGTATTTAAAGTTATATATGTGTAGTGTATCAACTATCTGATATCCATAACACAGGCCTTGTAGCTTACCATGGAACTAGATGGTGCTGTGTGTTAATGTCCCAACATATTAGAAGATAACAGATTTGGCCTAAATCAAATATTTTTAATCCATATTCCATGTTCATGTAAGCTTCGTTAAACAATATTCCTAGAAAATCTAGAAAGGATTATCATTTCCAATACAATGTGCTAAATTACGTTATAACTTTATTACATTACGTCATTTCCTGGTCGTTTGCATACATATATGTACGAGTAGCTTTCTCAATACAATCAGAACTCTATAATTAAGGAAAATGCACCTTATTCATAAGTACGAAAGATCTAATATAAAGTGATGCATTATTATAATGCAATATAATAATCTATAATAATAAAAATATTTTATTTGTCTTTTATGTTCGTGCAACACAAAAACTTGTAGAAATTTGAATGAAACTATGTATTTTTAAGCAGTAAAAGTTACCTCGAGACACGTTATGTACGTGTAACATGCGAATTTTGTAAAAAAAATTAATAATTACAATACATAAAACTTTTTATAGGTATTTTAAAATTATTTAAAACATTTAAAATTTTTAAGATCACGTTGCATTTGGATTTAGATCAATTATTATTGAGTCTTACTAAGAAAGGATAATTTTTTTTTTATTTGAAGGAAGAAAAGGGGAGGTTGAAGTTTGTATTTTTTTATAATATGCAGTTCCTCTGTGACATTGGGTGCAAATATGGCTTATTAATAACTAGCGACTTACCCTCGCTTCGCTCGGGTGCGTCCCTAGGTAGGTTTTTTTTTTTTGACTGGAACCCTAATTCTTTTTCTAAAATAAAAGTAGCCTACATTCCTCCTTATAACATCAGCTATTTGCCAGTGAAAGTCCCGTGAAATCAGTTCAACCACTTCGGAGATTAGCCGGAACTAACAGATATACAGACAGACAGATGGATGGACAGACAAACATTTTAAAAATTATGTTTTTCTCATAAGTATCGTATATAATTTCATATGCATACACTAAAAAGCAGTTGACATTACAAACAGATACTTCAATTTTATTTATCTGTATCTATAAGTAGATAATTATACATCTAACCTGATTACCACTTTCTTTACGGTGAAGGAAAACATCGTGAGGAAACCTGCATGTCTGAGAAAACTTAGCAAGTTTTCGAAAGACATGTGCAGTCCGCCAACCCACACTTGGCCAGCGTGGTGGACTATGTCCTGATTCCCCTTGTATTGAAGGGAGGCCCGTGCCCAGCAGTGGGACGTTAAAAAGGGCTGAATACACACATACACACATGTAAAAGTCGTTCATGTTTTTGTAAAATTTCACTAATAGAAGAAGTTATGCTACTTAATAATAATTACTAATATTCGCCTAATGGTTGAAATTCAACCATAATTATTATGGAAATTTTGAAAAAAACATATATAAAAACAAGAATTAACCAACTTATATAAAAAATCTATTTCGATTTTGTTTTATTGATAATACTAAAGCTCGTCAATAGCTTGAACAAAAAAAAAAGAAAATCGGTTGACAAACAAAGGAGAAAATAGTGCTGGAATGTTTGGTCTTTGCCGATTATATATGTAGACTAGCAGAATCCACGGCTTCGCTCGCGCTAAAACTACAAAAAAATCTCTGAAAAGGTAGGTTTCATTCAAATTTTCATCCCCTATTTTACCCTCTTAGGGGTTGAATGTTGGAAAACGTTGAAATACGTAACTCATTATTTTTGCCGTAGTCAATTCATACGAAATTTCATGCAAATATGTCCAAGGAATAAAAAGTTTCATACAAACTTTTATCCCCTATTTCACCCCCTTGGGGGTTGAATTTTGAAAAATTCTTCCTTAGTGGATGCCTTCGTCATATGAGGAATACGTGTGCGAAATTTTAATTTTCGAGCCTTAAGGGTTTGGCCTGTGCGTTGATAACGCGTAACAGATAAACGCGTGCACAAAGTCGCGGCTAACAACTAGTCTTGATGTAAGCTTTGAGTATTATACATGCTAATTCATAAGAAATATTCATTGATTGTTGTTATGAGTTCTTTGATATTTTATTCTATAACTAGCGATTCACCCTCGCTTCGCTCGTTTTCGTGCCAAGGTGATTCTTTAAATTGAGACAACTTTTTTATTTATGAACCGATTGAAATAACACAAATACCACTTAATTGTTAAGTGAAGCTTACCACTAGTGAAATATTAGTGAAAACCGCACCCAAATCTGTTAAGCCTTTTCTGAGAGATGAGAACGCACAGACAAACATACAAAAATTCTAAAAATCATTGTTTTGAGTTCTATTGCGTTGATAAAGAACCCCAATAATAGTTTTTCTCAAATATCTTCCATTTACAGACAGCGATCAGTTACACTTTTATTATATATATAGGTCAATTTTTTCACTCAAATTTGGTTTTGTAATTTTATTCGGAATAATGTTAATTCGACGATCTGATACATATCTAATTATATTTAATTTAATTATAATTAATTTATTGGTTGAACAAATGGTCAACAATAAAATATTAAATTATATGATATGTTAGGAATGCAATAGAATAATTTTTAAATAATAAAATAGAAGTCTGTCATATACTATATCTAGTCTCCAAATCTTAAATGTTAATTATTTAAATACTAAAAAGAGAACATTTTTTGACTACAAAACTATTGAGAAGTTAGCTGAAATACTAAAAATAACGCATATAATATTAGGTATATTACATTCATATATTTATAGAATATCATTTAAGGAAAGAATATAATATTATATATCATTTGTCAGACAATAACAACGGTTACCATGGCAACAAACGTACGTACATGTTTTCGCAACGCATTCACCAGCTTACCCCCCAAGTCAAGCGTGCATAAAGAATTTCTACTTCAAAAATCGTTATCTAAGTAATTTTAAGCTACCTAAGTTACTTACCTATGACGTTATTCTAAGCAACTTTTTCTTTATACGTAACTTAGTTTTTGACAAAGCATTGACGATTATAATCAAGAAACAAAGGTATAAGTTACCAAAGTATTTCCAATACAATAAGAACTTTTAAATCTTAATCAAGTTAATCATTGGCCTTTATTTAATAAACGAAATCTTTTTTAAAATAAGTAAATTTCATAAAATTCCATACTAATATTATAATAGTGAAAGTGGGTTTGTTCGTTTGCTTGTCCTAATTTCACGAAACAGAACGACGTATTGGACTGATTTTCAGTGCAGAGATAGCTGGAGGACTGGAGAATGACTACTTTTTTACCGCAGGAGATTACTTCATTTCCACGATAAAACACATTATAATCTAACCTAGCGACGAACCCAAGCGAAATGAGGGTAAACCACTAGTTTTATGTACATTAAAAAGACGCTTGATTGATAAAAATCACTAAGCTGTTAGCATGTATATAGAATACCTGTATAAGTCAATTAAGAGACACGCGTAGGCGAACGCGATCGCGAACGTTATGAGTGCGCAGCAAAAATATTCATATGGTCCCCAAGATCCTTATTCAATTCTTCTTTAACTTTAACGAAGGTCAAATATCAATGTTTAAACTTAATTATGGACAATGTTTAAACATAACAATGTTTAAACTTAAGTTAACTTAAAATATAACCGTCATTTTTAAGAAAACACAATATAACTTGTCGAGTAAAAGTCAATATTTTGTTAAAAAGCTGAGCGGAACCCTAATTATTATTCTAAAAAAAGTAACTTAAGTTACTCCCTATAACATCAGCTATCTGTCAAGAAGTCTGCCTGCCTGAAAGTCCCGTTAAAATCCAGATCCGTGATTAGCCGGAACAAACAGACAAACAGACAAGTACCGTATATAATTTCATATGCATTTAGTAAAAATCTATTATTCTGAAATTACAAACACTTCAATTTTATTTGTCTGTATGAACTAAAAACTAAACGAATTATATTTATCTTCTCATTATGCTATTAGGTTCCCATCTGCCAAGAGATACAAGCTACTTTTTATCCCAAAAAGGAAAAATATCACAAGGTAGGAAATAGAAAAAGAACGGCTTATGTAATTTGGATTGAATGTAGATAAGGGTTTAATACCCTTTTTTACTGTAAATGAATATTTAGTTATAATTTCATTTACAAAAGTAAATCTACATAATATATATGTTGTAAATATAAATATATGTTGTGACATTAACACACAGCACCATCTAGTACCATGATAAGCTACGAAACCTGTGTTATGGATACCAGATAGTTGATACACTACAATACACACTATGCTACAATAAATATAAACACCCATGACTGGAGAACAAAAATTCGTGCTCATTACACAAGTGAATGCCCCCAACGGGATTCGAACCCGCGACCGCTGGCACAGCAAGTTGTCAAACAGAGCCAAACGTGTCATCAAAATAATATAAATAATAGATTTAATGTATATAGGTACGATAAAGATCAGGGCCGGATCTACCTAAGGGCTGCTTGGGCTGCAGCCCAGGGCCCCGAGGTTACAAGGGGCCCCCAGACCCCGCTAAAAACAATGGGCGATAATTTGAATTTAAAAAATGGTTGTCTGTAAAGTCGGTTTACGGACGATATTTTTACGTAATAATGTCATAAAATAACATTGATGAAAAATTGCATACTTCTATGAATTGGGTTAAGGGGGTAAATACGTGTAAAAGGATGTTTTCATGCTGATTTTCATTAATTTTTTTAAGGTGTAAAAAATGAATATTATTTATTGAAACTATTAGGTTATTTTATACATATATTCATAAGTATTTTTCATATTTTACAAAAATATAACTTAGAAAGTAGCGGAGATATCAGCTTATACACATCGTAGGTTGTCATCCGACTTAGCAGTTGGTGTACACGATGGAAGCCACAATTTTTATCCGAAATCAATGGCACAGAAAAATTACTTTCTTTTATATGTGTGTCTTCTATATAAACCTCAATTTAAAAAAAAATTAAAAAATTTGCATTCTTCAGAGGACTATTAAAATAAGTCATGTTTTTTTACCATTTTTTCATATATTGTTTACTATAAAAAAAGTAGTTAAAATAAAAATATCGCTTATGATTTAGGTTCATATTCAGCACAATTGGGTTTTTGAAAAAAAATTTTTTTTGTGATAAATAGAAAGATTATATATTAGTTTTATAACAAAACTATTTTTTTTTTTTGCAATAATTCAAAAGTTATTTCAAAATAAAAATTAATTTTTGAATCCAGTACCGAAGACACGCCGACAACTCCCGAACAAACCGTGACGTCATAATGTTAGTTTTCACTCAATGCAGTTGATAGGAAAATAATGAATGCAGTGTTTTGATCTATTTAATTTTGTTGTCATTATTAAATATTTAAATTTATATTAAAAATTATATTACAAATATTATTTTTACGACTTAGTTGAACATAACCTATAGCTTTGTCGCCGTAACTCTCACGCGATGCTCTACAATTTATGAAATAAATAATTATATTTAATGTAATGGAGAATAAATACTTAAATATTTTCATTTATTATATTATTTTTTAACAGACTTACCTTGATGCCTTGGCACCTCGAACTTCAGCAGAATTAAACCGAACGTCATTTTTTTAAAAATCGGTAATCATAAATATATCAACATTAGGAATATTATCAGACTTTGCCTTAATAAATCCTTTATCACACATAGCTAATCGGAACCAACTAACAACTCGTATTTTAGCAATAAATTTTCAATATTATTGTCTAGTCACGTGTAATAGCCGTAAACGCTGTACTGTTATTAAATAGCTATAACATTATGACGTCACAACTATGGTGACCAATCATGGCGCGTTTATAGTCACGTGATTTTTATTTAAATTTCATCAATTTTTAATTGTTTATAATTAATTGAAAAAAAAAATTTTTTAAGTTTTTTGCATTAAATATCAATATTATTAATAATAAAGTTTTAAAATACATAAAAAAAATCAATAATTTTTTTTTTTCAAAAACCCAATTGTGTAAGGAAATTATATCAATCCGCAAAGTCGCGCCAAGAGCTTCCTTATAAGTAGATCAGTATTCATCATGACAAAAATTGATTCTATGATCTTTTTAATCAATAATTAATCGTTGATAACTCATAATTTGTTAGAGATACGAATAAAATAGTCATGAGCAATTTTATAGAAAATTGTATTTCCTATAAAAAAACTCTCACGCCATTTTTGAATCAGATCAATAGTTTTCGATTTATATCAAAAATTACACATTTTTTTCGATTAATTGCCAATAACTCACAAACTATGAGAGATATGAAAAAAAGCTTATGATCAATTTTATAGAGAATTAAATTTTCTACAAAAAAATGTAATATATTTTTTTCGCTAGACTAATAGTTTCTGAGTTATGTTAAAAATAAAGCTTTTTTATTTTTTTTTATATCTTCAAAATGGCCGACTATGCACATAAACCAATGGTCGCGATTATACAGATATTTTTGGGAAATGTTCTGAAACGTGTTTTGGTGATTGTGAAACGTAAAAATATGACATCATTTCCGATTTCAATTTTAGGGGTGATTCCAATAACTTCCTCATAAGGAAGTTAATTAAAAAAAGAACTACCATAAAGTTGGCAATAATGGCAACCCTGAGATCAATCAACCAATGTATGTGCGCGTTTATGTAACGGAACGGGGATTTCCCTGTCGTTTGTTTCTGATCGGTATATTTTCAACTACTCTTACGAGGGACTTTCCGCCGCGCTGCTTAACGTAACGTCTAACGTTATTTTGTTTGTGTTGTTAAAGAATATAATAATAATAATATATTATTATAGAAACAGTTTTTTGACATGGCTATTAGTTGAGTACTTAGATAGGCCCCTAAGTAGTTTCAGCCCAGGGCCCCACAAATTCTAGATCCTCCCCTGATAAAGATATACAATGTCGCTGTAACTGCGTTATCGCGTAGGCAAACTGGAACAATTTTACGTTGTAAGTTATGAATGAGCCGTAAACGTAGCGTTCATTCACACCTCAGTCAAGGTCTCGCACTTTTTGTGGCCTTGTAGCCTTAAAACTTTTTCTAACATGCAATGGTTTACTGCACAGATTTAGATTTAGTTGAAAAGATGTTATTATAACAATATTATTTAAAATTTATGTGTATGTATGTTTGTTTGCTTGTTACTTCTTCTATCTGAAACTGGCTTCGGGGCGAATGGATTTAAACGAAATTAATACGCACACCAACTATGGGGTGAAACAAATAATACTAGCTACTGTTAGCCACCTAAGAACGCACCCGAGCGAAGTGACGGCATGCGTTTTATATTTCGAATTTACCAATCGTTCATTTTGAAAATATTGTTACAATAACAATTTTTTTAATACAGATTAGCGACTTACCCTCGCCCCGCTCAGGTTCGTCCTTAGTTTCATTTTAAGGTTTAGTTTAAGGTTAGGTTAGTATAGATTTCTAAGAGATGAGATATTTTCTCGCAGTAAAAAATATCCTATAATATGCCGACCCGGATAACCAGCTATCCTTCTTCTTTTTATCCTTCTTCTAAACTATCATCATAACAAACAATAAAATCTGTCCAGTGGTTTTCTTGTGATGCGTTCCCAGACAGAGACAAAAATTCTAAACACTATAGATTCGGCTTTTGTATCAATAATAATGACTATTTCAATAAAATTTTCCAAATAATATTCAATATGCAGATTCAACTCCGTTAGAATTTTATTATATGTATAGATTTAAATACGTTTTATATCTATAGCTTAACATCATATGCTCCAATGTAGCATTAAAAAAAAAAACAAAAAAAAAGAAAGAAAAAAAAGAACCAGAAAACATTATCCTCAACCTCATACAGCCATGTTGTAACTTAAAATCTTATTAATCCTATAAATAAAAACTTATACCTAAATATGTTCTATCTTTTATCATTACATATCACGTATCTCTGTCGGACTTCACATGAATGTCATACATATGATATTATGTTACAAATTCGACATGTTAACGAGTTGCGAGGGGGTCACTTGTTCTGAATTTTATAGTATTAGCCTTATAATGAACTTTTAAAGTCGTTGTATTGATTAATTTATGTATATATTCACCTACTCGTATATATGTATGTTGTTTCTTTGTTTGTTTCTTACTCCCACCGCAGCTGCACTAGTGGTACATCTTAAATATATGTAAATATGTTAGGACATTAACACACAGCACCATCTAGTTCCATGGTAAGTTACGACGCTTGTGTTATGGATACCAGATAGATGATATATATAACTTTTAAATACATACATATTATAAATATATCTCATGACTGGAGTACAAACATCCGTGCTTATCACACAAATGAATGCTCCCAGCGGGACTCGAACCCGGAACCGCTGGCACAGCAAGTAGGGTCACTATAAACTGAGCCAAACGTGCACTTGTTTCGCTTGGCATCTTTAGCTGCCTAATAGTAGCCTAATTTTTTCTCCAATTTTTAGTCTATCTGAGTACTAAATTTCATCCAAATTCGTACAGCAACTTCAGCGTAAAGGAGAAAAAAAATACAAAAATAGATAATTTCTTTAGAAATTCAGTAGCTCCACAGTGTATTCTTTACACAAATATAGAAATACTTATAAAGTTCCTATTGTTGCGTAATAGCGTAAACTTTATTTTTTTGATTGTTACAACTTGATTCATCAAAGCTTAATTAAGCTTAAAGTACCTGGGCGACCGAGCTTCGCTTGGAGTTCTTTTTTGTTATATCATATTTTTAGTTAAAAAAAAACTAAAACTTGAATAAATTCAACATGCCAATCAACCAATTACATGTCAATCTTGCACCATGGCCGCTTGATCACGACGCCTGTGCCCGAGCGTAAGAAATTATCGACCATATTTTGCGTAAAATAATGTGAAAGAAAACCGCATGAAAACTCGAAAACACGCGTTTTCCCAGATATAAGACTAATTGAGATCGATTTTTCGACCCCGAATACCTTCACATACCAAATTTCAGCGAAATCGTTAGAGCCGTTTCCGAAATCGCCGGTATAAATAAATAAAGATATAAATATACATATTAGATTAGATAGATATAACGTAATTTGTCATGCTCTTAGCCCATGGATTCCATATATATATGGAATATATATAATTTATCAAAATTTATCAAACTTCTTAAATTCTCAAACAAAGCGAGCTTACAAAATTGCTATCAGAACCGTAAGTTTTGCTTATCTGGAGATGTTTTCTAAAAATTATGATTATGATCTTATGGATGAGAGCAAAGAGGATATGCCAAGATCGTAGATTTAGTCACTATATCTATCTTATTTTCGTAGTAAATTGCAAATTTGTGAAAACTAAATATTTTAAGGAGATTTGTGCTGTGTTATTTTTAGTGTATTATTATATAGTGATAAACTCCTATAGAAGTAGGCGACATTTCGGAAGAAGTTATAATTTAAAAATAAAAAATTGCATATCGTTACTTTATGTACCGAATCGTTGTGTATGTACATACATACATACATAGATACCATGTTGGCTTTAACTCGGTAACTTATTACGATAAGAGGACAGTTGGATTTTAGTTAGGAACTGGGTCCTGGTCCTGATGTCACTTATAACTCAGTCCTTTAACTGCCACTGTACAGACCCCTCCTCAAAGAAAGGGGAGTCAGTCAAAAGTGAAAAATCAAATGCAGGGTGGTTGGCATATCAAATTCCTCATGATTCCTTCACCATGTTAGCAAGTGGTAATCTTATCGAAAGGAGATTCGCACTTGAATATTACAGATGAGACATTCCAAGTTTTCAGCCCGTGTCACTTGGATTTTAAGTAAGAGCGGTACCAATAGTTTACAATTACTTATAATAATACTTACTCGTATTGTAAATATAGTTCGTTGTTTGATTTTAGAACGTTTATCCTTCATGCAAGTCGCAGTGATGTAATTAAAGTAATTTTTGGCACAGATATAATGAAACAGGTGTACAGATGACTCTATCTGGTATATCATGTGATACTTGTGGAATAGTAACATATTGCAAAAGCTTAGTAAAGCTTACTGCAATAAAAGCTTGAGGTAAATTTGATACCCTAATACAAGGACAGTTAGTAAATTACATATTGAAATCAACAACAGAAGAAGTTTTAAATGAAACTATCTTTTCGGATTATTTCGCGGATTTATTTTGATTTTTGGTTCCCGACGTTTCGAATGCTATACAGCAATCATGGTCATAGGAGAGGCTAAGGTTTGAGACGTCTCAAAGGTGTTATATATATATGTTTATTTTACAAAAATGATTTCAAAGATTCCAAAAATGGCACCAAAGTACCTTACAATATTTTGATTCCTTTAAAAAAATTTTTTAAATAACTTTAATAAATATTATAATTAAATAAATAATAATTAAATATATAATAATTAAATAAATAATATGGCAATATAATTTTTTTAATTTTAGCAGTTATATTATAAAAATTACATTTTCTTTTAAACTTTTTTAATTACTAATATTAATGTAATTTAAAAAGAATTTAAAATATTGATTTAGATTGCCATTATTTAAAGTTAAAATATTAGGCAACACTATTGCTACCTTTATAGATAAAAAGTATTAATCTGAATTACTGTTACTGCGATCCACACAGTATGAACTGACATCTAACGGTCTGATGTTTGTTTCGGTTGTTAGATTTTATTATTTATTTCAGGATCCCATGATGATGGTAGTACCCAGCCATCTTCCCTATTGAAGTTTGGATATTTTTTAATTTCAATAGCATCGTTAATCATCCTGGTACGATAAAGGTTTTCTTTCGCGAGTATGGACTATCAAAGCGAATGCACTGGCTTGGGCGATCCTGGCTATATTAACAGACTGCAAATGTTGTATTGCGACGGTGCTTCACATCAACTATGTGTTCTTTGACCTTAGTTCTAATGGATCTCTATTTGTCCGATGTAAGAGAGCTCACAATCACAATGAAATTTGTATACCACTGCATCTTGGAGAAGGATGTTGTACTTGACTGGTGGTAAGAACTGAATAATTTTCTTTGGCGGCTTGAAGTAATTTAAATAAAAAATAAATCCAAATTAGGTAAATATTTTTCATAATTAAACATAACACGCCAAACTCGTAACTTTGTACAAAGTGCCCTTTCTCATAAATATTCCTTTATAAAGCAGTCAATATAGATAAAGTTCATTAACTAAGACATTGGCTTTTAAAAGGATAAACATTTGCGTACGTTTTAAGTGTATTTAATAAAAAATCACATACTCAGGCCCTGTCTTTATCATCCTGATTTAGTTTTCACATTTGCCGCAAAAGGAGTTAATACTCCATCGTTAGCAATTAATGTTCGTCAACGTTTTTAGTTAATACTAAGGCCTTACCCTCGCTTCGCTCGGGTTCGTCCCTGGGTACGTTTTAACGGTTAGTATGGAATAGAGAGACATATATATTATTATATGTATATATATATATATGGGTATGATGAGTTGTTGTGGGTTGTATTATAACGTCTTTTCCCTCACTCTCTAACCCTCCAACTATCTCCACACAAAAAATTGCGCCAACCCGTCACTCTGTTTCGACGTGAAAGAAGGACAAACAAACAAACACATACACATTTATAATATAAGAATAGTATGGATTATCATAATTAAAAGTCACTTGACAGTAATATTTTACAGTCATATTTAGCTTTGTTTTTACAAAATGTTCAAATTATGTTAAACTAGCGACTTACCTTCGCTTCGTCGGGTGCGTCTCAACGTTTTAAATATATATGAATAGTTAGTAGCTACCGTACGACATGTAAATTTTTATTACTTTTTTTAAGTTAATTTTTCGATGTTTTATTAGTTATTCTGCTATTCGGGGCGGAGACAAATCCAACAAATCAAAGATCATAAAAATCAGTCCAGTCATTCTTGAGTTATAAATGGTGTAATTAACCCCACATTGTTTTATATACATAAATATATATAGAATAACCAGGCACGACTAATAAAAAATTGGATTCTTGTGATAAAAACAATCATGCCTACAACTTTCACATGCCACGAAAAATCGAGTTAATTGATTATATATTAAAAAAATAAACAAAAATAAATCGCCATTCCATAATTATTACTTAGAAAGTACTAAAATTTACATCATAACAAACTCATAAATCATAATTTTAATTTACTATTAATTATAAACAAATATACTGTTTAAAAAAGCGGATATTTCTAATATTTAATGAACCGTAAATCAAGACGAGAACCTTCATCTAATGGAAGCCGTAACTTGGCGAGTTAACGCAGTTTTATATCTGCCTGTTATCCGGCGCCCGCGCATAAATGATCGTCTCAATCCCTTATTGGATTAATTTATGATAATATGTTCAGATGGCGATAGTCGGTGCCGAGTTACGATTAAACAGTTTTTATGTAAATCCGCCATCTTTGTTCGCAGCGGGTCGTATGGGGCTGAGTTAAAGGCTGATTGTTATGTGCTATATGGAAAATAGTTCGTTGACATCGAAATAACATAAACTATGCCTTATCTTAGCTCTATTGTAATTGTATTGTAAAATAATTGCAATTGTAGGTACTAATATGTGTATTAGTGCATTCAAATACTTATTATTTTTAATTAAAAACTCCTTTGATATTCAACAAATTTACAGTTAGTTTATTTTTTATTTTTGTAAATATTTTTTTTAGTAGCCCATACAGATTCCATTCTATAGCCTATTTAGTTTTCCATAGTTTTCATAATTCGTACGGTTTGGCTGGTACTGGTATTCAAAGATGGATCTCAGTTGATGTGTCATATCAAACAAATGATCTTTTAAAGGGCCTTTACGTGTAAGTTCTGTTTCGCCAAATCCGAAAAAAGGCCCATTCATTTGAATCGATACATGTAATAATAATAATAATCTTTATTTAAAAAAATACATATGTCTTAATACATACACTCATTGGCAACACTAGCTCTCTAAAGTAAAAAACCCGTGTCTATGGAACCAGTGGTCTCCATTACAATGTTATACCTTACAAATAAATAATTTAACAATTTAATAACATGCAAAAATATTTACTAGAACGAAAGCCAAAATTAAAATATATATAAAACAAATACTATCGTCTATGGCTTATACCAAACCGCAGGTGCTAATCATGCTGATTTGATGTGACCGATCCCCTGTAATGTTTTGTTTCTAACCGGTATGTTTAAGTGTGTTTTATTATTACTTACTTTAAAATCCTATAAAATTTGTTACCGTTACTTTTATTACTAGTTACTTGTTCCTTTACACGGATACATTTGTATGTGGTTATCCGTTTTTTTTATGTTTGATGACACGTTTGGCTCAGTTTGTAGTAACTCTACTTTCTGTGCCAGCGGTCGCGGGTTAGAGTCCCGATGGGGGCATTCATTTGTGTGATGAACACGTTTGTACTCCGGTCATGGGTGTTTATATTTATAATATGTATGTATTTAAAGTTATATATGTGTAGTGTATTAACTATCTGGTATCCATAACACGAGTGTCGTAGCTTACTATGAAACTAGATGGTGCTGTGTAATGTCCCAATATATTTATTTATATCTTTTATCCGAAAGGCGGATAGCTAATTCTTCTCTCGATAACTCTCATTTCTGGTATTAATCAATGAAATAAATAAAAAAGAACAATACATTACGCCTACATTGAAAATAAGAGAAAATTGTCAAAATAGATTCTCAACATGACATTCTATACGTGACATGCTTGTATGTGTTCAGCCCTTTTTAACTTCCCACTGTTGGGCACGAGCCTACTTTCAAAATCTAATCTCCATCAGGCCAAAGTCCACCACGCTACTCCACTCCACTCCACATGTCTGTCGAAAATTTGCTTGATTATCTCAGACATATAGGTTTTCTCACGATGTTTTCCTTCATCATAAAACAAGTGGTACTCATGTTGGAAATGATTTGCACGTGAAAATATCAGTGATGACCCGGGATTTGAACCCGTTTTACTTGCTTACCTAACAGAGCGCGGTACCACTGGGCTATCTGTCTGTCATACATCGTGACATACTTACGTTTATTATTTTTCGTAGATATAAATTATTAGCAAATCTCCCTTATACCATGTATCCAATTACACGCGAACAGTATTTTATTTAACATCAATAACCATATCATCGGTTATTTATTATATCTCAAGCAGCCTAAGCCGAGTAAAGATCGGTTTCTTTTGAGACTAGCTCTTAGCCGCAGCTTTCTTTGTATTCACTTTGTATCTAATATAAAATGGCCATTATAAAATGTTATAATGGCCATTATACATAAAATACAAAGTGAATTATGTTAAAAACTGTTTTACTAAATGAATATGGGAAATGAATAATAAATAAGGTTTTTTTTCTTTTTTCTGACTTTATATGTTTACCTACTCTAGAAATCGACATTTTTAATAATAATTCCTTATTTAATTCAAAATATTTCTATACTAAAATTTACTCAAAATTGAGTAAATTATAAATAGCTAAATTGGCAATAAAAATCGAACACATAAACAGATCTAGTTTCACATTTATTAAATTAATATGGACATTATACAAAAATATCCCATTGATTTCGGTAAGGTTTCAGAAGACTTATTACTTTATAATTAACTAGGGGCTCATCCTCGCTTCGCTCGGGTTCTCCTCTAGACAAACGAGCATAAACCTATCCCACGGGAACCGAACATTTTTCCATGATAAAAAGTAGCCTATTTGTTATTCTGATGTATGAACTATATTGTAAAGTTTCATTAAAACCCAATCAGTAGTTTTTGTGTATTAAGCTATATAAGTAACTATAGTTTTTTAACTATCCCACAGGACCTCTTTAATTTTCCTGGATGAAAAGTATCTAAAATGTTGACCGAAGATATAAAGTCCCACCATGTAAAATTTCATTTAAATCGGTCCAACAGTTTTGGAGATTAGCCCGTACAAAAAGACAAACAGAAAAACAGACAAACAAAAAATTTGAAAAAAATGTGAATTTGTTCTATTTCCTCTCCCTACATCCCCCTGACTCGGTTTTTAGCATTTTTTCTATGTACAGACACTTAACCTCTACCGTTTTATTATATGTATAGATTATATATCTAAACATAATAATATAACTTTTACCTATATCTCCTCTATAATAAACGTATGCTAAATAACATATAATTAAATAATAAAACAAAAACCCGTTCAGAACATCCAGAAATTCCAAGGAAGAAAATACCCTAGAAGTTTGTTCAATAAACAAAACCAGGCACTTCGATAGGAGGAAAAACGCGTTCGAGCCATATCGGGCACATTTTATACAAACGATGACATAAATACTCATTTGCGAGAACAATATCCGATATTGAGTGAGGCCTGTCTTGGGCGACTACACTGCGAGCAGGTAAAGTATACACCAGTGTTGCTTTACGTAAGAATCCTTTTATGGCAGTAGGTGTAAGGAGTTATGAGTTTTGTTACAGTAATTTAATGTTATAGGTTCGTTTTTAACGTTGATAATTCAGTTTGAAATTATGACTTCACTTCAATTTGAATAATTCTTACCTTTAATAACGTTATATATGTGAATAATGTGTTTGTTGATTTGTCCTTTTGACGTGATTTTTGATATAATGATAGTTTTTGGGAAGCAGAGTAATAAAGCTACTTTTATCCCTCATATAAAGAGCTTCTAATGTCTTTTAATGAAGTAAGTAACCTCAATTTCAAAAATTTTGTGTTATTTGTAGGTTAAGATGTTTAAATAATAAATAATATTTATTTTTATAATATAAAAAAAATATTTATTCGTTACTTTACAAAAAGAAGAAATTTAAATATGTATATCTTAAAAAAGAAAAATTTCAAAGAAAACTTACATTTAAGACTTTTGGCCACGGAATCTTAATGATTAAATGATTTTGTCTATCTGTTTCATATTAGACTACAGAAACTTTCAAGTACCTATAATAGGACAAATTATCATAAATCATAATATCGTTAGTATATTTCTTAACATTCCAGCATCACTCTAATTCTTTAATAAAGTCCAGATCGATCGTAAGTAAAACTGCGGGTAACAGCTATATTATTGGAAATTAAAACATTTAATGCTCTATCATACATGTTTCATCGACTTTTATTATAAGTGCTAGGTCCTTGATCCTCGTAAAAAATCTAATAATAATTTTCTTGCTTAATTAAGACTTAAAATATTGATATTATCGTGCCTCATTAAAGGGTAAGCATAATAAGCGTACTTAACGTAACTATTTACATATAAAGTAGCATCTAAAATAGTACAGGAACATTGTATCGTGTATATAAATCTATTAAGCTGACATTACTAGACTAACTATGTATGTATATACATACATATTATAAATATATACCCATGGCTGGAGTACAAGCGTTCATGCTCATCACACAAATGAATGCCCCCAGTAGAACTCGAACCCGCGACCGCTGGCACAGCAAGGAGGGTCACTATAAACTGAGCCAAACGTGTCGTCATATAAAAGACATAGTCTAAAAGGGTAAGTCGATTTAGTTAGCATACATTTAATATAGCTGCAATTTTTTAGAGTTGTCAAAGCAATTTTATGAAAAATTTAAACATAGATCTTTAGTAAGATAAATATCTAAAATCTAAATCCAAATACAAGTGTATGATTAAAACCATCGAACGATACGTCTGTTAAAAATAAAAACGTACGAGTGAGATAAAGTGATGATACGGCTACAGTTATCTCATTCTAACACTCTAAACTGATTTAAGTACTCAATTTATGTAATGTGTAGAAGATATTTGTTTTTTTTTTTTGAGACTAATCGAATTTTTGAAGCTGATACTTAATATTTTGCAGTAACTTTAATAGCGATTTCCTACTTAAAATTGCTTAAAGATATCTAAAACCTACGATACGAGGTAGTTATGTCATAACAATCTTTGCATTTTTTAACAAAAAACTATTTTTGGTGCCATCACAATAGATGTGTACACTTTACACGGCCAACAGTGTAGCACATTCATGTTTATTCACCATCCTGCCAACCCCTCAACCGATATATTTATTGGTTTGCATCCGAGTATCTACGTGGAATTTAGTACACTGGCACAACTCAAAATTCGTCTTACACTTTACAACTGTATGTAGATTCAAGTTATGAAACTTCCAAGCAGTCATATCTTCGCGAGGTTTATGATGCTGGGACTACGTATCAAGATGACTCTGTCAGATATATATTGTACAGTTAACGTTTGCTTATGGTTTCAACAATCGAATATATTTTAAATATTATTAGCAGTCTGGAACATTGGTTGAATATAGTTCTCATGGGCGATGTATATGCTTTTTGTATAGTCTTATGGTATTTTTTCAGCTTCAATAATGGGTGAAAGCTTAGAACTCATAGCAGTATCACTCTCTCCTATCTCTCTTATTTCCAAAATCAGTTGTCGATTGTATTCAGCCCTTTTTAACGTCCCACTGCTGGGGCACAGACCTTTAATGTGAG
Organism: Argynnis bischoffii washingtonia; assembly: GCA_033884665.1. Lineage (NCBI taxonomy): Eukaryota > Metazoa > Arthropoda > Insecta > Lepidoptera > Nymphalidae > Argynnis > Argynnis bischoffii. The sequence continues at coordinate 874,710 of CM066616.1, read as the reverse complement.
GGAGATTAAGCCATAGTCCACCACGCTTGCCAAGTTTGGATTGGCAGACTTCACACGAAACACTTCTTCGGAGATCGAAAACTTACTAGGTTCTCTCAGACATGAAGGCATCACCGATTAATAATATGGAACTTTTTCAAACAAAAAGATTTATTTTAAATTGAAGATTATATAAAAATACGTAATTCATAATAAGTGTGAGAGGAGCAAAAATGTCTAACTCCAGCTTCCCACCCATTCCAATGACCCACGAGGCTCATAAATTTACAGGTGGCGGTGTATCAGAGCTCACGGTAATCAGGCGCGCGTCAATCTACGCTGCCCGCTATTAATTACCAGCATCGCACGTTGTTTTGTTCGATGGATATGGTATACTAGCTAAGGGACGTGGCTTTACTTGGTACAAATTTAATTATGCCTAACAACAATATATAGTAATAACAGTTCCTATGAACATGTTATATATAAATAAATATGTTGGGACATTAACATACAGCACATATTATAAATAAAAACACCTATGAATGGAGTGCGAGCATTCATGTTCATCGCACATAAATGAATGCCCCCAGCGGGACTCGAACCCGCGACCGCTGGCACAGCAAGTAGGGTCACTACTTGTTGTGCCAGCGGTCGCGGAGTTTGAAATATTTAAGTAGAATGTATCTTATAATATCATCGAATAAAATGAGCTAAAAGATTTTAAATTGTGTCACAATTTATCCCTTCAAGAATATAACATCAACATATTTATTTGCCAATAAAAATATGACGAAAGTATTATTTATATGCAAAAGTACTTATCTTTGATAAAAGACCTCTAAAATTCCAACAATCAAAATAAATTAGTATATTTATTATTTGCAGTGAAATAATGGCACAAATCCATATACATACTAATATTATAAATGTGGAAGTGTGTCTGTTTGTTTGTCCTTCTTTCACGTCAAATCAGAGAGAAGGATTAGCATGATTTTTTTTTGTGGAGATAGTTTGAGCGCTGGAGAGTGACAGGCTTTTTACTACGGGAGATTATCTCATTCCCACGGGAAAACACGTTATAATGCAATCCATAAAAATATTTATGACCAGAATTACATGAAACTTGGTATTAATTCTCTTCAATACAATTAAATAAATACGTGTTTTAACATTTTTCGAAATTCATCCCATAAGGGGGTAAAATAGGGGATGAGTTTTAGTGCGAGCGAAGCAGCGAGTTCTGCTAGTCAAGTATAAAAATAAAGATATGTAAAACAACCCACAAGTTATCCGTCGTTTGACAGCGGAGGATGTTGACATGATGCTAAAGTCACCTTTCCCGTTGAGACATTTATCACATATCACAATTAAAAAAACTTGATATTTTAGAACATTAGACTCATCAGACTTTTGTTTTTGTTTATCAAAATCAAAATTAATACAACAGGTTACATATAATCACATTTATTTATAATAAAAATATCAGTATTTCAGAGATCAGTCTCTGAATATATTATTTTAGTAATGATTTATTGCCTAGCTGCTGCAAACGACTTCGTTTGCTTGTGTTTGTTAATTTAGCCCATAACCACTAAAGTTCCTTTGTTAGTTTTTGTATCCAGATTATTTACCAGTACTAGTATTCGTCCAGTGGACAAAACTCGAAACATTTTTTATTGATAAGACTATAGTTCGTCAATAGTAAATAAAAAAAAGAAAATCGGTTGACAAACAAACGAGAAAAAGGTACTGAAGTATTTTGTCTTTGTTATTTATATGTAGACAAGAGACTCACCCTCGCTTCGCCCGGTTTCATCCCTAGCTTGCTTCCCAATACAAACTTTCATCCCCATTTTCACGCCCTAAAGGGATGATTTTCGGAAAAAAAGTATCCTATGTCCTTTCCAGGCTCTCAAACTATCTTTTTACCAAATTTCATCTAAATCTGTTAAGTAAATCCAGAGATTACCCTCTACAACGTCACAAACTCACAAACTTTACCTCTTTATAATATTAGTATAGATAAATATAGTGGCAGTGGTAGCCCAGTGATAACGCGCTCGCTTGGGAAACCGAGTGAAGCGGGTTCAAATCCCGGGTCTCGCACCTCTGATATTTTCATGTGCGAATCATTTCCAACAGGATTACCACTTGCCTTACGGTGAAGGAAAACATCGTGAGGAAACCTGCATGTCTTAGAGAACCTAGCAAGTTTTCGAAAGACATGTGTAGTCCGCCAACCCGCACTTGGCCAGCGTGGTGGACTATGGCCTGATTCCCCTCGTATTGAAGGGAGGCTCGTGCCCAGCAGTGGGACGTTAAAAAAGGGATGAATACAAAAAAAAATACAATACAATATAGTTGTCTTACATTTTGACAAAACAAAATTTATTTTAAATATTGTTGTCATGATAAATAAACTGAACAACTAAATGTTAATCTGTCAACTCACTGTTTTACCTTTTAACCCGTCACTTTTCCGTACAATTTTTCAAATATTTCTTTCGCCCAAACCTTGTCCTGACAATTACAAACACAACAAATACAAATTAACCAAATAGGTGCAGCCGTTCTGAAATAGTTCGCTTACATACATTTGGCAATAGTGTTTTTGATTAAAAGGTTATTTCCACGGAATAGGTAAAATATCTTTCATCAATTCTGTGGTTATTTCTCTAGGTTAAAAAAATATTAAAAAAGCAGTCATGAGGACTGAAAACAGAAATGAAAACTTAAAACTGTAAACAAATAGTTGTTATTTTTGAATATTCCAATTAATTATTTGATCTTAAATTAAAATTTGTAAATTAAAACTGTTTACATTTATCTGGTTTTGACATCTATCGGCACTCAGTGTTAGCGTTTACACGTCACGTGACCATGTCGATGACGACTTACATACATGAATTTACTTCCCGTCCAGACCTACCTACCGAATTTTTCACTTCAAAAAGAAATATCTCTGGAAAGCTAATTAGAGCTTAATATTATTTTATGTTTTATAATTTTCAAACTGGAACTCTACTAAATGTAAACCTAATATACTAATGTATATAACTTAATCCCTGTGTTACAAAGGTCAATATTGCATATCCAAATATCCTTCTAGGCTTCCTACATCAAGGGGTATCTATCAGAGCGTACTAGATTGATGAGTTACACCGTACCTACATCATACCAGGTTGTTCGCTTCCGTGTAAACGTCGCTCATTACGACCCGCTAGCGACGGTGTGAATGTATGTATATTTTTGCTTAGAGATTTTATATTATGTGGGTAACAGGTGTTAGAAATGACAGTAGTATTTCCTGGTACTCTATCATTGTTGTTTAATATTATTTAAGTTTTTTTTTATTAATTACTAGTGACCAACCCTCGCTTCGCTTGGTTTAGTCTTTATGCACTTCGCATTTATATTATTACGGAAGTTCTCAGAAACGACGATTATTCCTGAAGTAATACATATACGTACATATTATATTACTAGCGACTCTACCTCGCTTCGCTTCGGGTTCGTCCCTAGACAAGAACAAATCTATCCCACGGGAACCGTACATTTTTCCGGGATGATATATAACCTATAGCCTTCCTCAGTTAACGGGCTATATAATGCAAAAAGAATTTTTCAAATCGGATTAGTAGTTCCTGAGATTAGCGCGTTCAATCAAACAAACAAACAAACTATTTAGCTTTATAATATTAGTATAGTTTATTTTTGTAATATGCTTAAAAAATATTTATCAACACAATCGAAACCTCATCTTTATTTTTAGCTATAAAATAAAAATGTAATATGTCAAATAAACATTTTTGTCATATAACTTAAAGTGTCCTTTATTTTAAAGTAGCTATCTATTCCTTTAATATTCAAAAAACTTCGACTAAAATCAATCAAAATAAACATAAAAATTATAAAACGTAAAGCATGATATTTTTTTTTAGTTTATAATATAATTATATATGGAAGAAGGATTCACCGTTCTGCTTGACTTACATCAGTAGGGAGCGCGAGAACTGTCTCACGGTGTGTTATTACTTTACATATGCCTATAGAATTTTGTAATTATTTTAACCTTTATGATATGTTTTTAAGAAATCTTTATTTCGTCATAATCTTCTATTTTTGATACTGATTGCATTAATTATGAAATTTGGTTGCGCTACTAATGCAGGTCACCAATTCGTTGGTCATAATGATCAAAAATATAAGTTACTAGCGACTCATCCTCGCTTCACTCGCATTCGTCCCTAGGTGATTCTTTAAATTGACTTAACTTTTTTATTTAAAAACTGATTAAAATAAAACAAATACTAAATGTTAAGTGAAGCTTACTACAACACAATAGTGGAAACCGCATCAAAATCGGTTTAGCCATTCCTGAGATTAGCGCGAACAAACGCACAGACAATCAGACAAAAAATTTAAAAATTATTGTTTTATAGTTTTATTGCGTTATGGCCGTTGCAGCAATATTCGATTACTTTAATCTATTTTATTAAAATAAAAATAAACATCGCGCTTAAAATTTTACGCCTTTTTAATGTCAATACTCTCTCTTTTTTATTCCAATCTGTCAAAAATATGATTTATAAAAAAAAAGTTAATGAAAAGGTCTTAATCAAAAATAGACAGGTATAAAAAGAATATGTGTGTATCTATTTCTGTGTGCCTATAGCGTTAATAAAGACCCCCAATAATAGTTTTTTTCTCAAATATCTTCCATGTACAGACAGCAATCACTTACAATTTTATTATATGTATAAATTAGATTAGATGTAAAAATTTTGATGGACCTAACATTGACAAAATAATTAGACTTTGAATTTAGAATAACATTGTTTTAGGAAAATTTTGAAGCTAGTCGGAATCTTATATACTTATATATGTTTTAAGTTCCAAAGAGTGACACGCCACAGCTCTAAGCTCTACACATTAAAAATCAGCTGCTTACTAAATGCGGAAAAGCTGTTTATTAAAAAGCAAAAATTATATAAAAACATGCAACGATATTTACCTAGTAGATAGTATACTTGAACAATATTCTTTATTGAATGACTAGCGACTCACCCTCCCTTCGCTCGGGCTCGTCCCTAGGTACGTTTTAACGGTTAGTATGAAATACAAATCTTTGAATTTTTCGACTTTTCTGTATATACATATTATATGCATGTATTATACATATACTTAAACCTTTCTCTTCAATCATTTTATCTATTAAAAAAAAGCCGCATCAAAATCCATTGTGTAGTTTTAAAGATCTAAGCAAACTAAACAGACAGCGGGAAGCGGCTTTGTTTTATACTATGTAGTGATGATGTAAAAGTCGCTTGTCGTATTAAGTCGAAATCGTTTAAATATTTACACTTTGTGGATATCGAACTTGCTACCTCTGGCTTATTGACATCAAAGAAATATATATATACCTAAATATATTGAATGAATGATTAAGTACATCTGTTTGTAATTTCCTCTCGCTGTAACAGCTCTAAGGATCACAGTGTGATTCGAAATATGGCTTATGTTTTGAGTTAACACAGGCATCCAACGCACCTACCAATCAAGCAAAACCACGTCCAACACTAGCTTAAAATAAAGAATAAAACATAATTTAAAAAAACCATCTGTCTATTTAAATAGCCATCATTTGTCAGCAATATTATAAACAATGTAACTATTTTCTATTAAAAACGCTCAAAATGGTAACCCATCCAATATATGACGTGGAAAAAATATCCAAAACCCATATATACTAAAAGCATATCAACGAAGCTTGTGTGGTCTGCAGGTGTTGCTTTAAAGGTCAGGCGAATTAGCGGGACCTTTGATGCCAGCAAACAGTACTAACTAAATTAACTGCCGACTTCGCCTGTGAATATTATAACAACTTGTCAATATAATGAGGACTTTAGAGTTTAGAAGTCATACTGTAAGGTGGTTTAGCTTCTATTCTATGGGGAAACAAATGTGCGTTTTACAGCGTCACTTATTTGTCAAGCCTTGACAAGTACTTGTGTTATAAAGCATACATATCACATCTCTATTTTGTTTCTATACCTTAATTATAATAATAACGAAAAGAATATCTATACATATAATAAAACTGTAGAGGTCGAATGTCTGTCATAGAAAAAAACGCTAATATCCGAATCAGGGGGATGTAAGAAGAGAAATAGAACAAATCCAGATTTTTTTATTTTTTTTTGTTTCTCTGTCTGATTGTCTGTTCATCTATTTGTCTGTTTGTACGGGCTAATCTCCGAAACTGTTGGACTGATTTAAATAAAACTTTTGCATGGTGGTACCTTTTATCTCCGGTCAACATCTTAGGTACTTTTCATCCTGGAAAATTAAAGAGTTCCCGTGGGATAGTTAAAAAACTATAGTAATTTATGCACCTTAGTACACAAAAACTACTAATTGGATTTTAATAAAACTACAATAAAATAGTTCATACATCAGAATAACAAATAGGTTACTTTTTATCAGAAAAATGTACGGTTCCCGTGGGATAAATTTGTTTTTGTTTGTTCAGAGGCGAACCCGAGCAAAGCGATGGTGAGCCGCTAGTTCACGAATAATGACGTCAGGTTTCTTTTATTTAACTACCTAGCTATCACCACTATCTCCTTTTGTCATGACTTCATCATAAAATCAACTCGATGGTATCAAAATGGATTATCATTCCGATTGCACATATTTAAAAAAACACATTAACAATTAAAATCAAATTATTTTCACGGATTTTTGTGACAATCTTTCCATTTTTTATGTAAACTATCCGAAGTTCAGAGACAAAACTTAAAAAAGTTTTATTTCAGTGTCAAACATACGCATAAGCCTAAGAGAGTAGGTACACCAATTAGATTCAAAATCGACTTCCAAGACTTAAAAAATAAATAATAAATATGTTGGGACATTAACACACAGCACCACCTAGCTCCATGGTAAGCTACGAGACTTGTGTTATGGATACCAAATTGATACACTACACATATATAACTTTAAATAAATATATATTATAAATATAAACATCCATGACTGAGTATAAATATTCGTGCTCATCACACAAATGGATGCTCCCAGCAGGACTCGAACCCGCGACCGCCGGCACAGCAAATAGGGTCAATAAAAATTGAGCCAAACTCCTAATAGATATAAATGAACTAATAAAAGCTTGATAGAAAACATAAAGCTAAAACAATCACATATTACAGCACAAAAATTAATCAGTAAAATGACGTTACAAACCATTGTATTAATTCAACAACCATATAGCCGCGGGTGAATTAAAAATAGAATTACGAAATAACCAATTAAATGTAACTACGTGCAAATTTCATTCTCATTACCCGTCATTTGCAGAAAGCTTGGTTTTAAATTATTCGGTTTTATCACCGAAATAATGTGATGAGAAAATATTTAAGTACTATTTTAGGTGAAGCCTTGATATTGGTTATGTCGATTTGATTTAATGGTCTTAATCATGGCAACCAATCCTTTGTCTTTAATTTTATTAATCACTGCATTAAAGGAAAAAATAAAGAAATTAACTAATTAATGCGTAGTAAATACTGGTTGACTATTTATAGGTGACGAAAGTAAATATATCTATACATATACCTAATTAAAATGTAACTGAGTCGAATCTGTACATTAAATATTTTTTGGAAAATCTTATTGAAATAGTCATTATGATCGATATAGAGGCCGAATCTATAGTTTTTAGATTTTTTTGTCTGTCTATCTGTTTGGAAACGCATCACGAGAAAATCACTGGACAAATTTTGATGAAGTTTGGTAAGATGATAGCTGGATATCCGGATCAATATATAGGATACTTTTTACTGCGGGAAAATATCTCGTCTCTGAAAAATCTAGAGTCGCTAGTAACTAAATAAATAATAAAACTTAATTTAAAACCCTTTCCACCCTAAATCCTTCCTCAGTTTTTAAAGATTAACAAATGTAAAGTATTTTTAATTATAAAAATCATACCAAAATTGGCGAAAATATCATGAAATGTACCCAAAATATACCTAAGATGAAATAAACTCCTTTATAAAATCATCAAAAACAGAAACCACATTAATTGTCATATACGTAGCGTCTTACCTATTCTTCAAATACCCTACGCATGTGTTAAGAATGAATTTTTAATCATTTTTCCTTCTTTCACTTCTCTTTAAAAGGAGTGACAATTTAAATAAATAGGTGTTTATAAAACTTAAAATTTGGTAATAATGTTCTTAGAAATTAACAAAATTACACAAGATTTAAATTAACCTCTGAAACCGACTTTAAAAGTTCTGTCAGTGAAATTACATCTATATTTCATGCAATCTTATCTTAATTCAATTCACATCAAAACAGGGACCAACAAAAAGGAATGATTGGACTTGCCAATATAAAATCAATCTTTCAACTTACAGAGATATGAGTGCGGACGCAGAATCGATCAGACCCTATTATTGACTACACTTAAGTTTATTTAAAGTAACAAAATCAATTAAAAAGTAAATGGATGTTGTATTATCTGCATTATAAGTAGATAAGAGTTATCTTAAAAATCAAAATATATGTTGTATTTTTGTTGCATCAAAAGGATTTTTCATTTAGGTATGTACATGAAGCATACCTACATGTACATACATATAAGCATATTCACATATACATATGTAAGGTATAAAATACTAGCAGAACCCGCTGCTTCACTCGCGATTAAACTATAAAAAATACGAAATTTTATGCAAATACGTCCAATAAAATGTTTCAGACAAACTTTATCCCTTATTTCACCCTTCTGGGAGTTGAATTTTAAAAAATTCTTCCTTAGTGGATGCCTAGGTCATAAGAGGAATACGTGTGCAAAATTTTAAGTTTCTAGCCTTAAGGGTTTGGCCTGTGCGTTGATACATCAGTCAATCACTTTTGCCTTTTACATATATAGATAGATAAATATAGATATATAAATACTTTTTAATTTACATATATGAATAAATGCACATAATGCATAGAATGTGAAATGCAAGCAGTTTTTAATATTCATAAATAAAAAAAATGTCTTAAGTCACTAAAGCTATCTAAAAATAAGCTTAGTTTCTGATAGATGTACAATATTTAAATAGATTAATATAATTTCTGTTTTTTTTTTTCTTTTTAAGATAGTAGCCATTCACGTAACGATATAAAATCATACCAATAAATGCTCAAAACATTATAATTTTAAAGTAAAATGTGCCATTGCTTAGTTGATAGATTTTTTGAAACTAAAACATTTATTTTTAAACTTACGAGTATATTAGAGTTTAACTTTAAATTAAACTTACTTATAGAATATTTTATCTAACTGATGAAGAATATAAGCAATAAAAGAAGTAAGTAAGTATATAAGAAATAAACATCTATTAAAGGTTCAACAGTCATTCCCCTTCAACTATCACACGAAGGATAATATAAAGACATATACAATACTTATAGAAAATTAAAAGTAATTTCAGCTTAAAGGAAGGGCGTGCCACTGTATAATATATTAGTAAAAACAGAAAGACAATTAATACAACGCCAATAAAAAGAATCAATCAAGTAATTTGCTGGATTACCTGCGCGGGCGCATGCATCGGTCAGGCGGACAGCAACTATTATTTACCGACTGCGGGGCAGAGCCGCGCGATGTAATTATGGCTCTCTAATTGGAACGCAACAGCAAACTTACTTTAATGCAATCAGATTCAAAGGAGATTTGCAATATCAATAATTAATCAAAGTTTTGGTGAATCGAATATAGAAAATTGATGATAAAAAATCTTATGTGTATTCATTTAGGTTGGTTTTAAAATTAGCCAAATTATTTTTCTTTTCGGATTTCTCTAGATTAAATTTATTTTGATTTTTGGTTCATGACGTTTCAAATTTACGGCAATCATGGTCACGGGAGAGACTAAGGTTATCATATAAATTAAATCAAATTAATCAAGATAAATCCGTAAAAAACCGAAAATAAATTTTAAATAAAATAATTATTTAAAATATCAAATATTCGCGTAAATCTAAGAAAATAGTAACTTACTTCATTTATAGAGAAAAAAGGTAAGCTTATCTTTGTTGTGTAGTAGAAGACTTTCTGGATTTATAATTTATTTATAATTTTTCGCGGAACCCTGGTTCTTTTTCTAAAATAAAAGTAGCCTAAGTTACTCCCTATAACATCAGCTATCTGCCAGTGAAAGTCCCGTCAAAATCGGTCCAGCCGTTTCGGAGATTAGCCGGAACAAACAGACAGACAGACAGACGGACAAACAGACAGATAAAAATTGTAAAAAATGTTGTTTTGGTATATATACCGTGTATACATCCATATGCATTTAGTAAAAAGCGGTTATTTTAATATGTACTACAAACAGACACTCCAATTTTATTTATCTGTATAGATATGTATATATACATACTTTAAGAAAGGGCCTGTCATTTTATTTTGAGGTGGATGTTCCCAGTTTAATATTAGTATAAGTAAATTTTTTATTGTGAACTATAACTTCTATAGTTAATTTTAATCATTTTATTATTAAAAACAAGGAAAACAAGAAAAAAGGTTAACCCGGGCAATAATAGGTCCCATTATTAGCAACAAATTCCAATGCGCGTGCGCCGCAATAATCATCTATTTTGTAGAATATTGCCACAAAGCACTCGTATTTTTTATTAGTCTAGTAATTTAAATAGAACAATAGTGACACCAACGTACCATTTTAATATTACAAAACGATGCATATCGCGGTTAATAAAATATTTTTCCAATTAAGATGAGGCAAGGATGTAAGTTCACTGACCACGTACTAGCTCGTAGCAAGCTGTTGAATGTATAGAACAGGCTGGCGTGTAGCTGCCACCGGCGGTCTAACGCTACCGACAACCCCTGACGATTATTGTACCTGCTTGCTTACTTGTTTCCATTGTATTCTTAAAATACAATAAAACTCTTTTAAGGCAAATATGAAATAATATATTATTATTAAGACTTTCTTAATACTATACAATATATACAAACATATACACACTGTTTTAACTTAAAATCTAACACATCAAAACAAATGGTCAGTGTGTCCACCTCTTTTCATTTTTCTCTATTTTTGGCTTTCCTTGACCAGACTATCCCTGCAATAGTCTTTATATCATCTGTCTACCTTTTTGCTTATCTGCATCTCTTTCTTTCGTCGTCCCGTGGTCGGCATTCCGTTATAATTTTTGTCCATTTTATACTGCTGTCTCTTGTCATGTAAGGCAGTGTTAGCCCAGTGGGAACCGCTCGCTTGGGAAACCGAGTGAAGCGGGTTCAAATCCCGGGTCTCGCACCTCTGATATTTTCATGTGCGAATCATTTCTAACATGATTACCACTTGCCCTACGGTGAAGGAAAACATCGTGAGGAAACCTGCATGTCTGAGAGAACCTAGCAAGTTTTCGAAAGACATGTGAAATCCGCCAATCCGCACTTGGCCAGCGTGGTGGACTATGGCCTGATTCCCCTCGTCTTGAAGGGAGGCCCGTGCCCAGCAGTGGGACGTTAAAAAGGGCTGAATACAATAGATAAATTATATCTATACTAATATTATAAAGAGGTAAAGTTTGAGAGTTTGTGAGGTTGTGAGGTTATAGGGGGTAATCTCTGGATCTACTAAACCGATATAGATTAAATTTGGTAAGAAACATAGGATACTTTTTATTGTGGAAATCATTCCTTAAAGGGGTGAAAATAGAGATGAAAGTTTGTATGAGGAATCAACCTAGGGATGAACCCGAGCGAAACGAGGGTGAGTCGCTAGTGTTAAATATAACAGGAAATGGCATTGTCACTATCTTTCTTTTGAATTAAATTGAAGTATTCAACCAGTAGCATTTAAAATTACTCTTTTTATTATCTATACATATAATAAAATTCTGAGTAGAATCTGTACAGTAAATATTTTTTGGTAAATCTTATTGAAGTTGTCATTAATATCGATACAGAAGCCGAATTTACAGTTTTTAAAATATTTGTTTGTCTGTCGATCTGTCTGTATGACTGTCTGTGAACACATCACAGAAAACCCACTGGAGGGTTTTTGATGAAGTTTGGTATGATGATAGCTGGTTATCCGGTTCAACATATAGGATACTTTTTACTGCGGGAAAATATCTCATCTTTGAGAAATCTATACTAAACGTTAAAACGTAAGTAGGGGTGAACCCGAGCGAAGCAAGGCTGAGTCGCTAGTAAAGCTATATTGCCATTTTACCTTATTTTCTTGCATTTTCAATAACATTCTCGCATCGCCTGATATAATGGGATCATGTAACTTATCCGCGGTATCAAATGACGAACTGCTCTCCGCTGCATGTTTATTGGACGCTAATTTATTAGCAGATTGAGCTCACTTGTTGACGTCTCTGCTAAGGTCATGAACAATTTGTACAAGAACTTTTACCCCTTACTTTGTCTCTCCTGCAACATAAATCCAGGACTCGTTTGCGGGAACATATAAGGCCAACTAAACATTTTATTACAGGTGTTTATTATATTATAAAATAAGACGATGCCTTTAATTAACATATTTCGCTTTCTATCCGCGGTCCTCAGGAAACGCCAATGACTCAACCAATTACAATGTATACAACAAGTTCATATTTTACATCGGTTGTAACGCATGAATCGATAAACAGTCATGGTCCGGACTCGATTTACCTATAAATAGATTGATACTGTAATTAAAAATGAAAACCCATCCGTATTGCCTTGCAATTATATTCTTATTTACTTCAAAACTTCATTAATCAACGACCGTTATAATTATGTACGTAATTTTTTTAATATCTGCTATAGTGTAGGAAGCAAAGTTCATTAGCGGGCAGATGTTTTTTTTGCATGGCTAAGAAATTGATTAATCTGTCCAAGTCTTGAGTTGGTTTTCACGAAACCTAACCGGCGCAGTGGTCACGCGAATGTCGTGTCGGAGATTCGATAATTAATATGCTAATAGTTTGGCTTTACCCACCCTCGCGTACGTGAGACGAATACTGCTTCCGCACCATAGACTAAGTTTCAATTAGACGGGACTGTCAGTATTTAAATATATATGTATAACTAGCGACTTACGCTCGCTTCGCTCGCGTTCATCCCTAGGTACGTTTACGCAGTTAGCTATGTTTAGGTATACATAAATAGTAGCTTGCTACTCCTAAGATATTCATTTAAATTATATAACGATTTGCGTTAGGTACGTACGTTATTGCGTACGCCGTACGCGGATTTTGTTCAAAATTCCATGGGTTTTCATATTTTTTCGCAGAACCCTCATTCTTTTTCTAAAATAAAAGTGGCCTAAGTTACTCCTTATAACAGCAGCTATCTGCCAGTGAAAGTTCCGTCAAAATCGGTCCCGCCGTTTCGGAGATTAGCCGAAACAAACAGACGGACATACAGACAAAAATTGTAAAAAATGTTGTTTTGGTATATGTACTGTGTATACATCCATATGCATTTAATAAAAAGCGGTTATTTTAATATTACAAACAGACACTCCAATTTTATTTATTTGTATAGATTATAATAGAAGATTGGAACTAATATTATAAAGCTGAAGAGTTTGTTTGTTTGTTTAGTTGAACGCGCTAATCTCAGGAATTACTAATCCGATTTAAAAAATTCTTTTTGCATTAAATAGCCCGTTAATTGAGGAAGGCATAGGCTATATATGATCCTAGAAAAATGTACGGTTCCCGTGGGATAGATTTGTTTTTATCTAGGGACGAACTCGAAGCGAAGCGAGGGTGAGTCGCTAGTATATGTATAATTATAAAAAAAATTTTTTGTTTTTTGTGTGCTGTAGAGATGTGATTGATTGTGATTTTGGTAATATCACACAATACTATACTAGGTAATATATAAAGAACCTTAAAAAATAATTTTCATTCAATTCAACTCCATTTTATTAACGGCTTCAAAGCGTGAGAGTTGGGTATAGATTGTATACTTCGCCAATGTCACGAAGAATGGAGAAGACACGAAAGAGAATGGTCGGTTAAACAAGGTTATTAAAACTATATTAATTTATAATGTGTATAAAGGGAGTAAATCCTTAATAAACCTTGGACCTACAACAAAAAACAACACAATTAATATATATATTCATCTTTCGTCATATAACGATTTAGTGGCTTAGGAAGTGCGTTAACTGATCATTGAATGAATTATCTATTACTATAATAAAACTGTAGAGGCCGAATGTCTGTACATAGAAAAAAAATGCTTAAAACCGAGTCAGGGGGGTGTAAGAAGAGCAATAGAATAAATCCTGATTTTTTTCAATTTTTTTGTTTCTCTGTCTGTTTGTCTGTTTGTCTGTTTGTCTGTTTGTACGGGCTAATCTCCGAAGCTGCTAGACCGTATATTAAATGAAATTTTGCATGGTGGTACCTTATATCCCCGGTTAACATTTAGGATACTTTTCATCCCGGAAAATAAAAGACTTCCCGTGGGATAGTTAAAAAATTGTAGTAACTTATACAGCTTAGTACACAAAAACTAACGATTGGATTTTAATGAAACTTTACAATAATATAGTTCATATAGTTAAAATAACAAATAGGCTACTTTTTATCCCGGAAAAATGTACGGTTCCCGTGGAATAGATTTGTTTTTGTTTGACTAAAGGTGAACCCGAGCGAAGCGAGCGTGAGCCGCTATAATATTATAAAACGGAAAGACTTTTTTGTTTGTTTATTTGTTTGTACCGAATAAGCTTTGAAACTACTGGACCGATTTAGATGAAAGGGATTAGCGGGATAAGTATAGCGAACTGGCCCCTTAATGGCAACCTATATCGAAATTTATGTGTCAATAAGGGCTTGATATAGAAAAGCGATTCATATGAGTTTCACTGTCGTATTATGCTTTGAACTTTGAGATATGAAGAAAATGAGCATACCTTACTATGACTTTCGTTCAAAAAGGCACAACCAAACTATAGAGGTCGAATGTCTGTACATAGAAATAAAATGCTAAAAACCAAGTCAGGAGGGGTAAGAAGGGCAATAGAATAAATCCAGTTTTTTTTCAAATTTTTTGTTACTCTCTCTGTTTGTCTGTTTGTATGGGCTAATCTACGAATCTGTTAAAGCGATTTAAACGAAATTTTGCATGGTAGTACCTTTTATCCCCGGGCAACATCTTAAATATTTTTCATCCTGAAAAGTTAAAGAGTTCCCGTGGAATAGTTAAAAAACTGTAGTAATTTATACAGCTTAGTTCACAAGACCTACTGATTGAATATTAGTGAAACTTTACAGTAACATAGTTCATACATTGGAATAAACAAAAGGCTGCTTTTTATCCTGGAAAGATGTACGGCTCCCGTGGGATAGATTTGTTTTTGTTTGTCTAGAGGCGAACCCGAGCGAAGCGAGGGTGAGCCGCTAGTTATTAAAATAATTTCAAATGTTATTTGTTCATAAATATCTTTGATAATTATCATTAAGCTATAGATAAAGTAAAACTAATATACAAGTACATTAAGTACATTGCCTCTTTCGCCAACTAAGCTATCTTAAGATTACCAAAAAAATTACCAAGTAGCCAAAATATGAATAGAAAGAAGCTTCTGAACCTCAAAGTGTCAGTTTTCCACTTTAAATTAGACAAACATAACGCCATGAACGAAGTATCGTTATTTCAGAGCGCTTGAAATATATTTTCTCAATTTCCGCAAACCAATTCCTTTTTTAATATTTATTATTTAATTCTTAAAGTTTTTCTTAAGGTATTTAAACGTTATACATGTAACGTAATTAAAAGTCCGTAATATCTTTTACCTTTGTAGTATAAATAATAACACAAGATAAATTATTTATAAATTCACTGATTAGATCATACATACAAATATTTGGCGCATCTACATTTAACTTCTATGCTCTTATTTGCGTGCGCGCGCGCATAAAAACGTCATAATTTACGAGGCGAGGTGACGTTTGACTGACAGCCCGGTGTAGTGAGCCGTGCACTATAAATCCTATATCGTGTACTACACTTTTTTACATTTTGCATCTAAACATAGAATTTCAATTATAGCATGAGAAGGGGGAATGAAAAGTGTACGCTATAAATAGTGGTGTTTTATTGTTAATTGTACACTTAGTCCATGGGTTATTTCAAAAGGTGTTATATTTGGATTATGAGTAATAATTTTTATATACACTTTCAATTATTTTTTTTTACATTATGTTAGCTAAGACACAAAGACAATATTTAAAAAAGAATTACATTAAATTAAATAACAAGCATCTTGATATGTAGCAAATCAAGCCAAAATCTATGCATGGTCAAACCATAACCTGAAACACAGGTTGTTAACCTAGTTCAGGTAGGTTCCAAATTATATTGTATCCTTGGTAATTTATTTTGTAAATAAGTATTATAGGTATAACTTTGTAAAACTATTTAAATAAAATTATTTAATATTATTTATACATATAAGATACCAAACAGAGTTGATGTGAGCCTACTTTACCCTTTAAGTTATTTCAGTCTCAAAGTTAATTCAATTTTTTCTATTGTCTACGGTCTCCGTTACGGTCAATATCTCAAAAGTTGAACTGAACTAAATTGAACCGATTTTCATAAAACTTTTACTGTTTTTCTCTTTCCTATCCTGCCAATAAAAAAAATATAGCAATCCCATATGAAGTCATTATTTTTATTGTAATTTAAAATTAAATATTATGATCTTTTGAAATATATTGGTTTAATGTTAA
Source organism: Argynnis bischoffii washingtonia (assembly GCA_033884665.1). Taxonomy (NCBI): domain Eukaryota; kingdom Metazoa; phylum Arthropoda; class Insecta; order Lepidoptera; family Nymphalidae; genus Argynnis; species Argynnis bischoffii. Next base: position 857,946 of record CM066616.1, on the reverse strand, counting down.
TTTAAATATATCTAATACCTACTTGCAATTATGATAAATCAATTAGAATGTACTTATTTTTAATGTTTTTCTTATAAAGTTATTGTAGCTTTTAATAATATAAATACTTGTGTCCTGAAATTCGATAACGCTAAAGTTCTTTGCACTGAACTATTTTTTCTCTGCCTATTTATAATTTATCTTCTTATCTGTCTAGTGTCTATATGTATACGTATATAAAAATCAATTGCTGTTTGTCAGTCTCGCCAAAACTCAGAAACTGCTGGACTGATTTGAATAATTCTGTGTGTAAGGGGTTGTTTAAGTATAAAAAAAATAGGGAAAAACCAAAAAATCTACTGGTAAATCGAAAAGTTCACAATTGTTTATTTTGTATGGGAATCACTAACCGTTAAAAAGTACGAGGACGAGCCCGAACGAAGCAAGGGTGAGTCGCTAGTATATTATAGATAAAACAAAAATATAATTTCATTATTATGATTGCAGTTTGAATTTTATATGTTGGGTGATATTTTAAAATATATATCATATATCGAATATATATTGCATCCTATATTTAACTTATACCATTCGTATGCAAGTCTTGAATCTACAATTTACATATTATCACAAAATTGAAAAAAAGTCCGCTGACCTGCCGTCGATTGTGGCCGACCAATTGTATGCTTATTCGCTTCATCCAACCGCATGCAAAGTAAACTTTTTGCACCCTTCCTTTCGATGGTATCTAGAAAACATGCATTCATAGACAACATTTATTTTTAGACACAGACAAACCTTATATCTATATCCATAAGATTTCAAATAACACAAGTAATTATAATTACTTGTCCATATAATTAAACTGTTAGAATAAATAATTAAATTGAATGAAATATACACGAAATGTGTGCGCTTGGCGACAATTAAAAATAAGTAAGTAGTTTTGTATGGATAATTATGCAGTTAAAATATTTCATTCGATAAGGTGTTTTTTGAGTGTGAAGTTTGTCGCCAATGTATGTATATGTAGGTAATACTTGCTACTACGAGTTCATCATACGGCATATGGCTAGATGCTAATTACGTTTAAATATGCAATATAATTAAAGATAATCACCTGTAATTATAAACTAACTCTCGCATCCTTTTATGGGTTAGATAACCATAAGATTAAATGACATTTTACATTATTAATATCTTGATCGTAATGCAACCTAGTTGGAATTGAATGTTTGTTACATAACCATGTTTTTTTTTTTGTTAAATTTTAATTTTATCTGTATTTGATTGTGTTTAATATGGTGAAATGTGACAGTTAAGCTTAATACAGTTGTATTCTGTTTCTTGCTCCGTAGAGACGAAAAATAGTGTTTCATCACTCTCCACACCATTGTCCTCATCGTTAGCCCTTAATTAGACTAAAACATTTGCCTACTATGAGAATGCCCCCAGCGGGACTCAAACCCGCGACCGCTGTCACAGCAAGTAGGGTCACTAAAAACTGAGCCAAACGTGTCGGCAAATAGTTCAGTCAGTAGTTGAACACGTGACCGTCAAATTATATTTTCACGTATGACATCAATTAACATATCCTCTGTCGAAACATGGAATATTCTAAAATTACTATATCATTATCACTATCGGCGCGTCAGTCGGTCACGGTGACAGCTGTCAAAATCAGCTGACGGCGCATGTCAAACTCTAAATTCGCGGATTGACAGTGACACGATATGGAGCTGTCACGCCGCTTCCAGCCGCGTCACGTTGACAGGCTATTTTCGCGAGCAGAATCTGTTTATAACGTTTCTCATACAGCCGAGGGAATGTTGATGGATGTAAATCATTATGACTTTACGTCTAAACCAATGGTTGGAATTAGAATCAAAATATTTTGAAGGAAAACTATTTTAATTATTTCTGTATATGAATTAATCTTAACACTATTTCATTTTTCCTTTCATTAGTGAAGACTGTATCTTAAAATCGTGACTTTTATATGGTTTTTATATTATGTATCATGTAACATCAATTTTACAATAATGCGTGATGGGTACGAATTCCAACGCCGTCTTATATTTTAAAACCATCTTCGATGCTTAAAGAAGTACATTTTTCACTACTATTACAGAAAAATTAGTCACAAACGTTATAATTACATTTTTTAATCCACAGTTAATCTTTTTGAAATGAAACCTAGATTATTTAGAGTAAAGTGTTTCACCATCTTCATTTTCTTTTTCTTTTCACGTCATGTTTATTAGAACCCACCACAGTGACCATTTTTTTTTTTTTTTTTATAGTTGGGGAATGCATTTACGCATACCACCTATCCCCCAGGTGGTTATGTGGGGCTCACCGGCTAGAAGAGCCGGTACTACCTACTAAACCCCAACTTTCCCCTCCCCTCCGCCTTAGTGGGATGCCGCGGGATCGCTTACGCATAACTACCGCGACGACCACCACAGTGACCATGCGTAACCCTTTTTAGTATAAAGTGCAAGTATCGGACTCCATATCTGCATATAGTAAGTCCATAGCGCATTGCAAAAGCATAATACATAACAAATAATCAACTACATTTAAAGTAAAAGTACATTTAAACATTAAATTAAAAAGGGGAATTATCCTCGTCAACTTTTCCTTCTTCAAAGCAGTAATGAAGCAACATATTGACTCAATTCAAGATGAACAATGGGTGAATGAAGAATGTGTCAGAGAAAAACATAATATTATGGTATTTAGTATGCTGCTATATGTATATGTACTTCTTTCAATCTAGTTTTAGCAAGAGCTATGTTTTAGAACTAGATATCTTTTCTATTATTCTATGGTGGTACTATTTCTGTCCACTCGTCAAAGGATATTTAAACTATCTTATAAAATCATGGGAAAATTAGAATTCATGTTCGTAATCCTTATCGGCATCATTCAGGCATAATAAGGCGCGGTGTGTCGAGGCCCGGGGCGGGGGCGCGTGCGAGCCTTAAGTGAATGAGAACAAAACGAAGGGGACAGCGTGTTGATGTAGATTTACGTGGCTGCGGGTGCTCTACTGGACCGTCCTGGTTGAAGAAAGGGATGGAGTCGACTTAGACTATGTTCTTTTTTAATGTTCTGGATGTATTAGTTTTTTGTAAGGACATTTATTTGTGTTATGATTTTAGTTTGCGAGTATTTTTTCATATAATATTGTTTTATATTTATTTATTCTCTATGTACATATATTGTTAAATTAATTTTGTTAAAAAGAATTAGATTGGAGAATTTAAATTTGTTGGTTAATCTATTTTTGTAAAGATTAATTAATAAATAGCTCACTAATTACATTATCTTAATATGGAACTTCATGTGTGTAATACAAAAATATTTTTTTTCCAAATCATACAAAATGGTAACGGATGAGGAATACATTTTTCAATGACAAACTATTTTTCCTCAAAAAACTTCGTAACACATTGTATGAAATTCAATAAAAAAAACCCATAGTAGAATGATTTTTATGCTATGAATTACAAGTGTGAAAAAAATTATATTTATAATCTATAAAACACCATGTCCACTTCTTTCGTTATGCCATTATTTGAGACAGGATCGCGAGCTGTAGATAGCATGGCGGCAGACATTTTTTGCTGTACATTTTTTGTTTCTGTTTTCGCTTTGTCCACATACACTAATACTAAGGGACTACCGATCTCTTGTACTCTATGTCCTCAAGGAATTCTTTATATGCCTGGCTTTGTAAAGGATTCAATTTGCAAAGAATATGCTTCTGATTATGATAATAACTACTAAACTTTATTTAAGATTTTAATTTTTGTATAGCTACGAATATAACATGATTTCGGTTAATTTTTAAATTCTAAGATGTGTAGAGTCAACCCTTTCTAGTAAAAACTCATAATAATATAATATTCTGTTATAGTAGTGTTAGTCTTATTCGTTTTACTCAATAAAGTCTAAAAATAGGTAATGGTATATGGATAACATTTATGTTAAATGATAATGAAAACATAAATTGTATTTAAAAATGCCTATAACATATAAAACATTATTTTTAAAGTTTTATACTAATGGAATTAAAAGATTCCAAAAAAAATATATTTTATACATGGAATATCTATACTAATATTATAAATTCGAACGTTTGAGAGGATTTATGGATGTATAGATATATGGATGTTTGTTACTCTTTCACACTAAAACTATTGAATCGATTTTAATGAAACTTTATATTAATATAGCTCATATATTTGAATAACACATAGGTTACTTTATATCCCGGAAAAATGTACGGTTCCCGTGGGAAGATTTGTTTTTGTTTTTCTAGAGGCGAACCCGAGCGAAGCGAGGGTAAGCCGCTAGTTGCAAATAAGCTCTGGGTGGCCAAAAGTATTCAATAATCAGATGTTATCAAGGTAATTAAGAGTCGAACTAAAACTTTTTATAAATACTTGAATACATACACACATACACATGTACATACAGATACAACATAATTGTTACAATTTTATAATAATGTAGTGTAATTTTAAAATACTTTTAATCAGCATGCATTTTTACCATTTCTTTATCCTGTACAGTTTAAAAGACATAAAGATAAAATTCAAATAATTTCATATAATACGAGGCTTAATAGTCCGACGTCGAAACAAAGTAAAAGCTAATTATTATGCCCCTTTCAAGTCACAGACACTTATTTGACACGAACCGTCGCGATATGCACCCACCTGCTCATTATAGGATTTCGATGTCCACTAGTATGGCAAAGATGTGGAAATTATTAGGACACTTATGATTTTTTCAATATGTATATAGTTAATTGATTATTAATAAAATTTACTTTGAACAAATACTTGAATTAAAATGGAAATTAAAAGTTATTAGTTGTTATACGAATGCTTAGTATAACACAAATTTGTTCATTCGAGGACTTTTTTTTATAGAAAGTGTATATTTATCGATGTACATTTATATTACATTTCTAAGAAAAACTACTTATATTGTCTACGTAAGGATTACGCTATTACTGTTTTTAAGGTTTCTAATAACGTAAAACCAGTTTGAACTGAATATTATAAATATTTTTAATACAGAACATTTACTTCTAGGAATATTATATTAACAAAATTATAATAAGATATATTATGATTTATGACTAACGACTTACCCTTGCTTCGTTTGGGGTTCGTCCTGGTAGGAACGTTACTGTAGGATAGAAAAATTCAGTGAAAAACAAAAACAAATGTATCCCACAGGAACCGCATATTTTTCCGGGATAAAAAGTAACCTTTGTCCAGACTATAATCTATCCTTGTGCCAAATTTATCCAGATCCGTTCAGCCGATTTGGCGTGAACGAGTGACAAACATCCATCCAAACTTTCGCATTTATAATATTAATGGTATAATGGAATTAATGGGGTAAACATAAAAAAATATACAATATGGATATTATTTGAAGTATTTTTAATTTCAATAAGAAACAATGAATAATTATGGAATATTAAAAGTAAAATCTCAGTAAAGGCAGAATGGTTGACATCCTAGTGCACGCACGTAAGCTTAAGTTTAAAAATGTTAAACGCATTTCGTCGCTATCTGTCATCGCGAGCGGACGTGTCGTCGATTAAATCTCGCTGCGGTGGTCATTATATTAACCCGTAATAGCTACTGATAGTGGCCGAAATGTTTATTTTAGGATACAAATATATGGTTGAAGTAATCCAATGATAAAAGGTTCTCGAAATCGATTATATTATGTTTCATAAATTAAATATATTTTAATGTAAATTACAAAACAGGTCTTTTTAACACGACGCAATGAACGAAATTATCACTAAGCCAAAATTATTTATTTTACAATTAAACTCCACACTCTCGTTAAAAATATATTTCATTTTTTTGAACATCTCAAAGATAAAATATACATGTACAGTATAAATAACATACAGACATACATACGTATATCAAATTAAAATTCTATTGCGAATAGATACTAGAAACTTCTACGAGGCACAGTACTAATAGCGTTTGATAACAATCGAATTTCACAGCAGAGGCTCATACTGACCGCTGCGGTATCTCAACATTGCTGCGAACTATCTCGTAGTTACTCAGTAACCAGTTTAAATTCTAGCAAGCCTTTAAAGAAAGTATTATCTATATAACATCATTCATATACTTAATATAAAATCTATTTATCTTCTATATAAATAAAAATGAGTGTCCGTGTGTTTGTCCTCTATGCGTTTCTAAACTATTGATCCGATTGTGATGAAACTCTGATGGTAATTCAGTATACGCTTATAAAGCCAGGAAGGCTTTAAAAAAAAGATTTTTCTTTGGACGTTTATTATTAATGGGTTCCTTAACTATTCAAACTCAGTTCAACTTGAGCAAAGTGAGGTTAAACCGTTAGTTAATTTATAAATCTACATAACCTGTAAAAATTTTTTACTGTTTTTTTTAAAGTAAGTAAAGAAGACATACATATGTCACTATCCATTTCTTTCTTTCAATTTCCATCAATTTTGTAAGATTAAGTGTTTGATTACAAATGTTACACTAGGCTATACTAATCATCGTCAACATTGCAGGTGCAATCATAATTTTACTCATGAGCGTAGCCAATACATACATCCGGTCATCTTTTTAAATAAAAATTAAATCAACAATTAATAATCGTGTATATATTAACCTAAGAAGACCACACAAGCAAGGTATTGCTCCCTTGGTTTGCTCTGTTGTAAGAGAAGTAATAAGCAAGCCGCAAACAAGTTCAAACCCTGGGTGAACCTGTTTTACTATATTTGTAAAGCGAGAGCGCTCCCAACAGGTCTCTACTCTTATAGTCATCTTTAGTTAGGTCAATTACACCCTTTTGCCCTTATTTTTGTCTTTGCCCTAGAACAGTTATATCGAAGGGATTATAGAAACCACTACATGTATAAGGATAACAATCTCAATGATTTTAAAACCACTTAAATGTAATCATTTCACCCTTAAAGGTATTTTTATAGTTTATACAATCACATATTATGTCCTTGAAGTATAGTTGTAATTAATTAAAAAAATTAATATTACCACAAGAGGTATCCTTTTGAAAGACAGACTAAAACTGTATATCACATATGTTACATTCGTCCTCCTGGTCAATTCCGGCCACGGCGGCCAATCTCATTGAGACTAGCCAACTGCGCAGGAGATATTATAGTGCATAAGTGTACGCGCAGACACAACGTGCACTAGCTCTATACCTGTCACTCTTACTATCTACTCATATACTCCAGTGGGACGACAACTCGATACGACGAGTTAAGGCGCAGGACCAACGGGTTTACGTGCTCTCCGAGCCACGGGGGTGAAACACTGCCAACTTCCCAACTCCGGGTTGACAAAAAAACTCAATATCTGTACTAAACCTGACCCTGGACTCGAACCCAGAGTTACGTCCGTAAAACAAGGACAAACAAACATACACAATTTCGTATTAATAATATTAGTACTAGTTGAATAATTACATAAATAAAGCTTCTATCATGAAAACAGGCGCAACTCACGTGGGCCGCGTTTATTTCATAATTTACAAATAAATTAAACGTCTATTTATTCATTAGATTAGTGTTTGAGATAGCTTAGTGACTTGTTTTAATGACGTTGATATATATTCTAACACTAGGAAATATTTAACTAGAACTAATATTCGACTTTTCTCGTGTCTTAACATTATTCTTACTCGTCTTATAAATGCGAAAGTTTCTTGGGTTGTACTTCCGAATAGCCTATACCTTCGATTAAGCTGAATTTTCTTATACATATGGATTTTGACTCGCTGATAAAGAGCATGTTATTCAAAGTACCCGCAAACATTATTTTCAAGGTCAAATCTAAGAAAAATCGATTTTTTTGTAATGTTTTTCGCGTTTATAGAGAAAAATACATTTGTATGCCAAAATTCATATTAATCGGAAAGATATGGACTATTCAGAAATTTATCCGTTTGTTGATGAATGTGTATGTTCGTTACTCCTTCAGGTTGTAACGGCTCGACGGATTTGGATAAAATTTTGTACAAATATAGACTATGACCTGGAGTTATATATAGTATACTCTTGGTTTTTTTTTTGATGCAGCCAAATAGAAGTGGAGGGAGAATAAGTCGCTATAGAAATATAATACGTTGAAAGTAGTGGGTTCTATTCCTGTACACAGAAAAAATTACAGTGACTATAATTATGTACCAATATGTACGAAAGTACGTATCTTTTTTTACTTACATTTATATGCAGGTCCGGCTCATGTAAGAACAAAACCTTAATTATTATTGCCATCCTACAAACACATCGTTTTTTATCATTTTGATAATAAATTTAATATACTCGTATTAAAATTAATTGAATTTATCATAACAAGATTAGTTTCTGTAAACAAACACTTGTTTTTATTAATTTTATATATATTTTATTAATCAAGTATAATAATACTTTCTAAAAAGAATATTTGATATTTTAAAATATAAATAAAAATGAATGTTGGTAAACGTTTGGTAACTCAAGAATGGTTGGACCAATTCGGTTAATTTATTTTTTTGTATATTCCTTAAGGTCTACGGAAGGTTTAAATACTTTAAAAAAAGCAAAACTCGAGATCGTTAAAACGTACCAAGGGACAAACTCGAGCGAAGCGAGGGTGAGCCGCTAGTTCTAAATAAAACTAAAATGTTATATTTTCGAATATTTTTGCGGATTTACTGTTTTTTTATTTTCAACAAACGATGATTTTTTACGAATAACTTACAGCAATCAATTTACAATAATAACCGAAAGGTTAGTTTTATTTGAAATAATAAAAAAAACTTATATTTTATTGATCACATAATTTTATCTTCACATATTTTTACACAGTGTTATATATTTAATTCAGTTTCGTTTAACTAAATAGAAGATTAGTATTGTTTGCCAAACGCCATCTTGGCTATGAGTCTGGGTCCATCTGTCTCTATAACGAAGGATTTATGGACTGAAAATGTAACCTAGTAAAGTCCCCATAAAATAAATAAATCTCGAAACGGCTGAAAAAAATCGTAAGTAATGTATTTGTTATTATAAGCGAGTGTTACAAAAGTATTTTTTGACCTTTATGTTTTTAATTATGTATATAGTATAATATAATATAGTGGAAATCCCAATTCCAACATGACTACCACTTGTCTTACGTTGAAGGAAGACCTGCATGTTTGAGAGAACCTAGCAAGTTTTCGAAAGAGATGTGAAGTCCTCCAATCCGCACTTGGCCAGCGTGGTGGACTATGGCCTGATTCCCCTCGTATTGAAGTTAGGCCCGTGCCCAGTAGTGGGACGTTAAAAACACTGAATGTAACACATTTATGTTTCATTTTTATATTTATAATAAACCAATAGTATTGGAAACATAACATTATGGTTTACATACGTATTGGGTTAATATAACTATAAAAATACTTTTAATCTGTTCAGACTTCCCATAAATTATCCTAGACACACTAAAGCCCCTTAGAAGGAATATTTTTCTTGAAATTTGTATGGAATCAGGATTCATTCATTGAATAAAGAATTTATTAAAATCCATGCAAATGAGCGAAGGTATCGCGTAACACACACAAAGACATTTAAGTTGAATTTGTAAAGCTCATTTATTAAAAGTCGGTTAAAAGTTGAAATTGACAAAAAAAATTTTGGTCACAAAAAAAATAAAAATACAGATATAAAAAATACCTAAATATTAAAGCAGTATGAAATAGATTTTTACTGTCTAAATTAGACCGTCGACACTGACCTTGCTGCTATCTGACAGCTGTCAGTCACACGTCGCTCCGGCGCTGATACACTTGTCAATACCATCGGATATCACTATAGAATACGCATTTATAACGTTCTAAATATAATATTTATTGAATTTTTATTTTACAGACGTTTTCGATTTAACAGAAGACAAATTGGGGATTTCTATATTTTTTTTATATCTATCCGCTCTATTTTTTCTCATTCTTTCTTAATCGTATAGCTTAATTTGTACCAATCATAAATAAATAGACATTAACACACAACACCATCTAGTTCCATGGTAAGCTACGAAGCTTATGTTATGGATACCAGATAGTTAATACACTACACATATATAACTTTAAATACATACATATTATAAATATAAACACCCATGACTGAAGTACAAACATTCGTGCTCATCACACAAATAAATGCTCCCAGCGGGACTCAAACCCCCGATCGCTGGCACAGCAAGTAGAATCACTACAAACTGAGCCAAACGTGTCGTCAAATCGATTACTTTAAAAAATACACATTTATCTCACTGTACTACGTATATAAATTAATCGTGGTTCAGATTTAGTTAGTACATACATAGAAATACCTAGAGTCAGTCACTATGTAATCTACTAACAAAACGTTCTTACTCGTAAATCCATAAACAAACGTATTTATCCTCAAACTGGGTAGTATTTTAGGTTTTAATCAAGAATGCAATGTCCAAAATGAACGAAACAAAAACGAAAACGATTCATTAAAACTTTCCCCGTGACGACCGCCATAGCGAGATAGTGCTCCACTAACAGGCCGACAACGGCCCAAGTTAGATTGCAAGACATAACACGCGCTGAGAACATTTTTGTAACAAAACACCTATTGGCTTATCGTCTGTTGGATAGATGTTATTTAAGAATAAAGCCGTCAGCGCTAAAGAGAATCCAGAAACAATACGATTCGGAGATAGTTTAAAGTTAATAAGCTTATAAAACTTAATATATTTATATAGTACTAGCGACTCACCCTCGCTCCGCTCGAGTTCGTCCCTACTTACGTTTTAACGTTTAATATAGATTTCTCAGAGATGAGATATTTTCCCGCAGTAAAAAGTATCCTATATGTTGACCCGGATAACCAACTATCATCATACCAAATTTCATCAAAATCTATCCAGTGGTTTTTCGCTCCGCTCTGGACGGCCAATGAAGGCAAGCCAGAGGCGGGGGACAGATGTTGTTTCCCCCGGGAGATCTCAGGTTCATAGTGTCTCTCACCAACAGCTCGCCACAAGCTGCCCTGCGGGCTTATTATTATTATTACACTAAAAAATATACCTAAATGGGGTGTACTAAATTCTATTTTAGTTCATCTTTCTTGGAATGTACTTAATTTTAATTTAGAACCATCATCATTTACATATTTCTAAACTAAATAAGACATAAAAGTTTGTATAAAAGTTCGTTATTTTTAAAGTTAGAAATATGGATTAATGTTTAGGTAAACTTCTGTTTATGTTAATGTGAAATCTCATGAATATCACTCGTGTTTTCAATTGTTATTTGGTAAGTGTCAACTGATAAAATTCCTCTAGTTCAGTGTTTCTTAAACTGATTGCAGTCATTGATCACTTTTAGAATCTCTAAAATTCCACAGACCTCCTGTCAAAGAATATTGTAGGAAAAAAAAAACAAAAAAAAATACTTTTATTGGTAATTTACTCACACTTCATTAAATATTATCAAATACAGCTAATGAGAAGGCGACTTGCTTCATTTCTATATTTGATATAGAGTCGCATGTCATTTTTGACGTTCAATCGATGAGTTAGTTTACTCAATTTTTTAATTAATGCTTAGAACTAATTGGGCTTCTGTGGACCCCTGGCACACATACAACGGACCCCCCCCCCCCCCCCCGGGGGTCCGTGGACCCCACTTTAAGACACCTTGGTCTAGTTATATGTACTAGTGCTCACCCAGTGGTCCATCCAAATTAGAACATAATAACTATTACCGAGCAAAATATATAATATATATAAATAGAATTTACCTACGTATAACTATTTCTAATTTATTTTTTATTTTTTTTAAATTTTGACAAAGAAAGGAAAAAAGTACTAAACTGTTGTGTACTTGCTTATATATATGAAGACATTACTTAATGCAAACTAATAAGTGAATTCCAACTAGCCGTATTTTCATCATTTCCAAGGAAACTATACTTACTTCTGACCTTTTAATGTCAATGTAGCACTGATATTTAGATATATGTATAAGTTTAAAGTGTTTGAAGTTGAGTAAATTACCAACTTTTTTTTAAGATAGACTTCAAAATCATAATAAAATGTAATTATCCCACCTTTATAAATAAACGTATGTTATTTATATAATAAATACTATCGTATTTTTTATTTATATTGTAATATAACTTGTATAATTGTTGTATTGATGACCAAGATAGATGTTTCTTTAGTTAACGTAAATCAAAACTAACAGCGCCATCTATTTTAACAAGAAGGAAACTTACACAAACGTAAATAATAATTAAAATAATTTATTACAATTTGACTTAACACCAAGAATACTTATTATGTAATTTTTTCTTAGATTTCCATATATGTATGTAGTTATAAATGGTTTCCTGAGACGCACCTGCCACGTACATGTGACTTATTAACGTACTTTCCTTATTTTATTATAATTTATTAAAATTCTAGTTAAAGGCATTTATTAAGACATTTCATGTTATTTATTGTAAGAAAACTAAATGTTATTAGTACTTTAGAATTACTTATAATGGCATTATTAAAATATATAACTAATTAAATTATTCTATAATTTAATTTGTTTCTTTGTTATCCTATTCATGATCTATACATACTTATAATAAAATTGAGTTGAATATGTCCATTAAATATTTTTTGGAAAATCTTATTAAAATAGTCATTATTATCGATACAGAAGCCGAATCTATAGTTTTTAGAATTTTTGTCTGTCCGTCTGTCTTTGAACGCATCACGAAAAAACCACTGGACAGATTTTGATGAAATTGTGTATCATGATATCTAGTTATCCGGGTCAACATATAGAATACTTTTTACTACGGGAAAATATCTCATCTCTGAGAAATCTATACTAACCGTTAAAAAGGAGGGACGAATCCGAACGGAGCGATGGTGAGTTGCTAGTTTTAATAATAATATTTTCTTAAACTTTAAGATTATCGTCTGTATATAATTTTAGACAGGTGGCGCCATCTATTATCATCTGTCGACATATTAATTTGCATGCTGTTTAGTAATTGTTTGTTTATGGGCTAATTAATTGTACTAATTAGCATGAAACACAGTTTCTATTTCCTAACAAAAATGTGCAGTTTAAAAATAACTAATTATTGATATGGAAAGTCGTAATTTATCACAGGAACAGCAAAAAAAAATACATTTACATCACTTCGTTTTAATAATGTATGATGTAATTATATGAATCTTTTTGAATTTTGTGCAATTAATTCTTTTATTATCTTTTATATAATATTTTCTCTCACTCATTATTGTTCTTAGGAAGTTTTTTTTAAAGAAATAAAAAAAAAATCAAATAAGATACGTACAAACGAACTTAAATGTTTATAGATAAAGCACATACTCTAGTAGCTTGTATAAAGCAAAATAACAGCCCGATCTTGAATGTCCGATGGGTTTTTTATTTATCATGTTTAATTAAGCGAATCGTGGCTCACTGGCCATTGTCCGACTTACCTGCCCGATTCAAATCTCTTCCCGACCGGTTACAGTCTTGTCATCAACTTTTTATTCTCATTAATTTATTTACACGGCACAGAAATAAGCCTAGCACCACTCTTCCACCACACAAAAAATTTCGTCAATCAATCGTCATTTTTGCTATTACTTTCATATATTTTCTATTGCTTAGCATACGTTTTATTAGTTTCATTAATAGCGTTTAGCGCGAAATGTGAAACGTTTTCATACGTATATAACATCGGGCGATTCTGGCGCGTCTGTCTGTCAGAGCGCCGTCGGGGGCGGGCCGAGGGCCGGGCCTAACTTTAGCTAACTTCGCAACGCAGTATCACAAGGTGAGCTGAGTCACACTTGCTTTGTCGTGTTCATTTTGTGTTTTATCAACAATTTTCGTATTTCCTGCTATTGGTAAGTGATGATTGGATTTATAAAGGTATAGTTACTGCCATATTTATGTATTTTAATGTTTATTATATGTAGTTAGCTTGTAATATTGTTTCACGTTGTGTTTTATGCCGTCTGTAGTGTAAGTGTATTTTAGTAAAAAAATCGAGTTATTTGGAGGAAATATTGTTATAACTGTAGAAATAAAAATTTGTTTATTCGTATTTTGATATTTGAATAACTTGCGAGGGATTATTTTACATATTGTTTACTATTCCATGTAACATAACCTCAAAACATTTTATTGCTGCGTGGCTACGGCAACTAGAATATGGCCACCCCATATCTTCCCGTGGGTGTCGTAAAAGGCGACTAAGGGACAAACTACCGAACACCATGGTAGACACGGTGGTAGGCCTCAACATTGGCCGACGGCAAGGTTACCACCCGTCAGCAGAAGTCGTGCCGCCAAGCGCCCAACAGCGCGTTCCGGCATGTGGGGGCTGATGAAGCCGTATGGGGGAATGGGTTTGAATAGTTGTGTTGCACTGTAGCCGTGTTGGTGGTGGATTGTTGTTTGTTGTGTCGAGAGCTTAGTCGCGGAGGGTAGCGGGATCCGAAGCACGGCTTGCCGCTGGCCGACCGCAGACAGTTGGGGGCCCAACTAGTGGGATAGCCACCCATGAAAGGCTGCCCCGCCATCTGTGAAAAATCCCAGGGTGGCTCCATCGTGCTGGTTGGCGACCAGGGGAGGGGGCCCGATGGCGATCCTTGGGGGGGTTCGGGCGTCCCCGCAGTCTCCAGACTAAGCCCTCTATGACATGACAACATCAATATCACCACCAGGCTCGTGCAGCGCCTCGTTCAACTGCCATTCTCCATCCTATTCACTCTTCCATTATAAAAACCTCATGGCAAGACGCAAAAGGAGTAATGTTTTTAAGCGGCTGCACTCCCCCTCACTTAATGTGCATCTCACAAATATCCGAGGATTGCACACAAATCTCTCGTCAGTCCACTTCCACCTCGAGACTACGCAGCCACACATGCTCTTTTTGACGGAGACACAGATACAATGTCCATTGAGCGCCGCGTACCTGGACTATCCCGGTTACACGTTGGAACACAATTTCAGCTCACGGGCCGGGGTCTGTTTGTACGTGCGAAATGACCTCTGTTTCCAGCGTCTCCGCCACCTTGAAGACCACACATTCTCCACGATCTGGGTAATCGTAGATATGGGAATCGAAAAGATCCTGTATTCCTGTGTCTACCGATCGCACACAGGTGACCAGGAGACAACTCGATTATTTGAACATCTCAGTGAGGCCGCTGATGTGGCTATGCAACGGTACCCGACCGCGCAGCTTGTCTTTCTGGGGGACTTTAACGCCCATCATGAAGATTGGCTGTTCCCATACCAGAAGACGGACCATGCTGGGAGAGAAACATGGAAGTTTGCGGTGTCACTTGGACTCTCCCAGTTGGTTGAACAAGCGACGAGGGTACCCGATATAGACGGCCACTCAGCTAATTGTCTGGACCTTCTGCTGACAACTGACCCAGATAGATATAACATCCAGGTTTCATCCCCACTGGGTAACTCTGACCACTGTCTGGTAAAAGCTGTCTCGTCTTACTCTCCACCCGATAACGACTCTACTGGTGTTAGACGAGTATGGCAATACAAGTCAGCAGACTGGGATGAGATGCGACACTTTTTTGCATCCTTTCCTTGGCGGCAGGTCTGCTTCTCTTCTTCCGATCCGTCGAGATGTGCGGATGCTATAACTGATGTGGTGCATCAAGCGATGGAATATTTTATTCCGTTCTCTGATGTACCCGTTGGTGGCAAAGCTCCCCCATGGTTCAATGCCGAATGTACCTTTGCTGAAAAGCGTAAGCAATCGGCTTACCTTGCCTGGGTTGATGCTCGAGACCGCAAAGCTCCGGATGTAAGATCCAAGAAGAGAGCCTTTAACTTAGCCGCCAAGACCTACAAAAAGACGTTAAAGAAGGCTAGTCTTGACCGAATTACACATTTTGGCGCAAAGCTCTCTGCCCAACCATCTGGCAGCAGAGCTTTTTGGTCTCTTGCCAAAGCGGTCGAGACGAACTTCTCTCGGCCCTCACTACCACCGCTGGTAAAATCTGACGGATCCCTTGCTCATACAGCAAAAGAAAAGGCGACTTTACTTGCCTCTCTTTTTGCCCAAAATTCATGTCTAGACACTGGCAATGCTACTCCACCACATCTACCTCACTGCGGGATCACAATGCCTGAAATTCCCATTACTAACAAGGAGGTAAAGAGAGTATTGTGTCGTCTAGATGTGAATAAAGCCAGTGGTCCTGATGGTATACCAGCGATAGTACTAAAAACATGTGCTCCCGAGTTGTCTCCGATACTGACACGTCTGTACCGCCTTTCTCTTAAGACTGGAATAGTACCTAAATCCTGGAAGCTTGCCAACGTGCAACCAGTGCCCAAGAAAGGAAGCCGTGCCGACCCTGCCAATTATCGTCCGATCTCAATCACCTCCATACTCTGCAAGATTATGGAGCGTGTATTGAACACTCGACTTATGGCATACCTAGAACAGAACGATCTCCTCAGTGATCGACAATATGGGTTTCGCCGGAATAGGTCGACTGGGGACCTTCTAGTGTATGCCAATCACACCTTTGGTGAAGCTCTAGAGCGAAGCGGGGAGGCGATTGCTGTCTCCCTCGATGTCTCAAAGGCCTTTGACAGGGTCTGGCACGCTAGCCTTATAAGCAAGCTTTCAGCCTATGGCATATCTCCTGGCCTGATCGCCTGGATTAAAGACTTCCTGAGCGACCGATCACTCAGAGTTGTGGTTGAGGGTTGTTCATCACAACCCTTAAAGACCAACTCAGGAGTTCCACAGGGGTCTGTTCTCTCTGCAACCTTATTCCTGCTGCATATCAACGATCTGCTTGTACCCGGTATCTATGGGTACGCAGACGACAGCACTGTTGTAGAGAGATACCTGCCGAATCCTCGGGCCAGTAGAGATCAAATCCAGTCCGAAAGAGAGGCCATGGTAGAGCGGTTGAATCTCAAACTCAGGGCAGTCTCCACTTGGGGCGATGCCAATCTCGTGAGTTTCAACGCCACCAAAACACAGGCGTGCCTGTTCACCGCAAAAAGGAGTCCTTTCACCTTGACTCCTACTTTCCGGAATGTGCCTCTGGAATACACTGACCGTCTGCAGTTGTTGGGGATGGACATTAGCCCTAACATGAACTACGGGCGGTTCATCGAGTCTAAGGCTAATATCGCAGCGAGGAAAGTTGGGATCCTTGCAAAGGTCCGACAGTATTTCACACCGGGACAGCTTCTTGTTTTATATAAAGCTCAAGTCCGGTCGTGTGTGGAATACTGTAGTCACATATGGGCTGGTGCTGCGAAATACCATCTGTCAGCCTTGGACTCGATTGAGAGGCGAGCTCAAAAGCTTATTGGTGACCCTGCGCTGGTAAAAGCTAATTTGCAAAGCCTCGATCACCGACGTAGGGTTGCCAGCCTTTGTGTATTTTATAGGTTACATTTCGGAGAGTGTGCGCAGGAACTACACAACTTAATTCCCCCATCCCCTTTCCATCATCGGACAACCCGACGAACGGCTGGTCTCCATCCTTATGTCGTGGACATTCCACCCGTCCGGACGAAGCGTTTCGCTTCGTCATTTATTATACGTGCGGCTAAGGATTGGAACAACCTGCCTGCGTCGGTGTTTCCGTCCGATTACAATATGGGTGTCTTCAAGGCAAGAGTGAATAGGTGGCTACTGAATTAGTGCGACTTACCATCTACGACTGCGTTACCACTTACCATCAGGTGGAACGTAGTCAAGCACTAATTCGGTATAGTATAAAAAAAAAAAAAAAAAAAAAAAAAAAAAAAAAAAAAAAATGCGAGCAGTCTCCGTACTCTTGCTACTAGATGGCGCTAAGCGTGGGGGCGGAGTTTGCTAACTGACAAAACTAAACTACGAAATGTAGAACAAACATTACTTTTGATTAATATTTATTATAATATTTTAAGAGTATATTATATGCTTAATAATATTTAGATAAAGTTATTTTTAAGTGTTAAAAATCTCTAAACATCTTAATGAACTGAGTACAATATATTAACATATTATATAACGTATCTATTATTATCTATGAGTTATAATTAATATAAGATTTACGTTAAAATATGCAAATTAAATATAATAAATAAGAAGAAAACACACAACTTAATAATTAAAAAATAATAATTTTTAAAGATTATTATACATTAAATTTTTAAAGATCATCACTTCTCATTATTTAGCTCTACTTGATACAACTACGTATAAATAATTCACTGCAGGCCATTGTCTAATTTACGTAAAGTCAAAATAATACAAAAACAAATGATATATTCAATACAAATTAAAAATTCTAAGAAAATTACATTTTGTATACACTCAATTGTAATTAATTGCTGTAAAACTTTTCTAACATTACGCCTATATGGAAGTTGCCAAATACTTATGTACAAAATCCAACTTAAGCTTAATATGGAAAAGATTTATTTTACATACCTAATTAATAATAAAAAATACTTAATTCCCTTTAGTGTTAACAACAGCAAAAGCTTTAAACAACAGCAATAAAGATAAAACTAACTCTTTCACGGTCGAACATTAAAGCAAATTACCAACAAATTATGTTATTTCAAACAAAATATTAAATGTTGATTATTCAATCTGACGCTAGGAACATAATATAAAGAAGTGTATATAAAAAGTAAAAGCTCTTGAAGTGATGTCGGTGGTAGAGCGAGTTGTGACAGATTTATGGCGTGCGTGGCGGCTCCGCACGCAGCGCTCAGGGCTGTGCGATGAATATATAACTACTTAGCATAAAGTTATTTAAATTAATAATTATAAAATATATTTACATTACATTACATTTATATTTAAAAATAAATAAAGTAAAAAGATGGATAAATTGCAAAAAGTACCTTGCAAATACTGATTAAAATATCTCTGTGAGTTGACTCATATGCGGACTGGGTTATATATGTTTGTTTATAAAATAAATAAGATGTAACTCGATATTTAAAAGAGCAACTGTTGAGTTTCTCGCCGGCTCTTTTCAGCAGAGCTGCTTTCCGAGCCGGTGGTAGCTTCCTCACGGACTGACTACACTGACGCTCTTTAAATTGAATTGACGATTCAAAAGTGCTTTTAATAAGTGAATTTAATATAGTTTATTTCATTTCATTTCATTTCTGTTGAACCAGAAATAGTGACTTGTCAATCTATTTTGAATTTCCAGGATAGATTGAGACGATGTTTTGTGGAAGCCGAATGTCATTTTGTGTAAAATAAAATGGTAAAAACCTATATCCATATAAAAACATGATATTTTACCAATTGAATTCATTCTAAAAAATGATTATATGACTATTTGTGTTAGGGCACTATAATATCTCCAATCAATCCATCACAATTTAACATTATTAAGTCAATGTACCTAGAAACCAAGTAAGACCCAACGTACATATTATATTAAAGTATCAATTGATATGTATATAATACTAGCGACTCACCCTCGCTTCCCCATTCTCATCTCCTTAAGACATAATTTCTGGTATAAAAACTATTTCACTCACTCACTTTCCATATCATGAGATTTAAAAAAATCTTATTTTAGTAAAAAAAATTTTTTTTTAATTTTCTTCTATACAAAACTTGCCCTGACAATAACAAACACAAAAAAAAGTTATAGGTACCTAATTTGGTGCATTCGATCAGAAGTTATGCGCGTACATACATTCATTTTTTTAATATATGTATAGATGTTATTCTGACCGAACTTCTGTACTAGTATATAATGTGTATAAAGTATATATGTGTAATATTCACTTATTTAATTTTAATAAAAAATACCTCATTTAACTTAAGGTTCTTATTAATAAAACTAGCATTGCCCGCGGCTCCGCCCGCGTTCAAATTATCTTAAACCAAATTCTTAGGTTTTACATATTAGTATACTCTTACATTGCAGGTTTTGTATTTTTTCTCAGAAATGAGATATTTTCCCGCAGTAAAAAGTATTCTATATATTGACCCGAATAACCAGTTGTCACCATACCAAATTTCATTAAAATCCCTCTAGTGGTTTTTCTGTGATGCAGTAACAGACAGACAGACTATAGATAATTTACGTATGTATGGATATAACTTATGTAGATTATATATAGGTACTTAATATCTATACATATAAGCAATAAAATTCTAACTGAGTTAAATCTGTACATTAATTATTTTTTTGGAAAATCTTATTGAAATAGTCATTATTATCAATATCCGTATCGATAGTTTTTAGGATTTCTGTCTGTCTAAGACTGGACAGATTTTGATGAAATTTGGTATGACAGCTGGGTAACCGAGTCAACATATAAGATACTTTTTAGTACTGGAAAATATCTCATCTCTGAGAAATCTATACTAAACGTTAAAACGTAAGTAGGATCGAACCCGAGCGGATGAGAATGAGCCGCTAGTTTTTAATATAACTTTGGTCATCTTACAATAAGATTATAATTTCTTACATAAATGAAATAAGTCAGATAGCATAACCCTATAACCACCCTGAGCCCTTCACGAAAATTAAAACATCCCGTTTTGGAAATTCTTTAAACCTGCACGACTGAATTATTTTATTTATTGCCCACACCTGAGTGTTGATCGCACGTATTGTGTTTGAAGGGAAATTAGATTTATTCTCCGAACTCTACGTCAGATTAGAAGCCTTTTTTTTCTATTTAAAATCTATCTTTTTATTTAGTTATAATGTAGAGATGTTATATGCATTTTTAAAGGAGAGATCTATAGAGATTTAATAGGTTCTAAAAATTTCATATGAAATTAGTAGGTACTAGTATGAAGGAGACCGCAAAATCGATTTCCGTACTTTTTCATTATAATGAACAAAGTAAAATGGAGAATGTATATATCTTATTGTTAGTAAATATCTCGAAAAAGTGTATATAGCTTAAAAAATAATTAAAACTTTATATAACTAAACAATCACTTTATTGACGAATTATAATATTGTATTGTATCAAGTGTGTGATAACTAAAAAGCTTTAAATTATAACCATAATAATTTTCACTATTTACCTGTAAACTCTATCATTAATGTAATTCTCTATATTAGTTAATTTTATTTAACTGAAGTAATAACATGTATGGTTCAATGTATGGGACATTAAATCATACGTGTTATATGTATGTATATACTTGTTATATGTTATGTATAAATAGAAAACATATGACAATGTTTCTAATTATCAAAATTATGATTTCCATATAAATTTTTAACCCCTATCTACAACTTTAGGGGATGAATTTAAAAAAAAATCTTAATGCTCATATTTATAACATAACAAAGCCTATACCTATTTTCACCGGTGGTAGGACTCTGTCAAGCCTAAGGAGTCCGACTGGATGGGTACTCCCCCTTATCTATTTCTGCCGCCAAGCAACAATGATTGCATTGTTGTGTTCCGGTTTGAAGGATAAGGTAGCCAGCGCAATTACAGGCAAGAGGCATAACATCTTAGTCCTCACAGTGACAACGTATCAGCGGTTCTGTATTTTTGTTACCTAAAACCTAAGTGCATGAACTGTTGGTGTTATGGGCGACAGGTACTGCTTTCCATCAGGTGGACTGTCTGCTCGTTTGTCACTGGATCTCATAAAAAAAAGCAAAATTTCATTTTTTTAGATTCAGCAATTTAAACTGTGTGTTACAGCATAAAGTTACAAACATTCACTCATTCTTTTCATGCCTTTAACATTCATAACATCAGTATGATTGCATTTAATGGGTTCTATTTAGAAATCTTTATAACACCAATGTTAAGCAAGCCATTGATTAGGCACAAGATTAGACTGGAGACGGCTGAACGATTATGATAACGTTTGAATAAATTACGTACGCGTGAGAATCCGCTATCAATAAACTATACAGGTGCTGTCACAACCGGCGTAAACACTCGCACACAGTAGTTTTTGTTTGAAAACATCTGTATAATAGGAATTAAAAGGAATCACGATCTCTACATTAAAACAACCCATATATGGATATCATAAATCGTTGGAAACTTTATTATAGAAAAACTAATAGGATATAGAAACCAGTTATAAGGCATATTTGCATTATGCGATATGATAATCTACACAATCGTCGTCGCCATAGCTCAGAAGCTGGTCTTATCATTGTTATATCTTAATACTAGCGACTCACCCTCGCTCCGTTTGGATTCATCCCTTGGTACGTTTTAAGGGTAAGTATAGGTTTCTCAGAGATGAGATATTTCTCCGCAGTAAAAAGTATCCTATATGTTAATTCGGATCAGCTATCATCATGCTTAATTTCATCAAAATCTGTCCAGTGGTTTTCGCGTAATACGTTCCCAGACATATAAACAGACAGACAGACAAGAATTCTAAAAATTATAGATTCGGCCTCTGTATCGATAATTATGACTATTTTAATAAGATTTTCCAAAAAATAAATAATGTAGGTACAGATTCGACTCAATTAGAATTTTATTATACGTATAAATATTAAAGTTTTTGTCACGACATTGGTCCGCGATGAACTCCGAAACTACTTATCCGATGTTAACGTAATTTTTTTAAATGTGTGATTTATTCCAATTTAAAAAATAGGATAATTTTTATCCCGATTATTTCCTTTTTTTTATTGCAAAATTAACTATTTTCATATCCGGAGAGAGATTCCGGATAGAGAACCTTAAAAACGGTATTCCTAAGCTTCAAATTCTACCCCCAAAGAAAAAATATATTATAAGTGTGCCACAACAACGCGTGGTCTTGTCTGCTAGTTACTTATATAAAGTACTCGCATTCAAATAAATATTTTTAGTTAAAGTACCTTTCTGTATTAATTAATAGTCCGTTATTAAAAAAAATGTGTGTGTTTATAATTCACTCTCGGTTGAAGTAAAACTTCTTTGGCAAATATTGCAATTAAATTAAAACAAATCAATAATTAAATATGGCATGTTAGATATATTACAATTATATATTTATTTCTATAAAATCATATATTTATCATATACGGAAAGAATATAATATTATATATCATTTGTCAGACAATAACAACGGTTACCATGGCAACAATTAGTCATAGTAGCTTGTAATATATTCTATCTCATTCTATTGCCGGTTTAATCCTATATTTATGTGTTTGTCTCTTTCTAGTGTTGCATTTTTGTTACAACGATTCTAAAGAAGTTTCACTTAAAAAATAGTCTACTAATATAAATACGAAAGTTTGTATGTATGTTTTTTACTACTTCACGATTAAACGGCTGGGCGAATTTGGATAAAATTTTGTGCAAAGATAGGTTGTAAATATAGGCTGGAATAACATATTCCTTACTGTTAAGTACATAACATAGTATGAATAATCGTCTTATGTCAATTAAATAAATATGTTGGAACATTAAACACACAGTACCATTTAGTTTCATGTTAAACTACGAGACCTGTGTTATGGATACCAGATAGTTGATACGCTACACATATATAACTTAAAATACATACATATTATAAATATAAACACCCATGACTGGAGTACAAACATTCGTGCTCTTCACACAAATGAATACCCCCATCGGGACTTAAACCCGCGACCGCTGGCACAACAAGTAGGGTCACTACAAACTGAGCCAAACGTGTCGTCATAACAGTAACATAGTATGAATAATCGTCTTATGTTAATTATTTACTATTGATGGTCACTCACATTAACTGGCAGTGGATTTTGTCTTAGCGAATACAAATAATATTAAGAGTAATTTAAGAATAAAATTTTCACGTATAAGTACCTATAAAATTTCCCATTTAAAGGATATCTCTTTGAATGACTGCACGTTATATATTTTTCATAGTCTAATCATAATGAAATGTGTAAGTATATGTAATTACTACCTCTCTGTCTTTTATAATCAGCATTTACACACAAATAATGCTTAGGACTTCAAAATATTATAAAGAAATTAAATACTTATATTGAACTTTCATAGATTTTATATTTGACATTTGGCATTTTGACATGTGATATTTTGAATATTTGACATTTTAAATAAAAATATCTTTTTTTGGATTTTCTCACGGATTTATATTATATGGAATTAATGTTTACTTACATATGTTCAATACTTATGTATATTAATAATATTTCATATCATAATCAACACTTACACACAATGCCTACCTATGCACTTATAAACACTATTTCCGTGTGATACAGCTCCAGATCACATAATACTAAACTAATAATACATAACTCTGTTAAAACTGTTAATTATTTCACTTATATCGAACAAAAACGAAAAAAAACAAATAACAAACGCTAAAAATTTCATCATTCACATATTTTGCACAATACTTGCTCAAAGAAATGCTTTTTTGAATATGATTTTCGACAACTATTATTGATTTTGCGAAGACCCCATGAGCTGTACAATGTGGGGGTCAAAAAAAAAGAAAATTTACGAGTGTCAAACAATAGCCTGCATCAGTCATAAAGGGCAGATTACGCACGTCTCCCGCGACAGATTTACGACCACTTGGATAATAGTAACGCATCGTGAGACGCTGTTATAATTCTTTATATAAATCATTGCTATGGATTTAAATATAAATATTAAAATATTGTGGGACTTCAACTAAGTTGTTATCAAAAGACTCTATGTAGAGTGGAGATTTGCCCATATATACGATACTGTTATATTTTATGGTATTTTTGTTCTGTATTTTAATTATTTTTCGTAATTTTATAAAATAATTTGCTTTCTCTATTCTTCCTATGGGATAGATCTTTCAAAGTACTCTAAGAACGACATCTATTAAGTGTAATCTTCAGCGCCTAAGTTATGTTAAGCATACTGTGAGTTGTGACAATGTCTTTATACAGATAGACATACAGAAAGAAATTTGTACATGTAAAAATATAAGCGCTAATTCGAATTCAAAACTGTATGTATATTTTCATATTAAATAGAAATGAATATTAGATTTGAGATCCTTAATTGTTTAAAAATATTTCTTTATTGACTTTACACTATTGAAATTATATATTTTACAAACTTTTTTCTTCTACTTTTTTTTTGATTAGGTTCTTTTAAAATCTATACTAATATTATAAAGCTGAAGAGTTTGTTTGTTTGTTGGTTTGTTTGGTTGAACGCGCTAATCTCAGAAACTACTAATCTGATTTGAAAAATTCTTTTTGCATTAGATAGCCCATTAACTGAGAAAGGCTATAGGATATATATCATCCCAGAAAAATGTGCGGTTCCCGTGGGATAGATTTGTTTTTGTCTAGGGACAACCCGAAGCGAAGCGAGGGTGAGTCGCTAGTTATAGATAAATTATTATTTTCAAAATGAAGACGAAGTCCAGATATAGTAAAAAGTGCTGCTTCCATTTTTTCTAAATTTGAACTTTGGAGCTTAATTTAAATATAAAATTCGTCCCCGATTACAACAATAGCAAGAAAAAATAGACGTGCGTGCTCTAGAACATAAAGCGCTAATTATTAATAAATCAAGTGTCCTGGATTATCCGGCGGGACAAATGTTTCCGGCGCGGGACGTTTCATTTTCATTATTTTTATTTACAAAATAATAATTTATGGTCCAAGAGACCGCCTTCCGAGAGATTTAGCGAGTGTGTCATAGACTCGGGGCCGGCGACTCGATCTGTGTTGAATTATGTCCCGCTTTAATGGCTCCACGGACTGCGCCGAAAAGATGATATATATCCATATTAATAATTTTTATGATTAAATTTCATATGAATAAGAGAGGAACAATGTGAATCGAAAGCGTTTTTCCGTTTTTAAGTACATATCAGTATTTACCGGTTATGTAGAGTAAGGAAATATCTGCTTTGTTATTTCTTTCGCTCTGTTGATTCTTACTTTATTATATTACCATGCGGAGAACGAGTGTCGATAAAAAATTGCGTCTGCTACTCAGGGCTACTGTAGCTGCAAGCTTTGTGTTAGTGAAAGAGCTTACAATCTTATTACGTTTTTTCAAAGCTCGCCTACATGTAAATAAACAAATTGTGATAGATAATAAATTGGAAGCTAAATAATTAATTAAATGTAATTATTTTACAAATAAATCTATAAGTATATGTTTAAATTTATTACTTTGCCTTTAATTTCGATCTGTTTTCAATAATAAATATTATTTTTAACAATACAAAACATTTTGTGGTTATATAGACATTAAAAATTTAATATCTACATAAAAACTCTTGATATTTATTTACTGGCTTGAGATGTCATTAGTAATGAAATATAATATTTTTTAAAGAATTCACCTCAAAAGCTGACAGTGAATATTTTTTCAAAGTAAACAATCAGCCAAATCAAGCGCAGCGGGTGTGCAATGAATCCACCTGTCATATCAACCTTGTTAACTCCTCACAGTATATAAGGACATATTATACATTTTAATTCAGTTTAAGTATTAATTTATATATTTTATGATCCACGTCTTCTAAATATTAAAATAAAGTTATTTATTTTGACTAATAATGAGTAGGATTAAATATGCATTATTAAAATTATGTTGGAACAAAAATTATATACATATACATACAGTGTAAACTCTATATAACGACACTGAAGGGACTGTGCATTTTATGGTGTTATAGAGAGTTGTCGTTAAATGGAGAGAAGAAAAATCAGAATTAGTAAAAGAAAAAGTTTATTTCAGACTAGAGTTAGTAGTTATGTACGTCAAAAAGAATCTTATATTTGATCGCTATTGCGTATAGTCTGTTATTTTTGTCTGACGTCTTTTGCTGCACCAGTAATTTTGTTGAATTTTTTTACTTATTTTATTCATATCTTGCGATATTGAGGCATCTTGGTGATAAAGGAAGTAATGTTTACAGTTTGAAAGTTTGTGAGCAACTAAGAATATGATAACGTATAGACAATCCATGACCCCTACTTATTAATCATGGTCCAGCAAGATCAGTTTACACGTGCAAGCAATCCCAATTTGTAAACAAAAGAATGAATTTCTTAGAAAGTTCGGTATACGTGATGCCGACAGTCGAGTTTATTGCAGGCTAGGATAATAAAGTGACAAAAAAACGTACACAGCTGCGCTTTTTACTAATTTCAGCAACTTAAAAGGTACTTTTTATTACTCAATTGTTGTCGTTATTGAGAGTGGATGTAATGCTATGTAGAGTGTATCATTGTATGGAAGATAAGCTAAACCAACCAAAGCCAATTTATTTCGACGCTTTAGAGAGTTTGTCGTTAAATCGAGTGACGTTACATGGAGTTTACACTGTATATGTATTTCTATACTATTTTTAAATAAATATATTTTTACAAACAAACTTTAGGTACTTAATTAGTAGGGTAGTTTGAAAAAACCGATATCTTTAAGAGACTCTTAGAAGTTTAAATTTTCATATTTTCTTCTAGACTACATGAAAATAATAAATTAATATATATTTTATTATAAATTTTTGATATAAAAATATATACATGCCATCTTATAATTATTATTTTGTTGGTAAAGTGTCATTTTCATTAATACATTATACATAAATACATCAACGAAGATATTTCGATTCTTGTCTCATTTATAAAGTTATCAGTTTATTAAAGATAGGAATCTCAAATACACAATAATAATATATAAAATGTGACATTTACTCTATATTCTACATAGACTATACAGTTGTCTATTGTCACTCATTCATTATCGCATAGATCAACTTGCTAGTTCCAAAGGACTCATATTTGACTGGATATTTCTATAATAATTAAAGGTACCGGTAATTATTTTTGTTCAAAATTCGTAAAATTCAGTATGAAGCCAGACCAGGCTGTAGATGATAAAAAATAGATAAATATAAAACAGATAAATAATAAATTAAATAGATAGAAAAGAGTTAAACACATTTTTACGAGTTCTTAATTATCACCAGCACAAGTAACACCTTTACATTACATGTTATTTACAAATTAATCACCCAACGTCTCATTTCTTAATTATCGATTAAATATTGCATTTCAATTCGATTATTGTTATCTGTATCGACATAAGTACATATCGATACCGACCATTCGTACAATCGGCTTATTAAGGAGAGGTGCGCTATCTATTGCAATTTATCTCCAGCTTGCGAACATACACACATGCACAAAACAATAAGTTGTATTACACGGTTGAGTACAAATTTAGTCGTCCACCCACTCGGCCGCCTCGATTATTTATATTAAAACCTTTTTATACATTTTGTTTCCGATTCAACATAAATAAGATATGTTATTTAAAGCCAATATATCACTTGACAGGTGGTAGGCAGGTCTGTCCGTCCTGGTATGCTGATTAACACCTAACTCCTAGTCAGTTAGAGGTGATAACTGCATGGCCGCGAGGTCGGGTCGTCGGGTCGAAGCCGACGTTTCATAAGATTTATAAATATATCAAAGTAAAGCTTTGTGTGAATGTAGTGAGAGATTTTAATCAACGTCCAAAGGCAACGGCAATAAGTCGGGGACTGGTGTTCGAGTCCTGGCTCGTGCACAGGATGCTTATTAGTTATTATCTATTGAAATTAATTACTTTACGACGCGCTCTCACGAGATGTAGAGCGGACGATGAATTTGAATATACACTTGCTATTGATTATGTAGTTATCGGGCAAAATATAATTAGATTGTAAATTAGCCGTTTAATTGAACGTCACGTAAAACAGTTGGAACTTGTAATAAAGATGTAATAAAACACAATTTAACGGCTTTATCTATATCTTGTTTATATTTCACTCACGCGGTACATTTACAAAGCATTTTTCTATAAAATATTATACTACATTTATTGTTGAAATATTGAATATCGCATTACTTATAGGTTATTTAAAATTCATTAAAGTGCAGACATTGCGCTTTAGTAAAGGCTGTCAATACACTTATATATTATTTCTCAATGGTTGAATAAAGGTAAAGACAGAAGGTCACAAGTTTGATAACGCTAAGGTTAACTATTAACATTATTGGCCATAATATATTTTAGACAATGAATGCGATGCTTGAAGTCACCACCCAACACGCATCACAAAGAAACACGGGCAAACTAAAAACGAAAATTGTTTCGAAAATATTTTACAAATAAATCATACGAAAAAACAATATTAATTTATATTAATTACTTTTTACATTTTAATATGTATTTGGTTATATTTTTATTAACATAAATAAAAACAATTTCGATCGTCC
The DNA here is from genome assembly GCA_033884665.1 of Argynnis bischoffii washingtonia. NCBI lineage: Eukaryota > Metazoa > Arthropoda > Insecta > Lepidoptera > Nymphalidae > Argynnis > Argynnis bischoffii. The sequence goes on along the minus strand of CM066616.1, from coordinate 828,652 downwards.
TGTATACGTGTAGTTTGTTGTAAAATCGGTTATTTGTTATTGAGAACCCCGAGACAGTCCTTCCACAATAATGATATTGTAATTTACTGCAATAATACGTCATACGACACACCGTGCATACTGAGCGGGACGATCAATAAATATCAAGAATATCTTATGTTTTATTAAAATTATATATTTATCATTCAATAAGATTTAGATCAAATGAACACGCGAACTTGTTTTTTATTCCAATACAAAAAGCAGACATCCCATTTCAATAAATCGCTTTAATTTATAGCAGTAACAAACTCAAAATGACAATATTATGACAATTAAGAACTATTTCTTGATAAAATACACGTAGAGTTGGATAGTTTGAAAGAAACAGCTAACGCCATCTATGAGCGTTAATGGAAAAACCTGTTTGAACGTATGTAGAGTCCGTTAGATCGCTATGTGTGCTTTTATGTATTTGTCAAGTACATGATGCAAAGTGAATTAGAAAAGACATTATATTATATTAAAGCTTAAGGTCGAAGCTCAGAAGTTCGTTGCGTCGGCGGCTGACGGCAACTCGGGGCGCTAATCGATGCGCGCCACTGCGCTGTCTTCCGACGTCGGCCATTACGCACCTTTATGACCAACCGCTCCCCCCTCCCCGGACCCCCCTCTAAGGCGGCACATGACGAATCAATATGCCGCCAACCAACTCAACACTTATTTATTTGACACGATTTATTAGCCGAATGCCTGTAAACTTTTATGCGCCCCCTCACGAGGGATGCTTTATGATGGACGCGGCCGTGATAAAATTCTATGTTTCTGCTGCCTTTATTGCTATTCGGAACAGATGTCTGGAGTGTTCGGGCTTCTGCGGGCGAAATTATTCCTAAATTTTAACGACGCGACGTGTCTGCTACCAATTGTGTGATTTCTCTAGTGTGCTATCCTACAACTTATGTTATATTTAATTAAGTATCTACGAGTATGTCTTCGCATTTTCTTTAACGTGCCGAAGCTCTCTTACAACTGTAACTTCTGGGAAAAACACAAAAGCTCTTTTATTTTAAAACACAATGAGTAAACATTCAGCTTTTTAACTATTTTTTCTAATTTCCATAGACAATGTTGCATGACCACATCCTCTATTCCTTTGTTCTTAGAAATATTACTTTAATTCGGAGACTCTATAACATTTTGCATTGTAAAGTTATATCTTTTATGTACATTGGCCATGAAAAATCTACATAACCAATTCAGTTGAAGACATGTACTTGAAAATATATTGTATGAGGCTATCCTATAAGGCTCCTTTTGTCACAGCACTCAACATGGCAAGGCCAAATGACATAGTGAGTAGGAAATCGTCCAAAACAATAATATCCTTACTCTCAAATTAAATATATTACCTAACTTTGACATCTTTAGTATTTGAATGGCAGTATTTTTGACCAGATTATGTTTTTTGCATATCAGATGTATTTTTGACTTACATCAGAGCCATTACGCTGTAGACAAAAGAATTCAAAGACGCTAGATGCGATTCCTTTTAACAACTTTCATTTATAGGTTAAAGTTTTATTTCTCCGGGTGCAGCAATTAACATTAGTTACTTTTTGTTTGCTCGCGTTGAGAAAATGTCGGACGGAAACGTGTAATTTTTTTACAAATATTGCGGAAGGAAGGCGACGCTTCCGGCGGTCTGTTTAGATGGTTTTTATGCTAATCGCGGAGATTTGCTGGGTTTTCTTTTAGCACGACAATTATTTACGGAGCGTGGTCGGGGTCGCCCTTTAAGAAATTAGCAATGTGGTGACCATATCTACACTTCATCATGGATCAGTTCGATCAGAAGCAAGGATAACGAGCTTTAAATAGTGAAACAATAAGTTTACAAATTAAAATAGCGAAATAAAATAATAATAATTTTAAAACATCAATTCTATTTGGCAAATGTGATAAAAAGTTATAAGTTAAAAATATCGATAAACAATGTAGATAGAGAAAATAATTAAAAAATTATACCCTTATCGAACCAACAAGGCCCGGTACGTATAAAATGAAAAGCCTAGTTTATTCAACGACAATGATACCAAAAATTATTTGACAGTACACAAAATACTGAGTTTCAAATCTGTCCCGCAGGGCGCGGGACGGACGGCGGCCGTAGTTAATTTTTACGGCGCTCTTTATGAAGCATGGTCGCCGTAACGTTTAATGGCCACATAGATGTGGACGGGGACAAAGCAAACGACTTTGTAGTCAAATTAATTTTACAATAAAACACCTTGGGTTTTCTTTATTTGTGTGCTTTTGCGTAATTGTAGATGCGGCATTTTTCAGACTTATCATCGATCTCGTTATCCGTGATAAAACTTGAAATGAAAATAATTTACCGCTACATCAGTTGCGGTTGGAAAGTAAATGTAGATACTCTCTACTTAGTTTTCAACATTTTTCTTGAATTTTGCCGTGTAGAATCCAGAAGTTTATTTGAATAAAACGTTTTAATCAAATTAATATAGTTCAACTTGAAGAGAATATGGAAAATATAAAGAAAAAATGCTAAATATTTTTATTCTTTAGTGGCTTAGAGTTGCGTTAATATTACATTAATACTATATTATGTTATTAAAAAACAATGTTAAGAATGAATTCACAATGGCTATGTACCATTTACATTCAAATTAAACTTGGATCTAATTATAATTCTAAAACAAAGTCAGATATATGTGTATACTGTACAAACATTAGCTATACATTTGCATAGTTATCTAAATTTCACTTAACACCAAAAAACAAAAGGTTCGCAGATATTTTAGTTTCGGAAAAACAAACCTTTGATCAATCCCATTGAAGGTGCTTCACTTGCGAATGCAAATGTGAAACAATTCCCTCGGCCCCTCTCCCGCCCCCTCCCTCCCTCCATCATCCTCCGTTCATACTCGGATGCATAACAGACAAACAGGCTAATCCGGGAGTTATCGTAAATTGTCAGTTTATGACGTGCGGAACGACAGAAGGGTAGGCGGGGGTGAGTTTTCTAATTTCGCCCCTTCGCCCCTTTGACGCGCTAATTCGTGTAAGCAGTTTCTGAACGTGCTTGTTTCCAGCTCACTCCATCCGGACAACTTTGTGTTACATTTGAACATTTCTTATCTCGCCGTCATAGGATTCAGAACTCTATATTTTGGATGCAAACGCTCATTGCGAGGTTATCGCTGGCTTTTACATAGAGTTGCGCAATTTACATACATTCGTTTGTTCGGTTTTTAAATTGCGTATTAACCGCGTTAATCGCGATGCTATTTCGCTAAACGCAAATTAAAAAGTTATGAATGTTGTATCGTTTTCATTTGCCGTTGCCTCTTTGAGCGGCGAGCTTATCAGAATATCGCTTGTTATAACTAAAGCATGATAATTATGTTTTGAAATGTTGAATTTTGGCTTTATTTGTTTAGTTAGTAGTCGTCCTTTGTTATTTCAGGGAAAATTTAACGAATATAGTATTTAACGAATATATTCTAATGGAGTTGAGTATTTTCATATATATTGTTTTAGTAAACTTTTAGTATATATTTGATACTATTAGCTGAAGTTTTTAAGATATTAAATTTACAAAGTAATATTGCAGCATAAGATCAAAAATTCTTACATTTAACTTATTAACTATGAAGATAAATCATATAAGTATTAATGATATTACTACGAGATGCAATAAATTACAATAAAAATAATCAGGTTTTAAATAGTAACATCTAGTTTCGCTCTGAGTCTCTCGTCTGGTTTCCAGATCACAGCGATCAAGATACTGAGCAATATAACAGTGAGCGCATCAAAGGCGCGCGATGGGATCAGCCTGCGCCGGCGCATCAATTAGTACTCTTCATTTAATCGATTCCTTCAATTATTCCCACTTGATATACGTTAATCCCTTCGGCCTCAGAATCTCCGGGATATTGTTGGCTATAATTACGTGGGAGGCGACCTCTATTGACAGGTATTGATGTTTTTAATCTGATGTAGGATAAGACATTAGTATGCGCACGTTGATTTGTGGCCGGTCGGCTCATTGCCTCATAATTATTGGATTTCGGCGCGATATTTATTGGCATTTCTTCTTCTTGATTTATTCAGAGGTATAGGTATGTTTTTTTCGTTTATTACGGCCCCAGTCGGTCCCCGAGGTGAGGTAATACGTCATGTTTGAATGCGTCGTACTGCGTAGGACACATGATCACCTCCATTAGGCGCGTCTCCCGGCGGATTAGCGCCGTCAACCTAATGAGATGGCGAAAAGGAAAATATTGGAAATATTATAGATATTGGAAACACGGAACGCGACAATAATAAGCTATAATAGGGAGCGCACCTGAGCCCGCCGCCAGGGGCGCTGTCGTCAAATGCTTCACGTGTCACTTTCAATGAATATATAAAAGTCTTTATATTTGGAACATGATGTGTATACACAAAACTATATGTACGTATAACGCATTGTTAGTTATTTTATAATTGTTGTATTAATTTTCCATTTTTTACGGCACATATTTATTTTATTTTTAAAGCATTAAAGTAAGCGACGAGTTTCTTAAAAAAAATATATAATAATAAATAGACTTAATTGTACGCCGTTACTTAGTTAATTTTAGTGTTATTTTATACTAAAACGAAATTAAATTCAAGAGGTAGAGTTGATCTCTACATACTACTAGCGCCATCTAGTATTCTAGTAGAAACTACACTCATAACCCAACAAAACCACATACCAACACATCGTATAAAATATTTTTAATTAGCATGCAATGTATAATTTATACCGTCGCCCTGCAGAAAAATGATGGATTAACGTCACACGAGTATTACCTTAAGTCTGTACAAACAAGAGGTTGTATCCGAGCTAATATTCCCTTGCCAATCATTGCGCGAGTCAATTTTCAATTTTCCCGTTAATAACCACGTCAACGTCGCTACGAACAATATCGACTAGGTTTTTATTTTATTGCTGCCTTGCATAATGTTTAATCCATCTAAGTCGCGTTCATATTTTTTTTTTTATAGTTGAAAATTATTTGCATTATTTGATTGGAAATATTGCAGGCTTACAATTAGGTAAAAATAATATTTAACTTTAGTGTAGTTCAACTCAATGAATGAATAGGAGATTTTTAAAAATCGATTTAATAATTTTCGCGATTATCAATTATATTATAGAGGTATTTCAATGACCATAAAAGTATATTAGTAAAATATTAAATACTTTGTAAAATTTTATAAGTTAGCTGTTTTCACATTCTTTCATAAGAGAATATGTTAATATCTAATCAGAAGTATTGAGAACTTATTACATCTCATAGTTTTCTATAAATAACACAAATAACTTGTTCATTATATACCTAGACAGAAAAAAAACATATATCGAAAAGTACTGTGAAAGATAACAAACAATACAGCTCTTTAAACTGTACTACAATTTCAACATTATTAACAGGAGCAGAGTGGCGCAGTGGAAGCGTGCTGGGCCCATAACCCAGAGGTCCGTAGATCGAAACTACGCTCTGCTAGAAACATTTTGTTTTTTATTTTGTTTATTTTTATTTTTCGTTTTTTACTTTGTATAAAAAAATAATATTACTGATTACTAAGGTAACCAGTAATATTATTAATTTCCTTTTTTTATTTTTATACTACTAGTGGCGCCATCTAGTAGACGTACTTTAATAAACATTGTTTTTAATAAAAATTTTAATTACATTTTACATTATCATATTTATAATTTTTATGTACTAAAATTAGTGTTAACGAAAACAAAAAAAAATGCAATTATTATGATATATTAGCATTCCGATTAAAGACTATTCGCCAAGCCTCTTGGTGTTTATTAAAACTACAAAGCTATCGTAATAACTTGGGTTCCTACCATTTTGAAATTAGACGGCCGCTTCAAAACGCTCTATATCCCTGCAAGAGTCACATCAAAATAGGGTCATTCATGTTCAAGGTTAGTGTGACAAATATTACAAACTTTTTTGATTATTCCAATAAGTATTCATCTAAAACAAAAAAATACCCAAAACCCAGGCTGAGTTTTGAATTTTAACGACTCTACATAAAAATAATTAAATTTCATATCTATCAAACACTACCTCATCTATAAAGAGAAATAAAATTGAAGTGTCTGTTTGTAATGTCAAAATAACAGCTTTATACTAAATGCATATGGAATTATATACGGTACTTATAATAAAAACACAATTTTTATAATTTTTGTCTGTCTGTCTCTCTATTTGTTCCGGCTAATCTTCAAAACGGCTGGACCAATTTATTTTAATTTAAAAATTTAATTTATTTAACTTTTACTGGCAGATATCTGATATTATAAGGAGTAACTTAGGCTACTTTTATTTTAGAAAAGGAATTAGGGTTTCGCTCAAAAAAATTAAAACATACCTAGAGACGAAGCCGAGCGAAGCGAGAGTGAGTCGCTAGTACAGAATAAACTTTGCACGTAGAAGTGTAATTGCGGACAAACGCTCAGATCGCGCGAGTTTCAACTCCATTAGCGGCCCGTCGCGAAAGATTTATGTTTAATTGAAATCTTCGAGTTATTGTGCCACCACTGATTTATCGCGTGCCCTAGCGTCTGTGGGACATTCCTTCACCGCGACTAGAAAGCAATAACCCACGGTAATATTATAAATACGATATTCTGACTGTCTTTTTGTACGTTTAAACTAAACAGGGATGTTGATGTTTAAATTAGTAATAATGTTGGATGTAGAGATGATCTATAAGTTTATAGTTAAATATAAGAATTGTGTGACGTTTGTATTTTTTTCTTTCTGTTTCTTTTGTTTTTAATCAATTGTAATTATTCTCAGCATCAATTATTATATTTATATTCAGTAAACGAAAATATTCATATATGTAGTTATTAAAAAAACAACAAGAACTCAAAACTGTAAAATTTAATCCCAAAGCATATACGGATTTTTATAAAAGTCCTAACTAAAATACATATTTAAATATTTACATTTAACTACAAAGGTAATACCGTGTTATAACAGGGTTTGAATAGAACAAGCTCCTTGCCTCCATCGACTCGACTCCCCACTGGCTATACTTTCAATGGACATTGTGTGATTGACTTCGCACAGTGTACTACCAAAGTATGAGATTGCTTGCGGCGATTCGTTCGAGATCTACCTGTTAGATTATTATACTGCATACTAGTGACTTACACTCGCTTTGCTCGGATGAGTCTCGAAGTACGTACATCTAGCGTTACTACAGTTTATTAGATCTTTTTAAGAGGAATAATGTCGTTGTTTTTATGTAACTTTATTGGTTTCCGCAGCGCGCATCAGTTAAAGTCCCAGTCGACATGATTTTTTCCGACATAATCAACAATTGTCTTCATATTTTAGCCAATTTACACAAAACTTTAATGAATTATACACCTAAAATGTCTTTATATATCACTCTATCTATTGGTGAAAACCATATGAAAATCTGTTCGGTAGTTTTTGAGTTTATCCCGTTCAGACAGACAGACAGACACGTCAGGCGAACTTTATTTTATAATATGTAGTGATGAATGTTAGGTTATTTTTCATTTCGCTATATTTTAATTCATCATTAGTTATAGCCATTTAAGAAATAACGGTGGAATTTCTAATTCAAAAACGCTAGAAGAAAAGACGTTTATATAAACATCTACAGATGTTGTAAGGATAATGACATTTAAGATCTAAAAGACTGATCTCCATAAAATAATAAAGAAAATTGACTAATAAATTGAATGAACGTGTACGTCTAAGTGATTAAAAGCGAAATAAAATAGTCGAAGAAAACAATTGAAATATGTTCAATAAAATAACATGTACAAACTAACAGCATTACAATATTACAATATCTATACATATGTATATATAATAAAATACTGTTTAATATTATTAGGAAAATCTTATTGGAATAGTCATTGTTATCGATACAGATGAATCTATAGTTATTAGAATTTTTGTCTATCTGTCTGTCTGGGAACGCATCACGAGAAAACCACTGAACAGATTTTGATGAAATTTGAAAGGAAAATATCTTATCTCTGAGAAATCTTTACTAAATGTTAAAACGTAACTAGGGACGAAACCGAGCAGAGTGAGAGTGAGTCGCTAGTTTTAAATATAATAAGTTGCACTTAGGCTTTTGATGGGATTGCATGTTTTACGTACAGCACTTATTTCTTAAAACAAAGTTTTAATATGGACCGTATTTTTCTTACTTTGGTTTTACGTTTGTTGTTTTAATCAACTAATTATTTTGTAGGTACTATTTATAGTTCATGAGCGTCATTTAGCTTAGTGGTCTACCATTAGGTAGGTAATAAAGCCTTCCAGACATATTTTCTGGGTTCGATAATCAGTTGAGGTAGAGTCGAAGATAAACAAAGAAGCATACATATTCATATTAAAAGGAAAGACACAAAGCAAATATACAGTGGAATTACTTGCATCCTTAGATACATATTTATTTGCTTACTAATATTACAAATGCAAACATTTTTATCTTGGCTGGGACTTAGCAAGGACTTCCTTCACGCAAGGACTAAGTAAGTCTAGTTATACACTACAAAAGGACATAGCAATATTATAAGTTTATCGACTATTTTCAATTTATCACTTAAAAGTTATTACCCATCCACAAAAAAACAACGTAACTGATTTTAATACAAAACATCTGCACTATTTTTTATAGACATATAAACATATATTTGTTATATCCTCTTGGGAACCAGGGTATCATATTTGATACTTGAAATAAAAACTTCGTGAAAGCGTCATCTGTTATGTTTTCCTAAATATTTTTTATTTTAACAATAGAGCAGACCTCTAATGATTTATAACTACAATTTTCGTCATGTAAAGTGCTTAAAGTTTAAGTGGGTAGGACAGTTATTTTTCACAAATTCAAAGTTTTCGCCATGTCAACTTTACATAAGGGTAAGTAATTACTAAACTATGGATTCCTAAGTAATTTACTATTGTTGTATAAGGGTTAAGCTCTCATCTTGTATTTTAAGTAATTAAATCATGTAAAATTTTATTTTAACGTGAATATCATACGATAAATTGAGCATATCAAATGTGATACTTTGGGCACTATTGGAAATAATATTATCTATTTACAATGATTTCAGGTATGTCTGACGAAACAATTCACCATGAATTACTGGACTTCAACGTCTCCGATTATGAAGAGAAGGACTCTGACGTAGACAAGGATGACATACAGAACCAGGATATAGATAAGATTGAGGAAGAGCCAAGTTTGCGGGGACCAAATAGTGATTGGGGTTCCTCTGATGATAACCCTCTTCAACAACTGTCCCGTTCAATGAGGCATGTTTCTACTGGTAGACCAGTAATTTGGAAGCATACAACTGATTTTAGAGCCATTTTTATCGCATCCACATCAGGTGCAGTGAACCTCTCAGAGAATAACCTGAAGCCTGATGTTAAAAAGACAGTGGAATATTTTGGGTGGTACTTGAATACCGAATACTTCAAAAACATGGACTTTTGTCCAAATATCATATCCTTTGTGCGCACAGGAAAATCAGTGAACTCTGTTGCTGCAGAAATTGAACGTTTTTTGGATGTAGCATGGTTATTGGACTTTTAGGTATGCCAAGGATAAAACAATACTGGCCTTTAGAAACAAGTGCGACCTAGTGGCACCTGCAATGACTAAAAGTCGTTATACTGAGATTCGTTCGTACTTAAAAGTCGTCAATTGAGCTGATATTTTACAATCATCGTGATATAATGGTTGCTTCTGTAAAATATGACCAATAGTTTTAGAGATTGAAAGAGCGTGCCGTGAAAATATTCGCGACAAAAATGTCTCCATCGATGAGCAGATCTTACTTTACACAGAAAGATGTGTCAAAAAGCAACTGGTGAAAGGCTGGTTATTAGTTAAGCCAAATCCGGAAGGGATAAAATTTTATATCACAGTGAATTCTGACGATTAACTGTCTTCAGTGGAATCGGCTTTGTACCCAGCACCAGAAAAGTTAGCAGGATAGGATTTGCAGAATACCCTACCAGTAGGCACTTCAATTTACATAGATTCTGATTTTACCTCTTCACCACTTTTGGATGTCGTAAGGGAAAGAGTATGTAACGGAACGGCCATTTTAATGAAAAACAATTAGCAAGGTACTGAAGGTTGTTAAGCTTTGACTTTTATAAAATGTCAGAAGTGTGATGTATATTTATTATTTATGTTTTAATTTCACTAGGAATTGTTATAAAACTTTTCATGAGCATTAAATGTGAAAATTATACTGATTTAGAAATAAATTGATAACATTGAAATAACATCGTATTTTTTTCTTTTATGTCCCAAAGTATCATATATGATACCACCTGAAAATCCTGAAATAGATATTTGTGTAACATTTAATCGATAGTTTTGCATTAGTCTAACGTCAAATAGCCCAGTAAATACAAAAACGTTGCTTAAATTTAATAATTTATAGTTCGGGTCCCAGGAGGATATATTATAATACAAACTTTTATTTTTTAATTGTTATAATATCAGCCTTATGAATACATTTACTCTCTTATAATCGTCAGGTTAGTTATTTCATCCGAAGACCCATTTACTTTAGAAGTTGATTAATTTGAAAGGTTCAACATAAAATTGAGATACAACAAACATAAAGACGTCTCAGTAGATGATTAAAGAACCGCAGGAAGCCCTCATCCTGCCCAATAAGTCTCTCGAACGTCCAACAGAATAGTTTTTATCCTGCGTCCCGATAAATGTACACCTTGTCGTTAACTTATCCATGAATATTAAACTTGGGTTCTAAATAAATAGCCACAGCTACAAAGGATTATGACATCAAACGTAGAGCCATAAGACATAGAGTCGATCTCCTAGTGATGTACATCAATACTAACAAATCCGTGTCAAGATAAAAAAAAAATTATAATATAAATAACCTGTTTCATATTATTTATTGGTAAGCCAGTGAGCGTTTAACGATGACGAATACGAGATACGTTTGTAAAAAGCCCTTTACATTTGACGCGCGATATATCCACGCACGCGTGTTATAAAGCACGCGGCGGGGTGCGCAGGCGCAGTGCCGTGATTGGTCGCTGTAATGATCGTTTCTGGATTTCTGACGTGGAGTAATGATGGCGAACGAGTAAACCAATGACGGATAGGCGCGTTTTTCAACCCATTGTAAAGTGATAGAGATCGCCAGGTTTGATTGGTACTAGAATTGCGTGTAAGAGTCGAGATGCAGCTTTTTTTGTTTAATTATTGATGGTTGGGATGTTAAGTGGGATGGAGTCGGTATGGGTTGTTATGATGACTGTCTCGGTCGGTATGGGATGGCCTATCTGAATATTAAATGCTGGAAAGCGTTAATGTTTCTAGCGTTCATATATTTGTTATCCTGGTCTGGTTAAGACAAAGGACTTTATTCTAGGGGTTCCTTTTTGTAAGCTTTGAAAGTACTCAAAGAGTTTTTATTTTTAATTTAAAGTAATATCCAAAAGAAATAAAAAAAATAGGTACTATACGCAAGTTTGCGAATAATTTGTAAAAAATAACTTTTATTTCTATGAAAACCGATATTTCTATGCAATTAGGTTCATACTTAATACAAGCTAACTTAAAATTAATTGTATACCAGTTTTCTTATTGCTACACAACTTGTATGCAAGTCATATCACGTTACTACAACTTTATTACATCACTTCTTCCAGCATAGATTTAGCAAACTGTTCGAGTTGTGTACGAAACCCCGCGGGACCAATACGGTGTCCGTATGTGGGGACGGTGACAGTTGACAGACTTTACGAGAGATTGATTAAGCTAAGACATTGTATTTATTATTTAATTGTAAAAAAAAAAATGATAACCTATGATGTATTTTACATTAATACCTTTAGACTGTTGCTATTCGTACTTAAAATAAGGATGAATAAAAAATAATAAGACGAATCTATACAGATAAATAATATTGAAGTGTCTGTTTGTAATGTCAAATAACAGCTTTTTACTAAATGCATATGAAATTATTAACGGTACTTATAAAAAAAAAAACACATTTTTTTTAGATTTTTATCTGTCTGTCCCTTTGTTCCGGCTAATCTCTGAAACGGCTGGACTGATTTTAACAGGACTTTCACTGGCAGATAGCTGATGTTATAAGGAGTAACTTAGGGTACTTTTACTCAAAAAAATTAAAACATACATAGGGACGCACCCGAGCGAAGCGAGGGTAGGTCGCTAGTAATAAATAAAGGAGGCTGTTGCTATTCTTTCGATAATCGGATGAATAAAAAATATATTATTCGTTCGCCTATTGTCCGTTTATACGAATATTTACCACTTTTTTGTTTTCTAATGTAAAATGAGTAATTTTTAGGTGCAGGTGTTTCACATAGGCTTCAGATAGTAATAGGATGACGATGCCTGTATTTTAAACTATTAATAAAAAATACACTTAATGATGTGAGCAAAGCCAGGGTAGGTCACTAATAAAGAAAAATCTTAACTTTTCACCATGGTTATAGCTTTGTAGGGAGATTTTTGTATTAACATCTTAAGTTTTTGCGTTTCCTTGCACTATTATTTTGGTCATACCGTTTTAAGCCAAAGAACTTTCTTAGTGGCATGTATATGAGTATGACTGTGTAGTCTAGAGTACGAATCCCTCATAGGAGTAATAATTTAGTACTGAATAGCATACTACATACTCGATATAAAATCTTTTTGAAAAGATGAGTATTAAGTATAAATATTGAGAAAATGAACTTGCAATCAGCATACAGCATGATTTTTTTGTATTTATCACACATATTTGTCTGAATATAATGAAGACATAGCCTGTTCTTGGACATTGGCACAACACGCTGCTTCTTAATAGGCTGAAAGAGATGTGAATTATATATCATGGGTTCTTTACACTAGAAACATTAGATAATATCTTAATTACGGATCAATTAAGCTAAATAAAATCGGTCAAGTGCAAGTCGAATTCGCACACGAAGGGTTCCGTACCATCCTACATGTAGTTTTTATTCATATGACTTACTCTATGTATGTAGTAGGTATATTAACTTCAATGATGGATTACGAACGCTAAAAAATGTTTCTTGTAATTTTATTTTTACTTACTTTTATTATTTGTTGTTATAGCGGCAATAGAAATACATACTCTGTGAATATTTCAACTCTCTACCTATTACGGTTCATGAGATACAACCCTCTGACAGATGGACGGACGAACAATGGAGACATAGTAATAAGGTTCCGTTGGCACCCTTCGGGCACGGAACCCTAAAAGGTAACTTTTTAACCAAAAAATACTTTTACTAAATAAAAACTGTAAAAGAACGCAAATACAAACACCAACACTAAATTTAAATAAAAAATGTAATATTCTCAACAGACCATTACAAAACTCATAAAAATACAACAAACAAATAAATTTCATACGCTCATATTATATAATAAATAATATAGATATGTGAATTTATTACATCATCTCTACAAATGAAGTGTATATTTAGCGAAGTTTGAATTAACGTAGCATCGATGCAGCCCCGCGGGAGACATTCGTTGCGACCGTTGACCGCCTCCGACCGTCCGTGCCGTCCGTTAGAGATTGATTCGCTTTGAGACCTACATTATAATTATTATAACTTTAAAATACTTATAATTAAATGCAAACTATATTTGTTGGCTTGTATTCAGCCCTTTTTACGTCCCACTGCTGGGCACAGGACTCCCTTCAATACGAGGCGGATCAGGCCATAGTCCACAACGCTGACCAAGTGCGGGTTGGCGGACTACACATGTCTTCGGAAAACTTGCTAGGTTCTCTCAGACATGCAGGTTTCCTCACGATGTTTTCCTTCACCGTAAGACAACGTTTGTTGGCTTATCCCCCTTTAACTCAGAAATGAGCTATATCGACGTTATTCGTTTCATAGAAACTCTTTTTTTTATTGAATATCTTTTTAACACCAAATTGTACCTTTCTGGATTTTTTTTCTTTTGTTAATTTTACACATTAATAATAACAAATGAATATGTAACACCATCTATCGAAATTAATTTAAACTGATTTTCCTTTCTAATGAGACCCCGTGTTTTTTCCAACACGTGAAATTGCTTGAGGCTAATATTAGTTTTTGGATGTGACACTACGTATTAATGTTTATGATTATTTTATTTATTGATTTAGAGAAAAAAGACCAATGATTCATTCTTATAGTGATGGAAAATATCGAAATGAGACCTGTATGTCTGAGAGGACCTATCAAGTTTTTGAAAGACACGGGCAGTACGCCAACCTGCACTATTCCAGGGTGGTGGACTACGGCCTGATCCCCCTCGTATTGAAAGGAGGCCCGTGCCCAGCAGTGGGACATAAAAAGGGCTGAATACATATCATGAGTATATCTCGTCTGATGAAAGCTATTTAAATTTCACCGAAATACGTACCTATTACAGTAAAAAATCCAGCCCTTACAATGTAGGACAAGCAGCCGGATGGACGGACTGAATAATTATGTAGATATCCGACTATAACGAAGAAACCAAAAAAAAATACCATTAAAAGATTCCAGAAGTACAGTTACCACTCAAGCAGTGCCCACTCTTGTCTCGAGCCGCCCACCAAAGAACTACATACAAATCATGTCGTATCAAAATGAATTAGTTTCAAGTTGCATTGATCAAGCTAGTTGGGTGGGAATCAATTATAATTTCCATTAGATTCGGGCGGGGCGGCGGATTTATTGCCTGGAAAAATTCACTGCACCTTGCATAGTGCATACCGCGTATCTAAAACTGTAGTACCCTTTAATATTTGTATATGTAATACGTCTATGTATTTTCTTATGTAGTATAGATATGTCTAAAATAATTTCATGTTGAAGAAGCTTTATATATAACTAGCGATCCCCCCTCGCTTCGCACGGGTCTGTATCTACGTAAGTTTTAACAGTTTGTATGGAATAGATAGGCGATCACTTGCTTGTTAAAAACATATCTATCCCACGGGAACTGAATATTTTTTCGTGATAAAAGTAACATATATCCTATTCCAGACTATAAACTATATCCATATCAAATTTCACCCAGATCCGTTCAGCCGTTCTGGTGTGGTTGAGTAACAAACATCCATCCATCCGAACTTTCGCATTAATAATATTTATGGGATTAATATTTACATAATAAACCTTTCACTAAAGTTAGGTCGTATTACTTCATCAGAATCATCCCAAAAATATAAGGTATCGATATACAATATACAAAATTCCTTAAAAACTCAACTGTAACTGTCAGTGGCTTAACTACTTCTACCTATAACCTCATTTATTATAATAAAAAAAATATAAAAATAACAAAGAGCATGTAAAATTTCATTCTCTACAAAAGGTCTTAACGAGTATCTTGTATGCATCGCTAATTGCTGGACTAAAAAGGCGATGGCTTCATTTACTTTAACATCACCTACTGGGTTGTAGTCTAGACGTCTTGTTTATTGTGGATGGATACTTCAATAAGTTCATATGAAATGCTAGTGACAGCCTTTGCTTGCTCCACTCAGGTGTATTTAGTGACTTTTAATAAAAATTGGTCAAGTGCGAGTCGAATTCGCACACGAAGGGTTCCGTACCATTGTACATGTACTTTTTATTGATATGACTTTTACTCTATGTATGTAGTATACAACATATTAACTTCGATGTTCTAATACGAACGTTAAAAATGTTTCTTAATTTTTTATTTTTATTATTTGTTGTTATATCGCCAATATGAATACATGCTTTGTGAAAATTTCATCTTTCTACCTCTTACGGTTTATGAGATACACCCCTCTGACAGACGGACGGACGGATAGCGAAGGCATAATAATAGGGTTCCGTTGGCACTCTTCGAGCCCAGAACCTTAAAAATGAGAATTCCACTACATTCTGCAGCCAATTTAAATTAAGACCTAATTTAAATGTTAATACAATATTTTTGCGACACAAAAATTATATGTTTGAAATAATACTTTCTTAATACTTCATAATAGATATTGTATTAAAAATGGAAAATATTAAAATAATATTGATATTACTAGTTTTTTTACGAATTTTTTCAGTGTTACGATTCAAAATAAATTTCATCTTTAAAAAGAGTCAGATCGCAACCGTATTCATTGCTTAAACAAAATTTTTAGAGAATTTCTTTTATTTTAATTAAAGTCCTTTACATTTTATGAACAACTACATAAAAAATAAATACAATTATTAAATACTAACTCGGTAGGAGTCAGTACTTTGTGAATTCTTCTCTTAATTTTCAACTTAATTAATTTCTACAGTATTAGATAGCTGAAGTTTTTTTTTGTTATTGGCCCTTCTTTCACGCAACAGAAGAGACGAGGATAAAAGGGATTTGTTGTATAGAGACTGTTTACTGTCGGCCAGTATGATGAAGTCTACTTTTTATCCCGCAATATAAAGTGGATCCCGTGAGATACAGGTCTGTCGTTCTAATTGGTATCTAAAAATAAAAAATAATTATTTTTCTGAAATATATCATATAAATAATTATGTATTGTATGTATGTATTCAGCCCTTTTTATGTCCCACTGCTGGGCACGGGCCTTCCTTCAATACGAGGGGAATCAGGCCATAGTCCACCACGCTGGCCAAGTGCGGATTGGCGGACTTCACATGTTTTTCGAAAACTTGCTAGGTTTTCTCAGACATGCAGGTTTCCTCACGATGTATTCCTTCACCGTAAGGCAAGTGGTAATCATAATAGAAATGATTCGCACATGATAATATCAGAGGTGCGAGACCCGGGATTTGAACCCGCTTCACTCGGTTTCCCAAGCGAGCGCGTTGCCACTGAGCTACCACTAATATATAATTAATAATTATATGACATATTAAATATCATGAAACTTTACATTCCCATCAAAACAATAAGTAACTCCATAGTTATTTAAACGTAAAAAGAAATATGTGTTTGCCTAATTCCTAACACTAAATAAATATATAAACCAACTCATTGAATGGAATGTATCTATTAACATTATTTTTACTTTAAAGTTTTTAAAACTCTGTGCAAGCGTTTAAAAAACTCGCCAATACTTACGAAGGTGACGGCGGGACGGATCGATGTCGACGCCGTTATTAGGGCGACAGCCTTTCACGACGCGGACTCTTCTAGATTCGCTACTTGCATTTGACACATATTTTCTTATTATAATTTAATTATTATTTATTAGGTTATCTATACTTATAATATTATAAAGCTGAAGAGTTTGTTTGTTTGGTTGAACGCGCTAATCTCAGGAACTACTAATCCGATTTGAAAAATTCTTTTTGCATTAGATATCCCGTTAATTGAGGAAGGCTATAGGCTATATATCATCCCACGAAAATGTACGGTTCCCGTGGGATAGATTTGTTTTTGTCTAGGGACGAACCCGAAGCGAAGCGAGGGTGAGTCGCTAGTATAAAATAAACTGAAAAACGTCCTATAGAAAATGGTCAAAATACAAAGAATTGTACAAAGCTTAGAAAAAGTGTCGGTTTAAAGAGCTTTATAGGAAATGCTGTAAACAATGCTTATAACCAGCGATTAATTGATGAGTGTTAAATTTTAAAATGGCTTTAAACTAACTAATAACTTTAAAATAAAAATTATATTCTTTTTATTTTAAATCCATTCAACATTCTTGTCATTACATTGACTTAGACACCAAAGCATAATTTACTTCATCTATGTCACAAAAAAGAAGTTACTGAAAAAAAAATGGCCGAATCAAACGTCAGCCGTCCAGTGGAAAGCGTCCAGCGGACACGTGACTGACGGACGTCACACACATACATGCACGCACTCACACCACCACCGCCGGATTTAAGGATTAACTTGTCTTATTTGTATTAGTTTGTTTTTGGGAAGACGAACCCTTTGTTTGGATACATGGACTTAATTTAGCTGATTTTTGTAGATTATGTCTCATTTCAAGAAGCATTTTACTCGTAGTGTATATATATGGAATCTAAATTATTCTTGAGATGAGTCTTACGTCTACATCTAACATATTATATACTAGCGACTTACCCTCGCTTCGCTCGGGTGCTGCCCTAGGTACGTCTTAATTTTTTTGAGCAAAATCCTAATACTTTTTCTAAAATAAAAGTAGCCTTAGTTACTCCTTATAATATTAGCTATTTGCCAGTGAAAGTCTCGTTAAAATTGGTCCAGCCGCTTCGGAGATTAGCTGGAACAAACATACAGACAGACAAAATTTTTAAAAATTGTGTTTTTCTTCTAAATACCGTATATAATTCGATATGCATTGAGTATAAAACTGCTATTTTAACATTACAAGCAGACACTTCAATTTTATTTCTCTGTATAGATATATCTTTCTCATATAGTTAATGCAACACTGTTTGTCCATTTTGTTTTTCTTTAACGAAACAACGTTATATTGGATTGACGTGGATTTCGTAAAGTTAGTTTAGAGCTCGAAAGCTGTTCTTTTTCCCAGTATATCAAGATTATTTCCAAAATATAGTTATTTGATTTTATATTTTTGTTATATTTATCGTTATTTTATTATATAGTCGGGAGTTTTATCTTTAAAGGATTGATTAATAATAATAACGTGAACTACATAAGGAGTAGTATGTATTAAATATTCGGAAGCTTACAAGAAACAATGCATGTGTATAAAATGAAATTCGATTGTCACGTAGGTAAACTTTTAAAATTAATTAGAATACTTTTATTTGAATATATTAAACAATAAAAACTGAAACACTATTCACGTTGGTGTAAACAGACAGATAATTAAAAGACTTCCCTGAAAACAACGACAATGACAATCACAAGTGACACGCTGTCATTTGTCACCGGCTGTCAACTGCTCGTCTGCGGGACGATTGATACGAATTATTCCACTTTTATATTGTAAATAAAAATAAAAATGTTGGTTAGGTTGTTAGTCATATTTGTAATTAATTTCAAATTTTAAATTAGGTATAACAGATTTTTACCTTTGTCTATATCTAGCGACTCACCCTCGCTTTGCTCGGGTTCGTTAGTATGAAATACAAATATTTGAATTTCCCGGCTTTTACATATATACTATAATATGCATGTACTATACACATAAACCTTCCTCTTAAATCACTCTATCTATTAAAGAAACCGCATCAAAATCCGTAGTTTTAAAGATCTAAGCATACATAGGGTCAAACAGACAGCGTGAAGTGACTTTGTTTTATACTATTTAGTGATACATCAATATTCCACAGACAAAGTACTTATTCGAAATTAAGTCGAAGGTATGATCTCTAGCATATTAAAATAACGACGAACATTTTGAATTATCTAAAGTCTAAACCATTGCATAAAAAACTGCTTCAATATAAATAAAATCGTTCAAACAATACATGTGTATATCGCGAAAGATTCATTTTTAAACGTTTTGTAACATTTCCATTTTACGTCGAGGTTAAATAACAAAAGTCCCAGAACAACGACAACGACAGTCATGACTGACAGCGTTATCATTTGTCAGTTGCTGTCAACTGTTTGTCAGAGCGCTGGTGTCAGGCGGCGCGGGGACGATTGATACGTGTCACTACTATGGGATGTCGAGTCGAACTCGTTTTGGTAGAAGTTTTTGTTTACTTCATCGTAAATTCTGAGATTTGAAATAAATCTTCTTAAATTCTGCTAAGTTTATTTTGGTATTTTTATCCAGAAAATAAGGAATAAAATATTTAGTTACATTTATAATTCTATAATTTTTTATAATATGTTTTACACTAATATTAATACACATTATACCTAACGTTGAAAAACATCAAAACACTTATACTAAATTACACTATTTTTCACTACTCTTACAAGCTAAGAAGACTAAGCATACTTTTAAGAACAAACTTCATTGTGATTAAAAATAAGTATTTTAAAAATAAAGCATTCTTTAAAATCACATAAGTACCACAACTCTTATTTATATCAGTTGTCAGTTTCATATCTGCAATACATTCTCTAGCAAAGTTTATGAATTCGATTGTAAACGCAATTGAGTATAAATCAATTTCCGATCTAATTCCCAAACGATTGTCGTGAAAGTGTAGTAGAGCGGCGAGGTAGTCGGACAGGTGAACGGCATTATTAATGACCCACCGATTCGTACTTCGGACTTGTCCTTCGAAGCCGCGCCGTCACCGTCGCCGCCACCGTCATCGACCAACAAAAACCCCTTTCACTGCATTCTATAATCAACCCCCCTTTAAAATTCAACGGCCGTACTGCAGTCCTCTTTATTTATTCCCAAGCCTCTGCAAGCAAATCACATTCCTATTAAAGTTAGTCTTTAAACTAATGTTAATAGAGTGATAGATAGACTTATGCAAATACCAGGTTATGGCGAAACAAAGTTTCTCGGTAATGAGACCGTAGTGACTTGCATATATTATCGATCATCACGAAACTGCTAGGTATTTCTGTTGAATAATTCGCATTGAAAGCGTTTTGATGCCCCAGTTTGCTGACGAGCTCCGAGACGTCACCGCTTAATATTTATCCACCACGCGATTAACGAGTTATTCCCACCCCGCGACGATGTCACCACCCCACTCCACCCCAACTATCAATCTTTTCGACAATGTCAAGACTACAGATTTATTGCTCTAACTTTTCAGATGCTGTCACCTCACGACGACGACGATGACAGTCACCTGTGCATCAAATGCAATGCCACTATCATCGGCCTCGATAATTATGTCAAGCATAGAAAACAAGCCTGCGGTAAAAGAAAAAATGAAACAAAATCAGACCTCCCCACTATTGACCCGTTAGAACCAACATATAGCCTTGGTGCAGATGTGTTTTTCCAATCATTAGAATTGCAAAGTAGCGTTAAGAAATCTTCACTATCACGATTAACACCTCCTACAACAATATCTAAGACAAGTTTAGCGAATATTGAAAAGAAAGGCGCTTTGCCTATTTCTTCAACTTCCCACCTCCCTCGTATGAGTCCTGTAGAAACTAATTTAAGAGGAGAAGATTGGATCGGTGGACACAGCCTTAGGATAGGTAGTAATGAAGATAATCAGACAAAACTAATTAACGCTGTTGCTAGTATCAGTGGTTCAGTAAAAAAGGATCTTCCAAGTACATCATACAACATAGAAACTTTTAATGACTTTAAAGGTGACGATGATTCTGAGGAATCTGAAGATTCAGATGATGATGACGATGAAGATGAAGTACCTCTTGGGGGGAAATGGAAACCGCCACCAAATTACACGGGGGGTAAGTGGCGACCTGCGTCTCCAGAACGGGAAGAGTGGGAGGAGCAGGAACAACTTGACCGTGACTATGATTATGACGCCCCACCTCCAGGCCACACTAAAGGCAAGTGGGTTCCAGGAGCTAATGAAAAAACACAAATAATGCAAACTACAATTCAAGCAAAAGGATCCGTACAATATTGGTGTGGACCATGTAACCGTCGCTTAGGATCGAGAGCTATTTACGACAAACATCTCATGTCTAACTTACATATGCGGAAAGTGCTTCCAGAACACGAATTAGAGTTTTCAGGACACTTGGAGCCTATAAGGAATGTACCCGATAAAAGAACAACTCGTCCCACTTTGTTTGTCAGCGAGTCAATTTCACAAACTCCTCGAAAACGACAGAAATTAGAACCTAAAATAAACATTAAGATTAAGAAAAAGAAACGTAAAAGGAAGAGTTATTTTATTCAATGCTCCGGTTGTAAATCAAGAGTACGAACACATTTAATGGGAAAGCATCTAATATCACACTACCACTTTAGAAAAGCTGCTGATATAAAAACTGATATTTACCAACAATTTATTATTGATAACATGGAGGCAATAGTACACCAAGCCCCTTTCCAATGTAGCCCATGTAAATTTTATACTAATTGGCTTCCTAACTTTATGCAACATTGGTTTTCTGAAGAACATGAAAATAAAGTGTCTTCAATGGATGGTAGATATTGGTGCTCTTTTTGTAAATTCGAATGTGAAACCTCTCAAGACATGTTGAACCATATGTCTAGTTCGGAACATAGTGAGGTCGTAGCAGTAATAAATAGATCCATGCCAATAATAATAAGAAAGAAAACAGTGCTACGCTGCGAAACATGTCTAAAAGAATTTCGTTATAACATGGAAATCAAACAACATTGCTTAAAGACAGGTCACAAATGTGCGTACAGTGCAACTGATAATTATCAAGAGCTGCATTTGTGCCAGCACTGCAAAGTAAAATTCAAGTCCTCAGTAACTTTGGCTGCGCATTTGAAATCCAATCACAAACAAAAAGCTTACTTCTGTCTCGTATGTTCTAAGACTTTTGCATCTTCAGAAGAAGCTAAGCGACATCGACAAACCTCTGAACATAGAGTTAGAAGGAAGGAGATACTATGTGAACGAGGAGAAATCACTAAAGATCTAAGTAGGAAATGTCCCTACTGTACAGAAAAAGTCGTATTAAAGAATATTCTTGAACTCAAAAATCATATAGAACGAGCACACCCTGACATAAGAAATAAGTAAGTATTAATATCTGAAGCATTATTACTCGCCCTATTTAATATGATACATACTTAATAATTCAATTAAACTTAGATGTCTTATAAACTGACATTTCTAAATAGAAAATATATTTTAGGTCTATGTCGATATTTCTATCCTCGTATAACACTAACAAATAGATATTATCCGTGGGATAAACTTTTTTTGACTGCATGTGGCTCTGGTATAATTAGCTCTTATAATAAACCAAAACATTATATATCTATTGATTAGTACAATTTCAATTATCAGTCGGTCTAATTTGTTACTTATAATAATTAACATATGAATCTCATAATAAAAAATTAAATCTAACTATTGCTTTTACAGATGTCCAAAATGCGGAAAAGCTTTTATTTTTTCACAACAAGTCTCGAGACATACCCGAGACAACGCCTGCCAGTTCCAAAAGAACGAAACAATGAACTCATCGATCCTCTGGAACTGCAGCCAATGCCTGTTCACCACCGACTCACAGGCCGAGTGCTTCTTCCACGAGGTTCTTCACACAGAACCAATTGTAGAAGCTAAAGATGAAAAGAATAAATATATACAGAAATACTCATGTCCTATTTGCTCGAAGATCTTCAAAAAAGCTTCCTTACGCGTTCATTTGAGGCAACATACATTTGAAAGGCCTTTTATTTGTTCTACATGTGGTGCCAATTTCACTCGCCAGTCAAGTTTGGCGAACCATTGTAAGATCGAGCATAGGAGCATGGATCGACCGAAGCTGACCTCAATTGATGCTGCTCTAAAGAAAATAGCAGAGGAGACGCTGAAGTGTACCAAATGTAAGAAGACGTTTAGTGATAGGTAAGTTGTTTTTATTTGATTCTTATTTATTTTAAAGTTATGTTATGACAGTTGTCTTAGATTATATTGATTTTGCTGTATCGAAGTAGCTTTTCAGTAAAAAATTGACATAAATTCAACTTTTTGAACAGTATCTTGACATTATCTAATTTATTGTCACATTTTCATACGAGTGTTTAGCAATATTTTTGAAATATATAAAAAAGCACACGTCCGAGCACATAAATCAAGCAAACAAGCCCAGGGCAAATCCCTCGTTAATAAGATAGTCATGTACGGTGTACAAAAATAAACTTGGTCCACATCAATTGGACGCGGCGGATGCGCGTCGCGACAAATCCTTCACAATATCAGGAAACATTCATAATTTGACAAGAGCTCTTTGATTCGAAACATCTCACTGTCGACGGATTTACACCAAACGCCAATAAATTCCACCGGAACATGCTTCGATCACAACATTGCGCATTTACTTTATTAAATGCACGTGCTGTTAGGAATCGCATGACACCAAGTATATGATTTGACAGACAAAAGCTCTTAATTTATGCACGTTTCAGCCCAGTTATATTTTTACTCGGCCTCCTTCGTTTCTGAAGATCATAACGTGTCATGTCGCGTAAATCTCAATTAAACTTTATTTGTCACTCTTCAGTTGACGTGGCACTAATCATTTTTTTTATTTTAAATTTAGCGTTCGCTTTTGTATGATAAATAAAATTTATTTGGGTAGAGCATTGAATCAACACTCCGCTTGTCATTATGATGCACAAATAATTCACCTCTCGTTCACCTACTACCGGTGTTAAAATTAAAACAAATACGAAAAAAAAATCTAGTAACCATTTGTTAATCTTTCACTGTTTCGACTCCATCTTTTAATTGGTTAGTATCAAATTATTGTATCATCATCCGAATGGCTTATGCTTCCAAAACCATTACAAGGGCAAAAAGCTGAAAGAATTGCAAGTAACAAGAATCAAAATAAACTTCTCAGATATATTTATATATGCTACATGTTATTTGGTTGAATTCATATTAGAATTCCGAAAACTTAGTGTAAATTATTAAAAAATATATATATCACATCATTCACCACATCACTTATGCAAAATGATCACTTTATCTCTGATAGTTCTAAGGATAACTCCACTAACGGCTGGAAGCAGCATGAATCAAGTCAACGCCGCCATTACAGAACTTCGAACGTATCTCGACCGCTGTAGGGACATTTACTCACTGATGATGCAACTTACGTAATATCTTACACGTTATAGCGTCGTTGTATTAATGCACTCCGCCACGCTCAGGATGCAGTGTCAATGGGTTTTAGCATTAGGAATAGTTACAGCTTCCTTAAAACGCTAAGTTCCGTAATTTTAAACCGTTTTAAAGTTTCACTTAGATTATCCGAGCTTTTGGTGATGAGTAAGTTAATTATGCAAACTTTTTTAATGTGTAACATTGTGATTGTATTAGAAATAATTTCAACAATCTTTGAAATAGTGAATTGGACTTAAGAAAAACTTAAGGTTACCATAGAAACATTATTTTACCATAGATCAATCTCATAATCATTATCGATGGTCTAACTGCCTAATGTGGAGTAGTGTGGAATCTCTCCCGTGACCATGATTGTTGTGAAGCATTTGAAACATCGGAAACTTAAAAAAGTATAATGCAAATTTAATTTTATATAAATACATTTTTTTCTTTTTTCTTTTTCTTGTTCTGTAAAATTTTAATCTGTCTGCTTTGCTCTTTTATATGAACGAATAAATATACATTCGTAGAACGAAATCACGAGTAATATTTACCTCAAACTTGATCCCAACAGGTAAGAAACAACTACATAGTTTACATCCATATAACTAAAACATCACGTCAGAAATAATTGAAAGGAACGATCGCTGTCTTCCAACATTCTAGTGAGCGGCGCAAAATTCCAAAGTCCAGCTGAAATTGTGTAATTAAGCCGTATTTATGATACGTCTTGCAGATGTATAGGTTTCGGATTGCTTGAGAGAGCGCCTTGCTTCATCTGAGCTCTATAATATTAGAAGATAGCATTAGTATGTGACAAAAACTATTTGATTTTATATTATACAAGTGACTCACCCTCACTCCGTCTCTAATTACGTTTTAACGTTTAGTATTGATTTCTTAGAGATGAGATATTTTCCCGCAGTAAAAATTAGGTGTGTTGGCCCGGATAACCAGCTACCATAATACCAAATTACATCAAAATCTCTCCAGTGGTTTTTTCGTGATACGGTCACAGACGGACAGACAGATGAAAATTCAAAAAACTATAGATCCGGCCTTCTTATCGATAATAGTGACTATTTCAATAACATTTCTCAAAAAATATTTCGACTCAGAATTTTATTATATATACAGAAAAAAAAGTTTATAATACTTTTTTTGATTTACGTGAATATTTGATATTTTAAATAAAACTATTTTTCCTCCCGTGAAACTTAAGCAAAAATTAAAATAATTGTTAAATAATCTAAAAAGATTTTTTTATTAATAATTTATAATTTGAGAATTTACATTTTATTGCAAAGAGGCTGTATATACCTACTAGAGGCGTGTCCCAACTTCTGTCAGATTCGTCCAAAAGTAGATATTCGATTTTACTTTCGACAAATAAATACTTATAAAATTAAATATTAAAGATAAATGCGAACGCTAATTAAGATCGTCACCCATCATGCATCATCTCAAAAGTATGATCCAGACTCTGTCTTTTTAGTGAAAGACGAAGAATAATGTTGTTTTTTATTCAAACACAAAAATGTTATTTTTTCGTTTACTCTATGCAGTGTTGAATGAACCTGCCCGTTTAAAACATTTACACTCCTACGCGCATTATAAATTCTGCGAGTGCAAATAACTTTTTTTTGCACAAAAGAGAGCTTTCTCGTCTAATTAAAATCAGGTAAAGTCAGATAAAGTACTTGTATTGTACGTTTGTCCAAATTTAAAAAACTTCAAACTCAAATCAGTTATAAGCTTAGAATATTATTCTGTGGTTATAAGTTTTTTTTTTTAATTAAGAGGCTTATACTTAAAAGCTATAGGTGGTTCGATTCGATATAAATTTAAAAAGAATCCATCTCTAAGGGTCAATGTTTACTTTTAAAATCGATGTTAACTTTTTTTAGTTAAAGGAAAATGTTGTTAATTGTTGTTTTGTTATGTTTCAGTCTTGCTCTCACTCACCACTCCACGACTTGCACCTCCGAGGAGAGACGATGCCCTAATGAAAATTGCTCCTACATCGCGTCCAGTATCGCACAACTTAATAGGTAAATATATTATTTGTTTATCTTAAGATTAATTTTCAATCATCACATATAAATAGAATAAAATCCAAATAAAAATTTAAAAAAAAGAATTAAATACACCGTTCAACTGTTTCACTTACATATAGTCATGGAATTTATTTTTACATCAAAGTCACCATTGAATGTGTTCGCAGCCATATTTTGTTATATGACATTTTATTTGATGTTTAACGCCATCTATTATATACTTAAAAAACTTTTGCAAATTGATGAAATTTTGGTATTTGATAATAGATGGCAGCACAGATTTCTGTCTATTTTCGTTTAATATACAGAGATGACGGTACTAGATTGAGATTCCGCGAAGATATATTATATTTATGTTGAATAGTAGATTTTTCACCAATTTAACTAACTTAAGAAAAAGTTACAAGTTAAAATGTAAAATGAACTTTATATAATTATATCGTAATAGCAGAGTTAATAATATTTACAGGCATCGTCGCACACACGGTGAGAGAGTGAAAAACTATGAATGTCCGTCTTGTGAGTTTAAAACAGAGCAAGCTAGCCATATGAAAAGACACTTGTTATGCCACAAAGGAGTCAAGCCGTACATCTGTCCGCACTGCCCCTTCACTTGTGGGAGTTTAGTGAGTATCAATATAAAGAAAATAATAGTAGTATACCTAATAAGTAATCAAATCGCTTAAATACTCATCTATCTGTTAAGTATACATACTCAGTATAAAGTATATAATATTAATTATTATGTATATTATGTATTTACACACATTCTTTTAAAATTTAGTAGTATAAATATATTTTGATATTTAAAGTCTTTATACTTGAAACTACCTAAAGTACATGAAATTATTGAAGTTTTACTTCTATTGGCACGTTTGAAAAATTAAAAGAGTAAAATTTTTACGATGCGCGTGCAAACCGACAGCCAAAAAGCGACAAGATGAAGCTAGTTGAAAACGACATGATGAAGTTAGTTTCATTCATTTTACAAACAGAGAGTTGTGACATACGGGATAAAATCTTAAGCTATTCTTGTTCTGTTACGCCAAAGAAGTATTACTTCTTACGAGCGTACATACGTACACACCCGTTTTTATAGTTACAGGTGACACAATTCTATGTATATATAAGTAGTCACTAGGACAAATGCCCCATTCCATGCAAAGATATATGCTTGTTCCATTATACGATAGATGGCGCTGATCTGCAAACTCTCAAGAATTTTTATTTTATAAAAATATATAAATTATATCACAGATCACTTATACTAAAATATGTTGAATATAGGAAAAATCATTTTTAACAGTAATAAACTAATTGTAAAAAGTAAAACAAGTTCATAGCAAATTCATTACCTATTGGCTGATAGTTCAATTATCATGATTAAAATAACACATTATTTCATAATTTCATATCTATAACATTTTTCGGAGCTATTTGTTTTTTCTTTGAACAGTTTTACTTAGTTCCTGTTGCAACCCCATTTTATAATAAGCTCTTTTTTTAGGAAAATCTCAGAAAGCACGTGCTTCG
Organism: Argynnis bischoffii washingtonia; assembly: GCA_033884665.1. NCBI lineage: Eukaryota > Metazoa > Arthropoda > Insecta > Lepidoptera > Nymphalidae > Argynnis > Argynnis bischoffii. The sequence continues at coordinate 800,322 of CM066616.1, read as the reverse complement.
AAGCGTGCAACATTCAGGATTGCATCTGTATGCTTGCTCAAGCTGCTCCTTCCAAACGAATCTGGCCACGCTGCTGCGCTCGCACTACACCAGCGCGCATCCCGACAAATACGACGCGAAAACTGCGCTCGAAGCTGTGAAACGACATTTAATGAAAGATGAATCATAAATTCTTGACTGTTATATTTAAGTGGTTGAAAAATACTAATTAGATTTGTTGTAGTTAGCCATTAAATATGTCTATAATAACTACTGCTATTTACTTTTACGTTTTCCTTCCTTTTGTTAGGGTTAAGTTTTTTTATTATACTATTGTGGACAACGCCATCTATACGCATATTTAAAAACTTTTGTTAGTTTCTATTATCTCATAAATTTTCAATAGATGGCGTAAGCATCGCTCGTTTATTTTAGCAGCTATATTCTAAATCCTAAGATGATAAAAATAAATGAATAGTATAATTTAATATACACAAATTTAATAAACACTAAATAATATATAATTTACTATTTTAGAAAAATTTAATATAAAATTAGATTAATTTTTCAATATGGCAAGACAGGTGACTAAATGTCATTTAGCAATAATGTCGTATCGCGCGCTCGAGCGAGGGAAAAAATTATAAACCGAAGGGACTTGCGCTGTGCGCTCGCATCTATCTATTTCGGTAATCAAATTCGAGGAGCTTCGATCGTAACGCGACAATAAAAACACAGGACTGTTGTAACAATATTTGTAAATTAAAATTACATAATCAGTGGCGAAAAAATATAATTGTGAAAACAAGCGATTTTTCTGTGCAAAAAATATAGTTTTCGGACGATGTTTGTGTATTATATTGTGTTGTAACATCATCGAGAAATAAACATGTCTTTAAAAGTAAGTATAATATTATAATTGCTTCTATTTATTTTGTGGGTAGATAATATAGACTGCATTGCAGTGCATTTTAATACTGATCGCGAATTTATTTACGACTGTCAACGTAGCTTAGCACGTGCGAATAAATCACATAGAATAAACGTAAAACGTATAATAATTGTACAAGGCGTATAATTAAATAAATATCATCGATTTGATGTTAACTCTTTATAAAATAGATTTATAAGCGATCTGAATATTTGCTTTTTACAGATTTAGTTTAATATTTATAAAACGTAAGATCTAAATATATCTTAATAGTTACATAATGTTGTTTACATTATGGAATTCGCCAGCAATATATAATTTTTTGCCGACAGATAATTATTTTTATATTTGTTTTATTATATGGTAAAAACTTCATTTTATTTATTTCGATAATGGGTGTAATTATTTAATACCTACATGAATATAGGTAAGTGTATTCTAGAACTTTTCTAGGGTTCCGTACCCGTAGGGTGCCAACGGAAACCTATTACTAACTAAGCCTCTACTGTCCGTCCGTTCGTCTGTGAGAGGGTTGTATCTCATGAACCGTAATAGGTAGAGAGTTGAAATTTTCACAGAGTATGTATTTCTATTGTCGCTATAATAACAAATAACAAAAATACAAGAAACATTCTATTAACGTTTATAATCGATCTTCGGAGTTAAATATACTACATACATAGAGCAAAAGTCATTAATAAAAAGTACATGTACTATGGTACGAAAACCTTCGTGTGCTAGTTATTCGCACATGACCGATTTTTACGAATTTGATCATCAATACTTTTCACTTCTTTTCTAGTCCAGACATTTTTATTGTGCTCATATTCTAACAAATTATATCAAAGGTCAACTGTATGAACCTATAATTTAATTTAATTTCTATAATGATATGTATTTCCATTGTAAAGATAAAATGAAAAAAACATGAACAACAGGTGTTGGTTGTTTCTGAATTCATAATATCTTAAAATAATATATTGTAAAAATGTATAAAAGGCAGTGGTAGCCCAGTGGTAACACGCTCGCTTGGGAAACCGAGTGAAGCGGGTTCAAATCCCGACTCTCGCACCTCTGATATTTTCACGTGCGAATCATTTCTAACATGATTACCACTTGCCTTACGGTGAAAGAAAACATCGTGAGGAAACCTGCATGTCTGAGAGAACCTAGAAAGTTTTCGAAAGACATGGGAAGTCCGCCAATCCGCACTTGGCCAGCGTGGTGAACTATGGCCTGATTCCCCTCATATTGCAGGGAGGCCCGTGCCCAGCAGTGAGACGTTAAAAAAAGGGCTGAATACATACATACAATATATTGTAATTAGTTTTCCTTTCCTTGTTTTTATTTTTGAAATAACTGGTTTAAATATATTCATATATAGCGACTCACCTTCGCTCCGCTCGGGTTCGTCCCTACTTACGTTTTAACGTTTAGTATAGATAGTTTCCCAAAGTAAACAATATCCTATATGTTGACCCGGATAACCAGCTGTCATCATACCAAATTTCATCGGTTCATTTCATGCGGTCTCAGACAGACAGACAGAAAGAAATTCTAAAAACTATAGATTCTTCCTCTGTATCGATAATAATGTCTATTTCTATAAGATTTTTCAAAAAATATCGAATGTAAAATATAGATGAAAATTTAATAACTTAACTAAGTAATAATTAACTTAGCATAAAATTGGTATTTTGTAAAAACTGTTTTAAAAATGGCAAAATATATTTGTTTATTATATATCTTTTTATTTATTACAATTATAATATTACATGCATCTTTCAACATAAACTATAAAAGCAAAGGTGAGTCAAATGCTAGTGTCCTACAAGATTTTCTCATGCAACAAATATCAGGTCATGCGGCGAGGGGTGGTTCCATATTTAGCAGTCGCCAGACCTGTTTCCAACCAGTCCCGACTCAGTCACTGAACCGCGAAATCATCTACAGGTTATGCACACCTAGCTATACACTGGCTGTTTGAAATAAAAATGATTTATTTTGATCATTTTCGTAACGTATGTTGAGTATACAGTATAAACTACGACCGCTTTTCGATTTATTTGCCATCTTCACGTAGTATAAAATTAAGTCGCTTCCGCTATCTGTTCGCTTAGATCTTTTAAACTACTCAACGGATTTTAATGCAGTTTTCAGAAATAGATAGTGATTCAAGAGGAAGGTTTATATGTATAACACATGCATATTATAGTACAGAAAAGCCGATAAATTCAAAGATTTGTATTTCATAGGAACTGTTAAAACTTACCTAGGAACGAACCCGAGCGAAGCGAGGGTGAGTCACTAGTTATAGATTTTCTTTCGTTTTGGTTAAAACCAAATCCTCGGTATTTAAAAGATCTTCCCAATAATCGTTATATAACTGAAAATAAACTCGAATGTTAATGTATATGTATTTAGCCCTTTTTAACGTCCCACTGCTGGGCATAAGCCTCCCTTCAAGACGAGGGGGATCAGGCCATAGTCCGCCACGCTGGCCAAGTGCGGGTTGAAGGTTTCCTCACGATATTTTCCTTCACCGGAACACAAGCGGTAATCATGTTGGAAATAATTCGCACATGAAAATATCACAGGTGCGAGACCCGGGATTTGAATCCGCTTAATTTTTTTACCTAAAGCAAGCGCGAGAGCCATTATTTATAAGATTTAAAAAAATAAAAGAATATATATACTTATTATATACATACTATAAGGATTAAATAAATACGTTGGGACATTAACACACAGCACCATCTAGTTTCATGGTAAGCTACGAGGCCTGTGTTATGGATACTAAATAGTTGATACACTACACATATATAACTTTAAATACATACATATTATAAATATAAATTCCCATGACTGGAGTACAAACATTCGTGCTCGTCACACAAGTTAATACCCCCAGCGGGACTCGCGATCGCTGGTACAGCAAGTAGTGTCACTACAAACTGAGATAAACGTGCCGTCAAAGGAAACATCCTTCACTTTTTTATCCGATAATATAATTACATTGAAGGTTAAAATTAATCGTCCTTCCGTTCGCAGAATAACAAATCAACCAAACATATACCTATATTAAAATTTGGAATATATTAACTACTAGCAGACCCGGCCACGCGTTGCTGTGGCACACATATGGAAATCAATTTTGCAATAAAAAAAGGAAATAATCGGGATAAAAACTATCCTATCTTTTAAGTTGGAACAAATCACACATTTTGAAAAAAAAAAAACGTTAAGATCGGATAAGTAGTTTCGGAGTTTATCCCGGACCAACATCGTGACACGAGATTTATATATATTAAGATAAGATATTTCAAGAACTGAAGTGAAATTTACGTTAATACTAATTCGATTAACTATACGTTAGTTAGATTTGAAAATAAATTTCTTAGTACGTAAGACGTAGGTTTATTCCCCTCGTATAGAAGGGAGGCCCGTGCCCAGCAGTGGGACGTTAAAAAGGGCTGAATACATACAAGACGTAGGTTCTATATATGGCTCTGTGTATACCAGTTCATCCAGTGCGAGTATCAATCATCGAACCGTGGAACATCTGCAAACCTCGTTAAATTCCTAATTCATAGGCATCTTATTAATTAGAACTCTTATTAATTAATTTTTGAATAATTGTGTCGAATTGTATCGCTATGTGCAAAATCAATACTATATGTGTAGGTTAGTTAAGTAAAAAACTTCCAAAAATATATCACCTTTTCTTATGATGTTAAAGAGTTGTTATTATATAAAAAAATTAGCGATTTACTCTCACTTCACTCGGGTGCGTCTCTAGGTACGCGGATTTTGTTCGCAATATCATAGGTTTTAATTTTTTTGCGCGGAACCCTAACCCTTTTTCTTAAAAGAAACCTAAATTATCTCTTATAAAATAAGCTATCTGCCAGTGAAAGTCCCGTCAAAATCGATCCAATTCCAGCCGTTTTGGAGATTAGCCGGAACAAACAGACAGATATATGTATGTATATTTTTAATTATTTCTTTATTAAAAGTACCACATATACTTTCATATGTATTAAGTAATAAGCTGTTATTTTGATATTACAAACAGACACTTTAACAGAAAATTTTATTTATCTGTAGGACTTCAGAGCAAAAGTGTCCTAACCTGAAAATACTTATTTTGGAATCACTAGACACCTGTCATAGCTTTGCTCAATCCCTAACTAACAGCGGATCTCAGTAACTATTACCAGTCATTTACCATTTAAGGTGCCGAGGTAAAATGTGAGAAGAACAAACATACTGTCGCATTTATAATATTAGTTATTAAAACAGATATAGAATAAGAACAGTTTACCATATTTCGCCAATTTTTAAAGTGTATGTTAGGCAGTTTTTGCTCCATGCTCGGATATATCGATGCTTTAACCGTTATAATTCACTTATAAATATCCCACCCACACTCATTGATATGCAAAGTTACACCGTCGATTGTTCATCCCAGCCTCTTGTCTAGACCCAGACAGTTATTTAGATTGCTTCGGACTAGACTTCGTATAATGTATCTTAATTCTGAATCTATAATTTAATATTATAAAGAGGAAAGATTTTTTGTTTGTTTGTGCCATATAAGTTTCAAAACCAATGGACAGATTTAGATGAAATTTCGTAAGAAGTTAGTTTAAGAACCTGTGAAGGACATAGGATAATCGATAAAATTAATACATTTTTATCTCGGAAATCATCCCTTAAGGGGGTGAAAATGGGGATGAAAATTTTTATGGGCAATCAACCTTTCGCTCGGGTGAGTCGCTAATCTTCCAATAAACCGAAATAGTAAAAAGATTATATAAGGGTTATAAACAAAAAAAATATACATGGGCATTTTTATCTAATGGGTTATTGGCTACTGCTAGTGGTAGTAATGAGTTCGATTTCCGTACGGTGAAAATGAAATTATTATATGTTACATATCAGTATAGACGGTGAAATGAGAACTAAGCAAAATACGTTTTTTTGTTTTAAATTAAGATAATAATCCATACTTATCCTATATTATCATCTATTTATTTATTTATACTTTATAATATTATGAGATAGTGTGTTTGTTTATTTGTCCTTCTTTCACGTCAAAACAGAGTGACGTATTGGCGTGATCTTTTGTGTGGAGATAAATGGAAGGCTGGAGAATGACGTAGGCTAATTTTAACCGCAGGGGATTATCTCATTCCCACGGGAAAACACGTACCTAATACAACACAAAAAAAAATTATAATCAGAATTACTTGAAACTTGGTACGAGTATTAAGGCTCTTCAATACTTAATTAAATAAATACGTGTTTTAGCATTTTTCGGAATTCATTCCATAAGAGGGTAAAATAGGGGATGAAAGTTTGTACGAAACCTATCACATTTTTTTCTATGCTTTTTTTTCTATGCGATTCAGTGACAAACGAGCAGCCAGACCACCTGATGGAAAGCAGTACCTGTCGCCCATAACACCTACGGTTCATGCACTTAGGTTTTAAGTAACAAAAATGCAGAACCACAGGTGCGTTGTCACTGAACCTACCGTTTTAGAGTTATTTTTTGTAGTTTTAGAGCGAGCGAAGCCGCGGATTCTGCTAGTAATTTATGAATAATAGCTATAAATTCAATAATTTACAAATTTTAACTGCTTTTCATGTTGCATGTACATATTAGCTTAGCTTATGCCATAGACATTTTATACCAGTATAAAGTTACATAGTGCATTTACATATATTGCATACAGTCTAGTTCAAAGTGCTTTGCACTATGAACGGAAGGCCCCGGGATCAATATTTGAAATGCAAACTTTCCTGTCCACGATTGGCTTTAGTATTAACAGTAACGGTTACATAAAAAGTACATTAATTATCTATATACATAGTATATTATGTATCATATTTATAAATTGTTTTAACATCTATACTAATATTATAAAGAGACAGAGTTTGATTGTTTGTTTGAACGTGCTAATCTCAGGAACTACTAATCCGATTTGAAAAATTCTTTTTGAATTAGATAGCTCGTTTATTGAGGAAGGCTATATATCACATGGCCATGCTACTACCAAAGAGACGGGAGCAGTTATTGTAAATGTCAACAAATCGAACATTTCTGTACATTATTGTAAAATTGATGTTTATAATCAAACAAATTGATTGCGGGTGAAACCGCGGGGCACAGCTAGTATGCTATATATGTATTTTTAGATACATTTTTGAAGCAACATTCCTTAAAGGGGTTTCCAGCGAATGTCATCAAAGTACCTATAGAATACAAGCGCATTTATTGTTGGGCAATATCATTCAAAATTTAATCAACTAATACCTACTGATCGTGAATAATTTCAAAAATCTTTGTGAGGAAAAAGTGTATTATAATCGAAACTAACAATATTTGAATCATCAAAATCGGTTAAGCCGTAATTACTAAAATTACGAGAGAACATAAGGTGGGACATACGTTTTGTAAGTATGTATATATTTACAAACAGATCAAAGACATAACTCTAATGGAGCTTCGCCGCACTCGGGTAAAAATAACAGCTTATTTGTGTGTTTGTTGTACAAAATCAAAACAAAAACATGACACGTTAAAACATGACACTTATTTACGTAAGTCAAGTTAAATAGGATACACGAAGTATTTACCTCAATGACGAAGGCCCCGCAAGGTCACGGTCACGTTGGAGAACAGCTTTGCATATGAGATCGGATCACTATTGTACGTAAATTGCGTAATTTGTAGGCGGAAATAGCTAATTTACGTTTTACTAGTTTATACAGCTTCTTCTTAATCTCTACACTGATTATTTTTACTAAATTAGTTAAAAGATACTACAGAAAAAAAAATTATAAAGTAGAGATGTGCAGGCATATTTTTTTGTTCGTATTTGGTCAAATATTCGGTTAGTTTGCCGAATAATTACCAAAGATTTAAATAATATTCTTTTAAATTTAATATAATATGCAAAAAAGGCTTTATTCTGAGAACTCTACATAGAACAAACATACATTTGTGAGTGAGACACCTTTTACCTTTTCAAAAATTTAAAGATAAAATTAAAAATGTTTTATTTGATAAAGCATATTACAAGCTTCAAGAGTTTCTTGTTTATAAAAATGTGTGGAATTGAGTATTATTGACTCATATGCGGCCTATCTACATGTTATATTAATAAAATAAATGTAATTTCGATATTTAAAAGAGCAACTGTTGAGTTTCTCGCCGGCTCTTCTCAGCAGAACTGCTTTCCGAGCCGGTGGTAGCTTCCTCACGGACAGACTTCACTGACGCTAATCACTGAGTCTAATTGAATAAAGTTTATTTCATTTCAGACAAACCACCTCGTGTTAGATAATTTATTAACAAAATAAAAAATATATAAGATCAACATAATTTAACCTTTACCTATAATAAATTTGTGTCCTGCGCAATAATTAATCGAATAATTAATTCGATCAATTTTTTATTATTTTTATTATTAATTATTCGGCCGAATATTCGGTTCGGTACATTTGGGAATTTTATTTCGTCCATATGTATATTCGTATTCGGTTGGAATCACTACTATAAGTACTATACAGTAATTAATGTTGTATATTTTTTTTAAATTTTGATTTTATGTTTTATGGAGAATTTGGGACGTAAAAGAAGTTATTTTTCTATTTTAAAGAATTTTAGTTCGTACATGTGTTCGCGCAATATATAGATAAAGGCCAAAGGTACACAACAAAAAACACATTCAAATTAAGATTACATATATTTATCAAAATTGGTGAAAATTGAAATAATATTAATAAGGTAAAAAACACGACACCCACTTCGGTATTTACACATGACATCACTCAAAACGCCATGTCTAAACTCTAAAGTGAACGTTCTTTGTATGAATTAGCAGCGTCTATTTATCTTCCCATACAAATGTTAAATATTTCTCAGCACATTTCTCAGCACACTAGACACATGACAAAGAGCTTTAAGTAAATAAAACAAGTAGACTGTGTCTATATACTGCACAGTAAGTTACATATCAAATCATAATACACAAACTACACACCCATTTACTTTTAAATAGCGAGCTGCCCTGGCTCCGTCTGGATACACTTTTAATATTATGGACCGACTTAAAATAGAAGGAGTTAATACTTTCTTAGATTTACGCGAATATTTGTCATTTTAAATAAAACTATATTTTCGGATTTTTTCGCGGATTTATTTTGATTTTTGTTTCCCGACGTTTCGAATGCTTTACAGCAATCATGGTCACGGGAGAGACTGAGATGTTAGATGTCTCAAATACCTTTGAGACATCTAACATCTCAGTCTGTCCTATACTATAATACCTTACTACTACTACTATAATACTATAATATAATACCTTATATTATAGTTGTTACAGACAGCCTACCCACATTTAAAATAGAAGGAGTTATTCAATTTTTTTCGTGGGTAAATTTAATTTGTTCTAAGAAATAAATAATAAGTAAAATCTATTTTGGTTCTTTACGTAAATTGGTAGTTTGAACAAACAAGTACTGAGACGACGAATTGTAAATCGATTTTTATACTTCTTTCTTTGATGAATAGGTTATAGGGCTCCTCAAGGATGATCCCAGAAATATTAAAAAAATATCCAACACTAAGGGTGTAATAAGTATTCTTCATGAAAATTGGCTTTTACCAACACAACACAAAAGCACTTGTGTTCATAAAAGCCGACTCTCCTAAGTAGGTACGCCTTGCACGCCTTATAGTAACTTCTTTATTATACTAAAGGAACGTGCGGTGGAATATTACTTACTGCCAACAAGAATTACTAGATATAGCTTACCCCACTCAGAAGAAAATGTAGAAAAGTAGTGAATATTTTTGGAATAATATCTATAGTTTCATATGGTTGACCTACTTATCTATACATCACAGATCAATAAAATTAACGTGTCTGTTTGTAATGTTAAAATAACAGCTTTTTACTAAATGTAAAATTATATACGGTACTTAAAAGAAAAACACCGTTTTAAAAATGTTTGTCTGTTTGTCCCGGCTAAACTAAACGGGTGAACTGATTTTAACGGAACGGGATATTTACTGGCGGAGCTGGTGTTATAAGGAGTAACTTAGGCTATTTTTATTTTAGAAAAAGATTTAGGGTTCCGCTCAAAAAATTTAAAATGTACCTACGTAGCATATACGTACCTAATGAATTCACATAATCTATACTAATATTATAAAGAGGAAGGATTTGATTGTTTGTTTGCACCGAATAGGCTTCGAAACTACTGAACCGATTAAGATGAAATTTGGTTAGAAGATAATTTTAGACCTTGGGAAGGATATAGGATAGTTTTTATCTCGGAAATCATCCCTTAAGGGAGTGAAAATGGGGATGAAAGTTTGTATGGCAAATCAACCTAGGGACGAACTCGAGCGAAGCGAGGGTGAGTCGCTAGTTTATAATAAACGTGTAGATGAGTTACCATCGAAGTAGCATCGATTTTGTATCTTCCTGATATTCAGTTTATACGTAAAGTGTACACTGCATATGTATATTGTGTAACATAGGTGGGCCGTAACATTATAAACAGTGAAGTCGTTGACCCGTTTGGCTCGAAGCACCTTCCGCAACTGCCAACAGATAGGTCAAATAGGTAAAAGTGCTTCAGTGAAAGTTCCTACATAAAATAAATATTTTATAAAACCATTCTGTATCATTGATATCTAATATGTTTTCGTACTGTTAATTTTGCCTTCCTCAAATATTGAAGTCTTCGAATACCCAAGAAATAGCTAATTTCGGGACAAGGCTTATCTTTTTTAAATTATTAAAAATATAATTGTTTTTCAAAGTAAAAACATAATATAAATATTTGAAAAAAATCTTGTTCCTTTAATTAAATGTGGACGAAATTACATGTTATTATAATAATAAACAAATAATTATACTGAAATGGTATTGTTATAAAACAATACCAGAACTAAAGTGTAATTTCTCTCACCATTGAAAATTATTTAACTCAAAAACCATAAACATAACTTAATTAGTATTTGCCTCAGTCTTGAACGAAAAGCTAATGAATACAAAAATAGCCTACAAAAAAGTTTTACCTATATAAGAAAGATTGTATAAACAACGTCAAAAACTATAACAGTTATTATTTTCATAACATAAATATTTAAAAATTCTGATAATTGTATTTTTTTGTGGAGATCTCTAGAAACTTTGTTTTTTTTTAATTTACAGATTTTAAAAACAGCGGTATTTTTTTAACTTAACGGGTAAACTTTTTAGTTTATGGTATTAAAAATCTCTTCATTATAACTGGATTCCGTCATTTTTCATTTATAATGACTAATTGCACTCGATTATATATTTTACAATCAATTATAGGCGCAATTAAGTTAGAATACTGTACGATACGTACACGGTAGGTACATGCAAGACCGGTTCTTACGCAACGGTGCGTTAGCTATGTAGTTTATTATTGCGAATTAGGCACAGTCGAGTAATTATCTCATCTACGAGTGTTACTTCTTCTGTCGTAAATGTCTTCTAAGTGGTTACTCTATTAAAATGCTAGTTAACGTCAGCAGCTGCGCCTGCGCATATCTATACTAATGTTATAAAGAGGTAAAGTTTGCGAGATTGTGAGTTTGTGAGGTTGAGGGGGTATATCACGGTTATTTTACTAGAAGATTATTGGACTACTACATCTCTGGATCTTGATTTAGAAGAAATTTAGTAAGAAGATAGTTTGAGACCCTGGGAAGCACATAGAATACTTTTTATCTCGGAAATTATCTTTAAAGGGTTCAAAATGGGGATGAAAGTTTGTATTGGGAAGCAAACTAGAGACGAACCCGAGCTAAGCGAGGGTGACTCGCCCTAGTAGGGTAGTTTCATATAAATTTATGAAGTATGCGCAGTTAGTAAATAGTATATACGTATATAGTGATAGTTTAAGTACCCTTATAAAATTAGTATAGATAAGCAGACGAGATATTTTTCAAATTCGAAGAAGTCTAAAAAACATACTGTTTGAATTTTTTTTTGCTTACGTTTAAAATATCTTGGTTATTTTATTTTAGAAATATTTTATTGCATTTAATGTTACAAAGTATGACTGGTCACAATATTTTAAATGGACACGGTTGATAAGTCAGCTATCACTCAATTAAAATAACAGTAAGAACCGTGAAGAGAAAACAGCAGGTGAGACGTGAAGTGAAACTTGGCCCTTAATAAATAATTTAAAGTGCTAATTGCAATCAACTGGCTAACTCGTAAAATGTCGTTAAGCCTATGTGAACAGGAAGTTGCTTGCATAAGCTTTAAACGATCTGACTTTCAGTAAATTATCGCAGGAATATTCTTAATGACCCTCTGGCGCAGTGGCATTGTACTAGCATTCTAATTTATGGATCACAAGTTTATTTTATATATATCTATGGTAGCTACACTGTTACTATGGGGTCTCATCACGAAAAAAGAAAAATTAGTTCAAATGAATGTCAATAGAAAACGTTATACGTATCGATTTGTTATTAAAGTTGTGTTAAAAATCCCAAAATAAAAATAAATCCCAAAAAGATGTACTATTTTTTTTAAAACATTCTAAGTGAAGAAACGAAAAAAAGGTTAGGTTAGGTTAATTAAATCAAATTTGTGGAATTTTACTAATTATTGAATCAGAAAATATCAGATGATGGGTTTGTAACGTATATTCACAAAGGGCGCTTTTATCCATACTTTCAAAATAATGTTATAAATGCGAAAGTAACTCTGTCTGTCTGTCTATCTCCTTTTCACGCTTAATCCGCTGAATCGATTTAGACGAAATTTGGTATGGAGATAGTTTGAGACCCTGGAAAGGACATAGGATATTTTTTATTCCGAAAATCACCCCTTAAAATGGGGATGAAAGTTTGTATGGGGAATCAACCTAGGGACGACCCCGAACGAAGCGAGGGTGAGTCTCTAGTTTTTTTATGAATTGTTTATCACGGTTAAAAATTGTTAAAATCACTATTTTTTTTAATCGAAACAGGATGAATGTTGCAATAACTATTGAAACACAGATACATATAGAAAACATGTATGGGTGAAATAATGACATTTGAAGTGTTTTTAAAGTCTTTTAGCGATGTTAAGTGCAGTGTGTTTAGAAGAATAAAGTCTTCTATAAAAGAGACGTTTCATATTAGGGCATGAATTGACTGACAATGCCAATAAAAACGCATACCGCAGATTCGATTTTTAACCGGGATTTTTTGATTTTATTAATAAAAAATAGTGTAGGAGAAAACAATCGCTTGATAAAGACAAAGGATGGCGAATAGAAATCGTCACCCAACTGAGTATCTGAACAACGCATAACGGCAGGAAACGGAAAACACGAGTTAGGTTTTACGATGTTTTCTCTAATTAGATGTCCTGACTGACTGACTCATCCACGCCCAGAACAAAGGGTTAAAATTTGTCAGTGTATACAGTTCATTATTTGTCTCCGTAAATAAGAGGTTCAAAAGTACCAGATAAAGAATTAAAATAGGCAATAGACAATAGGTAGTTTATAAATCAAACAAGCGCTAGTCGGCTGACTCTGGCACCCAGGGTTTCCTGCAAACCTTATGAAATACCTTTTTTATTCATTTTTCATAATTTGACTTCGCCGTTGTATACAGGTTCAAATCAGCCATCTACTTTATGTATATGGTACGAATACGGGACATTAGTGTCCGTTTTTACCTTTCGTGTAAGGACCCGTAAAAATAAAGCATATTTTTTTTTATAAAATAGTCCATAATGTAAAACTTTAGAAATATTTATAGGCGGATAAAATTTATTTTATTTTACTTATTTCGTAAAAAAATAAAAAAATTCTCATTTAATTCTTTAAAGGTATAATAATAATTTTAATAAAATATATGCTTAGCAAGGAGATTTTATTTTGTCATGGTTTGTTTATACATAAAACCAATTCTATAGTTTTATTTTATGGCATTTCTAAACCGAACTCGATATTTCCATGTTAATTTTAAATTGCAAGCACAAAGGCTGAGCTAAATTATTTTTATTTCTTAACGTACATTTTAAATACACTATACCACTATCTTTTAGACATTAGTCGCTAACCTTCACATATTAGCATATTATCGTGACAGTAACTTTTACGATGTATTTAACTGCGTGTTTTGCTTTACGTCCTTAAACGTTAAATTATATAACAGCCTTGACTTTTGTAATGGTGTGAATAATAAATGACCACGTTTGTTGGCAAGTAGCCCTATTTCGTTAGTTCATGTGGCTGCAAGGTATGATTATGATATATCTAATGGACTTACTCCGCCAACCCGCGCTTGGCCAGCGTGGTGGACTATGACCTGATCCCCCTCGTATTGAAGGGAGGCCCGTGCCCAGCGGTGGGACGTTAAAAGGGGCTGAATACAATGTACTTATACAAGAGACAGTTATTACTCATTTCAATAATATGCTAGTATGTACCACTTGAATAAACAAACACACATGTAGTTTCATTTCTTACGTACATACGTTTGTTTAAAATGGTTTAAAAACGTTAATAATTAATATTTTCTTAAAATTGTAGTAAAGGATACAATGTTACATTTTTTGCAATTTTCAGTTTAAAGTCGGTACGTCAAAGTTTGTCTGTTTGTCTGTTCAGTCGCGCATTACTCGAGAACATATTATGGATAAATTGAGAACTTTTTCTGTTGCTGCTACATAAAGTGCTGTAAACCTCTTGTTGTTTTTGGTCATGGACGCTATAGAAACGTTACACGCAGGCACGTCCATAGTTAGACGCCTAGTATGAAAAACAAATATATAACTAGTAATTAAATAATATAAATAAATAAATATGTTGGGACATTAACACACAGCACCAGCTAATTCCATGGTTTAAAGCTACGAGGCTTGTGTTGTGGATACTAGATAGTTGATACATTACACAAACCTATGATAGTAGAAGACTAAAATATTTCTTACAGCAAAAATGCATAGAAATAAATGGCTTAAAGCTTTTTGAAAAAAAATATCTGAATTCTGCTTTGGCTATAGTTTTTCCTTTATATGTTAGAAGTCAACATTCCTTAGGTTTCGTCACAACATTGTTGTTCTAATAGAAAACAAGACAGATTGGTAATAAGGAAGCCGCTGCTTTAAAATGATAAATATATAAGTTACATAACAAAAATGAATGGGACTCGTCGAGGCAAAACAAATGAGCCTAAACTCTTAGGGTTTACTAGAAGCCATTGAAGAGTTCCACTATCTCCTGTCTCCATCATCAGATCAGCTCAATAACTCCAAAATTTCTAAGGAGCTTCCAAGATTTGTTAAAATACAAGTGTGTTAAAAAGATACAGTTAATATGAAACATCCGCATCGTAATATAAAAAGCGTAAGTTATTTGAAAGGCCGCAAAAACTAGGCGGAAAGAAGTGGCCTTGACTCGAATACAATTTGCAGACATTCATTTGATAAGCTTATTTATTTGTTTAGGAAGTTCATACGAGTATAACATTAACCTTGGTTTTTGTTAAGTTTCACTTAACTAAAATGTTAGTTTGTTTCTATACTTTCGATCACTTTTTTGATCGAATTTAATAGGTTGATGAATCCTATGTAAATAAATCTATGGACTTAACTATTGAAGACTTCCTGTCTACCTCTATCAGATAAACGTAATTTTTCACCGGTGGTAGGACTCTGTCAAGCCTGAGGAGTCCGACTGGATGGGTACCACCCCCTTATCTATTTCTGCCGCCAAGCAACAATGATTGCATTGTTGTGTTCCGGTTTGAAGGATAAGGTAGCCAGCGCAATTACAGGCAAGAGGCATGTCATCTTAGTCCTCACAGTGACAACGCACCTGTAATTCTGCATTTTGTTACTTAAAACCTAAGTGCATGAACCGTAGGTGTTATGGGCGACAGGTACTGCTTTCCATCAGGTGGTCTGTCTGCTCGTTTGTCACTGAATCTCATAAAAAAAAATGTTAAAGATAAACGTAATGTTAATAAGAATTGTACATGCAATTTTGAATCGTCAATTTAATGTTTTTTTAGATTTACGCGAATATTTGATATTTTAAGTAAAACTAACTTTTCCGATTTTTTTGCGGATTTATTTTGTTTGATTCATAACCCTCCCGTGACCATGATCGCATTCGAAATGTCGGAAACCAAAAATCAAAATAAATCCGCGAAAAAAACCGAAAAAATGGTTTAATTTAAAAATAGTCAATGTAGACTGTGAGGCAGCTACCACCGGCTCAAAAGTTTCTACCTAGTATTATGCTATCTGTGCTTCTACTGAGAAGAACCGGCGAGAAACTCAACAGTGGCTCCTTTAATACCGAGTTACTGTCTTGTAAGACATTGAATCAAATTACTGTATTTTCATCTGAACTTTATACGTTTACAATGTTTTATATCAATATAACTAGCGACTCACGCTCGCTTCGCTCGCGTTCGTCCCTACGTACGTTTTCACGGTTAGCTATGTTTATACATAAATAGTAGCTTGCTACTTTTAAGATATTCATTTAAATTATATAGCGGTTTACGTTACGTACACGCACGTAATTGCGTACGCCGTACGCGGATTTTGTTCACAATTTCATGGGTTTTAATTTTTTTCGCGGAACCCTTATTCTTTTTCTAAAATAAAAGTAGTCTAAGTTACTCCTTATAACAGTAGTTGTCTGCCAGTGAAAGTCCCGTCAAAATCGGTCCAACCGTTTCGAAGATTAGCCGGAACAAACAGACAGACAGACAATAGTTGTAAAAAAAAAAAAAATGTTGTTTTAGTGTATGTACCTTGTATACATTCATATGCATTTAGTAAAAAGCGGTTATTTTAATATTACAAACAGACACTCCAATTTTATTTATCTGTATAGATATACATATGATTGAGTTCTCATTAGTCTGACTGTTGATAAATAGACTAAGAATACAAACTAAGATATAGTTTATCTATTAAGGTCCCTGAAATGAAGATAATAAGATTAATTGAATAAATCAATTTAAAATCTGTTTAAAATAATGCAAAAGTAGATTTAAACATGTTTAATAGTTTGAATAGGTATTTCATAACATAGTAACAAGTAAAACTAAAAAAAGCGCATTGAAATTAAAATAGGTACATACATAAGCGTAAGTGAAGTCGACGACATAAAAATGTTCACTTATGATATATTGTTATTATCAAGTATACGAAGGAAACGGCCTTGTATTTGTTTCTTGTATTGTTTTATTACGACAACGATGCATTCCCATGACTTCGCAACTTAGGTTTGTTACGACAACTATTGTCACTTAGAGGTTATAATTTAATTATGTACACAGATAAGCAAGTGTAATAATACTCTGTTATGTAAATATATAAGTAGTGGTAGCCGAGCGGTAAAGGAAAGCAGGATAAATTCACTCTGTTGTTCCATCCTTTTATAGAGAAAAGAAAACCGTCACATTGATGGCCAATGAATTTGACACATTTGTCGCGATGGCACCAATTTCTCATTCTTTACGCTTGTATGGAGGGAAGATGGTGTCGCAATTTCACTCTAAATATGCTTACGTTGAAATCTACGGACCATTGAGATTTACACCGGACCTTTACATATGTTTTACTCTTTTATATATTATGTACATATAAGTAACTATGTATGTTTGTGTGTATACCTACTTAGGATTTTTTATATTTAGTTTGCAATTATACTATACAGTTTTAAGTGTTATTTATATTGAAATAATCTTTCGAGGTATTCAAATAGATTTTTTTACTTGTATAGTTTACTAGCAACTCACCCTCCCTACTCTTCTGGTTCGTCTCTAGAAAAAAACAAATCTATCCCACAGGAACCGTAAATTTTTCCCGGATGATATTATATAGCCTATCGCCTTCCTCAGTTAATGGGCTATCTAATGCAAAAAAAAATTAAATCGGATTAGTAGTTCCTAAGATTAGCGCGTTCAACCAACCTCTTCAGCTTTATAATATTAGTATAGATATGATAATTAATTTACAATTTAACTATGAAAGGTACAGCGACTTCAAAATCTTTTCAAAGTAATTATTTTATTATTTAGGGCCAGGGATTAATTTTTTTAATTTACATATAAAGGACCCTTGAGTTACAATTGCCGAAGATGTATAGAAAAATTTCAATTTTTAAGAATACCTATAACCGAATTGAATGTCTCCCCTTCTTTTTGAAAGTGGTCAAAATTTAGTCAACATAGTGTCACTTTTGAACGTCATAAATGCAGTGTGTTTAACTCAAATAGCCCGCCCACTATCCTAAAGTCATCACAAAATTTATTAAAGGATGTATTTGGCAATTTCCGCATCAAGTTCTTTATATGCGTCATCAAATTTTGATGTTTAATGTAATTTGTTGATTGGTCCGCTTACTTTTTATATTATGGCTGTTTCCCGTTCCAGTCCCGCTGGGGGCATTCATTTGTGTGTTATGTTTGTATTTCAGTCATGGGTGTTTATATTTATAATATGTATGTATTTAAAGTTATATAGGTATAACGTTTCTTCTACTGTTATTATTACATTTGCACATCAAGGTCTCTTTAGATCGTTTGAAAATCCTTCTCAAAAAGACATGAAACTTTTTGAAGAGTTCGTATTATATTAGTAACTAGCAACTCACCCTCGCATCGCTTCGGGTTCGTCCCTAGACAAAACCAAATCTATCCCACGGGAACCGTACATTTTTCCGGGATGATATATAGCCTATAACCTTCCTCAGTTAACGGGCTATCTAATGCAAAAAGAATTTTTCAAATCGGATTACTAGTTCCTGAGATTATCGCGTTCAACCAAACAAACAAACTACATAATAAACTAATATATCAACTGAAGTTGACTAAACTAGTGGGCTATTAAAAAGTTATATTATACCTTTTTATATTATTGGAAAAACCAATCTGTTACGTCAATACATTTGCAAGATTTTTCTCTAAGGTCGAAACAAAATCAAACTCCTGCTATATCAAAGGCAATCATCGGACGGTCGGAGTGATTGCACAAACTCAATCTGCAGCATAATGACTACAGTAATTATTATCCGCTGTAGCATTATGCAACAGTGCTGATGCATAAAAACCAAGGGCCCAAGGACGTTGAACCCAGCCTTTGTTACTCCCATCGGACTGTTAGCGGTTACGAAACCGAGATATCTTGACTTTGGTACTAAATAAGTTCAAAGAATTATATATTTTTTAAGTTTTTCAAGGTTTTCAATCGTTTAAAATTATATAGTTTGTTTTAAATGTACTCAATATTTTAATTAATATCTTGTGTATACGAAAGTGTAAGCTAGCTCTTAAATGATGAATTTAAAATTACGAAAAGTTAAATGAACATGTTTTTCTTATTTCTTTTTCTATAAGTTTTTAAGTGGGTGATTAAAAAATTAATGTGCTTTTAAAAGAGCAGGAGTATATTTAACCTTCACCTAGATAACATTTTGCTAGATATACCTAGAAATATAAAATTTTGCTATGTAGAGTGTAGAATCTACACTACGATTCATTTAATAAAAATCTTAAATTTATTTACTATCTCACTAACAGACATTGCACAACCTATACGTACTGCTAGTCTACAAGCATAGACACAAGATGTATAGAAAATTCATCCCCTAAAAAGCTTTAATAGAGCTTCGAAAGTGCATGGAAGGCATTATTAAATTTAGAATCTGGAAGTTAATGTTTAAGCTTACGTTTACAGTGGAATTCCGTTTTTATTGTGGTTAATTTCAACTGGCACACTGTTTATTAACTCGTTCGTACACGACATCTTGAAGTACAGTAATTGGGTTTTTTAATTAATTATTATTAATGAAAACTGATCTCATAACAATAAAGCTCAAAGAATGTAGGCTATATTGGTGAAAGACAGAGTTTGCTGTAGTCAATCAGTGATTCCGGACATTATCTCATACATGCAATCTTTACGATGATCCATCAAGATAATGGTGAAGGGAACGATTAAAAGAAATTAATCAACTTCACTTTTACACTAAGGAAATATTAAATTTAGTGATTACTATATTTAAAATTATTACATCAACTTTTGCCCGCGACTCCACTTCTATGTTAGGATGGCAAACAAATGTACGTTGGGTCACTTTCCGATTTCGTGTCTTACTTGCTATTATATCTACAGAATATTAGCGGATAGGATATCTCATAAAATGTGTACGAAAATGTTTGCAATAATATTAGGATTGTCATTGAAAAATATAATACTAGAAATAAAAACAAACTTTTAGGATCTGTGACTGGGTTATACAACAATATACTAGGTACTGTTTTAGGTACTGAAGTATAAATATTGAATAGAGATTCTTTAATTTGATTTGACATGAAAAAGCAAATATATATTTAGGGGTAGCATTTAAAATCACCGATATAAAAATTATTTTTTTTAAATAATTGATTTAAATGTATTTCTTTTAGATACGTATGTTTAACTCTTACGTATAATTTGAAAACAGAAATTTTCAATCATAAATTTTACATAAGACGTGGTCTCTGCCGTGACCATAACAGCTGCTGTAAAACATTTGAAAAGATAATTTTATTTAAAACTAGCGACTCACCCTCAAAATCTATTCAGTGGTTTTCTCGTTTTGCGGTCACAGACAGACAGAAAAAAATCTAAAAACTGTAGATTCAGCCTCTGTATCGATAATAATGTCTATTTTAATAAGATTTTCCAAAAAATATTTAATGTACAGATTTAGCTTACTTACAATTTTATTATATGTATAGATAAAATATGTCGCATGTTTTATATTTAGATCCAGACCCAATAAATATTATAAGGCAAGCTATCATTTAAATCGCAACTTTCCAATGATTCAGGTGACCTCTGTCACATATGATTGACTCACGTGCGTTTTGAATACTGATGCAACATAAATATTTCTAGAAATCAGACCTTTTATTCATAGTACCTACCTATAGTTTGATAGGAAAATGACAAGCGTTTTAAGTTACCTAATATCATATCTAGATGTGTTTGTCTGTATGTGGCATCATAGCTAGATGATTTTAACAAAAATATATTTCGCCTGAAAAAAGAGTGAGGGGTCTACCACATAGATCGGGATCAGACAACTAAATTATATTTTCAGCAACATAATATTACTTATTTTATATTCATATAAATGTGTTCAAAAGCTTATTTATTAAAGATGATAAATTTTAGATGATTCTTTAAATTGACATACCTTTTTTATTTAGGAACCAATTGCAATAAAACGAATACTAAATGTTAAGTGAAGCTTACCACAATGCATTAGTGAAAACCACACCCAAATTGGTTAAGCCGTTTCTAAGATTAGCGCGCACAAACGCACAGACAGACAGATCGACAAAAAAACTAAAAATCATTGTTTTGGGTTATATTGCGTTAATACAAAAATAGTTTTTCTCAAATATCTTCCATGTACAGACAGCGATCAGTTACAATTTTATTATATGTATGGACAAATAAATCGCACTTATTATAAATTAATAATAATTAATAATAATAAAAAAAAATATAAAGTTTTCTTAGTAAAATTTTATAGCGTTATTTTATTACTTCTTACAGATAATAATATAATAATAAAAGGCATCACAAAACTTTCTCTTAAGTTCCAAAATTGAACAATAGCAGTTCCTGAATCGGTATCACGTAACGTTCTTTTAGTTAATTACAGCTCGTAAAGGTCACGTTATGTAACGTCAAAAGATTATTATAGATATGCCGTGTCTATTGTTTCTATCTGCTATTCATAATAATAATTATTTGAACTGTAAATAGTGCACCAAATTTGCTGTAATATATAAAACTGAAAAGTTTGTTGGTGTGTTTGAGTGTGTGTTTGAACGCGCTAATCTCTAATTATACATACATACTGGTCCGATTTGAAAAATTTTTTTACGTTTTTTTTAACCTACGTATGAAGGAAGGTTTATAGGCTATCTTACATCATACCTGCGGGAAGTAATCCTACAAAATTAAGCGATGCGGGCGAAGCCGCGAGAAAACTCTAGTTTTTTTTTGAACTAGAGATTAATATTTGTATGTTATATACAAAAATTAATCGTCATCTGGGTGATGTACCTAATGTAATACACATCGACTTTATGTGGCATTGCTTAGAAAGTGATGATAATAATACAGATTTTTTTAATGACTTTTTAACCCCAGTGTTGGACAAGGGCCTCGTGAATGCGAAGATTTAGCTAAATCCTCCACCACAAAGCTTAACCTGTCGAGAGTCGCGGGCACACCGGTGTGCCAGTTAACAATTGATTTCTTACAAATTAACCAGGCTGTGTTTAACCTAAGTTTTGGCGAACTTTGTGTTTTAGGCCAGTTTATAAAAGGCAGACTGCGTTCTTTCGATGTTTCCCTTAACCGTATCAAATGGCAACCATGATAAAAATGAGATCCGCACATAAAAATCTCAGAAATGCGAGATCCAGGCTTCGAAGTTCGATCCACTCAATTCAAAACGAACGGGCTCACAAATACTCATTAAATGCGAAATGCGAAGGATATTTATTTATCTATAGAAATTCACAGTGGGTTATTTATTTAACTACATATTCGACACATTAAAGTTTAATTAATTAACTTGACCCGTAACATACAAACATTGTATTAATGAATTACGTATTCTGCTCTCAACTACTTCAAATAAATATTACAGAAACGTGCTCTGAATTCTTAGTAAATAATTTTGTATCTCAGAAAAAACTATACACTTCCAAAGCAAAAGAATTGTTATTATATACAGTTTTACTAATCAACTTTTTCAAATGTTGTCCTTTCCATATTGCATTCTAAAAGTCCTTGGTAGATTACATATTTGGATTGTTGAAGTTGGCATATAGGTTTCGTTTGAATTTTAAAGCCATATGCGAACTTATTTTGCTCTATCTCTCACGCCTTAATGGAAGTTTAATTTATATAGGTACCTATAAGCAGCAACTTGCTCTCGCTTCGCTTTGGCCCTGACTGGACCTCATATACATTTAAGTATTGCAATACACTAATAAAGTTACTCGATAGAAAATTACCTATCTCAATCTACTAAAATAATCTATGTTATTTTATTGCTGTGTTTGAAATAATCAAGAAATAAATATATGCATTTTTAATACTAAATACTGATAAAAACAAACACTTAACTGCCTTTATTATGATAATTTGACGGTTTTTTGTGTCGTTAAAGAGATAGCGGGTTCAGTTACGGCTCTAAGCAAATGTGTTTAAATAATCACAGGTAGAAAAGTGTTTATAAAAGTTTTATGAATATATAAAAATAAATGTATAAACTTTTATTAAGTTACATTTTAACCCATCCTTCCTAATCGTTGTGCTTTTATTTCTTTGTCATGGCTCATTGAAACATGTCTTTGTTCAATTTTCGTTAGTACTTTATTTATTCATGCAATTTTTTCATACAATTTTCTTTTTTTTCTACGTTCTAACTAATCATCCAGTGTTCCACGGTGGCTGAATATTATAAACATATTTGCACGCAAGAGAAAGTTTACTTTTGACACCGATAGCGCTCCTTCTGGGTCGCATTGTTACATCGGTAACGCACATCTCGCGTGATTATCTCGTTTTTGACCTGAAAATATTTAGGTTAAATGCGGCAGAAGGTGCCTCCTGTATAATTTTTATTTTTAGAATAATAAATATATTTATGAATATAACCGATTTTGTCTCTATCTCCACATATACATATTATGCGTATTTTTATTTCTTTTCTTGTAACTTTGTATGAAGTGATGGAGCTACTTTTGACCGACTTCAAAAGGAAGAAGTCAATTTGTCAGTTTTTTTTTAGTAAGTTACATATCTTGGCCAATTACGGATTGATTTTAATAATTCTCTTTTTAATTAAGGGTGGGTAAGGGATTATTAGAAAAACTACTCATTTTCAAACTCTACTAACTGTACTTATAATATAAAAAAAGCTTTCACGATTGTCAGTTTATTTCATTGTTTATTAAATAACTAGTAATAAATAACCCCTGAATGTAGAGGCTTTATTGTGTATGATTTTCTCAAAAATTAAAGTTCTGTAGGGACATATGAAATAACTAACAATATACGGATGTACTTATAAAATATAAGTAAATAAAATATTAATAAATATAAATAAAATAAAACCAGTGCAAAATGAATGTGTTATATAAAAAAAAATATACCTTCTAACATAGAACCTCCTATTTTTAGAAGTCGGTTAAATATTATATATTTATAATGTAACCACATGGCTGTACCCAGCAAAGCTTTATTGTGCCTCATTTTCCGTGTCTCATGAATAATGGGATAGAAAATTATGTTATTACATAAAGTTAGTTATGAAGAGCAAGCTACAAAGCTCCTACAAAAGGAAACAGAAAATTACTGTACGTTTTATAACATAAATGAACAATGAATGCTGTTGAATTATAAACAACGTGGCTTGAGTTCGCCTTACATGAACTTCAGAAAGATTTATAAGTAAAAGCTCGTCATAGTACTTATGTACAGTGCCCTCCAAAAGTTAGTTGAAATTTATTCACCTCATCAATGTTGTCATATATTTTCTAAAATATGCGGTTTCAATGATTGAACTCTTTACTATTTATGTTCATATACACTATTCTAATACATACAGTTGGGAATTTACCGAAATTCATTTTGTTGTCTTCCATAATACATGTTTATTAGCTCACTACTTGAATTAAGTGTGCCAAAAGTCAGTTGAAGTAGGAATCTATCACCGGTTTACGATACACTCGCGATTTTAAACTTATTTATTAATATTGTTAGAGCAGTGTAAGTAGTTTTCTTTAAATAATTAGATATTATAAGGTGATTTAACTGAGTACGAATAAATAATGGCTCCGACGCGAAAACTAACTATAGAAGAGAGAACAAAGATTGTGTGTGAATACAAAAAAAATAAAAACTTTAGTACCGTGGGAAAATTATTTAAGTTAGTACTAAAAGGTGCGAAAAATAATAAAAAAGACATTAAAATATCTTAGTCTTGCAGATAGGCTACGGTCGGGGCGTCCTAGGGCTACTACTTCTATTGATGATCGACAAATAGTGCGGCAGTGTCAAATCAATCCCAGGATTATGATACGAAAGATCAAAGATCAGTTACAGGAAGCAGGAACCTCGGTATCTGAAACTACTAACAGGCGATGCCTGCATGATGCTTATTTACGAGGTCAGGTTGCCAAAAAGAACCTTTAAAAACATCGACCCAAAAAACGAAGATTGGTGTCTGCCCTCAAGTATTCGGATAAGCCAATAGATTTTTGGAAGAAAGTTCCCTTTAGCGATGAATCAGAGTTCCAACTACATGGAAATCGACGTCGGCAAACTGTATCGCGCAGTAGCAATTATAATTCTTACAACGACAAATACTTGCAGCATACTGTCAAACACGTCGGTGGAAGTGTGATGTCATTGGGGGTGTTTTTCTCGGTATGGTGTGAGCCGACTGCAAATAATTGAAGGCAGGATGATAGCACAGATCTATTGTAATATTTTGAGTGACAATTTAAAACAATCTGCTGAAACAATGGGGTTAGGTCGGACTTTCAAGGTCCAACAAGAAAACGATCCGAAGTATACAGCAAGGATAACTAGAGAGTATTTTGAATATAACGAAGCGATCTTACTGGAATGGCCTTCTATGTCACCTGACCTTAACCCCATTAAACATTTGTGGGATGAATTATATCGCAGGATCCCTATTTTCGTAAAGCGCAACAGAAATTTATTTTAAAATAAAGTTCTTGAAACATGGTCGACTATACCAGACAAAACATTAAAAAATCTTGTAGAATCAGTGCCTAGATGACTCAAAGCAGTTCTGCAGAATAATGGCGATCATACGAAATATTAAAAATTAAGATATTGGTAAAGACATAATCCGTATAATACTTTTCCAACAATTTCAACTAACTTTTGGTATCGTAACTTTACTGTTTATTTACATAAATTGTAATTATTAAAATTTTTATGATTGTTTTATTAATAGAAATATTCTAAATTGATTATATTTTAATAAATAGTTATTAAATCCACGATTTTATTTGGTTACATTATAGTTTTATTACATTTTTTACATTATTGATGATTTCAACTAACTTTTGGAGGGCACTGTATGTTTAGTACATACTGTCTCGTTGGTTTAGTGGCAAATATGAATTTCTTTTGAGTTCGAATCTCGGGTGAAGTCAGCATAGTTGTTGGTTTTTTTTTATTTAGAAATTCTTAATAATAGTTCGAAAGCTCATTGTATTACTCTCCCGTCCCTTGTGCATGAGAGCATGTAAAGATTTCGGTCTTGCCCCTGATCTTTCACTAGGCCTGTCGAGTTATCGCTCCACAAAGGCGGATGTTAAGAGTGAAAAAAATAAAGGTACATTTGTGTTGGCAAACACATGTGCACTACAATATCTCCAGCGCAGATGGCAATCTTAGGAAGTCGCCGTGACTGAAATTGGTCAGGACGAAACAATTATTTAAATTATTATATAGAAAAATATAATTTGTATAGGTATATGCAGACATTTTTTATAATGACAAAATTTTGACGACACGTTTAGCTCAGTTTCTAGTGACCCTACTTGCTGTGCCAGCAATCGCGGGTTCGAGTCCCGCTGGGGGCATTCATTTGTGTGATGAGCACGAATGTTTGTATTCCAGTCATGGGTGTTTATGTTTATAACATGTATGTATTTAGAAGTTATATACATATGTGTAGTGTATCACCTACCTGGTATTCATAACACAAGCCTCGTAGTTTACCATGGAACTAGATGGTGCTGTGTGTTAATGTAAAAAAAAAGTATAATTATTACATTCATTTATTATAAAAATAGCTATCTGATTTATATCTTTTATTCATAGCATGTGTTAAAGCAAATATCATTCAATTAGTGACGTAAAAAGTCAAAACTTTCTTGACCATTACCCACAATTAGTCACGATAGCCGGAATAAACAAACATCGCTATTTATATCATGTACATTGTACAAATTATAACATATTTCTTATTAATTATAATAACATTGTACGTACAATACTTGGCTTTGAAAATAGGAAATGATGAAATATCGTTTGTTTTTGTTGAATTGAGGTTGAAATGGACGGCAAGAACGTAATTCATAACAAAACAAGACTTACGCTTAATTTTTTTGACAGCTGAGACAAAAAAATATCCCTATTTCAGAAAGCTCTTTAGACCAATGATCGATCATATTTCTATTAATTAATACAGTAACATGGCCAGCAATATCTGTACTTATAAAGAGGCAGTGTGTTTGTTTGAACGCGTTAATTTCAGGAATCCATAATAGTCAAAAATTTAAAATATTTTATTCAGCATTAAATTATTACAATTTTTTACTGAACGTTATGAGTCTACTACCAGTTCGGAAAGAAGAAGCCTCAAGCCTGAGAAGAACAGGTGAAAGAAACTCAGCGGGACTAATATTATTATAATATAGTTAGTTTAATGTTTATTTTCATAATTGATATTATTATTCAGACCATATCTATAGAAATTGAAAACTTTATTGTTCTGCAGAAGTTCTTTTTAAAAGTAGAAAAATGTAACACTCATCCTGTCTTAACGCGTGATTGACGGTAGCTACCTAAATGCTGGCGCCAACCGGTTGCATAAGCGAACAAAGCGCACGTCGACGACCGCCGGGCTTTTTGTACCAACAAAAACTGACGGGCGGATGTAAACAACTCTCTATTTCTAAAGCGTGCGCTCCAAATTCGTGGTATTCATCTTTTTTTCTTCTGGCCACTAAAGGGGTATGCCCTTAGGTACTTAGATCTTTATATTTGTTTTTTTTTTTGAAAAAAACTAGCGATGTGTTCTGGCTTTAACTTGGAACAAAGAAACAAAAATAATAGATACTACATTCTATTTTAAACAATAAATGACAAATTATCAGATAAACCTCACGAGCCATTTATAATTACAATAGTTTGCAGGTGTGTGCTTAACGACTCTTATAAAGTATCATTCATTCATTCGTTGTAATCCAACCAGTTGTATAGGAATGTAAATGTTATTAATAGTTTTTTTTTTAATAATGATGCACTCAGTGCCTTCGAGTTCCGTAGACTCTGCTTACAGTATTTCGTGCAATGTAATTTTTTCTCAACACAAATATTATTCTTAGTATAAAGAATTTTTTTATTAAAAAGAAATAACCTACAGATATTCCTCAAAGCTAGATTACTTTATTTCTAAACTTTCTATGTACTTACGTATATCTCACATTTAATAATAAAACATAAAATATCTACTATTCAAACGCTAGCGATTCACTACAACCCTTGTCGAACAATACTATTCAAGTACCCCACATCGGTAAGTACTTCATACTCTAGCTGCATCCATTATATTAAGGGCTTTGTTCATAAAAGGTCATCAAAATTCAAAAGCCCTTCTTTATACATTAACAGAAATTTAAATTTAAATGACTATATGTATGAGTTTCTCGCCTGCTCTTCTGTTCTCAGCATCACTGCTTTCCGAGTAGTTATGTAGGTAAAGTAACTTCCTCACGGACTGACTATACTAACACTCTTTAAATTAAATTGACGATTCAAAAGTGCTTGTAATAAGCCTAATATAATAAAGTTTAATTTCATTCATTCATTCACTAACTCTATGTTTCTTCTGTTAAAATATCTCAAGCATTAACACAAAGGCTTCGTTTTCCACCAGAGCTTGAGCTAAAGTATACGTATATTGTATAATATATGTATAAACGACCGCTTAGCCAACAGTAATAGAAACGGAAGTCACAATGCGTCTAATAGTTAAAACATCGATTGTCACAAGTTCGATTATCAAACTAAAAAGTCAAAAGTAATACTTTTAAACTAAATTGTTTTAGTTCAATTTAAAAAAAATTGAACTAAAACAATCCACCTAAGATTATTTGTATATATTTTAGACTAACATCAAACTGCATTGAACGCATAATACTTTCTTAGATTTACGCGAATATTTGACATTTTAAATAGAACTATCTTTTCGGATTTTTTCGCGGATTTATTTTAATTTTTGGTTTCCGACGTTTCGAATGCTTTACAACAATCATTGTCACGGGAGAGACTAAAGTTTTAGACGTCTCAAAGGCATTATATAGTTGTTACATACCGCCTACAAAATAACAAAATGAATTCATAAATTTAAATTCAAAATTCTAAATAAATTCGCGAAAAAATCCGAAAAGATAGTTTTATTTTAAATGCCTTCATTATTTGCTAACATTAGCAAGGTTAATATATCTTTTGGGTCACCCGTAATACTCACAACGTGTTTCGCATAATTGATAATAAATTGTAATGAAGACGTTAGTCATTGGTCAAGCCTCTAAGGAATCAAACTGTAACAGTGAATTCGTTCGTTTAAATAGATTTTATATCAATCATCCAAACAGAAGTACACTTTAACAAGCATTTTCAACCGACTTCCAAAAAAAGGAGGAGGTTCTCAATTCGACCATATATATATATACATATATATATATATATATATATATATATATATATATATATATATATATATATATATATATATATAAATAAATACTTCGAAAATATCTGATTAAGTATCTATTCTGAATGAAAACCCCCGTTTAGTAATTTTTTACTTTTCAGTGCCTGGAAGTCGGTTTTTTTTTTTTGAATCATAAATTCGGAGGTTGTAAAGAAGCCACCACCGGGAAGGTAATTGGGTAAATTATTTTTAAAACCTTTATTATTTAGTTCCTAAGTACGTACTCGTAACTTCGCTCGGCGTTTTACGGACAATATATAAAAATTGCGTTTTTTCAGCTATTTTACATATAAGTATATTATAAACTAGCAACTCACCGTCGCTCGTAAAAAGTATTCTAAGTATATATTGATCCGAATAACCCAGCTATCATCATATCAAATTTCATGAAAATCAGTCCAGAGGTTTTTTCGTGATGCGTTCCCAGACAGACAGACAGACAAAAAATCTAAAAACAAGATTCAGCCTCTGTATCAGTAATAATGACTATTTCAATACGATTTTCCAAAATATATTTAATGTACAGATTCGACTCACTTCGAATTTTATTATATGTATAGACGTTTCCGTTGTATGCGAAATAAATTAATATTTACAAGAAATGCTCATTAAATATTATAAAATAATAACTAGTTTAAATACTTTCTCGGTCTAAAGACTTTTTTAAATGAAATTCTTTCATTAATCTTCACATTTTAATTATCTATACACTATAGACCTACCCTCGCTTCGCACGGGTTAGTCCCTAGATAAGTTTTAACGGTTAGTATGAAATAGATAGACTATATATTATATATACATAGACACAAAATAAACAGTTCTGAACTTTTCGTTTTTCTAGCTGCTTTTTGGGTTGTCACTATTTTTACTCCTGATACACCCCCAACAAAACAAAACGAATTATTCAAATCGATCCAGCCGTTTTTGAGTTTTAGAGAGGCCAACGAACGGTAATTCATATACATATCAAAAAGACGGCCTTCGGCTTAATGTTGGGCGTCAGGAAGATAGTTGCCTACTAGCTACTCTACGAGTAAACACTGTTACGTGTTTTTAACACATTTACTGGTATTTATCTATTGAATGATCTTAATTCCTTCCTTGCTTTTTACCTCAAAACGGTAAGTGTCATGAGATGCTACGTCGGTTAGCTAGTGTTAACCCTAATTAAAGCCAACGTTTTTTATATTCAAATTCAAAATATTATATTCAGCTTTAAATTATTACAATTTTTTACTAAACGTCATGAGTCTACTATTATCTGTTAACTCACAACCGTTAGATTTTGCAATTAGTATATCGTGGAATATCGCATTCTTTTTTGTAGATATCTGACTAAGTGCCTTATTAAATTCATGATAATAACTGAAAAAAAAAATCAAGTTTTTTCTTGCTAATAATGCAAGTCTTCCATAATAACCATTTTTAAGTCAAATAAAAGAAAGAGCAGCTCGGTGGAGCAAATGTAGGCGAACTTGCCTATAATAACGTTTGTATAACCTCTCTCAAATCATCTATGTCTATTGGTACAGAGCGTCCGTGTGTTACGAAAATCAAATTGTCGACCTCCAATTCAGTAGATAACTTACTTTCAAAAGTACTTAACTCGTAATATATCTTTGATATTTTGACACCTACAGTACTTATTCGCCATAACTGCGTTCGATCATGACACTTTAATCTGAAGCCTAATTGCGACCTAGCCTTAATAAATTGTCACCTTAGCGATTTTTGTATTGCAATAAACATATTCAGAACACACAGTGCCCTCTGACTATTGAGCACGTGTACTATGAGTAATGGTACATAAAAGGAATGTTTTGTATGTAAAAAGAAAACTATACAAGTTCTAATGAAGGGTAAATTAAACTAGAACATTGTATTTCTAATAAACAATTTAAAAATCATCTAGCCAAACGTTCTTTGATATTTTAAAATCGCAATATTTTCTAAGACATTTTTACCAATGATAAAGTTTTTGAAGTAAAACTTCTTTACGCGCGCTTGACTTGGGGGGTAAGCTGGTGAATGCGTTACGAAAACATGTACTTACGTTTGTTACCATGGTAACCGTTGTTATTGTCTGACAAATGATATATAATATTATATTCTTTCCTTAAATGATATTCTATAAATATATGATTGTAATATACCTAATATGCGTTATTTTTAATATCTCACCTATCCTAATTATTTAAAACATAAATTGTATTTCATAAAGAGTACTGATAACCTACAGAAGTTTTACTTTTTGCGCGTTTATACACATTCATACACGCACTCTTTAATTTTTAGTTTCAGTAAGACATTGTACATATCGTGTATAGAATATAAGATTATATGTAATGTAGTAGATGGAATTTATCGTATCCTGTACCTACCCAGAATGAATCAATTTTTCTGATTTTTAATTCCACTTTTTGTTGATGGAATAATAATATAATTTGCAGTTCTCAACACCCCTCTTTATTCAGTGGAACGAGACGTATGCGTTATAATACAATAAGAAGCTGAGCTCTTGAAATATAGAAATAAAAAAAAAACTCGTCGAATGTTAATCGGACCTACGCAGTGATGATTTCGCACCACTAAACATATATTCGTGTTTATGTATTTACCAATAAATTAGAATTTACTTTGAATAGTAGTCAAAATCTTAGCGCGACATCGACTATAAAAACAAAAATAACCTTTAAAACACGTTTCCTACTTGGCAATCCCACTCAAAACTTAATTAAAGACATCGAAAACATGCTCTTGTTTTAGTAGCTTAAGATTTACAATGTAAATGTAGCACAGTTGATTTAAAGCCTTTGTTTACTTAACTTTATTTCCTAAAGTTGTCGAACTTTGTAGAATATTTTTTTATAGAGATTTTTGTTGTTATGGATTTCTTATACCTAAAACTACTCGGGATTAAATAAACAACATGCCAAAGATAGCAATATTAGAAATTTTCCTTTGATAGTGAGTTATACAACGAATTTGTTTATAGACTTGAAAAGTATCAAACATATTTATTTACTTCAAACTATAAAGGTCTTTTTCATGTACTAATTTATACACTAGCATAGCATTCCTAATATGTATCGTTTATTGCAACTTGCTATCAAATTGTCTAAAAATATGAAATTCTTAGGGCGAATGATAGTTAGTTCTGTTATTATTAATGCTAATGTATAGGTACGTTCATACTTTCATGAAGTAGTTAAAAAGGACAAGGCGCGAATCGCTTCTTATAGCGTCTTGTACAAAGTGCCAAAACAATATAAACAAAAACAAATTAAATCAAAAATATCCAGTTTTGTATGTATTCAGCCCTTTTTAACGTCTCACTGCTGGGCACGGGTCTCCCTTCAGTACGAGGGAGATCAGGCCATAGTCCACCACGCTGGCCAAGTGCGGGTTGGCGGATTCCACACCACCACACATGCCTTTCTAAAACTTGCTAGGTTTTCTCATACATGCAGGTTTCCTCGCGATGTTTTCCTTCACCGTAAGGCGAGTGGTAATCATGTTAAAAATGATTCGCATATGAAAATATTAGAGATACGAGACCCGGGATTTGAACCCGCTTCACTCGGTTTCCCAAGCGAGCACGTTACCACTGGGCTTCACAGTTTTGTATAATAGGTACATATTAAAATATATATAATTTATTTCAAACAACATATACGGCATTCCACTTTATAGTAAATTGGCGTTATTTAACATAGATAGCAAAAATGTACGCGGCGTAATATGATATTATATGGTAGGAGAAATGTAGTAATTCCAGTTAACAGCGAATAAGTAGATCAATCTCCTCGACACGTGTTGTACTCCTTATGTTTCAAAATAATAGCCGCAAAATCATCTTAGTTTTTTGCCATAAATGAAAGAACTGAATCTAATTTAACACCAAGATTATTTCTAGTATTTATTATATCAGTATTGCCCTATTACAAACGTTTTTTTTTGGTTTCATGTACAATCTATAGTAATATTATAAAAAGGTAAAGTTTGTGACTTTGTGAGGTTGCAGGGGGTAATCTCTGGATTTACTGAACCGATTTAGATGAAATTTGGTAAGAAGATAGTTTGAGACCCTGTGAAGGACATAGGATACTTTTTATCCCGGAAATCATCCCTTGAGAGGTTGAAAATGGGGATAAAAGTTTGTATTGGAAAACAAGCTAGAGACGAACCCGAGCGAAGCGAGGGTGAATCGCTAGAAGCTACTTAAGTGACAAAAAAAGAAAATCGATTGACAAATGGAAGTGAAAAAGATATTGAACTGTTTTGTTTATTTACTTATGAGTACACATATATCTTATATATTAAATATCAAATTGAAACAATAAAAATTCGTAAATGTTGATATTTCCTTATCGAAATCGAACTGGCGACAACCGACACAGGGTTAGGTCTAACGCGGTCGAAATCAAACGTATTAAATATTGTCACTCCATATAAACACGGATATGGTTCAGATATGAGAAATTCAATATGCATCACGGAGCCGCACGGTTTGGTGTGCGGAATGATCGGATTGTCTTTCCTGTTCAATGCCCGTGTACGCTCCATCGATTCGATATCATTTATACATATGAAATTTACATCTTTTCGTACCTACTGCTTTGTTCTTGTGGAAAGAATGATTAATTATGAACTAATAAGTACCCTGTAGCTTATGACGAACTAGCGAATTAACCTGGCTTTGCTCGGGTGCGTCCCCAGGTAGGTAGGCGTATTTTGATTCAGAATTCCATCGGTTATAATTATTCTGTGCGGAACCTAAGGTTACTCCTTATAACATCAGCTATCTGCCAGTGAAGGTCCCTTCAAAATCAGTTTAGCCGTTTTGGAGAATAACCGGAATAAACAGACAGAGATAAAATGTTAAAAGTTGTTGCATCTACCGTATAGCTGTTATTTTAACATTACAAACAGACACTTCTATTTTATTTATTTGAATTAGTAGACGTTTTGCCTTCTGTTTTCGTTTTCGGATCTTTGATTGTGGATATCTTTGAGGAAAGTCTATCCAGCAGCTGACGTCTCAACTGAAGTGACGAAGAAAAAATTTATGAATTTCATCACCTTTTAACTTTTATTCTTATTTCATGTAATATTTTATACATAAAATTTTCTAGATTAAATTTTTCATGTAATTAAAACCTACAGTATGTTATATCCACGTAGTGCTTTAAATTTATTCTTTTATAAGGAAAGGCGATAAATTAGCGGTATAAAAATCATTAAGCCGCACAGTGACGTGTAGCTATGACGAGCAGCTGTTATTAGATGATTCCTCGACAACTATCCTATCCCCGCTGTCACGCGATGCCGGCAATTTAGGGCTATGATTTCTGGGTAACATTCGTGTTTCGTAAACGAGCGTATGACCACTAAATGAACAAAATATCTTCAGTGTAATATGTACCTCTATACAGATAGACTTAGACCTGTTACTTTGTCCGTAGTTGTAGATTTTAATAATGTTAGTTATTATTTGTTTATTTGCCGATTTCAAGTAGGTAGGGGAAATACTGTGTGTTGTGAGTTTATAATTTTTTTATGATTGCTAGTACATTTCATAAAAAAACTAACACACCGAAGGGTATAATTACTTTTAAAGTGATTTTGAAGTTTGTTTTTTTTTTTTATTTAAAAAATAAAATTATATAACGTTACATGCCTTTTTTTTATTCGTGAGGAAACCCATTTACGGGTGCCCTTGAGCGGGGGCACGGGGTATGTGGGATTCCTACCGCGAGAAGCGCGACAAACTACCCACTAAAACCACGAAGGTGGTTATCCCTATTGCAAAAGACTGGGCTACGGGATCGCTTACGCATTCGATCGCGTCAACGTTACA
The DNA here is from genome assembly GCA_033884665.1 of Argynnis bischoffii washingtonia. Taxonomy (NCBI): domain Eukaryota; kingdom Metazoa; phylum Arthropoda; class Insecta; order Lepidoptera; family Nymphalidae; genus Argynnis; species Argynnis bischoffii. Next base: position 764,899 of record CM066616.1, on the reverse strand, counting down.
TACCTACACAAAAAAAAAATTGCACTTCCACCTTTTTAAAGTTGGGCAAAAAGTAAAACGTGTTGATGTATTCTCCTTTATAAAATGATTTATTCTATTTTAAAACGAGTGAATAACAACTATGAAGATTTATACTTTAGGCTTATTATTTAATATTAAAATTAACCATACAAATAATAAATTCGTTGTAGTAGTATCTACCTGTATTATTCATATCTATTAATTAATGTGCTCTAATTTATTCGTCCCTGCCGCGTGTAAAGGGGGACAATAATCGAAATGTTTTGTCGTATGGCGAGATTGATATTAACTGGTAATTTATTGCAATTGCAAGTTTTGATTATATAATGTCTTAAAATGGCAAAGTAAATTTGTACCGAACGTAAGTCCCATTCAGTAAATTAAATGAAATATTTACAATACAAGCTTTCATTAAAAGCCAGGCCAGATGAAAAGAACCAGACCAGAAGAGAAGAAAGCCAGAGTGAAACGAGTAAAATTAATGTTAGGCTTATATTTCGGTTACTTCTAGGAACCTGTAGCTTCGGTAACGGAACCAGCTAAATTAACGACATATTACACTACAAGGTTTTTATAAAATAACGAGTGGCTCACCCTCGCTTCGCTCGGATTCATCCCTAGGGAGGGATTAAAACGTACCTATGTACGTTTTAACTTTTAATGGTTAGTATGAAATAGATAGACTATATATTTTAAATACATAGGTACAAAATAAACAGTTCTGGACTTTTCGAGTTTTTCTTTTTGGGTTTTCCCTATTTTTTTATACTTGTACCAGCCCTGAAATACCTCCAGCAAAACAAAAAAAGAATTATTCAAATCGGTCCAGCCGTTTTTGAATTTTAGCGAGACTAACGAACGGCAATTAATTTTTTATATTATATAGAAGATAATTAAAAGTAAAATCTACTATATAAAAATAAGTCGGGTTTTCCTTCCTGACGCTATAACTCCAGAACGCACGAACCGATTTCCACGGTTTTGCATTCATTGGAAAGGTCTCGGGCTTCGTGAGGTTTATAGCAAAGAAAATTCAGGAAAAATTTCAACAGAAAAGCGGGAATATCTTTTTTCACATACAGCGCCATCGGTAAATATCTCATCTCTGAGTAATTTATACTAAACGTTAAAACGTAACTAGGGACGAACCCGAGCGGAGCTAGGGTGAGTCGCTAGTATTAGATAAATATGTGCATTAAAAACACTAACTGTATTTTTTGTTCAGATATAAGTACTTATAGTTAAATATACAAATATTATAATTCGCTTAGTAATATCTCCGATAAATTGCAAAATATCTCACTCGACTTCCTGTATTCTAAAATAACAAGTTTCTAACAACTGTAATGTAACTCCTCAAAACGACTTTTAAATAACCTTACAAAGATTAGTATCTTATTGCTTTGACATTTAAGTGATTTAAACAGCATTTGCATCTCACATTAGTGAGGAAACCGCCCGCGAATGCTGCACGCACCTTTTCCATTTACTTAGACAACTAATATTATAAAGAAGAAAGAGCTTTTTGTTTGTTTCTTTGCTTGTTTGTACCGAATAAGCTCCGAGACTTTTTTACCGACCGATTTAGATGAAATTTTGTAAGAAGATAGTTTGAGACCCTGGGAAGGACATAAGATAGTTTTTATCCCGGAAATCATCAATTAAGGGGGTGAAAATGAGGATGAAAGTTTGTATGGGGAATCAATCTAGGGACGAACCCGAGCAAAGTGAGGGTGAGTATACCCGAACAAATCCCGCAACTTTATATATAACTAGCGAGTTTTATATAAAGTTACGGGATTTATAATAAATGGATATCTCGCGTGCGTTGCACAATATACAGTTAAGTTAACAGTTCACAGCGATTGATAACACGAAACTGCGGCTACGATAATAGTCAGCGTTTATTGCGGAATTTTGATTTTCCACCGCAGTGTTATGTACTATGTATAAATAAATACTGTGGAGTTAGTGTGTATATTTAAAAAAAATATAGAGCTGGTAATTTAATTTTTATAATGACAATTAAAAAGGAATAAATCCTTATTGCATGTATTCACTTACAATTGACAGGTGGTCTCATATGCCTTAATTATAACCTCTTAACAAGGGGTTAAAAATATCTACATAAGAAAATGTGTTTTTTAATAGTTATAACAAACAAATTATATTTAAGTAGAAAAATAGAAATTCGATTTTATGTTCTGTTTTAATATTTTTGGTTTATATAAGTCCACGATGTACGGTAACTCTTACCATTCGTTGCGATAACATAGCATGCGTAAATGATTGCTGCGAATAATTGACATGCTTTTTGTCGAATTCTGTGAGAGGCTGGTATTGAACTTGACAATACAATATACCAGTATCAATCCATACATATAATAAAATTCTAACTGAGTGGAATCTGTACATTAAATATTTTTTGGTAAATCTTATTGAAATTGTCATTATTATCGATTTAGAGGCCGAATCTATAGTTTTTACACATACATTTTTGTCTGTTTGAGATGTTAAGATAATTTGTTTTTTTTTCTTAAAGAGTGTTTCTTATTTTGCTGGTTGTGTAAAATTTATAGGTATAGCTTAGAATATAGATATAGTATTTATATTAATTACTGTTAAGCGATATCACATATCTTTTATTTTTGTTTATAATTTTATTTTTTCTTAACTTCATAACATGTAGACATCAATTTTATTTATCGATCTAAAAACAGTTATTAACAGTTCTTACACTTAAATAATTTATTAATATAATCCTTAATTTACTAAACTGATTTAATCTCCGTAAGTGATGTAATAATTAAGTATTATTGTTAGGTTCAGTAGTAAATATATAATTGTCAAGATATCACATTTGATTGATGATAGGTTGTGACTTTGACATTAGGCTAACCCACGCCTACAGTACAAGGATATAATATACCGTATATATTATAGTATTATTGATTACTAACGCTTTTATGTTAGAGCTTGACTAAAGGATTTTGAGAGCTTACTAAGAACTGGCACTCATTTGGATGGATAACTGGTTAATAATATATCAACTATGTATTTCCGTGATTCCTCTACGTTGAGCTTCCATTCTATAATCGTGAACTAAACTAAAATCCCTATTTAGACATAAAACAACAGCCTGAATAAACATTATCCGGTCCTTAAACTATCTCTATCCAAAAACTCACATCAATTCATTGTTACGCGAGCAATAGATAAAAAACAATAAAGATTAGAAACATTATTAGATGTACAGTAAGCTCTTTTATATTTTATATATAAATTAACTAACAATATCGTCATTTGTTCACAGAAAGAATCTCGTACAGATGTGCAGTTTCACCTCGCAGCGTTGAGAGGCGACTGCGAGAGGCTGAAGCAGCTTTTAGATACTGGGAAAGTTCACATTGATTCCAGAGACCGGGTAAGAATTAAACTTCTAATTTTAATACTGTCTTAGATTTACGCGAATATTTGACATTTTAAATAAAACTATCTTTTCTGATTTTTTGGTGGATTTATTTTATTTTGATTTAGCATTCGAAACGTCGCGTCGGGAATCTTTTTTTAACATTTTATTTTAAAAAAGACAGTTACAAATGTAAGGATGAATCCACGCAAGTTCCTTTTGTACCTATTCACTTTTTAGATACTGTACACGGTTTAGAACTTTACTGTGGAAAAAAGAAGTGGAACTCGAAAAAAAACAATTGCGTCCTTTTTGGCTATGTTGGCTAACCTATATAAATGTACCTGAATGTTTAGTGAAGAAGTAAAATACCGGTCTGTTCCAAGTTGCTGAATAGATTGATTTAAAATTCAATATAAACTCAGAAGTTCAAACAGAATATAAAATCAGACTAAAAAAAACACTTCCACAGATTAAGAATTTAATATTTAAAAGGCAAATATCGCAGGATTGCCGAAAATCCGTCTACAAAATTAAACTCGGGTACGCGAGGAAATCTGAAATTGTCAACACGAGACGACTGGTCTGTAAAGCGCGGTCGAATCAATCGATTCGTTATGAATTGCCAACGAACAGTAAACGATGTATGAACGATGTATTTTTTCCACGTGATGATTGATGTTTACCCAACTGTCTTAAAAGGAGGGTAATGAAGAAGAATGTTAACATATGAGGTAGCGTTAGATTTCTCGTTTTTGCTGGAGTAACCTAGAGTATGTTGTACGTAAATATGGTATCTGCGAATTAAACACCTGTTTTTATATTTTTTACCCAAGTGACTATGTAGCTTATAATTTCTTTAAAGAATAGTTTGTTTTATATGTTGAGTTTAAAATGTTATCGACATTATTTTAGTGTTTATGAATATCCATTGTTTGTACAAGGATCACTTTAAGATCTTAAAATTATCTCAAACAAAAAAGATGAGAGAGATTTCAAAAATCGAAGAAAACTGTTGACGTGAGACTCTTACCATAACGCAACTATACCAATTAATATAATTTCGAGTGAAATAAAATTATTAAGGTTTTTGCTTTTCGGTTACGGAACCCTTATTAAAAAAACATAAACCAGGCGACAAAGGTTCTATCTATAATTTATTTATATGGACTAAAATCTAGATTCTAGATGGTGCAATCTATTAGAATACTATCAAATTTTCACCATAAATTTAAATTACGTGAGTGAAACGCTCCAAAGCGAATACGAAAATTCAATTATAAAATTTAAATTTAACAGACGGAAGTTGCAATGCGAGCGAGACAGTAATTAAAATAATTGAGTTATATCTATGTATTTACTTTTATAGGAAGATCGTTCATGTTAATTTTGTTAAATTTTCGTTTGATCCATTTATAGTATTTTACTGTAGACATAAATATTATTTTTACATATACGTTTCAAACCAAATGTATTATTTTTGACTGAGTTTTATCTCTTCGTCTAAATACAAGTAAATTTCACTGCAATCAATCAAAAATTTGTAGGGTAGGTTACCTTCTCACAAAATATCGACGTAAAGGAGCAGTACTCGTAATGTATGTCTTATTTCAAGAGAGCTGAAGACCCCAGTACCCATTTCCTACCCCTATTTCATCCCCCTTCCCCTTTTTCCCATTCATCTTAGGTGGTAGCGCAGAAATGATATTCCTCGTTGTTATTCGTGTGTGAGGGCGGATGTCAATAACCTATATATCTTTAATATTTCTTGCTAGCGGTAGGAATTCGACGTAATTTATATGAAGCTAATATTAAATTACTATCTGTAGTAAGGCAATAAACACAGATAGATGGATTATTGGGTTGCACTGTTACAATATAAGAATAACGCTTAACTGAGTATTTTCTAAAAATTCAATTAGAGATCACCTCCTATAAGGCCCCTATGGATTGAGGCCTGGGTTAGTACATTAGAAATAGTATTCTTAAAGTAGGTTCCATTTAGTATACATAATTATTTATTTATTAATACTTTAATCTCGTATTTCGAAATCTATCTATAGGTACTATAATAAAATTGTAACTAAGCCTAACCTGTACATTAAATATTTCTTGGAAAATCTTATTAAAATAGACATTATTAATTATTATCGACACAGAGGCCAGATCCATCTAGAATCTATAGTTTTTAGAATTTTTGCCTGTCTGTTTGTGACCGCATCACGAAAAAACCGCTGGACTGATGTTGGTGAAATTTGGTATGATGATAGCTGGTTATTCGAGTCAACATATAGGATACTTTTTACTGCGGGAAAATATCTCATCTCTGAGAAATCTATACTGAAGTTAAAACGTAACTAGGGACGTACCCGAGCGGAGCGATTGTAGTTGCTAGTCAAATATATATTTTTTATTTCAAAAATGTCATCAGTATATGTACATGAATGCAAACAATTTTGCCAAATACGTACAAAGCAATAATATGTTCTTGTTTCTCGTTTTCGCTGTTACACTGTAAATTGCCTACAAATAACGGGCCCAAGTCCATTTGAAATGTAAAACATGCGTGGAATAATAAATTTTTGCAATCGAGACCAGATCAAACCATTCTCGATATACTCGTTTATTTTTACTTTGTTTACTTTAGAAATTATTTGTGAAAAATATTTGCGTACATTTTAATGAGCTCTACTTTATAATTAAACGATGACATTTTAATTGCAATTAGACGTTTTTGTATGATTTATACACCTATACATATAATAAAATTGTAACTAAGCCGAATATGTACATTCATATTTTTTGGAAAATCTTATTGAAATAGACATTATTGCCGATACAGAGATCGAATCTATAGTTTTTAGATTTTTGTCTGTCTGTCTGTCTCTTACCGCATCACGGAAAAACCACTGGAGGGATTTTGATGAAATTTGGTATAATGATAGTTGGTTATCCGGGTCAACATGTGTCATCATGTCATCTCTGAGAAATCTATACTAATCGCTAGAACGTACATATATTCCGTAATATGGCCTTTATTTACAGTTTTTCCACAAACTTACTTTGATGTCATAACAGTAATTAAGTTTTAGTTTATGGAATAATCTAAATAAAAAGTTGATACTTTATGGGAAATAAAGGAAATTATATTAAGGATTTTCCTTATTTTTCCTGTGATCTATAATATATAAGTGAAACTCGCAGCTCTACCCACGTATTTTTTTTATGTTTATTTGCTCGGCTCCTAAAAGTTCTTGAGTATTAGAAAGTAGCCTAAAAACTTTATCAAAAAGTACCAAAAAGGAATTTTCAAATCGGATTAGTAGTTCCAGAGATTAGCGCGCTCAGACACACAAATACTCTCTAGTATATGGATTCATTAACGCACAACGGACCAACTATGAGTCTAAGTGTGGAAAATAGAGTTCACTTTACATGGACTTATTAAGTGTCACGTAAGCTATTTTTTTATCTCGGTACATCAAGTGTAATTCCTGTTATTGGTCATACAAGCCAGGAAGGGTTTTTACATAAAAAATAACTTCTATCGTAAGCTTTAAATAGGTCTTTATTTTGAAATCAAAAGCACACTTACCCAAGTTTAAATTTAAACTTGAAGAAGTATAATTAACACTTCTATTTCAGTATAAAATAACGCGCTATACGTGTTAAGATCCAGTTTCTAGGTTAACGATGTGTTTGTGGAGAAGCATTAGATGATTAGTGAGACTTTAGTGCAACATCCACTTCCTTTATATTACTCTCAGACTACAGTGCTAATAAAATTATAACACAATATTTCTTATCGTGTTATTTTATGTTCGTTTCTTTAGAAGTTTGAACCTATAAACAAACCAAAGACCCAAGCTAAGAACGTTTGAAGGTATAAGTATACCTATCTAGTTGGTGCTTAAAACTCGAAGTCTTGTATTAGATGTTTTTAGATTCGTATGAATTGCGTTTTCAAGTTTTTTTTTGTTTTTAAAAACATACTCTTCAAGTCTGTAATCCGTTTTTAAAGTCGCAATTCATCTATATTAATATTAAAAAGAGGCAGAGTTTGTTTGTTTGTTTGTTTGAACGCGCTAATCTCAGGAACTACTGATCCGATTTGAAAAATTCTTTTTGCATGAGATACTGACCGTTTATTGAGGAACGCTATATCATAGAATATATAGTCTATAGTATTCCATATTAACGGTGACATACTTTTCGAGTCGGTTTCATAAAATGAAAATGTATTTGTGACAATACCTACTTGGTATGAATTTTTATTCAATGTGTTATCGAATTGATAAAATATTAGTTTTATGTAACATATTGGCAGGTCGTTCTTTGTTTTATTAACAGTCTATCCCATAAAAATTTTAGGCGTCTCATGTAACACATTTACGAGCGACATTCTTCGGTTCATTTTTCGTTCGTTCCACTTTAAATAAAATCCTTTTCTTTTTGCCTCCCGGGACACGGTTCGACCGAGACAAAGGCGACCGATCCGTAATTTTCCTTTTTGTGTTTAATTTTAACAGACTAAAATTATTGTAATTTGAGCTTAAAAGCTACCTTCCTCTTCACGATAGCTTGCTCGATCCTTGCTATAAGGAAATGAGCTTACATATATAAAAAAATATAAATAAAATCAAAAGATATAATAGCCATGCATTTTATTATATTGTACCACTTGCTCGCTGTAGCTTATACTCTATGCCGGTCATAGTCGTAATTATTATGGCGGCGATGATTTATCGACCGCGTCTACGCAATATCTTATATAACGAAAGAAAGGTTTTGTATTATTTATGTTATTACTACATAGGTCCTTTCAGCGGCTGCAAATGTCTTTTTAATACTTAACCACTAAAATAATTTGTTTTTTATATAAAAACGCTTAGAATGTGAACTTTTAAGTTATATTTATCTACTTGATAAAATCTAAATATTAGTCTTTAATGAACGCTTTGAAATAAATTATATACATATTTAAATGAAATATCATTTAGTCTGTTCGTGAGGAAGCTTCCATCGGCTTACGCAGTTGTGTTGAGAAAAGCCATCGAAAGTCAACATTACGCTTTTAAAAATACACTTTACATTATTATAGTACAATAATTTTGTACTTACCTTACATTATCGTATCGAGTATTTTAATCTCAATCATATAAATTAAACTTTTTATTCGGAAATTGCTTTCCTCTCTGTTCTCCAATCTACACCGTTTCTAAGGCAGACACATTTAAACTTTATTTTATAACATTCTAAACACATCAGTTAACTAAGATTTTATATTTATCATAGAAATTTTTACTCTGTCGGCCATGAAATCACAACGCAACGAATTTTGGATCGCAGTATACATGTAGTTTTGTTTCATGTCGCGTGATTCATAAGTGTATCTGTAATGTTGAGCTTTTTGCATTCAAATACTAGCCTTATCCTCTGTCTTTTAAGGTGTATTTATTATTCTTTTAAATTTAATACCAACACTAAGTATATGCTTATATTTATACTTACTGACAAAGTATATTTTTTTTAATATGTTCTCGTCAGTTTTAGCAACAAACTCTAGCTAAGAAACACTTCATATACCTATTTATATTATTCTTAAAGGTTCTGATATGGAAGATTTTATTTGATTTGAAGTCGGTCAAAAACATTTGTTATTGTTTAAAAAAAATATTTTTTCTCAAGCAACTTTTTCTTTTAGGTACAATAGTACGTTAGACCGTATGAGAAAGAAACGTGCCTCACCTCATATGGTTAAAGTGCATTAGCAATGCAAATTTTGAACATTACTTGTGCTTGTGTATGCTGTTTTTGTAATTTTTATTATTAACCGATTTCATCTGAAAGACAGTTGCTAGTAGCTTTTTCCAATAGTAACTGTTAGGTATTTTATATTTTCTTCCCAGGAGCTTCCCTTTGTTCCTAGGAAAATATCATAATTTTGCCATATTTACGTATCTTATCTTATATGGTATGATTGTTATGTGTTGAAAGGTATTAATTGAAATAGCCGTATAATTTTTAATCGCACCTAAAAACTGCCAAACTACCTGTTATTTATCTTCTTCTATAGGTATCTATATATATAATAAAATTGTAACTGAATTGAATCTGTACAATAAATATTTTTTGGAAAATCTTATTGAAATAGTCATACAGAAGCCGAATCTATAGTTTTTTGAATTTGTTTCTTGAATGAGTTTTTTGAATCTATAGTTTTTTGAATTTGTCTGTCTCGGAACGCATCATGAAAAAAACCACTGGATGGATTTTGATGGGTATGATCATAGCTGGTTAACCGTATAGATATATAGGATACTTTTTACTGCAGGAAAATATCTCATCTCTGAGAAATCTATACTGAACGTTAAAACGTAACGTAAGCGAGGGTGAGTCGCTAGTCTAAGAATATTTCTAATGAATATATCATCTTGTAACATTTTAATTAAGTACCGGTTTTCGCTAATTATAATTTACTTGCGTAGGTGACAAATGCCTTCTAAATTACTTTAACTCTAGGAACATGAACTGATTTTATATAATATGTAAATTTTTAACGGTATCACCACTCTATTGATTTCTCTCTCTCTGGTTTCTTAGTAAATATATACAGATATGTAATTGATAAACTGACTTCAAAATAGTTTTAAAAGTAGTATTGTTTTGGCAGTAGGAGTGCAATTTTTATTGAACCCATCGGGTAACCTGTTCATTAAAATTAAAATCATGAAAATTAGTTAACAATTTGTGATGTCGCTTAACATATGTACGTATAGTATACACATATATAATAATGTCCTCCTCAACTATTCCGGCCACGGCGGTCAATTTTATTGAGACTAACCAACTGCGCAGAAGATATTATAGTGCACAAGTGTACACGCAGACACAAGTGCACTCTCTATTCACTCTCATACTCCGGTGGGACGACTACTCGACACTACCAGTGAGAGTTAAGGCGCAGGACCGACGGCTTTACGTGCTCTCCCAGGTACGGGGGTGAAACACCGCCGACTTCCTAACTCCGAGCTGTTACTGAGGCTTACTATACAGAAAGGCTCAATAACTAAACTTGGCCCGACCCGGAACTCGAACCCAGGACCTTCGCGTGTGCAGCCGTACATGCTAGCCACTACACCATCGAGGCAGTTAATACAATATAATATATGTACCCGAGCTTGGTACTTCGTCTTTTCTTGAAGTCGGTCTACATTTTTCTTAAATATACATTATTTATGTAGCAAGCCTTACAAAGTAAACAAAGTGCCGTAGAGTTAGGTACAATCAGTCCGGTCTTTATTTTGACCACGAGCAAGCTTGGGAAATCATTCGAAACAAATGTTGACCTGTTCTATTCTCCAGGATAGGGGCGGTTCTATATAGGTAAAGCCTTTTTGGGCTATCCAGTGCCTCTAAGATATAACAGCTCCCCCCTGTTAAAAACAATAGATAATATTGTAAAAAAAAAAAACCTTTAAAAAAAAAATAAAAACCGACTTCCAGGCACTGAAAAATAAAAAATAAATAAACGGGGGATTTCATTTAGAATAGATACTTAATCAGATTTTTTCGAAGTCGGTGTGCTTTGATTTGTATTGGCTGTAAATCGTTGAGGAATTCCCTCGATTATCTTTCGGGTCCATCATCAGATCGACTCCAGACCTTCATTAAATAGTAGTGCTTTAAAATACGTAATGAAAATGTTAACAAACGCACTAGTCGCCGCTACAATTTTCGAAAGTTCCCCTCGATTTCTCTGGGATCCCATCATCAGATCCTGGTTTCCTTATCATGGTACCACTCTTGGGATATCTCCTTTCCAACAAAAAAAGAATTATCAAAATCGGTTCATAAACGACGAAAAAATGCCCGAACAAACATAATATATCCTCCATTCTCCTTTTTTGGAAGTCGGTTAAAAAAATATTTAAAATATAAAAATAAGGCCATAAAAGGTTAGCCTAAGATCAATTAACCAAACAATAGAGTTATCTTAATATCGTCTAGTACCATTTATCATTATTTATTATTATTATTTAAAGACAAAATACTTTTTTAGGTTTACGCGAATATGTGACATTTTAAATAAAACTATCTTATTAAATTTATTTCGCGGATTTATTTTTATTTTTGGTTCCCGACGTTTCGAATGCTTTACTGCAATCTCGGTCACGGGACCATACAGGACGGGTGAATCTAAACATAACAGACAGTTAAATGTAGAAGTTAGAAGATATAACTGTGCGGATCAAAATAACAGTACATATTTCAAATTAATATTTTTCATTAATAAATGTAATTCTTAATTAATTTTACCTTTTGAAATTACATATACTAAGTACAATATTATTTAATTTTAACTGTTATTATTATTATTATTTTTAATTAGTTTAATTCTAATCAATTTAACTAATTGACACTTTTTAGACCTTCACAAAGTGCTAACCTAGGGCCCATTAAATTCACGATCCGGCCCTGCCCCAAGGAGATCATGTACATTGTACATATCTCATCAAGATTTGCCGTGAGTTAAAAATGGAAGCATATATTTTAAAACTTTTATGTTATAATGAACCGGCGTTAAAGTTTCAAGTTGTTGATACGAGAGCTCCTTACAATGCAAATGTATTAACAGTTGTGTTCGCGGTCACTGGAGCGAGGCCTAACGCAGTTTCATATTTATTGTTGTTTATATTACAAACTGTTTTATTTTTCTTTCTTTTTTTTTCAAAATTAATTATAAGGAAATATATATAAATATATAATATATTTAAAACCGAAGTAATTCTATTTATTTTGATCGTATAGGATTTGCTTTAGAGTTGTACGTGAAAATGTAAATATTAATGTTACGCCATAAACACGACCAACCAACTTGTCGGCAGCAAGCATTCCTAACTTTAAGACTGGAATCAAATTAAATAATTTTCTTAATTAAACATTCCCTCCGAATACTTTTTTCGCGTACATTATACATACCATAGTCATCATTCTATAATACGTTCGCTCTAGTTTAAAGGATTTTTCTCATTACATACTGTGTAGTGTGTGCGGCTTTTGAATTCAGAATTGACTAAACACGACTCCTTGCTTTGTCGACGAACATTTAGCCCATGCTGTTCTTTGATCAAACATTGAAAGTCTTCATCGACTTCTGCGTATACAGATGAGCGTTAAAATTAAGCGTTGCTAACAGTTTTTGACCGACTTAAGAAAAGAAGGAGGTACTCAATTACTTGTATTTTTATGTCCTACGTCAGTAAAAAACAAAAATCTTTAATGTGAATAATTAATTTTTGATTAAGAATTATCTCTTATTTGAAGTTCGTACACATTTTTAGTTAAAAAGTAATTATATTGTACCTTTTAAACGTACTTGTTTACTTTTAATGTGGTTACATAATATGCTAAACTATTTATTCCAGGATGGCACCACGCCACTGATCTTGTCAGCAGCGATGGGACACACGGAGTGCGTCAGGGAACTGCTCGATCAGGGGGCAGACCCCGCCTGCTGCCGGACGGTAAGTTAACCGACCGACAACTTACGACATAATATATATTGCGACTGAATTCATAATGTATATTGAAACTTATTGAGTATTTCATGTCAAAAAATCCAGTATTTTAGGCCGAACCGAGCTTCGAATCCAATACCTCTTGAACTGCAGTAAACAAGACCACTGAGCCAGTTAATATAATAACTAGGACTTGTTGCTTTATGGAATGACTTATCATTATATTAGGTGTACGAAACTGCAAAATTCTGCAATACATTTGTGTCTTTAAGTTTACCGGTCTCCGATGAAATCGTTTTAAAAAGAACATCCAGGACGTTTTTATTTATTATTTTGCGCCATTATTATGATTTAATTTACTTATTTATTACTATCATTTTAATAAAATGATATATAATATAAATAACCGGGGCGCAGAAGCGCAGATAAGTGGAATTTTTTTTTAACACGTACCTACAGAAGCTACTCGTAGTACAAAATATTTTGTTCAAAATATTACAAACAAGTGTGTAAACAGACCTATTTTACAAAAGTAAACGTTGAGTTTTAATGAGTTCGTATTTGTTTTTCGCTTGCATTTTCCTTTAAAATCTCTTTGCAGTTTGCAGGAAAACAAGTTCCTTAATGATATATATTTCTATTAACTATCGTCTCGTATCATAGATATAATTTAAAACTATTGAAACTAGAGGCTTTAACTAAATAAAATTGAATTGTATTTATTAATTATATATTATGTATTTATTATAATTTTATGTATACTTTTGATTATGTAATTATAACGACTGTTATGTACACTTGTAAAAACATACATACATATCTGATTACTCATTAATGTTTTCTAAATTTATATAAATGTTGTAATATGTATGTTGATAGTGTACTTCTCTAAATAATAAAAAATATTTATAAATTCATTTTTTTATTCTGGATATCACAAATACATATGGGCAATCACATCAAAACAAAGATGTCGCAAGCTGTGGTCCATAACGTATTGTACTCTTTTGTTATTATGAAAGCCACGCTGCACGTGGCGACCCACTCAGCCCTTTTATCTCCAAATTACTTCATTTTTCTTTCCAAAGAAATATGAATGAGTTTCTTTTTTACATCGTTTTATACAAAATACGGTATTAAGCATCTTTTTTAAAGCTCACGTTGAAATTATGTCGTTGGCTCGTAAGCTGCTGACTTATTTAATTTGAAAACCAGGTCAGCTATGAATAGCTGTGCAGATTATTTGAAATCAAATTTTACCACTTAATTTAGTAATATTACATCTGCCCATTTGATATCAATAAATTGGACAGAAGATGTTGACATGTAGGCAACTTTTGTTTTATTAATTACTAGCGACTGACCCTCGCTTCAAACTTTTTTTTTGTTTTTTTATTTTTTTGGTTTTAATTTTTTTTTTTCATAGGATCCTATTTGTTTTTCTAAAATAAAAGTAGCCTAAATTACTCCTTATTACATCAGCTATCTGCCAGTGAAAGTCCAGTCAAAATCGGTCCAGCCGTTTCAGAGATTAGCCGTAACAAACAGACAGACAGACAAGAATTGTAAAAAAAAAAAAATTGTTTAGGTATATGTACCGTGTATACATCCATATGCATTTGTATAGATTTTATTTTTTAAATACTTATGTACTAAAATATATTAAATATATTGTATTTCATTAAAAAAATTGTCACGAACCGTTTTTTACTATATACTCGTACTTTGTATAGTATTATGTGATCTGTGATATTGTAGATCACTCATAAAATGTTAACAGCGCCATCTATGAATATACTCTACAAACTCATTACATCACAACCGATTATTTAATAATTAATTTAACAACGCATTATTTCATTGTCTTTTACGTCGGATATGTTTTAAGACCAGAATTACCATTTTGAGATCTATCGTTTCTTTTATAAATAATACAAAAACATCAACAACAAACGCCATCTATTAGCATTTCTTTGAACTAATTCTTGATTACTTAGGCTCCACGGTAATATAATACCTGGTAATATTGCAGACGGGGACGACTGCGTTATTCTTCGCAGCACAAGGCGGGTTCTTAGACATCGCGCGACTCTTGCTCGACGCCGGCGCCGCCATCGACGCGCCCAGCGTGGTGAGTGAAGGAGTAATCAGTATCTATACTATATATTATAAAGCTGAAGAGTTTGTTTGTTTGTTTGGTTGAACGCGCTAATCTCAGAAACTACTGATCCGATTTGAAAAATTCTTTTTGCATTAGATAGCCCGTCAAATGGTACGGTTCCCGTGGGATAGATTTGTTTTAATCTAGGGACGAACCCGAAGCGAGGGTGAGTCGCTAGTTTATTATATTTATTTTACTATCTCCGTGTTTAAACTTAGGGGCTTTAAGTATTTTCACATAATTGCCTAAGCCATCAACATACGAAAATATCGTCATATCGAGACCATATCCCACGTCTGAAATATTATGGGAGTATTTCAGAAGTTGGTCAGGTAGGTCAAGTAAAATTTGGTGTAACAAAAACTACTGGACCGATTTGGATGAAATTTGGAAAGAGGGTAATTTGAGACCCTGGAAAGGACATAGGATATTTTTATTCCGGAAATCACCCCTTAAGAGGGTGAAAATGGGGATAAAAGTTTGTATGGAGAATTAACCAAGGAACGAACCCGAGCGAAGCAAGGACGAGTCGCCAGTATATATATATAAAAATTAATTTGAATAATCCTTTTTTTGTTTTGTTGGGTGTGTGTCAGGGGTGGTATAAATAAGTACCAATACGAAAAATAGGGAGAAACCCAAAAAAAAACAGCTGCAAAATCGAAAACTTCAGATCTGTTTATTTTGTAGATACCTACCTATGTATATATAACATATAGTCTATCTATTCCATACTAACCGTTAAAACGTACCTAGGGATGACCCTAAGCGAGGTGAGGATGAATCTCTAGTTTTCATATAATTTTCAACAATAAGTTGTAATTTTTAACAATAATGAAGCCCCCGAAGTACTATTGTCGCTATCCGCGCACAGGACGGCGGCACGCCGCTGTTCGTGGCGTGCCAGTGCGGACACCTGCCCGTCGTGGAGGAGCTCATACACCGCGGCGCCAACGTCAATTCCTGTATGAAGGTAACTTAAAGAGAGTATGTATATATATATATAAGGTTGTTTAATGTTTATTTTTATTTATTAGCTTTTCAAGGGATGTTACAGTACAATAAATAACTACATTATAAAACGTATAGAAGTAATCCTAAAACCAACCAAGTTTCCACAGATATTTGATACATAGTAAAATCTTGCCATCACAATCTGATATATAATAACTGAATGGTACCGCTTATAATTTAATACAGTCAAAAGTAATATTATATATATAACCTATTGCAAAACTATCAATTATGAAGTGTTAGTTTAAGGAATAGTTGTTAGTTGTATTTAGAACTTATATACATATATGTATAATGTATATAACTAGATAGGTCGAAATTTTATATTTCTATGAAAGTATTGTTTTTCCAGGATATCAGTATGTGAAAATTGTTGTCATTATTTTTTACAAAATTACTTTGACGTTTTATTTTTAAAATCTTAACACACAAATAGTATCATGCTGTGTAACATACTTGACTGATGGTAATATCTAGTAATTGTAGTAAAAGTACTAAAGCTAAAGAGCTTTCTTTCTCTTTCTGAAAAATGATATATATAATGTTTTTTTTTGTTACTAGGTTATTGTTTTTATTAATTTGTTTTAGAATGTGCAAAATACATATAAAAAATCAAAACATTAAAGGTGACTTGCTGAAATAAGGTTTTCAATTGAAATCAAGGGCAGTGTGCTCCGATACAGCCCTACCCGATTTTTTTTTTCTCTAGCTGGGGCTGAAGGTTTAATTTAATTGGTCCTTTGTATTTTTAGGTAGATTAATAAAAGGTTGGGTTAAAAAAGGGTGAAGTACGAATATGGCTATAGACTTATTAAATTATTGAGTGTCTACTGGAAGTTGTAGTTCAGTGGTTACGCGCTCGCGTAGGAAATGGAGTGAAGCTGGTTCAAATCCGAGTCTCGCACCTCTGATACTTACATGTGTGAGTTTTTAACATGATTACCATTCGTTTTACGGTGAAGGAAAACATTGCGTGTAAACCTGCATGTCCGAGAGAATCTAACAAGTTTTCGAAAGACATGTGAAGTCCGCCAATCCGCTTTTGGTTAGCGTGGTGGACTATGGCCTGATCCCCGTCGCGATGGGACGCCTCGTGTTATGTGTACGTGAGCGTGTGGTGGTGTAGGACGGCGCGACGCCGCTGTTCATCGCGGCGCAGAACGGGCACGCGGCGGCGTGCGCGGCGCTGCTGCGCGCCGGCGCCGCGCCCGACGCGCCGCGCGCCGACCGCGCCACGCCGCTGTGGATCGCGGCGCAGTGCGGCCACGCCGCCGTCGCGCGCGCGCTGCTGGCCGCCGGCGCCGACGTCGACGCCGTGCGACAGGTGACCGCACTGCTTTGTCACATCACCGGTTTACCAACGCTTCTTAATTACCCAGGATCCGAACCCAAGAACTTCGAATCGATCGACCACTAAACAATTAAAATATACAAAAGATTGCAATTAAAATATTATATTCACCATTTTTGAAGCAAAAAAGTATGACACAATGAAAACAACATACTTGTATGTTACTTTTTATCGACATAACATCGCTTTTATTGATATCGATGATTTTTTGTTTAATGTTTGTTTAATGATGCATCAACCAAAATCCATCATTGAATAATCTCTAATGAATTGCTCAAAGATAATCACCAAATAATACACATGGATCAATGAAATGAAATTTAAATAGTCTACAAAACTGGGTTATGGGATAAAACTATTCGACATCTGCTGTCTCATTAACGAAGAACAACTCGTTTCCTAATACATGAATCTCTATAAAATGGCATTAAGGTGTCGAGAGATGTGTCTGGTGTTGCCATTCACCAATAACTTGCATTAAAGTGATTATATAATTACTAATAACTCACTCCCGCTTCAATCGGATTCATCCATAGTGAAAAACAAAAACAAATCTATCCCATGGGAATCGTACATTTTCCCAGGATAGTCCTATTCCATTGTAACTGTAATCTGTCTCTGTTCCAAATTTCATCCAGATCCGTTCAACCGTTCTGATGTAATTGAATAACAAACATCCATCCAAACTTTCGTATTCATAATATTTATATTTAATATTAACGGTATTGCCCGGTACGTGCAGGACGGCGCGACGCCGCTGTTCAAGGCGGCGCACAAGGGGCACGCGGCGGTGGTGGCGGCGCTGCTGGAGCACCGCCCCGACCTCGGCCTGCTGCCCGTGAGTCGCACACACACACACACACACACCGACCGAACATACTTTATATATGTATATTCAGGGTGAATTTTTCAAGTGTGCGTGCATGGCTAAATCCGAAACTATGAGGAATAGCGAAAAGTACTCAAAGGAGTCTCTCCTTTGAGTACTTTTCGCTATTCCTCATAGTTTCGGATTTGACCATGCACGCCCACTTGAAAAATTCATCCTGTATATATATGTATTATATAAAAAAATAATTAAAATTTTATTCATATTTATAATTTGTAAGAAATAATGAATGAAAGTTTGATTATATTAAAATATTAATATTTATATCATAAGCATGTGGTGCCATCTATATTTCTATATTTTAATTTACAAAAGTAATCCAAGATGGCGTTATAATAATTCATGGTCTAGCGCCATCTTTTATAAATTTTTAGTAGTAATAAACTTATTAAAAATTATAACAGATGGCGGTGATTTATAAATATTGCGTATAAACTCTATATAGGGATTTCAGAGAGATTTCAGAATTTCTTTGGCAAATATTGCAATTAAAACAAATCGATAATAACGCATATTACAATCATATATTCATAGAATATCATGTATACGGAAAGAATATAATATTATATGTATATTATTTGGACATACAGAATTATGTATATCTCGCGGCAAGGATGAAACTTCGTGAACTTGTTTTTATCTTTTTAGTTATAATACTTTCTCCGCTCAACTTTGTCCTAAGTTATGTTTTAATGTTTAGCTCAGAGATGAGATATTTTCCCGCAGTAAAAGCATCTTATATGTTGACCTGGATTACCAGTTATCATCATACCAAATTTTATCAAAATCTGTCTAGTGGTTTTCTTGTGATGCGTTCTCGGACAAAATTTTTAAAAATTATACGTTCGGCTTCTGTATCGATAAAAATGTCCATTTTAATAAGAGTTTTCAAAAAATTATTTAATATACAGATTCGAATTATGTAGTTAGAATTTTATTACATGTATAAAATAAAAAATAAATTTATATATCTATATACCAATTACCAGCATAAATATACATATATTTTTTAATATTTCCAAGTAATGATACGTTTGGCTTAGTTTACGATACGACCCTACTTGCTATGGTAGCGGTCGCGGGTTCGAGTCCCGCTGGGGGCATTCGAGTAATGAGCACGAACGTTTGCACTCCAGTCATTGATGTTTATATTTATAATATGTATGTATTTATTTATGTAGTGTACCAACTATCTGGTATCCATAACACAAGCCTCGCAGCTCACCACGGAGCTAGATGGTGCTATGCCAATGTCCCGACATTATGTTCCCCGCCGCCAGAACGGGCAGACGGCGCTGCACGGCGCGGCCATGTTCGGGCAGCTGGGCTGCGTGCGGCTGCTGGCGCGCGCGGCGGCGGCGGGGGCGGCGGGCGCGGGGGGCGCGGGGCGGGCGGCGCGCGACGCGGCCGGCGCCACGCCGCTGCAGGCCGCCGCCGCCGCCGGCCACCGCCACGTGGTCGCCTACCTGCGCGCGCTCGAGCGCGACCGCGAGTAACACACGTGTGGATATACTGTGTCTATTGACAGGAATCATACGATACTAGCGGAACACAATTCGCTCGCGATAAATCTACAAAAAAGAAACTCTAATAAGATAGGTTTCATATAAATTTTCATCCCCTATTTTACTCCCTTATGATGCTGAAACACGGATTTGTTTATTATTCAAGAGCATTAATAACTACTGCCAAATTTCAAATAATTATAATTATAGATATTTCTTTGTTTTCTCATCGAAATGAGATAACCTTCCGCAGTAAAAATCACGCCAATCCGTCACCCTGTTTCGACGTGAAAGAAGTACAAACAAACAAACACACTTTCACATTTATAATATTCATATGAATTTTAGAAAAAACAGAGACGGCTGGAATATCTAAAATATTTAAATGGGTACTAATATTTATACATTATCCACTTAAATCCAAAACAAAAGTACACCTATTACAACTCTAATTAGAATTATTTATTCAAAATGTTTTAATATTGTAAACTGCCAAATTATTATATCAACCTATCTCTCCCCAGTATATCCGGTAACTTAACCGATACCCCAAACAGAACATTAACTAATAAGATGAAACTACAAATTACAATGTATATATAATATACTATATGTCTGTATGTCGCGACTCCTACATACGAGCACTCGCCTTACATGTATACCTCACTATACATTCATATAAAAAAATGTTAATTCCATAAAAAAATATAAAATCTTTAAAATAGAGCTTAATAAAAATAATTTAAATTTCCCCATAAAATATTATAAAAACAAACAACAAAAACTCTATTTTAAAGACTTTTCATACATTTGTATTTATTTCATAAAAAGAATAATCATCGACTGTTAAAGAAATAAATACAAATATTAAGCCTAGCTTTGTATATATAACTATATAGACTAAGAGGACATGTTGTTAAATTTTATACTGACTAATCATTCTTATCACTTATTTTTTATAAACTAACAAACAACAGTGTTTTAATATTATTTTACCATGTTTTTATATACGTATCAGATTTGACGACACGTTTGGCTGTTTGTAGTGACCCTACTTGCTGCGCCAGCGGTCGCGGGTTCGAGTCCCGCTGGGGGCATTCGTGTGATGAGCACGAATATTTGTACTCCAGTCATGGGTGTTTATATTTATAATATGTATGTATTTAAAGTTATATATGTGTAGTGTGTCAACTATCTGGTATCCATAACATAAGCCTCGTAGCTCACCATGGAACTAGATGGTGCTATGTTTTAATGTCCCAACATATTTATTTATGATCACCATCAATGTGAAAAAACTGAAAAAAAATTTTTCTATAAACAACTGTTTCATTTTATTATACACACATATCCGCATTTAAAACAAAGTGTACAAACAAACACAACCCACAAGCAATTAATTTCATATTACATATATGTACATATATAACATGATATTTTTTATCCCGGTGCTTAGTTAGTTGTGTAGGACATCTCGCAGTGTATCGAATAAAACTAGTCAATTAGAACATTTGTGTTCATAACACATGTATTTTATTCGTTGGAATCTCTTATTTAACACTAATTTTACAAAAAAAAAATACATTTCAATTAAGAACAGTTTAAAATGTATCATATTATTTATTTTGCATTTTTTTTTAAATATCCTTAAAAAAAAAAAAAAAATTTTACATATTTTAAAACTCTATTAAAACTCTTACTATGTATTAACAATGCAATATTAAGATGTATTTGCATAGTTTTTAGTAATTCATCAATAATGTAGGGATGTTGGTACGTATACAATATTCCTGCACTTGCTGAAGTAAAGTACAGTGTACAGTGAAACTATATTTTGGATTCCTATTCATTGTAACTAAATATATGTATATTTATATAACGTATGATGTAAACGTCTGTCTGTGTGTGTGAGGGAATGTTGTTGTTGAATTTTTATTTGTGTTAAATATAGTTATTTTAAAATATATAATATGTTTTATTTAATCCTCAAACACTTGGTCCCACATGTCATTACATAACAAAAGTAGTTATAATATATATATATATATATATATATATATATATACAGGGTGTCCCAAAAGTCAACGTTTCGTGGCCAGCTCGTTCACCTGACCTAAATCCACTAGATTTTTTTTACTGGGGAGCACTTAAAGAAAAGGTGTACTCCAAGCCCATAGAAACTTTAGCCCAACTGCGTGCAAATATTACGGAATCCGTGGAAGACATTAACTCACGTGGATACGCACGTCTAATAAAGCGTTCATTTTTAAAACGAATTAGAGCGTGTATTGAAACTGATGGGAGACATTTTGAGCACTTACTGTAACATAATAAAAAGCCTTTTGATTTCAATCCTTGTATTTTATTTCACTAAAACCATAAAATAAATGAGACACTGGGCCCGTGGGACCCTTGCACTTAGCTTGGTGCTGGTCAATTTATTAGTAGTTGTACCTTAATCCTTACTTATACCTTAAAATTAAGGACTTAAAAAAGTCCTAGCGCCCATTAGAAATATCTTATCAAAATATGAAACTTAACCGGAAATCTGAGTTACTAAGGACAAATTTTTTTTTTTCAGTTTATTAGGAAAATATCTAGTAAGTATTATACCATTTTGGAATCTTGACTAAATGCGCTAACTTTTAAAGCTACTTGCCATAATACCCATAGTACATTTTTATTTTAGTACAAGCAGTTAAACTCAAGTGATGTGATATTTTGAGTTCATGATTGGGGGAAAAAGTGATAATTTTCTTTAGCACTAAGGCAATTTTATCTTTTTTTAGACTCTGATTAACAGAAGGATTATTCAAGGTTACATTACAAAAATTAAATTGATGAAAAATAATAAATCATGGTCACAGTTCTTGGAAGACTTCCACAAAGTGGTAGATTTCTCGTTTTTTTTTCAAATACCCATAATTTTTTAAGTACATGACTAAGATTTTTTTTATTATTTTTCTGAATACTGTCACGTCTTGACCCATCACCCGACACCGGCTTAACGTTGACTTTTGGGACACCCTGTATATATATATATATATACACAACAAAACAATACATCCAAAATAATAACCCTTCATGACTAAAAATCCTTTTAGTCATGAAATTAAAATAAGTCATTATCACCTCCTGGATAATTTTTAAGAAATTAATTTTTAACTGACACACCAGTGTGCCCGCGACTCTCAAGGGATTAAGACATAACCAATTTATATCCTTTTTTTATAGTATAGAAATATATTTAATCAATTTGATTTACAACTAAATTGAAATAATAATTTCTAAAAATGCATAACCTTAAATTCAAATCATCCTTCATTCATATAATTAAAAAAAAACATTATCTATAATCCTTTTAGCAAAGGAAGGTATAACAATGGGCTCATTAGTCAAATTTACTCATTTGGAAAGGTTACAGCTGACAATTCCAAAATCATCCAAGTTTGTACCATAGTACAATATATGGATACATATATCCATAGATAGCGTTGTTTGCCTTTAACAGACAAATACAGTCTTATTTTTAAATAAATAAAAAAAAACAATATATATTTTTCCTTAATGTTACATTTGTTAAAAATACAAAAGTAAGCAGTTAATTTTTATATTAAACCTGTATACATCATATTTCTACGCATAGGGTATGTCACATATAAAATCACTTAAGATTTTGGTTCAATTCAATTTTCTTGTTAATGTCTACAAGGGGTGCCAGTTGAGCACAGATTACATCACCGTCACGTAGAATGTAGAAGTCAATGAGATTGGTCGGTAAAATAACATCATTAAAACTATATTAAATTATAATATGTAAAAAAGGAGTAGATCCTAGTAGTCATTTTATAATATGACTATATCATTTAAAATCCAATTAAGTATATACAGTTGAGCCACAACTCACATGGTGCCCAACTCTTGTAAGAAGTGTTCGGCAGCCCGGGCGAGGTCTGCGGCGGCGGGGCGCTGCGGCGCGGGCGCCGTGCACGCGCAGTACAGCGCCAGAGCGCCGTGGTATGACGTCGGGCAGATGTTCACCGGTAGCGGGGGACGGGTGCCTGCCAATCAAATCAAATATATTTTTTTTCAAATATGTAGACTTTTACAAGAACTGTTGAATCGTCACTTTTTACTTTTAAAATTTAAAATAAATGTCAGTAAGTCTGTGAGGAATCTACCACAGGCTCGGAAGGCAGTTCTGCTAAGAAGAGTCAGCGAGAAACTCAATAGTTGCTGCTAAACAATACTTGTAGTAATATGTACCTTGCTAAATCTAAATATACTTTATAGTATATAATTTTAAATCATATCATATTCAAAGCTTGTAAAGGTAGCTCTTGAGTTCCATTATCCACCTACCATGTAATACTACCAATTTTATTGAATGAAACTTGTTACAAATTAATCAAATGGGATCAGATTTGTAGCTTTAAATGGTGACTACTAATTACCATTAAGGTGTTCTCTTATCCACCTTCAAGTCCCATCATCAGATAAACTTGATCATATTATAATACTGACATCTGAATACCACATAAGAACTTAAAAAAACCCTTTGCATACATATATTTCATGCTCTGTTCTACACTACCTTCCTCCTATTCAATTTAGCCTTATTGTTAGTCCATCTTTTATCTCATCTAAGAACTATTGCTAACAATCCTACCATTCTCTAACACTTTGCATAGTCCATATCTAATTTAAATATCTATCCAACATATTATTTTCTAAACCATTCAAATTGCTAGTTTTTATATGAACAACTTTTGTATAATCCATAAGTATCAATAGTTTATTAACACCCAGTGATGACTATAGAAACACAGAATTACCAAAAATACAAAGAAAAACTACTAAAATACACAAAAATTACCATATTTTTCTTTAAAGTAGTCTTCCTCCATGCTTTGATCGCTATCAATACTGTCGTCCAGTGTTTCATCCATTGAGTGTGGTGGCATTAGTGCCATCATCTCCCAGAAAGTAAGTCCGAGTGGCCATATATCTGTTTTATGGGAAATCTCACCCCCGTGGATCACTTCTGGTGCACTCCATGCTTCAGTGCCTGGAATATATTTGGAAATAATTTATCAATCATAATCATAAGAAGTAATTTATCAATCAATAAATACTTTTACATTAACAAAACAATAAAAAACATACCATAGTATAGTGTTGTCTTGTTCTTCTTCTTATCAAAAACTCCATTCTCATCTAATGGCAATGTCACTCCAAAATCACACAATTTGCAAATAACGAAGTCACCATTCACTAGAATATTGTATGATTTGATATCTCCATGCAAAATTTGCATTTTAGTATGCAAATAGTCAAGAGCTTTCCCTATATCTAATGCTACCTAGAATGTAATGTTTCATAATATTTAACTGAACTGCTGATTATATATAAAACATTTAATCTTGTAACAAATAAAAAATTACTTAAATAGACAACTTTTAGCTTCATTCATATTAATTTAGAATATAGATATCAGTTGAGTACAAAAAAATATATATCAGTACACTTCACTCTGGATTAATTTATAAAAATTGAATATTATATTATAATAAAAAATTTACCTTTAGTATCTGCTTAGGAGAAAATGGCTCACAGCTTTCTTCGACTCTGTTTTCAATCATATCTCCCAATGACAGGTCACAGGCTTCCATGCCCAAATACAATATTTTACCTTTACTGAATGCCCTGAAACCTACTATGTTTGGATGAGACATCCGTTTCAGAAGTTCTGCTTCCGCTTGAATTCTGTCCGTGTATACTCTATTTGGTTTTACACGTTTGTTTAACATCTTTAAAGCCCAGGGAGAACGTATCTGACCAGCTCTTGGCGACCTCACAAGTTGCATTACCGACACACCTATCATACAAAATGCAAAATAATATTAAGTCCCCCTCGCATTAAAGGAAGGCCCATGCCCAACAGTTGGACATTAAAAAGGGCTAAATACAAAATAATATGAAGTAGTATAGGAATGCCAGTAAATATTACCTGTGCCGTATCCAAGTCTATTTAAAAATGGTGACGGTGGTATGGTTATCGTTTCCGCGGGATCGATTGCCTTATTTGTTTTTATAGGCGTCCGAAATTCAGCCATTGTTATTATTTTCACAAAAAGTATCGATATGTCCCAATTTTTGAGTAGTTAATTTCAAATTTTAAGTAGCTTAAAAACAAGCGTTCCGTTTTTGAAATTTGAATATTTGACAATTGACATTCGAATTTAATTTCCAACGGAAACGTAATTGACACTTGACATTGACTTTTTTCGTTTAATAACGAAGGTTGTATCAAATTAAATAGTTAATTTGTACATAACAAAAATATTGACTAATTTGAAATTATTTTATAAATTCAAACTTGTTTCTTTTTTAACCGACTTCCAAAAAAAGGAGGAGGTTCTCAATTTGACCGTATATATATATATTTATGTTTGTTCGCGGATTTTTTCGTCGTTTATGAACCGATTTTGATAATTCTTTTTTTGTTGGAAAGGAGATATCCCAAAAGTGGTCCCATGATAAGGAAACCAGGATCTGATGATGGGATCCCAGAGAAATCGAGGGGAACTTTCGAAAATTGTAGCGGCGATTAGTGCGTTTGATAACATTTTCATTAGGTATTTTAAAGCACTACTATTTAATGAAGTCGATCTGATGATGGACCCGAAAGATAGTCAAGGGAACTCCTCAAGGATTTACAGCAATTACCTGGTGTTTGGGCTTGATTAATTTGTATTGATGATACGTCTACACTAAAAATGGAAAAATAAAAACTTAAAAAAAACCGACTTCCAGGCACTGAAAAGTAAAAAATAACTAAACGGGGGTTTTCATTCAGAATAGATACTTAATCAGATTTTTTCGAAGTCGGTGCCAGCCAATACAAATCAAAGCACACCGACTTCGAAAATATCTGATTAAGTATCTATTCTAAATGAAAACCCCCGTTTAGTTATTTTTTACTTTTTAGTGCCTGGAAGTCGGTTTTTATTATTTTTTTAAAAAAGTTTTTATTATGTACTATTTTTTATGTTCTAATTATAAATATTTCATAACAAAGCTAAAACATATCAATAAAATCTGTTTTGAATTTTTAATAACAATTAATTTTATTTCATCACTTCGTTTAATTTAATTTATAAATAAGATGATTGATGCAATTATTTTAATACAAAAAATGGTCGACATAAAATATAAATAAAACGGTTGATTAGTTATATATACATTTAGAGTAATAAATATTTATTCACTGAAGCGTGTTCTATAGTTAAATAATAAATTAACAATATTGAAATTACTTAATATATAATAAATAAATAACTAAATCGCATATGAAACGAAACATATCGTAACTTCATAAGAGAGCGTGTGAAAGTTTCAGAAATACTTATTAAGTTTATTACCAGCCCACACTAAAAATTTAGTAATTAGTTCAATTAGAAAAATCTATATTAATTTGTGTAATCTCGTGCAATTAATTTAATTAACAGGGATCTGTATCTGTAAATGTAGTTAACTAGATTCGTAATAATACTATTGGAAAGTATTTCAAAGTTAAGAAAAAATTAATAAAAATTAATAACTTTTGTTTCATTTTCTTTTGCCAAAAAAACAAAAATACCTCTTAATACATAGTAACCCAGAGTTAGTAAGTTACACTCGTATCGAGTTGATTTAGCTTCTTTACATCTATCGAATTACGGGCATGATGGAATAGATTGTCGTCATCTCAGCGCTTAGTTTAGCTAGAATTTTTTTTCATAAAGAATGTTTGACTTTAAAATCACAATTCAACACATTTTATTTTAAAAAGCCGAAAAAATGTACTATATCTATATATGTGTGTATATAAATCTTACAAATAAAACTTTATTTATAAAATAGAGATAAGAACTCTCTACTGGAAAATACAATAAGTAGGTATAAGTCGTTTGAACAAATAAGAACTAAGGCGATGTTATGTTTACGTGCATATTTGTGCACTTTAACTTCTCCTGCGTGGTGATATGGTAACATCTTCGAGCTTTCCCCAGTCAGATGGCAGCTGGGAAGAAATTAGGTCAAGAGGACATCGACATATTATTCTCTCCAGGATAATTTCTAAATCCGTGCGAATTTCCGAGAATTCAATTGTTATCTTACACGCCGGCGTGTATGCGGTCCTCGAGGGGTTATACAGTTACTACTCATACCTATGGTTAGATTATAGATATACTCTGATAGTTGATAACTGCCTCGTTGGCCTAATTGCTAACATATAAGGCTTGAGATCGTGAGTTCAGGTTCGAGTCCCGATTCGAGCTAAAACTCTTGCTAGGTTTTTCTGTCATACAAAACTCGATATGTGTCCCGAGTTAGGAAGTCGGTGGTACCTACAATGTACTACACTACCGTGCCTCAGAAAGCACGTTAGGTGATTCTGCACACTTATACCTCTCTGATCGTATTGAGTTTTTGTCTCACTGAAATATGGGTGCAAAAGGAGAAAAGTGTACACTTGTGCCTGACACTTGCGTACATTCAATGACATTGGCAGCCGTAACCGAAATTGGTATTACTTTATAAGGTTGACGATGGTCAACGGGTTACCTTATACCCTTTACACTACAATAAATCCTGTTTGTTTGTCGGTGTCATTTAAAAACTCGTGCGATTATCATGATTTATGTATAATTGTAATTTAACGAGGTACACTCACGCCTCATACATATCAAATCTAGTCCCGGCGATTTGTTTAATGAATGGTTCCTATTTCTAATTGTTATTGCCGACCGCTGACTGAAGGTATGTACATCGGATGTACTTTCGGATGGAAACTGGAGGAGGAAGGCCGCGCTCTAAATTAACTAATAAAAACGGCTAACTTCAATTTTTACTAACTGTTCAATTATATTACAATTTTAACACTTGCAATGATTATAAAACAATATATTATAAAGTTTGATGTATGTTCGTTGTTTCACTTCCCTTGTTAATGTTAGAATAAAAACTGTTGCAAAATTAGTATTCTGTGTGTCCGCTAATCTGCCTACACGTTTGTTTAGTTTGAATATTTAAACAAAAACAATTGTGTGAAAAAGATAAAACAAAACGTTTATACTGAATTGATACTTATATCTAGAAATAGATAGACGTTATAGCTAAGTACCTACTATTTATCCAGATGGAGGTAACCCAGTGGAATTGACATAAGGGATCGATATCGATTATCATTTTAGTAATACATAATTAGAAAAATCCAAGTGATAAAGTTAGTAGTATCGACGATCAAATTATATCGATCGTATTATAGATCAGTGATCTAGCGGCTACCGCTGCGCGCGCGCGTGTTATCATGTGTGAGTGACGCAACACATGAAGATGTCACTGTGCAACACTTTCAGGTAGGAATTAGGGCGTTACACTTGCTAATAATCAATTTAAATAAATATTGCAGAATAGTCGAATGGAACCAACGAATGTTTTTAGAACATAAATTGCCACATCCAAAATTTCGGTTTTCCATATTTTAATTAAAATAATGTAAATATATGTACAAAATATTATTGAAACTATTTTAATATAAGTGAAATGTGTGCGCTTGAATTGTGAAATTTTAAAAGTCGGTTAAACCTATTAATTTTACATGATATTAGCATGAAGTTTGCAAAATCCTTCTAATAGACGATCGAAGCGAATTGAATGCGCTGGATTACCAGCCAGTGTAAAAACAATGCTAACCTGCAGTCGTAACAAACCCGTTGTCAGAAATACTTCAGCTTTCTCTATATAATATAAGGGTAGGGTAAATTTTAAAAGAGGATATCCTTAGAGGGGATAGAGGTGTGACCCTATAGGGCTAGGATAGGATGTTGATGCTGAGCGCGAACTCATAATCAAGGGACATGACAGTTTATCTTTAGATCAATAGCATGGTACTTAGATGTTAATTTACGCTATTTTAGAAATGTTTGAAAATACACTAACGTATTTAAAAAAGGGTACCGTATTCCATATAATATTTAAAGTAGTTATTAAGTATTGAATCATTATTATACAGAGCTAAGTAAGTACTTACAACTAAGTTAGTGATGGTTTGTTTTGCTTCATTAACTTATAACATGAGGCAGGACGCATTTGTTAAATAATATGATTTCGATATTATATTTCTAGAACACTCAATTGTAAAGAGGATGGGGCTTACTTCTGTAGTTATAATAATTTTTTTTAAAGTAAAATTCGTTGTCATAATATGTATTATTGTATCGACCACGTGATTAATAATTAGTTGCTATTTATAGTTCGCACTTAAAGTATAGGGCAGTGGTAGCCCAGTGCTAATGCGCTCGCTTGCGAAACCGAGTGAAGCGGGTTCAAATCCCAGGTCTCGCACCTCTGATATTTTCTTGTACGAGTCATTTATAACATGATTACCACTTGCCTTACGGTGAAGGAAAACATCCTGCATGTCTGAGAGAACCTAGCAAGTTTTCGAAAGACATGCGAAGTCCGCCAATTCGCACTTGTCCAGCGTGGTGGACTATGGCCTGATCCCCCTCATATTGAAGGGAGGCCCATGCCCTGCTTAGGACGTTAAAAAGGGCTGAATACAATACTTAAAGTATAGGTTATATGTGGAAAAACTTTAAATGGTCTTATCTTTAAAAATTAATCGCTCCAAACATCAAGATGTTGTAAATTCACGCATATTTATCTTCCCACCAATTTACCCACATTGTGATTTAAATAGAGACGTAACAACGTTTCTAAAATGACAATTTTCTCATATTTAACATAGTAACTTTGCGACATTTTACCTGCTTATGAAATTCTTTAAGATATTTTTTTTTAAGTCAAGATTTCATATAATTCTGTAAGTTTTTACTAATGTCCTATACTTAAACGCTCATTTTTAAATATAGTAGTTTACCTTTCGCATATACATACTTTCATTGAAATTACCAGTCACAATAATATTATATATTAAATAATATAATATAATACATTTAATTAAACGTAATAGAACGCTTATATTTGGATAACGATTGAATGGAAGCAATTGAAGCGATTAAGTCATCGGACAATATTGTAGAAACACGCGAGCGACGTCACGGCGGCTAGTTATAACAACCGGAGACAATACATTTATTATTAGTTTAGTTAAATATTTAACTTTGGATATCAATCGATGTAGGAGCGATTGTTTAATAAATA
Organism: Argynnis bischoffii washingtonia; assembly: GCA_033884665.1. Classification (NCBI taxonomy): domain Eukaryota; kingdom Metazoa; phylum Arthropoda; class Insecta; order Lepidoptera; family Nymphalidae; genus Argynnis; species Argynnis bischoffii. The sequence goes on along the minus strand of CM066616.1, from coordinate 733,814 downwards.
ATAGATAATCGATTAACCAACAGTTTCCATCCGCTTCCGCTTATCAGTGATATTTAAAAGAGATCCTCTGGCTCATCACGCGATTATCATTTTCGAATCGATTTCTAAAAATATTAATAAAATGCCGAAAAACTACTGCTGCATGCATCAAAACAGGGTTTTGATGAATTTTATTAACTTATTTTATAATAGTACCTATGAGCGACATCGCTTCGCAGTACCTTCCACTTCTTTAGAAGTGTTTAGATTATTTTGGATGGCAACTCACATCCGTAACCGGTAATACCATAGTTTACCTACTGTGCCTATAATTAAACCTGGCCAGACAACATATAAAGATAAAGAGTAAAAACGAAGTTACTTGTTTGATACAAAACTGTTCAATGTACTAGGTATGCGTGACTGGGCGAGTCTATTACTAACTAATAGTTTATACACGTGCGTGATTATGTACAGTTTTAACTCATTTCAAAAATTAGGCAACGCTACTAGTGCTATGATAGAAACCAATAAATTCGGCACAAATTATCCTTAGAGCTGTATAGCAGTGATTATATTGTCATCGTAATTTTTTTTTGTTGCAGGTTATTCGTAGTAAGCTTGATTATCGTGTTGTCTAGTATTGACACACCGGTGGCGTTCACGCTCCGTCGCACTAGCAGCGGGTCTCAAGATCTTGCTCAAGAAGAAACCATTGTTTTAAAGGTAATAAATGTGAATGGCTCAAATGTTCCTCCATCGAGTGACATCAAACGAAGCGTTGTTCAATTTGATAAATTTCATATTAATTTTACTAAAAGTTATGACATAGGAAAAAATAAACATGGAGATGATCATAAAAATATTAAAAAGAGGTCAAATGTTAATTCTATGGAAAGTCCTATGGAAAATTTATCAAATGAAAGAGACGCTATAACAACCATGCAAGCTTTAGCCGACCGAAGTTTAGGCGATTCTTTGATGTCGAATACCGAACATTTTGAAGAAAAATCGATGTTTAGAACTAAAGCAGCCTCGGAAATTCACTTGCTAAGTGCCACAGAAGAAGTAACGACCACAGATATGGATGGTCAGTCAACATCTGTAAACAGTTCTACCAAAGACAATCAGTTCACCAATGACCCTACAAACATAATACCAAATATTACTGAAGTAACTATAGTACCAACCAGTGAACCAGGAATTACTGAACCCGAATTACCTGTATGGAAAAAATATACGACGATAGATAGAAAGCGACAACTGATCACATCCAAAGAAGGTATCAGTAATAATAAAACTGAGGAGATGGTAAAAGCCGAAACGAAACGATCTAGAGTGTCCCTGAAAGATACTGTAACATCAGACATACCTTCACTTGATAAACTAAAAAATGACTTACTCTCATCTACATTAAACCAGACATTAGAAAGCAAAGACTATGTAAAGAATACGTCATCTTCTGAAGAGAATGTTACAATACCACCAGTTAAATTGAATTCGTCGAAATGGGATACTATAGAATCAATGCGAGCTGGATACTTGGATTTATCAGAAAAAACTACACTTTCAGAACTATTAACTGCAACAGAAACATTTGATTTAAATATTAATCCTAAAGAAAATTTACGAGCGATGTTTGAAATTGATACTGAAACAGATATTCCCGAAGAAAAACCTGGTAGCAAAGTGCAATCACAGAGTCAATTAGTAAGTATCTTATTGTTGTTACTAAAATATATTACTTGTCATAATGTATCTAAAAAGCTAAGTTTAAAAATTAACATATACGTAGTTATCATTGGTCTGCATTATTTGTAATTCTTTTTATCATTCTGATTTGTTAAATTTACGTAATGAAGAAGCTGAGCAAAAAATATATTTACAGCAAAAACATAATTGCTTTTTATATTACAGAATGAAGATGTTATTAAAGAGGAGCTACTAATGGAGAAAGTAATAAATGAAAATAATGAAAATAATGAAAATTCTAAACATGTCGACACGAATGTTTCATTTGATAAAGAAATTGAGACATCCCAAGAACAATTGCAATCTAATTTCTCTACAACTGACAAATTAAGTGTGAAACCCATTAATGGGGAAAAATCTAAAAATACTTCATTATATACAGTAAACCCAAATTATAAACCGTTGAAGAAGATAGAAGTCCAGCCTCCTAAGCCGTTCGTAAGAGACCCCGACGATAACAGTTGGAGAAATGAAAGTTTAAGCTCTCTAGGAATCGTCTTCAAACCAAAGAATTCTTCTAAGCCGTTCACTCAAGTCTTAAAAAATAAGACAGAGAGCGAATGGAATAATTTGTCGGAAAAAGATAGCAAGAATGATATACCCGACCTAAGAGAAAGATTACAGAAAATGACTGAGAAGAGAAAGTCTAAAAGAAAGAAGACGGATTCATTCGGTAATGTTGTATATTTAGATTACGAAGAAAATAGTAATTCTGTAGAAAATACAAGTAAAGAAGAATTATCATCTACTACTACTTCTACTCCAGAAATATCAAGCACAACACTTAATTCTTCTTCCGAAGAGTCGCCAGCTACTACGTCGCCTATATCTTTGACAACGGATAGCAAAAGTGTAGAAATTGATTCGTACACGACTAAAAAGTATAAGAAGTTCTTTAACGTTCCTGAATACTATGACACTACTGAAGAGGATGACACTGATTACCTAAATATGGCGAAAATAGATATAAAAAAGTTTTCAACTTCAAAGAAAACGACGACACATACAACTTCGGCCCCAGCGACGCACACGACACCTACTTGGACAATCAGTAGAACGCCTCTTACGAATCCACCTGGAAGAAAAGCTACAATACAATATTTCCCTCCACTGACAACACAAAAAGTCAGCATTAATGATTATGACAATAATTTCCAATATAGAGTTAACTCATTCACCGAAACAGAGTCGCCGAAGAACGTGCTACCAGTGAATCCCACGACGCCAGAAAATAACGTAATTCAATACAAACCTAACATAAATAATGAGAGATATAATGATTACACTGTTACCACTAAACCGCACTTCGACAAGCATGTATATCTCACACAACCGCCTCTAACGACACAAACAGGATACACTTTGCTCACTGAAGACGGAGCTTTCGACAGAGATGCTTACGTTATAAGAAATTACAAGGACTTCATAAACATGGCTGCCAAAAATAACGAATTCGAACGAAACATAGACTACATTCCGTACACGCAAGCCCCGATGGAAGGGATCACTAAAGCAGACGTAACCTACGAGACTGAAAAGCCAAAATTGAATATAGACGAAGAGTACGAGTACGAATCGCAGTTCCGTAAAGACGTGTTGCAGAGATTTGTGGAAAACTTTAACCAGAATACAGACAGATTTAAAGCAAGTTTTCCGGTCTTGTTCAATAACAGCGTGATTCACCGAGACACTCATGGCGGCGGGGATGTTGCATCATCTAGAGCGTTCATGCGAGGGCTTTATAACGACGTGAAGCCGAAGCATCTTCACAAACAGCCGTGCGATCCGAATTGCGAGAAAATGACAGTGGAACTGTCTCCGGCGTACGAACTACATTATTATATGCCCGAGCAGGAGGAGAAAGAAGAGGCGGTCTCGCCGCCTGTCACACTGCCATACCCTTACAGATTATAAAAAAACCACTAGTTTTAGAAAAAAAATTGGAGAAAAGGGTAAGAGTCTAACTAAAAATAAAAAAGGTTACATACAATATGATATGTGTTAAGATTTTAAAAATGTATTAAGATTTTGTTACTATTTTAATCCTGGGAGTTAAAATTCAATAATATACTTAAGTTGTTCAGGCTTAATATTAACTACATATGTATAGTGTCTAAGTCTAAGATGGAATATTTGTTAGAAATAGATTTTATATTCTAACAGAATTGTTGAAAGGGATTCGAATAAAATTTGTGTAATTAAATATTTTTAGGTAAACCTGTAGGGATAAATAAATAATTTGGGATTTACTTAACGAAGTAGAAGACAATATTAGTATTATTAGAATTTTTGTTTCTTTGTTTGTTATATAATTTTAAATCTTAAAATATTAAACGGAAATATTAATGTTATCGAGGGCTCCACATATATGCTCTATAGAGTCGATATAACTTAAAACCAGCATATAGAAGGATTTACCTAATTTGTAAATATAATATAAAGTAATTTTAAATAAAAAATGAAATTTATATTACATTCAATTTTAGATCACTATTTGAGCCGCTGCGGTGATAAAGGAGTTTGTGATTTTAGTTAGTACTAACAATAAGCAAGTTAAAATGTACGGTCGTTACAGTGAAGTTGTAAAAATATAATAAAAGAAAAATTTGTAAAATTTTATTTACTCTTCCCATCGAATAATTAAAAATTTGCTACCAATATATTGTTTAAAAAATTACTATTTACAATTTGTGTAGGGTCTTAACTTAATAATTTTACCCTGATAATGAGACCACATCTATACTAACGAAATATGAATACTGCCACGTACTCATCGATCAAAAAGGTACTAGATACACAAATAGCGACAAAAAATGTCCTCGCCGAATGAGCGCTCATTTGCTTTATGCAGGGTAAAGATTTCTTACCACCAGACCCGTAGTGCGTGAGATGGCTAAAACCATGGGGTCTCATCACGAACAAAGAAAAATTATTTGAAATATATTTCAATAGATGACGTTACATGTATCGATTTGCTCCTAAACTTCTGTTAAATTAACAAAAGATAAAGAGTAGATCCCAAGAAGGTTTATTATTGTTTTAAAAAATATTCATTAAAGGGACAAATATTAAGTAAAGGGAAACGAAATAATGCGCTCATAAATCAAATTTGCGTAATTTTACTAATTATTTAAATATCTGCAATCAGATGGTGGGTTTGTAGCGTATATTCACAAAGGGCGCTTTTACTTTTTATGAATTGTTTATCACAGTTAAAATCACAAATTTTTTTTTTGCATTCCGAATGCAGGTTGAATTTTACAATATTTACTATACGTTAGTTTGCACGTATTTATAAAATAAAACAGTTTAACTATTTGCGAATCAACGCCATCTATTATCTATTCAAGCAAACAAAAATAGCACGAATCAGCGCTGTCCAATTGCTTTGTATGAGATAAGATATCTGTACCATGGATGACAAATAAAATAGATGAATTAGCTCCATACTAGCCTTTGGTGGATCTATCTATCCCTTTCAGTTGTTTGATTATTAACATGCTATCTCTATATTTGGCGACAACGAGTGGGACAACAACATATTTCTATCGCCGTAACATACATACGTCACTACTGTGACGTCAGTTCAACATTTTTATTTATCATCCATGTTTGAAATTTTCAAGTCTTAAGTTTTAACCGTTGTTATTATTATACTTATCCCCGGGCTTGCCGTTCTTATATTAATTTACATTTGATCAATTTGTAGATAAATATATATTAGTGCTCATTTGCGCTTGGATACAAACTTTGTGATTTCTTCATTAGTGGTTCTTTCGTTAGTTTATGTTTTCTATAAGTGTTGCGTAAACATGGGAAAGCATTGTAATCGCCAGGGAGGAAAAGAAGGTTTTTCATGCCATAGAATGCCTTATAAAGATTCACATCAATTTTAAAACGTATACATAAAGAGATTCTTAAAGCTATTTTCAAAGCAAGGTTTATTCCTAGAGTAACTATATCTGACCAGGGTTCGGCCAATGTAGCTGCAATAAATATACTTCGTAGTGACAATGATGCATTAAGTGTTATCCATAATGAAGTTAATGGGAACAAAATCTACCATATATTGTATGATGTACTTCATTTACTGAAATGTTTCAGTAATCATTTTCAGAAAAAGAATATGATAGTCAGCGTGCTCAATGGGATTATGTTCATATGTTGTGTAAAGTAGATGACATTAAAGGTACTGCAAGGCTAACAAAATATACTGACAAGCATATTTATCCAAACTCTTTTGATAAGATGAAGAAATTGAAGGTAATTATACTGTAGTTTAATAAATTAAGGTATATATTACTTCAGATCTTAGATGTTCTCTTAACTTTAATTTAAATTTGTTTTTAATTAAGAAAGAAAATTCTTGAAGCTATTGATATGCCCTTATATAATATTATACTATTATACTATTCTATACGAATATATAAAGTTCAAGAGTTTGTTTATTGATTGTATGCACTCATCCATGTTAAATGCTCAGTCCATTAAAAAATATCCTCAGATCTATAGCCTATTTATTATGTAATGTTAAAAGTTGTTTAAAGGCTTAATTGGCTTATCTACCTAGACCCTAATAATAATAAACTATTACTATATTTCTATTCATCTATAGTAGTTACTAATTATAATTATACTATAGTTATAGTTTAATTGACTGTTGCATTTGTTATAATACATTAATTTTTTATAATAATATATTTACAGGTGAAGTATGCTGTGCAGGTATTTAGTCGAAGTGTTATAGCATCTTTATGTCGCCTGATGAAGGCTTTTAATTTTAAGAAAGAATACAATTATTGTAATACATTAAATGTAAATATTGAGAATGGCTTATTCACAACTGTGATGGTTATATTGTTTTGGTTTGGTTATATGGATAGTTTATGATTTTATTAATGATTTATTTGATAGTTTATATTGCTGTGACTATGAAAGTACCAGCTTACTGAATTTGTTTTCTTTTAATTTGTATAAGACTAAAATGTTTGTTTGTTCGAACGCACTAATCTCAAATCTTTTGCTTTTTATAATCTAAAGATGAAGGTGGTTCTAGAGCTAACAAACTTCAAACAAACGCAAAAGCTAGATTTTAATATATACCTACAATTAAAACCAAATACATAAATAACATACCTACTACTCGCTTAATAATGATAATGTTATTAACAAAAACTATTGTTTTGTGTAACTTCTAATTTTATTGAATAGTAATATTATAAAATATTTTCATTAACAGTTGTTAAGAAATGAGAAATTTGTTTTGCAATCAGATTTTTTTGCGGTAGTTAATTTTTGGTCTATACCAAATGGTTGTACTAATTTGTATTCAATTGATAAAATTCTTTAAAAATGTCCTTTCATTGTAATAAAAAACAATGTATTATAAATGTTTAAAAAAAAGGGTATCCTGTTCTTCTCGGATCTGAGGCATTTTTTTTCGAATTAGTGGTAGCATTAAAATAGTAAAATAAATTTTTTTTGAAACCTATCTTTGTATTTTATTTCGAATTATAATTAATATCAAAAATGAAAACCTTCCTATAAAACCGATAACAATTGTTGAATACCGATAATTTTACGATAAAATACATCCCTACTTAATCGTAATTAATACCGATTTCACATCACTACGAACTAAATTCTCCCCAGATTTGCATATGACGTCATACCCTTAGAAAGAGATGCGTGGCGACTCAAAAGAAATACAATAGGCGTGAAAGTGACAGCATATTTTGACTTGCCATTTATACCTTAACTGTCCCTAAATTATGGGAAATATTATGACAGCTCTAAAATATAAATAAATTTTTATGATATAAGAGCTTATGCTAATAGATAAGTTATGTTTGATATGACATATAATTAAAATATAAAATTATTCTATAATGGTTAAAATCATTTAGAATACGATTATATACATCAATAAATAGGACATATGTTTTATAACAAAAATATTTTAAACGCATTTGACTTATGTATATTATATAATATAATAAAATATTAATAAACATATCCCATGTAGCTATTTTTAATTTAAAATGGTTAAGTCGGGAAAAATCTTTCTTTGACTATCTTGACCCCCCCGGCCCCCGCTTCGTCTTATTCGCCTTTGGTTTATGAATATGCGCTTGTATGGAGCTCGGTCGGGGTTGATCTGTACTAGTATAGTATTATATGATCTGTGGTTTACCACAATCAACCAAATCTATCAGATCAAATATTAATGCAACTTATGTATGAAGTTTTCTCAATCGAAGGTTAAATATGCGACCTGTCAATTAATATAAGTTTAATAATATCTGTATAAATAAGAAAGGCATCAGTAGTTTTTTTTAAATGTTGACGCCTTGATTTTTCTGACTCTTTTACGGTGCGATAGATGGCGTAACTCACTACCAGTAAGTGTTGCATGTAAAGAGATAATACACATAGAGTAGGCAACTGCCATTCAGCACTAGAAGTGGCGGTGAGACGTATCGAAAGAAACCTAGAAAATAAATGCCTAGTTTCTTATGTTGGTTTCATGACGCATGTGAATTATTATTAGACTTTTTAATATGCATAGCTCAAAAGAAATGTACAATATGTAACGAAGAATGATTTTTTTTATAAAAAATATTTTAATTTTTGTAATAAATTAAAATAATAGTTTATGAAATTAAATTTTATTTCCTTTTTTATACATTTATTATAACTTAAATCTTCTACGTATTCTATAAAAGTTATATTAAAAAGAATTAAAAATAAAAGGAGATAGAAAGGGGTCTGTTATTCTTTGTCTCTTTCTATTGGGACATCACATTTTTGATCAGCTTGCCTACTCTTTGTGTATTATTTCTACGGTTGTATGTATGTACATATTATATATTTGACGACAAGTTTGGCTCAGTTTGTTATGACCCTGCTTGCTGCACCGCGCCAGCGGTCGCGGGTTCGAGTCCCGCTGGGGGCATTCATGTGATGAGCACGAATGTTTGTACTCCAGTAATGGGTGTCTATATTTACAATATGTATGTATTTAAAGTTATATATGTGTAGTGTATCAACTATCTGGTATCCATAACACAAGCTTTGTAGCTTACTATGTAACTAGATGGTACTGTGTGCTCCAACATATTTATCTAAACAGATAAATAAAATTGAAGTGTCTGTTTGTAATGTCAAAATAACAGCCTTATACTAAATACATATAAAATTATATACGGTACTCATAAGAAAAAACACAATTTTTAAACGTTTTGTCTGTATGTGACCAATCTTAATGGGACTTTCACTGGCAGATAGCTGATATTATAAAGAGTAACTTGGCTACTTTTACTTTAGAAAAAGAATTAGGGTTTCACTCAAAAATATTAAAAAGTACCTAGGGACGAACCCGAGAGAAGCGAGGGTGAGTCGCTAGTTATATTTACACATGTGTCATTTTACACTTGCCACTGCATGCCAGGGCTCGTCACTAGTATCTCATATTTAACCACACAGAGGGGTAATTAAAACACACAGAGCCGTTTAAAATACCACTTTATTGACATTTTCATTTTATAATAGAATGCAAACATCACTCGATCATTCGATCTGAAATCGGTTACGACAGATTGTTTGAGCACAGTATAGCGATGGTTCGGAAGCTACTGGTCGAGTCGAGTGGAAATGCAGTCTGGATCCAATAAATATATTACAATTTCAATTAAACATAAACAAATCAAATAAAAAAAAAATAAAAGAAAATTTTATAAATGAACACATTCTCTTTGGATAAAACAGCTCGGATTATATACAAAGTGACTCAAGTCGACATGTGTCCATTCGCTAACAATAAGTATAGACAAGTGAAACAAAAGTAAAGCGGCAGACGAGAGAGAGAGAGGATTTCATCTGAACGACGTCGCGTTAGAAACGTAATAATATAATATATTGCTAGTATATAATAAAATAAAATAAACAAGGGCTCTAACAGACCGCAGTCGGGGGACACCTCGGCAGAACCTCAGCAACGTACGGAGCGGTAAAATAGACGTGATATTTCCATATTATGTCAAAACAGATACGATTCCAGGTAATTTTGTGTAAAAAACTCGCTTAAAATGTTAATAATCAATACCGTCCCTTCGCAGAGTAAAGTCGCATCTAAAAATAGTATGTTCGTGTCTCGTTTCAATCGCATTCTAGATGATTCTGCGTACGTAAAAGGAAATGTTTTAGGAAAAAAAGATGTCTTCGACGGGTTTGTTCTGAAACAACCTTTTCAGATACAATTTTATTCAGCGTAAGGACGGTTGTATTGTAATGTAAAGAATTTTATTATATCTATGTATACAATGGACTCACGATCGCTAGAAGCAAAGTCTAGATTTTAAACGTCTAAATGTATTTTTTTAATAATAGACCCTTGATAATTTAGTGGTCCGCCTAGTACCTATCTACACCTACTCACTAAAACGCTTCGCATGTTAGGAGATAACTTTCATAGAAAAGTGCTTAACAGTCAAAACGTTCAAACGATCGATAACATAACTGACGATTTAAAATAAAACCGATATAATAGTTCAATAAATAAAATTAAAGCAAGGTCGCATCTCGACCGACGCGCGGCACTCGGACAGGTCAAATCGCGGTACATTTACATCATAATAGTAATAATAAACATTTATAAGTATAGTTTTAGTCTACAAGCGAATATTTACACGCGCCGCGCCTCGCCGCCGCGCGGGGACGGGGCGGCGTATCGGGGAATCGATATTTTTTAATAGTCAATATGTGTATTCTCGATATATCGATTTCTGATAATGATTTCACGCTATTAATATTTAATATTTTTACTTTTGTATTTCTTTTATAATAAAAATAATAATAAAACTGATAAAAGTATTTAATTTTTCAAATTTCATGATGCAGAAATATCGACATATCGAAATAATGATATTTTTTACTATACACATGTCGATACTATCAATAAACACCGACACACCACACCCGGCCGGCCCGCCGCCGCCGCCGCCGCCGCCGGCGCCGTAACGTTAGCCAGTCTTTCGTTTCACTACACTACGCGCCGACACGCCTCCTTTAATACTTTCTTACATTTACGCGAACCCTCGACATTTTTAATGATACTTATCTTTAAGGATTAGATCGCGCAACTATATAAAAAAACTTTTGACATATTTAAAACCTCAGTTTCTCCCGTGACCATCTTTACTGTAAAACATCCGTTAGGAACAAAAAAAAAACAAAAAAAAAAAACAACAAATAAACCGCGAAAAAATCCTAAAAGATAGTTTCATTAAAAACTCTTTCTTGACGTGCTTCGTACAAATTCGTTTATCTGTGTCGCAGCGACCCGGGGGGGAGGGTGGGGGAGGGAGAAGGGGGAGGGGGGCTCAACGTCTACAGCGATCCAGAATTGGCACCTAGGTTTGGCACCGTCGCCCCGAGAGAGAGAGAGAGAGGACCAGTCAGCAGCACCGGGACGAAAATTAGGAACTTGGTGCCGTCGACTGCCGCTAGCACCCGCGACCGAGCGCCGCTGCGGCCGTGGTCGCGGCCGCGGCGGTCGCGGCGACCACGGCGGCCGCGGCGACCACGCGAGCCACAGGCCACAGCGACCGCAACGATCGCAGCGGAACTACCCGAAATAATTAATTAAAACGATTTACACCAAACAATTCCAATAAATAAATCCTAAAACTTCAATGTACACAAATGTAACATGGATATGAGAATCTCGCGGGCTCTGGACTGTTAAATGCAGTAATAATAATGTTTTACGTCGCACATACTATCGTAATACGAGCTTCTATTAAATATTGGAAACGTCGAGATGAATAAAAAAAAATAAAGATATGCACACGAGTTAAAACTATTGATAACCATGAATATGTCCATTAAATATATATATGTAATAATAATCGCTAAAACAAAAGAAACCCTCGACATAGCACACGGCAGAGGACACGAGCTGGGCCGACGTCCACACCGACACGTCGCGACATACAAACGGACCGTTAACTACATTTTCAATTATATTTGTATGCCCATTTCCATATCGCAACGTGTCATACAATAGGTTATTTCATATGACATGTAGTGCAGCGGTTCCCAAATAGTGGTACGAGGACCCCAAGAGTTTCGTCCGAAAGTTGAATTATACGTTGTCAGACATAAAGCTTAATTTTAGTGCTGTTATAAATAAATATGTGAAAAGAAAAAACATTCATCACACTAAATAGATACGTTATATTTTTGGTACATAAAATATTATTAAAATTAATTATTAATATTTTTTATTTCTGATTTTGTATTTCTAGTCGAACAAGAAAGTATTCTAACGACAATCCAATTAATTTAGTTTTCAAAATGGTACATTAAAAAAATTATCATCATTTAGGGTTCAGTGACCTAAAAATTGGGAACCGCTGAATGGTACTGTATGGTGAACAGCAGCGGCGCACCGCCGTCGCTGCGGCGGACGCGAATTTGAACCTTATTTCATTAGTGAGTATGTTCAATTTCCCGTATACTTACATAACCATATCCATAAAGCTCTAAGAGGAAGCCTCACTATACATATATTATAATTAACGTTATCGTTTATTTAAATATTTTTAAATATCATTTGTTACATTTACACATTCATACAAATTCTAAATCTAAAGCGTTCTCGACGACCGCCGCGCCGTCCGCCGCCGCCGAGCGTCACTAGCGATAATAACTCATATACAATATAAAAAGGTACATCGACTTCACAAATATTTAAAATTTTTAAGACCAAGGCATATTTTTCACTGTAAAATAATAATTCGAAAATATTCAGAATTGACAAAAAACATACATAAAAAAAGTATACTGAAAATGTCAAAAACTGTCAATTTGACAGTTCCAATCTACACGTTTGAGAGAAATTATTAAAAATAATATAACTAAGTGATTAAAATATCAAAGTATACACAATAGTCAAAAACAATAAAATAAAGAGAACAATATATAAAAACACATGCGACAACAGCACGCGGCGGCGGCGGCGGCGGCGGCGGCGGGCGGGGGTAGATTCATTTTCGACTAGCAAATAGTTCCCGCGGGGCGAAATGCTTCTCTCCGACGACGACCCTCGCGCGCACGCGAACACTTCGGGCGTGCCATTGCTTTAGCGGACGACGTGTCACGGTATAATTTGATATATAAACACCGCTAAGCTCCCGAGATATCTACAAGGCGCGCGACGATCGTCCGTCGTCGAGACAAAATTTGCAATCATCCCTCACAAATTCGTGGGCCTCCGGCGAGAACGTTTCGTGACTCGTGACGTAATGTTAAATCGTTCCATCGCGAATTGACGTTAGGATTTACATAAAATCGATCAGTGACCGCCGACCGCCGACCGCCGGCCCGCCGGCCCGACGGCCCGCCGGCCCGACGGCGACGGCCGGCTCGATGCAAAAATACACCTTCTCCGCACTACATCTCTCTCATAAGAACATTTTACATACATATGTATTACATATTACAATTAACACTAATCTATCGACAGAAGCGAGTGCTCGATACTATAAATCTAAAGGCCATAGAGCGCTTAATTTATTTTGAATTTCGAACATGAATAGTTAGTGGCGACAGCCGCGGGGTGAGGGCGGGGTGGGGGCGGGGGCGGCGCGACTAGCTGGCGACGTGCGCGCGCGCGCCGAAGCTGCTGCGCAGCGACTCCTCCATGAGGCGGCACAGCTTGTCGCGGTCGGCCTGCAACGGACGGACACGCACCTCACTTATACACAATTATATACATTTTATTTCTAATAACTAATCAGTCTGATGTGATGATGACTATATAATCAAATATCGGAAGTCAATTTAAATTTGAAACTTTAAGCAGTTTTTGAAATTTATTTACAGTGTAGAATACAGTAGTTAAACTATTGTTGTAACTTTAAAAAACTAGGTACATTACATATGTATGTTACGGTCGAAATTACTTTTGACTAAAGAGGTTGGTCAAAAGTAGTTTTGACTGCAGGCCTTTGCTAATAGCAGTTTTGACTGTCATATCGATAAAAACTCTTAAAAAGTTAAGGAGGTAAGTAGATTGAAGGTAACTCAGAAGAACCCTTTCTTTCTTTCTAGGTTAGGTTAGAACAGAGCCCACAGCGCACGAGCCGAGCGTGCCGCGGTAGCGGCCAGCGAATGCCATACATAACTAAAACTTCATATTTTTTTAACAGTTTTTATCGATTTGACAGTCAAAACCGCTTTTAACCAAGAGCTGCAGTCAAAACTACTTTTAACCAACCTCTTTAGTCAAAAGTAGTTTTGAATAAAAAATAGTTTTGACTGTAACATATACGCTTCTGTGAACGCGTAAATGTATTATTCAAGCATGAATTGAAGTTTTGATAAGATGAGTATTATTTTATGTCATGAAATGAAATTTATATTTAACAATAAATACTCAGAATTATCTAACTCGTCGAACAACGAAGTATAACTTCAAAAAAAAAATAATTTATTGTTGGTTGAATTGTTTTAGAATTTTTTGTGATTTATTCTAGTGTAGTACTTTAACTGAATAACGAAAATATATTAACGTATGTACTATTTTTATATAAAAATAAATTTATACAATATAATATTAATTTAATTGCAATTATTTTGTCTAGTAGGTACTTAAAATTTAAGTGACATGCGTAAGTGTGTGGCACAGAAAATAACACTCTTAATCAGCTTTTCTAATAACCAAAAAAAAAAAAAAAACTTTTAAAATATTTTATTGATATAAAGCACGTGTTGTGTATATAGAAATGTTGGAATAAATATCTTGAATACAGACATCACGCTATACTAAAGGGAGATTTAATGACTAACTTCATACTGTATTCATAATCTGCCGCATCGTAAAAAATCACTTTCATCATTTTTCCCTGGTGCACAAAAAGAAGTATAATTTCAAAAATGCTCTATTCGGATGTAGGTATCTATGTCATAATCTCGAAACAATATGTTTGAAAAAAAAAATAGTGCGATGTGTGTAGGTGTGTGCGTGTGCGTGTGCGTGTGCGTGTGCGTGCGTACCTCGTGTATGAAGCCGAGCTGCACGAGCTCGGCGGCGAGCGCGGGCGCGGAGTCGCGGCGCGTGACGGCGCACGTGAGCTGGCGGTTCATCTTGTCGTCCATGCGCAGCAGGATGGTCATGAGCAGGTCGGCGGGCGCGGGCGCGGCGGGCGCGGGCGCGGGGCAGGGGTCGGGCGCGGGGGAGGGGGCGGGCGCGGGGGAGGCGGCCGGCGCGGGCTTGAGGCTGCACATCATGTTGACGACGCGGCGCGTCTCCAGGTCGCGCGCGTGCGGCTCGGGCGACGCGGGCGCGCTCTCGGACGCGGCGCGCGCGCGCTCGCAGGGCGACGCCGCGCGCCGCGCCGACCCGTACGCCGTCAGCGGGTAGATGCCGTACCTGCGGCGTCGCAGACGTTCGATTAGTAGGTAGATACCCCTAACTAATCCCCATATCAAACGAACGACCGACCAGAATCCGAATCCATGTTACAGGCCTGATCGCCATTAATTCCATCTTTTTTAGTAATAACATGCGACACACATATCATTTGAATTATATTTATAATTAATGTTATTAAAAATATTTTTTTATACATGCAATATTAACAATTTTTTTAATAATATGTACTATTGTAACATACCCCATAAAGTTAAACACGCACTTAATGGTTAAACTATTTACACGTACATATATTCCACCAATGGCTCTCAGCAGATTGTTTGTCCGATTCAATGAATGCATAATAAGCAAGCGTTAAATTTATAAAAACATATTGTACTACAGATTTGTCTTTAATATCGTCATCACTTGAATGTCAATAACACTTGCACTATCGCCAATGGATAACCTACTAAACAAGTGCCTACACCGATCGAATCTAAGTCGCCCAAGTACTAAATCTGAATGAAACCACCACGAATACAATAAAATAGCACAACAAATATAACACACAGCACATCGTGGTTTTTTTTTAAATTTGAGTAAGTCTAACACCCACAGGCATACATCCGTGCCTTTTTCGAACTGATTTTTATTTGTTGTTATTTTTATTTTATTTGAGATGGACACATCCACATCATCCACCTCGTGTCGGTCGGTCGGTCGGTCGGTCGGTCGGTCGGTCGGTCGGTCGGCCGGTCGGTCGGTCGGGCGGCACTCACTTGACGTCCTCGACGAACTTCTCCAGCTTCTCGGCGTGCGGCAGGTCGCGCGCGGCCAGCTCGTGGCGGCGGCCGGCGCGCGCCACCCACGCCAGCGCGCCCTCCGCGCCGCCGCCGCACACCTCGTCCGTGATCGTCTCCGATATGTTCGCTGTCACGGCATTCTCAATATACATATCGATACCTCATTCCGAAGAGTTTTTATTTAGTTGTTACACTTTGGAACTGAGGTATCGATATATACATTACACACATTACTAGCGACTCGTCGTCCCTAGGTACGTATTCATTTTTATGAGCGGAAACCTAATTCTTTTTGCTAAAATGAAAATAAACTAAGTTACTCCTTATAATATCAGCTATCCGCCAGTGAAAATCCCCTTAAATTCAGAGATTAGCCGGAACAAGCAGACAATTTTTTTTTGTGTTTTTCCTATAAGTACCGTATAAAATTCCATATGCGTTTAGTAAAAAGCTGTTATATTGACATTTCAAATAGACACTTCAATTTTATTTATGTGTATAGAAAAAAATTTGGGTTCCGCTCAAAAAATGAAAACGTACCTAGGGACGCACCAAAGCGAAACGGCGTAAGTCTCTAGTTATTATATAAAATTAAAACCAATCATTATAATAATAAATTATTCTTTTATTCCTTCTTACGCCAGTATGCTATTATCTATACTAATATTATAAAGCTGAAGAGTTTGTTTGTTTGTTTGGTTGAACGCGCTAATCTCAGGAACTACTTATCCGATTTGAGAAATTCTTTTTGCATTGGATAGCCCATTAATTGAGGAAGGCTTATAGGCTATATATCATCCCGGAAAAATGTACGGTTCCCGTGGGATAGATTTATTTTTGTCTAGGGACGAACCCAAAGCGAAGCGAGGGTGAGTCGCTAGTACAGTATACAGCTACTATGTCGATTCAAATTCATATTTTAAATTTAATTGCTTGGCAAAAAAAATTTGTAAAACGTAATTTGTTAAAAACTTTTACGATTACATAATTTAATTAGTGCTGACACGTTAACTTAACTTCATAGTTAAGCCAGCTGTTTTAATTACATGACCTATATCTATATAGATGAATAAAATTGGAGTGTCTGTTTGTAATATTAAAATAACCGCTTTTTACTAAGTGCATATGGATGTATACACGGTACATATACCAAAATAACATTTTTTACAATTTTTGTCTGTCTGTCTGTTTGTTCCGGCTAATCTCTGAAACGGCTAACCCGATTTTCACAGGACTTTCACAGACAGATAGCTGATGTTATAAGGAGTAACTTAGGCTACTTTTATTTTAGAAAAAGAATTAGGATTCCGCTTAAAAAAAATGAAAACGAACCTAGGGACGAATCAGAGCGAAGCGAGGGTGACTCGCTAGTATACACAATATACTTTTAATTGAAATAGCAAAAAAAAATCAGACTTTTATTTAATACGTGAAGAAATATAAAATTACGTATTTATTCGTGTAAAAGGTTTGAATGCCTCCTTAAATCCTTAATTACACGGTGGAAACGCTTAACCTAAGCGACGCGAGCTATAAATATACATGGCGCTTTTAAATTGAGTGTTTACGTGTTTAAAAAATAAAACGCTCTTTTATTTTCGCTTTGCGCTTAAAAGTCTTAAAGTAGAAAGAGAATTAAATTTATTTTTTATTCAACTCAATAATGGTGAGAGCAACATCTATAGTAAATACATTTATACATATAATAAAATTGTAAAAGTATTTCTATTCTACTATTCTTGGGCGAAACTTATTGAAATAGTCATTATTATCGATACAGAGGCCGAATCTATAGTTTTTAGAATTTTTGTCTGTTTGTCTGTCTGTGACCACATCATGAGAAAACCACTGGACAGATTTTGATGAAATTCAGTATGATGATAGCTGGTTATCTGAATCAACATATAGGATACTTTTTACTGCGAAAAAATATGTATCTCATCTCTGAGAAATCTATACTAACCGTTAAAACGTATCCAGGGACGAACCCGAGCAGAGCGAGGGTGAGTCGCTACTCGCTAGTTTAAAATAAAAATGTTACATAAAAAACATCTGTTTATAAAATAGATGGAAAAAGTTACCAATGGTAAAGAAAACTCATTAAAATCAAACTGTAAGAGTTCTTGCACACTGTAGACTTTGTATGGGCAGATAGTTCGTAATAAGTATGAAGATGCAGACCAACTAACTCCTTATCTAATAATATATTTAAACGAGCAATTCTTGTATATTCATATATTTATTTATACCGAAGATCTCGGAAACGGTTCTAACGATTTCGCTGAAATTTGGTATGTGGGGGCTCTCGGGGGTAAAAAATCGATCTAGATTAGTGTTATGTCTGGGAAAACGCGTATTTTCGAGTATTCATTCGATTTTCTTTAGAATTATTTCACGCAAAATATGTTAATAATTTCGAACATTGGTGTATAAGCATCGTGGTCAAGCGGCCAAAGCGTGAGATTGCCTATCACAGGTGTGTTCGAATCCCGGTTGGATACAAAGATTTTACTTTTTTTTTGTATTTATTTAAGTTTTTAGTTCTTTTTTGTCTTGAGCCAAATAAAAAAAGTTTACTTTCAATCAAAAACTCCGGGCGAAGCTCGTTCGCCCAGGTGCTAATGTATATACTTCAATATATCATTGTAATAATTATAAAGTCGACTAAACTAATGCGAGGTAGAAAGTCCGCAATATGTGGAGGGTTGATCTTTAACTAAATGCTAAATAAACCTATGCTCTTTAACTAAATTTTGAGTTTTTTTTACTCTGATGCATTGTTTGTATTTACGTTACACGTTATCTACGCCTATCGTGGACCGAATTTAGTTATTTTATTCAATTAAATAGGCCTTTAAAGTGGTTGCAATTAAATTTAAAAACAAAACAAATATGACAATCTCGTAGAAATGTAACAGTTCGAGTGGATATAGTGAGTTCTGTGTATCGAGACTCACATCGAGTTACAAGCGACCTACGTACTAGAAAAGGGTAGACAGATATATCCGCCAATAATAAGTTTAGCATCTACCCGCAAAGTCATCAGTATACCCGTAACCATGGCGCTTGTAACAGTGCCGAAACATCGGGAACTCTCAAAAGCAAGTGCTAAACATCCCATTTTACATCATATTTAAAAACAAAGTTGAATCATTAATGATGTAGTGCGAGTAATTTTAAGGTCGTCATAGCAGAATCTTACCGGTAGTGTTGACGAGCGTGTGCGCCGCCAGCAGCTTGAGGGAGTGCACTTCAAACAATAGGGGATGAAAAAGGAGCTCTCGGGCCGTCGGCCTTTTGGACGGGTCCTTGTTTATACATCTGGAACATATTGCCAACATACATATAATATTATATAGTAAAGATATATTATACTAATTTGTTTGAATCATGCATCAATTGGTGTAGGACTAAAAGTCATTTTTCTCTTTCGGATAAAATGTAGCATAAATTAGTTTCATTTAACTCCAAACTCCATCAGTTAAACTCCCGTCACATCATTTTTACTTTAACATTTTTTAAAGTATAGATAGATAACGTTACTAGTTAACGAATAAATTAACTCGATAATAAATGTTTAGTTAACAAGCTCGACATTTGAAATTCTAATCGGCTAAATCACGTTGCAAATTAGTCTTATGGTTAGGCCACACTCATCGCGATAGTATTTCGGCGATAAAAGAAGTTGGTATGCCTTCGGCCTACGGTGAATGTGCGTGGTCACATTGTATCGTTGTGGAGTTAATTACGATAAACAAACTCAAAATATAAAATGGACACTCGGTCGCTCTTTATTTTATGGCAGCGAACCCAAGCATCATATATGCCATCCTTTCTCTTGTGGCCAACTTCTTTTGGGTTTTATAATATCGGCTCAGACTCGTCATATTAATAAATTCTAAAATCTTCTCGTTACTTCGTCGAAAATACGTCGCAAATCTTAATTTACTCCATCAGTAAAAAAACGCCCGACACGCACGATGTCTGTGGGCCAAATGAAGCGCGTTCATCGCGATTAAACGCTTTGGATGAGCGAGTTTACTGACAGCGGAGCGATATGCTTGCGACTTCGGCCGAAATACCGAAGTATTCACGAATACTTGGTAACATACATCGCGGTAACCCGAATATTCGAATTATCGCGATGTATCGCCTAGGCATTACTAAGATTCTTTCATCAATTCTTCGTTTCGAACCGAACTGGTTGTTAAGTTTTTTTAACTTGTAATAAAATAATGATGTAGTTACTGTACTGGAAAGAATGCCCAACTAACTTTTGTCTTTAAGATTTTCGTACCTGTATATAAAATCCTTCTGCCTGGACTCTTCCAAAGACTCGACTGTGCGTACGATGTGGTCCTCTGTCACGTGACTGCCCGAGTCACCGTTACCCTGTATCTCCAGCGCCGCCGTCTCGAGCGCGCACATGCCGAAGGAGTAGATGTCCATCGCGGGCGTCACCATTTGGGATGCTAGTGGGAAAACACCGGTATCAGTTGCCTAGATCTGGCTGACTTGCCAAAGCGGACGTTGTAATTTACTATACATAATAGAAAGTTACACATTTAATGATATATAACCTAAAACTGTATATAAACGGATTATATTTTAATGTTAATAAAATATCTTAGTAGCAAGTCGCGTGGTCATGTCAGGCTATTTTTAGGGATCCGTAGCCAAAAGCCATAAGATGAAACCATAAAATTTCGTTATGTCCGTCTGTCCGTGTGGATATATAACTAGGTACATATATATATGTACATATATGTAACGGATGAAAAGTTTAAGTTCACGTAAGCAAGTATCTCTGGAGGTGTGATAGATATTTTTATGTGACCTTTTATTCAAGTCCAGCGTAGAATTTCATATCTTCTTTTTATTTTACTTTAAAGGTAAAGAAATTATGTATATTAAAAAGGATATATTTAATGTGCCAAGCTACGGAACTCTCGGTGTACGAGGCAACGCACTTTTTTATACTGTTGTGACGGTGAATATAGAAATTCACTTCACCAATTCCTTTATTCAGGTCGATCTACAGCAGAACGTGACGAGCAGAATTCATTTGTTTGGCAGCTGCCAGCTAGGCAAATGTTGGCATTCAGATGTTTGCCTGACAAATCGTCTATTATTTACTCTATTCAAGGCAGCAAGTTCGAAGGAAATGGGGGTTGAAAGCTGTTTACTTCAGTAAGATGAGCTACGCTTGTGAAAATCGCATGGCATAATAAACACATCATACAAGAAATAAGTGATAAGTAAAAACTAAAGTGAATACTTCTCCATATAATATTATCATACTTTTTTAGAAGAAAAAACAAATATCATACGCTATATAGATAATCCTATCGTATTCAGGCTTTTTTTAACGTGCGACTACCGAGAACAGACCTCCCTTTTCTACAATTGGGACAGACCATAGTCCACCACTTTGGACAAGTGCGGGTTGGTGAACTTCATATGTATTTCGAAAACTTGCTAGGTTCTTTCAAACATGCAGGTTTTATTACGATGTTTTCCTTCACCGTAAGGTAAGTGGTAATCATTTTGGAAATAATTCGCACACGAAAATACTAGAGGTGCGAGACCTGGGATTTGAACCCGCTTCACTCGGGTTCCCATGCGAGTGCTTTATCACTAGGCTATAACTGCCTGTATATAGACGATATTAAAAAGGAATTTTACTATCAGTAGGTTCATTAAAACTTACATACATACTCAAAATTAATTAAAACAACATACAGCACATTTGTATAAATATTATTCTTAAAAAATATAAATATATGTATATCTTACAGATATAAATACTTGCGAAGGTTGAATACATACATATTTCATAACACAATTTTAAAGTAACGCAGTTTTCTGTGTCATGCAAAAGATAAAAGATATTGTAGTAGCTCCGAATCGTCTTTACAAATGGACCAAGCTATATCCAATCATTTGCTATTCTGTTACATTCGCCACGTCCTTCGTCATATAATAACCTTTTTTTTTATGAGATTCAGTGACAAACGAGCAGACAGACCACCTGATGGAAAGCAGTACCTGTCGCCCATAACACCTACGGTTCATGCCCTTAGGTTTTAAGTAACAAAAATGTAGAACCACAGGTCCTACCATCGGTGAAGTTTACCACCTAGTTTAATTTTACTATTACAATTGAAATTATGTTTTGTGACGACGAAATTTATCGCAATAAAATTTTTTAAAGATAGTTTCGAACTATTTTTCTTTTTAGTATGACGTTTCCAAAGTTGAATTTTATTTAACTGTAATAAACATCTGCACGATTCAATAATAAAGTCACTATTCAGACATGCATACAATTTAGACTTACAAACGACATAACACCATAAAGATTTTAAAAACTTTTATTATTATGATAAATATATTTTATCAAAGAAAAAATAAACTGATAGTATTCATAGAAATTTTCAGAATAGAACCTTCAGTTTCGAAGATTAACCTCCTACATTCAAATTCCAGAGTCTACCTTTTTGCAATTTTAGACACCTACGAGTATTAATAATGCAAACTAAGTCTTCTTGACTAAGAATCAAGAAACCCTAGATGCTGCCTGCTTAGCGCTTAATTTGCAAGTTTAGCGCAAATACTCTAAATGAAAGGATAAAGAAACTTAAATTGAAGAACTTTAAAATTAGTAACTACAAAAGAGAAACCTCGAGGAACTTTAGAAGTTGCCTTCAAGTATAAAGTAAAAGCCAATTTCACGGAATATTGAAGTAGTTGATAGGAACTCACATCCATATTCTGGTGCAATGAGATGCATATTCCTCATGTTCTCGCGACAGGTCTTGACGTGATGATGTATAGCATCTGGTGCAACCGAGCCGATCTTGACTAAACCGTTGTGTTGTATGAAGATTGTATCACAGGTTAAATTACCGTGGACTATCGGCGGCACGCAACCGTGGAGATAACTGACAAATAATGAAATTGTTAGATTTTCTGCTATAAAATTTTATTACTTAATTGCAGTTACAATAAATCTAGATGGTTTAGCTTAAACAGACAGTATATCAAAAAAAAATATATATAAAAAATAGTATAATCTAAGTTTTGACATATTGATTATTTAAGTTTATTTCGTTCTAAAATAATAACACAATTTTACAAAGATCGAATAAATAGAGTACAGATAAAACCCATAACATACCTGAGTGCGGATAAAATTTGTGTACACCATCGTTTCCACGCCTGTAACGGCAACCGTTTTACATTTCGTTTGGTTCGTTTTAGGAACTGTTTTAATGACCCACATGACATATATTCTGTTATAAATATGACCTGGAAAATATATAGCCATATTAAATTACTTACTCATTTCTTCTTATATACATATGTATGTATATATAATGCGAAACCTTTTATAAGGTTATTCTTAAACGTATTTTTAATATTTCTAATGTAATAACGACATACCCTAGGCTTATCGTTATGTGTATCCGTCCAATATCGATGGAACTTCACGATGTTGGGGTGTTCGAGACGTGTGAGGTTGTCGAAGACCATCTGTATCTTGTCCTCTTGCGCTTTGAAGTTCTTGCGTTCGGAAAATTGCACTTCGTTCCATACAACTTCGACACCTTCCTCTGTGTCCATTGCCAGATGGGCGCAGTCGATGCCTGGAACATCTCGCTGTTCGACCTGGAAAATATTTATGTTAATAACTAACTTAAAAAAAATTAAAAACGTTTTTGTTCACAATATTAAATATTATATCTTTGAGTGTGAGAATAAATAATGGCTTTCGAATACACATCGGCCAACAAAAAAACAGTAGGTATATATAAAAAAGACATCTATACTAATATTATAAAGCTGAAGAGTTTGTTTGTTTGTTTGGTTGAACGTGCTAATCTCAGGAACTACTGATCTGATTTGAAAAATTCTTTTTGCATTTGATAGCCCGTTAAGTGAGGAAGGCTATAGGCTATATATCATCCCGGAAAAATGTACGGGTCCCGTGGGATATATTTGTTTTTGTCTAGGGACGAACCCGAAGCGAAGCGAGGGTGAATCGCTAGTCACATATATAAATACAACGTAACATATAATAGATATAGTGATCCATAAATAGATATATGTACATACATAATAATATGCAAACTCTAATAACATTACCCTCTTGTTTGTGATGGCTAAAGCTTATTATACTTGCATGCCCAAAACCGTACCTACGTTGCTAGACTCTATATATAGATATGGTGTAATTTAAGAATATTACAAAGGTCCATTCAAAACCGTCATTTCTTTGTCACTCTGAGTTTTAATACCTTATACCCATAATATTAAAATATGCGACAGCCTCAGATAGTAGTGAGTAGACTAACGCTCTACGTCACTGTAATTTCCCTTATTAAGCGCGTAATTAAAAAGTGCGTTAGACGCTGAAGTATTTGTTCAAGGGACGAGAGCTTTTGCTATCTATTTGAAAAGCATATTATGATGAATACTCCTATTAATATAGAGTATCTTATATATTTAAACGAGCAATTCTTGTATATTTATATCTTTATTTATTTATTTATACCGGCGATCTCGGAAACGGCTCTAACGATTTTGTTGAAATTTGGTATATGGGGGCTTTCGGGGGCGAAAAATTGATCTAGATTAGTCACATGTCTGGGAAAACTCGTGTTTTCAAGTTTTCATGCGTTTTTCTTATGCATTATTCTACGCAAAATTTAATCGCGACATCTATACAACTGTCTCAGTAACACTTAGTCACTCAATGTAAAATTATTTTTAAGCCAAATTAAAAAGAAAATTATTCTTATCGCGACATCTATACAACTGTCTCAGTAACACTTAGTCACTTAATGTAAAATTATTTTTAAGCCAAATTAAAAAGAAAATTGTTCTTATCGCGACATCTATACAACTTTCTCAGTAACACTTAGTCACTTAATGTAAAATATACAATCTTTCAAGAACTCCGAGCGAAGCTCGGTCGCCCAGGTACTAATATAATTAAATGACATAGCTATGCACATTGACGATACGATTGGCTCAGTTTGTAGTGACCCTACTTGCTGTGCCAGCGATCGCGGGTTCGAGTCCCGCTGGGGGCATAAATTTGTGTGATGAGCACGAATGTTCGTACTCTAATCATGGGTGTTTATATTTATAATATGTATGTATTTAAAAGTTACATATGTGTAGTGTATCAACTATCTGATATGCATAACACAGGCTTCGTAGCTTACCATGGAACTAGATGGTGATGTGTGTTAATGTCTCAAAAAAAAAGAAAAGATATTTGTATATTAGAGTAAAAATATATATATATATATACATCTCCGTTAATAATTTCCCTACAGTGCGTTTTCGATAGTTGTTGATATGTTAATCTAAGATTTGTGCACAATTTGCAAACAATAGCACTCCATTTCCATAAGTACGAGTATTATATGTGAATGCGATGGCGAATCAGCCGGGCGACCCTGTTTCCTCCAGGGACCAATCATTCAATTGAATCTCTGCGCACTTTGTGTTGAATCTATTTATAAACGTTATAATGTGTCTCGTGATGCGGACATTAAGTAGTAACCATTTGATTTCCTTTAGCAATATGCATAAGATTTCATATGAAGACTTTAATTCTTGATTACATGACAATTTTTTTAAATTGTTTAACCTTTAAAGAAACTAGAGTAGATGAACTTTAAAATGTTATATGCTGTAGGTTGCTGGCGGAAAATAAATGGAAGGTGGCACCGTAGTGATCCTTAACTAAATGTCTGAAACCTTAGATAACACTCTAGAGTGCAATGTGATTTATTCAAAACACACTCACTTTACGTAGATCTAGTAAATCTTAAAAGATTTTTAGAGGACTGGAGCTGTTTAACATTTTAAAGATATATAAATATACGTCATAATATGTTTTAATAAAAAATATATTTTTAATTTGTGCATTTAATATTTATATGTTATATGTAGGCACAGGGCTGTAAAAATATTTGAGTAACATCAAAGCAATCTGCACGAGTTCCATTTAAAACATGCCAATTCTATCAATAGGGGACTTGCATCAGAGCTTTTTGCCCACAAAGGCTTTCAATCAATTCGATACCAAAAAAACAATGAGAGCTTATGCGGTAATATGAAAGGTGACTGAATTACCAAACTGTAAATAATTTAGTGTATAACAAAACAATCTAATCAACGGCATACTTATCTAATAATAACTTAGTTAAAGCCCTATCTAGCTTAAGATCTATGAAAATTACCCTCTCCTTAATTGAAATCGATAAAAAAATAAGGAAACGTTATAATACTTTCTTGAATTTACTCGAATATTTGACATTTTAATTTATATTATCTTTTCGGATTTTTTCGGATCATTTTTGGTTCCCTAAGTGATGTAAAGCATTCAAAACGTAGGGAAACATTATATCGATAATATTGTCTATTTCAATAAGATTTTCCAAAAAATATTTAATGTACAGATTTGACTCGGTTACAATTACAAGAACGAAAAGTTCATGATAATAAAGTAAAATATAAAAATAATGTATAAAGATATACAAGAATAATATTTTAAAACGTCCGACTCGTCTTGTAATGCATTATTTATCGCGGACAGGCATTTAGCGGCCTATCGCACCACACTGCGTCATTAATTGGCCATTTATTATTCATTTCTAGTATCGTCGTGATCATTTAAAATTAGAAATAGCATAGATATTAGCTTGTTGTTGTGCATGTATTATGACCAAGCGGAAAAAATACGACCAATTACGAAGAATTTTCTAGAACAAATAAAGTTTTACGTAACATAAAAACGTATAAAAAATTTGCTGTAAAAGGACTGCAAGAAAAGAATACTATATCTGATATACTTGTAATGCAAACTGCAAGCTTTTCGCTATACACACTATCTACAATACGGTCCTATGAATTTTTTCAGGCGAAGAAATAAGTTCTCGAGACCACTTCCCTAGACGAGCTTATGCTACTTGATAAATTTTACTTTAATTTACTTATTATATTTATAATTACATTAGCGGCTCACCCTCGCTTCGCTCGGATTCGCCTTTCAAAAGGAAATCAAATGAAATCTCAGAAATCAAAAACAAATCTATCTGGTATAAGGTGCATTTTTCCGGTATAAAGTTCAGCATGCCAAATTTTACTAAATCACGCGCATAAGTTGTTGTGACTAAGCTGTATAAGTTACTTTAATTTTTTGACTATGCCACAGGAACTCTTTAATTTTCCGGAATGAATAATATCTAAAATGTTGACCTTGGATATAAGGTACCACCATGCAAAATTTCATTTAAATCGGTTCAAGAGTTTCGGAAATTAGCCCGTACAAACAGAAAAGAAACTAAAAATTAAAATATAAACTGGATTTGTTCTATTTCTCTTTCTCTCGGCTGTGACTCGGTTTTCAGCATTCTTCATCTATGTACAGACATTCGACCTCTACAGTTTTATTATATAATATAAAGATTTTATCAAAATACGGATCTTTATATCTGTTTTCATATGATTTGTGTATTGTAAGACTTCATATTTTTTATTATATTTATTAGCTATTTTCATATTCAAGAGCACAATTGACATAAAATACGGGACACATTCCACGTGAATGAGAACTTCCATGGATCTCATTTGGGCGAGTTCATGTAAAATTATAAATATATAGTATATATAAATTTTTTTTGTTTAAAATTACAATATTTTTTCTTGTTTAAATGATAGAAAATTATTGCTCATTTCATTGTTTCCAAAACTTTACAAATGAGTGGTTGAGTTTATATTAATAAAATTAATTTAATTCCCTTTAAAATTTAAAATCATACAAAAATGAAAAAAATACAATTTTTTCAATCCAGCAAAGTACCTAATTCTATCTTGAATGTATGATTTTACCATACCTATTTATTATTGTTTTATTATTTTATTATTTATATTACATACCTATTTATTTGTCTTATAAAAGTTCTTAAAAATTAAGAACCTGAAAACCATTCTTCGAACAGACGGCGCCTTAAAGTTATTAATTATTAGGTAGTAAGTTTGGATATATATATATATATATATATATATATATATATATATATATATATATCCAAACTTACTACCTAATAATTAATAACTTTAAGGCGCCGTATAATATTTTGTATACGACCCCGTGGCCCGTACCCCGCATGTTAAAATATAGCACACGCTTTATTACACCGCATAACGCTGCTGATTTCTCGCTGAATGGCTCCCGACCGATGTCGTGAAGCATCGCGTTACGAGATCTGATTTATACAACATGTCATTTACGAACAAAAGCGTTCAATATATTTCTGAACCTTCTTCTGCTGACTTTCAGACCTTTAAAAGGAACAGAGTTTATTGGCAATGTAAAATTTGTAAATAATTAGGTTTTTAGTCTTTCTTACACATTCTTATGTAATGTTTAGACTTTAGGGTCATTTTTATCACGGTAATTCTATCACGCGAGACATACCACTGGACTGTCATAACGGTAATACCTTAAAAATGTAAAGGTTTTCTTTTAAAAAAGGTATTTGGAAGACACTTCTGAAATAGTTCAAATAAAGAATCAAAACTTTTCTTGGTCTCGATTTGGATTAAGGCCTCATTTAAATCTACTAAATCTTTTAAAGCTTTAACACAAGCAAAAGTTTTGTTTTTAGGTAAAACTATTTGCAAGTATATTTACGTCTTTTAAATTTAACATTTATGGAAGTCTTTGTTAATTTAAGAACACATTTAAAATATGGTCTAAATATAGCATAATTACATCAACAAGTCACTAAAAGGTTATATACAACTAGCGATTCACCCGCGCTTCGCCCGGGTTCGTCCCTAGCTTGATTCCCCATACAAACTTTCATCCCCAATTTTACCCCCGGATGATTTCCGGGATAAAAAGTATCCTAGGTTCTCTCCAGGGTCTCATACTATCTTCTTACCAAATTTCGTCTAAATCGGTTCAGTAGATCCAGATATTACCCCCTACAACTTCACAAACTCACAGAATCACAGACTTACCTTTTTATAATATTAGTATAAACTACAAGTAAGAAAATTAAACATTAATCGAAAACCACACATGTGCCTATAAATAACAACGTAGTCAATATATAATATATTCTCAAAATCAATTATGTAAGGATGGTTTTCGCTAAGCGTCCAAAGCTACACGTCTATCTCATAAAGAATTTTAATGAGAGCATATGTACATTAAATGTATGCCGTGAGTTACTCGAGTGGATCGTTTATTATATTTTATATGCCAGCATATAAAATGTACATAAATGATGTTAAAATATGATATTAAAGCACTAAAACATCTATTCTTACCATGCTGGCCAAGGTAGTTGGTACTTAGTTATTACTCAAATATTAATATTATATCGATTTTTATTTCATACTAGCGACTCACCCTCGCTTCGCTCGGGTTCGTCTCTAGGTACGCTTTAACGGGTAGTATAGCATAGACTATATATATATATATATATATATATATATATATATATATATATATATATATATATATATATATATGTACAATGTATATATATACGTTTTTTTTTAGAAATGGGATTTTTACAACATATAGGACACTTTTTACTGCGGGAAAATATCTCATCTCTGAGAAATCTGTACCTACTAAACGTTAAAACGTAACTAGGGACGAACCCAAACGGAGTGGGGGTGAGTCGTCAGCGTAAAATAAAAACGTACAGTTTCAAAACACAACCTCAAGAGTAGGCGGTGCTGGTGGAAAAAGCTTAAAATTTTGAGTAGGCAAGTAGTTACGTAGGCAGCTTTCATGTGCAATTAGTTATGATAATTAAAATAATTTCAGCTTGCAATTCAACTTTTCATGCGCGTAATGCGATTTGGCCTCGCGTTTATATCGGGTAACGAGCGATCTCTCGGTGCAATTTATGCAGCGGCCGCACCGCGACGCGCACTACGCCTCTTCAAATGGCTACCTACCTACCACTAATTTAACATTTTTATATAAATCCGCTTGAGCTTTTAAAAATGTTCCACAAGCGAGCGTGGGTATGCGATAAACATTTAATCGGATTAAAGAAAATATTTTCCTATGCAGTACATAACTTTAATCGTTATAAAATTATTTTAATTAAGCAAAAATAAACAATATAAAGAAGTTGTTTCAGAGAAAACAGCTGCAAGCAAGCAAGCAAGCAAGAGAGCAGCTGGATCTTAAATAAAACTATCTTTTCAAATTTCGTTGCGAATTTATTTTGATTTTTGATTCCCTCAGTCTCTCCTGTGATCATGATTGCTGTAAAGCATCGAGATCGAAACTTTACAGCAGTTTTATTTAAAATGTCAAATATTCACGTGCAAGTAAGAAAGTATTATTAGATAGCTGAATCTTTATATTTCCCTATGTAATACCTACACAAGAGAAAAGCGTGTATCAATTTAATATTTATATATAATAAACAACAATAAATATAGGACTCAATTATAATAAATACCTATAGATAAAAATAGAATTTGCATTAACCGCAATCGGTGTTTATGGCTGAACACTGCACACAGTTCGCTGTTATCGGCGTCTGCGCAGGGTTCGTTCACTTGCCGAGCGGTGTGCATTTGCTTTTGACGTCATACACGTGACCACGATTAACAATATATGACGCGAATAGAAAATGTCATACAAAGTGTTTTCATGCTTTGATTATATGACTACAAGTAGTATAATACACACTATTATACAACTTGGAAAAAATATATAAGCATATTATGTAATTTATCTTGGCAGACAATAGAAAAGAATGATTTTTTTTAGGCTTACTCACTAAAAGAATAGGAGTTAAGCCCTAATACAGAGCCTACCATGTCCGTCCACGTGTTTGTTTTAAAGTACTGTTTACATTAAAATACAAAAGGGCAAAAGAGCAAAAGTTCTACTTGAAAGTGCTTGCAGGGGTGCGTTGTGGGTTTTGAAAATATGTAATACCGACTCTTGAAGAAAAGATATTGTAGCGCTGTAGATGAAACCACGAAAAGAAGGAAGATCATTTCAAAACCTGTATTAATTTTCCCCTTACCGTTAAATTTATACCAGGCTTTTTATACATTGTTTTTATATTTACTGTACTTTTGCTCATGACCAACAATACTACTACTTTGATAATATTAGACAACAAATCTCTTAATGACTGACGAACCTATATTCTAAACACTAAAAACTGCCAAGAACACCTCCTTTACTGCTGATCACAAAAGGTCTAACATCTAACATAAACAACATTAATTACGACTAGGTATTTACAGCCGTTTCCTTCATAGTGTAAATGATAATAAAATTGGCCAACTTGCAAGCATTCGGCATGACGTCACACACGTGACCACTACGCC
Organism: Argynnis bischoffii washingtonia; assembly: GCA_033884665.1. Classification (NCBI taxonomy): domain Eukaryota; kingdom Metazoa; phylum Arthropoda; class Insecta; order Lepidoptera; family Nymphalidae; genus Argynnis; species Argynnis bischoffii. The sequence goes on along the minus strand of CM066616.1, from coordinate 702,458 downwards.
ATCAACACAATAGGCATATGACGCGAGAGAATTATAATGGCCCGAAGCTGTTTTACTTAAAACATTAAGCAATCATTTTTAGGGTCCCGTACCCAAAGGGTAAAACGGGACCCTATTACTAAGACTTCGCTGTCCGTCTGTCTGTCTGTCCGTCTAGTCACTAGGCTGTATCTCATGAACTGTGATAGATAGATAGTTGAAATTTTCACAGATGATGTATTTCTGTTGCCGCTATAAGAACAAATATTAAAAACAGAATAAAATAAATATTTAAGGGGGCTCCCATACAACAAACGTGATTATTTTGCTCGACATTGATAACGACAACAGGTTGAAATATTCACAAAATATTTAGTTATATATTTACTTCAAAAATAAATAATTATTAAATTTAAAATAAAATAAATATTTATGGGGGACTCCTATACAATAGACATGGTTTTTTTGCCCTTTTTATAGATAATGGTACGGAACTCTTCGTGCGCGAGTTCGACTTGCACTTGGCAAGCTTGACTTGGTCTTTATGCATCCTTCCAACATTAACATAGAGGTATGTTGTAGCGAGAGATTCTGCGACGGGTAGCTTTTAAGAGTCTTACTGTATAAGTAGCAATATGCAAGGCTGCTTTGGTTTTAATTTGCAATTATTCGAAATATAGTATTTTACAATGTAAAAATAACCCTCTTTGACCTTATTCTTCTAAAATCTAAGGATTGAAGATTAAAAAAAAAACGCTGAAGCGCGCGTTTTATCCATTGTGACGAGGAGCATTATTATCAAGGGTTAAGGCCTTCTTTGACCAGAAAATATGAAGAATTAGCTGACTCGACCAGCGTTGTCCTGTCCAAACGTTGACGTTTGAATTCACACACAAATCAAAAATTCACACACAAATCAAAAATAGAACAAAACACTTTCAGTTTTTTCTAAATTCCTCAATTGTTCCCCAAATATCTAATTCTAATGAGGTACGAGCAATGATCATGTTTAATCAAAAAATCTTTGTTCTATTTGATTTAGTATTTAGTCACGAATTATAATCCAAAAATAAAGGGTTTGTAACAATCATTTTTGAATATAACTCAATATAATTAAGTTTGTCAGTCATGTTGATGCGTTAACACGTGACAGACAGACGTAATAGTGCTAATTAAATTGGGAGTAGCGTGGGGTCGACGTGGGACCGCTCCAAATAATTGGATTGTCTGGTCCAATATAATCAGGAATATAAAATGGAAATGGAAATTATATTCTATTTAATATTTTTTTTAATAACTTACAATTAAGAATGTTGTGACATATTATATTTATTTTTCCGAGGTAAAACCTACTTTGTAGGTGTTGAACAAATAAATACACTTTATCATTTATAAAACACTAGCTTTTGCCCGCGACTTCGTCCGCGTGGAATAGTGACTTTGCTCGCAGAGCTACCGGCGCGGCGGCCAGCACCCTCCCCCCTCACGACCGCCCTACCCTCGCCTTGTATCGGGCTGAGAGCGCGCTCACCCATAGACCGCGTAAAGTTAAATATGTATATTTTAAAACTATGATATCTCCTAAGATATTCATTGAAATCAAATGATGTCAAGGGCAATTTTGTTCAAAATTAAATACTTGTGATGAATAACGTATTTATTTGGATAAGGATTAATATCATGTTTATAAAAACACCTTCGGAAGTAATGCATTATTTTAGAACAAATTTTGATTGCCATAAAAAGGGTTATTTTGAGTCAACCTTAAAAGATAGACATATGCTGTCGCGGACTTTTTTTTAGAACTTTTAAAGGAGAACAATTCCGTCATACACGATTTTTGCGTAACTTCAACAGCTTACGCAGCGCACGCAACGAAAGCTCTCAAAAGGAATGATTTTTTCCCGTTTTTGCAACATTTTTCATTTATGCTCCGCTCCTATTGGTCGTAGCGTGATGTTCTATAGCCTAAAGCCTTCCTCGATAAATGGACTATCCAACACAAAAAGAATTTTTCAATTCCAACCAGTAGTTCCTGAGATTAGCGCGTTCAACCAAACAAACAAACAAACAAACAAACAAACAAACAAACAAACAAACAAACAAACAAACAAACTCTTCAGCTTTATAATATTAGTATAGATTACAGGCATATTTTTATCCTACTTAAAACTTTATAAACCTTTAGCTGGAGTATATAATATATGTGCGATTAGTATATAATAAATTATGTAGGAATATATTTCATACTAAATATATTATGTACAATTCTTACATTTTAGTCGGAAAAGCGGCAGTACGCGGAACATTGATTCACCAGTTCAATATACCGTCTCTTGCAGACGAGAAAAATACCTCAAGTCAGGAATAAAATTATAGCCTGATCTTAGATATTTGCGGTCATAATACTAATTGATGAAATAATTCTATATTATAATAAATACACTGTTACTTTATTTGGGTAATATAAAATTATACGAAGAATAATCACTGGAACAAGTTACTCAAACTGCCAATATGTACATATGTATATGATACCAATTTTTGGCCGCGGCGAACGATGCATGCGCGGTGCGTATGGACGTGAATAAAAACTAGCCTACGTGTTAGTCGGGGATATAAACAATTTATATATCGTTCGGAAATTTACGACATGTCCATAGAGTCGTTAAAGTTTGAAGACGTCTGTTAACACCGTGTGCACTCATAAATTCACTTAAATTATAATATACTAGCAGAACCCGCGGCTTCGCTTGCGCTAGAACTACAAAAAATCACAAAAGTAGGTTTCAAACAAACTTTCATCCCCTATTTTACCCCCTTATGGTATGAATTTCGAAAAATGCTAAAACACCTATTTATTTAATTGTATTGAAGAGCATTTACACCAAGTAGTTCTGAACATAAATAATTTTTGGGTGGTATTATAACGTGTTTTACCGTGGGTATGAGATAATCTCCCGCGGTAAAGAGTAGCCTATGTCACTCTTCAGCCCTTCAACTATCTCCACAAGAAAAAATCACGCCAATCCGTCTGTTTCGACGTGAAAACATTTATAATGTAGTATGGATGTGTGAGTGATAAAATTAATTCAATCAATAACTTTAACATTTACAAAATAAAAAAATAGACATGTATATTTTCTACGAAGCTATATCTCATCAAGATAACGTATCAGCTACCGGAAATCATCAGGCTTTTACACATTTATATAGATATGCCAAACTAAATCACTGCCAAGGATCTTCCAACGTTTCTAGATCGTCAACATTCAAATATAATTGTGATTATGCATATTGCAAAGTAAACTTTGAAAGAGAGTTTATTGTTAAAAATTGAAAACAGTTTCGATAAAACGCTCCTTTAATTTTAATCTGATGAAAACCAGAAAATCTCACAGAATCACTCTGTCTGTTTGTCTATGTACCTTTAAAAGCTATTTTCTCTAAATATTTTTAGTAACAATTTAAAAAAAACACCTTGAGGCGAATCTGACTTGTTTGTAAAATTTAAATATGGAAAAATATTTATAGATTACCGAAAGCGAAATATAGTGTTATAAATAGCACAAATAAAGTATGCATGTAAGTACTTAATGTACTTCTAGTGGCGTTGGTAAACGGCGCCGTCTGAAATCCTTATCATCTTGGCAAATTGACAATTACAAGGTAATTTAAGCCAAAAATGAAAACAGACTGACATAATTAGCACTACGATAGACAATTTTGTACTAATTTTGTACGTACCGAAGTAAACAAACTAGCTTAGTATTGTATTATTTTTCGTTAGTTCTATTGTTTCTATAAATTTGAAATACCATCTTTGAAAATATCATTTAATAATAAAAGTTTTCATTCATCCTCGCTATTGAAGTAGGAGTTTTATGAATTTTAATAGTCTTATATTACTTTCAGTATTTTTAATCTATTTAAATGGAGTTATAAACAGTTTAAATATTTTTAGTACGATAATAAATTTTCTACAAGATTCACTCCATCTATCTATAGGTATGTATGTCGAAATGCCGTGTTAAAAAAAATATATAATAAAAAAGTATTAAGATATACAGTTAATACTTATATATGTATACCGATACAATATCTACAGCCACATAAGTTAAGATTCGATAGTACAAATGCCTAATATCATTGAGCGCGCTCTGAAGCCAATCAACGGCGATAAGCCCAATCGGCTGAAAAATAAAATAGTCCAGGGTCACGACAATGAACTTTCGAGTAATCGATGGTTTCCCCTCGGGAGGCGCGCACCAAGATCAATGTCAAATTCAATCTATTCTTACATTACGAACGTCATCAACACCGTCATAGCCAGCGCCAGGGCTGTCGCTTGTTGCTCTTGTACTTTTGCGTTTCATTTTGTGTAACTCTACTTTATAATAAATGAGTGTAATTAAAAAAGCGTATTAACATTAAACTCTAATCCCTAAGTATTTATGAAAATATGTATGTCTGTGTGTTTTTTTCACGGCCAACCGGATTTTGGTAAAATTGTTAGAGATAACGTTTGTTTATTCTATAGAAGGGCTTTCATAGGAATCTAGAATAGAACCGAAATTGATTCATTGCTTGACATTGCATAATACAATATTTCTTCGAGATACAGATAGTACAAAAATAAATATGATCAAAAATGAAATACATAAACCCCATCATATTATGTTATTTCCCTAGAATCAAAAACAAAAAAAACGTAAAACGTTGACAATCCTAGTTGAATCAGTGGTAAATCGCAACAGCACGCCCCCACTTGTATCATGTACATATGTAGTTACTGCCGGCAATACCACGGATATTAATACCATTAATTACGCAATCGTGACGAGCGAGGCCCGTGACGTAGCGATCAAATATTATCACGTTAGTGAAAACTTGGCCCTTGCGGTAACGTCTAAATCCACTGATGAATGTTGGCTCAGAGATGTTGTCAGCATCATAATAGACATTCTTGGCCTTATTCGATAGCTTAGTTTTTGATATAACTAGCTTTAATGTTTCTTAATGTACATCATATCTATCACAGATAAAGAATTTTATAAGTAACAAATATGTCAGGTTTTGTAAAATTTTCCTTTTTAAGAATCTGTTAACCAGATATTTTTATATTGATTATTATGTGGGCTGCTAGTTGATATCGATAAGCTTTATATCAGAGATATTGTCACAAATTTGGATGGTGTTCTTAATTTAGATATGCATTTTAATAATTTGTTCGCACTAACGGTTACTGAGAATACTAAGAGGCGCGAGGGAGCATAGGATGTGCTACAATAAACATGTCATGTTATAGACGTAATAGGTGATAATGTGTAGTCATTACAATTCTGCCATTCTGCCGTTCATATCACGAAGACGCGTCCGGTGTCGTCGACCCGGCGCCGGCGCACTACCCGCACTCGTCCTGGCACTCCTCCAAGCGCCAATGCACATCTAAACACCTCACCGATTTATCCAACCGGCGACAGAAGTAACTATTGAGTACAGAGACCATAAAGACGCAGTTAAAATTATTCAAGGAATAACTGTTTCACTTTGATGTTGCAGATATAGGAAGCGAAGAGCCTTTGTAATGGCGAGACCAAAATGGCACAATAAATGTTAATTACCAATAAACATCACGTAATGGAAAAGCAGCAGTATTACATTTTAGAGTAATTATGACTTCGAGAAATGATTTTAAGATCCAATAAATATTCTAAGCACTTGCTTTACGAGCTCTATAAATTACGTAGTAGGTCAAAATGATTCAACTTAGTTTTTCTGTAGGCCTTTCTAAAACCAAGCAATAAATCCATCTAATCTAACTGCTAGTTAATACACTGTTTCGTATTCATTAAATAACGTATGCATTAAACCAGCTTTAACAAGTAGTATACTGCGCCTAAGTACAATGTCTGAAACTGGCCATGAATGTAAATTTTAACTAACTTAGATGGAAAGTTCTGAAACCCGCTATTGGGTTGATGCAGGCGAGAAATTCTGATTTCGATTATTCATATCGACAAAAGTAGCATTTCGCGAGAAGGGCTGACGAACGGATATATGACGTGCTCGGATCTTTCTATACAAACAGGGATCTACTACGCCCACATAATGAATAATAAATTGAATAATGCAAAGCGTAAGTGAAGACTTCTAGAAGTATCGCGTATAAGTCAATATACTCATACATAATTTTAATTAAATTCCTACAATTGACGTCAATACCAAAACCATTTCCTCAAATGTTAAAATATTTCATATGTTTTAATCTCATAATATACGTAAATGGATTTTATACATAAACCTATTTACGCTATAGAGTGCGCCTAATGTCTTTACCCTCGAAATACATGACTTACTCCACATGCCTCTGGCATTGTCAGATAATAAATAACTAAGCCTATGCTCTTTTTTACCAAGAGACATTAAACATATAGGCTCATTATATATGCATATATAAGATTTAAATAAAACTTACATAGCTGATAATATAACAAAAGTTAATATTGTAATCAGTTGAAAATGGAAGTAGAACACATAAAGTTTGCCTACATACGTTTACTTAACGATGTTGTAACTTAACTGATTGTATAGGAACTTTATCCGTTATCGGTGCGTGAAGTGAAATAAGCCCCGCAATGTTACCGGCCGTCCGCAAATACGTTACAATAAAACGAAGAGGAAAGTGCCGATTGGTCTTTCTGTCGCGTTCTAGCATGCAATGCGATCTCAGGACATCCATACGTGCTCTATACATATACATCGGTGTAATAGTGAGAGTGGTTCTTCGGCTAGTCACTAGTGGCAAATTCTATTTTAAACCTGTGAGATGGCACTATGCTGTAGGCGCCTTCCTATATAAGATACATTTGCAATGTTATTTTTGTATATAATTATGTCGATTTTAATCTATACAGATAAATAAAATTGGAGTGTCTGTTTGTAATATTAAAATAACCGCTTTTTACTAAATACATATGGATGTATACACGGTACATATACCAAAACAACATTTTTTACAATTTTTGTCTGTCTGTCTGTTTGTTCCGGCTAATCTCCGGAACGGCTGGAGGGATTTTGACTATACTGTCACTGGCAGATAGCTGATATTATAGGGAATAACTTAGGCTACTTTTATTTTAGAAAAAGAATTAGGGTTCCGCAAAAAAATAATTAAAACCCATGAAATTGTGAACAAAATTCGCGTACGGCGTACGCAATAACGTACACGTACGGAACGTAAATCGCTATATAATTTAAATGAATATCTTAAAAGTAACAAGCTACTATTTATGTTTACCTAAACATAGCTAACCGTGTAAACCTACCTATGGACGAACGCGAGCGAAGCGAGCGTGAGTCGCTAGCTTTATATAACTTTCATACAACTTCCAGGCACTGAAAAGTAAAAAATAACTAAACAGGGGTCGAAGTCGGTGTGCTTTGATGGGGAAATTTTAGTTAGGTCAAACTTGTTAAGAAAACGTAACAGGTATCTAGTTTGGATATTTAAAAAAAACCATTCCATTTGCGCATTTTCAGAGTGTTGAAGATATATGGAAATCAATAAAAAGCAAAACAAGACTTGAAAAAGAAAAATAATTATGCAGTATTGAGTGCGATATTTTACTAGTAGTTTTCATTTCAATAGAATAACAACAATATAAAATATAACAGCAAAGGAAAAATAATTATCAAACCGTGATTAATTGCGGATATGTGTAATTATAACTTAAATATCATCTTCACTGTACTTAAGTCTTTGTCCACAAACGAATACTATCTTTTGTTGACTCATCTTTAATTCGATTCGCCGCACAATGAGACTATAATGTAATTTGTGAAGCTTTTAAGCTGATAAACATAAAGTTCATAATAGGGAGTCCTTTTGTAGTCTGTGTATGGATAGCATCCCTTAGGCTCATTTCACATTATGCGACTATTATTACATAGTATATGCCACAAGTAATAAGTAAAATACGTATATAATTTTATCATCACTGTTCACGAGTGTTTTCTTTATAGACATCGTTGCTTAGTTTATACATCTATACATATAATAAAATTCTAACGGAGTCGAATCTGTACATTAAATTTTTTTTGGAAAATCTTATTGAAATGGTCATTATTATCGATACAGAGGCCGAATCTATAGTTTTTAGAATTTTTGGCTGTCTGTCTGGGAACGCAACACGGGAAAACCACTGGACATAATTTGATGAAATTGTGTATGATGATAGCTGTTTATCCGGGTCAACATACTTTTTACTGCGTAAAAATATCTCATCTCTGAGAAATCTTAAATTTTCTCTGGAAAACCGTTAAAACGTATGTATATAAATATTTGAACTATATTGCGAAAGTACAGTTTTAAAAATGTGCTACAAACTTGTAGTCATGTCCTACTAATATAATATAAACGCGACAGTTTATGAGGGTGGTGGATGAATGGATGTTTGGAACTTTTTCACAAAACTACAAAACGAATTTTGATTAAACTCTACAGTAAAACAGCTTATACATCAAAGTAACAAATAGGCTATAATTTTTGAAGATATAGGTAATACTGAACGAGTGTGGAGACGCGGGAAAACCTTATAAGTGTGCATAGCAGTAATGGCTACAGGCCATTACTATATAAGGCAAATTGAGATAGCTGAATACTGTGATATTTATTATTTTAACTTAAATGACCGCCTCGCTTTACTTAAACTCTTCCACGCGCGTCTTTAGAAACCTGTATCGCGATTTTCCTCCAACCAATCCAAATAATTACCTATTGCTAATGCTCTTGGCAAACTTTACTAACTTAATCTGGCAAGATAATGTATTTCCATAATAAACAAAACTGGATGGACTGGCAGATAGAGACGTGTTTTAATATATATATGTATGTATAAGTATGTCCCTACATATACATACATATATATGTACGTAGAGACGTAGAGAAGCAAGCTTGTGCCGAGTTGGTTATCCCACATTACAAGAATACTAATTGACTAGATTTATAAACCCCTTTCATGTTAAACATGTGGTCGTTAATAATATACAGTCGAGAAGGCGACGTAATAAGGTAACATGTATGTATATTACCTTTTTAGGTTTTGCAATAAGGTTGGGTAGAATAATAGTGTGGTGCAGACCTTATTCACTGGATGGCCTATTTATAGCGCCTGTGATAAGTCTCGTTCGTTTTGTTATGAGAAAGGAGCAAGCAGTCTATGAGTCATGTTGAAGAACATAATTGGAACATAACTATACTTGGCATTCAATGGTTTGTTACTTTTAACTCTTTTTGGTCATTATGTCATTGTTACTTTATTGTAAGTTTTCGCTATTTTAATCTATATTAATATTATAGAGTTTGTTTGAACGCGCTAATCTCAGCAACTAGTAATCCGAATTGAAAAATTGTTTTTGCATTAGATAGCCTGTTTATTGAGGAAGGCTATAGGCTTTATATCATCATGATACTACTCAAGGGAGCGGAGCAGTACATAAATGTCAACAAATCGAGCAGACTTCCATACATTATTGTAAAACTGATGTTTGTATCGGAAGTTTGAACGCGGGCGAAGCCGCGGGAACTGATAGTGTGAGTGTAGTATAATAAAACAGTTATTAATTGATTATACTGGTCACACTGACGATGCGAACGCACAAATTATGATACCTTTAAAAATCAGACAATTAAAAATGACGAGAATGGTCACGTAAAAAAAAAATACAATTAAAACATAATAAATAAGCAAAAGAGGAGATTGGTCTGCGGGGAGTTGACATGGGTGGATGGGATCCGTGATTTTTAACTGGTGCAAAGAAATAAGAAATTGTTGCGAATAAGTGTTTCCTAAGAATTTGTAACTAAATCTACTTATGACGACACGTTTGGCCTAGTTTGTAGTGACGGTTGCGGGTTCGAGTCCCATTCATTCGGGCATTCATGTGTGATGATCACGAATGTTTGTACTATTTATAATATGTATGTATTTAAAGTTATATATGTGTAATGTATCAACTATCTGGTGTCCATAATACGAGCTTCGTAGCTTACCATGGAACTAGATAATGCTGCGAGTTAATGTCCTAACATTAAAAAAAACTAGTTAAAATATATAAGTTTTAAAACATGATGTTGGCTTTTCCTGAGATATCTAACATTATATGAATCCATAATTAGTTGTACGTTTTAGTGAAAGGGATAAATACATTACAAAGCAAATGGCGTTTAACCTTTTAACATCCTTTTTACTATCCAAATACGTATGTTTGATGCGAAATTATGTATCGACAGTGATGATATCGTTCCGCTTTTATTAAATAAAAAATAAACCAATATTATCAATAAAACGTTTACAGCATTTCGAGATATTGCTCATAAATTTTGAATAACGGGTTGGATTTTCATCAAATATAACTGAGAATCGTCTCTTTTAAAGGTAAACAAAAATAATAGTAAAAAATATGTATTTAATGTATTTATCACATAAAAAAATAAGTATAGGGGAGACCGGGGATAGTTGACTATAGGGGTAGGTAGACTAACTGCCAATAACTCATCGGTAGTCCAAGTATTGCTTCATTCAATCACAGCAGTGTATTAGGCTCCATACCCCGCTCAGCCGTCCGAAGCGCCGCATCGCGGTCGTACGTCATTTTGAAGCAGTGACACGATTTTCGTTTTTTTAACATGTAAGTAATATTTCCACATAGAATATTTTTTGATCTGATGCCTACACGTTTTATGTGAACCATTTGTCTATTGGTCAAAGTGTTTGATGAATGCATGGTTATCATATTTCATACGTTATGTTTCAAATCGGCGGCAGTGTTTAGGTTAACCAAGCCCTCGAAACATAAAATAGCATTTGGGGCTGGTAGACCAATTTCTTTCGGGGCTGGTTGACTAACTATTCAATCAAACTATCCAATCAAATTTGGAGTTGAAAACGACACGCAAAATAAACCTTTTATTGGATTTTTAATAAGGATAGTAATTTTGTTGTTACAGAACAATCAGGACCTATAAAAGAATTACTGAATGAGCCGATACACTAAAAGATATCGTAAAAAGAGCTGGTCATGTAATCATTTTTGACAAAAATAGAATTAATACAACTTCAAAACAGTATAAGATCCTTATAAAATATTACATTGTTACGTGGCTGAACTAAAAAAAATTAAAACATAATCCGAACTTAGACTAAGTTATCCTTCTTTATTCATCCGGTTACCTTAAGCAACAAGCCTATCAAGGGTTAAAAATTTTCGTATTTAACAAAAATAACGTTAATTTATTCTTCGCTAACTTGATTACTGCTTACAAACGTTTGAATCTAAGCCCTGGCGATATCTGGAACGTTGACGAGACGGGTTTTACAACCGTACACGTGCCTAATAGAGTTATAGATCGACCTAGTATTAAAAATGTGGGTAAAATGACATTTTCTGAGAGGGGTACACTGGTGATAGTTGCTATAGCTATCTCAGCTCTTGGAAAAACGATACCACCATTCTTTGTATATTCACGAATATATTTTAAGTCCCATTTTGTTAAAGGCGGCCCCATAGGATCAGAAGGTAATGCTAATCCACCTGGCTGGATAAAAGAAGAAAACTTCATATTTCAACAGAGCAAGTGACAACTGGCTGGCTAGTAATCCGGAAAAAACGACTACAATTTATGATATATCGGATTTACTTAAAACATCACCACCATTGGCTGCTACTGTTGATAATATTCAGTCAGGATACAGAGTACCAGGATTTTACCACAAAATGAGAATATATTTCCTGATTCCGAGTTTAGTGGATCTTATGTGACAGATAGGCCGATATCAAGCTCCCATGATGTTGCTAATACTTCAACAGTTGCTGTTCCATCGACTTATTATCTTACAGTTCAACTATTGTCGACGAGGTTATCATCCAATTATCGATCAGATTACTACTGCAATTCCCTCTCGTACAAGATCTTTTAGTACGAAATGTGAGCCACCTTATATTATTGATGATATGTCACATTTTGTATAAGAAGCGGAACTGAGAGAAAACCTCAAAACACTAGAAAACTTACGTACTTTAGAATCAGAAATATCCCTCAATTTAAAGCCTTTATCTAATTTAAACATGAAGAAAAAAATTGATAATTTTATTAAAGACTGTATAAGAAATGACTGTACCTGATTCAAATTGTTTTTTTTTAAGTATAGGGCTCAATTGTATTAAATAAATGTTTTATTATTTGATTCTCTTCTCATGATTGACGCTTATTGGTACATAAGTCGACTTACCCCTGGCATATAGTCTACCTACCCCGGACCAGGGGTAGATTGACTAAAGAGTTAGTGTTCTGTTAAACGCATTAAATCATCACCATTATATTAAACTAAGAACTAAATATTATTCTATTTTATTAGCTTAATAGTTTTCCTATCGATCATTGTGGTTTAATTGTCTATATATATTAAAACACAAAAAATATAAATGATTTAGTAAAAAAGTAGTCAACTATCCCCGGTCTCCCCTAGGTCCATATTAAAAAAAAAGAAACGTGTGTGTGTACTTATGTACGCACGTAAAAAGTTATACTTCTTTGGCGTAGCAGAACAAAAATAGAGATTTCATCCCGTATGTCACAACTCTCTGTTTGTAAAAGGAATGCAACTAACTTCATCATGTCGCTTTTAGCTAACTTCATCGTGTCATTTTTTTACTGTCGGTGTGCGCGCGCATCGTAAAAATTTTACTCTCTTAGATTTTTCCAAACGTGTTAAAAGAAGTAGGTATAACTTCCAAAAATATAAGTATATATAAGCAAGGTCAATTTTCGATAATATATAGTAAATTTCGCTATTGGGTGCTAATTAAACATCCCTATTAGGTATAAATGGTTATTCACACTTCGTCTAAACAGATATATGCTTGCGTGTTAAGAGTGCGTCAAATCCGGTATTGATATCAAATATTGAGCTGTCCAAAATGCGCAGTTCGTAGATCTGGCATTCCATCACATACTATATACGTTTAAAATAAAGACTTAATCTTAGTATTTGTTATACAAAAGATGGATAGATATAGTGTAATTAAAACAAAATATTGAATCTAAACAAACACTTACGAGTTTAGAAAGAGCCCTATGATACGTTATAAGAAAGTAAAAAAATGTGCAAAAAAAGCGTGTCTTCACAGATATTTTACTATTAATATATACCTATGTAATAAATATAAGTGTTATATTTGAAGCTCACTATCTCACTCAATAAATATTCCGTTTTTTTCTATCTGCACGCAAAATTATTGATTTCATAGGGATAGTAAAAGTAAAGCACGATATTATGCGATGTCGCGCTGTATCACTATCACTGGTGGAAGACAATTTATTGTTACTAAAAATAATTGTCACTTACAACTTATAATGTCATAGTGTTAAAAGTAATTGTCATTAGTAAGTAGTAATATTCATACCTTAGTAATGTTATAAATACGTAAAAAATCGTATGTCTGTTACATGCTGCCTTATTAGAGGCATTGTTAATATACTAGGTGTTGAACTCAGTTCACATTTTTTTTTTGAGTTTTTATTTGTTTTAGTCATTATGCTTTAAAAATCCCATGTCCATAGGCCTTATATGAGCTTCCTTTGAACTTTTATATTAGAATTAGGCAGATTTATATATTGAGAGTAGACCCCAATAATAAATCTCGAAAGAAACTCAATAAATTTTACGGATTGTAAAAGTTTATGATATCAAATATGTACGTGGTGAATGATCAGAGGATGCTATTTTTAAAGCATCTTTTATTGGAACATTTCAGCACACCATTATAGAGCAAGAAACTTTTTATTTAAGAGCTTTTGTGATAAAATGGTCTCGGACCTAATATCTGCTGGAGTTTCATTATTAAATATACTGAGCTTGAATAGGCGGTAATTTTGTATGAAAAATATGTTTGAATTCGTAGTTTGGAACTTTGAAAAAATGTTTTGTATGTATTTTAAAGCAAGATATACATGATTCTACTTAAGCTAAGTAGGTACCTACTACCGGGACATACCAGATTGATAAATCATTCTCGTTTATTGAAATAAATAACTACGTAGTAGAAGATTCGAGCTAAGGTCGTCACGCAGATACCTAATGAATGAAAAATATTGCGCATTAGATATTATACATAAAATATCTATAACTATATTACTTTACGCTGTTAGAAAACCCATTAGATTTTTTAATGGTATATGGTAAGAGTCCTCTTTTAATTTAAAAAAATATATACTTTTTTTTTAATATTTCACCAAATAAATATATTATTTTTTGAAAGTACAAAGTACATATGTGGAACACGTTTAATTACGTTGCTTGCAAAAAATCAAAAGTTATAGGAAGAAAAGATACGCAACACATTCGCGTTGTGCGTGCCGTTTGGTGTGATATAGGGAGGTTCACATAACGGCGAACGATAAGCAAGTATATATATGAAACAGGAAAACATATCATTATTTTTAGTGGATGGAGCCATTGACTCTTTAAATTGTTCAATTCAATTCTCTTGTTAATGGCTACAAAGTGTGCCAGTTGACCACAGATGACTTCGCCAATGTCACGAAACGACGAAATCGATGCAATTTATACTGATTTCAGTAGCGCTTTCGATAAAGTTGATCACACTATTCTTGCTGAAAAACTCAAACAAAATGGTATTTATGGCTCTCTTTTGATGTGGTTCAGGTCATATTTACTGAATAGACATCAAGTTTTTTGTTAACGGATTCGAATCAACATCTTATATCGCCCAATCTGGAGTACCGCAAGGATCTCATCTAGGACCCCTTCTATTCCTTGTATTTATTAACGACATCACTAATAATATTAAAACATGTAAAATTTCTTTATTTGTTGATGACCTAAAAATTTATAAAACAGTGAAAAATTCATCTGATATGCTGTCATTACAGGATGATTTAAATGAAATCAGTCTTTGGTGTAACAAAAATCGTATGTCTCTTAATGTGAAGAAATGTTTCTTTATAAAATATTCCAGAAAGCTAAAACCGCTTGTTTCAAATTACACTATTGAAGGTACCCCGCTACAGAAGGTTAATGAGATTAGAGATTTAGGTGTAATCATGGACGACAAATTAAAATTCGTTCAGCACATCACTAGATCAATTAATAAAGCAGCTAAAGCTCTCGGATTTATAAAACGTAACACTAGAGGTTTCTCTGCATCAACTAAAACATTATTATATAATGCTTTTGTTCGTAGCCATCTGGAATATGCTTCTGTAGTTTGGAATCCATTCTATTGCATTCACTCACAACGCATTGAGAGAGTACAACGTAATTTCACCAAGCATTTAGCATTTTTTTGTAATGAAATTTGTCAAAGACAGCCCTACCAAAGTCGTATCTCCTTTTTCAAAATGATATCCTTAAGTAACAGGCGTTCAGTGCTCGATCTTTGTTTTCTGCATATAATCTTGAATGGTGCAGTTCAGAACAATGAATTACTTGAACGTATAAATTTAGTAGTTCCCCGTAAGCACCAAATATCCCATAAATGTAATACTTTCCATATCCCTTGTGTCAAAAGTAACCTTGGTTCTCAATCTCCCATCGTCCGAATGTGTTCGCAATATAATATTATTTCTAAGGCCTTACTTACAGAATTAGATATTTTTCATGGTTCTTTCAATAAATTTAAGCACAAACTATTGCAATACTATTTATCCAAAACTGTAATCTAAATATACAAATAATAAATTTTATACTACTAATAATTAACTATAATCGAATTATTTTTATTTTACATTACGCTGATTCTAATTCTTGTTGATTTTGTATTTTTTATCAATTACTATAATAATTCCATAATATTATGAATGCTATGTACACTTGTAATTGATATGCATGTCTGTTTCTTTTTTTTTTCTTTATTTGTTATATGGAATTGTTTTAACATGTGTATTGTAAGTGTGCTTAATAATAAATAAATAAATGTCACGTAGAATGGGGAAGACACGAAGGAGATTGATCGGTAAAATAAGATCACTAAACTATATTAAACCCTAATGTGTAAAAAACTGAGTAAACCTTTTAATTGTAGAAATAACACGTAATTTTATTCATCACAATCATTACACAAATAAAAACACTTATATTTTCTGCAATCAAGTGTCAAGTTTGAGATTTTGAGCCCCACTATAGACTTCACCGGACTTATTGAGCTTAGCGAGTCGGTTCCAAATAGTTAACGAAGTCAATTAATAATAAGAGGAATTCCCCCAGCAGTTATATTACTTGTATCGAAACAATCAGAAGTTGAATTTAGTTTCTAATATAACTCAGTAGATTGATTTATGTAAATCAAAATATATTTTATGACAGTTTTATGATTAAACAGTGTAAAAAAGAAAATACAATGATGTAAAGTAAACATTTAAATAAAACTATCTTTTCGGATTTTTTCGCGGATTTATTTTCATTTTTGTTTCCCGACGGTTTGAGACATCTAACACCTTAGTCTCTCCCGTGACCATGATTGCTGTAAAGCAATCGAAACGTCGGAAAACAAAAATCAAAATAAATCCGCGAAAAAATCCGAAAAGATAGTTTTATTTAAATGTCTAATATTCGCGTAAATCTAAGAAAGTATTAAAATAAACATAATTTTTTGCTGTCACGTGGTCATGCAAATGAAACGAACGTCGATATATTTATTCGTACACCGTTTACAAGCCGACCAGACAATGTTACGATTGTTTCTGCGCCTACGTTTGTACCTACAGAGAATCGAGATGTTATATTTATTAATAAGTACTGTGGTCCATTGTAAGATCTATTACAATGGTATTATATACTCGTATACGATAAGACATGTGTTATAAATATGAAATTAGGAAAAAGCCACTGAATTGATTAGTTTTTGCAAGTTCCATAATTTGAAAATGTACCACTTGTATACATTTTTTTATCTAGTTAGGAAGGTAAGTGATTCAGTTAGTTGATGTACATTTTTGAAACAAATTCTTATCACACATTTGAAGTGTTTGTTTGTAAACCGCATTAAAAAAATGTTATGTAAAATATTCTGTTATATATTATGTAAAACTAATAAAACATATCAAATTTTAATCTATGAGCTATTCTATAATAACCAAACACTTTATAATTCTTATCCAACTTTATCTCTACAATTGTTTACGACTTGTCTCGTGACACATTAACAGTAATTATTTTTACATTGATTTATGACTTGTATAAAATCAGTACCTTTTGTAATTCAATGTCACGTGGACGATAATATTATTTGGAAAAAATAATAGTACCTAATTATTAGAAGACCTTGCACCTAAAATTATTATGGTAACTCTTTTACGGTTAAAGCTGTAAAGCTATGGAACATGCTCCCTCGCAATATTCGCCATTCAAAGTCACTGGATATTTTTAAACGTCGTCCTACTTACAGTTTTCATTAATCCTTTCACTAGAGGTTGTCTGTAAGAAATTGCTCATAGCAATAAGACCGCCTTTGCATGCCTTTTTTATGTATCTTTCTCTTTGATTTTATGTATTTTCTTGTGTGTGCAATAAAGTATTTATAAATAAAAAATAAACAAATAATTAACTATTACAGATCAAAGCGTCACTTAGATACATAACCTTCAAATGTATGTAAAATTTTCCTACCCTCTGAAAATGCAAAAGTTGTATACACTATACAACTTTTTTCATATGAAAATACGATTGCAGAAGTTAACATTAGTCTTATTGCGTAAACATATTTATAACACTATCTTAGATTTACAATGTAGCGTTTTCCTACCATTCGTATAATCATAAAAATAAAAGATAAAATTTTGGCGAGATTTAGTGAGAAAGCTCGCGAAAATTTTTGACATAGCACTTTAACATAGTCACATCAGATATTTTAAAAGCTTTTTAGAAGCTTTGACGCATCACTTGTCAAAGCGAAGGCAAAATAAGAAAAATCGATTCCTCCATTATATTTTAAATAAAACTATCTTTTCGGATTATTTCGCGGATTTATTTTGATTTTTGGTTCCCGACGTTTCGAATGCTATACAGCAATCATGGTCACAGGAGAGACTAAGGTTTTAGACATCTCAAAGGCGTTCGTTATATACTTGTTACAGACAGTATCTACCCACAATTTTACAAAACTGATTTCAAAACATTCCTCCATTATAATCAAACATAAAACTGTGAAACTCATTAAAAATATTCCCACCATTGGGAATCGTAATTTAGTTTCCAATTAAAACCGTTAACCTTTAATACCAAAGGAATGTTATCATTAACCACCTAGGTCCTAAAGCCAGTGCCTAATGGGCTACGTTATCGCATTGAAATCTTTCGAGTACACGCTAAGAATCGACTGTGCCTTATAGTAACCTCTATAAAGTATAGAGTATAGAATAGCTTTAACTATAAGGACTAAAGTGTAATAAATAAATCAAGGCACCAATCGGTTGTTAGACATTCATTAAATGTAAAGTATCTGGTTTGATTCCGTGACTCGTTTTGTATTTGTTAGAATATTCGTAATTAAATATTAACATCGATAAAAGTCTGTAGATAAATCGGTACAAATACTGATTGTTCAATGATTCGATAAAAGTTATCTTTCTATAAACTGTATATCTATACTAATATTATAAATGTAAAGTTTTTGAGTATGGATGTATGGATGTTTGTTACTCTTTCACGCCAGAACGGTTGAACGGATCTGGATGAAATTTGGCACAGAGATAGATTATAGTCTGGAATAACACATGGCCACTTTTTATTCCGGAAAAATGTACGGTTCTGTGAGATAGATTAATTTTTGGTTTTTCTAGAGCCAAACCTGAGTAAAGCGAGGGTGAGCCGCTAATGATAAATAAAAATGTTCGTTTGTGCATAACTCCAAAAGCTCTTCATCGATTTAAATTTTGACACATATAAGTGTTTTTATAAATCGTTATAAACCCCTTTGCAAAAAAAAAACGGGCACTTTAGTTTTTTTTTCTATATCTTAAATGAATATTACAAGAAAGAGGTTTTATTAATTTGAGGTGTAATTTAGCATGTTATTTGAAGTATCCTGACATAAAAGCTTACGTTCCAAATTGAAATTTTTAAAGTAACAAGAGAAAACTAATGATTATTGTAAATTTAATGGCGTGAATTGTTGAAAATGTAACTTGCTTATTATAAAAAATTTACAACTTTTTGGATAACTTTGAAAATTCATGGGAAATTGCCAGAATTCACTTCACGCATATTGATTTACAAGATTATAAGTATAAGACTAATTGTTTAACAATTGAATTAACTGAAATCGGCCTTGGAACGTAAATTTCATTAGGTGCCCGTTTTTTTTCAAAGGAGTGTACTATTCCTTTTTTGTACTAGATAGCGCTGCTGGTTACTAATTTGCATTCTATTCAAGCGATCGCCATGAAAACTAATACATGTAAGTATTTAAGAACAAAGAATATTATCGTGTTATCCATTTTTCTTTAATTCACCACCAGATTTAACCAAACTGACTTACAATCCACTGTTAGTTGTTGTCATATTAATACTAGTTTTAAAAGCCGGCTGCACTCGCTTGGAACAATATAAGTGCTGCTCTCATATTTTATAGTAGGTATACTTGTTCGTAATAATCTTGAACCTCTTAATAGTAAAAATAAGATAGATACGGTTGTGTCAGAGCTGTCTAAATAATATCCACACAAAACAGATATTTAGGCGAGTTTTGTATACCTATGTCTCAAAGCAAGTCATACTAAAATTCTCAAAAGGCACTGAAATCTGTAGATGAAAAAAAAACTTATTATAAAATATAAATAAATTAAAATACTCCGAACATTTTGAAACAGTGTAGAATTTACAAATACAATTACTAATTAATGATAATATATTACGTATAATACTCATATCATACTATTAAAGTAATTAATTAGATAACGTAATTTCGGTATGCGTTGGAGCGGCGGGGCTGCGCGGGCGCCGCCTTACCGCAACGTGACGGAATGATAGGCCACTATCTACACAATCATGTTAATTACTCGGATAATTGGATTGTAACGCGCTTTAGTTAACGCGATTAACATCGGGCTAATATTATATATACGAAAGTTTGTATGTGTGTAGGTATGTTTGTTACTCTTTTGCGCTGAAACGGCTGGGCGAATTTCCATGAAATTTAGAGTAACCGAGTGAAGAGGGTTCAAATCTCGGGTCTCGCACCTCTGATACTTTCATGTGCGAAACATTTACAACATGATTACCACTTATCTTACGGTGAAGGAAACACGCTGGTTTCCTTACGATTTCTGAGACAACCTAAGTTTTCGAAAGACATGTGAAGTCGTGGTGGACTATGGCGAGATCCCCCTCGTAAGGGAGACCAGTGCTCAGCAGTGGGACGTAAAAAAAGAGCTGAATACAGTCTATAACTTGGAGACGCACCGGTAGAGAGAAGCATGGGTATATTGCTAGTTGTATCGAAATATGATTTATGATGCTATATCGCATACCAATACAATGTTAAGTTAGCCGTAAACAGGAAGGAAAAGAAAGGAAGTTACAATGGGATGAACATTAAAGATAACCTTTTACAATATATTAATATTCCGAGGCATCCACGTGATTTGAGTAGGATAATAATAGCCAACATCACACTGTCCAGCTTTATCTATAGAAAAAAGTAACATGCATGACTGTCGCTTCGTTGCAGGGAAGGAAAAATAACACAAAACACAAATTCGCATTTATAATATCGACGACGATACAGTCATATCTCATATTTGGTAGTGGTAGCGGCAATTTCGCATTAGCTATTAAGCAAAACAAAGAAAATGTATACATACATCCTATTTCCCTTCAAAATAATTAATAGTTACCTTTTTTAATATAACAAGAATATGAAATAATATATCAATATGTATGTATATTAAAAAGCATTCAAAGGTTTCCGGGATACGTAGCTTCTGAGTTGGCAGCAATGTCGCCTTGACAAGTTTCCGGCTTCCGGATCTCTTACCCTTCCGACCACATCACATTTCTTAAGAGAAATATTCCATTACGTATAACTAATTACCTTGGCTTTTTCCAAGCGCTATGGTGCCTACTACTAAAATGTATACATATAGTTGATCATTCAAAAAATATCGTGTCATATCTTTTGACATTCTATTAATGATTAAAAATATACAAATAAGTGTATAAATTAATTTTAGTTTGGACGTCTGCTATTTAAATTTATTTAGGTTTTAATTAATACCTATGGTTTTACCTGTGTTTAGGTATTCATGGGGTTAGTATCTATGTATGTACAGTGTACATATATATTTTCTCCTAGCTACACCGTTTTGGGAGGCTTTCATATATGACTTAATAAAAAACCAAAACAAACCTATCCCACTGGAACCGTACATTTTTCCGGATAAAAGAAGCCTATGTATTATTCTAATGTATGAGCTATATTATTGTAAAGTTTCATTAAAATCCATTAAGCAATTTTTGCGTGAAAGAGTAACAAAAATCCATACATCTATACATCCAAACATCCATATACATAGTAGAAATTAGTAGGATTTACGGCAATTTGTTTCCAATGAAATGAAGTAAGGATAATTATATTGATTGTTTAAAATGATACCAACATATAGAAATCAATAAAGCCTTCATACATAACTTTAAACTTCATATTTTAACTATCGATATTTTCGTGAAAGTCGTTTTCATTATACGCGACATTCTAGTGAAAATAATGAAATGCCAAGCGCGCATATCAAGCTCGAATATCAAAGAGAATTCCCGAGCGTAATTATTTATTTTACTAACTTTCGAAACAGGTGATTTTACTCAGCGATTGAAATAAATGATAAAATATAGGTGTATATTTGTCAATAAAAAAAAACTGAAAATTTTAATTCTTTTGTTTTTTTTTAATTTTAAAAAGTAATCAATGAATAACCTATAAATATAATAAATAACTAATACCTACATTTATTTTATAACAAGCTATTGTCCGCGTCTCCACGCTCGCTTTTCTGTATAATTGCTCCAGTCCTAAGGGACCAATGCTCCTTTTTTAGCTTTCAGTTCTGTCTGGTATTTCCAGAAATTAGCGCGCGCAAACAAACAAACAAAAAACAATCTCTTCATTTTTATAATATATTTAGTATATAAATGTAAAATTATGTTTATAGTTTTCTATTGTATTATATGTAGTCACCGTTTTGCTCATGAGCAAAGCGAGGGCGCACCACTAGTACACAATACCTATGTAACATATTACATAGTCTATATCTTTGTATAATATGAAATACGTATTCGATTGCAATATGTGCGACCGCTCGCGGCGAGTGTTTGTTGCAAATATTTACTCACGGACTTTGTTTTGTATAATATCGAAACATGCAAAAAATATTTGTTTTTACTTTGATTTTGCAAAAGTTTGCATTTACTTTAATTCAATAAAGAAACTTCTTGCTTATCGATTTGAATAATAACGTTAACGGTAAAAATGTATAATTTTAACCGTCTATTGACTTTTTTTTTTTTTTTTTTTTTTTTTTTATCGTATTCTGAATTAGTGCTTGACTACGCTCCACCTGATGGTAAGTGCTAGCGCAGTCGTAGATGGTAAGTCGCACTAATTCAGTAGCCACCTATTCACTCATGACTATGACTACTTTCACCTATGACTATCGCTTATTGAGAGTGTAGCATTGAATATGCATTGAATATGTTAAAAGCATATATAATAATGCAGGTACAATTTGCCCAGACATACCTTGACGTGTATGGTTAACTTAGACGGAAAATTTACATAAAGACAAAAAAATTTGTCTCAAACTCAAACTATATTCTTACCAATTTCATTTAAAACGGTTCAGTAGTTTCGGAGCCTACTCGGTACAAGCAAACAAACAAACAAAACATTCCTAATTATAATGTTAGTATAGATATAATTGTATGAAACATTATTACCTCCTCTGGCATACTTCATGCTATACAAAAGACGTCTCGATCGTGCTTAGAAAGTACACTGATTCATCTCTCTTGACTTACCTGAAACAAAATGCAATCTGTTATCTAAGATAATTAACATAATTTATAAATAGATAATGCCTTCATCTCAAACATTAGTTATGTAGGTAAGTGCTTGAATAGCTTTATCATATTGTAATTGCAGTGTGAATTTATCTTATGTAGCTCTCTTATTAAGTTACAATTAGAATATTTCACACATCTATTGTCTATTTAAAAGTAATTAAATCTCTCTTGTAAAGTATAAAGCATTTTTAGTTTCAGTCGAATTTCTCAATATTGTAAGCAATTTTTCTAAAAATTTTATGATACCCAAAAATTTTATTCGATTTTACACAAAAATTAGGCAAAACCCATCTCTCAAACCATGCGCTTATCAACCATTAGCATTTCATTTTACTTTATAGACTAATATCTCTAAAAGCTTTTAATTTCAAAGGTCGTGAGTTTGAATCCAGCACGGACAAATATTACCTGCATATTATTTACTGTTGCATGGAAAATGTGTGTGTGTGTGTGTGTGATAAAAACTTTTCTTTTTTATGGGCGCTAGTTGCTTTCCTCCTACAGATAATACATATTAACATTGCGGTTAAGATCTCATCACGTACGTTACTTGCCTCACACAAATAAAAAAATTCTTTAATTGAAAAATCCTTACTTTGAACTATAATCAGATAAAAGTATAGTTAATTAAAATATAATGAAAACAAATTGATAATTGTTAAATATTCTAAATCACTTCAAATATTCCGATTTTTTTTCTTTGAATCCAGACCGGACTACCCTCGAGGTAAAACATATAAACATATTATTTAAAAAAGAATTATGGAAATCATTCAACAATAATTGTGAAGACATCGTGTCGTGTATGGCACAGGTGGTAGGTACACAAAAAAAACAGTCTAGTCGGTCAAAAACTTTCCAATAGTACTAAGTTAAACTGTGACTTACTTTATTTCAGATAATAATCTATTTGAGGGTAGTTTATCGGTGATAATTCAAAAATCAGTCTTGTATAGAAGCAGGCGAGAGCAATTTTTGTATTTTTTGAAATCATTTTGTAATCCTGTGGGTAGGCACTGGTCTGTAACAACTATACCTATGTATATGACCTTTGAGACATATAAAACCTTAGTCACTCCCGTGACCATGATTGCCGTAAAGCATTCGAAACGTCGGAAACCAAAAACGAAAAAATCCGAAAAGATAGTTTTATTTATAATAGCCGAGAGCCATTAGCCGGGACAGTTATTGTGCATTACGCGTCCGCAGCGTCTGTCATAAGTCTTTGCTTGAGAAGTTCCCGTGAGCGTAGCGATTCATAAAAATCAATACGCAACCACAATGGCCTGCAAACATATCGTATAGACGTGGCGAGGACAATGGGACCCAACGCAAGAATATAACGCACTTTCTGCATAATATGTTTCTGCTTATTTCAGAGCAGAAAATTTTCTTTTACGACATACCGACTCGTATTGACGTTGATTTGTTGCTAGTAGATTTTTTTAATGTGTTAAGCATAAGTCGGATTTGCGTAGGGGATTATGCACAAAATAGAGTTATATATTCTATTTAACACCAATGAGGACTTTACCTACTTTTTTTATTTGTGCTATAGCACAGTAGCATAAACTATTCATCTCGTACGAAATCCAAAAAAAAAACCTTTTTTTACAAATAATTACTAATATTAATAATGGAAAACGTTTAACTTAATGTATTATATCTTCACATTTGTCATGAGAAAATCACATTTCAAATCCTAATACACTATAAATCAAAATCGATACGCCGCGCCGAGTCGCGTTGAAAAGCCTGCAAACGTATCGGTTGTCGGAACAATAGGCGCATCCTATCTCACTATTTCACGTAAACGATCTGTTTGTTCTTATTCAACTCTAACCTGAACTCTCGTGGAAAATTTTAAAACTTATATAGTTCTAGCTAGCTAGCGATTTGTGTTGTATCTTTACAATATCAAAAGAGTAAAAGTGGAAAGTGTCAAACATATTGCTGTCACTGACCAATGCTATTTAAAAACGAGGAAACTGTAGTAAATCATTGTTATTGATAACCAGCTGATCTGACAAACGTTATCCTGTCTAAATTTCAATAAAATTGTTTATGATGTCTAAATATTGTAAAGGATAAAGCATTTTTAGTTTCAACCGAATTTCTCAATATTCTGGCCAATTTTTCAAAAAAAATTAAGATACCTAAAAAATTAATAAGATTTTACGCAAAAATTATCCAAAACGCATCTCTCTAATCATGCGCTTACCAATCATTAGTATTTCATTTTAACTATATAGACTAGTGTCTGTAAAAACTTTTGCAATAAACTAAAGTCTAAAATAAAATAACCTATTACATAATCTCTATGCAAAATGTCGTGTCGATACATTGCTCCGTTGCAGCTTTAAAGAAGGGTAACTAAAGTACCTAATACACTATCAAATTAAATTTTTTAGTAAGAATTTACTACATATTTTTATTCTTCTATCTTTTATTTATATAAATAAAAAATGTTCGCGAATTTAAATGTTTGTATGTTTGTCTTGTATGCGTTATGCGTATCTCTAAACCATTCAAGCTTTAGGGATGAACCCGAGCTACGCTAGGGTAAGTCGCTAGTTCTTTATAAAAGTTCAAACAGACAACAACATCACATTAGCATTCATATTTCATAATAAATAAATATGAAGTAAATAAAAGATGTTTATTGAAAAATATTGAAGCATTACATATGTACCTAGTTAAGACACTTTTATGTTTTTATGAATTATGTTAAGCCTCTTAGAATTAGATTTATACTACTGTCATAACAAATTTAATTATATCACACTTTAATATTGAAGCCAGGTACTTATGCCCGATCTTTATGTACGTAAGTGAATGGATTCTCCAATAGGGAATATGCATGTGAATTAAAATAAAGGTGAAATATTTTTTTTATAATCTTTATTGCTTTTGAATTAAGCTTATATCAATCTTTTTAATGTAATTTCTTTTCTATTAAGAAAATAATCATTAAAACGTGCAAATATAGGCGGGGAATCCAAGGTAGTTGTAACGCATGCCATTGGTTAGACAGAAGATGACGATGAGTAAGAATATGTCAAAGTATTATCATAAAAGAGCGATTAGCGATTTCGTCGCTAAAAACTAAAGTCGTTATCTATGTATGATATTTTGACGTCACGCCAAACGCGCGAAATGGCGGGCGTTTAAAGTATCCGTATCGGTAGTATATTTAAAAAAAAAATATAGTAAATTTCGCTTTTTTGGAGCTGGATATTTTTTGTACAATTATATAAAGATGTTAGCTATTGTATAAAAAAAAATCACGCACATTCCTCATTATAGCCGGTAAATAAATAAATGAAAAAAGTTTTATTTCAATATGGATTTACCCGTCTAGTCGAGCAAACAAGACGAGCGCGGCCGTACTATCCTTTTCTCGATTAAGACTCGTGTACTCAAATAAGATGAAAAAAGTTCAATAACTTTTCCCATACATCAAAACAATCCATCCGAGCCTTAAACTACCTATAGGTAAAGTAAAAATCTATATGGATGTAACCGACACCTTCACATACATATATATATGTCGTAGTCTTTTCGCAGAATTCGTCATTTCATGAAATACCTAGGCACTTCCGGCAATTCGTGTTTACAGCCAATATACACAATCCGACGCATAGTCATTGCGGACAGTTAGGCTTTTCATGTAATGCCTGTTATATACACCGTGGCACGTTGAAGAAAGGAAAAAAATTAATTATATAAAAAAAAGTTAAAAAGACCAAGAAGTTGATTTATTATCAATCATCCACGCGCGTAGCATATTTTCGACATCTTGATTTGCTCTTTCTACGCTGCCCTGACTTTGCGGATGTCGAGGTCTGCCGCGAAATTTCAAATTTTGAGGTTATGTTTACATTAAATAAACTAAAGTGTAACATTATATCCCGGAAAAAGCAGCAGCGTTGTTTTAACTGTTCTAACCTAACCTAACCAACCTAGAAGATAAGAAAAGGTTTTGTTATGGCGTCGATTTATCATAATAATGCTAATTCTGATATTGACATTTAACATAACCAAGTACCAGTTTTACTGATAGAATTGATGTTAAATACGAATAAATCGTGATTTTAAGTGTTAAAATAAATATTTAAGTACAATAAGGATTGAAATATTTTAAGGATTTTTTTAAATAAGGATATAAGGATTTTTTTTCCTTTCTTCAACGTGCCACGGTGTATATAACAGGCATTACATGAAAAGCCTAACTGTCCGCAATGACTATGCGTCGGATTGTGTATATTGGCTGTAAACACGAGTTGCCGGAAGTGCCTAGGTATTTCATGAAATGACGAATTCTGCGAAAAGACTACGACATATACATAACATATACATATGTATTCATAATAAAGGTACTTCTATAGGTATTGTTGACTGTAGTCCGTTTAGACGGAGTTATTGCCGTGTAACCACAAGCTTATTTCCTTTTCTTATTACAGTGCAAATGAGCTGAGTTGCGGCTTAGTTTTTTAACATTCAAGAGCCTATTAGCGAGCGTGGAACAGCGATTTAATCGCGGCAAAAAATCTGAAATGGCTCGAGGATCTCTAAATATTCGCTGCACCGAGATTGAGAAATTAATGAACTTATGAAACCAGTTAATCTATACTAATATGATAAAGCTGAAGAGTTTGTTTGTTTGTTTAGTTGAACGCGCTAATCTCAGGAACTACTAATCCGATTTGAAAAATTCTTTTTGCATTAGATAGCCCGTTAGCTGAGGAAAGCTATAGGCTATATCATCCCGGAAAAATGTACAGTTCCCGTGGGATAGATTTGTTTTTGTCTAGGGACGAACCCGAAGCGAAGGTGAGTCGCTAGTAAGAAATGTGCTTACAAATTAGTGTAGTAAAGTTTTGTGCAAACTTTTCTTATTTATACCTACCTACTATAATATTATTATAAAATAAATACTGAAGTCTTTTCTTTCTTTTTTGAAACCACTTAAGCAATTAAATCTGTTTACACAAGCGGTTTTATTCGCACTACTTATGTAGGATATTTACGAGTATATCTTACAATGATTGTAATGGCCAATGAGTAACAATTAAAACATAATAACATTAAATCTGAAGGAAAACGAGGTCTAGATACTTAGTAATTCATACCATCAAAAATTGCTTTCCCATGCCTATCTTAGTGTCAATAAATTATAATTTTAAAGCCACAATAATTTTGCCCACGTGTGGGATGTGGGATAACCTAAGCCCAGTGCAATCGCACACAGATACAGCAGATGCCACGTTAATCGACCCTCACCTCGTGTGTCTGTAATGCGATAATGTAACGCGACCCAGCGACTGAGCGGCTGAGCGGCTAATACCGCGGTCGTGTAACAGCTCCGATGTAGGCCATTGTGGCGCCCTGCAGGTTCTATACCTTGCGCGGGGATAACATAATATATTATCGGACTACTATTATGAATGCGAAGGATTTTTTGTGTATGTGTCTGTATTTGTAACACTTTTACGCTAAAAAGGGTGGACGGATTTGGATGTAATTTAGTACAGTAGTTAGGCAACTAGGAATGCATTCCAGCGAAATGAGGGTAAGCCGAATAGAGCATTATTTTACTTACTGTGCCTTTACCTACTTTCTTAACGTTGGTGTATGCATTGATGCATGAGATTCACTAGAAAAGCCAGTACTACCAACTAAAATCTAGTACTAACCTAACCTAACAAAACTTCCCTCGTCTTAATGGGACATCGCTGCCCGCCGAGACAGACCACTACAACCGTGGGGTTGCTCCAACGTTCTACTCTGCTCTCAGATAAGTACCCTTTTTTTTAACGTCGGGAAATGCATTTACGCATACCACCTGTATAAACACAGGTGATTATATAAGACTCACCGGCTAGAAAAACCAGTACTACCCACTAAAACCCAACGGAACTTCCCCCGTCATAATGGAGTGTCGCAGGATCGCTTACGCATTCAACCACGACGCCCCGACGGCAGGTCTGCCGAAGCAGACCACAACAACCATGGGGTTACTCCACAGTCAACTCTATTATCAGAGAAGTACCAGGAGCAACCCCTATAGCACACCACCCACCGAGGTGGACCGCCTCCCAGTGCGTTTCTTGGCTTCAAGCCCTGCCTGGATTGCCGGGCATTACTGAGCCCCCCCACCACGACAAGGTGAACGCACCTTGGGGGAACGCATCAGAAAAGTACCTGGAGCAACCCGCATGGTATACCGCCTACCGAATTGGACCACCTCCCATTCCCATCCCATTAGGTATATGAAATCCCGCCTTTACCTAACTTAACTTTCTGCTTACATACCTATATAATATACCACTTGTCTTCATCTAGGGACAGAAATTTTACGAACAAATTTAATCATTTATAAATAAGTAAAATAATACAGCAAGTATTTATTCGTAGGTACATAATTTAAGCCAATGAAACGCAAAACAACACGCAACCAAAAGCGGAGTTCAAAGTTCGATTAATTAAACTTTTATTTGTATTAATATAACATTACACAGACAAATATGAATTATGAATATTTCATATTTCTCCAAAGGTAAGTAATATTCACCTAAGCTTTTTTTAATATAAAAATGTCAGCATAATTAGAGGCTCTTTTAAAAACAGCCGTTTCATTGAAAATGCCTTTATTAGCAAACACTTCGCTATAGAGAGACCACGTCTATGGAGATGTTTTATACACCTATTTTTCATTCATTAACAAGAACAATAAAGTTGTTTATAAAATACTTTTTTTTTACAAAAAAAAAATATGCAAACAGAAGTGTTAGAAGACCTCCGTATGCCAAAAATAATATAAAACATATATCGATATCCAATACATATAATAGATACATCACGAGAAAACCACTAGACATATTTTGATGAAATTTGGTATGATGATAGTTAGTCATCGGAGTCAACATATAGGATACTTTTTACTGCGGGAAAATATCTCATTTCTGAGAAATCAATACTAAGCGTTAAAACGTAAAATTTATAAAAACCATAATTAATTTAGCTTTTGTTGTTCAAACGTTTCATTGCTGGTCTAAACGTGATAACGTGAAAGATATCCTAAACAAAGCATATGAAAATGATTTTCTGCTACATAGTTACGGAGGTTAGTGCGTTCACACAAACAAAACATCCTTAGCACTTTATTATATTGTTTTAAATATATTACGTACATAATCTTACTAATATTACAAGCTGGAATAGAACATTGGCTACTTTTTATCCCGAAAAAATGTATGGATCCCGTGGGATAGGTTTGTTTTTGTTATTCTAGAGGCGAGCCATTAGTTTTTGTTATAAATTATATTTTTATGTGATAGAGTAACTTTACGGCTATAACGTGGTTTAATTAAGACCTAAAAAGAGCGAAGTTAACGAGGTTTTATCCCGGAATTTAGCACCTGGGATCATATTTTACAAGATGTAATTTATATTGGACCATAACTTTAATAAAAATATGATACTAGAGCTCTATTATTTTAAACTAAATATTTTCTACCGTTATTGCTTTTAAAAGGAAAATTTAAATAACAAATTAATGAAGCTACGGTATTTCAATTAATATTAATAATGTCTGTCTAGTCAGTTTACGAGTATAATACTTATGTAAATAGTTTTAGTTATGGTGTATACAGCGTCAACATGGCGGCAAGAATTATACTGGTTATAAGTATTTTAAATCTTGTTACAATACTTGATTAATGTGATTAAAAATAACATAAAAATAAAACGATCTCATGAAATATTTAATTACAATTTGTAAAATAAACCATTCAAATGAAAATTAATCACAAAATTAAACTTTATTCAATTAGACTTACAGGATGTATAAGCACTTTTGAATCGTCAATTTAATTAAAGAGAATCATTGTAGTCTGTCCACGTGGAAGCTACCACTGGCACGGAAAGCCGTTCTGCTGAGAAGAGCCGGCGAGAAACTCAAAACTCAGAACAAAAACAAACTCAGAACTTTTGAATCATAAGAAGTATTTATAGGAAACCCTTTGATTTACACGAATATTTGATATCTATACATATAATAAAATTCTGAATCGAATCTGTACTTTAAATATTTTTTGGAAAATCTTATTGAAATAGACTTTATTATCGATACAGAGACCGAATCTATAGTTTTTAGAATTTTTGTCTGTCTCTCTATTACCGCATCACAGAAAAACCACTGGAAGGATTTTTATGAAATTTGGTATGATGATAGCTGGATATCCGGGTCAACATATAGGATACTTTTTACCGCGGGAGATTATCTCATTCCCACGGGAGTACACGTTATAACACAACCCAAAAAATATTTATGATCAGAATTTCTTGAAACTTGGTATTAATGCTCTTCAAAACAATTAAATAAGTTTTTTGAAATTTATCCCATAAGGAGATAAAATAAGGGATGATGTTTTTTGTTGTAGTTTTAGCGCGAGCGAAGCCGCGGGTTTTGCTACTTTTAAATAAAAACTATCTTTTCGGATTTTTTTCGAATGCTTCACAGTCTCTGCCGTGACCAATATTGCTATAAAGCATTCGAAACGTCGGTAACCAAAAATCAAAATAAATCCGCGAAAAGAGTCTTATGAGTATTTAAATAAAACCCTCTTTGCGAACCGATTGAGTCGCCCCTACTAATGAAGCTCAACAATTATAAGGATATATAAAATGTAATTATAATTACGCAATAAATAATAATAAATGCATTCAGATATATTGCCAGTATTAAATGCTTATCACTCATTACATAAATAGTGTAACAATACAAAGGTTAGCTATCGGTGTACAGAGGTGAATGACCATGTAGGCGTGGTAGACCACCCGTTCACTTGCGAATATCCAGCTCAATAGCTACGAAGAAGAAAGGTACAACTTGTACTAGTTTATACATTTTTAATTGTAGGTACATTACTATTTAATGCTTATACATATCTATACATATAATAAAATTCTAAGTCGAATCTCTGAGAAATCTATACTAAACTATGACAACTTTACGCTATAAAGGTAAAAGAATCGCATTAAAATCCCATGAATTCACGGAGAAAATATAATTTTTTTTTTTATTTAGAACTCTTTAACCCCATACGTAGCTATTTTGTAAGCACAGCTACACTTCAATTTAATTCATAAATTAAATCCACTAAAATCGATTGCTTAACGATCTAATCGAACCTAATTTATAATTTGAAATACACCAATTAATAAGTTCTGAAGTTAATTGGGTTCGGATAGACACTGCGTTTTCTACTAATATTACTGCAATTATTATCGTATACATAAATTATGTTTTGTCACTTGCATGTTTGCTGTCTTGTTGGCCCCTCTTATTTTCCTTCCTCATACAACTATTTATATATATGTCTATAGAGTACGTAGAGTACGTTCTTTATTTTATAAGTTTTATATGTACCCAGAGTCAAGCAAAGGCCACTCTACAGTAGGCACAGTCAATACTTTTGCATATATTTTTAGTTATCTACACTTTCATTTTTGAAGACCTCGTAATGAGCTAATTTATCATCAAAAATTAAGAATATTTCATACATTGCAAAGTTTCCGCTATTAAAGTCACAATGTAATGAAATAAAGTTGTATTTTATGTTCAATTGTTCTATGATTTACGATTATTTGCATTGCTTTTTAAACGTTGCGTCATTACTCGGATACTGGTAATTCTGTTAGCAAAATGTTAAAAAACTAATCAAAATACTGATATACTAGCTATTCTCGCGAGTCTGCTCGCGTAGCTTTCGATCCTAAACGTTGTAGCATTATGTTAGATGTCCTTCCTCTGGGATTGGGCTATCAAATGCAAAAAAAAAAAGATTTTTTAAATCCGACTAATATTTCCAGAGATAAGGGCGTTCAAACAAAAACCAAACAGACTTTTCAACTATGTTATATAGTACGTACAGATATAATAGAAGTAGTCTAAATTCATAAATAAAATGACCTTAGGTATACGAACTCAAACTTCGGGTCGTGATAAGGAGTTACCTGCCTTCATAAGCCTATATTGAGTAAAAGGTTATATTATTTACTAGTAATGCCTTATAACTTACACTAGTAATCCTTTTAAAGCCTCTTTCTGAGCTTTCAAAGATTTGTAATCATATTATGATTCATAAGTGCTTGTATAAGTTTTTTTTTTTTTTTATGACATTCAGAGACAAACGAGCAGACAGACCTGATGGAAAGCAGCACCTGTCGCCCATAACACCTACGGTTCATGCACTTAGGTTTTAAGTAATAAAAATGCAGAACCACAGGTGCGTTGTCACTGTGAGGACTAAGATGATATGCCTCTTGCCTGTAATTGCGCTGGCTTCCTTATCCTTCGTACCGGAACACAACAATGCAATCATTGTTGCTTGGCGGCAGAAATAGATAAGGGGGTGGTACGCATCCAGTCGGACCCCTCAGGCTTGACAGAGTCCTACCACCGGTAAAGAGAGTTACGTATATGGCATATAGTGAACTTATTACTATGGAAAATTAACCAAAAATATACAGGAATGTTCCTTGGGTTGATGACATATTCTTAAGGAAACATATGACAATATTGGACTATGTCATGAAATATGAAAATATACGATTGTAGTTATAGTTAAAAACTTAACAACGAACGTCATAAACGTAATAAAACTCATCCGGAGTATAGTTTATTGTTTTATTTTCGATTTATTTATAAGACTTCACGCCAAATGTCACGTAGACAACAGCAGTTTCAGCGAATACAAAATACTATGTGCGCAAGTGTCAATTCATTGTGACGTCAATGCGATCTCATGTTAGCGTTTATTTAACTAACATAAGCCGGAAATTCAGATCACAGGCGAATGCATTGGGCGTAAATATATCTTTGTTTTACCCTACTGTCCATAGAAGGGGGGGTAATGTTTTTCAACTGCAGGTACACATACACCTACAAGGTACATATATGTGCAAAATTTAAATGAAGTAAAGAAAGAATTAAGTATATTATTATTAAATAGTTATAATTAAAACAAGTAAATTGTGTTGTAAATAGTAAAATTTAATTTAAACCTATTAATATATAAACGCTGAATAGTTGTTTTTACAGTGAGCTATCCTGTAGAGCAAACCGATTAGAATATTTTTTATAGACGAAATTACACAAACTACATGAGCGGAGCCGCGGGAAAACGACTAGTACTATAGTAGAATGTTTAAGCTACATTACACTAGTGCACACACTTTATAAGATACTCGCCTTTTGGTTTTTTTTATAAACATATAAACTTATTTCTAATAAATAAACTTAAAGTATTGATTCGTACAGATAGTCTGATATACTTTCTGAAAAGGTTACTTTATTTAAAGTTGTTATACATATGTACAGTATAATTATTCTCCATATACCTATTCGTTCTTGGGTACCAGCAGCTGAAATACAGAAAGTAACTTAACAAAAATTCGTCATAAAATGTTAACACTGGTTACTACTAACTATTATATGATTTCTTTTCATAGATTTCCGAGCTACACGTAACTGTACATACATATATAGAGGGATCGTCGATAACGTCGTCGTCGAAGTGAATACGGCAAATATCATTTTTCCTAGATACTACGACGATGCTCGACAATATTACGCTTTTAGAAAATAACAAAAAGCCTTACATTTTCTGTACACGAAATTCGGTGAACTTAGTGCCTGAACAAGACACGTCAATTTACGAGAAACAGTGCTTGCATTACATTCCGAACTTTTTGGTGCTAGGTATATCACTGTTTTGTTTAATGTACTTTCCAACTTTACAATTAATTAATTAAAAAGTACTTTGTTATTAACCATATAGGTACGCTTAATACCTGTATAGCATGTAGGTACTCGCACATACATACGAGGGTACGTTTGTAAGTTCGCGAAATAAGTAGGTAGGTCATTAGTGAGGGTACTTACTCAAATCATAATGAATTAAGCAACTCATTATTAGAACGGCAAATGGAAATAAGAAGACAGAGAGATATTTAATGAAATCGAGTTCATTTCACTTACTTTCCAACAGATGTGTTGTAGAAGCTTATCAGACGTTTATTGGACTTTAGAGCAGCCGCATACTGCGGAATTATCGGGTTTGTAACCAGTACGAAGATGTGTGCAAAGGCGCACAGGATAATTACACGCTTAACAACACGGTGTCAAATCGGTTGATTATATCATACATCTCCATACTAATTAACAAACTATACTATAAGACTGCTGGATGTGTTATTGTTATTATAAGTATCACACTATAGTGACTAGGTTTATTTACTTATTTAACACTTTATAGAACGTACACTATAACAGGTGAACAGAGGGTGGGTTTTATCCGGTTTAATTGTAAAAAAAAAACAAGCAGTCTTTGTATTAATATTGATTTATGATTTTCTTCAATCTATAATAGGAAGAAACTAAATCTGTCTGTGTCTAAATATATTTGAAACATCGTTATAAATGAAACTTTGAACTCAATAGAGTCAATCCGTAGATAGGTATCTATATGTATATAATAAAATCCTAACTGAGCCGAATCTTCTTTCGAAAATCTTATTGAAATAGTTATTATTATCGATACAGAGGCCGAATCTATAGTTTTTAGAATTTTTGTTTGCCTGTCTATTTGTCTGGAAACGTATCACGAGAAAACTACTGGACAGATTTTGATGAAATTTGGTATGATGATAGCCCGGCTCAATATGTAGGATACTTTTTACTGCGGAATATCTCATTTCTCAGAAATGTGTACTAACCGTCAAAAGGTACCTAGGAAAGAACCCGAGAAGAGCAAGGGTGAGACTTTAGTTTTCTTTTAGAATACTTTTAGCTTTACTCGTTACTTATTCAACCTGCCACCGGAATAACTAGTCAAGTTCTTTAATAAAAGAGTATGTATTGAGTTCTTTTGTAAAATACGTATTGTTAAACAGACATACCAGAAAAGTTTGTAGTTCCGTCTTCACTATGTTACATAAAACCGACTTGAGAAGATCGTATACCTCCAGATTGGACGTACGTAAACCTAAGTAATCCATTACGCTGTGTACTGTTTGGCTCCAGTCCAAGTACTTTATCTTGCGGGAGAACGGAATTAGAATTTAATTTCATTTAAAATCTTATTTGTTTCCTTTAAACGTCCTCAAAGGGTTATTAAATTTAAAGACAACTCTTGGCGCAGTGGAATTTGTAGATACTTTGTAAAAAAGGATCTCAGATCGGGTTTCGCTTGTTACATGATAGGTAATTATTGATAAAGAATTCGGGACGGATAATTTTATTGTCATTTTCACTAATACATGCGTAAAATGTAGACTTCAAATACATTTTAAACTTAAAAATTGTAATAAAAATTAGTCACTCTCATATTTTGAGCAAAACTATACTAATATTATAGTTTGTTTATTTGTTTGTTTGTTTGACAACACGTTTGACCCAGTTTGTAGTGACCGTACTTACTGTGCCAGCGGTCGCGGGTTCGAGTCCTGCTGGGGGCATTCATTTGTGTGATGAGCACGAATATATGTACTCCAGTTATGGGTGGTTATATTTATAATAATATTATGTATGTATTTAAAGTTACATATGTGTAGTGTACCAACTATCTGGTATCCATAACACAAGCTTCATAGCTTAGCATGGAACTAGATGGTGCTGTGTGTTAATGTCCCATGTCCAACATATATATTTATATTTATTACGTTTGTTTGAACGCGCCAATCTGAGGAACTA
Organism: Argynnis bischoffii washingtonia; assembly: GCA_033884665.1. Lineage (NCBI taxonomy): Eukaryota > Metazoa > Arthropoda > Insecta > Lepidoptera > Nymphalidae > Argynnis > Argynnis bischoffii. Next base: position 665,582 of record CM066616.1, on the reverse strand, counting down.
CTAATCCAATTTGAAAAATTCTTTTTGCATTAGATCATTGAGGAAGGCTATAGGCTATATATCATATAGTATACAGTCTATCTATTCCATACTAACCGTTAAAACGTACCTAGGCAAGAATCTGAGCGAAGCGAGGCTAAGTCGCTAGTAAAGAATAATTACTCATTCATACCACTTAGTAATAAATATTTAAAGTAAAAGAATTTCTCCAAAAAGGTCTCGTTACAAGAAATTTCGTGGCCCAACAGTTGAGCGTTAATAATAATGTAAGAGGTTATTATATCTTTCACAATAGCTTGTAGTTGAAGTAGGTTGCATGGGGCAAGGTAATAACTTGACGATGTAGGTACAATATATTTATTTCGTCGTATACCTCTGTAATCGATCTTTATTATACAATAAATAAGCGGCTTAAATAAAATCGCTGGGGGTGGTCAGTATTGAATTAGTCTACTTATGCGTCTAGATACATAACAACCTACTTTACTTTAACTTGTATCGAATAACGTTATATAACGTCGATAAAGTTATCATACTACATTTAAAAAAGATAAGCAAAATTTGTATAGTGTATGTTCGTTAGGTACTCCTTAATGTCGAAACAGATGTACGAATTTGGGTGAAATGTAGTACACTAATAAAAGCAAAACAACGGTTATTGCAATGTTTACAATAGAGTACTCAATAATATTAATTCAACCTACCTGATACAGGTGATTTGAATGAAAAACATAAACCTAAGACAATCTAAGAAATAGTAGATTGTAAAACTCTACATTAAACTAGTATTTACAGAACTTTCTTTGACAATACTTATAAGAGTGCTAGTCGAGCACAACTTCGCCAATGTCACGTAGACAGTCGTTTACAGCGTGTTTGAATGTCACTAGGGATGGCGGATTCATGTCCGCATCGATGTCGGCGGGAAGCACCAAGAATCGGAAAGATCGGGGTTTTGTATGATACCCTTGTATTTTGCAAAAGTTATCATGAAAAATTATAAATAATTTAGCATTTTTTTCAATTATTAATTATAAGGCGTAGTTACATATTACACCTAAGAATAGAAATTTTCGTTCAATGGTTTTGATACGGGAATATCTGCGAAAACCCTATGTAATGGTTTATAAGTCTGTTATTTATATTATTATAGTAAACAAATAATTATATTTTTGTAAATAATCGCTTGGACTTATTCATCAAATATTGAAAAAAAAAAACTCGAATCCATAGCACCAAAACAATTTATCATATCATCATCGTTATTTACATACTTATATACCATTTTATCACAATTTAAATTCTAAATAGATTATAGAAAACTTTAACAAACACACTTGCTGTATTCATGTCTATTGTGTGTTCAGTAATTTTTTGTGCGTCTAGTCAAATATTCGGTGAAGTGACACCCATACTGATTGTGCGATAAGCGATTGTGAATGAATGTAGGAGATGTGTCCCCAAAAGTACGGGACGGACGGACGGGCGCTCTGTCACGTAGTCTGGAAGCGCCCCACGCGTCATTTGTCAATATCAACAATCGAAACGACCTCAAAACCGTGATCTCGAGAAGGTTACTACATTTATTTATAAAGCTGTAATAAAATATCTATTGAATTTAATTGAAAGAGCTTCAAAAATATCATTGTCATATATGTTAATATGACGAAAATATCGCGTCGCATACAGATACGCACACAATATATATATATATATATATATATATATATATATATATATATATATATATATATATATATATATACCTAAATTGTCTAACTCTTCCTTTTTCTTAGTCAGCCAAAAAGAATACTAGGGAAAAATTGATGAAGATATTGACTAAACCAAAAAGGCATACCACGAGAATAGCACTTGGCCTACTATTCCGCCCCGGTCCTACCATAGATATGAAGATGTTTGTAGACAATAAACATGTTATTAATACGTACATACATATGTACATCATCTCAAGATTTAATTAACCATACAGGAATCTCTTTTTTCTAAATGTTAAACGAATTTATTTTCATTTTTCATTAACAACAGATAATACTTTGGACAAAGTTTTGTTTCGACAAGAGCAAATCTAATCAGTGAAAAGGGTTAAAAATGTAATATTACAACAAAAATTGCTTTTAAAACAACAAAGATCCTTATAATGATTAATTGAAGTCTAAAGCTAAGAAAACAAAGTAGAAAATTTATTTAATTACAGTCCAACAAAAAAAAATGTTATATAAACAGGTTTAAGTAAAAATTAAATATAAATATCATATAAGGGCAACGAAACTGTCGTCCTAATTACCTTTAAAGTAAAAACTTTGTAAAGGCGTCCTGATGACCTAGAAAGCTAGTGCGTAGACGAGAGGTACATTTTCAGGCTTATGGACAACTAGCGTCTCACCCTCGCTTCGCTTCGGATTCGTTCCTAGACAAAAACAAGTCTATCCCACGGAAACCGCACATTTTTCCGAGATGATTGTAGCCTTTCTCAGTTCACGGGCTTTCTAATACAAAAAGAATTTTTCAAATCGGATTCCTGAGTAGTTCCTGAGATTAGCTCGTTCAACTAAACGAACAAACAAACTCTTCAGCTTTATAATCTATACAGATAAATAAAATTGGAGTGTCTGTTTGTAATATTAAAATAATTTTTGTCTGTCTGTTTGTTCCGGATAATCTCCGAAACGGCTGGATCGATTTTGACGGGACTTACACTGGCAGATAGCTGATGTTTGTAAGGAGTAACTTAGGCTACTTTTATTTCAGAAAAAGAATCAGGGTTCCGTGAAAAAAAAAACCCATGAAATTGTGAACAAAATCCGCGTACGGCGTACGCATACGAGCAAAGTGAGAGTAAATCGCTATATCATTTAAATGAATATCTTAGGAGAAGCAAGCTACTCTATTTATGTATACCTAAACATAGATAAGAGTGAAAACGTACCTAGGGACGAACGCGAGCGAAGCGAGCGTGAGTCGCTAGTATTATAGTATAGATTTTCATGACTGAGCTTCGCTATTTACGATAAAGATGTTGAAAAAGAGTTAGTACAGATTTCTATAGCATTCTTTTGTACGAAAATATCGCGTTTGAGCTTAAGATAACAAAGCCTCGCTTATTACCGGCTACCCTAGCCAGCTATATGAAAAAGGTTTTTTACTCCGTCTATTTTTACTGCATCGTGTTCTCACATAAGGACATCTTTTTATACAGCTGTTTTAACGCTTATAAAGAATAACATTATAGTTGTGGCTATATCTAAATATAAATATTTAACATTCTTTAATTATAATAGGTATAGGCATTCTAACAAATCGTATTACTGCGTTTTTTGTTCTTTTTATTTCTTGGTTTATTCTGGTATGGTAAGAGTAGTTAAGAACTGCAATCTTAAATATATCGTTTGACCGTTTCAAATAAATAGGCTTGAAATAGTATTATAATTAGCTGTTTATAAAACCATTTTCGCCACTACGGCTGCAATAATAGGTACCTATGTCCAAAATAAGTGTATGTATATAGTATAGTAAGTACATTCTAAGTTATTCAGAAAAGCCCACCCAGAAAATCGAAACCTATGAGATATTTATTACAAATAGGTTAATTAACAAACAGAAATTCACATTTGTTTGTTTGTTTGCTTGTCCGTATACCTAACTTAAATAGTAAGACCCATGTGGTAAAATTTCCGAATAAGGTTTTATTTATTAGATTTAATAAAACCTAAAATACAATACTAGGGAAGTGATAATAATATACATTATAAAATGTACATATATTTATATATAACCGCATTCCGAGTAAATGGTAGCTTTCCGTCAAACTACATAAATTTGCTTTTTAAGAATGATGTTAAACTTTAAAAATACTTTTTAAATACCGACCGCCCGAGCTTCGCCTGCATATTTGTTTTTGTTTTGACACTCTTCCCGATTAATTTATATCGTATATTAGTGTTATTGTAGGTACGTTTCAATAGTTAGTATGGAATAGAAAGACAAACAAATAAACAAAGTCTGCCTCTTTATAATATTAACTACTAGCAAAACCCGCGGCTTCGCTCGCGCTAAAACTACAACAAAAAAACTTTAAAAAGGTAGGTTTCATACAAATTTTTATCCCTTATTTTATCTCCTTATGGGATGAATTTCAAAAAAACGCTAAAGCAAGTATTTATTTCATTGTATTAATAAAAATAAAATAAATGAACGACGAAAAAATCCGCGAACAAACATAAAAAAAAACATATATACGGTCGAATTGAGAACCTCCTTCTTTTTTTGGAAGTCAGTTAAAAATAAAAAATAAATAAATAAAATAAGCCTATATTTGCTGCTCTTTTTTATTTTTTCATTGTATTAAGAAGCATTAATACCAAGTTTCAAGAAATTCTACACATAATTTTTTTTTTTGGGTTGTGTTATAACGCGTATTCCCGTGGGAATGAGATAATCTCCCACGGTAAAAAGTAACCTTTATGTTGACCCGGACATCCAGCTATCATCATACCAAATTTCATCTAAATCCCTCCAGTGGGTTTTCTGTGATGCGGTAACAGACAGACAGACAGACAAACAAAAATTCTAAAAACTATAGATTCGGCCTCTGCATCGATAATAATGTCTATTTCAATAAGATTTTCCAAAAAAATATATAAGGTACAGATTCGATTCAGCTAGAATTTTATTATATGTATAGATAAATATCATGTCATAATTATAGCTATATGATTTACAAAAAAAAAACATTAGAACCAAAACAATAAATAAATAAACAACTTAAAAATTATTTTTATCCTTTATCCCACAATTAAAGAAGCAACAACAAGTCATATTAACGCATCCAACTTAGTCATACAATTTACTGACGTTTTTGCGCAACGAAGCAAAAAAAAAAAAAACAATCTTGTTTAACGATTCTGACAAAAAACCTGTTAAAATTTTGGAACACTTCGTCGAATTTAATGGTCAAGGTTAGTCGGAGTAATTAACTTCAATTAATATTAAGTAGGAAAAACTAAAGAGGCTTTAAAGCTGTGAAAAAGTTCTGTAATGTATATATCAATTAAAATAAAAGGATTTATAATTTTAACTTTTCTAAGATTTACGGCAGTGGTAGCCCAGTGGTAACGTGTTCGCTTGGGAAACAGAGTGAAGCGGGTTCAAATCCGGGACTCGCACTTCTGATGTTTTCATGTGCGAATCATTTCCAACCGTTTACCACGGTGAAGGAAAACATTGTGAGGAAACCTGCATGTCTCAGAAATCCTAGCAGGTTTTCGAAAGACGTGTGAAGTCCGCCTATCCGCACTTGGCCAGCGTGGCGGACTATGGCATGTTCCCAATCGTATTGAAGGGAGGCCCGTGCCCTGCAGTGGGACGGTAAAAAGGGCTGAATACAAGATTTACTATCCTATCTTCTAATCATATAACTTTGTAACAGTACAAAGGTCTATTAGTAACAGTATTAGTATCTAAGTCGTATAAATATAGGTGTTGCAAAGAGAAATCTAGACTTGAATGCAATCCGAACAACTATTTCAGTTTGCGTAGGCCATACCTGGATATATATCGTGCCCACATGTCTTTAGAATATGAACAAAATATTACACTAGGAAATGCCATTTAGAATTTGTACGTTTGATTTAGTAACTCGTTGAGATATGACATATACCTACATATTTCTTGCTGATAATTTGTTATATATTTCTCATATATGATGTTTTACTATTGAGAAATTTCTTCTTTTTGAACTATTTCAAAAAAAAAAATACTTTAAGGACGGTATTTTGAAGAAAAAAAAATATTATTAAGAATTGAAATCTTATTTTAATAGTGATTTTGAAGCTTGGGTATCTTTGTAGTTGATAATTATTAATTAGGATTTTTTTTACTGTAAAAAAGTACTCAAGCACATCACTTTAAAGTTTAAACTTTAAAGCAGTGTTTCCACCCTCATGTATGGTATCATCATATAAGTCCCCACTATAGCCGATTCATTACACAAATAATAACGAAAATCCACTGACAATTGGCGAGAGTATCGTGTAGCGCACACACAAAAAATAAATACAGTCAACTTAAGTACCTTCTTCTGTTTGAAATCGGTTAAAAAGTCATAGACCCTTTACAAGAACAAAAAACTAACTTTACTAATCACTAATAACTACAAACATGAGTGCCACTTGATTAAGTTTAAACTACAAAGTTATATGAAATTGGCTCCGACATCACAAGTAGCTCGATCTTTGATGTTTGATGCGAGTCTCGTGTACGAGCGACTTACCATCTATCTAATCTCAACATTGTATCCAATCAACAAAACGAACGGCACGTGTCGTATGTGGGTAAGTAACCAGCGACGCATAAATTAACCCTTAACCGCTGACGTACGTCTGAGTGACGTAGGTACCTACTAAAAACCATTATAACTCTTAGTTTTGTACGCGCACGAACTTGCTCTTCCCAGTACCTTTCTAGGATTCAGTGACTCGTACGTAGTGGGAGTGAGCTGCCGTGCAGTGCACCTCTAACAGGTATATATTGAATTCGTAACGTCTAGGAGACGTATTGTCAGTATTAATGTAGTTTTTTATGTTATAGTAGTGTTTTTGTTTTAGGGCTTAAAAGGCAATAAAATAGATTCTAATGAACGCCCTTCAACTGCTGAATGCTCGACATCAAATAAACAGCCTCGAATCAACATAACCAGTCCAAATTTTGAGAATTTTGTAACGGAAGCCCTTAATTTTTCGGAATCCGATGATTCAGCAGCTGATGAGCATGAGATGCTGGCATCAGAGTCTGCAATGAATTCTTCCTCGGACGACGACTACGATGCTCTGGAGGAAACTCCAAGTGAACCAATTCTTGAGTAAGACGCTGAAGAAACTTCAACATCTCAGGAATCCATACGAATGTATTATTATGGGAAATATATATGTATGAAATGGACAACAGAGCCTCCATCAAGAAACCGCTGCACACCTGCTCATAACATTGCGATACCAATGGTAAATTTCCACGTCCTAGCAGAGAGTGAACCTATAAGTTTAAAATGTGGCCAAAGTTTTGTTTGGTCGCACCTCGAAAGGCGTTTGGAATCCAAGGCTCTTCTCACTGGTATTCTAGGCGTAGCTGCAACACCTCATGCACAGGTACAACCTGAAAATGATCGCCTCCATATCCGTTAAAACTGTTCTTTATGCTTTAAACAAAAACATAGAGATACCTCATACATATATCATATCTGTAAGAAACCCATCTGTTTGCAGTGTTCAAAATATGTTACAAACAGATACTGTTAAAAAAATGTTAATTTTTTTATAAAGTGTCATTTGATTATTACAATTACAAGATCATATATAGATTTTTAAGTTTTATCAGTTCTGTGATAATATTAGACTGATAAGTTAAGTTTATAAGCCGTTAGAAAAGATACTATTTTTGTTTCAGTGGATTTTTTTAAGTTTTTGATTTTGACTTAAAAATAAATACCTAACGTACAGATATTACTATACTTTTAATTTTTAAATACCCGAGATATTAAACTAGAAATATTTAAACAAAAAATAAATATATCATAATACATTATTAGATAAGGGGCATTTAAAAAAAATATAGGTCTGACAGACGTATGTCAGAGTTAATGAAAGTAAATACACGTCAGTGGTTAAGGGTTAAACATGATTCAACACGATGGTGAATCACTGCCCATTAGCAGGCATGCCATTATCCGCCCCATACCTATACTATAAGGACTAGAATCAAACAATGGTAACGTACGGGAAAAAACGTGTCGTCTACCAAATCTGCATGTGAGATTGGTTTGACGTGACACGCTCATTATTTTAATTATATTTATTAGTCGATGGATACGAGAGAATGCAGTGTAATGAAAAAGGTTCTGTAAACACAATATTCTGTGTTGGTACATTAAATTAAAATGACGCTCAGAGCAGAGTTGAAGTATTCATTTAAAATTACAACATCAACATATAATTAATTTCTATAATAACATTTTCTCTCATTTTGCAATAATAATTATTTATTTATAAATATTTTGTATGTACGGAGGTTAAACTGCCTTCATTAAGTTTCGATAAATATATTTACTGGAAAATCTTATTGAAATAATTATTGATACAAAGGCCGAATCTATATATAGTTTTTGGATTTGTTGTCTGGGAACACATCATGAGAAAACTACTAGACAGATTTTAATGGAATTTGGTATGATGATAGCAGGTTATCCGGTTCAACATATAGAATAATTTTAACTGTAGAAAAATATCTCATCTCTGAGAAATCTATAATAACCGTTAAGACGTACCAAGGGACAAACACGAGCAGAGCCAGGGCGAGTTTCTAGTAAGATACAAAATTAAACAAGAAATTATCAAAAACAAGAAAAAACCAAAAATGAGACTAATCACGGAAAAACGCTAAGAACAATTAGGTTTACCAAGAAATTAATCAAGAATTATTAAAGCCTACAAAAAACGCAATCGCTTCCACTGAGCGAGTGCGAATGTTGTAACTCGTAACCACGGACAAGAAAGATTAAAAGATGCCGCTACAAACATTAAATATTGCACTTTGTTTATTCTACAAGTCATTATTTTATTAGTGTACGACTCTTATCTCGCTGTGATACATTTATATAAGTAGTAGCTTTATGTACTAAGATTATATAAAAAATAAAATGTCACTCAAGTTTTCTGTATGTATTTTGTACTTATTTTAACTTATAACATTTTCCTTATAATAACGAAACTTATAAGGACCATTTTAACGTCGATCAAAACTTCGCAAATATCTTCTTCAAAATAGGAGGTAACTTAATAATTGTATTTTATTTGTGAAGGTTACACGATATTTTTGCCAATCGTTTTACAAGATTTTCTTGATTTTTAATGTATGTTTTATATATTAAGTATAGGTACCATATAAATTTCAAGGAACTATTACCGCGTGGTGGATAACCAACCATTTTTTTAGTCAGTGCCTTTTTTAGTTAATGTATAATTTTAATCATGTTATGGTTGTCAAAGCCATGAAACAGTGGTTAGGTACTTAAGTGTTGTATAGAATTTACAATTTCAAAATCCATTCAACACACTTCTTCACCGCTCGCGTTCTCAAAAAGGGTGCAGCGTAAGGAGGACTATAAATAGCTTTTAGGAATAAAGCACGACTGTATACTTAATAAAGGATGCTTCATGATCTTCTCGAGTGTCAATTATCTAAGAGACAGACGCTCTTGTCTTGGGGGGAATGTGTGCCAGTGCGAAAGAACATGTTATTTAACTTTATTTTATATAAATAAAAATGTTATTTTTGGCAACGAAAAATCTCTTTCTCTTTTAGGTCACTCCAAGTGTTGGATGAAATATATAAAATATTTTAGAACAGGTTTTATTTACAATCTAATTATTTAGTTTTCATAGTACGTTCCTAAAGGTACAAACAAAATAAGCAACTTAAGTAAAAGCTCGTAAAGGAGAATAAAAAGGTGCCATAATAATATGTGATTAATCACACTATTTAATAAAACGATATAGCAACTATTGAGAGAGTAGTATCCTAGTGCATTAAGATATCACATATTCAATATTAAATAAATCATAAAAACACGATCCCTTAATCAAAGTTATCGTCAAAGTGTCATGTTTAGACAGAAAATAAAAGTTACGCGGCAAAATATTACTTACAAATAATATAGTTTTTTTTTTAGTTTAAAGGACACAGACCTCCAGACATCTATACAGATAAATAAAAATGGAGTGTCTGTTTGTAATATTAAAATAACCGCTTTTTACTATTTATTAAATATTACTATTTAAATTGTTTACTAAATGCATATGAATGTATACACGGTACATATATCAAAACAACATTTTTTGTAATTTTTTTGTCTCTCTGTCTGTTTGTTCCGGCTAATCTCCGAAACGGCTGGACCGATTTTGACGGGACTTTCACTGGCAGATTGCTGCTGTTATAAGCAGTAACTTAGGCTGTTTTTATTTTAAAAAAAGCATTATGGTTCCGCGAAAAAAAATTAAAAACCATGAAATTGTGAACAAAATCCACGTACGGCGTACGCAATAACGTACGTACATAACGTAAATCGCAATATAATTTAAATTAATATCTTAGAAGTAGCAAGCTACTATTTATGTATAAACATAGCTAACCGCGAAAACGTACCTAGGGACGAACGCGAGCGAAGCGAGCGTGAGTCGCTAGTTCTATATGAAATTGTTTGAAATTAGCACAGAATATAATATTTTGATCGAAAAAAGTGTAAATTACAAAAAACCACGTAGGCAAAGTCAGAGCGCGTGACTACCAGTTCGATATATCAGTTAAGCACTTTAGTTCATGCTACTAGTGCTGCGTGAGTTTATCTATTGCCAAGCACCCGTGTCATTTCAGTTTATCTCTCACAGAAACAAAACGTAATACTTACATAATACATACACTACATATTATTAAAACAATACATTCACGTCACTATGCATATAGTGATAGTCGCAACATTTGTGATATCAAAACACTATTGAGTAATATCGTTATTTATAGCTGTTCAAAGAAACGTTCATTAGTTTTCGTAATTACATACAGAATTAATTGTATTGTGTTTTAATATGAATATGTAATAAAGTAGACTTTTTAAATAAAACTATCTTTTCGAGTTATTTCGCGGATTTATATTGATTTTTGGTTTCCGGTTGAAAGAGATTAAGGTGTTAGATGTCTCAAAAGCATTATATAATTGTTACAGACAGCCAACCCACAAATTAAGGAAAATGAATTCAAGAAATTCAAAAATGGCGTCAAAGTTACAATAATTGTTAATTTTAAACATTTTTATAATTTTAATATGTTTTAATATTATTTATTTAATTTTGGCTGTTATTATTATAATTATTACATGTATTTTTAGAAAACTTAATTAATTAGTAATCTTATTTAGTGTTGCCATTATTATATTGTGAAGTAAAAGTAACGTGAAGAAAATAAAATATTATTTATGCAAAGCGACATTATTGTGTAATTTAAAAGTTTTGATATTATTTAGAAAAGAATCAAAACTATATGCAACACTATTAGTACCTAGGTACATACATTTACAAATTCTTTATATTAGATAGTTTTATTTAAAATGTCAAATATTCGCGTAAATCTAAGAAAGTATTAAAGTAGGCTTATTAATTATTATTTAGAAAGCAATTTCTATTACAGTAATAAACCCATACATCACAAATAACACATCTTAGAAGGTAACTATGAAACTGCCAATGAAACGTTGAAAGATGAAATACAATTCGCACAATAGGTTAGGGGGCTACATTTTTCATGACAATAAATCATCGGGTCTCAATTTCTCGATGGCACCGATAACAATGTTCGTTACAAAAACTTACAAGTTACGAGCTGATATGTGCGGCGATAAATTACAATAAGTCTATTAAGACAACGCGAGGGGCACAATGCCGTGGGCGCGCCGGTCGCGATCCCGGCAATGATGCTGTAAATCTGCCGCGTACACGCGAGATGATAACTTTCGCAAAAACTTAAGGAATTATATCCGTACATCTATCAATATAAACAAAAATGAATGCTCTCAGGTATACCCTCTATCCGTTCCTAAATCATTGACCCGATCATGATGAAACTCTGCTGGTTATTCTGTATACGCTTGCGAAAGTTCCTCGCCCAAAATAAGAAGTTTTCTTGGACGTTTGTCTTTTATGCGTCCCTACACCATATAATCATTAAAATCAGTTATTCCGAACTGATTTTTATGGTAAGTTTTTAGTAAATAGTAAATATTGCGCGACGATACACCAATAATGCACCCGGATTGAGTATTCCTCCATTTTAAAATCGATCAATAAAGAGCTTAAAAGTTTCGGCTAAGTAAGAAAAACATGTGCAAACCAATTTGAATCTCGATAATAATCTCGATCTCGCTCACTTGGGAAACCGAGTGTAACGGGTTCAAATCCCGGGTCTCGCACCTCTGATATTTTCATGTGCGAATCATTTCTAACATGATTACCACTTGCCTTACGGTGAAGGAAAACATCGTGAGGAAACCTGCATGTCTGAGAGAACTAGCAAGTTTTCAAAAGACGTGTGAAGTCCGCCAATCCGCACTTGGCCAGCGTGGTGGACTATGGCCTGATTCCCCTCGTATTGAAGGGAGGCCCGTGCCCAGCAGTGGGACGTTAAAAAGGGCTGAATACAATAATGTAATATTGCGTAAGGTTGTGCAAGTTATCCCGGGGGAGAGCTGACTCCTACCGGGCGCGTCCCCAGGTGGCGGATAGGGGAACGCCACCCGCTTGGACCCAGCGGGTGGTACCGGAGAAATCCGGCGTGGACCAACAGCATGGAGGTGCCTCTGGCCGTGGGCCGTCGAACGCGGTTGAGGCACCTCCCAGGTGGAGCCGCTCTCCGTTGAGGCTTCGGCTTCCGGAGTTGCGGCTACCGGGGGCGGGGCCGCTTTTGTGGTGCCGCAACCGGAGGGTTAGGGGCCTCTCTCTCGTCGTGGCTGCATCTGACGGCGTTGCGGCCACTGGTTGTGGGGTTGCTTTGGCGATCCCGCGATCGGATGAGAGGGGGGCGGACGCGGTGGGGCTGCAGGGGAAGAGGCGTGTCGGTGTTTCGTTGCCGCTCTCCCTGTCCTCTGCAGCCGAGGTAGTGTTGCCCACTTCGGTGGGCGGTGAGGTTTAGTGGGGCTGCTCCGGGTACTTCTCTGTTTTGCAGAGTGGACTTTGGAGCAGCCTCACTGGTTTGATGGCCGACAGGCCTGCCGCCGGGGCGTCGCGGAAGTTATGCGCAAGCGTTCCCGCGGCGTCCCAGTATGGCGGAGGGGAGGGGAAAGTTGGGGTTTAGTGGGTAGTACCGGCTCTTCTAGTCGGTGAGCCCCACATAACCACCTGGGGGTACAGGTGGTATGCGTAAATGCATTCCCCAACTATAAAAAAAAAAAAAAAAAAAAAAAAAAAAGGTTGTGCAAGTTACGCAAAAACAATAGTAGTTTAACTCTTACATAGGTACAAGATGTAACGAGTGCGTAAGGTGGCAACTGACAACTACATACATCTATATTCTATACATATAAAAAGCAAAAGGCGTTCATTGGTCTTTCTAAAACTCGAAAACGACATGACTAATTTGAATAATTATTATTTGTTTTATTCGAGGTGAGTCATGGGTTGTTTAAGTACCTATAAAAAAATTTAGGGAAAACCCACAAAAAAAAAAAAAAATACAGCTGGAAAATCGAAAAGTTCAGAACTGTTTATTTTGTACCTATGTATGTATGTATGTATGTATACTATATAATCAATCATTCCATAGTAACCGTTTTTCGACTAATACATAGGTACATATATAATGTATAGTGTCTAAAGGTTTATCACACAGATAGGTAAACATTACGAACGCGAAAGTTTGCGAGTGTGTATATTTGTAACTTCTATAGATATGCCTGTACCAGCTTAACGGATTTGTGTAAAATTCAAAATGGTGTTTATATCCGGGATTAACACATAGGCTTGTAATCGAGTTACCTGCAACACGAGCGGTAAATGTATACTGCTTCTTTACTTAAAGATATATGTATATCTAAACCTATACATAAAATTTAAATGCGTGTCTGTGATTTCAAAATACTCTTTATAAAACGAGTTGAAGGTTGGTTTCCTCGTATCAGGCAAGTAAACCCACGGGCAAAAGCTAGTCTACTAAGCATTATTGTTCATATGTATATTAAAAAATATTGTTTATTCGCATATTTTTATTAAAACAAGATCAGACTCGATAAACATAAAATACCAACTAACAATTCTGTCCATTTGGTTAAATTGAAAAGTGACATTTTATATCAGTACCTAAATAAACAGCGTTAAAAATTCTCAGAACTGTCGATATTATTGGGGCTTTCCAGAAATCTTATCCTTAATGAGGTAAGTCATAATTAGAACGGATAACGGGTGCGGAGTGCGGACAGCGAGATAAAAGCCTATAAACAGAGGTGACATTGATGGCTACATATACATATCTCAATAACTTATTTATTCATATAATCAAAGTAAAAACAGGATTGGTTTTACCAATCGTATCGTAATCGTACTTTATGCTAATCAAGCATACATTCATTCATAGAAGCATTATATATAATACTAGCAAAACCCGCGGTTTCGCTCGCGCTAAACTACAACTACAACAAAAAAACTTTAAAAAGGTAGGTTTCGTACAAATTTTCATCCCTTATTTTGTCTCCTTATGGGATGAATTTCAAAAAACGCAAAAACACGTATTTATAATTGTAATGAACAGCATTAACACCAAGTTTCAAAAAATTCTGATCATAAATATTTTTTGGGTTGTGTTATAACATGTATTCCCGTGGGAATGAGATAATTTCCCGCGGTAAAAAGTATCCTATATGTTGACCCTGATATCCAGCTATCATCATACCACATCAAAACCCCTCCAGTGGTTTTTCTGTGATGCGGTAACAGACAGATAGACAGACAGACAGACAGACTATAGATTCGGTCTTTGTATCGATAATAAAGTCTATTTTAATAAGATTTTCCAAAAAATATTTAAGGTACAGATTCGACTCAGAATTTTATTATATGTATAGATCATTTTGATTAAAACAGATAAGGTACAATTACTAGATAAAACTTCTATTTTTAAAACACTTAAGTATTTAGAGTAAGTTATTTAATTATAATAATTTACTCAGATTATTCTTGATGTTTTGCAGCCTACGCGACAATTTACGAGGCGAAATTTATCTCATTCGAGTTGATCAGCGCGCCTCGAGGCTGTTGCCACGGGCGGTTGGAAAGCTGTACTTGGGGCGTTCAGGTGTAAATCGTTTGAGCTTTTATTGTGCCTTCCATTTATTTATATTACTTATAACATTTTTACTGCTTATGTAAATATCAGGTGTTATCATTTTACGTTTTTTTGTTCATTTAATTATGTATTGATTTACATATACCTACTGTATATACGATTTACATATAAGATATAAAATATATTATATTTATTTAAATGTTATGTACAGATATAATCGGACAGCTTTTAAATGATATTTTAAATTTAAATACTTAGTTGTAATTTTTTTATTTGTTTTCTGTTTCTGTGTCTAAAGAAATAAAATTATAATATAAATTATAAATTCATGGGGCTCATTAGCGTCCAGCAAGCCCAGCCAGGCGCGAAGCCAAGAGACACGCAGGGAGGTGGCCCACTTTGTGGACGGTGTGTACATACGACTTGCTCCTGGTACTTCTCTGACAGCAGAGTGTACCATGGGGGCAAACCCTTGGCTGTGTGGTCTGCATCGGCAGACCTGTCGTCGGGGCATTCCTGCGCCCCATTAAGACGGGGGAGGTTCCGTTGGGTTTTAGTGGTTAGTACTAGCTTTACCGGTAAATCCCTCATAATCACATGTATGCAGATGGTATGCCTAAATGCATTTACCATTATTAAAAAATGTAAAACATTGCATTGAAAATATTATGGTAATTATTGTTTTTTTGACCGACCGCTATATAAACTATTGCCACAGTAATTACATAATATAGAATGTCAATTTAATATTAGGAATGAAAGAAAAAAATTAGCAAACACTTTCTAAAGTAAATAACAAGCGCTGAGAGAGAGGCTTTAGTCAAGAACAATTATTTTTAGCGACACAATAGTAGACAGTTACGAGTAATATGCATGTTTCAAGTCGTATTGTTCTCAACACCAGCCGACGCAGACGTTGTCAGCCAATTCTAGATATGAAATGAAGGTTGTTTAATTAAAATTAGAAAGCTTCACAACTTAATAATACTTAGATGAATTTATTTATAACTAGCGACCCACCCTCGTTTCGCTCGGTTTCGTCCCTGGGTTGATTACCCATACAAACTTTCATCCTCATTTTCACCTCCTTAAGGGATAATTTTCGGGATAAAAGATTCACTTCACGTAGACTTACCAAACAAACTTATTATTATTTTTTTCCTATGTTTAGACCTGCGATCAGTCGTTAAGACTATAGGCTGCAGGAGCATACTGGATAAGGGGTTTGGGGAGTTGCTAAACGGTCCTTATAGCTGGCTGAGTATCGCTTGACTTCATGGATTTCCGAGTTACGAGCATACCAAGGCGCCGATGAAAGTACACTTAGCCATACCATCCTACGGTCTAGATGAAATCTACCAAAAAAGCTAATAAAATTTCTATATCCTATCCTTTTTGTTTTTTATTGGGAAATGCATTTACGCCTACCAACTGTAGACATATATGATACAGGTGGTTATGTGGGACTCACCGACTAGAAGAACCAATACTACCCATTAAACCCAACAAAACCTCCCTTAATGGGACGTCGCAGGATCGCTTACGCACTCAACCACGACGCCCCGACGGCAAGTCTAGTGAAGCAGACCACAACAAGCACCCAGTGCGTTTCTTGGATTCGCGTCCGGCTAAACTGCCGGACGCGAATGAGCCCCTACAGCATAAATTCAATAGTTACTAAAATATTATTTACATACATTAATTAACATGTACTTTGTACATACATAAGTAAAAAACTATTAGTTATTTCAATAGCTTGTCCTTGATAGTAAATGCGCTAAAATCATTTAAATCTCATAAATGAAAGCTAAGTCAAGTACTAGAGATATGCATATTTAATCTTTATACAAGTAACACTGTACTTAAAGTAGTTCGAGTATTATCTAGATAGCCTATAAAGGTAGTGATGTAAAATTTTACGATTTTAGTATAAGGGACAATCTTATTAACATAGATAAAATTATATCAGATGTCTACGTATAAAAACATGTTAATGTGGTATCGACAGTTCTTAGATTTTTTCAAACTTTAGCCATAGTTTTTAAGGCAGAGTGGTAGGCCAGTGGTAACGCGCTTAGGAAACCAAATGAAGCGGGTTCAAAATCTAGGTCTTCGCACCTCTGATTTTCATGTGCGAATCATTTCCAATATGATTACCACTTGTCTTAAGGTGAAGGAAAACATTGTGAGGAGACCTGCATATCTGAGGAAACCTAGGGCTGAATACGTAGTTTTTACTTTTTTTCTTTGAACTGGTTTTTGTAGAACTTATGTTATTGTACATACAAGTGTACTATGGTTTTTAAAACTCTGCTTTTGTATTAAACTAGTCAAACATCGCCTAATCGAGTAATACTGTAATAATATTCGAATATTCAAATTGCTTATGTGGCAGTCAGTACTAGGTAATATTGGCAACTACGCTGCTACTTGCAGCTAACTTCAGAATAATATAAGGATAAGTGCGTTATATTTTAATGAGCTTCTTAACGATTATACTCGTAAATCTAATCGTGCTTATGTAAATTATATAACTTACTAGCAGAACCCGCGGTTTCGCGCTAAAATTACAAAAAAAAACTCTAATAAGATAGATTTCATACAAACTTTCATCTCCTATTTTATCCCCTTGTAGGATAAATTTCGAAAAATACTAAAATACGTATTTATTTAATTGTATTGGGTTGTATTATAATGTGTTTTCCCGTAGGATTGAGATAATGTCCCGCAGTAAAAGTAACCTATGTCACTCTCCAGCCCTCCAACTATCTCCACACAAAAAACCACTCCAATCCGTCTCTCTGTTTTAACGTGAAAGAAGGCAGCCAACAAACAAACAAACACACTTTTATATTAATAATATTAATATGGATTATACTTATTTGGATGTTAAAAAAAACTTATAAATTATTAACAATATTTAGAAGTTTACGTAGTTAGGAATTTTAAAAAGTTTATTCGTCTATAATTTTTCAAAGCCAAGGTTCTTTCAAGACTGGACTGTTTAGTGTTTAAATCAGAAAGATAGCGATGTGAGCAATCATAAATATTTATGTCGGCCGTTAAAACCTATGTAGAGAGAATACGTACAAGCTAAGAGTACTTTTTTATATCCTTCCCACATATCTTATACGTTATACTTTCGATTTACACGTTAATTAATTATTATTATACGTAATGGGTGTTACTGAGATACTCATCTTGGGGTTTCTTTACCTTTTATATATAGACGGTTAGTATAGATTTCTCAGAGATATTTTCTTACAGTAAAAAGTATGTTATATATTGAACCGGATAACCAGCTATCATCTTACCGAATTTCATCAAAATCTGTCCAGCCGTTTTCTTGTGATGCGTTCCCAGATAGACAGACAGACAAAAAATCAAAAAACTATAGATCCCGCCTCTGTATCGATAATAATGACCATTTCAATAAGATCTTCTAAAAATATTTAATGTACAACTTTTTATTATAAATAAATTTAGTAATATAAAACATATTGTCCGCTTTCTTGTTATATCAATTTTAGTAAAATAAGTATCCTATGACCGTTTTAAGTATTTTTTCAAAATTTAATTAATGTTTTATAAATATTCCAAATGGACGCTATTCACATAGGCTGATACTAAATACCATACCCAATATATTAATACAATATAAAGCCTAACAAGTTAGTTGAACAATAAAATACCTGTTATAAACGTGAACTCCGTATATAGAGTCCTTAAGGGTCTCGACTATTTCGCTAAGTATGGGATGTAAATACAGACAGTATGAAATACTTAGATCCGGCAGTCAATTCCGCTCGTGTCACGGCCCATTGCCTGCGTTCAATGCCACTGTAACAATTTTATTTTCCTTACGCACCTAGAATAAATCTATATGCATACATGATTAGTGAGTCCACATAGCTTGCAGTATTATGACTCAGGCGCGATCGTGTCTGACGCACTATAATACGATTGTTAAGTACGCGATTGGAACGTGTTTTTTTGTTACGTGCTGTCTTTACAGAAAAGTTGACAGAAGTGACATTATTTTTTTTAATTTAAATCCATTTGAATAATGGATATAATTTTATAGAGTCTTCACCAAACATTTGAGATGCGATACCATAAAAATTTGCAATAAAAAATAATAATCAATATAACCAAGACTCAATCATCTATATATACCTACCTACTAGTGATCGCCGCGTAGTTGAAAATCAACTATAATTATATATTTATTGTCTTGCGTATATTACAATATAAATCTATTCTCAATTTGACCACAGACTTTTTTTTTATGCATAATTTTAAAAAATATTAGCATTCTGCACTCCTTCTCTATATAAACTATAAGTGTGGGAAATTTCATACTCCTCCGTCCGCGCAATTTTCGTAAAAAGGGGTACAAAATTTTTGCTTCACGTATTAATACCTATATAGATAAAACAAAGTCGGGTTTGTTACAACTTAATAACTCGAGAACTGCTGGACCGATTTTTATGATTTTTGTTTTGTTGGATTTGTCTTCACCCCAAATAGCAAATAACTATTAAAACATCGGAAAAATTCAAGAAAAAAAACTCTATTCCATACTAAGCGTCATGTATAAATGCGAAAGTATAACTCTGTCTGTCTGTTATCTGTTCGACTGCATAATACTATATTCCTTCGTCTACTTGTTTTCTTCTTTTTAGTTCGCTTTTTATGCGGTCATTTTTTTATTTTTGTGATTTTTTTAATTAAAGGACTTACCTATTTTTCTATAGGTACCTATGCATGTACATATCTAAATTTATGTATAATAATCATTCTATACTAGCAGTTAAAACGTATCTAGTGACGAATCCGAGCGAAGCGAGAGTAAATCGCTACTTTAGAAATACGTATGGATGTCTGTAATTAAATATAATATTATAATACTTATGTAGTTTAAAATCACTCCGTGACAAATTTACTGAGTAAAAACCATTAACGGAGTGAAATAAATGAGTGTATCTAGAGGTAGGTTATAAATAACTTTCAACTTTCGGACCGGCATCGGACGTGATCATCAATAAGCAAGCAAATAGAAAACAATTTATCATTGTCCGTCACTGCGCTTCTATTGCACGCTGCGAGTTGCGCGCTCATCTGGGCACATACCTTTCTCCGCATCTGAGCGAAAGTCATGAAATATGTATGCTTTTGATCTAATCCTTGAATTAGTATTTTGTAGAAAGTTATTATGAAATTGCTTAAGTACTCCATACGTAACGTCACTTTTTTAAGTTCAATATTTACTTTAAAATGTTAACAAGTATATATTAAACTAGCGACTCACCCTCGCTTCGCTCGGGTTCATCCCTAGGTTGATTCCCCATACAAACTTTCATCTCCATTTTCACTCCCTTAAGGGATGATTTCCGGGATCAAAAGTATGTCTTTTACAGGGTCTCAAACAATCTTCCTACCAAATTTCATCTAAATCGGTTGAGTAGATCCTGAGATTACCCCCTACAACCTCACAAACTCACAACTTGTACGTGCTTTATTTACTAGCAACCTTCCACGTCTAGACTGAGTTGCTCTTTTTTAACTTGAGAAACATTGTTTTCTTTATTATCCCATTCCCTTTTACTATCTTTCTTAGGATTAGGTACCTATGATGTCATTATAGAATTAGGCCGAGCGTGATGATTAGTGGCAGGCAACTTCATAAATAAATATATGCATATATTTGATTCATACGCACTAAAATAAAAAAAACAGTTTAGTAACCATAAAATCTATATCTTCTATGTAACATATAATAAAAGTGTAAAACATCGCTGTCTGTACATGGAAGATATTTGAGAAAAACTAATTGGGGGTCAATAGAACCCATAACAATGACTTTTAGGATTTTTGTCTATTTGTCTGTGCGTTTCTGCGCGCTAATCTCAGAAGCGGCGTAACCGATTTGGGATCGGTTTTCACCAATGTATTGTGGTAAATTTCACTTAACATTTAGTATTGTTTTATTTCAATCGGATCATAAATCAAAAAGTTATGCCAATTTAAAGAATCACCGAAGGACAGAGTCTTTAATAATTAATGAATAAATTATAATAATTCTATAGACTCGATATAAATATAACATGCGCACGCGCAACATTTTATACAAATGTTGAGATTTCTAAATGACACTATATCCAATCGATATGAATCCAAGACAGCAACAGAAACTCTAGTACACGATAAGATCCGAACCATTAACTACCAGTTAAACATTGAC
Organism: Argynnis bischoffii washingtonia; assembly: GCA_033884665.1. Classification (NCBI taxonomy): domain Eukaryota; kingdom Metazoa; phylum Arthropoda; class Insecta; order Lepidoptera; family Nymphalidae; genus Argynnis; species Argynnis bischoffii. Next base: position 644,446 of record CM066616.1, on the reverse strand, counting down.
AAGGGAAACTGGAAGGCCACGGTGAGAGTAACGACCGGAAAACATTAAAATACATATCAACGTCTTAAAATACGACAGACATTTCTCAAGGCAGATCTTGGATAAGGCAATACTCCGATATTACTTGCTCACGTAAGAAACCGTTTACATTGCAATCAGTCAACGTTTATCAAAATAAACATACGATTATTTTTAAGTTTTAGGCGATAACTCATAACTCGTCGGGCTTTGAAATTTAGCTACTTTTCACATTTAAAACTAGTTCAAAAAAGTTAACCAACAGTTTAGAAATTAACTAATCAAAATAATAAACCCAATAATTAACTAACGTTATCAGACTTCAATTTCAAATTTAAACACCAGTGAACACTTTGCATGCTAAAATCATTTAAATTGAAACTTAATAGAGGCATATTTGTTATAAAATAGGACATTGCAAAGTAAAATCAATCTACCTAAGCGCATACGATTGTACATGGTTTCTAAGCAGTCGGCCCTAGCAATGGGAACGGCGCGGGCGGCCTGGAAGCCGTGCACAGATCATTGCACCCGCCTTCTTGGCCACTGAGTACTGAATCACCTTTCTCTTGTCTGCCGGCTGTCTGGGCCTCGCGCATAACACTTTCACAACACCATTGTACTTGTTGCATTCAAAACCAATTGCTTATTTGCTCTATTATTAGATGCTCATGATCAATTAAGATAGATTGTAAAAAATGAGACGTTATCCAAATATTTACGTGATTAAATCTATAGTTTATACATATAATAAAATTCTAACTTAGTCGAATTTGTACATAATAAATATTTTTTGGAATATCTTATTGAAATACTCATTATTTTTATTATCGATGAATTTTTGTCTGTCTGCCTGGGAACGCATCACGAGAAACCTACTGGACAGATTTTAATGAAATTTGTTATGATGATAGCTGGTTATCCGGGTCAACATATAGGAAATCTATAGTAAACGTTAAAACGTAAATAAGGACGAACCCAAGCGGAGCGAGGGTAAGTCGCTAGAGATAAATAAAGTAAATAAATAAAGTGGTTTTCTTAGGAAGTATAATGTAGGTATTATTACGTTTTAACAAAAAAGCGAGTCAACATAGTGACAAACAGCTATGCAATTGTCCTTGTAGCGTTCTTCTCTAAGCTTACACAAAAAATTAAAATTATATAAAAAACCAGGCAATATAGTAATAAATTGTAGTAATTAATTAAGACATCTAAAGGTGAATGCTCGGGTAATGAAACGGTTATCGCGTTGAAAAAAGCAGTTATATTCTTTCCTTTTTAGTATTTACGTAATATGTACATAGAGACGTTATCAACAACAGTAATTTATTAAGGTACTTCAACTCTTACTCATTGTAGAACCTTGACATTGTAAGTTTATAAGAAACTAGTGTTTCGTTTTAACGTTTAGTATAGGTTCTTCAGAGATGAGATATTTTCCCGCAGTAAAAAGTATCCTATATGTTGATCCGGATAACCAGCTATCATCATACCAAATTTCATCAAAATCTGTCTAACGCTTTTCTCGTGATGCGTTCCCAGACAGACAGACAAAAACTCTAAAAATTATAGATTCGGTCTCTGTATCGATAATAATGTCTATTTCAATAAGATTTCCAAAAAAATATTTAATGTGCAGATTCGACTCAATTAGAATTTCAGTATAAGTGCCTACCTATAAATTAAGATTTACCAAGTGTATAATACACATTCATAAATGTTTTCCAACTTTAGGTAAAGTTGTTAGAGAAGTATGCGATGTTTTAATTAAAACTTGCTCGAAGGAAATGTTGCTACATAATTTATATGCTAATGGGTGTATATTTAGGCCCCCGCTTATTACAATTTTTTGTTGCTAAGCCAAATGATATAAAGATGTATGACAGTACTCTCACTTTACCGCACATGTGACGCGACAAATAGTCGCGGCGACCTACGATTGCAATCATTGCTCGCCCTATGTAGGTAATATCTATAGGTACATGTAAAAAATTGTAACTAAGCCGAATCTGTACATTGAATATTTTTTTTTAAAAAGACATTATTATCGATACAGTGGCCGAATCTAGTTTTTAGAATTTTTATCTGTCTGTCTGTCACCGCATCACGGAAAAACCACTGGAGGGATTTTGATAGTATGATTATAACTGGTTATCCGGGTCTACATGTAGGATACTTTTTACTGCAGGAAAATATTTCATCTCTGAGAAATCTATACTAAACGTTAAAACGTAAGTAGGGACAAACCCGAAAGGAGCGAGGGTGAGTCGCTAGTAAGTACATAATATTTTTATGAGTATTCCACCAGTAGGTGAAATTTTGTCACTAGGATGGTCTGCCAGATTGGAATGTCACTCGTATGAAATTCTGATATTAAGACTAACTATAATACAAATTAAAAAACTTTTCACAAAAAAATATACTACTAAGTAGTTTTTAAGTTATGTAACACGCTTTTGAACCGTTTAATTATAGCGGCAAAATATTAATTTTTCACAATTATATCATTAATTTCGTTCGTATTTCATAACATTTCTTAATCTACTGATTAAGAAAAATGTTATGAAATGCAAACTTAATTCAGACGATAAATTGAATAATGTGAAAGTGTAAATATTAAACACTAGCGAGTCACCTTCGCTTCACTTCGGGTTCGTCCCTGGACAAAAACAAATCTATCCCATGGGAACCATACATTTTTTTGGGGTGATATACAGCCTTTCATAGGCTTCCACAATAAACGGGCTATCTAATGCAAAAAGATTTTTTCAAATTGGATTAGTAATTCCTGAGATCAGCGATTTCAAACAAACAAACTCTGCCTCTTTATAATATTAGTGTAGATATAGTTCTTAATAACATAGGTAATGCAAATTTAACGGGTGGTAGTGCCATATTTTTTTCTTTCAATATTCTTCATCGTATTTGGAGAGCGTAAATTACATCAATTTCTGAAGTCTATTTTCTTCCATATTTAGCTTATTATAATGGGCTCAGTGTAAGCGACAGTAGCAGACAAAGACAAAAAGCTACCGCAACACAAAATTGTAGTGGGCCTTACAGGACAGGAAATAAAAAAAAAACGTACTACGCCTAGAATATTTATTTATTAAAAAATATTACTTATAACGTGTGCAGTACAGCAGTGAACTTTTAAAGAACGGTTACCATGGCAACAATTAAGTAATAGGTTTAGTTTTTTTTTATCAAGATTAAAAGTTATTTTAAATTTTATTTAACATATGTTATATAACATATTATTTAATATTATTTTTCACTCCCTGCGTAATGTATTCTATCTCATTCTCTCGCCGGCTTAATCTATACAAATATTATAAAGCTGAAGAGTTTGTTTGTTTGTTTGGTTGAACGCGCTAATCTTAGGAACTACTAATCCGATTTAAAAAATTCTTTTTGCATTAGATAGCCCGTTAACTGAGGAAGGTTATAGGTTATATATCATCCCAGAAAAAAGTACGGTTCCCGTGGGATAGATTCGTTTTTGTCTAGGGACGAACCCGAAGCGAAGCGAAGGTGAGTCGCTAGTCCTATATATTTATGTGCCTGTCTCTTTCTAGTGTCGCATTTTCGTTACATCGAATTTCAAATCACAACGATTCTAAAGAAATTTCACTTTAAAAACCGATTTAAGAATAAATGTTACATAAAGTAAGTTTTAGTATAAACTGTTTAAATATAAAAGCAATAAACATGTTTAAAAATCGTAAAAAACTACAACACACAAAAGATGCAGGATATAATTATTAATATTTCATTATTTTATACATCACCAAAGGTTATAAAAAGGGTGGGAACTTGCAAATAATTGTTAAAACGAAAACAACAAGTGTCATTTAAAAATATATTAAGAGCTTTTAGATGAAAATTAAGCAGGAAATAACATATTATACCGCTATAAAACCGTAGTAAGTATAACACAAATTCTATATTTAGTTTTATTGGAATAAAGCATTAAGATTATTATGTCATTGCCATCACTTAATTTTATCGTTAGAACCCTTAGTTAAAATGTTTGTATTTTTAACCTGCGGCTTATTAGTCATTCACTTTAAAATCAGTTAAGCCGGAAAACGTTTATTTAATATTTTATTTGCTTAGATATTCCATTGGTATCATGCAAGAAACCACATGAACTTAATATGAAGTAGTTATTTTGAATTCAGTGACATCTTTAATTTCCTTTATAAGTATAACTAGCGACTTACCCTCGCTTCGCTCGGGTTCGGCCCTAGGTATGTTTTAACGGTTAGTATAGAATAGATAGACTATATATTATATGATATATAGCCTATAGCCTTCCTCAATAAATGGGCTATCTAATGCAAGAAGAATTTTTCAAATCGGATTAGTAGCTCCTGAGATTATCGCATTCAAACAAACAAACAATAATCTCTGCCTCTTTATAATATTAGTATAGATATATCATATGTACATACTCCTACATCTATAAAATTCATTTATTAAACGTGAATTAAGTATAATAATATAAAAAAAATATCATCGTCACGTCTACAGATATTGGTGAATATCTGATTGAAGAAAACCACTAATCAGATTCCATATAACAAGTTTGCTAAAAACAAACTAGTTAAAAGTAAATCTGCATATAAATTATTATGAAAGCAAGAATATAGATAGATAGTGGAAATTACCATAGTTTAGGCCATACATAACATGACACTAACGCGACCTTGACTGTAGATTAGGCGATTCGCTAGATTACCTAATTGGATAGTGTTCTTTTAAAACTACTTGTAAGTTCTAAGCGGTTATTACTACTATGTATTCTATAATTATAATACGACTATCTGGCGCCATCCACTTGGGTATGCTGAGGAAATTTAAGTTAGCTTCGCAGGTAAATTCTAAAACATCTGTTAATCAATTTACAATAATATACATTTTAAACGTGCCATTTTGTCTTTCTCTCATATAATAAAAGAGCAATAAATCGATGGGATTGTTGTGTATAGGCAGAAGTATTTCATAGACCGGAATGTAAAAGTTTTGCCGCACGTGGAATATTGCCTAGTCTGATGTAAAAAATGACTTATGAAGCTTTGACTTATGAATGTTTGGCTTAGTTTGTAGTGACCCTACTTACAGTGCTAGCGGTCGCGGGTTTGTGTCCCGCTGGGGGCATTAGTTTGTGTGTTGAGCTAAAGTGTGCTCATAAATCCACGAAAAAAGCCGAAAAGATAGTTTTAATTAAAAAAATATAATCAAATATTCACGTAAATCTAAGAAAGTATTACTGAAAATCTTTTTAATTATATACAAATGTATTATTTTTAATCATATTCTTCTATACATTATAGAGAAACAAATTTAAAAATGAGGTTAAACATCTAACAGTTTTAGTTTCTGATTTTACAGTTTCCCCACTCATTTCCATTCTGGTTGGAATTCGCGGTATGAAATCTCATTTTATTTTGTGCGTTTGCGTACCTACCTGCAATCCATTAAGTGGATGCAAATATGCAGGTACCGAGGCGTAATTGTGGCTTAGGGATGTAGGGTAAATACTATGCGAGTTTTAATGAGAAGCCGAGGTGGTTCTACTTTATGAGTGGTGCGTTGAAATCTTTTTATAGTTTTCTATACGATTTGAAATATAAGTGGTGTAGTAAATTAGTTGAAACATGTCTTAAACCATATAACCTTATGTTATTATTAGCCTAATTAATTACTTTCTGCAATGGGTAGGAAACTAATCAGTTATCACTGTTTTCACCGGATACGTACTAAAATAGATGTATTTTTATCTATCATGATCAAATATATTTAGATACAAATAATTGTCCAAATACCGTATATCCGTATAAAACAAAGTTATGTAAATCTGACCAGTGTACTACCAGTTATAAGAGCACAAACGGACACACAGACAGGGAAAGGTGTTGCTTTATAGTTCTTACTTATATGAGGAAAAAAAAGGATAACTTTTGTAGACAAATGACAATAATATGTCACAATTCCTAGAACTTTGAAACAGATATACTAATAGGTAAAGTTTCATAAAACGAGGGAGCGTTGGTGGTCTGACCTTTATACAAATGATGAAGTGCTCCAGTTGCGAGTAGGGCGGTATTAAATACTTGCTTGAAACCAATACATGAGTTTAATCTAGATGAAGCCGCGTTATTAAATAAGTAACTCAGCTAGATCGAAGCGCCTTTAATGACATGCAAGATATTACTATTGTTTTGCAAGTCCTGTACGTAACAAAGTTTAAATTAGTATGAAAGTTTGAAATATAAAATACTAACGACTCACCCTTGCTCCGCTCGGGCTCGTCCCTGGTTATGTTTTAACGTTTAGTATAGCGTACTCAGAGATATTTTGTCGCAGTAAAAATATATCCTATATGTTGTCCCGGATAACCAGCTATCATCATACCAAATTTCATCAAAATCTGTCTAGTGGTTTGCTCGTGATGCGTTCTCAGACAGACAGATAAAAATTCTAAAAACTATAGATTAGGCCTCTATATCAATAATAATAATAAGTATTTCAATAAGATTTTTCAAAAAATATTTAATGTACAGATTCGACTCAAAATTTTATTATATGTATGGATAAAGAGTAATAATTTAGTTTTGCATAAAAAATTATTATTATAATTATTATCTGAGAGTTTTAAATATAAATATAAAATAGTATCTTCCACTTTCCCATTTCTTAGTAAAATGTGTCTACCTGTCTTTTTATAATATGCCCTAATTTCCGAAAGAGTGAACGGGCGGGTAATACAGAGTAAGTGACATGGAATAAATCTCGTCTTCTCCCTTGATCCGAACCTTCAAGGACAAGTATAAGGAATTTGTCTTGGAGGATGGATGGAACCAATGATCATTGTCTAATTGTAAGAGACTGAAACGCTTTTTACCTTCACAGTCAGTCAATATAGATAATATTCGTTACAAAACGAGTATTAACATACTGAGTTGTAAATCGCGTGCAACACGGCTATTGTTTTTGTTCAAAAGGCCACAATCTAAACGTGAGCCTACACGAAATGACAAACATTGCAAGATAGATGTTGAGTAATGTCGCCAAATATTGAGATTTAAATCAAATATTTTTAGACTGCATCTGTCATCGCATAATTTACGCTGTAATGTAAGCTACAGCTATATTGCACATTTTGACTAAATCTACGTTTCACAGGCGATTCCGCTCGCAAATTCTCTACCCTTCAGTTAAAGTTCCGTCAAAATCTAACCGACGTTTTAACGGAAAAGAAAAATATCCCGCCGTATAAGTAAAATAACAATTAGCGGGTACAAACAGACAGTCGGACATTTTAAATGGTATTTGAAGTTTACCATCGTTCAAAATCATATGATCTAAATAAGGGATAGCTGTTAGTGTAATCACAGACTGTTATCACAGATAGTAGATTTGTAGATGAGTCATTAAAATTAAACCTTATTATATAACCACTGAATTGAAAATGTCTTAACTAAAATATGTTAGTACAGCTTTTGATATAAGCAAAAATAAAAGTTGAAACTTTCCATACTTTGTATCCTATCATCAGAAATGAAATTTTAACGCTTGATCTGACTCAGACTTAGTGATACGTTTGAGCTCATTTATTAAAAAGATCCCTACTTTGTTCGATTTTCCAGCTGAAATTCAGCGTAAATTCCGTTCAGCGTGAAAGACTAACTTTATACTTAGCAACCACACTTTCGCATTTATAATGGCCAGTCGGACCAATGTAGGTAATCATCATTTCGTTTGTGTAAAAGTTGTGATCTCTAACTGTACTAGTAGTACTAGGCGCAAGCATAAATAATAATCATTAAACGTAATGACCGCAAACCGAATTACTGACGTATGATCTTTCAAAACTGGTTGTGAAGTATTTGACTTGCAGTTTTAAAAAGAACAGTTTCTTCTATGAAGATTAAATGAATTTATATTTTAAGAGCTGGCTTCTACATTATACGCAAATTGTCATTTAATCTATACACAGATAAATAAAATTGGAGTGTTTGTTTGAAATATTAAAATATTAGCTTTTTACTAAATGCATATGAATATGTAAACGGTACATATACCAAAACAAAATTTTTTTAAATTTTTGTCTGTCTGTCTGTCCGTCTGTCTATTTGTTCCGGCTAATCTCCGAAACGGCTGGACCGATTTTGACAGGACTTTCACTGGCAGATAGCTGATGTTCTAAGGAGTAACTTAGGCGACTTTTTATTTTAGAAAAAGAATTAGAGTTTCGCGAAAAAAAATTAAAACCCACGAAATTGTGAACAAAATCCGCGTACGGCGTACGCACCGAGCGAAGCGAAGGTAAATCGTTATATAATTTAAATGAATATGTCTTAGAAGTAGCAAGCTACTATTTATGTATAAACATAGCTAACCGCGAAAACGTACCTAGGGACGAACGCGAGCGAAGCGAGCGTGAGTCGCTAGTAGTTCAAAATATAAATTAATCCTATGAAATTCATTTAATGGAGCGGTAAATTTTTTTTTTACTCTTAGCCTATAAAGATCTGAGAGAATCTAACAAGTGTTTGACGGACATAAAATTGTCCACCCGCCTTTAGCCAGAGGGGCGGAGGCCTAGCTCCTTCTAAGCCTTCCAGTCTAAACCTCCTCGCATTGAGGGGAGATCCGTACCCACTGCCCAGCAGTGGGATGTTAAAATGGCTGAACTATTATTATATAATAATGCATAAAATAGAATTATTTAACGTTAAAACGTTAAACGTTTAAACGTTCTTATATTCTTATATTAATTTCCCCTTTTCCATTATCGTCATAACGTATTCTTGATTTACTCGCATCGAAGTAAAGCTGTAATTCTTTCGCTTCATTTACAAATATAAGCTTTACGTGCACTCAAACAGCAACAATGTCATCAGTCTCTTTAACATACATGTAGATCCATTTAAATTTTTTTAAAGTGATAGTCTACGCAGGAACTTGCTGCCTCTAATATGGAGGTCAATAATTAATTATTAAAACAATTATTTGTAAATTATAATATTTGTAATTCTAAAAACAGTAGAATAGAACATGCAAGATGTTTAAAACATACTGAAGCCGAAATTTAATCAGTACGTAGTATTTCATATATTTCTTTTCATATCGATTCAAAAATATTATTTCCAGTTTCACTTTTTCCTATAGGCTCTATGTAACAGTTAGTGCCTACGAGTTAAAAGCTTTCGCAATGTAAATAACGATTGGAATCAATCAATAAAAAAATCGACTTTCATTTAGACCTGTCAATTTATAAATAAAAATTGTTTTCACTTTCGAACAAAAGTACGCATCAAACTTAACCGTAACGTTCACCCAAAGATGGAGTTATGATTCGAGCTTGAAAGCTTAAAGCAGTCGTTAAGCTTCAGCCATAAGAGTGACTAATATTTGTGTCGACAAAAAATTGGTGTCAAAAAAAAAAACGGAACGATTCATGATGAATCGATGAGTGTCTTCGCAAAAAACGTGTCACGTGAGACAAACGTTAGAAAGGAAACTTATTATAAGCACTTAGAACGTAAATACCGTTTTATTATGGACTGGCGTTTGCCTGTGGGTTCGTCTGCGCGTATTTAAGGATTGACCTTTGATTTTTATTTATCTGGGAGATCAATCTATTCGTATCTGCTACCTTTGTGCGATTGAAAAAAAGCCTTCATTCATTATGTACAGAATCCTTTATCATTTATTTATTTCTAGTAAAAACTTTTACGTGAGCTTAGCATTTTGCAAGGCGTAATGATAAAAGATCGAGGGTCTTGACTTGACTAAAACAACACAATCTTGGTACATTATGGAACCTATATGTACGACCTCCGACATACTCAACAAGCACTGCCCGCTACACCAGAGTATTAGAATCTTACTGATATCATTTTTAGGGTTCCGTATCCGAAGGGTGCCAACGGAATCTTATTACTAAGCCTCCGCTGTCCGTCCGTCCGTATATCAGTGGGCTGTATCTCATGAACTGTAATAGGTAGAGTTGAAATTTCCACAGAGATATATTTTGATTGCCGCTATATCAACAAATAATGAAAATATATAAAAATACAAGAAACATTTTTTAAAGTTCGTAATAGATCATCGAAGTTATTATACTACATACATAGAGTAAAAGTCATATCAATAAAAATTACATGTACGATGGTACGGAACCCTTCGTGTGCAAATTCGACTCGCACTTAATTTTAAATTCAAACAAGTAAATTCATCTTAATCATAATAAGTCAAACATTAGTAAGATGAAGAACAAACACATAACTGTTATCTGTAGAGCGGTCGAACAGTGAAGTAGGGCCCGCTAGTGGCATCGTAAACAAAGGCAGTAAACACGACATTCATATTGAACGAGGCGCATCAATAAACAAAATATTGGAAACTGTCTCGGAGTGGGATGGCAAGGACGTATTGGGCTGAAATATTTATAAAAAAATAGGTCAAGTGCAAGTTGAACTCGCGTGGAAGAAGGTTCAGTTATGTTAATATCGAGAAATTAAAAAAAATAAGAGTTTTTGTTTTGTACATCTTGAGTTATGGTTTTTAGTAGAAAATCGCTGTGACAGACCAACAAACACATGAGTGATCAATGAGTGATACAAACAGGAGTTGTGTCGTACGCGGGACGCTAAAAATGTAGAGAATAAAATTAAAATATACAAGGCAACAGAAATAAACTAGTAAATAGTAAATCATGAAGTATATTTTTATCTGTGTATACTCTTCTTAGTTTTTGTATTTATTTATTCTACAGCATTAGTCAATAAATAAAAAGTGGAGTTAGTTTATATACAGTATGATTTTACATACAATATCTATCGACAAGTTTTCACACAATGCTACGCTCGAGTGATACTTCGACAAAAACTGTATACATAGTTTGAAATAAAACAATATTTTCGGAATTTTCGCGGATTTATTTTGATTTTTGGTTTCCGACGTTCCGAATGCTTTACAGCAATCATGGTCACGGGAGAGACTAAGGTTTTAGACGTATCAAAGATCATCATAACTATTGTTGTTACAGACAGTGTCTAAATATTATAAATATGTACAACAAAAGGCACCTAGGGACGCACCCGAGCGAAGTTGCTAGTCCAGAATATATCCTAATAGGATACGCTATCACCATTTCGAATTTCGTTCAAATGCATTGAGCATATTTCTTTCTCTATAAATAAGTTTGTTGCTACGACGTAATAAATCTTAGATAATTCGCTAAGTGGAATTAGGCAGATTAAAACCTAATGAAGTGATATCGCTAAGTTTTATGTCTTCACGGCGCTCCCTGAATAACTACTAACGATTTTTCTATACCTTAATGTTAGTTATGTCTATAGTCTGCTGACACTTGGATGGGACAGTAAATTCAAGTAGTGTCATTTCAGAAGGAATGCTTAAAAATGATAGGAAAAGGGTACAAATCTTCTAATTAATCCATCTATAGGTACATATAATAAAATTGTAACTAAGTCGAATCTGTACATTAAATATTTTTTGGAAAATCTTATTGAAACAGACATTATTATCGATACAGAGACCGAATTTATAGTTTTTAGAATTTTTGTGTCTGCTACCTGCATCTTACTTTTTACTGTGTGAAAATATCTCATCTCTGAGAAATCTATACTAAACATTAAAACGGAAGTAGGTAACCCGAGCAGAGCGAGGGTCAGTCGCTAGTTTATAAATATAAAATTCAGAAACTATATATATAAGCGAATAGGCTTAAGTTTGTCTTTAGTTATGGTGCCAAAAAAAAAAAAAACAACAATTTTATGCTAATTAAATCTGTCGAAAACTAGTTTATCGCGATAACCAAGGATATAGCTGTATATGGTATGCATAATACTTGACAAGAGGTTCTTATTAATATTTCACGTTACCTTAAAATAATATATTTTTTACATTGATTCCTTTTAATAGAAGACATAGCGACTCCATATCTCATTTTCGCTCTATCCAAGGAATATTCAAACGTTGTTACTGTTCCGTTGTAAAAAAAGAAAAAAAATCTCTGAACAGAGTGCATAAAAGCAAGCACTACAAAATGTTTTCACGCGCTTTCCTTTAAATTTACATTGCAAATTCGTTAAAGGTCGTTTGATTCTCTCAGTATATTTAGTGTTTTACGTTGCAAACAACTATTGATGGAAACTAATAGATCCGACATTGAGTCTAGGTCACAAATCTGACAATTGATGAAAACTAGCAGGAAGGTCGGTTGTGACTTGCGAGAAACATTCGATGGCTGACAGACGACAGACAGACTGAAAGACGTTCGCTTCGCAGGCAATTATAAATATTGCTAATAATTTTTTTTCACACATCTCTCTTAACACTCGTTATTATATATCGCTACGTAGTGACACAAATGAAATGTACCTTGGCAACTCTACAAGAGACAAAGTAAATCTTTGGTAAATAATATGCATTTGTAAGAATATTTTTCATTATTATCATAAGATCATGAATCCACTAAGATTGCGCTAATATATAATCCCCATGTATGACATCAAAAATATTTTTTCTATTACCTAAGTAACTTTTGCATATAAATACTTACTAAGTATTACTTCATGCGTTTAAGACATAAGCTTTATGATTTTTTAATCGTTATCTATAGAGGTAAAGTTTGTGAGTTTGTGACGTTGCAGGGGGTAATCTCTGGATCTACCGAACCGATTTAGATGAAATTTGGTAAGAAGATAGTTTGAGACCCTGGAAAGGACATAGGATACTTTTTATCCCGGAAATCATACCTTACGGGAGTGAAAATGGGGATAAAACTTTGTATGAGGAATCAAGCTAGGGACGAACCCGACCGAAGCGAGGGTGAGTCGTTAGTAGACGCATATAAACAAACTAAGATAGGTTTTTGTGGACTAACGATGCTAGAACCTGTCATTTTGGAAGCACATACACAAAAATATACTATATTACTGTGGTAAATTAGTTGGATATGTAAAAGAAAACTTTATTGACGATCGATCGAAATATGTTAGCAGGGGGGCAGCTCAAAATAAATCATAATAAAGTTTTTAACAATGTTCTATAAAGATATCTAATATAGAATTCGTTTTATTTGTAAAAAGGATTCATTTCGTTTTCCCATGGCAGAAAGTAGAGAACATAGTGACTCATCGTTGTTTGTTACAGTTTCGTTATAAACTAACTTATTAAGTACATATATTTTGTATGTGTGTATGTTACACGATATCATTTGATATTATTGATTATTTTTATTGAATGTGCTTCAATGACAAAAGTTTCCATTTGAATACATTCAAACATTCCATTTCCTAAGCAAGAATTTATCCTAAGTTAGAAATTATCCTAAGTTAACTTAGAAATTATAAGTAGTTATGAAAGCGGTCTAATTTAGCTACACAAATATTGCTATAGACATCACGTACTCGCAAAGGAGACTTAGTAAATAAATCATGCACATTCTAATTGGCTTTCCACGAACATCATTGGTGCTATCGGTTGCAAATAAAGCCCGATTCACACTTACACAGTTATTTAAATTTATTTCTGTCCGTATGGTTCTATAGATATTACATATTCCTTCACCATTTATACAAATGTATTTACACTCTTGCTTTTGGTTGACTTCACTTAAATTGTAGCAATTAAATCGTTTTAGTGCTGTTTAATATTAACTTAATCTGGGTACTGAATCAAGAGTTTCCTTTATTTATACTAATATTAAAACGAGACAGAGTTTGTTTGTTTGAACGCGCTAATCTCAGGAACTACTAATCCAATTTGAAAAATTCTTTTAGCATTAGATAGCCCGTTTATTGAGGAAAGTCTTCCTATATATCATCATGATACTATCCAAGTAAGCGGAGCAGTAATCATAAATATCAACAAATCGGGCAGACTTCTAGGGACAAACCCGAGCGAAGCAAGAGTGAGTCGCTAGTTCAGATATAAAATTCATATATATTAATACAGTGTTTTGTTATCTACTGAAGTAAAGCTTGTATAATAAATAGTATCGTATAAGATTTCAACGACAGTGTATATCGAGCTTTAAAACATTCGCGTTGACAAGTTGAGTCTTCGAGGAAGAATAGCAACGTTTACCCTTCAAAGAAAATTGAATACGTCATTGTTTAACAATTTAAACGTATTTAACAACGATGCTTATTCAATTACCACTTTATACGTAGGCATGTGGTAATTTGAATTTATTTTACCTAAGAGTTTACTGTAAATTAAAAACAATAAGGATTGTTTGTGGTTGCATGTCATCGTAGGCCCTTGCAAGACAAATCAATACAAGAACAAGATAAAACGCGTCGCAACATGCAACATTTGTGAGTACTCGCGCAAAAAGTAAAAGCGCTAATTTGATAACCACCTAGTTTTAAAAGACAGTTAGGCGCGTCACAAGATTTAATTACGCTTATGACAGTACAAATATTAAAAAAATACTAAGCAAGTATGTATAACAACTGTTATATATACTTATTTGTTTATATCGCTACGTACAGGCAAAGTAGCGACGTAGGATATAGGACTTCAGATACACATTTAATTTATACCTAATATAATAAAATTGTAACTAAGCCGCATCTGTACATTAAATATTTTTAGGAAAATCTTATTGTAATAGAAATTATTATCGATACAGAGGCCGAATCTCTAGTTTTTATAATTTTTGTCTGTCTGTCAGTCTGTGGCCGCATCACGGAAAAACCACTGAAAAGATTTTAATAAAATTTGGTATGATGATAGCTGGTTATCCGGGTCAACATATAGAATACTTTTTACTGTGAGAAAATATCACATCTCTGAGAAATCTATACTAAACGTTAAAACGTAAGCAGGGACGAACTCGAGTGGAGCGAGGGTGAGTCGCTAGTATGAAAATAATATAATATGTATATGTTGTATTAAGATAATTTTGATTAGGCATTAAATACGAAAAACTTGAGCAAGCTTAGAAAGCGACAGTGATCGGTTGCGCAAGCCGAAACGTCGGTCAGTGACCGGCGCGGGGAAAGTCACTAAGTAATGGTTGTTTAATTAAATGCGTACGCGCAGCGAACAGAGATTTAATCGCTAGGTAGTATAATAAAAAATCTAAGTTTATCACTTGACGTCCTTGACTAGTCTGCATATTTAAAATGAATATTAATAAGAGTTGATTATTAATTTTTAAAATTAGTCTTGTCAAGTCACAAAACATACTTTTTTTAAGTTCTAAAACAATTTGTCATAGAATGGTGACAGAGGATTTAACAAACCCATGACCCATAGTGCAGTACTACTGGCTAAGAGTACACCATTCACATCTACATATGTCAATTAAAAACTTATAAAGAATCAGAGTAAGTAATAATTATAAGGTTTAAGATGTATAATATTTTAATTTAAGTTTTAACATAGGCAAGTCCTGCTCTCGCTATAGCATTTGTTCTAATTTGAAACCTAACATTGTATGTATCGAAATACGATGAGATGAAGTAGTTAACATGTCAATATTTTACTGAACAAAAGTACCTTTATAATTCATGCTCTTAGCACTTCAGTAAACAAACTTCCAAAAAAATCACAAACTTGAAATAATTTTTTATCTTTGAGCTGTATCTTTCCGTAAGAATAATTTAATATTAAAAATATTTATTATTATTTCTTAATTGAGTATGACATAAAATTTATAATTCAATTAAGTAAAAAAGCTTGATTTTTGCGAAGTTTCACAATAGGGAGTCAGATAATTTATATTGAGCATTGACATTCTATTGATATTTTTTACCATTTAAAAGGGTAAAAAGTCCTTATTCACAATTAATATACAGTATAGTATAAAACTTAAGATTAAAGTTATATATGAGTACTTACGAGTTCTAATATCCAAAATGACATTTTGGTCCAATTATGTCAAAACAAAACAATTATACAAATATTGGTACATTAGAAAATAAGGTTTATTACACAATATTGAGATTAAAATTAGCCATTTAGGTCATGCGAGTCATTTAGGCTGAATAATATCTTGTCTTAATCATCATTATGAATTATCACTTCAAGTAACACAAATGTTTATTGGGTTAATAATATTCTAATGCTATCATTAGAGATTACTATGTACATGTTTGTTCATTGTCATTGCACAGATATTTATGAAAAAAGTAAATAGTTCTAGTTAAGACTAATCTTGTTTGAGTATTTTACTTAGTGTCTTATATAAAAATATTTCAATGCATTTCAGATGAAAATATATTTTTCATTATACAGTTTATTAATGATATTATCATAATAAAAACTATTAGATTTAAGATTACTAATTCATCATGAATTATAATTAATATATTTTAAAATAGTATGTTATTTAACTTTAATTACAAGTAATAAGTTAAGTATGTTTTGGTGAGAAGAACGCTATTAGTGGGTGCCTAATAGCATGTAAAGTCTAATGTTTACAATTATTTTTTTTTTATATAAGTAATATCATATTTTATTAAGTATCAATAATTCAATTGTAAGACTCCACTTATTTATTCATCTTCTTTAAGTTTATAAATTGTAGGTATTAGTATTTAAATTGTGTATATGTATGTATAATAGATATTGATCAAAATAATTAATTAGTTTAATATTGAAAAGTATCTTTTTTTTTTTACTTCCTCAACAATACTAAAAACACAAAGGGAATTTAATTTAGACTATTCACATTAAAACTGCGTCTTATTTTTTTTTTGATATCTGCTAACCTTGTGAATCAGCTGATGACATCTTTGTTCTGGCCTACATTTGAAGTATTAGTGAAATGTTTGCGTAGAAATACGACAACAAGTACTTACCTCTTCGCGACGTTTTAGCCAACGACCACAGGGACTTTCCTCCAGGATCTCACTCTCATCCTCAGAGTCCTCGCCACTTTCCCTGGGCGACTTGCGCTCCTTGTCGATACTTCTGCCACCCGACATAACACCGATTTTTCAACACCACAATGAACGCAATCACGGCACAGTCAACTTATACTTCACAGATGTTTTCCCGAAGAAAACACTAGGAAATATTTTCAAAATACACTTTTTCTTGTATCCATAACCAAGGTTGCAAGACTAGATGTCACTATCGTTTCATCCCAAACCATTATTTGCAACACGACACAAAATAGAAAATGTATAGCCGTCAAGAAATGAAGTTTAAAGATTTCTCTACATAAAGCAATAGAACGCAGCGAGTCTAGTGAGCTTACTCATGATAATTGAAATAAATTGTTCGCCGGCGTATCTCTCGACGTATTTCTTTTCGACACAAATATAAAACCATAGACACACTTATTATTTTTCCGTCTGTGACTTCTGAAAACCATAGACAATTAATAGACAGCTGACATCAAACAGATTATAAAAAATATAATCAAAATATTTTTTATCATATATAACTTTTAATCATTAATATATTTGAATATGAAACTATAAAATATAAAAAAATAATTTTAAAATAACAGTAATTTTACTATATTAATTGCTAATGCCATCTAGTGGAAAAAATACAAATCAAAAATTCAACATCAACCTGATATGTTACTTAATTGTTAGAATAAATTAAGTATTTATTAATTATGTTACATTTATTATTAAAAAAACCTTTATGCTTGAAAATACTTTAATAAATCCTGGTAAGCATTATTCATTATTATTTAACGCCATCTAGCTTCTATTTAAAGAATTATAAAGTACATATGATGTTACAACCATGGATGACAGTTACAACTTACAAAGTGTTCTACTTAGTTATATACAGATGTCACTCACATAAAAATATTTATATAGAAAAGGAGGCGGTCATTAAAGTTACCTACTAAAATCAATTATTAACATAATAAGAAAAAGTACTTTCTTTCAAATTACGATAATTATTTTAATTCAAATCATAATTTGTATGCATCATGTATGTTATGATTGAAATGGTGTAAAATATGTTTTTCTTTTTTCTCGTATATATATAGAGTAGGTATAGCATCAGGGGGTGTTGTAGTGTGTGCGCAAGCGATCCTGCAACGCCCCATTGCACTGCGGCACGGCGTCGGGTTCCGCTGTGGGTTTTAGTGATTAAGAGTCTCACAGTACCCTGCCTATTGACGGTCGGCTCATGATGGGTTTCACCAGTGTATCAAAAAAAATGGTATATCATCAGCTGTAGACATCGGATTATATGCAGTATGCACTATCAAAATGCCAAAATATGCACTAAAAAAGGGCAAAATATGCACAGATAGATATGCACAATCAAAATACTAATTGTTATTAAAAAGGGCTGAATACACATATGCAAATATGCAAATGCATATAATCCAATGTCTAATCATCAGTCATTACATAAACATACAAATATATTACATACCCATAAAATTGACCCATTAAATGATTTTTGTTGAAATACCCATACCCATATGGGTATTTCATCAAAAATCATTTAACACTGCAAATATAACAGTTAAATATTTCACAGTGAAAGGATTTTTTTTAATCCAATTAATAAAAAGAAGGACAACTAATTCTGGTGTATGTTACCTATACAATATTATCAAGAAGCAAGAAAAGTTTTTTTAAAGTGGTTTCAAACTATTTTAACCGGTTTTTAATATAAGGAGATTCTCTCTGGATCAGGGGATAGTCCACCACGTAGATCAAGTGCGGGTTGGCGGACTACACATGTCTTTTGAAAATTAACTAAGTTCTCTCAAACATGCAGGTTTCCTCCCGATGTTTTCCTTCACCGTAAGGCAAGTGGTAATCATGTTGGAAATGATTCGCATGTGAAAATATCAGAGGTGCGAGACCCTGGGTTTGAACCAGCTTCACTCGATTTTCCAAGTAAGCGCATTACCACTGGGCTACCACTGCCTAATAATTCATTTATCCTATCATAAAACATGACACTCAATTAAAACATTTAGAAAAGAAAATATTTAGATTAACAATCATTGAGACAACTAGCATATAGAATATTATGACAATAAATTTACTTTAATATTTTATCTTGATATACTCGCATTATGTACAAGTTTTTCATTTCAAATGTTTGGACTTGGTGTAATAAATAAAATAGTTAGTAACTTAGTTTATAGCTAGATAGTTCTTAGTCTGTATCGACAAACAATTTTTAAGCTCGTTATTCCTTAAAGTATATATAATAAACTTGTTCACAGCTCGCCATCATACATCGGTCGGGGCCGGGGCATCACACTGTATCTAGGTTTATTTCCACTTCACACCCGCTCATAACTGCGCTGCAATATACGAGCTTGGATCAACTTCAATGAATTGCAATTCTGGAATGTTCGATTAAAACGATCAAAATTTCTAGAAGGAAGACGATAACGAATGCCGTCAATATCTACTATCATAAAAAAATAGCTTAAGTTTTTTCACACTAGAAGCGTTGAATAGCAAAATATGATTACAAGATAATCTTAAAAAATAAAATAGGTGAAAGTCCCTGAAGGATTTATTCTTGTATTTTTTATGCTTCGAGAAGTTTATTTTTTATTTTTTAGGATAGTAAGTAAGTAGCTTTTGCCATTTTGTGGACAAAAAAATATACTTTTATACGGCTTTCGAGTGTAATGTACCTAGTAATATACGAAACTTTTCAATATGTAAATTTCAATAAATTCATTCATTGTATTGAAGCTTAATTTTTAATTTAATAAATTATCGGCTGACTTCAATCAAAAGGAACATATATTTAATTTTGCATGTTGATTTGCTTTTTCATGTGTTACGCGATATCTTCGTCAATAATTCTAATTTCTCGTCTAAATTTTCCACGACCTAGTGATGGAGTAAGTTAAAATGATTTTTATATCGGTATACTTCTTTTGTTAAAGTTGTGAATTTTTACATTTTTTCTCGCATTAAGGGATATCCTCAAAATGCCAAGAGCTACTATTACAACTACATACCACGTCCGTTTCTTTCATTATTTTCATTTTTTTGTACACGCTCGTAGTACATCTTTGGACTTTTGACCATCCATTTTAAGGAAAATAAGGGTTTATATTTTTATGTACTAGCCAATAATAATAAGTATTTTAAAGCTAAAAAAATATACAACAAACATTTAGTCGTATCGTCTAGACTTAGCTACAGTTACATTAAAATCAGCCATTTCGATCAAGTTATTTTCGCATTGCCTATCACTTGGGGTGAACGTTTTCATCTTAATTCTACGCCCGCCGCAAGAATGGTCGGGATAATTATTCAAAGACAAGATATTCCAAATATTTACTAGACTTTCAATTAAAATTCTCTATTTGAAGCAAGACATCCGATATATTGTATATATTTATACGCATTTTTAATATATTGCATTGTATTTACATACATATTAGTCCAGCTTAGTTAATTTTATTTCAGTATTTAACAATAAAGAAAACTTTGAACTTTTTGATTTCATCCTCAAAATTAGAAGTCATTTATATAAGCTACATGTCTGTCGTTGAGTCTTCAATTTCCAATAGTGGATATTAAATTTCCCTCATGACTATTTTTGGTAACGACAGTAGTTGAAACCATAACTTAACAGAATTAAACTAGAAATATTGTCTGTGGATATTTTAATGTTAACTTTTATAACATCTACAGACCGACAGGAATTACCGATATAAAATCTCTGGACCCAATTTCAATTTTTCCGTCCAGTAGATTTGGAGGAAATAATATACTTGAACGACGTTATAAAAGGTATTTGTATTAATATCTTTTATTACTTATTTCATTACCTTATATTATACATATGTATGGAATTATAGTTTGTATTACTTATCTATACTAATATTATAAAGCTGAAGAGTTTGTTTGTTTGTTTGTTTGTTTGTTTGTTTCGTTGAACGCGCTAATCTCAGGAACTACTGGTTGGAATTGAAAAATTTTTTTTGTGTTGAATAGGCCATTTATCGAGGAAGGCTTTAGGCTATACATCATCCCGGAAAAAGGTACGGTTCCCGTGGGATAGATTTGTTTTTGTCTAGGGACGAACCCGGAGCGAAGCGAGGGTGAGTCGCTAGTTCTTGTATATTTTCTTATCGTTTCTTTGCACTTTCTATTTCTGTCCTGCTACTTGACACTATTTCCCACATACATGGGTTGGCTGGAAGATATCTCTAATAGAGATAAGTCCACTTTTGTCCACGTTATTTTCTATGTAATTTTTTTGTACTTGTTTAGTGCAAAAAAGAATTTAACATATTATTTTATTTTGTCTTTATAATTATAGAAACTCGTATAGCCACAAGAAATAAGATAATTAAATTTTGTTTACTCTAGGATTAGGAATGAGTATATTAGAGGAAGGTTAAAAGTAGCACCAGTAAAAAGCTGAGAAGTAATAAGCAAGCGTGATATAGACATATCTTGAGGAGAGAAAGAAGTCATAAAAGCGGGAGGATATTTGGTATGAATGTGAATGTTTACAAATGTAGAGGTAGGTCTAAAATGATATGGATAGACTGTGTGAAGAAGGATACGATGGAATGGGATAGGATAGAAGGAAATCGAAGAAGGAAAGCCCTATTAATATTGCCCTATTAACTTCTGTTTTTTTTTTACCCATTAGTCCTATTAACTAAATTATAAATCGTTCTTAATGCCAAATATTTTTTTCAATATAATATTAATAATAAACATTTTTTTTTATAAAAATTTTTAATAAACATTTTTTTTCCATCCCTTACACAAATCGTATCATCCATCCCATCCCTTTCAAGCCAAGCATTCCGTTCTTTCCAAATTACGTGGGCTAGTTTTAATCTTTTAGTATTTTTTTTAACACTAGAAACTTACCCTAACGGTAGTCTATTTGTTATTTCAGGTATAAGCTATCTATGTAATAAACATCATCCAAATCCGAGCAGCAATGAAGAAATAAACATGCACGCACATACATACGTACAAACTTACCCATTTATAATTATGTATAATAGTCAGATTTTTATGTTTTACAACGTATCCATAAATCAAACGAGCTAAACAACTGAAGACGTTTTTATTGAAGTAAAACTATGCTGGTGAATGCGTTACCAATAAATGTACGTACGTTTGTTACCATGGTAACCGTTGTTATTGTCTGACAAATGATATATAATATTAAATTCTTTCCTTAAACGATATTCTATAAATATATGATTGTAATATGCCTAAACGCGTAAAATCAAACGTCATATCAGCAAAAACCGCAATCTTTGTTCAGTAGTTCTCGAGATTAGCGCGCACATACGTACAGACAGACGCTCGGCTGCAATTTCCTACTATATACATATTTACAAATAGATACTATAAAAACAAAGATAAATCTATCCCACAGGAGCCCTACGTTTTTTAGGGATTAAAAATAACCTATGAACTATCTCTGTGCCACATCCAGATCCGTTCTGGCGTGATTGAGTAACAAACATCCATCCAAACATCCAAACATTCACATTTATAATATTAGTAAGATGTACATACTACATACATATGTATTGTGTAGGGATAACATAGTATATTTGTCCTCGTTTCAGCATCCTTTATAAATAAAAATAATGAAATTAATAACGTGTTTTGACAACGTTTTGCAATAAATCAAGCGTACCCGAAGTTTTTGTGTGAAAGAGTGCTAGTAATATCGTCATCTATCCTAACGATATAGTGATTCCGTTATGCGAATTTCAGTGAAGTAAAAACTAAAAGTGAAGAAAAAAATGGTGATTGATGATCGGGAAGTGTTTGGTGAGGCATTACGACGTAGGCTTGAATCATCATCCATGAATTACTATAGTACTATAGATTGGTTCTAATAGGTAATACCTTTAAAATGTGCAAATAGTGCATTAGGTCTAACTTAATGTTAGGTAATCTATATCTTACCTATATACTATCTTTCCTTTAAAATAGTGTAATAGTTTTCACACACATTCATTGTGTGATATACATACATATATAATATATAATATACTATAAGCCCTAAGTACACCTACATACATATTAAGAATACATAGTTAGTAGTAGCACAGAGCACATAATAAATAAATATATTGGTACATTAACACACAGCACTATCTAGTTCTACGGTAAGCTTCGAGGCTTGTGTTATGGATACCAGATAGTTGATACACTACACATATATAACTTTAAATAACTAAAATTATAAATATAACTGGAGTACAATATTGGTGCTTATTACACAAATGCATGCTCCCAGCGGGACTCGAACCTGCGACCGCTATGACAGCAAGTAGGGTCAGTACAAACTGAGCCAAACGTGTCGTCAAATATATTATACGTACGGTACGTTTTCACGGTTAGCTATGTTTAGGTATACATAAATAGTAGCTTGCTATTTCTAAGATATTCATTTAAATTATATAGCGATTTACCCTCATTTTGCTCGAGTGCTTACGCCGTACGTGGATTTTGTTCACAATTTCATGGGTTTTAATTTTTTTTCGCGGAACCCTGATTCTTTTTCTAAAATAAAAGTAGCACTAAGTTACTCCTTATAACATCAGCTATCTGCCAGTGAAAGTCCTGTCAAAATCGGTCCAGCCGTTTCGGAGATTAGCCGGAACAAACAGACAGATAGACAAAAATTGTAAAAAATGTTGTTTTGGTATATGTACCCTGTATACATCCATATGCATTTAGTAAAAAGCGGTTATTTTAATATTACAAACAGACACTCTAATTTTATTTATCTGTATAGATAAAATATGATAGGGTCCAATTAGACAATTTTATAAATTAGCTTTCAAAAATGCACAAAGCTTTTGGATAAAGCAAAATAAAATTAAAGTATAGAAATTTATTATAAATCAATTTGATAAAGAAAATTACATCTTTCTTAATAAAATTTCTAATATTTTTCTTTATGAAAGCATTTTTCATAAATGCTTAACGAGAATGGACGGACAGGTGAATTTTTCAATTGAACGATGGCAGTCGGTATTGTACTCTGTAAGTAAGATATTTTTATAAAAAAAAAAAACTTTCTTTGAATATTACTTTTGACTTTTAATAATCTTAAATCATCAAAATACTTACTAATATTATATTTTCTTAATTTAGTATTGAGATTGGAGAGTAATCCCTTTCCCGGGAGGAATTTTGCTTTTATCTGGATAAAAAGAAACTTAATTTAACCTAAATCTTGTATCAGTTCTGAAGATTACCTGGTATAAACACAGATAGACGAATAACTTTTTTTAACGGTTGTTAGCGATTGGTATTAAATAAATAATCACACTTGGGTCACTTATCATTAACATTTGATATTGATCATCATCGTCATGATCATGATGTGATGATGATCAGTGAACTTAAATGATCATCAGTCTGCTTTCATCCACTGCTGGAAATAGGCCTGTGCTATGGCACGCCACTGAGCTCGATCTTCAGCTCTACGCATCCGACCGCTGCCAGCTATTTTACTCAGTATCACTATTAATGTGCGATTTGAAACCACAGACAAATAATTCAATTTTATATATAAGTGTAGATTATATTATACATCTTAAACCTATTCATTAGCTAAAATACTTCAAATTATGTATTCACATTCTATAAAGGTAAGGTTATTAGAAGTAAGAAGCTCAGTTCAAAAGATCTTTTAATAAAATGATATTATTCAGATTGAAATATATGTTTTCTTATTATTTACCTGTCATAAAAAAGTTGATTCTGTAATAGCGTTTAGAAAAAAATACTTTGAATAAAGTCAAAGTTTTTCACCGTATTCATCTTATAATGTTAATTGAGCGATTCTAGTATAATATAATCATACATATAAATATGAATTTATTTCGTGTAACTCAGAAATGCCTTTAACGATATGGATTAAATTTTGTATTTAGAAAGTTGTTAGCTTTTTAAGTTTATCTATATATATTTATAGGTGTCTTTTCTGAAAAAAACGCAACTCTTATAACTTATCTGAAAAACGTCGAGCGAATTTCTATCGCCAAGGTACCACATATTAATCTAATAATTTTATATCGTGGATGGGTGAGTGTAGGTGGAGTTGCGGGAACTCGGGGTCAAAAGTCTTCAAAATGGATGAAACCATGGAGATCAGTAGCAGGAAGAGATATGTATGTAATAAACTCTTCAAGCTGTTCTTCCATTAACCGTTATAAATGGCAAATTATTTTTTCGTGAGGCGGAATAGAACTCATATACTCAGTGTACACAGACGCTGCAACTGCACCACAAGTTGTTCTACAAAGTAAATTGTATTCAACACCAATAGTTACTTATTATGCGGTATAGCTAAGCAAATATAAAGCATCGCTCGTTATTCCTTGGATTCCTTTCAAAAACTTATTTAATTAAAAACAAGGATTCATGTCTTACAACTTTCATGACCTTAATTTGGATAAAAATTATTTTCAGTTAACTTTTTAAAAAGGAACAAGATTATACATAACACAAGAGGAATTCAAGTATATTTTTTTATCACTTAAGAATCAAATCTACTCATCTATAATTCCACACTATTATCCATAATATTATAATTGTGAAAGTAACTCTCTCTCTCTCTGTCTGTCTGTCGGTCATTTTCACGCCTAAATTTTTGGTATAAAGATAGTTAGGTATCCTTGGAGAAGGACTTAGGTTACTTTTGTCGTGAAAATAAAACGCGAAAAGGGTGAAATCAAATGTTTTAGGTGCTATAGATTAAAAGATGAATTTATATATTTTATGTCAAAAAGTGTAATATTTTATATTGAAGGTCAAGGGACGCGAGTGTGAGAATATTATAAATTCAAAAGCAACTTATAAATCTATACATATAATAAAATTCTGAGTCGAATCAGTACATTAAATATTTTTCGGAAAATCTTATTGAAATAGTCATTATTATCGATACAGAGGCCGAAGTTTTTAGAATTTTTGTCTGTCGGTCTGTTTATCTGTGACCGCATCACGAAAAAACCACTGGACAGATTTTTAAGAAATTTGGTATGATAATAGCTGGTTATCCGGGTCAACATGTAGGATACTTTTTTCTGCGGGAAAATATCTCATTTCTGAGAAATCTATACTAAACGTTAAAACGTAACTAGGGACGAATCCAAGCGAAATGTGGGTGAGTCGCTAGATTCAATAATTTAATAAAATCGTTTTGAATTGTCACTAAGTGAATGCCCAATAAAACCCTGAATGGGTGTCCCACTATTTGTTTTATGGGCAACACTGTCCGGAGTTGGAAAATCGGCAGTTTGATTTCCTTCCCGGAAAATTACATAGAGCTGCCGATCTTACGCTAACTCTCTCACCAATCATGTCAATTATCGTCAAACGTTAACATTTAAAAGTAGAGTGCACTTGTCATATTACTCTAAAAGGTAAAACAAGAGTTTATCAATTGGTATAATGTACAGTATATGTAATCTCTTGAATTAATCGAACCTAAAGATACCTTAAATACTAATTACTTATTAGTATTTAAGGTATCTTTGATACCTTAAATATTAATAAGTAATTAATTAGTAAAAACGAATAAGTAAAAATAAAAAGCTGAAGCAGGCAGTGGTAACCAAGTGGTAACGCGCTCGCTTGGGAGTCCGAGTGCAGCAGGTTCAAATCCCGGGTCTCGCACCTCTGATATTTTTATGTGCGAAATATTTCCAACATGATTACCACTTGTCTTACGTTGAAGGAAAACATTGCATGTCTGAAAGAACCTAATAAGCTTTCGAAAGACATGTGAAGTCCGCCAATCCGCATTTGGCCAGCGTAGCGACCTATGGCCTGATCCCCTTCGTATTGAAGGGAGGCCCTTGCCCTAAAGCTGAGCTTTCATTTAGCATGAAGATTTTATTTCTAAATTTCATATAAGCTATAAGAGTCGTTGGGGCTAACTAGTACAGTGCATCTCTATTTAAATAGTTAAATAATTGAAATGAATAAAACGCAAATAAAATACACACAGCTGTTCTCAATACAAAGTAAAACATAAAACGAGAGCTACGAGAATCTCTACAATGGCAATATTTCTTATAAAAACGGTAAAGTGATTGTAATGGATATTTAACTGCCCATAACACCATAACCTCCTCATAAAGCTTTACGCGGTGTGACTGCAGAGTGTCGACGTGAAATATTTCATATTATTTTTTGTTAAAAATATGAGTTAGGGTTAGACAGCTTAAGTATTTAAAAAGGGTTTTAAAATATTTATCCATAGACATTCATATATGTCGTATGTAAAATAAAATATAATGAAACTAAAAATATACTTACTATTTTTAAACAGTGTCCGCGTAAAATTTTAAAAATAAAATTTTATTACTGGAATGATATTTTATGATTATTAATACTTTATAATGGAATAATCAAATTCTGACAAACTCAGCACTCAACATGTGTTTTCAAAATATGATAGAAAAAACGTTATGTTGCTTTACTTCACTATAATTTTGCCCCACTTTATGTTCATTTTTATGACACAATATAAAAAGGGTAAAAATTTAATATCGGAAAAACGTTCGCTTTTGCATAACGAGTTGATTGGCTGTATTCCATGTGGCAGCTGTGATTTTGATGAGATTCTCTTTTATACAATACTAAAAATATCTTAATTTCCCTTTGTTAAGTAATTTTGTTCCCTGTTGTCATGTAATATTTTTTATAGGTATGACCTTAGGATCATAAGGTATCATTACTTTGGGTATGAAAGACAACAGCTCTAAGATTATGTTATCTTCAGATTTAAAAGATCTGCTAAGTGCGAGGGAACCTCGTGCACTACAAGTTGGATGTTGGTTTGTATTACCATTCTTACAAAAGTGTATAAACAAAACCTTAAAAGATATTTTTTTTGTATGATATAATATTTTTTTTATTATTTATTAGGAAAACCACCATAACATAATATATTCAGTCAAATTTTCTTCTTTTCTACTGTATGAACCAAAATTTCATTGAGCTTTATATTACGTTTTAAATCAGGCTTTGAATCAGTTTAGCTGGTAGCCTTGCACTACGAGTAGGTGATCTATCTTTTAATCTATACTAATATTATGAATGTGAAAGTTTGTGAGTATGAATGTATGGATGTTTGTTACTCTTTAATGCCAGAAAGGCTGAACGATTCTGGATGAAATTTGGCACAGAGATAGATTATAGTCTGGAATAACACATAGGCTACTTTTTATCCCGGAAAAATGTACGGTTCCCATGGGATAGGTTTATTTTGTTTTCTTAGAGGCGAACCCGAGCGAAACGAGGGTGAACCCCTAGTGATAAATAAAAGTACCAAAAATAATGTACTACTGGTAAGACAGGCTTTTATTGAGTTGAACTTTGAAAAGAAGGGCAGGGCCTTGACAAAGTGTGATTATATATTTACAATTTCTTAAATACTTTTAGAGCGAATAAAACCAAAGGGCGATTCAGAATGCACTTAACACCATCTAGTAAACAAAAAAGTAATTTAAAATGTGGAATCTAAGTATTAACTTGAATAGCTTCGAGTTTTGTTTTTCTAGTTGGTACTTGGTTTGTATTGTTCATGAACATATGCCTTTTTAAGAGTAGGACATAAGTTAGAGTTCCGTACAAAATCTTAGGTTAAAGAAACCCTAACAAAATCCAAGGTTCTAAGGTATATGTAGCTTTCGGTAAACAAAGAACTTGCAAAATTCGAATCTAAGTAAACAAATGTTAACTTTTTATAATATCATATGATGTATCCCGTACAAATAAATAAACAAGGCTAGTCCGCTCTATTAATCCATGTCGTCTGGCGCAGATCTCAACACCTGGGTATGTTCGCGTCTAGACGTTATATCTATAAGACTCAAAGTTGCTTTGTTTGCAAGACGATTTATTATAAACATCTTCTTGGGGTCCATATTTCAAAAGAAAATCAGAAACACTCATGTCAGTCGTAGCCGAAAACCGCTTTTAAATTACCTGTCCAATTTGTACTGAATAAATATCTTATTATTAACAAAATATGGCTTTCCTTTTTATAGAATTATTTTATAACAAATTCAAAGTGCCTGCTTCATATTAATAGAAGAATAAAGTTAATACGATCTTGTTATTATTGATCGACATTACGTAGTACCTGGGCGACCGAGATTCACTCGAAGTTTTTGGCCGGAAGTACAATTTTATCTTAAAAAAAAACTTGAATAAATACAAAAAAAAAAACAAAAGTAAAAAACTTTGTATCCAACCGGGATTCGAACCCGGACACCTGTGATTTTAAGAAATTATGAACCATTGTGATTGTAAGAAATTATGAACCATATTTTGCGTGGAATTATGCGAAAGAAAACGGAATGAAAACTCAAAAACAGGCGTGAAACGGCATGAAAACTCGAAAACAGGTGCTAATCTAGATCGATTTTTCTCTCCCCGAAAACCCTCACATACAAAATTTCACAGAAATCATTAGAGCCGTTAACCGATATTGCCTAAATAAATAAATAAATAAATATACAAGAATTACTATTAAGCAAAAACTTATTTATATTGATTTTTTGTTTAAATTATATTAAATATCGTTACGAAAATACAATGAAGTCTTTAATCTACGTCGTCTGCTTGAAGCCAGGTATAATTAGTACCCTTGTCCACTCAGACAGGTAAGCTCATGCTTGTCGAGAAAAACCTATTTTAAGCTTATATAAATAAAATAAACATTTAATGAAAATTTCATTAATTTTTTTTTCAAAAATCACGTTTTATCTTATTTATAATCCGTTAACATTTGACCGCGGTTTCGCTCGCGTAGCTTATATCTCCACCTTTAAGGGTTGCAGCATATTTTTATATAGCCTTATAATGTTCCTTAACAAATTATAATATAAAAAATATTTTTTCAATACAATTACATCGAACTAGAAGTTCTAGAGATTGTATTCAGCCCTTTTTATGTCCCACTACTGGGCACGGGCCTCCCTTCAATACGAGGGGGATCAGGCCATAGTCCACCACGCTGGCCAAGTGCGGATTGACAGACTGCATATATGTCTTTTGAAAACTTGCTAGGTTCTTTCAGACATGTAGGTTTCCTCACGATGTTTTCTTCACCGTAAGGTAAGTGGTAATCATGTTGGAAATGATTCGCACATGAAAATATCAGAGGTGCGAGACCCGAGATTTGAACCCCATTCCCTCGGTTTCCAAGTGAGCGCATTACCACTGCGCTACCACTATTTTATACAGAGATTAGGACTTTTTAATAAACAAACAAACTATTAAGATTTATATTTTAGACAAAAATTTTCATTTCAATTATTGATAACGTATTAGTTGACAGTGAGTCAAGAAATCATTTGCTTGAATTCTAAAATGATCCTGAAAAAAAGATCCTGTTGATAAATTAATCGAATAATAGAAATGCTAGGTCTTCCATTCCAAGCGAGTGCTAAACAAAGCCTCGTGTATAGGATGATATAAAAAGAGGAATTCTAACTAATTTACTAGATACGCTACGTTGCAAAAACATTAAATTGCCATTTCACGGTGCACAGTCACGAATAAGCGATAGTTGACTGTATACAGTTAAGCGGGTTCCAACGCTAAAGGGTTTTCTATAAAAAACTGCCTCGGTGGTGTAGTGGCTAGCATGTCCGACTGCACATCCTGAGGTCCTGGGTTCGAGTCCCGGGTCGGACCAAGTTTAGTTATTGAGTCTTTCTGTATAGTAAGCCTCAGTAACAGCCCGGAGTTGGGAAGTTGGCGATGTTTCACCCCCGTGCCTCGGAGAGCACGTGAAGCCGTCGGTCCTGCGCCTTAACTCTCACCGGTCGTATCGAGTAGTCGTCCCACCGGAGTATGAGAGTGACAGGAATAGAGAGTGCACTTGCGTCTGCGCACACACGCGCTGCACTATAATATCTCCTGCGCAGTTGGCTAGTCTCAATGAGATTGGCCGCCGTGGCCGGAATCGGTCAGGAGGACATTATTATTATTATTATAAAAAAATATGCTATATTTATGTAACAAAAATTGAACATTTATTCGTCATTTCATATCCTCTAAGCGCTTATTATGACAACTTTGCAACATATTTTCTTAAATACGTATAGTATGTAGAGTAATATGCTAGTAAGATATAGAGTTTTTTTACCAAAAAGGCAATAACTTACACTTCTTACTTTTTCACTGTCGATATTCTGGCAATTAATACCTTACTGCATTTTTTCTTACTTATAGTATAATGATGGAACGACAATTTGCCATCAACGATGAAAAGAAACCAACCGAATGGATCTAAACCACCAAATTCCAAATATCAAGTTGCTGCTGAAATATTTTTAAAGAAAATTGAAAAACTGAAGATTTGTAAAGAAAATTGTTATGAGTTTGATAGATAAACAAATTTTCATGATACTATAATAATAATATAATTTGAATGTTGTAGTGCCATGCTTGTTATCTTCGGGTAGCAGCCGAATGGGCTGACACGCCCCGTATAGTACCACTCACTCACAGGAGACCGGCGTGAAGTGGCAGCTATGCTGTCGCGTTTTGTCCGGTAAGTAAGAGTCCGGGAGGCCCACTCCCCATCCCTCCCGGCAACGCATCTGCAAGCCCTGCAGTGTTGCAGATGTCCAGTGCGGAGGTGATCACTTCCCATCCGGTGAGCCTCTTGCTCGTTTCTATCAAATTAATCTGGCTTTTTGGGGTTATTTGTTTTTAAGTACCTATATTACTCTCAAAAAATACCAAACTACCTCAAGAACTATTTTTTCATTTGTTTAAAAAACTATCGTCGTGACCGTCGGGTTAACATTTAGACCCGACTGATTGATAAAGAAATTTCCCTTAAAAAAAAATTTAAGGATTGCTAGGGTGCCATACCTCGACTATCTTATTTAGGGGTCCTTCAAGGAAAATTACAAAATTTTCTATAGTGATTCAAGAACCTAACCTAAAATGTACACGAGCTCTCCTACCATAATGTTAAAGATCGTTTTTGATATACATTTTTATATACTGTAAAAACATGGTATTTAGCTCGTAATTTACATACTAAAAATTCTGTAAGCAGTAAGTTTACACAGGTTGAGAGTTAATGAGATGAATTAAATTAATGATGTACCTTATAAGTAAGAGAGCAGGATCAATCTGCAAATCATGCTGCGGAGGACCCTTGATGAGGCTCAAGTACTTTATAAGATTGTTACATCATACATATAATTCGTGTAGAATTTTTACTGTTTTATATGCAAGAGGTCGCGTGTTTGATTCTTATTAGCGATAATTTATATATTGTTTTTGCTGATGAATGTGAACGAAAGGAGGATATGCCATTTGGTTCTCTACCAACTAGAGCTTTTATAAATTACTTATAATCACGATGTTGCATTACTTTTTTATATATTAAATGATTATCTTATTAGTTATTACACTATGCGTACACACTTCACGACACATTTGGCTCAGTTTGTAGTGACCATAGTTGCTGTGTCAGCGATCGCGGGTTCGAGTCCCGTTGGGGGCATTGGTTTGTGTGATGAGCACGAATGTTTGTACTCCAATCATGGGTGTTTATATTTATAATACCTATGTATGTATTCAAAGTTATACATGTGTATCTGGTATCCATAACACAAGTTTCGTAGCTTTCCATGGAACTAGATGGTGCTGTGTGTTAATGTCCCAATATATTTAAATTTATTTATTTACTATGTAATATATTTCAAAACTGTTGGGTATATCATTTTTGCACTCGCTTACGTAACACGTACGTAAAATTTTGCGAATGAATGAGCAAGAATGCAACTTGTTTTTTCTGTAATAGCTTATTCGAGTTGAGGGTATTCGGAAAGATGATCGACATGAGTGAAAACTAGTACGAAATATATTCCAGTAGTAAAATGTAGGAAAAACAAACACTACTCTTTAGTTAGAGTATTATGATATGAAGAAAAAATTGTTATCTGAGAGCACCGTTGAAGAGTTCATTAATCACCAAAGGATCATCCATCATTAAGACCGCCCACGTGATCACAGCGCAGCGGAGATTTATCAATTTCTATTCAAATGGCAAAATGCTACGACTTTATTTGTGTAATTTATACATTAATTCACATCCAAGGGAAATGATAATATTTTGAATATAAAGACACCTAAAAGGAGGGATTTGGATGAAATTTTGAACACAAATAGGAATAAAACCTGGGGAGATGACCTGGAATAATACATAGGCTACCGTTAGACACTCAGGGTCTCATCCAAGCGAAGCGAGGGTAAGTATATTATTTGTCTTCCACCTATAAGTTTGTTTTAATTTACTATAATAACATACTTGTGATGTGGCTATGAAAGAGCGAGATTGTCTGCTACAGGTGATTTTTACTCGTAAAAGGCGATTTCAATCTTGTTTATAATTTTTTAACATTTTTTTACTGAATAAAGTATTCTTTTAAGTTTATGGTACCACTTTAAGTACCAAAAGCCATCGTGAGCGTGCTTATCAAGGTGATGCATCTAAATCGGATAAATGTATGTTACGAACAGAAATTTGACTTACAACAAACAGAAGACTAAATAAATATCTCGTACATTTATAGTATGTTCATAGTATTCTTGAAAAATTTCAATTTGGAACATTGAATCAAGATATCACTTTATTAATTTATGTTTACTCTTGCCTTCAAAAAACGAGGCGGACGAAGAAAAGTAAAACAAAAATAAACAATCTGCTTAAATATAATATCAAGGTCTTTAAATATATTACATTAATGTATCTGATAAGATAGGTACCTGTTATGAATGAAAAATATTTTACTTATTTATCGCATTTTAGTACCTTAAAGTCAATCAACAATGTTTAACGTTTTTTTCCACATTTTCTCTTGAGAAGTACGTAATATATTTTGTGTATTCATGGTAATATTGTTTATTTTATTCACCAAATTGTAAATTTTATGCTCCGTGTGGAATCAATCACCTGAACCACCCTTCAAATTTTCAATTTAGTTTTTATTTTACTCATGTTCATTTTTTTGAATTCGATGTACCTATTCGTATTGAGTACAAATATTTGTAGTATAAATAATATATTTGAATATTTGATTCACAGAATAATCTATGGACACGAAAAGAAAAATACAGAATACACTAAATATAATAAAGGATAAAACATATAACTTATAAGAGTCCTAAGAGGAAACCAAATCATTCCAACGTACTCGTGTGTACTGCTACTTCTCCATACATTATTCTTCTTTTACGCAGCGAAGGAGATTGACGTTTTCATCCTTCGATCAACAATACTACTGTTAATCGAAGTTTTCAACCTTCTAAATCAAGAAGGTAGTTTCTGCTAGTAATACTTTTTTAGATTTACGCAAATATTTGACATATTAAATAAAACTACTTCGCGGATTTATTTTGATTTTTGATTCCCGACGTTTCGAATGCTTCTCTCCCATAGCCATGATTGCTGTAAAGAATTCGAAACGTCGGGAACCAAAAATCAAAGTAAATCTTTTTTTAATTTAATATGGTTCCTACAAGATAAATATGTCGCATTAAAAGGACTTGCCAATTGCGGAAGGGCGTGTTGGAGAAAGCTTACAACCGGGACAAGCACACTTTTCATTGACATATTACGAGCGATGTCACGGGTTAAAACTAGTAATGTTCATTTATGAATAACTATTAACATCGTGGAAATAAAAAAAATATTCCGTGACATCCCCCATCATTACAGCTTTACGCAATACAGTCGGTGAATAAAAGACACAAAAAGATATCACGGTCTATACACAGGAAATTACATGGTGCCATGGAATCAGGTCGAGTCTGTCGGAAACTCAATGCGGTGAATAGAGCGTTACAAAAAATATTGGGACTAGTGACCCGCCCCTGCTCCACTCAGGTCATAAGACTTCCAAAATTAAGTGCTTTTTACTTATATACACTGCCATGCCTTACCCGAATCACATCGGGCCGACAGATATTTTGGTACGTTTAACTAAAATGTAGGTGGATTTATTTATATTAAAAGCTTTTATTTTGCTCCGCGTGTGTCATTTGTTTTCGTAACATTAAGTTCTTGTAAGCGTATTTTTGTTCCAACCATTGATCAATAACGAGGTTCTTTTATAAGCACTTCAAACTTTTCTTCCAATGACAATATAATATTACTATACTAACGTGTTAGCCTCGCTCGGGTGCATTCCTAGGTTTAGGTCAAGCAGTAACTTTTGTGTTATTTCAAGTCATAGTCTATCTGTATACTAAATTTCATCCAAATTCATCCAGATGATTTCCGAGATAAAATCCTAAGTCCTTCCTATGGTCTCAAACTATCTTCTTACCAAATTTCATCTAAATCGGTTCAGTAGATCCAGAGATTACCCCTTACAACGTCACAAACTCACAAACTTTACCTTTTTATAATATTAGTATAGACTAGCGATTCACCCTTGCTCCGCTCGAGTTCGCCCCTAGTTATGTTTTAACCTTTAGTATAGTTTTCTCAGAGGTGAGATATTTTCCCGCAGTAAAGTATCCTATATACCCGCCATAACCAACTATCATCATACTAATTTTCATCAAAATTTGTCCAGTGGTTTTCTCGTAATGCTTTCTTAGACAGGCAGACAGAAAGACAAAAAAAATCTAAAAATTATAGATTCGATTTTTGTATCGATAATAATGTCCATTTCAATAAGATTTTCCAAAAAAATATTTAATGCACAGATTCGAATCAGTTACAATTTTATAGATTATTTTTTATTTATTAAAGCCACAAGTAGTCTTCAGATTTAAGGTCATCAGTCGTGATACTATCTGAATAAGTACTAAAAGTATTTTAAGCAAAGAAGTAATAAAGTTATAATTAAATGCCTCTAACTTCTTAATTCTGATGCTGCGGGGTGTTTCGGGGTGTTGCCGTATATAATATATAAACAAAAAAAAATACGGTTTTGGTACAAAGTTAGAAAACCCAAAAAATTAAATTATTTTAAATAGTAACTACAAAACTTTTCATTAGTCTAAGAAATTGACCAGACCTTAATAAAGTTAATTTGTTCCTTCCAAGAACACACGAACAAACACCCTCTTTCTAATTTATAGTATCTAAATTTTCAAAGCCTTTGAAATTGTATATTTTATCTAATTTCTGGGTTATAAAACAAAATTCCTTTGAAATGACTCGACTTTCACAGACCAAGTGATTCTAGTAGAGGTAAGCTGCTATAGAAACTAATTCAACAAGTTTTAAGTAGCTCTTATTTATTATATGGAATTTACTTTTATGTTATTACAGTAGAATTATTATACGTATATGATATATAAGATTAGCTCTGCTTAATACGACCATTGGTTTGATTCTTGGTTGTTGCCAGTTTTTGTTTAGAATATTATTATTAAGTCCGATATTAATGCACCATCGCTTGCGTCATTTCTACACTCTGCGAGCTCTTTACTCGACTACGGCAAAACAAAAAGAGGGTTATGATTTTGACCGGTATGTTTGAATGTATGTTTATCTGAATTTCTAAATTACTTATCATAATTTGACAAATTTGGCTGGTTATAGAATATATGCTTAAGAATTTCAGTTGAGAATATTTTCTTGTTTCATACTTTTTAGAGCATGATTTTCCAGTAGTCGGGTTCTAGTTTTTAAGCTTAATTTTTATCGAATGCATAAAGAAAGTACCTGTTACACCGACGGTCCAAAAAAAAAAGAGAATAAACCAACAAGCACACTTTCGTATTTTATTATTTATTTCAATATATTTAATTATAGGTAAGCCAGTAGTAGCTCAGTGGTAACGCGCTCGCTTTGAAAGCAAAATGACGCGGGTTCAAACCTCGGGTTTCAGCATGATTACCACTTGCCTTACGGTGAAGGATAACGTTATGAGAGCACACGCGAAAGTTATAGGTAGGTATAGCTAATAACCTCAATATAAAAGAAAGGCCCGTGTCCTGTAGAGGGACGTTAAAATATGTTGAATACTTTTAATTATAAAATTACATGAGCTTCCTTTTTTCATCTTCCTTTAGGAACTACTTTAGTAGGGGCTATATTTCATTGTGAATTAAGAATAAGTACAAATATCGATCTTACTAATATAATAAATGTAAAAATTTAGATGTTTGGTTATTTGGATGGAAGTTTTTTACCCAATCACACCAGAACGCCTGACGGATCTGTATGAAATTTGGTACAGAGATAGATAATAGTCGTATTATTATCCCGGAAAAATCTACGGTTTCCGTGGGATAGATTTGTTTTCGTTTTGAAGGTGAGCCGTTAGTAAATAATATCATATAATAGATATTTATCTGTTTTGATTTTCATAAATTCAATTGCAAAAATAATTCGGGCTCGTGTTAAATTTAACAGACAACGAAACTAGTATGAAACTATAGTTTGTTATTTATTATTAAAACCAAGCTTTTGTATTTGCAATAAAATTTTAATCTTCTCAAGTGACTTCCGATGTTAGGTATCCTTAGATGTTTCTCGAGAGGATTGTTTGTCAAGTATAATCGTATAAGATAATACGTTGTCAATGTGATGAGTTCTGATAGCGAGCTTTCATTTAGTGTTCTACCGTAAATGAAAGGCAACATAATATGATACAATATCGAAATGATATCTAAGTATAAAGCCGCGGCGAAGGGTTCCTCTGTGAGTTTTGGTGAGTAGCAGTCTCACAGTCCCCTGCCTCATGGGATTTCCCCAGTAAAAAAAGGTAATAAAGTTGATCGAGAGAAATTAAACAACTATATTTTTAATCTATACGAAGCAGAGTGAAGCGGGAATTTTATTTTATTAATTATCATGCTCAAAGGCTGCATAGTATGGAAAATTACATGTCTGAGAAAATTGAGTTAGCCTTCGAAAGACTAGTGTTTTAGTAGAGACAAGTATTGTTCGGTTATGTTCTATATACTATTTAAATTTTTATTTTTTTTTTGTACATGATGATTATTTTATTTTATATATATATATTTATTATTATCTATTTCCATTATAAAATGAAATTATTTAGATTTATTTTTTGATTCTCATATTATTAGTTATGATTTTTTGTACTTTTAATTGTTGAATGTAGAAATGCTATGCACACTTGTAATTGACATGCATATAAGATATATTATTATTGTTATTAATTATAAAAATGCTGTGTATGTATGTTGTAAGTGTGCTTCTCCAAATAAATAAATAAAAAAAAATACTAGCGACTCACCCTTGTTCGCTCTTCGCTCGGGTTCTTCCCAAGATGATTTTTTTTAAATTGACAAAACTTTTTTATTTACAAATCGATTGAAATAAAACAAATAGTAAATATTAAGTGAAGCTTACTACATTAGTGAAAACCTCATTCAAATCGGTTAAGCCGTTTCTGTGATTAGCGCGCACAAACGTACAGATAAACAGACAAATAGACAAAAATTCTAAAAATTATTGTTTTGGGTTCTATCGCGTTAATAAAGACCTCCAATAATGTTTTTCTCACATATCTGCCATGTATTACTTCGAAACTAAAATATTTCTAAATTAACAGTGTTATTTTGAACAGTTAAAGACAAGATTTAAAAAGATAATAAACATTTAGTATTTGCCTAGACCACAGTCTAGGACTTAGAAGGGCTTAGGTAACTGAAGGGCAATTGCGCTCCAGACGACATGGATTAAAGGAGTCGTTCTAAAATTTATTACTTACTGAGGACTCGTTTTGCTTATACCCTAACTATACTCTTAGTTCTTAAAATAGCTCAGTGCACCGGCATGAGTACTTGTACAGCGAGCGTGAGTCGCTAGTAATATATCTCTTTCGTGAATAATTGATTTTCTTCAGAAAATACACCTATAACATAAACATACAAAGTATAACCTTACCTATATACAAAATTTGATACAAATCGTTAGAGCCGTTTTCGAGATATACGAAAAAAAAAATATATATCAAAATATACAACTTTTATAATACTAAATATACATATTATGATGTATTCAGCCCTTTTTTTATTAACGTCCCATTGCTGGGCATAGGGCCATAGTCCACCACGCTGGCCAAGTGCGGATAGGCGGACTTCACATGTCTTTCGAAAACTTGCTAGGTTCTCTCAGACATGCAGGTTTCTTCACGATGTTTTCCTTCACCGTAAGGTAAGTGGTAATTATGTTAGAAATGATTCGCACATGAAAATATCAGAGGTGCGAGACCCGGGATTTGAACCCACTTCACTCGGTTTCCCAAGCGAGCGCGTTACCACTGGGTTAGCACTGCATATTATGATATCTACGTATAATGTAAAGTCGTAGAAAAACGAGACAAACTCTGCTTGCTACATTGGTAATCTAACCCACAATAATGAGATCCTTTTGATATCGGTTCTGACGGAAGTTTTCATTCAATAAGCCCCTGGACTATTATATTTACCTTTTCAATTTTATCACAGATTTCGTAAAATTCCATCAAAAAGGCTCTCTGGTGATAAATTTGTTTTATGTTTAAATACATATATTATATACTTTATTGAATTTATGAAATAATTATAAATATAATATTAAATCTGTAATAAACCTTGGACATACAGCAAAAGACTGTACAATTAATATTTAACATATACATAAAAACCTTAATTAAAGATAAGAGAGATTTGAGAATATTAAATGATTCATAAGCGGGCATGTATATTATAAAAAAATTATTACCTATATTAAACAAATGTATAAGTATAAACAGAAGTAACATAAGTAATATATAATTATTAATTATATTTGCATGGTACTGACCGCATAAAAAAAGAAACTACTATCTGAAGTAATAACAAATAACTATAGAAAGATCACAAACGGATGAAGATGTTATATTGGTCTTTTATTTTCTAACCCGTGGAAACCCTATTTGTTTCCCGGGATAAAAACAATCTTATGTCCTAGAAATGCATTACGAGAAAACCACTGGACAGATTTTAAAGATTTTTTACGATGATAGCTGGTTATCCGGGTCAACATATAGGATACTTTTTACTGTGAGAAAATATCTCATCTCTGAGAAATCTATACTAACCGTTAAAAAGTAACTAGGAAGGAACCCGAGCGGAGCAAGGGTGAGTCTATAATTTATTAATAAAAACGTAACATAAAGAAGTATGTTGTGCCACAGAAACCTCGGTACTAAATCTCACATACTGAGGTAAAGATCTAATTTTAAACTAAGCACAATTCCGTGCCCACTTGCACACAAGACGGCTTTGTGTACTTTTCCTTATAAAAATATCAAAAGTTAATTGAAATCCCATAATAAACTTCTTAGATTATCATTTATTTTTTGCAAAAGAAGAAAAAAGCTGTAGGTGGTTTAATTTCGTACTTTCATATGTCGAGTGTAGGAGTAAGCAATTAATAATAATTAAAATCATTAATTTCAACTTTTGAAGTCAATTTTGTTAATTTTTTCGTAGAATTTTTATATATTTTAATCAACAAACAGGTTTCATATTTACTTAACGAAAATTAAAAATGAAATCCTACTAATAATATAAATGCGAAAGTTTGTGAGGATGTATGGATGTCTGGATGTATACACGTTTGTTACTGTTTCACGCAAAAACTACTGAATGGATTTTAATAAAACTACAGTAATATACATTAGAATAACACATGAGCATACTTTTCATCCCAGAAAAATGTACGGTTCCCGTAGGATAGATTTGTTTTTTAGAGGCGATCCCGAGCGAAGCAAGGGTAAGCCGCTAGTAGACTATAATGTTAAGGATTTTAAGCCAACACATTCTGTGTAAAGTAATGAATAACTCCCTACTAAATTAGACAATCCACTCCCTCCATGTAAGGAGTCAAGCGGAGCAAGCAAGTCTAAAGCAAATTCTCAGTGATTAATGAATATTAGTCGTTTGAACATTTTAAATACACCAAATACACTTCAGTATGTTTGTTTGTAATTATTTTTTAACGTAATCTAAAGGGATATTTCACTAAATAAGTATAATCGTTTTTCGGTAATTTTCATATCGTTCGTTTCCAACGTTTCGTAAAGATAATAAAAAATGTAAAATTCGAAAAAATATTTTTATATATCTGTATTTGAATATTTAACATTTAAAATGAATCTATATTTTCGGGTTTTATTGATTTATTTTAAAATCCGATAAGATATTTTTATTTAAAATAACTATTAATTTAATTCATTCCGTAAATGCAAATATTTAAACATTTAAATACCGACATTTTAGTAGGTCTCTTTAACATATTATTTACAACAACGTTTAAAATACATCTGAAATCAAAACTGAAAAATATACATATTTTGCAGTTTGCACCATACCTGAATATTCTCATATTACGGTAATGTACTTATAAGGATGCGCCTTAACATGAAAACAACATTGTTTGGTAAAACTTGTTTGGAGCTAAATAAATAGGTTTTTTTTCCTGCTTTAAAAGTTATTTTGAATAATTATATATACCTTATTTCTATCACCTATTTTGGAATGATGAAAAGGTTTTCATATGAAGCTGATGTGTGTGTCTTTTGAATAATTTATCTTTTTTTAGGGTTCCGCACCCGAAGGATGCCAATGAAACCCTATTACTAAGCCTCCGCTGTACGTCCGTCCGTCTATCAGTGGGCTACAGCCCACTCTTATGAACCGTAATAGGAAGAGAGTTGAAATTTTCACAGAGTATGTATTTCTATTGTCGCTATAACAATAACTAATAAAAATAAAAAAATGAAAATACAAGAAATATTTTTTTAAACGTTCGTAATCGATTGTCGAAACTAATGTACTACATACATCTCTATATACTCTTAAAAGTCTTATTAATAAAACACAATGTACGACGGTATGGAACCCTGTGCGAATTCGACTCGCACTTGAGCAATTTTATTTTTTATAAATAACAATAATAACTTTTATAAATTATTATTATACTAAAAAGGCTGAATAATTATAATTATTCAGCCTATTAAGCTGGGCACGAGTTTTTCTCAATGCGATGGAGATCAGGCTGTAGTCCACCACGTTGGCCACCTCCTTGTTGGACGTCATTCGAAAACTAGTGAGTTTCTCTCAGTAATGCATGTATCTTTATATTAATTTTAATAAACTGGATTTGCTTTCCAAGTGAAAGCTTTACCAAAGGGTTAACACAGTTTATATTATATATATCGTTTCTTTGCTTGTATAATAAACTAGAATTTATTTCGTTTACAACAATGAACAACAACAATGAACAAACACTCGCTCAAAAATTTTCACATCATATGTACTAAAAATATTTGAAAGCTATCGATGTTATTATGTTAATATTATATATGAGTAAGTATGATTTTTATATAAACCTACAGATATTAATTGAAATATTAAAAAAATAAAATAATACAGAGTTTCTTTTCCGCCCACGTCAGGAAATCATATTATCATCTAGCGAGTGATAATTCCACTGTAGTTTAGATTGACTAATCCTACGCATAATTTTATATCACGACTCCTCTCTACATGGCATGGAGTGGGCGGTTTGCTTATTTGATATTTTCGAAATATAACACCCACTACAAAATCATACGGTCATTTTACCATTTCTACAAAAGCTACGCATAATCTTTGATTTTTTTTTCTTGATTTCAAAAAGGAGTTGTTAACCTGTTTTCTTTCCAAATGGTAAGTCGATTTTTCAATCTTTTTGCATCTTTTTTTTAATCTATTCTTTTCAAAACTTTGTTTTTCTTTTTCTATACTTGTTTTTAAATTAATTACTTCATACTTCAATCCTACTTATAATACAAAAATAATGTTAAATTCAATATCTTTCTTGCTATAGCGTACGATGTAATTACTTTATTGTTCAGTCACTATTTTTCATATAAAATAACCATTTTGTGATAAGAAAATAATTTATTTGCAACTTCCTCCTTCAATTTGAAAGTAATACATCTACCTAGATTCAAATAATATGTATTTAAAGCAGTGTTCATCATCATCATCTGCAACTTCTTTAGCTTAAATACATATTATGTAGTTTGAATAAGAAGGATTTCGACATTGTTACTCGTATTGAGATCATAATATTATGGTTATTTTTACCATACTTAAGTGCAAACTTTTGTTTTTTTATGGGACTTTCACTGACAGTTGGATGATTTAGGCAATTGGGTCATTGGAATTGATGAAATGAAACTTGGCTTACGTAATTCAGT
Organism: Argynnis bischoffii washingtonia; assembly: GCA_033884665.1. Taxonomy (NCBI): domain Eukaryota; kingdom Metazoa; phylum Arthropoda; class Insecta; order Lepidoptera; family Nymphalidae; genus Argynnis; species Argynnis bischoffii. The sequence goes on along the minus strand of CM066616.1, from coordinate 601,218 downwards.
TTATCGGCACAACAAAGAAACTAATTTTATGATAATTTAATATTTTATTTTAATAATTTAATATTTTATGATAATTTTAATAACACATGTAATATTTAACGATTATTTTGAATTATTTTGCTTAAAGCTGCAAAAGTGTATTTTTGTTACAATTTCTATATAGACACTTATATCAAATGGTTAATTAAATAACTTATTTATATAATAGTCTTATTTATTTACTAGCGACACACTCTCGCTCCGCTTGGGTTCGGTCTAGTTACGTTTTAACATTTAGAACAATATTAATTATAACTTTAATGCGAATGGCCCTTATAATTTTTAAATAAATACAGCTAAGTTTAACCTTAACCACTAAAATAGAACATAAAATAAACAGATCCGATAACTCAACAAATCGGTGTAAATGTACATCAGAAGTTTTAACGAGGTGATTTGGTCGCGGAGAGCAAACTTTGAGTCGATGGGGAATTTAATGAATCGTTGCTTTTTATGTTCGTGTAATGTGCACTAAATAGGGGACGTTTTACTGTTGTTCTTTTTAGATGAGATTGAGGGACTATTGGTCATTTTAACTGGTCTTACAGTACTTAGCAGTCTTTAACTGAGTGTGAAAAGAACTTTTTAATGCGGCTGTGTTTTTGAAGTTATACTTCTTTTGAGATATGTGGATAAAATTATGAGAGTAAAATTTTTACTGAAGTTAGCTGATAATTGTTTGTTGCCATGGTAACCGTTGTTATTGTCTGACAAATGATATATAATATTATATTCTGTCCTTAAATTATATTCTATAAGTATATGATTGTAATATGTCTAATATGCCTTATTTATGTTTATTTATTTATCATTCCTTTTACAAACAGTAAGTTGTGACATACGGGATGAAATCTTTAGTTATTTTTGTTCTGTTATACCAAAGAAGTATAACTTCTTAAGTGCTTAATATTTAAATAATTCTTATTACATTCGTAATTCCTAAGTACGTAAGTACACACACACATTTTTTTGTGTATCTTCACATACTTATTATTGTAATTTAATTGGATTGCGTTTATATGATAGAATATTTTCTGATTATTATTTTTATTATTATTATTATTTTTTATTTATTTATATATTTTCTTATCTTTACTCATCTACTATATATGAAACTTAAATACTGTTTTTCACAACAATGGATACTGTGGATTGCAAAACTTTAACAGTATTATATCAAAATGCTAGGGGGCTACGCACGAAAACGCGTGAGTTTTACAATAATGTCATGTGTTGCGCTAGTGATATTATTACTATTACAGAATCTTGGCTGTGCGATGGTATTTTGGACTCGGAGCTGTGCGACTCGAGGTACGATGTATTTCGCCAAGATCGCGGAGATGGTAGGAGAGGCGGTGGGATCTTAATATTATGTTCTAACACATTGAATGCACGGCATCGCCCTGAATGGACTCCAGGTGACCTAGAATGTGCTTGGTTAACTATTGACCATAGATCCTTCAAAGGTATGCATAACCTCCACTTGGCAACTGTTTATATACCTCCCGACGGAATGTTACCTTCGCGTATTAATATATTTACTGATATGTTAAAGAATGTAGTCTTTAGTAATCCGGGGGACGTCTTTATAATCCTCGGTGATTTTAATCTCCCGTGTATACGCTGGACTTCTGAAGGACCAGTCATATTAAAAAAAGGTACAACTGAAGTTCAGGACTGTGCGGTTGGTTTGTTAAATATAGCTAATATTTTAGGTTTAAAACAATATAACGCAGAGCTGAACTCTAGCGGCAATACACTTGACCTCGTCTTTTGTAACTTTGACGTTGAAGTTACTAGGTCCTTAAACATCATGGTCGAAGAGGATGAACATCATCCCACTTTATCTATTGACATTACAGACATAGTAGTTCCTTTACTTAGTCCAAAAATCAAGCATAAATATTTGTTCCACATGGCCGATTATGAAATTATACGTAAAAATTTAAGTTTCCTCGATTGGTCATCTATATTAAGCGTAGCATGTTTAGATGATGCCTTGACTAAATTTTACGAAATTCTTTACGATTTAATTGATAAGCATGTACCTAAAGTAATTATACATGATAAAAAAGTATATCCGGTATGGTATAACAAGTCTTTAATTCATATTATTAACGATAAACATAAGGCACACGCCAACTGGAAAAAATACGGTAACCTTATTGATTATGACATATTTTCACTTTTAAGGAGACGGTTTAAAATCCTAGAAGACAAACTTTTTCAAAAGTACACACAAAATGCCGAAAATCATATCAAAATCAATCCTAAACATATTAATGATTATATCAAAAATAAACGAAAAATTAGATGTAATTATCCTAGTGCTATGGTCTATCAAAATAATATTTATTGTAACGAAGATGATATAAGTACAGCTTTTGCAAGTTTCTTTGAAAGTATGTTCCAACTACCACTAAATCAATACGCACTACAGAGCTTTGACTCGACTGATTCGTCAGAAGTTACCTCGAGTTTAAGGGTCGATACTGAGATGGTACTTAAATACCTTACCAGCTTAGACATCAAGAAGGGTCCTGGTCGTGACAACGTACCACCTTTATTTATTGTAAAGTGTGCTAATGCTCTCGCAAAGCCGTTATGTATAATCTATAACAGATCTTTTACGCAAGGCTATGTCCCAACAATGTGGAAAGAAGCGTCTATTGTACCCATACACAAAAAGGGGCTTAAGACGAAAATCGAAAACTACAGACCCATTTCTATACTTAATACATTTAGTAAAATACAAGAAAAAATTGTATATAATCATATTTATCCACATATTTCAAAATTTATTCCTCAAGAACAACATGGGTTCATGAAATGTCGTTCCACACTCACTAATCTATCCATTTTTACCAGCGATATTTTACGTAGCATGGGAGATCGCATCCAAGTAGATGTTATATACACGGATTTTGAGAAGGCTTTTGATCGTGTAGATCATGTAATACTACTTCAAAAGCTTTTGGCCCTCGGAATCAGCGGTGACCTTTATCGTTGGTTTGAATCGTATATATCGAATAGATCTCAAGCTGTTGTAGTCGGCAGTGGTAAATCTAATCTTATTAAAATCCCATCAGGTGTTCCTCAGGGATCATTGCTAGGTCCTCTCTTGTACGCTCTTTATATTCATGACATGGGTAATTGTATTAAGCACTCCAAATATCTTTTATATGCTGATGATGCGAAAATTTACATACCTATAAAATCATCTGATGATTGCAATATGCTCCAGAATGACTTAGATAGACTCTCACAATATTTTAAAGCAAATCGTATCACCGTTAATGTTGATAAATGTACCCATATCACTTTTACACGTAATAAAAATGTTATTAAAACGACGTATAATATTGGTAACACGTCAATAAAAGCAGCAACCTCCATAAAAGATCTTGGCGTAACGCTGGATAGTAAATTAACATTTTCAGAACACATAGATTTAATTAGAGACAAAGCTTACAAAAATCTCGGGTTTGTTTTACGTGTCTCCAAACTTTTTTCGGATATTAATACTATAAAAATGCTTTATTTCTACTATGTTCGGAGCGTATTAGAATATTGCAGTCCAATCTGGAACCCTCAGTACATAACGCATATTGGGACGATTGAAAAGGTTCAGAGAAAATTTATACGCTATCTTAATTTTCGTACTAAGGAACCTTATACAGACTATATTTCTTCTTGCTCACATTATCATATATCCACGTTAGAAAGTCGTAGAACAGTAACCGATATGATGCTATTGTATGACGTTTGCAATGGAAACATAAATAATCCTGATCTTATAACAGAAATTTTAAAATTATGTGCCCCACAAAAGCGTACAAGGCACACTAATTTATTTCACGTACCATGCCTTCGTTCAAATTACAGTAGAAACTCAGTCACTCATAGACTACCTCAACAGTATAATAAATATTTCTGTCATATTGATCCATTTAGCAATTCTAGAGAAAGATTTAAAAAATCTATCATTAGCGTACTTAAGAAATAACACAAACACACACACACACACCCACACAAACACATGCACACACACACACACACACACACAACATAAATAGAGTAATGAATGGCCGTATTCCTATTATACAATTTTTTTTTTCTTCTTTCTGTATTATTGTATTTTTTTTTGTAGCTTAACTCTTTTCGTACATATTTTGTGTAAACTTAGTCTACCTATCTATACTGCATAAATAATGTAAATCCGAAATTGGCTTATATAAGGACTTTTTCTTTTATATACTTTCTATTACTGTATACAGCTGTGGATTTAGTTTTAAATAAATAAATAAATTAAATAAATAAATAAATAAATAAATAATTCCTTGTCTTACTGGTGAAAGGAGAGCTGGCGCATTTTTCGCCCAAAGAATCGGCATTGCCATTTAGCGTGGAAATGCGGCTATTATTCTTGCCACTTCTCCACGCGAACATGACTTGTACAGTAATAACTAAGGGTACATTTGTTTTGTCTTCTTCTTCTTCTGCCTGGCATTTATTAATCCCGGCTATTGCCAGGGTCTGCCTTCCTGCTGAGCCTACTCCACTTTGCACGGTCTTTTGCGTCATCCTGTGTAAGTCCATTGGTACATTTGTTTTGTATATATGTATAATTAAGTATATTTGTAATTTTCTTTATTGTAAATTAAAAAAAAAAGATTTAAACGATTTTAATAAATAGGTTTCATGTTATCTTCTGTAAGTTTCAAGGTAATATTTATTCCATAAGGCGAAATTGTTACTTTTAAATTGTTTGTAAAACCTGTGTTATTTGTTAGTTGAAACATAATATAATTAGCTATGACTGTACTTTATTTCATCAATTATTCAACTACATTCCAAACATCTTTTAAAAAAAATCTATGAATAATCCATGTACATCAAATAAAATAATAATTCAGACCTTTTACCTTCCGCTTCCTATCGCCGTGAAACTACAGTCCAAAACGTTGGCCACGCTCTGGCGCGTATAGGGGTATTTTACTGGGATTTATAAAGGAAAAATAAAAACCTTATGATTTATTTTAAATTTTAAAATCACCGTCTGTGCTACACACACACATATGACAATATGCCTGACAGAAAAAAAGAGCAATACGTTGGTCTAGTTATATTGCTTAAAATTAACTTAAAAATAGTTTATTTATGATGCTTCAACACGCTCTTAGACATGCAGGTTTTCTCAGGATACTGTCACAGTTTTCCTTTGTGTAGCAGCAATTATGTTGTTGAAAATGAGTTTCGCAATCTAAAATCTGTAGACCTAGGTTTTAATTCGATTCACTAAGTTTACCAAGCTCTTTACCTACGCGCTACCATTTTAATTGGAAAACTTTTCAAAGATGATCATATTCAAAAACATTGTTGAAATATTTTCTCTTTTGCAATTCGAAATAGGTCACATAGCATGCGATATATCGTAAGCTAATGAAGTACTGTTCGTAGTTCATTCATTGTTCCATTACCTGGAGTCCGGAGCAACGTGCTTGCAGTCAACTTATGGAAGGGGATTGTGCTGTATATTTAAATAATGTACATACGTGCAGTCTTCTCTTATACTCAGTCATGTTTACGGTTAATCTATATTGTTCTGCTTAGACTATTGTCAAGATGTATTGTAATTATGTATTTATATTTATAACCTAACTAGCGGTTCACCCTCGCTTTGCTCGGGTTCGTCGCTAGATACGTTAGCCATATATATATATATATATATATATATATATATATATATATATATATATATATATATTGTTGCGCGCAACGATTAATGCTCGGGACATGGTGACGTTACGTACTACTAGCGCCATCTAGTATCAAGTAGAGGAACTAGTAGTCAAGAGCGTTCCAGTAACTTCTATGTACTACTAGCGCCATCAAGTATCGAGTAAAGGAACTACTAGTCGAGATCGTTCCAGAAACTTCCGAGGCCCCTATATAAGGCCGGGTATGAGCCGCGACTAGTCAGTTTGGAATCAGCGATACAAGCGAAAACATCGAAGCGATCTACGAGTGCGACTTAAAGTGATTATAGTGTGATTGTATTTTATAACTTATTGTGTTGTTTTGTCATTGGTGTTGGATAATTAAAGTGTCTGTTTTTTTTAGTAAAATAATCGGCTGTTTTAATCGTAACGAACCCTAAGTCGTAACAATTGGTGTCAGAAGTGGGATTAAATCATGCCGATTTTACCCAAGGACGACACGGAAGGTATCCGTACCCGGAGCCAGCAACGCCAGCAGGAGACGGACCAGAGGCGATTTGGAGGAGCATCGCCGCAGACTTCAGAGGGCCAGCTGCCGACCTCTGTGGCCAGCCCGTCTGCTGCCCCTGCAGCAGCTCCTGCATCCACAGCACCTGACCTGAGTGCTCTGATGATGATGCTGCAGGAGCAGGCCCGCCGACAGGAGGAGCAGGCCCGCCGACAGGAGGAGCAGGCCCGCTGGCAGGAGGAGCAGGCTCGCCGACAGGAGGAGCAGGCCCGCCGACAGGAGGAGGCGGCCCTCCGACAGGAGGAGGCGGCCCGCCGACAGGAGGAGCAGCTGCTCCTCATGAAGGACCTTCACGCTTCCTTCGGGAAAGACATAAAGGAGGTGAACAACCGCCTGTCAGAGGCTGAAACCAGAATCGAACAAGTAAATAATCGGGTTGACAATGTGATGGCTGACGTGAAGAAAACGTTGGACAACCTGAAACTTGAAGATGGAATCTCAGTTCCAGTTGCAGCGGCTTCACCCCGCGGTTTCAAAGTGCCGCCATTCGACGGGACATCTTCTTGGTCGGCCTATAAAATCCAGTTCGAGGCCGTCATGAAGGCGAATGGCTGGAGTAAAAACCAAGCCATGACTGCTCTCACCCTAGGCCTGCGCGACCAGGCCTTAACTGTTCTAGAAGCTCTCGGTAAGGAAGTGACTTACGAGCAGCTGCTGGAGGCGTTGGAGGCCCGGTATGGTGACGCCCACCTGGAACACGTGTTTCGTGCGCAGCTAAAAGATCGCGTGCAGCGCAGTAGCGAAAACCTGCAGCAGTGGGCCCTAGAAGTGGAGAAGCTGGTTCGGAAAGCCTACCGGTCTATGCCCGTTGTGATTGAAGGGAACCTGGTGCAGGCATTCATCGACGGCATCCGTGATCTTGAAGTGAGAGCTGCAGTGAGGCTCGGGCACCACGGAACGCTCAAGGACGCCTTGGCCCATGCACTGGAGGTGGAAGCTGTGCGACAGGATTATCGTTCCCATCGCGTCAGGGAGGTTACAGCGGCTATAGTTCGCGACCGTAGTAAAGGATTCAGCCCTAGGTGCTACGGCTGTGGGGAAAGGGGCCACCTTCGATCCAGTTGCCCTAAGCGGACTGCAGAAAGGGAAAATGGCCAATCTCGAGAGGGTAGTGCGTCTAACAGCACCGCCCAGCAGCAGCAGGGAAACGAGTAATAGCCAGGACTGCGGGGCGGGTACTGGCTGATGTTCGAAGAGCCCCAAGGATTTCGATCTCACAAACCCATGACGGGAACAGCCTAATCATCAAGGGCGAGGTCAACGGAACGCCGTGTAAGCTGACCATAGACACTGGAGCTTCTCGCACGGTTGTCAGTTCCCAACTTATTAGCCGGTTCCTTAGGGACTCAGCATACACCCGAGAACGGATTAATTTGGTGACAGCCACCGGTCAGCGCATACCCGTCCGTGGAGAGAAGGAGATGGAGTTGAAGCTAGGCAACAGGATTTACCCGCATAATGTCATCGTGGCTGATATAATGGACGATTGCATCCTGGGCCTAGACTTTATGAGGAAGAATTGTTGTGAGATCGACGTTAAGCAAGGCGTCTTGAAATGTGGACAAGAGGAACTTTTCGTGGAAGGGGCGTTATCAGGGAATGTGTACAGCCTGAAGAAGATTGTTCTTCCGCCGAGATCGGAAACGATTGTGCCAGTTAGTCTTCCTCGGAATCCGGGGCAAACAAATCGTTGTGTACTTGTGGAAAGGGTAGACAATGACCTTCCATGGAAAGTGGCTCGAACTTTAGTCAGAGCCACCGATATCTCAGGGGTACGTGTGCTGAGCCTTTGTGATCAGGAACAGACTATAGACAAAGGCGCACTGGTTGGTACTTGCGAGGAAGTGGATTGGTTGCGTCAATGCGAAAATCTATCGACTGGGACCATTAGCAGGGACGCACAAACGAGGGTGACTACACTTTTAGAAGACTGTCACAGCGTCCTCTCTCCGAATGAAATGGTCAAGGCGAGGAAGTTGTTACTCAAATACGGCAATGTTTTCTCATCAAACGATGCTGACATCGGAAAGACTGGCCTAGTTCAACACAGAATAAACACAGGTGAAGAATTGCCTATCCGTCAGCGACCAAGGAGATTGCCGGTAGCACGTGAAAAGGAAGTGGAAACCATGATTGAGGGAATGGTGAAGGACGGCGTTATTGAACCTTCATCTAGTCCATGGTGTTCACCGGTAGTGCTGGTAAAGAAGAAGGACGGTGGCCTGCGGTTTTGTGTTGACTATCGCCGTCTCAACGACGTGACGAAGAAGGACTGCTATCCCTTGCCAAGAATTGATGACACGCTGGACATGCTTACGGGAGTAAAGTGGTTTAGCACGCTGGACCTGAAAAGTGGCTACTGGCAAGTTGAAATTGACCCTAAGGACAAGGAGAAAACTGCATTCTCGACAGGAAAGGGTCTGTGGCAATTTAAAGTTATGCCGTTTGGATTGTGCAATGCTCCGGCAACGTTTGAAAGGTTGATGGAACTTGTTCTAGCCGGTTTAATTGGCGATGCCTGTCTGGTCTACTTGGATGACATCATTATCGTAGGACGTACGTTTGAGGAACACCTTCAAAACCTGGAACGTGTGCTCATGAAGATCCAGAGTGCCAACCTCAAGTTAAGTCCGAAGAAGTGTTCACTATTCAAACGGCAAGTTAGCTTTTTGGGTTATGTAGTGTCGGAAGAAGGTATCCGCACGGATCCAGAGAAAATCGCCGCTGTCAAGGATTGGCCAGTTCCAAAAGACAAGACGCAGGTCAGAGCATTCTTGGGTTTGTGCTCCTACTATCGGCGATTTGTCAAGAACTTTGCAGATATAGCAAAACCTCTGCACAAGTTAACCGAGGAGAAGCGACATTTCTGCTGGGATGGAAGTTGTGACATCGCATTCCAGGAGCTCAAGGACCGTCTGCGCAAAACACCCATTTTGGGATACCCTGATGTGGGTAAGGAATTTATAGTCGACACAGACGCAAGTGACATAGGACTTGGCGGTGTATTGTCCCAACGGAATGGCGATCAAGAAGTTGTGATAGCGTACTTCAGCAAGTCGTTATCGAAACCGGAAAGGAACTATTGCGTTACGAGACGGGAATTACTTGCTGTTGTAAAATCATTGCAGCATTTTAGCAAATATCTTCTGGGGCGGAAATTCCATTTACGAACCGATCATGCTGCACTGAAATGGCTATTGCAGTTCAAAAATCCAGAAGGACAAGTTGCGAGATGGATTGAACTACTGCAGGAATACGACTTTGTGGTCGAACATCGCAGCGGGAAATCCCATGGCAACGCAGATGCATTGTCAAGAAGACCTTGTCCCGAAGATTGCAAGCATTGTGCTAGGCAAGAGGCTAAGGAAGTGGTACCTGTGAAGATGCTTAGGACAGACCTTAACAACGAGTGGAAGGAAAGCCTACAACAAGCACAGCAGGAAGACTCGGATATCAAGCCGATTCTGGAATGGATAAAGGCCAGTGCTCTTAAGCCCACGTGGAGCGATGTCTCGGCGATGAGTTCGACCACGAAAAGTTATTGGGCCCAATGGGACAGCTTGGTGGTTCAGGATGGAGTCCTGTGCCGTAAATGGGAAAATGCTCGGGGGGACAGCAGTCATTTGCAAATGGTTGTCCCTAAAGCTAAAGTGTCGGATGTTCTGAAGCTGTACCATGAAGGTTGTTCAGGAGGTCATCTGGGAGTTAAACGGACTCTACTAAAGATACGAGAACGGTTTTATTAGATCCACTGTCGTGACGATGTCGAGGACTGGTGCCGCAAATGTGCAAGTTGTGCGGCTGTAAAGGGACCTCAGACTCGTAGTAGAGGTGCATTGAAATTGTACAATGTTGGTGCACCTTGGGAGAGGATAGCCCTCAACGTTGCCGGACCGTTTCCGGAAAGTGACAGTGGGAACAAATATTTCATGGTGGTAATGGACTACTTCACTAAGTGGCCGGAAGTCTTCGCCATTCCAAACCAAGAAGCGTCAACAGTTGCAGATAAACTAGTTCATGAAGTCTTCTGTCGTTTTGGAGTACCCTTAGAGATTCACAGCGATCAAGGAAGGAATTTTGAGTCTCAAATATTCCAGGAAACTTGTCGAGTCATGGGTACTCATAAAACGAGAACGACTGCTTACCACCCACAATCGGATGGAATGGTGGAACGATTTAATCAGACATTGGAGAAGTACCTGGCAAAAGTCGTGGAAAATCGTCAACGAGATTGGGACAAGCACATCCAACCGTTTTTGTTGTCATATCGAAGCGCTGTTCACGAAAGTACATCGGTGACACCAGCTTTCGCAAACTTTGGAAGAGAATTACGGCTGCCTGCAGACCTGATCACCGGAATACCACCTGATGCCCCAAGCTGTATAACCGATTATGCGAATGACTTGCGAAACAAGATGGATGATATTTATAAGCACGTCAGACAATCGGGTCAGAAAATGTCTGAAAAGATGAAAACCCGGTATGACCGCAAAATGAACAACAAAGGGTTCGACGAGGGCTCACTAGTATGGTTGCACAATCCAGTTCGCAGCAAAGGAAAATCTCCGAAGCTTCAAGCTAAATGGGATGGACCATACCGGATTGTAACAAGGATCAATGACGTAACCTACCGGATACGGAAAGGTGCAAGAGGTACTCCGAAGATCGTCCATGTGGATCGACTAGCGCGTTATTATGAGGCCGATAATGCTCGGGACGAGCATGTCTTAGGAGGGGGCAGTGTTGCGCGCAACGATTAATGCTCGGGACATGGTGACGTTACGTACTACTAGCGCCATCTAGTATCAAGTAGAGGAACTAGTAGTCAAGAGCGTTCCAGTAACTTCTATGTACTACTAGCGCCATCTAGTATCGAGTAAAGGAACTACTAGTCGAGATCGTTCCAGAAACTTCCGAGGCCCCTATATAAGGCCGGGTATGAGCCGCGACTAGTCATTTTGGAATCAGCGATACAAGCGAAAACATCGAAGCGATCTACGAGTGCGACTTAAAGTGATTATAGTGTGATTGTATTTTATAACTTATTGTGTTGTTTTGTCATTGGTGTTGGATAATTAAAGTGTCTGTTTTTTTTAGTAAAATAATCGGCTGTTTTAATCGTAACGAACCCTAAGTCGTAACAATATATATATATATATATATATATATATATATATATATATATATATATATATATATATATATATATATATATATATATATATATATATATATATATATATATCCGATAATTTTTCATTTTTTTTCTCTTTATTAAAACCTTCCGTGGACCTTAAGGAACATAAAAAAAAAAAAATTAGCCGAATTGGTCCAACCATTCTTGAGTTATGTGCTTACCAACATTCATTTTTATTTATATAGATAATTAGTATTGGTACATCAAAAAAATCAATGGAAATGAAGAACCGCGAGCGAAAACTCTCATTTTACATATAAGTAAATTCTTAGTTAAATTTAATGTTCAATTCAGTTATAGCAGTATATAATTAATACATTCTTAGATTAACGCGAATATTTGCTACTTTAAATACAACTATATTTTCGATTTTTTGAATTTATTTTGTTATTTTGTGGGTAGGCTGTCTGTAACAACTATATAATGCCTTTTAAGCATTTAAAACCTTAGTCTGTCCCGTAACCATGATTGCTGTAAAGCATTCGAAACGTCGGAAACTAAAAATCAAAATAAATCCGCGAAAAAATCCGAAAAGATAGTTTTATTTAAAATAGCCGAGAGCCATCAGCCGGGACAGTTATTGTGCATTACGCGTCCGCAGCGTCTGTCATATGTCTTTGCATAAGCATTTGAAACGTCGGAAACCAAAAATCTAAATAAATCCGCAAAAAAATCCGAAAAGATACTAGGTATGTAGTTAATGCAATTGATTAAAATTTTAAAAAAAGCCATCCGTTAAGTTTCCCTCCGGCTGTTCTGGATAATATCGCTTTTGCAACCAGTGGACTGATAACATTCACCCTTTTGAATTAAATTGCCGGTTTAAAAGTGCTTTTAAAAGTCTGTTTGAATACAATTTTGACTTTCATTTTGATGTTTATTCAGATACTCAGGTATTTTTTTCAAAAAATAGACTTAATGTGATGTTTATATTTGTTATTTAACGTATCGACTAAGTATCAAATTATTCGAAGAACATGTGTTAAGTTATAAAGAATGTTCAATGTTCATACTAATTACTAACAGATCCCGCGGCTTCGCTCGCGATCAACCTACGAAAAATACCAAATTTCATGCAAATATGTCTAAGGAATGAGAAGTTTCATACAAACTTTTATCCCCTATTTCATTCCCTTAGGGGTTGAATTTTGAAAAATCATTCTTTAGTTAATGCCTTCGTCATATGAGGAATACGTGTGCGAAATTTCAGTTTTCTAGCCTTAAGGGTTTTGGCCTATGCGTTGATACATCAGTCAATCACTAATGCCTTTTATATATATAGATATAGATTAGAAGTGGTCTGCATATCTTTACGTACATGGTTTTTTCTACGTACGTTCTTTATTATACGATATTGAAGCCGTACTTTCCGCAAGAAAGCGCTAGTAGTGTAATTTAATATACTAATTAAATATTCTGTTGCCTTTATAATTTGAAATTATTAACGAGGTTTTGCTTTATACTCGTATTTATAATAATATCTTAATTAAACATTTTTAATCGTAATACTAAGCTTTCTTCCTATTTGTTCAACGTTCAGCTTTCACGCTTGAAGTCAGAAGCCCCGCGGCCACACACTGCATTAAATTAAGCTTACAAAAGAAGCTTTAAATTGTAGGTTTTTTTTATATACTACAATATTTTAAGCAGTTTGCACAATTTTACTTATTCTGTTTTAGTGTGAACTTTATAATATAAAAAATGCTTGAATTTGAAAAAAAATGTACACATGTACTTCTAGAAAGACACATGTCTTTCTCGTATTTGTATACCATCACGTAGCGAAGAGTGCGTAAATGTCTTTATATAAAAATAATAATTAAAAATAGCGCGTCTGAAGCATGCCTAATACATCCTAAGACAAGTGTCAACGTATGACAATTAACGATAAGAACAAGTAATCGTAAATTGCCGTGTGTGAGAGAGGAACAAAACGTTTTCCAAAATTGAATTAACTAGATAATATTCCAAATTTCAAACACTAGAATGTTCTTTATGCTTATAAAAAGAGCGGCAGTAGGTCAAGAGATGACTTCAGGGCTAAGAGAAGATCAAGGTGAAATTTGGAAAAGTGAAAATAAGGAAAAAAAAACTTACTCAAATGGGCAAGACACTAAAATCAACAATGCAAAGGGCATCACTAGTTGGGCAAGAGCCCAACTAGTGATGTAAATTAGTGCTCAGACACTGAGTTGAGGTAAAACGGTGCATGTACTGTATGTGTTCTTGAACCGCCATAGGTGACTCTCGTAAATTAAGCAATAAAACATCTGAACAGTAAAAACGTACTTGGATTTTCTTCCGAAAGCTCATAATGATGTAACGATACTTTAAGTTGTACAAATGAAGGAGCATATTATTATGTTTATCGTATTTTATATAAAACTATCTTTTCGGATTATTTTGTTACAGACAAGGACTATCTGTAACAAATATATAATGCCTTTGAGACGTCTAAAGCCTTAGTCTCTCCTGTGACCATGATTGCTGTAAAGCATTCGAAACGTCGGGAACCAAAAATCAAAATAAATCCGCGAAATAATCCGAAAAAGATAGTTTTATTTAAAATGTCAAATATTTGTGTAACTCTAAGAAAGTATTATGTTTATCGTATTTAAATCTACGGAAGGAAATGCACTGCGTAGTAGCCACGGGGTATACGCGTAACCGTCAAAAACAAATGAAAACTTTCACATCAGACAACGTTCAGAGCGGAAATATGAAAGTTCGAAACCACAAATTTATTACCGGAATTCCTGTTTCAACTGGAAACATTTTTAAAGGTTAAAAACTAAATAAAACTTAAAAAATACAAGTCTGAATAACTTTATTTTTTTGGTTTAATTGAATGAAATTAATTCGTCTTGAATTAGTATGTAGAATAGTTTAAGTTGAATATGATATTAAGTACACTTTAGTTGTAAAATCAGTACTCATTAAGGTTTCAGTGAAAGTTTCTTTTAAACTGATAAAGTATTTTGATGAACGGGTATTTTCGGTTGAAAAAACAAAAGTTTATGTATCAAAGTTTGAGCTTTCACCTAAAAAATATGATGGTTTTGTACACATTGTATTATATGTATTGTATTCAGCCCTTTTTAACGTCCCACTGCTGGGCACGGGCCTCCCTTCAATACGAGGGAAATCAAGCCATAGTCCACCACGCTGGCCAAGTGCGGATTCGCGGACTTCACATGTCTTTTGAAAACTTGCTAGGTTTTCTCAGACATGCAGGTTTCCTCACGATGTTTTCCTTCACCGTAAGGCAAGTGGTAATCAAGTTAGAAATGATTCGCACATGAAAATATCAGAGGTGCGAGACCCAGGATTTGAACCCGTTTCACTCGGTTTCCCAAGCGAGCGTGTTACCACTGCCTCTTCGTATTATATACAAGAAATTATTGTAAGGGTTTCATATCTATACTTCTATACAGATTCTATATAGAAAATGAAACATTAATTCATAATACTTTTTCAGAAACATTCAATAATTGGTTAGTTGTAATTATTATTTTTCTTATTTCACTTATTGTCTGACAATACACAAGGTATATAAAGAAGCTATGTTTTACAGATTTACATTCAAAGTATTTTGTTATTTTCTACAGGATGGAGAGCTCAACTAAATGATAATAGACAAAAGGTTTTCAATTGAACAAATAAAATTTGAATTTTTTGATCACATTCAGAGCATTCGGTGCTTTTACTAGAACGATCCACGTACATTTCAGTTTCATAGCGAGCTTTTTCCCGCTTGTCTAAAACAAAACATCTAAAGCTTTTACACACATTCTGCCCTAAAGTTTGAGGAGATTGTTATACTTTTAATCTACCTACACATTCATCTATACATATAATAAAACCGTAGAGGTCGAATGTCTGTACATAGAAAAAAATTACTAAAAACTGAGTCAGGGGGATGTAAAAAGAGGAATAAATCCAGATTTTTTTCGATTTCTTTATTTCTCTGTCTATTTGTCTGTTTATACGGGCATAATCTCCGAAACTGCTCGACAGATTTAAATGAAATTTTATATGGTGGTACCTTATATCTTCGTCAACATCTTAGATACTTTTCATCCCGGAAAATTAAAGAGTACCCGTGGGCTGTTTAAAAAACTTTAGTAACTTATATAGCTTAGTACACAAACGCTACTCATTGGATTTTAATGAAACTACAATAATATAATTCATACATCAGAATAACAAATAGACTACTTTTCATCCTGGAAAAATGTACGGTTCTCGTGGGATGTATTTGTTTTTGTTTGTCAGCAGTAATATTAACAATTCTAAAAAACTTTTGTGAAGCAGTCAGGGAAAATAAAGATAGTTTTTCTTTCACAAATCACTTATGACAATACTAAAGTATTGTTAAATAATTACTAATGTATAGAGTGTTAAAACACTGTAGAATAATTAATTCCATCCCGAGCAAGACATTTCTACATATATATGTAATCACCATCCATTTTACTAGCTTCAAATTTCACACCGCTTCACTAGCACCACCTCAACACCCGCTCCTCACTTCACTTTACTTGGTAACACCTTATTTTTTGATAATGTGTACAAAGAGGTATTCTAACATAATCAATTGAAAAACTATTTCTGTCATAATCAGCAGTATTTTATCTTTACTTTGATAAAAGATACATCTATTAAATATTTTTGATTTAGGTTAAATATGAATATGTTGGGACATTAACACACAGCATCATCTAATTCCATGGTAAGCTACGAGGCTTGTGTTATGGATACCAGATAGTACATACACTACACAAATATAACTTTAAATACATACATATTATAAATATAAACACCAATGACTGGGTACAAACATTCGTGCTCACTACACAAATCGAACCCGCGACCGCTGGCACAGCAAGTAGGATCACTACAAACTGAGCCAAAAGTGTCGTCTTTCTACTTTAAATTCATGTGACATACTTATTACAACGCGACCTTCAAAAATCTTGTAAGTATATTTTCAGTAAATACCACTTACTTGTCTTTGACTTTAATGTGTGATGTATAAATTAACCTAATTTACATTTTGTTTCACTACTCGTTAGTAAATGAAAAGCGAATAATTTGGGTGAAGCCGTGTGAAACAGCTGATTTAAGAGTCGCGAAGCGCAGGCGGCTGTTAAATTAAACCTTAATTACGAACTGGACTAGAATTTACAATTAAAATAATTTATGGCAACACATCAACATGAAGAAACAGTTTATCAAATATGTATTATTTATTAAAACCTGTTGAAACATTCCCAAAATATTAATATTCTATGATATATCAGAATAAACAGTGGTCCATGCTAATTGGTTATCAGGGTCAACATATAGGATACTTTTTACTGCGGGAAAATATCTCATCTCTGAGAAATCTATACTAAACGTTAAAACGTAACTAGGGACGAACCCGAGCGGAGCGAGGGTAAGTCGCTAGTGTACTTACTAAAATTCACGTGGAACAAATCTTTGTACTTTACATGCTTTATTATATATAAAGTGCTTTATTTTACTTTAAGTAACTAATTTATTTTAAGTAAGTGCTCAACTGTTCTGAAAGAAAAAATGTTAATATACATTTTTTTAAGCATAAGCCATCTTTCCTTCCGCCTACGGTAGGCTTTTAAATCTTGACTCGTGTATCTTTTGTTCCGTTGAGATATAAAATTAAATATTAACATTTGTATCGGTATTTTTCCAATATAAAGAAATACATTTAGCCATTGTCCTTTTAAAGCTAAAAGGACAGTCCTAACCAAACACACGAGCCCTCATGGGTATACGTAAAAAAATAATGGCTTTGTACATATTTTATTTTATACGAAATTGTTTTAAGGCTCTTATATATTATCTATACATCAATACTAATATTAAAAAAGTTGAATTAAACTTAAAGACAGTAGGTTTTATCACCTTAACCTGGATCCTGTAAAATGTAAACCAGTTAGTAATATATACTTACTAAACTACTCCTAAAAATATACAATAATACAGTTCTCGTTTTCTGAACTCAAAAGAATATACTAATATTACATAAATAACAAATAGAACAATATACTCTAATCTAAAACCCTTTAAGGTCAATTCTTTCTTAGACTTACGCAAGTATTTGACATGTTAAATGAAATATTTCCGGTTTTTTCCGCGAATTTATTTTGATTTTTGGTTTTCGTTTCGAATATTTTACCTCAATCATGGTCACGGGTGAGACTAAGGTTTTGGACGTCTCAGAGGTCATTATATCATATAGTTTGTGACTGACAGTCCCTACCCACAAAACCCTCTCTACACTTTTATGCTCAGTTTCGTGTATCATAATTTATTCAGTAAGATTGATTGAATATTTCAAACGATCTAATTTTTTATAAAAAGTTTATATCAGCTGCATAATGCAGGCAAAATGTACAGTTCGCGTGACTGCCTCCAGTGAGGTACCGAGGTCGCGTGTTTGTGATAGTTATTGAAAATGAATAGATAAATCTAACTAAATAAGAGACTAACAAAGGAGAATTTGCTTAATTAAGCGCTATAACACTGATTATTACTATTATTTAAAAGCTATTTCATAAATTATACTATGGTTTTTTTTAAATAATAAAAAAAAAAACATATACGGTCGAATTGAGAACCTCCTCCTTTTTTTGGAAGTCGGTTAAAAATATAGAAAGTAGAAGCATAATTTATTTTTTTATTTTAAAAAGAAGAATTATAAAATTCAATGTTAATAATTTTAATATTTCTGTGTTTTTTTTTTGCTCTGTCATATTCTTTGTACTGTCACGCCCTTTTTTTTTAAAGCTATCCGATATAGTAATACTTTCTTAGATCAACGCGAATATTTGATATTTTAAACAAAACTATGTTTTCGGATTATTTCGCAGATTTATTTTGATTTTTGGTTCCAGACGTTTCGTATGCTTTATAGCGATCATGGTCAGTTTTACATATTTATCCTTTTAAGTATTCGTGCTTTTTGCAATTATGGCCTTTTTCGAGTATAGAAGATATAAAACAACAACAGTTGTGGTCGAATTGGCCTACTGTGTTTGGGTTCTTAGCGGAAGTCCAATTACATTTGAACAATTTTTTACTTATAGGTAAAACATCTCATTAAGGCCAATTTTGGAACCGGATAAATCAAGTCCAAATTGTTTTTCATGGGAAATTAAAAAAAAAACTACCAAATGTAACATCCCCTTTGGTCAGATCAAAAAGAAGAAGGAGGTATTAAAGAAGATATATCGCAAGCGTAAAACAACATCCTAAAGTTAGAATGATTACTTTTTAGTGATTTTTAGGTCGGTGACATGACAATAAAATGTCATTTTACGGCTCAAGTGATGCTGAGACCTTGATCCCATATTGTGACAGCTCTTGAGCTAATATAACTTATATATTCCAGTCTGACCGCTGTAACCACAAATGCGCAATGAATCGCAACATTAAGCACAATGTCTCAATAATTAATCAATATAAGCTGTCTTTATGATTTAGTCTGACGGTATAGTCTTGAAAATAAGTTGTCCCCATTAGTAAAGTATTATTATTACTTACTGCTTTATCCATTCTGATTGTTATTAAGACAATGCTTTAGAAACGAATAAGACGACGACTATATGACGAATAGAATTATTTTGTATATGACTTGGTAAAGGGTAAGTCAGGAAGAGACTAAATTTAGATAATGAAAATTTTGCGTGTTCGCATTCACAATAGGTCAGTCGAATGTTTATGTCAGTATGGAACTTTTTATACGCAAATAGTGCACTTTTAATTAATGAGATTATGAGATAATTTACGTCCTAATTAGCGTCCGGCAGTCCAGCCGGGCGCGAAGCCAAGAAACGCACTGGGAGGTGGCTTCGTTAGACGCTGTGCCATGCGGGTTGCTGCTGGTACTTCTCTGACGGCAGAGTGGATTGTGGGAGCAGCCCTATGGTTGATGTGGTTTGCATCTGTAGACCTGCCGTCAGGATAGCCGGTGAGTCTCACATAACCATCTGTACGTCTACACGTGGTATGCGTAAGTATAGAAATCCGAAAGAAAATAGAAATCAGGAAGAAAATAGAAATCCGGAAGTTTCATTAAGAAAATCGGAAGTGGTGTCTCTACAAAGAACTAAAGGAATGACAACATGGGAAGTTTTGCGAATATTTCTCTCCATGATAGTTCACCAGAAAGGGATATAGAATGTCAAATTCTTGGAGATATTTGTGACTGAGAAGAGATGCGGAAGAGATGCGACTGATAACAGTGCGTTCGTTGCAAAATGTGGTTTTATGAAGACTGCAGCGAAGATTCAGCGGAATGCCCGACGTGTAACGTCTGATTATGCACTAATTACTCGTGGGCATCTAACTCTGACATCTATAGGCAACTTACCTACATGTCAGGGCGAGATGTCTATTTTTATGCCTGATGCCTAAAATATATTGCACAATAGTTCCAAATTTAATCTGAATGGCATAAATAAACAGTGAATCAAATCAAATCAAATCAAAATATACTTTATTCAAATAGACTTTTACAAGCACTTTTGAATCGTCAATTTTACATTTTAAATTTTGAATTAAATGTCAGTGTAGTCAGTCCGTGAGGAAGCTACCACCGGCTCGGAAGGCAGTTCTGCTGAGAAGAGCCGGCGAGAAACTCAACAGTTGCTCTTATAAAATAATAACTGTGTACAATATTGTAATACAATACTTATTATATATTTATCTTACGTGAGATCCAACCAGATATTAGTTCCACACATTGATATCTTCGAAGTATTCCGTGACTGTATCATAAGCTTTATTCACTAATACATTTTTAATTTTAGATTTAAATTGTTCAAATGGCAAGCTCAAAATCGATTGTGGAACTCTATTATACATGCGTACACCTTGCCCCATAAACGATCAAATAAACTATGCGTATTTTATTTAGTATCTTACATATATAATTAATATTTTTTTAAAGTATAAGCCATTCTCCCTTACTTACTATATTTAATATTATGATTCATTAGTGACCAACCTCGTTTCGCTAGACGTCCTCCAGTCGATATTTCCAATTTCTTATTTTCATGATTTGATTATATTAACGGTAAATTATAAGTCAAGCGTGTTATAATACCTGTATTCGCAGTAAAATATTATAAATAATATTTAATATTAAATAGCATAATATAAAATTTGTTAAATTAATATTTTTAGTACACAGTATTAACATATTTTGCTGATTTATTTTTAAAATTTTAGAGTTTTTTTGTTTTTAAAAGATTTATATTAAATACATAAAAAAGTTACAAATATGTAAAAGAATACAGTACAGTTCACACTACATTGAATTCTTAGCTCCATAATCGAGCTTAAATTAAAATACATTTATTTTGCAAGCATTTTAGCTTTTATGAGAAAATTTTAAGCATATAGATATATAGTAGGGAATGATGTAATGCTTTCTATATAAAGGTAACTGACCTATTTGACAGAAGAATATGTTTTTTTCAATAAATATACAATCTCAGTATGTATAAAAACATTAATAAATTATTATTAGCCAACAAATAAATAAATAATAAATAACTATAAATAAATATGTTGGGAAATTAACAAACATTACCATCTAGATCCATGGTAAGCTACGAAGGTTGTGTTATGGATACCAGATAGTTGATACACTACACATATATAACTTTAAATATAAACATATTATAAATATAAACACCCATGACTGGAGTACAGGCATTCGTGCTTATCACACAAATGCATGCCCCCAGCGGGACTCGAACCTGCGACCGCTGGCATAGCAAGTAGGGTCATTACAAACTGAGCCAATGGTCTCGTCTAATACATATAATTCAAGCCAAGAAATATTTTAGATTTCTCTCAAGTTTTCTCTGATATAATCTCGAACCAAACAAACTAATCATGTCTTTAGACCCTATGCTGCTATTTCGCACCATATGTACCCGCCGCAACGGATCTAATTAAGCCTTGCCCTGCTTGTTAAGCTTGCTTATAATTTTATTGTTATGGCCTCTGGGACTGCCTTTATTGCTATACACTATGAGTGTGCGTCTGGTTTGTTCGTTTTGCGATATTGTTACCTATCATATTTTTTCCTAAGGGGGTTCCCAGTGACTCAGCTAGATCGTAATAGTGTCTCTAGATGTCTCTCGCATTTTTAATACGGAAGCTCTCAAAACTCACTTAATTCACTAATATTGTCATACTGCAAGTTTATTTTTGCACAATTTTAATACATTATAACATATAATATAACTTATAATAGATAAAGCTATATTATATTGGCGAGAACTGTATGAAATCCGTATAGTAGTTTCTAAAATTAGCCCAAGCAAATATACACTCAGGACGGTGAAACACTTCCTGAGATTTATAACATGTAATTATTTCCGGAGATAAGCGAGGATCAATGGATAAATGTGTTAAATTTTGTAATATTTATAGATCTTCGTAACATGAAAATAAACTCCTGAAATTTATTTTAAAATCGTTCAAACATTTTATATAAGCAAAACTTTTAGTTTAACAGAACTTACATTAGAAAATATCACGAAAGCTAAAATGCCCCTAGAGAAATCCGACAAGTGTCATACACGCCAGTCTGCATCCGTAGCAGGGACGGTCCGAGTAAGAACTTGTACCTTAATCTCCGTGGATTTTTCTTTGCTTAAACATTTGCTTCGTATGACCTACTTAAAATAAATATTAGGAATATTGATCTTTGATTTCATTATATTAACTACTCACGCTCACTTCGCCCGCGTTCGTCCCTAGATATGTTTTCACGGTTAGTATATTTGTACATACATAGATATAGAAAAGTACCTACTTTAATTAAAAATATATTTATATACCTTATTTGAGAAATGATTCCCCGTACAAACATTTGTAGACCTTTTTACCCTCTTAAGGGATGATTTCGGGGATAAAAACCATCTTATGTCCTTCCAAGGGTCTCAAACTATCTCCATACCAAATATCATCTAAATCAGTTCAGCGGATTAAGTGTGAAAAGGTGACAGACACACAGACAAATAGAGTTACTTTCGCATTTATAATATTAGTATAGATAGTTATAATAATAGTAAAAGTTTGTACGTACGTGTGTACGAAGTAATTTGCGTAGCAAATACTTTTCGTCTTTAAGATGTTATTAAAAAAATAGTATAGTTCATTAGGATGTATATATTTTCATACAGATATTAAAAGTTCTTTGAGTTTTGTTTGTTTGTTTGTTTGTTTCGATAAATCTGCTAAATTAGCCACCATACGGGGAGGCCTTGATGGCTGGCTCAACTTTCTAATACTTAATCCAATAATCCAATCATCTCCACAAAACTTCATATTTATATTTAGATAGGATGACGATTTTAATTAACTCCAACAAACACCCGGGGGCAGTTTGCTAATATCAATTAAGCAGAACTTGGTTACGGCTAATGACTTATTGTCTGTGGCGTATTTCAATTTTGACACAAATATCTATTATTGTGGCTCTTCATGAGAATAATAGTGCCTTCATATTAGAACATACCATTGCGCTATATTACATAGAATACGTACCTTCAAATATTCCTACATTCAAACTAATTTGATTGAAAAATCTTAGTTATTGAAAAATCATTGACCCTATTTATTTTATCAATAATATACACATACTAACAGAATCCGCTGCTTTGCTCACGTTAAAACTACAAAAAATAAATTCTTTGGCTTTATGTTATAAGTAATTAATACAGAACTACCCCCGCTCCCCCGTACGTGCCGTGCCACCCTGCGCGCCATGCGCCTATTTAAAATGCCGTGTATGATTTTTGAAGCCCTATTTAACTCTGTTGAGGGATGATTTTGGAAAAACTGTTATAAAAGTGTGTCATCATTTCAATTGAAAAGTATGTGTACTAATTTTCGTGTCAATGGACCCAGAGAATAAACATTTTCATCGAAAATTCAACCCCCTATTTCACCTTCAGGGGGTCGAATTTCAAAAAACTCTTTCTTAGTCATAGAAACTTACATTTCATAAAGAATACACCCTCCAAGATGAATGTCTCTTGGACCAGCAGAATTTAAGTCTTGACTTTAAGTGGCTTTCAAGGCAGTGGTAGCCCAGTCGTAAACGAAGCGAGTGAAGCGGGTTCAAATCCCTGGTCTCGCATCTCTGATATTTTCATGTGCAAATCATTTCTAACATGATCTGAGAGAATCTAGCAAGTTTTCGAAAGTTTATGAAGTCCGCCAACCCACACTTGGCCAGCGTGGTGGACTATAGCCTGATCCCCCTCGGATTGAAGGGAGGCCTGCGCCCAGCAGTGGGAAGTTAAAAAGGGCTGAATATAGTACAGGATTTTGAATTATATATATACATATATATG
Organism: Argynnis bischoffii washingtonia; assembly: GCA_033884665.1. NCBI lineage: Eukaryota > Metazoa > Arthropoda > Insecta > Lepidoptera > Nymphalidae > Argynnis > Argynnis bischoffii. Next base: position 577,290 of record CM066616.1, on the reverse strand, counting down.
TATGATGAACATATAATTTTGAGAATGTAATGGTTATTTCAGATTCGCGTGAAATTTAGTGCAAAGATAGTTTAAACTATACACTTCTCTCTAATCTAAAGTTATGAATCAATGTAGGTCAAACATTGGTTATAGATATTTTACGCTAGATTAATTTGAGCTCTATTTTAAACTATGAAATAGCAAAATTGATGCAAGTTACCTATATATTTTATTTGACCATAATACCATAGTAACTTTTATCATCGAAAGGTTTAATCATTAGACTAGATTGTATAAATATATCTTCTTCTTCCTCGACTTTTTCCGTTACGCAGGGTCGGCTTTCTTATCTCATTTCGCTGGTAAGAATTGTCATCAGATAGGCCTAGTTTTCTTATGCCCTTCTGGACAATCGACATCCAGGGATAGGCCTACCTATCCCTCTTCTCCCTTGAGTAGCCATGGAAACTCACTTTTTTAAAACGTTGTCACCTGGACGTCATTTTATAAGTCCATACCATCGTAGCCTTGACTCAGTGAGTTTGTTGGAGATTGTATAATATATAAGAAGTGTTCACTATTCGTTCGTGGGGTCAGAGCGGCGCTCAATAAAATGAGCCTACGGCAAGCCGACAGCCCTCTTTTTTTTCTCTAAAAATGTAAGAAGAAACACACGACAGCATCGCCTAGCGCGCCGCTGCAGCACCAGCACGCTGGTGCGGCGGCCGCCGCCACCTTTATTCACGCACCAGACATCGTGGACGATACACATACGAAACTAAACTAGAGTTGAAGGGTGTGCTCATCACTCGCACGCGGCCATATTTTCCAATAACGTACGCAGCTCAGGGCGAGCTTTTGAAGGACGCTCTCAACAGTCACACACAGTGGAGGATTCAGCCTTTAAGTACCGCTCTTTCTTACCAGGTTCCATCGTTAAATATAGGCAGAAGGTCGATCCTTCTGACCCAGAGTGCCGGTCGGGGTCCCTCCGGCAGGACCTTGCTCGCATAAGAAGATTGTGTAAATATATATAGAAAAAAAATTTGTTAAAAAATACGCGATGACCAACTGTAACAGTCGAGACTCGTCAAAGCGAATCAAAAGAGGTAAAACTTGGAGATTTCTCTAGTATCATACTATTGAAGAGTTCTGGCTTTATCACTAATGAGATACTATATTAGATAGATTTGATTAGTTCTTTAGGCTAGATTTTAAGGGTACAAGATTATTTATTATTATACCTAGGAAATTTTTCACTTAAGAATAAAATAACTGTTTTTAGATGATTTTGAAGTAAGTATAACTTTTTAATAAAAAAAAATCAATTATAGTCGGTTTCATTAAAAAGGAATTATAATACACTTAAGAAGTTTTACAAGATCTTCTGAGGATTAATATTTTATGACTACATAACTCTTGAATTGAATATCAAAAAAACTTTTTAATTGCTTGCAAAATCGCTTTAAAAGTTACTCTAGGTCACAAGTAGGAGTAATTTTTCTTGAAGAAACTTTGGTACTTGGGTTATATTTACTAACGAAGAGCCTCAGATTTACGTATAAGTTGCTACAGATTAAAACAGTTCATAATTGGTGTAGATCACGTAACACACAAAATTCTAATTATAGTAATAATAATAAACATAAAAATATAAAGTCACATTTGTTTGGGGCAATGATAACCCAGTGGTAACTCGCTCGCTTGTGAAACTGATTGAAGCGGGTTTAAATCCCGATTCTCGCACTGATGATATTATTATGTGGGGATTACCTTCAACATGATTACCACTTGTTTCACACACCTTTCTAGATTTCAAAGACGTGTGAAGTCTGCCAATTCAATTCAATACTTTGGATTAATTCAACCACTACTATCCTACGCCGTCTGTACTTGGGGTGGTACACATGAAACATGCTCCTTGTATTGAAGGGAGGCCCGTGGCCGGCAGTGGGACGTTATCAAGGGCTGAATTTAAAGTCTCATTTTTACATATTATATGTGTGATAACGATAATAATAAATGGTAATTAATGTAGTATTTTTCTAATTTAACTCCCTTAGTAATCTTTTCCATGCTCGTCATGGTCCTCAAACGTTTGACCTGACCATCTTTTAGTATTCTATCTATATATCTTTATTTATTAGGCAAAATCATCAAGTATTTCAAGGTTAAAAAACAGCTATTATCTACACCTAGTCCTAGTCATATCGTCTAGACTTGTCTAATCTAATTTTAATAAAATCAGACATTTAAATGACTATACATTTTCGTATAGCCTAAAATCTAATAATAAACACTTCGTCCTTAAATATTTCTTGGGCCTGTTAATATTTTTAATTCTGCTCGAACTAAAATATGTTTTTTACCTATACTAATCTTTTGGATGAAATCTTTATAGTCAGAAGATAAAAAAAATCAATTCAACTATCTCCAGAGACTAAGAGACTTAGGACTAAATCTTAAATCTAATTTATTCACAAATCTGGCGACAAGAGGCTTATAAATCAACAGATATCTCAAAGTAAAAGAAAGTTATAAGAATTTACCTTAAATGTAAGCGCGATAAGCCACTGCGTGCAGATTATGACTAGATATTAAAAGCTAATAATAAACTCTGGATTTAATGACCCTGAATAAAACTTAATGTAACAGTCTGTTAAATTTCTACTGTTAAATATTTTCTTCTTGTAAAATAAGATGACGTAAATGGAGCTAAGAGATGTTGTATCTATCAACTTGCCCTTAATTGGCTACTAGCAACTCTCTTCGCGACGATCTTCGCTCTGCTCGGGATAAAACACAATTTTGATACCTTAGGTTAAATTATTGCAATTTTTGTGGGGATCTCTAATTTTTTTGAAAATAAGATATAGCGCTGATGATGTAGTTTTTGATAGGTTAAAATTTTTTTAAAAATGGTCCAGTAATTTTTTAGCTTATTCATTATAAACAGACTAAAAAAAAAACATTTTGAAGTAAAACTTCTTTACGCACGCTTGACTTTGGGTAAGCTGGTGAATGCGTTACGAAAAAATGTATGTACGTTTGTTGCCATGGTAACCGTTGTTATTGTCTGGCAAATGATATATAATATTATATTCTTTCCTTAAATGATATTCTATAAATATATGATTGTAATATACCTAATATGCGTTATTCTTAGTATCTCACCTATCGTAATTATTTAAAACATAAATTGAATTTCATAAAGAGTACCGATAACCTACAGAAGTTTTACTTCTTGCGCGTGTACACATTCATACACGCAATGTTTAATATATTTTTTTTTTCTTCATTTTATAATAATAATTTTTATATTAATAATTATTAGTATTAATTACTAGTTTAGTTATGCTAGTTTACTGTTCTCTTATTATATTACATAGATTTTTAAATAGATAAGGCAGAAATCTTTAATATATCTAATTACGCCGTTCATCTGACCATCCGTTAATTTTGTAATTTTAGAACAATATATAAAATCCTAATAGGTCCGATGAAATTTAAGTAGAATATACACTGTTATGCTATGAATAATAGTTTCCAACTTTATATACTGAAGTAACAATAATCTAATATATTTAAACGAGCAAATCTTTTTTTTTTTTTTTAATCTTTATTTAAAGGACTTGTTCACATAACAAAAAAGCGAACATGTCGTCCTTGTAAATTTTACACATAGATAAATAACAAATATCTAAATACTTAACTTTGCACAGAATGAATACATACAAAAAAAGATTCTACCTTAACTATTCAGCGCACATAACAATATTGTACTAATTGTAAGAGATATAAATAACCATAATTATGTAACGACTTGACTAGATCTAGCACGTAAGCCAACCTGAGTTAATTTATACAAAGCTTTAGCATGATCTGAACTGGGGTTTGCTAACATTATATTACAGCTACCAATCTGTTTTAACTCATGATAATTATTAACAAACATATCTCTCCTCATACGTTCGTTCCTAGCACATTCCACTAAAATATGATACACATCTTCGGTTTTTCCACATTTAGTGCAATTCGGTGATACTGCTTTTTTCATCTTAAACGCGAAATAATTCAGTGGAATGTGCCCGGAACGTATTCTTAGCCCAGTCACAATAGAATTTCTGTCTAATCTACAAGACTCAAACCAAGGCAAATAATACGGGTCAGACCTCAAAATCCTATACCAAATTCCTTTATTTACCGATATATTTTGAAAGTGTACAGCCCACAAATTATATACATACGTTTTAAACAAAACTACAATATCATTAATAGAAGGTAACACGCTGAGCGGTATCCCTTTTGATACCGCGTCATTTGCTAGTCTATCCGCACGTTCATTACCTGCCAACCCTACATGAGATGGAATCCATTGCAATGTTACCCGTTTATTTGATGCTTCGAGTTTACAGATAGCCTTTAATATCTTATATGCTATCGGGGCTCCTCGAAAAGTCGAGGTGCACCGAGCAATATGTTGGAGCGCACTTTTGGAGTCCGTAAAGATAACAAAGTTTTTGAAATTACTAATGCTGCTGATATACTCCAAAGCCTCATACAAGGCAAACAGCTCAACATACATAATAGATATTACTGATTCAATTTTGAACTCGATATCAGTATGAGCTTGAGGGTCGTAAATAGCAGCTCCTATACCTTTTTTGCATTTAGAACCATCTGTGTATATTTTGTAAAAATTCTTATATTCAATATTAATCATTTGCAGACTATTGCTTTTTAAAACCGTAGCGTCTACCAGCCGTTTTGACTGTCTAATGTTATCTATAGAGCAAAATATTTTATTATCTAGATTAATATTTTGTACCCATGTGTCAAGACAAAACATTTCCAATTTTCTAGAAGATCGAAAAGGGTAACATTTCAATACTCCATGGACCGAAGCTAAGACCGGTTTCTTTTTATTCACCCAATAGTTCAAATTATTGCATTGTATAGACAGTTGATCAATTACATCAATGTTTCCGTTGTCTTGTAAAGCACGACTCTTCAACCAATACTTACCTCCTAGGTACATTCTACGAATGTGAAGTGGTTGAAGGGCTAACTCGCTTTCCATCACGTGTATTGGTGTGCTCTTGATGAACCCCCCAATCACACGCATACACTGGTTTTGAACCTTATCCAGTTTATAAAGATGGGATTTAACACTCGTATCATATATAAAACTTGCATAGTCCATTCTACTACGTATAACCGAGATATATAACCTTCTCAAATGTTTAGGATGTAAGCCCCAGTCAGTGCCAGCTAATATTTTAAGAATATTCAAATATTTTTGAGTCTTGTGAGTAATATCGTTTATATGCCTCCCCCATTTTAAAGACCTATCTAACCAAACTCCTAAGTATTTAACACTTTCTACTAATTGAATTTGAACTCCTTTTAAGTTGATGTTTACTTCCTGTCTATTAATCCCTTTCCTAAACAGACATATTTTAGTTTTTCGTTCAGATATTTCCAAACCAAGACCTTCAACCAGTTCACATAATTTATTAAGAGCTAGTTGTAATTGTATACATCCCTCTCCTATATTCTTATATGATCCGTACAATACGAAATCATCAGCGTATTGAGAAATATGTATGTTAACAATATCATGGCAAATATCCCTAGTCAGTACATTGAATAAGATTGGAGATAAAGGGTCTCCTTGTGCAAGTCCGCGATTTGTCGATCTGGTAAGACTACTGGAAGCTGAGTAATTTATACTTAATTTTCTAGCACTCAAAAACTCCCATAAGTAATAACAGAACTTGGAACCCACTCCGAGCCTGTCCAACGCATTTAGTAACACTATTATATCAACATTGTTATAGGCGCTGTCAATATCCACAAAACAGCCTAAGGTTATTAAGTTATTAGCAAACCCCAATTGAATCTGAGACACTAATCTAGTAAGACTATCTAGGCATGAACGACCCCTTCTAAAACCTACAGTATTTTTCGAAAAGCAATCATTAAATTCTAAGTACCATTCCAATCGATTTTTTAAAATAGTGTGAAAAATTTTACAGGGACACGATAAGAGAGCTATAGGTCTCACTTCAGGTATAGATTGTGTAGAGGAGTTTGCTTTTGGTATGGGTACAATTTTAGCTTGTCTCCAATGAAATGGTACAAATCCCGATACAAGAAACATGTTGTAAATTCTAACTAATATATGCTTTCCATTCACCGGGAGATGTTTCAACATAGAAAAGGATACCGAGTCGTCACCTGGAGCCGTATCTTTAGCTTTAATAGCACGATTAAGCTCCTGGATTGTAATAGGACTCTCCAAGATTGTATTAACAGAAGTAAATGTCGGCTTTCTGGAAGAAACATAATCAGGCGTCAGATTATGCAATAATCTATTTGCTGTATCCTCATCAATGTATGTTTTTGGTAATCGATATCCCTTAATCCATCTCATTCGGCGGAGCATCTCAACTGTTGAAATGGCTTCATTAACTGTGTTGCAAAATTGTCTCCAAGCTTTACGCTTAGCTCTTCGTATAATCCTCTGGGCAAAAGCGACTTTTATTTGAAGTACATCCAAATTATTCGGCGTAGGATTCTTTCTAAAAGTAGCCAAGGCAAGTCTTCTTTCTGCAACTGCCCGTGATATGTCTGAATTCCAGTACGGTTTTGGTACAAAATTCTGTAGACGTAAAGGATCTGTGCACATTCTTACAGTGGGGATATATCTATCTGCCGCCGAATTAACAGCCTTCATAAATTGGTTATAAGCTTCTTGAGGATCACTTGCCAAGACCAAAACAGAGAATATTGCATGTAGGGTGCACCTATATTCATCCCACTTTGCTTTTTTAAAATTCCTTTTTTTATTATCTACGTCAGTTGCGCAGCAATTAGCGGTCGTAAATTTAATAATAAGGTGATCACTTCCTAAAGATTCATTAAGAACCCTCCAAATGAAATTCAACGCAATGTCATTAGTTACGAAAGTAATATCCGGGGAAGACTTTTGGACATTACCGTTGACTAATTTAAGCCGAGTTGTAGCACCATCATTCAGGATAACATAATCTTTGTCAACGATGGTATCAAACAGCTGCGCTCCTCTAACATCTGTTTTGTACGACCAATTAGAGTGGTGACCATTAAAATCACCAGCAATAATAGTTTTATTATTATGTAAACTAAACACTGAGTCCCAATCATTAGCTACTGTGTGCACAGATGATGGGCAGTATACAGAAATAATGAATTCTAAATTAGAACAGTTCAACACTTTAATTTCAGCTAGTTGAATTCCTGGATTCGCACATTGTATCTGACGTACTTGAAACATTATTGAAGAATGAATAACAATTGCCACCCCGCCATATCCATCGTCGCGATCCTGACGAACAATATGATAGCCGCTTAACCTAATGCTCTTGTTTGGATCAAGCCATGTCTCGCTCAGAATAGCAATATGAATTTTTTCCTGTGATAAAAACTGTTCAAACTCCACTATCTTCGGATGAATACTTTGACAATTCCATTGTATGATGTTAACTTGTGTGGCCATGTTTAAATAGGTTTTTAAAAAAGGCCATCTCAGTTACCCACTCCGTGAAAAAATATAACAACCAATCATAAATAACTTCTCCACACGATTTCAGTTTCTTCCCAAAGTTAATGTTTTTCATAAAAATTATCTCCTTAATTCTCAAAAGTAAACCTTGAATATCAGTTTTCTCAAATTCTTCCTTGTTTTGGTTCCCCTGTACTTCTTCTTCGGAATCTGACTGTATTGTGCTCTCATATCCCACAGAAACATCTTTTCGCTTATCACACTTTTTTTTGGACTTCTTAGCAATTCTATTACCTATCGCACTACTCTTATTATTACTTTGTTTATTACTTTGTTCTTTAGGCAAACTCGATGCATTTCCTACCACCTCAGCATATGACGGGCCATTGTCTGACGTCATTGGGATGACGTTGCATACGCCTTCATTGGTTGGACTCATATTATCCGTCTCGTATTGAGGTGAAGGTGGAACATATAGAGTAAGAGCCATTTTATAAGTACAATTAAATTCGGCCATCAGTTCCCGGATTCTCCTTTCCTTCTTATAAACAGGGCAAACCTTCGCTAGTGCCATATGTTTGCCCTTGCAGTTCACACACTTAAAAGATGTTGTCTCACAGTTGTTATGCATTTGGCCACATTTAGGGCAAATGGTTTTCGTTTGAGAGCATTCCTTGTGGTTGTGACCGAATTTCCAGCATTTTGAGCACTGAGACACGGGAAATATAAATGGATTCACTTTTATTCTAGTGCCATATGTAAATACATAAGGAGGTAAGGAAGAGCCCTTAAAGCAAACCCGTACGCATTCGCTGTCTTCAAAAGTGCCACTATCAAAATTACGCCTTTTAAATCTTTTTACATTTAAAATTGGTATACTGCAACATAAATCCCGCATAATTTCATCCTCTTCCAGATCCAGATCGATATCCCTAATAACGCCATATGAGACGCCAACTTCGAACGTTTTTTGGCACTTATATTCTTTATCAATAAAATATTTGCACTTAATTAAATCGTCTGCACTCTCATTATTGTTGAATTTTATCAAAACTTTGTAGGCGTTAACATATTTTATTCTCGTTATGTTTTTAATGTTTTCGTTCTTAAGTAGACGAGCCAACCCTATTTGCTTAGGTAATTTTTCTTTTCTAGACACCATGCTTATTTCAATTTGTTCTTCTGGGATGGGGGTAGTACCATTATTATTGTTACTCCGCGCCAAAACTTTTCCTCGTCTCCCAACCTCAGTCCATACCTCTTCTGTATCTATGTCACGACTTCTTTTATCCGCTCGATTACTACAACTACCCGCTTCTAATTCCGTAGAATTTCCTATGTAAGTCTCCACATCCTCCTCGAACACACTACACATATCACTATTTTGAGATTCAGCCATAATCTATCGATAAACAACGCATTGCAACTACTTATACAATTAAATAAACTCAAACGTATTATACAAAAACTGGTTACACAAACGACCTGCCACAGCAAGCGCGCGTGAGCCACTGGAGCAAATCTTGTTTATTTATTTATTTATACCAACGATCTCGGAAACGGCTCTAACGATTTCACTGAAATGAAATTAAATGAAATAAACTTTTATTCAATTAGACTTATTACAAGTGCTTTTGAATCGTCAGTTTAATGTAAGACTGAAAGATATGTGGGGGTTTTCGGGGACGAATAATCGATCTTGATTAGTCTTAGGTCTGAGAAAATGCGTGTTGTCGAGTTTTCATGTGGTTTTCTTTCGCATTATTCCACGCAAAACATGGTCGGTAATTTTTTACGCTTGGGTATAAGCATTGTAGTCAAGCGGCCAAGGCGTAAGATTGACAACTACAGGTGTCCAGGTTCCAACTTAGTCGGATATAAAGTTTTACTTTTGTTTTTTTTTTGTATTTATTCAAGGTTTTTTAACCTAAAAATACGATACAAGAAAAAAGAACTCCGAGCGAAGCTCGATCGCCCAGGTACTTGTAAACTAATCAGACTTATGCTACGAGTCTCAATTACTATAGGTGCAATATATTTTTAAGCACGATTGTAATGAAGTATGTAAACTCGGTGGATGAGTTTGCCTTGCCTGCCTTTAAATGGACTAAGTAACTTGGCTGAACTGATATAAATGGATAATAAATACTGTCAAGTATAAAAAATACAACCTAACTAAAACTTTGAAGGAGTGAAATTATTTTGGCAATTCTTCACGTTGAGGATCATAAACTTTTCAGTATAAATCGCTTTATTGTTCATGATATTTCGGATTGTAAACAAAGTAACAATAAAAACAAAGTGTGAAAATTTTTTATCATTATCGGCTGGCTTTTAAATGTGGTAGTAAAATTTTTAAATACTATTTGTTTTTTTATTTTTTTTTATTTTTTCGATACTATCATCTAAGATGGAAATCTTAATACGTAAATTATTTATTAAAAAATCGGTCTAGTGCAAGTCGAATTCGCACACGAATGGTTCCGTACCATTTTTTACATTTTCACGTTTAGTATAGATATCTCAGAGATGAGATATTTTCTCGCAGTTAAAAGTATCCTATATGTTGACCCGAATAGCCTATCTGGTTATTCGGGTCAACATATAGGATCATCTTACTAAAATTTATCAAAATCTGTCCAGTGGTTTTCTCGTGATGCGTTCCCAGACAAACAGATAGACAAAAATTCTAAAAACTGTAGATTCGGCCTCTGTAATAATGACTATTCGAAAAAATATTCAATGCACAGATTCAACTCAGAATTTTATTATATGTATAGATATAGATTCGGATTTGTACCAAAGAATATTTTATTTATTTATGTAGATAATAAATAAAAGATTCATTGAAATACGTAAAAAAAGTACATTATTTCGAATTTTTCATTTTTTACCTAGCTAGCTAACAATGATTGCAAGTAGAGGTCAAAGTCCAAATATAGACACTGTACCGCTGATTTAAACTATCCCTAAAACCAAGTCAATTTATATATTCCAGTTAAGTTAAACAAAGAGTTAATCGACGGCAAATTAAGCACAATTGAACGTTACTAGTAATGCATAAACCCGGACTATATGTTTCTAGTAACACTCTGTATGTACCTATTCAACTCGCCAAGTTTAGCGTTATAGGCCTTACAAAAGGCTTCCGCCAAAGTCGGCATGTGGCAAGGATTCAATCACACGGTTCACTCGCTTAACCTTAGCGGAACCTCTCTAATTAGATGCGGCTTTGAACTGTCGCTATGCTATTGCATAGCTTACATAATATTATGTGAATACTAGCGACTCACCGCCGCTTTGCTCGGGTTCGACCCTAAATACGTTTTAAGGGTTAAATAGATTTCTCAGATATGAAATATTTTCCCGCAGTAAAAAGGATCTTATATGTTGGCCCGGATAACCCACACACAGACAGATAGACGGACGGACAGACAGACAAAAATTCTAAAAGTATAGATTCGGCCAATGTATCGATAATAATATTCTTAGTGCTAGTTAATTATGTATTAATATAATACAATTAAAGATTTTTTTTCTGAAACATAAGTATATAAATTAACGTACACAGCATATACCAGATATATTCATGAATATTGTTAAGTAAAAGAATGTATTAATAGAATAAAAGCTTTTTTTTGTTATTTTTTTAATCTATACTAATATTATAAAGCTGAAGAGTTTGTTTGTTTGTTTGTTTGTTTGTTTGTTTGTTTGTTTGTTTGTTTGTTTGTTTGTTTGTTTGTTTGTTTGTTTGTTTGTTTGTTTGTTTGTTTGTTTGTTTGGTTGAACGCGCTAATCTCAGGAACTACTGATCCGATTTGAAAAATTCTTTTTGCATTTGATAGCCCATTAACTGAGGAAGGCTATAGACTATATATCATCCCGGAAAAGTGTACGAGTCCCGTGGGATAGATTTGTTTTTGTCTAGGGACGAACCCGAAGCGAAGCGAGGGTGAGTCGCTAGTTTTTTATAATACAACATGCGTTAAAACTTTAAAATATTGTATTGATTACCATTTAAGGAATATAAAAGATATTATAGAAAATACAGTGATACGAATCACACATTTTTGATACTATCGCATTCCATTTATGAATATGCCCGTGGGGAGACGGGTTTAGAATACATTTCTCCTCCGCCGCTGGAAAAGCGTCTCGTAGAAGGCGAGTAACCCATGCCAATTTATGCGGTGGTAGGTCTCGCAAGGGGCCGCCTGGAAGCTACCACCCTCCTGTCGGAATCAGGCGCCAAGCAGCTTGCTGCGTTCCGTCTGCGAGCGGGAGAACCAGTGCCTTTGGGGGAACGGACGAGTATCAGTTGCGTTGCTTATTACTAGTCTGGGCTTCTGAGTAAAGCTATACCGGGTAACTCATTTTGGAGGGTAGCGGGATCCGAGGCACGGTCTTGCCGTTGGCCGACCGCAGGTAGTTGGGGGCCCAAGTAGCGCGCCAGCCACGTGCCAAAGGCTGCCCCGCCAACTCGCGAAAAATCCCGAAGTGCTCCACCGTGCCAGTTGGCGACTGGATGGGAGGACCCGGTGGCCATTTTCGGGGGGGCTCGGGCGTCCCCGCAGTCTCCAAATGAGTTCCCCTTCAGTTAGCTAAGCTCTGAATTCCTGTAGGTTTATTGAGCGGCGCCTCGATTTCCCAACTGTTTCCCCACCAACACCCAAAACCATAATGACCAAAGTTACAAAGAAGAAAAAGTTAAATCAACGGCGGCACTTCCTCCCACTGAAAGTGCACCTCATAAACATCAGAGGTTTGCACTCCAATCTCGACCCGGTCCACCACCACCTTGAGACCGAGAATTCGCACCTTTTCTTCTTAACGGAGACGCAGATAGCAACACCGTCAGACGTGGCGTACCTCAACTACCCAGGCTATACGCTGGAACACAAGTTTAAACTGCATGCTGGGGTCTGTGTGTACGTCCGCGACGATATCTGCTGTCGGCGTCTCCGTTGCTTTGAGGTTTCAGGATTCTCGACTGTGTGGGTTTTGTTGGACACCGGCTTAGAATCTACCCTTTATGCCTGTGTCTATCGATCGCACAGCGGAGACCAGGAGACGACCAGGCTCTTTGAACACCTGTCAGAGATGGCTGATAAAGCCCAACACCGGTACCCGACGGCACAGCTGGTATTTCTTGGAGATTTTAATGCCCACCACAAAGAGTGGTTGTTCCCCTTCAAATACACTGACCATGCTGGGAGAGAGGCGCGCAAATTTGCGTTATCGCTAGATCTCACTCAGCTGGTCCAAGTCGCGACGCGGGAACCGGATGTGGACGGACATACACGCAATTGCTTAGACCTTGTGCTGACAACAGACCCAGACAGGCACTCAATATCGGTAACATCCCCGCTGGGATCGTCCGATCACAATCTGGTGAAGTCCGTATCGACCTTCTCTCCTCCAGTTGACTGCTCTATGGGTACAAGGAGAGTATGGCGATATGAGTCAGCTGACTGGGATGAGATGCGGCACTTTTTTGCATCTTACCCGTGGCAGCAAGTATGCTTTTCTTCGAACGACCCCTCGTGCTCTGCTGATGCGGTTGCTGATGTCATACGGCAGGGAATGGAATACTTCATTCCGTTCTCCGATATCCCGCTCGGTCACAAAGCCAGGCCCTGGTACAATGCGGACTGTGCTCGTGCTGAGGCGCGAAAAGAGTCCGCCTACCAATCCTGGGTTCTGGCTCGCGATCGCAAAGTCAGAGCTCGGAGGGTTCGTGCGAAGAAAAGAGCTTATAACTCTGCTACGAAGTGTTACAATAAGGTTCTCCGTAGGGCACGTTTTGAACATATCAGTCGTATAGGAGCCAGACTTGCTTCCTACCCTCCTGGTAGTAAGCAATTCTGGTCCCTGTCCAAGGCTGTTGAATCCAACTTCTGCCGTCCTTCTTTGCCTCCCTTGCAGAAACCTGATGGATCACTGGCTCACTCCGCAATAGAGAAAGCAAATTTACTTGCAACTCTGTTTGCTAGCAATTCACGTCTAAGCGCTGGCTCTAAACATCCGCCAACTTTGCCTCACTGTGATTCTTCTATGCCAAAGATCACAATTCACATAAAAGAGGTCCGTAAAATACTCCAAAGCCTTGACGTGAATAAGGCCAGTGGTCCTGACGGTATACCTTCAAGGGTCTTAAGGCATTGTGCGCCTGAGTTGTCTCCTGTACTGACTCGCTTATATCGCCTCTCTCTCCAAACTAGCACGGTGCCCAACTCTTGGAAGCTTGCCAATGTTCAGCCAGTACCTAAGAAGGGTAGTCGTGCCGATCCCTGCAACTATCGACCAATCGCCATTACCTCCATACTCTGTAAAGTTATGGAAAGGGTGCTTAACAGTAAGCTGCTGTCATACCTTGAAGCTAACGATCTCCTTAGTGACCATCAATATGGCTTCCGCCGGGGACGGTCTACTGGGGACCTTCTTGTGTATGTCACACACTGCTGGGGCGAGGCCATCGAAAACCGTGGTGAAGCTCTAGCAGTCTCACTCGATATCTCGAAGGCATTTGATAGGGTTTGGTACGCAAGTCTACTGAGCAAGCTTCCTGCTTACGGCATCCCCTCCGACTTCTGTGACTGGATATCAGACTTCCTAACCGAACGGTCGATCAGAGTCGTCCTTGACGGCTGCTCCTCTGATATAATGACAATTGATGCCGGAGTTCCACAGGGGTCTGTTCTCTCTGCGACTCTTTTCCTGCTACACATCAATGACCTACTATCACCAGGTATTGTTGCGTATGCAGATGACAGCACAGTCATAGAGAGCTATGTGTCCGGTGCAAAGGACGGAGGGGTAGCAATACGTTCTCTGAGAGAGGCCATGGTGGAGCGTACAAATGCGACCTTAAGTCTTGTCTCACAATGGGGTGACAAAAATCTGGTAGATTTCAACGCCGCCAAAACGCAAGCCTGTCTGTTCTCCGCAAAAAGGAGTCCGTTCAACTTGACTCCTACTTTTCGCGGTGCACCTGTAGAGGTTTCCGACAGTCTGGAGCTTCTCGGCATAAAGTTAAGTGCAAATCTAAACTTTGGCGACAACATCGAGTCAAAGGCACAGACTGCGGCCAAAAAACTGAGCATCCTTAACAAGGTAAAGCGATACTTCACGCCTGAACAGCTTCTCACTTTATATAAAGCTCAAGTCCGATCATGCATGGAGTATTGCAGTCACCTTTGGGATGGCTCTGCAAAATACCAACTTGCCGCACTTGACTCGGTTGAACGCAGAGCCAAAAAGCTAATCGGCGACGAGAAGCTGGTGAAAACTAAGCTTCACAGCTTAACACACCGTCGCCAAGTTGCTTGTCTGTCGGTCTTCTACAGGCTGTACTTCGGAGAGTGTGCCCACGAGTTCCATAGTCTAATACCGCCATCACCATTCTTCTATCGGAACACCAGACGTACTGCAGGATACCATCCTTTCTTGGTTGACATTCCGACCATTCGCACTAAGCGCTTTGCATCATCTTTTATAATGCGCACAGCCAAGAAGTGGAATGCCCTGCCTGCGTCTGTTTTTCCGAGAGTGTACGACCTGAAACTCTTTAAGGTGCGTGTTAACAGGCTTCTCTTGGGCAAACTCGCTACATCGTAGATCTTATCTGTGCCTTCGAGCTCAGATGAAGGTCAAGAGTATGCCCATTATTAATAAAAAAAAAAAAAAAAAAAATGCCTATATGGAAATATTAGCGATATACCCTCGCTTCGCTCGGTTGTGCCCTAGGATACCTAATAGTAACCTAAGTGTTATTTCAGGTCATAGTCTATCTATGTACTTTATTTTATCCAAATCCATTCAGTCGTTTGCACGTGAAAAAGCATCAACACAGACATACATACAAACATTCACTATTATAATAATTATAATAATACGATATATTTGAAGAGAAAGAAAAAACTTATCACGTAGAGAGGGGTCGGAATTAGTAATAATGCTGCTTTCACACCATTTACTTCGTAGAAAACAGCGTGAAATGGAAGAATTAATTGCGTAAGTAAGCTTAATGATTCAGCAGTCAGTATACTGTTCTCAAGTTTCGGTATGATCTTAGAACGACGGTATAGTACAGTCATTTGGTGCTCAAAAAAGAGGTTACCTGAAAAGTTTTCCAGGAGTTTTGAAAATTGGTGATTTTATAGATTTCTATGTACTTTTTCTGAAATTCAATTTAACCATCTCGTATCTTTGCCGCTCGCGCCGCCATATTAGAAAAATTGTGCCTAATAACAGGTTTTTGATAATATCTCTATTTCCACTCATTTTACGATAAGAACATTTATATACAAAATTAAATTAGAGAAAATTTCCTACAGTTTATGTAATTTTTTTCTGTAAAATCAATATGCAATATGCTCAAACTGCAACATGCGTTTTGGCTAAAAACATATTTCCACATCACTTTGAGGTAGAGTAAGTGGCGCGTTTTTATTATCGTGGAATTCTTTCCCAATAGGCCTTATCCACATGAAATTCATCAAGCATCGAAATCTATAAAATCAACAATTTTCAAAACTCCCGGATAACTTTCCAGGTAAAATCAAATGACTGGGCTAGTGTTGGATAGTGTGTTACAACATAGCCTTTAGAATTCAACACCGTTGATAACATCATAATATCAAAATAAACAAACATTATTTTATTCATATCGTTTATAACGATACTGATAAAATGATTAAAAATTATAATTAATAGAAGATTCATGTACTTTAACATCTTCAACCCTTAAGGGCTGTTGAGGATATAATCAGAGGGACAAGTTGCTTCTTATGCTTTAAATACTTTTTGATCTACAAATAACATGTAATTACATATTTTTATAAGAAATTTACCTATAAGAGGTTTTAATATTATATTATTTAATATTATATTATATAGTTATTAGAATTGTAATCAATTTAATTAATGAACGCGCAACAATTAAGAGGAATTGAACGAATCTGAAATGGACTTTTTATTTTATAAGGGTAGTATTTTAACTTAAAGTCACAGCTAAATTTAATTTTAATTAGTCGAGAAGAATCCCTTATATACATACCCTTATATTAAGCTAGATTTTTCTTTACTTGTATATTACGTAAAACCATATATACATACCCTATTTACAAACAAGCACACATCCACATTTACAGGTAAATCCACAGACATAAGCTAGTTATAAAACAAGTAACAATTCCGCAGTGTCATAATCAAAAAATATTCAAAATCAAAGCCCATTTTCCTTCACAATCCAGTAAACTAACCCTCTTTCACGTGTGATTCTATTGAAGAGTGAAATAGTTCGTACAGTCAGCGTCGCTTCAGAAATATATAATGATTGATGAGTCCTCGGTACGAGATGCATTATGTAATGCCTCGCAACGATCTATCAAGATCATTTTTATACGTCTACGAGATTATTTTAAGATAGAAATGAAGATATTTGTGTTGAAAATGGTTTTTTTTCAGTAGTTAGCATATTAAGTAGTGTATAACTGAAGTAAATTGAGATAGCGATATGGTATAGTGGATATTAATTAATCAATAGAAGCAGCCTTGTTCCAGCTTTGTTCGGCAGCTTTTTAAATAAGTTACTGAAAATATTTGTTTTGTTTACAAATTTAACTTAATTCCAGTACCTTGTAAAGTTTCAAATAAAACCCTTTCTAAGTTTTTAAGGAGTACCCTTGATAAAGGGAGCATGCTATCAACACTTCAGTCCTTAGTGTTTAGCGATTTGACTCGAGGGACGAGAAAGCAGAACAAGTTCACAATTTTGTGTATCAGGTTAATTTAAATAACAATAAATAGAACGGTTAATTTTAACACTTGTATATTTTACTGTTTTCAAATGTGAGTTAAGTTATTATTATTTTTATATTGAATATTAAATCTCTATTAATTTATAGGTATATAATGTTGCAAAATGTCATTGGTTTATCCCCCTTCCCGTGGTTAGATCGTGGTTTCGTTAAAATATATTTGTCAAAAAATACCCAATTGCGGTTCATCAGATTAGTTTGAGAGGTGTAATACGTCGCCCAAAACCGCATGTTATTAGTTTAAGTTTTCATTATTGAGCATGACAAATGTTAAACGTTAAATATATAATTAAAAACAATTTTACATGAAAATATTACTTTTTGTCCTTGATACAGAAGCATTCCTTTTTTTTTTATGAGATTCAGTGACAAACGAGCAGACAGACCACCTGATGGAAAGCAGTACCTGTCGCCCATAACACCTACGGTTCTGTTCTGTGAGGACAAAGATGATATGCCTCTTGCCTGTAATTGCGCTGGCTACCTTATCCTTCAAACCGGAACACAACAATGCAATCTCTGTTGGCGGCAGAAATAGATAAGGGGGTGGTACCCATCCAGTCGGACTCCTCAGGCTTGACAGAGTCCTACCACCGGTATTTCTTATATTCCTTTTTGGCTTAAACAAAAGCAGAGATAAGTTCTTGGAAATCCAACTCTTAAAGGACTAAAAATATATGAAAATGTTGATATGTATGTATGAACAAAAAGCTATAATAAATACGAATATAAAATTTGAGCAGTAAAAAGAAATTGTTTCCCTTCCCTTCTAAATGAAATATGTAACCTCACTGTATATATATAGAATGCATGCATTCTTGCTACTTGCTATTTGTTCAGCGACATTGATTAAAGAACAGACATGAAGAGTAAATTACTGCGATTGATCGCGCCGTAGCAACGAGCTCTCTTCATGCACTTTTGCTGTAGATTGCTTAAAATGAAACACAAAAACGTATTAACTCTACAGTATGTAGCCTCATACAACAAGTAGGTCAATTTACTGCCTCGGTGGTGTAGTGGCTAGCATGTACGGCTGCACATCCTGAGGTCCTGGGTTCGAGTCCCGGGTCGGGCCAAGTTTAGTTATTGAGTCTTTCTGTATAGTAAGCCTCAGTAACAGCCCGGAGTTGGGAAGTTGGCGGTGTTACACCCCCGTGCCTCGGAGAGCACGTAAAGCCGTCGGTCCTGCGCCTTAACTCTCACCGGTCGTGTCGAGTAGTCGTCCCACCGGAGTATGAGAGTGACAGGAATACAGAGTGCACTTGTGTCTGCGCACACACGCGCTGCACTATAATATCTCCTGCGAAATTGGCTAGTCTCTATGAGATTGGCCGCCGTGGCTGGAAAGGTGCTATAGCTAGAAAATATAAAGTTTCATTCAATCATGATAAAAATTATGGCGATTTAAGCCAATGACGTATGATTACAACAGTACCTGGGTGACCGAGCTTCGCTCGGAGTTCTTTTTTGTTATATCGTATTTTTTAGATAAAAAAACTAAGTCTAACTTACGCGTTGACCGCTTGACCACGATGCTTACAACCGAGTGTAAGAAATTATCGACCATATTCTGCGTGGAATAATGTAAAAAGAAAACTGTATGAAAACTCGAAAACACGCGTTTTTCCAGACATGAGACTAATCTAGATTGATTTTTTGCCCCCGAAAACTTCTACATATCAAATTTCAGCGAAATCGTTAGAGCCATTTCCGAGAAAATAAATAAAGATATAAACATATAAATATACAAGAATTGCTCATTTAAATACATTAGATATAATATTATAAGTTCAATGAAAGCACTTTTAATCTTAAATAAGCTTTGAACTACTAACAGTGTTTATGATATTTAGTATATTATTAACATATTAATTAATAATGAAACTATAACTTGTTTCCGCTTAGTGGTCGGAATTCGTCCATAATAAGTTTTATTGACTTAAAGTGGCTTAAAGTGCCACGTCCTACTGTGTTTCTTGGCTTCACACCCGGCTGGATTGCCGAGCGTAATGGGCCCTACCATTAAGATATGATGAACATGGGGATCCAAAAGTCTAACCTCCTGAAAGTTTACAGTCCAATGTGCCTCTGGTCAGGCATCATCCAGGCACCCAGGTATTTTATAGTAGTTGCGATGATACATCTAAGTGTATTTGTTTTCAAGTATCCTACCAATATGAAAATCGATACACAATTGGTATAGATTGAAAAAATACCACCGAACTGAGCAGGTCCTTAATCTATCTTTACATGTAATAAAATTGTAACTAAGCAGAATCTGAACATTAAATATTTTTGGAATATTTTATTGAAATAACAAATGACATTATTATCGATACAGAGGCCTAATCTATAGTTTTTAGAATTTTTGTCTGGCTGTATGTCAGTATGTCTGTCTGTCTGTCCATCCGTCCGTCCGTCCATCAGTCCGTCCGTCCGGGCTTCTACTGGAGGGTTTCGTTGAAATTTGGTATGATGATAACTGGTTATCCGGATCAATATATAGAATACTTTTTACTGCGGGAAAATAAAACGTAAGTAGAGACAAATTCGAACGGAGCGAGGGTGAGTCGCTAGTAAATTATAAATAGCATAAAGTAAAAATAATATCTTCATGCTATTTAAATCTCTAATAATAAAGGATGCGGGTAAGAAGTACAGTAGTGTAAAAAGTAAGAAAGACGTCAGAATTAAAGAAAAAAAAGATAAATAAGTGCGAAAACCTTCTTTGTTCCATCAACACATTTGTACAACCGTTGTGTTGTTTCTTTCATTTTTCACCCGACTGCGGCGAAGCTCAAAGGAGGGTTATGTGTTTGAGATGTATGTATGTCCGACCCTACGTTCCTTCATGCGTCTTCATTTGTCAGTCGTAAATCTTTAGATTTGTTCAATTCATACGTCTTTAAATTTGTCTTGATAACGCGAATGTTATTGGATATTATATAGATATTATTAAAAATCAAAATGGCGGATATAAGGCGCCATTTTGTGTCTTGAACATTTTTTTTCCTATGAATCAATCGAGTGGGGTATCAAAATACAGGTTTTTAATATGCAATTACAAAAATATATACCTACAAATTATGCTTAAAAATAATTTAGTATAAGAAATTGTTAAATAAAAATGTCAACTTGACCGTAATTAAAAAGCTGTAAATAAAAAAAAAAACAAAAAAAAAAACCGACTGTGTAAAAAGCGCTTTTTACTTTACTCTTACACTTTCTCTTAGATAACTTTAGCCCCTCACTGGGTGACCGTGTTTACATAACATAAGGATTCCATTATATATATATGGAAGTTTGTATGTATGTATGTTTTTTACTGTTTCATGCTGAAACGACTGGAAAGACTAACTGTTAGGTCTACCTAGGGTCTAAGTAGATATGGTAGTCGCCTTGTGTGCTTTAAACTATATTACAAAAGTTTTTGCTATATTTCTATCTCTTGTTGCACATGTATTTAGAATTTAATAAAGTAGCAGATATATCTAAAGAATTAATTCATATATATGTATGTATGTACGTCTTGATATAGAAAAAAAAGTTAGGTTGGTTGGCAAGTAGAGCTACTGATTCGGAGGTCTTGGTTCGATACTACTCAATAACTATACTATAACCTATATATATATATATATATATATATATATATATATATATATATACTATAACCTATAACCTAGTATAGTTATTGAGTTTTCTATTACGAAATTCTTAAAATGAAACCGGAATTAAGAAGTTGGCAGTATTACACCAGAGGCCTCGGAGAGCACGTAAAGCCGTCGATGTTGCGCCTGATCTCTCACCGATCGTGTCAAAATATCGTCCCATCGGACTTTAAGCGTGAAAAGAAAAAAGCCAGCCTAATTTGTGTTTCCACACTTATCTATCTATACATATAATAAAATTTTCAGTCGAATCTGTACATTGAATATTTTTTGGAAAATCTTATTGTAATAGTCATAATTATTTTTGTCTGTCTGTCTATCTATCTGTTTGTCTGAGAACGTATCACGGGAAAATCAATGGACAGATTTTGATGAAATTTAGTATGATGATAACTGATTATCTGGGTCTACATGTAGGATACTTTATACTGCGGGAAAATATCTCATCTCTGAGAAGTCTATTCTAAACGTTAAAACGTAATTAGGAACAAAACCGAGTGGAGCGAGGATCAGTCGATAGTGTACTATAAAATTACCTTAATCTCAGTGAAATTGGCGTGACCGAAATCGGTCAGAAGGTTATTATAACAAGTATTACAAATAAGTTATAACTACGTACAATGTTTAATTAGTGTTAAAATCGTTCTAGCTTATATAAGTAAGTTTATTCTGATTAACACGATGACTTCGTTAAAATGAAGACGCTTTTCATGAATACTGATTTGTTTGATGTTCATATTAATGACATTACATGTAAGGACATTACGTTACGAGTACATGTAAAATTTAGACGTAACTATTTATTTAGACTCACCCTCGGTTCGCACGAGTTCGTTCTTAGGTTGATTCCCCATACAAACTTCCATCACCAATTTCACCCCTTTAAAGGATAATTTCCGGAATAAAAACTACCCTATGTCCTTTCCAGGGTCTCAAACTATCTTTTTACCAAATTTCATCTAAATCGGTCATGTAGTTTTTGAGTTTATTCGTTACAAACATACAAAAATACAAATCTTTCCTCTTTATAATATGTAGTATAGAAATGCAGATAGATTCAGTTCGGTTTCAGCGCTCGATTGAATTGAGACCAAAGGTTGAAACCCATAGATTAGACCTCACCATATTAGACCGTCAGATAATCGTAGATTTCGATGGCTCATTTCCTTTTCTCTGCCTTCACAAACATCAGGCCTGGTCTACATATCTAACTTATAAAAAAAAGTGCGTGTGTGTACAACTCACACATGGTAGAAGCGAAACTTTAGAAAAGTAACCTACGAGAGAATGAGATGAATATGAAATATCAGTAGTAGGATAATTACTATAAGGTTTATTTTTTAATAATATTTTTACCAAGTTTAAAAGTTATTTTATATATCATTTGACATATATTTACATTACATATCATTCAGTAGTTAATTTTATTATTTTTAACTTCCTGTGTAATGTTTTCTATTTCAAATAACAACGGTTACCATGGCAGCATGGCAATGTGTTCTATCTCATTCTATCGCCGGCTTAATTCTATATATTTATGTGTTTTTCTTTTCTTAATTTTGCATTTCCGTTTCATCGAGTTTCAAATCACAGGAATTCTAAAGAAGTTTCACTTCAAAAACTTGATAATTTATTTCGTCTCTGCCAGGTTTACTAAACAAAATGTTAGATAAATAAAGCCTTTGAAGCGATAGGCGGAAAGCCTGCAGGGCCCAAAGGTTTGGCATTGAGAGTTAGCCTAGCAAAAAATTTAAAAATGTTTTACGGTTTTTTCGCCTCTGCCGCAAATAAAAGTACCGTATATAGTAAAAAGATCTGGTAAAAAACATTCAAAGCTTTCGAATGATGAATTGAGAATCAGGAATTATATTTATATAATATTTATTTGATTTGAAAAACACTTCTAAAGTCTGAAAGCTCGTATGATCTTAAAAAAAATTATATTTTGGTTGCATGGAATGTATTTACACCTTTATTTTTATCGTTCGGAATTTGACTGCAAATTAGTCTAGCGGGTCACAAGGGACCTCTATTTAACAAGTTTACGAGTAAAGTGGCATGACTTACGACAAACGGATATAACGAAATTATAAGGATTTCGTTTTTTTTAGGCTAAACCCTATAAAGAAAAAATAGAGAGTAAAAATGATTTTGGTGTTTAACTTTATATTATTCGTAATATAAAAAAAATAAAAAGTAAGCCTAAGTTACTCCCTATAACATCAGCTATCTGCCAGTGAAAATCCCGTCAAAATCGGTCCAGCCGTTTCGGAGATTAGCCGGAACAAACAGACAGACAGATAGACAAAAATTGTAAAAAATGTTGTTTTGGTATGTGTACCGTGTATACATCCATATGCATTTAGTAAAAAGCGGTTATTTTAATATTACAAACAGACACTTCAATTTTATTTATCTGTATAGATATTTATTAAAATTAGACTTCAATACAATACCACACTATATTTATAGTTAAGCAATTAGGGCTAAGAGCATATAAATCAATGATACATGGAAAAGAGTAATCACTGTCCACGATAGAACTAATGAAGTTAGCTGAATTAATGGCCTGTAAGAAATAAATCACCGCACGCAATAATAGGCGGAAATGAAACAATAAATAACAATTCGGTAAAGTGCGAGCCTGACATTTGTACCAAGGGTTCCTTATAGTATATAAATTGAAGATAGATTGTATGTGAAGAGAATCTCGTATATATTAAACTAGCAGAGTTCGCGGTTTCGCTCGCGATCAAACTACGAAAAATATGAAATTTGATGCAAATATGTCCAAGGAATAAAAAGTTTCATACAAATTTTTATCCCCTATTTCACCCCCTTGGGGGTATATATATATATATATATATATATATATATATATATATATACATATATATATATATATATATATATATATATATATATAAAAACAATTCAACATAATATGCTTTTAAATGAAAAGTATTTTCGCTGAACATATTTTTTTTGGATTGCCTTATTTTTAACCGACTTCCAAAAAGGAGGAGTTTCTATGTTCATCTGTATGTAGGTTTAATTTTTGTTTTTTTTTTTCAGAATTTTGCTATAGGATAGTGAATAACATGAAACATATGTACATATTTACAGCTAATATATTTATAATAGTTAAGTTGAGTCAGAATAAGGTTAAAACTTTTGCATTAATACATTTCCCAACGTTGAAAAAAAGATTATAAATAATAAGAGTTTCGTTTCAACCATTTCGGGAAGGAATCCTAAGAGTACATATCGACGCCGTCCACACGAACAGGGCCTATCTTCAGATATTTTTTATGAAATATAGACACATTTACTAAGTGAACAGATGGAAACAACTACTGTTAGAGTAATACTGTTTATTTGTAGTGCAAGTTAGCTTTGTCATGGTATTTGATTGGAATAATTATCTTTTAATATTGAACATTTTAGTTAAATCTATACGTATTATACTAAAATTCTAATGGAGTCGAATCTGTAAATTAAATATTTTTGAAAAATCTTATTAAAATCAAACAGTGGCCGAACCTATAGTTGTTAGAATTTTTGTCTGTCTGTCTGTTTGTTTGTCTTGGAACGCAGTAGAAGAAAACCACTGGACTGATTTTGATGAAATTTGGTATGATGATGGCTAACTAGCCATCCAGGTCAACATTAAGGATACTTTATACTGCAGGAAAATATCTCATCTCTGAGAAACCTATACGAACTGTTAAAACGTAGGGAAGAAACCGAGCGGAACGAGGGTGAGTCGCTGGTTTAAAATAAAACTGACATTTTAAGAATTTTTTCGCTGTTTTATTTTTAACGTGAGTCGTAAGTTTTACGATATATTTAAAGCTTTGTAAAGTAACTCTTAAGAAATTAACACAAAACTTTTAAGCTCAAGTAAAAAAATACTTTTCTTATAAAGTAAAATATAATTTAATGACCTTTATTGATAACTTTATATGAAATTCACTACATAAGTAACTGTGTAATATGTTGTATAGTATTAACTGGTTGATTAAACTACGAGTATGGTAGCAACACTAAATATGAAGCGTGGGATAAATTGTTTAATTACGTAGTTCTACACTTGTATCCTTGCAAAGTTAAATTAAAAGCACCAAGCGCTACATACTGTACACTGTACACTGTAGAGTATACGTAGAGTATATATATACGTAGAGTATATACATATAAATGTCCTTGATATTAATGCCAGAGCTGCACGCTCCAATTCTGAGATCGACGGACATACTAGCGTTACACCACATTTTTATACACTTTTTGTTTTACAGTTGGGTTTTCAGTTCACCGTAACTTGTACATATTTTTTAACTTTTGTTTACAGCGCAAAAATTTGTTAATAGTCTTAGAAAAATTTACCCACACTGTATTAAATTAAAAAATAAAATAGTGCCGAATTGAGAACGAAATGCCTTCTAAAAGGAGGAGGCTCCTTTAGAAGGCGTTTGATAAGTCTAGTTTTGATTTTGGAAAACAATCGAAGGAAAACCTCTACTCAGCCCAACCGTGTCCGGATACAAAATGGATCTTGATCTCGTATCCGAGCGAAGGGAGGGTAAGTCCCTAGTATCTGTATTAATTTCTAGTTTAAAAGTTATTATCTTTTTAATGTCATATGTAGCTAGAGTTAGCCATGTAATTTTTTTCCGTGAATTTTTCTGTTGTTTTAACAGTTATTCCGTTTTAAATAAGATTATCTTTATTTTGAAAAAATCCGAAAATGGTAATTTTATTTAAATTATCGAATATTCACGTGAATCTAAGAAAGTTATTCTGTTATTCTGGGCGGAGACAAATCCAACAAATCATATAAATAAATAAATAAACATATATATATATATATATATATATATATATCATCACATGAATGAATAACCCCAACGGGACTCGAACCCGCGACCGCTGGCACAGAAAGTAAGGTTACTACAAACTGAGCCAAACGCGTCGTCTAAGATCAAAAAATCTAAGATCATAAAAATTGGTCCAGTCGTTCTTGAGTTATAAATGTTGTAACTAACCCGACTTTCTTTTATATATATAGATTTTTGGATTACTGTCAGAACATAATAAACATATTTAATGGCTGTTAAAAGAGTTTTTAATATAAAATAAAAACTATACAGATTTGTACCTACAGTTATATAATACAACTTGGTAATAATAGGCTAAAAAATCCACGCAATGAAATTCATGAGTTTCAGTCAGACTTTATTGAAGCCAATGTCATCTGACGTTGTTAATCAGTAAATGAGAAAGCGCAGACGCATCGCGCCTTGAATACTAATACCGAATAAAGTTGAAGGTTAAAAAGTACAAGTATAGTATAAAAATAGTAGAATGGTGCGGTATGTCATACGATAATAGATCTATTATGACTTAAGTTAAATGATTCCTGATGTTGTTATTAGTTCACAGTGTTTAAATTAAAGACAACAAATATTATAACTAGCGACTCACTCTCGCTCGGGTTCATCCCTAGTTATGTTTTAACGTTTAGTATAGATTTCTCAGAAATTAGACACTTTACCGCAGTAAAAACTAAAAAGTATCCTATGTTGACCCGGATAACCAGCTACCATCATACCAAATTTCATCAAAATCATAATCAGTGGTTTTCTCGTGATGCGGTTACAGACAGATAAAAATTCTAAAAACTATAGATTCGGCCTCTGTATCGATAATGGCTATTTCAATAAGATTTTGAAAAAAATATTTAATGTACAGATTCGACTTAGTTAGAATTTTATTATATGTATAGATTATCGCCTGTTATCTATACATCTATAAAAATAAACAAAATTCGAGTGTCTGTTTGTAATATTAAAATAACCGCTTTTTACTAAATGCATATGGATGTATACACGGTACATATACCAAAACAACATTTTTTACAATTTTTGTCTGTCTGTCTATCTGTCTGTTTGTTCTGGCTAATCTCTGAAATGGTGTGACCGATTTTGACAGGACTTTCACTGACAGATAGCTAATGTAATAAGGAGTAATTTAGGCTACTTTTAGTATAGAAAAAAATAGGGTCTCAAGAAAAAAAAAAAACAAAAACAAAATGTTTTTGGAAGTAACCTAGGGATGAACCCAAGCGAAGTGAGGGTGAATAGCTAGTTGGGTATATAGTTCGGTCAACTTCGGAATGAAAGCAATCTGCTATACTTCTGTACACAAACTACCTATGTTTTAGCATTTTATAAGTTGACTCAAAAGTCTTAAATAAAAAGCGTTCAGGTAACATATATCAGAAGTTCAAGAGGTCATGAAAATCACTTTTCTACACTTGCAAATAAATGGCGTCGTTGTATTTTATATCAAATTGAAATAAAATTTTAAATAACTATATTAACTTATTCAATAGTTTAATTTCATTGTGTTATACATGTCTTAAATCCCACATTTCGTTATACTTTGAAGACTTTTATATTTAGCTTTATGCAGTATTTTTTCTTCTAATTTTCATCTGTTCAGCAGTGCTAATCACTACATAATTAAATAGTGGCCAATGAAATTGATATATTATGATTTTAGATTATTAGTTATTAAAATTTAAAAAGTTTAATATAAATATTTTAATAACATATTAGATAGAAATAATTAAATTACAAAGTCCTTCGAGTTTTCTAAAACCTTAGTATCTCGCGTGACCATGATTGCTGTAAAGCAATCGAAACGTCGGGAACTAAAAATCAAAATAAATCCGCGAAAAAATTCGAAAAAATAGTTTTATTTAAAATGTCTAATATTCGCGTAAATCTGAGAAAGTATGAATTTACAAAGTTCAAAGATGACTTTGCTATATTTTATCAGCAAGACGGCGAATAAATGATGGATGCGAGGATGGATAGGAATATTACGCGTAGTACCAGTGCGTAGTCAAAACGTGCCAGAGTGAGTGCGTCTCACAGCAGTAAAGTTAATTAAGTTTCGCAATAGTTATAATTATAATTAGTCAAAGTGTTGTACATTCTTTGAAACTGAAACATTGTGAGTAATATTGTATTACAATATTGTATACAATTATTATTTTAAAAGAGCAACTGTTGAGTTTCTCGCCGGCTCTTCTCAGCAGAACTGCCTTCCGAACCGGCTTCTTTACGGACTGACTACACTGACTTTTAATTTAAATTTAAAATGTAAAATTGACGATTCAAAAGTGCTTGTAAAAGTCTATTTGAATAAAGTATATTTTGATTTGATTTGAATAATAAAATTTACGTACACC
The DNA here is from genome assembly GCA_033884665.1 of Argynnis bischoffii washingtonia. Taxonomy (NCBI): domain Eukaryota; kingdom Metazoa; phylum Arthropoda; class Insecta; order Lepidoptera; family Nymphalidae; genus Argynnis; species Argynnis bischoffii. The sequence continues at coordinate 549,009 of CM066616.1, read as the reverse complement.
TTACTTTAGTCATGGATCTTGTTATAATGTTGAGGGTCAATAGGAATAAATATTAATCGGTTAAGTACGAATTGGATTTGGCTATATTCCCAGTACTACTAATAAGTATATAAATCTTATAAAAATTCAAATTACAGAGGTTATGGTTGTGTTGTATTTATGTATTCAGCCCTTTTTAACGTCCCACTGCTGGGCACGGGCCCAATATGAAGGCCATGATCTACCACGCTGGCCAAGTGTGGGTTGGCGGTAGGGCTGCCAACATTTTGAGGAAAAAAACGTATTAAATCCTTAGAATAAGAAAAAATAAATTATTTGCAAGAAAAAGAAAGTAATTTTCATATTTAAGTTTTTATAGCTTTAAGCTTTAAATACATATTTTTTGTGACTTTAGCAAACGTTAACAATTTTTGGTTATCTTTAAAAGTTTCAAGACTTATTTTAAACTCTAAATCTAATCAAATGTAAATAATTCATTTTTTATGATATTTATGGATGATGTATTTCACTCTTCTCGCCAATTCACTTCCATCAATGTAAAAATCTTTCAGTGAAAGCTGAAAAACCAATAAAGACAATTATCGCTAACAGGTAGATGTCACATGTCACTGTCATATCTGACACCTTCCGTTTCGATCAGTAACACATAATCATTTTAATCGTGTGTACTTCATTCTGTTTTACCTTAGGTATCGATAAAATCGATAAATCATTTAAAAATTACGTACGTGTTTTGTTTAGCGCATTATTAGCAAAGATTCGAATAAAGTATTTTCGCAAACCTTAATTTTTATGCAATAGTATAAAGTATATTTATCAAAAATAAAGTAGGATACGTTATTATAAAGTATGCTTGGCAACCCTAGTTGGCGGACTACACATATCTTTCGAAAACTTGTTAGGTTCTCTCAGACATGCAGTTTTCCTCACGATATTTTCCTTCACCGTAAGACAAGTGGTAATCATATTAGAAATGATTCGCACATGAAAATATCAGAGGTGTGAGACCCGGAATTTGAATCCGCTTCACTCGGTTTCCCAAGCGAGCGCACTACCACTGGGCTACCACTGGGTTATGTGGCAGAATAAATCTATTTGTTTATTTTTTGTGAGACTCGAAATATAAAAGAGGAATTATTTTTACTAAAAATACGAATATAACAATAAGACCTTATATTGAAGCAGTTGAAACCCCTTCACTGTATTATACGTACTAGATAGTATTAAACAATAGTCCAATGAGAGCTACGATACAATCAATAAGAGAGATCAAGCGCTGGGCGGCTACAAGTACTCTCCATAGCAAGACTACTTCGCAATTGTAGATATACTGAGAATAAAACCATTAACTATTGTTGACTTGACTTGTTATTTGAATTCAGGACTTCGTGATTTACAGCGATACAAGCTAGCCACTACACCACGAGGCAGAAATAAATTACAATTATTGTAGTAACACAAAGAAACGTATGTAAGTCACTAGTGTAGAATATTTATGTTAATAATATATATTTAGAAAAATATAGTATTTAAACAATTGTATTGAATTGATATATTTCTGAAGAGAAATATGTTGGAAAAGAGCAACAAAACTCCTGTAATTTTTTTAATAATATAAGTTATATAATCATCTAAAATTAAGTTTTGAAGTTGAACTTGTAAATGTTAATTTAATTAAATTTCATACTGGTTAGAAAGTTCTAAATTATTTCTTGTAAAATAATTGTTTTATAAATAGCTAACTAAGAAATGGTAAATTTATATTATACCAGCAAAACCCGCGGCTTCGCTCGCGTTAAAACTACAACAAAAAAACTTTAAAAAGGTAGGTTTCATACAAATTTTCATCCTTTATTTTATCTTCTTATGGGATTAATTTCAAAAAACGCTACAACACGTATTTATTTACTAAGTTTCAAAAAAATCTGACCATAAATATTTTTTTGGGTTGTGTTATAACGTGTATTCCCGTGGGAATAAGATAATTTCCCGCGGTAAAAAGTATCCTATATGTTGACCCGGATATCTAGACTAGCTATCATCATACCAAATTTCATCAAAATCCTTCCAGTGGTTTTTCTGTGATGCGGTAACAGACAGACAGACAGACATACAGACAGACAGACAAAAATTCTAAAAACTATAGATTCGGCCTCTGCATCGATAATAATGTCTATTTCAATAAGATTTTCCAAAAAATATTTAATGTACAGATTCGGCTTAGTTACAATTTTATTATATGTATAGATTTTTACTTTTAAGATTTAAGAACTTATTAATTTTAAATAAAGCTATCTTTTCTCGTTGGAGAGACTTTCCCATTACCATGTGCGCTGTAAAGCATTCGAAACGTCGGGAACCAAAAATCAAAATAAGCCCGCGAAAAAATCCAAAAATATAGTTTTATTTAAGATATTATTCGCGTAAATCTAAGAGAAAAAAACTTACTGATTGTATTTCTGTTATAATTTTATTACCATATATTTACTGCTCTTGCATTTAAAGCTTTGAAAGTAATTTTCAAATATGTAACGCTCTGTGACTTCGACCTACGTCTGGATAGTTTCTGAATATCACGTGTTATGGCTTAATACGATGAGTCTAACTTCAATACAATAGCTTTTAGAAACTTGTAATAGTGTAAAAGTTCTCTTAATGAACTTTGTACTGACCTGTTGAGATTGTTGCAAGTTTCGTTGAGTGTTTCAATTATTTGTTTAATGTCTATCGTCCAGTAATAGAAACGTAATATTTTACTGTTTTTGTTATCATCTTACCCAGCTTTTTAAGGTATTTTTTTGTTTTTTTTTTACGTCTCACTGCTGTGCAAGGTCCAAAGACCTTAAAGATCGCGAGGGGGATCCAGCCAGGTAGTCCACAACGTTGAAAAACGAGTATATTAAATAAGTGCAATATTTTTTCCTCACTATGGGTATATGTATACAGGACCAACTAAAACAAAGTTAAAGTCAACTAGAAATAAATCTCATTTTAAAGATTTATCTTAAGAAGCGCCACAAGCTTATATGCATTTTTTGTCACTCCTCAGTTACATGTATGGTATCATCTTTGTTCTATTAAATATACGTATTTAAAAAATCTACTCGAAGACTACATTGCCAAGCAATTAACATAAGATATTGAAATTTCCGCCCTGTACCAATAGGTATATATATATAATATCCATAATGAAATTAGTTTCATCTTTGTTTTTTGGACAAGGAACCCTAAAATTCGACGACTCCAAGGTAACTGAGGATTAATATATGTAATATTTACTTTGACTCCGATGGATACATGAAACCAAACATAACGCAGCACTTATATTGACTGAATAACCGCAATTCTGTTGAAGTGCAATTTAAATGAAATTCACAGAGTGCTGTTGTATAAATAACACAACTCTACAAAAAAGAAATTGTCTTTGTCCTAAAATTTATTTTATGATTTTTCTATTCATTATGATTTAAAATAATGGAAAAATATCCATATCCCTTAAAAAGTTTACTTTTGTGGTAGTTATGATAACAGGTAAATCCTTTTTCTTGAGTTATCATATTTAAAAAGAAGTATTCCATAGTTTTGATGTGCCTATTTAAAAATACCGCGAATTCATTCAATTCAGAATAACAAAGAAAACGTTTTCGTCAAGATATCATGGACTTTGAACACCATGATTAGGGCCAATACAACGAAAATGTGATGGCTTACATTCGGGGCTTAGTGAGAGAAAGTACTTATAAACATGAAAGAAAAAGTAATAGGGTTCACTTGTATGTTTTACGTATTTACTTGTATTTTTTTGTAGTTTGATATGATATTAAAAAATGATTAAAAAATGTATATAAATATATTTGGTTCGATTTATAAATAACACTAGCAACTAATCCTCGCTCCGCTCGGGTTCGTCCATAGTTACCTTTTAACGCTTAGTACAGATTTCTCAGAAATGAGATATTTTTCCGCGGTAAAAAGTATCCTATATGCTGACCCGGATAACCAGCTATCACTATACCTAATTTCATTAAAATCCCTCCAGTGGTTTTCTTGTGATGCGGTAACAGACAGACAGACAGACAGACAGACAGACAGACAGACAGACAAAAATTCTAAAATCTATAGATTCGGTCTCTGTATCGATAATAATGTCTGTTTCAATAACATTTTCCAAAAAATATTTAATGTACAGATTCGGCTTAGTAACAATTTTATTATATGTATAGATTATAAGCTACAGATTTTCTAAAGTACCTACTGATCAACCGTTCTCCTATCTGTAGATACAAAAGCGTTTGCTTTTTGAAAAAGTTTTTTTTCAGGACATATTTTTTTTTTGTTTAACTTATCGATAAATCTATCGAATTTTCATAATTATTATTAAAGTTAAAATTCGTGTTGACGTATGTAAATATTCAACAATAAGGAATCAATTAAGTATTTAAGCGATTCGTCAAATAATTTACAGATTATAAGATCATCGGTAATTATGGTGCAGTGTATTAAATGAGTGCGTCGTTTGTTACAGGTTCGATGGTAATAAATGTATAGCTAATTTATGTATTAAATAAAATGGTATTAAAGATATTCTTTTTTTTATGTGATCAAGGGGGCAAACGAGCAGGAGGCTCACCTGATGAAAAGTGATTACCGCCGCCCATGGACATCTGCAACACCGCAAGGCTTGCAAATGCGTTGCCGGCCTTTCAAGAATGAATATGCTCTCTTCTTGAAGGTTGTCAGGTCGTAACGGTTCGGAAAGACCGCCGGCGACAGCTGGTTCCACAGAATGGTTGTGCGGGGCAGAAAGTGTCTAAGAAAACGCACTGTTGTGGAACGCTGGACATCAATATCGACCATATTTTGCGGAATAATGCGAAAGAAAATCGCATGAAAACGCGTTTTACCAGACATAAAACTAATCTACATTGTTCGCCCCCGAAACCCCCCACATATCAAATTTCAGCGAAATCGTTAGAGCCGTTTCCGAGATCGCCGGTATTAATAAATGAAATTTATTAATAACGGCGTATTTATATTTATTAGATTACGTATTAATAATTGCACATATTCCTGTCACTTCTCTCAATATGTATTTACTATACATGTCAAAAACATCGTACCTATCGAGTTGAATATATTTACAATAATACGAATGACATGACCTTAAAAAATTCATGTCTGAAAAAACACCTACAACTCAAACACTACTGAGTGTCGAATATAAATTACTTTATTTAGAAAATCATTGACCTGAGTAACGTTCTGACAGTCGCTGGCTAAAAATGATGTAAATAATATATAATCAAACCTCAGATAAGATTTGAAGAAGGAGATTGATCTCCACCCACGTATATTTGTGTAGTAACGATAGGTGTAATAATAAGACATCAAACGAGTCTGTTACAGCAATAATATATTTATCTAAACCGGTATTAGCGCTAAATTTTCGATACGTTGAAGTATGATGTGTGTTATCTTTTATAATCTATACATATAATAAAATTAAAACTGAGTCGAATCTGTACATTAAAAATTTATGAAAATCTTATTGAAATAGTCATTATTATCGAAACAAAGGCCGAATTTATGGTTTTTAAAATTTTCGTCTGTCTGTTTGTCTGAGAACGCATCGCGAGATACTCACTGGACAGATTTTAATATATTTTGGTATAATGATAGGTGGTGATGCGGGTCAATCTAACGGTTACTTTTTAATGCGAGAATATACCTCAGCTCTTAGAAATCTATATTAAACGTTAAAACGTATCTTCTTTTTCTTAGGTTGCAGAGTGACATCGGTTATCCTAAACCGATTAACAAAAAAAGGTGATTGTTCATTTGGTCGGCATTTTTTCCTATGTAGCAGATGCAAATTATTATTTAACAGATATATAAATTAATACATATACCTTCGTTCATTAATAGAAAAACACTCACCAGCCCGATTTCAAAATGTAACTAGTATAAGACAATAATTATATAATTTTTAATTTTTAGTGTTTTTTTAATGATGTTCTTATTATATTTCTCTTAATTTGTGTATTTTAAATATCGGTTTTTAACCGTTTTTTGTTATAATTTTGTCTAATTCTGCCACCACAAAAAAAAAATAATTCATGCAGACTTTTCACAATTCTTTTATAGGAATATTTTAACTGAAAAAAATAAAAAATTTAACATAGCATTTAAAAATACACAGTAGCTATAGTGTTTTTAAGCTTACAGCCTAGGGATAGTGTGCAAATGGCGGAATGCCAATAACGTATTCACTATGAATGACTGCTCAAAAATCAAAAATATTCAACCAAAATAACAAAACTTCTTTTATATGTACATGAATAAGTTGAAACTTTACTGCGAACCTAGCTTTGCCTGAAAATTAAAACTTTTCAAATTCAAAATATTTTATTCAGCATTGAATTTTTACATTTTTTTACTGAACGTCATGAGACCAGGCCGGTAAAAAGAAGCCCAGACCAGAGATGAACTGGCGAAAGAAAATCAGCGGGACAAATTTTTTTTTTGTAAGTTAAATTATATTTTACAATAACTGTATAAAGTTGAGCGTGCGTGCGTGAAGGAGATCACTGCGTTTCCAAGGCGTGATCGTGATCACTACATAGTATAAAACAAAGTCGCTTCCCTTTGTCTGTCCTTATATATGCTTAGATCTTTAAAACTACACAACGGATTTTGAGGCGTTTTTTTAATAAATAGTGTGATTCAAGTGGAAGGTTTATATGTATAATACATGCATAATATAGTAGAGAAACAGTGATAATTTTAGTGGTTTCTAATGTGATGTTGTAAATAAACATATTTTTTTGCGCTTACATTGCAAACGCTGGCTGAACCCTACGAGATGGATCAAAATAATGTACTACAGTATCGTACACCTTAAAAAGGTCTACAAAAAAGTCCGCGTTGGTATATGTCTATCTCTTGAAGATAACATACTGTATCCATTTTACTATGTCCAAGCTAGGGACGAACCCAAGCAAAGCGAGGGTGTCGCTGGTCCTTTAATAAAACATTAATTGTATTTTATGTACTTTTAGCACACAAACATTCTTTAACAACTTATTTGAATTTGGTAAAATAAATTTGGCAAATATTCGTGTCCTTTTTATTTAAAAGTACAATATACCTAACTCATGTCAAAATAGCTCATAAATATACAATTCATACACGTACATACATATGTATATGGAGCGGTATTGTACAGCGGGCGTTGAAGTATAAAAAACAAAATTAATGTTCCTGGAATCGTTCGAAATAAATGTAGCTTCTACGTATATTGTATAAATTAGGGGGAAATATTCAAAATTATTCAATTTTTATGATTCTCCCTCTCTCTTTAAAAGTAAGCTACTGATTATAATGATATACAAAATTCGTTTTGCTTCTATTTTAATTTGCGAATTTTATTTAGTTTTTTTTTATTAAGGTTTATAAGTAAAAGTATTGTTTAAAGATATTTCCCGGTAGAAGCTTTACAGCTAACATGGTCACGAAGGAGACTAAAGTTTTAAACGTCTCAAAATTCATGGTTATTACAGACAGTATATATTATACAAAACTAGCAGAACCCGCGGTTTCGCTCGCGATCAAACTACGAAAAATATAAAATTTCATGCAAATATGTCCAAGGAATAAAAAGTTTCATACAAACTTTTATCCCCTATTTCACCCCCTTGGGGGTTGAATTTTAAAAATCCTTCCTTAGTGGACGCCTTCGTCATAGAAAGAATACGTGTGCGAAATTTCAATTTTCTAACCATAAGGGTTTGGCCTGTGCGTTGATACATTAGTCAATCACTTTTGCCTTTTATATATATATATATATATATATATATATATATATATATATATATATATATATATATATATAGATTATACAATAATTTGCCAGAAAAAAAGTAATGCTTTGAAGAAAATGTACGTAAAAACATATTGTATTTATACGAAACATGCTGAGTGATTTTATTTTAAGTTAATAGTAGTACAGTGAGAGGACACGGATTTCATTTTCACACGGAATATAAGGTCTTTTCATATTTTGTAGACTGAAATGGAAGTCTACGTGAGTGACCTAAAAATTTGCTTCAGTAACAAATCGTATCAGGCAAGTTCCGCAGTTCATTTTATCTGATAATCTATACATATCATAAAATTCTAACTGAAAATCCTATTGAAATAGTTATTATTATAGATACAAAGCCGAATCTATAGTTTTTAGAATGTTAGTCTGTCTGTCTGGTAAAGCATTACGAGAAAACCAGTAGACAGATTTTGATGAAATTTGGTATGATGATTATCCGGGTCAATATATAAGATACTTTTTACTGTCCGAAAATTTCTCATCTCTGAGAAATTTACACTAAAGTTTAAAACTTAACTATAAAATGTAAGCTTTAACGACAAATTATGAGTATCATAATGTTGCCGTTTATATCTGACTATGTAAGATAAGAATAATCTAAGCCAAATTTAAAAGAATTAAGAATTTTGGCAAAAAAATAATTAAGGCCAGAAATGATTATTTTCAAAAATCTTTTGATTGTATGAATTATTTTGTACCTTTTCTATTCTAGGGTTAACAAGTATGACCATGGCGATTAGACACTATTGTATATATCCGCTGATCTAGATACTTTGCGAACGGTTTATAACATTCACTTTAACTATCTATTAAATATTATCCTCCCACAGAATAGAACTCCCGAACACTTGCGGTATAAGAATTGCCAATTTATTTCTGTAGCTAAATGATAGGTACTAGTATGTCAACAACAAACTAGCTTTACAGACAATCAAAAAATGGAAAATGGCTTGAATATTACATTGGATTTTTCTCATGGTGTTCAAAAAGAAAACTCCGATTAATTTTACACATCATGTACTCTTACAAGAATTTTTCAATAGTAAATTTTTATGTGTATAGTAAACAGTTCGTGAGGAAGCTGCAAATGGGTCAGAACACGGCCGTACTGAGAAGGGCAAGCGAGGAATTAGACAGTTACTGTTTTCAAATTTTAAGTCACATAATGGAAACCTATAATATTATATTGTATACGTTAAAGATCAAACGATCTAATTTTTAGATATTTTTATCTTTTATTTATTCTGAACAACTAGAAGAACGAGATTAGAAAGCTTTATTAAGCGATTTTTTTTCAAAATAAAACTATCTTTTCGGATTATTTCGCGAATTTATTATGATTTTTGGTTCCCGACGTTTCGATTGCTTTACAGCAATCATGGTCACGGGAGAGACCATGATTGCTGTAAAGCAACCGAAATCCGAAAAGATAGTTTTATTTTGAAATGTCAAATATTCGCGTAAGTCTAAGAAAGTATTAAGCGGTTTTTTTTAATTTTACCTATAAACTGACTTATAAATTAAAGCTATATAACAGTAAGGCAATCGTGTATTGCAACGATGTTGTATGAGTGTAGCACTTCTCATAATGTTAAAGCTGCAAGGTACGATTTCATATAAAAATAATTTGTACAGTTGAGTCGATGAATCGAGTTGAGTAATTAAAATACACTGACCACTCTGCCTCTCAGAGAGAAGGGAAAATGTGATGAAAGCACTTCATAAACTTCCTTTTTATTTGAAACTGGCGATTCACACTCGCTTCGCTCGGGTTCATCCTTATATTGATTCCCCATACTAACTTTCATTAACATTTTCACCCTCTTAAGGGATCATCCCGGAATAAAAAATAATCTATATATCTTATGTCCTTTCCAGGGTCTCACTACCTTCTTACCAAATTCCATTTAAATCGGTCCAGTAGTTTTTAAGTTTATTTGTTACAAACATACAAAAATACGAATTTTTCTTCTATAATATTAGTGTAGATAATTCGGGGTTTAAACAATAACCATCTTATAACAAAATACTTTTTTAGTTATAATACTTTCCTAGATTTACGCGTGTATTTGACATTTTAAATAAAACTATCTTTTCGGATCATTTCGCGGATTTATTTTGACTTTTGAGTTTCCGACGTTCGTATATTTTACAGAAATTATGATCACAGGAGACACTAAGGTTTTAGATATCTCAAAAGTTATTATATAGTTGTTAAAGACAGTACCTACCCATAAAATTATATAATTATTTTAAAGAAAATATGAAAATGACACCAAACCTCACCACCATCTTTCACAGTTAACTTCCGTGTCTTTATTTCAGAGAGTGCGAGAGATCTGTGACGAGCAACACCTGGCCGGCGAACTGCAACATGTCAAGCAAGTTTTACGAGGCAAGAAGCTGCAAGTATCGCGCCTACGTCACAGTAATCGAGTGAATTAGCCACAGTCCTGCTGTCCTTAAATGATTGGAGTCACTGACGAGATTGGCTACATCTTAAAACATGCTTCTATTTAAACTTACTTTAAGCTGCCAAAAACATGCAATTACTCTAAGACCACTAAAGCCAAGTAAAACTTACGGACTATAAAAGAAAGTAAATGAAATATAATGTACACTACTTTTTTGAATGTATATCTATCTCCTGTACCCGCAGTCACAATGAGATGGATCACGAAATTCGGTCTGGAGTGTATTGTGTGTATATAAAGACTAAAACCATTTAGCATTTTAATGGCTATATAAAAATATAATAACACATTTATGTGAAGCTTTCCGCGAGGGACTGAGTACGGATCCCTGTCGGAGGTTAATTTTAATACGTCGTAAAGTGCGCGGTCATCGTTATGTGGGAGTGCGATATCATTTTACGACATGACTCCTGATGTGAATAAATCTGTGTGTGCAATACCAATCAAACACAAATGTTAAACATCGGGTTATTGTTTTAATTACAAGTTTGCGCGTGTGAGCGTATTACGTGCGTGTGTGTGTGTGCTTGTACGTATACCTGTTACGTCTTCATCTTTTTCGTCTTCGTTTCAGCCCAAACACGTCCACTGCTGGATATAGGCTTCCCCCATAGATTTTCACGACAACCGGTCATGTGCCATCTGCATCCAGTGGACTTAAGCGACTACGTCGTGTTACGTCTAGTCAAGCTGTCAAATATTAATTTTAACCATTCTTATATAGCTCACTAGCGGCTCACCTCTAGATAAACAAAATTAAATGTATCCCATGGGAACCGTACATTATTCCGGGATAAAAAGTTGAATATTTGTTATCCTGACGTACAAACTATATTATTGTAAAGTTACATTAAAATAGAATTAGTTGTTTTTGTGTACTAAGCTGTAAAAGTTACTATAATTTTTTAACTATCCCACGAGAGCTCTTTAATTTTCCGGGATGAAAAGTGTTTTAAATGTTGACCGGCGATATACGGCACCACCATGGAAAATTTCATTAAAGTCAGTCCAATAGTTTCGGAGATTAGCCTGTATAAACAGACAAACAGACAATCAGATAGAGAAACAAAAAAATTGAAAAAAAAAACTGGATTTGTTCTATTTCTCTTCTTACATCCCCCTGACTCCATTTTTAGACTTCTTTTTCTATGTACAGACATTCGACCTCTACAGTTTTATTATATATAGGTATATTGTATAGATTTACAAATGACGCTTTGTTAGATCTTTTATTTCTTATTTTTTTTATTACAGAAGACATTCTCTATAGAAATATTTAATAAAATGTGATGGTGAGATTTCTGTATTATTCGACGATTCATATCGAATATTACCAAATAAATAATCGTTATTTAGAGAAAACCGTCGAATGTGAGGAAAATTCCGCAAACAGATTACACTCGTTTTACAACATTTACGACGTTAAACTTTAATGAAGTCGTATTCCGTGATTATATGACTGAAATAAAACGGGATCTACTAAAGAGCTTGATAAAATAATTAAACTTCCGCTATTTTATTTTTACTACATCTCATTTTCTTTTTTATTTCCAATCCAATGTTTGTGTATTCTGTCAACTAAAATATGACTAAATATGTTGGGACATTAGCACACAGTACCTACTATCTAGTTCCATGGTAAGCTACGAGCTTTGTGTTATGGATACCAGATAGTTGATACACTACACATATATAACTTTAAATATATACATTATTTAAGTATGAACACCCATGACTGGAGTACAAACATTCGTGCTCATCACATAAATGAATGCTTAGCGGGACTCGAACCAGCGACCGCTAACATAGCATTGAGGGTCACTACAAATTGAGCCAAACGTATCGTCTTAATATCTTTTGATCTATGGGCAAAAACTAGCCGATGGCCAATCAAACCGGTAGTAGCTTCCTAATGAACTTATAAGACTGATATACATATCAAATATATCAAAATTAATTAAAAACTTAAAATGCTTTAAAAAATCTCTTCAAAAATTTGAATAAATACTTCATTTTGATCAACTTGCCAAGACAAGTCTACTTTTCTACAAGCGATATCTCTTAACAAAATCTATTTGTTTGAAAAATAATTTAATTAAGAATGTTCTTAGCTATAAATCAAAAAGTCCATTCAGCTGTTTTCAGGCTGTTAAATCTTTTCTATACCGTTAAGGGATATAAAGGACTATTACAGATCTAATCCATTTAAAACTTAGCATCCCATTATCAATTTAATTGCAACGGCATGGTAACCTTGGCCTGATGCTCACTAAAATACTGCAGAGGTATCATGTTAGGCTCATTGAAATGGCCTCAATGAATAGGTAATTGTGTAGGATTTTATTTTTTAATTTAATTTTTATTGTTTGTTTGTGGATAAAACGTCATGTCGTCTAAAGACGCTAGTTTAATTTGAATTGTATATTGTATTATTAAACTAAAACCTTCTTTAATTTTTCAATGATTTTTTTCTTATGTTTAACGATATACATACTTATTATACAATGTAAATCCGCTATATATCTTGAAGGGTAGGCATTTTACTTAAAATTCCCGACATGTCTGACTTTCTGAGGACTATTGGCAATATCTCAACTCCCCACCTGTAAACAAAGAGGAATTCCAAAGCCGATTTACATTAGTTATTCCGAAGAGCGATACCTGCTTTTCCTTAAGCTTTTCTAAAGCTTAGTATGAAGAAAATGACTTGTATATTACCGTTCCATAGCAGCTGGATGGATATAATAGACTATAGGTCCACATTTAACGATACGTTTGGCTCTGTTTGTAGTGACGCTATTTGCTGAGCCAGCGGTCGCGGGCTTTAGTCCTACGGTCGGCATTCATTTGTGTGATGATCACGAATGTTTGTACTCCCGTCATGGCTGTTAATATTTATAATATGTATGTATTTAAAGTTATATATGTGTAGTGTATCAACTATCTGGTGTCCATAACACGAGCTTCGTAGCTTACCATGGAACTAGATGGTGCTGTGTGCTAATGTTCCAACATATTTATTTATTTTTTTACATTAAATTTAAGCATTAATAAATCTCAAATCATGCCAGATCCGTTCTTAGGCGCGTATACGACTTATTTTTAAAATTTCCACGTTATCAGATTGAAATCGATGGTTAGGACACGCAGGAGATGAACAAAAACACATTAATTTTCAAAAATATTAGATTTGCAAGTTCCACGCTAACATCCTTAGAAGCTGGACGTGAACAAAGTTACATATTAAATTATATTTATATAGTTTACTAGCAAAACCCGCGGCTTCGCTCGCGCTAAAACTACAACAAAAAATATTTAAAAAGGTAGGTTTCATACAAACTTTCATCGCTTATTTTATCTCCTTATGGGATGAATTTCAAAAAACGCTAAAACACGTATTTATTTAATTATATTGAAGAGCATTAACACCAAGTTTCAAGAAATTCTGATCATAAACATTTTTTGGGTTGTGTTATAACGTGTATTCCCGTGGGAATGAGATAATCTCCCGAGGTAAAAAGTATCCTATATGTTGACCCGAATACCCAGCTATCATCATACCAAATTTCATCAAAATCCTTCTAGTGGTTTTCCTGTGATGCGGTAACAGACAGACAGACAGACAGACAGACAGACAGACAAAAATTCTAAAAACTATAGATTCGGTCTCTGTATATATATCGATTTGGCTTCTGTATCAATAATAAAGTCAATAAGATTTTCCAAAAAATATTTAAGGTACAGATTCGACTCAGTTAGAATTTTATTAAATGTATATATTGTATTTTAAATTTTAAGAAATAACGACGAATAAAGATTAAAGCGACTAAAATGCCATTTATAGGGAAAACTAAAGTAAGTATATGCTCTTACTGCAACGTAGTTATTACCTAATGTACATAAAGTATACCAGCAATGCATGCATCGTCCACGTGTGCATTAAGTCCCCACGAAACGTGACCTGCATTACAACGCAATGCGTAGAATAACAAGTACTGACTGTAGGTTCAGCTTGAGTAAATAAAATAAATATGTAAATAAGAATAAATATGTTGGGACATTAACACACAGCACCATCTAGTTCCATGGTGAGCTACGAGGCTTGTGTTATGGATACCAGATAGTTGATACACTACACATATATAACTTTAAATACATACATATTATAAATATAAACACTCATGACTGAAGTACAAACATTCGTGTTCATCACACAAATGAATGCCCCCAGCGGCACTTTAACCGCTGCCGCTGGCACATCAAGTAGTGTACAAACTGAGCCAAACGTGTTGTCAAATGCAATTATGTAGCTTTAAGATTCTACTAGCGACTTACACTTCCTTCACTCGGGCTTGTCTCGGGCTTGGGACAAAATCTATCTGTAAACTAAATGTCATCTAAATCAGTCCAGCCTTATACCGTCAAGAAGGGATAAACATAGGAGTTCATACATACATACATACATTATACATATTATGTACATAGAAATATACACATAAACTTTCGTATTTATAAATAGTAGTCTAATAATTTGTACTATAGAAAAAATCAAATAAAAGACGTTATAATGATTATTTGACCGACTTCAAAAAGAAGGAGGTACTCAATTCAAATGTATATTTTTTGTGTGCATTACGCGATGTTCTGATTACTTAACGATTCCTCTTGATACGTTGCCATCCATAACAAGAAAAAAATCCTCTCCTAACGGTACAGAGTGTGAGAAAGATGACGATTATGCCATCTGCTGGAAAAAAATACGAGCAAAGTGATGGTGAACAGTATTAGTTTTTCACTATCGGCGTTTTTAATTATTTATTTTTTGTTAATTAAAATTAGTGTTTGTGATGTCTACATCAAAAGTGTCTTGCTGTATTCGTGGCTGTTCCAATATGCCGTATAAAAATAAAACGCAGTTGAAATTTTATCGTCTCCCCGAAAGTTCATTGAACACTGCGTGGATAACCTTTAAATGTCAGAAATTGATAAACGCAGTGAAAAACCACGTGTAAGTAAAGTCTACCAATTAAATTTTTTTATTCATTTTAATTATTATTTTGTGTATGACCAATATGATACTACACTTGGCAGGTATTAGACAATTTCTAATTTTTCTTTCCCAAAAATTATGGAAATTATTATCGAGGTAAAAATAATATTTTTTCATTTATTACAAGTTCTTCGAAACTTTTATAATTATTTAAAAAAACAATTATCAAATTGTTTTATTTCAAGTGATTACAAAATATAAAATAATATTACTTCGAAATTTTTAAACATCATTAGCTTTTTTTTTTATTCTGTCAAAGTTAAAAATACCTTTCAAAAAGCTTAAATATTGTCAGGTTTCTACTATTTTCAATATCATACAGTTAATTTATAAAAATAATTTTTAATACTTACAATAATTGTCATACTGTAAACATTTGAAACAATAGCTTATTTTCATCTTTTGTTTCAATTACATTTAAAACATGACTTGATTCAAATAATTTTAGTTTTTTTTTATTGGTAAAAAACCAAATTTTATTATTTTTTGCGTTATTTAGGCATAACTAATATAATATTTATTACACTGTTTTCATCACGATGCTTTTCTTATTTAACACCAGGGCGCGCGCGCTACTTTCGACAGAAGTGCTGCTGCCCTCTATAGTTTGCGCGCACTCCCTATACTGTAAATAGATTTTTAATCTGTTTTTTTTTCTAATAAAAAAGTGATTGAAATAGAAATATTTAACTGAGGTTTTATTTAAACCATTTCCAGTCAAATATTTCTTTAAAATAAATATTCGACCACCTTGACACTATTATTTTTTTGTTTTAGGTTCGTACCATAAAAAAATTCTACAAATATTTATGTATTACATGTGAAATGATAGAAAAAGAAAAGGCATCCATTTTTAAAATATACATATAATTATAATAATAATAAATTTATAAAAAACCTAGTAGTAAACAAATAATTGAAAATATTGGAAGTACTTCAAAAAAATACTTTATATTTTGAATAAAACTATCTTTTCGGATTATTTCGCGGATTTATTATTTTATTTTTGGTTCCCGACGTTCACGCACCTATTGTTTTTCATAGCTGAATGTCGTTGTGGGAGTCACTGATAACATAATTCATTCAATTCAATTCTTATGTTCGATGGCTTCTAGGAGTGCCATTTGGGCACCGTTTACTTCGCCAATCTATCATAATTATCAAATGACATTTGGACAAATGACATTTGACATTTGTAAAAATAAGAAGGTAATGTAAAAAATTTAACAAAATACACTTTATCTCCTACATATTATATGCCCCCAAAGTTGAGTTCGTTCAAATTAAATATTTCAATACAGAAAGCTCTTTCAGGAGAATGAAATGTTTTCTCAGTATTTTATTTGAAGGTGGTAGGAAAATTCTATAGATATTATGTGATTTCAAGCCATTCTCGCAAGTTTATTACCGTTCATGTGAAAGCAACAGGTGTTCGATAAGTTCGGGAGATAAAAAACATGGTAATAATTCGATAAACGTATTATTTATTTATTTATTTCAATAAATTTAACAAATTTAACAAATCTATCTTATATATGACACCTGTGCCTGATTGAAATATGTACATAAAAATTATTATTACGAAGCGTTGCCTGCAACTCTGCCTGCGTGTAAATTTCTACGTAAATATTAATTACCTATACAGATAAATAAAATTGGAGAGTCTGTTTGTAATATTAAAATAATTGCTTTTTACTAAATGCATATGGATGTATACACGGTACATATACCAAAATAACATTTTTTACAATTTTTGTCTGTCTGTCTGTCTGTTTGTTCCGGCTAATCTCCGAAACGGCTGGACCGATTTTAACGGGATTTTCACTGGCAGATAGCTGATGTTATAAGGAGTAATTCAGGCTCCTTTTATTTTAGAAAAAGAATTAGGGTTCCGCGAAAAAAAATTAAAACCCATAAAAGTTTGAACAAAATTCGCGTACGGCGAGCGAAGCGAGCGTGAGTCGCTAGTTGAAAATAAAGTATTTAGTTCATATTAAACGGTCGGAAACAACGTTATGTTATAAAAACTCTTCAGGCTATGGAAAGGAAAGCAAACTCAATTATATTATACAATTTTCGATTATATAAATGATGTGGATGAATTATTACTGCCTTTAGGACATATATTAACTTTAATATTTATGTATATTACTGTTTTTAAAAGAATTTGTTATCTGGCACGCTTTGAGGCCATTACAATAGAATTGAATTGAAGACTTTTTTTTATTATTTAGAATTAATAAGGCCAAAATTTAATACTTGACTTCTATTAACTTCTACATTAATATCAAATTAAATGAACACTACTCAATATTAAAGAAAGAATATTAAATTTCTGTCTTAATTAGTTTTTACGAAATTAATGAGCACTGAAGATTATATTTCGTAATTTATTTTAAAACAATATGGTTAGTTAAAATATTTTTTTGTTAAAGTCGTGATGGGGTGGGCGGGCTCATAAGCGTCAGGCAATCCGGCTGGGCGTGAAGCCAAGAAACGTACTAGTAGGATGGTGTGCCTTGCTGGTTGCTCTAGGTATTTTTTTGATAGCAAAGTGGACAGTTGGAACACTCCTTAGTTTTTGTGGTCTGCCTAGGCAGGCTTGTCATAGGGCCGTCGGGGTTAAGTACATAAGCGAACTGCGACGTCCCATTAAGATGGGGGAAATATCGTTGGGTTTTAGTGAGTAGCACTAGCTTTTTTAGCCCGTGAATCCCACCATAACCACTGGTATGTATGCAGATGGTATGCGTAAAAAACAAGTGTCTAATGAAACACAATTGACTGTTACCTTTCACACGATTATTCCGTCGGATAGATTTGGTAGTAATCGATATTTTATCATTGTAAGTTGTAACTTCAGTTATAGGAGTAGTTGAATTTAGTTTTGTTTTAAGTTTTAACTTGTTTTCTTTTTGTCTGACTTTTTCTGGTTCCTAAAAATATATAAATTATCATATTATTCGTAAATAACATTAATTTTCTATTTTATTCAAAATGTGGTGAAAACTTCTACTTGGGCTTTATTTGTTCACAGAAGAAACGTACATCCGAATATCTCTTTATAAAGTTAGTTAAATACAAACGAATCGATAGAAAATAGAAGTTTACTTTGATTGCTAATCAAATGAATCATGAGTCTGTAAACTAAATGATATTAATACATTTGCCCGTCTTACGTCGTTATCTTTGTTTACATTTACCATAAAAGGGGCGCAGCAATTTACTAATCTAATACAGAGGGTTGGAGTGTTCGCATAACTAGTGGATACGTAGCCTATTCTACATATACTGAATATATACCGACAATAATGTAGTTAGTGGTATATCTACAAATCTTAAGTAAGAAATTGCACTAATATTATAGACTGGCGTTTTACCCTAGCTTCGCTCGATTAATTATAAACTCCGGGTCGTAATCCACCTTCGTACTAAATTCCATCCTAGTCCGTCTAGTCGATTCAGTTTGTGAAGTAAACCTTCTTTAGAATCGTTGTGATTTGAAACTCGATGAAACGAAAATACGACACTGAAAAGAGACAAACACATAAATATATAGGGCTAAGCCGGCGAGAGAATGAGATAGAATACATTGCCATGTTGCCATGGTAACCGTTGTTATTGTCTGACAAATATTTAATAGTATATTATATCGGTATATGATATTCTATAAATATATGACTATAATATGCCTAATATGCCTTATTAAATTATTGATTTGTTTTAATTTATTGCGATATTTGTCAAAGAAGTTTTACTTCAACCGCGCGTAAAGGTTAGACGCACCCGTTTTTTTCTTACATACGTACAATTTTTGATATGAAAGCTTGTTGACTGAATTATTTTATAACCAATCCGGTTTCCAAGATAAAACTTGGATAAACATACTATATGTATATTACTTTTACGTATGGCAATAGTAACTTACTTGCAAATCGCTCAATTTATATGTTTTGCAAATAAAATTTATTGTACGGTTTTCAACAAACCCAAAGGCATCAAACACATTATTCGGACAATAAATATTCATACGTCGTAGTGCAGCCGCTAATTGCTACTACGATTTACATTTATTCGTGAATTTTGCGCCAAAATTGAAATGCTACAAATACTTGTATGTGTAATAAAAAGCTTAGTGTCCGTGAGTATAGTTGTCCGTGATCTAATGTGCTGGAAACTGCGAGATCTGTGCTTATTTTTGACATTTTTTGGCAGTGTTCTATTATTGTTTATGTTCAAATATCATTCTTTAAGGAGACCTTGGTATTAGTCTATAGCTAAGAATTAATGGCTATATTTCTTTTATTTAATAATGCAATGTATCACTGGGACTCCTTGCGATGGAAAGACTAACACTACATAGAGCACAAGTTCATGCACAACGGGCAATAATGCCTAAGTGCGGAAAAAGCCGAGCAGAAGAAGAAGAAGAAGAATGCAAGGTATCAAAATAACATGTTTAGTTGGTCTCGTTAATGATTTTTTTTATTTTCTATCTCTGTTCGTGGGTAGGTGTTCTACAATCGTTGTAAAATTATTTGTATGGCTTTTTTATAAGTATGTTTCTATGAAATGCTATCACAGATCCAGCTATTGAGTTACATAAAAGTTTTCATTGAATATCGCTGCTGAATGAGCGTTGTTCTAAATTCAATGAAAAGTAGATAAATGGAATTTCTCTATTATATATTTGTAATTATATTTATATTTCAAATGCAATAATAGTAAAAATGAGACCGTTTATTTAGGAAAGATCTGCTTATGTAGTAATAATTGCTACAAAGTCAGAAAAAACACTTGCCAAAACATCATTAGAAAATTGTATATATAACTCCTTTCCGAACGCAATTTAAGACCTTTTTCAGATTGTTTTCGTGAAGTTTCATGTTCTAAGTGAATTGGATGAAAACAATGTAATTGAAGCTTCTGAGGATTTGCTTTATTAGAGACTACACCGATCTTTAGAATTGCCGAAAGCGAACCAAGATTAGATTACTTAAAATGTTAACATAATCAACACTACGAATTAAGTTAAAAAGCTTTTTATGTCAACTAAATTTCAAACGTTCTAAACATTTTCAGGGACTTATTGTATACAGTGGTACTTTCTTAGATGTACGCGAATATTTGACATTTTATTCTATACGTACATTAAAACAGTAGCTTAGCGAAATCTGTACATGAGATATTTTTTAAAAATAATGACTAACGTATTGTATACAGAATATATAATAGAATTTTTTTGTCTGTTTTTGTGTACGCGTTTCACGCAAAAAGTACTGGACTGTTTTTAATTAGTGTATTGATAACTTATTACTCGAGTCAACATTTAAGATACCTTTTACTTGAGGAAAAAGTTTCATTCCCGTGGGAAAACATAATAACTGGTTCTGAAGATTATTATCTTCAGAAATATGTATGACATCAAAACAATGTACTAGAAAGTTGTACGGTACAAGCGATGCTATACATATTCCGAAATTTTAGTGCATTTTAATTTTAGATCGGAAATATGAATGTATAACTCAGTTGTCCGCGATCAAAGCGACCGGTAATCGATCGCACTAATCGCGTTAGCTACCACTTTGCAACGATGAAAAACGTAATAGCATTAGAATCTGGGCTTCATGTTTAAAGCAAGCGAAAATTTTGCTTTCTGACTTTTAAATGTTGAAATAACTTTAGGAAATAGTAATAAATAAATTATTATTATTTCTGAAATATTAATTTAATAAATAACAAATGATAAGTTTGTATTTTATCATAGTTTGATTGGGAAAATATCAACTTATTATATTTATCTAACCGCTCCATCCATGGTTAGGGAAAGACTGACCTGACTGACTGAATAACTGACCATGATTGCTGTAAGTGTAAAGCATTCGAAATGTCGGGAACCAGAAATTAAAATATATCCGCGAAAAAATTTGAAAAGACAGTTTTAATTAAGATCACATTTTAAAGTCTATATTACCTATCTGTCAGAATTAAATCAATTTTTATTATATCTATTTAAAAAAATTGCAAAATAATTTCTAATATGATATTTCGAGTCTAAATTTATAATTAAATATTGCCATGCTAAATACGAAGTTACATCGTCGTTTCTTGCAATGATTTTTAAATTTTAAAAATATATTATATATATAAAAATATTATATATAAAATATATTCAAATGAAGTAAAACCTCCGCAGTAAAAACTTGTTTTGAAATATAATTTTCGAGTAAAATGAAATTTCTTGTATAAAGGCAGGAGTTATGCTTATTGCATTTACGGCCACGTCTCAACTCTTAAGTGAATAAATTACACGCGAGAGTGAATAGAAGAAATGTTTATATTGATTACAAACTTTTTGTTAGTTTAAATATGATGCACAATTTGTGTTCCCTTTCTTTTTGTTTCGGAAAATATTAAGTCATCAGACTCAAGGAAGTTTTGTTCGACCTGACTGAAGAGTGACCTGGCCTTATATAAAGTACAAAGCACAAGTGACTCACCTTCGCTCCGCTTGAGTTCGTCCCTAGTTACGTTTTAACGTTTAGTATAGATTTCTCAGAGATCAAATATTTTCCCGCGATAAAAAGTATCCTATATATTGACCCGGATGACCAGCTATCATCATACCAAATTTCATCAAAATCTGTCCAGTGGTTTTCTCGTGATGCGGTCACAGAAAAACAGACAGACAAAAATTCCAAAAACTATACATTCGGTCTCTGTATCGATAATAATGACTATTTCAATAAGATTTCCCAAAAAAAATATATTTAATGTTATAGATTCGACTCAGTTAGAATTTTATCAAAGGTATAGATTACACAACTATGTATATATACATATGTAATGGTATAATCAATAATGGTATACTGATGTAAATATTTGATGTGCTTAAGGAATTTATTTCAATTTTCTTGGTAATGGATGCAAATTCGAGAGTTTCTAGAATTTTTGGCTGTCTGTTTAGTCCGGATTTTAGTGTTTTTTTTTCTCTGGAAACTTAGTTTAAATTAAAATATGAATAGCATGTACTTTAATTTCTCCAATACGTGATAAAATACAAAAGTTATTTGTTAGTATTTTCAAGACTCTACGAACTACGGCTTTTATTAACTAACTAGCAGAATGCGCGGCTTCGCTCGCGCTAAAACTGCAAAAAGGTTTCATGTAAATTTTGAAAAATGCTAAAACGCGTATTTATTTAATTGTATTGAAGAGCATTATTACCAAGTTTCAAGTAACTCTGTTCATAAATATTTTTTTGGGTTCTATTATAACGTGTTTTCCTGTGGGAACGAGATAATCTTCCGCGGTAAAAAGCAGCCTATGTTACTCTCCAGCCTTCTAACTATTACCACACAAAAAATCACGCCAATACGTTATTCCGTTTTGACGTGAAAAAAAGGACAAACACACTTTCATATTTATAATATATCTATACTAATATTATAAAGAGACAGATTCTGTTTATTTATTTGTTTGTTTGTTTCAATGCACTAACCTCAGGAACTACTAATCCGATTTGGAAAATTCTTTTTGCATTAGATAGCCCGTTTATTGATGAAGGCTATAATATATTATCCATCATGCTACTACCCGAGGGAGGGGAGCAGTAATCATAAAAGTCAAATCGGGCGGACTTGCATACATTATTGTAAAACTGTTGTTTATATCGGAAGTTTGAACGCGAGCGAAGCCGCGGGTATTGCTAGTGGATTATAAAATAGCTGGATAAATTAAAATTTTAACTAAATTTTATATTTAAAAAAACACTTAATAGGTAAAAGGTTGCAGTCACCTCACGTATCAGACGAACTAGAAAATTTTACTCAATTGTCGTGAGTTTCTTATGGCATATAAAATGTGTAATAACTAACATTTCTATAAAGATATATATCTAAATATTACTTTTAAGCTCCTGCGAATGTGCCTATGATTGGTATCAGCGTCATAACTCGCGTAGTAAAAAGATAAAGCTTTACAATATGAGAAGTGAAACGGATCGAGTGCGTTATGGGTTTCATACACTTTTATTGCGCTCATGTTTCGAATTATCTCCTCTATGGTTATTTTATGTTAGATATAGTTTTACAGCGTGTTCATTGTCTTTTTATCTGTTCATGTAAAAACCAAGTTTTTATGTCTTTTTTTATGTATATAACAATCATTTATATAATATTGTATAATAATAACGTCTTCGTAATCTTTTTAATTCACGGCGACCAGTTTCACTAGCTAACTGCGCAGGAGATATTATAGTACACTAGCTACTTACCGCTTGGGTTCGTTCCTAGACACATTTTAACGGCCAGTGTAGATTTCTCGAGATTATATATTTTTTCACAGTAAAAAGTATTCTATTTGTTGACCCGGATAACCGGATACACACATCATCCCATATTTCATTAAAATTTGTATAATGATTTTTGCGTGATGCGTTCCCAGATGTCTCTCTAGACGGACAGAGAAAAATCTAGAAACTATAGTTTCGGCCTCTGTATCGATAATAATGACTATTTCAATAAGATTTTTCAAAAAATATTTAATACTAGCGACTCACGCTCGCTTCGCTCGCGTTCGTCCCTAGGTACGTTTTCACGGTTAGCTATGTTTATACATAAATAGTAGCTTGCTATTTCTAAGATAGTGATTTAAATTATATTGCGATTTACGATTACTTTTAATACAATCATCCTTAAGAATATTAAGAAATAATAGTGATAAGGCAGATTTGTGTGAATTTATTGTTCCATACTTAACGCCTTTATGCAAAACATTCACTCACATAATCTAATATAATAGGAATAGACATATAGGAAAAATCGTGATTTTTATTCTTACAAAATTCTAACCAAGACTTTATGCAACTGTCATACTGCTTGTAAGTATTATCTGAAAGTGAATTCATTAGAATATCTACGGTTCTAGATGTGAGACCAATATTTAAATATGTTTTCGTGACAACTTCGCGGCCACTAAGCACAAGGTCTGATGAAGACAGTGTGATGATCTGAAAGGAGAAGTTAAACGTTTGGCTCAAAATATACACGCGGTGAACAAATTAATTTATCAAATAAGGGGAACCACGGTTGTTTAGGCCAGTATGGTACAACTAATACATCTTCTGCTTTATCTGATATTATCTTTCGCAAAACTTTCAATATTAAAATAAATGACGAGCCACACGAAATATTGCAAAGAGGAAGTATGGGATAGGAATATAGGGATATAGGGATTAGGAAGTGGGGTATTTGAAAGAAAGTGTAGCTATTTAAAAAAAAAAACTTTAAATTCCGTGTTAGGCTGATAATTGGAAAATCATCTACAATATGTGAATCCAAATCGCAAAGAATGAAGCTGCGAAACATAATTTTTGTTTAAACATGCTATCCCAGAGTCCAGACTATCGTCTATCTATCTGTGTCCAAAATGTTGTTGTGTTTGTTTATTTAGAGGCGAACTTGAGCAAAGCGAGGGTGAGTTGCTAGTATTCATCATAATTTAACATTTGTAATGTGAATAGTAAAACTAAAAGTAGATATGTATAGCATTTGTTAATTAAATTTCTGTAACTTGTAACAGAAGAACGCCTCAGTGAATTACACCTATAACTTACTTTAGTAGTTAGCGCAGTACTTACTCTTTAGTCGTATACAATTTCGCTTAAGAACTAAATTATTTATTAACAACAAGCGTCAACAAAGTTTGTGACTTTAATTTCCGCGAATTAAAGCATTTTCTCGTTGAACGAAGGAGAAGTGATCGAAGTTAAATCAAGTCAAGGTCATATTTCAAGCTTATTTAAACGCTAGCGGCCTTAAATTTTATTTCACATCAAAAAAGCAATATTTCCTATTCAAATCTTCATAAATATTGGTATTTAATTCTTTTACGGGGATGAATTTCTAAGCATTTTTAGTACTCTTTTTCGATATAATATACTGAAGGAACTTTTTTGAATGTGTTTCTATTTAGTACACGTCTTACGATGCAATAATTACTTACACCACGGTATTAATGACAGGTAGCAGGACAGGCAGCAGAGGTAGTAGAGCAATGTAATGCAAGGTGCAACTTTTTTTTGTTCTAAGTATGAATAAATTAAAAAATAGGCAGTGGTAGCCCAGTGGTAACGCGCTCGCTTAGGAAACCCAGTGAAGCGGGTTCAAATCCTGGATCTTGCACCTCTGATATTTTCATGTGCGAATTATTTCTAACATGATTACCACTTGTCTTACGGTGAAGGAAAACATCGCGAGGAAACCTGAATGTCTGAGAGAACCTAGCAAGTTTTCGAAAGACATGTGAAGTCCGCCAATCTGCACTTGGCCAGCGTGGTGGACTATGGCCTGGTCCCCCTCGTATTGAAGGGAGGCCCGTGCCTAGCAGTGAGATGTTAAGCAGGGCCGAATATATGAATAAATAAGTAAATAACTACATAGTTTTATTTTTTTGCTAGATAGGCTTGCGCTTGACGAGAATCAACGCTGGGAAACACTCATGAGGTCTAGGTTGGAGCGCGCTTGCCTAGAAGATATCTATTCACTCTTGCCTTGAAGGTACTCATATTATAGGTGGCAGGAAATACGGGTGCTGGAAGGGTGTTCCCCACCTTAGCAGTTCATTTCAGAAACGTAGGACTAATTGTAAATGTTATAATTTACTGAGCGAGCGAAGGGTCTTTGCGTCAAGTCTGGCAAAATTTGGTTTCCTCTGTCAGTTGGTACTCCTCTACTGGTCATATTTTATAACTGAGCTAGACGAAACTTGGCATACTTAATACTTTCTTAGATTTACGCAAATATTTGACATTTTAAAACTGTCTGTAACTAATATATAACGCCTTTGAGACGTCTAAAATCTTAGTCTCTCCCGCGACCATGCTTGCTGTAAAGCATTCGAAACGTCAGGAACCAAAAAACAAAATAAATCTGCGAAGAAATCCCAATAGATGGTTTTATTTAAAATAATGACAAATAAATATATGGGATATTAACACACATCACCATCTAGTTCCATGGTAAGCTACGAGGATAGTGTTATGGGTACCAGATAGTTAATACAATACACATATATAAACTTTAAATACATGCATGTTATTAATATAAGCACCCATGACTGGAGTACAAACATTCATGCTCATTACACAAATGAATTCCCCCAGCGGGACTCGAACCCGCAACCACTGGCACAGCAAATAAGGTCACTACAAACTGGGCCAAACGTGTAAAATGTATTCGCGTAAATCTAAGAAATCGCGTAATTCTATTAAGTTTAGAAAATTTGAACCGTATTATTATGTATTCTTAGGAGTTAGTTTAGTAAGCATGTATGACATTCTCCTTACTTGTTCTCATAAAAATTTGATGAAGATCTGATGAGGGTCTTCGGCGTGATGAGCAGAGTAGCTCCTCAAAACAGTTTGCGCTCGCGAGGTCTACTGTTCACAGAACTACTAGTTACATTTGTATTTAGGATAATATATATTTTAACTTAAGTACGTACGTGATTTCGAGCAATAGGCATTGAATGAATTTTAAGACAGAGCATTTATTGCGAGAGTTGTACAGGAAGACGACAAGTTTAGTTTTAAAGGATTGTCCTGGTTTGATAAAAAATAAAAAAAATCATCAATGAAATTAAAATAAATTAAACCCAAATTTTCTTAGGTTTACGCGAATATTAGACATTTAAATAAAACTATCTTTTCGGATTTTTTCGCGGATTTATTTTGATTTTTGTTTCCCGACGTTTCGATTGCTTTACAGCAACCATGGTCACGGGAGAGACCCGTGACCATAGTTGCTGTAAAGCAATCGAAAAGATAGTTTTATTTAAATTTATTTAAACCCAAATTATCATCAGCATCAGCTTTACATCAGCTTTGAACTGTAATACCGAGTCTTTATAGTGAAATTGAAACTTTAAGAGCTTTTAAAAGTTTGATTAAACAAAGCGTATCTAAAATTATCTATGCTAGTAGCACTTTATTTTGTGAATATACAATATGAAAAAAAATCAATATAGTTTAAATAATATATTAGTTAAAAAATATTTATCTTGCAAATTGAAAAATAATGGTGTCTTCACACATTCGTACACCTCACGCCGCATATCTGTCTCGAAGCAATTTCTACTTAAAGCGCACTGACAACCTGACAGGACAGATCTAACTTAGTTGTATATATTAAGCTTTCACCGTACGCAATTTTACTATCCAAGGAAAGTAATATAACGAAATGGAAAAAAATCTTTATGTCCAAATGAAAATTCCTTCAAAGTGAAAGTTATTTACTGTCAAAGCAAACACATAATAGTTGTTTAGTATAAAGTTATTTATATACATAGTTCTTAGCAATTATGTTGCAACTTAGACGAAGTCCTGCGTAAAGCGTAGGCGGGCGGGGCCAATTAAGTATCTAAGATCTGCTACATCACACTAGTCATGGCATTTCAGATTCTGTCGATATCGATTGCTTAGTTCTATAGAAAAACATATTACTAACTTTCGCATGCCATTTCGCCCATGTAAATAGATAACGCGAAAATATTCTTCTCCAAGTTTAAAACATTTTTAATCTAGTTTATACATTGTGACGAACATTAATTTTTGTAAAACTTTATTGATTAAAAAAATTGTAATAATAATAATAATAACAGCTAAATTTTTATAAATAATATTCCATATTTCAAGTATAAAAGTAATTAAAATTATAAAAATGTTTTAAATTAAAATTAACAAATATTGTAAGGTACTTTGGTGCCAATTTTCTACTTTTTGAATTCATTTTTTTATTTTGTGCGTAGGCTGCCTGTAACAACTATATAATACCTTTAAGACGTCTAAGACCTTAGTCTCTCCCGTGACCATGATTGCTGTAAAGCATTCGAAATGTCGGGAACCAAAAATCAAAATAAATCCGCGAAATAATCCGAAAAGATAGTTTTGTTTAAAATGTAAAATATTCGGGTAAATCTAAGAAAGTATTAAACTTACAGTTTAATAAAACACAATATAGAACTTTTTTTAGATTTTGTCTTTCAATGGGGAAGAATTTTGTCTTTTTCTCCCACCAGATGTCGCGATCACTATGATTCTCAGTATATTGTAAAGCTTTATAGCGTGGATGGTTTTTTTTATTTAATTAAAATAACAATTTGTGCAATGCTAGGATGCAAATAAATTTTTTTCCCAAAAGACAAAAACTGAAGAAATTGTGGGCTAAATCAATGAGACGATCAAAATTGGTGAAGTCACAATCTTTATATTTAAGGCTATGTGAACATTATTTTGTAGAAAGTGATCTTAAAACTCTTAAATCGTCTACAGGTGTTTTTTTTTTTTTACTTTTTTACATATTATTTACAGAGTTTAATACAAACTTTCATACCCATTTTATTTTACCCCCTTATGGGATTGAATTTCGCAAAATGCTAAACCATAATTTATTTAATTGTATTGAAGAGCATTAATACTAAGTTTCAAGTAATTGTTATCATAAATAATTATTTGCCCATATACAATTGATAACCCCCTTTTACCCATTTAAGGACAATTCCTAGTTCAGGAAATAACTGAATGCCTCAATATCTTTTCGTATACACTTATGTTTAATAACAATAATGTCGAGATCTGAAAGTAAAAATTTAGTTGTTCAAGAGAATTTAGAAAGAAAATATCTTTTATGAAGCCATATTCGAAACTTGGCACAGGGACAGTAGGGACATTAGGCGCGCTGTCACTATACTATATTGCACAATACTATTCATAATGCGTACTTTTCTTTCTCTGTAGACTAAAATACCCGTATCTTTGGTAGAGTTAATCGACATAGCTACAAATTTTTACATTTTAAATTTTTTTGTTTAAATATTTTGTCTGAAAATAATACTGCGATTCCAATTAAATTTGAACAGCTTTGAATTGTATAATCCGAATTATAAAGAATACTCATAATGCTGAAAGAGATTCAAAATGGCTGGTGAAGCAATAATTAATGACAATGATAAATATAAGCCGGAGTTGTCGTTACGTAAAGAACAAAGGCGTTAGATTCATTGTTACTCTGATCATTATTCTGATATTAAACGTTATATTTATAGCAGAACTAAGATTAAATTAATATCATGGTTGAACTATTATTTCGATGAATTATTAGATATTGGATACCTAATCACATAATTTCGAAAGCCGATACAAAGCGAAGCAAATCTATTTCGATACGTAAAATTACATCACAAATTGATATATAATATTTTACTATAGTTAGAGTTCATACCATGTCATATTTACTTATTAGATATTCATTATCTTACAGTTTTGTCAGCTGGCACCGACTTTGAAAATATCTGATTATATATCTATAGTTAATTCTTCTTCTTCTTCTTCTTCTTCTCGTGTCGATGGCAAGTTTAAATTGAGTCAGCCCAAAACTCAGCCACTATTCTTGCTTTATCAGTGGCGTCCATAAGCTCCTGTAAGTTGCAGGTAACAGGGCAAGCAGGGCAAGCAAGTAAGTGCCTCATCGTTTGTGGGACAGTACCACATCTGCACTCCAGGCCACCCTCCGCAAATCCCCACCTGGACAAGTTTTCCTTGCTTCGGCCTACCTGTGTCCGGAGTCTATTAAGAGACTTCCAGGTCTGCCAAGGTAAACTATGCCCAGGCGCAAGATTCTCAGACGGTGGGACGAATGGAGTTGACAAAGGACCATAACTGTCCTGCCACATCCTGCATCTTGCCTGTGGTCGTTCATCTCTAAGTGGTAGGACACACTTCATGAAGCTTTTTCGGCTTTTTAGCCTTTGTGGCACCAAGATGTTGTCGTGCATGGGGTGTCGTGTATCTTGCTCCATTTTGGTCCTTTCGCTTGAGCTCGCCACTGCTCTACGGACTTCTGGAGGCGCAATTCCTGCCAATGGGTACAGCATCGGTGTCGGAGTCGGTTTCAGGCAACCAGTAATAATGCGACACGTTTCGTTTAGTGCTGTATCTACTAGTTTAGCGTGGGAAGAGCGGCACCACACAGGGCAGGCATATTCACCAGCAGCAAAGGAAACGGCCAAGCCAGTAGTTCGCAAAACATCAGGCGAGGCACCCCACTTGGATGTGACTAGTCGACGCAGGATTTGATTTCGGCTATGGACTTTCTGCTTGATGTTCTCGCAGTTTTTACGAAAAGTGAGTGACCTATCCAGAGTGGTGCCAAGGTATTTGGGGAAGTTGCTGTGCTCAATAGGCACCTCACCCCAAACAATGCTTAATTTACGCCCTGCCTCTCTATTGCGAAGGTGAAATGCGCAGGATTGAGTTTTGCTCGGATTCGGTTTTAGAGAGTTTGCGGTGTAATACTGGTCTAAGTTAGTAAGGGCATCTGATAGATTCATTTCGACCTCCTCGAAAGTGGCGGCCTGGGAGGTGAGTGCAAGATCATCTGCATAGAGAAAGCGGGATGTGTTTGGACTAGGTGGTTGGTCGTTAGTGTACATGTTAAAAAGAAGCGGGGCCAGGACGCTACCTTGGGGTAGTCCGTTCTTTTGTGATCTCCAACGACTTTTGTCTGAGAGGAGGTGGACTTGGAAACGCCGGTTGTGAAGAAGTTCTCGGAGTATTGTGACAAAATTCATGTCACTTATCATGGTCTCCACCTTCCACAACAGCCGTTTTAGGTTAACTGTATCGTAAGCTGAGGATAGGTCGACGAATACAGCGCCTGTGACCATTCCTGCCTCGAAACCATCCTCAATATGTTGTACAAGTTTGAGGGTCTGGTTACAACAAGACTTAACAGGCCTGAAACCGGCTTGCTCCGGAATTAGTTTAGGATCAATAGCAGTCGTAAGTCGGTTCAGCAGCAGTCTCTCGAAAAGCTTATGTGTGTGACATAGAAGAGATATTGGTCGATAGTTCTTAGGGTCATCTGCTGCCTTGCCTGGTTTCAGAATAGCTATGACCCTAGATTTTCTCCAGAGCCGGGGTATTGAAGTAGATCTCAGACAGTTGTTATAAAGTTGCAGCAACCAAGACACAGCAACAGGGCCAAAATGTTTGATCTGCTCAACCGATATTTCATCCACTCCAGAGGCTTTGCCGCACTTAAGACCATTAATCGCTGTCACAACGTCAGCAAGGATAAACGGCTTACTGATGGTGTCGCAAGAATTGCCAGATGTCTTCAGTTTAGGTACTCTCGCGGGGCGAACTGCTGGTTTTCCATTAAGAAGTAACTGATGGGCAATTTGGTTGGCGGTGAGTTGGCTTGGAGGAGAGGGTCGAGAAGGCTCGTTTGTCAACTTGCGCAAGGTGTTCCATGCCTTTTTACTGTTGTGAGTCATATCAATACTAGTGACAGTATTGACCCATCTCTCCCGCCTATTTTTTCCAATTGTAGAAAGCAGCAGCTCCCCTGCTACCGTGGTAGCCTCCGAAAATGGGTCCATCTGGTACAGTGACTCATACCGGCTCAACAGATCAGTGGACTCACTCGACAGTCCCGGTATGTAAGAAGTCCTGCAACCCCTTGGGATATATTTCCGGGATAAGGATTGTACGGTCTCAACAAATTGGTCGTAATTTACTGGAGTTGGCACCACATTTAGGAGAGCGTCGTCAATGGAACTTGTAAAAGACTCCCAGTCAGCCTTAGTATAGTTAAATCGGCGCTTAAATGGCACAGTCATAGGTAGGACAGCGGGCTCGATGTTGCACAAAATAGGTCTATGTTGTGTGCGGGGGATTGGAGAACATACACTTTTTAAGCATTGTGAGCTGATGCAGGAACTGACGAAGATTAGGTCAGGATTGTACCCACGTTTCCACCGGCCACTATTAAAGGAAGTCGGTTGCTTAGGATTATGTAACAGGCACAAATCGTTTGTCTCAGCCCATGTTTCGACTGCTTGTCCATCCGCATCAAAATCATTATAGCCCCAGTTAGGGCTGCGGCTGTTAAAGTCACCGATTACAACTTTGACGGCTTGGTCGTTGAAATTTTCTGGAGGGTCAAATTTAAAACTGGTCCCAGGAGGTTTGTAGATTGATGTGATTGTACAGTTGCCAACATCGATGGTGATAAGTTCGATGCCGTTTTGGGTTGAACATTTGGTGGATCGGATGCTTACGCCGGGAGCAACAAACACTGCGTTACCGTGCTTCGGATGACAGATCTCGGCGATAAGCGTTAGTCCAGGAATATGTGGCCGACTTTGGGATTCATCTCGATGGGTCTCTTGGACGCAAAGAACATCGCATTGTGTTTTACGATATAGGTCTGAGAGAATTTCTGATTTGTTTTCTGAGAACCCTTCGATGTTAATCGAGACTACACACAAAGAAGGTTTTGTGAACGGACTTTTGATTGCCATCGTGGTGAAAGGATTAGCCAATCAGCGTTAATAAGTTTCTGATTGCCCAGGGTGCGCCGAACGTGTAGGTCGTACACGTTGCTCGGGGAGGCTCCTTTCGTGCACCCCATATAGTTAATGAAAATCAATGTTTTGTTATTTTTTAGTGTAGTATTTTGTTTGAAGTCGGTTTAATTTTTTTAAATTACTTTTTTATTTAAATTGATCATTTTTATGCCTAAACTGTGACTGATAAGTTTTTTTCATTTCATTATCGAAAGAAAGGAGGAAAGGATAGATATATATAAAAAGGAGGGATCTTTAATGTTTTTTCTTAATAAATAGTTCCAAAAATACTATGTTGCTAAATCTGCATAACTTTTTCATAATACTTTGGCATGAAATATCGTTATACTTCGAAATCTTTTATTAAGTCATTCAGAATTTGGATCCGATCCACACGCCAGCATGAACTACTCGCCCGAGGCACGTTACACTGATGTACGAGAACTGTATTGTGAAAAGAAAATGGGCTGTTTTTAAACTAGCGTTAAAATACAGAAGTCATTTATTTAACTGGCTTAAATGTATGTACATATGTATGCATTTAAATATTTTGTACCATACAATATTTTTTGCCTTTAGCCAACAATGTAGCACTTTATTTATATTTATAATATAAAGAATAGTGGTTGAAACCCTTAGCATGAGTCCACCTTACACATACTTTTATCTATTAAAAGTAACCAAATGTAATGCGGATTTTTAAATTTATTTCCATATTTCTTTGAAATAACGAGCCTGCTATACTATTTATATTTAATTTATCTAGAAATATCTAACAATAATAATAATGTCCTCTTAACTGATGTCGGCCACGGCGGCCAATCTCATTGAGACTAGCCAACTGCGCAGGAGATATTATAGTGCACAAGTGTACGCGCAGACACAAGTGCACTCTCTATTCTTTTTACTTTTATCGTCCGATGGAAAGATATTTCGACACGACCGGTGAGAGTTAAGGCACAGGATCAAAGGCTTAACGTGCTCGGCACGGTGGTACAACACCGCCAATTTTCCAACTCCGAGCTGTTACAACATCTTAACAGAAAAACTCAGTAATTAACTTGGCTCGACCCAGGACTCGAACCCAGGACCTCCGGATCTATAGTCGTACATGTTAGTCACTAGACCACCGAGGCAGTTAAATAGAATCTACTTATTATCGAGTATTACACAAAGTCACAAAGAGCATCGACATAATATCTACAAATATACAAAATGTACTTCGAAGATATTTTTAAACGATTTTTTTATAATATAATTCTAAACAACACAAACTAAGCTTTACCTGAAGACATACGGTAGGTGATGAGCCTTTGTTCTTGACGGAAACGCCGACAACGTCTAGACGTTTGTTTTTAAGTAAAGCTTTGTTAAAAGTTAACAATGTTTATTTTTTTTTAATTTTTTATTTAAATAAATATTTCATAACTTATCATCCAGTTTTGCGAAATTATGTAAATACTTTACAGGGATCATTTTTTTTTTGTTAATTTGTGTTTTTCGGGTTTATCTTAGTAAATACTGTACAAAATATCTTATCTCTAAGAAATCTATACTATCCGTATGAATATTATTTTATATTTTTATGTTTTTTTATTCTTGTTTTATACGTCTCTAGTGATGTGTGTCATAAATGAAGTTTTATTCTATTTAATACTAATAACGTCATGCCCGTGTAAAGCTAGGGAGCTTTTGAATAAACTTTACATTTGTAACCACAGACGACTTATATGTAGATACGTCTGTATGCCATTTTATTTTTAATGTTTTTAATTAAGTCGCACAACATGAAGAACTCCCTGAAGAATAGATATTACTGCAACAATCTTCTTATTAACACGAAAAGAAAATTAAGCTCCGAAACCTCTAATACAAAGGATCTTTAATATTCATAAAAAAACTTTTACAATTATTTACTTTATACTTTGTAAAAAAGAAGCAAAATTTTAAATTTATCTGTCAATATGAATCAGCTAATTAAATAGTTCTAAAAGTTGTGCAAACTAAAACGCTCTATATGTAAATGAGTGGACTGGGTATTAATGAAGCTGTAATTATGAATACAGATGCTGCTTAACAGACCACTTACATTCAAAGATCATGTCTGCAATGGTGCGGTCGTTGTCCACTGAATAAGTAAAGCTATATAGCTTAGTTTATATTATACTGCAGCAAATCCTAACTGTATTGTTAAGCTCACATAAACTTCATATAATTTCAAGCGATAATTACCACTTATGCTGTAACGATTACTATGGAATAGATAGACTATATGTATTCAGCCCTTTTTAACGTCCCACTGCTGGGCACGGGCCTCCTTTCAGTACGAGGGGGATCAGGCCGTAGTCCACCACGCTGGCCAAGTGCGGGTTGGCGGACTTCGAAAACTTGTTAGGTTTTCTCTGACATGCAGGTTTCCTCACGATGTTTTCCTTCTCCGTAAGGAAAGTGGTAATCAAGTTAGAAATGATTCGCACATGAAAATATCAGAGGTGCGAGACCCGGGATTTTAACCCGCTTCACTCGGTTTCCCAAGCGAGCGCGTTACCACTAGGCTAGACTATATATTATATGATAATATATAGCCTATAACCTTCTTTAATAAACGGCAAATATCAATGCAAAAAATTACAAATGCAAAATTTTTTCAAATCGGATCAGTATTTCCTGAGGTTAGCGCATTCAAACAAACAAACAAACAAATTCTGCCTCTTTATAATATTAAAGTAAAAGCCTACAATAATTGAAGCAGACGTATCACAAAAAGATCACGTTAACAAAGGATAATAAGACTCTAACTGATTTAAAGTTATACCTACATTGAATATTTTATTAATAAAGTATGCTTGAGGATGATATCTTTTGGTTTATATAATATAATATACTATTATCATAGAAACTTTTCTAATTTGTCTGGGTTTTAAATTACATATTATTAGAAGTAGAGGTATATTAAAAATAAAAATATAACTAAAGGTTATATGAGTATTTTAAAACAGTTTAGTGACTACTAAGTAGTACTTGCTTCAAGTAAAAAAGATGACAACATTGGAAATATTCTGTCATTAAATAATAAGTAGAAGTCCGTCAACCCGCTTTTGGCCAGCGTGGTGGACTGAACCTGATCTCCTTCATATTGAAGGAAGGTCCATGCCCAGTAGTGGGATGTTAAAAAGAGCTCAATACAAATAATTATTTCGACTGTCCCTACCGAGCGACGCGACGTTCGCAGAACTGTATGAAAAAGCAAATTTTGTCACTCCTATCTAGTAGATTCAAAATGTGACCAAATATTTGGTCTATATTTTTTATTCTATCTGCCTAGGTATGCGACCTAGTCAACGTATGGATTAATTTTGCCGGGACTTTTGAAGGAAAATTATTATAAATTCCTGGCAAAAATAACTTTTAATGAAAGAAATCTGTTTAAAATTAAAATTAACAAATATTGTAAGTTACTTTGGTGCGATTTTTGTATTTTTAATTAATTTTGTCATATAATGCCTTTGAGATGTCTAAAACCTTATTCTCTCCCGTATCTAACCATGATTACTGTAAAGCAGTCAAAACGTCGGGAGCCAAAAATCAAAGTAAAACCGCGTAAAAATCCGAAAAGAAGTTTTTTAAATGTCAAATATTCGCGTATATCTAAGCTAACCTGTTTAAATTAAAATTTTTATAAAAGTTGCGAGTTCATAACTAGACAAGAACTATTTTGTAGCGTGAAAGAAGAGAGTGCGAGCTATTTTAAGAAGAATGCTTCAGAAAATGAGATCTACGAGTATATAGTAACTAGTTTTTCTTGAGCCCTCATTACGCTCTATATCTCTTTGTTGCCTTTGTTATTTTTTAGGTTTCATGAGTCAAATGATGATAAATTTTTTCTAGAGTCGAAATAACAATGCTATTTCAGTGATATACGCCTTTACACGTATATCGTAACAGAGTTTATTGATGTCGACTCAGAATGAGTTAAAAACACGACTAAAAGCTTTTTTGTAAGCTTCATGTAAGAGAAGTAAATAGTGTTTGGGTAGTATATAATAAAGATTTTTTAATAAGCTTTTGGAATTTAGGAATGCAATCAAATTTTGGAATAATTTCCGTACATGCCACTCGCTGTATATAGATTAATGTAAGGATATATTTTATATTATTATGTTTAGTATAGGTTTTTCAGAGATGGGATATTTTCCCGCAGTAAAGTTTCTTATATATTTGCCCGGATAACCAGCTATCATCATACCAAAATTTCATCAAAATCTGTCCAGTGGTTTTCTCGTGATACGTTCCCAGATAGACAGATAGATAGAGAGACATACAGACAAAAATTCTAAAAACTATAAATTCGGCCTCTGTATCGATAATAATGACTATTTCAATTAGACTTTCCAAAAATATTTAATGTACAGATTCGACTCGGTTAGAATTTTATTATATGTATAGATTTTGTAATTAAGAGGGGTTATAGAGTCAGACACACATATTATATACAGTTCAAACACACACCTTCCTTTTGGGCTATAATTGGGTAAAATATACATTGCTATGGCAAAGTGTAGAGGTTAACTTTCTTGCAGAGTAAATTTTTAATTAGAAAGGAATCTGTTCTAAAAACGTACATTGTAATATATCACAACTTTGTTAATCTTATGAAAAGTTTTAAAAATATTCATAGAGCGGTTAATAAGTTTTGTTGAACTTTAGCGAGGAAAGAAAACTTGTGCATTCATTTTGAAAATGAAAGCTATTTTGATGTTAGCTTGAACGTGATATTTTTAAGATCATTGATCACGTATTTAAAAATTTTTTATACTTAGTTGTTTTGAAATAAATAAATTAATATCAAAAAAACAATTTTAAAAACAAGCTTTTATATCATATAAATTGTGCAATGTAATAAATAGGTTTAATTCAAATTTTATTTTTTATTTTTTAGGTACTTATTCTTATTCTTCTTAGCAAATATTTTGATATCTATGACATGGGAGTGAATAAAAAAAATTATTTCACATAATACTTTCTTAGATTTACGCGAATATTTGACATTTTAAATAAAATTATCTTTTCGGATTATTTCGCGGATTTATTTTGATTTTTGGTTCCCAACGTTTCGATTGTTTTACAGCAATCATGGTCACGGGAGAGACTAAGGTGTAAGATGCCTCAAAGGTATTATACAGTTATATGATTGCTGTAAAGCAATCGAAACGTCGGGAACCAAAAATCAAAATAAATCCGAGAAAAAATCCGAAAAGATAGTTTTATTTAAAATATAGTTCGCTATCACTGGGAGTCTGTCATGTTGGATTTAAAATCACCTTACTTAGCTACACATGTAGTGTTATCCAAACTAAACGTGTATGCAAAATTTCAGCTCAAACGGTTGAGGGTAACTGCTTTAAAATTCAGTTGCAAGATTTGATCCGAACAAACATTCATACAAACATTGCAAGTTAAATAAAACCTTTTAAAAATTTGTTACATTAGTCACCTTCAGTTTTGAGTTTAAGAGTTAAAATCCTTATTGATGTTTTTAGTTATATAGAATATTTTAATACAGACATTTTGAATTTATTTTATTAGTTTTTAAGTATAATAATTTATATAAAGATAGCAGACAGGTATAAAGTGGAAAAATGACGTTAAATATAACCACCCTTAAGTTCCTTTTAAAATAACTATGAAAGTCGTTTTACAATTGTTGGAAAAAATATCGTGTAACATAAACACAAAAATAGACAGTACGTCATGCAAATTAAGTACTGTACTGTATAAAAAAATATACACGCCTTTAAAGATACATATAACAGTTATTTTTTTTAAATCACATAAACGTGAGTTTAAAAAAACTTTTTTATTAAAAAAAAAATTGAAAACCTACTATTATAAATATGAAAATTTGTATGTTTATATTTTTCTTACTCCTTTACGCCGAAACTGGAGGGACTTGGATGAAATTTACTAAACAAGTGGAATAACAGGTAAAGATGTCCTCTCGACTGATGTTGGCTACAGCGGTCATTCTCATTGAGATTAGTCGACTAGATATTATAGTGCATAAGTGCACTCCCTGTTCCTTTTACTCTCAAATTCCGATACAACGATAATTTGACAAGGTTAGAGAGATAAGGACCACATAGTTACATGTTCTCCGAGGCACGGGAGTAAAACACCCTCACTCCAGGCTGACCGACTGCTTTACGTTTTCTCCGAGGCACAGGGGTGAAACACCGTCAACTTCCTAACCCCGAGCTGTTACTAGAACTTTTGTAAATGAAACACTTAATAACTAAACTTCGCCAGACCCAGAACTCGAACCCAGGATTTCTGGATGTGTTGCCGTACATCCTAGCTACTACACCACCGAGGCAATTAACTGAGGAACAACAGATAGGCTACTGTTAGTAACAAGATTTGCCAAAAAAGTGGCGCTACCTGTATATAATATTATAAATACAAAAGACACCTAGGGATGCATCCGAGTGAAGTGGCGGTAAGTCACTAGCACACTAATATATTCTATGCCATTACTCAGTGAGGTAAAAATAAGGAAGGAAATCTATGTTTTTTATTAACTTTTCGGGCGGAAATCACTCGAGCGACAAAATAACAAGATTTTCGTTGCTTTTAATGCAGTTTCGCTATTATAAGTGAGGAAAGAAACTAGTAACTCTTCAATGGTTTGGAAAATGACGTACAAACTTTTTTAATATTTATGCCATGGAAGTTAGATTTTACCATAAAATATACGTTATAATGTTTATTAAAGTGAGAAGTTCCATATTTATCGTATATAATATGTAGTTACTTATGTCTATGTGTAACATATGTTGTAGCTTTACAAAATCTAGGTACAATTCGAGTTGATCTGGCGCAGTAAATTTATTGCTTTAGTTAGAAGTTTGCTCTTAATCGAGTCTTCATTCTATTATGACTATTTGGCTATAGAATCTATAACTAAAAGTAAAAAACAAGAACAGAAAATTATCAATATTTATTGAGCTGTCGACAAATAAGAACAACCTTACCCAGTACAAATGAACACCTGACAAAAATACAGTAATAATTTTCTTCTGACCGATTTTGGCCATGGCGGCCTACCCACTGGGCACGAAACCTTCACTGTGGAATACAGCTAACTTCCAGACATTAGATTATTCCTGAGAATTTCTTGAAAGAGAACGCACTACCTATGCTTAGTTTGCCCTTGAACTAAAACCTACTCTGGATTTGCAGTCGTACAAACTAGCCTCTAGCTACTAGACCAACAAGACTGCTAAATTCTAAACGCTACTGGGTACTATCTTAATAGAAATTATTTATAGTGATATAATTTTCATGACACTCCTACGAAGAGCATGTCAGCAAGACGAAGAAATACTCATCCATAGAGTACTCCGTGTATTGTGTTTGAAAAATGCTTAAACTACTTTGACTACTTCTTTTATTGGAAAGTATTCATGCTATTGACAGTATTTTTTTCTTGTGCCCTAAGTTACCCTAACTATATAGAATCTCACGGCCTAAGGACAGCAGAGATGCCGAAAAGTCTAAAGGCTTAAAATATTGTTAAAAAGGAGAAAATATATTAAGCAACATAAAATTTTACTCTCAATTAAACGATATGGCAAAATTCACTATAAAGTAATTATTCTCGCCAACATCATGTATCTGAACATGTTGGCAAAATTCACTTCCTTTACAAAACAATAAGGATGTCTAACACAAATTTATAGATTTAATATGAATCCTTTTCATAAATATTTCGTTTATATACGAAAAAGCAAAGCAAAGCTTAAAAGTACGCGTCGTTATATAAACAAATTGTTGTACGATAAATATAGAAATAAGTGCTTCAGTGATTTTGAAAATGTATATAAATATAACGTTTTAAGAAAAGTCTACAGTATTATTAACTCTCATGTATTTTCCATTTTGGGAAGAAGTTTAGTCCGTGTAGTCCAGAGGTATAGTCAACGAATAAAGAGTCCTTAAAGACAGTCAGAATAAGTAGTTTTCATCTCCCATACTGCCATTACCGTGTTTTATGCTATACACATAATAAAATTGTAACTAAGCCGAATCTGTACATTAAATATTTTTTGGAAAATCTTATTGAAATAAACTTTATTATAGATACAGAAGCAAAATCTGTAGTTTTTAGAATTTTTGTCTGTCTATCTATCTGTCTGTCTGTTACCGCATCACAGAAAAACCACTGGAGGGAGTTTGATGAAATTTGGTATGGTAATAACTGGTTATCTGGGTCAACATATAGAAAACTTTTTAATGTGCGAAGATATCTCATCTCTGAAAAATCTATACTAAACGTTAAAATATAAGAGCGGAGCGAGGGTGAGTCGCTAGTTATTTTATTAGATAGAATTATATATAATGTCGCCAATCCGAAAGTCACTCAAATCCATTGAGCTGTAACAGTGAAAGAATAATAAATTCACGCCTTCGCTCACTTACTTAATTAATATTAAGTGTTATGTGATTAACATATAAAATAAGTTTTAAATCAAATTTTATAGCAAGCATCTTCATTGTAAATAGTAAACATGGCTACGGGGAAGTCTCAGCCTAGAAACAATAGTTTTATTATATTTTCAAATATTTGCGTAAAGAAAGTTTTATAACTTTACAATCCCAGACAGACAATTCATTTTTTATATATATACATATAATGATATATCG
This sequence comes from Argynnis bischoffii washingtonia, assembly GCA_033884665.1. Lineage (NCBI taxonomy): Eukaryota > Metazoa > Arthropoda > Insecta > Lepidoptera > Nymphalidae > Argynnis > Argynnis bischoffii. Next base: position 507,491 of record CM066616.1, on the reverse strand, counting down.
ATATCATTATATGTATATATACGTATCGACGTATTTACATGACATTGCAGTTCCAGTAATTAGTTGAACGAGTACATCGTACATTAGAAAAAAACACAGCAAATACACTGACAGCAAATATAATTAGGTATATATGGCTGTATTTCATATTTTTGTTTTATTTCGGGTAAATATTTACGACACGTAAATAAAACGTTTTATTTATTTATTATTAATTTACTTACCTTACTTATTTAATAAAATATTTACGTTATATATACAAAAACACATACTGTCATATTGAGTACCTCCCCTTGTATGAAGTTGGTAAAAATACGAATGTGTTTGTTGATTTGTCCTTTTTAACCGACTTCCAAAAAAAGGAGGAGGTTCTCAAATCGACCGTATATATGTTTTTTTTTTATGTTTGTTCGGGCATTTTTTCGTCGTTTATGAACCGATTTTGATAATTCTTTTTTTGTTGAAAAGGAGATATCCCAAGAGTGGTACCATGATAAGGAAACCAGGATCTGATGATGGGATCCCAGAGAAATCGAGGAGAACTTTCGAAAATTGTAGCGGCGACTTGTGCGTTTGTTAACATTTTCATTAGGTATTTTAAAGCACTACTATTTAATGAAGGTCTGGAGTCGATCTGATGATGGACCCGAAAGATAGTCGAGGGAACTCCTCAACGATTTACAGCAATTACCTGGTGTTTGGGCTTGATTAATTTGTATTGATGATACGTCTACACTAAAAATGGAAAAAAAAACAGACTTACAGGCACTGAAAAGTAAAAAATAACTAAACAGGGGTTTTCATTTTCATTTAGGGGTTTTTATTTATTTTTCATTTAGTGAACTACTGTTCACAGCAGAGCTGAGAGTATGCTGCGCAGTAAGTTAGTAGTAAGTAAGCTGAGCAGTATTTTTTGTAAATGTTTTTTTTTTTTAAATTTAGTGTTAAAATAATATAAAACTATATGCGGCCGGTTAGATTTAGTTGAATCCTTCTGAAGAAAACAATAAAAAGTCTTTCAACAACACTTTTACGATCCCTCTCACTCTAGGTATAATATAAATGCTCGAATTTCACTTCGTACCTTTTGTGTTAAACCGAAGAATTTTCTTACACTCAGACGCATAAATAAAATTTAATGGTTTTCAAAAGGTGATTACTTTGCGACAGAACGGTAGATATAAATTTGAAATGTGAAATGTACATTAGCATCACAAAAATACATCTATCCCCCATACATTATACGAGTATATTTGTCAGCAAACTGAAAGCCTAGCCTTTTATCAAGAGGACTTATATTTTTCACTGATTTGAAATATATATATATATCTTAAGAAATTATATTTAAGATGAATTTGATTGAGGTTGGCATACTGATATAGTCCTTCTCCCCGTGCGTTCACCTTGTCGTGGTAGGGGGGCTCATTAGGGTCCGGCAATCCAGCCGGGCGTAAAGCCAAAAAACGCACTGGGAGTAGCTCCCGGTACTTCTCTGATAGCAGCGTGGACTGTTGGAGCAACCCCATGGTTGTCGTGGTCTGCTTCGGCAGACCTGCCATGGGGCGTTATGGATGAGTGCGTAAGCGATCCTGCGACGCCCCATTAACTCGGGCCAAGTTCTGTTGGGTTTTAGTGGGTAGTATTGCCTTTTTTGACCGATGAGTCCATAACCACCTCTATCTATGCAGGTGGTATGTGTTAATGCATTTCAGGAACGTTAAAAAATTGTATACAGATATAGTAGTGGGTTCGATTACCGACGGTTATGACGGATCGTCAGCTTTCTATTGTAAAATATATTACAACTTTAATAAAAATATATTCAATATGTAAAGAATTTACATTTTTATTACATGTCAAGAAATAAAGTCTAACTAAAGCAAACAATTCGGTGTGAGTTTCATTTTGCTATAAAATGCCAAATTACGTGCTCTAAACATAATTTTGTATGGTGAAATAGAAATATATATCTATACATCTAAACATATAATAAAACTGTAAAGGTGGAATGTCTGTACATGGAAAAAAAATGCTGAAAACCGAGTCAGGGGGACATAAGAAGAGAAGTAGAACAAATCCAGATTTTTTTTTAAATGTTTTGTTTCTGTGTGTACGGGCTAATCTCTGAAACTGTTGGACCGATTTGAATGAAATTTTGCATAGTGGAACCTTGTATCTCCGGTCAACATTTTAGATACTTTTAATTTCAGAAAATTAAAGAGTTCCCGTGGGATAGTTAAAAAACTATAGTAGCTTATACAGCTTAGTACACAAAAACTACTAATTGAATTTTTATGAAACTTTACAGTAACATAGTTTATACATCAGAATAAAAAATACGGTACCTTTTATTTTAAAAAAATGTACGGTTCCCGTGGGATAGATTGGTTTTTGTTTGTCTAGAGGCGAAGCGAGGATGAGCCGCTAGTTATAAATAATATTATATAACCTGATGCTCTTACCTAACTTTATATTAAAATGTAAGCATCATAATGTAATACGTGGTCGGCATTACCTATACATGTATAATTACTCTTTAACTAAATCGCACACCGACCTTTCTTACTTTAACCTTCAAAATTTCTCTGGAAATTGAATTAATAATTAAATATTTACTTACTAATTACATACGAGTACAGGCTTCCCTAAAGAACAATTAAAAGTACTGTAATCACGTTTTATTATTGTATTAGAAATATTGTTGCCTAGTGGTAACGCGCTCGCTTTGGAAACCGAGTGAAGCAGATCCAAATCTCGGGTCTCACATCTCTGATATTTTCATGCGTGATTCATTTCCAACATGATTACCACTTGTTTAACGGTGAAGGAAAACATTGTGAGGAAACCTGCATGTCTTAGAGAATCTAAGTTTTCGAAAGACATGCGCACCCCTCTTCGCGTGTAAGGGAGGCTCACGTGCGGCGAGGGTCGTTAAAAAGGAAATACATACATACATTAAAAATGATGTGTAATTATACACTAAAAACCATTTTACAAATTATTATTTTATCAATAAAAGAAACAAATTCCACTTTCTTTTTACATTGGGAGTTCTTTTTAATAAAATATAGGAACGTATAAAATGAAGTATTTTTTAATATATTTATTATAGAAATAAAATCTTCAAGCTTCATAACTTTCAATATAATTGGCAAAAAATATCAAACCTTTTTCGTAAGCATATAATATTTTAAGTATTAACTTTGATATGATTCTATTTAATTGATTTATAAATACACTAGCAACACACCCTCGCTCCGCTCGGGTTCGTCCTTAGTTACGTTTTAACGTTTAACTCAGAGATGAGATATTTTCCCGCAATAAAAAGTATCCTATATGTTGACCCGGATAACTACCTATCATCATACCAAATTTCATCAAAATCTGTCCAGTGATTGTCCCGTGATGCGGTAACAGACAGACAGACAACAATTTTCAAAACTATACATTTGGCTTATGTATCAATAATAAAGTCTATTTCAATAAGATTTTCCAAAAAATATTTTATGTACAGATTCGGATTAGTTACAATCTTATTATATGTATAGATGAAATCGATATTTTAATATTGTATTTAAATTCAAAATGCTGTAAATATATATGAAAGGACATAAGCGAATCTTGAAAAATATCTACAATTACCCCTTTAATCCGTCGTCTGGACCGAACCCAGACTGCCCTCGCTTATTTTCACGTAAAGCTTTGGAGAATTTATCTAAATACTGGTTCTTGGGCACGTTTTGAAACTGACATAAATATATAAATAGTATAGTATTAATATATAAAAATATAAGATTACGATATAAAATACAAATTGTGAACAAGCAGTATTTCCCTTTCGAAAGATTTATAGGGAGTGGCCGTAGGATGGATGGCTTCCATTGATTTATCAATTACCATACAAACAATTAGAAAAAAGTATCTCAAAAGTTGGGAATACTTTACCAAACTAGGTTTTAGTAAACATTCAGTTACGGGTAGGTTATCGAATGCTTATTAAAATGATATTATGACTGAAAATATTTCTTATTTTTATGACTTCATTGAAGCTCGTGTATTTTATCAAGGATTTTTTTCCATAATGAGATTTATTTCCGCGTTGCGATGTGATCGTGTTGAGAATAAAGTAAAGGCTCGTCACGTTTTACTCAATTAAAAGTTTTCTAACAGTGTAAGTCTGCTGCAGCCAGTTTTGTGAGGTTAAATCGAATATTGGTAAAATTTAGTAAGTTTCAAACTTCACGCTTTGAGCTGTACGCTTAAAGGTTTTTTTCTGAAGAGAAGACATAATAATTAAAAAAAAAATACTGCTATTTATCAACATCTATAGACAACATTGAGGCTACGGCGGTAAGTCTTAATCGAAAATATATAGTTAGATACAGCTGACTTTATCACTTGACAGGGGTCCTCACTTGGTCAATCGCCCATTAAGATGTCGTCGTGGATAAATAGGAAATGATCCCTCGATATTAAGTCAGGTCAAGTTAAAAGATCTGTTTGAAGTTTTAATAAGTACTGTCTCTTCCAGACCGTGAATCATATACTTATATACAATTTCGATAAGTGGTATCTGCTATATGTAAAAGCCTTTCTCAAAAAAATAAAATTAGTAATTTTAATTAACCCCCGACACAAAAAAAAAACTCTAAAAAGTAAAAAAAATCTGTCTTGGCCTTTTAACTTCATTAAAAGTATCATATTTAGATGATAAGCATCGCCGCGTCAGGGGACCGCTAATATCATTATCAATATTGTTTTATCTGTATTCTAGTTTTTATTTCGTTTACTTAGCGGTCAAACTTATAGCATCCCTCTTTTTGCGTTGGTGGTAAAAAATATAAAAATCTACTGTATTTAAATGAATACAAGTTCTTTTATACGACCACTTCACATTCCTCATACTAAGCCGTAAGCGTCGAAATCTTTGGAATTGCCCTATTCTATCACGTACTTCCGGAAACTTTGAAACCCCATAATTTATGAAAATTATGGCCTCCCCCGGCGAAGTATCACTCGGTTTTATGGAACAAAACAAAATCGTGAAAATAATTTTATTATATCAATCATTTTTTTTAGACGGTTAAGAAGTTCCGCAGCTATAATTTTTTATTATGGCTCATATCATATGACACAGCCATTTTTGAAAAAAAAAAAATGTTATATGAATACTTTTTATAGAGTATATATGTATATAGTTGTGTGTAAAATGAATATTTAGTATTGTACTCGTAAATATTGTATTTTACTTTTAACTTATCACATAACGTATCTAAGTGAAAACAACAAAAAAATAATTTTTATATCCGTATTTCTCCGATTTTTTGTATGTTTCTAAAAATAGTGAGACTCAATCATGTCAAAAATATATATACACTTTTAAATTTAACTATCTTTTCGGATTTTCTGTGAATTTATTTTAATTTTTAGTTTCTGGTTTTAGTATCTGGTTTAGTGGCCATGATAGTTGTAAAACATTCAGAACGGCGGAAACCAAAAATCTAAATAAATCCGCGAAAAATTCTGAAAAGATAGTTTTATTTAAAACGTCAAATATTCGTGTAAGTCTAAGAAAGTATTATGAAAATATACCCTATCGTTCTCCGTCTTGGAAAGCTATTTTTATTTGCAATAATATAAAAAAATTAATTACTTATAACAATAAATGAAATATTCTTTTATTGCACACCATTATTTTACATTACATAGTTGAAACAGATTAAAAAGATCTATAATGAAAACATACATTGACAAACAAATATATATTATGTACATACATACACAGGTCTACACACATATGTATATACATAGATACATAAACACTTATAAATATTATACATAATATAAAATAAAATATGACACCATTTAGCACTTTATAAGTTAAAAAGTTCTTTAGTTATTTTTTTAAATAATGAAAAATAAATATAAATTATTTTCCAGGAAAGTTTCACTCCAATGGAATTTCTAGAATTATTAAAGCAATCTTAAAAGCGCTTATTAGTATTTCATAGTTTTTCATAGTTATTTTTAGAAAAACATCGAAGTATCGCTAATAAATTTTATTTTCAGATTTAAAATACTTTTTTTAAACTGTTTTCATTCAAAGTATAAATAGCCATTGCTTTTGTCAGGGTCTAAATACATCCCGCATTTCCTTCGATAACTAACATGCTAGACGAACTAGACTAATAAATGTATCCTTCATCATATTGCGACCGGTAACATTGTTGAGTTTTTGTGTTACAGATGGATCAACAAAACTATAATAATACTTTCTCAGATTTACACGAATATTTGACATTTTCAATTAAACTATCTTTTCGGATTATTTCGCGGATTTATTTTGATTTTTGGTTCCCGACGTTTCGAATGCTTTACAGTAATCGTGGTTATTGGTCACGGGAGAGACTAAGGTTTTAGACGTATCAAAGGCGTTATATACTTATTACAGACAGTTAAACGCCGTGAACCAAAAATCGAAATAAATCAGCGAAATAATCCGAAAAGATAGTTTTTTTTTAAAACTGTAATATTAATAAGAAAATGCTTATGTTAAGTTGTGTATAACATGTACACTACTATAATTAGGCAAAGACAAAACAGGTACCTTTTTTACTCTGTCAATCGATTTTATGTGTTTTGTTTAGTAGCTATTGATGAGTTTAGTCTTTTTCTCTTTTCAATAATGATTATGGTCGAATTTGATCACTGGACGAACATTAGTTCAAATAAATGCTGAAGTTTGTAAATCATTTTAACACTTCTATCTATCAAATTGTTGATAAAATATTATTCAAGAGTGCTTGTTTTAAGGGCGGTAGTACTAAACTTAGGGTATTAAATAAATAAAATGTTTTATAAAGGTATCAAAAGGACTTAAATTTAGTATTATAGTTTATTTATTTAAAAAATTACGCCCTAAAAAGTATGAAACAAACATACATACATAAATACCAGTCAAAATCATAACCTTCCTTTTGCTTCGCCTTAGCCGGGTAAAAGTAACATATCTGTAATATTTTAAATAATAAAAAGTCACCAATTGCTTGCAATAAAGTTCAATTTAAAAGCTCTTAGAAACAAATCACGTATATTCGTAAGTTGCAAAATATAGTGGAAAATTTTAAAATTGAACTTGCGATTTCAATATGTAGGAGCTTTACGATATGAGCGCTTCTGTTCAAAATACTTTGTTTGCGTTTCAAGTGTACGTTTTATTTATAGTATTGTGCATAATGTTTATTGTGTTCTATTTCAATTACTGAAATAATACTATTCGGGCTTTTCTACTATATATCAATTATTATTTATATATAGAGGCAGTGGCAGCTCAGTTGTAACGCGCTCGTTGGGGAAACCGAGTGAAGCCGGTTCGAATCTCTAACATAATTTTTGAAGGAAAACATCGTGAGGAAATCTGCATGTCTGAGAGAAACTAGCAACCTGTACATTAAATATTTTTTGGAAAATCTTATTGAAATAGTTATTGTTATCGATACAGAAGCCGAATCTGTAGTTTTTATAATTTTTGTCTGTCTGCAACCGCATAACGAGAAAACCACTGGAAAGATTTTGATGGGATATGATGGTAGATAGTTATCCGGGTCAACATTTAGGATAGATACATTTTACTATGGTAAAATATCTCATTTCTAAGAAATCTATATTAAACGTTAAAAATAAATATAAAAATATAAATAACACTTATTCTTTAAGTTTTTTATAAGAGACAGCGATTTGTAGAATATCTATTTTGTCTAAGTCTTTTGATTTGATCATGTAAAATTGATAAATGATTGGAAGTTTTGGTAAATAAACACAAAAGCGTTAGTCATGTTTTCCTTTAATGTCGATAAACCTGATCCTGTTACAAACTTGTCAGCAACAAACTTGCTACTAAGTGAGCGTCTTAACAGCATATCTTCTTCAGCAACAAATCGATAACTTATGCACTTTGCGATTTTGTATTAAAATTTTATATAGAATTCTTCCACTTAACTTACTTCACTATAAGTGACATTTCATTTAAAAAATATTGAAAACAATAATATTTCAAACTAGTGACTCATCCTCGTTCCGCTTGGGTTCATCTCTAGTTACGTTTTCAAGATTAGCTCAGAGATGAGATATTTTCCCGCAGTAAAAATTATTCTATATGTTGATCCGAATAACCAGCTATTATCATAACAAATTTCATCAAAATCAGTCCGTTGGTTTTCTCGTGATGCGATCATAGACAGACAGACAAAAATTCTAAAAACTGTAGATTCGGCCTTTGGATCGATAATAATATCTATTTCAATAAGATTTTTCAAAATATATTTAATGTACTGATCGGTTTAATTAGAATTTTATTATATGTATAGATTAAGACTTCAGGCCTCCAGGCTGACTAAGAAGGGCTCGTTGGTTTTCAGTGGTTAGTATTTCACTCGAACGCGAGTTTTAAGTTTAAATTTTCATTACCTACTAGAGAAGTCTCGCTGTTATTAACACGGAGGAAAGTTCGTTTAGCTTGTGTTGTACAGAATGTTTAGTTAAAGCTATTAAAATAGCAAATAAGCTTAATTTGCAAAGTTTTATTTTACAATAGAGGATTCGTAACGCTTGCGAGCTTTTGAAATTATATATTTACTTAATTGCGTCAAAAGCTAAATATAAAACAATTTATTTATTTTCCTTCCATAAAATTATTTTTATAAGCATTTCGGTTATTATATTCAAGTTGACTCTCAGTAAAATATGGTAAATTAGAGGTTCGATAACATTTTTTACGTAACTACAAAAAAAAAACAAATCTATCCCACTGGGACCGTACATTTTTCCGAGATAAAAATAGCCTATGTGCTATTCCAGACTATAATCTTTCTCTGTGCCAAATTTCATCCAGATCCGTTTAGCTGTTGTGGCGTGATTGAGTAACAAACATCCAAACATCAAAACTTTTACTATTACTATCACATTTATGATATTAAGTAAGATTTCAATATTTTAATCTAAGTATATAAAACATAGTCGGGTTTGTTACAACACTTATAACTCGAGAACTGCTGGGCCGATTTTTATGATCTTTGTTTTGTTGGATTTGTCTTCACCCCGAATAGCAGAATGACTATTAAAAACAATAGAAAATTGACTAAAAAATTATGAAACAATAATCATTTTCCCAAAATGTTCCTGGGTTTCGTCCTGTCATATATTTGATATTTATTCTGTGTATACGGTAAACCACAAATTATCATACAGACATATATACATAGACGCTCTCGCGCTTATAGTTTTTCAAGCATAAGTAGTGTAATACTATATGAGGATTGAGATACCTATTTCAGGAAATACTTAATATCTTTAGTGTTTTCTAAAGACTTAACACCCTCGTAACAATTACTCTAATTAGAATATTTTATCAATCCAAGTGGCAATCGACTCGACTAAACCCTTTGAGAAAGCTTTCGTTAAGTTAAACGACTTAAGTGATTTTCATTTTCGTAATTACTTAGTCTGATTTAATGTCAAAACTTTTGTGCTGTAATAAAATTGTAGGAGTGGTGGTTGTAAATATTAATTTTACATTATAAAATTAAATAAACCATTCGTTATAAGAACATGTGTTTATATTTACGAATATAATAAATATATCAATGATTCTCACCGTCAATTCGCTTGGGTTCGCCCCTAGGTTGCTTCCCCATACAAATGTTCATCCCCATTTTCACCCCTTTAAAAGATAAAGAAAGATAAAAGTTATTCTATGTCCCTCTTAGGGTCTCAAACTATCTTCTTACCAAATTTCATGTAAATCGATCTATTAATTATCAATAGTTTCAAACAAATGTTTCCTCCTTATAATATTAGTTTAGATAATTAATATTATTTGTTCATATGCTCGTATATAAAATTTGGCCAACTCGATGGATAAGTATATTTGGTTTTATTTCCTCGCGTTGAAAGGATGGTGCATTCTCTTTCCTCACTTATGGGATATAAATATCTAAATTATTACACAGTACTGTATAAAGTTATATAATTTGTTCAATGATATATCACGATATGGTATCGGTCGATAAGTTGGCTTGGCTACATATTCGAACTAAAGAAATAAATAAACTCTCTGCCGATAGAAAGTTTGCAGTTCGCGGGGGCTATTATGAAAACAAGTCCTATTTATCATGTAAGAGGAAAGAAAAGATATTCTCAGATATTTAGATCGGACGTTAACACCGTAGTTGGAGAAAACACCGATTTGTCATCACTTGTCGCAATTACAAATATATATTATTGATCGTTTTTCATAAAAACTTACATTATTTATTTTATAAATCGACATTTACATACATTTAAAGTTTTATTTCAAAACAGAATTTCTGGACAGAGAAACACACTACCTATTCTAGGCCCACCCTGGGATTAGAAACCAGGACCTCCGGATCAGCAGCCGTACATGCTAGCGACCAGACCAACAAGGCAAGTAGTATTTTTAACATATGAATTAATAAAAATAATAATAAAATTATAATAATGAATTGAATATATTGAACTCAATATACTATAATAAATATATAAGTACCTGGGCGACCGAGCTTCGCTCGGAGTTCTTGAAAGATTGTATATTTTACATTAAGTGACTAAGTGTTACTGAGAAAGTTGTATAGATGTCGCGATAAGAACAATTTTCTTTTTAATTTTGCTTAAAAATAATTTTACATTAAGTGACTAAGTGTTACTGAGACAGTTGTATAGATGTCGCGATAAGAATAATTTTCTTTTTAATTTGGCTTAAAAATAATTTTACATTGAGTGACTAAGTGTTACTGAGATAGTTGTATAGATGTCGCGATTAAATTTTGCGTAGAATAATGCATAAAAAAACGCGTTAAAACTCGAAAACACGCGTTTTCCCAGACATGTGACTAATCTAGATCAATTTTTCGCCCCCGAAAGCCCTCATATACCTAATTTCAGCAAAATCGTTAGAGCCGTTTCCGAGATCGCCGGTATAAATAAATAAATAAATAAATAAAGATATAAATATACAAGAATTGCTCGTTTAAATATATAAGATAAGGGACTTAACACATACCATAGATATCAGTCATTTATCTATATCTATATACTATAATAAAACTGTAGAGGTCGAATGTCTGTACATAGAAAAAAAATGCTAAAAACCGAGTCAGGGGGGTGTTAGAAGAGCAATAGAACAAATCCTGATTTTTTTCAATTTTTTTGTTTCTCTGTCTGTTTGTCTGTTTGTACGGGCTAATCTCCGAAGCCGCTGGACTGATTTAAATAAAATTTTGCATGGTGATACCTTATATACCCGGTCAACATTTAGGATACTTTTCATCCCAAAAAATCAAAGAGTTCCCGTGGGATAGTTAAAAAACTGTACTTATACAGCTTAGTACACAAAAATTACTGATTGGATTTTAATGAAACTTTACAGTAATGTAGTTCATACATCAGAATAAACAATAGGCTACTTTTTATCCCGGAAAAATGTACGGCTCCTGTGGGATAGATTTGTTTTGTTTGTCTAGAGGCGAACCCGAGCGAAGCGAGGGTGAGCCGCTAGTTTATAATATTTTTGACTGTCTATTAGATCACATTAATTGAAAATATATGAATATACCGCAGGTATTATTATATATTATATTAATTATAAGAACCGTTAAATTATAATTTTACTAGTAAAATTATACTCGTAATAGTAAGTATTCAGCTCTTTTTAACGTCCCATTGCTGGGCACGGGCCTCCTTTCAATATGAGGGGGATCGGACATAGTCCACCACGCTGGGCGAGTGCGGATTGGCGGATTTCACATGTCTTTCGGAAATTACTAGGTTTTCTCAGACAAGCAGGTTTCCTTACGATGTATTCCTTCACATTCAAAATATTTCGATTCGATTTGTAGTTTATCTAAAGCGAGAGTCATCTTAAGTGAACTATTTTTTTGGTCGCTGGGAAATGTATTTCTGCATACCTGTCCTGCCCTCCGCCATTGCAGGTGGTTTTGTGGTTCTCGTCTGGCAGAGCCATATCACCAAATGAAATTCAGCGGTACCCTCATGTCTTTACGTACCTACCATTTATGTTGTTGGGACATTAACACGCAGTACCATCTACTATCTAATTCCATGTTAAGCTACGAGGCTTGTGTTATGGATACCAGTTAGTTGATACACTACACATATATAACTTTAAATACATACATATTATTAATATAAGCTCCCATAACTGAAGTACAAAAATTCATGCTTTCATTCATGCACAAATGAATGCCCGCAGCGGGACTCGAACCCGCGACCGCTGGCACAACAAATAGGGTCACTACAAACTGAACCAAATGTGTCGTCGACATTAGTGGTAGAAAAAACATGTCCATTTAAACAAAAATAAAATGCTTAATAAAATATAATGCTTGTCAAAAACAAAATGAAAGTTTGCCCGTAAAATTGAAAAATTCGAAAAAACTGTGCTTTTGAAAGATCACAAACAAAAAAATTGGACATCATTATCTCTGTCGGGTCCAGCTAGTATAAGATGAAATCTTTTTCCTTATAAATATTTACTGTAAATACATACATACATACATACGAATACATACATAGATTAATAAGCACAGTACTCTCTTTGCGTCGCGCAGTCGGGTAAAAATATAAAAACCATTTGAGCAAACACAGAAGTTAGTCATTACAATGGAAAATATCTGGCGTCAAAGCAAAATCGCGGGGAGATGATGAAATATTGATGTTATTATGTTTTATTCATTTCTCTTGTATATACAGAGTCACAGACACGCTGATTGATTTTGACGTGTCACATTTCTTGTTGTTGCGTTCTTGAAGAAAATTGGCTATTTATTTATTTTTTCTATTTGATTTCTTATATTATACCACAAACTAACGGCTTACCCTTACTTCGCTCGGGTGCGGCTCTAGGTATATTTTAATTAATTTGAGCGAAACCCTAATTCCTTTTCTAAAATAAAAGTAACCTAAGTTACTCCTTATAATATCAGCTATCTGCCAATGAAAGTCCTGTTAAAATTGGTCCAGTCGTTTCGGAGAATAGCCGGAACAAACAGACAGACAGATAGACAAACAATTAAAAATTTTGTTTTTCTTATAAGTACCGTATATATATGTAATTCTGTATGCATTTAGTATAAAACCGTTATTTTACAAACAGATACTTCAATTTAATTTATCTGTATAGATTACAACACCCTTGGCTTTGTTTAAGCCTAAATTTATTTTGAAGTTAAGAATCTAGACATTTCGAAATTTGTGTATTGTGTTTTAGTATAATTTTATACAGAAAATGAAAGCTTTTTGTCTGTGAAACTATGGGTAATGTATGTAATATACGTATGTTTATGCCTTTTATGAAATACAATTTAAACTAACCAGACCGATTAAGCGGTTTCTAAGAAGTTAGTGAATATGCAACGTAAAATAAATTATACGTGAGACAAAGTACCTTTTCCTTAATACTTTCTTAGATTAAAATTATAATTTAAAATATTAATCTCTCTCGTGATCATGATTGCTGTAAAGCATTCGAAACGTCGGAAACCAAAAATCAAAACAAATCCGCGAAACAATCTGGAAGATAGTTTTATTTAAAATACTTTTTCCTTTTTAAAAAAAACATTATTAAAGAGGGGAAATCAATGCTGAGCGCTGTGTATACGAATTGCAATACATTCGTGAGTACAAATATTAGATAACATAAAAAATCAATCAAAGTTACATTTTTTACGTTGGATATATAGGGCGTATAGCAACATATTGTTGGTATGTGGGCTTAAAGCGTTTCTATACTTAGTTTCAGTAACATAAGAACACAATGTGTTACAGCCAGCACTTACTTTGTTCAACTTTATTATTTTCACAACTGAAACTTTAAGAACGTGTAGAAAATTATTGTTTGCTAAAGAAATATATATTATTACTAACTTTACAGCCTTCGTTCTTACGTGTTTTCATTACAATTTCATGTTTATCCAACTGGTTTTAGAATAGAGACGACACGTTTGGCTCAGTTTGTAGTGACCCTATATGCTATGCCAACAGTCGCAGGTTCGAGTATAATAATAGCAACACTAAATAATATTATTAATTAATAAAAGGTTTTTTTTTAATATTTTTAATATTAACAGCTAAAATTAAATAAACAGTATTGCTATATTAAAATATAATACTTATTAAATATTTTAAAATGTTTAGAATTAAAATCAAAAAAATATTGTAAGGTACTTTTACGGTAACATTTTTGAATTATCGAAAGCATTTTTTGTAAAATTATGGGTGGGCACTGTCTGTAACCAGTATATAACGCCTTTGAGACGTCTAAAATTTCAATACTAATTTTAATTCTCTTCCTACATCCCCCTGACACGGTTTTCAGCATTTTTTTTTCTATGTCCAGACTTTCGAACTCTACAGTTTTATTATATGTATAGATGTCAAATATTCTCGTAAATATTAAAAAGAATTAAGTAGTATCTAGTAAATATTATGTTTTTATTTTATTTCCTTTCCCGTGGAAATGATTTTCATCCTTAACTCCTTAATTAAAAAGAAAATAAAAACCGACTTCCAGGCACTGAAAAGTAAAAAATAACTAAACGGGGGTTTTCATTTAAAATAGATACTTAATCAGATTTTTTCGAAGTCGGTGTGCTTTGATTTGTATTGGCTGGCACCGACTTCGAAAAAATCTGATTAAGTATCTATTTTAAATGAAAACCCCCGTTTAGTTATTTTTGACTTTTCAGTGCCTGGAAGTCGGTTTTTATTTATTTTTTTAAAAGTTTTTATTTTTATATTTTTAGTGTAGACGTATCATCAATACAAATTATTCAAGCCCAAACATCAGGTAATTGCTGTAAATCGTTGAGGAGTTCCCTCGACTATCTTTCGGGTCCATCATCAGATCGACTCTAGACCTTCATTAAATAATAGTGCTTTAAAAAAAATGTTATCAAACGCACTAGTCGCCGCTACAATTTTCGAAAGTTCCCCTCGATTTCTCTGGGATCCCATCATCAGATCCTGGTTTCCTTATCATGGTACTACTCTTGGGATATCTCCTTTTCAACAAAAAAAGAATTATCAAAATCGGTTCATAAACGATGAAAAAATCCCCGAACAAACATAAATATATATATATATATATATATATATATATATATATATATATATATATATATATATATATATATATATATATATATATATACATATATATATATACGGTCGAATTGAGAACCTCCTCTTTTTTTTGGAAGTCGGTTAAAAATATGTTTGATTTACTTTCGATTAAATCTCATAGATTTATAATAATAAAAAAAATCCATTAATTTTTTTTACATACATAAAACATACATACAACTTTGAACTTCGTAACTCAAGCAATTCGTCATAACTCAAGCAATACACGGATTTTGTATAATATGGTAGTACCTATTAAGTTAACTAAATTAAAAATAAATTATTCTATTACATCTGAACATGCTGTTTGTTGTCAGAGAGATGAAACTACATTTACTATATGCAATTTCAGTCCAACTTTAAAATACATAACAATATAATTGTGTTATTATAAAGCGAGTGCTCCGAAATAGAGTACAGAGTATATTCAAATATTCAGAAATATTATAAATATGAGTTATATTTTGATATAATGAAGTTTACAGTTTCGTATGTATTTAGATTTGTTTTATTCATGTTCAAATTTGATAAGCACAATTTTTATACCGACTTCAAAAATGCTGGTGCTGGTGAATGTTCATAGATTTTTCGCATACGTATGGATTTTGTTACTTTAATTTGTACTACATGAGCGAAATTTTCGAGGTGGTTCTTTAAAAATCTTTTTATAAAAAAATCGTTTAAGTCAGAAACTGAAAATTCTATGAAATATCTATCTCTATATTAATTTTAACCTATACCTTATTGTTATGAAACTACATAGTTAGAACTTTTATAGTGGAATTTTCTATGTTAGTCCTTCGAGTTTGAGCTCATTTTTTTCATTTTTAAATGTCTCATACGTTTAACTTACTAGCCCGACTTGCCTTTTTATCTTCATAACTGTTTAATAATAAATAAAAATAAAAATTGTATTGAATTATAGTATAATATATTAGTAAAATATTAATGAAAATATTGATACTGCTTCGTTAAATATTTGAATTGACCAGTAGTTTATAGATTTTATTCTAGTCATAATATTGGAGTGAAATTAACTTGAATTGTTTCAATAAATACGTATTGTTTAACTTCAAACAAAGGCAAATCCAATATGTATAGTTTCGGAATAAATGAAAATAATACTTGAATTAAATATATAATTTAATATATAAATAAATGTTTCATTATAAATATTTTGTCAGAGCAAATTGAAAGTATTTTTTTAAGCAATCACGTCGTACAAAATGCTTAGGTAATTATTTTTAGGGCGCTTTGTTCTTCGCACTAAAACTTGTAATTTTAGTGCGAGTAGTTAAAAAAAACTCTAAAAAGGTAAGTTTCATAATAATTCTCATCCCCTTGTTTTTTTTTTAACGTCAGGAAAACCCCTATTACGGGTACCCGCTCGCCAATGGGGAAGCGAGTCGGGTTATGTGGGACTCCTGCCGCGATGTGCGGCAGCCTACCCACTAAAAACCTGACCAAGATCCTCCTCGTCGCCATACGGCCGGGGCCGCGGGTACCAAAAAGACTCTTCCGCGACTCCGACGGCGAGCGCCTGCTAAGGCCCGTCTCTATGTCAGGGGCTGAGATGTTCGACCACCCCTGACGGCCTCCTCCCGCCAGAACAGTGGACGGCCGGCCTCCCCTAGCCGACCGCCCTCTAGCACCTTCCATTGGTTTGGCGGACACCAAACCAATGAGGCTGCTCCAAAGTCCACTCTGCTAAACAGAGAAGTACCCGGAGCAGCCCCACCAAACCTCACCGCCCACCGAAGTGGGCAACACTACCTCGGCTGCAGAGGACAGGGAGAGCGGCAACGAAACACCGACACGCCTCTTTCCCTGCAGCCCCACCGCGTCCACCCCCCTCCCGTCCGATCGCAAGATCGGCCAAGCAACCCCGCAACCAGTGGCCGCAACGCCGTCAGATGCAGCCACGACGAGAGAGAGGCCCCAAATCCACCACAAAATGTAGCACCCATACCACCCACTGAAGTGGGTCCACACCCCCAATCACCGCAAGCGGCCCCCCCCCCCCCCCGTCAGTGGCCGCAACGCCGTCAGATGCAGCCACTAACGAGAGGCCCCATCTGGTCCACCGTAGTGGACACCCGTCTGCCCACCTAAGTGGGTCCCCCCCCCCCCCCACACTGGTGGCCGCAACTCCGGAAGCGGAGAGCGGCCCCGTGCGGGGTGCCTTAACCGCGTTCAACGGCCCACGGCCAGAGGCACCCCTCCCCCTGCTGTTGGTCCGCGCCGGATTTCTCCGGTACCACCCGCTGGGTCTAAGCGGGTGGCGTTCCCCAATCCGCCACCTGGGGACGCGCCCGGTAGGAGTCAGCTCTCCCCCGGGAAACTCTCATCCCCTATTTTATCCCCTTATGGGATGAATTTCGAAAAATGCTAAAACACGTATTTAGTTAATTGTATTAAAGAGCATTAACACCAAGTTTCAAGTAATTCTGATCATAAATAATTTTTTGGGTTCTTTTATGAAGCGTTTACCAGTGGAAATGAGATAGTCTCACGCGGTAAAAAGTAGTCTATGTCACGCTCCAGCACTTCTACTATCTAGGTAAAAGAAGGACAAAACAAAGAAACATAAAAGCAAGCAAACAAACAAGCGAACAAACAAACGAACTTATAAACAAACAAACACACTTTCACATTTATAGTATTAGTAGGTATATAACATGGACTTGTCTTACTTCTTTTGAAAAATAACAATATCGTAAAGGCTAGAGATATAATTTTCAGTTTTAATTTTAAAGCGGTTTCGATTTACAGAATGTGTATCTCATAAGAACATTGTTCAATTATACGAGATAAGTAAATGCAAGCTATAATTTTATACTTAAGCGAATGTAGTGATTATATCAATAATATATGTATGTAGTAGTAGTATGTATGTAGTATGTATAGTTATACATACTGGACTACAAAGTTCAATCTGTGTTTAAACCTTTATAAAACTTATCCATACATGTTTACAGTAAAAAATTATAAGCAATATTTCGTGTACCTTACAAATGTGACCTCAAACGATCCAATATAACTAGTTGAGGCGGGAAATATGTTATTCAATTGTGTAAAACTCATCAACATCGCTCTCTGTAAGTGGTATAATATTTTTTGCTTACAAAACTAACGATCAGTACACAATCCCTTACAAGCTGGAGATATAAGGGTTATAAATTATATCTCTTTAGGTCTTGTCCCGGGTGGTTTTTACTTACATAGAATTTCCTAGGCACATGTGAATTTGTTACATAATAGGGATGAAAGGGATTTATCTGCCTATTAAATTACAGGCTATGAGTGGGATATATTTTTAAACTAGCCGCGCCTCGTGGTTTCACGCGCGTTAAATTTGTTTGATTATAAACATCAGTTTTACAATAATGTATGGAAGTCTGCTCCACTCCCTTGGGTAGTAGCATGATGATATATAGACTATAGCCTTCCTCAATAAACGGGCTATCTAATGCAAAAAGAATTTTTCAAATCGGATTAGTCGTTCCTGAGATTACCGCGTTCAAACAAACAAACTCTGCTTCTTTATAATATTAAATTAAGTATAGATGTATCTTTAATATTTATCTGTATTTTTTTTTTCAAAAATATTACAATGCATGATAGTATTTTATATATATACGAGCGACTCACCCTCGCTTTGCTCGGGTTCGTCCCTAGGTAAATTTTAACGATAAGTATAGAATAAATAGACTATATACATACATATATGTACAATATACATACATACATATGTAGATATGAAAAGTAGGTAAGTATTATAAAAAATAAAAAAATATAATATATTCCTGACTTGAGAAATGACTGATTTTCCATTCAATCTTCCACCCCCTTTTCACCCCGTTATATATGATGTATTTTCCTGGATGAAAACTATGTCATTCCCAGGGTCTCAAAATATATCCATACTAAATATCATCTAAATCTGTTCAGCAGATTAAGCATGAAAAAGTGACGGACAGATAGACAAACAGACGGAGTTACTTTTGCATTTAATATTAGTATGGATATATAAAGGTCTACAAATAAGTTTTGAGGGATTTACAAAAGATGGCATAACTAGTACTACATCGCATCGGACTATCTTCAAACTTGCGTATTCATGTTAAAACGTAACCATTCTCCTCTCATAGTACGTTTTATTTCGTTGAAGTGTAAACGACACTCATTTTTGTGCTCCAACTTTGCCAACTTTCGTGCTAACTAAGCAACATTTGCGGGAAGCATTGCTTTTTTGCTTCAACTTGAAGAAAAGGGCAGCTGAAGGGCATCGACTGCTATCGAAGCGTATGGAGAGCATGCTCTATCAATAAAAACATGCTAGTATTAGTTCCGGCGTTTTAAAAGTGGTGACTTTGACATCAGTGATAAAGAACGCGAAGGGAGGCCAGTAAAGTTCGAAGACGCTGTGTTAGAAGCATTACTGGACCAAGTTTCATGCCAAACTCAAGAGGAATTTGCTAAAACCTTCGGAATGACTCAACAAACGATTTCAAACCATCTCAAGGCATTAGGTATGGTGCAAAAGAAGGACGTTGGGTTCCGCATGAACTCAAGCCGAGAGACGTCGAACGCCGTTTTTTCACGTGCGAACAACTGCTCCAAAGGCAAAACCGGAAGAGTTTTTCACATCGAATAGTGACAGGAGACAAAAAGTGGATCCGGTACGACAATCCAAAACGCAGAAAATCGTGGAGTAAGCCCGGCCATGCCTCAACTTCAACGGCCAAACCGAGTATTCATGGCAAGAAGATAATGCTGTGCATCTGGTGGGATCAATTCGGAGTTATCTACTATGAGCTACTCCAGCCTAACGAAACTATCACTGCGGAACGTTATCAACAACAATTGATGCAATTGAGTCGAACATTAAAGCTTAAACGCCCCCAATATGCCAAAAGACATGACAAAGTGATCTTTCAGCACGACAACGCTCGGCCATATGTTGCTAAAGTTGTCAAGGAAACTTTGGAGACACTGAACTGGGATGTCCTACCTCACCCGCCGTATTCGCCAGACAATGCTTCTTCGGACTACCACTTTTTTCGGTCAATGGCTCATGCGCTGTCTGAGCAGCACTTCACTTCTTACGAAGATGTGAAAAATTGGCTCGATTCTTGGATCGCCTCAAAAGATGAGGAATTTTTTAAACACGGTATCCGTATGCTGCCTGAAAGATGGGCAAGGGTAATAGAAAGCGAAGGGCAATATTTTGAATGATGTACATTCTACCAGTTTTTCTCAATAAAAATTCAAAATTTTAAAAAAATCCCTTATAACTTATTTGTATACCAATAAATATAAAGCTGGCTTTTTTTGTGGTGCTCGTCTATCTTCATCGGCTTGGGCTGAACGTTGATAAGTCAGTCAGTGAGTCGCCACATTGCCTTTAATATAATAATATATCTATAATAAAAAAGTTATTACGAGTGTTCCTTAGGAGATAGATAGATCTATTACAGAATTTTTTCTAGACCTTTTTAAGACCTACAATTTTCTAGTATATTGTTTTGATGTATCTCTTAAGGTTTAGCCAGCGTTAGCTATGTAAATTTCTAAGGACGACTCGATAGAACTAGTCTTTGCGTTTTCCCGCGGAAATGAAAAGTATGCTTGTAGTAAAAGGTATCCTAATGTTGACCCAAGTAATAAGTTATCACAAGACTTTAGTTTTTTTTTATAGTTACATTACATCAACAGGCTTTAATTGCCCGTGCCCTTTTTATACATTTTATTTTATATATTTTTTTTTGTTTGGCGATTACATTTTTTTTTTACTCAGAGCTAGCGGTACTTAAAGCTATAGATTGAATGACGTGGTCCGACACTGACTGGTTATTGATGAACATGTTTTTGTTTCTTTTTTTTTTTTATAATTTTGTTTAGTTTTTTTTTTGTTGAGGTGATTGTTAGTAACTTATAATCTAGTGCTTATATCTAGGTACATACATATCTTACTAGTAATACTTATATCTAAATACTGTTTATTTATTTATTTTATTTATTTATTTTTTTTTATTTTTATTTTTTCTGTTAGTTTCCCGAGGACCCTGCCCCACTCCGCAGTTGGGCTAGCACCGCCTCGGTGACTGTTGGCCTTTTAAAGACCTACAATTTTTTAGTACATTGTTTTGATGTATGTCTTAAGGTTTAGCCAGCGGAAGGTTTCTAAAGACGACTCGATAAAACCAGTTTTTGTGTTTTCCCGTAGGAAAGAAAGATTTTCCTGAAAGAAAAGGTATCCTAAATGTTAACACGAGTCATAAGTTATAACTTCTACAAATTTCGTTGAAATCAGTTCATTACTTTTTGCGTGAAACACGCACACACATACAATTTTTTTAACAACTATTGTTGTGGTCTATATTGTATACATAATACGTTGCAGTCATTTTTTAAAAAAAATATTTCATGTATAGGTTCCTTAATTACTGCTTTATTATAGTATAGATAAGTAACATACCTTGAAAATGATTTGGTCAACTACAGGCTATTTAAACATTGTATTTTGTAACTTTAAAATAAAAAAGACCGACTGAGCTTTTTAAGTTTTCTCAGGGCCGAGTAGCTTTTTTCTTAACTGCTAGTAGATTACAGACGGATAGTATTATTTTGCAGAATTAGTAATAATTAAACGCTGAATAAATTGTTTTCAATTGGAATTTTATTTCAAAGTACGTATCTACTTGATAAAACTTTAACAGTCAGTAATAAACTACGTTTTACTTTAAATTGTTGTATCTAGAAACATTAAATTTGCTCAAGAGTTTCTTATATAAAGCAAATAGTTTGACTACTGGATCTAGTTACATAAAGAGTCTTTTATATAAACAAGTGAGCATTAAGAAAGGAAGGATTTCACTAATAAAATATATATTATAGGGGATGAAAGTTTGAAATTTCCTCATTTTAACATAAAAATTGAATAATATAATTGTTGTTACAGTTAGCCCACTAATGGGGGAGTGGGATGATTCCCACGCCTGGGCAAATGCCTCTCCTCTACGTTTCCACGTTTTGCGGTCTTGCGCAAGAACAGGCCAATTTGGATGGAATTTGTCCCAGGGCAGTGAATTTCTATTTCAAGGCTTCATTTTGTGGCAATGATATGAATAAAAATTATACTCCTTCTATGAATAATAATTGTACAATATAGTAAAAAACATAAATATTTTATTACCGAGTCAGCTAACCCGCCAGTTTGGCTAATGAGGCTAACGCCCATCACCCATGTAAAATTGTAATTCTAAGTCCCATCCCTTGTCATGTAAACCTAAGACCCCGAAAGTAGAAAATGGGATTTTTATTTATTAAATATCTTCAGTTACATATGAATGCTTTTTTTTGTGAATTCTTACTAAAAAGTCATTAAATAAAATATTAAAGTAGCTTCTTATTTCGGAGTAACTAGCGATTCACCCTCACTCCACTCGGGTTCGTCCCTAGTTACGTTTTAACGATTTACTAATCGTTAAAACGAAGTAAACAACAAGATGATATCATATTGTAAACAGTAAATTTTATTTCTATTGAGTACTTTTTTAATGAAGCGATTTATTTTTATAAGAATTAATCTATATCTATACTAATATTATAAAGAGGAAGAATTTGTTTGTTTGTTTGTTTATTTGCACTGAATAGGCTCCGAGGCTACTAAGCTGATTAAGATGAAATTTGATAAGAAGATAGTTTGAGACCCTGAGAAGGATATAGGATAGTTTTCATCCCGGAAATCATCCTTTAAGGGAATGAAAATGGGGATGAAAGTTTGTATGGGGAATCAACCTTGGGACGAACCCGAGCGAAGCGAGGGTGAGTCGCTAATATTTTATATTTTAAAAAAGCCTCTAAGTTATACGTTGTTAAAATATACTTATTAGGGCTCCGTACCCGAAGGGTGCCCTAATACTAAGCTTCAGCTGTCTGTCCGTCCGCCTGTCATAGATAGAGAGTTGAAATTTTCACAGAGTATGTATTTCTAATGCCACTATAACAACAAATAATAAAAATAAATAAAAACGTTCGAAACTCTTCGTATGTGAATTCGACTCGCACTTGATCGATTTTTTATATCTAAAAGCTACTATATAGTCAGTACTGTATTGTGGAGAAATACAGATCATAATACAATAACTGCATCCCTTCAGCTGTAGTTCTCGAAATTCATTAATCATTCCTTTCTTAGAGATATCTTGGTTTGGCCTTAGTGCTACGAGACGTTGGCACGACTGTCTCTACGACCCGCTATCTTGGCAGGTGGCGTTAAAGCAACTGGGGTTAAACTAAAATATTTCATTGTAAAGCTACAAAATACCCAAAACATTTATTTTGCTTAAAGGATAATTTGTTTGATCATCGATAAAACTTAAATTATAGTCGTTTGGTTAGAAATAAAAGATAACATAGCTGTCGGTCGCTTAGCATCTCTTAGGATTGCAATGAAGTATGATACCTCACAGGAAAAGAGTTTTTGTATTTAAAAAAATTAAAGAGTGCGTGCATGAATAAAAAACACAAGAAGTAAAACTTCTGTAGGTTATCGGTACTCTTAATGGAATTCAATTTTTGTTTTAAACAATTAGGATAGGTGAGATACTAAAAATAACGCATATTAGGCATATTACAATCATATATTTATAGAATATCATTTAAGGAAAGAATATAATATTTATCATTTGTCAGACAATAACAACGGTTACCATGGTAACAAACGGACGTAAATTTTTTCATAACGCATTCACCAGCTTACCCCCCAAGTCAAGCGTGCGTAAAGAAGGTTTACTTCAAAAAACATATAATTAAAAATAGGTTGGAGCAAATTTTTTGCGACAACCCCACTGGGTTATGTTTGCTAATATGTTTTAAGGTTAAAAAAAATTGGCTGGAAAAAGAGTAAGGCGTTCACCACATACATCGAGATCTCCTATTAGTATATATATATATATTTTATACAGCGCATGTTGTGCCTTTTGGACAACTAATACCGCCAATTTCCAGCTCCTACAAGTTTTTTGATTTTTTTAACATACTGTTATACATATATATATATATATATATATATATATATATATATATATATATATATATATATATATATATATATATAAATTGGCGGTATTAGTTGTCCAAAAGGCACAACATGCGCTGTATAAACAATTGTAAAACAAATTAATCTACATCATCTACAATATTAATTCCAGAAAGTTATCATTAATTATTTTATTAATAGATAACGAGGATATAAATGTTCATAAATTTATATTTATTACAGGACTGAATTCCTTTGACAGCCATTACTGCGTAGGTTTTAAAATCACTATATGGAGTAACTACATGTACTATATTATCAAGTTGAAATCAACTAAAATGTAACATACTATAAACTATGGAAATTTTACCATACTATAAACAAATTAAATTTAACAGAATTGATTTTTTATAATTCTAAGGATTTAAAAATATATGATATTCATATAATATTCTAACCACGTGATATAACGTTTTAATACGCCATTTAAATTATGTTTTTTTAAATTTTATTTTTGTACAAATATTGTATAATGGCTTTTTGTATAAGCCCCAAAAGAAACATTTGAGATGGCGTTATAAGGAAATATATATAGTCTAGAGGCAGTAAAAGAATAGTGATTGATGATCGAAATCGACTCTTTTAAAAATAAGACATATTCTCGAGGGTAGAAAACATTAGGGTTGTCCTATTTTTTATATATGTGTACTATATAGACCATAGAGGTCTAGTGACTAACACGTACGGCTGCAGATCTAAATCCTAGTTTCGGGTCGGGTTATATATCTGATTATGGTTGTTGAATTGTTCTGTAAAGAAAGTCTCAGTAATAACCCGGAGTTGGTAAATTAGCGGTGGTTCATCCCATTGCCTTAGAAAACATGTAAAGCTAACGGTCCCGCACCTGATCTCTCACTGGTCATGTCGAATTATCGTTACACCGGCGTATGAGAATAATAAGAATAGAGGGAAAAATGGAATGGAATTTAGAGTTGTTTATAGTTTTATATAATAACATTCACTTAATGAGAAGACAAATTACAAGTAGGTAGTTAAATATTATTTACATCGTGAACAGCTTTATACAAATACAAAAAAATATATATGGTATTATAGGTACACAAACATCAAATATGAGTTCATTAGGTAATAAGAAATACTTTATACTTTTAGTCAAACAATATTATTTAATACTATTAATATTACATATTAATTATAATTATATATTTATATCATAATATTATTAATATTACATAATATTGTGGGTAGAATGGTATTACAACTAAAAGTGTTTACTTACGTTTATACGGTAAACTTAAAACTGTTCTTGTAGCAGAATGACAAATCTCTTGACAATTATCATAAAAGATGTAATTTTAATCTAAGCCTATTACACACTGTTATTATATTAATATTATACATAATTTTAGATTTAATATAAGCGTACTATATTATAGGACATATTTATATTGTAAACTAAATAAAATAAATATAACTCAACCTCAAATAAAACTCTGTCGGAAAAGACAATACACATTAGCATAATTCATAAATAAATTATGTAGATTTTCTCATTTTCTTCGTTTTCAGTGGCTTTTGTCTAATTTAGTATCATCATAGGACAATAAAGAAATATTTCATTATTTTTCCCTTTGCCATAGTTTTTTACATCTCAGCCCTGAATGTCTAAAATAGGGCGGGATGTGAGTGATTTTTTATCTGCCGTACTCACTACCTCTAAGCTGTGACAGATGCTCCGTGTACTCACGCGTCGCTCTGCTATTGAATACCAATAAGATATATTGCCCACATCACTATTGGCAGTTTAAAATATTATCCTGTTACATTGATTTATAGTTTTTGAGATAGTCAAAATATATTTTTAGATATTAAGATTTTTAGAATATAAGCTAATTTTTAAGTTCTCATGTATCCTTTATCGCATGCGTGTAAAATAGGGTGGAGCGATTTTTTTTTCTTTTCTTAGCTTAGGGGGAGGATTTGTAGCTTATAGAAAATCAATTTAAAAAAATATCTCAACATTTCGAGGTTCATTAATTTAAATTTTTGGTTTAAATGGAATTTTTTTTCACTAATCATCTTTGAAAACAAAGTTCAGTAGAAAATGACTATGCTCTTCAATTCTTGAATGTTTTCAAAGATGATAACTGGAAAAAAAAAATCAATCAAACCGAAAATTAAAATTAATTATCTATTTTAAAAATCAGGGCCACCACAAAATGTTGAGTAAAATTTTTTTTTTAATTTTTTTTATATGCTAAATTCTACCCCTATAAAAATTACGTAAGTGAAGCAACTTGAATAACAATTCCATTTATTCTACTATTAAAATATTGAAATCTTACTTAATATTATAAATATTGTTAAAATTTATGTGTTTGGATGTTTGTTACTCAATCACGCCAGAAAGGCTGTATAGTTCTGGATGAAATTTGGCACAGAGATAGATTATAGTCTGGTGTAGCACAGTTACTTTTTATCCCGAATAATGTACGGTTTCTGTGGGATGGATTTGTTTTTATTTTAAGTAGTTACGTACAAAAATGTTATTAAAACTCTAATTTACTTTATTATACTGAGAGTCAACATAAATATAATAACCGAAATGCTTATGCAAATAATTTTATGGAAGGAAAATAAATTGTTTTATATTTAGATTAGCTTTTGATTCAATTAAGTAAATATATAATATCGAAAGCTCGCAAGCGTTACGAATCCTCTATTGTAAAATAAAACTTTGCAAATTAAGCTTATTTGTTATTTTAATAGCTTTAACTGGACATCCTGTACAACACAAGCTATACGAACTTTTCTTCGTTTTAATAACAGAGAGAATAATTTTTAGTAATGAAAATATGAACTTAAAACTGGCGTTCGAGTGTTCGAAAAATATTTCTTTAGGGAGTCTCAAGAGCTTTGTTATTGTACACAAGCTCGTCCAATCCTTTCCGAACCTTGGAATAATAGTGGGTGCTTTCAAAATATACTTAACTAGCGACTCACCCTCGCTTCGCTTCGGGTTCGTTCCCAGACAAAACAAATCTGTCCCACGGGAACCGTACATTCTTCCGGGATGATATATAGCCTATAGCCTTCCTCAGTTAACGGGCTATCTAATGCAAAAAGAATTTTTCAAATCGGATAAGTAGTTGTTGAAATTAGCGCGTTCAACCAAACAAAAAACAAACAAACACACTCTTCAGCTTTATAATATTAGTATAGATTTCTACAGTAAATCACTGTACTTCTATAATATTAATTATAACTGTCTAAATTAAGTTAAGTTTTTCATTTAGAATAGAAAAAAACTTTCTTTGTGACATCTACACCGTTACAGATACAAAACATTAAAATAAAAACAAATCAATAGAATAAAAAGTGATATTTGTACAGCAGTGTATTATCTATACAAGCAGTAAAATTCTAACTGAGTCGAATCTGTATATTAAATATTCTTTGGAAAATTTTATTGAAATAGTCATTATTATGGATTCAGAGGTCGAATCTATAGTTTCGTCTGTTTGTCTGGGAACGCATCACGAGAAAACCACTTGATAAATTTTGATGAAATTTGGTATAATGATAGCTGGTTATCTAGGTCAACATCTAAAATACTTTTTATTGCGGGAAAATATTTCAATTTTGAGAAATTGATGCTAAACGTAACTAGGGTGAACCCGAGCGGAGCGAGGCTGAGTCGCTACTCTCAACTTAGATTATTTCGAACACGCATGGATCTCATGCAACGATCCCAACGTTTAACGCTGATCTTCAGTGACCGCCTTTGAGAAAATCCTATCAAGCTATAATTAATTATAAAATAAACATTAAATATTAGTATTATAATCATACTTATGGTTAAAAACTGTAAATATATATTTATGTACAACATATTTATTTAAATATCTATTAATCGAATACTTTACAGCAATCAGTGACTCTCTGTAGCCAGTATACAATGCCTTCAAGATGTCTAAAATTTTAGTCTCTTCCGTAAACATGATTGCTGTAAAGCATTCGAAACGTGGGGACCAAGAATCAACATCGATTCGCGAAGAAATAGTTTTATTTAAAATGTCAAACTTATTTAAAGCACTAATAACTATAAAGGTCTACAAATAAGTTTTGAGGGATTTACAAAAGATGGCATAACTAGTACTACATCGCATCGGACTATCTTCAAACTTGCGTATTCATGTTAAAACGTAACCATTCTCCTCTCATAGTACGTTTTCTTTCGTTAAAGTGTAAACGACACTCATTTTTGTGCTCCAACTATGTCAACTTTCGTGCTAACTAAGCAACATTTGCGGGAAGCATTGCTTTTTTGCTTCAACTTGAAGAAAAGGGCAGCTGAAGGGCATCGACTGCTATCAAAGCGTATGGAGAGCATGCTCTATCAATAAAAACATGCTAGTATTAGTTCCGGCGTTTTAAACTTTGACATCAGTGAAAAAGGGAGGCCAGTAAAGTTCGAAGACGCTGAGTTAGAAGCATTACTGGACCAAGGTTCATGCCAAACTCAAGAGAAATTTGCTAAAACCTTCGGAATGACTCAACAAACGATTTCAAACCGTCTCAAGGCATTAGGTATGGTGCAAAAAGGAGGACGTTGGGTTCCGCATGAACTCAAGCCGAGAGACGTCGAACGCTTTACCACGTTTTATCACGTGCGAACAACTGCTCCAAAGGCAAAACCGGAAGAGTTTTTTACATCGAATAGTGACAGGAGACAAAAAGTGGATCCGGTACGACAATCCAAAACGCAGAAAATCGTGCAGTAAGCCCGGCCATGCCTCAACTTCAAAGGCCAAACCGAGTATTCATGGCATGAAGATAATGCTGTGCATCTGGTGGGATCAATTCGGAGTTATCTACTATGAGCTACTCCAGCCTAACGAAACTATCACTGCGGAACGTTATCAACAACAATTGATGCAATTGAGTCAAACATTAAAGCTTAAACGCCCCCAATATGCCAAAAGACATGACAAAGTGATCTTTCAGCACGACAACGCTCGGCCATATGTTGCTAAAGTTGTCAAGGAAACTTTGGAGACACTGAACTGGGATGTCCTACCTCACCCGCCGTATTCGCCAGATAATGCTTCTTCGGACTACCACTTTTTTCGGTCAATGGCTCATGCGCTGTCTGAGCAGCACTTCACTTCTTACGAAGATGTGAAAAATTGGCTCGATTCTTGGATCGCCTCAAAAGATGAGGAATTTTTTAAACACGGTATCCGTATGCTGCCTGAAAGATGGGCAAGGGTAATAGAAAGCGACGGGCAATATTTTGAATGATGTACATTCTACCAGTTTTTCTCAATAAAAATTCAAAATTAAAAAAAATCCCATAAAACTTATTTGTATACCTATTAGTATGAGAACAGGCCATGTAATGACAGCGAGGTATTAAGGCTCCTATCATATTGAGAGCGGTTAGGCGCGACACCATTATTTCGCTTGTATTTGCAATCTTCCTACACACAGGAATAAAGTGATTTCTATGCGTAGTGCGTGCGAGCGCCAGCTTGTGCTGAGCGACTGTTGGAACTAAAACGAAAGCTTTATGTAAAAAGCTTTATTGTGTTAAACTGGATGTTATTCGTGGCTTTTTAGTATTAAAGTCGCGAGCGCATAAAGTTCGATCTTAATTTCTATGACACCTGGGGCATCTCAAAAACAATAATTTGTATTTTCTTTGCTAATTCTTAAAAAGCTTGTTGTTTTAAGTTCCGAATTGGGTACGAAAATTGGCACAATACAACAGAATAAATCACTCATCTGACTCATCTGTGTGTCTGAACGCGATAAACTAAAAAACTACTGAACGGATTTTCATACGATTTTCACCCATAGATAGAGTGATTCATGATTAACGTTTCAGTGTATAATTTATTAAGGTCTTATGTAAATTGGCTGAAATATAACGATAAAATTATTAAAGATGTTGGAAAATTGACTTTATTGGCGTGTACAGCTTAAACTAATAAAGTTATATAAAAAAAAATGTATTAAAGAATTATTCCTCTTGAAAAAATATTCCTATTAAACTGTAGCAACGCTGTGTGCATATACCTAGGGATGCACCCGAGCGAAGCAAGGCTAAGTCACTAGTAATAGTATAATTTTTTTTTATAAATAGTACAACTTATTAGGTGATACTTATATCGCCTATTACATTTCCGACAGTACAGTAAAAAATATATGTAACGTACAATAATAATATCTGTTTTTTTGTGAGAAACTCGTCAGTTCCGGGGGCATTGTTCATTTATTTGCTAGTAGAAACACAATAGAAAGCCAATATATTTCATTTTGATACTAACAGGAAAAGTCTTATTTATTAATAAAGAAGATCGGCTTTAATATCATAAGGGGCATTACGCCAGGTATACACAGTTGTGTAGAGGAATATTATAAAAAAAATTATATCTCGATTTTAGCAACGGTGACCAATCTCAGCAAGAATTGTCACCTATGCAGAAGATATTGCTCAAGTTTTTACATTTTAATCCTTTACAAGTCTAGTATCTATACTAGGCTCGAATTCGAATTTTTACGGTTTTTTCCCGGATTTATTTTGATTTTTTAAATAATTCGGCGAAAAAGAATCCGAAATGATAGTTTTATTTTAAAATGTCAAATATTCGTGTTAATCTAAGAAAGTGTTATGTGTGGTAGTAAAAGCACAGTGTCGAATATTAGAAATAATATGTTATATGAAAATTACAATTAGACAAAAGAGGTTATCTGTTCAACTTGACGTATAATCAATAGGGATTGTCTGAAACAATTCAACGGACAAAATATTGTATAACAAGCCTTATCAAATGATGTTTATCTGATTTTTTTTATTATAACGATAATAATATTGACGTAGAAATAGATGCTGTTAAAGGAATCAGTAACAAGTTTCTATTTATTTTTTATGTTTATTTTTATAAAAAGACTACTATTCTTAGAGCAACTGACAAGCGATATATTAAGACTTAACGAGTGAAGGATTGTTATAAACGACTACGTTGGCATTTTCTAGAATCTAAACTGAATGTACCGATAATCTATACTTATATTATAAAGAGGAAAGGTTTGTTTGTTTGTTTGTTTGTTTGTTTGCACCGAATAGGCTCCGAAACTACTCAACCGATTTAGATGAAATTTGGTAAGAACATGTTTGAAACCCTGGGAAGGACATAGGATAGTTTTATCATGGAAAATCATCCCTTAAGGGAGTGAAAATGGGGATGAATGTTTGTATGGGGAAGAAACAAAAAAATTAAATAAAAAAAATATAAATATCCATCGATCTCTGCATGCATACAAGCCATAAATGAAGATTTAAATATTTTATAAACAAACAAAATATTACTTTAAATATTGTGCGGAACACTAATTCTTTTTCTAGAACTTAAATTGATATTATTAATACGCTACGCAATATCCTCTCGTCTCAAATACCGCAGTGTCTCAAGACAAAAGTCTTCGACCAGTGTGTGTTGCCAGTAATGACATACGGCACAGAGACGTGGCCGCTCACGATGGGCCTGATAAGAAAGCTCAAGGTCACACAGAGAGCAATGGAAAGGGCTATGCTCGGGGTTTCCCTGCGAGATCGAATCAGAAATGAGGAGATACGCAGAAGGACCAAGGTCACCGACATAGCCCACAGAATATCCAAGCTCAAGTGGCAGTGGGCGGGGCACATCGCTCGCAGAACGGACGGTCGTTGGGGACGCAAAGTTCTGGAGTGGCGGCCACGTACCGGAAGGCGAAGCGTGGGCAGGCCTCCCACAAGGTGGACCGTCGACTTGGTCAAAGTCGCTGGAGCCCACTGGATGCGGATGGCACAAGACCGGTTGTCGTGAAAATCTATGGGGGAGGCCTATGTCCAGCAGTGGACGTGTTTGGGCTGAGACGACGATATTATTATAAGTTTTTTTTTAAATTTATGTATACACTCAATTAGCGACTTATCCTTGCTTTACTCGGGTGCGTCCCTAGGTACGCTTTAAATTTTTTGAGCGGAACTATATTTCTTTTTCTAAAATTAAAGTAGCCTAAGTTACTCCTTATAACATCAGCTGTCGGCCAGTCAAAGTCCTGTCAAAAGTAGTCCAGCCGTTTTGGAGATTAGTCGGAACAAACAGACAGAGAGACAAACAGGCAAAATGAAAAAATAATATGTTTTCGTATAAGTATCGTATTAGAAACAGACACTCCAATTTTATTTACCTGTATAGATAATAAAACAGCAAAAGAAATAGTGCGAAATCATAAAGAAGATTCACAGACGAATCTACTTCATTGATCTATACATATAATAAAATTGTAACTAAGCCGAATCTGTACATTAAATAGTTTTTGGAAAATCTTATTGAAATATACTTTATTATCGATGCAGAGGCCGAATCTATAGTTTTTAGATTTTTTGTCTGTCTGCCTGTCAGTCTGCTACCGCATCACGGGAAAACCACTTGAGGGATTTTGTTGAAATTTGGTATGATCACTGATAAATCTTTACTAAACGTTAAACCGTAAGTAGGGACGAACCCGAGCAAAGCGAGGGTAAGTCGCTAGTTTCATATAATTTTCAGTTTCCTTGGTACAGAATACAATATGTTTTGGTATTCGAAACATCAAAACAAAGTTTTAGTACAAGTAATTAGTTATTTGATATGGGTTGTGTGACTAATGACTAAGCGCGGCGTAATTTATTATTAAGACACATTATCATTATTCTCAAATTAAAGGAGTATCTATTGCTTGAGTATGTAACTTAAACCTACTTTTAAAATTAAATACTGAAAACTTTACAAAATATGTACAATATGTAAAATGTACGTACATATATGTAGGAAATTGAAAAAATATAGACTACTTTTTCATGTCAAGGAATTTAAACAACTATAAATCTATACTAATATATAAAGCTGAAGAGTTTGTTTGTTTGTATTTTTGTTTGTTTGTTTGGTTAAACGCGCTAATCTCAGGAACTACTAATCCGATTTGAAAAATTCCAAATAAATCTAGTTCCATGGTGAGCTACGAGGTTTGTGTTATGGATACCAGATAGTTGATACACTACACATATTATATACTTTAAATATATAAATATTGCAAATATAAACACCCATGACTGGAGTACAAACATTCGTGCTGATCACATAAATGAATGCCGCGACCGCTGGCACAGCAAGTAGGGTCGCTACAAACTGAGCCAACCGTATGCCAACTTAAGCTTTAGTAGTAGTTTCTGCATTAAAGAGTATACATACACATATACAATATACATACATTTAGACTTTTATAATATAGTGAATACTGTCACCGCTTTCACAAACAGTTAACTTTAACAAATTCTTAAGAATCATAGAAAATAATTGAATCGTATTGTTAAGTAGCTATGCTTATTGATGGCTGATCGTAATCACAATAATTTTATATTAGAATTGCGGGTAGTAATATAAGTTTGCAAGTTTTTGAATAGTTCAAGTGGCTGTCGCTTACACTGTTTAGTTTGAACCTATTGAAACCAACCTACATTTTATATCGGGCCTCTTATTGCAAGGAGTTTAATGTGCAATTTAAACTTAGCTGATTGAAATGAAATTTAGCTATATTTTGATCTAGCGGTTTACCCTCGCTTCGCTCGAGTGCGCTTGAATGATGACATAAAAGACAAACTACTAAAAAATACTTTTTTTTTGGACCAATGTCTTTCGCAGATGTACAGTGAATAACCTCACCACCAGAGTTTCATTATAATCGGTTAAGGAACCCATAGAGGATAAACATATGAACATTAATTTTTGTTTGTTTGGATAGTGTGTGGGAGCTCTAACAGCATTCTGAAATCATTATCAGATAAATGGGATAATCCTTTTAAAAAGAATTAGGTCAGCATGCATACGTGCTCCCAGAGCCCGATGAAGTATTTAAAATTTTTTTTAAAGTTTACTGGATTAATTTAAATGTATTATATTATTTGAAACTAAATTATTTGAAGGTTTTAGTCGTATTAAAACTACAAAAAAAATGGTAGGTTTCATACAAACTTTCATCCCCTATTTTACCCCCTTATGGGACGAATTTCGAAAAATGCTAACACACGTATTTATTTACCTAATTGTATTGAAGAGCATTAATACCAAGTTTCTAGTAATTCTTATCACAATTTTTTTTGGGTTATATCATGATGTGTTTTCCCGTGGGAATGAGATAGTCACTTTCCAGCCCTCCAACTATCTCCACTCAAAAAATCACACCAATTAGTCACTCTGTTCCGAAGTGAAAAAAGGACAAACAAACAAACACACTTTCACATTTATAATATTAGTATGGATATAAATGTTATGGATTTTTATTTTTATTACGATATTTATTATAATGATCTCAATATATAAATAAATAAATAAATAGTTTCATATGATAATATTGTAATTAAGGCTAAATTGTTTTCTTACTAATAAATTGAATTAATAATAATTATTATTATATTGATATCGATCTTTTAATACGTATGAAAAGAGAAAACTTTGCCTTTTGTAAGTATTTTGCGGGCTTCAAGCAGCTTTTTCATAATTAAAGTTCATATGGAGGAGAGCAGAAAGTTTTTGACATGGTTTTGCCCGTAGCTCCGCTCTCGTAGTGTATTTATGTAAGTACTCCGAGTCTAAAAGATGTAGCGTAATGTTATCTATACAGATAAATAAAATTGAAGTGTCTGTTTGTAATATTAAAATAACCGCTTTTTACTAAATGCATATGGATGTACACACGGTACATATACCAACCAAAACAACATTTTTTACAATTTTTGTCTGCCTGTCTGTCTGTTTCTTCCGGCTAATCTCCGAAACGGCTGGACCGATTTTGACGGAACTTTCACTGGAAGATAGCTTCTGTTATAAGGAGTAATTTAGGCTACTTTAATTTTAGAAAAAGAATCAGGGTTCCGCGAAAAAAAATTAAAACCCATGAAATTGTAAACAAAATCCGCGTATGGCGTTCGCGTCCGAGCGAAGCGAGGGTAAATAGCTATATAATTAAAATGAATATCTTAGAAGTAGCAAGCTACTATTTATGTATAAACATAGCTAACCGTGAAAATGTACTTAGAGACGAACGCGAGCAAAGCGAGCGTGAGTCGCTAGTAATACATAAAGCTGGAGAATTTGTTTGTCTGCACGTGTTTGCTTATGGAACTATGAGTTTGATTAAAAATTTTTTTTGCAATTTATAGCCTAATTTTTGTAGAAATAAGTTGTAGACTACCATACATAGATGTATGACATATATTTAAGTATTTTTTATTAAAAAAAAAACTCATTAACATTGTATTGAATTCTGTTTGATTTACGACCACGGGGCGATCACTGATTAATTTTTTGTTTATCAGTTTATTATTTTTATGATGTTAAAAATACTTACTTATTATTTACTTACTTATTATCTAAATGTCGTTATGCTGTTAGCCCTATGGGCCTTTACAGCGTCACCGGGGAGGGGGGGACGGGCTAGTGAGCCCGTCCTCGAATCTTAGAGCCTAATTGACGGCTCGGAAAAGAGAATGATGTCGCAGGAGCGACAACGAAAATGAACTGTAATTAAAATTTAAATAAAATTAAATTTAGAAAGACAAAAATTATACATTACCAAAACCCTAAGTGGAGTGCGTAATGTGTGTAAATGAGTGTAATTGTAACTTACAAATGTATTAAGACCGCGTTAGTGCGGTCTTCTACGAGGGGACCCGACCGCTCCCGGTCGCGGCCGAGGAATGACGAATCTCGGCGGCCTGCGCCGTCGCCGGCGACGACGCAGCCGAGTTCGTGTATTGAAATACGCGGCGTTCGCTAACGTTATAGCGTCGTCGGGATCTGTGAGTATATTGCGCGGGCGTCTAGAGCGCGGATCGTTCTGACGCGGCGTATATGTACTGGCGCGCACCACTAACGGGTTCGGGTGCTTCGTAGCGCCTTCGAAATATTTTATTGCGGAGTCTTTTATGAATTTCACTATAGAGACGAGTTCGAGATCTCTGTGAAGATCGGTGTTTCTTACGTACCACGGACAACCTGTCGCGGTGCGTAGAAATTTATTTTGCACGACCTGTAGGCTGTCGAGCTTAGTGTGCGCGAAGGCCACACTGGCATAGGTCATTATGGGACGGATGCAAGTTTTGTAAAGTGTCAACTTATTTCTAAGCGACAATTTACTCTTCTTGCATATGAGCGGATAAAGCCTGCTCGAAGTGAATAGAGCCTTTCTACGGGCTTCACGAATGTGCGGCTTGAAAGACAGTTTACTGTCGAAGATGACTCCTAGGTATTTGACCTGGGTTGCCCATGGAATGGGTTTGCCTAAGAGGCGGATGTTACCTATGGGTTCGTTCCTCTTTTTCAGAGGAAAGAAAACCGCTGCGCTCTTCTCGGGATTAACCTCGATCCTCCAGAGGCGGAACCATTCGCCAATGGCGTCCGCCGCATGCTGGAGGCGCGAGTGTATGACTTTCGGGGACCTGGAGGAGGTATATATCGCGGTGTCGTCTGCGTACAGCGCGAGTTCTACCTTTGACGTGGAGGGCATGTCGCTTGTGTAAAGCGCATAAAGTAAGGGCGAGAGCAGAGAGCCCTGAGGGACGCCCGCGCGGATCGGGCGGGAGGAGGACAGTGTTCCCTCCACTCTGAAGCGGAAGCTGCGATTCGACAGATAGTCTCGTATGATGTGCACGAGTCTGTCTGGCACACCTGCGCTACGAAGCTTATATAATAAGCCGTTGTGCCACACTCTGTCGAAAGCTTTCGCTATGTCGAGGAAGATAGCCGCGGAGCTACATCTGCGTATGGAACGCTCTTTGTATGATAACAAGTACTCCGTTAAGCGGTGTACTTGATGAACACTCGAATGTTCGGCTCTAAAGCCGAACTGTTCGTTGCGAAGCAGGGACTTAGACGTTGCTACGTCCTGTAATCTAATTAATATGATTTTTTCATAAACCTTACCTAGCGCGCTTATGAGACTAATGGGCCTATAGCTAGAGGGCGAGTTGCTAGGTTTGCCCGGCTTTCGGATACCTATCACTACGGCTTCTTTCCACTCGTCTGGAAAGGAGCAGCCTAGTAATAGGGCGTTGAAAATTAATACTAACAGAGAAACGAACTGTCTCGGTAGTGATTTAATTATTTTGTTAGTAATACGATCCGGCCCCGGGGCCTTCTTCGGGTTTAAACCTTTTATAACCGACGTGACTTCATCTATCGACGTCGGGCGAAGCGGTTCGCCCGATGGGGGCGTGGCAGCCCACGCGTTGACCTCCGAGTCTATGTTAGCTACGTGACCCGGGTCACAAGGTTGATTGCTGGGCGAACATTGCGATTCTAAACTATCCGCTAGGCATTCAGCTTTATCGCTGTCGTCGAACGCTATCGTGTTATCTGACTTTACTAACGGGGGCATGGTGGCGACCGTGTCGTTTCGAAAGGCTCGAGACAGCGCCCAGTAAGCCTGGGACGATGGCTCGAGCCCCTCGAGGAGTCTGTCCCACGAGTGACCTCTTAGCTCGTCGAACCGAGCTCTAACCTGCCTCGTCGTTGAGCTCTCTACGGTTACTGTCTGTCGGGTAAGTGTCGTGTGCTCTATTAGCTGCGTTTTTACGCCTTAATAGGTCTCTAAGGTCATCCGGGACCGCAAATCGCCCGTCCGGGGGCACTACGATCTCTTTAGAGCACACGTCTAGAGTGTCGTTAATGTACTGGGTGAACGAGTTAGCCGCCGCTCTCGCTTGCTCAGCGGATTCGACAATGTCAGGTATTGAATTAACTATTGGGGAATCGTGCGACCTTAGCAGCTCAGCGAACTTCTTCCAGTCCACGGTTTTCCTCTTTATAGGGCCTGAAGGGCAGTCTGGACCTAATTTAATTACAACAGGCCTGTGATCTGAGTCTAACTCTGGTAGCGGTTCTATAGAGCGCAGTCGTAGGGCTACTCTCTGTAGAATCGCTATATCGATCACATCCTGTGTTCCAAAGTGGCTATAATGAGTGGGCGCTAAGGGGCCGATAATTTCAAAATCGAATGAGGGATGGCTGGCTAACCCGACGAGCGCTCTCCCTTTGGAGTTGACGCGCGTCGAGTTCCATCTCGTGTGCTTGCAGTTGAGGTCCCCGGTCAAAATGACCGAATCCCCCATGCTTAACAGCGATCTAAAATCGCTCTCAAGCACTGCTTTGCTGGGAGAGAGGTATACGGAAGCTATAATAATTGGCTGATGGCCAGTTAAATGCACCTGACAAATCGAAGCCTCTAAGTTTGCGAGAGGCGGCGGGTCTAAGGGGACGCAGTGAAGTGTTTTCTTGTAATAAATGAGAGTACCACCTCCCCTATTGGCGGTTCTATCATTCCTAACTAGTCTGTAATTTGCGATTTTCGGATCGCGTGAAGCCGGCTTCAAAAAGCTTTTTTGAACGCACATGATATCTATACTATGCTTACTCGCGAATTCTCTAACTAACTCCATGTGCGGTTTTATATTATTCGCGTTATATGTGCAGATAGTTAAGCCTCGCGGTTTTATTCGCCCTAGCTGCGTATCGGAGGTGGTTGAATTTCTATTGTGATCCGCGAATTTTAATATGAGGGAGATTCAAATCGCGTTATCGCGTCAATAAGGCCTGCATGTTCTAATACAGCCTGCATACGAGCTTGAGGGGCTCCGTTCGAGCTCCTAATTTTATTTGCGAACACGCTTAGTTCGCGGACGTCGAAAGTTCTCACGAAGTCCATAACCACCGAGAGGTCGGCGGTCAGGGACTGTCCTAAAGGCGCGGGGGGGCCCTGGGCGGGATCGGCGCGGGAGCCGAACTGCGAGCGGGCCATCGCGCGAGCCGCGGGTCCAACCTGGGGGCCGGTGCCGGACACGGCACCGGCGCCTGCCGCGGCGCGAGCGATTGCGCGGGAAACGCGGACGTTTGCGCGGGAAGCGCGGGCGTTTGCGCGGGAAGCGCGGGCGTTTGCGCGGGAGTTTGCGCGGGCATTTGCGCGGGGACCGATGGAGTCGGCAAGGGAGGGAACCACGCGTTCCTCACGGGCGCAGGAGCCGGTACATACACCCTGGGCGCAGAAGGCTCCCTGGGTGCTTGTGGGGTGTGGCGGAGAGGCCTCGAAGCCCTTCCTTTCTTAGCCCCCGAGCGAGTGATGCGTCTGCGCGGGGCCTTGGAGCAGCCGCGATAATTCGCGGGATGCCCCTGGGTCTCGCACAGGACACAGCTGGGCGGCACGTTTGGGTCGGGGACCTTCCGCGGGCAGTCGGCTGTCCCGTGGTCCCCTAAACACTTTACACAACGCGGGCGCGCATAACAGTTACGAGCCGAATGCCCGTACAGTTGGCAGCGATGACATTGCCCTATGAAACCCCGCGAGCGCGGAGGCATCACTGTTATGCCCGACAGCATGCACACTGACCTCAGATTGTAAACCTTTTTTCCCTCCGGGGAGAGGTCTAGAATAGCGAGCACCATATCGAAAGGTGCCTTGTTCCTTCCTCCGTACATCCTGTGCACCTCTTGCACAGGAAGCGATTGCGACTTAAGGTCGCTCATTATATAATCAGTTTCTAATTCTTTAGGTATACCCTTGATGACGACGCGCAGACGGCGCTCGTCTTCCAGGGCATAGGTATGAAACCCTATGTTCCTCGCTCTCAAGTGAGCGGTCAGGGCTCTGTGGTCGTTAGGCGACCCTACCTGAATTTTGATGCCCTGCTGCATCGATTTGGCATTTAAGAAGTTAACTCCATGGGCAAGCATCCACGCGGAGATGCTGTCCCACGCCTTCTTATCTTGAAGGATTACCGGCGGCGGCGGTTTA
The DNA here is from genome assembly GCA_033884665.1 of Argynnis bischoffii washingtonia. Classification (NCBI taxonomy): domain Eukaryota; kingdom Metazoa; phylum Arthropoda; class Insecta; order Lepidoptera; family Nymphalidae; genus Argynnis; species Argynnis bischoffii. The sequence continues at coordinate 467,332 of CM066616.1, read as the reverse complement.
ACTTTCCTCGCTTGGGGCGAGGCCGCGGCGGATGAGTCACCGGGCGCGGGAACGGATGACGTCACTGGCGCGGGTGACGTCACGGATGAGTCATTTTTCGCGCGCAATTCGGGCGCGGCAATTGAGGCTCGTTTTACGGGGGGAGACGCCTTAACGCGTTTCCCCTTGCGCTTTTTTGCTACGACGGTCTCAAAACCGTCGTTATCTTCGGAATTATCCGAGCTGGACTCGGACCCAGACTCGGATGCGGAAGCGTACTCGGCTTCCATCGGTGAACCGGCGTCGTTTAGATCTGGCGACGATCGGCCCGACTCGGCGGTAGTCGGGCAGCTACGTTCCGACGCCTCAGAGGGAGACGCCGGGCTATCGGTGGGAATGCTATCGCCGTGCGCGCTCTTAATGTCCGTAGGTATCACGGCGAATACCTCCGGATGGAACTTTTTAAGGAAGGCCAGGAGGGCCTCCGCGGACGAACTACTTTTGGGGTCCATCTTCTCTGGACCCCCACTCGCGAGCTAAAACTTAAAAACTACACTCTTAAATCTAACACTTCCTAGCGTCCCCCTTGCCGCGGGGCAGGGGGGGTGTGTGGCGGCACCTAAGTCCTCGCCTCTGGTGGGAAGCGTAGGTTGTGTGTATCGAACACTCCACTTACCTCTCAGGATAAAACCTGATCCTTCTTCGGAATACAGCAAACTGCTCAGCAGCCGTCGGCAGCAAGCAGCAAACACGGGCACTGGTACGCACTCGTAGCAGGATTCGGACAGCGGTCATAAACACGTCCGCTCAGGTCGGCGCTCAAGAGGCGACTCATGTTAAAAATATTATATTAATATCCATTTATACTTAACTAGCGACTCACACTCGCTTCGCTTGGGTTCGTCCCTAAGTTGATTCCCCATACAAAATTTCATCCTCAATTTCACCCCCTTAAGTGATGATTTCCGGGATAAAAAGTGTCCCATGTCCTTCCCAGGGTCTCAAACTATCTAATTACTAAATTTCATCAAAACCGGTTCAGTAGATCCAAAGATTACCTCCTACAACCTCACAAACTCACAAACTTTACCTCTTTACAGTATTAGTATAGATACATTCCATCGCGCTAAGATAAATTCCTCATGTCAGTTGCAGCTCAGTTTTGTGTCAACTGCACAAGTTATGATTATTATCAAAATAGATCCTCTAATAAACATTTATCTATAGTTTATTCTTACTTAATAATTCGTCTGATTATTTTAAATAAATCGTTTTTCAATAAAAATGTTACCGTTTCTCTCTATGAAAAACTATAACTTAACCAATGATGACCAGATACGTAAGTGAAACATTATTAAAAAACTGGTAGTATTTATATTTGTACCTATATTTTTACTATACTATGTTTATATTTATGTTTTGACGACACGTTTGGCTCAGTTTGTAGAGACCTACTTGCTGTGCCAGCGGTCTCAGGTTCGAGTTCCACTGGGGGCATTCATTTGTGTAATGAGCACGAATGTTTGTACACAGTCATGGGTGTTTATATTTATAATATGTATGTATTACATATGTGTAATGTGTAAAGTTACATATGTGTAGTGTATCAACTATCTGGTATCCATAATACAAGCCTTGTAGCCTACCATGGACCTAGATGGTGCTGTGTGTTAATATCCCAACATATTTATCTATTAGTCTTAGAAGTGCTTGCGTTTGGTAATATTATATGACCCAATATATATTCGTTTCAATGCATTTCCTCATAATTTACTTATGTCTGCTCTAACTCCAAGATAACAAGAAAAGATATGTAATAAAGTAAATTTTTTCTACATCACGTATTCAACTAGCCTAGACACGTCCACGGACGTGGGCCATTAGGAGTAAAAAATTCAAGATTTATGCTCTGGTATTTTGCAAATACATCACTGCTTCCTTTATCGTATTGTCTTTATAAATTTTATTTTTAATTTATTTATATTTTACTTAAGTATCTATAATATTTAATAATTTTAACGTTGTCATCTTTAAATTATAACTTTGCATTGTAGTATTTTATTAAATTATTATATTTTATTAAATACTAGCGGCTCACCTTCACTTCGTTCGGGTTCGCCTCTAGATAAACAAAAACAAACCTATCCCGTGGGATAGGTTTGTTTTGTTTTTTATTTTCATCCCGGAAAAGTAAAGAGTTCCCGTGGGAACCCTTTAATTTTTCGGGATGAAAATTATTATGCAAAATTCCATTTAAATCGATCTAGTAGTTTCGAAGATTAACCCGTATAAACAGACAAACAGATAAAGAAAGAAAAAAATTGAAAAAAAAATCTAGATTTATTCTATTTCTTATCTTACATCCCCCTGACTTGGTTTTTAGAATTTTTTTTCTATGTACAGACATTCGACCTCTACAGTTATTATATGTATAGATAAAAAATATATATTTTTATTAAAGTAATAAATTTTTTAGCTAATGTTTTTATCACTTACTCTAATTATGGGCGCGAAAAAGCTGAATGTGTCTTTAAGATCAAAAAAACGTTTGTGTGTGCTTATGTACCCACGTAAAGAGTACGTACGTATATTCTTTGGCGTAACAGAACAAAAATAGCTAAAGACTTCATCCCGTATATCACAACTCTCTGTTTGTAAAAGGAATGCAGCTAACTTCATCTAGTCGCTTTTTGTCTGTCGGTGTGCGCGCGCATAGTAAAAATTTTACTCTTATATTTTTTTCCAAACGAGCCAAAAGAAGTATTACTTCAAAATAAAAGTTATATAATAGGTCTATATAAATTAAAATAAATATTTCTATTCGTAGGAACACGTAGAATAAAAACGTACAAGGAACCATTCATCCAATTAGGATGAAACTTTGATGAGTTTTTCTAAGTACGCTCGCAAAAGTCCTTGCTACAAAAAGAAAATATTTATGGGTTTCTAAATCATTAATTTCGAAGGAAGCCACGGCGCATCGAGGGTAAGTGAATGTAGTAAACTACAAAAACATGTCGGTAAATTTAACGTAGGCAGTAATAAAAATTACTAATTACAAATAACGAAGAACAGAAACGGCTAAGAATTGGTAATCATCTTGAATAATTAGTATTAGAAATGATCGCAAGTAGTACATCAGCGTGCGCTTGACGCGCGGGGGAGTTCAAATGGTCTACACAAACGGCACAGCAACCTTCACTATTAATTATTGCTGTCAGTTATTTATATATAACAAAATTATATTAACTGCAACTTTGGGTTAGTAGCTAGAATGTTAAGCTGCAGATCTGGAGATCCTAGGTTCGAGTCTCAGGTTGAGCCAAGTATTCTCTGCTGGGTTTTTCTGTCAAAAATTCTGATTAACTTGTGTGTGGGTCACATACTTGTGCACTATAATATGTTCAACGCAGATGGCGAATATCTTCTGCACACCTATATCGTTGTCTGAGTAATTACTTGTCCAAAGTGAGTTTTTATTATAGAGTTTTACTTTAAAACATACATTTTACTATAAAAAAGCGGAAATAATGTATTTATATATAGATTTAGATGTATTTTAATACGCGCTATTTGCGGCAGCGATATAACATTACATATCTAAATCGTCATTAGAGGATTCTAATTATAATTTGGGGGCTTATCATCACCCGAATTAAACTGTTGGTTTGAGGGTGGTCATTAGGCTAGGGTTTTCATATCAAAATTGCGGCAGTAAAACTACATATGACTGATTGACACGTACTGGGCTTGTAGTAATACAATGTTGACGTCATATTTAAATAGAGATATGAAAGGGTTTTTAAACCCCTAGGGTTACCCACTTAGGGGTTGAATTTAAATAAATAATTTATGGAAAATAATCTTACACTGACTTAATAATAATGTAAGCCATTTAAAGAATCTCATGATCAAAGCCAGGGCCTTGCTAATATTCTATAGTAATGGTTTAAGACAATTTACATGATTAAGTTAGCGAAGATGAGTATCGACAGTTGGCAACTTGCGACTAGTTAAAATCTCTTGCCAAATGTTCACTTGCTCTCGAGAGGGATCAAAGTACGTATGCTTTTAACAGTTAACTCGTATGCTTTCAATTGAATTTATCGATTATTGAAATGGAAATAAACTTACTACTAATGAGAATCATTTTAACGGTAAGGTCAAATAAGTTAAAAAAAGGGGTCAATCTCGGAATAAGAGGTTTTTACCGGTGGTAGGACTCTGTCAAGCCTGAGGAGTCCGACTGGATGGGTACCACCCCCTTATCTATTTCTGCCGCCAAGCAACAATGATTGTTGTGTTCCACTTTGAAGGATAAGGTAGCCAGCGCAATTACAAGCAAAAGGCATATCATCTTAGTCCTCACAGTGATAACGTACCGGCGGTTCTGCAGTTTTGTTACGTAAAAGTGCATGAACCGTAGGTGTTATGGGCGACAGGTATCCCTTTCCATCAGGTGGGCTTGTCTGCTCGTTTATCACTAAGTACCATAAAAATAATAATAAGAGGTATAACAGTGCATGGCTTCTCGCGCGCTACCTCAATAATGGTTAACGTATAAAAAATGTTTTAAACAAAAATAGTAGAGAATATTATGATCTACAAAGTTTATAATAGATGCAAATACCATTTAACGTATAGGAAACGAGGTATTTGTAAAAAACTGAACAGTGATCTTTAATTAACCTTTAATATCTAGGATACGTAGACGAGATTATATAACACTTTTGACACATCATGAAGAATGTCAAAACAAAGGTTCATGTAAATTTTCAGGTTTCATTCCGAGATAAAACCCCTAATGTGATCGCATGTACTGAAAGCAGTAAATGTCGCAAACGTGTGCCTAAAAGTCCACAAGAAATTATTGTTATTCCCTTTTGATTACAGCAGGCTTCAGATGTAGAATGAATACAAATGACTATATTATAATCATTTATTTCATAATGTTTTATTAATTTCTAGCGACCTACCCACGCTTCGCTCGGGTGCGTCCTACTAAGTTTAAATAGATATGAATAGTTATTGCGAGTGTACCTTAGGAGAAAAACTTATGCTATCGCAGCTTTTTCTGTAGGCCTTATTAAGACGTATAATTTTGTAGTACGTTGTTTTGATGCGTCTCTTATGGTTTAGCCAGCATTAGACGTGTAAATTTCTAAGAACGACTCAATAGAACCAGTTATTTTGTTTTCCCGTGGAAATGAAAGAGTTTCTTGTATAAGATTTGTAGGTATTCTAAATGTTGACTCGTGCAGTAAGTTATCACTACACAAAATTTAGTTAAAATCGGTTTAATACTTTTGGCTTGAAACGTGCACACACAAACATACATACGAACAAAAATATTACTAACTATTGTTTTAGGGTCAATATTCTGTACACAATACGTTACAATCGCTGTTTTAAAAAATATTTCATGTACAGATTTCGCTAAGTTACTGTTTTATTATATGTATAGAATAAAGACTAGAAACTCGTCCTCACTTCGCTCACGCTACACTTCTTTATCGAATACAAAGAAACAAACAAACAAATGTTTCCCTTTTAACCCCCGACGCCAAAGAGGGGTGTTATAAGTTTGACGTCGATGTCTGTCTGTCTCTGTGTGTGTGTGTCTGTCTGTGGCATCGTAGCTCTCAAACGGATGGACTGATTTCGATGCGGTTTTTTTCATTTGAAAGCCAGTTTCCTTGCGGTTGTTCTTTTTTTTTTTTATAAGATTCAGTGACAAACGAGCAGACAGACCACCTGATGGAAAGCAGTACCTGTCGCCCATAACACCTACAGTTCACGCACTTAAGTTTTATGTAACAAAACTGCAGAACCGCCGGTACGTTATTACTATGAGGACTAAGATGATATGCCTCTTGCCTGTAATTGCGCTGGCTACCTTATCCTTCAAACCGGAACACAACAATGCAATCATTCTTGCTTGGTGGAAGAAAAAGATAAGGGGGTGGTACCCATCCAGTCGGACTCCTCAGGCTTGACAGAGTTCTACCACCGGGAAAACCGCCGGTGTTCTTAGCTATGTTTGGTTAATATAAGTCCAGCAATGTGTTTGCATGTGTGTTGTGCTCTTTCCCAAAACTATTTACTTTTTAAGAGTTTTTCCTTAAACTATAAGTATTTTTTGCGTAGGGGATTTTTTAAATTTATAATTTAATTATTGATATAGATTTATTTAAAATACATACTAATGAGGTTCTTAACTCTTCTAGCACTTGTTAGCAGGTAGAAAGTGGGTTATAGTAATTATCTCGTTAGCAACTGATTGGTTTCTTATAGAATAATACAATTAGTGTTGACATCCGTCCTCGTAATTACTTTCACAGTGGCGGCTCGAATGACTCATTCCTTTATTACTGAACAGTCATTTATCTTAATCCCTATGAAAAGTAGTGCTTCTAGCCAAATTAATATTCATAGTACGAGTATGAACTCGTTATGGGTCTTTCATGTTTTTGTTAATCAAGCATTCAATGTAGACGGCCTATAAATATTTAATTAAAAGTTACATGTAGGTGAAATCAAGATTAAGTATATTATTTTATCAACGAATATTTTATACTGGACATATTGTATAATATAAGGGTTTTTGTGGATTTGAAATGTTGTCTTTTATACAAAAAAATATTATAATAATATCATCATTTTTAAGCTTCCGTCCATCTCAAAGTTTCAAACGGAATTCTTTAAGGACTATCCAATTTTCATCAACTTTTTTCAGCATGAGCTATTATATTTATAATTATACTAGTAGAACCTGCGGCTTCGCTCGGGTTAAAAGTACAAAAAAATCTAAAAAGGTAGGTTTCATACAAACTTTCATTCCCTATTTTATCCCCTTATGGGATGAATTTTGAAAAATTCTAAAACACGTATTTTTTGAAATGTATTGAAGAATATTAATACCAAGTTTTAAGTAGTTCTGATCACAAATATTTTTTGTGTAGTATTATAACGTATTTTCCCGTGAGAATGAGATAATCTCCTGCGGCAAAAAGTAACCTATGCCACTCTCCTGCCCTCCAAACTATCTTCACACAAAAAATCACGCCTATCCGTCGTTCCGTTTCGACGTGAAAGAAGGACCAACAAACAAACAAAGAAACAAACGCACTTTCACATTTATAATATTAGTATGCATATATAAAAACATATTTATAAATATTAAAATTTATTTATTTATATCTAAATATATACCCTAAATATAATATACTAATATTATAAAGAGGTAAAGTTTGTGAGTTTGTGAGGTTGTAGGGGATAAACTCTGGATCTACTGAACCGATTTAGATGAAATTTAGTAAGAAGATAGTTTGAGACCCTAGAAAGGACATAAAAGGTATCATACCTTTTATCACGGAAACCATCCCTTAAGGGGGTGAAAATGGGGATAAAAGTTTGTATTGTGAAGCAAGCTAGGGACGAGCCCGAGGGAAGCAAGGGTGAGTCGCTAGTAATAAATAAACGTGTCGATGAATGATAAATTATTTTATTTATTTGGTTCTTACATTTTCTACAACACAGCTTCAATAATAACAACATTGTCAAGAAAAACCCTTTATTTTCCGATTACGCTACAATATATTTGAAAGAAAAAGGTTACCGTCCTCATATATTGAATGTCGAAACAAAATAGGATACTTGGATTCGATTCACGGAGGACACAGCTGAGTGATGTTAGTGCCGTTTTAAAATCTACGTCCTAACAAAGTTTTTGCAAACAGTAACTCGTGTAGAATACTTTAAAACATTGGCTTAAGCTGCATGCTGTTCCATTCGTAGAAGGGTAAAAGATATTACTAGTGTCTAATTTCATCTCTTTAGCCCATTACGTTACATATTGTATTAGGATAATATTAAAACTTATTTTTTTAATGAAAATTAATTTATTTTAATTATTGTAAATGACTTATTTTATTTTAAAAAAACTGTAGGTATAATGCAATACAAATAAAAAACAAAATATAAAAATAAAAACATAGACTAATTAAGTTTTACAATTTATAATACATAGAGTGATGTAAGCAAAATAAGAAATAATACTTGTAAAATCGACAATTAATTACAGTAGTAAAATAAATATTGTATTAAAAATTATAAAAATAAAAAAATTATATCTTACCAGTCATTACTACCTGTTTTATAACTTTCATTTATACGTAATATATTATATTTATACCTTATCATTATTTTTATAGCTTAACGAAAAAACGTATTTACCCATTTAGTATTTTTGAGAGTTTTAATGGAAACGAAAAGGAACATTAAAAATAATTAACTTTTTAACTCACTTTGTAACTTAAAAAACAAAAAATATATCATTTTTTTATATTAATACAATATTTAAAAAAAAAATATATGAGTAAAACCATACACAATTGTTTTCACGAAAAGTAAAATTATTACTTTATAGTGAAGGCAACGTCCATCTCAATATAATAAGTTGCACAATGCACGTGGAAAATTGGTTATTGCTTGATTTATCGTCATTGTTCCCATGATTCTGACGCGCTCGTTTCATCCCCTGTATTGAATTCTACGTTTCCATGTATTTATGATCTTATATAAGAAACTGTTTTCGGGAAATATGAAATTTCCATTTCGGTATAATTTCTATGAAGGAGTTTAATTATTTTCCGAGTAAATACTTCTATCAATAATAATAACAATACTCCATTTTGGTAACGGTTAAAATTATGTTAAAACTGCCATTCACTGTGTATTAGTCCTCTATAATTATTTTAACTTTAAAAGTACGAGTACAAAGTACTAATCTTACATCATGGGTAAAGATTTTTGTATAAATTAAAATAAAAAATCATAAAATCGGTTCGTTCGTTTTGTTTAGACATCGTGTTGGCACAAAATGACGATTAGGTGTTAAATAGTATAAAGCAGTTAAATTTGAAATTACTAAAATATATTCTACATTAACAAAAATATTAATAATGTAGCTCCTTATAGCGTCCAATGCGAGACATATTAGGCGATAGTTCACAAGGTTTGCTAAATGCTGGATGGTCAATTCCAAGTTTATATGCTGACCTGTATGTATTCAGCCCTTTCTAACGTCTCAATTTCACCTCTGCCAGGAGCCTTCCTTCAATACCAGGGGAGTCAGGCCATAATCCACCACGCTGGCCAAGTGCGGGTTAGCGGACTTCACAATGTCTTTCGAAAACTTGCTAGGTTCTCTTAGACATGCAGGTTTCCTTCACCGTAAGGCAAGTGGTAATCATATTAGTAATGATTTGATCGGGAGACCAATTAACATAATTGACATCTAACCCCGAAATATGATTGGGCATCTCTCCCGATCATTAGGGAGAGATGCCTATCGACTTTGAACATACCCTAAAGCATTTATAGTTCAAAATGGTAGATTGTTAATAAAACAAGATCACAATGTTACATTATGAAACAATTTAATACTATTTAACTGAAAAATTGAGGAAAAAAATTACTGCAAACTATCTCAAAGATAACATTCTATCGTATATATTACTACACTTACCTTATTTTACAAAGTAACACCAAAATATTAATTAAAAGTAATATATATTTATGTAAAAGCTTCCACACTGACATTAACTTTCGACTGACGTATTTTGAATGTGTTCCGGATCACGCAATATTAATCAATTTAATTTTCAAATTTAGTAGGCATATCTCCCTTATAGGCGTCTCTCCTGGACTTACCCTAATTAAAAAAATATATGTTTGTTTGTCATCTTATAATGCCTAAATTGCTAAAATAAACTATTATTTTTTTGCGCAAGCACCATAGACATGCGCTTATGTTCCGTATTACCAAGTTCCTTTGAATATACATATTCTCAATCCGAATACAATAATTACTATAGTACTTTTTTTTCTGTCTAAAGCAGACTTAGTTTAAATGACTGATGGCGATTGTCGCTTCTTTAAAAAACAAAAAGTTATAGTATTTATTTATTTATTTATTTATTGGGTCTACCAGCGATTTTACATAATATTTCTTAAACTATTCACAAGCAACATTATATGCACAGGGTATGTAAAATCATTTGAAGGTAAACACTACATGTTAATTCAGCTTATATTTTACTTAATAAATTTAAAAGTGAGTTAATGAATAATTCAACTAAAACCAGAAAAAAATTAAAAAACTAATATAATAGTAATCTGGTAAAAGTCTGCAAAACCTTATCAATTTAAACAGTGTGAAAAAAATCTATGAAACAAATAATTTATGTTTGATTTAAAAGTAAGTAGAACTAAATTTAACAAAATCTTAATCTAACCTAACTAATATATATAAAAAAACTAAAAAACTAAATTAAAATAAACGTAATAACTAACATGGGAAAGTGGCCTATATCGCTCAGAATGACTGGTTGACTAGGTTTCTGATAATTAACTTGCGAAAAACGTAAGGGGTATCAATGTTAATGTCAATTAGCGAACTGAATTTATTATATATTTTACATAAGCGAGGGATGGTGCAGTTGGCGCCGAAGACTGTTCTGGTGCGCGGAGGCACGACCGGAGTAATAGCAGTACGCGGATATCTGCGTGGTACTCGGAAATTAATTTTATGTAGTAAACTGGGGCAGTCTAGCTTATTTCTCAGTAATTTATATAAAAACATTAAATCCAAATATTCTCTTCTTTGGTCAAGAGTCATCATGTTAAAGTATTTCAGTCTTTTTTTATATGACACCACAGTTTTGCAAATCTTCGCTGAGTATGATAGATGCCACATGAATCTTTTCTGTACACGCTCCAGTCTTAAGTAGTGGGTAGAATAATGTGGGCGCCAAACAACGCTACAGTACTCTAAATGACTGCGGACAAGGCTGTTATAAAGACAGATTTTTGTTTTAGCTTCTTTAAAAGTTCGACCTTGTCGCATAATAAAACCTAATAATTTTGAAGCTTTGTTTATTACACTTTCTATGTGGTACAGGTAAGTCAATTTTCTATCAAGTATAACACCCAAGTCTCTTATGAGCTCAACTTCTTTGAGCCTATTACCATACAATTTATATCTTGTCGGGATAATATTATTTTTCCGAGTAAATTTAATATGCAAACATTTACTGCAGTTAAGTTGCATGCCATTAGAATCACACCAATTGGTAAGTTTATTTAGATCGTTCTGTAATAGAATTGAATCACTTGGTGAAGAAATTATTTTCATTATTTTTAAGTCATCGGCATATAAATATGGTGTGGAATATTCAAAACAATAAACAATGTCGTTCACAAATATATTAAACAAAATCGGACCAAGATGCGAACCCTGAGGTATACCTGACGTTACCAAATTGGATGAAGAGCTAAAACCATTAACGACTACATAAAAAGAGCGATCCTGTAAGTATGACGAAAGCCATTTGAGCACCGGGCCTGAAAACCCATAGTACGATAATTTCTCAATTAGTATTTTGTGTGGAACCTTGTCAAATGCCTTTTTAAAATCAGTATATATGGTGTCCACCTGCTTCTGTGAGTCGATAGCTTCTGATAATGAAGAAGTGAAACTAACCAAATTAGTAGTGGTAGACCTACCTGGCAAAAATCCATGTTGATGATCAGAGACGAAACGTTTGAAATGCATTTGAATTATCGGACAAACTAAAGATTCGAATACCTTTGCGAAAACCGAAAGAATCGATATAGGCCTATAGTTGCGTATGTCTTTGTCGTCTTCACTCTTGTAAATTGGAACAACTTTTGCTTGTTTCCATAAAGCTGGAAAAGTACCCGAACGCAGTGAGGCTTTAAAGATAAGATATAAAGGCAAAGTTAGGCTAGTAGCGCTTTTTTTTATGAATGACGGTGGTACATTGTCCGGTCCTGCACCTTTTGCAATATCGAGACCTTTTAGCTTTTCGAATATATCTTTCTGATTTATTTCTATAAGTGCAAGATTTTCACCAATGCCCAAATAGAGAATCTTTCGTAAATAAGATGAAGAATCCAAATGACAGGAATTATTTGAATCACCATATACTGAAGCAAAATAACTAGAGAACATATTGCAGATTTCAACTCCGCTAGTAGAAGTTTTAATTCCGTTACTCATAGCAGCTGGATACGAGTTAGAATTATTACGTTTACTCTTTAGGAAGGTCCAAAATGCTTTCGAATTCTTCTGAATTTGCTTTTCCAGGTCTTCACTATAATTGTTGTAGGCATCTCGCGTAATTTTATCACAACGGTCACTAAGCACTCTTAGTTCTATTTCATCCATTGGATTATTATATTTTTTAAATCGTTTTAGCATTTTGTGTTTTTCTTTAATTCTTTTTACAACCTTATGATTCATCCATGAAGGGTACCTACTACTCTTAACTTTTTTTAAGGGAACATAATCTGTGATAGCAACATGTAAAATCTCGTAGAATACTTTAACCATTTCATTTATGTCATCTAGGTTCAATATCTTATCCCAATCAATTCCCTTCAAGTACTCATTAATAGATTCATAATCGGCTTTATAAAAATTGTATCGCTCGTGTGAAGTATTAATCGTAAGTCTATGTTGTCTCGCATTAGGTATACTGATTTCAAGGGGGGGATGCATTGGGTCAATATTACAGATCGGATTATAAGAGTAAGTAACGGAACATATAGGTAAATCTACGAGTACAAGATCAAGTATCTTTTGCCTATTATTAAGGACAGAGTTACATTGGCGCAAGCCATTTTCTGATATAACATCAAGTAAGCTCTGTGCTACTGAGGGTTAGTTACAGTCAGCTGGGTTTAAAGATACATTCCAGGTAATACAGCTAAGATTAAAGTCGCCAATTATGCATGTTAACATATTATGTTGCTCTGAAACTCTATTACAATTATTTAAGAAAATATTTAATAACTTCTTATTTACAGCAGGTGGAGTATATATACCGCATAAGGCTAAATGGCGTATATTGTTAAAATGGGGCACATCTACAACCACCCACAAATCTTCACAATCGCTTTCCCAATTACTAACTCTATTTGAAGTTATGCTGTTCTTGACAGCGATTAGAACGCCCCCACCATCAGACTTAGTGCTAAGCTTTGCAGTCTCTCGATCTCTTCGATACACGTTATAACGTGTATCAAACAGTTCACTACTTGAGATTGAGCTATTCAACCAGGTTTCAGTCAAAATAATAATGTCATAATTATTAATCACTATGTTACGGTAAACATCTTGGGTTTTGGTTCTAAGTCCACGGACATTCTGGTAAAACATATTAATCGACGCGCCTTTTTACCATTATGACACCATTACGTGACCTCAACCTTACACTCTAACTTAAATTACTAAGAAAGTCTATATTTTTGACTACTTTATAATCAGAATTATCGTCCTTGCGCATTAGTATACGTCCATTTCGAACCCAAACATATTTGTAACCTTTTTCTTTAGCTTTAAGTCTTGCGGCGGCATGTAGAGCTTTATTCTCAGGTGACAGATGTTCCATGACATATATCGGTTGTTTTTCTCCACTTATTTCGATTCCAATGTGTGAAGTATTCAATTTATCTCTAGGGTTGCTTCTATTATGTTTTATCACCGCAGCCAAAACACTGTCTCTAGTTAGCGGAGAATTGAATTGTACTATGATGGATCTCGGTCGAGTACTTTGACGGTTTATCTTGGCAACTCTCGTAACATTCATGATTTTGTCGGTGGTTATATCTAACCCTATGACACTGCCCAACTGCTCTACTATTTTAATCAAATTTTCGCTTTTTCTCTCAGGAACACATTGCAATTCCAAGTTGTTGTATCTAGATCGCTGTTCAAGTTCGTTTACACGTATGTTTAGGGTGTTTACAGTCGCTTCCAATTTAGTATTATGCTCTTTAAGATCTTTCAAGGCTTTTTGATTTACACGGTGTTCTTTCAAGAAATCCTCATATTGGCTGTTTATAAAATTTATGGAATTTTTCATGTCTGCAATTTCCTCCCTTATTACTTTCAACTCACTATTTAGTACGCTTTTAAAAGAAGTCCGCATCTGTGTCAGCATTTCTTTCATTTCGGCCCTTACTGTTTCACTCACCATCTCACGTATTTCATCTAGCTGAGTGGATTTTTCTGTTTCTGGTGACAAAACAGCAACTCTTTTAGTAGATCTTTTCGTGACATTCTGGTCGTTGCCTAATAGCGTGTCTTTATTACGCACGGGTGTATTCTCACTGTTGCCTTTCGGCCTTCTTGACATACAAGCGGGACACATCCACTCATTCGCGGATTCTGTATCTGTGCTAAATTGCCCGGTCGACTTTAAACACGCGCGGTGGTATCCATTTTTACACTTTGTACAACACATATAATCTTCATCATCATTCGTTTCGTTACAACAGTTCAGGTGTACCTTAGACATTTTTTTAAACTTCTTCAATTTTGTTTTATTTTATTAAAGTTTAGCTTTATTTCTATTTTAGGGCTATGATGGACTCCACATTCAATTTAAAAATTGAAAAAAGCTTTTTCAATCTGAGGCGCGAACCCGTGACTTATACCTTAGTAGTCAAAGAGTTGCCCACTGAGCTATGACGCTATGAATCACTGGGGCGAAAATGTTGAACGTAATATCAGACTATTCATAATTTTATAAGTGGGTAATCACACAAAATCTCTTAGTAGTTCAATGGCCGCACACAATATTTGCACTAATAGAATAATATAATCATAGAATTTGTGCCACAAACATATTGAATCACTGTTTACTAGTCTATTTAAGTTGTTATAGAAATAGTTTTTGATTTTTATATTAAGTATTAAATGGTTTTGTTGTTTTTAACTTCACTTTCAAAATAATAACTTAACAAGAACACGAACACACATCTTGCTTACACGGCGCTTGCGCGCAGAATTATGAATTAAGTATTGTTATGGTAAGTTCACACGCGCGCGTTCAACTCTACATTCAACGTGCACATTCACATTCACGAGCGTGTAAACGGTACGCCCGAGCCCGTGAACGCGCCTGTGAACGTGAATGCCGCGAATCGGGCAAGTGTCGGTTTTTTGGCAAAGTTCAAAGGATGAATGTGCGGGCGCCCGGTGACTGTTTACACGCGCGCGGGCAGTCAGTCTCTCCCGCGCTTTCGTGACGAGTGAATCTTCATTTAACGTTGCTAAGAAAGTCGCTACGATCGGAGATTACAACATTCTCCGTCGTTCATAATTTTGTTTCTTTTTCCAATAAAAATAAGTTAAGCCAAAGGATATGGCAGCAACAACACCGAGATCCTCGCTGCTCGCCATTCTGGCACTGACTGACACGACGGCGTGCGTGTGAACAGCTTGAATGTCCGCCGGCCCGGGGCGGGCTGCATGCCGCGCAGCCCGCCAGGCAGCCCGCCGGGCTGCACGGCGCGCGTGTGACCGTAGCATTATAGTTATAGTTATAATCTTACTAATATTATAAATGTGAACGTCTGAACGAATCTGAATGAAATTTAACACAGCGACTATAGTCTGAAATAGCACAAAGACTACTTTTTATCCCGGAAAAATGTACGATATGATAAATATTATAGTGTTTTAAAAGTTCCACATTTTACAAGCTTTTACAGTAAAGTGTCACTGTGACATGGGTTGGCGGTTACACTTTAGACTGTAGGCTATCAATAGATTGGCTAATTTGGAGAGTAAGCTCCAAGTGATCCCGGTTGCGTCAACATTTAATAGAAGACTAATCGATTAAGGGCATTGATCCGGTATCTTTCTGTGTAGTGTAACGTACTCATTGGTCTAGTGGCTAGCATGTACACCTGCGGATCCGGAGGTTCTGGGTTCGAGTCCCGGCACGGGCTAAGTTTAATTACCTACTAAGTTTTTCTGTTACAATATTCTCAGTAGCAGCTCCGAGTTGGGAAGATGCCGTCGGTACTACGCCTTAACTCTCTACGCGAGTGTCAAAGTAATATCCCATCAAACATTGAGAGTGACAGCAATAAAGAGTACACTAGTCTCTGCACATTGTGTCTTGCACATTTGTGCACTATATCTTCTGCGAATCTAGTTAGTCCTAGTGAGATTGGCCGCCTTGGCCATAATCAGTTTGGAGGACATTATTACAACTTTAGCTACTTACTGTTTTATGACTGTGTAAATCATTTTTAACTACACATATGCGGTTAGAGACTCTTAAAGTATGTTTTTTATAATTTTAAATTTAAGCAAGATCACATCTTTTAATACGAAACAGAAAGCTTAGACTAATTTTTTCGTGGATTTATTGTTTTTTGATTTCCGGCGTTTTGAATGCTTTACAGTAATCAACTCGGTCGGGAGTTGATTGGGTTGGGAACCAAAAATCAAAATAAATCTGCGAAACAATCCGAAAAGATAATTTCATTTAAAAAGTTAAATATTTGCGTAAATCTAAGAAAATATTATCAAAATACTAACATTATCATTATTCGTTGTTCCTTTTAATTTTATATTGACATTTCTTTATGACTTCACATCCACAAAGGAGTTTGCTAGTAACGCTTTAAGAGCTTTTTGAATCTTTTCATCAATATTATAAATATGAAACAAGTCTTGACAACCTTAATAGATCATTCTGAAAAGATTTGAAAAGGAAAGAGATAACAAGTAATAGTTTAAGTTAAAATAAGGCTTCATTTAATTTTGTTGAGATTTATAAATCTTCTTTTAAATACGTGATTATTTATTATTTATATAAAACTAAGCTTAATGCTTTTTGTTGTTTATCGTTTATACTCATAGTTTGTTAGGCTTTATAATGTAGTATATAATTTTGACCAGGATCTGGATCGATATAGCATTTTTTAAATCTATACTTCTATACTAATATTATAAGGCTGAAGAGTTTGTTTGTTTGTTTGTTTGTTTGGTTGAACGCGCTAATCTCCGGAACTACTGGTTGGTATTGAAAAATTGTTTTTGTGTTGGATAGCTAATTTATCGAGGAAGGCTTTAAGGCTATATATTATCTCGGAAAAATGTACGGTTCCCGTAGGATAGATTTGTTTTTGTCTAGAGACGAACGAAAGTAAGGGTGAGTCGCTAGTATTTAATAATTCGAATAAGGTTTTTAGGTTGTAAACTGGAATAGTTGCCCAAAAAATTGAAATATTATGGCTAAACTGAGAATGCTTTTTGCAAGCTTTTTATTAACTTTCAATGTTCGTGTGTTGTAAGTTATCTGCTTTAAAATTTGTAAACCATTTTTCAACCACTTTCTAGTATTCAATTGAGCTGATATTTGGTACATTATGTAGATACAGTGACAATACAATATTTAGGAACTAGAACTCTCTGACGGCATATGCTAGGACAGCCGAATTAATAATATGACTTACTTTGTATTTCATACTTTTATAATAAAAGCTTCTTTTTTGATTTTTATTTTTTTATTTTTATGTATTTATAGTATTTTTGTATGGATTTAAGGATCTCAAATTAACTTGAAAGTACACAACATCTGTCAGGTCAGTCAGTTTATAATGATAAGTTCATCATTTTTATTTTTAAGAGTTATGGTGTTTTTATATTATAGCGTATAAATATATGTCTAAACTATAATGTGCTTTCTATTTTTTTCATTCTAAATATAGTCGGCGGATCGGCAATCCAATATAATCGGTAAGAGATCGCGGGATCGAAAGCTTTACGTGAGAGCTTTTGCAAAGCTCGACCCGGGATTCGCATCCAGGATCTCAGGATTGGTAACCCTAACATACTTACCTCATTGCTAATGAGCCATATTTAATATTTAGCTTTATCAATATAATAATAAACTAATAAAACTAACTAATATACTTAATTAAGACGCACTCTTATTGCTATTACTCGATGATCCATACTTAATATTATAAATGCGAAAGTAACTCTGTCTGTCTGTTTGTCTCTTTTTCACGCTTAATCTGCTAAAGCGATTTAGATGATGTTTAGTATGGAGATAGTTTGATACCCTGAAAAGGACACAGGATAATTTTTATTCCGGAAATCATCCCTTAAGGGGGTGAAAGTAAGGGATATACATATTTTTTATTTTTAAAGTAGGTACTTAATTTTCTAGACCTATGTATAATGTATATAGTTTATTCTATACATATATATATAGTTTATTCAATACTAACCGTAAAAACGTACCTAGAGACGAACTCGAGCGAAGCGAGCGTGAGTTGCTATTAGTTAATATATCGACTAAATGTACATTCACTATTTACGTTCAATGTCAAATAAAAAAAAGTAGTCACGTGAAGTCATGGTGCGTTGTTAGTCAAGTACAATAGATGTTTACAAATAAAGCGAAGCAAAGACAATTAGTTTTAAAAGACAGAAAGAAGTAAGTAAATATTTTATAATAAAACAAGTCTCATCGAGACCAATACTTCAATTAATTACTCGAAATGCGAATTAAAGATAATTGATTTGCGAAATCACTGATCCGGTCTTTATTTAAAAGGGTACTTTTCTATTTCAATAATTTGGAAAAATTTAATTTAATTTCACTAAATAATGAGTGGACAGAAACTGCAAGACATACATATATAAGTTATATATTGTATGTATAGTTTTTAAAAATAAATGATATGTATATCAATAGTGCCAGTGCGAGTTCAATTTTCGTGCAGGACTGACTACGTAATAATAAGAATGTCTTTATTATCGATACAGAGGCCGAATCTATAGTTTTTAGAATTTTTGTCTGTCTGAAAGGATTTTGATGAAATTTGGTATGATGATAGCTGGTTATCCGGGTCAACACATAGGATAATTTTTACTGCAGGAAAATATCTAATCTCTGAGAAATCTATACTAAACGTTAGAACGTAACGAACGACGCACGTAATAAACGAAGTAATTACATAAAAAGAATAATAACAGCGCAAATTTTGATAAAACTTTTGTATATCCATCGAATTGCCGATGGAGATATTTTAGTGGCATCATTGATTACAGATATCAAACCGTTATATTTGGATATTCTGTTTTCATTTCGTAATTTTTTTTAATTATCCAATAATATTTTTTTAATTATCTAATAATTTTTAATTTTATAATAATAATTAGTAATCGTAGGGGCAATGTATGTATATAAGTAGTAACTTATTACCTTAATCACATTGTTTTTTTTTATAATATAGAAAATTACAAATATACTTAATTATATATATAATATTATACAAAACAAATTTACATTTAGTAATTACTGTACAAGTCATGTCCGCATAGAATACGTACTTTTTATTCATATATGCTTTGTCTTTATATTGTGAACAATATTTTCGGGGCGAGGATCTTACCTCCTATTACACAATAACACGTTATCTCTTTGTTTTTGTTAGTAGTTAATATTTTTATATGTTAATATATATATATATATATATATTCTTAGAAATTAGACCAGAAGTTATTTTTTTAAAATACAAATTTATTGCTACCCTCAAGAAAACAATTTACAAAAACGAATCTACTTTTGAAAACGATTAAATTTAACAAACCAAAATTAAATTAAACGAAAACTAAACATGTAAGACCTCTCAAATAATTACGAAACAATCTAACGAATAACCTAACAGACAGAATGACGTTGCCGAGATGTTGACCCGATGACAGCCGTACAGCAAAAAGGTGCGCGCTGGGTGCTGCCGCTGCCTTTTATACGTTTTCCCCACTCCACCTTCTACACGGCCTTTCCTGACGGGAGACCGCCCTCGGACTCCTTCATCTTCTAACTCTGGAGATCAGTCTCCAAAATTGGCATCGAAGGCTCCGAGCCGTCATCGCTCGACGTGAGGATGGGTGACGCAGCAAGCTCTTCGCCACGTATCTGCATCCCTGACGTGTTGGGTTGCGGCTCACTTGCGTCACCAGGAACGTCAACATAGAAAGGCTGGGTGACGCTAGGAGTTGTCGACTGCTCGTCCACTGCATCTGCACAGAACGAATAACAACACAAAGCAAATTCTGAAAAGGAAATTATCCAAGTTAGAAAATTCCTTGTCAATGTAAAAGGTTATCATTCAACTTGGTATATTTGTTAGCTAAACTGACAAAATAGAAAAGCATAAACACAGCGGATATAAAACAAACAGATATGAGTACCAATCACCCGGGGCAGTTCCCGTCGGGGGAGTGCACCCTCATGACTCGATAGAGGTCTATGCGGACTTACATGAGACATAACTTTGCATGTGTGAATCAGTACCCATAAAAGCATGTTTCAACCCAAACTAACAACAATAAAAATACAAACAATGTTTGCCCCGCAAACATATGCCACACACCACGACTCGTCAGAGGCCAACTCGTGGCATGACCCTGCGTGTACACAGCTCCAGGACCACATGTCTGAGCGACTCCAAGACAGTGTCCGAGCACATAAATAAAGCACAACAATCCCCATCAAAAAAACTACACAGGGGAAAAAAAATCTTTCACAACAAAAAAAAATTACAAATTAAACGTAACAGTAGACAGAGGCCCCGGCATAGGCATGTCCGCAAAATCTCAAATAAAGATGAATTAACTAAGTGCCGAAGTAAATGAATTATTAACTCACCTTTAAACATAGCAGAGCACTGGCTCACTCGTCAGACATTCAACAATGTACTTTCGAGCAGCTTGTTGTTCTAATCCCCAGTTAAAGTTAAGACCCTGTTTAGTTAACGCGGCGATACAAGCGGTTTTCTGGGCAAAGTCAGCTATGCAAGGTCTTAAATAGCTGGTTAAACCCATGAACTGACGAACCTGCTTTATATTCTGCGGTTCAGGTGTGTCAACCAAAGCCCTTACTTTTTCGTGACTCGGCCTAACCTGACCTTTGCAAATTGTACGCCCTAACAATCGTGTTTGCCGGCGCCGCGATGGCGATCTATCGTCCACGTTTTCTGACACTAACACATCGCGAACACCAGAACCCGAAATGCGCTCACTCGAACGCGCTGGAATAGACGTAGCCCTAGACTTATTTTCTAACACACTAAGACGAGCTATCATTGTTCCCATTTCGAGCCTCAACTGAGTATTCTCGTCAGGAGATCGTTCACAACGCCTACTATCACTGATCACAGTCACTGGGACGCTCACGACTGGGGCTGCGACTACCGCGACGGCTCGCACTACGATCACGCTCACGATCTGACATTGTAACTACATCGAAACAAAAACAGGATCGCAAAATCTATAAGCAAACTTAAACACTACACAAATACCTATGTGTCACGTATCAAAACAAATCTAAATTCAACAAATAACCGGTAAATCGAATTACGTAATCGAACACTGAATAAAATCACTTGTACACCGATAAGAATACAACGACCGAAAAGAACTAAAATACTGATGTATCCACTAATTACCTCCAAATATTGCAACTAACTTGTACACTCGCGATAAATAGAACGTAAACAAAGAAACCAACAATTCGAACTGAGAAAATCAATCAACAACAGCAAAACAAATGAAGTGGGCTAAATGAGACCTATCCCACTTCTGATCTTAGAAATTAGACCAGAAGTTATTTTTTTAAAATACAAATTTATTGCTACCCTCAAGAAAACAATTTACAAAAACGAATCTACTTTTGAAAACGATTAAATTTAACAAACCAAAATTAAATTAAACGAAAACTAAACATGTAAGACCTCTCAAATAATTACGAAACAATCTAACGAATAACCTAACAGACAGAATGACGTTGCCGAGATGTTGACCCGATGACAGCCGTACAGCAAAAAGGTGCGCGCTGGGTGCTGCCGCTGCCTTTTATACGTTTTCCCCACTCCACCTTCTACAATATATATATATATATATATATATATATATATATATATATATATATATATATATATATATATATATATATATATATATATATATATATATATATATATATATATATATATACAAAACATCATCTAAATCGGTTCTTCGGATTAAGCGTGAAAAGGCAGTGACAGACAAATAGACAGAGAGACAGAGTTACTTTTGCATATAAAATACTAGCATTTGCCCGCGCCTTCGTCTGCGTAACTATTTCCTACCGGTGGTAGGGCTCTGTCAAGCCTGAGGAGTCCGACTGGATGGGTACCATCCCCTTATCTATTTCTGCCGCCAAGCAACAATGATTGCATTGTTGTGTTCCGGTTTGAAGGATAAGGTAGCCAGCGCAATTACAGGCAAGAGGCATATCATCTTAGTCCTCACAGTGACAACGCACCTGTGGTTCTACATTTTTGTTACTTAAAACCTAAATGCATGAACCGTAGGTGTTATGGGAAACAGGTGCTGCTTTCCATCAGGTAGTCTGTCTGCTCGTTTGTCACTGAATGTCATAAAAAAAAAGCCCCCTCATGACCGAACCGCCCTCGCCTTGCATGAGAGCGTGCTAACCCATAGTCCGCGTTAATTTCAATGAATTTCTCCTAAGATATTCATTGAAATTAAATGATGGCAAGGGCAATTTTGTTCAAAATTTAATACTTGTGATGAATAACGTATTTATTTGGATAAGGATTAATATCATGCTTATAAAAACACTAATAATAATAATGCAATATTTTAGAACAAATTTGGTTACCATAAAAAGGGTTAAATTGAGTCAACCTTAAAAGATAGACATATGCTGTCGCGGATTTTTTTTAGAACTTTTAAAGGGGAACAACTCCGTCGTACATGAATTTTACGTAACTTTAACCGTTTACGCAGCGCACGCAACGGAAGCTCTCAAAAGGAATCATTTTTTCCCGTTTTTGCAACATTTTTCATTTATGCTCCGCTCCTATTGGTCGTAGCGTGATGTTATAGCCTAAAGCTTTTCTCGATAAACGGACTATCCAACACAAAAATAATTTTTCAACTCCAACTAGTAGTCCCTGAGATTAGCGCGTTCAACCAAACAAACAAACAAACTCTTCAGCTTTCTAATATTAGTATAGATTAGCACGGCTTGTTAATAAAAACAAAAATGTATACGACGTAGTAAAATTCGTATGACCCAATAACATTTATAATCGAGCACTTTCATAATATGGCATTTGAAAGGTTAGGGAAGGGAAGACTCGACACTTATTGTGAGGCAAACAGCCCGACCGGGTTAGCGATGTAGGACGATGTAGCGACCTCAGGCTTGTAAATCAAAAGTATTAATAAATTTTATAGATTATTATATTTTTAATTAATGTTTGTCATGTTTACCTTTATAAAATAACTAACATAAACTAAAAAGGTACAGTGAAACCACCTTTGAAGTATAACGTATTCGTTGAAAACGGAATCATGAATTATGCTTACATTCGAATTAATATATATTAGAACAATAGTTATATTTGTCTTAATTTACACTTTTAATAAGATTCACGGCTTAAATAAAACTGATTTACAGATTTCGTTTATTTTGATTTTTGTTTCCCGTCATTTTACTTAACATCAATCATGGTTAAGCGAGAGTCTAAGTCTTTGGATGTCTCAGAAGTTAATTAAAAAAATATAGCTGTTTAAAATGTTCAATTTTCACGTAAACCTAAGCAAGTATTAATATTTAAAGTTCCAACGATATTTTCGTCTCTCCTGAGACCATGATTGCTGTAAAGCATTCAAAACGCCAGGAACCAAAAATCTAAATAAATCTGCGAAAATATCCGAAAAGATAGTTTTATCTAAAATAAAGACATATTTGTAAAATGGCATATAGACGGTCAGGCGTACTTGCGCAGGGTTGCTTAATCATGCTACACACCTAACTACATGCTGTACAGTACTTGTCATGTAGATAGAGGTGTACGTTGAGTTTTTTCCGGCAGATTTTCTCAGGAATAAGGCTTTATTTTTCCGGAACAGTGGTAGACTCATGAGTCTACGTACGTCATTTATGTGTATGTATTTAGTTCATTATAATATCCCACTGTTGGGCACGGACCTCCATTCAATACGAGGGGGATCACGTCATAGTCCACCACGCTGGCCAAGTGCGGGTTGACGGACTTCACATGTCTTTCGAAAACTTGCTAGGTTCTCTCAGACATACACAATAATATAAACTTCAATAAACACACACTTTAACCTGTTATTGTGTTTATGGGGAAGGTGGCAGTAAGGATTAATGATTTCGATGAATAATCGCGTTCGCAGGCGTTGGAATACGTTGCTGAATGTAACGTTTGATAGAATTTCCAGTCTTAACTCGCGTGATTGATAACGTTTAGCTTGCAAACGACGGATCAGCATATTGAAATAGAATAGGGAATGACTGTATGATTGATTATTTTAGCTAATTATATATTATTATATATTATGTTAAACCGTAACCCACTTCATTTCCTTTCAGTATACATGAAATCAAGTAATAGGGCAAAAATACATTGAATTTGTTTTAAAACCTTAATATTACAATAGGAGTATTATATTTTTATAATTATTATATGTTTTTTACTTATAAGCAGTGTATAATGCAGAGAATTATTCTTTTGTTGATATTGGAACTTAATAATATTAATGTTCTCTTGACGGTTTCGGCCATAGCCCCTAATCTCACTGAGACTAGCCTAGAAAAATATAAATATTTTCACATATGTAAATATCAAAGTTCAGATCATATATCAGACTACTAATATTATAAATGTGAAAGTTTGTATGTGTGCATGTGTTTGTTTGTTTATTTGTTTGTTTGTTCATTCGTTCGTTCGTTTGTTTGATTCTCTTCACGCTGGATAGGCTGGACGTATTTGAATGAAATTTAGTACACAGATAGATTATATCCTGGAGTAACAAGTAGGACTTTTAGACACAAAGTAACACACGTGAGCGAAGCGAGGATGACCCGTCGTTAGGACATTAACACACAGCAACATCTAGTTCCATGGTAAGCTAAGAGACTTGTGTTATGGATACCAGATAGTTGATACATTACACACGTATATAACTTTAAAAATACATACATATTATAAATATAAACCCATGACTGGAGTACAAACGTGCTTATCACACAAATGAATGCCCCCAGCGGGATTCGAATCCGTGACACACAGCACAGCACAGCAAGTAGGGTCACTACAAACTGAGTCAAACGTGTCGTCAAATAAAATGTAACAATAAGATATAACAGGAATGATCTCCTTATATTATTTCATAAGTATGTCAATAATACGTGATCCTAATACACCTAAAATCAACACTTAGCCTATTTAGAGTTCGCAGACTAAGTGATTTTGAATTAGGACAGTCAATAATATAATTAATAAGTAAACATGTGAAGCATTTCATACAAAATATACTTATTTGATAAATTAATGCTTACAAATTACACGTTGTTTGAGTATAATTCGCTGATGCTATGACATCAAGTTTATAATTTTGATGTGTACATACATCAAGTATGTTTTAAATAAAGTATGTCTGTGAACTGTGTGATAACTGGACAAAGTATTCATTTACCAAAAAATATAGGCGTGACGTCGTCATTTTTGTTAAAAAATATAAAAAGCAGGGCTGTTATGTACATATGTACATAGGTATATAAAGGAAAAATGTATCTATCTACATATATGATGGAAATTCAAATGAAACATTTGAATAATACGATTCCTCTAGGTAGTCCAATGAATTATAATTACATCTAATTCTCAGAAAAAATAATTGCATCTTAGAGCTTATGGGCTTGGGAGCTTTCGTCATGTCTATTGTCCAAACTGCCAAACATAAGCTTCAAAAGAAAGATTATTTAAATAAACGTAATCGTACACTGAAGTACTAGTATATCTAATCATTGTTTGGATTAAATCAAAGTAACAATTAGTAAATCAATCCGATTAAATGGCGCACGCCGTTTCATACATACACTAGTGATTCATCCTCGATTCCCTCAAGTTCATTCGTTAAGTACGTACATCTGTAAGGTACGTTTAAACGGTTAGTATTGAATATATAGATTATGTATAAAAAGTAAGTACTTTAAAAAAAATGGGAATCAATCCCTATACATACATACTTCAACCCCTCTTTATACTTCCTTAAGAGATGATTTCTGGGATAAAAACTATCTTATATTCTTTCTAGGGTCTCAAATTATCTCCATACAAAATTTCATTTAAATCGGTTTAGCGGATTAAGTTTGAAGTTACAGACAGGTTGAAGAGCGGAAGGTTACAGACAGACAGACAGAGTTATTTTCATATTTATAATATTAGTATGGATATTTTGAAGTACCTGCAGCAATCTTGGTCACGAAATTTTATTAAAATTTTCCGAAACTATGAAAATAATTCCATGAATTTCCACTAACACATTTTCGTTTGAAATCTTTTTAAGCTCAAACTGATTTACACTATAAATAGCTAGCAAATTGCACCGTCACTAGCACAATATCCATACAATACACGTGACGAGATTGTAGCGTGTCGAAGTTATCTTTATGATATCTATCTATTATATATTAAGTAAGGTTTGTTTATCGATTTATAATACGTTTTAATCTGCCATATTTGTTCAATTCTACGAAAAGTTTAAACCAATTCTTTTTAGGGTGGCTATATTTAATACATTTTAAAATTCTAATATTGAATATGGAAAATTTTGAAACTGTAAGATTACTATATAGCAATACGACTTTTTTTTGAAAATCTATACATATAATAAAATGCTATTTTTTGGAAAATCTTATTGAAATAGGCATTATTATCGATGCAGAGGCCGAATCTATAGTTTTTAGAATTTTTGTCTGTCTGTCTGTCTGTTACCGCATCACACATCTCTTCAATACAATTAAATAAATACGTGTTTTAGCGTTTTTTGAAATTCATCCCATACGGAGATAAAATAAGGGATGACATTTTGCATGAAACCTACCTTTTCAAAGTTTTTTTGTTGTAGTTTTAGCGCGAGTGAAGCCGCGGGTTTTGCTAGTGTTTAACTAAACTAGGTAGAGTAATTTATTAAAAAAAAATACTGTAGATCATCGACAAAACCTTAGTTTCTACAGTCACCTGGTTCACTGTAAAGTACTTAAAAATTGGGGTACAATAAATCTAAATAAAAATAAGAAAACCACGAAGAAAAGCTTTTTTTTGTCAATACTACGGGAAGATTTTACCATAACAATAGATCTAAATGTTATATTTGCCCTGTATAGAAATAGCAATTTTTAAAAATTCAACCCCTAAAAAAGGGTTTTTACCAAATTTCGAAATAATATTTCTGTTTATTAATTCAAAGTTTTTACCAGTATATCTTCTGGAGGTAGGAAAATAATAATTTTTGGTTGTTCAAACGCGCTCATCGTTGGGAGCGAGCTCGATTTGAAAAATCTGTTTCTACATTTTATTATATATATATATATATATATATATATATATATATATATATATATATATATATATATATATATATATATATATATATATATATATATATATATATATATATATATATATATATATAATACATAGGCACAAGAGTGATGACGCAGTCGAACAGAACTGTTAAGTCAAGAACAAGTCTTTTAATTAAAATGTCGTGATCCCAGTAACGTGCTCAATATCGGGGCTACGTTTAATCAAAGCCTGTACTTTGAATTAATTTTAACCACTATTAAAGATATAATATTTATAAGGATATTTCAAATATTTTAGGGCCCTACGAATAATGGACATATTAATAAAAAAAATAACCAATAAGTTTGTCGTGTCATTGGCGTGATTTCAAAGATTACATTTTATCCAGTCAAATGAGTAGTAGTAGGAATAGCATACGGCAAAAAGCTTAAGGCTTGCTAGGCGTGTCACTAGTTTTTGAAATAATTGAGTTTTATGTGTGCTGCTAAGATAATCACTACATAGTATACTAAGTCGCTTCCCGCTGTCTGTCCCTATATATCCTTAGATCTTTAAAACTACGCAACGGATTTTGATGCGGTTTTTTTTTAATAGATAGAGTAATTCAAGAGAAAGGTTTATATGTATAATACATGCATAATATAGTTGAGAATCACTGATAATTTTAGAAGTTTCTAATGTTTTATCGTTATATAACAAACATAGGAATACGTATATGTACATACATACAAAAAATATAGAAAATTATAGCTCTAAGGGTTGCCTAACTGAAGATGTAATGATACCGAAAATGAACGGCAATCCACAATTGTGTAGAAGATACTCGAATTTAGAAAATACACAGAATAGTTGAGTACTTAATAGATCGGCTTTAGAAACGTGCAGAGAATCATATTGATGAAAGGTTCCCTGAGGAGCAGTTGTGATCTAGTGGGCGGACCACGAAATTACTCAAGTCAACTAGTACTATATATAGCCTTGAGCTATAGATTAAGGTTTTGGGATGAAACCGGGCCTTATAAACTACTATATAATTATGCCTAGAGATGATTTTTTTAAATAATCATAAAAATTTTAATTGTATTAGTATACACCTCAAATATTCATTTTTATGACGAACTGTTGTAATATCTCGTATAATTTGCGTACAGTTATAATAAAATGTAGGCTAAAAACTTTCTCCATTTTATAACGTTAATGTATATGCGTTAAAATTTTAATGTTCAAAGTCTTAAGTATTCGGTGTAGGACTTCCGGAGATTTTCAGTGTTGAACAAACGAGCATTTACATTTTTATTTATATATAAAAACTAGCGACTCCTCCTCGCTCCTCTTGGGTTCGTCCCTACTTACATTTTAACATTTAGTATAGATTTCTCAGAGATGAGGTATTTTACTGCAGTGAAAAGCATGCTATAAGTTGACCCGGATAACCAGATATCATCATACCAAATTTCATCAAAATCATCAACAATCATTGATTTTTTCGTGATGCGGTAACAGACAGACAGACAAACAAAAATTCTTAAATATATAGATTCGTCCTCTGTGTCGATAATAATGTCTATTTCAATAAGATTTTCCAAAAAATATTTAATGTACAGATTCGGCTTAGTTACAATTTTATTATATGTACGAGTATAGAAGTCCAGTTAAAGATAATATACAATCCAATGGGTAACTATTAGTGTAGTTGATAAACCAATAAAAAGCACTTTGTAATACTTTTAGAAAAACTATTCATTGATGTTTATAATTTCAAATGTGAATGAACATTCTAATTACATACATAAATGGGAAAAATAGTTGAATTTTTTTTATGACCTAAAATAAAAAAAGCCTTTTAATATAAACTTTATATAAAGCCTTATCACTAAGATTAGATTACCTTTCAGAAAACACTTGTTGAAAAGTTTAAAAGTGGTAAAAGTACGCATAGGAATAGTTATCTGTCACGAAAGTTTGGGAGTCTTCACCATAACTTGTAAAGTTAGCATTGCTTGTGGCTTTCTATTCAAAGTTTTACAGACTTTTGGTTTTGTGGTAATACTATCATATTATGTTACCCTACTTGATAAACTCTAAGTATTCCATAAAAATCATATGCTAATATAAGCACTAGGGACTCACCCTTACTCCGCTCGGATTCGTCTTTAGTTTAACGTTTAGTATCGCAGTGGTAGCCCAGTGGTAACGCGCTCGCTTGGGAAACCGAGTGACGCGGGTTCAAATCCCGGGTCTCGCACCTCTGATATTTTCATGTGCGAATCATTTCTAACCTGATTACCACTTGCTTTACGGAATACGGTGAAGGAAAACATCGTGAGGAAATCTGCATGTCTGAGAAAACTTAGCAAGTTTTCGAAAGACATGTGAAGTCCGCCAATCCGCACTTGGCCAGCGTGGTGGACTGTGGCCTGATTCCCCTCGTATTGAAGGGAGGCCCGTGCCCAGCAGTGGGACGTTAAAAAGGGCTGAATACATAGGTTGCTCAGAGATGAGATATTTTCCCGCTGTAAAAAGTATCTTATATGTTGACCTGAATAACCAGCTATCGTCATACCAAATTTCATTTAAATCTGTCTAGTGGTTTTCTCGTAATGCGTTCCCAGACAGTCAGACAGAAAAAAATTCTTAACACCATAGATTTGGCCTCTGTATTTAACATACAGATTCGACTGAGTTAGAATTTTATTACATGTATAGATTAATAATTACCAATCCACTTAAATGTCGTTAAACATTCTCATTTTTAGCCAACATTTTACTTAAAAATAATTGCTGACCAATCATTTCCAGCGACGGTCTTATCACGTTATTGTTTTAAATATGAAACGGCTAGACGTATTTCGATGAAAACTATATAGATGGGCCATGACCTGAAGTACTGTTATTAGTGCTGGTAGCTGCTTGTATATTCATACTTCCATACTTAATAATATGAATGTGAAAGTAACTCTGTCTGTTAGTTTTTTACGTTTTCACATCTAAGCCGCTGAACCAATTTAAATGAATTTTGGTATAGAGATAGATCGGACTTTGGAAAATAACATAGGCTCCTAAGTGCATGAACCGTAGGTGTTGTGGGTGACAGGTACTGCTTTCCATCAGGTGGTCTGTCTGCTCGTTTGTCACTGAATCTCATAAAAAAAAAAAACTTTTTATCGCAAAAACAAAATTTGCAAGGGTTGATATAGAGTTTAAAAGTTTGTATTAATCATTACTCAAGTTAAAGTAGGTAAAAAGTCTTTAATATAAAAAAAAAACATAAAAAGCAGTTATGAGGACTGCCGACAGAAGTGAAAACTTAAAACTATGAACAAACTGTTGTTATTTTTGGATATTCAAATTAATTGTTTGATCTCAAATTAAAATTTGTAAATTCTAACTGTTTCCATTTATCTGGTTTTGACATCTATCGGCACTCGTGAGTGTTAGCGTTAACACGTCACGTGACCATGTCGATGATGACTTACATGAATTTACTCCCCATCCAAACTTGCCTATAGAAGTTTTCATTTTAAAAGTAGGGTATGATTTCAAGTTTTTTTTAAGTATCGCCTACTTTTCTATACTTATGTATGTATAGAAAGACTATCTACTGTATACTAACTGTTAAACGTAGTAATGTTATAGATAAGAAAGTCACCTAAATACGCACCAAGTGAAGCAAAAACAAGTTGCTAGTGGCAGATAAAAATTGCTTTCCTAGAAGGCAAGGTCTCTATACACAATATGATGTTTGTACAGTAAACAGCGTGCAACGTGATGGTGACGTCATCGTGACGTAGCGGGCGCGGCCGCAAACACACTATCGCAATATCTATTGTCAATCCTTTGATTTATTAAGTGGACTTCTAAGGGTAGTGTAATTTCATTGTTTAAATCTTAGTAACTTCTGTTATAATTGATTTATTTGTCGGACGTCTTGGCGTCAGCTGACTGAGGTCAGGGGTTCAAAAATGAAATGGGAAAATGTGAAAAATCAACAGAATATGGTGGTCGGTGAAAATATTCAGACACACTGTAAAGGTTATTTTTCTGCTAGATTAACTGCCTATTCTCAAAGTGATATGGATTGGACTATGTTTGTTTTTACTTTTTACTGGAGGCAAAAAATAAAAGATATTTTAAACAAAATAATCGTTTTAGATTTTTATTCAGTTTTAAATTTCGTCTTAACGAAAAGCCTTTTTAACATATTTTAACGAAATAATATACAATCTGTCTTATTGTCTGTTGCTAGTTGTTTCCTTTATTATTTATGCGTTCCTGGTTGAGTAAATAAAATACGATATATATTTGCTACGAAGTATGTATACTTTAATTTTGCTCTAACAGGTCATCCAATGCCACGTAGCTTGGAACAGATATTTTTCATTTTACTACCCAAATGCCATTTTCTCTATAAAATATCTAAAAATACGTGTGCAGGTGTTACATATTCTAGTAATATCTCCTCGTACTGCTAGTAGCATTTATTTCACAATAGCAGCTGTTGTATCGCTCAGACGTCCATGTTACCTTTCAATTGCCTGCCACTGGAAATTGGCTCCGAACTACTAAAAGCTCAGAAACTTCATATAACGAATCGCTACAGTTTCTTTAAAGCTCTCCCACCAACCATTTACAAAAGTATATTTCGTTACAAATTATATATATTTACGATTTTTAGGTTTTTGTTATTATATTCAAATTTTATTCAAATTCAGATTATTTTATTCAGCAGTAAATTATTATAATTTTTTACTGAACGGCATGAGTCTACTACCAGTGTGGTACCTATAAACGGGTAAAAACCTGTAATTTCATGTAAATGCACTGTGCAGTGTAGAAATATGAACAGATGTGTATATTATTCAATAACTATAGATGTTATATGTTAACTAAAAAGCTTACCGCTTAAAATAAAGTGCTTAATTATGTTTGTTTTTATACAAGTTTTACAACTCTATATAATAATTGTAATAAGTTCTGCCTGTCAGAATGTCATGTCAGCGAATCTTGGCAAGCCATCTACACGAGTACTATGAAAAATTAAATACGCCCGCATTTACGAAGGTCCATTCATCATTCCTTCACTCTTCTAGTCGGATGGGACGGCGAAGCCATGCAACCAGAAAGACAGGCGCAGTACAGACGACTCTACATGCACGGGTGAGCAAAATTATACTATGTCTCAAGATATCTAACCTATGCTTGATTCGTTGGTTAAGTTTCTATATACTGTTATACGTCTATTTGTACTATGGACTTACCATTTATCGACAAACATATAGACAGAGTAACATTTATCCTACTTTACTACTATCCATTATTTATCAAAAACATAAATATGAAAATGGGAGCCAAGTTCAATATTAATTAATTAAGAATATGCGTGGTAGTCGACTTCGCCGACAAAAAAAAATAAATCTAAATGAGTGCCAAAAATTCTAAAAACTTTAGATTTGACCTCTATATAGATAACAATGACTATTTTAATAAGATTTTCCAAAAAATATTTAATTTACAGATTCGACTCAGTTAGAATTTTATTATATGTATAAATTAGACAAAGCCAAGGCCCACCACTAGTATATAACTAAAACAAATTAATCTCTACTTATAACTAACTATTGTGTGAAGCTTCAATGTCTTCATTTGTCCTCATGTCGCGACCACTCAGGGCATTGACACACATACGCCTGTCTTTTACTGCCATGCAAATTTGAATACGACCCATATCATGAGGACAATAGTAAATGTTCTGCCTGAGCGAATTAGAATTTCGCTACGTAGGTATAATAACATGTACATAAAATTATGACCAATAAAGCTTTATTGGCTTAACTTAGACATGTGGTCACGAATTTGATTCCCGGTCTAAACAAATATCTAATTCAATAAAAAACAAAATGAAGTGTTGTAGCTTTGAAAATCAATAATGTTAAAATCGCCAAAACATATAAACGAGTATCAATAATTCAAAACACTTAAAGAATCTCTCCGTCATCAAATAAGCTCGATGTTATCACATTATTTTATAGTTTACTATAAAATATCAATAAAACAACACAATTAGATGTTATTTAAAATTATATTTCTAGACTAGTAGAACCCGCGGATTTTCTTGCGTTAGAACAAAACACAAATTCTTTAGGTTTATGTTATAAGTAATTAATACACAACCACTCATGGTCCCCCAGCACGTCCTGCCTCCCAGCGCGCCATGTGTCTACCATACCATTTAGGATTTTCGAAGCCCTATTTACTCTGTTGGGGGATGATTTTGGAAAAACTGTGATACACTTGACTGATAATTTATATTAAAAAGTATGTGTAGTGTGTACCAATTATCGAGTCAATCGACCCAGAGAATAAAAAGTTTCACAGTAAATTCAACCCCCTATTTCAACCGCTTAGGGATGGAATTTTAAGATAACCTCTTTCTAATGAATACTTACACTTCACAAAGAACACATTCTACAAGCTTCATGTCTATAGGATTTGCGGTTTAGGCTGTACGTTGATACAGTCAGAGAGAGATTTATTAACATAATTTTATAATCCAGTGAGGTTTATTTTATGGCCTTAAGACGTCCAATTTGAACATTATTGCTTTATGCTTCTTAGTCAATCGTCTTTGAATTAAGGATACATGTTGAAGAAATAAAAATTTGTATTAATGTATATTTCAATGTTATTTTCCTTATAGGAAAGGCAAACCATGTCAACACAATACTCTGAACATCAAATAACAAATTACTTTGTTGTGTTTTTATTGATATTATCCTGTAGGAAGCCTTTTTCCGGGTTAAAAAGTAGTCAATATCGTTCTTGCGGAAATTTATCTACTAGCGAAAATCCTGATAAATACCAGTCTAGCAAAAAATACCCACGTATTGAATCTAAAAATATAATTTTCTAAATTTAATTACAATTTGTTAACATTGTTGTGGAATACCCCTTTACCCAGCCAAAGGCATTAAAATTTTCATCACTTAAAATTATTAATACAAACTTAAAAAAATGAATAAAAATCGACTTCAAAAAAAAAAAAAAACACTAAAAAGTAAAATATATCTGATTGATAGTTTTCATTTACTATACATACCTAATCACACATTTTCGAAGACAGTGTGATGTGCTTTGATTTATTTAGGCTGGTATGGTACCCCAATCAATATGGTTATTGATTGGGGTGGTTAAAATAATTATTAAAAATTATAATTATACAATAATTACAATCATTTTTGATTGTTCAATAATAATTGGCGTGCTATTACAAAAATCATTTATTTCGTCCCACAAAGAAAAAAAGACAAAGATGTGACCAGAAGTACAGGCGAATTGAGAATTTCCTTCTTTATATAGTCGGTTCGAAAGCGAAATAAAAGAAAAAAATAATAAAACCAGAAGGCTTGGTTTAGTTTCATATTTCAGAAACAAATTTTATATAAGTTCTATAGTAATATGAGAAGTGTAAATATTCTTATTCAAGTCTAAATCTGCTCAAAACTTCAATATTTATTTTTATTTCTACGTTCCTTTCAGTTGCAAAATGGACTTGAGCAAATATTATATTACAAAGTAACCATGCAAGTACACGTGTAAACTTATATGTAGTTCGTGTATTAAAAGTAACTCTAACAATTCCAATAACAAACAAAGCACGGGATGACAAAGTAGGAACTACTTAGCGTCTAGTTTCTAATATACCGGAGATGACGCGACGAGCGGCTTTTATCAAAGACATTCTTAAAGTGTTGAGAGTTAAAGGCGTATACACACAAGTGTGTATTTTAACAATTGATTTCCCGGAAATTCGCAGAGAGGCGTTAATAAGTTTTTAACAATACACTGAAAAAGAGGTCTTTAACAGCAATCTATAACAGTAAATAAAAAAATATGTATGTATGTATGTATTCAGCTCTTTTTAACGTCCCACTGCTGGGCACGGGCCTCCCTTCAAGACGAAGGGAATCAGGCCATAGTCCACCACGCTGGCCAAGTGCGGATTGGCGGACTTCACATGTCTTTCGAAAACTTGCTAGGTTCTCTCAGACATGCAGGTTTCCTCACGATGTTTTCCTTCACCGTAAGGCAAGTGGTAATCAAGTTAGAAAATGATTCGCTCATGAAAATATCAGTATACCCGGGATTTGAACCCGCTTCACTCGGTTTCCCAAGCGAGCGCGTTACCACTGGGCTACCGGTACATACAGGTAAAAAAATATATAATAATAAGGTATTATATCATTTTCAAAATCTTTTTCAACATTAAAAATATCCAAAATATGTCTTAAAATTTGCTATTTGATCAGTTTAAAGTTTTCATTTATATTTGAGAATAGGTATACTTATTTTAAAAAGATCAAAGCTGCAACTTTTTTATAAAAAAGAATAGCACACACGAAAAATTTTATATAAGTTGTTTTAATTTGAATAAATGTAACTTTAAAAAATTTGAATGCCGACCTTTAAGTTACTTCGCTGCATCAGCCATTGCCAGCTTCCTCAAAGACTGCTAACTTTATAATATTAAAATATGT
Source organism: Argynnis bischoffii washingtonia (assembly GCA_033884665.1). Classification (NCBI taxonomy): domain Eukaryota; kingdom Metazoa; phylum Arthropoda; class Insecta; order Lepidoptera; family Nymphalidae; genus Argynnis; species Argynnis bischoffii. The sequence continues at coordinate 431,501 of CM066616.1, read as the reverse complement.
TTAAATTAAGAGTACAAATAAAGTACAAGCAATATATTTAATACCACGCCATTAATAATATTTAATGATAGTATGGAAGAATTCAAATATGCCATCCATATCTATACAAATAAATAAAATTGGAGTGTCCGTTTGTAATATTAAAATAACAGCTTTTTACTAAGTGCATATGGATGTATACACGGTACATATTCTAAAACAATTTATTTAAAATTTTTGTCTGTTCGTTTGTTCCGGCTACTCTCTGAAACGGCTGGACTGATTTTGACGGGACTTTCACTAGCACATAGCTAATGTAATAAGGAGTAACTTAGGCTACATTTATTTTAGAAAAAAATAGGGTCCCACGAAAATGAAATTAAAACCAGAAAAAATAAAAAAACTTTGTTTTGGGAAGCAACCTAGGGACGAACCCGAGCGAAGTGAGGGTGATTCGCTAGTTAAAATTACAAATGTGAAAGTTTGTGAGGATGTATACATGTTTGGATATATAGATGTACGAGTATGGATGTTTGTTACTCTTTTACACAAAATCTGTATGGATTTTAGTGAAACTTTACAATAATATAGCTCATACATCAGAATAATACATAGGCTACTTTTTATCCCGTAAATATGTACGGTTCCCATGGGATAGATTTGCTTTAGTATTTCTAGAGGCGAAACTAAGTGAGGGTGAGCCGCTAGTAATTATTTAAAGCAGTATAACTTTCATTGTTTAGAACGGAATAAGTTTCCTAGAAATATATTATAGATAAAGTTCACATGAACAAAGGTAAGTCTGGTTTAAATTTTACAGGATACCTACGTGTTATTGCGTTGAGCTTTCTTTGTGTTTCTTTTTACAGTTACGTGAAAAACATTAAACTTAATGATTAAAGTACAGCCCTAAAGTAAGTTTAGGCTAAGTTTGAATCTGACTCGTGCTGGGAGTCTCAATCGCAATTCTAAGGTTTTATTGGTTAATTAAATAAAGCAATTAATGGTGTATATTACATGTAAAAGTATATTATGGAGGTAAATAAACGTAGTCAATTTTTAAAGTAAGTCATAATTGAATTAATGATGGATGAAATTTAGTACATACTTGGGTTCGTTTTTACTTACGTCTTAAGGTTTAGTATAGATTTTTCAGTAAAAAGTATCCTATATGTTGACCCGGATAACCTATATAGATATCATCATACCAAATTTTATAAAAATCCCTCCAGTGCTTTTTCGTGGTGCCGTAACAGACAGACAGACAGACAGACGAAAATTCTAAAAACTATAGATTTGGCCTCCTTATCGATAATAATGTCTATTTTATCATCTATACATAAGATAAATAAATTTTATCATATGTATAGATGTAGAAAGACACACATATGTAATTTGTATTGCATTACAAACTACCGGACGCTATATTAAACATCTTTTGCAGATGGAACTAGGCCTGCTACTACTACCAAAAAAGTGTAAAGTTAAGCTGTCTGTCTGTCCGTTTATGTAATTTCTTATATAAGTACGTACGTACGTATGTTACTCGGGCTATGTATCTTTGTATTAAATTTTATCTAAATTAGCCCAGCCATTTCAGCGTGAAGGAGTAATGAAGGGTATATACATATACAAAATTTCACATTTATAATAGTACTCGTAGTACGATGTTAACCTATGAAATTCCGGACACACGTAGGTTTCAACAATTTCAGGAAACAATAAATGTCAATATGTTCTACAATGTGTTTAAAGGCGATACTACAGAACTGCTCACAATAGTATCGTTAGGAAGTAGTTAGGGCTACTGTATTAAAACGTCCTAGAAAACAATCAGTCTAATTACTAAGAAATGTACTTAATAAATACGGCCTTGATTTTCCACGCGGTTCGAATTAAAGATGGCAGCTTTTGTAGTTGGCTCGTTCATAACTGAGGGTCAACTGTTTTTTTGAAGCTCTGTATTATGCTATCACAAATGGTAATTTATAGTAAAATCTATACTAATATTATAAATGTGAAAGTTTGTGAGTATGGATGTTTGTTACTCTTTCACGCCAGAACGGCGAAACGGATCTGGATGAAATTTGGCACAGAGATAGATTATAGTCTGGAATATTACATAGTTTACTTTTTATCTCGGAAAGCTGTACGGTTCCCGTGAGATAGGTTTGTTTTTGTTTTCCTAGAGGTCCCGAGTGAAGCAAGGATGAGCTGTTAGTTTATAGTGAATCTATACATTTTATAGAATATTAATGGCCAAGTTACAATAAAAATGTTTCAATAACTGTACCTATATTATTTGTATTTTCACCATTTTTGTGATAGATGTCAGTTTTAGCTATTTTTAGCTGAATGACGAACGTATTTTCTTAGGTTTTTCTAAACAGCTAATAGTCTGTTTAAATATGTAGATCATGTAATTTCAAACGTTTAAGTAGACATTAACTTAAGCAAAAACAGATTTGTTCTCCTCGACCTTTAACTGGGGTATTTTTTTGTCTATGTTACGTTTTATTTTTGCATATTTCTAACTCGCTCTAACTACTTCCTCGTAGCTTTTTAATGAATATAAATTATAAAGGTATACTTCAAGCGCGACATCATATTTCCAAGAAAGAAGTCCATTTTGAGATGTGGAATAACAAAATTTAAATTGATTTTCAAGTCAATTTTCCTTTTTATCAGTATTTGTGGGCTGAATAAATATACAGAAGCAAGCAGATAAGCTAGACTGAAAATGTGATTACTACTTGTTATTTGTTCAGAATAAATAATAAATGATCCCCTTATTTGTGACATCTGACATAACAGAGACGTAATAAATGACAACATTTTGGAATTTATTCGGGTCTACAGTCCTCAACGGATTTTTTTTAATGATTCATAGCTAGCGAAAACTTCGTGAGTAGCTTCATTTTGGCGACACTTTTTTCTTGTTTTATGTTAGATTATCTCAAGATTAAATCGTAAAATAATCTAATATATCCTTAGATTTACGCGAATATTTGACATTTTAAATAAAACTATCTTTTCGGATTATTTCGCGGATTTATTTTGATTTTCGGTTCCCGACGTTTCGATTGCTTTACAGCAATCATGGTCACGGGAGAGACTAAGGTGTTAGTCATCTCAAAGGTGTTATATACTTGTTACAGACAGTGCCTACCCACAATTTTACAAAAAATGATTTTAAAAAATTCAAAAATGGCACCAGAGTACCTTACAATATTTGTTGATTTTAATTGTTAACATTTTTAAATTTTTAATAAGTATTATAATTGAATACAGTAATATTATTTATATAATTTTAGCTGTTACTATTATAAATATTACTATTATTTTTTCCTTTAATAATCTAATATTATTAAATGTTGCTATTACTATAATATGTCTAACCACAAAGAAAATCAAAAATATCAATTATTTATTAAAGCAATATTATTGTTTTATAAGTAATTTTAAAACTAAATTATTAATTTAGATTGCTATTATTTAATGTTAAAATATTAAGCAACATTATCTCTATCTTTACAGATAAAAATATTTATTAATTGAATTGAATTACTGTTATTGCGATCCACACAGTATTAACTAACTACATCTTGATTTCAGCCTTTTTTAACGTCCTACTACATCAAACGGTCTGTTATGTTTGTTTTTGTTGTTAGATTTTATTATGTTTATTACAGGATCCCACGATGATGGTAGTACCCAGCCATCTTCAATATTGAAGTTGAAAACCTTAGTCTCTCCCGTGACCATGATTGCTGTAAAGCATTCGAAATGTCGGGAACCAAAAATCAAAAAAAATCCGCGAAATAATCCGAAAAGATAGTTTTATTTAAAACGTAAAATAACCTGAAAGTAATAAATCAATATTTTGACAAGTTCCGTATTAATCCATAATTGTATCTACCACTATTAAATTCTCGTAGAAAAAAGTTGGGCATCTCGCCAAAATGAAGCTACTCAAGAAGTTTTAGCTTGATATTAATCATTAAAAAGTATCCGTTGCGGACTGTAGACCAATACCCGTCGCTTGGGTAACCGAGTGAAGCGGGTTCAAATCCCGGGTCTCGTACCTCTGCTATTTTCATGTGCGAATCATTTCTTACATGATTACCACTTGCCTTACGGTGAAGGAAAACATCGTGAGGAAACCTGCATGTCTGAGAGAACCTAACAAGTTTTCGAAAGACATGTAAAGTCCGTCAATCCGCACTTGGCCAGCGTGGTGGACTATGGCCTGATTCCCCTCGTATTGAAGGGAGGCCCGTGCCCAGCAGTGGGACGTTAAAAAGGGCTGAATACATACCCGTCACTTGCCTTAGCTTTGTTCTTATTTTTTCTACATACATACATACTTTATATATGCCTTTTAATTAATGAATTAATTAATTCTTATCGTCATACTAATATATTATGTAAAAAACTTTCACGAAATACAACAATTATTCAATAGCTTAAACGAAATATATTGTGCATAATCAAAATTAGAAATGCAAATGTTACAAACGGACACAAACCCAATCAAGATTTAGCGGTCACTGGCTGTAACCCCGGGGTCTTTAAAAGAGAAGAGTCCCCAGAGTAAAAGCTTTATTTTTTTATTTACATATTTTATAAATTAATATTGTAAGAAGGAAAACTTTGTAAGCTTAGGAAGCCGACATTAACGACAAGTGTTGTATGCTATTTTTTAACCCCCGACGCAAAAAGAGGCGTGTTATAAGTTTGACATCGATGTCTGTCTGTCTGTATGTGTATGTATCTGTCTGTGGCATCGTAGCTCTCAAACGGATTGACCGATTTCGATGCGGTATTTTTCATTTGAAAGTCAGTTTCCTTGCGGTTGTTCTTAGCTATGTTTGGTTAATATCGGTCCAGCAGTGTAAGAGTATCAGCTCTTTTCCAAAATTATTTATATTTTAACAGTTGTTCCTTAAACTATAAGTGTTTTTTGCGTAGTGGGTTTTTAAATTTTTAAATTAAATTTTGTTGCGATAAAAATGTGTGTTATCAAAGTCTGGTTGATGAGCTTCTTTGCCTAAATGGTTTGAAGCAATAATAATAAATGCAAAAAACAAGATCGTAGTATATAGTAATAATTGGATATCATTAAATATGTCCTTTACACTGTAAATTTAGCAATTTGAAAAAAGCTAAATAAGCTTCTTTAAATTCTTTGCAATATTATTACGGGTATAAACATCTTAATTCCACCCATAGATCTTCATCCGACTCTAACACCAACAAACCTACTTTTCTTATGAAATTTATAAGCATTTACCAGACCATCTATACAATAATATCTATCGATAAATTGATCGTATCTAACCTAACCTAATCCTAAGTCTAATCTGACAATATTGACTGTTTAAAATTTATTGCGGTCAGATGGAAACAGGAGAACTAATACAATAGTTGAATTAAGATGTCAAGTCGATCCACTTTGGATAACTAATCGTCCAACATTATCTGTTACCAGTGAATTCATTTGTACGAAAATTTAAACTTTTAACCAGTTAAACAAAAGGCTAACAAGTAAAAAATAACTGATTTATAGTTTTCATTAACTATAGATACCTAATTAGATACACATTAAAGCACATCGATTTCTAATATTTGATTAGGTATAATTAAAATATAGTTAATTAAAATTCCTATTTAATTATTTTTTACTTTTTAGTGTTTTGAAGTCAGTTTTTATTGATTTTTTGAAGCTTTTTTTCCATTTTTAGTGTAGACGTAGTACTAGAAAAGTAAGAAGAAAGTATTTTAAAAGCAAATATACGAGTCAATATAAAAAATAATATCCAAATCACTTCAACTGTGCCTATAAAATTTGAAGAGTTCTCTCGATTTCTTCAAAATCCCATCATCAAATTCTGACCATACGACCATGGGACCACCTGGGAAGAATACCTTTCCAAACACAAAAAAAAAAGTTTTCGTGTACTGCGTCTTTAGCGTAACAGAACAAAAATAGCTAAAGATTTCGTCCCGTATGTCACAACTCTCTGTCAGTAAAAGGAATGTACCTAACTTCATCATGCCGCTTTTTGGCTGTCGGTGTGTGCATCGTAAAAATTTTACTCTCATAATTTTTTCAAACATGCCAAAAGAAGTATAATTTCAAAAAAGAATTTTCCAAATCAGTCCAGGCGTCTTTATGAAATCGGGGAACATAAATAAAAAATAAAAGATTCCGACGAATTGAGAACCTTCTCCTTTTTTGAAGTCGGTTAAAAAGATAAATTATGCAAGGCTAGGCACTCTTACTTCATTTGTGTGCGTCTCTAGGTGTCTTTTGTACTTGTTATTCTCTTGACCTATTCCGGCCACAGTGGCCAATCTCATTGAGACTAGCCAACTGCGCAGGAGATATTATAGTGCACAAGTGTACGCGCAGACACAAGTGCACTCTCTATTCCTGCTACTCTCATACTCCGGTGGGACGACTACTCGACACGACCGGTGAGAATTAAGGCGCTGGACCAAAGGCTTTACGTGCTCTCCGAGGCACGGGGGTGACACACAGCCAACTTCCTAACTCCGGGCTATTACTGAGGCTATACTATACTATACAGACTATATACTATACAGAAAGACTCAATAACTAACTTGGCCCGACCCGGGACTCGAACCCAGGACCATAGGATGTGCAGTCGCACATGTTAGCCACTACACCACCGAGGCAGTTAATAAAGATTTAGATTATTAATTTATTTTATAAAAAATATTTATTTATTTTATAAAAATAAATAAATATTTAGTACAAAAAAACTATGTAAGGTATATTCATCGACTAATTATTTTAAGACTGCCGCCGCTCCTTGAATATAAGAAAATTTAAATTGACATGTTTAGTCTAAGTTAGCACTTAGGTAATAAATGCCTTTGTTTACTGTTGTGCTCTTAAGAAAGCACAAAGAAATTAGATCAGTTTTAAATAATTTTTCAAGTATACATTTATATGTATATACGTAATAATGTCCTCTGACTGAATTCGGAATTTCACTGAAACTAGCCAAATGCACACGATATTATAGTGCACAATAGTACGCACAGATACAAGACGTGCACTCTCTATACCTTTCACTTTCAAACTTTAATGGAATATGGAAAGATAATTCGACACAACCTGTGACAATTAAGACGCAGGACAGATGGTACGTATTCTCCGAAGGGTGTAACACCGCCAAGTTTCCATATCCGGGCTGCTACAGAGAACTTTTACTAAAAAAATTCAATAAATAAACTTGACTCAACCCGGGACTTGAACCCAAGATTTGTAATCTGCAACCGCCACTAGCCACTGGACCACCGAAGCAGTCAATTGCACGTAATATTCCATTCTAAGTATCAGTTTACGCCTACACGAATGTGGGTCAGTGAGGCGCACGAGGCGGTTAGCGAAGTGAATATAGACGAGATCGTTAACTCACGTTGCATACCAAATGCAATGATATATTTTCTATCTCAGTTTTCGATGTACGTAATGAGTCTTAAACGTAAAATTGATTTGCCTTACTATTTTATATAAGTAATGCACTAAAAAACCACTTTGTATTCGCTTAGAATTTAATTTAATTTAAATATTTATTTTACGAATAATATTTACTTTTAAAATTAAAAGGTCTTCTTATCTACTTCAAAATTACTTTAAAAGCTCAAGACAGGTTTTATTTCCCTATCTATCTGTGCTTTTTTTTACTAGCCATAACTCTACTAAATTGCGAATGTTCTTGTGTATCTGTATGTTTACTAGTCTTTGACACTGAAATGGCTGGATAAATTTGGATGAAATTTTGAATACAGATGTGATATGATATAATAACTTATAGGCTACAGTTAGAAAAAGAAACTTATCTAAAAGTTAGCGCTGTCTTTAAATAAAATTCTATAACAAAAAGCATCTAGGAACACATCGGATTAACGCAAGGGTAGGATATAATTTGTAAGCAAGTTACGTAGCATTTCTAACTAACGAGTAAGGTGTCGTCGTTACTAAACAAACAGACATGGTTAATTTACGTTATTATTTTGTGTTAGAGTTACCTCCCGATCGACCTTTTCTAACCTGCCATAAACTAGTGATTCTCGACTTGTACTCAGCCCTTCTTAACGTTCCTATTTGCAAAGGGATCATAGTCCACTACGCTGGCCAAGTGCGAGGTGGCGGACTTCACATGTCTTTCGAAAATGTACTAGGTTATCCAAGACATCTAGGTCTCCTCACGATGTTTACCTTTACCGTAAGACATGTGATAATTATGTTGGAAATGATTCGCTCTTGAAAATTTCAGAGATGCGAGACTCGGGATTTGAATCTACTTCACTCGGATTCCTAAGCGAGCGTGTTACCACTGGGCTACCATAGCCTTAACAAAAATGAATTTTAGAGTAGGATACATTATCGGTCAATACTTAACTACTACGGTGCTCTTACATACATTACATCACTACATAGTATAAAACAAAGTCGCTTCCCGCTGTCTGCCCCTATATATATGTATATATGCTTAGATATTTAAAACTACACAACGGATTTTGATGCCGTTTTTTTTAGTAGATAGAGTGATTCAAGAGGAAGGTTTATATGTATAATATACTAGAGAAACACTGATAATTTTAGAGGTTTCTAATGTGATGTCGTAAATGAACACATTTTTTTGCGCTTACATTGCAAACGCTAACTGAACCCTACGAGATAGATCAAAATAATGTACTCCAGTATTGTACACCTTAAAAAAGTCTACAAAAAAGTCCCCGATGGCATATGTCTATCTCTTAAGGATAACATACTATCTCCATTTTACTATATCCAAGCTAGAGACGAAGTGACGACGACGAGATGAGTCGCTAGTATCAAATAAAATAGAAAATAAATAAACCTTTACAAATTAGACTGACAATACATAAACAGGATAATATGAACAAAGCGAATTGTAAAAGTATTACATTCTCCAAAATCTTGTTAGAAATTTATGATTTTTAATGTAGGTGGTGCTTTAGTGTGTTATACTCTAGAAAGGCTTCTCTGAAAAAGAGCTTTGAGGAAAGTAAAATGTTATTGTACTTAAAATGGTAAATGAGTATTATTTGAGACGAAAGCTTTTTGGAAAGCCTTTGAACCAAGCCTTTATATTATTAATACTCGCTTAAAATTTGAACATGATATTTATAAATGTTTTTATGCTTTTTCAGGTTAATACTAACTATAATTATTTCTAAGTCTAAAATTAATAAGAACTAATAATAGTAATGCAGTTCATTAACTCGAAAATGTATTTCTTAGTAGCAACTAAGAAGTACGTTTTCGACAGGTTTCGAGGAACCATTAAATAACTTCAAAAACGATGAAAGATGAATTATCTAAACAATCATCCTACTAATATTTTTGTTACGAAAGTTTGTGAGGATGTATGCATATCTGGATGTATAGATGTATGGATGTTTGTTACTCTTTCACGCACTACTTAATGATTTTTAATGAAACTCTACAATAATATAGCTCATACATCAGAATAATACATAGGCTATGTTTTATCCCGGAAAAATGTTCGGTTCCCGTGGGAAAGATTTGTTTTTGTTTTCCTAGAAGCGAACCCGAGCGAAGTGAGGGTGAGTCGTTAGTAATAAATAAATTTACAAAACAAAACTGATTCCAAAATTTGATACTAATGAACGTTTCACAATTATAATGCACTATAATTGTGCCTGTGTACCAAATGTACCCGCGGCTACGACCGTAGTTTATTCAAGCTTCTATTTTAAAGCTCGATGTTAGATAACCTAAAACTTTCCTCAATAAATACGAGTGCGACAATCCGAAAATATTTTCTCAAATGTTAATGGCAGTTCCAGAAATTAGCACGTTTAACCAAAGAGAAAGTATTATAATATATTTAGCTTTATATTATCATTTTAGATTTAGATATTAGTTAGGTTCTGCCGTATTATAATAAAGAAAGAGATACCTATAATCTGTTAACTAACTATTTATATCTAGATATATATTATATAATAAAATTCTGAGTCGAATCTATACATTGAATATTTTTTGGAAAATGTTATTGAAATAGTCATTATTATCGATACAGAGGCCGTATGTCTGCCTGTCAGTCTGTCTGTCTAGGAACGCATCACGAGAATACCGCTGGACGGATTTTGGTTATCCTGGTCAACATATAGGATACTTTTTACTGCGGATAAATATCTTATCTCTGAGAAATCTATACTAAACCTTAAAACGTAACTAGGGACGAACTCGAGCGGAGCCAGGGTGAGCCACCAGTATTTAAAATAAAATTAACGAGTAAACAAAAAGAATCCCTTTTGTAACATTAGGTAGGCATCAAAAAATATCATTCTAATAAAGAAAATTTCTTCGGGGCTATTTAGAAACAAAGTTATTTACATAAAGACACTGTGACACCTGTAATGGTTTGTCTCTCAATAAACCTGACACACAGCACAGTCTGAAGACAAAAATATTGATATAAACTATATTTTAAAAATATAATCTAGTAATTTAAGTCCTCTCCGCCTTGATGCCTAGAAGAAACATTTTTTTTTCTATCTCAGTTCTCAAATATCGGAATATTACCACTATATATTTGAAAAAGTTATAGTCTAAAATCTTCCTAAATAATTATCTATCTTTCTATTAGTGAAAACTGTATGCAAATCTGTTCAGTAGTTTCTGTGATAAGTCAAAACAAACACACTAAACGCTAATTTATAGTACGAGTATGTTGTGACAACGCGCGTAGTCCGGCGCAGTGGCATAAATACGATATTCTACAAAGGTAGGCTTGATTAGTCGCCTAAAAATAATATCAGTAAACATAATAGATTATGTATTTGATTAATCTATACATATAATAAAATTCTAACTTATTATCGATGCAGAGGTCGAATCTACAGTTTTTAGAATTTTTGTCTGTCTATTTGTCTGTCTGGGAACGCATCACGAGAAAGCCATTGAACCGATTTTGATGAAATTTGGTATGATGACAGCTGCTTATCCGGGTCAACATGTAGGGTACTTTTTACTGCGAAATATCTTGTCTCTGAGAAATCTATACTAAACGATAAAACGTGTCGAGAGACCAACCCGAGCAGAGCGAGGGTGAGACGCTTGTGTTAAATATTCATGTACCATTTGATTATTCTCCCGCTTTAGTTATCAAATATTTAAAACTTATCTCATTGCGATATCATCGTATTGTCATTACGGTATAATAAAACTAAACTGACTCACATTAAGCTAAACATTATTATTAATGTAACACATATTCTATATTAATTAAAGTGATCAAGAGTATCAAGAGTATTTTATATACTCCGTAGTGTTAAATACATATCTTTAGTTTAAGCATATAAAGCAAATATTAGTAATATTTTTTTATTACGATATTGTTCAATCTCTGTTCCCGACTAATATATTTTATACTAGCGGCTTACCCTCGCTTCCTTCAGGTTCGTCCCTAGGTTGATTCCCATACAAATTTTCATCTCCATTCTCACCCCCTTAAGGGATGATTTCCGGGATAAAACAATCCTATGTCTTACCCAGGGTCCCAAAATATTTTCTTACCTTTCATGTAGATCGGTTCAGTAAATTCGGAGCCTATTTAGTACAAACAAACAAACAAAAAATCAAATCTTTCCTCTTTATAATATAGATAAAGCAAAAAAATCAGTCGCTACAAACTGTATTAAGTCTACACTCGTCTAAAGTGTTTGCAAGATTTGAGTCCTTAGCAGTAAGGCAGCTTTATGGTTATGTATAGTGGATTCATTTCCATAAATCTACCTTTAAGTATCCGTTAACATTTTGTTGAGGCTTTGTTCAATCTAACTTTCATTATAATGTTCTAGACTACTGTCATTGATTTTAAGTGGTATATAAGGTATCCATAAAATATGAAACATGCAGTAAAGTGGCAATGGTTATTACATTATAGGATACCAGTGCGATTTCTTCATTTTGTATTGATTTTTTCAACTTAAATAGGACTCTAGATATGGTGCGGAGAACACACTGTAATGGAACCAAAAGACTCAGTGAGAAAATGTACATTTAAAAATATATGTATGACTATCATAGTGTTATGCTATCTTATACAATACATACATTCTTGTTTTTAACCTATGTATTCATTGTTTCATATGCAATAAAATATTGTTTAAATCACAATGAAGATTGTTGAATGTATACATTATTATGTATATATCTTTATTCATTATATATATAATGAAAATTACATATATTTTTTCGGACGGACGGCACTATGAAACTAGAAAACAGAATAGCAATGTCAGTCAGTGACAAAATACTTACATTATTTAATATACTACTGGTAAACTTTAAAGATATAAATATACAAGAATTACACGTTTAAATATATTAGATAATATTTTTTTATATAATAATATAATATGTACTAAGAAGTTAAATATTATTTTTCATAATATATGTGTAAACAAACATAAATCCTGAAGACTATTGTTTGCTTACACTTGTTTTTGCTCCTTTCCATCAAAAATATCTCTCTACGCAAAACTAAGTTCGTGTTACTATTTTCTTATACATATTGAATAATAAATCATTAATTAACAATATGATTAATTACTTAATCATACTGAATAATGAATAGTTCACACAACACAAAGCAATCAATTATCAAAGCTCCAATACAATTTCCCCCATAAATTAATAAGGATCAATCTAAGATAATTGGCAAACTTTTCGCAAATATTATAGTACCTACTGATTTAAAATAAACTAAATAAATGATTAACGATGTTTTGATGAAGCTTTTAGGGTTCTATAAACAAAAGTTAGGAATGAAACCCTTATAATTTCGTCATGCTCATCTCTGTATATTACAGCCATGTTATTCCGAATCTATTGGCACTAGATACGTAGCTGAGGTATGAAAATTTGTTGTGTGAAAATTTAAAAGTTTATTATACATGTAACTTAAGGGTGTGAGTAAAATTTAATTATTTGCGTAGGTTAAAGAATGATTTGTATATTTTTTTTTAAATATGTGTGAAAATTTGTGTCTGTATGTTTGTTACTATTTCTTGCTAACACAACTGGACGGGTAGATATATTTATGACCTGGAAAACCACAAAGATTGCTGTTAGACACCTAGATTTTAGGACGCAGCCAAGCGAAGCAAGGGTATGTCGCTAGTATATCATAAAATGTATATATTATATGTAATAAATAATATTATTAGGCTTTAATATGTAAAATATAATTGGATGTTATTAGATACAGCACGTGTTCTCATATAACCCTCCAATTTTGACCCAGAATACTCACGGGAATTATAATAGGTAGATGTAGCGGCATTTCTCACTCAATAGTAGTACTGGTTTACTTTAAATTTAAATTAGTGATTTATCCCCACTTCGCTTCGCTTTTTCCATGATGCGGTAATAGACAGATACACAGACAGACAGACAAAAATTCTAAAAACTATAGATTCGACCTCTGTATCGATAATGATGTCTATTTCAATAAGATTTTCCAAAAAAAAATTTTATGTACAAATTCGGCTTAGTAATAATTTTATTATATGTATAGACTAGCAGTATTCGCGACTTCACCCGCGTTCAAACAACAAAAAAAAACACGAACTCTTTGGAATTATGTTATCTATACTTAATATTATAAAGCTGAAAAGTTTGTTTGTTTGTTTGTTTGTTTGGTTGAACGCGCTAATATCAGGAACTACTGATCCGATTTGAAAAATTTTTTTGCATTAGATAGCCCGTTAACTGAGGAAGGCTATAAGCTATATATCATCCCGGAGAAATGTACAGTTCCCGTGGGATAAATTTATTTTTGCCTAGGGACGAACCCGAAGTGAAGCGAGGGTGAGTCGCTAGTAACTAATAATTTGATAACTGTAATGATTTTCAAATGTGAATATGATTTTGACTCGTGCATCGAGGGTTCCGTACCGTCAAATACTGTGTTGTTATTACTGACATATTTACACTCTAAAATATTTTATATATATATTATATTCATCTTATCTATTTGTCAGTACTTTCTATATCAGTCTAGTGAAAGTCACGTTTTGATCAGCTTAATCATTCTAGAAATTAGAAGGAGTTGCAATTACAGCTTTACTGTTATTTTTTTTAAAATAACCATAAAATGATCTAAGTTATTATGTTTTTGTACTTGTAAAAAGACGACGAAGCATGTTTTAGCTTTTGTCCTTGTAACTTTTTATGCATGAAATTAAAAATGTGTATTTCGAACATCAATCATAAAAACCCTTTGAAAATCAATGCCTAAACAGTAAAAGCCAATATGAAAAATGATTCTTTTGAAAATATTTTATATAAAGTATTGAACAAACGATATAAAACACATTTCTAAGTAGCTCCTACATAATGGTTTCACTTGTAAAAAATATTTTCTCTCTTTTAACGTCAAGAAGGTTTTCATATTTGATGATATTTAGTTCAGACTTAAATAATATTATAATTAAGCTCTTATTACACTGAAATGAGTTAAATTCGAGACCCATGTCTTTCTTTGTGAAAAATTCAATTTAAAACTCTTTAACAAGTTTTCTTATGATGGAGAATAAGCAAATATTTTTTTTTGGTGAAGATCATATGTTATTTATATTATATTTTCGCATCTATATAAATAAAAATGAATCACCGAAATGTATGTATACGCATAACTTCCAATCGACTGCACCAAATTGGATAATTCTTTTTTTTTGTTGTATTTGTTATTGTCAGAACAAGTTTTGTATAAAAGAAAATTAAAAGGAAATAATTTTTTTTTACTAGAATAAGTTATTTTTAAATGTCATGATATGAAAAGTGAGTGAGTGAAATAGTTTTTATCCCTCAAAGGGGTAAGAATGGAGATGAAAGTTTGTATGGGGAAGCAAGCTGGGGACGAACCTTAGCGAAGACAGGGTGAATCGCTAGTTATTAATATTCATTTCAATTATTAGCTTTATGGAGTGTTTGTTGAGAAAATGTTATTCGCCAATATTTCGTTAAATAACATTACTATTATAAATTCAATTTTTTCATGTGTATGTTTGTAAGTTTTACAAAAAACTGCGTAAACGACAGGGCTGTTTTAGATAAAATTTAGTACCTACACTGATAGAATAAGTCCTAAGTAAAACCTTATAAGCTTCTGTTAGAAATAAAATTTGCGGTGTCTGTATAAAATACAATTAGCGGCTTCGCTCGTGTTTAAATTACAAAAGAAAAACTCTTTGGCTTTATGCTATTAGTAATAATGTATGGAAATTTGCCCAATTTGTTGACATTTATGATTACTGCTCCGCTCCCTTGGATAGTAGCATGATAATATATACCTTTATCAATAAACGGGTTATCTAATGCAAAATGAATTTTTCAAATCGGATTAGTAGTTTTTATTTATTATTAGCGCATTAAAACAAACAAACAAACAAACGAGCAAACAAACAAACAAACTCTGCCTCTTTATAATATTACTATAGATAATAATATTTTCACATACAAAAGACACGCGAGTAAAGTGAGAGTAAATCGCTGGTGAAAGCTAGCTTGGCTAGGATTGATAAAAATGATATTTTATATTATCATAATATCCCTTACAATTGAATAAAGCTGAACGGAAAAAGTCGGCACGTGTTGAGAATACAGAAATAAACCGCATTCCCATTGATTGTGCTTGAAAAGAGTCGAGACTGCTTGCATTGTACACATTCAAGCCCGTTTTACATCTTATTATTTTTATCGAACGTTTATCTGTTGTTTTATTCACCATACAGTAAAATGAATATTGTAAGGCAGTACGTTGTTGTACATACATACTAGTTACATACTCTTGCTTCGGTCCGGCGTTACCAGAAGATATTTGTTGAAGTAGACTAATATTTGACGTACCTAGATAAAAGGTATCCTTTATCAATATTCGGTCTATAAATTATCTTCATAGTTGATAAATAAGTTGGATTCGCATTTTTAATTTGGTTGTAATATCTACATTTTTAATAATAATTAATGTTAATTTGATTTGTATTATAACAATATCAGCAAGTACAGTGATTGATTAGTCAAGTTATTAACCGACTTCAAAAAAGGAGGTTATGAATTCGACACGTATGTAGGAATTGTAAAATATTCACATATGATCTATTCAAACAAATATACAAAATTTCATAGGTGTATCTATGTATGTATGTATGAATGTATGTATGTATCTATTTATTTATGTTCTCTGAAACTAGCACTGACTTTGAAAATATCTGATTAGGCAATTATAGTAAATGAAAACCCCCGTTCAGCTATTTTTTACTTTTTAGTATTTCTTTTTGGATTCGGTTTAATTTTATTAGATATTTTTAGTAATATTATGTCGATTCTACTATAATAATATAATTGATTGGTTGCTTGATAGTGTTTGCAAATATGAACGTAGCAGAATCATACTGTCAATGCGAGGTACTGAAGTTTGAGACTTGAACATACTTTCTGAATGAATGTGCTTTCACATTAGTAAATTACTGCAGAAGGCTTTAAAAAGCTACATTTTAATATCAACAAGTTTTTTTAATTTCAAGTTTTGTTTTATAATTCTTTGTTAATTTAATTTTGGTATATAGATAAATGCCTTAGCACTTAATTTTTAAGAACAATGTCTAGGAATTCCTACATAAAATCACGCCTCTGACATTTAAAAACATTTCTTCGCGTACAACTTTAAATGTTACACGCTCTTTAGAAAACCATGGATTAAAAGTTTTGGATAATATTCACTTTAAATATCTGAATTTTAATAATCGCAAAAAGACCTATTCCATGTATTCTTTACTGGAAAACCAAAATTGCGTATAGTCCTATGAAACTACCTATATCATTAATTACATAATAACATCGTATAATTCATTTCGTTCAATTGTATAAACTGTATATTATGATATTTAAAATTATATAAACTGTATAAAGTTTCAAAACATACAAATAATTTCAATTGCTATTTTAATTAAAAGAAAATATGACATATGACTAACTGTTATTAAAAATATTTGCAAGCAATTAATGTTTATTATAAGTAATATGATTAAGTTAATAGTATTATAATTGTTTAATCGAAGTATTAAAAAAAACCCTGTAAAATTCCTTCACAATATTTCAGAATTTCTAATTAAGTTTAAAATAGGATAAAAGCTCGCTTAAATCTCAGATAAGATCAAAATATGTAGGCGTGCTACGAGTTGCTAGGGCTGTGGCTACGAGACCTCTACGAACTATCAACGGTGTAGTGTTACTGCAATCAGTTCGCGCGTCGCGCTCTAGCGAAGTAGACGTGCGTCTCGTTGAAGCTTGCAAGAAGAAACTTTAGTCGAAATCGACTTCTTTATCGAAAAATATTGCAAGTTCTAATATATTTAGTACTCGAACTAGGTTATTGACTATTTAGTGACATAGTTCGTGATTTGTTTTAGTAATTTGTGTACTGTTGGAAAATTTAAATTATTTTGTAAGTATGAATTTACTTATTTTTGTCAATCTTTTTTTGATTTTTAAAATTAAAATACGAAATATACACTTTAATAGATTTTTAAGTAATGTCTATGATTTACGCTGTCATCACGAGTAGAATTAGGACTTTTAACATGAACAAAGTAAATCTTTTCATTTTTTTTATAAGAATTTAAGTTTTATTTATAAAATAGAGAATAAAACTGAGAATCTAGTTTTAAGCAAAATTTCACATACATATAATTATTTTTGATTACTATGTACAAGTTTTAAATTACGTACAGTTACTCGTAGCCGTAAGGATGATGTTAACCTTGATATTACTTTTTTAAGTAAAACATTGAAATTTAACAATTTCATTAGAAGATAATTACAATGGGACCTTTTATATATTTCAGAAAAAAAAAGTTTTGTAATGTATGAAAAAAAAGTTTATACTAGACAAGATTTTTAGCTCGTTTTATACATTTTACCAAATATAAATATTCATATTATTAAAAACGTTCATATTATTAAAGATTCAAACCAATAGAAATGTAAAAATAATATGAAATACTAAAAACGTAAAAAGCACACAAAAGTTAAATTACTTAAAAAGTACCTAAATTTTGTTGTTATCGTGTTTAATGATCGCGAAAATCCAAAAAAAATATATTTCTATTCATAAATTGTAATAACCAATGTATGTTTTGTGTAAAAATGTGAGTTCTGATCAAAGTTTTACCCACATGTGACTTATATATTTTATTTTAAGGGTATTTTCTTTTATCTCTTCTAATAAGCTCCGTGCAAAGACGACAAGTGTTTTCATTACATGTAAAGATGACTTAACAATCTTTTATTTATTTTGAAGTAAGTTTTCTATTTTTAGCACAAACAGATTTTTTTTTTAATTATATTATATTATACGTCTTATTTATTTAAGCAAACTATAATAAAACACGCAAGAGTAGAGTGACAGCTTAAAAATTAAACAAAAAAAGATTCAATGTCGCATAACCACATCCGGAAATCAATGAAAATATATAAATTATATACATTTCACTTAAGCTTTTTTTAAATGTAGATTGTATTCAGCCCTTTTCAGCGTCCCACTGCTGGGCACGGGCCTCCCTTCAATACGAGGGGAATCAGGCCATAGTCTACCACGCTGGCCAAGTGCGGATTGGCGGACTTCACATGTCTTTCGAAAACTTGCTAGGTTCTCTCAGACATGCAGGTTGTTTTCGACAACACGATGTTTTCCTTCACCTTCAAATGTAGATTAGATAACCAGTAACCAAAATTATATATTTCCATACTTATTTTCCAAACAGTAATTAAAATTTTCTCTTATTAAATATAAATCACGTCGCTAAGAAATAACCCGTGTAATATCAGCTATTCAGTTATGCCACGAGAGAGTTTATTTTTTTGTTTTCTATAGGCCGTATGTATGTCTGTAATTATATCAAGGTTTGTAAAGATTTAATAGTATCAAATAAATAAGAAAATTATTGCATATATGTACACTTGCTTCTCCGTACAAACTTTCATCCCAATTTTCATCCCCTTAAGGGATGACTTCCGGAATAAAAACTATCCTTTATCTGTTTTAGGGTCTCAAACTCTCTTCTTACAAGATTTCATCTAAATCGGTTCCGTATTTTCAATACAATTACTCGGTACAAGCAAACAAACAAAAAAAAATCCTCTTTGTAGTATTAGTATAGAAATATAGATTGTACATATACATAGGTACAAATATTTTGCCTAAAAGAATCAATAAAAACTATATAATCGTATATAAAAAGACGTATTCTACTCTGGAGTATAATATTTTTGTGCGTACGTTACGAGTTATTGTTTTCTTAAAATATCAGTGTGATTTTTGATTCAGTATTTAAAAGACAGAAAACTTTTGGGTAATAAGTAATTATCAGAATGTTGTATGTCTACGAGTACTTGTTTAGTAGCATATCGCATGAATATTGTTAGTAGATTTTTTTTTGTTGAATTAAGTTTAAGAAACGTGTAAAAGTATAAAAGTAAGGTTAAGTGTCTTATTAATTATAACAGTTAAAAAAAAACAATCGTAGATGAGTGGTAACACGCTCGCTTGGTAAACCGAATGAAGCGAGTTCAAATGTCAGATCGCGCACCTCTGATATTTTCATTGAAAAACATTTTCAATACGAATCTACGGCGAAGGATAATAGAGAAAAAACGAGCATGTTAGAGAGAACCTAGCAAGTTTTTGAAAAAAACATCTAAAGTCCGCCTACCCGCATTTGACCAGCGTGGTGGACTATGGCCTCATCCCCCTCGTATTGAAGGGAGACTTGTGCCCAGCAGTGGACCGTCAAAAAAGGGTTGAATAGAATACAAAAAAATATAATAAGTTACCTTGTACGGGACTTAAATGCGTGAATTCGTAAATGGGTAAATACCTTATTCCCGACGTTTCGACTGGGCTGCACCAGCCGTGACCACGTTTAAGTCCCGTAGTATCATTATCATACAATTGTGGAACGCGTAAATTTAAAAAGTTGTAATACAAAAAAATACAGCTAGAGCTCGTGGCAAAGCTTAATAGATTTACAAACACGAATGAGCAAGCGAGTATTAAGAAGTTTATAATTTTGACCAAGATTTATGGTTATGTTGTAGGTAATTTGTACCTGATATAGTCCGTAATAGTAATAAATTAATAGCGTGCTAAGACCGTACTTATTACTTCGTATACCCAAAACTTATATAGTAACCGGTTAATTGTAATCATTTATTAGTTAATAAATTTAATTTTAATTTGTATATAGCTTTCGGTTAGTTTAAGAGCCTAAGTTTAATTTAGTTCAACTAAATCAAGAGCTTTTTATTGTTTATTATAATATAATTATAATTAAGCCTAAAAAAAAAAACAAAAAAGACAAACGTTTAATTCTTAATTGCCACTAGTCAATGCTAATATAATTAAAATCTGAAATAATATATTAAAATACTCTCATATCATAAACATTTAACTTTATTATTTAAATCTTATTACTTTGACTATAGATTTTTGTATTATTTTGTTATTGGCCTGATAAGAAAGCTCAAGGTCATACAAAGAGCAACGGAGAGGGCTATACTCGGGGTTTCGCTGCGAGATTGAAACAGGAATGAGGAGATACTCAGAAGAATCAAGTTCACTGACAAAGCTCGTTGAATATCCAAGCTCAAGTGGCAGTGGGCGGGGCATATCGCTCGCAGTATGAACGGTCGTTGGGGACGAAAAGTTCTCGGAAGTTGAAGCGTGGGCAGGCTTCCCACTTGGTTAAAGTCGCTGGAGCCCACTGGAGCGGATGGCACAAGACCGGTTGTCATGGAATTCTTTGGGAGAGGCCTATATCCAGTAGTGGACGTGTTTCAGCTGAGAAGACGATAACAAACAAATAGATAAAATACTTGCATAAATCAGAAATGTAGAAACGACACTGCACAAATATTATCTACTCTATTTATTCGATAGCTAAATCCTTTGAAAAATAAACACCCGTCGCTATCACACAACATTAATTCGTGAAGAGTAATTGTGTTACTACTTAAGTGCTGTCTGCGTTCGTCTTTTTTAACGCCAAGGTCGGTAGCGGATAAATATTGTTCAATGGGAATAATAGTCTGTTGAAAGGCATTTCATTACTCACGCGTCGGGCTCTGCTCGAACAAACATGATTTACGCGTGTACACACTGCGTGATTTATCGTCGCTTTTACATATTAAAATATTGTAAAGAATACCATTACTCTTATAGCTTCTGTTCTAAGCTTAAACATTTGCATATGCTTGAATTGTTAGCTTAGCTCGTCTATAAGTTAATTTTTGCTAAGTTCACATACTTAGTTCTTGATAGTTTCTTCACATTGTAACGACTTAATCAATTTATTATGTAATGCATTTCGAAAATGCAAGTTATAAACGTACCTGTTACACGAGTAAAGCCACGGGCGAAATTTAGTAAGCAATAAAAATAATAGTTCTACATAACGCTCTGGGTAATAATGACCTCGCATTTTTAAACAAGCTTTTGCCCGCGGCTTCGCTTGCTAAAATCAAAATGACACGTATGTTCATTTTTACTCTATTTACGTCTTTTCACCCCTTGTATTCTCAAAGGTAACTGATTATATGTGTTGACAGCAGTAATCCTGCGAATTTTAATTTGATTAGCAGTTTGAGTTATGCGTTGATAGATTAAGGTCAGTCAGTCAGTCAGGGTTTTTTTTATATATACATACATATTTGCTTTAATCTTAGCAATTTACATCCAAAGTAACATACAAGCAAGGCTTATTTTAGTTCTTCATTATAGTAAATGTACACAAAAACTTTTAGAAATATAAATACAAAACAAGTACATAGCTTGTTAAAGCTCTTAATAACTTATGAATTCTTAGTAATCTAGCACAATCCTTTATACTATAGAAACAGTAAATCTGGTACGCTGAGTAAAGTGTATTTTAGCGTCAAATTAATAATAAAGGCATAAAATTTTCGCGAATAACGTATTATATTTAGAAATAATATATATAAGAGAATTTATTACTTGATCATAAAAATGGATGGTATTACAAAATTGTATTTTTCACTCTTTTACCCGAGACGACTATCGCTAATAAAAATCTTAAATTGTGTATAAAATAATATATTCTGGCCATGATATGTTAAAGTTTTAATATTTCATTCATATTATATTCATATTTTTAGACTTTTTAGCCATTATGGAACGTTGGACAAGCTATGATACATAGTTTAATTTTCTGATCGATTTCAGAAATGGCGAAATGTAAAATGCTTGTATCTATACTAATATTATAAAGCTGAAGAGTTTGTTTGTTTGTTTGTTTGTTTGTTTGGTTGGTTGAACGTGCTAATCTCAGGAACTACTGATCCGATTTGAAAAATTCTTTTTGCATTTGATAGCCCGTTGACTGAAGAAGGCTATGCTAGACTATATATCATCCCGGAAAAGTGTACGGGTCCCGTGGGATAGATTTATTTTTGTCTAGGGACGAACCCGAAGCGAAGCGAGGGTGAGTCGCTATCTTAAATAAAACTATATATATTTTCGGATTATTTCACGGATTTATTTTGATTTTTGGTTCCCGACAATTCGAATGCTTTACAGCAATCATGATCACGGAAGGCACAGTCTATCAATCTAAGAAAGTATTATGTATAATATCTTCATAAATTTATTGTAAACCGATTTTCATAATATTTATCAAATGAATAATTTATTTTTAATATCGTTGGGAAAACCCATGATGGGAATGTGAGACTCCTACTCACCACAACCCACATTGCACGTTTATCGTCCCGATAGTGGCGTTGCAGAATCGCTTGCGCACGCACTAAAACGCCTAACCCGTGAAGTGAATAGGTATAAATATGAAGAATTATTTTACATAAATTTGTATGTATGTATATGTATTTTTTTGCAGGGGAAATACTAACTGCGAGCCTTGCTACGTCTCTAACTGCATAATACTATTTTTCTTCGTGAACTAATTCATCTTTTTAGTTTGTTTTTTACACAGTCGGGTTTTTTTTCTGATCCTGACATCTCTTCAAGATCGTTATAGATGTTAATAATTTAGCGCGCTTTGTATTCAGATCTTCTAAACAGTGTATTTGGTTTGAGAATTCCAGTCCATACTGGTCTCGTGACTATTGCTGTAAAGCATTCAGAACATCAAAAATAAAAAATCAACATAAATCCGAAAAGATAGTTTTTTTTCTAAATACTCGATCAGTGATAGTATAGTCCACTAATTGTAATTAGTAGTTTTGTTTAAGTAAGTAATCGATTATAGTTCATGAAATGTACGATAGTTTTCGGGATAAGTCCTAACATTCAGGCACTGTTTGCGTTTAATTACCGAACATCTAGCCCCGGACTATAAACTTTATAGGCTTCCATGCCCCCGGCATTCTCTACTGTCACTGGCTCGGCTTTAGTACAGGCAATCGACAATTAGTTGCAACAACCTCTATTAGGTTTTGAATATACCTACGCTTGGTCTACACGAGTATATGCGGTTTTGTGTTGAATTTGAATTTTATAAGCTCAACTAGTGACTCACCCTCGCTCCGCTCGGGTTCGTCCCTACTGACGTTTTAACGTTCAGTATAGATTTCTCAAAGATGAGATATTTTCCTGCAGTAAAAAGTATCCTATATGTTGACCCGGATAATCAGCTATTATGATACCAAATTTCATCAAAATCCCTCCAGTGAATTTTCCGCGATGCGGTAACAGACAGACAGACAGATAGACAGACAAAATTACAATACTGATTGTAACGAAAGAATATCTATTATAGATAGTTTTCTCCGGAATTATAATTAGAATTTATAAAATCTTACTAATAGTAGACATTACTTAAATGAAGACAAATACCTAGTTTATCATTTTTATAAAAATAGTCTAATAATCCTGTACAAAATGAAATTTCCTATATTTTCATATTCGTTTTGATTATAGATAATGCATGTTATAAATAAATAAACTGCCTTTATAAATAAATGTTTAGGATTTCAAAAACAAAAAATATTAGTACTCCCCTCAGTAATACGTGTGGAGGGCTACCCTTTTCTTTGTACATCATCTCTAGTAATTAGTCGTCGTAACCGAAATCAGTTTGGAGGACATTACCTAATGGTGCACATTGAGACCAATTTCAACTCTATAGTACTTTAAATGAAATAGCTGCGATATAAACATACACACACACACACACAGACACAGACACACACACACACATACATATACATACATATATACATACATACGTACATACATACATATATACATACATACATACATACATACATACGTACATACATACATTACGATATTATTGGGGTTTTAATATTGCCTTTTAACTGCGGAACCCTACAAAGACGCCTTCACTTAATTTAAATGAAGGACCAATTTAGCTTATCTCATATAACCTGCGTTAGGATAAAGTAAGATTTATAAGTTAAGTATATTTCCTTCTGCTTTGACATGATCTAACAAGGTGACAGGACAGGTTCGTTTAATAGACGTGTACACGTTCCCGTCGTATTATATTATATCAACAAAGACTTTTCACATTTATAAATATAATATAGGTTATGTTATAAATATAAAAAATGATTGCGTGTAACGTTTACGCTCGGTTGAAGTAAAACTTCTTTGGCGCTGTAGCGGATACCACAATTAAATTAAAACAAATCAAAATATAAACATAATATTTTTTATATAATTAGGCAGTGGTAGCCCAGTGGTAACACGCTCGCTTTGCAAACCGAGTGAAGCGGGTTCAAATCCCGGGTCTCGCACCTCTGATATTTTTATGTACGAATCATTTCTAACACTTGCCACTTGACTTACGGTGAAGGAAAACATCGTGAGGAAACCTGCATGTCTGAGAAAACCTAGCAAGTTTTCGAAGGACATGTGAAGTCCGCTAACCCGCACTTGGTCAGCGTGGTGGACTATGGACTGATCCCCCTCGTATTGAAGGGAGGCCCGTGCCCAGTAGTGGGACGTTAAAAAAAGGCTGAATAATTATAAATTTATAAAATTATTACTAAAGAGATTAGTAACTAGCGAATCACCCTCACTCCACTCGGGTTCGTCTCTAGGTACGTTTTAAGGGTTAGTATGGAATAGATATACTGTATATAGTTTCATAACCCTTACTTGAGAAAGGATTGATTTCCCATACAAAATTTCATCTCCCTTTTCACCCCCCTACGGAATGATTTCCGGAATAAACACTATCTTATATCTAAATACCATCTAAATCGGTTTAGCAGATTTTCAGTTTATCCATTACAAACAAACATACAAATATAATTATTAGTAATGTGGGATAGGAGATACCAGCAATAAAACCACCGCACCACAATCACCTTAATACGTTTATGAATTTTTCAATAGTTTATTACGTCGTTACAGTCTTTGCAGTCTGCATCCTTCTTTAAAACTAAAAGTTTACAACTTTTTCATTCAACTTTAACATGGCCGAACACACTCTGTCCTTTTCACTCATTCTTTCTTCCTTTCATTCATACTTCACACATTAGTAC
Source organism: Argynnis bischoffii washingtonia (assembly GCA_033884665.1). Classification (NCBI taxonomy): domain Eukaryota; kingdom Metazoa; phylum Arthropoda; class Insecta; order Lepidoptera; family Nymphalidae; genus Argynnis; species Argynnis bischoffii. The sequence continues at coordinate 405,877 of CM066616.1, read as the reverse complement.
TATAGCTTTTATGTAATTTATGCACATTCATCCCACAGTAATAAACATTATTTTGAACCGACTTCAAAAAAAAGGAGGAGGTTCTCAATTCGATATATATATATTTTTATGTTTGTTAGCGGATTTTATTCGTCGTTTATAAACCAATTTTGATAATTCTTTTTTTGTTAGAAAGGAGATATCCCAAGAGTGGTCCCATGATAAGGAAACCAGGATCTGATGATGGGGTCCCTGAGAAATCGCGGGGAACTTTCCAAAATTGTAGCGGCGACTAGTGCGTTTGATAACATTTTCATTAGGTATTTTAAAGCACTAATTACTATTTAATGAAGGTCTGGAGTCGATCTGATGATGGACCCGAAAGATAGTCGAGGGAACTCCTCAACGATTTACAGCAATTACCTGGTGTTTGGGCTTGATTAATTTGTATTGTCTACACTAAAAATGGAAAAATAAAAACTTAAAAAAAAAAATTAAAACCGACTTCCAGGCACAGAAAAAAACCCCCGTTTAGTTATTTTTTATTTTTCAGTGCCTGGAAGTCGGTTTTTATTTTTTTTTTAAGTTTTTTTGTAAGTAATAATTGTTATAAAATTATTAATAATTAATATATATATTTATATATATTAATTATTATAAATATAAAACAAAAAATAATAATAAAGACTCTCACTTCCGCGACAGTCATTTTTCCAATGTATTAACTTACCCCTCAGACACGTGTAGTGAAAAATTTTACTTCAAAAATGCATTTTTTTCAGAAAAGACACCTACATAAATAAACGAAAAAAGGAAAACTTTATGTAACTACAAAATTAGAGCCTATTCCGAGATACACGAAATAAATTAATGTATATAAGTACAATAATTGCTCATTTAATATTATAATATAATCATCTGTACATACACACATATATAAAAGGAAATCGTGACTGACTGACTGATCTATCAGCGCATAGCTCAAATCTCTGAACGAATTGGGTTGAAATTTGGCACACATATATCTAGTTAGTATGATGTAAGCATTCCCTAAGTATATATTTTTGAAATATCAACCCCTAAATGGGTGAAACGGGGGTTCAAAATTTGTATAAAGAAATCATATAAGAGAGTTGTATCAATTAGAAAATTTGCAGGATTACTGCTGCCACCAAATAAACGAATGTGTTTCGAGCTTTTTCACAAACAATTTCTTCAAGGGATGAAAAGGGGTATTTACCCTCAGAATATTTAGTCTAAAAATCAAACTTGATGCGTTCAAAGCTACGGGCAAAAGCTAGTATAAGAGTCTAAAGTTGTCTAGAGACTCTACTTATTATTATAAGCTATAATCAATAGTCATTGGAATCTATTAATTATATGAATCATCCAAAGAACAAAATTGTATCAACAACATAAATACCTCAAAGGGAATTCGAACCTATTACGTTTGGTATAATACCCCATACGTATACTGACTGTTGCACTAGACGGTCGTCATAAAAGCTAATTGTGAAGCTCTGTGTACGGAGCGGCGCCGGTACGGCCGTCTGTCGCTAATTGACCGTTTGAAAGCTTCGTGCACTCTGTGAAATATTTTTATAAAGAATATACCTGATAATCAATTTAACAAATGTGAGAATCGATTTGCTAACGAACTATAACATTATTATTATCGGAATAATATTATAAATGAAAATTTTTGTATGTGTATGTATGATTGAGTTTTGGATGAAATTTAGTTCACAGATAGGTATCGTTAGAAAACATAAGCTACTGTTATACATGAAGGCACTCTAGTGAGGCGTGTAACATCAAGGAGTAACAAATATACATACATACACAACATCATACAAACTTTAACATACATAAATAGAAGTCCATTAAGAAGAATAATATATTATTTAAAGAAAATTTTATCATGAAGGAAAATCTATCTTTATTGTATTTATTTATGCACTATCTAGGATTGCCTCCGGAATTAGTCATTCTTTGGTTCTTTTGAACTAATACAAATAAAACTTATTTATATCCCAAATATAGATGACTAGTTTTCGCCCACTGGTTTAAATTCAACCATGATCTATACATATAATAATTTTTGAACTAAGCCGAATCTGTAAATTAAATATTTTTTGGAAAATCTTATTGAAATAGACATTATTATCGATACAGAGGCCGAATCTATAGTTTTTAGAATTTTTGTCTGTCTGTCTGTCTGTCTGTTGCCGCATCACTAAAATACCACTGGAGATATTTTGATGAAATTTGGTATGATGATAGCTGGTTATTCGGGTCAACATAGGATACTTCTTAGGGACGAACCTGAGAGGAGCAAGGGTGAGTCGCTAGTAAATGTTATATAAAAAGAAGTAGCTTCTTTCAAAAAAAAAATTGGTAACACTAAAGTTCATCAATTCGCTACTAAACAAAAAAAAACAGATCGATAAACAAACAACGGAGACAATCGACACGTGTTCATAAGAAGCTGTTAAAACAAACATATAAAATAAGTTCTTTGGAAGGAATGAAAAATTATTTTTTGATGTATGTACACGACCCACGTTAATTTCACTATTTCCCTCAACATATGCCAAAACCATATAAAACCTTCTATATTCTAACAATTTTCTTACTCCGGGATTAAATTTAGTGTATCCAATACCTTGTTCCAATCCATCAGTGAAGTTCTTTTTGATAATAAATGTAGCTGTTTTGGCGATTGACAGGCACAAGAAAAAAGACAAGTTTCAAATAATCTAAATATAAGCCCAATATACTCGCTCTTTTGAAGTCACAGCTATAACAGCTATGTATATCGAAATACACCGGTACATTTATCATATCAGTAAAATTAAAAATATATCTAATACACACTACTATACTACATATATTAAAATTGTGAGTCGAATCTATACATTAAATATTTTTTGGAAAGACTTATTGAATTAGTCATTATTATCGATACAGAAGCTGAATCTATAGTTTTTAGAAAACCACTGGACAGATTTTGATGTTGGTATGATGAAAAGTGGTTATCCGGGTCAACATATAGGATTTTTTTACTGCGGGAAAATATCTCATCCCTAAGAAAGCTATTTAACACTTAACGTATCAAGGGATGAACCCGAGGGGAGCAAGAGTGAGTTGCTAGTATATAATAAAAATTGGAAACATAATTAAAATAAATATCTGTATGAGCTTTCCATCTTACGTTATTATATTATCATTATTTTCTTTGGTTAAAACGATTCGGTCGACCAATTTTAAAAAGGTTGCTATTATGATACAAAGTTTACAATGTAGAATAACGAAAGCATAATAGAAATGAGAGGTAAGCTTCGTAAAAGCTTTTAAAGATATATAAGCTTCTGTATAGCCTTGGCTCACATTATATCTATTACTTAAAATCCGAGCAACTCCTTCCACGCTTGAGATTGTTCAAAATAATAATGTGATCACCGTAGACAAAGCTGTCTTTATTTAACTTAAATTAGCGGTAAAGTACAAGTCGTGGTGAACACGAAAGTTATTCTACAGCGCCTTATTAGGACGGGGAAGGGTCTGTTGGGTTTTAGGGGTAGGTAACTTTTAAGGCAAGAGCATATACTTTCATGTTGGCAGATGTTATGTGTAAATGCATATCCTAACAAACCTTAAAAAGGAAAAAACACACCAGCTCAGAACCTGGATAGAGAAATTGGTGAACATAAAAAAACTTACAGACAAACATAGAAACTCCTTTTTTGAAGTTGATTAATAAAAGGAGACATAGTATTTAGAATCTCTTCTTCAAATAGCTACGCATTAAGGTGCTGAAACCTAGTTTATGGGAGTGAGAGTGTTTTAATTCCAGTAACTGTTTTATTATATTGAATAACACAAGGGATGTTTCAGTATATAAACAACTATTCTGTACACAATTCCATGGATTTTGGATTTTTTAGCGCATACCCTTAATTCGAAAATAAAGTAATCTAAGTTACTCCCTTTAACATCAACTATCTGCCAGTGAAAGTCCCTTCAAAATTGGTCCAGCCGTGTTGGAGATTAGACGAAACAAACAAACAGACAGACAATATTTAAAAAAAAAGTCTATCATATAAGCACCGTATATTACTTTCATATTAATTTATTATAGAGCTGTTATTTTGACATTACAAACAGACACTTCCATTTTATTTATTTATATAGATTACAAAGACTAAATGGAGCTAATAGCCTTACACTTGGTTGTAACTAATAAAGTGTACAACGACGGATAGCTGACCGTCGCGTGTTCTGCTGACGGCCCGCGGCCACGTGACGAGGCGGCGCCGCGTCGGCCGCAATCACGAAGTGATAACAGTAATTAAAACGTTCGGTATCACACCTTTGTGTAATACGAGACGAGTATTTGCCGACATATTCATTTACTTGGTAGATTTTTGCTGCATTTTATAATACTAGCGACTCACTCTCGCTTCGCTCGGGTTCATCCCTAGGTACGTTTTAACGGTTAGTGTGGAATAGATAGACTATATACATACCTATAGAAAAGCAATTACTTTAAAATAATAAAAAAAATACCCCTTACTTGAGAAATTATTGATTCCCATACAAACTTCCGTCTCCGTTTTCAACCCCTTATGATATATTTCCGGGATAAAAATTATCCTATGTCGTTTCCACGATCTCAGATTATCTCTGTATTACAATTGATCTAAATCGGTTTAGCGGATTAAGCGTGAAAAGGTAACAGACGGACAGAGATACCTATAAGGGTTACTGTTTACCTTTTGAGATACGGAGCCCTAATAATAAAAAATATAAAGTTATTTCCTATAAAAATTCTATGTCTAATTCTACGTTAATTCTTTGAAAAAAAAACAGATATTTTGTTCTACGTCAAACTTTATTCTTCCGTCGAGCCATCTCTAGAGTTAGGCCTTTTTTTGAACAAATAAAGGTTTACAGAGGAATCCGGATACCTGTGACCCCAGCCTTGTGGCGACAGAGTGGCCTTTCGTGTGGTTTTTAGTGGGTAGGCTGTCGCGCGCTTACCATCTTTGCGCGGCAGGAGCCCCACATAACCCGTCTCGCTTCCCCAGGCGAGCGGGTACCCGTAACAGGGTTTTCAACACGTTAAAAAAAAAAAAGTCTTATATTACGTACGTACATGTATCTTTCTATAGTTGCTACGGTTTTAACATAATATTTTCGAATAGATCAATTTGTTATATTAAATGCAAATATTGTCGCTAGCGAGTATCGAATAGCTTATGTTGTTTTGATGAAGGAGAACGTCAACAGCTATCAATTTTAATAGTGATTCAGGCTGTTGTTTTAGGATTTGATACAAGAATAACGTAACGTCTACAAGACATGGAACGGAAGATTTGAGGAAATTATATATGACCCGTTGTGACTTTCTTCACTTCGTTTGACATTTTTTCACTTGTGTAATAAAAGCACATAAAAAATAATATTTGGTTTAAGATAACGACGAATAATCGATAAAATTATAAAAAATCACACTAATACTATGACTGAATGAACTCAAAGGAAAGGCCATAAAAAAGCCTACATTACGATTTCTTTATGAAGTGGTAGCAGATACATAGTTATTTGACTCTAAATAGGAAAGCGCCTAAGTAGTACACCTATGTACATGCATTGTCGAGCTTTTTATTAATTACATACTCTGCAGTAGGATCTAGACGATCGTAAGTAGTACATTTATATGAACAATTTTCATTAGAACCTAGGATTTAATAGGTTTAGATTTAATTTTTTACCTCAATTAAATCCTAAAAGTCGATTTTAATCGTTTTATTGATTTAAACTTTATATGTATGTGAAATTGGGTGACAATACAATTTGATCTCGAGATCAAAAACTTAAACTTAATCAATATTTGAACCTTTATCTTTGATTTATGATCTAGAACTAAATATTACATATCTTTTAATACATTTAACCCATTACTAAATATATATTACAATATGTGAATAGTTTTCGTTACTTTTGCCTACATTTCATACTGTGTAAGTGCCTTCAATTTTTTGTCCCAATATGGATATTGAAAGACACCTTTTATCCTTTTTACACCCTCAAGAACATTTAACATGATTTATGACTCGACCTTTTCGTACAATGTTCTTTATATAGATCGAAATATTGTTCTGACTTAAAATATTAGTGGTTAGTATTGACTGGATCAGTGGTGACTAATCAATATGACAAGCCTGAGATCCCAAGTTCGATTTATTTACGGTCCTAATATTTGTTATATATATAACAAAAAACAATAGTTATAACAAAAAACAAGCTGAAAAGTCATCAAAGCAAATAGATATATATTTTATCGAATTAAAACCTTATTTTATTAGAGAGCAGTTTTGATATTATTCTTAAACTAGCGACTTCACACATCCCTAGGTGCGTTATATTTTTTTTAAGGGAAACGCTAATTCTTTTTCTAAAGTAAAAGTAGCCTAAGTTACTCCTTAGAATATCAGTTATATTTCGCTAAAATTGATCCAGCAGTTTCGAAGATTAGCCGGAACAAACAGACAGACAGACAAAAATTTTAAAAATTGTGTTTTTCTTATACGTGCCGTATATAATTCCATTGCATTTAGTATAAAGCTATTATTTTGAAATTACAAACAGACACTTCAATTTTAATTATCTGTATAGATAACTGTACATAATGGAATTATCAACAAATATCAACTTTTCAATTTAATTAAGTAAATTAGCTTTTAATACAACCCTTATTTTCTATGCTTCATTCGTCTTCTTGATTTTTTTTTTATTATTATTTTTTTATGGTATTCAGTGATAAATGAGCAGACAGTCCACCTGATGGAAAGCGATACCTGTCGCCCATAACACCTACGGTTCATGCACTTAAGTTTTATGTAACAAAACTGCAGAACCGCCGGTACGTTATCACTGTGAGGACTAAGATGTTATGCCTCTTGCCTGTAATTGCGCAAATTTAATAATATATATTCAATAATTTAATAATTGATTTAATAATATATATTCATATTTCATCTTTCAATTACTAGATTCTAGATGATATTAGGAATTTCGTAACTTAATTATATAACTTTGACAATACAGTGATATGCCGTCTTGAAACAATCTAAAGATAGAGCCCAGAAATTGTTAACTGAAATTAACTAAAGAACAAAGCCGCAATACTTTTATAAATGCGAAAGTTTATATCTGAGTTTTTATGTTTGTACCGTTGAAAAGGCTGGAGAGATTTGGATAAAATTTAGTATACGGATAGGCACCTGGAATAATATATAGGCTACGTAAGTAATAGAATTTACCAATCGTTATATTTGCCTGTATAGTGTGTATAGTATTACAATTTCTATAAAATGTACCCAAGGACGCACCCGTGCGAAGCGAGGACAAGCCCTTAGTAAATTTAAAAATAAAACGTGTTTTTAAATAAAAAACAGAAAAGAAATTAATAATTTAATTAAAAAAGTTTCATAAATCTGAAACCAAACCTCGGTCTTAATATTGTCATTTAGATTTTGCTTCGTTAGCGTTATACTCTTCGTTAAAATTTCAGTTTTGAAATATCTATAATGTTAGCAGAAGAATAATCTTCAATGCAGTAAAAATAAATGGGGTAAATTGAAGGTTAAATGTTATGTTTTCAGGTCATCAACCGACTATACCTAAGATTATAAGTTCGATTTCTAATTGTAGATGTAGATTATTTACAGACACTGTATATAATTTTTGTGTTCTGATAGGAAATTATGTAGTCCGTAAATTTTGTACATGGGTCGTTCTTCTTTTCTTGCGACAATGAATTGGTGTTTCTCAGTTTTTCGAGTTTTTCAAATAACAATATTTTCATTTCAGAGTTAGATATTTTTTTGCAAATGCATTTAATTTTCATTTGAATCATTTAATCTTTGTTTTCATGCCCGTAATGTTGTTTGTTTTGTGGCTATTTTCGAGAAAACACTGTGACAGAGTGGTTTCTTTTCGATCTGACATCATTATGAATTACTACTCTGTCACGGTATTTAATGAAAAATAAATACATGCAAACAAATTATTGGCTACAGAAAGTTAAAGATTATTTAGTATTAAAAGGTATAAAGCGATGAGGATGTAAATTCAAACAATTAAACACATTGACTTATAAACTGTGTAATCTAAAGAGGAGCTTTTGCATAATTTATGTGGTACGAGTTTACTTGCATACTGCATGTTATGAAAACATATAATATACAGGGTAAATATTTTAAGCAGAAGTGAATAGTAAAACACGAAACTTATGAAATAGCGAAAAATGGTTTAGTACATCTTGGAGGTCAAGGTTAATACTACCTCATAATACCACATCATAATTTTTCAAATTATTTACGGCACTTTCTCACTTCGACCAAAAATAAGACAGTCAATGCGTTGTTTAAAAAAAAATGAAGTAAAATAATATTAATATTAGTTATAATAAAATAATAGCCGACGTTAAAACAAAAGAAAGCTATTTAGAAATTATATAAAAAAGAATTTTTGTCCCTTTCTATTTTTTTTATATTTTTACGATTTTTTTTATTCCAATACTTGATAAGTGTTATTAAAATAAGTCTTTTATGTTTTAAGCATAAGGATTACTTCAGTAACTTTTACTTGTATACGAATGAAATATTGAAAAGAATTGAGCTTTGATTCGACTAAAACTTTTTAAATAATTGTTTGATGTCAAATCAAGCTTTTAGTTTTTTAAAATGTAACTTGAAAGTTTGTTGGTTATAAATAAAACGTCTAAAATAAGGATGAATTGTCCTCGTTTTTAGCCTTGAACGACGGTCCATACATTTAAAGGAAAGCCCTTCTTGAGATGTTACTCCTATTGAAGAAGACCTTTTTATTTATTTATGTAATACTTAAAATCTGTTGGAGAATTCAAAACCAATCCGCTTTTTGTCTTTTTCTTGTTTATTTCATGAGTTTGCTCTCTCCAGATTTTAAAGTATAGGATGGAAATTTTGGAAAATATGAGTTATTAAACTTCCAATAATCTTTAGTTTTTAATATTACGTTTAAGAAATACTATGTTATACAAATTTATTTCTGCGAGATTTAGTCTAATAAATAACGTTTAGTAAAAAACAACAAATTTAATATTTAGCGGTACAGAACTCTCAGTGCGTGAGTCAGACTCGTACTTGTCGCATTTTAACTTTTCTGTGAAAACGTGGAATTCCTGTGGCATATTTAGTTGCATGATGCAACATATTCACAGCTCGAACTTAGTAACAAGTCCCATTTTTGCACAAGTACTATCTTTGTTTTCAATACAATAAGTTAGGAGTTGAAATTATCAGAGCTGAAGTCAAAAACAAACTGAAGGGAAATGGTGTCAAGATATTACTCGCCATAAGTTTTTATACTATTTAGTTCATGATTTATAATAAAACTAGTTGACAAATTACGAATAAATGTTAAAAAAAATAAATAAATGTAGGCAATCAGCCCTTATTACCTTCCTGTGTCGTAAAGGCCTCTCATCAAGGGCGAGGGGATCAAGCGATGTCTTAAACTGGCTAGGTGCGACCTGACCGACTTCATATGTCCTTCGAAAATAAGTTAGGTTCTCTGAGATATTCGAATTTCTTCATGATATTTTCCTGCACCTAGGTTAAATAATGTTCACTCGCAATCCTTACTGAAATATTTAAGGAAAATATACACTTATATGAATAGAATTTACTTATCAATATAAAAAGTAACTGTATCCAATTTTTTTATTGAAAATACTAAAACTCGTTAATAGCTACTAAATAAAAAAAAAAAAGAAAATATTTGACAAACAGAGGTGAAAAAGGTACTAAACTGTTTTGACTTTGCCTATTTATATATAGATAAGTATTAGTGGTTTTTTTACTAAAATACACATAACAAGCGAAACCATGAGCAAAAGCTATACAAAACTATAAAGCCATAAACTCAAACGGTTATCGTTTTCTTGAAGATTAAAGTGGGGTTTTAGAGTGCATTAGAAAATTATCTCGCACACAGCACCATAACATTCGCCGTTAACTCCTATATTATATGTACATAATAAGTTCGAATTGCAAATTATGTTTTGTATATCATAAATTCAAACGAATATTATTGACGCTAGCAGCCCTTTAGTGTTATTAGTTTTTAAATTTATTTTCATCCAAGCTGTTTTTTCTCGTGCAATCTGCCTGATGAATGATGTCGAAGACCGTCTGGTGTGACAGTCCTTATACACGAAATAATATTATTCAATTATTGTTTTTTTCGTTAAGGATTTTGAATAAATATACTGTATACGAGTTTCAATCATTTTTGATTCAACAATACTACTATATTTTTCTTGCTTAAAAGCAAAGACTTCTAGTCTTTGCTATTAATTAGTGGGTATTGAGGTCATGTTTTCATAACGTTTTCGTGTTCTGTTGAAGCTATACTTAGTTAAAATTAAACATATTTTAAACTGTAATACGTTTTTTTAAATTTTTAAGTAATCATACTCACCAATGACTGAGAAGCCATATCTATACTTAATATTATAAAGCTGAAGAGTTTGTTTGTTTGGTTGAACGCGCTAATCTCAGGAAGTACTAATCCGATTTGAAAAATTCTTTTTGCATTAGATAGCCCGTTAACTGAGGAAGGCTATAGGCTATATACCATCCCGAAAAAAATGTACGGTTCCCGTGGGATAGATTTGTTTTTGTCTAGGGACGAACCCGAAGCGAAGCGAGGGTGAGTCGCTAGTCAATCATAAAAAAAAATATGTATGTGTAATGTATGTATATATATCTAAATAAAATTGTGCAAGACATTTACTGGTGAAAAGAGTATTCCGATGATAGGACAAAATACTTTTTCGCGGTAGAAAAAAAGGTTAAATCAATTATAATTAAACTTTTTTTCTAAGAAATTTTTAATTAAAATTCAATTGAAAGAGATTATACATATCACTTGAATTTTTCGTATGAGATGAATAGAGAACCTATTATCTTGTAAATTAGGATACTTATAAAAGCTTAGTACTCGTATTTCTAAAATAGGGAATATGTATGTTTTTTTTAAACAATAACGAGATAAAAAGAGTCCGCCACTACACCGTCTCATACCACGACCGTGCTAGGACCGTGTCAGGCAAAAAATATTCTTTGTATTGAAAGCATGAGGCTCTGCCCACTAACCGTTTCGTCACCGGACCGGCACCGTCGCGTGCCGTGTACGGAGCGGTAAGAATTGTCGACGAGAATATTTTGCCGGTGTCGGTACGGTCCGTGCCTGGCACGCGACGTTGCAGGACCGATGCGCGCAGGCGGCGCAATGGTGAGCATACGCAGCACTAAAACCGTTACATATAACGTATACAGGTACGATACGCTGTTAATACGTCCTAGTGAGTATAGTAGTCCGTGTCAAGCTCATTTCCGTGCCTGATACGTTCATAGCACGGTCATGGTATGAGACGTTGTAGTGGGCAGATTCCCTAAATCTAAAAAAAATATTCAGCTTCAAAAAACTAAATATATTCAGCCCTTTTTAACATCCCACTGCTGGGCACGGGCCTCCCTTCATGACGAGGGGAATCAGGCCATAGTCCACCACGCTGGCCAAGTGCGGATTGGCAGACTTCACATGTCTTTCGAAAACTTGCTAGGTTCTCTCAGACATGCAGGTTTCCTCACGATGTTCTCCTTACCGGTAAGGCAAGTGGTAATCAAGTTAGAAAATGATTCGCACATGAAAATATCAGAGGTGCGAGACCCGGGATTTGAACCCGCTTCACTCGGTTTCCCAAGCGAGCGCGTTACCACTGGGCTAACACTGCCTCAAACTAAAATTTAGTATAAAAAAATTATATCATACCGATACAGATACTTTTAAAGCCCGTCATTTCGCGCGCTTGACGTGACGTCACAGTAAATCATACACAGAAAAATTACAACTTTAGTTTGTAGCGACAAAATCGCTAATCGCTCTGGTATGATATACTTTGACATGATATTCGTTTCAACTAATTGTAATTCCCCACCTATATTTGTACTTTTTAATAATTGTTTTCTTAAGATGCCTATTACAACCTTCAGAATTTGCTGTAAATATATGCTTATACCATTAATATTATTAAGTAAAATTTATACCAGAATACACGTCAGTTCAAAAGAAATGTAATTACATACTTTTTTTTAAATAATTTATTATAAACCTTTATGTAGAAGTAATTACAACTGTAGAAAATGCTAGAAACAGCGATGCGTCGGCCGCTCGAACTCAATACCATACAACTCAGTACATTTTGTGATAGGCATAAAAAATATGAATATAGGCTTAATTCAAAAGCAATAAGGATTATATAAAAAACATTTCATCTTTATTAAAATCACATGCATATTATTTAAAAAAAAACATCAATAACAGTATATTGCAATAATTCCAAGAAAAATCCATACACCTTTATTCCAGTAAGGTAATAAATGTGCTCATTAAGAGACTTATGATTCAAACTATGTAATAAAAGTAGTTAATATTTTTCTGTCTTGCGACATTTTTCATTTTCTTATTAAAAATCTAATAAGTTGTTATTAAAATGAAACTTATAAAATATACATATTTAATGCTTTTGCGACTATTATTATTCAATTTTATTTTCTTGTTAGCTTCAAAGCGTACCAGTTGAGTCATTTTTGTTTGAATTTTAAAAATTTCAAAACACTTATTACAAAGAGATATTAAATTTCAAATAAAATTGACTGGAAAGATATAAATTTGTTACTCTTTTCAACTTTTTTTAAGATTGAATCTCAAGATCGTTATTGTTTTAGCCGCGTCCTATCATTATAAAAAAAGGATTTCAGAGCCAGCATTTTAGGAAGATGATGAATGAGTCAGAAGAAGCTGCTTTATGAAGCATAACGGTATACTTCTTAGAGACTGGACTATCTCGTTGGCGTAGAGGCTGACAAGTACGTCTAAGTCCCAGGACTTCTGGGTTAGAATCCTATTAGCAAAATGATAATCTGGTGTTAATTAGTCGTGTTACACCATCGTGCTTCGGAGAACACATAAAGTGGATTCTGCGCTTGGTCTCTCACCGGTCCTATCTGATGAGATGAGATGACAAGTATTATAAAGGGCACTTGTGTTAGCGCGCGCACGCATTGCACTACATTATCTCTTGCGCAAATGTCTAATCTCAAGGTATATTTTGACAAGGCAGATAATAACTTATTGTTGCGTTATATTCAAATATACTTTGTCAAGTCAATATTGTAATATTACATTTTGTATTTAAGTCACGAATGAACGGCCTGACGCGCTTTAATAATCCCCACATTTTAGGGTAAAGGTCGGGAATTTCAGACGAACTCATTTAAATAAACTAGGTTCAATATTTACAGCCCGGGTTTTTGTTTTGATTCAAATAATTTCCCCTGCGTTCCAATCTACATACAAAATTTTATTTTATGTATTATTTTTCAGATTAGAAAAATATATTGAATGTGTACATCGCCTTTGTTAAGTTAAAAAAGGCATGTCTAAAGCATTTACGTACTTTTTATTCTTTCGAAAACTAAATTATGTAAGTCTAAGTTGTCAAGTCTCTGCTAACACCTTGTAAGTGAGTACTAATCTCATGGGAACTGCTTCATCTACTGAAGACGAAAGACGACGGAAGACAGAAGCATATATTAGTCTTCAGCCATTTAATTCTAAATTCAACCTCTATACATAAAAATAGGTCCATCCATTTATGATAAAAACGCATTTTCGTATTTATAATATTAGTATGGTAACGTTAGTACGAATTTTTTAAATATTTTAAATAATAAATTTAATTTTAAATAATAAATTTAATTATTTAGTAATTGGACATTACGTAAAAAAAATATTAAAGTTAAGTTTTTTAGTCAATGTGTATAAATGAATGTTAAAAACCGTCTAAAAACCAAGTGAAAAATTGTAATATTTTGTTAAAGTATCATTATAATTTAATGTATGTACTAGGGACTCACTCTTGCTCCGCTTGGATTCGTCCCTAGTTACGTTTTAAAAGTTAGTATTTTTTTTTTTGTAGATGAGATATTTTCCTGCAGTAAAAAGTGTCCTATATGTTGACCCAGATAACCAGCTATCACCATATTTTCATCAAAATCTGTTCCGTGGTTTTCCTGTCACGCGTTCTCAGACAGACAGACAGAAAGATAAAAACTCTAAAAACTATATATTTGGCATCTGTATCGATAATAATGACCTTTTCAATAAGATTTTCCAAAAAAAATATTTAATGTACCTACAGATTTGACTTAATGTTATTATTTGTATAATTTTTCTGTGAAACATTGCTTTTGTACACCATGCCGATAAAAGATATCCCACAGACTGACAGCACTGACGTTTGGTTTTTATTTAAAAAATCTATGTAGTTTTAAAAGTGTTTGGAAAAGTCGATTTGAATAAAGGATAGTTTTAAAAATATCCTAAAGTTCAACGATCGTCTTGCTCAAGTTCAAGGTTTCACTCTGACGGCTTGTTATGAATATATAATTAATATTATGTATTTTGTTAGTTCTTTTATCATGACTAGAGTTCGTTATTGGAAATTAAAGAAAAAAATAAATGAATGAAGTAACTGTTTCCAAAAAAATATATATTCATAACACAATAGCTACAAAATATAAAAAAGAAAATTGGTTGACAAACAGAGGACAAAAAGGTATTGAACTGTGTTGTCTTTGCCAATTTATATATTATATACTAGCGATTTACCCTCGCTCCGCTTAGGTTCGCCCCTACTTAGATTGTAACCTTCAGTATAGATTTCTCAGAGGTGAAATATTTTCCCGCAGTAAATAGTATCCTATATGTTGATCCGGATAACCAGCTATCATCATACCAAATTTCATCAAAATCTGTCCAGTAGTTTTCTCGTAATGCGTCCTCAGACAGACAAATAAACAAAAATTCTAAAAACTATAAATTCGTCCTCTGTATCGATGATAATGACTATTTTAATAAGAATTTCCAAAAAATATTTAATGTACAGATTCGGCTTAGTTAGCATTTTATTATTTATGTATAGATTAAATCAAGTGTCATACTTTTAAGAAAGACAGTGTGAAGTTACAAGAGACTAGTCGGTACTCGCAGCTCCGCTCGCATAGTAGGTTGATTATAAATAAAGTACTTTACTTAAGAATCGTGTGTTTATGATTACTAGAGATCGCCAAGTGGTTGAAAATCAACCATAATTCATTAAGTTATATATTTATTGATCTCGCGCCTTAGCCGCTTGACCACGATGTTTTTACACATGCTAGAGAAAATCGCAAGAAAACTCGAAAATACGCGTTTTCCCAGACAGAAGACTAATTTAGATCGATTTTTCGCCCACGAGAGCCCCCACATACCAAATTTCAGCGAAATCGTTTGAGCCATTTCCGAGATCGCCGATATAAATAAATAAATTAAGATATAAATATACAAGAATTGCTCGTTTAAACATATTATTAATATTGATTTTACGATATTCTATTTTGATTGACAGCAAACATGGCCAACAACAACACAACAAAAATTTCATTTATAAAATATTCGCGCGAATCTAAAAAAAACATCATTGTTACAAGCAAGTGATATATGTATGTATATCAATTTTTTTTAATTTGACGACACGTTTGGCTCAGTTTTTAGAGACCCTACTCGCTGTGCCAGCGATCGCGGGTTCGAATCTCGCTGGGGGGATTCATTTGTGTGATAAGCACGAATATTTGTACTCCAGTCAAGGGTGTTTATCTTCATCATATGTATGTATTTGAAGTTATATATGTGTAGTGTATCAACTATCTGGTATCCATAACACATGCCTCGTAGCTTACCATGGAACTAGATGGTGCTGTGTGGTAATATCCCAACATATTTATTTATTTAAATTACTAAGAACTTAATTTAATCATATAATAACATAAACAGTTTCAATGTTAATAACTACATTAGTTATACAACTGAGGTATTCTTTTAATAGCCGAAATAATATTCTAAATCTATACTAATATTATAAAGAGGTAAAGTTTGTCAGTTTGTGAGTTTTTGAGTATGTTAAGAAGAAATTTGGTAAGAAGGTAATTTGAGACTTTGGGAAGGACATAGAATACTTTTTATACTGGAAGTCATCCCTTAAGGGAGTAAAAATGGCGATGAAATTTTGTTTGTTTGAATCCGAGCGAAGCGATGGTGAGTCGCTAGTATTTTATATATAATGATTTAAAACATAAACAGCATATTTACGCCGCGGGTACAAGCAGACAGCTAATGTGTTCTATAAAGAACTCGTTGCCTTCGTCACATAAAAGCAGCATAAAACATAAAAGTCAGGAGAGCTCTGAAGCAATTATAATGACATCCATTTCTTCGTCTGAGATTTTATTCCTTTGAGATTCTTTTAGCTTAACGGTTTAAAACTGCGAGTTATAATATTATGTGAGACCAAATGGGAACTCGAGTCTAATGTAATAAGTTACTTTCTTCATGAAAATAAGAAAGCTGAGATTGGAGTGCTTAGTCACTTTGCTGTCTTCCCCTACCTCGCGAGAGAATTAGCGTCTCTAATATACTCGAAGAAAGTAAATATGTTACTGGCAACCCGTCAACCCCGATATTCTGTTAAGTACTGCAGTATTAGGCAGAATATATGCTGGCAATTTAAAAAAATTGTATTTCATAAAAATGTCAAGCGTGAGATGGATTCACGCGAAACAAAGTTTATTTTATGGGATTTTAAAAGATTTTGAAGAATAAGCAAAGCTCTATATTGTGTAATTTCTAAACAATTTCTCATATCTATACATTTTCTCATTATAAACCCTTTAATTTGATATGTGATGTAGGATATGTAATTTTTAAACTTTTTTAAAGTTAAAAAAGTTGACCCCTAAAATTTCATGATGAATTTATTTACAGCTCTACATGGGCTGTAATTGGGCTACCCAACTTCTACCATAATTAGTTGCCTTCCGGTGATGACTGTCGGTAAAACGATTGACTCTTTCGCCAAACGAAAATAATGATAACTTCAACATCCCATAGTTTTTCCCAAAAAACAAAATTTCAAACAAAAAATTTAATACAAAACATAAACTATAAACTCAATGATTTGCAAGAAAAAAATTGCATTACAATAAGCTCGTAAAAAAACAGCATGACAACAGAAAGTTATTATGTTCTTAGTATATCAATGTGCTAAGAGTTCAGCTATTTATCAACGTCAGCTAATCCCGCGGACAGCCACTTTCCTTAGTCCTGTAATATTCATTTTTCAAATACGGATAACAAATGCTTATAACAATATTTATTTTTAACCGACTTAAAAGGAAAAGTTGTGTATTCAAATATAGTATATATGTCTTTTTTGATATATTAGTTATTTATATTATACTAGCTTCTCTATTAAATGTACCTACTCTACGATAAAACATAGTTTTCTGGGTTTGAATGGATGCTTTTTAGGGTTCCGAGCCCGAAGGGTGCCAACCCTATTACTAAGCGTTCGTCTGTCTGTCAGCGAGCTGTATCGCACGAACCGTAATAGGTAGAGAGTTGGATTTTTTACAGAATATGTATTTCTATTGCCACTATAACAACAAATATTAAAAACTAACATGGCGGGTTTCAATATGGACATTATTCAAATAAAAAAAAAACAATTATTGTACGGAACATGTCGTGTGCGAGTCCAATTCGCATATGACCGGTTTTTTTTTTACTATGAGAATCGCGATTTCGTTCAGATTATAGCAGATAACAATTACGATAAGTATATTTTACTAGCGTTTCACTCTCATCGAGGTCAGATTTACAGAAGACTATAGAAACATTAAATGTTAATATTGACTTTGGAGGATGAATCTTTGCGAGCATGTTTAATATTTTATTCCATTCTATTATTTCTTCGTAATGAAGCAAATGCATTGTATATTTAAACCAACCCTTCTTCAGACGACTGCAATTTGAAAGACGATATTATTTATGAATAATTTACATTAGGTACGACTTTGTTTTCAAGAGATACTTCTAAATGTTGCAGAAGTCGTGATAGAATTTAAAGTTATAGAAATAAATTATAAATAAATATACCTAAATATATTGGGATATTAACACAGCACCATCTAGTTCCATGGTAAGCTACGAGGCCTGTGTTATAGATACCAGATAGTTAATACACTACACATGTATACCTTTAATTACATACATTCAACAACACAGAGTACAAACATTCGTGCTCATCACACAAATGATCAGCGGGACTCGAAGCCGCGACCGCTGGCGCAGCAAGCAGGGTCACTACAAACTAAGCCAAACATGTCGTCGCATGTTATTTAGATAACAAAATGAATTTTGCTATCTAAACCAATATTACAAAGAGTTGAAAATGAATTTAAGTGTAGACGATAAGGTATCTATCGGACATAGTGATCTATTTTGTTTTTTTTTTTCTATTATAGATAACTAGATTGTTCCTTAGTTCTTTAGGCTACTTTTTATTCAGATAAAATTGTATTTTCAGTAAGAAATTACAATCGAATTATCTCTAATTCAAATTGTGAGGAGTCTTAGTAAAGGTGGGTCGTTAGTAGTAATGTCTTCTTATAAATAAAAATGAATGGTGTGTTGCTAAGCGTTAAATTTGAGAACGGCTGGATCAATACGGTTTTTTTTATTCAAATATTCAATGACGTCCGAGGAAGCTTCTTATGATCACAGCACCATCTAGTTTCTTGGTAAGCTACGAGGCTTATGTAATGGATACCAGGTAGTTGATACACTATACATATATAACTTTAAATACATACAATATACATGTTATAAATATAAACACTCATAACTGGAGTACAAGTATTTATGCTCATCACACAAAACATCCCCGAGGGATTCGAACCCGCGACCGCTGGCACAGCTAATATGATCACTACAAACTAAGCCAAACGTGTCGTCGAATATTATTATTATTATTGAAATATTTTATATATTTTAAACAAAGAGAAAGCTTTAAAGTTAATAACAGCGGAGCTCCGAGTATATCAGTGGAGGGCTTGCAGTAAAGCGGCTATCTTATCGCGCCATTACGTGATTATTCCTCATTACGCACTCGTTTACTCATCCGCCGCGAACTTCACTATGATTTGTCACGTTTCCCGTAAACATAAATTGATTTTTTATAATCCAAGTACAAATTATTATTAATATATCTTCTATACTAATATTATGAATGTGTAAGTCTGTCCTGCCTTTTTACATTTAAGCCGCTGAATAGATTTCGATAGAATTTGGAGGACAAAGATCCTTTGAGCGGACTATATTGATCCCCGCTCCACTTTTCACGCGAGCAAAGCCGCAGGAAAAACTTTTATAAAAAAAGACATTACGTTTTAAAATATTCCAAAATATTTCTGAAAATATGCAGACTATCTGTATCGACAAGCAGAATAAAACTATAGGTACTATGTGGATATTGAAACAATCGAACACCGAAATTAGTTTGAGCTATCATTCAATACAAACCTTTATATTCTATATGTATAATATACATGTATAATGTATAATATACATGTATAATGTATATTATACTAGCGGCTCATCCTAGCTTTGTTTGGGTTCGCCTCTAAAAAAACAAAAGCAAATCTATCCTATGGGAGCTGTATATAATAAACCGTAACCGTATATATATAGCCTATGTGGTATTCCAGACTATAATCTATCTCTGTGCCAAATTTCATCCAGATCCTTTTAGCTGTTCTAGCGTGATGATTCAAAAGCACTTGTAATAAGACTAATTGAATAAAGTTTATTAATGAAATAATCGTTTATATTTCGTTTCACTTCATTTCGTTGAGTCACAAAAATCCATCCAAACATCTAGACTTTCACATTTATAATATTAGTAAGAAGTAGGATTATACGGCTCAAATACGGGTAGACCTTATTAGTACGTGATTTAAAGATACAGCAACTTTTAGAGCTTTAAATGTATTGTATTCTACTTGCGATGTGAAATAATTAATTTTAAAACAATTTAGTGATTATTTTAAATTAATTAAAAGTTTCATACTTTTATGCTAGTTTTATTATATATGTGAAAGTCTTTCTGTTTAGTCGTCTTTCTTTCGCGCAGCAACAGATCAAGGAATTAACGTATTTTTCCCCCAAAATGAAGTTAGGCTGTAGATTTGAGTTATATAATATCTATATAAAATATTTTTTGTATCCAAAATATGACTGAGTTATATTAAAAAAGACTAATGTGCAAAATTACACAAAGAAGCTAGATTGAAATAAAATTTGCGAAGAATACAGTTAGATTTTTCATTTCTACATCAGGAAAGAGCACGTGAGCGAGCGCTATCTTATCTTGCCATTACATGATTACGATTCATTACTCACCGCCCTCGCCGCCCGCCCGCCCTGCAAATCCGCTACACAATACATCGCTATTCAAATTTAAAATATACTTGACACTGGCTTCGCATGCATAATACATTTTTGTTTACTATTTGTTTATCGATCTTATCGATTATTACTTTAAAACGAAATTACTGTTAAAAGAATATATTCAACGTTTCCGCCTTTTTGAGTTCATAATAAGACTTTCTAAAACTCTTACATTTAATGTTAACAAAGTATTGTAGAGAATATTACATAGCCACATTAGTTTAATGCTGGGCCGAGTGAAAGTTTTAAATATTTTAAGGGCAATTTTAAAATTCTTGTTTTTCTTAAGCCTAAACTAAATACTATGAGTATATTATTATGAAGAGTTACTATTTATTATTTCACAGGTAGTTCTTGGACTGTTGTGCATACAAGACTCGTCCGTCACGACGATTTTTACAAGTTTTAACAGGTAATAAGCAATTTTATTATATATTATATACATATATATATATATATATATATATATATATATATATATATATATATATATGTATGCAATGCATGAAATGTTGCCAAACCCTAACTTTCTTTTAGATCCCAACTTTTTAGATCTCAAAACAGCAAAGCCACTAGAGAAGCTTTTTCGAAATATTTTCTCTAAATAGATAAAATGGAGGATGAAAGTTTGGACGGAAGTTTGTTAATTTGAAGTAAAATATAAAGTAACCTTCACTGTGTGTAATAGCAGATAACTACATAATAAATTTTAATTAAAATCCTCCGGTGCGCTAAGGTTGTGTTTGTTCAGGCTTATCTCAGAAAGTACTGCACGGATTTTCATACGGTGTTCACTAATAGGTAGAAGGATACTTTAGAAAGGATATAGGCTATATTTTATAAATATCTTGCAAAAATAAGCTACCACTATAATTTTATTGTTGTGTTTGTACTCCAGTCATGGATGTTATTATTTATAATATGTATGTATTTAAAGTTATGTACGCGTAGTGTATCAACTATCTGGTATCCATAACACAGGCTTCGTACCTTACCATGGAACTAGACGGTGCTGTGTGTTAATGTCCTAACATATTTATTAATTATTACTATTTATTCTAAAAACTTCCGCATTACATGCGAAGAGCATCTCAACGCATTAGAACAAAGTAAAGATGGGTTACCAGTTAATATTATAAAAATAACTTAATAAAGCATTGTTAGTGAGGAAAATTGTAAAATTTCGCTTATACCATTGGTACAGCCGGGACATCTGGCAGCAGCATGCTGCGCTTTTTGATAGCAATTCGAGCTTGAATCTTGAAAATAGTAAATGTGTTGGGACGCGGGAATATTGAAAGCTTATTGCAACGATAGAAATTTCAACTATAGCTTTTAAAGTACGTGAACATCTTTTGGAATAATAAAGTAACGTGATTGTATTTCGTATTCATGAAGCACTACACGTATCATAAAATTTAAAATATGAAAGTTTCACAATGCAAAATTTTAATAATATAAAATGTTTATATATACTATAGTTATCGTTCACGACTCGATAAATAATTGGATATATTCTACAGGGAAAATATTTTTAAGGCTTTTCGCTGGTTAAGTTAACTTTTAGAATCAGTTCTTTAGATATAAGGTTTTGACGACACGTTTGGCTCAGTTTGTAGTGATCCTACTTGCTGTGCCAGCGGTCGCGGGTTCAAGTCCTGCTGGGGGCATTCATTTGTGTGATAGACGTGAATGTTTGTACTCCAGTCATGGTTGTTTATATTTATAATATGTGTGTATTTAAAGTTATAAAAAAGGTTACTACACCAATAAACAATTATATACTATTTGTGTTCGATATATAAATAATTTTGTATAATATAAGATATACTGAAATTACAGATATATACATTAATTTTGACCGACTTCAAAAAGAAAATGGTACTCAATGACAGTATTTTTTTTTTGTGTAAAAAAAATCATATTTTCGTGTGCATATATTTTTTAATAATTCATGTTTTCGTCAACGTGATTACCATTTATCTTACTCAAAAAAGAAAACGTGAGGAAACTTGCACGTCTAAGAGAACCTAGCAATTTTTCGAAAGACATGTGAAGTCCGCCAATCCGCACTTGGCCAGCGTGGTGGACTATGACCTGATTCCCCTTGTATTAAAGGAAGGCCCGTGCCCAGCGGTGGGACGTTAAAAAAGGGCTGAATACGTACATACATACAATCAAATTAAATTATAATTGTTAATTTTACTTGCAGTTGCAAGTTAACAGACAACTACTAAAACACCGAGTAAGTAGTTTTAATTACGTATATAATTATTCCTTTGGCCTCTTTTAAACTCTAATTGCCGAGTGGTCGTTAATTAAATAACCCATTAATCAAAAAACGCAAACTTCATAACGTCATTTATTACTAAGTGCAATAACGTGTTAGTGTGAGAATAGGGCCAAGGATTGTTTTGATACGGGTGCAGGTTTACTTGTTGTTTTAAAGTCTATTTAAATATAGATGTTGCTCATAACCCTTGTTTAATACTAAGGACTTATTCTCGCTTCGCTAAGGTGTTTCTTTTGTATTTACAATGTTATATACAAGTAGCGCCACCTGTTGGCAAATTTTATTATTAACAGTAGCCTATGTGTTACTCCAGGTTATACTATATACACTAAACATCCAAATACGTCTAGCCGTTTCATCCTGAAGCAGTATCAAACATATACTCGTACAAAAATGCGTATAAATGAATAAAACATGCTGGGACATAACACACAGCACCATCTAACTAGATGGTGCTGTGTGGTGGTAGATGGTGCTGGAACTCCATGGTAAGCTACGAGGCTTGTGTTATGGATACCAGATAGTTGATACACTACACATATATAACTTATAAATACATACATAATATAAATATAAAGAGCCATGACTTTAGTACAAACATTCATGCTCATCACACAAATGAATGCCCCCAGCGGGACTCGAATCCGCGACCGCTGGCAAAGCTAGTAGGGTAACTCCAAACTGAGCCAAACGTATCGTCAAATCTTATAGTATCTTATAATATAACGAAAAAAACGTTATTAAATCCCCTATTGTACATACATATGTATGTAATTTATATCCTATATCTTTTTCCGTCCATAAACTATCCCTGTATGAAGAACCATCCAAGAGGACACACCGACAAAACAATAAATAAACTTTCACATTTATTACATCCAGTAAATATGAATGAACCCTTGCACTATCACAAATGTAACCCAAGGAAACCGATAGAAAGTGCAAAGTTGGCTTCAATTCAAGCATTTACATTCTGACTTCAAAAGATTCGAAACAGATTTTCCGATTCGTAGAGTTAGATCTGTCTGAATGGAATTTATCGTTCAGCTGTTTTTATGATTGAATGATTTGTTATATATTTCTATTTTTAAGTTTAATATTTCTGTTTTTTTTTTTTTAATTCCGCCATGAGATTGTTTTATTCATATTATCATTTCTTTGTTAGTGTTTGTTTATACCACCTGTAACACTTCAAAGTCTAATACAACAGTAACTGAGGAAAATTAAATAAACCGATTGCGTAAAATGTGTTTATAAGTTTTTATAGTTACATACATTTCTGAAAATTTAATTATACAATATATTCTTCGATTTACGCGAATGTTTGATATTTTAAATAAAACTATCTTTTCATATTTTCGGTCACGGAAGAGTCTCTCCCGTGACTATGATTGATGTAAAGCATTCGAAACGTCGGGGACCAAAAATCATAATAAATCCGCGAGAAAATCTGAAAAGATAGTTTTATTTAATTATATAGTTAGCTAATTGATCATTTAGTAAGAAAGATATTATTTATTTTGGTAAAATAATAGATTTTTTGTCATTATCCAATGACATGTCTACAGTTAAAACACTTTTTGAAGAAAATGATCCACAAATATTTACGAAACATAACTCTCCTTTTAAGGTAGTCTAGTAATAATATATGACACTCGCGGCTTACCCTCGCTTCGCTCGTGTTTGCCTCTACAAAAACGAAAACTAATCTGTCCCACGGGAACTGCACATTTTTTCGAGATAAAAAGTAGCTTATGTACTATTCCAAACTATAATCTATCTCTGTGCCAAATTTCATCCAAATCTGTTTAACCGTTTTGGCGTGATTGAGTAACAAACATCCAAACATCCATCTTTTTTTATTTACAATTATAATATTAGTAAGATTACAAAAAAACATAATCCTCTGCAGTAACATTCTTAAGCCGTACTTTAATATAGAACGAATTCAACTTCTGGTTGAGTTGAATACGTTTAATTATTAAAGTTATATATGTGTAGTATCAACTATCTGGTATCCATAACACAAGTCTCGTAGCTTACCATGGAACTAGATGGTGCTGTGTTAATGTCCCAGCATATTTATTTATTTATTTTACATAATATGTGCTTCACTTAAATAAAAACAAAGAAAATGAGAGAGATAGCCGTTTCATTTTCTTTTAAAAAAATATTTTGAGCTGTTCCAGACATATGACTTCATTATGATTGCACGATTTTAGCCTGCTTTATAACACCATTTCTCACAACCACTGGAAGAGACCTTTTCTAGAGATAAGTCCACTTTTGAAGAATTAAATTTTATTATAGTTACCGTATTTAATTTAAATGCAATAAATTTATACATATAATAAAATTGTAACTAAACCGAATCTGTACATTAAATATTTTTTGGAAAATCTTATTGAAATAGGCATTATTATCGATACAGAAGCGGAATCTATAGGTTTTAGAATTTTTGTATGTCTGTCTGTCTATTACCTCATCACGAAATAACCACTAGAGGAATTTTGATAAAATTTGGTATGATGATAGCTGATTATCCGGGTCAACATATAGGATATTTTTACTACGGGAAAATAACTCATCTCAGAGAAATCTATACTAAACGTTCAACGCAAGTAAGGATGAATCCGAGTGGAGCAAGGGTGAGTCGCTAGTAATAGTATATGATGGAAAGAGCAAGCTATTAACGATAATTGATTTCATGGAAATTAAAAAATGAATTGAAAGTTTTATTAAAATTAATAACAGAAATTTCAATTTTTTTAAAATAGACGTACCTGACATCGATAAGGCGTTCTCTACATGTACTTAAAAGTTGTAAAATCAATCTATCCAGAAATCGAACCCGTGACTTAAGATTTAGTAAAGAACTCAAATGGACGCATGCCTCCACAAACATTAAAAAGTATTTTTAAAATTACAAATGGTTATTTTTTCATAGTTTAAACTTTCTATTTGGTGATGAAACATTTAAAAGCTCTCGAGTGCAAAGTGAAATAAAGGAACAAATTAAATTATCTATGAAACTTTATCCTAATGCTTTTATCGTAACTTCTTGGAAGAATAGTTTCTTCAGGAATTTTCGCTGAAAAAAGTGTCTTCGAGAGTAGAATGTATGGGAACAATATACGAGGACTAGAGTCTGAAGTCTAGAGACAATATGAATTTTTTACTAAGTGTGTACACTACATGCTGTCTTATAGATTTCCGAATCGTGATATGATTTAAAAATGGTTGATTTCTTTGCGCTAGTACGGCAAAATTTAAAGGAAGGTTGTGATTTTAGAAATCTTTGTATGTACTATGTATGTCCATATATCACGGCATACATTTTAAACTATTCGTATTAAACGAGTGAGATATTGTCGTGTTGTTTCGCTGAACATATCACGTTTTAGAATATTAAAAATGATTGTTTATAATGGACATGAAATACGCAATTAAAAAAGAAAAGTTTGGTGTCTAATTAAATGAGTATAATATTTCGAAATTATGTGGGTTATCTATATTCTTAAAAATTGTATACACTGTTTTTTTTTATGTATCATACTATTTTTTGGTAGTGTGATATTTTAAAATAATTATAATGTACTTTATCATCCTTAAAACTATCCCCAAAAGCCTATCCTGGGATAAAGTATCATCCACAAAAGGATATTCAAATCAAAATCTGATTTCACGTGATGTGGTTACAGATTATATCTACAAACAGAAATATTTTATTTTTATATAACTTTTATTTTAAAAATAACTCTTATGTTACATTTTCATACATTTACGCGAATATTTGACATTTTAAATATTTTTAGGCTTTATTCAAAGTATATAAGGTTTATTGCATTGCAATTTAAAATATGAACCATTTTTTTATGGTCAAACAGAAGTTTACCAAATATCTTATAATCAAATTGTAATTATGAATGCTGATGGTTTCAAAACAGTACTGTTACTTTGAATCAGGAACAGAAGACAAAGAGATGAATAGCTAATCAATTACATAATGGTTAAAGCTCCGAGTTTGCAACTCAAGTGGCTTACGAGTATGATATAGAATAAAAAGCTTTATAAATTTACATTATTTTATGATGTTAAGCGAATATTTTATTACTTAATTTTTGTTTCTAATTGTATTTTTTATGATACTATAAGCTTATAAAAATATACTAAAGTTTGGATTGGTCATATATTACATTATGCTGTTTTTACGTTAATCATGATTTTCATTTAAATGTTCTCGTTATAGTGTAATAATTACGTAACAATTTTGTTTATGCTCTTTTATTTCCATTTTATTTGAAGTTTATAGATGTTGTATCGTGTTATTTTAGTCTGTGCGTGTGCGCATGTGTGCGTGTGTGTGTGTGTGTGCGTGTGCATATGTACATTTGCGTGGGTGTGCGCCTGTATGTATTCATGTGCGTATGCATGTGAGTGTACGTGTGAGAATATCCCTTTGCATTATATCCTCGAAGGAATTATGTTAGTTTATCATTCTACAAAATACGGATGCATTTAAAATATTCTTATTCTTAAGCCATCAATAAATAATATATGTGGGACATTGATAAGAATCGCTTATCTGATGACCTCCGCGGTATGATAATATAAGACAGTGACGAGGGTGAAGCTATTTTTGTTAACGTGTGTAGGACTTGATGTTACCCAAAGTATTGTTTAAGGGTTCCGTACCTGAAAGGTCCTATTGATTAACTAACACTACCCATATTTCCGTCTGTCCTATATTTAAAGGGTATTTTGAGTGATATTTATAAGGTAATTTATATATTATAAATATATGATATTAGGGCTGTAAAAGGGGTAGCTTAAATACAATAGAATTGTGTACTATTAAAAATATTTTTTTTTATAAAATACGCGATAGCATCGACTTAATTGTGAATGTAGTGTTGGCTAAGCTCGGTAAATCGAGCTCACGCTAAAAGTTTCTACCGCTTTTGGCTGGTATTGGTACATATGTAAATATATTATGTGGTGTTACGGAACCCTCGCTACGTAAGTTCGATTTTGACTGACTATTTATATTTGGGGCCTTATATTTACGTTACGCGAACACTGACACGTGTACTTTTATCCATAGAAAACTCTTACGAAAAGAATTTTCATCTCATTTTACGATTTCGTTCATCCGATTTAAGAGTAAAGCCCTTGTAAGTTGACACCGGCTGTTTGTCTATCTGTTTGTGCATCAGTCACTGCTTGCTATCTGCGAATGTTTAACATTACTACTAACATTTGGCACCTAATAAGGTAAGGTACAGACCTTACTTATGATATAGCATAAATAAATAAATACAAATGTTATTAATTTAAAATTATTATACAAAACTCAAAACACATTTTTTACAGCTTTATTTTCGAAAGAACTAAATTTTGACGCAAATCTTACTACTATATAAATAAGAAAGTTTGGATGGATGGATGGATGGATGTATGTTTGTTACTCAATTACGCTAAAACGACTTAACGGATCTGGTTGAAATTTGGCACAGAGATAGATTATAGTCTGGAATAGCACAAAGGCTACTTGTTTTTCCGGAAAAATAAAGTTCCCGTGGGATAGATTTGTTTTTGTTTTTCACTAGGGATGAAATCGAGCGAAGCGAGGGTGAGTCGCTAGTTCTACATAAATGATGAAAAAACAATAAATAACAAGTAATAACGTACACGCCAATACCTGCAAAGTAAAAAACTATCCTGACCTTACCTCATTGAAATTTAATAAAATCTTTGTTTCTTTAAGCAAGATAATTTAATGCCTTCGAAATTATTTACGTTTCGGGATTACTTAAATAAAACATAAAAAGAACAAAAAGTACATCAAATAAAAAGTATATTTATGAAAAGTTATTTCTTTTTACATTATGATCACTGTCTTTGTCGTTAAGATCTCGTTATCGATTCACCGACCCGATGTCTCGATACTATTTTTATTTTTAAATGAGTTTCAAACTAGTACAATTTGTTTCACGCGATATAAATTCAAAAGAAAACAGTTGTATGATCACCAGCAATTCTCTTACTGTGGTTTTGAGTTTAGAAATATATTACCATTTTACTTCATTTTTTATGTTCTAACTTACAGCATATTTGTTACCACGATAGTTATATACTCGGAAACTGTCACTAGCCTACAATAATCTGATGTTCAATTTCAACTTATATGTCGTTAGTAAACGCTCAATGGACATAATATTTGACGATACGTTTAGCTCAGCTTGTTATTATATGTAAATATTATGTACTTAAAGTTATATATGTATAGTGAATCAACTATCTGGTATCCATAACACAAGTCTCGTAGATTACCATGGAACTAGATGGTGCTGTGTGTTAATGTCCCAATATAATATTTATTTATATAAAATGATATAAGATTCTTTGTACCGTGGGTCACTACTTTATAGAATAAATCGTTTAAGATATATAATGCACACGATGCTTGTTCTAACAGTTTCAAAAATAAACTTAAACCGTTCTAAGCCCGATAAATCACCGCCCTCATAAATACACTATATTTTTCATATTACGTCAATGAGTCTACACCGATATTTCATTTTTTTTGCACTTTAGAACATCTAGTACTTTCTTATATTCACGCGAATATTTGACATTTCGAATAAAACTATGTTTTCGGATTTTTTCACGTATTTATTCTGATTTTTGGTTTCCGACGTTTCGAATGTTTTACAGCAATCATGGTTACGGGAGAGACCGAAAATCAAAATACATCCGCGAAAAAATTCGAAAACATAGTTTTATTTAAAATACAATTCAATAAATAAGCACATTTTACTGTCATAAAGTACCACTTTTAAATATAAAATGGAAAAGGAAATATAATGTTCTTTTTTCTATTAGAAAGTCCAATTTTTTTAATTAATATTAATTTTTATATACTTTTGTTACTGGATTTTTGATACAAATCTCTTATTGTATAGTAATATTGCCAAATTTAATAGTACGAAACAATAGGAGGGAAGTAGCGGAGCATATCATCTATTTATTTTATACCGTTTGCAATCCATATATAATTAAATTCCCCTACTACACTAAGCTTCAGATAGTGGTGACAATTGCTTCGTTTTCCATTAATTGCTTGTTTCCGCTTAACTATTTGCTCATTGAGGTTAAATTGTTACTATTATTATGATTCTGATAAAATTCGACCTAAACTTAGAACTTGGGAAGGATATAAAAATATCCCTCGGGCGAAAATAAAATGTGGTGATGTAGATTCTTGGTTTTGGTTCAGAAAGTAGACGCAGTAGCGTTTGACGACACGTTTGGCTTAGTTTGTAGTGTTCCTTGCTGTGCCAGCGGTCGTGGGTTCGAGTCCCGTTGGGTGGCATTAATTTATGTGATTAGCATAAATGTTTGTACTCCAGTCATGGGTGCTCATATTTATAATATGTATATATTTAAAGTTATATGTTGTGTATCAACTATCTGGATCATGGAAGTAGATGATACTGTGTGTTAGTGTCCCTATATATTTATGAATTACTTTACAAAGACACAAAAAAGTGTTAAATTAAAAAAGCAGCTATGAAAGGCATGTACATATGTAATAAATCTTACACATTCAGAGTTATATATAAAAGGGGCCACATACTACATCACTGTAAAAGCTCGTATTTACTCTACCATTTCATAACAAAGCGTTTCAAAATAGCACTAAGATATGACTAATTAATATGTAGCGTTAGAACTTTATGAATAAATTACAGCTCCACCAGTTTGTGACACACTGAATAAGTAAGTGTTTCGGAATTGATTACCACTAAGACATTTATCTACAGTATTTCAATGAAGGTTTGGCGTTTTTGGTTCGAACTTAGTTGAAACTAACTGGAATTGTAATATACGAGCTACGACTTATTCGATTATGTTAAGTTTTAATTAAAAAAATCGATTTTCTATGGAAACGTGTTAGAAGTGAAACTTCATTGGTTATTTTTATTTCGAGTTTATAAGATTAATAAATTAATAAAAACTTTTAATATTACACTCAGACAAAAATATGATTCAAACGAATTGCACCGAAAGAGGAGAGAATAATATTTTATCTCTTTCTATTTAGCTGAATTCTAACATCTGTCACATATACTCTAAGGGATGAATCCGAGCGAAGTAGGGTGAGCCGCTAGTTAAAAATATTTTTCATATTTGAAAACAAATTAGTAAAAATAGTAAAAGTAATCTTTGAAGTTAGCATCTGAAAGAAAATGTTATATATAACTTTTCAAACAATAACAACGATTGCAATGGCAACCTAATGCCACTTGCATTAAGTTACTATGGCAACCATGACGGTTTTTCGTGACGCGACTTTGAGATTTTTCTCTCACCAAATAAATCTCATCAAAAAAAGTTTAACTTCAAAAATCTTACTATATCTTTTTTATCTTTTCACATCACTCTATTATTATTAATGTGTATGTTTGTTACTCGTTCATGTTGTAACTGCTGGACTGATTTGGATAAAATTGAACACGCAGATATCTAATATATTTAAACGAGTAATTCTAGTATATTTATTTATTTATCTATACAGGCGATCACGGGAACGGCTCTAACGATTTCGCCTCAATTTGGTATGTGGGGGTTTTTGGGGGCAAAAAATTTATCTAGATTAGTCTTATGTCTGAGAAAACGCGTATTTCGACTTTTCATGCGGTTTTCTTTTGCATTATTCTACGCATAATATGTTAATAATTAAAATTAAGTTAAATAATTTCGCACACTCGGGCATAAGAATCGTGGTCAAGCGGCCAAGTCGCAAAATTGATTATCTCAGGTGTCCGGGCCCAAATTCCGGTCTGTTACAACAAAGATTTTTTTAGTTTTTTTTTAGTTTTTAAGCCAAATTAAAAAGGAAATTGTACTTCTGATAAAAAACCCTGAGCGAAGCTCGGTCGCCCAGGTACTAGTTTATAATTTGGAGTAATATATAGGTTATTTTTATAATATTATAAACACAAAAGGACGTTGGGATGTCCCCGAGTGAGGGTAAGTGGCCTGTTACCTTATAAATATGAAAAAAGTATTTCGTGTAGCAATGAAGGAACGAATCAACTTAACTTTTTGTATACAAGGTTTTCGGGTCAGAGGGTGACTAAAGCTTTTTATTATCTTGAGAAATCAAATATTTCGAGTGGGATATTTGTTGTGTCATCCAAACGAAGTTAAGGCGGGTCATTTATTTTTGTTCACTATTTCCTTTTCTTATAATTCAGCCCTTTGGGTTCGCTTCTGGACATTAGACTCCTCATCAATGCGATAGGGATTAGGCTATAATTCACCACATCTAAAACTAGTTAAATTCTCTCCTTCTGACAAGTGCCATATATAACTTATAGAACTGGTGTAAGGTTGTGTTTTTCCATTGGAGGGTTTTAATGAAAGAAATCAATATATTTGGCAATTTTTAACCGACTTCCAAAAAAAGGAGGAGGTTCTCAATTCGACCGTATACATATATTATACCGTGTATATATATATATTATGTTTGTTCGCGGATTTTTTCGTCGTTTATGAACCGATTTCGATAATTCTTTATTTGTTAGAAAGGAGATATCCCAAGAGTGTTACCATGATAAGGAAATCAGGATCTGATGATGGGATCCCAGAGAAATCGAGGGAAACTTTCGAAAATTGTAGCGGCGACTAGTGCGTTTGTTAACATTTTCATTACGTATTTTAAAGCACTACTATTTAATGAAGGTCTGGAGTCGATCTGACGATGGGCCCAAAAGACAGTCGAGGGAACTCCTCAACGATTTACAGCAATTACCTGGTGTTTGGGCTTGATTAATTTGTATTGATGATACGTCTACACTAAAAATTGAAAAATAAAAACTTAAAAAAAAAAAACCGACTTCCAGGCACTGAAAAGTAAAAAATAACTAAACGGTGCCAGCCAATACAAATCAAAGCACACCGACTTCGAAAATATCTGAT
This sequence comes from Argynnis bischoffii washingtonia, assembly GCA_033884665.1. Classification (NCBI taxonomy): domain Eukaryota; kingdom Metazoa; phylum Arthropoda; class Insecta; order Lepidoptera; family Nymphalidae; genus Argynnis; species Argynnis bischoffii. The sequence goes on along the minus strand of CM066616.1, from coordinate 373,113 downwards.
TAAGTATCTATTCTAAATGAAAACCCCCGTTTAGTTATTTTTTTACTTTTCAGTGCCTGGAAGTCGGTTTTTATTTTTTTTTTATATATAATGATGTATAAAGCTTTTATTTGTACAATCTTGGCCGATAGGAATGTATTTAAAAATGACTAAAACGGGCTTGAATTTTGATTTTTTTTCCGGATGTCGGCATAACCTAGTCATGAATTGTTTGTAATACTGTAAATTATTATAATAAATTATGTTACTCATTATTTAAAAGAGCAACTGTTGAGTTTTTCGCCGGCTCTTCTCAGCAGAGCTGCTTTCCGAGCAGGTATTCAGAAGTAATTCCGAAGCAAGCATGCTTCCTATAGAGTATTCGTATTTATAATTCATTTTGGTTTAGAAAAATTTAATTATTTTATAGCAAAGGCAATTCTTAACGCAAATTAGAATATTATAATAGAATAATTATTATCTTTGTTCTAAGTTATGCGTACTATCATGTTATTGTCCAGATAAGTTTGTTTGCACTCGCCTGTGCTAAGTAAACTGCACGATAGCGGAACCAAATATTGACTTATAAGCCATCAATGTAATTATGAACATATATGTAATACAATTCTAGACAGTGGTAGCCCAGTGGTAACAGGATCGCTTGGGAAACCGAGTGAAGTGGGTTCAAATCCTGAATCTCGCACCTTTGATAATTTCATGTGCGAATCATTTCCAACATGATTACAACTCGTCTTACGGTGAAGGCAAACATCGAAACTAAATTTTAACTAAATATTTATTAGATGTTTTGGAAAAAATTGACATTATTAAGAAAACTATTTCTTTATACAGGATTGTGTTTTGTAAAAGAAAATTACAATTTTAGTGGCCGGTGATACGTTAGTGATAATTATTAATACAAAAAATTCCTATTTTTACATCCTCTGTAAATCTGAAACCATTCAGTTTAGCATAATTATGCATGGAACTATTTTTTTCACAAATTGTTTATTGTAGATATTTTTGAACATGACACTTTTTGCGCTAAACCGAATAGTTTTCGAAATTTTTAAGAAAAACTGATCAAAACTACAATATTTTTTTTATGAGATTCAGTGACAAACGAGCAGACAGAACACCTGATGGAAAGCAGTACCTGTCGCCCATAACACCTACGGTTCATGCATTAAGGTTTTAAGTAACAAAAATGCAGAACCACAGGTGCGTTGTAACTGTGAGGACTCAGATGCTATGCCTCTTGCCTGTAATTGCGCTGGCTACCTTATCCTTCAAACCGGAACGCAACAATGCAATCATTGTTGCTTGGCGGCAGAAATAGATAAGGGGGTGGTACCCATCCAGTCGGACTCCTCAGGTTTAACAGAGTCCTACCACCGGAAATCAATAATTTATCATCTTATAAACCAAATAATTTATCAACTTATAACCCCTTCCCCAAACCCGACGCTCAAAATGGTGTAACGTTTTACCAAACGATATGTGGACCTTATAGAACAATTTGGAGATGGAAGGAAACTTTCACTTTGGATATTGAGGTTAGGCTGTTTTTGAAAAAAACTGTATTAGTAGTATTAACCACAAAAGTTTTAATTCAGGAAAGACCAAGTTATTCTATTTATTAAAGAAATAAAAATATCTCACATTTATACGGTATCTATAAAATGTTGTTACTTAACTAATTATGTAACTATTTATGACGAAGTTATCGGATAGATGCTTCCATATATAGGTACAGAATTAATTAACCGACTTGGTTTTGTATTAGATCTCAAAGCTTTTTGGAGTAGAAAAACTGTGTTGCAAGACTTGTATTTTTTTTTACATGTTATGTTTTTCATGGGATAAACAATAAATACATTATCACAAAAAAACATAATATTCTACAGCAGAAACAAAGAAATAAAAAATATAATACATTCAATTTATAAAAACAATAGTATAGGTTCATAAAGTTGATAGAGATGAAAAAAATAAATGTAATTAAACACTTCATTTTGCTGGCGCGTGCTTCGTAGCAAGTGGTTATAGCTTGTGTGTGCACTAGACAGTCTGCTCGGACTAGTTCGTTTCTTTCGAAAGGAAACTTGTTAATTAAATTAACTAAGGGCTCCTTGAATTTTATTCAATTACACGATAGAACTTCAGTTGGTTTTCTGTTACTGATGTTTACAAGTTTAAGACATTTTTTTGTATAATGAACGTTGAAATAAAATTACATAGTAATAAAAAGGCACATCGACTACAAAACCACTTAAAATTAACTATTATATAAACATCACTTCAACATATATGTTTTAAGTGTATTATATAAAATTAAAAAAAGATTTTTCCGGTCCCCTAGTCAACATTTTAGATACTTTTCATCCCGGAAAATTAAAGAGTTCCTGTGGGATAGTTAAAAAAACTATAGTAACTTATACAGCTTTATACACACAAACTACTGCTACACAAAAGCTACTTTTTATCCCGGAAAAATGTACAGTTCCCATTTTGTTTTCTATGTACAGACATTCGACCTTTACCGTTTTATTGTATGTATAAATAATACACGCTTAAAGTAATTTGGCATAAATAAACTACACGAACCGCGGATATACAATAAAATAAAATTTATGAATAACTTTTGAAGTTGAAGTATTCATTTCCAATCAAAATATATACATGTACATATGTACACACAAACATACATATGTTATACTGTCTCTCTTCACGTTCAACAATATATTGCCAACTTAAGTGGCACTTAAAACGTTATATTTTCAAAATAACAATTGTTATAAAAACAATGTAGCTCGTACAAAAGGTTAATTTGGGACAGAGTCAGGTTTTTGGCTTTACACAAGTAGCTGCTAGTTTTTTTTTTCACAATAATACCTAATATTTCTTCACATAAAATGACATGTTAGAATAATCTCGTACATCTATCTATATCTATACATATAATAAAATTCTGAATAGAATCTGTACCTTGAATATTTTTTGGAAAATCTTATTGAAATAGTCATTAATATCGATACAGAGGGTGAATTTATAGTTTTTAGGATTTTTATCTGTCTGTCTAGAGAACCAATGAACAGATTTTGATGAAATTTGAATATTATGATAGCTGGTTATCCGGGTCAATATATGTAGTCAACATACATTTTACTGCATTAAAATATTTCATCTTGAGAAATCTATACTAACCTTAAAACGTAGAGATTTATGCAAATATTGGACGTTTTAAATACAAAGCATTCAAAATAAATTTTTATTATTTATTTTGAATGCTTTACATTTCGACATAGCCCAAAGAATTAGCAAGCTGAAGTGGTAGTGGGCTGGTCACATTTGTCGCAGAACCGATAACTGATGGAGTAGACGGGTTCTAGAGTGGAGACCACGGCTCGGCAAACGTAGTGTAGGACGCCCTCCAGCTAGGTGGAGCGACGATATTCGTAAACTGGCTGGCAGCGGTTGGATGCGTAGAGCTGAAGATTGAGCTCAGTGGTGTGCCATAGGAGAGGTCTATGTCCAGCAATGGACGAAAGCAGGCTGAATATGATGACATGTAAACACTGTCACGGGACTCTTTTCCGCGAAAAAATCCTAAATAATACTTTTATCTTATATTTAGATAAAATTTTAAATACAATAATATTTTTAAAATATTTAAACGCTAAATATGTATTATGGAAATCTAAATACTGTTACATAGAAACAAGTTATGGTTTTATTTGCAGTGAAATGTTTTTTTGTTGAAGTATAATCTATTCAGCGCTCGGAACGTTCCAGTATCTCGTTATATTTTAAAATGAGCTTCAAATCGTTTTGAAAATCTTTTAAATTTGTAAATTCAATTTTATTATATACTAGGTCTTACCTCTGACTTTGCGGCAATAATCAAAAAGTCAATAATTTTAGGGTACCGTAATCAAAGGAGGAAACGGAATATTTATAATATATTAGTAAGGATTACACATAAAACTGATAAATCAATAGCAATAATTAAGTTAGCATAAGGAACAAAAACAATTATGTTTTATTTTCAACAATTTTATTAATTATGTTAAGAATTTTTAAAAAGTCAATTTTTACATCATTATACTTTCTTAGATTTACGCGAATATTAGACATTTAAATAAAACTATCTTTTCGGATTTTTTCGCGGATTTATTTTGATTTTTGTGTCCCGACGTTTCGATTGCTTTACAGCAATCATGGTCACGGGAGAGACTCTCCCGTGACCGTGGATAGTTTTATTTTACATCATTATTAACTGTCAGTAATATAAATTATATCCACTATATTCACAATTTCTAGCCATCGTACGTTTAAGTCTAAATTAAATATATTACGTATTTAGTCTTTTTTAACGTCCCGCTGCTGGACAAGGGCCTCCCTTTAATGTGAGAGGGATCAAATCATAGTAGCCACCACGCTGGCCAAGTGCGCGTTGGCGGATTTCACATGTCTTTCGAAAACTTGCTAGGTTCTCTCAGACATGCAGGTTTCTCAGATGTTTTCCTTCACCGTAAGATAAGTGGTAAGGAAAATATTATAAAATGCAAGATCCGGTTTCCTTTGGCCACCAGCCCCGAATCCCTATCATTTGGTTTCCCGATCGAGTGCGTTACCACTGGGCTACCACTACCTTATACCTAATAATTATTTATTTTTCATTCTAAAAATAACTTTTTTGAGCTTAATATCGTTTGAGGGATTTTGTTATACATAACTACAATTTGTCTCATGAAATGCGTATTTATCTTTTGAACTGGGTAGTGTGTATATATGTATTAAACAAATTTATAGTACATGTAAATATATACTACAAACATATATGAAAGTTATCTTTAGATGAATGCTAGTTTTGTGAACAAATTTTAAAATAAATGTGGAATTGTTGCAAACAGAACTGCTATAAATAATAAGTAATGAATGCGCACTTTTCATAACTTAATGAATAAATTATACCCCACTATGGAATCTAGTTCGGATCGCATCGTCTCTAAATATATTTCCTTTAAATTTTATTTTCCAAACCACTCTTACATATCGACTTTACCCATAATTATATCTTTGACAGTTCAAATGGATTTCGTAGAAAACTTTTAGTGCACGATTCAAGTGTTCTACTTCAAATATATTGACAACATCTACGAAAATATTTCATCACTTATGAACTTTTAATATAAATTTTGAGTGCATAAATATTTTTCTAAGTCAATGTTATACTCGTATCATATCTTTGCTCTAATAACATTAGTATATTTTAGAAGCTAAAATTTGAATATCACATATAGATTAATATTTTTCCAGCTAATCTATTACAATGCAATTTGACGACACGTTTGTATGACCCTACTTGCTGTGCCAGCTGTCGCGGGTTCGAGTCCCGTTGGGGGCATTCATTTATGTGATGAGCGTGAATGTTTGTACTATAGTCATGGGTGTTTTATATTTATATTATGTATATATTTAAATTTATATATGTGTAGTATATCAACTACCTGGTATCTATAACACAAGCCTCGTAGCTTATCATGGAACTAGATGGTGATGTGTGTTAATGTCCCAACGTATCTATATTTTATTTATGTTATAAAAATATTCCTTAAACTCTAAGTATAAGAGGACTTTTTGCAGCCCTTTGAACTAAGCTTTACGTAGGCTGAGGCTTAAGAAAGATTTAGATGAAAAACTAATATTACAGTACTTTCATAGAATAAGAAAGTGCTTTTGATAAAAAAAAAATCTTGTAAATTATATAAAAATATGCCAAAAATAGTCCCGGTAGCACTATAACTAGATTTGAGCGAAATGTATATTGTATACCGTGGTAAGGTAGTCTTTCAAATAAACAAAATAAACATATATACATATTATGTCGAATTTATGCTCGAATAGGGATTATGACACAGATATATTTCCACTTGTACTTTTATTGATAACATAAAAACAGAATATATTATGGAAATAGTGATACAACTAAAAATTTTATGACCTATACATAAATTAAAACTGTTGAGGTCGAATGTCTGTACATAGAAAAAAATATGTTAAAAACTAAGCCAGGGGGATGTAAAACGAGAAATAGAACAAATTCAGTCTTTTTTCAATTTTTCTGTTTCTGAAAAAAAATATATAACTTTATTCAGTTAGATTTAAGCAATCACTTTTGAATCTTCAATATAATGAGCGTCAGTGTAGTCAGTTTGGGGAAGCTACTGTCACACAGCGTAACATTTTCATCCATACACACAATAAATCTATATATTTAATAAAATTCTGAGTCAAATCTGTACATTAAATATTTTTTGAAATATCTTATTGAAATAGTCATTATTATCAATACAGAGGTCGAATCTATAGTTTTTAAAATTTTTGTCTGTCTGTCTGCCTGTCTGAGCACGCATCACGAGAAAACTACTTGACAGATTTTGATTAAATTTGGTATGATGATAGCTGGTTATCCGGGTCAACATAAAGGATACTTTTTACTGCGGGAAAATATCTCATCTCTGAGAAAACGTTCTTAGGGGCAAACCCGAGCGGAGCGAGGTTGAGTCGCTAGTGTATAAACGAATAAAATGAACTTAAACTCAATGGCTTTACTGACTATTGAAAATTTCCAAAGAAATCTCTCGGTTAGATCGATGGTATAAAGTTATTGTATTATCAAATATTTGTTCGCTCGGGTTCGTCCCTAGCTTGCTTCCCAATACAAACTTTCATCCCCATTTAACCTAATCTCACTCCCTTAAGGGATGATTTCCGGTATAAAAAGTATCCTATGTCCTTACCAGGATCTCAATCTTCTTACCAAATTTCATTTAAATCGGTGCAGTAGATCCAGAGATTACCCCCTACAACATCACAAACTCACAGAACCAGTGAGAAATAGATCAAAATTTCTAAGATTTGATTCCGTAGTTAGTCACTGGTGCTAATAAACTCCTAATAAATAAATATTAAAGAAAACTTATGAATTCAGACAAATAAGAGATAAATTTCTTCTATGTAGGTCGAATTCATAACAGATAGTTACTGAAATCTAAATTAGATTTTTTATAAGTTAGTTAAACTGTAAAAAGCCATTCAAATTCGTTTTAACATAGTTTCATAATAATAACTCATATAAAACTAGTCAAAATGAAAACTTCAAGGGTATAGTAATTAAAATTTGTCGCTTTAATTTCGAATGTTTCTCGTATCAGCGCTTCGAATAATTGCTGAATAAATTCCAAGCAAAAGAGTTTTATCGCCTCTCGCAATGGCAGCTGCTATTGAGGATATCGATAATATATTGGCAAATTAACGCATTCGAATATAATTATTTTTATAACACACCTCTTTTACTACGCCTACATTTTATGTAGGTATAACTAGCATTTGCCTATGGCTTTGCCTGCGTAGTTTATAATTACGGACATTGTACAAACTTTCAACCCATTTTTTACCCTTTTTTAAATTTCTGAACATCATTTCTTAGTATATTCCCTATCAAGAGTCTACCTACCAAATTTTAAGAGTGTTGTATTTATACCTTCTGAGATTTTGTTACTAATATGCTGTTACGCCGCCTTGTTTTGTTCTAATATGGTATACAATAAAGAGTATCTATCTAAATGTTAATTTAAAAATAGGCTTTTCGTTTGTTACAATGTTACGTTCTAATGTCACAAGCAATATTAATAAAATTTATTACCATACTAGCGGCTCTTATACTACTTATACTACTTAAAATTTAATTTAAATCGGTCCAACAGTTTCGAAGATTAGCCCGTACAAACAGACATACAGGGAAAAAAATTGAAATAAATCTGGATTAATTCTATTTCTCTTCTTACATCCCCCTGACTCGGTTTTTAGCATTTTTTTCTATGTACAGACTTTCGAACTCTACAGTTTTATTATATGTATAGATATTCCAAAGAAAATAATAAATAAATAAAAAAAAACTAAGTGAAGTTAAAACGAGTTGTCAGTGTAAAACTAAATTGAGAGTAACATTAATTCTGTACGTACTTTGCACAAGCTGAAATCGTATTTGCTATACTCGACCTATACTATGTTATGTTTTATTTGCATTTGTGTACTAAATTGGATAGCAAAACCACTAGAATCCATTTAATTATAAGCGCATTCCCTGTGCTTATAACAGGAGTGTAGCGTATCGTGTAGTCTCGCGTGTGTTGCAGGCGAATTCAATTAAACGCCGCGAGTAGCAAATTACGCAGCTCGTCTACCGCTTTCACTTAATTTTAGATTAGGAAGTAATAGATATGACTTTGGTTACTTGTATACGAGCTTATATGTTTTAATGCCATATGTAACTAGCGATTCACCATACTTTCGTCACCATACTAATCCATACTAATCGTAAGAACCCGAGCGAAGCGAGCGCTCGGATTCGTCCCTAGGTACGTTTTAACGATTAGTATGAAATAGACAGACCATATGTATACATGGGTATGATGAGTTTTATATCCCTTACTTGAGAAATAATTGATTACCTATACAAAATTTCATCCCCTTTTTACCCCCTTAAAGGATGATTACATAATGAGTGATGAGTATATAATTCCATAGCATTTAGTATAAAGCTGTTATTTTAACACTATAGACACTTCAATTTTATTTATCTGTATAGATGTATTTAATGTTAAATATATGTAGTGTATCAACTATCTGATATCCATAACACAAACCTCGTAGCTTACCATGGAACTAGATGGTGATGTGATCTAATATCCTAACATATTTATATATTTTTTATAAATAATCCTTTTATTTGTATTAATCAATATTAATATTTTTGGACATCTCTATTTATTTCTTAGGGTCCTATAAAAAAAGGTATATAATACAAGGAGCAAACATGCCAAAAACCCATTTTTATTAACTTGGAAAATTATCTTGCAATGTTAACTTAATGTAACTTAGTTAACATCTCATATTTAATTATATAAAATTACATAGGCGCTAAATCTTAAATGGCCTATTTTATTATAAGAGAATTTAACTTGAGTAACTTAACTTACGTCAAGTAACTTGAGTGAAATAATGAACGAAAGTTAGGAAGGTACAAGTGTTTATGATGAGAGATAATAATATGAAGGAAAATAAAACTAATATATGGTTTCGAACGACTATATAATATGATCTATAAAGATTTGTATAGTAGTAGATGCTCTGAAATTCGCTTCGATTACATTATTATTTAAATCCCGCTGGAATCACTTGCCGTGTCAGCATAAAAGGGACCTACATCACTGTCCACCCATAAACTATCCCATGGGTGACCAGGTTTGCAAATAATAATATCCCTCTAACCGATTTCGCTTATGGCGATCTCATTGAAGCTAGTCAACTGCATGGGACATATCAGGATATATCATGGTGTAGTGCTTGCGAGCACAGACAAAACGTACACTCGCTATTCATGCAACCCTCATATTTCTATGATACGAAAACTCATGACTATTAACTTTGACTATAAAATACTTTTGGCCGACCTAATGATCGAATCCAGAACCTCACGATCTGCAACCACACATAATAACCACCAGACCACCAAGAAAGCAAGCAAATGCAAGGAATAATTCACTTATAATTGTTAGAAGAGATACATATTTTAATGTATTTTTTAAAACTAAGTTGTATATTTTAAATGAAGGCAATAATTATAAATTACGGTTTTTAACTCTATGTGCAGTATATGCATATTTTTTTTATATAATACAAAAGTCACCTATAATACAACTCAATAGGGCTTGTTAGTTAGAGATTCGTTAGAGCAATTTATCTCTGTTCTTAATTACTATTTGTTTTTACTGTATTTATATATTGGGAGTATATTAAAGTTTTTTATCTATCTATCTGTATATCTATTTTAATCTCACTACGTATTTTGAAATATTACTAAAAAAAACTTCCCAGCAGATGCAGCTTGATTGAGAAGAGCATTCAGACAAAATCAACATAATCTCTCGTATTCGGAGCTTTATAAATTTTCACATGTGCATGTGTACTTTATATCGAAAGATTACTTTCTCGTTGTTCAAAGGAAATTTTTCGTTTTTATTTTTCCAAGAGTTTGAATGTATTTCTGAATCTCTTTTGGTTCAAAAGGCAAGGAAATAGACTGTGCATGTGAACTGATTGTTCATATGCACTAGTACATATATATGTATGATAGATCTGCATGTTTCTTTGTTTAGAATATATTGGCCAATTTTGTAGGAAATTCTGGAATAATACGTTCTTTTGTCAAGCGTTTTCATCTGAAGTTTCTCCTTACGTGGTTGTATATTTTTGTAATTGAAACCAATTCTTATGTAATTTCTAGTGATATAAAAAAAATATCTATTACCTTAAAGGTCACTGATTAAATTTCTTTTGTTAAACTTTGATCTTTTATTTCACTTTACCCCGATGTGTGTTCATATTTTAGTGTTTAGGTGCTCAAGAGCGTCTGGCAATCCAGCCAGGCATGAAGCCAAGAAACGCACTTGGGCTGCGGTTGCTCCTCGTATTTCTTTGATAGCAGAGGGGCCGTGAATAAGCTCAATTTGCAAAATATGATATAACTAGCGACTCACCTTCGCTTTATTCGGGTTCGTCCCAAGTGAATAATAAAAACAAAAAACAAATCTGTTTCACAAAAGAAAAACTGAACCGTAGATTTTTCCGGGATAAAAAGTATACTATACTATAATCTATAGGTATATTTGCCAAATTTCATCTAGATCCGTTCAGCCATACTGGCATGATTTAGTAACAAACATCCAAACTTTCCCATTTATAATATTAATAATGGTATAACGAACCAGAGTATTCTGGTGTGAGATATCGCTATGTCCTCCCTTTCTAACTTTAGAGAAACAGCTGGGGGTTATTAGCGATATAGATTGTAGAATGTCATCTTGTTAGAAGAAAATCAATAACATTATGAAAGTCGTGTAGATATCTAAGCATTACTTCACGTGGTCAGAATATGCTATTCCCATATATTTTTAGCGTAAGTTTTGTTTAGCTATTTTACAATCGTTAAAGAATAGAAATTAAAATTTCAATACAATTAATGATTTCTATTTTTCGATAAGTATAGAATAACGTCTAAGCAAGGGGGGTTTTTAGGCTCATTTTAGCGATATCGACTGTAGAAAAGTAATTTATTTCATCAAAGAGGGCAAGTTATAGATAGATAGATACAAGTCAATTACTCCGGCCTAGATCACGAGCCGACAAGTGTGGATGGTCACGTGGCTTGTTATAATGGCGTGTCACTATGACGATATTAATTTTTTCCAGAATCCGGTATAAAAATTACTAAAAGAAATACTCGAGTTCGTTTACGAATTTAGAATATAACTGATGTATTATTATTTAAATTTAGTTACTAAATATTTAAAATATGAGGTATCCTCATATTTCAATAGCGAACAATCAGTAGTATATGAGTATTAGTAAAATTCAATGTAATAGAGAAAAAAGTGCTTGACCTTGCATTAACTTAACCATTTTCTGACCATAAAATGGTCAAGTCAAGAAAAATACACTGTACGTTAGAAAACTATTATTTTATTATAGTCATACTAAAATCAGGTCAGCTGAAATGTCTAAGATTCCCAAACATGAGTGTATGTATGGTGCTATACTCCCATGACTACCTCGCGATGGATATGGTGTGAAAATAACTAGACAAATGTAATGCAGTTATGTATATCACGTGAAAGCTTAACTATAAAGTTTTTAAAAATCCTCAATTCAAATTGCAATGAAAGTTTAAAATGTAAGTACAAAAATGGAGTCTTTCAGGTATACTTCAACTTTACGTTAAGCAACTTTACGTTGCTTAGTAACTTGTAAGTAATTAAAAGCAACTTAAGTTAACTTAGTTGAAGAAAAAGCTTACTTTAGTGATCAAATGGCGCAGTAAAAAATAATAATTAGTTCACTGCTGAGCACGGATCTCCTCTAAACAGGAATATAGTCTTTATAAGGAGGGCCATACAACATAATTAACCAGGAAACATAATTATTAATATAAACAAAGAAACAGTATAATTATTTTACGTATTTTTTTCCAATACGATAACTATAGCTTTTGTTCTGTAAATACATATGTTATAAAGTAGATTTTATAATTATTAAAATACTAGCGTATCGCTCGCGTACGTTTTCACGGTTATATACTTGAGAAATAAACCCCCATACACACTTTCATCGCCCTTTTCACCCCCTTAAGGGATGATTTCCGGGATAAAACTATACTACATAATTCCCAGGGTCGCAAACTATCTCCATACCAAATGTCATCGAAATCGATTCAGTGGATCAAGTGTGAAAAGCTAACAGACAGAAAGAGTTACTTTCATATTTATAATATTAGTATTAAAATATAAATGAAAAGCTATTTAATAGGATTGTTTACATTTTATTCATGCACCAAACAGATCAGTAAGTATGGACGTGGGACATTTGCATTAATTTTCCAAATGTTTAAACCAAAATCGGTTGAATGGGATGTGAGCCATTTGCAATAATATTATAGTTAATCAGGCTTTAGCCTTTTGTTTTCCAATCGCTTCATTACAACGTATGAAATAAATTTACATATTAAGTGTATTGTGTATTGTATAATAAATAAATACTCGTATCCTTTACAGAAAATAAAATTTTACGGTTAAAAGAACTCATATATTTTATCGTCAGGCTTCAATATGTCAAAGAAAGTGAGTTCAATCCCATTTATTTTTATTCAAATAAAAAATTAAACTATGATAACAAAAAATGACTGCGTAAAAGAAAACTAAAAAAAGGGACGTAAGAGCACAGTAATGCAGTCAAAGTCAAAAAACTTGCAGTTCACCGAAATAGTGGCGTTCATTACTCTAAGATGGAAGTGTAGCTTTCTATACTCATTCAGACATTTTTAATGTCACATTGTAGATTATGAGGTAGATCAGGGCATACCACCAGGCCGGCTAAGTGGTTGGCAGACTTCACATGTCTTTCGAAAACATTTTTATCTCAGATATGCAGGTTTCCTCACGATATTTTAGTTCACTATTCCTTCACCACATTCGTCAACACGTATGGCTTAATTTGTAGTGACATCACTTGCTGCGCCAATGGTCGAGGGTTCTAGTCCCGCTGGGGGCATTCATTTGTATGATGAGCACAAATGTTTGTACTCCAGTCATGGGTATTTATATTTATAATATGCATGTATTTAATTTTATATATGTGTAGTGTATCAACTATCTGGTATCCATAGCACAAGCCTCGTAGCTTACCATGGAACTAGATGGGGCTATATGTTAATGTCCCAACATATTTATTTATTTACATATTTACTATAGGGCTATCATGTTGAAAATGATTCGTACTTGTAGCTATCAGAGGTGCGAGTCGAGATTTGAACCTGCTTTACCTTTATATTCCAAGAGAACTACTTCACTCTCTGCACTACCGCTGCTTTTCCTTTCTATTAACGAAACTATATATTTAAAGTTTGTTCAGTAATTAATCCATATTTAAGCAATCTCCATTATGGATATCATTCAAATTCGTTGAGCCGTTACAGCATAAACTCTACATCATCGTATTTATCACATTACTTTGAATAAACTAGAATATTTCATGCATTATGTATTATAATTATGCAAACTCTATTTCGAATATATCGTGTTTGGATCGCAATAGTCCGGAGGCCACGCAAATAACAGCTCAACAAGTCCATAATAAGAGCAAATACAATGTTGACTTTATGATAATCGACTGTTAATTTGTATTGGCTTACTTTACAAGTGTCATGAACAATGTCAATATTTGTATACAAGATTATACTGGTAGGCTTACATATACCCTTGTATGCCATCCTTAACTTGCAAGTCCTGGTGGTCACCTATAGGTGTCATCATCAGCCCATCTCTATGGTGGCATTTCATTGTATACTAGCGACTTACCCTAAAACCCTAATTCTTTTTCAAAAATAAAAGTAGCCTAAGTTATTACTTATAATATCAGTTATCTGCCAGTGAAAGTCCCGCTAAAATTGGTCCAGCTGTTTCGGAGATTAGCCGGAACAAACAGACATACAGACAGACAGACAAAAATTTAAAAATTGTATTTTTCTTATAAGCACCGTATGTAATTCTATATACATATAGTATAAAGCTGTTATTTTGACATTACAAATAGACACTTCAATTTTATTTTTTAATAACGAAGTTAAATAGGTATAAGTCAGTGTAGTTCGTTTGTTTATCATCAGATTTTCAGAGAGTCAGCTTTGAACGGAAGATAAAACATCGAAGCAAATTAAATAAAGATTTATGTTTAATTTTTTGCTTTTAAAGAAAAACTATTAAAACTTATTTTATAGAAAGTTTGGTAAGAATTCATACTTTAAGTTAGCACGATTTTGATATTGTGGTAAAATTATCATAAAAGCTAATTCGTTATTTTATTTTTTTAATTTTCTGTTATCGGATACACGGACAAAACTCAATCACTAGACTAGACATAATATATATTTTAAGCCAAACAATTCGATGAGATTAATCTGCAAATGGTCAATAAATTACTGTTGACAATCCTATAGTGGCAGTGATAAATAATTAATAAGAGATGATTTTATAAAAAACATTGGCAATATTTCTTTCTAAAGCTTTCTAAAGCTTTCCATTTAAAACTATGAAATTTAAAACATTAAATGAAACACGTTCCAGTAATTACGGGAAGCAAAAGGCATACGGCCAATTCCGGGGCAGGCCGCTAGTTATTGAGTATTTTAGTATTCAAATATGAAGCGGAAACGTGTAATGTTTGGCAATCATAAATATTAGATGAGCCTCTGCGGTTTTGGTGTGTTTCTGTCAGTGTTTTGGCCACGTATTATACTGATTGCGACTGTTTATGCGTTTGTATCCAAAAGTTTGAACACGTGTCTGTAAAAATATGAGCTTATGACTTTAGAATGTAGTGCTGGGCGGAAGTTGCTGATTTAAATATGTTTGGGACTTTTAAGACTTCTAAGGTTATCGTAACACAGTGACATATTACAGGAAACCATCATCTATACTAATATTATAAAGAGGTAAAATTTGTGTGTTTGTGAATTTGTGAGGTTGTAGGGGGTAATCTCTGGATCTACTAAATTGCTTTAGATGAAATTTGGTAAGAAGATAATTTGAGACCCTGGGAAGGACATAGGATACTTTTCATCCTGGAAATCATTCCTTAAGAGGGTAAAAATGGGGATGAATGGGTTGTTAAGTATTCTCAATATTTGGCTTCCATAACCGTTATCGGTGAGGAGAACATTATTACATAGTATACGTATATTATAATGTACGTAAAACCAAACTGTTGAAATATATTTCATAATACATATTAATATCATAAGAATGATATTGTTCATTCTATGAATTCTAAGAGGAAAATCAAAGTACGTTTATACACTATAGATGTTTTATTGCTATTAGTTCACTCATGGCGGTTCACGAACATACGCAGTACATGCACAGTTTTAGCTTAACTCAGTCTCTGAGCACTATTTTCCATGACCAGTTGGGCTCTTGCTTTATGAATATGCTCTTTTTTCCTTACTGTTTCTCACGTTCGTATTTCTTCTTAATCATTTGGACGGCATGTTTGGCCCAGTTTGCAGTGACCCTACTTGCTGTGCCAGCGGTCGCGAATTCGAGTCCCGCTGGGGGCATTCATTTATGTCATGTGCACGGGTGTTTGTACTACAGCCACGGGTGTTTATATTTATAATACGTATGTATTTAAAGTTATATACGTGTAGTGTATGAACTATCTGGTATCCATAACACAAGCCTCGTAGCTTACCATGGACCTAGATGGTGCTGTGTGCTAACATCCCAACATATTTATATTTTTTTATAAATAATTCTTTTATCTTAATGTCCCAACATATTTGTCTATTTATTTATCCCTTCGCTCTAAGCTTTTTATATCCATAAACAAAGTATTCGAATTTGCAAATACTTTTTAGTAATATAGATTTCATTTTTAAGTATTTTTAATTATCATTTTTGATGTAAGGACGTTACACATTCTCAGTAGGATTTTCATCCCTTTTTAATTTTAATGTCAGTGCCTGGGTGACCGAGTTTCGCTCGGAGTTCTTTTTTGTATATCGTATTTTTTAGATAAAATCTAAAAACTTGAATAAATACAAAAACAAAAGTAAAAAAAACTTTTTATTCCAACTGGGATTCGATCCCGGACATATGTGATGTTTAACTTACGCGTTGACTGCTTGACCACGATGCTTACACCCGAGTGCAAGAAATTATCGACCATATTCTGCGTAAAATACTGCAAAAAGAAAACTGCATGAAACTCGAAAACACGCGTTTTCCCAGACATGAGACTGATCTAGATCGATTTTTCGCCCCCGAAAGCCCCCACATACCAAATTTCAGCGAAATCGTTAGAGCCGTTTCCAAGATCGCCGATATAAATAAATAAAGATATAAATATACAAGAATTGCTCGTTTAAATATATTAGATTTAAATTTTAAGCTTATCAATAAATGATGCTGCTTAAAAAATGAGAAAAAATGTTTAAGTAATAAATATACATATTTAATTTTTACGTATATGTTATACAAACATATGAATTAACTTTATTTCATTGTAAATTCTTTGAAACTGTAGCGTGAAGAACTACAATTAGTAATCCAGTTAATTAATTTATGTAAAAACAAAATTCAATGTAAATAATTTTAGTACATTTGAAATAATATTATTTCATTCTATTTTAATAATTTCTGTTAACTGTAAAAATTGAAGCTTTTAACTTTTTAATTTAAGCTTTAGCAGAAGCACGAAATGGTTGCTGAAAGTTTCCTATAACTCATTGTCTAAAAGGAAGGTAATGTGTTTTCGTATACTTATTTCTATGTTTGTATAATTAATATAATATTTGCCTAGATTCATTTGTTAGTTGTAGAAATCACAAAGTACACTTAATATGGCGTCGATGAATCAGAAAAAGAGAAAGAAAATAGATAATTATTATTCTGTAATTAGGGTTTTTTGTATAGCTTAATGTTTTTAAGTTATAAGCTACTAGCGGCTTGCCCTTGTTTCGCTCAGGTTCGTATGGAATAGAAAGTCGATCCTTTGCTCTGTGAAAAACAAAAACAAATCTATCCCACAGGAACCGTATATTTTTCCGGAATAAAAAGTATGTGCTGTGTGCTTTAGACTATAATCTATCTCTGTACCAAATTTGATCCAGATCCGTTCAGCCGTTTTTGTGTGATTGAGTAAGAAACATCCGCCCATCCAAACTTTCGCATTATAATACTAATAGATGGGATGTGTTACTTCAATGTACTCGTGATGCCTTCCTGACCAATTTACTCCATGGCAGCCAATCTCAATGAGGTTAGCCAAGTGTTATTGTTAAATAAGTGCAAGTGCACTTGTGTCTGTGCCGACTGTGCGTACACTTGTGCACTCCTGCACAAATGGCTAGATTCAGTGTGATTGCCACCGTGGTCGAGATCAGTTGGGAAGACATTATATTAAAATATCAAAAATACTATCTGTAAATACTATAAGCATTCCATAATATGTATCCGTTATAGCAATTCCTCTTTCTGTACTTTTAGTCCAAATCAAACAAATAAAAATCTTAGTTTAATGTTTTTTAATGATTTAACATCTTATAAATAAAAATGAGTGGCTAAATGTGTTGCTAAGCTCAAAACTCGAGAACGGCTGGAGCAATGTGGCATTTTTTTTTTTCAAATATTCGTTTAAGTTCGAGGAAGCTTTTTATGAAGAGAAAAATTGGAAAAGTTTCACGTAAAAATCTTGGGTGGGTTGCTAGTTTTAAATAAAACTTTCTCAATTTTTTTTTTCGGATTTATTTTGATTTTTGGTTTCTGACGTTTCGAATGTTTTACAGCAATCGTGATCACGGGAAAGAATCAAATTTCCACTTTGTCAACTGGTTCAATTGGCAATGCCTATTGGATTCTGTATTTTAATATCAGTTTAATAATCAATAATTCAACATTTAAACGTCAATACTTATTCGTAAAGAGTAAAGTTCAAATTATTAATTAACACATTATATAGTGAGAGAACAAAACGTGATGTCAATAATTAATTAATTCTGAAGTTTACATTTATCATGACTTTTGACATTCTCTTTATTAAAAGTTCACTTACACAGACAAAATTTGGCATTCATAGGCGAAAAGCTCGCAAGAATATGAAAAGTGGAGCAATCTAAACAGTACCATATGTAGTAATATAATACGATATAGTTCACGTTACCAAACATTTACGTACCGACGTTTTTGATATTTATATATTCGAAACGGGAAAGTCTCTCTATGTCAATAGTGATGGTAGCGTTTTATCTAATTGCAATGCATATATCTTGTTTTGTTTGAAGAAGAATGCTGTCTATAAAAATATTTCATACTACTTACTAACGATCGGTTGACTCGGGTACGTCCTTAGATGCTTTTTCCAACTTGATACAATAACATCGATTTTTCTTCATTCATACATCACACATTTATCTATCATTTTCTTTGGTATATTTATATATATAATAAAACTGCATAGGTCGAATGTCTGTGAATAAAAAAAATATGCTAAAAACCGAGTCAGGCGGATGTAAGAAGAGAAATAGAATATCCAGTTTTTTTTTTTGTTTCTCTGTCTGTTTGTTTGTTTGCACGGGCTACTCTCCGAAACTGTTGGACTGATTTAAATGAAATTTTGCATAGTGGTACCTTATATCCCTGGTCAACATTTTAGATACTTTACATCCTGGAAAATTAAAGAATTCTCGTTTGATAGTTAAAAACTATAGTAACTTATACAGCTTAGTACACAACAACTTATGCACCTAATTTAGTAAAATTTGGCATGCTAATACTTTATACCGGAAAAACGTATGGATCCCGTGGGATAGATTTGTTTTTGTTTTCCTAAAAGCAAACCCGAGAGAAGCGAGGGTGAGCCGCTATTATTATATAGTATAATAGGCATGTATTAATTTTTTGGGCAATGATCAGCGGCACGTTTTGGGAAATTTTGTTACTAAGAGTTGCCTGTGTGTTATATTCTTTAGTCCATTTGTTTAGTAAAAACACACAAATTTATACAAATAAATAAAATTGAAATGTTTGTTTGTAATGTATCAGCTCTTTACTAAATGCATATGAAGTATATACCTACATAATGTATATACGGTACCTACTTATAAGAAAATTACACTTTTTAAAGTTTTTGTCTGTCTGTCTGTTTGTTCTGGCTAATCTTTGAAACGATTGGACCGATTTTGGTGAAATTTTCACAGGCAAGTAGTTGATGTTATAAGGAGTAACTTAGGCTACTTTTATTTTAGAGAAAAAAAATAGGGTTCCACGCATAAAAATTGAAACTCATGAAATTAAAAACGAAATCTGAGTAAAAAATACAAATTTTCTTATTTGTAATAGAATGTCATCCCAAATTACAAAACTAATGGATAGAAGAAAAATACAAGCGAAAGAGATCTCTTGATAACTCGTAATAATTTTGTGTCCACACGGTTTTTGCGTTCACACAGTAAATGACTAAATGCACGTCTATTTAATATTTTCTTTAAATATATGTAGTATTGCTTTATACCATAATGTTTCGAAATTAAAATACCCTTTAAAACGTTTTTTATTTAACCAATAATAATTTATTTAGTACGTTACCATTTGAACAGTGTGCAAGTCCAATGTTTTCTTATACCGCTTGTTTGTTATTGAAAGGCATCTATCTCGTTTGACGAAATGAGATGAGTGAGAAAATTAGGAATCCGATCTTAACTTTCACGTCGAGCCGGTCTTATATTCACAGCATGTGTGGATCCGGTTTAAGCTCAACACAAAGCGCTTTGTAAGCACTAACGATCATAGGAGAACTTGAAATGTCACACAAAGTAGTTGAAACATGGAGCTTTTGCAGCAAAGTATAGTTACACAGTGCATTAAGAAGAGTTTCCTTCTATTTATTTTTCCTTCTATTTTTCTATTGGAGCAGCGTTGTGAACTTGAGTCTGATATCCCCTCGTTTACACAAAGAGATAACGTTTAAAAAGAGCTAAACGTATGTAAAAAAGATATTGTCGTAGTAATAACGTCCCACTGCTGGGGCTGACCCACGGGTCTCCCTTCAGTACGACAGGGGTCAGGCCATAGCCCGCCACGCTGTCCAAGTGCGAGTTGGCGGATTTCATGTCTTTCGAAAATCTGCTTTGTTCTCTCAGACATGCAGGTTTCCTATTATGTTTTCTTTCACCGTAGGACAAGTGGTAATCATATTGGAAATGTTACGCACATGAAAATTTCAGAGGTGCGAGATCCGGGATTGAACCCGCTTCACTCGGTTTCTCAAACGAGCGCGTTACCATTGGGCTACCACTGCCTATATGTACATAATGATTTATAATTAATTGTTTTATATTTATAAAACAGCAAAAAGAACACCATTAATAAAATAGGCAATATAAACCTATCACTGGTTCCAATCAAAGCCAATTTTATGATCGAAAGCCCAAATGGACGATGATTGAAATATAGTAAAAAGCATGTTAAATAATATCGTTTTAAATAGTCTGAATTTTTTGTGAAATGATGGATATTTGAAAAGTTTTAGGTAACATTTTTTAGCGTTTTTGCAAATCGCTGTTTGGTCCAAACTTTAGCATACATATGTATTCATATAATAAAATTTTAAATGAGTCGAATATGTACATTAAGTCTTTATTTAAATCTTATTTAAATAATCATTATTATCAATACAGAGACAGTCAATTGTTTTTAGAATTTTTGTCTGTCTGTCTGTTTGGGAACGCATCACGATAAAACCACTGGACAGATTTTGATGAAATATATGATGTTGTCTGTTTTTTTTTTCTTTTTTTTATGGTACTCAGTGATAAACGAGCAGACAGCCCACCTGATGGAAAGCGATAGCTGTCGCCTATAACACCTACGGTTCATGCACTTAGGGTTTTACGTAACAAAACTGCAGAACCGCCGGTACGTTATCACTGTGAGGACTAAGATGATATGCCTCTTACCTGTAATTGCGTTGGCTACCTTATCCTTTAAACCGGAACACAACAATGCAACCATTGTTGCTTGGCGGCAGAAATAGATAAGGGGGTGGTACCCATCCAGTCGGACTCTTCAGGCTTGACAGACGTCAGGCTCCTACCACCGGTCCACCCGGTTATCCGGGTTACTTTATACTACGGGAAAATATCTCATATCTGAGAAATCTGTACTAAACGTTAAAACATAGAGACGAATCCGAGCAAAGCAAAGGTGAATCGCTGGTATTGTATAAATATGTATATTATTTGAGTTGTTTTCAGTATTTTAGACGCATGTACAGGCGTTGTAACCCCTTTTTGGTATTCCAGACGTATTTCTTAAGATTTATATTTTGTTTTTGGTGTCGTAAACATGTGATACTTGATACGACTGGGTGGGATATAGACAGCACGTGAAATGATAAAAGTTAAAGTAAAACAAAGAATAATAACAGTTGGTCAAATATGTGCAGGGCTTGTGATAGCGGTTACAACTCCTTCCTTTAATCTGGTATTTGATATAGGTAATCTAACATACGAGTATTATAGGTAATATTAAATTCACTTCGTGTTTGTTTAAAGCCGTTTATTTCTATACTAGCGACTTACCCTCGCTTCGCTCGGTTGCGTCCTTATGTACGTTTTATATAGATATAGGTACTAAATAGCTATGAACAATTTTAATTTTTTTTCGTGAAATTTTCCGATCTCTTATTAGTTTGGGGCGGAGACAATTCTAACAAACCAAAGATCATGGAAATCATGGAAGGGTTCCGTACCATTATCTATAAAAATGGCAAAAATCATGTCTGTTGTATGGGAGCCCCCCTTAAATATTTGTTATATTTTAATTTAATTATTTATTTTTAAAATGAATATATAACTAAATATTCTGTGAATATTTTAAACGTCTACCTGTTGTCTTTACCAATATCGAGCAAAAACGAGCAAAAAAAATCATGTTTGTTATATGGAAACCCCCTTAAATATTTATTTTATTCTGTTTTTTAGTATTTGTTGTTATAGCGGCAACCGGTATACATCATCTGTGAAAACTTCAACTGTCTAACTATCACGGTTCCCGAGATACAGCGTGGTGACAGACGCACAGGCAGACAGACAGACGGACGGACAGCGAAGTCTTAGTAATAGGGTCCCGTTTTACCCTTTGTGTACGAAACTCTAATAAAAACGTACAAATAACAATAGTTGTTGTATAAAGTAAAAGAAATATTCGTATATTTTATCTAACAAAATTCTGTCAACATTATTTACACTATTTCTGTGTTTAAGTTACACAAATATAAAATATTAAGAGCTTAAAGACGTAAGTATAATCTAAAATATCAAAGTCAAAATAAAAATAAATGTTAGGAAAAATCTCGCAGACAAGTTAAACAAGCCATACAAGATAAACGTAGTAAATGAAACAACGGGGCCGATGACATCACCTGACGCCATTTGATCAAACTAATCAGTGCAATCTTGCCACGATATTTACATACGTACAGCTTATTCTTTTGTGTACTCATAATATTAGCTTTATGTAAATAGTAATTACGAGAAGAGTATTTTAAAGAGCTTTTGATGGAAAACATATGATAATATGTTGGGACATTAACACACAGCACCATCTAGTTCCATGGTAAGCTACGAGCGGGACTGCCTCCAGCGGGACTCGAAGCCGCGATCATTGGCACAGCAAGTGTCGTCGTAACTTATAGAAAGAACTTTATAATCTCAATAAAACTTGTTATCTTCATCTAAAACCATATTAACACCATCACACGCACACACTTTGTAGTAAGCTGTTGCCTAAAACTGGTTCATTATTTACGAATTCGACACTAATCTCGTATGGGAGTGGTGATACTAAATATACAGATGTTCATGTATTTACTCAATCTAATTATATTTACGACTTGCGTATCAATTGCTAGATAACAGAATTATTTCTACTATCTTTTGAATATTTCGGATTTTATCGCGAATTTACTTTGATTGTTGATTCCCATCGGGTCTACCATACACACCATGACTTTTTAACGCGAAGTGATATGAAAGCAAGTAATCTGCATTTTTTAAGTTTCGATATGCCGATGCACAGAAACAGTTTTCGTGATACCCACGTCATCGGCGCTTTTTAACCCCCGATGCAAAACGACGGGGTTTTATAAGTTTGACGTGTCTGTGTGTGTCTGTCTATGGCATCGTAGCTCCCGAACGGATGAAACGATTTTGATTTTGTTTTTTTTTTGTTTGAAAAGTAAACTAGTCGGGCGTGTTCTTTGCTATGTTTGATGAAAATCGGTCCAAAATGGCCGCCACCATAAAATGGCTGATTACAACAACTCCCTCAATATGGGTATCAAATAAAAGGGCTGTTAAGCCCTATATATATATTATTTTTTTATGAGTTTTTTTTTTTTATGGTATTCAGTGATAAACGAGCAGACAGTCCACCTGATGGAAATCGATACCTGTCGCCCATAACACCTACGGTTCATGCACTTAGGTTTTAAGTAACGAAAATGCAGAACCACAGGTGCGTTGTCACTGTGAGGACTAAGATGATATGCCTCTCGCCTGTAATTGCGCTGCCTACCTTACCCTTCAAACCGGAACACAACAATGCAATCATTGTTGCTTGGCGGCAGAAATAGATAAGGGGGTGGTACCCATCCAGTCGGACTCCTCAGGCTTGACAGAGTCCTACCACCGGTAAATATACTAGTCATAGCATAATACTATACACTATTATCAATTTTAAACTAAACACAAAATGGTAAATTACATATTTAAAGAGTTTTCTTTGTGTCGGGTGTGTACTTAAAATTTTTAATTTTGTCTTTATATAAAACATTGCATGCCCTTAAGCATATGGCTTACGGCCCTTGATCCTTAAGTTTATTACATGAATTTGTAGGTACTCTATATGCACGTTTTACGTAATTCGTTCAAGTATGAAAGGTGTTTTTGTAAGACTCCGTTAAGATTCAGTGGACTGTAAAAAAAAACTTCAAGAACGTATCGAAATGAGCGATGTCAAGTTACAAAAGCTACAAGAGCTTAGTCGCTAGACGCGCAGCGAAATGTGAAATATTGATTATAAATTTTCACTTGATTTATATTATTGCTGTGTCAGTGCTCTATCCGTTACAAAACTTGTGAACTGTAAAATGGCAATAAAAATCATATTTTACTTAGATATAAATATCTTTACAGATAAATAAAATTGGAGTGTCTGTTTGTAATATTAAAATAACCGCTTTTTAGTAAATACATATGGATGTATATACGGTACATATACCAAAACATCATTTTTTACAATTTTTGTATGTCTGTCTGTTTGTTCCGGCTAATCTCTGAAATGGCTGGACCGATTTTGTCGGGAGTTTCACTGGCAGATAGCTGATGTAATAAGGAGTTGCTTAGGCCACTTTTGGTCACACAAAAATAGGGTCCCACGAAAAAAAATACAAATTAATTAATTAATTTTGTTTTGGGAAGCAACCTAGGGACGAACCCGAGCGAAGCCAGGATTTGTCGCTAGTATAAAATATAATTTAGAGTCGAATCTGTATATTAAATATTTATTTGGGAAACCTTATTTAAATAGTCATTATTATCGATAGAGGCCGAATGTATAGTTTTTAGAATTTTTATCTGTTTGTATGTCTGTCTGTCTGAGAACGCATTACGAGAAAACTACTGGATAGATTTTGATGAAATTTGGTATGATGATAGCTGGATATCCGGGTCAACATATACGATACCTTTTACTGCGACAAAACATCTCGTCTCTGGGAAATCTATATTAAATGTTAATTATATAAAATACAATTTTAAATATAGAAAAAGTATTAGGTGTCACAGACAAACAATAAACCAAAATGTGTCATGCTATTATTATTGTAATAGACGCTATATTTAGAAAAACTGTGTCAGTAGAGTTCATTTTGAAATTACTCAAAACGTGAGAACGTTCTTGTTGAAGACAGCACCACATATTATAAATACGACAATTTGTGAGTCTCAGTGCGGTGACAAAGTTTACGAATTTAAATGAAAATCTATATCCATATAGTTATTTCTTGAAATAAATTAATAAATAGCCTACTTTGTATAAAAGCGTAAATAACGCGAGCGAAGTCGCGGTTAAAAACTAGTTTTACTCGAATCTATATATAAATAAGCAAAGGCAAAACAGTTCAGTACCTTTTTCTCCTATGTTTATAAATCGATTTTTTAACCTCTTTTTTGTATAAATAGGTAAATTCTATTCATAGACGTTTTCCACAAATCAATTATAATGATTGTGGTTAAATTTCGAAACACTATTTCATATAAAATAACTTTATTATCTTTTAAACATAATTTATAAATGACATTTTATGCTTATTAATTATAAATATAGGTTTTTACCTAAAGCATAGATTAATCAAATAGCAATTATTATTATGAATTTTCAATAACATTTTTCAAGTAATTATATTAATTTCAGTATTAATTTCCAATAAATTGAAATATTGAAAGTTTATATTATACAATTTTAAATTTATTAAAGATATTTTTTTTCATTATAAACTAGACATAGCACGCGGCTTGTCTCGGTTGTGGTCAAAACTTAGTATTGATTATTATAATCATGTAATCGACCATTTCATGAAATAGGGTCACATTTAGTGTTTTGTCAACCATGTCATAATATGACTGGGCTAAGCTAATGAATAGAGATTACTTGGCGTTAAGAACTGAATATTCCTTTTGCACGAGATGGTCGAATATTGTATTAATCATATCATAAAACACATAGTATGTATATTATACTAGCAGAACCCGCGGCTTCACTCGCGCTTAGACTACAAAAAAATCTTTAAAAAGGTAGGTTTCGTTCAAACTTTCATCCTCTATTTTATCCTCTTATATGATGAATTAAAAAAAATGCCACAACACTTATTTATGTAATTTTATTAAAGAGCATTAAAACCAAATTTCAAGTAATTCTGATCATAAATATTTTTTTTGGATTGTATCATAACCTACCACGGTGAAAAGTAGCCTATGTCACTCTCCAGCTCTCCAACTATCTCCATACAAAAAATCACGTCAATCCGTCACTCTGTTTCGACGTAAAAAAAGGATAAACAAACAAACATACTTTCACATTTATAATATTAAGTGTGAATATACTCAGTGATAACCTTGCTCTCTTTTTGTGTTGGCACATAATTTAAAAAAAAAAAAACGCACATCCCTAAGAGTGGAATTAAATGTAACTTTTACTTAGAAATGCAATAATTGAATCTAAAAAGTAAAAACCCCTCCGATGCAGTGCACTGTATTAACTTTAAGCTCGGCGACCGAATAATATCGCTACTCTGATAAATGATATGGTTTAACGTTTATGAACAAATCGACAAACGTTGGTCGTTAAATTATATAGCCAGTAATACTTGATTGTATCATGAAATGCTTAAATTTCACCACATATAATACATTAATTTTATTATCTGGCATCGATAATATTTCTGATTATTTCGCTCTAAAGGGGCTGGACAGATTAGGATGACATTTAGTACACCAATAAACTATGAATGCTAAACATAACCTAATGTAATGTAATTTTGTAGGTAGGAACTATCTGTAACAACTATACGTATAATTACCTCTGAGAAGTCTACGAGTAAAAGTAGTCTCTCCTGTGACCATGATTGTTGTAAAAAAGTTATTCGAAAATCCGAAAAGATAGTTTTATTTAAAACTAGCTCACCCTCGCTCCTCTCGGGTTCGCCTCTAGGAAAACAAAAACAAACCTATCGCACGAGAGTGGTACATTTTCCTGGATAAAAAGTAGCCTATGTATTATTACAGACTATAATCTATCTGTGTGCCAAATTTCATCCAGATCCGTTCAGCCGTTCTGGCATGAAAGAGTAACAAACATCCATACTCACAAACTTTCACGTTTATAATATTAGTATAGAAGTATAGCTGTCAAATATTCGCGTAAATCTAAGAAAGTATTACATAAAGTACTTTCATTTTTACATTACATTAAAGTCAAATTTTTTGTATAGCTACCTAATACAGGTATACCTGTATACCTACCTGTATATTGACATTATTATATAACACCAGAGAGAAGCGGAGTAAGTGGTTGGCTACTTGATTATATTTTGGCTACTCAAAAATATGTGAAAATATTAGGAAAGAGTTATAATTTACAATGTTCAAAAGTCGGTCTTCTATTTCCGTACGCCAGTTGCAAGCTTTTGATTTACGACGCCTCAACGACACGTCTGATCACACTCTATCATTGTGACGGATGGCTCGCGTTACTGTCTTATTTATATTTACACCGTTTATTGTTAGAACCCTTTCAAAAGCGTTCGTGTTTTGCTTCTACGCTTATCCCAATTTCTTTTCGCAAAAGAAAAACTTGTATTTTTGTACTGGAAAATTTAAATTTTTATATAAAAAAGGGCTTAAAGGTTCAAAAGGAGGTTCTGTGTTCAGTTCGTTAGTAAATTTAATGCGATATTTACGTTTCCGCGAACAGCTAAAGGATAGCGGGAATTTTATTTCGGCACTTTCCAAATTGATGACTCCCGCGTACTAAGCTAAATATTTAGATATCAAAGCTATTAAAGCTTGGTTTGAAGGATACGATTAAAAGAATTCGGTCACTGCAAGAAATAGAGTTCTGTACTTTACAGGATTCTGAAGTTTAAAAAGTTATATTTTCCGTTAATAAAGTAGGGGGGATCCGCTATGAAACGGACATTTAACTTTAGAGTATTATTACATTATGTACTTAAAAACTTAGAAACTTGTTAACTGTCATTATGAAATTCATAGGTAATATACTATTAGTAAAACACAATATTTTAAGAGAAATAAATTTATTTAACGAAATATAATATTTTTTTTTGAACTAACTAATGTCCGTTTCATGATGGCATTGAAACGGACAGTGAGTGTCATGAAACGGACAGGAACCAATGCAAATACTTTGTGCCACATAAATACGCAAGGTTTCATAAATTCTTTGCTTTTACAAAATAACTCTTATTTAAACAAGTCAAACACTTTGGTACAAAATAAACTGAGTTAAAAAAAAAAACAATTACAAAAAAACAACATAAAATATTGAAACACTTAACTTCTTAATAAACATGAGAGCTTTTCTTAATTTGGTACAATATAAGTAGGTATCAAAAATATTTCATAATGAATATTAGGACTAACAAATCACAAACTGTTTCCTTATATCCTATAATTTATACCTACACAATAAAAATAATCACTCTTCCCGTTATCTATTGGACTTTTTCCACAGCAAACTCTATTGCAGCTATTTCTGGACGAATTCTCTTTATTGGAGTATCTAATATATAAACAAAGCTAATTTTGAGAGACCAATACTTTATAGATTTACAATATTTATTAGATTTACGCGAATATTTGACATTTTAAATAGAACTATCTTTTCGGATTATTTCGCGGATTAATTTTGATTTTTGGTTTTCGACGTTTCGAATGCTTTACAGCAATTAATATTTTTAACTTTAAATAATATTAATATATTTAATTTTTAATTTTCTTTAGGGTTATACATAATATAGTAATAGCAACACTAAATAATATTATTAATTCATAAAGTATTTAAAAAAATTTAAATATTTATAATAATATTAGCTAAAATTAAATAAATAATATTGCTGTATTTAATTATAATACTTATTATTACTTTTTAAATGTTTTGAATTAAAATCAACTAATATTGTAAGGTACCTACGTTGGTGCCATTTTTGATATTATTTTTTTGTAAAATTGTGGGTAGGCACTGTCTGTAACAATAATGTCTGTAACATTAATCTCTCCCGTGACTATGATTTTTGTATAGCATTCGAAACGCCAGGAACCAAAAATCTTAATAAATCCGCAAAATAATTCAAAAAGATAGTTTTATTTAAGAGTCTAGGAATATATTGTATATTTAATACAGGAGTAATGAAACGGACTGGTACAGTCGCAAATGACATTTATATTTTTGTTCAAAAATTTTAAGATATCGAAAGTGTCCGTTTCATATTGCGTCCGTTTCATTGCGTATTCATCCTATGTGTATTCTTTAATTTTTTGAACCTTTAGGCTAAGTAATTTTGGAGATAAGCTAGAGGAAATATGTACTTTTCTTAGTTTTTCCGACACAATACAGAACACAAGTTTAGATCCTTGAGAATAATTTATTTTTTTGAATAGAATAGATGTAATGTTTAAATATATAAAAACGAAGACACATGCACGCACGCACACACGCACGGTATGCGCCAGAAAGCGTGTCATTAGCAATACATTCTTATCCCTGACGTATTTCTTCTATAAAGCCTTAAGAATAATCTATTATTTTTACATTAGTAGTAATTGTCAAAAAGCTTTTAGTTAAGCTCAAAGAAGAGTATTTGAGATACGATGTACTGAAATTGGAAAATCTTACATTATGTTCTAAATTAAAGTATATATCAATTTTCTCATATTTCAGCTAAAAAGAGACTAATGAAGTAATCCTATACTACTTAAAAATTATTTAGATATATTATTCTATATTAAAGTCTAGTATACTCAATAGTATATTTTATAACTGATTAAATTAAGTAAATTTTGAACTTTTTAAACTTTATCAATATACATAAACAAATAAAAATTAAATATATATTCGGATAGAGGCAAAAAGCCCCACTTTCACGCGTGATTTAATACTGATTTAATTTTGTTCAATCGTTTTATTTACCTAGCGACCCTCCCATCCACCCTCGCTAAGCCCCAGCAATAATTATCTCTCTTATACGTAAAAAACTTTTTTTATAACAATAATTACTGTTTACTATTGAAGTCAGTTCAGCGATCTTTTTTTAATGAGGAAATCATATTTCTTTACCAAGATAATTAGACTATGTTACTCTTACCAAAATCCTCTTTAGAGCCAGGCAGACGACCGTACAGATAATATTAATAATAATGTCCTCCCGACCGATTCCCGCCACGGCGGCCAATCTCATTGAAACTGATCATTTACACAGGAAATATTATACTGCAGCTCGTCTTCGCACAGACACAACGTGAACTCTCTATTCCTGTTACTCTTAAAGTACGATGGGGCGATACTTCGAAACGACCAGTGAGAGTTATACGGCCAACTTCACAACTCCGGGCTTTTACTGAGGCTTACTAAACAGAAAGACTCAATAACTAAACTTCACCCGACCCGGGACTCTAACCCAGGACCTCTGGATATGCAGCCGTACATACTAGCTACTACACCATTGATGCTGTTAAAATTATGAGTATATCTATACTAATATTATAAAGAAGAAGGATTTAATTGTTTGTTTGTTTGTTTGCACCGAATAGACTCCGAAACTACTGAACCGATTAAAATGAAATTTGGTAAGAAGATAGTTTGAGACCCTGGGAAGGATATAGGAGAGTTTTTATCTCGGGAATCATCCCTTAAGGGAGTAAAAATGGGGATAAAAGTTTGTATAGGGAACCAACCTAGGGACGAACCCGAGCGATATCTATCGCTTCCCTATCGCTTCGCTCGGGTTCGTCAATCGCTAGTCTCTATATAAAATTCTTTATCACAAAAATATACCACTTTATTTGTTGTCAACGTTTTGAGAGCACCTTTAGTAAATAGAAAAAAGGGAACATGCGCAATGTTAAAAAAGATTAATGTCCTTATTCCAGAAAAGGCACTGTAACAAGGTGGTTAGACATTTAGCTGTAACAGTGGAGTGAGGGTTACTGGACTTATATATATAGATGCTTTAAATGTGAGTAGAAGCCTTTATTATTGTGTCATGCCCAAATTAATACAGTTTAATGTATTCCATATTAGGATATATAATTTAGTATTAATTATAGTTAGGTATATATGGTCAAATAGTGCACTAGTAGCGCATTTAAAAATATTCATTTAGTAATAATTAATATTCAGCCTTTTGTAAAGGCAGTGGTAGTCCAATGGTAACATGCTCGCTTGGGTAACCGAGTGAAGCGGGTTCAAATCCCGGGTCTCGCATCTGTGATATTTTCATGTGTGAATCATTTCTAACACAATTACCACTTGCCTTACGGTGAAGGAAAATATCGTGAGGAAACCTGCATGTCTGAGAGAACCTAACAAGTTTTCGAAAGACATGTGAAGTCTGCCAACCCGCACTTGGCCAGCGTGGTGGACTATTTATGGACTATATATGGCCTGATTCCCCTCGTATTGAAGGGAGGCTCGTGCCCTGCAGTGGGACGTTAAAAAAGGCTGAATACTACTACTTTTTTAAAGTCCTACTACTCTCTTAAATATAAGAGGATCAGGTCATAGTTTACCAAGCTGGCCAAGTTGCAGATTGGCAGACTTCACATATCTTTCAAAAACTTGCTAATTCTTTTAGATAGGCAGGTTTCCTCACAATGTTTTTCATCACCGTAAGACAAGTGGTAATGATGTTAGAAGTGATTCGAATATTTAAATATCTAATGTGCGATATCCGGGATTTGAATCCGCTTCACCCGGTTTCCCAAGCTAACGCGTAACCACTTGGCTACCATGCCTTAATTTACACTATCAAACAATGCATTTACCTTATCGATGGTTAATAAAAGCCGTATTACATTACATAGTATAGTTTTGAAATCAATGGTTTTTTGTTTGTTCAGTATACTATAAATATTACCCAAGAAGAGCGATTCGAACAGTTATTCTAATGTGCAAGATTATTTGTTGTTGTAAGTTCCTGACCTGAATGGCTTAATTAGACCCTATTCGATCTCACACGCTCCCATTTAATTGAGGGCGTATCCGAAATTAAATACAACACAGAGTTATTTAGAGATGTATTCGAAACCACCACCACTATAATAAGCCACAAGTTTATTATTACCCTTGTCACAATTGGCTCGTTACTATAGCAACCACTCAATCTGTAGGAGTATCCGTAAGACATTTTTTTTAAATGATGGGAAATGCACCTCCTGCATACATATAAAACCCAAAAGAACCCTCCCCCTCCGCCCTTCTTTCCAGGGGATCTCGTTTCCAGGAGAACTCCGGGTAGTCCCCGAAATCGAAGCAATCACTCATATAACTGTTAACAGAGAGTTAAACTAACTTAAGGTTCATAAATAATACTAGCGCTTCACTCTCATTTCGCTCGGGTTCGCCTCTAGAAAAACATAAACAAATCTATCCCACGGAAACCGTACATTTTTCCGGGATAAAAAGTAGCATATGCATTTTTCTAAAGTATGAGCTATATTATTCTAAAGTTTCATTATAATCCAGTTAGTAGTTTTTGCGTGAAGGAGTAACAAACATCCATACATCTATACATCCAGACATCCTCACAAACTTTCGCATTTATAATATTAGTAGGATAAATAACGACATCATTATATACTACGAACTTCCACATCGTGCCTATTCAATTAATAATTCTCAAATACACCATTGTAAGGCAAACTTGTAGAAGTCAGCGTCTAAAGCCGTCGGAAAGTGGACGAAGTTATTCAAAGTATTCAATGACGCTTACTTATTCGTATTCATCGCTTAAACTATTATTGAGTTACATCGAGCTTTAACAACTTCTTTTGCATGGATTTGTTGAAAACTTTTACAGACAACTTGTTTATGAAAAAAAATACTTGTTTAAATAAGAAAAGTCTATTGATAGTTAAAAATGAATTTTCAATACAATGATATATTTTAATATTATTTAGTTTAAACAGTGATTTTATAGGCGTGGGCGTAATTAAATGATGGATGAAATTTGGGACAAAGATAGATTATAATTTGGAATAGCACATAGGTTACTTTTTATCCCGGAAAAATTACGGTTCCTGTGAGATAGATTTGTTTCTGTCTATGGACGAATCCGAAGCAAAGCGGGGATGAGTCGCTAGTAATGAATATTTTATCAATTGAAGAATCATTAAATTGATATTATGCTGAAATTTTTGTATACCACAATTAATTATGAAATGAGAACTTTTAAGGTGAGATGGTAATGAAACAGATAACATGAGAAGTTATATTTTAAAGTTTTCCCCCTCTCATCTGGTAAAATTAAGCTAATATATTAAACTTTCTAATGAAAACTGGAAAAAACAAATAATATAGACATCAAGTGTCATACGAGTGTGATGCTACAAAAAAGTTATCCTCGGTAGTCTAATGGCTAGCGTGAACTGCTGCACATCCAAAGATCCTGGGTTCAAGTTCCGGATAGGGCCAAGTTTTTCTATCAAGAAATTCTTAGAGCCCAAAGTTGGGAAGCTGGCGGTGTTCCACACCCGTGCCTCAAAGAGAACGTAAAAGCGTCGGTCCTGCGCTTTAACTCGCAATGTCCCTAGAATATGGAATCACAATATTGTATAAGTACAATATCCTCCTGTCTATTCAGCCCTTTTTAATGTCCCACTGCTGGGCACGGGCCTCCCTACAGTACGTCCTCGTCCTCGTCCTCCCTAATATCCTCCTACTTACATATATTCATACATTCTGATACATTTTCATTCAAACGTAATTAAAAACTATAACTTGTGCCTGTCTTCACGTGGACTTTAGCAACAACAATTCAAGGGCAGCCGACAGCTTATCAACCGATAACGCCGCCCACTCGACGCTTCTAATTAAAAACATATGTTTATCTTATCGCCTAAAGTTGCTAACACTGACGATTATTGCAACTACTGTCCGTGTGGGTCAGCCCATTGTATTTGTAGTAGCTTCACATATTTTATATGAAATGTCAAACTTGTATTGACAAACCCAAGAATCATAAAGGAAACAGTATGTAATTATTTACTCAAACATTTGATATTTTCAATAATATTTTTTTTGCGGTTTTTTATGACTTTTGATTCATCATAGTCACAAGAAAGATAAAGAGGTTTCAAAAGTTACGCCTTAAAAGTTTTTTTAAATTAATTCTACACGGCATCTACCCATACAATTATACAAATACTTATACACTCATTATAATAATACACAATTAAATAAATGAGAAGTGCCCCCGAAGTACCTAACAATAAAAAATATAATATTCGAAACAGATCAAAATAAAATCAAAAGAACCCGGAAAATGTTTTTATTTAAAATGTAATGATTTATTTCATCGCGAACCTTTCGTTTAATCGCGATTCGTTCACGAATCATCTTCACCGTTCGTCCTAGTTATGTTGGAAATGCTCCGCATATGGAATTCTTAAAGGTAAAGATCCGGCTATGAGCCCTCTTCACTTTTTCTCCAAAGGGTGCTTCCAATGGGCTGCCATGAAAAAATATAATAAAGCAAATTATAAACAAACAAGCGACTCACTCTTTCACGAATTCGTCTCTAGGAACGTTTTAACAATTAGTATAGATTTCACAGAGATGAGATATTCTCCCGCAGTAAAAAGCATCCTAAATGTTGACCCGGATAACCAGCTATGCCCATACCAAATTTCATCAAAACCTTTACAGTGATTATCTCGTTATGTGTTTCCAGACAGACAGACAGACTCAGTTGGAATTTTATTACATGAGTAGAAAGGTCAGCTCATTGGTATTTTATTATAATATTTAATGATAAACAAATAATAATGCCTGTTTTTCTTCATAATATTCAGTAGTGAGAATTTGAGAGAAAATGTGTACAAAATAATAAAATCTCGATACAAGTATGTAATATGTACGCTTGTGAATAAAATAACTCCCTAACAATATTATATTCTGTTTGCTCACAAACAAATCTGATGAAATTGCCTAAAACAAGAGTTATTATATTACTTTTTTTATATTTTGTTACTATTTTAGTGCTGTAGGAAGTTCCTTTAAGATATTTCTAGATTTCTCCTTTTTTATTCCTAAGATAGATTGTACGCGGAACCATTTCCCCTTTTATTTTCTCAAGTCCTATACATAAGTCAATATTCCATCTAAACTGTTAGAATTGTTTAGAAAAAAAATCCCAGAAGTAATTAAAAAAGCCAACATGAAAAAATTAGTTGATTCGAGATTCGATTACCACTCTTTTTATTTATCCTAATAAAAAGCTTTATGTATAAGTCTATGGTTCTAAAATAAAATAATAATTTAGACAAACAATATATTTATAATTAATATTATATATATATATATATATATATATATATATATATATATATATATATATATATATATATATATATATATATATATATATATATATATATATATATATATATATATATATATATAATTAAATCGATTTTCATCGATTTAAGAAACTTTTTTTTTATGATTTTTCTTTATTTTAAGTAAGACTTTCATATCATGTTTATTGAAAAGTCAAAACATAGTTTAACGAACACTCTCCTTTTTTAATATCGAATAAAAAAGTATTAGATGTAATAAACATATCTAAAGTGGTACGACCATAGGAAATAGTTAATATGTTGTTGTAACAGAAGCATTTGGAAACAATTTGGGCTTAACCGAATTTCACGCGAGCGTTAACGTAGTAATGGTTTTTCCGATACTATTCGCCCATTTTCCTTCATGTACCCAGGGGCTGTTTTGTTAATAATGTCATCTGGCTACAGTATGTGTGTTACTGTCAACTATGCAATAGTTATACACGAATGCCACTAACGATTTAAGATTATATTTCATTTTTATATTGTTTTTATTTACTGTGTAGACTTGAGAGGCTCAAAGGACCGGAAAGCTATTGGAAAGCTGTCATCGTGACACAGGTCCAAAACTAAGAGGATTCTGCAAAGGCTTAAATTTGCTTAATGTTAAGTATCAGCCGGAACCCATGAGTGACCTATAGGGAATAACACTTTCTTAATACATCCTTAGATTTACGCGAATATTTGAGATTTTAAATAAAACTGTGTTTTCGTATTTTTTAGCGGATTGATTTAGATTTTTGGTTCTCGACATTTCAAATGCTTTACAGCAATTATGGTCACGGGAGACATTAATTTATGTACTTATTAACTATAGGGAATTACCTAAAGATGGTCGACGGGCAACGTGTAAAAACTATATAAAAAATGGGAACTATATAAAATATTGCGTAGTGAGATCTGCATAAGCTTAAACCTGGGTTCTTTGCTAAGACTATTGGATAATAGCATTCTTAATAGTCCTAAATATTTTCTCGCAAATTAATATAATAACTCGAGTGTCAAATGCCCCATTACCAGAAAGCGTAAGTGTGGACTTTCCTGTAATTATGCAGATTGAGCACTTCCACACTTTCGGCCACTTAGCTCTAGAGCTCCATTTTAGACGGACCGTGAAGGCCAGCCAGAAGTGAAGGACGTACAATGCAATATTATGCTGTATACATTGTCTGTCTTTCCGTTCATATGTTTTGCTTCTTTAATTCATAAGAAGAAGACAGATTACATTTTACTAAAACTTCTAGATATAATTAGACAGAATTTTTATTTTGCTCTTTAAAGTTTGATCACACAAAGAATGTTGGAGAAGGAAATAAACTACTTGGACTACTACGTGCAGAATCAGGGAAATATTTGAAAATCTTCTCCATTCCAGGTGGCGTTGGAGAAGTAATCTATGCTCAATTGGCACGCCTTGAAGTCATTTGCAAAAGAATAGATTGAATGAATATTAGAAAAAAATGTTTAAGGTTAAAATTACAGAAAACACTTTTACGAGAAAATACTTGAAGAATATTTGAAATGCTAATAAAAATGAATTAATTTCTTATATTGTTAATTATGTCTAAAAATAGCAAACCAATTTATATAAATATAGGTAAATGTAAATCTACTTGTTCAATATAGATGGTATATATAAGTGAGGATTATAAGTAACGAAGTAAATATTACATGGAAATACCAAGAAAACAACCATATCGTCTTTCTTTGAATTAACTATGCTTCTGCAAGGATAGATAATCGATATCCTAGAAACCTCAAACAAGTGTATACACTAATGATCCTTCATATCAAGTAAAGGCTTTAGCGAGCTAGAGGTTTTTCCCTGTCCGATACACTTTAAAATTAATAATCTTTACTTATTAATATGATGCTCGGTTTACAATTTCGTAGAGCCACAATTTAGACATTTTATGGATGGACGTGAAATTTTCCATAGAAATACTTTATTAAGTGCTGAAAAATTTATAATTTTATTTACAAGAAAAAAAAAATATATTTTAGTCTTACCAAGTTTGTTTCTTCAGAAGTTCTTCTCAGAACTGAGGCTTTGTCTTTTCAAACTGTAATTTAATGATGAATGCTGAATAACTTTTTAGATAATAATAAATTCATCTTTAGTACACTAACAAAAAAAAAGCGTGTGTGTGCACTTATGTACGCACGTAAGAAGATATACTTCTTTGGCGTAACAGAACAAAAATAGTTAAAGATTTCGTCCCGTATGTCACAACTCTCTGTTTGTAAAAGGAATGATAAATTAATTAAATAATTAAATAAGAAAGAATATAATATTATAGATCATTTGCCGGACAATAACAAGGGTTACCATGGCAACAAACAGTTATCAGCTAACTTCATCATGTCGCTTTTTGGCTGTCGGTGTGCGCGCGCATCGTAAAAACTTTACTCTCATAATTTTTTCCAAACGTCCCATAACAAATATAACTTCAAAAATAAATTATTTGTATTGCTCGTATATAACGAGAACCGATATTACTCATATAACAAATTTTATGATAACATTATTCTGCATTGTTATTACTTTTTCACATGAAATGTATAAAACCTCTGCTAATAACATAAATACCAAAATAAAATTTTTACAGTATTCTTTAACTGTTAGAGGAGATAGTGAGAATTATACGTACATTAAGTGTTATAGGCTATTAATAAAATTCTATTAAATAAGCCCTTTAGATGGAATTTCGGTAAGGGTTGTCTATTTCACAGAAGCCAGATAATTAGACAGAAGTTATTATTATTTTTTTTGCACAGTGTAAGACAAGTGTACTCTCTATTTTTTTTACTCTTATAATACAGTGAATTATTCATACATTAAAAAAATTACACATCATCATCATCTCCTTGCCCAATTCCCAATCACTTGGGTTCAGTGCAGTATATCATCCATACTGGCAGGCAGGCAGGCCACCTGCTTGACATTAACCTTCCTTGGAAATTAAAAAAAACAACACAATCATAACCAGGAACTCAGGATCTTAAAATTAGCAGCTGTATAAGCTAACTTCTAGACTTAGATCAAAGAAGATGTCTAAACGTATAAAGAGTAGAAAAGGTATGAAATACATTTGGAGCTGGAGAAAGAAAAGACAAGTGACTATCGACATATGTACTTAATGACAGAAATTACAATTATTACTTTCTCGAACTAAAAGAAGAAAGTGAGATAATTTCAATATCAATGAGGGCGTGAAATTTAGTTTAAAATGAACTGTCTCCGAGTAGGGCTTTTTCATTGAAGTCAGCAAAAAGATTCGAGAAAAATTAATTAATGTTATAAAGTTTAGAGCCGAGTCGCTAACAATTGATACAATCCTTTATAAAACTTTTAATTAACATCGTGATGAAATGTTTTACTTATCACAGTGTTTTTTGTTGGCTAAATCTGTTCGGTCAGTACTTGTCAAACTTACTCTTTCGAAGTGGATTCAGAACTTTTAGTGACTTGAACTTGAAACAATAGTTCAGGCTTATAGCTGAGCATTGAACCTTATTATACCATTATTATAGAACCCTTCGATGTGAAGGAGATCAGACCATAGTTAACTGTTCTAACCAAGAGCGGGTGACGGACTTTACACGTCTTTGAAATCTAGTTTAGCTCTCTATGATATGCAAATGTTTTCCTTCACTATATAATAAAGTGGTAATCATGTTCAAATTCACCGACTTCGAAAAAGGATGGAACGACATCAATTCAGGTGTATATTTTAAAGTTTATATTATAATTTTTGAAATAAATTTTGAAGACGCAGTTTTTTTTTCAAATAGTTACGAGTATTTCCAAAATTATAAGTATATATCTTACTTATACGACAAAATAGATTTATAGTACAGATATCTTGAATTAGTAAATAAAATAATAAATATGTTGGGACATTACCACACAGCAACATCTAGTTCCATGGTAAGCTTGGAGGCTTGTGCGTTACACATATAATTTAGTGTTGATACACTACAAATAAAACTTTAAATACATACATTTTATAAATATAAACACCTATGAGTGGTGTACAAGCATTCGTACTTATCATATAAATGAATGCCTTCAGCGGGACTCGAACCCTTGACCGCTGGCACAGCAAGTAGGGTCACTACAAACCGAACCAAACGTGTCGCCAAATAGTTGCTTTAATAATCTCATTATGGATTACTTCGCTTCCATAATGACATAGCCACTTACGATTAGGATCGGTACAATAATACTAATGTACATCTACTTGATGTACACTGATGCTGGATACTATATTAATCTCAAGGAACAGCTGTTCTGCCAAATGGCTATTTGATACGTGACTGATATTGTGTACTTGCAATTAATAGCCATTATATTTGTAATATTTTACGTTACGTCATTTAAATAACTTTTATTTACTTATTGGATTCTTATTATAATTGTGTATGAGTATGTGTATATGTAAGTTTGTTACTCTTATAGCTGACGAATTTCTACAAAAAATAGTACACAAATGTACCAGATAGAGACGTATCTGAGTGAAGAGAGAATCGCTAGTAATATTATATTGGTTTTATTATATACTCGCGATTTACCCTCGCTTCGTTCGGGTGCGTCCGTAGGTAAGTTTTTTTTTTTTGAGCGGAACCCAAATTCTTTTTCTAAATAAAAATAGCCTTAGTTACTCCTTATAACATCAGCTATCTGCTAATGAAAGTCAAAATCAGTCTATCCTTTTCGGAGATTAGCCGGAACAAACAGACAGACAGACAAAAAATTAAAAATTGTATTTTCGTTATTAGTATCTTATATAATTTCATATTTATTTAGTTAAAAGTAGCTATTTTGACATAAAAAAACAGACACTTCAATTTTATCTATCTATATAGATGGAATATTTTATTAGTCAATAATTCGAAATCAACTTTTAAATACCACTCATAGTTAACATGCGTGGTAATCACATCTTAACAATTAAAATAATTAATCAATGGTGTCATTATCCGTCACTTATTATACACTAGCGATTCGCCTTTGCTTCGCTCGGGTTTGTCCCTACTTACGTTTTAACGTTTAGTGTAGATTTCTCAGAGATGCGAAATTTTCAACAAAAAGTATCCTATATGTTGACCAGGATAATCAGCTATCATCATACCAAATTTCATCAAAATCCCTCCAGTGGTTTTTCCGTGATGCGGTAACAGACAGACAGACAGACAGGCAGATAGACAAGAATTCTAAAAACTATAGATTCAGTCTCCCTACGATAATAATGTCTATTTCAATAAGATTTTCCAAAAAATATTTAATGTACAGATTTGCTTTGGTTAGAGTTTTATTATATGTATAGATTAGCGACTCACCCTCGCGCCACTCGGGTTCGTCCCTAGAAACTTTTTAACGGTTAGTATAGATTTCTCAGAGATGAGATATTTTCTCGCAGTGAAAAGTATCCTATATGTTGACCCGGGTAACCAGCTATCATCATACCAAATTTCATCAAAATCTGTCCAGTAGTTTGCTCGCGATGCGTCCGACCGAGAGACAGACAGTTAAAAACTCTAAAAACTATTCGGCCTCTGTATCGATAATAATGACTATTTCAATAAGATTATCCAAAAATATATAAACTACAGATTCGACTTAATTAGAATTTTATTACATGTGTTTAGTACAAG
Organism: Argynnis bischoffii washingtonia; assembly: GCA_033884665.1. Lineage (NCBI taxonomy): Eukaryota > Metazoa > Arthropoda > Insecta > Lepidoptera > Nymphalidae > Argynnis > Argynnis bischoffii. The sequence continues at coordinate 332,105 of CM066616.1, read as the reverse complement.
AATAAAACGCACTAACTCCTCCTACATGTCCTACTACACAGACATATCAATTAAAATAATAAATTTTCGAAACTACTAACGTAAATTGATTTTTATGTAGACAAAGTATCTGTTACGTCGCCAAATATCCCTAAACGATAAAGGGTTAGTATAACATGTATCAGATATAATAATAAATCTCTTTTTTCCCTATAATAATAGACTACAATACAATCTCATTTCCTCGCCTTTTTTAGAACAACCGGTTTCTATATCTAGGTCACGTCCATATAAGTGCTAACGTTTAAATGATCCCTAGTAAATAAATCATACAAATACGCAATACCGTTACAACATATCTGTAGAAAGCAGTTTCGGGTATAATATTTAAGCGGCAATAGTTATTTATTGGCTGTGAATCATTTATGACGGCTTTATCACATTTCCTTTGATTATATTTTTCCTCTTGAGAAATGATACTTCAAAAATAGCAAGATTCGATTGAATTGTATTTTTATTTATATGGAAAGATTAACAAGACCGTACCTAATGCGAAAAATATTAAAATATTAACTATTAAATTCAAAGAGAACTTTCCGATGATATGACTTAAATAACTTCTAGTATCTACCGCGGTTTCCCATTCATTCGTCAAATACTTGACTGGTCAAGTTAGAAATTGATCAAAATCTAAATTTGTCAAATACTTGATTTGTCAAATTCTTATGTCGACAAATAAGCTGGAAGTCACTCACATTTTGTACAGTCGAGAGAAAATTGAAACCACAAGGCCAAAACATAGTTTAATTAAATAAACTAGCGACTCACCCTCGCTTTGCTCGGGTTCGTCCCTATCTAGCTTTCCCATACAAACGTTCATCCCCATTCTGACCTCCTTGCGGGGGCAAAAACTATTTTACTCACTCACTTTTCATATCATGAGATTTGAAAAAAAATCTTATTTTAGTTTTTTTTTCTTTTAATTTTCTTCTATGAAAAATTGTCCTGACAATAACAAACAAAAAAAAAAAGAATTATCCAATTTGATGCAGTCGATCGGAAGTTATGCGCGTACATACATTTCGGTGATTTATTTTTATTTATGTAGATAGCTTTAAAAATCTAGCACCTAAAGCATAGGAATTTTATACTTAATTCGGCTCTATCGCATAATCCAAAAAATAAAATTTCTAACCTGACGTATCCCGCCTATAAACTACCTAACCGCCACATTACAGCTTCATAGGTGAAGTAGTTTTCCAAATATCGTATTTAGTCAGTGAGTGAATGAGTGACCTTTCGCTTTTACATATATTAATTTATTTAAAAATATAGCACGATTAATATAAGCCCATCGACTAGACTAGATTATGATTTATGAGATACAGTCCTCTGACAAACGGACGGACAGCGGAGGTTTAGTAATAGAGTTCTGTTGGCACCCTTCGGGTACGAAACCCTAAAAACATTACCCTCTTTTTAGGGTACTCGAGTAAAAGTATTTTTAAAAACGCTAATAATAGACATTTATTTTCTATCGACTAATATTTCCGCTAAATTGTAAACAACTTTAAAAGTCTTTGTTATAAATTTGTATCTAACTATTAAGTTTATTGATACTTTGAAAATAGTTTAAAGCTTTTAAATTTCTTTCATTAGAATTATTTGATTAATTAATGAACGCAATTTGATGATTTTTTGGATCAGGAAAAAAAACGTGTGTGTGTTTTTTCCAAGCGTCCCTAAAAAAGTATAACTTCAAAAATATCAAAATTTAAATTAAAAAAATATTAAAGAATAAAATTTGTATATGAAGCCAGTGAATGTTGCTAGTTTCGTTATATTTTCACAAAATTCAAATACGAATGACACGGTACACAAGATTAAAGCAGGCCATATTATACTGACAGGTTATGTTCTTTTTACTGTTTCACGAAAATGAGATCAGCTTTTATAGCGTCTTTATAGCACTATATACCTTTAATTGTAAACAGTGGCCTAAATGTATTGGATTTTACTTAATGAATGCGTCTAGCGGTTGCTATTTCGACTCTCTTTTTAGTGTCAATATTCTAGATTAGAGAATGTAATTTATAAATCTATACATATAATAAAATTCTAACTAAGTCGAATCTGTACATGAAATATTTTTTGATAAATCTTATTGAAATAATCATTATAACCGATAAAGAGGAAATCCATCGTTTTTTGAATTTTTGTCTGTCTGCCTCTCTGTGACCGCATCGCAGAAAAATCACTAGAGGGATTTTGATGAAATTTGGTATGATGATAGTTGGTTATCCGGGTCAACATATAGGATACTTTTTACTGCGGGAAAATATCTCATCTCTGAGAAATCTATACTAACCTTTAAAACGTACCTAGGGACGAACCCGAGCAGAGCGAGTGTGAGTCTCTAGTACTAAATAACTATTCAATGACAGTTTAATACGGATTCTAAAATATAGATGCCTAATATCGTTTCAGCTACAATTATTGATGGAGAAAAAATAAATGTTTTTTATCTATGTACATAATTAAAAAAAAACATTACATGTAAAATAACAAAGTACTGAATCTGAAAGGCTAGAACGTTGACCACGTATTGGGTAAAGTAATCGAAAATGATAGTAACATACTACTTGTGTTTATTGTTTAAAAATTCACCGCTTGTTTCAAGATTCAATTTTTTAATGAAAGTGTCAAATTAAAAATGAGCTACCGGATGGAACTGGGGCAGGGTGCTAGTGTTTTATAGAAATAAAATAACACATTCGCCTCTCCTTGTTTTATGCCACTTTATTATGGAGTGTTGTCATTACATAAGTTTCATTTTGTTGTGCTTTTTACGTAACAAAACTGCGGAACCGCCGGTACACTATCACTGTGAGGACTAAGATGATATGCCTCTTTCCTGTAATTGCGCTGGCTACCTTATCCTTCATACCGGAACATAACAATAAAACCATTGTTGCTTGGCGGGAGAAATAGATAAGGGGGTGGTACCCATCCAGGCGATCTCCTCAGGATTGACAGAGTCCTACCACCGGTATTTTTGCCTTAAGTTGTAAATTCAACGTTTTTGAGATGTTATTATACCAATGGTTACTTGTAAATCACCCCACTTACGAGACACTAATAAAATACTATGATTCAAGCACATTAAATGTTATTTATAGCATGAAACTGAATATTTGCGAAAATTGGATTTAGATGTTTGGGTAACACGCGTAAATTGTTAAACGGGTAGATATTAGGGACGCACTCGTAAATAGACCATGCCCCATATTAACATAAATTTTTACCCTAGACTTGTATTTGAGATACCACTCTAATATAGTGCTGGAAATAATGCTAAAAAAAGTAAATTTCTTACGCAAGCTTCACCGCGGGCAACAACTAGTATTGTCATAAATTGCTCTTACTCATAAGTGAATATTGTTTTGATATATTTATTCTAGAAAAATATAAAAAGCGTTTTTTTTTCTTATATTCCATAACGAAACATAGAAATAAATCTGATATCTATATGTATAGATACATAATAAAGCTGTAGAGGTTGTATGTTTGTTTATAGAAAAAAATGCAAAAAACCGAGTCAGGGGGATGTAGGTAAGAAGAGAAATAGAACAAATCCAGTTTTTTTTTTGTTTCTCTGTCTGTTTATCTGTTTGTACGTACTAATCTCCGAAACTGTTGGACCGATTTAAATTAAATTTTGTAAGGTGGTACCCCCGGCTATATCCCCGGTCAACATCTTAGACACTTTCTGTTTGGGAAAATTAAAGAGTTCCTGTGGGATAATTAAAAAACTATAATAACATATACAGCTTAGTACACAAAAACTACAAATTGGATTTTAATGAAACTTTACGATACATCAGAATAACAAATAGGCTAATTTTTATCCCGGAAAAATGTACGTTTCTCGTGGTATAGATTTGTTTTTGTTTGTCTAGAGGCGAATCCGAGCGAAGCGAGAGTGAGCCGCTAGTTTACAATATTTAATTAAGAAATCAAATTGACAATAATATTAATATAGAACAGGCATGTTTGTAACATCGTCATTATTTTGTACCTCGCAGCTAAATCGAACATAATATTTAAGAAGTAAATCGATAGTTGTTCATGAGTTAAATTAAATAATATCTTTTATTTCTTGGCTTAAGTATTCAGCCCACGTCTTGTATTTTGATTCGACTCTCGCTTTCTGTAATATAGAAGTACCTAATTACTTTTTAACAAAAAACCTCACTTACACTTTAAAATACCTCATAAGTAACCACTCCTCCTTAGAAGTTTTTTTTTTTTTGAAATTTGTATAGTACTTGACCTTAGGTTATGTATTTGGGATTTGCGAGATGAGTATCTGTGCGTGAAATAATATTTTAAGAGTAAAAAGAGACGTATGATATGATTTTAAGAATGGAATGGAATGAAAGGTGAATAAAAGAAAAGAAGGATGTTTTTGTCATAATGGCGACACGACTTACGCGTGAACATTGTGTTTTATAATTTTAATAGAATTTATAATAAGTTATTGGTATGTTATAAACGCTTTTATTGGTATCCCCGGATCCTACATATATAAACTATTAAATAAAAAAAGGATTATTAATATCAATTCATGATGGGTAGAAGATATTGCGTAACATATCCACAACATACCTCCTTATTTTTGAAGTCAGTCAATAAAAAGTAACGTCTATCTCCAGAACATAAATTATATGTACGCAAAACACACATCGATTCATGGGAGAAAATCACATTAATCCATGGAAGAAGGTCAAGCCAAAAATCATTCAATCACATTTATGATATACTCGCACATCAAACGGATAGTCCGTTTAATGTATATCATGATATAGTGAATGTTTGTATGTGTGTGTATAAAATGGCTGGATGGATTTAGATGAAATTTATTATACAGATAGATCATGACCTGGAGTAGCACATAGGCTTAAGTTTAGTATCCTAAGAATATTCCCGAGCAAAGTGAGGGCAACTCGCTTGTATTTTTTTTAATCTTATTGAAATAGTCATTATTATCGATACAGAGGCCGAATGTATAGTTTTTAAAAATTTTGTCTGTTTGTCTGATGACATTTGATGTGATGATAGCTGGTTATCCGGGTCAACATATAGGATACTTTTTAGTTTTTACTGCGGTAAAGTGTCTCATTTCTGAGAAATCTACACTAAACGTTAAAACGTAACTAAAGACGAACCCGAGCGCACCGAGGCAGAATCGCTAGTATAATATAAATAAGGATTGAAAACGGTATATGTAGGTTTTTATAATAGTTGATTATATCGGCTTATCTCCAGACAGACGCCTACAACTTCCGCAATTAACGGATATGACTTGTACACAATTACGTAAAATTCATATATTTGCCTAATTTCATTGTTCACATCGTTAGATATATTGTTTGTCATTATTTTGATTACAACAGAGTTTAAATTAATGTAAAATACATTATTTTTACTGATCAATATTTAGCCCAATCCGGGAGTTGAACCCGAACTTCAGATTTGCACCCTAACATACTAAAGATTGTATCTCACTGGCTCTGTATCCAATTATAGCCAAGTCAATAAAAGTAGATATCGAGTGGTTGATTATGCAGTTACTTTTGGTTTTATTGATGATTCTTGACACAAGAAATAAAAGAGTATTTTGTATGTTATAGCTCATATTATTATTTAAAATGAAATAAAAATTTGTTGAGGCATTCAGAAGAAGAAATCCTTAATATTGTTCTTAATTGGAAAAATACTTAGTTACCTATGTATAGAAAAAATACAGCTGCATTGTTTTACTGGTACCTTTTAGTAACGAAGCTAAAAATTAAATAAATCATCTGTATCTAATAGAATCTTTGGCTCGACTGGAAAATTTCTAATTTAAACATATTTTCTTACAATCTCCTCACTGATAAACCTTTATAACTTTTAAATAGAAGTATTTTTATTATAATTTACGTATAAACTTACCGTCCCTTTGAAAACCTATTAAGTATGTGGCTAAACCATATCAAGTTGATCCAGCAAAATGAGATTCGGTTGATAAAAGTTTAGTGCTCGTAAAATATATTTGAAGCACTTTTTTAAATGTCTTGTGTCTTTAAAAATAGTAAATATAAAGTTTTATATTTTTCAGTACTGCTGTATGACTTCAATTTGCAATACCTTTTCCATTGAATTCAGCCCTTTTAACGTCCCACTGCTGGGCACGGGCCTACCTTCAATACGAGGGCCATAGTCCACCACGTTGGCCAAGTGTGGATTGGCGGACTTCACATGTCTTTCGAAAACTTGCTAGGTTCTCTCAGACATACAGATTTTCTTACGATATTTTTCTTCAACTTAAGACAAGTGTTAATAATCATGTTGGAAATGATTCGCACATGAAAATATCAGAGATTGGAGACCTGGGATTTGAACCCGCTTTACTCGGTTTTCCAAACGAAGTACTAACTATTAAATCGTAGCAGAAATGAAAAATTCTAATTTAGTTAAAAGTTATGTCAGAATCGTTGCTTCCAGCAAAACAGCAGCTTGAAAACAACAAAAATTAATAATTACAAACGATAGAAATATGAATAATTATAGTATAGCAATATTAGTGAAAAGATTCAAAGGAGTTCAACAACAGCTGTGTCTTGTATCTTGCAACAAAAAGATCGAAATGTTTCTGTTGTAGTCACGACTGCTGCTTGTTTTGTTCTTTTCTTCCAACTAACTGTAAAAAGGTGGAGCTTATTTATCAAAGATTTGTTACTACGAGTCTAGTCTCTGTTTTACTGACTCTGATAACGTGTCATTATCATTCTCTCATTGTCCTGTTTTAGTAAAGTTTGTCATCTTTGAGTTCATACAAAAATCTTATAAAAGCTCTTAATTTTTTGTCGAATTCAGCGACTTTTCGGGTAACTTTTTCAACTAAAATAAATATATTTGAACGAGTGAACAAAAAGGAATTTGGTCAAAAATATGTCTATAATTTTTTTTTTACTACAACCCGCGGAACACAGAATTTAAGCCCTCTTGGAATATCTTCAATTGAATAAACATTTAGTTCGCATTTTATTGAATCTATTACTTGTATAATAAAAAAAGAACATTGAAATCAAAATAAAATACGAATTTGAATGTTATTATCAATTCCTTTAGTAAAAAAAAAAACATTTTTAATCATTATTAGAAATAAACTGACTAAGAAGTTAAAGGATAACATTAGGTTAAACGTAACATTTAGTTTATTTTGAGAGAAAATATTAATTATAATATTTAACGTTTAGTATTAGTTTCGCAGAGATGAGATATTTTCTCGCAGTAAAAGTATCCTATATGTTGACCCGGATAACCAGCTATCATCATACCAAATTTCATAAAAATCTATCTAGTAGTTTTCTCGTGATGCGGTAACAGACAGGCAAAAATTTTAAAAACTATAGATTCGGCCTCTGTATCGATAATAATGTCTATTTCAGTAAGATTTTCCAAAAAATGTTTAAGTCACAGATTCGGCTTAGTTACAATTGTATTATATGTATAAATAAGCCTAAAGGACGCCACTTAATCAGAACATATTTAATTTCAGAGTGTGCAAAAGGTCCCTCTAAAGGTCTCTCCTCTTCATCTCCTTTTCAAACACTTGTTATATATCAAAGCGGATCATTAATAGATTTTGTTTCAGTATTTTTTTCAATAAGTTCAGAGAGAACAGACTGTTGCTAGAACAGATTTTATATATTTAGCTTTTCACACTTTTATAGAAAACTTCCAACAAGCTTTTACTAAGGAGACTTCTTTAAAATTAGTAACTTCCAACTTTTTGTCGTGAAATTTATTATGGCTATTATGTTAAGCATGTTAAAATTAACTTTATTTTTTCGTATTTCGCTTACTTTTTTTGAAATATTATTGAATGGTATAATATTACATTGACTTATATGTTTAATCAAAATATAACGCTCTATAATCAAACATATATTATAATATCTATATATATAATAAGATACTGAGTCGAATCTGTACATGAAATATTTTTTGGAAAAATCTTATTGAAATAGAAATTATTATCGATACAGAGGCCGAATCTATAGTTTTTAGAATTTTCGTCTGTCTGTCTGTCTATCCGTCTATCTGGGAACGCTTCACGAGAAAACCACTGGACATATTTTGATGAAATTTGGTATAATGATAGCTGTCTGGGTCAACATATAGGATAATTTTATTGCGGGATAAATCTGTAATAAAACTTAATATATACTATATTACTGGCAAGAAGTACCTAGTAGACTAGACTAATAAGGACTAGTAGATATCGATGTCGAATACACTTGTAAACTTTTTTATATAGACTTTTAAAATTTCTTTAAATAGCAACATTATTGTTAAAGTCAAGGTATATGATATTCAGATACAAATTATATAAGTATAAATATTCAGATACAAAATTTCAATTACACAAACATTAATATTTATACTAGCTTTCGCCTGCCCCTCCTCTTACTACGTGGATATGAAAGAGCTTTTGCTACTAGGTTGGCTTTGTATACCTAAGTTAAAGGATTTTATAATCATGGATGAAGAACAAGAATATTTATACGTTGGGAGTACAACTTTACTGTTGGCAATTTTTTTTAATATTATCAAAAACTCACAACTTCGTGCTTGTCAAAGAAAAAAAAAACAAAGTCATTCAGTAACCCTCGCATAATTTTCATACTGTCATTAATATGTTGTAAGGGGCGGGCAGTGTGACCCACTTCTCTGGTCTCCACAAAATACAGCATTTCCACTTACATTTAAAATTAGTATTTACACTAACATCACAAATTTCTTGGACTAAAACAGTAAATGGCCGAAAAATAACGATAAAGTAAGGTACGATATTCCGGTACTTTAATAGCTTAAATTCCGCTATTTGGCAGACACATAGTACGTACGATTTGGATATTAGCCAATATTGCTTAGTTGTTGCCAGACGATGGCTTTAAATTTGTCTATTTTTTGAACCTATTTCAAAGACTGAACACGTTCGACTGACTATTGAGTTGGACCGATGCATTATTACAGCGAGTATGAACCAATATTTCAGCAGCAGTTGCATACATGCCTTATAAGAATTTGTATTTACGCTACATTACTCCATAACAATTTTAAATGTGTCAAGGACGAAAGTTTGTGTCGAAAAATTGTCATAATATGTCAGTTATCATCTATACTAATATAATAAAGCTGAAGAGTGTGTTTGTTTGTTTGTTTGGTTGAACGCGCTAATCTCAGGTACTACTAATCCGATTTGAAAAATTCTTTTTGCATAGAGTAGCCCGTTAATCGAGGAAGGCTATAGGCTATATATCATCCCAAAAAATGTATGGTTCCCGTGGGATAGATTCGTTTTTGTCTAGGGACGAACCCAAAGCGAAGCGAGGGTGAGTCGCTAGTCCTAGATGTAACATAAAATAAACAAGACAATATATTTACATATGTATACATACTAATATTATAAATGTGAGTTTGTGAGGATGGATGGATGGTACGTTACTCTTTCACGCCAGAACGGCAGAACGAATCTGGATGAAATTTAGCACAGAGACAGATTATGATCTGGAATAGCACATAGTTTTCTTTTATCCCGAAAAAATATACGGTTCTCGTGGGATAGATTTGTTTTTGTTTAGGGATGAAACCGAAGCGAAGCGAGGGTGAGTCGCTTGTGTTCTATAAAAACCCATCATTATAATAATTCTGCGTATATTAGAAACAGTTAGACACATCAATACAGTATACAGCAATTTAAAATATCTCATGAGTTTGAGTGTTTAAAATTTTTATTACTAAAATAAAATTTTCATGTATTTCTTTTAGTAATTTTATTATGTTAGTAAGGTAAGTAAGCAGCTGTTATAAATCTACCTCTTTGTATATAATGCACGGCAACGACCATTCTATAGTGTTGTATTTTCACTGCAGTAATTTCCGAGGCATCACGAGTCCCCGGAGGCTACTTCAGCTCCCATACATTGTGTACGTCGATACCTAAGAACGATATATTGTTTAACCGACATAGATTAGCTTAAGTAACGACATTTATACTGATATAAAACTTTTTAATTAGTTGAAAGTATGAGAAAATTACGAGCTTAATCAGGTTATATTTTAAAAAATGAACTCGTACTCTTTCAGATAAAAAAGGAAACTTTTGCTATCAAGACTTCTGTTACTGCTGCAAGCTTTTAACAGCTTTTTATATTTTACGTCTAAATATGCAAAAGTAAAACAAACTTTTTTATCTGTTCCATACAGTAAATAGAATAAATAAACAAAAGCTTAACCCCATTGATCCAGCGAGAGGATCGGTTATTTGAAATACATCTAATACTCGTTAATGGCGTCTGAATGTAGACTAATCCTTTTTTATATGTCTCGGGTTAAGTTCCTATTTCCTATACTTCTACGATTTTACTTTTAGGGTTCCCACTTTAGTAAAAATTAAAATAAAGACTTAAAATAATTATAACCATTTCAATGATTTTTTTAAAACTATTAGCTACTTTTTAATGTTCGGTACCTCAAAAGGTAAAAAAGGAACCCTTATAAGATCACTCTCTTGACTGTCTGAAGGGGTAGACCTAGGAAGTTGAAATTTGTACCAGATACTGAGGTCTATAGTCCCTATTAGTTGTATAAATATCAAGGTTTTAAGTTAACACGATAAAAAGTTATGGGCAAATTTAAATTTTTGCGAAAACTTGTAAGTACCAAAATTTACCTTAATTTTCAACTTTTTTATTTTTCGGAATGTTTCCTCTACTTGTACTGTAATACCTTGCATTTAACCAAAATTGACAATTCTAGGCAAATGGAGGTACCTTATAGGTTTTGGGTCGAAAATCTATATTGTAGTTTCCGTTGACCTAGAATCACGGAATTTAGCAAAAAGCCAGGTTACAGCACTAATAAAGGAATAATACCAAAAAATAAAAAGGTTTAAAATTAAAGTTAATCAAATTTCCTACAAATTTGTACGGAACCCTCGGTGGGCGAGTCCGACTCGCGCTTGTCCGGATTTTTTAAGCAGTAACATTAAAAAAACCGCTAAACCCCTATTTCAAATGGATATTTCAAACTTGATTTTTGTTATAGAATCAAATGTACTTTGAATCTGGAAAATAAAATGCTACATGAGTGGTATGAGGAACTACACCAGCAGATGATAATAGGCTATGAAGTCGATAAATTGATCGATTCCATAATATTTTTTGGAAGTCGGTTTCAAACAACACAATATTCGGCGGTACGAAACCCTCGATGCATGAATAAAAATCATGCACATTTGAAAATCATTACATCCATTTAATTATTACTAATAGCATAAATCCAAAGAGATTTTGTTTATAGTTTTGGGCAAGCAAAGCCGCAGGTTCTGCTAGTATATTTATAAATATAAAAAAATAACAAAATCCTTTATTGTACATTACAGTACAGCACAGGAAAAAAATACAGAGTGGTTGTTGCATCTAGGGACACCCGAACGAAACTAGGGCATCAATCAATCAATCAAGAGTCAACCATAATAAATGTCAAAGATCAAAAATAGCAGCGTCATTTGCTGCTTATGCTACTATTCTCGATTTTTTCATACATATCGTTTACTGTATTTATTTATTTATGTTTATTGGTCCACAAAACAAACGACAATCAAATACGTATAAAATAAAAATTACAAAATTAATACACGGGATTGCATTTGTCTAGATGGCAGACACAGCATACATATACAAACAAAAGTTAATATTACAAAAACGAGATTTAACCTACGGTAACAAAGAGGAACGGCTTTTATCTACTAATAATAACTAAAAACTAAAAAAAAAATATATAAATTACTAATATTAGCTATTAAACTAAACAATTTGCTTCTATTTTTTACGTAGAGAGGCTATAGAGGCATCATTAAAAATATCTAATCTAATATATTTAAATGAGCAATTTTTGTATATTTATATCTTTATTTATTTATTTATTTATACCAGCGATTTTGGAAACGACTCTAACGATTTCGCCGAAATTTGCTATGCGGGGGCTTTCGGGGGCGAAAAATCGATCTAGATTAGTCTTATGGCTGGGAAAACGGATATTTTCAAGTTCTCATGCGATTTTTTTTAGCAATATTTTATACAAAATATGTTAATAATTTCGCACATTTGTGTATAAGCATCGTGGTCAAGCGGCCAAAGCGTGAGATTGACTATCACAGGGGTGTTCGAATCCCGGTCGGATACAAAGATTTTATTTTATTATTTTTTATATTTAAATAAAACTATCTTTTCGGATTTTTTCGCGGATTTATTTTGATTTTTGTACAAAAATTAAATTGATCATTCAATTTCATTTTTGTTATTTGTGGGTAGTAACAACTATATAATGCTTTTGAGACATCTAACACCTTAGTCTCTCCCGTGACCATGATTGCTGTAAAGCAATCGAAGCGTCGGGAAACAAAAATCAAAATAAATCCGCGAAAAAATCCGAAAAGATAGTTTTATTTAAATGTCTTATATTCGCGTAAATCTAAGAAAGTATTATTTTTTGTATTTATTCAAGTTTTTAGTATTTTTTACTTTTATTTAAAGCGAATAGCATCGTACGCTGAACACATGCGGAATAAGGGCGAGTGGCTTATTACATTAGTTCTCGCGTTGGGAAGACAAAATGTCTTACCATTTTGTAGACGACTAGAACGCAGTATATAAAAGTTCAGTCATTGTAAGAGATCAGGCGATCCCATATTCTTTAAAAAATAAGGGTTTTTTTAGTGTTTGTCCTAGTTAGTTGTTAATTTACTAATTTTGAGAAGAAAATATGATTATTATAAATAATACTATATACATTTGTATTTTTAAGGATTAGTTCTATTCCCCTTGAAAGAGAGAGTATAATTTTAGTTTATTTGATTCTTTTTCTTTATTACAATAGAATTAAATTGGTCAACTATTTTTATTTATAAACATATATTTATTTATCATTCAGTTATACACTAAACTGATTATACATTTTTTTTACTCGTATTTTAAAACATTATTGTTTGGCTTCATGTTTAGTTCTACGACACTCTATATAATTCCTTAGTCTAATTATTATATGATTAACAATCACAATTGGACCATAGAATTTTTTATAAAATAAATTCTAATATTAATAACAAATTCAACTTATTACCATACCTGGGTCTTAGTAGAGTGTAGCATGCCCTGTTTCTTATAAATCTCTTCGAGAGCCGCTCTCGTTTCTTTAATCATCTTATGGGCTTCTTCTTTTGTATTGGATAAAGATTCCTCGGGTAATTGTCTTTGAATCTAATAAGAATATTATCAAAATTAATTTAATTTTCTAAATTTAAATAATATTTTCATCAAAAATATTGAGCGTTGTTAAGCTTTCTATATTGCCCTTAGCTCGGTTAAGTGAGATCATTAAAATTTTATATGATCTCACATTAATAAATAACGTGTAAAGGCGTGATTCATAATAAATTTTATGACATTATACGTTAAAGCAAAGTTTATTTTGTTTTACACACATATTTCAGCGCTCATATTTCATGTAAGTCCTAAGTACTAAAAACAATACTAAAATAGCCTCTAAAAATATCCTATTATCTAGATATTTTGCTTATTACAGACTTGTTTACAAACAAATTTGTGTAGATTTTTTTATGTTTATTACTTAGGAATAAAAATTTTTATGTTCCCTTACAATGGGGCGGTTGTTGATAAATAATATTAATTGGCAGCCGCTTACATTTACATAGAATTTGCGTATTATCAAATCAATACTTTAAACAAAAATTAAAGCGTTTATTTCAAATCTTTACATATAATAAAATTCTAACTGAGTCGAATCTGTACATAAAATATATTTTTGAAAATCTTATTGAAATGGTCATTATTATCGATACAGAGGCCGAATCTATAGTTTGTAGAATTTTTATCTATCTATCTTGGATAGATAGATAAAAATTCAAGCATCACAAGAAAACCATTGGACTGATATGATGATAGCTGGTTATCTGGGTCAAAGTATAGGATACTTTTTATTGCGGGAAAATATCTCATCTCTGAGAAATCTATGTATTCAGCCCTTTTTAACGTCCCACTGCTGGGCACGGGCCTCCCTTCAATGAGTGTGAGTCGCTAGTTTTAGATAAAACTATTGTTGTATTCAGAGAATCCCATCGTTTTCGTTTCTTTATCAGGGGAAAGATCATATCTCTCATGATTGCTGTAAAGCATTTGAAACGTCGGGAACCAAAAATCTGAATATATCCGCGAAAAAATCCATAAACTTTATTTTATTTCAAATATTACATTAAAATATATTACAATTGGTTTGATTTACAGAAAAATTTATTTAAATCGGTCTAACAGTTTCGGAGATTAGCCCGTACAAACACACAAACAGAGAAACGAAAAAATGAAAAAAAAACCGAATTTGTTCTATTTCTCTTCTAACATCACCCTGACTCGATTTTTAGCATTTTTTTTTATGTACAGACATTCAACGTCTACAGTTTTATTATATGTATAGATTTATTGGTTTACATTTAACCATCGCAAGGCAAATATAAAAGTTTCATTTGAAACGTTTACACAGGTGACATTATCTCTCGATGTATGCGCTTTCAATGATATTGTGGCGCTCAGATTTATTATCTGGACGTGTGGACGCTCGGAGCTCCGAACACGTACGATATAGAAATGGCATAAACCCGCAATGTATGAGGCTATTTTACTATGAGAAAAGATTTCTTTTAAGTGCTATTTAGCTAACAACACCCGAAAACTTGAAAAAGTTTTCAATTTCAAAAATTCTTCCTAAATACTTACCTTTTTTTAATTAAAGCTCTTGTAGAATCTAGATTGAGTGAATTAGGTTGTGAAGTGTTGTGTCAGTGAGCAAATAAATTAACGAGAGATTTTTATTTTGTAAATAACCTTACTAACTTCATACGTTTGCGCAAGCTTTTAAGTTTATAATATAACTATTTTTACGGATTCAGTTACAGTACGGGTTGTTTTGGGTTTTTGATTTCCGATTTTTCAACACTTTACAGTCAACATGGTTACGAAGGAGACTGAATTGTTTGACCTCCCAACTATCTCAGCAATTGCAGACGGTGTCTTCCCTCAAAGTTATACAATAATTGGGAAACGCAAAGAAATCCATGATATTTCAATAGTAAATAAACTTTTTTTTTTTATGACATTCAGTGACAAACGAGCAGACAGACCACCTGATGGAAAGCAGTACCTGTCGCCCCTAACACCTACGGTTCATGCACTTAGGTTTTAAGTAACAAAAATGCAGAACCACAGGTGCGTTGTCACTGTGAGGACTAAGATGACATGCCTCTTGCCTGTAATTACGCTGGCTACCTTATCCTTCATACCGGAACACAACAATGCAATCATTGTTGCTTGGCGGCAGAAATAGATAAGGGGGTGGTACCCATCCAGTCGGACTCCTCAGGCTTGATAGAGTCCTACCACCGGTAGAAAACTATATTTATATCGTTATAACATAGTTAAAGTGTTATAAGTTTTGTCTATTCAATGCAATATATAAGAAAATAAGCGGCTCTACCTCGCTTCGCTCGGGTTCGCCTGAATAACTACAGCAAACCTATTATCCGACGGAAACCGAACATTTTTCCGAGACAAAAAGTAACCTATGTGCTATTCCAGATGATAATTATTTATATCTGTGCCAAATTTCATCCAGTTCCGTTCAGCCATTCTGGCGTGATTGAGTAACAAACATCCATCTAAACTTTCACGTTTATAATGTTATTGGTAAGATTATACATTTGTTACTGTCAATCAAAGCCACGTGCATCATTCCAGTAGCATTCTTTCATAAGTTCATTGAACGCACAAGATTTTACAATTTAATCTGTACGCATATGTAGATCTTAAAGGAAATATAAATAATGTAAGGGAGTTGGAATTCTTTATCTTTTCTATGGCGTCGTGAGCAATGACAAATATTTGTGATACCACGTCGCGCTAGCCGCCGTGTATTTATAGGGTGGTCGGCAGATAAACGTTGAAAAATAGCGATGACTGCTTACTATCGTATTTTGACTTGAAGTACTAAAATGGGTCGACGCTACAGCAATATAATATTGGTACACTTATTTTTTAACGTATGCACAATGGCAACGATTCTATGTTTACTTAGGATCATGGAACGAGGAAAAATATTAAAAAACTTACTAGCGGGACCGTTCAGTGCTTTTGACTGACTTTAAAAAGAGGAGTATTTTTGTGGCTCGATTGACTAGGTGAAGGATAAAGTCATATGGTATGACATTTGCCTGCCCATTTGTCCCGAGATAGAGGTTCTAGGATAGGAAATGGATGCTGAGTGAACTTTAAGGCGTGAAATATTGTGAGACCGTTCGTCATTCAGTGATAATATTAGAATAAAGTATTTGTAGCTAATAGAAAAAGAAATGATTTAAATTATAATAATACTAGCGACTCACCATACAAACTTTCATCCCCATTTTCACTTCCTTAAGAGATGATTTCTGGGATAAAAACTATTCTATATATAGAATATAATATCCTACCCAGGATCTCAAACTATCTTCTTATCAAATTTCATCTTAATCGGTACAGTAGTTTCGGAGCCTATTTGGTGCAAGCAAACAAACAATCAAATCCTTCCTCTTTATAATATTAGTATAGATTATTATTGATTAGTCAGACATAGGCCTGAGACTGGAGTTCTCGTCATAAAGCTCTCATTGGCCGGCTTTGCCTTGAGGGCAAGCTCACAACCAGTGTTTAAAAACGATAGATCATTTTGACGTTCCATTACGCAAAATGAAGGCTGATAAATTAATGTTTATCTTCGAAGTACGTCAGCGGATATATGTTATTAGTTACCAATTATTTGTTTGGATTGCTATTAACTTTTTCTACAATCATGAAAATACTGTTTTAGAATTAAAAAATGTATTAAATAAGTATATGTATACAAAAGATTTTTTACAATTTAATCTATACATACAGATAAATAAAATTGGAGTGTCTGTTTGTAATATAAAAATAACTGCTTTTTACTAAATGCATATGGATGTATACACGGTACATATACCAAAACAACATTCTTTACAATTTTTGTCTGTCTGTCTGTCGGTCTGTTGGTTCCAGCTAATCTCCGAAATGGCTGAACCGATTTTGACGGGACTTTCACTGGTAAATAGCTGATGTTATATGGAATAACTTAGGCTACTTTTATTTTCGAAAAATAATCAGCGATCCGCAAAAAAAAAAATTTAAAACCCATGAAATTGTGAACAAAATCCACGTACGGCGTACGCACCCGAGCAAAACTAGGATAAATCGCTATATAATTTAAATGAATATCTCAGGAGTAGCAAGCTACTATTTATGTATACCTAAACATAGCTAACAGTGAAAACGTACCTAGGAATGAACGCGAGCGAAGCGAGCGTGATTCGCCAGTAGTAAATAAAAAACAAGATACACAAATTCGATCGGCTATAGTAGTCGGGATATGCCTCTATGCAAGAGGTCGCAGATTCGAGTTCTGCTCAAGACAAATAGTTGTATTTTATATATACCAGGATTTTTTTATCTGTACCAGGAGGTATACTGTCTATTTATGTGATCTGTGTAGGATGTGGAAACTTGACAAGATTGTGTCGCTGAATATATAACGTAGTTTATTGCTGCCTCATTGCTTTAGCAGCCGCCATATACAGCCGCAGATCCAGAGGTCCTGATTCTTGGTTCTGAGTCATGGATTCGGAGGTTTAACTCCTAGATCGAGCTTAGTTATAGAGATAGAAGTATTATTCTGAGACTAGCGGCTCACCCTAGCATCGCCCTGGTTCACCTCTAGGAAAACAAAAACAAATCTATTCATCGGGAACCGTACATTTTAGATGAAAAGTTACTAAGATGTTGACCGTCAATATAAGGTACCGCCATGCAAAATTTTATATAAATCGGTCCGACTGTTTTGGAGATTAGCCCGTACAAACAGACAAATAAACAGATAGAGAAACAAAATAAAATTAAAAAAAAACTGGATTTGTTCTATTTATATTATTCTCACATCAACCTGACTGTTTTTAGCTTTCTTTTTTTATGTACAGACATTCTCCCTCCACAGTTTTATTATATGTATAGATACGCTTTAATCATAGAAGTGAAATAGAGCAAGAATAATACAATATAATAAGAATAGCATAACAATATTTAGCAAAAACTTAAAAAAAAATAAAAACCGACTTCCAGGCACTGAAAAGTAAAAAATAACTAAACGGGGGTTTTCATTTAGAATAGATACTTAATCAGATATTTTCGAAGTCGGTGTGCTTTGATTTGTATTGGCTGGCACCGACTTCGAAAAAATCTGATTAAGTATCTATTCTAAATGAAAACCACGGGGGTTTTCATTTTTAGTTATTTTTTACTTTTCAGTGCCTGGAAGTCGGTTTTTATTTTTTTTTTAAAGTTTTTATTTTTCCATTTTTAGTGTAGACGTATCATCAATACAAATTAATCAAGCCCAAACACCAGGTAATTGCTGTAAATCGTTGAGGAGTTCCCTCGACTATCTTTCGGGTCCATCATCAGATCGACTCCAGACCTTCATTAAATAGTAGTGCTTTAAAATACCTAATGAAAATGTTAACAAACGCACTACTCGCCGCTACAATTTTCGAAAGTTCCCCTCGATTTCTCTGGAATCCCATCATCAGATCCTGATTTCCTTATCATGGTACCACTCTTGGGATATCTCCTTTCCAACAAAAAAAGAATTATCAAAATCGGTTCATAAACGACGAAAAAATGCCCGAACAAACATTAAAATATATATATATATATATATATATATATATATATATATATATATATATATATACGGTCGAATTAAGAACCTCCTCCTTTTTTTGGAAATCGGTTAAAAAGTAAATAAAATACTTTGTTATTATAAAAATACAATTATCAAGAATTCCATGTTTCAATATTTCATATTCTATTCTCGTAAGTAAATAATCGAATATTAAAAATAAGTTAATATTATTTCTCAATTATACTTATTTATTTTATTTACAACAAAATGTATACTTTTATTATTTTTAATCTACAATTCAAAGTTTAAGTTTTTGAACATAATAATTACACTACGGGACGCGTGAACCAGCCGTAGTCAGGGGCAGGCTCCAGCGTGCAACCCAGTCGAAACGTCGAGAAATTCGTAAGTGGCTATAAAACTTGTTCCCGACGTTTCAACTGGGTTGCACCAGCCGTGGCCTGCCCGTGACCACGGCTTAACACAGCCACTTACGAATTCACGACGTTTCGACCCGTGTAATTATTACATAAGTACCTGGACGATCGAGCTTCGTTCGGAGTTCTTTTTTGTTATATGACATTTTTTAGATAAAAAACTAAAAACTTGAATAAACACAAAAACAAAAGTAAAAAAACTTTGTACGCCAACTGAGATTTGATCCCGGACATAATAATATATATGTATATATATATATATATATATATATATATATATATATATATATATATATATATATATATATATAAGTTATAGGCAGTGGTAGCCCAGTAGTAACGCGCTCGCTTGGAAAACCGTGTGAAGCGGATTCAAATCCCGGGTCTCGCACCTCTGATATTTTCATGTGCGAATCATTTCTAACGTGATTACCACTTGTCTTGCCTTACGGTGAAGGAAAACATCGTGAGGAAACCTGCATGTCTGAAAGAACCTAGAACGTATTCGAAAGACATGTGAAGTCCGCCAACCCGCACTTGGCCAGCGTGGTGGACTATGGCCTGATCCCCCTCGTATTGAAGGGAGGCCCGTGCCCAGCAGTGGGACGTTAAAAAGTGCTGAATACGAATGCAATTTAAAGTTATACATATGTAGTGTATCAACTATCTGGTATTCATAACACAAGCCTCATAACTTATCATATTTATTTATTTTAATTATAAATGGTGTAATGCCTTAAAATTTCACTAACGTTAATTACTCTGTTACAGTTTTGTACAAATCTGCGAAATTAGAAAATTAACACCTAGGTTTGTTAAAGCGGATACCTTGTTAGCCTAATTAGATTTTAGTTTGAAATGGTTTAATAGCCAACATTTTATGAGCATTGAAAGATAATGTCTATAGCGAAGTAAAACTTTGGAGAAAGTTATCCTTTGATTTGATAATAGAAACTAAATCTAATTTTATGATAATGGTAACTTTGAAATAATAATGTTCTTACTTTTTAACCAACTTCCAAAAAGAAAGAGGTTCCATGTTAGTCTGTATCTATGTTTTTTTTTGTGTATATTCACCGATTTCTCGGAGACGGCATGACCGATTTTGCTACTTTACGTCGATGCCGTCCGATTTAAAGGAAAGCAAATCTATTTAATACGTATAAATACATCACAATGCTGTAAGATATGAATATCTAATAGGTAAATATGACAAGGTATGAACTCTAGTTACAGTTAAAATATCATACATCAACTAGCGACTCACCCTCGCTCCGCTTGGGTTCGTCCCTACTTACGTTTTAACGTTTAGTATAGATTTCTTAGAGATGAAA
Organism: Argynnis bischoffii washingtonia; assembly: GCA_033884665.1. Lineage (NCBI taxonomy): Eukaryota > Metazoa > Arthropoda > Insecta > Lepidoptera > Nymphalidae > Argynnis > Argynnis bischoffii. The sequence continues at coordinate 311,443 of CM066616.1, read as the reverse complement.
TATTTTCCCGCAGTATAAAGTACCCTAAATGTTGACCCAGCTATCATCATACCAAATTTCATTAAAATCTGTCTCGTGGTTTCTTCGTGATGCGGTAACTGACAGACAGACATAAAAAAATTCTACAAACTATAGATTCGGCCTTTGTATCGATAATAATGTCTTTTTCAATAAGATTTTCCAAAAAAATCGATATAATGACTCGAATCGATAATAATGACTATTTTAATAAGAGTTTCTAAAAATATTTAATGTACAGATTCGGCTCAGTTAGAATTTTATGTATAGATTTAACCGAAATTATCTCACTCAGCCCCTATATGTATGTACAGTCATGAACTATACTGTAGTGTACATACAGATTTTCTGATACCTAACAAAGATTACACACATCTTTGAAACCAAGGTCTGGAATGAATTTTCCGAAAATATGAACACGTATGTACAATGTAGAACAATGTATATGATAAGAATGCCTCCGGTTGGAACCGAAACAGGAAATCGGGTTACGTGCATAACCGGTATATGCCTCGCGCATCTATAAGTGATTGTATCTCGCTGTCATATTTAGTATACGAGTATTCCATTTTTAATTTTAATCATTTCATGTTCCAGAATAAAAAATACTTTATTCAGCAAAGTATATTACTCTGTTCAAGAGTTTCTTATTAATGGAAAAATGGAATTGAGAAATATTGACTCATATGCGGGATATCTATATTTTTATGTTAATAAAATAAATAAATATCACTTCGATATTTAAAAGAGCAACTGTTGAGTTTCTCGCCAGCTCTTCCCAGCAGAACTGCTCTCTAAGCCGTGAGGTGGTTGCTTCCTCACGGACTGACTACACTGACACTCTTTTTAAATAAATAAGAGTTCTTAGCCAAAAGTACAATTTTCTTTTTAATTTGGCTTAAAAACAAAAAAAAACTAAATACTTGAATAAATACAAAAAAACATAAGTAAAAACTTACGTAAATACGACCTGAATTCGAACCCGGACACCTGTGATTGTCAATCTTGCGCCTTGGCTGCTTGACCACGATGCTTTTGCCCGAGCGTACGAAATTAGCGACCATACTTTGCGTGAAATAATGCGAAAGAAAACCGCATGAAAACTCGAAAGCACGCGTTTCCCCAGACATAAGACTAATCTCGATCGATTTTTCGCCCTCAAAAACTCCCACATACCAAATTTCAGCGAAATCGTTAGAGCCGTTTCTGAGATTGTCGGTATAAATAAATATACAAGAACTGCTCGTTTAAATATATTATATAGATAGATAGATTTCCGATTCAAAAATGCTTGTAATAAGTCTAATTGAATAAAGTTTAACTTCATTTCATTTCACTGTTTCTACGAGTATATGTGTGCGTAAAAATTAACATAAAAACTGTCGCATTTACCAAGTATTAAAGTAAATATAATGTTTGCTTTCAGATTTGAATTTTCGTGCTTGGAAAAAGATATAGCAGCGAAGCTTTCATAACTTCTTTCTACCATTCTATGTAAGTAATATAAAGTAAAATAGTTTGTTATATAACTTATTATGTTGATAGATGTGTATTTATAAAAAAAAATATCCTAAATGTAAATGTGATAAAATAGAGATTACTTATAAAATATAAACTAGCTCCTTTTCACGGCTTCGCTTGCGTATTTTTATTTACTCGTCGGCGAACACAAGTAAATTCAAATTCAAATTCAAAATATTTTATTCAGCATTAAATTATTACAATTTTTTACTGAACGTCATGAGTCTACTACCAGTTCGGAAAAATGAAACCTCAGACCTGAGAAGAACTGGCGAAAGAAACTCAGCGGGACTAATTTTTTTTTTAATAAATTGTAATTTACAATATTTTTATAAAGTTGAAGTAGCCTGGAGGCGATCATTTCATTCCCAAGGCGTGCTATCTTCTATGAAATTATTTATTGTATAATAGCCTTTAGCACACAAACGTTCTTTAACAATTTTTTTGAATTTAATGATAGAAGCTTTTTGAACATTTTCTGGGATCCTGTTGTACAAGCGTATACATTGTCCATAAAAAGAATTACTGACTCTCTTTAAACGAGTTATAGGCATTACAAGTTTGTGTTTGCTCCTAGTATTAAAGTTATGCATGTCACAATTCTTGGGAAATTCGTGTATATTTTTACGAACATACATAACACATTCGTACACGTACTGAGAAGCAACAGTCAATATTTTTATTTCTTTGAACTTATCTCTTAATGACACTCTAGGACCTAAACTATAAATTGCACGAATAGCTCTTTTCTGCAGTACAAAAATCGTATTAACAGTTGCTGCATTTCCCCAGAGTAAGATACCATACGACATAATACTATGAAAATAGCTAAAATATACTATGCGAGCTGTATCTACATTAGTAAGAAGTCTAATTTTTTTTACCGCGAACGCTGCAGAGCTGAGTCTACTCGCTAGTCCCTCAATATGGGGGCCCCACTGCAATTTGGAATCTATGATAATACCCAGGAATTTAGTGGACTCTACCGGTTTTAACATTTCCCCATTTAATATTACACCATTATCAACAAGTTTAACATTGGGTGTTGTGAATTTTATTAATTTTGTCTTTTTATTATTTAATAATAAATTATTTGAATCAAACCAATAGACAACCTTTGAGAGAGCATCGTTTACATCGTCGTACATAAGCAAATTTCGCTTCACTTTAAAAATAAGTGAAGTGTCATCAGCGAACAATACTATCTCATGTTTGTCCTGTACAAAAGATGGCAAATCATTAATATAAATTAGAAAAAGAAAGGGGCCGAGAATAGACCCTTGCGGAACCCCCATATCTAACGGAGCTCCAGGAGATCTCTTACCATTAACATCAACCCTCTGTATTCTATTATTTAAATACGAATTCAAAAGGTCGAGTGCCTTATTTCTAATACCATAATGATGCAGTTTCCTGATCAGCGTCTCATGATGCACACAATCAAAGGCCTTGGATAAGTCACAGAATATCCCAAGTGCATCTTGTGACCTTTCCCAAGCCTCAAAAATATTTCTTACTAACTCAACACTAGCATCTGCCGTGGAGCGGCCTTTCGTAAATCCAAACTGTTTCTTATGAAGTAGATTGTGTGCACTGAAATGCGTTAACATTTGCGCGAGTATGATTTACTCAAAAATTTTACTAAACGTTGGCAGTACCGAAATTGGTCTAAAATTATTAGGGTCTAAGGTACTACCTGATTTAAAAATAGGAATAATTTTACTGTGTTTCATTAGATCAGGAAACGCACCATGCTCTATACTGCTATTAAATACAGTAGCTAAATGAGGTGCAACAACATCAATTACCGAGCTAATAACTTTTACAGATATACCCCATAGGTCAGCGGTTTTCTTGAGATCCAAACTTTTGAAGGCTGCAATGATATCTTTGGGGTATACAGGTTTAAATTTAAATACTACATTACATTCTTTAACATGTTTCTTAAGTAAAGATTCGGCAATAGCGGGAGATGAATTGAGTGATTGCGTTGTTGAAATTGGAATGTCAGTGAAAAATTTTTCAAACTCAGATGCAACTTCTTGATTTGAAGTAATAAAATTATTGTTTATATTCAACTTAAAATCGAAGCTGCGATCTGTGACTCTCCCACTTTCACAAGCAATTATGTTCCACGTCACTTTTACTTTATTATGTGCATTTTTTATTTTGTCTTTAATATATAAAGATTTTGCCATGGAACATACTCTCCTAAACATTTTTGAGTAGGCACTTACAAAAGAAGCAAACGATGTACTATGATTATAAGCTTTTTCACCATACAATTCATATAGTCTTTGCCTGCTCTTGTAGATGCCAGGAGTTGCCCATTCACTAAATGACAAGAGACCCCTGAATTGACTGTTTTAGAAGTAAATATTGTAGAAAATTCTGTTTTTATTAATTTAAACAAAGAATTATATAAGAAGTTGGGGTCATTATTGTAAGATAAATAAGGAAGTTTTGCTACAATATTACCTCTGAACTTCTCCATACGTATACGTAGTAAGTACGCAAGCGCAAGTGGTCGAAATTCAACCATAATCGTAATTGAATATTCATAAATAATAATACCGAACTGTTTTGTATTTACCAATCTATGTAAAAAAAAACACTGTTTTATAACTTTTTTATTGATATTGCTACTCAACAAAAAAAAAATTGATTGACAAACAGAAGAGAAAAAGGTACTTAACTGTACCTATTGTAGAAATAGGATATGTATTTTCCATTTTACTAGATCTTGCCTGCGACTGCACTCGCGTGGTAGGTACTTAGTCAGGTATTCACGAAGATATTGTAAAACATACACACAGTAAAACACATACTCAAATTAGGTACCTCATATTTTGAAGTTGATCGATGATACGATTGATTTTATGCAGCAATTATTTAGCGGGTCTTGCTGTAATACTTCCTATTACTGTACAATTTCACAACGTGTTTGTTTGTTCGTAGTTAGCGCTGCAACGGAGTTACTAGTTTACATGACTTGCCCGTAATTTTATCAACGTTTCAGTAAAATATAGTAACAAAAGATAAAAAAAATGGAAATTATTTTTTAAGCCGTATTAAAGCATTGTACTAGGTATTATTTATATACATACATGCAAGTTTTCCTTGTTTTGCTTTTGGATGTGTCCCCGCTGCGGACGCCTAACAGTATCTGATGTATTACTCCAGCTTAGTCTATCTACTATACTACTAAATTTTATCCAAATTCGTCCAGCCGTTTCGGCGTGAAGAAGTAATAAATATACACACGTACGTAAACATACAAAATTTTGCATTTACATTTCAGATGTGCGTGTGTAGGTCTGCGGGGCACAGCTAGTGTATATAATACTTTCTGAGTATCTTATTTTTTTGTAACAACTATATAATGACCTTTGAGACGTCTACAACCTTAGTCTCTCCCGTGACCATGATTGTTATAAAGCATTCGAAACGTCGCGTCGGGAACCAAAAATCAAAATAAATACGCGATATAATCCGAAAAGATAGTTTTATTTAAAAAAGCTAGTGTTTATACACTAACTATATTATAATAAACTTTTAACATAATAATGTTAACCTACATGTGTAGGCAAATTGTAAATCTCGTAACACACGAAGGTCCTACAGTAGGTTAAAGGCGAAGCAATCGTAAAATAAAATAGCACTAAACGTTGATCAATGTTTATGAAATCGTAACTGTCTTTCTGTTTGTAATAAAATTCAAGAAGATACACAAACTCAAATGATTTATGTACTTTGATATATCGTTTTTTAATAGTTATATCTTAAACATTATTACTTTGAGATCTTTATTAATAATTAAATAAAATTATTAAAAAAAATTAAGAATAATATCTTACTTAAAAACGTATTAATACTTTGTTTATTTAAATATAAAATTACTATATTTTATTTTATTAGGAAGGCAATATCATGTTATATTACAAGTATATAAAAGAAAGAGAATAGCATAAAGTGTATTACACGAAAGAATATTTATTTATGTTACGAATAATTTATTAGTGGTGTAGTAGCTAGCATGACCGTCTGCACATCTGAAGGTCTTTGATTTGAGTCTCGAGTCGGGCCATGTATATGTAGTTAATGAATCATTCTTTTAAAAAAGTCCCAGTAACAGCCCGTGACTTAGAGAGCCAGCAAAGCCATCGGTTTTGCACCTGATCTCTCACTACAACACAAGAATGCACTTTGTGTCTGCACGTACGTACGTTTACGTGCGTACGTACCTTTCTAGATTTCTTTACATTATTTGTTAAAGTGGAACTGTGTAAAGAATGACGCTGATACGTAGTTTGAAAAGGCAAAATTAAATTTTAAATCACCAAAACGAAATAAAATTTATTCAATACAGTCTTCGAGAGATGAACGATTTACGTGTTATCTCCGTTTCGACGTGAAATCTGACAGGATGGTCCTAGTTAGCAACAATACATACATTCGAGGCACCATAATGGTAGCAAAAGACCTATTCAAGTATTCTGCGCATTGTGTCACGTTTACTCTTTTTATCGCGATCGTATTATACCTTTGTTGGTACACTTATGTAACCCATTTTAAGTATTCCAGATCATTTATCATATTGTTACGAGCTAGAGTTTTGGAATCGGAAATTGAAACACGTCACTTGCACTATAGATGTTTTAATTTTTTTAGCTACACAAAAGTCATTTTTGGAGTCAATGGGAGCCAAGCTAGTATTACTTCCCGAATTTCACTTATCTTCGAACTTCTACTGATCACTCAACACAATACTTTTTTTTAATAAGTCTTCCTAAGGAGTCCCATTCATTTTGAAAATACCAAGGAAACGCCCTTGCATAACATATGTATAACAAAAAATATTGATAAAAAAAAAGAATCATTAAAATCTGTTCAAAATACATAAGAAAAATTTATACACCCGTAACAAATGTTTTTTTAGATCGATCAAAAAGAAAACTGGTGGTAGTTTTTATCAATATAAAAAAATAACAAAAAAATGGGTGCGCGTTATATTTACGCGCGGTTGAAGTAAAACTTCTTTGGCAAATATCGCAATTAAATTAAAACAAATATTACAGACATGTTATAGAATATCATATACGGAAAGAATATATGTTATACATATATTAGTCAGAAAATAACAACGGTTACCATGGCAACAATTAGTCATAATAGCTTTTATTTAATAAGTTTAGTGTTTTTTACCAACTTTAAAAGTTATTTTACATTTTATTTAACATACGAATATATTTAATTACATACTATTCAGTATTATTTTTCACTTCCTGTATAATGTATTCTATCTCAGTCTTTCGCCAGCTTAATCCTATATATTTATGTGTTTCGTCTCTTTCTATTGTCGCATTTCCGTTTCGTCCAGTTTCAAACCACGACAATTCTAAAGAAGGTTCACGTTAAAAATATGTGTAGTCTTTTCTAGCAAGTAGACTTTTCAATGCCTTAGCGTTTGATTTAAATAAATTTCAGTTGGTACGAGTACTTGGTACACATGTAGACAGCGTTACAAGATAAAACTTTAAGATGCGCTCGTAGCATAATAAAGTTTTAAGCAAGACTAAAAGCAATATGCTTTGAGGAACTTGTGTTTGATATTACACTTTAGATTTGGATTTTGAAGCTATCTTCAAATGTTAGGCAAACTGACCCTCATTTTAAAAAGAAATGAATGTTTAATTCATTTCTTTTGAAGGTTCTAATAATATCCGACGTGTTACTCCAGCTTCATTACAGTTTACGCTTGTAAGTTAATTTTTATTAGAAAATTCTGATCGTTACTCGGTTGAACCCGCAGCTTCATCCGCATAAATTCTTACCATGAAAATTTCCGGAGTCATATACCCATCCACGCTTCGATGAATCGTTGTATCGTTGATCGAAGCATCCACGTATACTGATTTTCATAGCAATATAAAGCGGTGCAGAAGTCGATGCTCTACACTACCACCTAATTGTGACTTATAGCAAAATGAAAACCAGTAAAACCTTTTTTGTTAAATCAATAAAATATGTTAATTTAAAGTAATCGATAAACACTATACAGATAAACATTTATATTTTAAAGTGAAATTTCTCGCGTGACTAAAAATTAAGGCAAGTCAATACATTGGAAAAATGAGTGTCGTGGAAGTGAGAGTTAAATTTATTATTAATATGTTATTTAAAAATATTATATTTATACTTTAAAATAATTATCTATACATATAATAAAATTCTAACTAAGTCGAATCTGTACCTAAAATATTTTTTGGAAAATCTTATTGAAATAGACATTATTATCGACACAGAGGCCGAATCTATAGTTTTTAGAATTTTTGTCTGTCTGTCTGTTTGTTACCGCATCACAGAAAAACCAGGATTTTAATGAAATTTGGTATTATAATAGGTGGATATCCGGGTCAACATATAGGATAATTTTTACCGCGGGAGATTATCTCTTTCTCACGGAAATACACGTTATAACACAACTCAAAAAATATTTATGATCAGAATTTCTTGAAACTTGGTATTATTGCTCTTCTATACAATTAAATAAATACGTGTTTGTTTTCAAAATTCATCCCATAAGGAGATAAAATAAGGGATGAAAATTTGTATGAAACCTACCTTTTTAAAGTTTTTTTGTTGTAGTTTTAGCGCGAGCAAAGTCGCGGGTTTTGCTAGTTACTTATAAAAATAATAAATATTTGTTACAGTAGGACGAATGTACATAAATTAAATAAAAGCTATTATGACTAAAGTGCGAATGAAAGAAAGAATGAGTGAATGGAACAGAGTGTGTTCGGGCTGGCGCGGCGTGTTGAATGAAAAAGTTTTAGTTTTAAAGAAGGATGCAAACTGCAAAGACGTAATTAACAAAAAAGTGATTGTAGTGCGGTGGTTTTATTGCTGGTATCCTCTATCCCTCATTAGATACCTACTAATAATTTTATAAAAAATTTAATGTGTATATACATATATATATATATATATATATATATATATATATATATATATATATATATATATATATATATAGTTTTACTCCAACCGCGCGTAAAGGTTACGCACTCAATTTTTAATGTTAATCCTATACCTAATCGTCGAGACAATTATAAGATAGTTTATAATATATGACTTTAAATTAGTTTGTACAACGTAAACCCACAATAATAAATGAAGGCATATCGACAATGTCCAGTGACTCTTACATGCTATTATTAGAGCACTAAATATTCATGATGAAAATGTTTATATTTGTTGGTTCGCGCCGCGGTTTGTGGAACATCAACAATGTAATAACTAACGATTATATTATCGGCTTAATGGCTCAGTAGATAGACTCAGAGGAACTATTTATATATAACGTAGGTACTGAGTTCAAAATTTGGTATAAGAACAAAGCAAAACAAATGTAGAAAAAGCTTTTCATATGCAATAAAAATTTTACAATTAAAAAAATATATGAAAATTGAGAACGGCTTTACTGTCAGCATTTATTATTTTTTGTCTGTCAAAAAGAGATTTTCAGCTGATTACTTTAACTATAAAACTTCAACATCTACAGCATTTTTTCTCAACCATTTTTATGTCGCGACCCACGAAAAAGGTCACTATATTACATCTTAATATTTAGTTTTATAACACTACACTAAATAAATGAATCTTTTGTACCTATATATAGTTTGTATACATTATTTTTCAACTGACTGCGACCCCCTTTAAAAACAAACTCAACCCCCCCAAGGGTCGCTACCCCCCACTTGAGAAACAATAATCTATATATATTTATCAAAGCCGAACTTATATTGAATTTATTTACTAAGACATTAATTGCTCATTTAAACTACAAATGGGAATATCCGCAGGCCATATAGAATATTAATAGTTATTAATATACAGTACAATGTATGCGCTAACTTCACTGACGATTAGATTGCACAGCATCTCGCACACATACTCGGATGTACCACAACGAGATAATCCATACCTAGTTCAATATTCTGTCAAATAATTTCAAGCTACGAGCACCAAAATAAGTTAAGCACTTTATAGCTTATGTTAGGAGTATGTTCAGCTTCACTTGCACTTATGAAGTTTCGTTTGAAAATAAGCTTTACTATCATTTTTAACCGACTTCCAAAATGAAAGGTTTATGTGTTTGTTTTTTTAGGGTTTTTGGATTAAATCTATTAAAACTGATGAAATTATGGATAAATAACGACTTACCCTCGCTTCGCTCAGGTTCATCCCTAGGTACGTTTTGACAGTTAGCATTTGATTCCCCATATAAACTCTCCCTCCCCCCTTTTCACCCCTTTAAGGGATGACTTCCGGGGTAAAATTCTATGTCCTTCCCAAGGTCTCAAACTATCTCTATACCGATTTTATCAAAATCGGTTCAGTCGCTTAGCCGTGATAAGATAACAAACAAACAAACAGTTACTTTTGCATATATATAAATAATATTAGTATGGATAAAATGCCTATCGCATCAATGCCTATCGCAACAAAAAATACCACGCAAAGAAGTAAATAGCAACGAAATACGAAATATTTATAATTCCTTTCTTAACGTCAACGAGCATGAGTCTGATAACATAAATTTTTTAAAAGTAGTGACATGAGAAAATCTATACATATAATGAATTTCTGAGCCGAATCTATACATTAAATATTTTTAATTTAATTTAATATGGATATATATACATATACAGATGCTGAATCTATAGTTTTTAGAATTTTTGACTGTCTGTCTGTGACCGCATCACGAAAAAACCAGACAGGTTTTGATGAAATTTGGTATGATATCTATTAGTTAGTTGCCCGAGCCTACATATAGCATATTTTTTACTGCGGTAATATATCTCATCTCTGATAAATTTATACTAGCCATTAAAACGTAAAAACTAGGGAAGAACCCGAGCGGAGCGAGGTTGAGTCGCTAGTGCACTATATAAAAGTAATCTTAGCTATTTATGTATACTAAGTACCTATGCTATACGCGACAATTTTTTTTTAATATTTTACAACAGCGAACGTATAATTTATTTTGACACTAATAGCGTTATTTACTATGAAACACGCTATAAAATCGAATTTTTATTATATTCGAGAATGTGAGCACTGGAAAAATAATTTTGTGAATTTTATGCAAACAACGTGTCGGCTATGTTTGTTGCGAAACTGATTGTTAAAATTAATAAAAATTTTCGTGACTATAAAAATATTGTGGACCACCTATCAATTTTGTAGAGGGTGTGGGTTAGGTATATAAGAATCACAATGTTTCCTTTAAAATAAATAATCAAATATACATATATTAAAATCTAACTAAATGACATAGTATCTCAATACTAATGTAAGAATCATGTAATTGAAACAGTTGCCAAATTAAACGCACAAACGGACAACCGCTGTGTTTTACAAATAGCACTTGCGCGACCGAGCTTCGTTTGACATTTTTAGAGTAAGATATAAAAAATGCGTTTTTTCAGAAAAGACACATATATAATATGTAGATAAACTTAAAAAGCAAAGCCTTATATAAAACCTGATCCAAATCGTAAGAGCTGTTTCCGAAATACACGAAATAAAATATAAATACGAAAATTGCTCTTTTAATATTTCAAGACAAGATAAAGACCATATCCCACATTCAATAGCAGCAAATCTCTAAGGCTGCGGCTAGTCCGTATATTATAATAGAGTATTGACGCAAAGCTCTATAGTAAGCTGAGTGGATAGCGTAAGCTTAACTATGCATGCCTAAAGCTACGAGCTTTGCCAAGGCCGAGTCGGATGAATAAACGTATAAACTCGTAGACTAGGTTTAGTAAATTTAAACCTAGACATCTAAACATATGATAAAGTGATATCGCAACCAAGGTTTTGTTTTATCTTTGAAAAATTTGTGTGTATTGAGTTTACAAAAGTAAATTCGATCCCCTTTTTAAAAAACCTATCTCCTTTATTAGCCAGCTTGTTTTTACTATTGCTTTAATGGAATTAGACAAGATGTTATTCGACAATCGTTGAAGAATAAACACAATTTTTAGTTAATCTGTATTGAAATTACTAAATTCAATTCAATTCAATTATTTTCAATTTAATGGCAATGTCAAAAATTTTCTTGTTAGTAAAAGTTCACATTTTTGTCTAACTATATAAACTTAAATTAACGACTCACCCTGGCTCCGTTCGGGTTGGTCCCTACTTACGTTTAAACATTTAGTATAGATTTCTCAGAGATGAGATATTTTTCCGCAGTAAAAGTATCTTGTATGTTAACCCCGGATAACAAATTATCATTATATCAAATTTCATCAAATTCTGTCCAGTGGTTTTTCTGTAATGCAGTAACAAACAGACAGACAGGCAAAAATTCTAAAATCTATAGATTCGGCTTCTGTATCAACAATAATGTCTATTTCAATAAGATTTTCCAAGAAATATTTCATGTACAGATTCGGCTTAGTTACAATTTTATTATATGTATACATAAGCTGAGCTTGAGTAAACATTTGTACCGAAAATTTATTTCACATTAAAATAATACGCAAACGACAAAAATATTATTATTCAACATTTCATGACGTTCTCGTAGCGAATGAATTGTAAGTGAACACATTCTTGGAAAATATTTTGCCTGTTTCGTGCAGCGGGTGGAAACGGAGCATAAATAGCGCCCAAGCGATTCGTCAAGTGTTAATACCTCTTGAATTATAAAGTTCCGTATACGGAATATATCTACTTCTCTCTTTCTCTATTTTTCTCTCTTTTTTTCTAATTATCTTACGTATACGAGTACATACGATTCTTTTGATATGTGTGTTGTTACGCGATGACATGATATTTTGACGTGAAACGTCTTTAAAAACGCACCGAAACATACAGGTGCTAGGTTAAAAAAGTGGATCTTAGCGGAATTGGGCGGAGTTGGTTGCATTAGGTTGCCATAGTAACGTTGTTATTTTCTGAAAAATTATATAATATATGATATTCTTTACGTTGCTGTTTTTACTAATTAGTTTTTAAATAATAAATATAAATGCAAAATAAATATAAAAAACAGAAACACTAAAAGCGAATAATATAAGCTAATATTTCTCGGGAATACGTCGACGAGAGCCGGAACAAACTTGTGTCTGAAGTCGAATCTTTGTTAACCAAAGTCTCGGATTGGGGTCGACTAAATTTAGTTCAATTTAACCCCAAAAAGACACAAGTCTGCGCGTTTACCGCTAAAAAGTCGCCGTTTGTCGTAACTCCTCAATTTGAGGACACTCCCCTGTCCACCACAGCCAGTATCGGAATACTTGGCGTCGATATTTCGAGCAACGTCCAGTTTCGCGGTCAATTGGAAGGTAAGGCCAAATTGGCCTCAAAGAAGCTTGGTGTGCTCAGTAAGGCGAGACAGTACTTCACGTCGCGTCAGCGCCTTAATCTTTATAAGGCGCAAATTTGGCCCCACATGGAGTACTGTTCTCATCTCTGGGCGGGAGCTCCCCAGTACCAGCTGCTTCCATTTGACCGCATTCAACGTAGGGCAGCTCGAGTTATCGACGATCAAGCTCTTTCCGATCGGCTTGATCCTTTAGCTCTGCGTAGAGATGTTGGATCACTCTGCATCTTCTACCGCATTTATCACGGGGAATGTTCTGAGGAATTGTTCAGACTGATCCCGGCCGCTGAATTGCACCATCGGACATCGCGTCAAAATAGTAAATTCCATCCACACCATCTCGATGTTCAGCGTTCCACAACAGTGCGTTTTCGTAGACACTTTCTGCCCCGCACAACCACTCTGTGGAACCAGCTGCCGCCGGCGGTCTTTCCGAACCGTTACGACCCGGCACCTTCAAGAAGAGAGCGTATTCATTTTTGAAAGGCCGGCAACGCATTTGCAAGCCTTGCGGTGTTGCAGATGTCCATGGGCGGCGGTAATCACTTTCCATCAGGTGAGCCTCCTGCTCGTTTGCCCCCCTTGTTGACATAAAAAAAAGCGACTTGCTGAAATGTACGTTTCACGTTAAACCAATGGCGGTGTGACCCGACATAGCCCCACCCGAATTTAATTCATTTATTTTTTGCCAATAATAATGAACCAATTTTCACAATTAATTTTTATGAATTCTGAATTTATTTGGTGTACATAATTTAAAAAAATCTCGGGAATGACTAAACGATACAACATAGCTTAGTTTAATTTCAGTTGAATAAATAAGTTTGATTCGAAATAGAAGGCGAAACCAAGTAACAAGTTACAGTATTGTGTAAGAATACTGTAACTTATTACTTGGTTTCGCCAAAATAAATAAGTAAATAAATAAGTAAATAAACAAACTTTTATTTTACCTAAGAAAGAGTTTTTGTATTATTTATAATTGCACTGAACCCTAAACACTATGTTCCTCCCACTAGTCATATTATTGTGCTACGTACGGTATAAGTTCTGTTATTTTTCACCTCTTTGTGCGACTTTAATTTTAGATTGTCCAAAATTATGGCGGTTGTTTTAATATTTTCGCTGAATATCTCACTTTTGTGGACCATTCTGTTTATTGTTTCGGGATATATGGCTCGTAATGTTAGTTGGGTTTATTTCATTCATTTTATACGTAAATGATGACAGTTTATGAAGTTTTGAACAACGTATTTGTACAATGGTGGTGGAGCTGTCATGTTAATCTACGAGTGTTTCAAGTAGCTCATATGCCCGCGGCTTTATCTGTGTGAAGAGAATTTTTTCTTCTAACTTTCTCAAACAGCGCCATTTATTAATAATATTATTATTATATTTTTAAAAAAAAAAAGAACAGTACTTACTAAATAAAATCTATTTATCATCTGTCAACTATCAATTATTACCATTATTATGGTATTCATTCTAGGAAGACAATTGGAGAGTGCAGGATGATCACAGATATTTCATTTTATTTATTATAATCTATTCTACTCTACAATATTCCAGCAAATATATTCTATTTCTACGTATATAGATAAATAAAATTGAGGTGTCTGTTTGTAATGTCAAAATAACAGCTTTTATTTATTTACTTTTATTTTCCACGTGACGTCAGGTTCGACGCAAAAAAATTAGCGGTAAGATTTTAGTTTTAAATAAAATATGCCTTAATATGTCTTTGGCGTCATGAGCTAAAAACATTTTCCACCAAAACTTTAAGAAGACAAATTGACAAACGGACGAAATAAAGAACTTTAGTATGGTCAAGATATAGAATTTAAAAATATAAAATTATCAATCAATCAAATTATTAAAGTAAATATTTTCTGTAAGCGCAAATAGAATGTGTAACTAAAATAAAGAACTGAAAACCAAGCGTTACGGGAACAGCTCCGAATAACAATGTTAAAATTAAATACACAAGCTTTTCATAGTACACAGTTGTGAATTACACTAAAAACTCCTCTAGGAATTGCAAACTGTTAGAAAAGTAAAATATTTGGTCATTAAAAAGTTTTAAAAAATCTCGGTCAAGTGCGACCAGCTCATGTAGCGAAGGTTCCTTATTAGAATACAATATTATACTGTTATTCTGAAGGAGTTAGGTGAATTTTTATTATTAATTCTAAATTGTCTGTCCATCCACCTATGCCTTCGTTCGTTTGTTTTAATAAGATTATATCTTATAACCAGTAACTCACTATAAGTAACTAACAAAATACATTATTATTATGGCGTATATCCTAATCTATACACATAATAAAATTCTAACTAAGCCGAATCTGTACATTAAATATTTTTGGAAAATCTTATTGAAATAGACATTATCGATGCAGAGGCTGAATCTATAGTTTTTTGAATTTTTGTCTGTCTGTCTGTCCGTCTGTCTGTCTGTCTGTCTGTCTGTCTGTCTGTCTGTCTGTCTGTCTGTTACCGCATCACAGAAAAACCACTTGAGGGATTTTGATGAAATTTGATATGATGATAGCTGGATATCCGGGTCAACATATAGAATACTTTTTACCGCGGGAGATTTTCTCATTCCCACGGGAGTACACGTTATAACACAACCCAAAAAATATTTATGATCAGAATTTCTTGAAACTTGGTATTAATATTCTTCAATACAATTAAATAAATACTTGTTTTAGCGTTTTTTGAAATTCATCCCATAAGGAGATAAAATAAGGGATGAAAATTTGTATGACACCTACCTTTTCAAAGTTTTTTTGTTGTAGTTTTGCTAGTAAAGAATAAAACGGTTACGTGCGAGTCGAGTTCAAGCTCTCGTTATCAGGTATATTATCAGGTATAGTAAAATGACACATATATGTAGGTATGTTGTTGGTCAATAGTTCATCGTTTCGAATCGCTTTTGAAACATATAATTTGTTTTATTTTTGACAACTTATATACATTAAAAAGAAATTCTGTTCATTGATAACATCGCTTTAGAACGACTGAAGACCTTCTACTATTTTTTTGAAAATATAGAATTAGTTGAATTTTTGTAGATCACACACAAAATAAAGAACAGGACAACGTCTCTTGAGTCAAAGAGCATTTAATATTAACTACTATACACGGTGGTAGGACTCTGTCAAGTACCGGTGGTAGGACTCTGTCAAGCCTGAGGAGTCCGAATGGATGGGTACCACCCCCTATTTCTGCCGCCAAGCAACAATGATTGCATTGTTGTGTTCCGGTTTGAAGGATAAGGTAGCCAGCGCAATTACAGGCAAGAGGCATATCATAAATATAATATCAGGTGGTCTGGCTGCTCTTTTGTCACTGAATCGTATAAAAAAAACCCCTGCTACAATTTTAGCATACAATTATAGTAACACATTAGTTAATTTTGATATAATTTATTACTAAAAGACCAAACCTAACGTAAATCCTGTAAAATAAAACGATTATTCGTTCACCATTATCAAATTTAACAATATAACCTGATTAAAGGAAAATATTATATATTTTAAATAATTATCCCTATATATTATATTTCACCAATACCTAGATAACGCTCAATTTATGTACAAATATATTTTATCAACAATCGCTGGTATTGACAATACTCAGGAGACCTTTGTTTGGATTTATTTGATTTGATTTGCTTAGTTAGATTAAATACAAATTCAAAATATTTTATAATTCAGTATTAAAGTATTACAATTTTTCATTGAACGTCACGAGTTGACCACCATTTCAGTAAGGAAAAGCCCCATCAAACCTATGAAGAATTGGAATGGGATTAGTTTTTTTATGGATTTTATATTATTTTTGTAATAAAGCAATAAGGTGCTGCCTATATATAGTATTACAAAAACAAAAGGAATCTAAGGACGCACTAAAGCGAAGCGAGAGTAAGTCGTTAGTAAAAGTTTTAGCTTTGGTATCGGAGCTTTGAGTACTTAGGTGTGCCGCTGGGCAAGTTCTTGGCCACTAATTGCCCATCAGTCGTTTAATTACTTGCCTGTTGTGTCTAGACTAGGCCGGCATCGGCACTTGGTGCTACGTAATTTGCTTAATTTGACAAACTGTATTCGCACCTGTTAATTATCTTTGAGACTTACGTAAATGGAGACTAAACTTAAAGTTTATTTTACACTAGCGACTCACCCTCGCTCCTCTCGGGTTCGTCCCTACTTACGTTTTAACGTTTAGTATAAATTTCTCAGAGATGAGATATTTTCCCGAAGTAAAAAGTATCCTATATGTAGATCCGGATAACCAGCTATCATCATACCAAATGTCATCAACATTCCTCCAATAGTTTTTGCGTGATGCGGTAACAGACAGACAGACAAACTTCTAAAAACTATAGTTTCGGTCTCTGTATCGATAATAATGTCTACTTCAATAGGATTTTCCAAAAAAAAATATTAATGTACAGATTCTGCTTAGTTACAATTTTATTATATGTATATAGATTACGTCTCCTCAGTATTTATTTATCCAAACGTCCAATTTACTGAAAGAATTTTTAATACAGAATTATTGACTTTAAAATGCTTATTTTATTGGTATAAAATAAACATTATACGTACATTAAAAAAGCAGAAAAGATGTATTTTGTCCGTGTGTATAATGTATATAAATCTTAGAAATAAAGCTTGTTTTTAAAATAGAGGAAAAAGCTCTCTACTGTATTACAACAAGTGTTGGTGGTTTGAACAAATAAGCACTAAGGCAACGATTAACAGAGTTTTAGAATCGACTTTGTTACCATCCCTAATAGCGATCTCTAATAGCGATTTTCTTTTTATCTCTGCTTTCGCTGTTAGTATTGGAGAAATGATTCACTTTATTTTACTTATTTTTAAGGGCAGTCAGTCACTGACGAAGCTTCCCCTGGGCTGTAATGTAATTTTAAGAAAAAAAGCCTTCGGAAAATACAAGCGCTGCTGCTGATTAGAGAAAAAGTTTGCTGTGTTTGTTGTATCTATAGCTGAACACGCGATTTTAAATATTTCGTTCCAGACAGTGCTAGTCACAAAGAGTTTTTTACTGTTTAAAGTTTGCGTTATATTAGCGGAAGATGGCGGCCTTCATTTCACAAAATCAACAGATCAAATAAGTGGAGAGAGAGATAATGCTGTATAGCTGTAGATCATGAGATTCTGGGCTTGAACATAAGATGGACCAAAAAGAACTTTACTCAAAAGTTATATTACGCTAGTTTTTGCCCGCGGCTTCGCTCGTGTGACAAGTGGAACGGGGATCAAATATAGCCTTTATCCGTTCCCAGGACACAATTACGTCCTTGCCAAATTTTATCGAAATCTGTTCAGCGGTTTATGCCTAAAAAGGTAACAGACAAAATTACTTTCTATTTTATAATATTTATACAGATAGCAGGGTACCTAAATAAAAAATTACGTAATAAAGTTTAAGAAGGTCGATTATAGCCTTTTTAATCATCGTAATGATCAGAAACTTTATGTGAAATCTGATTGACAATACAGTATTTTGATAACATCGAGCTATTCATATAATAGAAGAATCAACACTGGATACGGAAATTCTTTAATAGTTACTAATGAAACTTTATTTTTTGGGCCCGTTGGTTCGTTTTGACGAGTTAGGCATTATATAGTTACTTAAAAAGTGTTCTATTTTTATTCTTCAAGACAATAATTATCTGTCTTCAATTTGGAGCGAGAATGAAATAACATCGGAGCTTGAAACTTAGAAGTGAGATGCCTCATTACTTCAGATAGTACCTGAAGTTGTTAAAAATTGATTTTTCTAACGAATTATGCTTCTATAACTTTTCTATAACCTTTCGTAAAAATGGTAATTATCTTCTCTATTATTTAGAGGAACGACCATACGTTCTCATTATATATATATATATATATATATATATATATATATATATATATATTATTTTTTTAAGCCGTTTTGTTTCTAAAATATTACTACTACTTGAATAAAAAATATATATTTTAATTTTATTTGAATGAATACAGCTTAAAACAGCACATATACACAAAGGCGGGACGGACAGTGTAGACTTAGTTGTAAAATTGTTTAGACTCATAAATAGAGCTCTTAGAAAGCGAATTATTAGCAAAAAGATATATTTTCGGCAAAAGGTTCCCAATTCTTAGAAACAAGATTCAGTAAAGTCACGTACCTTTAATAGATATGACGAACACAAGAAACACATTAGTGGGTCTCCACTAAGCTTGCTACTTTCAAGTTTAGCGACTTGGCAGTTTGGCTTTAACATAGGAATCTATATGTTATAAAGTTGAGAATTGATTTTGTATAGTAATTAGTAATTAAAAGATTATACAGCTTAAAGCTCAAACTCGCAACATAGTTTTTTAAGAAATTTTATTTCATGCCTTACTTTTTTTTATATGATTTATTTAGAAAACAAAATATGTCTGGTTTAAATTACCCATAGTTTGAGACTATAAAACGGGAACTTAGCAGTTGTTATGTAAATGAAATGACGCATATGCAAAAGCTTACAAAGCACAGCATAAGCTTATATAAATAAAACTTAATGTCATAATATTAATTATATTTCTTTAGCTAACCCATTTGTATGTTAGAACGAAAAAAACACTATACTAGCGGCTCACCCTAGCCTCGCTCGGGTTCGTCCCTAGCTTGATTCTCCATACAAATTTTCATCCCCATTTTCACCCCCTTGAGGGATGACTTTCGGGATAAAAAGTATTCTATGTCCTTTCCAGAGTCTCAAACTATATTCTTACCAAATTTCATCTAAAACGATTTAGTAGATCCAGAGATTACCATTTGCCAGATTACCAGATTACCAACGTTACAAACTCACAAAATCAGTAAGTCAGTTAAGTAACAGATAGACATATTAAAGACATAATATGCTTATAAATGCTTTGATATTGTGCAAATTCAATCATATGAACTCAATAGTCATGTTGTAATCGCAGAATTACAAGTATATAAATGTTATTTACAAATGTACCTATTAATTCAAAGAAATGTATATACATATAATAAAATTCTAACTGAATCGAATTTGTACAATAAATATTTTTTGAAAAATCTTATTGATCCTTATTATCGACACAGAGGCTGAATCTACAGTTTTTAGAATTTTCTGTCTGTCTGTCTGTCTGTGACCGCATCACGAGAAAACCACTGGATAAATTTTGATGAAATTTGATATAATGATAGCTGATTATCCGGGTCAACATTTAGGGTTCTCTTTACTGCGGGAAAATATCTCATCTCAGGGAAGGAAGGAAGAAATGAAAATGACATCCTCCCGATTGAAAATATTATACGAAATGTACAGTTTTAAATGAAATAGTAGATAAATATTAAAAGAATTGTAGGAATAGCGGTATCTGTGTCATCAATCATACAGCTCCATCCAGCTGACAATTTTGTATTTAATGTTGAGCTTAAACAATAAGTTACCCTATCATATACAAAAAGCAAAATATTCAATAGCTAAATGAGTTCGATCGACCTTTAAGAATATTTATACAAACTAAAATTTAAAATATACTTTCTTCAATTTGAAATTCTATTACAATACGCTTTACAAAATTTGGAATCGTCACTTTTTCATTTTTTAAAGTCAGAGTAGTTAGTCCGTACAGTTTTACTGAAAAGAACCACACTGTTGTTTTACCATTCTTTATTTTAGCCAATGCACATTGAGTGTAGGCCAACGAGTGGAATATTAAAAAAAAAAAAACAAAAATAAACTAACTCTGTATAAATAATAATTAATTTCTTAAATTTACATATTTGACATTTTAAATGAAACTATCTATTCGGATTTTTTCGTGGATTTATTTTTATTTTTGTTTTCCAACGTTTCGAATGCTTTAGAGCAATCATGGTTATGGTGTATAGTGGAAAAAAATAATCCGAATCCGTTTTATCTATATAAATAACTGATAGTTGTCCGTGACACTCGCTAACATTACGCAGTGCTATCCTCTGCAATAGACAGTTAATTAAATCCTACGCTTCTAATATGAATTCAAATAATACATAATATAACTCATCTTTCCGAACTGTGGATGACAGTTTCTCATTCATCCCTACGATCTGCGTAACAAAGGTAAACTGTATAGACCCCTTGTTGCAAGAGAGTCTGTTTGACTCAATACACCCATTAACGTCCTTTAGCAGGCATGAACTATTAAATGTAATCTCACAATTGGTACCATTTGAAATTATTTAATAAATAATTTATGTAAGTAATAAGTCTATACAGATAAATAAAATTGGAGTGTCTGATTGTAACATTAAAATAACCGCTTTTTACTAAATGCATATGGATGTATACACGGTACATATAGCAAAACAACATTTTTTACAATTTTTGTCTGTCTTTCTGTCTGTCTGTCTGTCTGTCTGTCTGTTTGTTCTGGCTAATCTCTGAAACGGCTGGACCGATTTTGACGGGACTTTCACTGGCAGATAGCTGTTGTTATAAGGAGTAACTAAGGCTACTTTTATTTAAGAAACAAAATCAGGGTTCCGCGAAAAAAAAACCCATGAAAATGTGAACAAAATCCGCGTACGGCGAACGCACCGGGCGAAGCAAGGGTAAACGCTTTATAATTTAAATGAATATCTTAGAAGTAGCAATCTACTATTAATGTATAAACATAGCTAACCGTGACAACGTACCAAGGGACGAACGCGAGCGAAGCGAGCGTGAGTCGCTAGTAAATAATAAATTGGTACCATTTGAAATTATTAAAATGGTACCAATTTATAGACGGCAGGTATATCTATAAACACTCAATAACTATTACCTACACAGATTATTTATTTTCAACCTTAATTTATTTATGTTTAAATATATTAATTAATAATAATTAAATTATTCGCTGCACTTCAAGGCAACTAGCCCAGTGGTAGCGCGCTCGCTTTGTACACCGGGTTCAAATCCCGGGTCTCGCACCTTTGATCTTTTCATGTGCGAATCATGATTACTACTTGTCATATAGCAAGTTTTCGAAAGCCATGTGAAGGTCGCTAACTTTCACTTAGCCAGCGTGGTGGACTATGGCCTGATCCCTTATAATAAAAAAAAAACTCGTGTCCAGCTTTGTTGGCATGGCGCTCTATGACGTTGTATTTTTTCGGAAATAGAGAGCGCTTTAAGCCTCGAGTTGTCAATGTAGCCAACATATTATACAGTAATACAGTAGGTTTTATTATATTAATATATTTTAATAAAACTATCTTTTCGGATTTTTTCGCGGATTTATTTTGATTTTTGGTTCCCGACGTTTCGAATGCTTTACAGCAGTCATGGTCACGGGAGAGACTAAGGTGTTAGATGTCTCAAAAGCATTATATAGTTGTTATTTTGTGGGTAGGCTGTCTGTAAATCCGCGAAAAAATCCGAAAAGATAGTTTTATTTAAATTTTTAATATTCGCGTAAATCTAAGAAAGTATTATATTAATATATTTTTTTCACCATTAGCATAGATTATAACAGTCAATAAAAAAGGATTGTTTTTAAAATTCGACCTCAGGGGGATAAAAAGGGCAAAGTATTTATATAGTCTTAGAAAACTTTACTTGATGCTTAGTTGTAATCCACTTCGATACAACGAAAAGCCTTTAAAATAGAATCTACCGGCCATTTGTGTCGCTCGTATTCTAAATACTACCTCAAAAATTAATTTCATCGAATTATATAGTTGCAAAAATGAAATGCGACAACTAAAATAGATATCTAGATAGTTTGAGGTGAGGCGAATGGCATCAATAAGCGTTGACTTGAGTGAGATGAAGAACGCTCGAACTCGATTTTAGCTGACGACAAAAACTTAAGAGGTGCTTTAAAGCCAGGAAATATAAAACGATCAATAAAGATTTTAGGCCTAAAGTATTTTGCAATTCTAGAAAATTTTCAATTCTGGTATAACATGATGAGAATGTACAGTGGTAGCATTATGGTCACAAGTTTGAATTCATGTAATTACATTTTTACCCATGAAAAAAAAGGAGGAGGTCCACAATTTAACATGTATATTTTATGTTTTTTTTTTTAATGTTTGTAGTGATGCATAACTTTTTAAAGTGCAGTCCGATTTCGATTATTCTTTTTTTTATTGGGTATATCTCAAAAAGGTCCCATTTAAATTTGTTTTGTGTGTTCCCATTTGAATTTAAAAAAAATCCACGATTGATTTTTTACCCACTGAATTTTTAAAATACTTTCTTCTTATTTTGCTACCATGTACTATGCTTATACTCAAAATGGAAAAATAAAAAGTTTTTTAAAAAAAAACCGACTTCAAAAAAAAAATACTAAAAAGTAGAAAATAACTTATTGGTAGTTTTCATTTACTATAGTTACCTAATCAGATATTTTTGAAGTCGGTGCCGGCCGATGCAAAGCAATGCACGCCGACTTCGTAAATATCTGATTAGGTATCTATAGTCAACAAAAACTCCCAATCAGTTATTTTTTTACTTTTTAGTTTTTTTTTTTTTTTGAAGTTTGTTTTTGAAGTTCCCTAAGCAACAATGATTGCATAGTTGTGTTCCGGTATGAAGGATAAGGTAGCCAGCGCAATTACAGGCAAGAGGCATATCATCTTAGTCCTCACAGTGACAACGTACCTGTGGTTCTGCATTTTTGTTACTTAAAACCTAAGTGCATGAACCGTAGGTGTTATGGGCGACAGGTGCTGCTTTCCATCAGGTGGTGTGTCTGCTCGTTTGTCACTGAATGTCATAAAAAAAATTAATAATATTATTTTTTAATTTTTATGTATAACAATAACGAAATCACAACTCCACAAATGTCATCAAATACTAGTGATAAGTTTTACTAGTAAAATGAAAATTTTAACTTTTAAGTACGTAATTGGGGTTATGAAATAATTTATTTTTACAACGATTAATATTTCCAATAGACATTTAAACATTTTTAGTTTTATATATCTGCGAAAACATAACAATTACCCGTAGAATATAGTATCGCAAACTAATAGTATTATAATAAGTCTACATATTTGCCATACATTGTTTTTTGCTACTTCCAACCGTTTTACTAACGCTAAGCTCAAGATTAGCATTAAAAAATCCATAATGAAATCAGTTTAGCAGTTAATAAATAAATAAATAAATAAATAAATGCTATGGTATCAAGGACTGACTTATATACATATATAAGTGATTGCGTGATTCACTATCCTGAGATACCTTGTAATGAATGTAGAATGTTATACAGATCAGTTCAAAACTACATCAAGGCGATTATTATGTTTAACAAAACAAAATATTTATGTTGCAAGATGAAATCAACTGATACAAAAACAAAATGTATCAACTGGAGTTCTCGCGTAATATTTGAAATGAAACAGCTGAAACAAAAGATTATTTGGATTTAATTATAAATAGTATGGAATTTCATTTATATGAAAGAGAATTGAGAACTGCTCTTTGTTACAAAGAAATATATTCAAATCTCAATCTTAATATTACAATGCCTTCACTTAGGAAAAATAATTAATACTTAAAAAAATAATAACCTATTTACTTAGTGTGAATTTTAAGTTTAATGATGACTGTTTATTACTTTCTTAGATTTATGCGAATATTTGACATTTTACTTGAAACTATCTTTACGGATTTTTTCGCGGATTTATTTAGATTTTTGGTTGCCGAAGTTTCGAATGCTTTACAGCAATCGTGGCCACGGGAGAAACTAAAGTTTTGGACGTCTCAAAGTTCAATGTATAGTTGTTACAAACAGAACCTACCCACAAAATTACAAAATGATTTCAAAAAATACACAAATGACACCAAAGTACGTTAAAATATTTATTAATTTTAATTTAAAAAAAAAAGATCTTTTTCTGCTACTTGGGGTTTACGTGTTTATTTCGTTACTTGCAACGATTCATAAGTTCGGCCTAGGCCAAACTTCCCCTTCCGTTATCCATTCTATCATTTTCGTATCGAAAATTTAAATTTGGTGATACCAAATTTAAAATAACATAGCACTTATAATATTCGGAGTTCTGGGGTTTAAAATAAAACAACGCTACGTTTCGCTCCCACGTTCGTTTAGCCTCCCGCCTTAGAACGACTTTGGTTTTCTTACCAAGCGTCCAACCCGCTCGCTTAAAAAACCAAAGTGATGCAGGTTTCAACCCAGGCCTCGTACTTCTGAGATTTTTATGTGCGAATTATTTTTAAAATGATCACCATTTGTCTCGTGGTAACGGAAAATATTGTGAGTAAATATGCATATCTGAGTCTGTCTGACTTGCGAAGTACTCCGACCCGTACTTGAATAGCGTGGTGGACTATAACTTGATCGCATTGAAAAGATCGTGCTCGGCAGTTGGACTGAATAAATTATATGTAAATATATGAAAAATAAACTAATTTATTTATTAAATCACTCAATTATTTTCAATACAAAAGTTATTCCACGCATTTGAATAATGCACTTCAAATAACGATTGGACGAAGTTTTCATAAAAGAGTTATCACCCGGAGTTTATCTTTTAAAGACTCTGCAAGTACTTGAGCTTAATCGAAAAGCTCAAAAGCGCCCAATGTCACCTTCAATTGGTTTTACGAGTGGATACAAATTGATTGTGATATAAATTAGTTTACTATTTGCCTTTCAATATGTACAAATACACAAACCATTTAATTTTCTCTATGTATTTGTACGTATTGAAAGGCAAATCGCTTTAGTTCTAAGTTTCTGAAACGAACTGCTAAGTGTGGAACACCCTTCCAGCATCCGTATTTACTGCCACCTATAATATAAGTACTTTCAAGGCAAGAGTGAATAGGCATCTTTTAGGCAAACGCACTCCAACCTAGACCTCATCAGTTCTTCCCAGCGATTGTCGTGAAGCGCAAGCCTATCTAACAAAAAAAATAGAATCTATTGTATGATGTATGAAGCTTATAAATATAAGCTAAGTGGTTATTCTACATGTATATTTCAAATTCTAAAAGGTTATAACAATGTTCTTATTCACTAACAGTAAGTGAAAGATTATAATATAAATATTTTAAAAACATGATATAGACTCGTGTATCTCATCTCAGACATTAAAATACTCTTAGCATGTACAGTATGAACAATGAGAGTAAATAAGGTAATATGGAAAGCCATTTAAGCCGGCGAAATGTTTTTAATACTTTATGAAAACAAAAACCCTTTGTGACATTTCGTAGGCGTTATAACATCCGTTTCTATTTATAGTTCGGTAATAAAACTCCGAAAAAGCTTCGTGTTTTTGTGAAATCTAAATACGAATAAAACACATTTAATTACGACCCGTGTTGGAACTGGGTTGGTCATATTTTTCACACGTTATAAACGTGTTGAGAGTGACAAATATTAGCGGTTTGCTTCATCATGAACCTTGCAAAATAGCGGTTATGAGAAAAACATGTTCAACGATCAATCAACTCCGATGAAATGTTTGTTAACAAGAACAATTATTTCGCGTAGTAGAGCATGAAAAATTAATCAAGTGTCTACGGGTCATAATGTACTTGCTATATATACTCTGTAGTACATATATACCATTAGGGATAGCTCAAGAATATGTTTATTTTCAAAGCTTTAATCTAACGATACTCGTCCGATTTGAAAAGTTAGTTTTGCAATTTATAAAAAATAAAAACAAATCTATCCCACTTTTTATAAATAAAAAGTAGTCTATATGCAGTATCTCCTATATAACCTATTTCTGTGCCAAATTTCATCCAGATCCGTTCAGCCGTTCTGATGTTATTGAGTAACAAACATCCATTCAAACATCTAAACTTTCACATTTATAATATTAATAAGAGGTAAGATCGTTACTGAAGGTAGGCCATCATGCTATCAACTTTAAGAGGGGGGCAATTAGGAGTAAATAAACCATACGTTTGTGCGACAATAATAATCAAATAAAGAACAAAATAGAGCCAAAATAAAAAGAAACTAAGTTACATTTTGATTATTTAAGTATTCGTTAGGAAATCCACCGAAACAAAACTTGTTGTGCAAAAAATTCAATAGACCCACGTATGCGTAGCGTAGGCCTAGTAATAATTCCGACTTAGATACGGAGCTTTAAAAACGATCGCTATTTACGTTGTAAAACTTACATTTAATCACACAGTAAAAAAAAATATAAAACTTTACTCACTCACTATTTAATAACAACATTCTATCATAACTTTTTATACTTCGGAATAGACATTTGCTATCCGAGTAATTTCCCTCGGGATCATAGGTTAATTTTAAACATATTATATCAAACGTCTATAGAGGATGCTGTCCGAACATTAAAGACAGATAAAAATATTTTATTCACGTAAGCAGAACTGGACTGAAATTAGTTAGTAAAATCAGAGGTGGACCCGGGATTTGAATCCGCTTCACTCGATTTCCCAAGCGAGCGCGTTACCATTGGACTACCTCTGCCTTAATGCGTAGGTAATTGGGTTGTTGCAACTCAATATAAGCTGTATTTTGCACCGCAAAGCGCTTATTGATCCCTCATTAGCCCATATTATATAAAATCTATACTAATATTATAAAACTGAAGAGTTTGTTTGTTTGGTTGAACGCGCTAATCTCAGAAACTACTAATCCGGTTTGAAAAATTCTTTTTGCATTAGATAGTCCGTTAACTGAGGAAGGCTATAGGCTTTATATCATCCCGGAAAAATGTACGGTTCCCGTGGGATAGATTTGTTTTTGTCTAGAGACGAACCCGAAGCGAAGCGAGGGTAATTCGCTAGTTTTTTATAATAGTGTACTAACAATGTACGTTATACACTACACAACATGGCGTGTCACGTTAAAATGAATCTTAAAACCGGAACTAAATATTTGAACTACCGCTCGCTAGTTTCCTCGATTGTAAATGTTTTCTAATTTATGTAAAAGCTTTATACTAATATATTATACTAGCGATTCACCCTCGCTCCACTCGGGTTGGTCCCTACATCTTAAAGTTAGTATAAATTTCTCTGAGATGAGATATTTTCCCGCAGTAAATAGTATTCTATATGTTGACCCCGATAACTAGCTATCATCATACCAAACTTCATCAAAATCTGTCTAGTGATTTTTTCGTTATGCGTTCTCAGACAGACAGATAGGCAGACAGACAGACGGACAGACAGACATTAAAAAAAGGTCACTACGTTGAAACAAAAGGACAGACAGGCCGAAACAAATATGTTTAGATTCTAAATAATCTTCTAGAATAGTTTTTCTAAATATATGCAAACTAAGCTCTTCTACATTAACATCATTACATCTAACAGTTTCCATGTAATTAAACTACCAACCATCGATATCA
Source organism: Argynnis bischoffii washingtonia (assembly GCA_033884665.1). NCBI lineage: Eukaryota > Metazoa > Arthropoda > Insecta > Lepidoptera > Nymphalidae > Argynnis > Argynnis bischoffii. The sequence continues at coordinate 283,116 of CM066616.1, read as the reverse complement.
TGTGCGCAGCTTCTAAGCTCCATCCGACTTCCGGGAAATTCTTTGATCGTCTAACTAATCATATTTTATACGATACTCTTAATGTATATTTCCTTTGTAATATATTAGTTTAAATTTTCATCTCTCTAGATTCTATACAATCATAATGTCGGATGTCATCTTTATAGTTTAATATTATAAAGCGGAAATGACTTTGTTTGTTTGTTCGTTTGTTTGGATCTCTGAAACTGTTTGTGAAATTGATTAAAAAATATAAAACTTATTTTTACATTTCATAGACGAAGGAAAACATTGAAAGAATAAATATTTGTTTTTAATCTGAACTGCTTTAAATTAAAACGAAATGATAAATTTTAAGGATATAGTGCTTACATAATATAAAACTGTACAATTACTCTAAATATGATCTGCGCTATTACTTATAAAAATGTCTTAAGTATTTGTCACGTCCGCGTCACTGACTCGCTCAGACACAAATAATTCTATATTATAAGTGTAAGAGAAGTGGTCAGAGGTGCAAGACTCGGGATTTGAACCTGCTTGACTAGGTTTCCCAAGCGAGCGCATTTCCACTGAGCTACCACTGCCTTTTACGTATAACCATAAATATAACTCGCTAAAATATCATTAAAGGTAGTGGTAACCCAGTGGTAACACTCTCGCTTGGGAAACCGAGTGATGCGGTTTCAAATCCCGGGTCTCGCATCTCTAATATTTTCATGTGCGAATCATTTCTAACATGATTACGACTTGCTTTACGATGAAGGAAAACATTGTGAGGAAACCTACATGTTTGAGAGAACCTAACACGTTTTCGAAAGACATGTGAAGTACGGTATCCCGCACTTGGCCAGCGTGGTGGACTATGGCCTGATCCCCTTCGTATTGAATGGAGGCCCGTGCCCAGCAGTAGGACGTCAAAAAGGGCTGAATACAAAGTATTATTACAATAAAGTGATCAAACACACATATAATATTAGTAATAATATCAAAATACTTTTAATATTCGCAAATATCTATACCGCGTATAAATGATCAAAGAAACTACAGAGTAGCTAACAACAAAGTTTGATGGAAATAAAAGCTCCTTTGTTATGAGGTCCGTAGTAAAAGTTTCCATAGTTTCGTGACGAATGAAGCTTCTATAGGATCATTTGTAAGCATTTTCACAATGACTGTTCGCAATTGTCTACGAATGCGAAGTCAGGAATTTAGCAGAACAGTGAAGGAAATATAGGCGATAACTATCTTCCTGTATTATTATCATGAGATGCTTATTCATACACGATGTTCATTAATTACAGGGTTTCAAAGACTCTAAAAATGTTTCATATATGTAATGGGATATTCTAAACAAAATATGTACATAAAAGATTTTTTCAATGGAAATTATTGTATGAAGAATTATATTGAATAAATTTTAATGAGATGTAAGCTCATTAAAATTTACTGAATATATTTTGTATTTCGTAATTTATCGTTTGTGTACTCGAAAAACCGTTAAGCGGCCGCAAATTTATTTGTTTGTTTCCATAGTATCTTTTAAAAATATTATATTATTTTTGCCTTAGATATATTGAGGTATGTTTATTTTATCAACGGCAGAGTCATATTTATTTTATCAGAATGCTCAATTCACAATTGATAATGTTCTATAGAAATTTAAAAAAAACTATCTTACTAATCTATACATTACTAGCGATTCACCCTCCTTCGCTCGGGTTCGTCCCTAGCTTGCTTCCTCATGCAAACTTTCATGCCCATTTTCAACCCTAAGGGATGATTTCCGGAATAAAAAATATCCTATGTGCTTCCCAGAGTTTTAAACTACGTTTTTACCAAATTTCATCTAAATCGGTCCAGTAGTTTTTGAGTTCATTCATTACAAACATTAGTTAAACAGTATTCAAGACCATGCGGGGGGAGGGTCAGCGATCAAGCAAAACGAGGCGCTTGAATTTTATTCTTGTGTCCTTAATTTTTTTGCGATTACTCCTAAGATATTCATTCAAATTATATAATGTAAAGAATAAAATAATGTGCATGAAATGCTTAAAACCTCTAACTTATTTAAAATGATAAGGATTAATTATACCGTATTTGTGTAAATACCTTTTTCATTACCGCATTATAATTGTCAATTTGGATACAGTATATTATCCTTAAAAGATAGACATATTATGCCATCGTGGACTTTTCTGTTGACCTATATAAGATACACCATTCCACCATACATTATTTTGTTATATCTCAAAGGGTTTAGGCAGCGTTTTCGTTGAAAGCTCCCAGACGGCTTATTTTTTTCCGACACCTCTAACAAATATCGTTATATTTAAGCCAATGTATACAAAAACTTAACAAATTGTATGCACAAACCTTGCTCGAGAACCACTCTATCCATTGGTGAAAACAGCATGAAAATCGGTGCAGTCGTTTTTGAGTTCATCACGAACAGACAGACCGACAGACTCCGCGGAGGACTTTGTTGTATAATATGTAGTGATATAATAAAACTATAGAGAAATTTTTTTTACTAAAAACCGAGTCAGGGGTATGTAAACAAACAAATCCATATAACAAAATAGAAATAAACAAATCCAGATTTTTTCAATTTTTTTGTTTCTCTGTCTGCTTGTCTGTTTGTACGGGCTAATCTCCGAAACTCATGGACGAATTTAAGTTAAATTTTGCATGGTGGTATCTTATATCTCCGGTCAACATTTTAGATAGTTTTCATCCCGGAAAATTAAAGAGTTCCCGTGGGATAGTTAAAAAAACTATAGTAATTTATGCAGCTTAGTACACAAAAACTACTGATTGGATTTTAATGAAACTTTACAATAATATAGTTTATACATCAAAATAACAAATAGGCCACTTGTTATCCCGGAAAAATGTACAGTTCCCGTGGGACAGATTTGTCTTTGTTTTTCTAGAGGCGAACGGCTGAACGGATCTGGAATATAGTCTATGAATTATAAAATATTATGGATTGTAGTCTGGAAAAAGACATGGCTACTTTTTATCCCGGAAAAATATGGTTCCTGTGGGGATCCCGAGCGAATCGAAGGTAAGCCTCTAGTATAATAGATTTTTGATATCGAACTCAATAAATTTCTATTATAAAGCATTTGCTAAATCTCATACGTACAATGTAAATATCATAACTTATATGGATAAAACAAAGTAAATCTCTTAGTTTACTTCATATTATTCTTAAGATAATGCATGCAAGATAAAAGTTCCGGCCGTCGAACATATATGCCTATATTATATGTTAACTAATATCATAAACAGGGTAAAGCGTCTGAGTATGAATCTAGCAAGTAATCTTTGGAACTACCATATACCTCTTTTAAAATTTCTTTTACTAACATTTAAACTGTTTTTAACTCATTATGAGTTTTTACAAGAAATAAGAGTTACAATATTTGTAATTCAAGTCATTAGAGTCAAGCAAAAGGCGGGATCGCAGAGCGGTATTTCATTGGTTAAATGGTTTTGTTCAAGATTTAATTAACTAAATGAACAACTTTTGGCTCCGTCTGTAGTGACCCTACTTGCTGTGCCAACAATCGTGGGTTCGAGTCTCGCTGGGGGCATCCATTTGTGTGACGAGCACGAATGTTTGTACTCCAGTCATTTTTTTTTTTTTATGACATTCAGTGACAAACGAGCAGACAGACTACCTGATGGAAAGCAGCACCTGTCGCCCATAACACCTACGGTTCATGCATTTAGGTTTTAAGTAACAAAAATGCAGAACCACAGGTGCGTTGTCACTGTGAGGACTAAGATGATATGCCTCTTGCCTGTAATTGCGCTGGCTACCTTACCCTTCAAACCGGAACACAACAATGCAATCATTGTTGCTTGGCGGCAGAAATAGATAAGGGGGTGGTACCCATCCAGTCGGACTCCTCAGGCTTGACAGAGTCCTACCACCGGTAAAATTATGAGTGTTTATATTTATAATATGTATGTATTTAAAGTTATATGTGTTGTGAAAGAACTATCTGGTATCCATAACACAAGCCTCGTAGTTTACCATGGAACCAGATGGTGCTGTGTGTTAGAGTCCTAACGTATTAATTAATTATTGTTACATCAGCGAAAGAGAGATGAATATGATTAAATTTTTGTAATAGTTTTCACAAGTAAAAAAAGGCCAATAGCATGCAGCCATGATGGGTTTAAAATACATATAATTTTAATGGTTAAATAAGTTTTTTTTTAAATATTTTGTTTAGGACATATAATTAAGATGTAAGTAAAGCCATATTACTTACAATAAGCGATTATTAAACATGTTGCTAAGATTGATCGAACGATATATATATATATATACTTACATATATAAGTAGAGACTACTAAAACAAAGTGAGTTATACAAGTGACTGTATAAAATATTTCGTATATATTTTAAAAATGTAATATTATGATCCTTTCCACATAAAATAGAATTACTTTACAGATATTGAAATCAAGTGATTTTTCAATTTCAACCCATTTGTCTCACTCTGCTTTCGAGTTTCGTGTAACGTACTTTACTTTTCCAATAAGCGCGAGCAAGTCACAATCATATTCTTATTAAATGTAGAAATTTTCAAATACCTATATTCAATTTTGAAATATTCGTTTTCTTTAAGCAATAATTGAAAATATTTTCAGAGTGCAGTGGTGGAGGACTGTTTACTACGTGAAGTTTACAACTGCCTCGGTGGTGTAGTAGCTAGTAAGTACGGCTGCGCATACTGAGGTCTTGGGTTCGAGTCCCAGGTGAAGCCAATTATAGCTATTGAGTCTTTCTTTTTGAGGAAAGTAACACCTTATAGTTGGGAAGGTGGCGGTGTTTCACCCCAGTATTTTAGCACGTAAAGCCATCGATCCTGCACCTGATTTTCGTCCCATCAGAATTTGAGCGTGACAGGAATAACGAGCTCACGTTGTGTCTACGCGTACACAGACACACTCACTGTTCTATAATATCTCCCGTGCTATGGCTAGTGAGTTGAATAATGCTAACTTCTTTTCGTTTTTTAGTTTTTACAGATTCGATATCTTACAATAATTTCTAACTATGTAAAGCTTATTTATTATTATTTTATTAAATATTAGCGACTCACCCACGCCTCGCTCGGGATCGACCCTAAGTGATACTTTAAATTAACATAACTTTTTTCATTTATGAACCGATTGAAATAAAATATAAAATACTAAAAGTTAAGTGAAGCTTACCACAATATATTAGTGAAAACTGCACCCAAAGCGATTAAGCCGTTTCTGAAAATTCTATTGCGTTAATAAAGATTTTCTCAAATATCTTCCATGTACAGAAAGCGATCAGTTACAATTTTATTATATGTATGTATAGATGTATCGATATAATAATGGTTATTCATACATTTTATCCTCCCTATATATTGCTTTATCTATTTGAGAAATGATTGATTCGCCATTCAATCTTCCACCACCATTTTCACCCCCTTATATATGATATGTTTCCGAGATGAAAACTATACTATGTCGTTCCCAGGGTCTCAAACTATTTCCATATCAAATTTCATCTAAATCGGTTCAGCGTTTAAGCGTGAAAAAATGACGGACAAACGGACAGACAGAGTTACTTTCGCATTTAATATTAGTATGGATATATAAAGCTGTTTTTTTTGTGATGCTGGTCTATCATCATCGGCTTGGGTTGAACGTTGATAAGTCAGTCAGTGAGACGCGACATTGCCTTTAATCTATACTATAATAAATAATTAAATAGGAATTGCGAATGTACCTTAGGAAATAGACACACATGTACTATTGCGGACTTTTTTATAAACCTTTTTAAGACTTACAATTTTCTAGTACATTGATTTGATGTATCTCTTAAGGTTTAGCCAGCGTTAGCCGTATAAATTTTTAAGGACGACTCGATAGGATCAGCTATTGCGATTTCCCGCGGGAATAAAAAATTTGCCTGTAGTAAAAGGTATCCTAAAAGTTGACCCGAGTAATAAGTTATCACTTTACCAAATTTCGTTGAAATCGATTAATTACTTTTTGCGTGAAACGCGCATACACAAACAGACCAAATTTTTAATAACTATTGTTTTGGGGTCTATATTGTATACATAATATGTTACAATAATTGTTTTTAAAAAAAAATAATGTACAGGTTTCACTAAGTTACTGCTTTATTATAGTAAAGATCGTTGTTTCTTATGAGGAGTTAGTGAGCTCCAAGGAATTTATACTTTAAAAAAGTATCCTTTCTACGTAATAATAATTTTCATATTTTAAATGTTTACTCAAAAGCACATGTTGTATACGTATTCTGTGTTAGATTAAACAAACGCTATAATCGGAGTCTAATAACTTTAACGATACGAACTAAAATATAAATATCTATTATACATCAACATTTCTGATTAGCGACTTACCCTCGCTTCGCTCGGGTGCGTCCCTAGGTACGTTTTAATTTTTTTGAGCGAAACCCTAATTCTTTTTCTAAAATAAAAGTAGTCAAGTTACTCCTTATAATATCAGTTATCTGCCAATGAAAGTCCTGTTAAAATTTGTCCAGCCGTTTCGGAGATTAGCCGGAGCAAACAGACAGATAGAGAGACAGATAAAAATTAAAAAAAAATGTGTTTTTCTTATAAGTACCGTATGTAATTCCACATGCATGTAGTGTAAAGCTGTTTATTTTGACATTGTTCGTTTCATTATAAACAGACACTTAAATTTTATTTATCTGTATAAATGTACGAAAATATACTACATGACTCCAAAAGAGAAAAGAGGAGGTCTTGTTTTGCGTTATCTTCGTCAATTTTTTAACCGATTTAATTATTTTATGAATATTTCGAACGTTAATCCATTTGAGGAAATTTTTTATCTCCGAGGATAAAATAATTGAATTTTAATTCTTTCCCGTGCTTTAATCCTCTAAGTTGATTGGATTTATTAATCAAATAGCTCTGAAATCTATTTTAGTAAAAAGGGTGAACTTCTGGTCTCACTTAATTGAAAGTATTTATAAACTATTTATAATAAAGGGATTTTAGTAAAGTTAAAATAAAAAATATTACAAAATTATATGTTCTTCAATATTTAATACGTATTCAGCCTAATTTTTAACGTCCCACTGCTGGGCATGAGCCTCCCTTCCTTCAATACGAGGGAGATCAAGTATAGACCATATCCACCACGCTGGCAAAGTGTAGATTGGCGGACTTCACAAGTCTGTCGAAAATTTTCTAGGTTATCTCAGACATGCAGTTTTTCTTCACCGTAAGACAAGTGGTAATCATATTGGAAATGAGTTGCTCATCACAATTGAACCGGGACTCAAACCCGCGACCTCTGGCACAGCAATTAGGGTCACTACAAACTGAGCCAAGCGTGTCGACATAGTTGTTATATCAACCCTCGACAAAGGCCCGAAAAGTATAAAGACGTCATTATTAGTGTCAATAGCGGATTTATAATACACTTCAGTACGTGCATATCTTTTAATGTCTCTGACTTAGAAATGCCGGCATTCTTATCAAGGATCCTTCACATTGTAGTCTTCTAAACTACACAGTATTATAAATATAATAAATAATAATCAAATATTTGTCTAAACTTATGGATTAACATACTAACGTTCAGCTACTGGGTCCGATTTCAATCGTTCTTTTATATTTAAATTTTGTTAGAAAAATATTATTTTTCACTTCGTTACGATTAAAAACAAAAATTTTAATAATTTCTTAAGGTGTATTAAATTTTCTATTACTTTTTACTTATTACTCAAGTCGGTATATAAGGATTATGATTCTGGCAATATTTAGCTCTCTACAGTGTTACAAGGATCATTTAGCACGTGGCGGAAATCAGAACTAACACCGTCATCTTCTAAAGCCTCACTTTTGAGAGAAGTTGAGTTGATTTTTGTTGTGGATATTTCGTGCTTTTATTCCAATAAAAATATCTCAAAACATAAAGTGGTGTTAGAGAGGTTACGAGGTTTTTTTTTTATAAATGGAAAACCCTAATTTCACACCCACACCCTCATGTCAATGTCATCTAAGTGCCAAATGATCCTTGTACTGTACTTCAGTCATGTATGAGCCTTGAATAAATTAATTAATATTTTAGTTAAAACTTTGAATTTCATATGACGTATAAAACACTATTCACGTACGGGTACAGAACTGTCGGATTTAGATAAGATAATATTCTAAAATCGTTTCCGAATAGTTTTTTAAAATTGCATCGAAATGACACCCCAATTCGGTAGAAAAAGGTATCTTTTTTAAAAGAAAAAAAGCCAATATTCTACAAATAAAAATGTGTATTTATTTCACATAACTATCAATTTCCAACTAGAAGTAGTACCATAAGAAAATTCAAAATTCTTTTCTAAAATAACAATGAAAAGGGGTCTCAATTTTATATATGTAATAAATAATCGTAGTCTGGGTGTAACTGCACTCCCGAGGTCGCCGACTGTCGCCTCTAACCGCTGTTTTGGTAAACTAATAAAAAAGGTTTATAGTCAATTTAGTGGAAATGAACACAAATTGCTTTAATATTTTTCTTCATAGATATAATACGGAGATAAAGATGCTCTAAATTATTTTTTACCGATTTACATTCACCGTTCGACAAAATACGAATTGGTCCTACAAATGTTATATTATTCTCTCGGTGGTCCAATGCCTAGCATGTACGATCGCAGAACGGAAGGTCCTGGGTTCAAATCTCAGGTCGGGCCAACTTCAGTTATTGACTATTTCTGTCAAGAAATTCATAGTGACAGTCCGGATTTGGGAAGTTGGCGGTGATTTAACCCCGTGCCTCGATCAGAGTATGGAAGTGATAGAAATAGAGAATGTACTTGTGTCTGTGCAGATGGCTAGTCTCAATGAGATTAGCCACCGTGGGTAAAATCGGTCAGGAGGATATTACTATTATTATGTTATTTGTTTCAGTGCGTTTATGATTAGTTCTATTATTAACTAAAACCCTTTGAGTAGTATAACTTTCTAATAAGTTAATACAATATAAAAATTGGTAAAATTGGAATTAGGTTAGTATTTTAATATAGATAAACTTATGTATCTCAATACTTTACTTGTATGAATTTTTTGGTATTTAAAATTGGAGAGTGTTTTGATATTTTTCTACAAATACAATACAAGTAACACTATGGCAATAATTAATTATTACATACAAATAATTACAATTCTAGTATTTTTATTTTGTTAAAGGAATCGTGTCTATTAAAAAATTGCACATTTTTGGCAATTTTTCATGTGCGAGTCTGAATATGCACCACGGGTTCCGTAACACCAGACCAATGCATTTGTTGCACCACCAAACCCATTTTTTAACTTGCATAATTTGTTATTCATTTTATTGAAAGCATCAGTTTGCATCTCACAGTGTCAATCTCAAAGATACGGTGAACAAAAACTACTTAATTTATGCTCAACTTTTTTTATCATTTTAAATTTATTAAAAATTAAGATGGTGAAAGTGAAGTAAACAACTAAAATTTAATATTTTCAAAGCTATAGACTAGATAGGATCGTACAAGATATTCTAGCATTCATAGTTCAACGTCGTGTATTATCTCCATAGTACACGCTCTTCATAATGCTCAATAAATCAGTCTAAAGGCCCATATATCAAATCTGCATAGCAAATGAACTGATGACGTAAGGTCGTTACAACTGTCAACGTCACATGTCACCTGTCAAATGGTAATTTGCAATCTGAAAGATGGCATCATTACATCCGCGCGAGCTCTCAGAGGATTAATGGAGATACGATTAGAAAATCTTATTATGAGAACATCTGCGCTACAGTACTTTATTTTATAGCCTATCTATTATAAGCTAATGACTTTCCCATTTAAGTACCTTTTGGTTTTATAATTTTACTAACAGAATCCGCGTCTTTTCTCGCGCTGAAACTACTAAAGAAACTCTAAAAAGGTTTCATACCAACTTTTATACCCTATTTTACCCTCTTATACAAAAATTAGTATCCTATGTAACTCTTCAGCTCTCCACTCAACTCCACACAACACTCCACTCAACTAATTAACAAACAAACATATAAATCAACACATTTTCACATTTATAATATTAAAGTATGGATAGCGCCACCTTTCGGCGATTTTTATTCCTAACAATAGCCTATGTTCTACTCCAAGTCATATCCTATCGGTGTATTAAATGTCATTAAAATCTGTGTAGGTGTTTCAGCGTGAAGCAAGAAGTATTAAATATATACAAACACACACAGAAACTTACGTATTTATAATAGTAATGTGACTTTACAGTGTCATTCTATTTGCTCTTCATTCATGTTGCTATGGCAACGGACGTCATTTTGACACACTTTAATTAGCTTCACTTGTAATTATATAAATATGTATTTGAAATCGAATCGTTTTAAATTTAATTGGTAAATAAATATCTTTTCAATTTGAAATTTAATAAGCTTCGTTTAATATAGATATTTTTTGTATTGTCTATAGTAATATTATAAAGAGGTAAAGTTTGTGAGTTTGTGATGTAGTGACGTTGTAAGGGGTAATCTCTGGATCTACTGAACCGATTTAGATGTAATTTGGCAAGAAGGTAGTTTGAGACCCTGGGAAGGACATAGGACTTTTTATCCCGGAAATCATCCCTAAAGGGGGTAAAAATAGGGATGAAAGTTTGTATGGAGAAACAACCTAAGGACGAACCCGAGCGAAGCGAGGGTGAGTCGCTAGTATTGTATATATTCAGTTTTTTTTAAGGTAAGACACGGGCCTACTATCTGGGAACTGGGAAGGACATAGGACTTTTTATCCCGGAAATCATCCCTAAAGGGGGTAAAAATAGGGATGAAAGTTTGTATGGAGAAACAACCTAAGGACGAACCCGAGCGAAGCGAGGGTGAGTCGCTAGTATTGTATATATTCAGTTTTTTTTAAGGTAAGACACGGGCCTACTATCAATAAGAGGAGATCAGTGCGGGTCGGCAGACTTCACATTTCTTTCGACAACTCACTAAGTTCTCTTACATATGCAGGTTTCATCACGATGTTTTTCTTCACCGTAAGTATTTTCAACCACTTGGTTGGAAATGTTTCGCACATGAAAATATCAGAGGTGCAAGAGTCGGGATTTTAACACAGGTTTCTCAGCTTCCCAAGCACTCGGCGTTACCATTGGGCTACTTTACATAGATATTGTTATAGGTATATAGATATTTTTTAGTTTGACAAAATATGTTTATTTTGGAGAAACCAACTTTTTTGATGCCTCTCGAATGTGTTATGAGCTAACATCGTAAAAATACAAGACAAAAATAATAAACTCGTCTTAACATTCATACATCACGATGTCTAGATAATATGTTCCCACCCTCTCCCCATACATCTATACTAACATAGCTATAAGTCGTAAATGTGTTATTAACGTTTCAGAGCAAAATACAAAATGTTGCTCACTAAAAAAAATATCTAAAGCTTTGTGTCTAAAGCTTATCTAAGCTTAGAAAATATTCTGAAAACGTGACTTAATTCTTAGATATGTTATTTCTATACATTATTAGTTTTCTATTAGCGATAACGAATGTAAAATGTCAACTTAAGGTTGAAGTAAACGTTGATAAAATGAGTTACTGCTGTCTACGATAGTTTTACATGTGAAGTTAATGTAGGTATTTTATTGAAGTAAATCTTCTTTACGCATGCTTGACTTAGGGGGTTAAGCTGGTGAACGCGTTACAAAAAAATGTACGTAAGATGGTTGCTATGGTAACTGTTTTCATTGTCTGACGAATCATTTATAATACTATATTCTTTCCTTAAATGATATTCTATAAATATATAATTATAATATGCCTAATATGCGTTTTTAGTATCTCACCTATCCTAATTATGTAAAACATAAATTGAATTTCATAAAGAGTACCGACAACCTACAGAAGTTTTACTTCTTGCGCGTGTACACAATCATACACGCACTCTTTGATATTTTATTATTATTATTTGGTTTTTATACACTTTAAAATCTCTTCAATTACGAAGGTAATTTTTTACTATACACGGGCCTTAGCCAAGTATAAATAAAGTAAGGGCGGCGGAAATTTAAAGGGGTAACTAGGATTGCGACAAAAACTTTCGTACTAATCGGCATGTGTTTAAGATTACTGCTTTCTAGAGAAGTATGTATGTGAAAGGATGAATATTAAGAATTTTAAGACTAATTATTATTATTAATATTGAATTCAGTGTTTCACATGCGAAATTCGTAGTACATGGTGGTAAAATATTTTTTATTGATACATATCTATACTAATATTATAAATTTTTTTGAGGTTTGTGAGGTTGTAGGGGGTAATCTCTGGATCTACTGAACCGATTTAGATGAAATTTGAGTAGTAGTAAAGTAGTTTCTGAGATTAGCGTGTTCAACCTAACAAACGAACAAATAAACTCTTCAGCTTTATAATATTAGTATACATTAGTTTATATTTTGTACGTATTACATAGTAAGCTATTACATTCAAGATAGAATTTAGTACTCAGATGTGTACTAAATTTGTTTCAGTTAGGCATGAAGCCCAGTTAGGCGTGAAGCAATAACAAGCATCTCATAAACAAACTTTCGTATTTATAATAGTAATCCAATTTATCATACTCTATAATAAGAACCCGATAAGTTCGACACGAGTTTGGCTTCAATTTTCACTGTCCCAAAGCTGCGATTTGAATTACAAAAGAAAAAGGACGATATGGACATACGAATTAGGCTGTCATAAAAATGTATTCTACAGAGATTTAAGGTTTGCCGCACTGGATCTAACCGTGAATACGAAAATTGATGGTCGAACCCAGATAATATAAGTATTATGTTTTATAGACATTCGTACTTTCTCTTAACGAAAACTGTGCAAGAGGTTGAGATAAGATGTCATTCTACAACCGTTGAAGAATGAAAATATAAATAATAACTGGAAATAACTTGTTATAATTCTATGACCATTTTTGTCATTTCAATACAACTTCTGGTACGTTTCGAAGTTTAATAAAGCAGAAAATTGAATTTAATTCAATTATTTTTTTGGTTAAAAACCATTTAAATTTAAAAACATTCAAAATTTCTTATTCTCTAATCTATAAAACACTATAAAGCAGATGCATTTAATCGGGTTTGAATTTTATTCATATTTTTGAACATTTTAAGACAAAATTATATGTTTTAATATCCTCATAACTGATTTCTAGTTAATTTGTTGTTGTGTAGAAAAATGTTCCAATAAGATTGAGAACAGTCGAAGACAGCCATACACGTAGCAAGATTCGCAACGAGGGTAAAACATGACATCTCCAACTCGTCCACGTCTTCTATCTTTTTATTTCGCTTTTTACGCAGTTGGTTTTTATTATTATTTTTATAAATTAATTTTATTTCTCTTCGTTACTCATTTACTAAGATTCACTTTTCTTCACTTTCACTAGAGATTTTTTCTAGCTGAATAGGACGGTACCTGTGTAGCCTCATGCTGGATTCAAACTCGTATTCAGCCCTTTTTAACGTCCCACTGCTGGGCACAGGCCTCCCTTCAAGACGAGGGGAATCAGGCCATAGTCCACCACGCTGGCCAAGTGCGGATTGGCGGACTTCACATGTCTTTCGAAAACTTGCTAGGTTCTCTCAGACATGCAGGTTTCCTCACGATGTTTTCCTTCACCGTAAGGCAAGTGGTAATCAAGTTAGAAAATGATTCGCACATGAAAATATCAGAGGTGCGAGACCCGGGATTTGAACCCGCTTCACTCGGTTTCCCAAGCGAGCGCGTTACCACTGGGCTACCACTGCCCTGATTCAAACTCATGACCCATAAATTAGCAGATAGAGATTATTAAATCAATACCACATTGTTTTACAATGACAATTAAATAAAATTCATAATATCATATAATTGAACAACTTTTAATAAGTAAGTTAGGATATTCCAGGGACTACAGGAGCTACATAGTTTGGTGTTTGCTAACCGTATTGTGTATACGTCAAAGATAGGAAGAGCTTTGTGTAAATTCTGCGATGATATATGAGTTAAACTTTCTGAATATGGAGTAATCTAAATAATGAAACCCTCTTTAAATTATACTAATCACTTAGAAGCTTTCAGCTAAGTACTAATTTCGTAAGTTTTCTTTTGGTTTGGTTTCCATTTGAAAAGTGTCAATTTACTCCTTTGAAGCAAAATCAACGTAGAATAATATTTTCTTAGATTTACACGAATATTTGAGATTAATTAAAAATAAAACTGTTTTTTTTTTGTTTCCGAGGAGTTCCCGTGACCATGTTTGCTATAAAGCATTCGAAACGTCGACAACTAAAAATTAAAATAAAACTGTGAATAAATCCGAAAGATTTATTTTTAAAATCGGAAGAGTTTAACTGCGTTTAAGCTAAGCGCTAATAAATAAAGATAAAAATTTTAATTTTCTATAGATATTAATTTAGTGCTAAATATAAAATCTTATTACAAATATAGAAATTATAATTTTCTCAACTATCCTTCCCTCTTACGTAGCCTTCTAAGATAAAGAAAAGATCTAACAATAATAATAAAATACGTCAAGAGTTACCCTCATACTCGCGTATTAATAACTTATTAATAATTATTTATTTTATTTATTAATTATTTGCAGCTTATGCCATGCAAAAAATATATAATGCTGTACTTATCTATATAATATAACTGATTGCTGTCTGTTCATGGAAGATTTTTGAGTAAAAACTGTCGTCGGGGGTCTTTATTGACGCAATAGAACCCAAAACAATGATTTTTAGAATTTTTGTCTCGTTTTCTGTTTGTCTGTGCGTTAGTGCGCGCTAATCTCAAAAACGGCATAACCGATTTGAGTACGGTTTTCACTAATATGTTGTGATAAGCTTCACTTAACATTTAGTATTTGTTTTATTTTAATGGGTTCATGAATAAAAAAGTTATTTCAATCTAAAAAATCTCTTAGGGAGGAACCTGAGCGAAGCAAGGGTGATTTGCTAGAATAAAATATAATGAAAATTTTATCTGTTTACTCTTAGTTATTAGAATATAAAATTATGGTATTTGTAGAAGACGACGCTATCTACATTTAAATGTTTTAGTTTGCGAAAGTCGTGTTGTTGTAAGCTAAATAGCTGGCCGCAGAAGAATTATCTATTTCGAGTGTGCGTGTACGCTAAGTGTAAAACTAAAAAAAACAATGTGACATTATTAGTACCCTCTGTAGGTGCCTTTTGTACTTAATAAAAGCCAAAATATAATACGTATATCATCATATGTTTTATTCCTAGGTCTGTCTGTTATTAATTCATCCAAATTCGTCGAGTCAGTTCAACGTTAACAGAATAGCCCATAGATGATAATTTTTTGTAATAAAAAAATAAAATAATATCAATTTAAATAAGCAGCGATGTAATGAAGTTGCCGTTTAAGAACATTTTCTTTTTATTTCAAGCTGACTGTGTTGTTTCCGATCTCCGGCGCCATGCGGTCGTACAACAGGTACGATTATTTGTTTCTCATTATCTGTTCAAACGAAAGTAGATTATCTTAGTGCTTTAATAGAGTGACTTTAAAGAACTTTGTACACTTAGTTCGATAGTGTAAGTAATATTCATTCTATTTTTACTTTCAAACTAAACATAACAAAAGCTACGTACTTCAGCATATTTTAATATCCGGTGAAATAACAATATTGTATCCGCGTACATTATTTTAATACATTAGATTTTTATTCATATTTTTCTATAAACTATAAGGTTATATATTTGATCTATCTCTCTCTCTCTTTTTTTCGTATATTTAATTAACACCCAAAATTTTACACCAACTATTAATATTTTATCGCATTAACTAATATATAATGGTATTAATTTAATATTAATAATTCCTTTTAACTTTCCAATGAAAGAATGATGGACAGGCAAACATGTGCGTCATAAGTTCTCTTGAAGTCATCTTAAATGATTTTTTCCGAACTGATGGTAGACATGTGACATTCAGTAAAAATAGTACTGATATAAATATAATTTTTTTTATTGATTTTCAGTATTTTTAATATTTTATGTCCCTTATGATACAGCTGTGTTGTTCACTCGTTATTAGAGGTATTCTAAACAATGTATACCAGAATAGTCACAAATAATAATCAACGGCCGTCAGATCATCAGTTTACAATTTTCACGCAAACACAAGGTATATTTAGCATTCACTTTAATTACGACGAAAATTTTGTAACTTTATTATTACATTGTTTAAATAAATTGTACATATACTTAAAAGTGAGTGTATGTTTCAATATGTACGGTACGCAACTATTGTGAACTGATTTTTACATTTTTTTTATAGATTATAAAATATAGTGTATTTGTATGTTTGTTTATACATTGAAAGTACTTCCATATAAATAAGAAAAATGCTCTGAGGATGGATTAATTATATTTTAATTGATATTCCTATGGAATAAGTACAATATTATTTTTAAAAGAATAACTGTTGAGTTCTCGCTGGCTCTTCTCAGCAGAACTGCCTTCCGAAAAGCTACCACTGCGATAGTAGTTACCTCACATCGAACTGACATACACATCCAATTCAAATTAAAAAAAATGTAAAAAAATATTTTTTATTGACGAATAAATTACATTTTTATTCGATTTTGAATTTTGTTTTAATTTCAATATTGATGTAAATTTTTACTTTGTTAAAATGCGAAAATATGGAAAATGTAAAACAATGTTCGTTGGTTCAACCTTCTCGCATGCAACAAAAGAACATCTCCTTTTGTTCATGTTTGTGTCACAAGACGTGCTTTAAATTTGATGCCTATTGTCTTCTTTTGTCCTTGTAGTGTTTACTTTATTGGGATATTATTTTGTATATTCGAAAGGGAAGTCGTTTTACAGTAACGAAGTTTTAGTTCCCGAATAGTTAACACGAGAATTTCATAAATTCAATTGTATATAATTCAATTATACTACTTATAACAAGTCTATTTGAATAAAATTTCATTTCATTTTATATATACTTTCTATTTCAGGGTTTTCTTTCAAATGGAATACCATCTATCTAAATCTGAACCGTCTTCTCTAAACAAAATTATGTCCTAATAACCATAGTGTGATTGCAAGTAGTTTAGCTCTACTACTACATACTACTACTTAATATGCTATATTTACCTAACTACATACAAAGTAATATAATATTTGTCGCGAACGAGATTCAAACTTGTAACTTCTAGTTTAGAGGCAAATATTCACCTTTGCTCCATTAGATATGAAATTACCGTACATTAGATACACGAGAACAGTTTGAGATTACCGTACATATATAATCGTTTAAGGGTTAAATGTTTATCTTTCACGCTAAATCCATTAAAGTTTCATCACTCTACATTATAGTATACTAAGTACTTAACGGTTGTGTTAAATATTTCATTTTCTAAATTATTTCTCATAACAGATTCATCTCCTTAACATCTTGAGATTGGATTTAGAAGATTTAGAGCTCACCAACTAGCTTTATTCCACAATTTTTACACAGATTTATGTTTAAATAAATAAATTTAATATCTATTACTTCGTAATCATGAGAAAATCTGTATCTGTATATCTAGACCTGGCTAGGTATCGAATGATGTCTTGATCATTTGGCTAGGGTGGTGGACTATGGGCTGGCACTCTTGCATTAAGGCTTGTGTTCAACAATGATATGTTAAAAAGGGCCGAGTTATTATATAATTAAAGGGTTAAAACGACCTATCTTTTCATACTATTTTGCTTTTTATTTAATTGCATTAACTAAGGATATCTATTATCTTACATAATATGAAAATGTAATGTCTAGCCTTTATGACGATACTATACGATTATGCAAAAATTACAAAATAAATCTGTAGACATATATGTAATTACCATGAATATATAGGGTCCTTTAAAATTGAATTTCTCTTTTTAATATCATTTCTACCCTTACTAATATAGAAACAATTTAAACAAGTTCACAACCAAATAAAGGAAACATACACATGAACTGAGTTTCCCCTCATTTTTCGTAGGTCAGACAGTAAAAACATTAAAAGTCCACACCATACCCCATGTGTATGGCCTTAATGCCATGAATTGTTAAGGTGTTGAAATCTTGCGCTTGCGATCGCCACCACGACGTCGGCACTCGGCGCCACGAGGCGTGAGTAAACATTCTAATTTCGCGCGCCCACAGATCAGGCTAGTGTAAACAACGCTACCGCCAATACTATTAGCAATCAGATTTACGCAATGACAGCGATATTTTAAAGCCGGTTTGACTTTACTATAAATATTGTGTGAAACAACATAGCTAATGTATTCTTAATTTTGACTAGGCAGAGCTATAACTAACATTTTATCTTGTTATATGAAATTGAATTCATTTCAAATAAAATTATCTTTTCAAGAAACTCACTCCCTCCTGTGACCATGATTGCTGTAAAGCATTCGAAACTTCGGGTCGAAAAATCAAAATAAATCCGCGAAAATCTCGAAAAGTTATTATTATTATATATCAAATATTCGCGTAAAGCTAAGAATAAATTTATTTTTTTAGAGTTCGCATCATACATCTCATTTGTGAAACTTCAATAAGTAATAGGATCACGTCCTGGAGAAAGAAAATAAATATTTTTTTATCTCCGAGGCTAATTTTGGGGGATCAAACGACCCGGATCTGAAGATCTGTTTTGACAGGTTACATATAATGACACAGGTAAACTGTAAAACAGGATTATTTTTCAACCCCAAAAGGTTGAATTAGATTCGCAAAAATATACGAAGCAATGTAGGTACCTATTTTATGTGTCAAAATAAAAAAAATAACTGTAAAATCGGGACATGGCGCTATTTTTTCATCATGTCTAAATTGACATTCAATGGCTCATACTGTGTAAGACTAATTAATAAGGCGTACTGCCTCGATGCTCTGGTGGCTAGCATATGCGGTTTGCAGATCCGAAGATCTTAGGTTCGAGTCCCGATTCGGGCCAAATTTAATATCTAAGTGCTTCTGATAAGATATTCTCTGTAGTAGCCCGGAGTTGGTGGTGTTGCACTACCATGTCTCAGAGATATAAACCCTTCGGTCTTGTATCTTAACTCTCACCGGTCGTGTCGAAGTATCGTCCCATCGGACTTTCACAGTAAAAGGAATGAAGAGTGCATTTTGTCTCTGCGCGTACACGCCCTGCATTATGCGCATAATTTCTCCTGCGCATCTGACTAGTCCCAGGTCCACGCCGTGAACGAAATTGGTCAGGAAGATATTATTAATAAGGCGTGCGATACCTCATTGTGTGTTAAGATGATGAAAACTATGTTAACTTTCGCCCGAGCACCCTTTCCCGATAATTAAAACCAGTTCAACTGTTCCCAAGATAAGATGAAATAAACAGACAGATAAACAAACAGATAAACAAACAGACAGACAGATGGAAAATATTTACAATACAATGAATTAGATTACAACAATCTCCTCGTATTGAAGGATGGTCAGTTCCCAGCAGTGGGACGTTAAAAAGGGCTGAATACACATCAACTTGGGGTGTCTGTTTTGAAATCACAAACTTCAATTTTGTTAAATATAATAGATAATAAACTGATTTGAATTAAACTTATGTTTTTTTATTACAGATACACGATGCTGAAATGCCGCGAACAATTTTGGCGATAATCGTACACAATATGTAAGTTTTCTAATATCTAGTGTTCGCCTATAGTAGAAATTTGACTATAATTAATCATTATTGATAACTAGCGACTCACCTTCGCTTCGCTTCGGGTTCGTCCCTAGACAAAAACAATTCTATCCCACGGGAACTGTATATTTTCCCGGTATGATATATAGCCTATAAACAGGGGGGGAAAAAACGTGTGTAAAGTCGTCCGCCGCGTCTGCCTGTCTGTCTGTTCGCGATGAACTCAAAAACTACTGCACTGATTTTCATGCTATTTTCACCTATAGATAAAGTGGTTCTCGAAGAAGGTTTTAGTATATAATTTGTTAAGTTTTTGTTTACATTGGCTAAAACATATCGATATTTGTTGGAGGTATCAGAAAAAAATAAGCCGTCTGGGAGCTTTCAATAAAAACGCTGCCTAAACCTTTTGAGATATAACAAAATAATGTATGGTGGAATAGTGTATCTTATATAGGTCAACAGAAAAGTCCGCGATGGCATATGTCTATCTCGTAAGGATAATATACTATATCCTTTTTAATACTTTAAAAAATAAAATTTGTATTGGGAAGCAAGCGAGGGTGAGTCGTTGCGATCACAATAGACCAGAAATGGTCGCAGTGACATCATAGCCGCAAAAAAGAAATAAAAAAAAAAACATATAGAACTACATATAATAAAAACTACATATAATAAAATTGTAATAAAGCCGAATCTGTACTTCAAATATTTTTTGTAAAATCTTATTGAAATAAACATTATTATCGATACAGAGGTCGATTCTATAATTTTTAAAATTTTTGTCTGTCTGTCTGTCTGTCTGTTACCGCATCACAGAAAAACCACTGGAGGGCTTTTGATGAAATTTGGTACGGTGATAGCTGGTTATACGGGTCAACATATAGAATATTTTTAACCGCGGGAATATATCTCATTTCTGATAAAAATACAAAAACTGCAATGTAAGAGAATACTAATATGTAATTCCTAAGAATTTGGTTTTTGGTCACCTGAAAGCGGGCGGAACCGTTGGCAACGCTAGTATACAATAAATATAAAGAGTAAATAGGTGATAACACACAAACACACTCACACACAAACTTTCAAGTTTAACTTTAGAAGTGGATCCTCAAATAGTTTTTTATACTTATATTAGTTGAATAGCTCTTTAGTACAATCCAAGCTGCTAATGGTCGCCTACCGTAGTGAGTATAAAGGATAAAGATAATGCAGTAACTCTCTATGTTCTCCCTCATCCGGAGAGTGCGGGTTTGAAACCTGCGTAAAATAAATATTTAAATTATTGGTTACCACTGAATAGTATAAACCTATACGTGTTCCATAAATTACTTGTATTTTTGAATGTGTAGCATTATAAATAGATGATAAAAATTACAAAGTCACAAAATGATGTACATAATATGGTACATATTTTGAGTTTCTACCACCATTTCTTCTCAGGGCTGAGACATTCCAAACTAGAGGCAGACTCAATTACACACAACAAGTAATTGTGTTGTTTTTAATTTAACTAAATAAACTAAAATATAAGTTATAAAGTAAAATATAACGACTAGCTAATCTCATTTGAGTGATCTCGTATTAAATGGCTGAAGTTGTTATAATTAATATTTTACTAAAACATTTTCAATTCATGTTCAATATTCGTCTCTGGTATTTCTTTATTACAAATGCCATGAAACATATCTTTGCAGCAGCTAAAGTTGATTGACATAAAATTTCCATAACTGTACCTAATCAAAATAAAGAATGTGAATTATTATGTGATAAAACAAATGTGAATTATCATAGCGCCCTAGTTATAGCGTGAAGGCTATACTTCTTAGTATTTATTCATCAACCTAAATCCCTATCTATTATCAATACTTAATATTATAAATGTGAAAGTGAGTTTGTTTGTATGTCCTTCTTTCACGTCGAAACAGAGTGACAGATTGGCGTGGTTTTTTGTGTGGAGATAGTTGGAAGGCTGGAGAGTGACATAGGCTACTTTTTACCGCAGGAGACTGTCTCATTCCCGCGGGGAAATACGTTATAATACAACCCAAAAAAACATTTATGATCAGAATTACTTAAAGCTTGGTATTAATGCTCTTGAATACAATTAATTAAATACGTACATTAGCTTTTTTGGAATTCATCCCATAGGGTCCATCCATATAGGGTAAAATAGGGGATGTAAGTTTGTATGAAACCTACCGTTTTAGATATTATTATTTTTTTGTAGTTTTAGTCTGCTAGTATGTATATCAAAGTGACATTAATTATATCAATAGTAATTCTAATTTTTTTAGAAAATCTTACAAAGGTGAAAATATTTTATTACATTACATTTTCACAAAACGAAAACTTATTGTACTGTAGACGTTCAAGGACGCAAAATTTCTAACAAATTCTTTTTAATTTCAGGTAAAAGGTTGTTCCTGGGAAAAACACAAGACAAATAAAATTTAAAATTCGCAGCACCATGGAGTTAGAAGACGTAGAAATGTATGGACACGATAATTATTCGTTCGACCATAATGGAACGTTTAACGAAACCTACGAGAACTGTCCCAACGTCAACTTACCCGTGGTCTACGTCATCACCCAAATTCTATACGCCCTGGTCTGTGTTATTGGGCTGCTCGGTAACACCCTGGTCATATACGTCGTTCTACGGTATTCGAAAATGCAGACAGTGACTAACATGTACATAGTGAACTTAGCCATCGCAGACGAATGTTTTCTCATAGGAATACCGTTTTTAATTGTGACAATGTCATTACGTTCGTGGCCGTTTGGAAGGTTTATGTGCAAGGCTTACATGATATCTACTGGCATAAATCAGTTTACAAGTAGTATTTTCCTCTGCATCATGAGTGCTGACAGATACATAGCAGTATGTCATCCAATAGCAGCGCCTCGACTTAGGACGCCGTTTGTGTCTCGCATTGTGTCGGCAGCCGCGTGGACCGCTTCTGCTTTAGTCATGACACCGATCTTCATGTATACAACATTGATAGAAAACGAAAATAGCCTATCTTGTAACATAGTATGGCCGGAACGAGAGTTCAACAAAGGGCAAACTTCGTTCACATTATATTCCTTTGCCCTAGGGTTCGCCGCACCATTAACCCTTATTTTTGTCTTCTACTGTCTTGTAATTAGAAAATTAAAGACTGTTGGGCCAAAAAATAAATCGAAGGAGAAGAAACGTTCGCACAGAAAAGTGACCAAATTAGTGCTAACTGTGATAGCTGTGTATGTACTATGCTGGCTGCCGTACTGGGCTTTCCAAGTCGCATTAATATACTCTCCGCCAACTGAGTGCGCTAGTCGCATCACTATTACCGTTTTCCTCGTCGCAGCCTGCTTCAGCTACAGTAATTCTGCAATGAATCCTATTCTCTACGCATTTTTATCAGACAATTTTAAAAAGAGTTTCCTGAAAGCCTGCACGTGTGCTGCTGGGAAAGATGTAAACGCAACATTGCATGTTGAAAACAGTGTGATACCAAGAAAGAAGGGTGGTAGTGCAGCGCGATCGCAATCACGAGCTCTAACAGAAGTTCGAGGGTTGACTGGTACAAGAGACGGTGCTTGCGGGTCTAGATCAGAAGCGTCTACAGCTCTGACGTCTCGTTCGGCGGCAGTCAGCGAGGCTCTTAATTTGGAATCCCGTCCAGGTCTCACGCCACTCATAGCTCCAAACGGCCTCTCCCACTCACGTCTCTGAGTGCAGGCCTCGCGTCACAGCCGCGACCCTACTATCATACCTGACGAGGACACTATGATCGTTTCTATAGACTAGGTTTAAACTAAGACTGGTTCAATTGCATGACTCTACCCGACAGCTGAGGGACACGAGCCCTGTCTCCTCACTTGTCGGCTTTATGATAAGTTTCACCATAAAGTTTATGTGTACCAAAAATCAATGTAATGTGTGGACCTGAGTATACGAGTAAAAGTTCCTGGTAGGACTTTGTTCATTAACCTAATTGTATGTGCAGTGTTTGAACGAAACGGTTTTTGGCCTAGGGTTGTAACGATGAATTTATTACTATTTAGGTAGCGTATCGCCAGGCGAATAGTTAATACTTTAAAATTATTGTTGTAAAAATGTACATATCCTGTAAATATTCAATTATCATAATGTGAAAGTTAAGTAAAATTAAATTTGTGATGAATAAACTTACTTATTTCAAATTCTTTGTTTTATTGTGCTAAGTTGAAGCTGAATGATATGGTCAGGAAATATGGGCTTTCATAAAGAGTATGAGTATCAATCAAGTGAGATGACAGTGGCTCGGCGAGGCGGGGGTGGACACGTGTGGAGGGAGGGTTCACCCTGCTTGGGTGACATGGACATATACGCAAATACATCGACGTAAGCTGAATAAAGTCTCGGGTGGGGCCGAGGCTGAATAGCCGCTAAGCCGTAAGAATACAATTCCATCAGGATATTGCGGTTGCGAGCCGCTATCCTACGAGTATATTAAAAGTATATGCCAGAATATTTCTAAAGACTAGCCAATATCACTGAAATTAGGCAGACATAAAATTTACTATATAATAATAATTATTTCTCGGACTGGTTGGCTTTAGAACTCTAGAATTATTCATGAAGTTTCAAAATATAGGACCCTTAGTTTGGCTCGTAGTTTTGTTCAAATAGTAGGTATATCGTTAAAAATAGCTGATATTGAGTCAATACAATTTGTATATTATAAAAACATATTTGATATCAAGCATCATTAACTTATTTCAAATTAATTACGCGTCAACAGAGGATTTAAAAACTATTAATTTAGTTGACTTTCAAAATGTTCACTCAATTATATTTTAATCTTCACAACGATATCTGTTACTATTTGTGTGGTTATGATTTTAATTTAAGCATCGCTGCGACGCTTCATTAAAACAAAATATTCCATTGTTAAATCAACAATATAGAATTTCCACTAAATGATACCAAATATAATATTTTCGATAAAATATTTCTATAACTATTGCATACATTACATTATGTATATATATATTTCGCATGAAAGCGACGATTTTGCTTCAAAATATTAGATAAATACTATTTTTAATAATATCAGAAGTTTTCGACTTAATTTATTTTCAGAACATTTGCCAAAGAGTAATCTGACTAGGCTTCATTTTATTAAAGACTGTCCAGACAAAAGCAATCCAAGACTTTTATTATCCTCCACTATTGGATATTCGTAGGGTTTCAGTTATCGAATTGTTAAAAATATTGTTTATCTCATTTAACTAATAGAAAAGTCATTCTTGAATGATTTTAAAAATACATATTCAACGAAAATCGAAATCGTACACGAGCCTTACTTACATAATATGGTATATTATATTTATGATACAATAGAGAATGTCTTGCGAAAAGATTGTGACAGTTTACTGGTGACACCCTCAGGCGGTTTCTCGAGTACGAGGAAAACAACCGTGTAACTCACTTATGGTAATTTTAAAATAACCGTTTATACAACAATAATAAGTCTTTATTCTGACAGTTAGTATAATTACTAACTGATATCAGTAGTATCAAGTAGTTAAAAGATCACAGGACACGATGAAAAAATCGTGCATCAGCAAACAATTTTTACATGATGTCTATTCATAAATGATCACATTGAGTTGCTAACATAGTACCTTGAATATTTAATAATTTAATACTAGTTTTCGCCCATTATTTTACTATAGGTTAGTATTAGTCGTAATGTGTCGACAAAAATATGTTAATTCAGGTACTGGCTGTCTCAATTTCGAATGTGAAATCTGTACAGCGCCATGAAGAAGTAAGAAACATACAAGCTTTCGAATTTTTAAATCAGAACGAAGTTTTATTCAGCAATCATTTTAATAAGGTGGTTACTGAAAAAAATATCCGGTGGGCGGGAATCGAATCGACGATTACCAGCTCGATACTTTTGCTAATTAGACACTCATAATATTTCAGATATCACATATAAATTACAAATTTCAATTTATTAATACGATCCAGTAAACCAGAAGAAGTAAAATTTCCCAATTTGTCGCAAATGACTATAATTAATGTTCGCTTAGAACGAACGTGCCGGAGCTGACGACGCGCTAAACGGAAACCTTCACAAAGCTAGCTTAAGTCCCAAGCAAATTATCCATGTCGAAAATATCTTCTTGCAATTTTCTCTAAAGATCATCTGAGATTGTAATTTTTTTAAATATATTGTTTCTTATGTACTTGTATGCAACGTTAATAATTTTGCCGTCTGTAGATTTGCCGCAGAAATATGAGTTACTAGCGACTTACCCTCGCTTCGCCCGGGTGCGTCCCTAGATACGTTTCAATTTTTTGAGCGGAATCATAATCATTTTTCTAAAATAAAAGTAGTCTAAATTACTCCTTATAACATCAGCTATCTGTCAGTGAAAGTCCCGTCAAAATCAGTCGAGCAGTTTCAAAGATTAGCCAGAACAAACAAACAGACAGACAGACAAAAAAATTTAGTTTTTCTTATAAGTGCCGTATATAATTTAATATGCATTTAGTAAAAAGCTGTTATTTTGCCATAATAAACAGACACTTCAATTTTATTTATCTGTATAGATATTGTATCTCAAAATAGCGAGAAAAAATACTTTATTTAACATTTTAAATTAAACATTTTTTTCTGATTTTCAGCCGGTTACGGTAAAATATACTTTATATTAGTTAGACCAAACATTTTTTTATTATAGTCAATCATTACATCGAATTAGTAGTAGCGATAAGTGACGGGCATTTGATACGACATAATAAAAACTGGCCTTGTATTACGCAATATAAACTGTTTCAATGCAAAAATAACAGTCTCATATTTAAAATAGGAGTTGAATAATGATTTAAAATAAGAAATAAATAATCTCTTAAAAAATTCTCAACCAAAATGAGAAAAACTTAAAAAAATTCAGGGGAAATTGAAAAATTAAAACGACTTCCGGTATCTCTTAATACATTTTAATACAAATTAACTTTACAAATTGAGTCACCCGCGAAGTGAAGCGGAAGTCAATTAATGACCTGAATAATTAAATTAGAAGGAAATCTAAAGATGCCTTTGCCGCGGTCGAACGAGGAAGTAATATAAAGCAAACATAATTTTTCTTACGTATTTATAAAGTGTATGTTCTGTCAATGTATTTTATATCAAAATTCTAACACAGTCGAATTTGTATATAAAATATTTTTTGGAAAACCTTATTGAAATAGTCGTTATTATCGATACAAAGGCCGAATCTATAGTTTTTAGAATTTTTGTCTGTCTGTCTGTCTGAGAACGCATCACGAGAAAACTACGAGACAGATTTTGACAAAATTTGATATGATGATATCTGGTTATCCGGGACAACATTTAGGATACTTTTTACCGCGGGAAAACATCTCATCTCTGAGAAATCTATACTGACCTTAAAACGTAGGGATGAATCCGAGCAGAGCGAGGGTGAGTCGCTAGTAGGTCGCTAAATATATACCAAATTTTTAAATAAGCTACCCATTGTTACTAAAAAAAAATCTTTATTTGTATCCTCTAACGAACAAGAACAGTTGACCCAAATAAGCTGTACTAAGTTCTATTTTGTTATCAAAAACAGTCATTTTAATTTTATTTATAAGTACGATCTTCTCTTGTAAAATGACCATGGCGACACATTGCTGTGAATGAAGTGTCCGGTGTCGTCTACGGAGATTATGCATTCAGTTTCATTATATATTGAATTATCTATTATTATTTATACAAATATTTAATTATAAGCCCAAAAACATGATATTTTAATACGTTAATTTTAAGAAGAATACAGTAAAATGATTCGATTCTGATGAAATTTCTTATTACTAGCGGCTCTTTACCATCAACAAAACCAAATCTATCCCTCGAGAACCGTATATTATCCGGGATAAAAAGTAGCCTATGTGTTATTCCAACCTATAATCTATCTCTGTGCCAAATTTCATCTTGATCTGTTCCGCCGTTCTGGCGTGAAAGAGTAACAAACATCCATACTTAAAAACTTTCACATTTATATAGATTGCAACCGTTTGAACTAATTTAAATTTAAATTCACTAATAGATAGGGGAATACTAAGAAGAAATGATCGTTTTATGATTTAATTGTATTAAGTAATACATTTGGAGTTCTAAAACCATACCGATAATGAGTATTTTGTACGTACGTACGACTACATTTCCCATTGTTCAATGGCAAATGAATGGGAAATGTAGTCGTACGTAAAACAATAACAAAGCTGGATAAAGATATACATGGTTTTTCCTTTTTCCGGGACGATGCACACGACGAGGGTCCAATAACTCTATTAAAATAAAGGCTCGGTCATTTTTACGTTTTAACAACTTTATTTACTTATTCAATTATTCTGTATGTGGCTTAGTGAAATGTGAAAGCTCGCCATTTTTACAAATCGAAATGAAAATAAACTAAATGATACCTATGTAATGAGTAATATAATTTATTTGTGTGGTTAATAATAAAAAAATCTTACTGTTTTAACTAAAATATTGGTATTTTCCATAGTCAATGTGAAAGTTGACCTCGAAGCCATAAGTCAAGGTCATGTTCGTATATTGACTCAAAAATATTGACTTATATTTTTGATTCAATATACGAACGTGACTCCTCCGTTCAACGTGACAGTGGCGAAGCAATTTGTGCCCAACTGGCACGCATCAAAGCCATTATGCTAAAAAATTGTTTTTCCATTTACTAAAAGATAAACCACCACAGATTCAGTAATAAAAAAATGACAATATTTTTTATTTAACATTGCAATAGCCTAGAGTCGATCACGTCATTTATCAGTAAGGTAGTATCACATTACTAATGAAAAAGTGTGCGGTAAAACTGAACGATTTTCCATGAAATTTAGTAGGTATATATGTATAAATAAATAAATATGTTGGGACATTAACACACAGCACCATCTAGTTCCATGGTAAGCTACGAGGCCTGTGTTATGGATACCAGATAGTTGATACATTACACATATATAACTATAAATATATACATATTATAAATATAAACACCCATAACTGGAGTACAAACATTCGTGCTCACAAATGAATGCCCCCAGCGGGACTCGAACCCGCGACCTCTGGCACAGCAAGTAGGGTCACTACAAACTGAGCCAAACGTGTCGTCGTGTGTGTATAATGTATATAGACTGAAATAACATATAGGCTTACAAGTTTACGAGGCACCTAATTCGCTAGTAATATTATGAATACAAAAGGCATAGAGATGCATCCGAGCGAAGCAAGGATAATTCACTAGTTTAAAATTAAATCATTCGTTGCCATTCCATTCTATTAGTTTTAAAAACTAGTAAAAGCAAAAACGGTGACCAATGCTACCTACCTGTATTTTTCTACTGAATTAAAATATATATTACTAGCGACTCACCCTCGCTTCGCTTCGGGTTCGTCCCTAGACAAAAACAAATCTATCCCACGGGAACCGTACATTTTTCCGGGATTAGCGCGTTCAACCAAACAAACAAAGAAACAAACAAACTCTTCAGCTTTATAATATTAGTATAGATTTTTACAATTTTAAATCGTTATAGCGACCGATCTAGGAAACGATTATAAATCAACACAGACAGTAGATAGTATTTTAAAATAATTTAATATTATATTTCCTGTAATTTCAGTAGCAATAAACCTGTCAAAAGGTAATTGTAAATAAATAAACAACGATATTGTTTTATGTTTGTACGTCATAATGCTTCGGTTCCGCGGTGGTCCATTACAAGGTCATCATAATTTATTTATTTTAATAAGTTTTGCTAGTGGCTTTCACGTGTTGTACAAAAGATCATTTAAATTATGTAAATCAATTAAATAGATCACAATTATGCTGAACCGTTTAAAAGCAAACTAAACTTGCATATTCTTGTGTCTATTTTCACAATTGTGAAGATTTTAAAAACATAGTCTACCTATACATATAATAAAATTCTAACTGAGTCAAATCTGTATATTAAATATTTTTTTGGAAAATCTTATTGAACTTGTCATTTTTATCGATACAATGGCCGAATCTATAGTTTTTAGATTTTTTGTCTGTCTGTCTGGGAACGCACCACGAGATAACCACTTGATAGATTTTGATGAAATTTGGTATGATGATAGCTGGTTATCCGGGTCAACATATAAGATACTTTTTTTGAAAGTATCTCATCTCGTGAGTTTATACTAAACGTTAAAACAACAAGGAACTAACTCGAGCGAAGCGAGCGTGAATCATTACAATGAATATAAATAATCATAATCAAGACAATGGTGTTTAAAAAATAACTATTGCAATATTTGACAGAAAAAAGTTTGATTCTTATATTATTGTTGATTGTTTGATTCAATACTGAGCTTCTATATGTGCTGATTGAGTTAAAATTTGTGTCTACTGATTCATTTACTTTATTGTATAGCTTACAAAGACGCGGTATAGTAGAATTGGCTCCAAACGCTTTCTTTCTGAGCAGCGATACTAAGAAAGTAATAAAATTATAATAGAACTAGCAAAACCCGCGGCTTCGCTCGCGCTAAAACTACAACAAAAAAACTTTGAAAAGGTAGGTTTCATACAAATTTTCATCCCTTATTTTATCTCCTTATGGGATGAATTTCAAAAAACGCTAAAACACGTATTTATTTAATTGTATTGAAGAGCATTAATACCAAGTTTCAAGAAATTCTGATCATTAATATTTTTTGGGTTGTGTTATAACGTGTACTCCGGTGGGAATGAGATAATCTCCCGCGGTAAAATGTATCCTATATGTTGACCTGGGTATCCAGCTATCATCATACCAAATTTCATCAAAATCCCTCCAGTGGTTTTTCTGTGATGCGGTAACAGACAGACAGACAGACAGACAGACAGACAAAAATTCTAAAAACTATATATTCGACCTCTGCATCGATAATAATGTCTATTTCAATAAGATTTTCCAAAAAATATTTAAGGTACAGATTCGGCTTCGTTAGAATTTTTTTATATGTATAGATTTGATATAGGTATCTTTATGTTTAGTTCTAAAAAAGCTCAAGACTTAAGATTTTCAGAGACCTTTTTATCCTATCACATTAAATTCTTTATAATACCTCATTTTTTATTTCAATCTATGCTTTAAGTTACTATTATCGCGCAAATCGGAAATATCCATGTACGTAGTAGTTTTCGGCTATACTTATATTTTTTACCCCTGAGATTTTTTTTTGTCTCTTCTATGACAAAAAGAAGCTTTTGCCCGTCTTCAATACAAACTGTTGTTAGTATTTTCTCTATGCTTAGGTTAACTGGCAAGTGGCAACACTTCTCTTAACTTTTTATAATTATGGTGTCGTGTTTGCAAGTTGTAACGCTAGAACTAGTACTAAAACTAAAGTTATTAGAAATAAAAACAAGAGCGTTATGTCATCAAAACCTCTATATACATTAATAACTGTCTCTGTACCGCGTCCAGCCAGCTCGGGAAAGACAAGTTCTGTATATATTTTTAGTTCGGTATTTTTTCAGGATGCTATGGAACAACGCGTGTATCTTTTGGTTAAAGATAGTGTACAATTTTTTTAGTAATAAATAACACTATTTTTTCTAGTTATATTTAATATAGGTACTCAAAAGTCTAGTACTTAATAAATTATGAGAAATACATATAAATAACAATAAATAAATACATATGTTGGGTCATTAACACACAGCACCATCTAGTTCCATGGTAAGCCACGAGGCTTGTGTTATGGATACCAGATAGTTGATAAACTACACATATATAACTATAAATACATACATATTATAAATATAAACACTCATAACTGGAGTACAAATAATCGTACTAATCACTCAAATAAATGCCCCAACGGGACTTGAACCAACGACCGCAGGCACAGCAAGTAGGGTCACTACAAACTGAGCCAAACGTGTAAAGATTATATGTAAATTTAATATTGATAAATGATATATGCCACGGTAAGTTCGTTGAATACGCAAATTCAATACTAATTGAATAATCCTATCAACGGTTACGACTTTGATTGATTTCGTAATTACATATTGTGCAGTGTACAGCGCGCAGCGTGCACTGTTGGACTTGTTCTGATAGAGCTCACGTTTTCTATATATAATTAGTGTTGACATGCTTGTTACGTAGCAAAGCTATTATACAGTTATAACAAATGTAGGTTATCGGGTTTTTATTTAAAATGTATATAAAAGAACTAATTGTACTGTTTTTATTTCGCCGAAGTCAAATTTCTGAAAACCTAAAATTTTAAAAATATACAATATAATATGTAAATGGAGCGAATTAAACAAGTGTTTTTACGGAAATTAACATGAAAAACTCTGAAAGTAGGACATATTAATTAAGACTTAGTTCCTAAGAAACCGTCGAACGTATTAATTAGACTTAAAACTTAATTATAATAGCCTAAAAAGTATAAAAATTAATGGAAGACGGAAGTGAATTAATTCCTTATTTCCTTATTTTTGTAGTTTGTTTGGTTTTTTTTATTAAAAAGTAGTTAGCTCAGTAATAAGAGTGAGCTTGGAGTTTAAAGGCTTGCAGTTTGACACTTCAATGCCGAGGCATAGCATGTCGCGTTGATCCAGCGTCTAATCTTGAATGTAAAAAGTGAAAATCAATATTATTATATAGCCTATAATTTAGTACAACATTTAACTTATCGATATACCTATGTCCTATGTATAACATATAAGATAAATAAATAAATACTGGCAATATATTGTGAAATTTTTGCAAGACTCAGGAATTATTATTTTTGAAGTGAAAACTTCTATAGTCAGGTTTAGATGGGGAGTAAATTCATGTAAGTCGTCTTCGACATATTTTTTTATTTTTTTATTTATTTGATTATTACAGTACTAATACAGCATTTTTACATGAGTGGACCCACAAAACTGTTTGCACAGTTTGTCTGCGGGATCAGAGTCTCACGATAAACTTAGGTTGTAATATTTAAGGCTTCTAGGTGAAGTATGTTTAATTATGTTAAACTGACCATATAATGGTTTTTTTAATAATTTGGCAAATTTACTTTTGGTCACGTGGAGATGGTCATGTAATGTGTTAACGCTAACACTATATCTGTAGCTATAATTAATTGCTCGGAGCAAGATCGATGCGGCCTTTACCAGACAATGACATACATTTCAATCAAGAATTTTTGTTTCTTTTTTTAGTTAAAATAAACCTATTGTATCGTTTTTAGAATATAATCAAATGATTGATGGTACAAATAGCTTGAATATTGTTGAAATGAGATATAAGATATATAGATAACAAAAATGTATATTCGTTATTATGTTAATTAAGTTTTATTTATATGCAATGGTAGCCCAGTGGTAACGCGCTCGCTTAGGAAACCGAATGAATCCCAAATAGAGCAATAGTAGGTTCAACCGAATGAGTTAATCATTCTCACAAACTGTAAATGCAAAACGAGAGTTCAGAATTTTGAAAGAAGGTGAAATCGCAAAAATATTTCTCTCTTTAATTGATACTATCAAATCAAATTTGAATTATTCCGATCTTAAAATATTTTATTTATAAAATTATTCAAATGTTAAAGAATATTCTACCCATAGTAATAGTTAAAATAATGTTGCATACAAAAGCTTCGGAACTAGCCACAGTTGAAATACGCTAACTAAACTAAAATTTCAAATTTTATGCACAGTTCATAGTAATTGTTGAATAAACTTGGAACTGTTATACCTAGAAAATAATATTTGGCAACTCAGCGAGTAGTTCTGCGAACAATGACCCGTAAAGGAAGTATTGTTCAATCTTGAAGTTGTCTGAAAATATTAAGAAATACTGTTAGAATCTTTTAAGGCTTCGCACCCGAAGTGTCTGTCAGCCGTCAATCTGTACCGTGTTGCGAAAGTCCCTATATAAAAATATTTTAAACAGTTATTTCCCATATAAATCGGTAAACATAATATTGCTGTATTTAAGTGCACTAGCATTCGCAGAGTGATCGATATTCGACCATAACCATTACTAAATTTTTTTAAACATATATGAACAAAATTTACCTATCTATGTATATAAAAACTAACTGTTCCAAATTTTACAAAATTAAAAAACACTAAAGCTTGTCAATAGTTATTAAACAAAAAAAAACTAAAAAAAAGGAGGAGAAAAATGTACTATTTATGTTTGCCTATTTATACATATTATGTAGTAAACGTATATATATGTATAAGTTTATTTTAAACTAACTAAAAAAGTAACTGAAGAGATATTTTTAACACACGAAGTCTCTTGATTCAGAATAAAAACTTGTTAAATACGCTGCCCATCAACAAAGTTTGAAGCGCCCAATTTATAAGTGCTGTGTAAGCTACGATTATGCTGAAATTAAGTTTGTTAGCGACAGCTCAAGCATTTCAACTTGAGCTTCCATTCACGCAATTCAATATTAGCTATGAAAGTTAAATTTACGTTAAACTTTTGGAAATTAATCATTGTATGTAAATATACGTGTATATAAAAACCGTGAATCCCCGAATTTTCTTTACCGATCGATTTAAAATTTGTGTTTTTACTTGAAGAAATCATTTATAGTATTATGTATCATTTGTCTAATTCTATTATTTTATTATTATTATTTATCTTCTGTTTATTTGTCAAGACTAATTCAGAATACTATTAAAAAAAAATTAAAAAAATATGCAATACAATACACTAACTCGCTACCAGGTAGTACCTACTGCAGTTTATCAACTTTTACACCAGCCAAATTTAGCATAATAATATAATAATAATAATGTCCTCCTCAACTATTCCGGCTACGGCGGCCGATCTCATTGAGACTAGGCATCTGCGCAGGAGGTACGGGTATTATAGTGCAGCGCGTGTGTGCGCAGACACAAGTGCGCTCTCTATTCCTGTCACTCTCATACTCCGGTGGGACGACTACTCGACACGACCGGTGAGAGTTGAGGCGCAGGACCGACGGCTTTACATGCTCTCCGAGGCACGGGGGTGAAACACCGCCAACTTCCCAACTCCGAGCTGTTACTATGGCTTACTATATAGAAAGACTCAATAACTAAACTTGACCCGACCTGAGATTTAAACCCAGGACCTCCGGATGTGCAGCCGTATATGCTAGCCACAACACCGAGAAAGTTGAATTGATTGAATTGACAGATGAATTTAGCATAGAGATTATTCATCAACTTACACATTTAATATAGTGTGTTATGCAAATAAGCAGTCCGTCCATCTGAAAGTCAGTGATAGTCATTGTGTACAATATTTTATAGCTATATACATATATATATATATATATATATATATATATATATATATATATATATATATATATATATATATATATATATATATATATATATACGTCGCAGATAGAGTTTCAATATCTAAATATAGCAACTATGCGGATATTACATTGTAGCGTACTTTACCGCATACATCTTGTTTAAACCGACTTACGTCTAGGTTTCAACAACCAAGCATTTGAAACACGATAAATATCAATACGTTGATTTCACAAAAGAAAATAAAAACTGACTTCAAAAGCTAAGCTGTGATCTTAAATTAAAAAGTTAAAAATTATTTTTTATTACTTAGAAGAAAAGACAACTTACAATACAATCAGAGAGCTTATATCTATACATTAAATATTAATTTTGTATTAAGCTTTATTATCAATATAGACCACTAAATAGCTATTTATAAAAAATGTCTCTGTGAGTTAATTTGTTCGCGTTTCAAGCAAAAAATACAAAATATTACATTGATATTAATATAAACTTAATAGATTACCAAAATTATCTCTAACTTAGAAAATATTAATAAGTTGTCTGGAAAATGTAATTAATTTTTAATCAAATTCATGAACAGATAATATTCTATGAATTTTGCTATTACTTAATAACTGTGAAATTATTTTGTAGGCTTTCGATATACTTGATTTCTCAAGTTTTGCTCAAATTTTTTTTTGTTTCAAAGTACTATAAAAATCTCGATTAGAATTATTAGCAGTAAAAGTATATAGTGGTTCGACATTATTCAAATTGTAAAGTTG
The DNA here is from genome assembly GCA_033884665.1 of Argynnis bischoffii washingtonia. NCBI lineage: Eukaryota > Metazoa > Arthropoda > Insecta > Lepidoptera > Nymphalidae > Argynnis > Argynnis bischoffii. The sequence continues at coordinate 247,200 of CM066616.1, read as the reverse complement.
GAAATAAATGCGTACTATTTAAATTGACGATAGAAAGTTCTATCTGGCGCACTCCATGCCTACTTCATTAAGCTCAACATTGACTGACAACACGCGCTTATGTCGTTGGACTTGAAGCATAAAATGTTGCACAAAAATACCAGATATAAATGCAAATGTACGTTAGGAAAGGATTTTTTTAATTTGAAAAATGGAAACAGTATGTTTAAGATGTTTTTAGGGTTCCGTTCTTAAAAAGGAAAAAAGGATCCTTTTGTTGTCCGTCTGTCTGTTTGTCTGTTAAGACTCATTTTTTCAGGAACCCGTATCAAGGTAAAATTAATAATAATAATATCAAATATTCAGTTCTGTACTTTTTTGTAGCTGTGAAAAAAACATTTTTTTAAGTCAACGCAATCAAGAGATACGGCCGTTTGTTCATATTTTGACACTTGCAAGGGAATGAGAATCTATAACTTCTCGTTGACTTAGAATCATGAAATTTGGCAAGAAGCAATGTTTTATAGCACAAGTAAATGCTATTTTAATAAATAAATAATACTATGATATCATTACCAAACTCAATCTATCTACTTATTCCAAAAGGGTTAAGAGTCAAAAGAAAAAGAAATAAATATAAAAAAATCATGCAAATAAGATAAACAAAATCATGGTTGACGCTATTTCTAAAATAACTAAATAACGTATTTTTAGAAGCTGCTTTTAAACGAAACGTATCGTTTAAATACTATGAGTTAACTTAATACCCACATTTACATTACTTTAATTGTTAAATAATGAGCTTGGCAGCCGGTCGGGTGAAGCCGCAGACGCCGCGCCAAGTGCCAAGCGTTACAGATCGTAAATCTATTAAAGTACCTAATTTGTTTATATCTCACTTGCTGTGAATGTTTTATTTCTTACGCCGACAAAAAGCCACATTTTTTTTTAAAATAAAAAGATCTTCATATTTCTGAGTTAATATTTGTACTGTTTTCTAAAGTAAGCTTTGCTCGCAGTTTTATCTATCTCATTGGGAAGAGTGAAACTATTTGCCGCAATGAAATACCTATGAGAAATAATATTATTACGATCAGTTATATCTCCATATATTAAAAGGAATTATTAAAGAACTTTCGGAGAGTTTCCGCTTTATATAAACGTACGTTACATTTTTAAAGTAAAACTTCTTTAGGCACGCTTGACTTGGGGAGTAAGCTGGTGAATGCGTGACGAGAGCGTTACGAAGTGTGATCGGGCGAGGCGTTTGTTGCCATGGTAACCGTTGTTACTGTCTTTCAAATTATATGTAATATGATATACTTTCCTTAAATGATATTCTATAAACATATGATTGTAAAATACCTAATATGGGTTATTTAATATTTTTTTTAGTATCTCAACTATCTTAATTATTTAAAACATACATACATAAATTGAATTTGATAAAGAGTACCGATAACCTACAGAAGTTTTACTTCTTGAGCGTGTACACATTCATACACGCACTCTTTAATTTTATTATTTATATAACTATGTATAGAGTAGGACAAAATACTTTTTAATTAAATTACACCAGCTTAAAACGCAAGGAAAAAAGCTATGAAGAAAAAAGAGATTTTTTTTTGTTTATTCTAAAGCATTTAATTGTGAGCTTTCTCTGTGTTATTTAAGGTGTTTGAATCTTTCGGACACAGCGCAGCTGTCGTGTCTTGATAATTATATTACTTTCGTACTTGCCTTGCCTTAAATAAATATTTTTATTGTATGTAGTAAGACCTTGGAGGTTAGGTTAAAAAAACAAACGGCTAATAAAATCTTTAAGGAAATATTAAATTAAAGTATAGCTTTCTTATATTTACGTGAATATTTTACATTTTAAATAAAACTGTCTTTTGGGATATTTTCGCGGATTTATTTTATACATATATTCTCTCTCGTGACCATGATTACTGTAAAACATTCGAAACATCGGGAACTAAAAACGAAATAAATTCACGAATAAATCCGAAAAGATAGTTTTATTTAAAATATAACTAAAAATCTACCTTTTAAATTTTCTATACCTATTATTTACAAGCATGAACTACTTCCAGTGGCTAAATTCATGTGTTTTTTTTCTATATGACTACATAATATATCGTTTAAACTATCGGACAGACAAAATTTTATATATATGCCAAACAACCCAAAATATTCAACTATTTTCTATGACCCTGTAAATTTTATAAAAAAACTAGCATTATCCGTGGCTTCGCTTGTATAATTTATGTTTTATTTGTAATTAATTTCCTCAGTCAATAGCACAGATCATATATAGGTAAATAGATATAACTTTTCTTAATAATTAGACTATAAAATGTAAAAAGAAATTAGATTGGACTGATGGTGCCAAAGACTAGCGCACTCAAATTAATAAACAAACAGACTTACTTACCTACATGTTAAAAAACATAAAAACCTTTTTGTTTTTAATCAAGTACATATATTGTGGCTACAAGCGCGCAAGTCTCGAACCGCAGGTTTTCTAATCGCAATAACTTTCGCACCACTCAAATAAGGTTATACCTAAATTATCGTGTAAATTCTATTCCAAGCCGACTTAACTCCTAAAATTGTCGACCATCGGTGTGGTCCGGCGTAACGTATCTAAATGTTAAATGGTTACAGCGACAGTCGCAGCTTCTATTATCATTAACTGTGATGTGAGAATATATAACTACGATCGGACTAATTTTTTTTTTTTAATTTTATTAATTTATTCGTGAAACAAACAGTACAAAGTAATATATAAAAAAACATAAAGTATTTAAAATCATTGACCAATAAAGTTTCCACAATTAAATAATACATAGAATAATATTAAAGACGCGATGGTTTGTATATGTGTATATGTGTGTATATATGTATGTATGTATGTACGTACGTACGTATGTATGTATGTATGTATGTATGTATGTATGTTTGTTACTCCTTCACGCTGAAACAGCAAGATGGTTTTGACATGAAATTTAGTACATAAATAGACTATGACCTGGAGTAATATAGTATGTGCTACTGTTAGGCACATAGGGAAGTGCTTGAGCGAAGCGAGATCACGTTAACTAGAAGAAGGCATAAAATCCAATCAGTAAACGCAGTAAATCCAATCAAATGGAAAAACAAAAAAAAACTTCGTTAAGAGATTCAATATAAAATCAGGTTTCATTATTAAATTACCTAAATACTTATATACCTATATACATTACGTGTGTTATACGAATTTAAACGATCAAAAACAAATTTAGTAAATCGTTTCTCTAATAATTATCATAAGAGATAATTTTGAAGAATTTAAACTAATTACAGAGACATATAAAAAACAGATATACATATATAAAAATGTAAGATTTATGTAATTATATTATTAATTTATATTATTAATGTAAAATGTAAGCTTACAGATTTAGTGCTGGAAATCTAATTGTAATATTCAATGCGGTTTGAGGAATGCGATTGTAATTCCCAGCATTGCCTTACCAACGAGCTTCTAATTGGATATTTAATATGAAATGGTTTCTCCGCCGTTTATGTTACCTTGTCGTTTGACGTTACATATTATGTAGATTTATAACTACCTAGCGACTCACGTTTTTTTATATATTAGGACTTTAACACACAGCAACATCTAGTTCCATGGTAAGCTACGAGGCTTGTGTTATAGATACCAGATATTTGATGCACTACATATGTATTTAGCCCTTTTTAACGTCCCACTGCTGGGCACGGGCCTCACTTCAATACGAGGGGGATCAGGGTAGGCATATGCTCGGGTTCGTCCTTAGCTTCATTCCCCATACAAACTATCATTCCCATTTTCACCCCCTTAAGAAATGATTTCCGAAATAAAAAATATCCTATGTCCTTCCTAGGATCTCAAACTATCTTCTTACCAAATTTCATCTAAATTAGTTCAGTAGTTTTTGGGTTTTTTTTTTATGGTACTCAGTGATAAACGAGCAGACAGTCCACCTGATGGAAAGCGATACCTGTCGCCCATAACACCTACGGTTCATGCACTTAAGTTTTATGTAACAAAACTGCAGAACCGCCGGTACGTTATCACTGTGAGGACTAAGATTTTATGCCTCTTGCCTGTAATTGCGCTGGCTACCTTATCCTTCAAACCGGAACACAACAATGCAATCATTGTTGCTTGGCGGCAGAAATAGATAAGGGGGTGGTACCCATCCAGTCGGACTCCTCAGGCTTGACAGAGTCCTACCACCGGTAAAATATATTATAATATAGTATATTGTGTATTAGTATAAATATATATTATATTTTTTAGGGTTTTAAAGTCCAATGATACCAATCTCCGACTAAAATGCTTGTGTCATATTATGAACAGACGGACATGAGAAATTATAAAGGTTTCGTTTTTACCTATTTGCTACAAAATCTTTAAAATTAAATTCAAATATAGAACAATTGATGTTTACTAATAAACTTGAAAGAAAGCATCCTTCAAATCAATTGGACTTTTCAGCGAAAAGGCAGCTCAAGTTGAGCTTCAGGAAGAAGATATTGCCACTTTGAAAGCAGAATCGATAAGTTTTCATATTTAAATCTGTTTAAGTAAGCTCTATTAAAGTACTTACCTATAAAGGCAGCGGAAAAGATACAAAAATGTTTTCTGCAAAGTTTCTGAAAAGCTTTTTTTTATTACTTTATTTTTTGGACAAAAAAAACATTTTCTGGCATTTAAATTTACATATTTGCAACACAATGTATACCTTAATATTAAAGAATAGTGTGAGAATATGTATATTATTCAAAATCAACCTTCAAAATCTTAAAACGCTTGAATAGTTCAATAAACTAATTAATTAAACACGTTTAAGCCTTACACGGCTAGCTGTAAGGAATACGTAGGAAAATTGTTTCCGTTTTCACTTTAGCTGAGATTACGCAATACCGCATATTGTATCTCTAGACGACGTGGATTTATTGCTCAGTCTGTATCTGGGTTACCTTTGTTTGTTTGTAAATGTTTTTACTAAACGGACAGTTCTAGCCAGTATAGAGTACTACGGTTGACATTTGAAACATTTTTAGCATAAAATAATTCTAAGTAAGGTTAAAACGTTCTGAGGCAGTGATAGCCCAGTGGTAACAACCTCGCTTGGGAAACCGAGTGAAACGGGTTCAAATCCTGGGTCTTACTCGAATTATTTCTAACATGTTTACCACTTGTCTTACGGTGAACAAAAATATCCTGAGGAAACCTAAATGTCTGAGAGAACCTAGCAAGTTTGCGAAAGACTTGTGTATTCCGCCGTACTTAGCTTGCGTGGTAGACTATGGCCTGATACCCCTCGTATTGAAGGGAGGCCCGTGCCCAGCAGTGGGACGTAAAAAAAAGCCTGAATACAATACATACCTACATAAAGTAAAGTTAATTTTGCATTCAGTGATATTCGTTCGATTTCAGCCACCATTTAGCGTCCCGGAACCAATTAATTAAGTCTTAAGTAAAGCTCCTGAAGGTCAAAGTTCAGGCCCTCAACAGTGAAATGTATAAGTTGTCTTTTTATTTTAATATTATTATAAAATTACGTTAATAATTGAATGTAAAAAAAAAATATTTTCATTTTTGTTTTGTTCTATCTGGCACTGTAAAAAAAACCTTAACATATTATAACATGTTAGGACATTAACACACCATCACGCACCATCTAGTTTCATGGTAAGCTACGAGCCTTGTGTTATGGATACCAAATAGTTGATACACTACACATATATAACTTTAAATACAAACATATTATAAATATAAACTTCCATGACTGGAGTACATATATTCCTGCTTATCACACAAATGAATGCCACCAGCACGACTCAAACCCGTGACTGTTGGCACAATAAGTACGGTCAGTACAAACTGAGCGTTTAACTCAGCGACTGAAATTAAATTAACTTAAGAAGGTATTTCTGTATTTTAACACCCATGATATGTGTCCATATGCTTTTTAATTTAAAACATCCTATATTTACTGCGTTAATAATGGTTGTGATATACTGAAAGACGAACATCATAAAACTGATGGTTCGATATTTTTTATTTTGCTATGATACCAAAGCTACATATAAATACATACCTATCTGATAACTTTGAAACGTTATAATTAAATATTTTAAAGAGTTGTCATGGTTTTACTGGGTTTCAATCTCAGGAGTAGGCTTATGAAGGCTACTATGTTTCATAAACGCGTCATACATCACCTGCGAGATTGATTGTGTTAGTATCGATATACCCGTGCAACAAGCGAACGTCGACAGCGCGTTCACCCTGCGTCGAAAGCGCGTTGACAGCGCGTTTAAAAGTCTTCGTGTGAATTGACCCTTTAAATCAATTTAGTGATAAAACTCCCTTGGATATAAATAAATCTACCTATTTGGTCATATTTAGATCATAAAGGTAGTTCGTATATCCTATAGCTGCATTTTTTTTTTTTTTTTTTTTTTTTTTTTTTTTTATCATATCGTAGCATATCGTTAGTATTCCCTTCAGAATGGTAACTACGATCTAAATTTCTTTTTGGTCGATTTTGCAGTAACGATGATAGAATTCTGTTAAAATTTTCTATAACACCAATGTAAGGTATGAAAAATATTTAAGTTCTGTGAATATTTATGGCTTTGACGGAAGATTTGTCATAGAAGGATGTCTTAACATATGATTAAAAGATATGATTTACCAAAGATATAAGTATTATTTTTTTAAATTATTACTTATTAATTACTAAAAAGGTGGCTGCTCATTAAAAATTTTGTAAAGATATGTGACTTCAAATACTGGATCTTGTATCCAAACCCTTAAGAATTTAATATAAAAGTCTCATTTTAACATTTATGCCACTTGTTAATATGAATCTATAATCTTTCCGAAAGGCATGTGAATTCCGCCAACCGGTACTAGGCTGACATGGTGAACTATCTGGAGCCAAGCAATAGTTAGAGATTCACGTCATAGTTGTCTTATATATTTAAACGAGCAATTCTTGTATATTTATATCTTTATTTTTTTATACCAGCAATCTCGGAAACGGTTCTAACGAATTCGCTGAAATTGGGTATGTGGGGGCTTTCGGGGGCGAAAAATCGATCTAGATTAGTTTTATGTCTGGGAAAACGCGTGTTTTCGAGTTTTCATCATGCATGAGCATCGTGGTCAAGCGATCAAGATGCAAGATTAACAATCATAGGTGTGTCCGAGTTCGAATCTCGATCAGATATAAAGTTTTAGTTTTTTTTCTAAAAAATACGGATATAAGAAAAAAAATCTCCAAGCGAAGCTCGGTCGCCCAGGTACTTAATATTATAATAAGTCATTGTTAATTGAACCGACTTGTAAAATGTAAACTCTGTATGAGAAGAGTAGTTCTAATTCAGCTTGCAAAATTTGTTCTAAACGAAAATGCCAAGTTAAAAAAATTGCAAGTGAAATAAAAGATTGTAAAAAGTATCTTGAAACATTTTATTATATTTACTATATCAGAGTGGTAACGAATTTTATTAAAAAATTTCCTTTGATCGAAACTCGGGGCAAAAATATATTATTTTATATCAGGTATAAAACGGTAAAGCTCATTCTGAGAACATCAAGCGACAAAGGTTTTACTGTCGTTTTGTTCAAGCAACTAATTATACATACTTTACTTAATAGTTTCCAGAACAGGTTCTTTTAGGAAGATGGTCCGCATATAAATATCGGGATCCTCCCGATATTGTGTACAGACAATATTAAAGTAAGTGATTTTGAATATATATTACAATTATTAGATATATAGAATTAAAATAGTATTTTTGAAATCATTGTTTATTGTACATTCGGAACGTCGGGAATCATAAATCAAAACAAATCCGCGAAAAAATCCGAAAAGATAGTTTTATTTAAAATGTCAAATAATCGCTAAAATATAACTTAACAAGTAAAGGTACAACGACTGCAGGAAACACCTGACAATAATTATCCGACGACAGGAAGCTTGAGGTATTATAAAATGTTCATTAAAAATAAAATTATGAAAATGAATTCTCCTTCTTTTGATTTAAAATTTATATTTTATCTACTTCCGCTACAGACATAATAGCTTATCAATGATATTTTTTTAATCAAAGATTAAGTTTTTCTTTGAGGAGAATATTTCATTTGGCTATTATTTTTTAATGAATAACTTAAATCTTAAGGGTGGTGTCATAATACTTATATACTTATGTACGCACGTCAGAAGTTATACTTCTTTAGCGTAACAGAACAAAAATAGCTAAAGATTTCACCCCGTGCGTCACGACCCTCTGTTTGTAAAAGGAATGCAGCTAACTTCATCATGTCGCTTTTTGGCTGTCGGTGCATCGTAAAAATTTTACTCTCATAACTTTTTCCAAACGTGTCAAAAGAAGTATAACTTTAAAAAGTTTTGTTATACGTTTTACTCAACGTTATAAGAGCTTATTACTAGTGAAAGAATATTTAAAATCAATTCAGTAATTCCTGAAATTATGCCTTATACTTAAATAAAATGTATGTTTTTTTTTTATAAAATTAGCGTAGATATTCAAATAATGTTCAAGAATTTTTCATGTGCAATAGAATAACTAGATATTCCTATCTGTTACGGACGTCGTACAGTAAGGATATGGCTGCAGTAGCGGATTTACGTTCGATGGCGCCCTAGGCCCATGTCAATATGGCGCTCTTTTTCTTTCATGACAGCACAGATCATATAATACTATACTAGTACAGTATAATAAATATTTTTTGCCGCTTATTCATTAAAAATTAAATTTTAAATACTATTAAAAAATATTCTTCTATGTGTTATACACAGACATATGTTTTTAATATTATTAAAAACATTTTAAAGTTATATTTTTTTATTTTTTATTTAAGCAGTTTTCATAGATTTGATCTTAAAATTATTAAGAATCATCAAACTCTCAAGATTTATTGAATACAGTAAATTTTTTTTTAATATTTATATAGTAAAATCCATACATGAGGGTAAAAAGAAAAAACTGAAAAATTTTTTTATCTTCTCTGAAAATTTTATGGTTTTGCGCGTTTTGAAAATGCTCTTCAAAATTTTTTAGATGTTGTTAAAGAATTCGAAAATCTTAAAAAATTAAAAAAATATATATTTTCGGTTAAAATAAAAAAAATGAATTATTAAATTATCAATAAATTGAAATATAACGATAAAGAGTTAGACAAGTTAAAATTTTTTTCGTGTTTTGTTTTTTTTTTTTTTTTATGCGATTCAGTGACAAACGAGCAGACAGACCACCTGATGGAAAGCAGTACCTATCGCCCATAACACCTTACCGTTCATGCACTTAGGTTTTAAGTAACAAAAATGCAGAACCACAGATGTGTTGTCACTGTGAGGACTAAGATGATATGCCTCTTGCCTGTAATTGCGCTGGCTTTTTATCTTTATATTTTCATGACTTTTCAAATTCATTCTGCGACCTTTTAAAATTGATCAGTCATTCTGATCGTTGGCGGCTTCACGTTAAGTAAAACTATAATTTTTTTACAAAAAAATTGAATAATAAAAAGTTTATTTTATGAGTCATCTGACACTTGAATAATCATGGTGAAGTATAAAGTCTTTTGGTAAGATATTTCAGATTTTAGTGCTTGCCTGATTAATTATTTTATCAAAGAAATTCTACCCTTGAAAAGGTACTATGCTGAGATTGTAAGAGCGCAAGAAAGTAATGTTTGAAGTTTGGTCTTACTGTTTACAGAAAACCCAACCGATTTTTAATTTATTCGTCCTAAAAATTTTATTTCCCCTAAACATTTGCCGCCCTAGACCCGAGCCTCACGGGCCTATACCTAAATCTGCTACGGCTGTCGTATTCCAATACAAAATATCGAACAATACGTATTACAATTGGATATGTATTTTTCAAATTATTCAATACATATATATTTATGTTTGTTTAACTGAACTCTATACATAAACAACGTTATATACCTATCCAAGGATTTTTACTGCCAACCATGAGGATTGAGGATACATAAAAAACACAGCGTTTCATTAATATTAACATGTACATATATACACACATACATATATACAGCATGTGCATATCATACTGTAATCATATTTTTATAATAACTATTTTTAATCGCTCATTAAATGTGAGATTTAACTAACTAAAAAGTAGCCTATCAAAAGATTTTATGTAATGGCACAACTGTTTTTCTTTAACTGCGTGGAACAGGAGGAAATCAATCGAACTAAAAAACCTACAAATACATTTTTTACATTTACATGTCTGCTATACAATTTAACCAGCAATTTTAAAAAAAGGTCCAAAATTATTTATCTCATATGAAAAATACGTACAGAGTAGGTCGCACTACCGGAAAGCATTGTTTGCTCAACTACATAATATAAAAAGGCAAATATTTATGTTAGTACGCAAATGGTTGGGAAGTATGCCTAATGTGAGTATCGTCTGCATGTGCCTTGAGCGGAATTTATATAATACAGAGTGAACTAGCGACCCATATTCTTCGTGTAGATTAATAATATTTACCTCTTTAGAAGCGTATAAGGTATAAAAATAGAGGTTATCTTTTTTTTTATTATTGAATAGCAAAACCCGCGAATTCGCTCGCGCTAAAACTACACAAAAAAAGCTTTAAAAAAGTAGGTTTCATACAAATTTTCATTCCTTATTTTATCTCCTTATGGGATGAATTTCAAACGCTAAAACACGTATTTATTTAATTGTATTGAAGAGCATTAATACCAAGTTTCAAGAAATTCTGATCATAAATATTTTTTGGGTTGTGTTATAACGTGTATTCCCGTGGAAATGAGATAATCTCCCGCGGTAAAAAGTATCCTATATGTTTCAAAAATTCTAAAAACTATAGATTCGGTCTCTGTATCGATAATAAAGTCTATTTCAATAAGATTTTCCAAAAAATATTTAAGGTACAGATTCGACTCAGTTAGAATTTTATTATATGTATAGATTTAATTAAAGAGACAACCTCTTTTTTTAAATTCATTCCATCCCTATCTAGCGGTATTAGTACTTTTTGTTTTAGCTATATATATTATTACGACGTCTCCTAATAAAATGGCTGCTACATACGGACATTCGTATAGAGAACTCGACGACTCCATCGCATTTAGTAATTCTTAAACCATGTATAAATATAAAAAATGATTATTATGTTTCTTTGGTCTGGACTTTGTCTTAAATAATAAGCTCCATAACATTTTTGCATACATTGTTGTTTTCATAGGCTTTATTCGCGATTCTATAAAAATAGCGAATATTAGAGTATTTGAAAGTTCTTGTAAAAGTCTATTGAAATAAAGCACATTTTGAGGTAGAACTTAATAGTGGACATGAAAAGTAATATTTTGAAATATTTTAGAATTTGTTTTTGGTTGCATAAGTAGAATCAATGCAGCTTTCGTGCAGAATGTTAATATCAGTTAACTATATCGAGAACATGGTCGCTATCGTGAGGTCCTTGACAACTCCTTTGTATTACCAATGTTAGATCTTAACTTATTTTTGAAGAATACAACTGTTATTCATAGAAATACCTACACGTGATATCTCTTACCAAGAAGCAATTGTAATTTTAGTTTTTTTTTCTATTTATAATTATATATATTTTAAATACCCACATATATGACTGTAAGAAGTTTAATCATTCAACATGTTTTAGATCAAATCAAATCAAATATCCTTTATTGCACACCAAATAAATGTATATGACATATGTACTATTTTTAATATATATAATCGCTGAGTGAGTGATCTCTTCTAGGCAAACTTTGGGCAGAGAGAAAGAAAAATACATCTGTGGGAAAACAAAAACAAACCTATTCCATGAGAACAGTACATTTTTTCGTCCCACTGCTGGGCACGGGCCTCCCTTCAATATAAGATGGGATCAGGCCATAGTCCACCACGCTGGCCAAGTGCGAGTTGGCGGGCTTCACATATCTTTCGAAAACTTGCTAGGTTTTCTCAGACATGCAGGTTTCCTCACGATGTTTTCCTTCACCGTAAGGCAAGTAGTAATCAAGTTAGATATGATTCGCACATGAAAATATTAGAGGTGCAAGACCCGGTATTTGAACCCGCTTCACTCGGTTTCCCAAGCGAGCTCGTTACCACTGGGCTACCACTGCCTTTTATGATATTAGTATAGGTTTAATATAGATTTATTAAGCTATTTAAGTTTTTAATTTAAAATAAAATATCTTCATTAAATAAATATAAAATTCAATGATTATGTCTACTTTATATAGTTGTTAGGGTCAAATTGCTTAGTAACCAACGTATGGTTATAATACCCCCAAATAAAAGTTATTGTTATTATTATTAATTAAACATTTTCTAATATTATATATACAAAGGTCACATAGAGGCGAACCCTGCCGATGTGAAGATAAGTTGGTAATGTGTAATATAAGCCAAATATATTTTCGATATCGAAGAATTAACAAGTAGTGTGATCCTACAAGCGTAGGGGTTTTCGAGTAGCAATTAAAAGTTGTTTCATCACGCTTGCCGATCATTTTGTTAACCACTCAGCGTATCTACTGTACCGAAAATTGTACTGAGTTTTTGATTTCATTTAATTAACCAGTGCCTACTTTCAAATATCGCTTGTCTCTCTCTGTTTGTATATTTGTACGCGTACCATATAGAGGCCAAGTTTTGTCTCTTTATCTATTTAATTACTTAAAATTAAAGTTTTTTATTCAGATTATCACTTGATAATAAAATAAGTACCTAATGCTGTTTTTGAGTTAGTCTAGAAAAAGAGAGATAAAGTTTATAAGAAGTTATTTATTTCATTAGTTATTAACTAGTAAACATTACAAGAAAAGAAAAATTCTAATTTTTGCTTCATTTTTAATTATAGAGCTTGAGTTCCGGGAATCACAAAAACCTTTTTTAGGAAATTTCTTCCACTTTAAGGATCTTTTTGCTGATTTCCGCCATCACTTACCGTTTTCAAGTTATAAACAAAAGTCTGAGGAATTTTTTTCGCTTCAGTTTTATTATTTTTAACAATTGCAATTTTTATTTAAAAAAAGAACGCCTTCCTCAGTATTTTATTCCGCGTTTAATGAGCTACCGCCCATAATTTTCTGACTTTTCTAGCTATTTTTCGCAAATATTAAACTTCTCGACTAGACAAATTTATGTATAATTATATACTGTTTGTTACAGTTTTATAGTTGACTAGCAGAACCCCCGGCTTCGCCTGCGATCAAACTATGAAAAAATTTTTTTTTCGCAATAGATACTTTCTTCTTCTTCTTCTTCGTGTACTTCATTACTGAAGGTCGTGCTTGTCCTGAAGTGCTTTCACCGATGTGTCGACTAGCTTCCTCCACGCCACTCTGTCCTCGGCTTGTCTCAGGGCAGTTGGAATATTGAGTCCCGTTATATTTTGAATCTGGTCGGACCAGCGGGTAGGTGCTCGACCGCGTATAGATACTTTATTATTGCAAAATTAAGTTCGTATATGTTTTATTATATCTTAAAGATATAAGGAAAACAAATTAAATGTTAGCGATCGTAACTCAAAATATCCAGTATCTTAAAAGATGTTAAGCGTATATTCTGTAAATAAATTTACACTTTAGGTATTTAGCAAGCTCCACTACCTGTATTTTTTCACATTTTTCTTTTCAAAGTTAGAAGAAGAGAGTACAATGATACAATCGCATACAATGTTTACAACTTTAGAATCATGTAACTCGGCTAATATGGGTTTTTAACTAACATATTAACAGGCTAACATCTACGTTATTTTTAAAGACCCAATACTTGGACATCTGAAGCTTAAAGTCTCCCTGCTTCTCCTTCTTTTTTAAGTTACACATATACAGTGCCATTCTTATTTTGCTGTAGCTTTTTGCACGCGGCTACGCTGGACTACGCGTGGACTGAAAAGTTTGCTCAGTTTTAATTTCCATTGAATTTATATGTTGTCATATCGAATTTTTATTATATATCTAGAGTAAAACTCTAGATTCACTTAACTTAGTCTACGCTAGGAAAACCAACCACAAATATACCACACTGATGAATGTTCTGTCTAGTTCTGGGTTCTGCTAAAATATCTCTGTTAGAAGCCATCATCTCTTAAGTATACGCCTGCTACTTTTAACGACTGGCCTTGAGATATCTTAATGGTAATTTCAAAGCAAACTTTAAGAAGGAATTACAATAGATTAAATTCAAAGGCGTAGTCAGAAGTTATCAATAGTATTCGAGGTATGAATTCTGATTTCCCCCCGAGCACATCCAGCAAACACAGTGACCACTATAATATTTAATGAAATACTCACAGTCTAATCCCGTTACCTAGCTTAGGTGACTTTTTTATTGTAGATGTGCCAACCTTCAGAAGAAGATATAGATAACAGGATGCTCTCTAGCTAGGTTCTTTCTCTCGCGCTCTAAGTTTGTTTATTTCTTTGGATTCAGAATTTTCCGTTCTCTACTTTATATCCCACACAGTAAGTGTGCATTTGCAGAGAACTTGCGGTATGCTACTCTATTTAAATATATTCAACAACTCGAAGTTCAATGCCCAGTTTTACTCCAGAGGCTGAATAAAAAAAAAAACTACAATATATGTTTGCTTAATTGTAGTAAAGAGCCCGGGGGAGAGCTGACTCCTACCGGGCGCGTCCCCAGGTGGCGGATGGGGGAACGCCACCCGCTTAGTCTGCAGCGGGTGGTACCGGGTGGGCCCACTTCGGTGGGCGGATTGGGGCCGCTAGACGAGGCTTCCGTTTGCGAAGCCACGACGATGCGGCCACCGGTGGCGGGACCGCTTTGGCGATCCCGTGATCGGACGGGGGTGGGGCCGGATGCGGGACTGTGTTAATAGGCCCGCAACCGGTAGAGGGGTGGGCCGCGGTGGGAGGGTAGCGCTGGTGCCTCGGTGCTGGCTTCCCCGCCTTCCGCGGTCTGGATGGGGCCACCACCGTATGATGGCGGACGCGGTGGGGCTGCAGGGGAGAGAGCTGGTGTTTCGATGCCGTTTCCCTGTCCTCTGCAGCCGAGGTAGTGTTGCCCACTTCGGTGGGCGGTGAAGGTGCCAGAGGGCGGTCGGCTAGGGGAGGCCGGCCGTCCGCTGTTCTGGCTAGAGGAGGCCTTCAGGGGTGGTCGAACATCTCAGCCCCTGACACGGAGACGGGCCTTAGCAGGCGCTCACCGTCGGGGTCGCGGAAGAGTCTTTTTGGTACCCGCGGCCCCGGCCTTATGGCGACGAGGAGGAGTTTGGTCAGGTTTTTAGTGGGTAGGCTGCCGCACATCGCGGCAGGAGTCCCCCACATAACCCGACTCGCTTCCCCACTGGCGAGCGGGTACCCATAACAGGGGTTTTCCTGACGTTAAAAAAAAAATTGTAGTAAAGAGCATTAATACCAAGTTTCAAGTAATTCTGATCAAAAGCAATTTTTTCATATAAACAGCATAACCCCCTTTTACCCTTTTAAGAGATGAATATCAAAAAAAAATGAAATTTGTACTGTTTTAGTTGTCATTTTAAATGTAAATACCATTTTCCGTGCATTAATTACAGTTTCGTACAAAATTTTCATCCTCTATTTGACAGCCTTATAGGATGAATTTTAAAAAATGCTAAAATATGTATTTATTTAATTAGTTTTAAGAGCGTTAATACCAAGTTTCAAGTAATTCTAATTATAAATAATTGTTTGCCCATATAAACTTTATCACCCCCTTTTACCCTCTTAAGGCATGAATTTGGAAAAAATCTAATACATATATCTCTAATTTTTCATCTTAAAGCTAAATACCACTTTCTGTGCATTTTGTGTAAAGAATGACAGAGTTTCATACAATCTTATATCACCCATTTTACCTTAGGGGATAAATTTGGAAAAATCCTTTCTTAGCGGATGCTTACATTGTATAGGGAATATGCCCTCCAGATTTCAAGTTTCTACGACCAGCAGTTTAGGCTGTACGTTGATCGATCAGTCAGTCAGTCAGGACAAAGCATTTTATGTATATATAGACTAGAAACTCACCCTCGCTCCGCTCGGGTTCGTCCCTAGTTACGTTTTAAGGTTTAGCTCAGATGAGATATTTTCCTGCAGTAAAAAGTATCCTATATGATGATTCGAATAACCAGCTATCCTCATACCAAACTTCATCAAAATCTGTTCAGTTGTTTTTCCGTGATGCTATATCAGACAGACAGACAGACAAAAATTCTAAAAACTATATGATGTATTGATAATAAAGTCTATGTTAATAAGACTTTCCAAAAAATATTTAATGTACTGATTCGGCTTAGTTACTATTTTATTATATTAGCTCTACGTTTCTGAAACGAACAGCTAAGTTGTGGAACATCCTTCCAGCATCCGTGTTTCCTACCACATATAATATAAGTACCTTCAAGGCAAGAGTGAATAGGCATCTTCTAGGCAAGCGCGCTCCAACCTAGACCTCGTCAGTGCTTTAGCGTTGATTGTCGTCAAGCGCAAGCCTTAGAATAAAAAAAAAAAAAAATGTATAGATATAGATATTTTGGTAAAAAATGTTCGAATAGTCATAATTAAATCAAATGGATTCTGTACATTTTGTTATTTATAATTATATATTAATTTGATATTGATTATTTATAATTTATTATTTACAATTTTATAATAAATCTAATAACGATATCGGATAATTGTATTTGTAATATTAACATTTTAAAAGTATCGTCATCCACTGTTGGGTAATGTTATACGTAGTAGACAGATATTGCCACGTTACACCCAACGGTGGGTTAAATACTTGTAATTGCCATTTTGTAAAATATTCCGTGAAGTGAGCGAAGTAAAGAGGAATTGCTGAATCCCTGTAGTCTTATTTAAAAATTTATTACTAACAATACATAATATTCAGGCAGTGGTAGCCCAGTGGTAACGCGTTCGCTTGGGAAACCGAGTGAAGCGGGTTCAAATCCCGGATCTCGCACCTCTGATATTTTCATGTGCGAATCATTTCCTAACTTGATTACCACTTGCCTTACGATGAAGGAAAACATCGTGAGGAAACCTGCATGTCTGAGAGAACCTAGCAAGTTTTCGAAAGACATGTGAAGTCTGCCAACCCGCACTTGGCCAGCGTGGTGGACTATGGCCTGATTCCCCTCGTATTGAAGGGAGGCCCGTGCCCAGCAGTGGGACGTTAAAAAGGGCTGAATGCAATACATAATATTAAGTTTTACCTATCTATAGTAAAAAAATCAAATCAAACAAAAAATTGGCCACAAAATATTCAATGTTCAGTTTTGAATCCACCTAAATAGAACAGTAAAGGCTATAGAGACTCGGCTTCATTAGTCCTACACCCATCGCGCTTGGATACACTTGAATCTGATTTGATTGATGTTGCGAGTAGTTAATAAACTTTAATTTTGGTAGAAGTTTGTGAAACCAGCATCCTGGATGAACAAGTTTTCATATAATCATACGTATTTATAATAATAATTTTGTTAGAGAGTACAAAAGCTACAAATAAAGTTTTATATTTTATATATAAAGTATCTAGGCGACCGAGCTTGGCTCGGAGTTCTTTTCTGTTATATCGTATTTTTTAGATAAAAAAAACTAAAAACTTGAATAAATACAAAAACATAATTTAAAAATCTACGTATTCCAACTGGGATTCGATCCCGGACATATGTGTAGTCCCACTTACGCGTTGACCACTTGATCACGATGCTTAGAACCGAGTGTAAGAAATTATCGACCATATTCTGCGTAGAATAATGCAAAAACGAAACTGCATGAAAACTCGAAAACTCGCGTTTTCCCGGACATGAGACTAATCTAGATCGATTTTTCGCCCCCGAAAGCCCCTACATACCAAATTTCAGCGAAATCGTTAGAGCCGTTTCCGAGATCGTTGGTATAAATAAATAAAGATATAAATATACAAGAATTGCTCGTTCAAATATATTAGATTAGATAGTTCCGACAAAACTTTATTTCTAGGAAAATAAAAGGCACTACATTTTTTTTCTTCTATGCGCTACGAATTCTACTCTTAAGAACGTGACAACGTAGTTCTCTGTTTTAACGATTTTTATTCGAGGCGATGCTTGTTAGCGCGTACATACAACAGTATCTCATAATAAGTTTTGAAGTGAATAAATTTTTAAAACAAAAAAGAATTCTCTTTTTGTAATTTTATTTATTTTTAAACGGAAGTTTGTGAAGCTTTTTCAATTAAGTTCAATTCCAAGTAGAGGCGAGAATTATATTTATTAAAAGATTATGTTCTAAATTTTTGTATAGAATATAATACAGATATTTTCCAGACTAGGAGCTGTTCCATGCACTACCCAAACTACTGGAATTTATATCACTATATTTATTCTTTCTCCTTCTTTCAAATTGATAGAGTATGAAGACACGTACATTGGTCAAACTAAGCGGATCATCGCAGAGAGGGTCAAGAAACACATCGCAGCTGTAAAGAATCGCCAGACGGCAAAATAAGCGATAGCGATTTGGGCAACTCCAATTCTAATCACGGATTGAGCTTTAACAGCCAGTTTTATGCACCGATCGCCAATACTACAGAAGACTGGTTCGCGAGGCGATTGAAATTTAAATAACATAAAAATTTCAATCGTGAGGATGGATATAAGCTATCGTCTGCGTGTGATTGGTGATAGGAAATTAAAGTATCGCAAATCCGTCCAACACACCTGTGGACAATATTACTGTCGTGTATAGCGGCTATTATAAATTGTTGAGATCAAATGAGGGTACCTGCAAAAAACATCTCCGACCGTAGCAGGGGTTGCCATACACCGCCAGTCTGCCCGTGACCACGGCTGGTGCAATCCAGTTGAAAAGTCGGGAATAGGGTATGTATATGGTATAACCACTTACGAATTCACGCGTTTAAGTCACTTAGTGTAGTTATTATATATTTATGGAACGCGAAAAATTAAAAAGATATAGATCATGAAAAGTCGAGCTTTTAATAGGTATTATACTTTTTTGGCTGTTTAGTTGTGAGGTTGTTTCGCTGCAGATCAGCCAAAAAAGTCATTGAGTTTTCTGACAATGAGTTATTAGCAGCGACGCGACTTTGAAAAGTTAGTGGCAGGTGCTTCGAAGAGCTCGTAAGCTGAAATAAAAAAAATATTTATGCAATAAATTACAATTAAACTATCAAAATCATTTAACTAAGACATATTCAATATGTCAACACCAGTGGGAGCAGCGTCTAGACATATTGTTATATCTTGTTCAATAAATTACTCGCATTTATATTATTTCTTCTATTTACAAATTGATAGATTTAATAAATAAATATTAGTTATGTTCTTTACTTATACTGTATTTGGTCAATTCGAAAATAATATTACAATATATCTGTAAAATCTAATATATATATATATATATATATATATATATATATATATATATATATATATATATATATATATATATATATATATATATATATGTATATATATATATGTATCAACCTTATCGACTCTTCATATCTTTTGGGTAATATTTATTTTAGATGTCCAAGCTCCCACACACGTAAATGAGATTTGTTTATAATCTGTTCTTATATAGGTCTTGTCGTTATTATAATATTCACTTTCACCATTTAGATATAATGAACTGTTTTGTAATAAATTTCAAGAAATTGATTAATAACATAATTCAATAATTTTCATAATATTTTCATGTACTTTAAACTGTGTTCATAGTATAATTATATGTGTCAACTTTTTGGTTAATTTAGCCGAATGTTTTCTAATCTAATTATGTGTTTCTTATTTGTGGAAACTTAATCGGTGAGTGTGTGTATTTTTATTGTAAATTTTATGTTCTGTAATACTGTTTGTTTCCGTAAAATAAGTAAACATAAAAATAAATTAAATAAAATACCAGCTGAACCAACGGCTACGCCCGCGTTGAATCTACAAAAAAAACTCTTTGGCTTTATATTATACAGCGACTCACCCTCGCTTGGTTCAGGTTCGTTGCTATGTATTTATATATAAATAACTAGCGACTCACCCTCGCTTCGCTTCGGGTACGTCCCTAGACAAAAACAAATCTATCCCACGGGAACCGTACATTTTTCCGGGATGGTATATAGCCTATAGCCTTCCTCAGTTAACGGGCTATCTAATGCAAAAAGAATTTTTCAAATTGGATTAGTACTTCCTGAGATTAGCGCGTTCAACCAAACAAACAAACAAACAAACTCTTCAGCTTTATAATATTAGTATAGATTTAAATAAAAATAATTGATCTTCCATTCTGTAAGGACTAAATAGAGACTGAATAATGGGACACATTTGCTGGACAGAACGATTTCTAAAATCTTGATAAACTTACGCTGGACTTTATCGATTGCCTCGATACTGAACTTATATTGTAGATTCCAAACTACTGAGCCATATTCTAAGATCGAGCACACAATTTCTTATTGTATAATTATTAGTATGTTATAATAAATTGGCAAAGTGTCAGTCGGGCTCACACATCGAGGGTTCTGTACCTGTTCTGTCTGTACTAGTGACTTACCGCTTTAAATGAACTACTGGAGCACTCGCTACACTCGAGTGCATCCCTAGGTGTCTCTTTGCTATATTTCAAACTGTATTTTATTGCTTTATTTGAAACCGCTTAGGCAGTGTACGCTGAAAGAACTCGACGGTCAGTTATTACGGTTTTTAAATCAAAATCCTCAATATCTGTACCATCGCTCCGTTTACCCATCAGTCTGTCAGCCCTATTTTTTTTAAATTAAAGGGTTATATACTACACGTAAAGGGTTATATACTACATGTTTTTATGTTTTTTTAATGCGCTAGTCTCTGAAACTACTAAACCGCATTTTTAAGTTTAACATAACGATCAAGAAAGTCGATCATTTTCATTAATTATATCGAATTAAAAAAGTCAAGCATAGCTTTTTATTTGTTATTGAATCTAAGGGTACCAAAAATTTGAAATTACAATTATTCTATACTTACCTTTTCAATAAAAACAATTCACTCAGGTTTTTAATTCCTTATAACATTTCTTTATCTTACGGCTCCTTTTTCCATTTGTTTTCTTCATATTTGAGAATAAAAGATAATATTTCTTTGATCAACGCTTTTAAATAAGAAATAATATATTGATATGAAAGAATAGCTTTTGAAACTAGCTTTTAAATTGAAATATTTCAATAACATCGCTTTCGCCAAAGAATTAAATAGATAGAAGCGCTCCTCTTTGACTAATTAAGATGCTCCGATTTTTGATATGAAGTAAGGATTTACTTGGTCTACATTTTTAATAAATAATTTCACAAATAGATATGGAGATATGAAAAGTATTCTATTTAATTAAATTTAATAACCTTCCTTAACTTTTCGCGCTGTAAGATTTTTTAAAACATTTACTTATCTTAAAGCGAACAGCCAAATATTCTTTTTTGGTCGTCAATTTTCACATCAAAGGTAATATTTCACACACTGTTAACTGTGAACAACGTACGTGGTATGAGTGAGCTCACTCATCTCAATATGGGCTTTTTCGCCATCTAAGTACCAATTAAAGCAAATCTAGTGGTATTGTTGGGTCGACGAATCTTTGACTATCACTAAAATAAGCGTATTTTTAATATTTCGTAATGATTTATATTTTCTTCAAAAGTATTTGTATTGAATAACCTAGCGATTCTATTTCTTTTTATATATTTTTTTTTTATACTACGACGGTGGCAATCAGGCATACGGCCCGCCTGATGGTAAGCGGTTACCGTAACCTATGGACGCCTGCAACACCAAGGGCATCACATGCGCGTTGCCGACCCTTTATATACATATATAACAAGCATCAAATTAATATAATTTGTTTGTACAAATATAGGGGTAAGTATTTTATTAAATTTACCTTTAACAAAAAATTTAAAAAGTCAGTAATTTCTACTTTATTTATATGTACATAAATAGATATAAATCAAATTTAAGTTTCGTTGAAAGCTGTAACGTAATCGAAATAATAAGAATCCTATACTCTTTGACATTTGATCTTATGACTTAGAACTAGGAACAATGTATTTGTAGTTTGCGAAAATATTGATAACTATGCCTCTAGTTAATGCTCTGTATTAGCTGTAGGTCTATTGTCTATCCCAGTTCGACTTGATCACTCGTTAAGAAAGGATCTTTTGGACTTTAAAATGACGGAATAAAAAGAACATATTCTTCGGAGTAAGTAAATAAGTTATGTTATGTTTTGAATTAATGGAACACATATTTTTTACGTTTCACGCCGGTTTTCGCAATTTTTAAATTTTAGTTTCTTTAAAATGCTTCCATTAGACAGAGGATGCTAGTGCAGGGGAGCGTCGGAACAATTAGCCGGCTCTCCCCATCACAGAGTATTGAGCTTTAGTTATATTTACTCACCCACACATACATAGTTTTAGCAACATTGTACATACTCAATTATTTTTCTACCTACCAACTGTATTGAAAAGGTTTACTAACTTTTACTAACTTGTTAAGGTTTACTAAGTAAATAACAAAGAACAATAAAAAAAACATTTTGTTAAAAATGCGCTCTTTCCTTAAGTTTG
The DNA here is from genome assembly GCA_033884665.1 of Argynnis bischoffii washingtonia. Classification (NCBI taxonomy): domain Eukaryota; kingdom Metazoa; phylum Arthropoda; class Insecta; order Lepidoptera; family Nymphalidae; genus Argynnis; species Argynnis bischoffii. Next base: position 224,529 of record CM066616.1, on the reverse strand, counting down.
CCGTATGTCATGACTCCCCAGAATGCGTTTCTTATTAGCAACACTATCGAATGGTGTAATTATACAGTATGTGTTTTTTTTTCAAAATCAACAGGTTCGATTCCTGGCTAGGAAATTTAATTTTTCAAAAATCTAATGATGCAGTTTTAGTTTTCATGAAAATCGGGCCCGAGACTCCTTTGAGTACTTTTCGCTATTCCTCATAGTTTCGGATTTAGCCATGCACGCCCACTTGAAAAATTCACCTGTATATATAATTGTTTTATTTTTTTCTATATTATTGTATAGCGTTAATTCATGATAGTCATCTACCTTCCCTGAGCAGTGGTAGCCCAGTGGTAACGCGTTCGCTTGGGAAACCGAGTGAAGCGGGTTCAAATCTCGGGTCTCGCACCTCTGATATTTTCATGTGCGAATCATTTTCTAACATGATTACCACTTGCCTTACAGTGAAGGAAAACATCGTGAGGAAACCTGCATGTCTGAGAGAACTATACTAATCTTCCGAATGTCACTAAACAGAAGACAGTAATCAAAATTCAATATGACGACAACCATACGCCATATAGTGAAAAAGGAAAAAGAAATGAAAGTGGCGAACTATATTAAGTGGGGTATAATTGAATAGGTATTTGAAAATTATCTTTAGGTTTCTCTTATCAATACCTTAATTGGCAAACCAGCTAACTCCATATGAGCAAATTTTTCAGACGACGCTTAAAACTTTATATTTTTTGTACACTACTTATTAAAAATCTAAAATACCTTTGGTAGATAATATCATAACCTGTTATATTTGTTACTGTTACTGTTTGTGCTGAATTACTTTTGCGTATAATTTAAATAAAAAAATATTTTTTGACGAAATATGGAGTTGGTTGGTTTGCCAATTAAGGTATCGTTATCATTTTTTATTATCATTTAGGATCATTTAGGATCTATAACGATTTAAAGTTGGTTAACAACCATTCTCATGTAGTCTCTCTAGGATAATTTCTAAAAAGTTTGTAACGTACATCTAGCGGCAAGGATGAAACGCCATACACGCTCCGACCGCTTAATATGTACTATATTCCTTCGTCAATTGTTTTCATCTTTTTAGTTAGCTTTTATGCAGTCGAGTTATTTATTTTTTAATACATTTTTTTAATTGGACATCTAGTAATTTAATTTAAAACATCTTAGTATTGTTTTAAATCATTGTAAAAAGACTCCATTCGATTGATTTATATTATGCTCTTTTTAGGGTTCCGTACCCGAAGGGTGCCAACGGAACCCTATTACTAAGCCTCTGCTGTCCGTCCGTTCATCTGTCCGAGGGCTGTATCTCATGAACCCCAATAGGTAGAGAGTTAAAATTTTCACAAAATACCTATGTACCTACCTAACTCTGTATTTATATTGCCGCTATAACAACAAATAATAAAAATTAAATAAATTAATAAAAATACACAAAACATTTTTTAACGTGCGCTGTGAAAGTCCATATTATTAAAAAGTACCTACATGTACGATGGTACGGAATCTTTCTTGTGCGTTTTTTTTTTAATTTTAAATAAATTTGTGCACATGCAAATAATTCATACACGTGTTCCCTTACGAGCTTAGCAGACTTTAAAGTTTAAAAATTTGACGACACGTTTGGATCAGTTTGTAGTGACCCTACTTGCTGTGCTAGCAGTCGCGGGTTCAAGTCCCACTGGGAGCATTCATTTATATGATGAGCACGAATGCTTGTACTCCAGTCATGGGTGTTTATATTTATAAAATGTATGTGTTAAAAGTTATATATGTGTAGTGTATCAACTATCTGGTATCCATATCGTAGCTTACCATGGAACTAGATGGTGCTGTGTGTTAGTGTTCCAATATATTTATTTATTTAAAAGTTGCCGTCTCATAACAGAATGAAATAAAAAAACTATGAAAATATTTAAAAAAGCGATAAGTAGCATTCCAGATAAACAGTTTACGTAATAACAGGGCTATGTAAAGTAAACACGTTAAAGCTGGTCCCCGAGGCGATGAACTCAAGTCGGTCGGAAATTAATTCCCTGTATGATATGTATCAGTGACCCACAACACATTGCGGTACTTAAGGAATACCCATGGTCCGGAAACTTCGTAATCTGGTAGATTATTCAGTTATTATAATATGACTAGTAACCAAAACTGATCGGTAGTCAATTCGTGCGTAATAGCTGGTCTATGACTATCACTTATCTGGTCTACGAAAAATATTTCATGTATTAAGATAAAAAGTAAGTCTTCTTATTCAGAATGAGCAGTGCATAAGTTTTATGAAATATCGAATTGGCGTTACAAACTTAACCTTAAAAAGTCAGACAAGTGCGAGTCTGACTCGCACACCGAGGGTTCCGTAACATGAAACATTAATGTATTTTAATCTATACATAGTATTATAAAGAGACAGGGTTTGTTTGTTTGTTTGAACGCGCTACTACTAATCTCAGGAACTACTGATCCGATTTGAAAAATTCTTTTTGCATTAGATAGCCCATTTATTGAGGGAGGCTATTAAATATATATCATGATGCCACTACCCAAGGGAGCGGAGCAGTAATTATAAATGTCAACAAATCGCGCCGACCTCCATACATTATTGAAAAACTGAAGTTTATATCGGAAGTTTAACCGCGGGCGAAGTCGCGGGTACTGCTAGTATTTTTATTTTATTTATATTTCAATTTCAATACCATTATAAGATAATTAATCGTTGAAAATATTGGAATACGTTAGATTTAAAGCAAAACGAGTGATTTAATAATAATAATCAATAAGAAGGACTTACTTCGACTAGATTAACATGTTCTGTAAAATAAATGTCACCCCGACAACGTCCTCTGAATATTATCAGACAGAATGACCTCACTTAGGTTTGGCTTGATTATTTTAGAACATTTAAAGTTTGTAATTATCGTAGTCAAACAATAATAGTTCTTATCTCGTCGTGGTTATATGCTACTTGCTAGTGACGTTAGCTAACGTTATCTGAGTTGCCTTTTGGTCGGAACTTCTATGCAATGAGTTTGTAAGTGAACAAGCCGTAGTGTGCGAACCATCTTAATTACAGTGCAGACTGCATCTTGCGGTTGTCGAGGCAACTATTCGAAACATTGCCTTCAGCTCGAAGCTGATCCGTTCGTTTTGAACTATGAAACTAACTATGTATCCATTTTATTTTCTTAGATTTACGCAAATATTTGATATTTTAAATAAAAGTATTTTTTGATTATTTTGGCAATTTATTTCAAATTATTCAAAGATGTTCTCGGGAGAGACAGAAATTTAGGGGACAAAAAGTCAATATAAACATGCAAAAAAACCACCAAAGGATAGTTATATTAACATGTCTCAATTTCAATTTTAATACCTAAATGCGCTTAAATAAACGTTAGCATGATTTAATTATACTGAAATTTTGTACTGCATCGTCTCTTATATTATTCTGTCATGTCAGTAGGGGAAAACAAATTTGGACGCGTGGATGTAGTGAGATTTATTTATTATATAAAATATAAATTTAAAATCACAAATTATGTATTAGTGTAATTAATAACTTGTACGCCGTACGGCTTCATATGATATCATCCTAGGTTCGAGTCACCGACCTTTTTTTGACACCGTCCTTCTTGCCCTTGATCTTTCTCCTCAATAGTAATTTCTTGGTTTGACAATAACAACTACTAAAGTACTAATTAACAGACTAAAGTTTTCATATCAACTACATCTATTGAGTTTTTGGATATCACTCACTTTGACCAGACCAGCGATCACGATCTTATTCGCGGTAGCCTAGTGTAGAGGCTTAAATCATATCTGTAAAACAAGAAACTCGCAAGAGCTTTGCTAAATACGAAAGCATAACATTGAAAAAAATCACCCAACTTATCTAAAATAAGTATTGTATTTTTTTTTTTTTTTTTTTTTAATCTTTATTTAAAGGACTTGTTCACATAACAAAAAAGCGAACATGTCGTCCTTGTAAATTTTACACATAGATAAATAACAAATATCTAAATACTTAACTTTGCACAGAATGAATACATACAAAAAAAGATTCTACCTTAACTATTCAGCGCACATAACAATATTGTACTAATTGTAAGAGATATAAATAACCATAATTATGTAACGACTTGACTAGATCTAGCACGTAAGCCAACCTGAGTTAATTTATACAAAGCTTTAGCATGATCTGAACTGGGGTTTGCTAACATTATATTACAGCTACCAATCTGTTTTAACTCATGATAATTATTAACAAACATATCTCTCCTCATACGTTCGTTCCTAGCACATTCCACTAAAATATGATACACATCTTCGGTTTTTCCACATTTAGTGCAATTCGGTGATACTGCTTTTTTCATCTTAAACGCGAAATAATTCAGTGGAATGTGCCCGGAACGTATTCTTAGCCCAGTCACAATAGAATTTCTGTCTAATCTACAAGACTCAAACCAAGGCAAATAATACGGGTCAGACCTCAAAATCCTATACCAAATTCCTTTATTTACCGATATATTTTGAAAGTGTACAGCCCACAAATTATATACATACGTTTTAAACAAAACTACAATATCATTAATAGAAGGTAACACGCTGAGCGATATCCCTTTTGATACCGCGTCATTTGCTAGTCTATCCGCACGTTCATTACCTGCCAACCCTACATGAGATGGAATCCATTGCAATGTTACCCGTTTATTTGATGCTTCGAGTTTACAGATAGCCTTTAATATCTTATATGCTATCGGGGCTCCTCGAAAAGTCGAGGTGCACCGAGCAATATGTTGGAGCGCACTTTTGGAGTCCGTAAAGATAACAAAGTTTTTGAAATTACTAATGCTGCTAATATACTCCAAAGCCTCATACAAGGCAAACAGCTCAACATACATAATAGATATTACTGATTCAATTTTGAACTCGATATCAGTATGAGCTTGAGGGTCGTAAATAGCAGCTCCTATACCTTTTTTGCATTTAGAACCATCTGTGTATATTTTGTAAAAATTCTTATATTCAATATTAATCATTTGCAGACTATTGCTTTTTAAAACCGTAGCGTCTACCAGCCGTTTTGACTGTCTAATGTTATCTATAGAGCAAAATATTTTATTATCTAGATTAATATTTTGTACCCATGTGTCAAGACAAAACATTTCCAATTTTCTAGAAGATCGAAAAGGGTAACATTTCAATACTCCATGGACCGAAGCTAAGACCGGTTTCTTTTTATTCACCCAATAGTTCAAATTATTGCATTGTATAGACAGTTGATCAATTACATCAATGTTTCCGTTGTCTTGTAAAGCACGACTCTTCAACCAATACTTACCTCCTAGGTACATTCTACGAATGTGAAGTGGTTGAAGGGCTAACTCGCTTTCCATCACGTGTATTGGTGTGCTCTTGATGAACCCCCCAATCACACGCATACACTGGTTTTGAACCTTATCCAGTTTATAAAGATGGGATTTAACACTCGTATCATATATAAAACTTGCATAGTCCATTCTACTACGTATAACCGAGATATATAACCTTCTCAAATGTTTAGGATGTAAGCCCCAGTCAGTGCCAGCTAATATTTTAAGAATATTTAAATATTTTTGAGTCTTGTGAGTAATATCGTTTATATGCCTCCCCCATTTTAAAGACCTATCTAACCAAACTCCTAAGTATTTAACACTTTCTACTAATTGAATTTGAACTCCTTTTAAGTTGATGTTTACTTCCTGTCTATTAATCCCTTTCCTAAACAGACATATTTTAGTTTTTCGTTCAGATATTTCCAAACCAAGACCTTCAACCAGTTCACATAATTTATTAAGAGCTAGTTGTAATTGTATACATCCCTCTCCTATATTCTTATATGATCCGTACAATACGAAATCATCAGCGTATTGAGAAATATGTATGTTAACAATATCATGGCAAATATCCCTAGTCAGTACATTGAATAAGATTGGAGATAAAGGGTCTCCTTGTGCAAGTCCGCGATTTGTCGATCTGGTAAGACTACTGGAAGCTGAGTAATTTATACTTAATTTTCTAGCACTCAAAAACTCCCATAAGTAATAACAGAACTTGGAACCCACTCCGAGCCTGTCCAACGCATTTAGTAACACTATTATATCAACATTGTTATAGGCGCTGTCAATATCCACAAAACAGCCTAAGGTTATTAAGTTATTAGCAAACCCCAATTGAATCTGAGACACTAATCTAGTAAGACTATCTAGGCATGAACGACCCCTTCTAAAACCTACAGTATTTTTCGAAAAGCAATCATTAAATTCTAAGTACCATTCCAATCGATTTTTTAAAATAGTGTGAAAAATTTTACAGGGACACGATAAGAGAGCTATAGGTCTCACTTCAGGTATAGATTGTGTAGAGGAGTTTGCTTTTGGTATGGGTACAATTTTAGCTTGTCTCCATTGAAATGGTACAAATCCCGATACAAGAAACATGTTGTAAATTCTAACTAATATATGCTTTCCATTCACCGGGAGATGTTTCAACATAGAAAAGGATACCGAGTCGTCACCTGGAGCCGTATCTTTAGCTTTAATAGCACGATTAAGCTCCTGGATTGTAATAGGACTCTCCAAGATTGTATTAACAGAAGTAAATGTCGGCTTTCTGGAAGAAACATAATCAGGCGTCAGATTATGCAATAATCTATTTGCTGTATCCTCATCAATGTATGTTTTTGGTAATCGATATCCCTTAATCCATCTCATTCGGCGGAGCATCTCAACTGTTGAAATGGCTTCATTAACTGTATTGCAAAATTGTCTCCAAGCTTTACGCTTAGCTCTTCGTATAATCCTCTGGGCAAAAGCGACTTTTATTTGAAGTACATCCAAATTATTCGGCGTAGGATTCTTTCTAAAAGTAGCCAAGGCAAGTCTTCTTTCTGCAACAGCCCGTGATATGTCTGAATTCCAGTACGGTTTTGGTACAAAATTCTGTAGACGTAAAGGATCTGTGCACATTCTTACAGTGGGGATATATCTATCTGCCGCCGAATTAACAGCCTTCATAAATTGGTTATAAGCTTCTTGAGGATCACTTGCCAAGACCAAAACAGAGAATATTGCATGTAGGGTGCACCTATATTCATCCCACTTTGCTTTCTTAAAATTCCTTTTTTTATTATCTACGTCAGTTGCGCAGCAATTAGCGGTCGTAAATTTAATAATAAGGTGATCACTTCCTAAAGATTCATTAAGAACCCTCCAAATGAAATTCAACGCAATGTCATTAGTTACGAAGGTAATATCCGGGGAAGACTTTTGGACATTACCGTTGACTAATTTAAGCCGAGTTGTAGCACCATCATTCAGGATAACATAATCTTTGTCAACGATGGTATCAAACAGCTGCGCTCCTCTAACATCTGTTTTGTACGACCAATTAGAGTGGTGACCATTAAAATCACCAGCAATAATAGTTTTATTATTATGTAAACTAAACACTGAGTCCCAATCATTAGCTACTGTGTGCACAGATGATGGGCAGTATACAGAAATAATGAATTCTAAATTAGAACAGTTCAACACTTTAATTTCAGCTAGTTGAATTCCTGGATTCGCACATTGTATCTGACGTACTTGAAACATTATTGAAGAATGAATAACAATTGCCACCCCGCCATATCCATCGTCGCGATCCTGACGAACAATATGATAGCCGCTTAACCTAATGCTCTTGTTTGGATCAAGCCATGTCTCGCTCAGAATAGCAATATGAATTTTTTCCTGTGATAAAAACTGTTCAAACTCCACTATCTTCGGATGAATACTTTGACAATTCCATTGTATGATGTTAACTTGTGTGGCCATGTTTAAATAGGTTTTTAAAAAAGGCCATCTCAGTTACCCATTCCGTGAAAAAATATAACAACCAATCATAAATAACTTCTCCACACGATTTCAGTTTCTTCCCAAAGTTAATGTTTTTCATAAAAATTATCTCCTTAATTCTCAAAAGTAAACCTTGAATATCAGTTTTCTCAAATTCTTCCTTGTTTTGGTTCCCCTGTACTTCTTCTTCGGAATCTGACTGTATTGTGCTCTCATAACCCACAGAAACATCTTTTCGCTTATCACACTTTTTTTTGGACTTCTTAGCAATTCTATTACCTATCGCACTACTCTTATTATTACTTTGTTTATTACTTTGTTCTTTAGGCAAACTCGATGCATTTCCTACCACCTCAGCATATGACGGGCCATTGTCTGACGTCATTGGGATGACGTTGCATACGCCTTCATTGGTTGGACTCATATTATCCGTCTCGTATTGAGGTGAAGGTGGAACATATAGAGTAAGAGCCATTTTATAAGTACAATTAAATTCGGCCATCAGTTCCCGGATTCTCCTTTCCTTCTTATAAACAGGGCAAACCTTCGCTAGTGCCATATGTTTGCCCTTGCAGTTCACACACTTAAAAGATGTTGTCTCACAGTTGTTATGCATTTGGCCACATTTAGGGCAAATGGTTTTCGTTTGAGAGCATTCCTTGTGGTTGTGACCGAATTTCCAGCATTTTGAGCACTGAGACATGGGAAATATAAATGGATTCACTTTTATTCTAGTGCCATATGTAAATACATAAGGAGGTAAGGAAGAGCCCTTAAAGCAAACCCGTACGCATTCGCTGTCTTCAAAAGTGCCACTATCAAAATTACGCCTTTTCAATCTTTTTACATTTAAAATTGGTATACTGCAACATAAATCCCGCATATTTTCATCCTCTTCCAGATCCAGATCGATATCCCTAATAACGCCATATGAGACGCCAACTTCGAACGTTTTTTGGCACTTATATTCTTTATCAATAAAATATTTGCACTTAATTAAATCGTCTGCACTGTCATTATTGTTGAATTTTATCAAAACTTTGTAGGCGTTAACATATTTTATTCTCGTTATGTTTTTAATGTTTTCGTTCTTAAGTAGACGAGCCAACCCTATTTGCTTAGGTAATTTTTCTTTTCTAGACACCATGCTTATTTCAATTTGTTCTTCTGGGATGGGGGTAGTACCATTATTATTGTTACTCCGCGCCAAAACTTTTCCTCGTCTCCCAACCTCAGCCCATACCTCTTCTGTATCTATGTCACGACTTCTTTTATCCGCTCGATTACTACAACTACCCGCTTCTAATTCCGTAGAATTTCCTATGTAAGTCTCCACATCCTCCTCGAACACACTACACATATCACTATTTTGAGATTCAGCCATAATCTATCGATAAACAACGCATTGCAACTACTTATACAATTAAATAAACTCAAACGTATTATACAAAAACTGGTTACACAAACGACCTGCCACAGCAAGCGCGCGTGAGCCACGAGTATTGTATTTGGAAGTGTCACCTGAAGACAAACAGTAAAAACTGTAAATCGTTAAACCTTCACATTCACAATGTAATATGCACTAATGTCTTGACAAATTTAAACTATCATTCGTTAGCTTAATCCTATCGATGGCTCTCCAAAACTCTCCAGACGCAGCGTAGCAGCGTTTATAAATGGCTTTTTTAACCTTAAATCAAAGTCAAAGCAATTCTACATCAAATTTTATGCATCTGTATAACCATTATATTTTTTTCTTTTGAACTAAGGGGAAAATGTGAAAGTTCATTTTTGACGACGATATTTTCACAGTGGCTTTGTGAATATATCAGCCATTTAAATAAAACTATCTTTTCGGATTTTTTCTCGGATTTATTTTGATTTTTGGTTCCCGACGCTTCGATTGCTTTACAGCAATCATGGTCACGGGAGAGACTAAGGTGTTAGATGTCTCAAAGGCATTATACAGTTGTTACAGACAGCCTACCCACAAATAACAAAATGAATTCAAATTTTGAAAATTGGCACCAAAGTACCTTGCAATATTTGCTAATTTTTATTTAAACATTTTATTATTTTAATTATTTTATACTTGAAAGGCTATTGTAATAGAACCGGTGGAGATTATTCTGTGTACGCCTATTAAGGTTCCAGGCGCATAAAAAAGATTTTTGAAGTTAAACTTCTTTACGCACGCTTGACTTGGGGTATAAGCTGGTGTATGCGTTACGAAAACATGTACGTACGTTTGTTGCCATAGTAACCGTTGTTATTGTCTGACAAGTGATATATAATTATATTCTTTCCTTAAATGATATTTTATAAATATATGTTTATAATATGCCTAATATACGTTATTTTTAATATCTCACCGATCCTAATTATTTAAAACATAAATTGAATTTCATAAAGGGCTTAGGGTACCGATAACCTACAGAAGTTTTACTTCTTGTGCGTGTACACATTCATACACGCACTCTTTAAATTGTTTTCTCTGGACGTTTGTTGTTGCACATCAACGTTAGTCGCTAGTTAACGTAGCTATAATTACTAAAAACATAACTTCCTACTTCATTGTAAAAAAATGTAAGTGTAGTTAAAGTAAATAAACAACGTTCAGCTCATTGAATTTCATGACCACGAGTATTTTCGATAAAAAATCAATCTTTAAGCCTTTATGGGGCATCCGTTTGGTTAAATATTCATTACTTACCAGCCAATTTTCTAACGAAGGCACCATTTGGTGAATTATGTTTTGATAAAAAGCTCACCTTGGAAAAGCCTAACAAGAAATGACGAGAAAGAGACAAAATAGAATAAATTCAATGGGAAAAAGATCCATATTCTTTTTTTTTATTAAATTTTTAATACATTATCCGTAATTCTGCTTATAGAAATTTTTTCACTTAGACAAAATCGAACATGTGATTTAATATAGAACATTCAGAGTTATGTTTTTTCTTTACAGAAAAATATAAATTCCCATTATTTCATTTCTGAATGTCCCATTCGTCCGCGATATGTAATTAACGACGCCTATTTTTAGCATTTTGAAGACAATTGTCTTCTTAATCGAAATTTCAAAACAAGCTAACTTTTATTAAAAAGTTTATTGAGTGAAGCTGTAGAAATATGTGTATGGTTGTCTTGAATACACTTCATTTAATGTAGAGCTATTTAAAAGATAAACGAATGATGAGTAATGATAATAGACTCATGACATTCAGTAAACAATTGAAATAATATAATGCTGAATAAAATATTTTTAATTTTGAATTCTTTAATGTATATTTATAGTAACATGTATTATTAGTAAAATTCTCTCTAAGCTGAATCTGTACATTAATAATTTCTTGAAAAATTTTACTGAAATAGACATAATTATAGATACAAAGGCCGAATCTATAGTTTTTAGATTTTTTGTCTGTCTGTCTATGACCGCATCACGGGAAAATCACTGGATGATTGGTGATAGCTGATTATCCGGGTCAACATATAGGATACTTTTTACTGCGAGAAAATATCTCATCTCTGAGCTAAACGCTAAAACTTAACTAGGGACGAACCCGAGCGGAGCAAGGGTGAGTCGTTAGTTTTACACATAATTTGCATGCTGTGAAAATTGAAGTAGCATGAAAACACGGTCAGACATGGTCAGATAATAACTGCATGTTGATACAGTGTATGCCGGATGAATGGTGAAGAGGTGTGGCGGTTTACCATGGTTTATCCCATTTTACCAGGTTTACCATGATCGCTTTAATAAGAAAGCAAAGTTATGAGAAATAATAAAATAATAATATTTTCCTGTCAATCTTAATAAAATATAATGCATAGAAAAGATTAATTTATAAAAATATCTACATTCTAATATTCATACTCGTACGATCGTATGCTCTTATCAATAAGATAAAATACCTAATGAAAAAGTTAACAAACGCACTAGTCGCCGATACAATTTTCAAAGGTTCCTCTCGATTTTTCTGAGATCCCATCATCAGATCCTAGTTTCCTTATTATGGTACCCTTGGAATATCTCCTTTCCAACAAAAAAAGAATTATCAAAATCGGTTCATAAACGACGAAGAAATCCGCGAACACACATAAAAAAATAATATATATACGGTCGAATTGAGAACCTCCTCCTTTTTTTGGAAGTCGGTTAAAAGCTACAAGAATTCGTATTATTATTAAGCTCCACAACTTCCAGCACGAATGCATATACTTGACTCAGACTTTGGAAAAGGTTATAAAGTGCCTAGTCTCCGAATTAACGTGAACTTAAAGTAGGTAGCTTGCATCTTTGCGAGCTTCTTTCAAAATGTCAAATTAGATGAATACTGTGTTGCTTAACAGTCACTTTTATTATGCGACAAAGTAGCACATTTGCTGTATTTTAGGAAGAGACGTCTTTAGTTTGAGGCGCTTACATAATATCAAAAATTCGATAACAAACACTGTTTGCGATTTCTTAACTGGCTTGTCGGTAGAATAACTAGTAGAAGTTCCTTATCCCGAAATACTCACCAGCAATCGTGAAATACGATCAGAGAGATCGCGAAAATCCGTCGGTGCAGCACTTAGCGTTTCACCGGTTGTGTCAAATTATCGTCTCACCGTAATATGAGATTTGAAAAAATAATAACTCTAATAAAATGTACATTAAATCATCATATTGATATTTGCGTGGAGCAATCATTTTAAATGAACATCTACACAGACAAGTTTGTCTCAATCTATTTAAAATAAAACGGTCACCGACTTCAAAGTCACTATAAAAAGGGACTATTCCACCCAAATAGGTGGATCTTTTTTATTTCCATTGAAGCAATCTTGAAGTGTACACTGTTAATTAATAATTAATAACAGTAATAAATACTCTTCAGTGAACACCGCGATAAGAAAAATTAATACAATATGCATCATAAATAAGAGGTTGCCTCATCACTAAAACAGCGATTGCTTCCAGACAAATTAAAGATTTTAGAGTTGGAAAACTGAAAGAGGGAAGTGAACAATAATTAGAAAAAATATAATTACACAAAGAAAAATAATACTATAACTTTTCCCGCGGCTCCGCACACGTAATTCAATTATGTATTATATATCTTTAAAAATTATAGCCTATGTATTTATTATTCTGGTGTACAAACTATATTACTAAAAGATTTTATCAAAATCTATTTAGTGGTTTTTGTGTGAAAGAGTAACAAACATCCATCCATCCTCACAAACTTTCAGGCTTATAATACTACTAGTAGAACTAGTAGGATTATATTAATCGTTTCACAGGTGTCTTAAGAAGAGAATTCAATTACAACAGCAAAATAATTGTATAAAGTCCCCTCATTGTTTTTCTCAATAACAATAGACAGACGCAAGAACTATATTTAACAATGAATGGATATAGCTTTATGATAAATGATAATCGTTAAAGTTTATTATAAATGTTAACGAGAAACTATTATTTATGGATTTAATGGCTATCGGAAAGTTACTGGCAGAGCAAAGAATGGACTCCGTTTCATAATAGAATAACTAAACATAAAATAATAATTTATAATATTTTACAATTTTAAAATTTAACACATTTATCATTACAATTACCTTCTCTTTTTATACTAATAGTTAAATAATTCGCACCCAACTTTAAGCTCGTATTTTAAGATTAACTTTACTAACGGCTTAAACTTTGCTGCGTATCCGTTAGGACTGAGAATGCTTGTGTATAAAAGCTACGTCAATAAAAAGAAGCATAATAAGTTTTTATATACTAATAATAAAATTGTAACTAAGCTGAATCTGTACATAAAATATTTTTTGGAAAATCTTATTGAAATAGACATTATTATCAATACAGAAGCCGAATCTATAGTTTTTAGAATCTTTGTCTTTCTGTCTGTCTGTCTGTCTGTCTGTTACCGCATCACTGAAAAACCACTGGAGGGATTTTGATGAAATTTGGTATGATGATAGCTGGTTATGCGGGTCACAAATAAGATACTTTTTACTGCGGGAAAATATCTCATCTCTGAGAAATCCTCACGATGTTTTCTTTTACCATAGAGTAAGTTGTAATCAAATTGGAAATTATTCGGACAAATTACGTTTATGATAGCCGGAGGACACCAAAAAATAGTCTTTATTTAAAATTACTTAAAATAGTAAAACTACATCTAAACTTAATACTATGAAACAATAGTGATCGATGTTAGAATCGCATATTGAATGCAAATTTCTTATTATAATCGGAATATATAAAACGGATTGGATGCACACGCGTAGCGGTGACTCGTGATGGTGCGCGACGTCAGCGGTTCTCCGCTAGGCAACGCATGTGACATACATATTAAGATGCTGAGATGCTGATGCAGTCTTAATTTGAGAGCACACGTGTAGTGGCGTCTCGTGACGGTGCGCGACGTCAGCGTATGTAACACACATGTAAATATCAGAGATGCGAGACCCGGGATTTGAACCCGTTTCACTTGGTTTTCCAAGCGAACGCGCTACTTGAAGAAATATTAAGGAAACGTACGGGATAACATTTCCACATGAGGCGATTGCATTGCTATGTTTCCGGTTCCGGGCTGCTACTGAAATCTACTTTTAGTAAAATTCTAATAAGTAACGTGTACCTTCAAACCCAGGACCTCAGGATAGCCCGGGGGAGAGCTGACTCCTACCGGGCGCGTCCCCAGGTGGCGGATGGGGGAACGCCACCCGCTTAGTCTGCAGCGGGTGGTACCGAAGAAATCCGGCGCGGACCAACAGCAGGGTAGTGCCCTAACCGCGGGCCGTCAACCGCGGTGAAGGGCGCTACCCAGACGGGGCCGCTTTCCGTGGAGCGGAGTTGCGGCCACCGGGAGCGGGGCCGCTTCGGCGGTCTTGCGACCGGAGGGCGGGGACCGGTTGCGGGACTGTGTGGGAGGGCAGGCTCGTAACCAGTAGAGGGGAAGGCCGCGGTGGGAGAGGAGTGCCGGTATTTCGGTGCGCCGTTCTCCCTGCCCCCCGCGGCCTTGACGGGGCTGCCACCGTCTTCGATGGCAGACGCGGTGGGGCTGCAGGGGAAGAGGAGTGTCGGTGTTTCGTTGCCGCTCGCCCTGCCCTCTGCAGCCGTGTGAAGGGAGCCCACTTCAGTGGGCGGATTGGGGCCGCTCGACGAGGCTTCCGTTGGCGAAGCCACGACGATGCGGCCACCGGTGGCGGGACCGCTTTGGCGATCCCGTGATCGGACGGGGGGTGGGGCCGGATGCGGGACTGTGTTAATAGGCCCGCAACCGGTAGAAGGGTGGGCCGCGGTGGGAGGGTAGCGCTGGTGCCTCGGTGCTGGCCTCCCCGCCTTCCGCGGTCTGGACGGGGCCGCCACCGTATGATGGCGGACGCGGTGGGGCTGCAGGGGAGAGGGCTGGTGTTTCGATGCCGTTTCCATGTCCTCTGCAGCCGAGGTAGTGTTGGGTCGCGGAAGAGTCTTTTTGGTACCCGCGGCCCCGGCCTTATGGCGACGAGGAGGAGTTTGGTCAGGTTTTTAGTGGGTAGGCTGCCGCACATCGCGGCAGGAGTCCCACATAACCCGACTCGCTTCCCCACTGGCGAGCGGGTACCCGTAACAGGGGTTTTCCTGACGTTAAAAAAAAAAACCCAGGACCTCAGGATATATATGCACATATATATGATCCACTAAACTAATGAGGCAGACCCGAAGCAAATTAATATTAGAATTTTTTTTTAAAACACAATCAAACGTTAATATTACGATCTCGTAGATAGATATAGAGAGCACGTACGTAGTGTCTATTGTTTGTTATGTTTTAAAAGATTAAAAATTAAAAGCACAAATAAAGCGCTTCGCGTGACCACTTAAAATGATTGCATGAGTGTAGTACATCTTCTTTTTATGAACATTTTATATTGCTGAAAATTCTGTGGAATAGTTGAGATATATATGTATGTACCTACTTATATACATTTTGTATGTAGATACTAGATAGTTAATGTCAAACAATTCAAGTCAAGGGTAGTTATACTTGTTAGACGTAATGTTAACGTTTCTCTCTAAATACATCTATATAATATATTATATAGAGTTGTCACTCATGTTATACACACACTTCACTCATGTCACGTCATATCTCATTACGTCACGTCTCGTCACGTCACTTGTATGAAAATAAAAAATATATTTTTATATTATTTTATTTTCACAAAAGTGACTCTAAATGATAAATCCAAGTTTTAAATCCCATTCCAATTTAATTCTAAAACAATGTTCATGATTTCTTTATTTGAAAAGTTAGGAACTAACTATAATTAGAGTATTATTTTTAATTCTTTAGTTATTTTGAGTCTTATTTTAGCTTAAAACGTAAAAATATTTTATTTGTGACATGATTGTAATATAAATGTTTGTTTGTACAAAACCACACAGGTTTAAAAATTCATCAACGTTTATCTTATTTGTGGCCAAAATATACGTATATTATAGATATTTTCAATGGAGAAAGTTTTTACGTTATCTATTTTGCTGTACCTCATCCCTAGGTAGCAGTTCTACACCATTCTACCGACATCATGGCAAGTGGTCATAAAATTCGTATTTTCATAAAAATCGCATTTAAAATATTAGTGTTAGTAAGATTGTAATGAAATATTTTAAAATCTAGCAATTTGTATAAACTAGTGGATAAGCCCGTGCCCGCGGAAGCAAGACAGTCCGTAGAAACCTTCGCCGACGAAACAAAGACCAATCAAACTTATTACCAACTCCATGAATCTTTTTACGAAACTTTTACAGAATATTCTTATTGAATAAAAACGCTAATAATATTTCTTTGATACACTAAAATGAATCAGTCCATCTCTAGTTTATACTACTTATATTTCAGGTACATCATAAGTGGGCTATATTTACTACAAGTGATTTACCCGCGCTTTGCTCGGGCGGGTCCCTAGGTACGCGGATCTTGTTCACAATTTCCTGGGTTTTAATTCTTTTTCTAAAATAAAAGTAGCCTATGTTACCCTTATAACAATGTTGTTGTTACCCTTATAGCCTTATAGCCTATATGATACCCTTATAACATTCAAAGATTAGCCAAAACAAACAGACAGACAGACAGACGAATAGGTAGACAAAAACTTAAAAAATTGTTTAGTACCGTATATACTTTCATATACAGTACCTGGGCGACCTGGCTTCGCTCGGAGTTCTTTTTTGTTATATCGTATTTTTAGATGATAATCTATATAACTTAAAGAGCAAAACGTAAACTGATATAATAAAATTTTCATCCTAATCGTTAGGGGACGTTTCCGATTGGTATAGAATTTGTCATTTCAGCTATAAAACGTTCACTGCTAAACATAGGCCTTTCCTATCATATTCATCATCATTCAGTCATTTAAATAAACAAATCATTGATACACTTTAGTAAAATACTTTATTATAAACATAATTATTTTACAGTTTATATAATGAACATAAGTAGGACTTGCTAGTACAGAAGGAACGAACAGGTGTCGGTAGGTAGCTATTGAAATTCTTTTTGATGTATTTAATTCTTATTTTTAAAAAGTAATACTGGTAACGGGAAAAAGATTTAAAATTCGTAATTATAATCTACGAAACCGGAGTAAGATGTTACCTGTCATGGCACTTTGACTAAGTGTTACTGAGAGAGTTGTATAGATGTCGCGATTTTCGTACTTGACTAATTTCTAAATACCTAAGCGGACGAGCTTCACTCGGAGTTTTTGGACAAAAGTACAATTTTCTTTTTAATTTATCTTAAAAATAAAAAAATAAAAACTAAAAACTTGAATAAAGACAAAAAAAACTGAAGTAAAAACATTGTATCCGAACGGGATTCGAACCCGGACACCTGGCAATCTTGTGGCTTGGCCGCTTGACCACGATGCTTATGTCGGAGTGTAAGAAGAAGAAAACCGCATGAAAACTCGAAAACACGCGTTTTCCAAAGCATGAGACTAATCTAGATCGATTTTTCGCCCCCGAAAACCCCCACATACCAAATTTCAGCGAAATCGTTAGAGCCGTTTCCGAGATCGCTGGTATAAATAAATAAAGATATAAAGACATAAATATACAAGAATTGCTCGTTTAAATATATAACATAAGATTAAATATATATACATTTAATAAAAATCTGTTATTTTGACATTACACACAGACACTTCAATTTTATTTATCTGTATAGATTAAAATTCCTTAGTGTTACATAAAAGTGTAATATGTAGTAATTTTATCCGCCTACAAATTCTTGTGAGCTTTTATGAGAGAAAAATATAATTCTACTGATATTTTCGTATTTCGTATCTAAGTATAAATATACAATTAAATCTAAATGTATTCGTACATAATAAACTTCACTTAAAGACGGTGTAATTTATTTTGATACTGATGTTTATAATAACATATATAATATAACAGGCAGTGGTAGCCCAGTGGTAACACGCTCGCTTGGGAAACCGAGTGAAGCGGGTTCAAATCCTGGGCTTCCCACCTGTGATATTTTCATGTGCGAATCATTTCTTACATGATTACCACTTGACTTACAGTGAAGGTAAAACATCGTGAGGAAAGTTGCATGTCTGTGAAAACCTAGCAAGTTTTCGAAAGACATGTGAAATCTGACAATCCGCTTTTGGCCAGCGTGGTGGACTATGGCCTGATTCCCCTCGTATTGAAGGGAGGTCCGTGCCCAGCAGTGGGACGTTAAGGGCTAAATAACTGAAAACATACATACATACATATAATATAACACTTCTAAAAATAATAATATCATGAAAAAATATCATCAATAAAGGGCACAGCTTTTAACAAAACGATACACTTTTCTCGTAGATATGTAGTTAAAGAAAGGAAAGCTTTTTTACCGATACCGGTTTGAGTTAGAGAAAATAAACATTTAAAACCTCTCCCTGAGGTCTGCGCACTTAACTCGGTTTGCGACCGACGCTTTGCGAATGCGAAGGATTTTATTTTTATAATGAAAAATGTTTTGAAAAATGTTTAAGGAACAGACTTTGTACAACTTTGTACGCTATTAGTGCAAAGACGGCTTGAGTTAGGGTAACCTTAGTACCTTACGGAGCTCTCTCTGTTTGTCGGTTATGTCTGTTTGTGGAGATAATTGTCATATTACACATTTATACCTATCTATAGAGTGCCACCGGAACCCTACGCCTCCGCGTCCGTCCTTCCGTCTGTCAGAGGGCTGTACATATCTCATGATCCCTTATAGGTAGAGTTGAAATTTTCACAGAGTGTGTATTTCTATTGCCACTCCCCAAGTTGCACGAAGGGTAACCAATTTTTATTAATATACCTACATTCTGAAATAATCAAGAAATACATTTTATCTGTACATAAAATAAAACTACATATATTGTCACTGCTTAATTTAAAAGAAAACAATAATCCATAGTTTTGGATATAGGAAAATATGAAAATCCGGCTTTAAACAAACTTTAAAAAGAATTACACAAAAAATAACAAAAATTTAATTATGCGATATGAAACTAAAATTAAACCACACTTAAAAACAGTACCTATATTTTCCATTGTAATGAAAAATTCTTAAAAACTTAAAAACTTAAAAATGTGAACGAAACCGCGGTAAATAACAAGTTATAAATATAAACGGGCCAGCAAGTGTCTGAACATGAGCTCGTTACCTTGAGCGCTAGCGCGGAAGTAATGTTACCGCCTGCATTTCTAATGTACACTACATTGTTATATTTGGCGCTATTGTGCATTCCCTACGAGCTGGTATTTCTAGAACGCATCCATCATCTCTACCTGGGAAATATAATGTGAGGACATCACTCTACATACTAATTTTGAAATTAATTTTCTAGTGGTAACACATTTCTATTTCAATCATTATAATATTTCTAAAAACAAAAAAAAGCTTCCTAAACATAATATTATATAATATTATATAACTGCCGTAGTGGTCTAGTGGCTAGCATGTACGATCAAAGATCCGGAGGTCCTGAGTTTTAGTCCCGGGCTGGGCCAAGTTTAGTCATTAAGTATTTCTGTCGAGAAATTCATAATACTTCCGAACTTGGAAAGTTGGCGGTGTTTCAACTCCGTGTCATGGTGAGCACATTAAACATCCGGTCCAGCACCTTAACTCCCAATAGTCGTGTCGAGTCCCACCGGAGTATGAGAGTTACAGGAATAGAGTGCATTTGTGTCTACGTGCACACTTGTGGACTATAATATCTTCTGCGCAGATGGCTAGTTTCAATAAGATTGGCCGCCGTGGCCAAAATCGGCTGGGAGGACATTATTTATTATTAATATTATCTATACATACTTATAATAAAATTGTAACTAAGCCAAATCTGTACATTAAATATTTTTTGGAAAATCTTATTCAAATAGACATTATTATCGATGCAGAGGCAGAATCTATAGTTTTTAGAATTTTTGTCTGTTACCGCATCACAGAAAAACCACTGGAGGGATTTTGATGAATTTTGGTATGATGATAGCTGGATATCCGGGTCAACATATAGGATACTTTTTCCGCGGGAGATTCTCTCATTCCAACGGGAGTACACGCTATAACACAACCCAAAAAATATTTATAATCAGAATTTCTTGAAACTCGGTATTAATGCTTTTCAATACAATTAAATAAATACGTGTCTTAGCGTTTTTTGAAATTCATCCCATAAGGAGATAAAATAAGGGATGAAATTTTTTTTGTTGTAGTTTTAGCGCGAGCGAAGCCGCGGGTTTTGCTAGTATAATATTAAAATTTGGAAATTGTTTGTTTGTGGAGTTAACCATTAGCCAAGAATATGGACTCTCCATATGATATAACAAATATCCAATACGTTATAAATATTTTGGAACATTACACACTGCACCATCTAGTTCCATGGTAAGCTACGAAGCCTGTGTTATGGATACCAGATAGTTGATACACTTCACATATAAAACTTTAAATACATGGATATTATAAATATAAACACCCATGACTGGAGTACACACATTCGTGCTCATCACACAAATGAATGCCCCCAGCGGTACTCGAACCCGCGACCTCTGGCACAGCAAGTCCCTACTTGCACTTGGTCACTACAAACTGAGCCAAACACGCTACACATCATACATTATATTAAAGATCTTTGCAGATCTTTTCTATCAAAGTGACATACATTAAATAATTCTGCCCATGACATACATATATTATATATATAAATAAAATTATAATTAAAATTCTTTATAATATGAAAACCTGGTGATGTATTTTAATATTTATATGTATACGAATCACTTACACTCACATTTCATAGCAATAAATGTCGTGATATTCACATTATAATTAAGACAGTGAATATTGACATTTAAAAACTTTGCAGACATATTCAAAGTGTTCAAGAACTATATACGCTTTTAATATTAACTGGCTTTTTATAATGTAAGATAATATTATTAAATTTTGAACTTTTAATTGCTATTTCTACTTATTTCATGAAGCTAAAACTTAGCTTTCAAGTTAAAATGTTAGGGTCTATACACACGACAACAGTTTAACACGACGACGCGACGTGCGCTTATCGCGCGTTTGTGTCAATACGAAGGTAAGTAATCTACGTTTTTTAAGTTATTAGAATCAGAATATTATGCGCAGACGCACGTACATCGTCGGCGTTTATAAAATCTGATGTGCATAGGCCCTTACCTTTTTTCATATTTATTCCGCAGAAATATTGCACGGTCAATTAAAACTTATTAAAAATGCATTAGTGTATAACCCCTAGACTATGATATAGCTTAATAAACGTAATGTTCTTTCTTCTTTTGGATTAATTCAACGTCGCGATTTCCTTAGTTATATATACACTAGCGACTCACCTTCGCTTCGCTTCGGGTTCGTCCCTAGACAAAACAAATCTATTCCACGGGAACCGTACATTTTTCCGGGATGGTATATAACCTATAGCCTTCGTCAGTTAACGGGCTATCTAATGCAAAAATAATTTTTCAAATCGGATTAGTACTTCCTGAGATTAGCGCGTCCAACCAAACAAACAAACAAACAAACAAACAAACAAACAAACAAACAAACAAACTCTTTAGCTTTATAATATTAGTATACATTTTGTTAGTTGGAAAGTGCATAGCTTAAAAGATACAATAATAATAGAACATCAACATTATTACAATTAACAACAGTTTCTACTTAGTTATATATGTATACATATTAGGTAAACTAAGCAAAGCTCAGAGCAATAATGTAACTCAGCCACGATAGGAAGTACCATTTCAAGGCAAGCTTTATTCGGCGTCAAAACGATCCAAAAAAATACATCGTCTCTAATGTAGTACAAACAGTGCTCGACCGCAAGTGACCGTTGACCTAACTATGCTCGCCTTCACTGACGAAATGTGTACTTTGTCGTATATTCATATGAGTGGAAAATATAAAAAGTCAATAACTGATTTCATGGGTTTTGGTTCAATTTTTATTAAAAGAGAATAAGAAATATCTCATCATAATAAAAAAATTAAAGAGTGCATGTATGTAATGTGTACACGCGCAAGAAGTAAAACTTCTGTAGGTTATCGGTACTCTTTATGAAATTCAATTTATGTTTTAAATTTTTTTTTATGAGATTCAGTGACAAACGAGCAGACAGACCACCTGATGGAAAGCAGTACCTGTCGCCCATAACACCTACAGTTCCTGCACTTGGGTTTTAGGTAACAAAAATACAGAACCGCCGGTGCGTTATCACTGTGAGGGCTAAGATGTTATGCCTCATGCCTGTAATTGCGCTGGCTACCTTATCCTTCAAACCGGAACACAACAATGCAATCTCTGTTGCTTGGCGGCAGAAATAGATAAGGGGGTGGTACCCATCTAGTCGGACTCCTCAGGCTTAACAGAGTCCTACCACCGGTATATTATATTACATATAATTTGTCAGACAACAACAACGGCTACCATGGCAACAAACGTTCGCCTCGCCCGATCACACTTCGTAACGCTCTCGTAACGCATTCACCAGCTTACTCCCCAAGTCAAACGTGCGTAAAGAAGTTTTACTTCAAAAAATATTTTTTTGCCGCCCTTACCATATATGTATTTACATATAATAATACAGTCCTTTTTAACGTCCCACTACTGGGCACGGGCCTCCCTTCAATACGAAGGGGATAAGGCCATAGTCCACCACGCTGGCCAAGTGCAAGTTGGCGGACTTCTTTCTCTTTTGAAAACTAGTGAGGCCTTCTCAGATATGAAAGTTTCTTCACGATGTTTTAAGCATTAAACAATGTTATTAGGCACAGCCGATATTATTAATTAATTAAATTAATTGAAAGATAACAGTAATTTATATTAAAAATTAGGATATAAATTACACAAATGTTTGCAGTTTATGCCATAAAAACAAAACAACGAATAAACTAAATAAACAAATCGTTTTCCACTACTTTACGTTTACAGGAAAACAACTTTCCAACTCGTTTAAAGTTTTCTCAGCTGTGTGGGCCGCCTTTGTTTTCTTAGATAGTGAATATTGGGTGCCAGTCGCCAGAGCTGAACATGTTCCTTTCTTTTACTAACTGCTTTAAAATACAAATATTTGATTCACTCGAAATCAAACACGTAACTTGGAAAAACAGTACATCTACATATATCAAGGGATTTACCTTCTGATTAATAATTAATTTCTTACACTGGCCCATACACTGACAAAGTATAGTCTGAGTCTAGAAGAATTACTTTTTGTATAAGACTTCGTTATATAATAGTTAACCTTAAAGAAGGATATTTGAATATTAATCCTTAAACGGATTAAATAGACGGTAAAAATTCAGGTCCGCTTGATCATTCTTAAAGTTAAAATGTAGAAATTGATGTTTACGCTTCTCTATCGGTAATGAGAAATCCCATCATACTTGGCTAATCTGACTACATAACAGAACATATGTGAAGGTATGTTTATGACTTCTTCATAAAATATGATTTTTTCGCGCTAAAATGACTGAACAGATTTCGATGAAACTTGGTACACAGCTACATTATGAACTGGAGTAATAGATACTTGTATACTAGTGTTTGTAGTTCTAATTAAAATTAAGTTTGTATTATATTTAATTATATTTTCACATTCATTAATTATTTTTTCACAGGTCATTCTCATAGTTTAACTTTTTTTTTATATGTTGGGACATTAACACACAGCACCATCTAGATCTATGGTAAGCTACGAGGCTTGTGTTATGGATACCAGATAGTTTATACACTACACATATATAACTTCTAATACATACATACTATAAATATAACCACCCATCATGGCTGGAGTACAAATATTCGTGTTCATCACACAAATGAATGACCCCAGCGGGATTCGAACCCGCGACCGCTGTCACAGCAAGTAGGCTCACTACAAGCTGAGCCTAACGTGTTGTTAAACTTTATTCCTACTAGAGGTTAAAATGATAATTCACCCATCTATTGTATGGGAACAGGTGCGGCGATAGAATATTAACGTATATGCCTCCTCCGATGAGATCCGGAAATAATATGGCAAAGGACCGGCACCGGGAAAATGTGTTCACTATTACGTTTGATACTAATATCGTAAAACTGTCTCTGAGTGAAAATGAAGCTTTCAATAACTTTTTATTAAATCTGTACATATATTAAAACTGTAGAGGTCGAATGTCTGTACATAGAAAAAAAATGCTGAAAGCCGAGTCAGGGGGATGTAAGAAAGGCAATAGAACAAAAATAGTTTTTTTGTTTTTTTTGTTTCTCTGTTTGTCTGTTTGTACGGGCTAATCTCCGAAACTATTAGACCAATTTAAATGAAATTTTACAATTTTGCAACCTTATTATCCTTGATCAACATTTAGATACTTTTTATCCCGGAAAATTAAAGAGTTCCCGTGGGGTAGTTAAAAACTATAGTGACTTATCCAGCTTAGTGAACAAAAACTATTGATTGGATTTTAATGAAACTATAATTGTATAGTTTCATTAAAATATAGTTCATAACAAATGGGCTACTTTTTATCCCGGAAAAATGTACGGTTCTCGTGGTATAGATTTGTTTTTGTTTGTCTAGAGGCGAACCCGAGCGAAGCGAGAGTGAGCCGATTGTATTATTATATTTGTTTTGAATTATATTTAACTGCCTCGGTGGTGCAGTGGCTAGCATGTACGGCTGCACATCCTGAGGTCCTAGGTTCGAGTCCCGGGTCGGGCCAAGTTTAGTTATTGAGTCTTTCTGTATAGTAAGCCTCAGTAACAGCCCGGAGTTGGGAAGTTGGCGGTGTTTCACCCCCGTGCCTCGGAGAGCACGTAAAGCCGTCGGTCCTGCGCCTTAACTTTCACCGGTCGTGTCGAGTAGTCGTCCCACCGGAGTATGAGAGTGACAGGAATAGAGAGTGCACTTGTGTCTGCGCGTACACTTGTGCACTATAATATCTCCTGCGCAGTTGGCTAGTCTCAATGAGATTGGCCGCCGTGGCCGGAATCGGTCAGGAGAACATCATTTATAGCTATTAGATATTTTAAAATCCTGATTAGCTTTTCATGAAACTTTCTTAAATTCAGCCAAGATATAATCCTCTTTAATGACTAACTAATTGGGGTTCTAATCGTAATATTACATAACAAAATATGACTTCCCAGACTGCGTTCCTTATTAGCAACACTATCAAATGGTGTAATTATACAGTATGTGTTTTTTTTTCAAAATCAACAGGTTCGATTCCTGGCTAGGAAAATTGATTTTTCAAAAATCCAATAATGCAGTTTTAGTTTTCATGAAAATCGGGCCCGAGACTCCTTTGAGTACTTTTCGCTATTCCTCATAGTTTAGAATTCAGCCATGCACGCCCACTTGAAATATATATATATATATATATATATATATATATATATATATATATATATATATATATATATATATATATATATATATATATATATATATATATGTATATATTAATTTTTTTATGTTTGTTCGCGGATTTTTTCGTCGTTTTTGAACCGATTTTGATAATTCTTTTTTTGTTGGAAAGGAGATATCCCAAGAGTGGTCCCATAAGGAAACCAGGATCTAATGATGGGATCCTACAGAAATCGACGGGAACTTTCGAAAATTGTAGCGGCGACTAGTGCGTTTGATAACATTTTCATTAGGTATTTTAAAGCACTACTATTTAATGAAGGTCTGGAGTCGATCTGATGATGGACCCAAAAGATAGTCGAGGGAACTGCTCAACGATTTACAGCAATTACCTGGTGTTTGGGCTTTAAAAAAAAACACACAACACAAATATAATCAAAAATACAAATCAAAGCACACCGACTTCGAAAAAATCTGATTAAGTATCTATTCTAAATGAAAACCCCCGTTTAGTTATTTTTTACTTTTCAGTGTCTGGAAGTCGATTTTTTTTTTAATAAGTTGTCTGTTGTTAGATTATTCTATGCATTTTATTGTTATAAAAAAAAACTTGTAGAGAGATAAATTAAAGGATATAATTGAGGAGGCCATATTAGTGAACTTTAAATGTCTTTTTTTGTATTTTCAGATGAGATTTAAGAGTAATTGTCATAGTTAAAGCGCTAATTGTTGTAATTTTGTAAAGGCGTGTTAAATAAAACAGAATTTTGTATTTTCAAAAAAAAACAAATTTGTGGTTTATTTTGTAAATCCTCTATAATATATCTTATAAATATAAATAGAAAAATAGAAAACAGTTCAGTACCTTTTTCTCCTCTGTTTGTCAACCGATTTTCTTAATTTGATTCGTTTGTTAATTTTCTATTGACGAGCTTTAAGCTGCGTAAACACTAAACCCTAGTTCATACACGCAGATAAAATTTTGAATCTGATAAAATTCATTTGTGCGTCTAAAATATAATACATTTGTATGACATTTGGAACAACGTCGTAAACATGTCCGAATCAAGACTTACACTCAACTGGTAGCAAGTACGTTTGAACAATACATTCCCTTTTATAGCCCTCTGTGTTACATGACATGGAAGTTACAGCCGTGTGTCAGATACGCTTTAGACAATATTACTGTCGGCTCAATAGGGCTCTTGATACGTAAATGTTTTGAAAATAGTCTTTTGAGAATACAAATTTATATCTATACCAATATTAATAAGCTGAAGAGTTTGTTTTTTTTTGTTTGTTTGGTTGAACGCGCCAATCTCAGGAACTACTAATCCGATTTGAAAAATTATTTTTGCAATAGATAACCCATTAACTATATATATCATTCCGGAAACATGTACGGTTCCCGTAGAATAGATTTGTTTTTGTCTAGGGACGAATATGAAGCGAAGCGAGGGTGAGTCGCTAGTATAAATATAAATGAGAAAACTTGTCATTAAATAATCAACATTATAGTCTACACTTTTACGCTGGATTTCCCAACAATAAAAAGCAAACATTTAAAATCAAATTTTGGAAATTCCTAGTATCTTTTAAACCGAAACAATGCTCAAAACTTTTTTTGAATTGATAATTAAACTAGCGACCGTCCTCGCTTCACTTCCGCTCTTCCTACACACCCTGTCTTCTTTCTTTTTTCCTCATTCCATTTGAAGCCATGTCCTTGACTCAAACAAAAAATAGCCGATGTTATTTTCCGCTAAAATCGGTTCAACAATTCCGAAAATATTTAATTAGTGTGTATAAAGACACATTATTACACAAATAACCATACGTAGTTATTTCTAGAAACTTATAAGCTATTTTAAAGTTTACATTTTACATAGCTACAATATCTTTAGTAAATATTTCTCATGGGGCAGAGTATGGTTTGCTTTCAGAAGTTAGTTTTAATGTGTCGTAAAGCGCTACCTGCTTACTGCTCGTGTGCTATGAATTTGCTATTTACTACTACTACTTTGTGACATTATTTCTATCTTATAGTAAATAAGAATAAGAAAATATAAAGATTACGGAATGGTTGCACATAATCATACCTGACTGCTTGATTTAGTGGTTATTTTGAATGTTAAACTTCTTATAGTCTAAGCACTGGTAACTAGGAAGGCATACTTCGCTTAGCTTTTGCTACAAAACTTCGCTTCGTTTTGCTTCGCTTTGCTGGCTTTGTCACCCTTTGACTTTGCGAGCAACTTTCGCAACATACGAACTGGTTAGCCCTTCAACAGATTATTCAATTTGTACTTTTAAATTAAATTGCAGTGTCATGCGTCAAAATAGCTAGATACCCCATAATTAGTTCATGGGGTACTAGCATTGCAGTCATGTTTACTTATGATAATGCATAATTTAACCGATTTCAAAAGTGTTTCGTAGCCAAAAGACAAAAGCTCTTACTTAAAGAAAACACAGGCAAAATTAGTAAAAATATATATTTTTTTTATAAAACGAAGTAAAGATGAAAAACTTAGTATATAGCGAATATCATACTTTAATTAATACTAAAGAAAGCCACTAAACGTCAAGAATACGGTCGTAAATTCCATAAAATATGTGAAAAATGCATATTAAACTTTTGGCAGCAAAATGAAATTAAGAAGTAGAGTAGGCTACGATAATTCACTGCTGGCACTTTACCACACACCAGTGTTCGATTTAAACGAACTACTCGAACTACTTATATATCTATATATACATAAATCTAATTAATTACATAGAGTAGAAACTTTTTTATATTTTAAATAAAACTATCTTTTTGGTTTTTTTCGCGGATTTATGTATTTTGATTTATGGTTCCCGACGTTTCGAATGATTTACAGGAAGAGTCTCTCCGTGACAATGATTGCTGTAAAGCATTCGAAACATCGGAACCAAAAATCAAAATTCCTCGAAAAATTCCGAAAAATCGTTTTTATTAAAAATGTCAAACATTCGCGTAAAAAAAAAATTATATTTTAAAAAAACCTGTATGAAAGGATGTTTGGAAATTATTTTTTTGTTTTACTATTTGTTTTCACATTATTTGGAGGAGTTGTATTGAATTAAATGAAATAATAGAGCTTATTTTTTCTCTTACCACCTGACCATAGCCATTGTAGAGTAATGCATCGCATATCTTCGTAACTGATTCGGTCAAAGCAACCAAATTACCTGAGATCGCCGTTTGCGGAAAATAATATTGTAATAGACAAGTATATTCTGTATCTACATTGTATAATGTAAATACTTGTACTTTCAATATCATTAAAGTACCTAGAATTGTGGCAGATTTCACATCGCTACATAAGCTTATGAAGGATTATTATACACACGCTACACACTTATTAAGGAGAGCCTTCAATAACAAATGAACAGGTACTGAATGGTTTCTCGAAGTTTTAACTGACAAAAGATTTAAACGAACGAGCTACTTTATGATATATAAAACGGGAAGCAACATGAGATATTTAGAAAAATAAAAAACAACGTTTCTCGCAATTTTATTAACGTTTCATTCAGACATTTCATTGAATTCAAATGAAAATACCTTGCAATGTTTCTACGTTTCCAACAATTCAGCAATATACAACGGTTTTTCATATAATACAATAAAGTCTTACTAAAAATAAACTAACTTTATTTCACTTAAAATAGATGTTTTTAATTAGGACAGCGAGTGCGAGTCAGACTCGCACACCAAGTGTTTCGTAGCTTAAGTGTTTATGTTATACTTTTTAACATTCATAACATTTAAAGTACATACTAAAACATTTTATACTAACTCATTTATATTCATTTTATTCACAGCATAAATAAATTTTTATTTCATAGTACTTTAATGAGAAACAAAATTAATTTATCATCCGAACGCGTGGAACTAAAAATGTCCTTCTTCCTGAGAAAAAGGGTCTTGACACAGACAACACTACAAACACTAAAAAAACTAATTTCTAGTCTCGCAAACATAATATCGCTAGACTGCATCGTCATTATGTTTACTACTTACCTGATATTTATCTATCTAGATTGAACCAACAAATGCAGCTGACTATTTGAAATGGAATTAAAAAAGAAAAATCCGTAACAAGGTTCTATGTTTGTTAATAAATAATGAAATTGTCTTCGTTAGTAGCGCTATATTTCTAATATTAAAAAAGAAATACAAATAACCGTTGTTATTTATTTAGTTCTCGTAGTTATGTTCTAACAATATTTCTCTAAACTCTAAAGAGTAATAAAATCAGATCCCAGGTTCAATTATATACGCGGTAAACACTACTCACTAGTAGTAGTATAATTGTAATGTGGAGCTTAATATATTTTTAGTACAATTTTTAAATATCTTTCATCACAAATTGGAGGGTATATTTTTTATTATTATGCAAGTGCTTTTAATTTTGAAT
The DNA here is from genome assembly GCA_033884665.1 of Argynnis bischoffii washingtonia. NCBI lineage: Eukaryota > Metazoa > Arthropoda > Insecta > Lepidoptera > Nymphalidae > Argynnis > Argynnis bischoffii. The sequence goes on along the minus strand of CM066616.1, from coordinate 194,273 downwards.
AATTACTTAAGTTAATCGATACAAGAGTATCAGTTTGCTTCGTAAGCAGCGACTCCACGACGACGCGATATCTGCAAAAGAATAATTTATATGTTAAACAAAGCCTACAAACTCGTATAAAAATTAAATTAAAGAAAAAATATATATACACGGTCCAATTAATAACCTCCTCCTTTTTTGGAAGTCAATTGAAAATAACTACTAATATTATAAAGAGGCAGAGTTTGTTTGTTTGTTTGAGTGCGCTAATCTCAGGAACTACTGGTCCGATTAAAAAAAATATTTTTGTATTAGATAAGCAGCATATTACGGAAGGCTATAAGGCTATAATATCATCATGGAAAAATGTACAGTTCCTGTGGTATAGATTTGTTTTTGTCTAGGGACAAACCCGAAGCGACGCGAGGATGAGTCTGTATGCACATGTTTTCATGAGGAATTTGGTAAATTTTACCGTTTTTTTTTTAATGACAGGTGCTCCCTCAATGTAAATAAATAAATAAATAAATATGTTGGGACATTAACACAGAGCACCATCTAGTTCCATGGTAAGCTACGAGGCCTGTATTATGGATACCAGATACATAGTTGATACACTACACACATATTATAATAGTGACATTTAATTTAAATTTACGATTCAAAAGTGTTTGTAAAAGTCTATTTGAATAAAGTATATTTTGATTTAATTTGAATATAAACACCCAAGACAGGAATACAAATTTCGTTCGTGCTCATCACACAAATGAATGCTCCCAGCGGGACTCGAACCCGCGACTGTTGGTACACTAAGAAGGGTCACTACAAACTGAGCCAAACGTATAGTGAAATATAAAATTGTTGCTTTATTAAAAACTCTCCAATACATTTCAGTTTTAATTTAACTGCCAAAAAGGCAAAATCTAATAAGAATTCAGTTAACGCTCTGTTAGCCGTAAATAATTCAGGCATTTTTTCCTTTCAAAATATAAGATAAAGACAGCCGCGGGCCTCGAGGCAGAGTGTGAGTGATGAATAGACGCTACTGCGGATTCTGTGCGAAATGTATGATATATGGATGTATAGAGACTTTGTAAATATTTTTGTAAAAGTAAGCAAATAATAATCTCCATTAGGGGTTAACTTTATGTTAAAAATGAATCTACTATATAAAAGTATTTGCAGAATATATAATATAGTCCCAATTACTGATTCATTCAACTTTGGCTAGTTCTAAAAATAATACTACTATTTCTACAGGCCAAACCAAAATAACACAAAAAGATGTATAATAAAGATACATATAGCGAATACATGTTATAAAAATGCTATCAAAAACGTGTAACTAACAGACGTGTAGCGATATTATTTATATATTTCTTATCATACTATTACTTACTTTCACATATGATGTTAGAATGTTGGAAAAGAACATAAACTATTATCTATCCATTTTATGAATGTTGGATAAAGTTTATGTGAAGCTTAAGTTTAGAGCTACATAAACTGCACGCGTTACCTGAACTGGAGGGGTGAGGGAGGACTTACGACATCTGACGCCGCCACCATTGAAGCCACCATTTGACGCACAAGCCGCTACATCACAACTATTTTTGTGGATATGTACTATATCTTTTTAAATAAATCTATCTTTTCGGATGTTTTCGCTGATTTATTTCAACTTTTGGTTCCATAAACAACCAACCTATATATATGTAATCACTAAACTATATTTAATCACTTATAAATATTTAACTCATATTTTTAAGTGATTTTAAAGTCAGTGTATGGTTTTTAGTAAAAAGTTATTTTTTATTAATTAACGCATATGTTATAACTACACTGGTTCTATTGATCAGTCTTGGATATAAATATATATTATATTTAATCGATTTGGCTATTTACCCTTGTCTGGAGGAAGTTTGAACAAAACAATTAAAAGCTTCGTTTCATCTCTCGAATATTTATTTATCGCTTGGAAAAGCAATTAGTGGTACAAGCAATTATTCGCCACGTTTCGACAACCCCAAATAACGAGTTGATGGAATACAAAATATGTTTACAAGTAGTTCAATGCTTCTTTCTTGCTACGCCATGGTCAATGGCCTTCGTTGAAGGAGAAGAAACGATAAAACAACATACACGTTTATTTATTCGTGGTGTGTTTGTTTGAACGCTCTAATCTGTGGAACTACTAGTGCACTAGTGGTAGTACTAAAGATTCCTTTTGCATTTTATAGCTAATTTATTAAGTAATGTTTTGGGCTTTGTAGGTGCTACGATCTTAAAGAACGGAGTAAATACACATAAACACAGATCGTATAATACTTAGACATAAAAAACTATGCGGGCAAAGCCGCGAAGAGAGCGATAGTAGCGAATAAACGTAATATGTATCTATAACTTTAAGTTATGCCTTGACTAGACTGCATCAGATATCCGTAAAATAGCGAGTATAGTTGGGTCGTGTAGTTAACTTGCTCAAGGAAATAGGCACATTTATGTACAACTAAGTTTCTTCGTAATTAATTTCATTATTGTTACAAATAACGAACTTAAAAATATCTCAAAGTCAATAAAGTCTGGGCAAATAACTTAAATTCATTAAAGAAGCCACTCTCTCCTCTCCGGTGAAGATTAACGACTTGGTAGCGTTAGTGACTTTCATTTTCCTAATTAATTTTAAATCAAATTCTGTATAAACTTTCCTCGACTATCCTCTAGCGGCGCGGCGCGGGCGGCGCGGGCGGACCTGCGGGTGAAAAAATACAACTGGTAAATACTTTACAAAGTAACGTAGTACTTAGAATGAATTCCTTAGTGTTGGTGTTGCATAGTATCATTACATGGTGAAATTTTTAATAAAACTATGTTTTCGGATTATTTCACGGATTTATTTTGATTTTTGGTTCTCGACGTTTCGAATGCTTTTTAGCAATCATGGTCACGGGAGAGACTAAGGTTTTAGACGTCTCAAAGGCGTTATACACTTGTTACAAACAGTGTTTGTTTTGTTTAAAATATCAAGTATTCGCGTAAATCTAAGAAAGTATTATGGTTAAATTTATTAATTCCAAATAAACTCTGAATTCGAAACTTAGTTACAAATCTTCTACAATTATCTATAAAAGTAAATAAATCAATCAAACTCTCAAGTATTCAAGTTATTAAAATTTAATTTTTTAATCATTCATAAGGTTTTAAAAGTATAGAAATAAATTTATATGTTTATATTAGATTTATAGTAAATTAGCAGCACGCTTTTGTTTCATTCAAGCTGCGCGGGCTACTGCTGGAACAGATTAATATCCCGCGGGAATCATATGATGCGTCGGGATGACCGGGAGCAAATCCCGATATGATTAATCATAGCAATTATGTTAATATTTCTTTATAAATCCAATCTGTAGCCCTTTCCGATTGTCCATTATGGTGATGGTAAATAAAAAATGTTTAAAGATTAGTAGAATGACATTTTTTAGTCATTTTCTTATTTTAATAATCTGCTAAAATTACTAATTACACACATACATGTTTTGTGCCTTAACTAGTGTCCAGAATTATTTTTATATGTGTAAAATTTTATATAAAAAATTAATTTTAACAAATTCAACTTTTATTTATCACGTATGAGGCATCTTCAAGTTCCTATTTAGTTTTATAAAGGAAGGTCAAGTATTTTTTATAATACTAGCGACTCACCCTCGCTTCGCTCGGGTTCGATCCACGGTTGCTTCTCTATACAAACTTTCATTCCCATTTTCACCCCCTTAAGAGATGATTTCCGAGATAGAAACTATCCTATGTCCTTCCCAGGGTCTCAAACTATCTTCTTACCAAATTTCATCTAAATCGGTTTAGTAGTTTCGGAGCCTATTCGGTACAAACAAACAAACAAACAAACAAGCAAACAAACAAACAAACAAACAAACAAACAAACAAACAAACAAACAAACAAACAAACAAACAAACAAACAAACAAACAAACAAACAAACAAACAAACAAACAAACAAACAAACAAACAAACAAACAAACAAACAAACAAACAAACAAACAAACAAACAAACATACAAACAAACAAACAAACAAACAAACAAACAAACAAACAAACAAACAAACAAACAAACAAACAAACAAACAAACAAACAAACAAACAAACAAACAAACAAACAAACAAACAAACAAACAAACAAACAAACAAACAAACAAACAAACAAACAAACAAACAAACAAACAAACAAACAAACAAACAAACAAACAAACAAACAAACAAACAAACAAACAAACAAACAAACAAACAAACAAACAAACAAACAAACAAACAAACAAACAAACAAACAAACATACTATACTATAGATTAGTAGAGTTGAAGTGTACAATATAATATACACATAGTTTCAGACAAGAGGTAACCTAAGCTTAAGTTCAGTAACAAGCTGCTTAAACTTTAAGCTCTAAGCTTATCGTTGAGAAAGTGGCTCGCAGATAACGCAATTCTGGCGTTCTTCCAAATAGCCAACAGCAATGTCGTTTTATTGCCAAAACACCTTGATGTGAACAAGGTAGGTACCTGAAGGTGTCCTTATCAGCTAATTTTTATAATTTATCTTTCATGATTATTGTATTGTAATTCGATACTCTTTATATTACTATATAAATACGATATCTAAGTTCCGCTTATATAATATATATTATATAATTGTTAGTATTTCATGAAACAGAATAGTTACACGTTATATTCCCCTCAGGCCGGTGGTGTCAATAAATAAAACACAAATTTAACGCAAGAATTTTTTGTTACAAATTATTTTTATAAAAGTTATATGACGATAAAATTTGTACCAATTTTACCTACTTTTCATGAATAAAACCTTCAGGGGCCAATATATTATTTACTTTTTCAGGCTATTTTATTATTTGCTATGTAAAAAACGAGTTCAAATTTTAATAAAACTTTTTTATCTATACAGTAGTCTGACATATAAACACTTACAAGTATGCAGGCAAGTAAGGCCTAAATATAGTACCTAGTTTGTAATAAATCATAACATATGATCACACCTATTTCGTGCTACTTTACGCCTCACATACAATTTGAAAACAAGCCAAATCGGGTTAAGAACTTTATTCTTCTCAGTACAATTCAATAGTGACTTTGCTCGAAAAGCCTTGTCAAATAGTGAAAAATACACGCTCGACTACCCAAAGGCTATATGCAGCTTAAAGCGCTGCACAAAAAGTTATGTCAGTAAAATTTTTAAAAGAAGTGACAATATTCTTTCAATTTAGTATTTTAAAATTCAGAATGTATCCAAGATTTTTTCTAAAAATTTACAGTTACAATTGCAAATTTATAGTAATTCACATAAATATATATCTATACATATAATAACACTGTAGAGGTCGAATGTCTGTACATAGAAAAAAAATGCCAAAAACCGAGTCAGGGGGATGTATGAAGAGAAATAGAACTAATCCAAATTTTTTCATTTTTTTTGTTTCTCTATCTGTTTGTTTGTTTGTATGGGCTAATCTCCGAAACTGTTGGACCAATTCAAATGAAATTTTGCATGGTGATACCTTATATCCCCGGTCAATATCTTAGGTACTTTTAATCCCGGAAAATTTAAGAATTCCCGGGGCATAGTTAAAAAACTATAGTAAATTATACAGCTTAGTACACAAAAACTAGAGATTGGATTTTAATGAAACTTTACAATAATATAGTTCATACATCAGATAACAAATAGGCTACTTTTAATCCCGGAAAAATGCACGGTTCCCGAGCGAGGCGAGGGTGAGCCGCTAGTAAATAAATAAATATATCGGGACATTAAACACACAATACCACCTAGTTCCATGGTAAGCTACGAGGCTTGTGTTATGGATACCAGGTAGTTGATACCCTACACATATATAACTTTAAATACATACATATAAATATAAACACCCATGACTGGAGTACAAACATTCGTGCTCATCAAACAAACGAATGGCCTCAGCGGGACTCGAACCCGCAACCGCTGGCACAGCAAGTAGGGTCAGAACTGAGCCTGAGTTCAGAACTGAATTATAATTTCATCATACATCATGCGTATATCTCATAGCTATGTTACTCGGAAACTATTGGTACTATGGTATATATGGCTGAAACATGTAGATATCTCACAAAGGTGAAATGCTACAAAATGGTGAAACCTGTTAAGAAAAATAAAAAAATAATAAAGAAGGCCAGACGGCAGGATAAAATATGCAATATTTTATTTTACTTCAAACCTAACAAATTGCGCAAATTAAAACATAGCATTATGTTCAAAGCTTGCCACTACGAAACCTTATGTGTGCGAGACAGAATCCCACCTGTCCTATTTTTACATCGTATCATCTACTTAATAAGCGCTTATGAAAACTTGAACTATTTATTCAAACAGGTCCAATTTGCGTAAATACAGAGAAATGACCTGAATAATTTAAATGTAAAATGAAACTTGTAATATTTTTACAACCTTTTGCCTATGGGTATACTCATTCATGTGTCTCATTTAGTCCACAGCTACTTGTCATGTTCCTCGATTGTTTATTTAATTAATATATGTATTAATTACCTCAATAATGTTTTAAATCGAAAATGAAAAGTAGTAGGTATAATATTATAGGATTCCCGTGGGATAGTTAAAGAACTATCATCATTTTACAATAATATAGTTCATATATCAGAATAACAAATAAGCTACTTTTTATCCCGAAAAAATGTGCGGCTTCTGTGGGATAGATTTGTTTTATTCGTCTAGAGGCGAACCTGAGCAGAGCAAGGGTGAGCCGCTAGTATTTAAATATGATTACTCAGTCAGAAAAAACAAATTTTCTACATAATTCTTAACCTAAAAAAGTTACGCGAATATTGTACATTATTATTTAGTAGTGACGCTTCTTCATCTCGCAAGGACGACATGGTAATAGCAATTATTTAAATTAAAACTTTAAATATATGAGAAACTAATTTTGATTTTTACTTTAAGTAACTATATCTCAATACAATTGTTTTACCGTTCATATTGCTAAAAGAATAAAAAACAAACAAATTCACTTACGTCATGTATATTATTACATATGCATAATGTATGTACCTACCTATTATACATATTTAAGGTAGAACGAACTCTGTTGTTAAAGTGCGGTTTTTTACTTTTTTAAATTTGAATATAATAACTCTTGCAAATGTACCTACAGAAAATTTATAAAACGAATTGAAAATTATACATTGCGATTATAAAGGCTTATCTACAAATGTAAAGAAAAGTTTTTTAAGTAGATATTTTCAATATTGTAAACAAATGTGACTAATACTACCGGTGGTAGGACTCTGCCAAGCCTGAGGAGTCCGACTTTATGGGTGTCACCACCTTATCTATTTCTGCCGCCAAGCAACAATGATTGCATTGTTGTGTTCTGGTTTGAAGGATAAGGTAGCCAGCGCAATTACAGGCAAGAGGCATATCATCTTAGTCCTCACAGTGATAACGTACCGGCAGTTCTGCAGTTTTGTTACATAAAACTTAAGTGCATGAACCGTAGGTGTTATGGGCGTCAGGTATCGCTTTCCATCAGGTGGACTGTCTGCTCGTTTATCACTGAGTAGGTACCATAAAAAAAAACTTATTAAAAATGTAAAAATTTGTGGAAAAAGAAATTACAAGAACTAACCGTTCTATATAAAGCATAGGTTACATTTAATAGTTGCCAACTATATAGACAAAACTTTTTACAGAGAAAAATCTTAAATAAATGTATTATAAATAAAATATTTCCTCTAACCAACTTATTATATGAACAGTTCTTTTCAACCGACTTCCAAAAAAAGGAGGAGGTTCTCAATTCGAATGTATATATTATTTTTTTATGTTTGTTCGCCGATTTTTTCGTCGTTTATGAACCGATTTTGATAATTCTTTTCTTGTTGGAAAGGAGATATCCCAAGAGGATCTGATGATGGGATCCCAGAGAAATCGAGGGGAACTTTCGAAAATTGTAGCGACGACTGGTGCGTTTGTTAACATTTTCATTAGGTATTTTAAAGCACTACTATTTAATGAAGGTCTGGAGTCGATCTGATGATGGACCCGAAAGTCAGTCGAGGGAACTCCTCAACGATTTACAGCAATTACCTGGTGTTTGGGCTTGATTAATTTGTATTGATGATACGTCTACACTGAAAAGACTTAAAAAAAATAAATAAAAACCGACTTTCAAGCACTGAAAAGTAAAACCTAATTAAACGGGGGTTTTCATTTAGAATAGATACTTAATCAGATTTTTTCAAAGTCGGTGCCAGCCAATACAAATCGAAGCACACCTACTTCAAAAATATCTTATTAAGTATCTATTCTAAATGAAAATCCCCGTTTAGTTATTTTTTACTTTTCAGTGCTTGGAAGTCGTTTTTTTTTTTTTAGTTTTTTTCAAATTTACGATAAACCTTTGGCAAATACCTCGAGTTTAGTGACTTATTATTATTAATATGAGTGGTAACTCTCACTTCGTTCTCGTTCGGGTTTAAAAATTACAAAATAGGGCCATAGGGATAGGATAGGGGCATACCTTGTACAATATGCACTATGTGGTAGCGAGAACTGAGTGTCCTGGAGAGAATAAGTTAAAAGAATGGACTAGTAAATTGGTTTATATTCGACAAAGTTCAAATTGTTAGTAACACAAGTCATTCCGGCCAACAAGTGAACTAGGAAATGCATTGCTCACGCACTTTTGTCTGGCGCAACCTTGGCATGGCAAATAAATACTGTAATAATATTAAAAATAAAATTACTTAAAACTTACTTACACTTACTGATTTTTAATTATTTAAATTAAAACTCAAACTTTTCATTGGCCTCGAAACGATTAAACCAAAGAGTCGAACGTTTAACACTGCGATTCACATTAGGGTTAAAAAATCGCTGAGTGGAATAGGGATATTGTAATCGCACACCAAACGCCAGAAAGGAACAGATAAGAACGAGAAACGCTAGAAAGAATTTCTTTGTTTTCAACTGATCCTTTGGTTATCAGGCTGGTCTACGAATATTTAACCAAAGTAAAAGGTAAAAGATAGGATAGGACACGCGAATGGATAGCGATTCTTAATAACAGACAGGTTTGCAACTGGACGATTTTGGACACGGAGCCTTAATAACGGCAGACGTTAGAAGGTAAATTCTAATATTGATAAAATCGAGCAGCATCATTTGTAACTTACCAGACTTGGAAACTATAAATGGACAAATAAATAACCAAACTCCAACAAGCGAGAGATTTTATTGTATAGTAAAAGTATTTTGAAACGACTTAGGAATTAGTTACAGCCATTTACTGAAATATGTAGTGTATCGATGTGAGTAATGTCGACACATTGCGACTGAGTTACGAGCAGGGACTTCGACAAGAATGCACAAAGGAAAGAAAAATGAATAAAACTTTCTTAATACATTGTTAATAATGTTTATTGAAATATTTTGAAGAGGGGCGCACTATACGCCCCTCTTAAAAAACTAAAGCTCATATTCCCTAACTATTACAAGTGCGCTTTTAGTAACTTTTGTAATATACTCACATTCTGCGGGAACCACAAAGAAGAAAATAAAAAGGAATAAGATAAATCATGTTTTTCTTCAATCCATAAACCCAGAGCCGGATTTGTTATGCATGTGGTCTCGGAGCAGTGCCCAAATAATTACGCAAAAAAGTTCACCAAATCTATTAAATGTCAAAAATGGGTACATTAATTGCACAAAAATAAATGTATTTACAAAACCTTTTGTATTCATGAGGGAGCCCCGCGGTACATCCCCGATTATACTCCCCTAAATTTGGCTCTACCAAATGGTTTATATTTACTACGTAACGACCAGACCAACACACTTCCGCTTATAATATGAGCAAATTATGTTATCGATTGTAGGATCTATTTCGGTATAAGGCGTACAGAATGAGTAGCTCAAGTTATACACTAAAACTTGATAGCAGATATCTTCTCGACCAATTAAAATAAAACTTAACAATTAGGGTCCTTAACAGCTAAGCTTAAAAGTTATGTAACCTAATTGATTTTTTATCGTTCTTACGAAAAAACGTTATATTTTTGATATTATTTTTAGTTCTTATATTAATAGATTTTTTATTTAACTTCGAATAGTCCAATGTATATGTTTAATTAAGTGCAGTACTTATCGTTTGAGTCTATAATGGCTTTAACTGGCTATCTTCCAAATGGCTCTAGGCTTTGGTATCTACGAATGCTCCGGAAACCTTGCATGTTTAACCATGAATACGTAGCTTTTTACTAATGTTGTACTCGTAATAAGAAAGGAAGCGTTCATTTTCATTAAAATCTTATGTTTTTTTTTTTTTTTTGCTTTAGAACTGAATGTTTATAGTTTCATATATTTTTACATGAATACAGGAAAACATTAAAGCGAAGAATTCAACAGATAAGCTATAAGCTATTTAATGGAACAAATTGTCAATTTATTTCTATAATAGCTTCCAAACAAAACATTTTCATAAAAACTTAATCTTTAAGAAAAAGAAAATATATAGAAAGATTTTAATGAAACCCCATTACGAGCGTCAAAGAAATACGTTAGTTTTTCGGCCAAAATATAATTATTATTACTGAGAGGGAAGATGTCATTTACATTTTTAAATTTAATTTAAATTGTCTTTATAATATTTGCTTTTATTAACCTATAGAAAGGTTCGAGTATATCCAAGGTGCTTTAAACATACGACGTTCATATACAATAACCTGTATGATGACAATGATGTTGACTATGACGTTCATATAAAGTGTGACCTACATGATAAATGCGAAAATTTGTCTAAATATTTCTACACGAGCGTAGACGCGGACTAAAACTAGTGCCTAAATATTAGAAATGGTCTGAGTAGATGCCCTAATATTATGATCATCATAAAAATTTAAGTAGTGGAAAAGCAATTTTTCAATCTTTTGTGCGATACGATGTAGCCCCCGCTACGATGTGGCCCCCTCTATGGCGTTGCCCCCGCTACGTATACTCCAGCTCGTATTGAAACATCCTAAATCTTTTGAAAATGGGTTTTTATTGCAGTTCAATAATACCGTTGCGATTCTGCAGGTATTTTATGCGATCTGCGTCTGAACAATTTTATTACAGGTTTACTGGCTTTTGCCTCCAGCTTACTTCTAATGCCTTTGTATGGAATATTTGTGAAATCATATACTGCAGTGGCAGCATACTCGTATATAACGTATATATGTACATAAGACAGTTATGAGCAGAGTGATATTTTCTTGAAGTAATAAATACAAAATAAGTAATAATAATAAGTAAGTAATGTCCTCCTGACCGATTCCGGCCACGGCGGCCAATCTCATTGAGACTAGCCAACTGCGCAGGAGATATTATAGTGCACAAGTGTACGCGCAGACACAAGTGCACTCTCTATTCCTGTCACTCTCATACTCCGATGGGACGACTAATCGACACGACCGGTGAGAGTTAAGGCGCAGGACCGACGACTTTACGTGCTCTCCGAGGCACGGGGGTGAAACACCGCCAACTTCCCAACTCTGGGCTGTTACTGAGTTTACTATACAGAAAGACTTAATAACTAAACATGGCCCGACCCGGGACTCGAACCCAGGACCTTGTGCAGCCGCACATGCTAGCCACCACACCACCGAGGCAGTTACACAAAATATATATGTAGAGTGACCTTCAACAACTTATACATAAAATTAACTGATTTAAAATAGGTAACAGAGGTACACTTAGGTACAAATAAGATTCAGGGGGTCACCTCCCAGTGTATGTGCGTATGTGTGTGCCTCACGTGGCTGGATTGTCAAAACACTCTATTACTTACACTTTTTTTTTTTTTTTTGGAAAGTGCATTTATGCATATTACCTGCATACATACAGGTTATGCGGGACACACCGGCTGAAGAGCCAGTAGATACTATCCACTTAAATCCAAAGGGCATCGCAAGGTCGCTTACGCACTCAACCATGCCGCCCCATGACAGGTCTGCCAAAGCAGACCACGACAACAAAGAAGTTGCTCCCACGGTCTACTGTGCTGTCAGAGAAGTACCAAGAGCAACCCACATGTTACACTGCCCAGTAAAGTAGGCCACCTTCCAGTGTGTCTCTTGGCTTCACACCCGGCTGGATTACCGAACGCTAATGGGCTCTCCACCACGACAAGATCTACAGACAAACAGACAGTGTTGTAGTGTGTATGTGTGTAAGCCCCCTTGGTACCTATATTTTATACGACCTGCTACTGTTATTGGAGAGTATTAAACGAACCTTGGAGCCAAACAGTTGTCTCATTTTGTTCCTACATTACAATGTAATGTCTATTGTTTTTATCAAGAGAAAATAATTGAGAATGAAAATTGAAACTAAATTTGAAATCTAATCTAAGCTTGGATTACCTTTATTTTTAAATAAGTACCCACCTACACTTCGCTTTGACCAAAACTGACATTTAATTCTAACATTTATTTGATTAGCACTAATATAGTATTGTACAAGATTTGCTTATGATAAAAAGTCATCAACTCACTCTTTAGTACAATCTATCTCTATGCAAGCAATTACTTCTGTATGTTGCTTTGATGCTGCGTGAAAAATAATATTATATTAGTTAAAATAATACTATGGACTGTTCCCCCTCATACTGTAGGGGAGCCAGCCCAGCAGTAGGACGTTAAGAAAAGGGCTGAATACAGACATACATACAAAATTAATACTCTGTCACCTCTGCAGTTGATCTCTTCCTTTTATTAAAAAACATAGATTTCACTAAACATTTCACCGGAACAGTTATTACAAAAAAATCCTACTATTAAACAACGAAGGCCGCTATTGGGCACAAAAAATGAAAGCCTTTGTACGGACCGACTATTCGTAGTTTACGACTCGCTTTACTTTATAGCTCTGCTTTTATGGGCTTAATCGACAGTGGGTCAGGGGTTAATGTTATTGGCCTATATATAAATATTAAAATTATTTGAAGAGTTATAAAATCGTATGTGACATCGCTCTGGTGCAGGGGTGGTGTACTAAGCTTGCTCACAGTACTGAAGGTGTAAGATTCATTTCTTAAAGCGGCATTCAACTTATAACATTGACTTAAAGTAGAGATGTCACTATCTCTAGCTCTATGGAATATGTATGTTATAAAATTTTATTGAAGTCCAAAATCGAAGTCTTTGACCAAGTACGAGTAATGGAGTTCGCTCATTGTGGAAATTTTAAGATTCATCTTCACTATATTTCTGCGAATGAAACTTTATATTTTTTGGGAAATGTGGTAGAAATAAGCCCAATTTTCGTACATTTTCTTTAATATCTTATAAAATTATAAAACAATTATTATTATTCGTAAAAAACGCGTTCCTTAATTTATCTATACAAATATTACAAAGCTTTTTTGTTTGTTTGTTTGTACCGACTAAGCTCCGAAACTACTGAACTGATTTAGATGAAATTTGGTAAGAAGATCGTTTAAAACTCTGGAAAGTACATAGGATAGTTTTTATCTCGAAAATAATCCCTTAAAGGAGTGAAAATGGGGATGAAAGTTTGTATGGAGAAGAAACCTAGAGACAAACCCGAGCGAAGCAAGGTTGAATCGCTAGTATATTATATATTTGAAGACCCCCAGAAAGGTACAGCTTCACCCATCTGCTGCACCCAACCCATAAGAAAAGCGTTATACATAACTCATGAACAAACACATTGCAAATGAGTTAGCGCAGATTATAATATACATAATATAGTGTACAACATTATAAAATAAAGCCCCTTCGCCGCGTCTATCTGTCTGCCTATCGGTGTGTCTGTCTGTCCTTCTGTGTGTCTGTCTGAACGCGATAAATTCAAAATCGACTGAACGCATTTTCATACGGTTTACCCAATGATTCATGAGAGAGGTTTAGATGTACATATAATTCATTGGTTTGGTTCATGTAAAGTGGTTGAAATATGACGATGATTGTTGAAAATGTCAGCAAAATGCTGACTGGGAGCTTTATTAGCGTGCGCCGCGTAAGCTAATACATTTATATGAAAACAATGTATTACGGAATTATTGCTCTTAAAAAGATATCTAAACTGTAGCAACGCTATATGTAGCTAGGTACCGACCTGAGTGAAGCGAGGCTGTCACTAGTAGTGTATAAATACGATTATAATATAAAATTTACTAGCAAAACCCGCGGCTTCGCTCACGCTATAACAACAACAAAAAAACTTTAAAAAGGTAGGTTTCATACAAATTTTCATCTCTTATTTTATCTCCTTATGGGATGAATTTCAAAAAACGCTAAAACACGTATTTATTTAATTGTATTAAAGATCATTAATAAGTTTCAAGAATTCTGATCATAAATATTTTTTGGGTTGTGTTATAACGTGTACTCCCGTGGGAATGAGATAATCTCCCGCGGTAAAAAATTATCCTACATGTTGACCCGGATATCCAGCTATCATCATACCAAATTTCATCAAAATCCCTCCAGTGGTTTTTCTGTGATGCGGTAACAGACAGACAGACAGACAGACAGACAGACAGACGAAAATCTAAAAACTATAGATTTGGTCTCTGTATCGATAATAAAGTCTATTTCAATAAGATTTTCCAAAAAATATTTAAGGTACAGATTCGACTCAGAATTTTATTATATGTATAGATTTATTTATTCACTTTAATGAAGTTTGACTTCTCGTATCAGACAGGTATATGCATATTTATATGCTTAAATGTTGGGTAAATATACAATATTACAAATATATAATAAATTTTTGGCAGCGGGAAAAAATCTACTAGATATTTTAAATGTTGTAATTTTACTATCGTAGACACCAGACCCGCATAGCCTACTTTTTATCCCTGTAGCCTCTACAAAGTGTATCTGAGGCATATTATCCAAAAACTGCAAGAAGTTAATGTAGAACGCACGGAGCGTTCAACATTTTCACTTCCTCAAAAAGGAATTCCTTTTCCATATTAAAATATAATCGTAATTATATACATTCATATGTAAGTACATGTTTATATTAAAATATATGTACGTTTATGGCATTTTCATTCATTTGAAGCATATTCATAAGCATATTATACATACAATGTAGTTGCAATACATCACCGTGACAGGAACATTTTTAGAGTTTGCAGCAAATTTTCTATGTGTCCTCAGGGAAATTACTACAGATAAGTGTCGTGATATTTTTCAATATATATTTATTATAATATATCGTGTGAAGACTTCTCGCTTTGGTCTCTTAATTTTAAAGTTAGCCCAGACGTTTGTAGACATAAGTATCGGTAACTTTAATTTATCGATTAATAATAATTAAAATGAAAATTATAGTAGTATTCTACTATAATTTTCATTTTAATTAAAATACAACTAAAACAGGGATCGTTAATTATAATTAATAATTAATAATAAAATTATAAATTAATAAATATAAGTTTGGGAAATTTTATTAGTTTTCAAGTAATTAAATCGAATAATAATAAATTAACTTGTTACAATTGAATTACTTACTAGCTAGAAGCTACCTAACAATATAATATTCCATGTGTGTGACCTCCGCTCGCTTGACATCTGTCTGTGCATTATGCGTCAGTAGATGGATCCAGCACGCCCATGTTCATCACATAATAATCACTAGCGACTTATCCTCGCTTCGCTTCGCTTCGCTTCGCTTTAGTTTCGTAACAAATCTATCCCACGGGACCCCTTACATTTTTCCGGGATGATATATAGCCTAAAGCCTTCCTCGATAAATGGACTATCCAACACAAAAATAATTTTTCATTTCCAACCAGTAGTTCTTGAGATTAGCGCGTTCAACCAAACAAACAAACAAACTCTTCAGCTATATAATATTAAAGTATAGATTATCTATGAGCTGTACATCACAATGTGAATAATAATGACATGTATGGCATCTTCGAATCAAAAAAGATTAGCGTATTCCCCTTCTTAATAAAAAAATTTGTAATTTTTTTTTTTTTCATTTCATAAAAAAATTATTCCACAATAACAGTTAAAATTACTTTAAAATTAATAATTGTTTTTTTTTTTCTCATTATTCATTATCAAATTAATAAATGCTTAGCTCTTTTATTAATAAAACAAACGTTAATATTGGTCCTCACTGACGATAATATCGCCTATACTGTTCAAAGTGGCATATAAATAAGAAAAGGTAGCAAACAACTAATTCCAAAAACCATGACATTGTGTCAAAAAAAAAATGTATTAATTATATTAACGTGTATGTTTATGTATTCAGCTATTTTTAACGTCCCCCTTCATTACGAGAGGGATCAGGCCATAGTCCACCACGCTGGCCAAGAGTTCACTCAGACATGCAGGTTCCCTAACGATGTTTTCCTTCACCGTAAAGCAAGTGGTAATCAATAATCATGTTGGAAATTATTAATGTACTAAAATGTAAAAAACTGTTAGCTTTTTACTTATATTTATAGCTGCTAACAATAAGATAATTCAATGATGAATAAATAATTCAAAAATAGTTCAAATATCTTTCCAATTGAGATATTGTTTTCCGTATAGCGCCATCTAGTGATAAATGCGAAAATAACTAACAAACTTGTCGAGAAGCAACAGCTGTAATATTGTAATAGAGCCGTCTTCCGAGTTATTAATATATTTTATGACAGATGGCGTTAGGTGTAGAATATATTTTGGAAATAGCTCTTTTTAAATAATAACATTTGAAAAATATAAAATATTACCATAAATATAACAATGACTAATTGTTTATATTCAAAGATCTTATATGAAAAGCAAAAACATAAGACAATTAACATCTTTGTTTTTGTACCTCCACATACACTTGATTTATATTTATACTGTAGGATGTACTCAAAAAATTAAATGCAAATTAAGAACTAAAGGTAATTTAAATAGACGTTCTTATTTAAATAAAAACGGTTTTATACAAAAAAAAAGTAAGTAATATATAAGTTACCTTTTTTCGTTGATCTAGTTAGTGGCTGTAATGTATAACCACAGATCATATATGCATAACTACGATTAGATACATAGATATGTAGCTTACGAGCCCCTGCTCTCGAGACCCGATTTGGATCAAAAATCCTTGGGACAATCCAGAAAAACCAAAGAAAATTCTCCACGGAAAGCACATAAAGCCGTTGGCCATGCGACTGCACTTCTACCTGGTCGTGTCAGGCTCTCGTCTCACCAGACTATAAGCGTGAAATGAATGCACCATGAGCTCGCAGTCAAATATACTACAATTTTAAGCAAACTCAACTTAAACTTAATTATAATTTTTTAAGAATGTTTAATGAAAGTGTTCTAAAGCTGTCTGATGCCTACCGACCACCAATGCATTATCACCCGACCGGAACCGCTGAGTCGGTACATTTGAAATTCGGGCATCGTTGTTACTTCATATTTCATAACTTACTACGAAAGTTGAAGTCTAAATTATTAAATTATTCTTTATTTTACTTTAGAATGTAGATACATATAGAGTTAACTCCAAGTACCAATGAATATTTTTACTATCCATTCGAGTCAAGATTACATTACACAGTTGCTATTATTTGAGGAAAATTAAAAATTGATAATATTATTATGAGGAAAAGTGAAAAAAATAAATAATAACAAGGAATGTTACTCTTGCTTAATAATTTTGTATTATAAGCAATAGGTACTAGCATTTATACTGTCTTAGTTTTATTTACCTATTAGTTATACTAGTGATGTACTTAAACTCATTAAATGATAGTCGATATGTATAACCATATTTAGATATACAATTAATTATCTTTGTTTAATTTGTACTAGAGATAAAATATAAAAGAATACTTTGATCCCAAGCTGTGATACTGTAGTCAGGAGCTGGATTGTGGAACTTGTATACCGGTACCCATTAAATCCTTCGATGTATGGTATATTTGATGAAGCTAATACGTCACACTTAATGATTAAGGTCTGATGAGCCAACTGCTTTGACTTTTAGAAAACCATCAGAACTCATTTTACTTGTTTTATTAAAATAAAAATCACTTTCATCATCTTTTTTTTTTTTTTTATAAGATTCAGTGACAAACGAGCAGACAGACCACCTGATGGAAAACAGTACCTGTCGCCCATAACACCTACAGTTCATGCACTTAGGTTTTAGTTAACAAAAATACAGAGCCGCAGGTGCGTTGTCACTGTGAGGACTAAGATGATATGCCTCTTGCCTGTAATTGCCCTGGCTACCTTATCCTTCAAACCGGAACACAACAATGCAATCATTGTTGCTTGGCGGCAGAAATAGATAAGGGGGTGGTACCCATCCAGTCGGACTCCTCAGGCTGGACAGAGTCCTACCACCGGTGAAATCTCTCATGATCATTCTTCTTTTTCTTCTTCATCTTATGATTGATGATGATGATAAGACGATTTATATCTATTTACTTATGTACGTCAATAATATTGGATTTTATTGTTTTTCTTTAGTTACCGCGATTAGAATCATCAATCTTATTAATATAATATATAATATTATGTAGCACAAATATTAAATTGTGGTTCTTTTATCAAGATATAATTATAATTCAATAAATAAAAAAAAATTGTACAAGGAAAAAAATACGAGAGGGTTTTACAGGCGAGGTGACAGGTCGAAGTGATTACGACGTACATACACTATATCTATAATCACTTCGTGTCGAAAGCACTTTGTCAACAGATAACACTGGAGGTTATTTTATATAGAATTATTATTATAAGGACAAAATGTGCTCTACTATTGAATATTTTAC
The DNA here is from genome assembly GCA_033884665.1 of Argynnis bischoffii washingtonia. Lineage (NCBI taxonomy): Eukaryota > Metazoa > Arthropoda > Insecta > Lepidoptera > Nymphalidae > Argynnis > Argynnis bischoffii. The sequence continues at coordinate 175,422 of CM066616.1, read as the reverse complement.
AAGAAAAGTTTCAATTTGACAAATAATAAGTATGAAGCATTATAAGTGAGGTTATATTTCTGTGCTGTATTTTAAGTATAAACTATTTTCGATAGTTTCTAGCTGAGCTTTTTTCATTTAGCATAGTAAATAAAAAAATATATGACTTGGTACTAGTTTATAAAGTTCTACTAAAGCTTAATAGCTTTGAATCCCGTATGTCTCAATTAATACGTACAATTAGAAATCCTTTGAAAACACAGACAGTGAAATTGTTCGTATATTAGCTCCAAAATTGCAAACTTTTCGCTATACAATGTTAGAGTAAATAACTTAACCCATCCAATAGAAATATGAAACTCAGAATAACTATTACTAGTAATAATCAATAAATAACTTAGCGACTCACCCTCGCTTCGCTCGGGTTCGTCCCTAGATACCTTATGGCGCTTAGTAAAAAGTTAGTAAAAACTATCCTATGTCCTTCCCACGGTCTCAAACCATCTCCATACCAAATTTCGTCTAAATCGATTCAGCGGATTAAGCGTGCAAAGGAGACAGACAGACTTATTAGTATGGATTACTTATTAGTAAATAGTTTTAATTATAGATGAATGAAACTATAATTTGCGGAATTTGCAGAGTTATAAAGGACACGCAACAACATCTGCTCGCCGCCACACCGGCGTGCGCGTCGTGGTTAGAGAATTAATCGCCCTCGCCCGCTATACTAATTTCATGAACACCCACCCATATGGGGCTGTGACCGGTGATGTAATGTGTCAACAGTCTGTTGTCCGTCACAAGTCCCAATATGTAAGAATATTCACTTTTTATACCCGTTTTCTAATTCATAGGTACATGTAAAATGTAATTGCTTATTGAAGTGGAAACTTTTACAGAATATTGTTATTTCAATTGATAATATTCTTTAGAATTTACTTACTTATCAAATTTTGTTTTATCTTTTAATATAAAATTGCCCCTTACGGGAATCGAAACTCTGGCAATTCAGTACTACACTGTCATGACTGGGATCAGATATCTTTTTCATTGGAAAATAGCTACGATATGTGTATCATTGTATTACTATTCTAAGCACATAACCGCGAGCTTTACATTTGAATGGGTTGAAGAAGGTAAGTCCATGGGAACTTTCAATAAAACGACAGTTTTTAGAAGTGGATCAGTTACTGTTTTATCAATAGGTAATTGTGTTTCACTTCGGTGGCTTCAAACATTTTTATTGATATTTTTTGTAAGACAGTTTAACTTCAGACCGATGCATATTATACTTATACTGAGAAACTATGACAATACATACCTACCTATTATATGGTTATTAATGGCGGCTGTATTGTATAATTGGAATAAATAACATCTGTAATCAAGTTAAATTTAATAACATCTACATACGTATGCTCGTACATAATAATAATATTATTATTCTGACAACAATAATAATACAACTTAAAGTATGTCAGTAGGCAATTCTATTTCATTTTATAAACATATATCTCAATAAATCTGTACGAATTTATTCTTATCTGGTTATTGTATGAAGGCCTGCAATATTTAAGCTTCCACAAGTCCATCGCTTATCAGCTGTCACCAGTCCGCGAGCGGCAGAAATAGAGCAATACATAATCACTGATCGGAAAATAACGAAGGCACACAGATAACACTACGACCCTCAATTTTATGGTACCAAATAACCACAATAATAAACTCTATCATTTGAATGATTAAGTTTAATTCTTATTGGCAAATGTTTAATATTGATAAGATATGCCCCTTGAACCGCGCTTCTCGAAGTTATCACAAGAACGTCCTCCGGCGCTCGGGCAAACTGTCGCAACTCGCAGCGATCGAGATAGCGGCCGAGATTTAATTGTATTGTTTATGCTCGATATGTCATTACACACAGTGTTGCGACCGGGGCTTAATTAGGTATTACGTTAAGCAAAAAATTTATTATATTATAATTTTACATCTCGGCTGCGGCAGGCAGACAAGGCTATTACAAAAGTCGACACTTGCTTTCTGCAACGAGAGTGTATTTATTACTTAGGTACTAGCGTTTTATTGTGGCTTTGCACGCGTAGTTCCATTATTTAATGCTATTTCTTAATATAAAAATTATTTATAAATTACATATATTACTGTAACGTTTTATCGAAATCCGTTCAGTAGTTTTCGCATGAAAGAGTAACAAACATCTATCCATCCTTCTATCCTCATAAACTTTCGCATATATAATATTATAGAAGGATATAAAGGATCTGAAATAATCTCTATGATGCAAAAATTTTAGCCTTTAATTTTCTGCAAACACTTACTTTTGTTCCACATGTAAACCTTTACAAAATTTCGAGATGTTTCTGTTATAAAATGTTTGTAACGAACGGAAACTCCAAATCTCCAACGAGTCTCTATGGGTTTTTACAGTATTATTATTGTTATACAATATTGTCGTCGAATATTATTAAGGCTGCACTCTACTTATAATTTATCTATACATATAACAAAATTCTAACTACGTCGAATCTGTACATTAAATATTTTTTTGGAAAATCTTATTGAAATAGAAATTATTATCGATACAGAGGCCGAATCTATAGTTTTTAGAATTTTTGTCTGTCTGTCTGTTGGTTATCCGGGTCAACATATAGGATACTTTTACTGCGGGAAAATGATTCATCTCTGAGAAATCTATACTAAACGTTAAAACGTAAGTAGGGACGAACCCGAGTGGAGCAAAGGTAAGGCGCTAGTTAATCTATAAATTTAAATTGGATATTAAATAAATAGTACAAACATATATGATATATGCAAAATAATGCGCTCGATATTGTCGTACTTTGATACGAGTAGTGTTAGGATTCAGGCCACATCGACCAACAATTTAGCATTCCTTTAAAACCTTGCCCTTGCTCTGAGAATTCTTTATCAGGTGGATTCCAGCGACGGCTAAAGTAAATAAAATAAGCAGTAACTTACTTATATTATTCACATTTACATCGTCCTAAACATAAAACGCAAAATATTTTTTAATAAAACAGTTTTTTATGTTTTTTTTTTTTATTTTATTTAAATTTTTTGATCACCGACGGTCCATATACTTTACAACAAACATGGTTACGGGAGAGATTAATTGTAGACGGCACAATAATTGTCTTAGTTATTTTATTACAGGCGGTGTGTCTGTTAAAATATTGTATGATTTCATTACATAGTATATTGTAGGTCTTGTGGTATTTTTTTATGTAGTAGATTACTACTTTTACCATTCGAGTCAGCGTATTCAAGCTAATGCACTAATATGGCTCTTGTTTTCTATTTACAAAATAATGTTTATTTATTTCAAAATTATAACTACCTTACAGTTTACAATTCAGAGAATCTGATAAAGAAGGTACAGAAATAGGTGCATATAAATTGCAATAGATGGCGTCGCACGAGTCGATTGGTTATTGATGTCCCTGAAGTAATACAACGAGGGGTGCTCAGAATCACACCGCAATTACATTTGGAGTGTAATTAACCACAAAGCTTGGTCGCTGACGGTGTGAACTAATGACGCATTAAATATGACAGTTTCAATTTTCTCACGCCGCACTCGACAGTGCGAAAATGTTACGCGTTTGATAATGAATATAAAGCCACATTACTTCATTGTGTAGAACTTTACTACATTTTTTTATAAATGCCTGCGCCATACATACTTGATATTTTTTCTAAGAATGTATGTAATCTCAAGATTTACTAGATCTGTATCTCATTTGTTAGAAAATCTTTTTAACTTATGTAAACTAAATTAATTAAATGCTCTACTTTCAATGTTGAGAGGAATGTGCAATTGGTAGGAGAGCTGGTGAACATGTTAGGTTAGGTTCTTGAGGCACTACAGAAAATTTTGTAATTGTCCTTGAAGGACCCCTAAATGTTTTTTTTTTGTGTGGAGATAGTTGGAGAGCTGGAGAGTGACATAGGCTAATTTTTACCGCAAGAGAACTTCTTATTCCCACAGGAAAACAAGTTATGATACAGCCCACAACAACTCATTATACCTATGTATAACGTTACAACGGATCTAAGGACGAACCCGAGCGAAGCGAGAGGTAATCGTACTTAATACGCATATAATCAAAAGAATTATTACAGTTATATAATGATGACCTTATTATAAAGATCATATGCGTATATATAAAGACTGAGCAACAATTAATTATAAATACAAAAGTGTGTAAGTTGTGTCCTCACCTCACGCGACGCAGCAACAGACGCTTGCTTCGAGACGGTTTATGAGCCGGAGAGAACATTCGCTTTTCATACCGGTACATTAAATATTTAGGTAATTAATTTAAAAAGGAAAATGAATCCCTCTACTTTTATAAAAGGCAATGTTTGTATGTGTGTATGTGTGTTGCTCCTTCCAAGCTGGCCCGGCTGGATGAAATCGGATGAGATAGATTTAAAAAAAAATGCAATAAAATTTGCCAAAAATTATAAATGCGTAAGGCAAGTAAGGCTAAAGCACTTAGATATGCTTGTTTGACCCAAACTAGATAATATATAAAAAAGATAGGTTCCGTAGGTATTTTAAGTTTTAACCTATTTCAAGTCCAAATTCATAATTGATAAAATATTACGCAAGATAAATAACTGCAATACAGATCTATAGTAAATCTTAAAAATTGCTCTAAATCTATACAAAAGATAATATACAGATATAACTAAAAGTCATCAGAAAACAATGACAAAAGTCACCAACAAAAACCTGGGAAAAGGAAAAATAAGTGGTAAATCCGCTGTGTTTTTGTCCTCGAGGAATATTCCATAGTCAGGTGACAAGAAATTCGAAATAAATTGATAAATGTCCATAAGACAAACAAGGTATGTGGCATTTAATCGCCTAATGCGAGCAAAGTGTGCCGAGGCTCGGGGCCGGGGCCGGGGCTGGCTGGGGAAGGGTCCTGCATTAGCCAAACACTGTCGAAATTCGCACCGTTACCCACATTGTTTATGTACATACGTATGCGTCACGCTGAACTATAGTCATTTTCTTTAATCAATAGTAATCTATACATATAATAAAATTGAAACTGATCGCTGTCCGTACGTGGAAGATATTTGAGAAAAACTAATATTGGAGATCTTTATTAACGCAATAGAACCCAAAACAATGATTTTTAATTTTTTATCTGTTTGTCTGTGTGTTTGTGCGCGCTAATCTTAGAAATGGCTTAACCGATTTACGTGCGGTTTTCATTCATGTATTGTGGTAAACTTCACTTAACGTTTCATATATGTTTTATTTCAATCGGTTCCTAAATAAAAAAGTTATGACAATTTTAAGAATCACCTCTAGTCTATACAAATATTATAAAGAGGAAAGATTTTTTTGTTTGTTTGTACCAAATAAGCTTCGAAACTACTGAACCGATTTAGATGAAATTTGGTAAAAAGATAGCTTGAGACCCTAGGAAGTTTTTATCCCGGAAATCATCCCTTTAGGGGGTGAAAATGGGGTGGAGAGTTTGCATGGGGAAGCAACCTGGGACGAACCGAGTGAAACGAGTGTGAGTCACTAGACCTTAATAATTACCTCCTTACTTTCTTTGCTAATACATATTAATTGCCAATGGAAAGTTGGCATCCTTGCAAAGGTCCAGTACAGTATTTCACGCCGGGACAGCTTCTTGTTTTATATAAAGCTCAAGTCCGGTCGTGTGTGGAATACTGTAGTCACATATGGGCTGGTGCTGCGAAATGAAATCTGTCAGCCTTGGACTCTATTGAGAGGCGTGCTCAAAAGCTTATTGGTGACCCTGCGCTGGTATAAGCTAATCTACAAAGCCTCGATCACCGACGTAGGGTTGCCAGCCTTTGTGTATTTTATAGGTTACATTTCGGAGAGTGTGCGCAGGAACTACACAACTTAATTCCCCCATCCCCTTTCCATCATCGGACAACCCGACGAACGGCTGGTCTCCATCCTTATATCGTGGACATTTCACCCGTCCGGACGAAGCGCTTCGCTACGTCATTTATTATACGTGCGGCTAAGGATTGGAACAACCTGCCTGCGTCGGTGTTTCCGTCCGATTACAATATGGGTGTCTTCAAGGCAAGAGTGAATAGGTGGCTACTGAATTAGTGCGACTTCGACTGGACTTCGACCATCTACGACTGCGTTACCACTTACCATCAGGTGGAACGTAGTCAAGCACTAATCCAGCATAGTATAAAAAAAATTATTAATATTATAATTGTGAAAATGGGTTTTTAGTAAATCATTCTATTACACAGCAACGAAGCAACTACAATATACATATATATATATATATATATATATATATATATATATATATAATGCCTAAATGACGTTTGTAATGCTAAGGCTAGAGTAGTGTGTAGTGCGATCCCCAGAGTACTCCGCAAGGGAAACTGACAAGGACAAACCTAATTTTAATTAAAATTGCATAAATTATATTTTTACCAAAAAAAACTACACCAACATAAATATTACTGTAAAAGTAGTTCCGCCATAGGATTTTTTTATATTAGAGTCTTGAAATGTTAGTTATTTATTAAAGAATCATAAAATTGGTGAAAATATCTCGTAACATGTACATAACGTACACTCGATTTGAATCTCCTTATTTTTGAACTCAATCATAAATGGCGTTTTCGATCAAAACAAGGTAAAAAGATATGTTGCTATTGTTACAATATGGGTATCAAATAAAAGCCAATCTCCAATTCCAAATAAGTACGTACATACATATATCCATAGGTATTAAATAACTAATAGTAATGTAAAGTACTTACCTTAGAAGAACCTTATTTATTTTGGCCAAGTATTTTATTTTAGTTAATAATATAAGAAAGTTTTTAATTTAAAGGAAACCAGAGAAAAATGTGTATACTAAAAACAACAATTTCATACAAACAAGTTGCTCAGTAACAGCTCTACATCCTACAAAGTAGGCTAAATTGAATCTGGCTAAAGGTCTCCTCATAAAATACAAATATTATTGCTTAGATATGAGACGAGTCTCTCGGGAAAGGACAAAACGGACGAGCAACTTTACTTTCTACAGTAGGCGTCGCCTGTCGCTATCACACGAACGCACTTTTCATTTTTTTTAATTAATAAATTGAATATATATATTCAAAAATAATAAAATTTATGTTCTTCAATTAACAAAATTAACGTCAAGTTTCATATTATAGTTAAGTATCATAATTAAAACACTCATTTTCATTTCATTTTTTGTAAATAACATTAATTTTCCTTCATTTAACTTAAATTAGTCGTTTACTTGATGTTGAAAGGGTATGTATATTAGTCAGTAGCCAAGCACTTGATACTTCTTTGATATATATCGTTATGTATATTATGTACTAGCGGCTCACCCACGCTTCGCTCGGGTAGTCCTCTAGACAAGCAGAAACAAATCCATCCCACGGGAACCGTACATTTTCCGAAAAAAGTAGCCTATTTGATATTCTGATATATGAACTATATTATTGAAAAGTTTCATTAAAATCCAATTAGTAGTTTTTGTGTACTAAGCTGTATAAGTTACTATAGTTTTTTAACTATCCCACATGAACTCTTTAATTTTCCGGGATGAAAAGTATCTAAGTTTTTTTGCGGGTAGACACAAAAGAGTAAAGACGTGATTTAATAGCTCCACAATATTTAATACTTTAAAAATAATTATAGTACATATGTATTAAAGTTTACATTATCAGTGCTTAAGTTGACTGTAAACTCACTTTCACACAAACTATCCTCACTGAATAATGGACTCCCCAATTGAGCAGCTGGTGAAGAGCATGGACGAGCTATCATCTATGTTTAATACAAGAATGGTGGAGTTTGAGAAAAACTTGCAACCACCTGGTTCCACTGCTTCTAATCCTACGGTGAAAGCCTTGGCCGCAGAATTTTATACATTCAAGACATTTATATGGAAATCCCTTGGCATACTGAAGTCTCAGGTGGAGCTTATTGCTCTTGGTTTGGATCGGTTGGAGACTCAATCACGAAGGAAGGTTCTTCTCTTTCATGGCATTAAAGAGGATAAGGATGAAGATGTCTTGAAGAAGATCATGTATGTGTTAACCAACCAAATGAAGTTGTCAGACTCAAAGCCAGATTCAATTGAATCCTGCCACAGGTTAGGTGTAAAAAGGGAATCCGCCAGGCCCATTCTTGTGCGGTTTACGAATATGCAAGTACGTTCCACGGCATGGAAGGCTAAAACTTCCTTGAAAGGCACTAAAACCACTGTAACGGAGTTTTTAACAAAGTCTCGACAAAATGTATTTGTTGCCGCTCGTGGTCACTTTGGGATGAAGAGGTGCTGGTCGGCAGATGGTGTAATAGTAATTCTTCTCCCTGATAAATCCCGAAAAAAAGTTACATCTTTATCTGAGCTCAAAAAGTTGATGACGCAATATAGTAAAACTGACTAGCACGGTTGTATTTGTTTATAACTTTTTGATATAGTCGGTTTATAATGTCTATGTGAATTATTGTGACAGAATATAATTTTATACGCAGGGTATTCACAATATTAAAATTTATATTTTTTATTATTAGATTTTGTATTTCAAAACACATTATTTTCTAAATTATTAGTCTGTCAACTATCAGTGTAATAAGTGTATGTCAATTGTCTTAAATGTCATTGACACATATTCACAGATGCAAAATTATGTATTCATTTTTGTTACTCTGAGTGTTAATTTTTAATCGTTGTTCAATTTTTTTTTTTCACTGTTTCTTTTTGTTTTTTTTTTGTATATTGTTTAAACATGTTTTTTTTTTTTCTTTTACAGTCAACTTATGCATGAGTATAGAATAATATTGTTCCTCCTTTTTTTTTTTTTGTTGCTAGTATTTTTAATATATATTTGTTTATTTTATATATATCTTAAAAAATTTTTTTTTTTCTTTTTATATTTATATTTATATTATAAGTAATCATTATAATTAAGTATTATGTGCGATAACGAATATTTTTCTTGTTCTACTTCGGATGATTTTGAAAGTGCTGAAAATAGTTTAAACGCTTCTTTTTCGGATGAAGGTACACTTGAAGAAAAACTTTTAAAGGTATTTCCAAATAATTCTAATTTCCTAACCTTAGTGCATATTAACGCGCAGAGCATTCCTGCTCACTATTCAGATCTTCTCACATCTTTTAGTACCGGCGTAGTCGATTGTATCCTTGTGTCTGAAACCTGGCTTAAACCCTCACTTCCATCGACTAATTATTCTCTTCCAGGATATCAGTTTTTTCGGAATGACCGCACTGGTCAGGGAGGTGGTGGCGTCGGAATTTACTTACGCAGCAATATTCCCGCCTGTGTTGTTACCCACTCCATCTCACTCTCGACGGGTTCTCTTGAATATCTTTTCTTGGAATTGGTAATTCACCATAAAAAAATTCTTCTTGGTGTTTTGTATTGTCCTAGCGACAAAATTAATTATTTTCAGGAATTAGGAGATATCCTTGAGAGCCTTGTTCCTTGTTACGATCACGTAATTTACATGGGCGATCTAAATACGTGTTTATTAAAAAATGACTCCAGGACTGAAGCATTAAATGACTTAAACACCTCAGTCAATTTGCACATTCTCCCTTTGAACTCACCTACTCATTACTTTCCTAACTGTCGCCCATCTCTCATAGATATAATCTCTGTCTCTCAACCTACTCTCACTGTTTCGCATGGTCAAATGACTGCACCCTTCTCACACCACGACTTAATTTATCTCGCTTATAAACTGCGTCCTCCAAAGGTGAGAGGCAAGGTTATACTTCAGCGCAATTTCAAGCATATGGATCTGGATCGTTTGAGAGAGGATGCTAGGAATATTGACTGGTCATCAATACTGTCAGCAAATAATATAGATAGCATGGTTGATTCTTTAACTGCTGAGCTGATTAGGTTGTATGACAAGCACGCTCCGGTCAGGCCAGTACGAATGAAACATGCTCCCGCTCCATGGCTATCACCTGCGATCAAGAGGACTATGGCCAAGCGTGATAAGGCCAAATCTAGGAACAAAAAGCATCCATCTGCCGAGAATCTTGATGCATACAAAAAATTACGTAACATCTGCAACAGAATGTGTAGGGATGCCAAACGCCGCTATATTCACTCAACGATTCGGGATCTTTGTCAAGCGCAAGTTTGGAGATTCCTATTGTCACTGGGTGTGGGCAAGGCCTCAGAAACTTGTCAAAGTTCTGTGGATCTCAATACTTTAAACTATCACTTTACCACTCCACCCATCACCGTAGATTCGCATACAAAAACTGAAACTCTTTCATTTTTATCGAACCTTTCCCCCCCTGACATACCACCATTCGTTTTTGAAACAGTCTCAGTAGATGATATAAAGAAGTGTGTCCGCTCTATTTCCACAAAAGCCATTGGTAGTGACGACCTCAGCCTTGACATGGTACTTCCGGTACTGGAGGATATTGCACCTGTGATCACTCACATTATTAACTTCTCATTCACACGCAATATCTTCCCGTCATCATGGAAGAAAGCCTTCGTCATACCCCTACCAAAATCCTCGAATCCTAAGTGCCTCACTCAGTACCGTCCTATATCTATCCTTCCTATCCTATCCAAAGTCATAGAATCATTAGCGCATAATCAACTTTACTCCTATCTATCTCACAATAACCTCTTATGTCCCTATCAATCCGGTTTCCGCCCCTCCCACAGCACAGTTGGTGCACTGCTGAATATCACGGAGGATATTCGTGGTGCTATGGATAAAACCAAGCTCACCGTGATGGTCTTACTTGATTTTAGCAGTGCTTTCAATTCTGTTGATCTCGACATCCTTATTGAAACTCTTCGTGCGGTCAACATTTCTACCACTGTTTTAGACTGGTTTCACTCTTATCTCTTCGGACGCCAGCAGTGCGTGAAGACCAACGATGCATCATCGGATTGGCTAGATCTTACTGCTGGTGTACCTCAAGGCGGCGTACTTTCTCCCCTTCTTTTTTCAATCTTTATTAATAACATTTCAAAAGTCATTTCTTCTCCCTTCCATCTGTATGCAGATGACTTACAAATATATCGACACTGTGAGCTGACTGAGTTGCATGAAGCTATTGATGCATTGAACTCGGATCTTGTCCGGGTCCAAATGTGGGCTGAGTCTTTCGGCCTTCTTGTGAATCCCTGCAAGTCACAATCCATAATTTTTGGCAGTAGTAGGCTGAGAGGTAAAATTGATTGGACCTCAACACCTACAGTCCAGTTCTCTGGTGTTCCAATCCCCTACTGCAATAAAGTAAAAAATTTGGGTCTAATTATGGATTGTAACATGACCTGGGTGGCTCATGTCAACGAGGTCAGCAAACGAATGCATCACACTCTTCACTCTCTCAAGCGTCTCCAATTTTTCCTCCCTTTCACAACCAAGATTATGCTTGCTCAGTCCCTTCTTCTCCCCATACTCGACTACGCTGATGTGTGCTATTTGGATGTGACTGAGGAGCAACTTAACAAATTAGAGCGTCTTCAAAATCTAGCTATTCGTTTTATATTTGGCTTGCGTAAGCATGACCATATTTCCAACTTTCGTGCTCAACTTAAATGGCTCCCAATCCGACTTCGCCGTGATATGCACATCCTTTCGTTCCTCTTCAATATTCTTAATGACCCAAATGCCCCTTCATACCTTTGTTCCCGCTTCCAAATTCGCCCTACTCCCTCACGTTCTAGACGGCCTTGCTTCACTGAGATGCTGGACATACCCAAGAGCAACACAAAGTTCTTTTTTAAATCTTTTTCGGTTTACAGTGCATTGCTCTGGAACAAACTCCCGAAAGATATCAAATTAAGTCCCTCTATAACTGCTTTTAAAAAGAAAATAAAACAGCACCTTCTCTCCCAAGTTAATCCACATTTATATTAACTACTATTATTATTGATTATATTATATAGATATGTATTTGTGTATGTAGTAGTATGTACATATGTTATAGTATATAGTATGTATAATATTTTATTATATATTTATATTTTATTTATTTATTTAATTATTTATACTTGAGTAACTGCACTTGCCTAACTAAGCCTGCTTTTTAAATCTACCTCTCTAACTCACTTAGGTTGACTGGAAGAGATCTCTTCTAGAGATAAGTCCACCTTTGCTAACTAATTTTATTGTTTGTTTATTTCTGTATTTTACATATAAGTGCAATAAAGAATAGTATATATAAGTTCTTGACCGGGGATATAAGGTACGACCACACAAAATTTTATTTAAATCGGTCCAACAGTTTCTGAGACTAGCCCGTACAAACAGACAAACAGACAGAGAAACGAAAAAATTGAAAAAAAATCTGGGTTTGTTCTATTATTTCTCTTCTGTATCGGGATGTACCCCCTGACTTGGTATTTAGCATTTTTTTTTCTATGTACAGACATTCGACCTCTATAGTTTTATTATATGTAAAGATATATATTCAAATATATATAATATACATAAAATAAATATCAAAAGTAATGATGAATAAAATGTAAAAATTAGTGACTAGATATTTCTCTCTTCACGATATCCCATGGGTTTCCATAATGAAATAACTATTCTAGAAAAAATAATAAATATTTTTTTTAAGATTAGTTATAGTAAAATTGCCTTTGAAATTCTAAACGCTAACAATGAAGAGCGATAATCCGTACTCGCTGACGCGACGCAACGCAAGTGTAATCAAACACTACGAGTGACTGCCGCCTGCAGTTGCAAGTCGCGGCAGGCGCGCTCTAGCGGCGACTGCGGCGAGGATGGAAATACAGATATCTCCATATTTATTTATGGACTTGTACCATGAGATACGTACTGGATATTATATTGTATTCAGCCCTTTTTACCATTCCACTGCTGGGGGTGGGCCTCCCTTCAATGCGAGGGGAAGCAGGCCATAGTACAGCACGCTGGCCAAGTGCGGGTATCAAAATTAAATTATATACCAGTTTTAATCTCGAATACATTTTATACCAGCTACTATACGATTTCATTCATTAACATTTTTACAAGTTTTTATTTCATTTGATTTGTTCGCATGTCTGTCAGTCTCTCCGGCTCAAAATCCTAAAAAAAAACTGGTATCTGATTTTTGTATTTGACATACCTATGGAACTTATGTGATAATGCAATATTACGGTTATAACTGGTCTGATGATGAATACAGAAGGTCCTTTAAGTTTGCTTTATAAAAAGATATTTTTCGATTTTGAATAATGTTTCAGTAAAAGCTGTTTAACTTGACAATCTTTTATTCACGTACATTTCAAACATTGTAAAATTTTATAAATACTCTATTAACTCTGAACATATATAAATATGAAACTAAAAACATACACAGAAGATCAATTTGGAAAAAGTTGTGAACCAATTCGTAACAGCTCATAGAAAATACGCGATTACATTTCAATACATCAATATTTTTGACTAAATTGTGTTTTTCAAACTTTTTACCGAATAAAAAGTTAATATGGCACTATTATAAATTATAATGTGGTTTTTATTGTTAAAACCAACGTGTGTAGGTATGGGTCGGTATAGCGGACGTCATCGCGCGGGTCGCGCCTCACTGAATCCGAAATCGCCGATTGAATTTCAAATATACTCATACTGTGTTTCAAGTTCAATGTTAAATTATGTTAGTCCCACTTTACACCACGCAGCGGCTCCCCGAGTAGCACCCGCGTCGGTTGCCAGCCGCGGCCGCGCATACAGTCGCGCGCCTGTGTCCAATGGTCAAAAAATTGCTATAACATGCGAATCTATGAATATATCAAACGACATTTAGTGACTGGGTGAATTTTAACTTTATAAGATCTACTTTGAAATTATAATTTTCTGTAGTAGACACAGATGTAGCCTTCTAAGTTCTGACAGTAGGTATGGAGATTGGTTATTGGCAATAGGCAATGGAAACAATCTATTTTTATATTTGAGCAAGAAATAATTATGTAATATAAGTTATTTGTCACTAGCCTGTGCCCCGGCCGTTGCGTCGTAGCGACACTACATGTATGTAGCTTATAATTAAAATTTCCATATACGTCCCGCGGTCTTCCCGCTCGCCTCCACCTGCCGTAGATTGATTCAACTTGCATACTTTGCTAATATTCTTTTTGTAGCGTCATCCAATAAAATAATGCAAAACTTCAGACGCTAAGGCCGCCTTTACCTATCCCGTACTAATAAAATTTGTTATAGTGTAGAATTTACGTTTATTATTCTCGAAGAGGCTCGTCTCTGACCTTCGCTGTATGATAATGCGTACACGCGGCGACACAGCACCGCTCGCCGGCCCTCGCGGCCGCGGCCGGGCGGCGCGGGGCGCGCGCGGCACACTGTACTCGCACTGTACCTCGCGCGCTTCATTATAATAACTGCCTAATTTGCTTACAAAAAACTTATTAACAACGTAAACCAGTTGATATCGTACCAAAAAATCACGGACGAAAAGTTTTTCTATTCTTAAATTTACACTCAACGAGCATTCCACTGAACATTCACATCTAATGTTTTATATCAAATTCAAATAAGCGTGATACATATGTATATATTGACGAAGAAGATATGTTATGTAATAGTCTATAGGATATAATAAGATAATATACCTAAAAAATAAAACCTTTCCTTCGCCTCTCAAATTGTTATTTACATAATGGCTAATAGAAATTCATATTTTAATGAGTTTTCATATTAATAACCATATTTTGAATGTTTCTTGTTTTAATTAACTCGCAGCGATCGAACGCCGAGTGCAGTGCTATTTTAAAATTCATTCATTATACTCGTTGAATACACTAAAACTGGTTTTCAAATTTGTCGGTTATACAAATAGTATCGTATCGCGCGGAGCCTGCCTAGTGCCTAGTGCCTAGTGCCTAGTGCCCACTGCCCAGTGCCTACTGTAGACTTTTAACTAACAATAAAATTCTAATTTATAACTATAGAAGTATCATAAATGCGAAAATTCGTGAGTGTGTACATTTATTACTTCTTTACTTAGCGTATAAACATCTTGGACTATCTGATAGAGAGCTCTTTGTCTTAGAAGTGCAGTACGAAATATAACTTTGGTTGGTACAAATATTTGCCACATTCAAGGTTCGAATTTATATTCTTCATATACCTATCATTTATGACATATCATTAGCCTGCACAAGCTCCGCGGAGCCCTCGGTGTCACTCAATGCTGCCATAAAACGAGAAATGATGTAAATTTCAATAATTGATTGCTAGTATACCTTTTTGTCTAATAAACATAAAGAAATCCATTTCCAACGATCACGAAGTAGATACTTACATGAGAGAATCAAAACTCCTTAAATATTTATTTTAATTTAATGGATGCGAAATATTCTCATTCCGTTACATTACTTTGGTCCAATCTAAATACTATAAATACTTAGAAGGCGTACGTATATGTCATTTTTAAAATGGTAATTGGAGCACTTACTAACTCGTAGCTTTTAAAAAACTTACGGCTATTCCGTCGAGCTTTTTTCTTTTACAATACGTATACCTAGTACAATTATCAATCTTAAAGTATTATTAAATACATTTTACTTCTCTTCTTGTAATTAAATAAATACTAAAAGTATTAAAGAGCACATCAAAGTCGATTTATAAATAAAAATTAAAACAAAATAAATTAATATTATAAAATTAATAATCTTACAGTGAGACATCTATAACCTTAGTCTCTCCCGTGACCAATAAATAACCATGATTGCTGTAAAGCATTCGAAACGTCGGGAACCAAAAATTAAAATAAATCCGCGAAATAATCCAAAAAAATAGTTTTATTTAACATGTCAAATATTCGCGTAAATCTAAGAAAGCATTAATCTTACAATAAATGATAATAAAATCTATAACGACGACTTTTAAAATATTCAGTTATACCCAGTAGATAGGAATGCACGGAGTTAACAAACTTTCACTTTACAACATCTAATATGTACAAAAACAATTAAAACAACATCTGTTGAGTTTTTCGATAGCTATTCTCAGTATCGCATTTCCATAGCATATTAACTGATAAATATAAATATTTTTCATTTAATCTCCTCGATTAAATATGCCTCTATAGTATATGTATACAAACAATAAAATTGTAGAAAACTAAGCTGAATCTATACATTAAATATTTTTGGAAAATCTTATTGAAATAGACATTATTATCGATACAGAGGCCGAATCTATAATTTTTAGAATTTTGCCTGTGTCTCTGTCTGCCTGTTACCGCATCACGAGAAAACCACTAGACAGATTTTGATTAAATTTGGTATAATGATTGCTGGTTATCCGGGTCAACATATAGAATTCTTTTTACTGTGGGAAAATATCTCATCTCTGAGAAATTTATATTAAACTTTAAACTAAATTTAACTAGGGGCGAACCCGAGCGGAGCGAGGGTGAATCGCAAGTATAATCTGTACAGATAAATAAAATTGGAGTGTCTGTAATATTAAAATAACCGCTTTTTACTAAATGCATATGGATGTATACACGGTACATATACCAAAACAACATTTTTTACAATTTTTGTCTGTCTGTCTGTCTGTCTGTCACAGACATACAGACGTATGTCTGTCTGTCTGCTTGTTCCGGCTAATCTCCGAAACGGCTTAACCGATTTTGATGGAGCTTTCACTGGCAGATAGCTGATGTTATAGGGAGTAACTTAGGCTACTTTTATTTTAGAAAAAGAACCAAGGTTCCGCGAAAAAAAATTAAAACCCATGAAATTATGAACAAAATCGGCGTACGGCCTACGCACCCGAGCAAAACGAGGGTAAATCGCTATATAATTTAAATGAATATCTTAGGAGTAGCAAGCTACTATTTATGTATACCTAAAATTAGCTAAAAGTGAAAACATACCTATGGACGAACGCGAGCGAAGCGAGCGTGAGTCGCTAGTATATCCGAAGACAAAGGCGTCATTATAGAGCGATAATAGAGACGATAAAGGATTATAAAACTGGTAAAAAATATCAGATCTGATAACAGATAGACATAAAATTGGACCTAAATTTATTGAATGTTACAACAACACTCTGGTCGAGAATTTATTTGTTAACGTAGCTTTACGTAACTAACTACCCGTAAACACGGTTAATTCATTTCCAGCTCATGTATTATTGTCTTTTCCTAGAACTTCATAACAAAACATATGAATGTTACCTATTTTAAACCACAATGATGCAGTTTATGTTTTACTAATGTTCAGATACATATTTTATAGTTCTTAAAAGGAATGCAATCGGATTAGGATTTGAGGCTCTTACTATTTATATAGCTGTGTATAATTGTCTTATCACACTTTACAATATGTAGTATGTGGATATTATAAAATATAAATGTATATTGTATATAATATTTTGAAATTTAAAGTTCAATCTATGCATATAATAAAATTGTAACTAAGCCGAATCTGTACATTTAATATTTTTTGGAAAATCTTATTGAAATAGACATTATTATCGATACAGAAGCCAAATGTATAGTTTTTAGATTTTTGTCTGTCTGTCTGTTACCGCATCACGGGAAAGCTACTGGACAGATATTGATGAAATTTGGTATGATGATAGCTGGTTATCCGGATCAACATAGAGGATACTTTTTACTGCGGGAAAATATCTCATCTTTGAGCTAAATGTTAAAACGTAACTAGGGACGAACTCGAGCGGAGCGAGGGCGAGTTGCGCGTGAAGAATATAACACAATTGAATCTTTTAAACATTTGAATACAGTATTTTACTATCTTTTTTATAACATTTTAATTGTTTCTTGAATTACTACATGGTAACATTTGTATTGAAAGCATTTGTAATCAAAATAAAGAGTGCCGAGGGAGCGAGGGGAGTGGGCGCGGTGCGGCGGGCGGCGGGGCGGGTGCGCTCAGGGCGCGCCGCCCCACCTGTGGCTCGACCTGTGGCACGCCCGACCTACTTACTTCCAGATTACTCATTATATATCATTAATTTAACACATTAAATTATAACTCGTCGTGCGTCTGATGGGATTTAAACGAAGCCTGAACAGTTAACACCAATTTCCATAATTACTTTCATCACCTACCCCTTAGAGGATGAATTTTTAAGAGTCATTTTTAGTGGGCATGTACATTTTATTATGTATAAGAAGCTCTTAAGCAAAACATTATGCTTATTTACCGAGCACATGAGGCTGTGCGACGTCTGTCAGTCAGTGGTGATAGTCTTATTTCATATTATTACTATTAGCATAGTATTGCAAAAATACCCATAAATAGTATGTACCTACATATTCGTATACATAATAAAACCGTAAAGTAAATCTTTTATCTCTAAGGCAGGCTATCAAAAGGTCAATAGATGTCGTTGTTATTAACGTTGTTATTGAAGTTTATACAAACTATAAAATTAGGCATCTTTACTTATAATAAGATAGTCTTAAGAAACCTATAGGCAAATTACATACAGATCATACAGATATATTAATTATATTTCAAGAATAAAATAGCCACATATTTAGTCATCATGTCAGTAATATGATTAATTAAAACAAATGATGATGACCGAAGATCCATTACAGAATACTAATAAAATCATCATGACGTATGTAATAAATGAAATGTTTAAATTATTCATTACTTAAATGCTATCATTAATAGTAAGAAGTGTTTGTAAGAAAATAATGACTATTTAACTAGCGACTCATTCTCGTTTCGCTCGGGTTTCTCCCTAGGTGGATTCCCATACAAACTTTCATCCCCATTTTCAACCCCTTAAGGGATGATTTCCAAGATAAAATCTATGCTATGTCCTCTCCAGGATCTCAAACTATCTTCTTACCAAATTTCATCTAAATCGATTCAGTAGTTCCAAAGATTACTTCTTACAAACAAACTCACACACTTTATGAGACAACACCCTCAATATAGAGCTTATTCTTACAGGATATTACGTGATATATTCATACACAAGAAAGTTGTAGCCGCACTACGAAACTAAAAACGAACAAGAAAACTTAAAGCTTCAAATTTAAAAGAGAAAAACATTGCTACACATTGATATCGTTCGAATATGTCTGCCGTTCCATACTATATGTGTCTGAAGCTCCATATTGTCATATGGTACAGAATTTATAAAGTTATCGTAGTATTATGTTTCTCGAGAATATTCCTCCTAAATCCTGTCAGATTATTCAATCAGTTTTTTTTTTCATTAAGCCTGTGAGAAAAAGGCAACAAATAGAGGCTAAAGTTGAATTCGCTTAAATCTAAGCCCGTGAGACAAACGGAATACTAAATAATATCACTTTATTTAAGTAAAATCATTTCTATTTCTGAAACATCTTACATGGCATATAATAAAATTTTAACCGAGTCGAATTTACAGATCCGACTCAGACATTAAATATTTTTTGGAAAATCTTATTAAAATAGTCATTATTATCGATACAGATGTTGAATCTAGTTTTTAGAATTTGTATCTGTCTATCTGGGAACGCATCACGAGAAAACCCCTGGACAGATTTTGATAAAATTTGGTATGATGATAGTTGGTTATCCGGGTCAAAATTCACGATACATTTTATTGCGGGAAAATATCTCATCTCTCAGAAATCTACACTAACCGTTAAAAGGGACGAACCCGGGCGGAGCGAGGGTGAGTCGCTAGTGTTGAATAAATAAATGCCAATTCATAAATAATTTATTCCTAATAAATGATACAGGATCGATCCTGTTTACTTATACGACTATGGCCGTTACAAAATCAAAATATCGAATTTTTTACGAGCATTAAACGTCCGGGCGCGGCTCTCGTGCCCCTGACAAATAGCCCGTACATCACGCCAGCCCCGCGCCCCCGCACCCCACACCCTCGCATTTGTCATAGTTAACGAACCACCCCTAACTACCTAATTATAATTTAAGCGATCCCCGATCGCTACAACTCGTGTAGCCACCTCACAGGTGAGCGCCTCCGTAACGTCTCACATGCCAATAAGCTCCAAGACGCCTTGAAAGTGTCAGTTATAAGCATCTAAATGTAAAATTTGCAATACGACGTCGTCATAAAATCTGTTATACACAATTATACCCATCTATACATATGTATAATATAATTCTAATTAAGCCGAATCTGTACATTTTTTTTTGGAAAATCTTATTGAAATACTCATTATTATCCATACAAAGGTCGAATCTATAGATTTTAGAATTTTTGTCTGTCTGAGACAGCATCACAAGAAAACCACTGAGCAGATTTTGATGAAATTTATGTATTATGAGTCGCTAGTATTTTATATAATACAATGTACCTACAGATAACAGACATTTTTTGTTGGCGTTTGCGTGTTAAAATGTAGCTATGTGTTAATCAACGATATAAGCTGGAATTTCACTGAAGTCTAATGAACTGTAACAGCGCTAAAAAGTAACAAACACACACACTTAAACGTTTGCATTTAGTATAATCTTAATACGATAAGGATTCTGAAAAACTTATAATGAACTTTCTTTCGCTATTAGAAGATTACCGACCCTCAGGATTATCCCAAAGGATAAATTCTTTGATTAATATATCATGGTATTTCAAGTGTAACTGTGACATCATAAAAAAAAACTATTTCACGCCCCGCTGGTGTCCGACATAAACCATAAATAAAGTTTAATATCTATATAAAATAGAAGATATTCGTGTGCACCCAGCTCTACGTTTAGTGCTCACACGGTATAATATTCATATAAATGCTAATTACCTAGTTCTAGATTCCAAAACCGGTTTTTTGAATCCAATTCCAACTTAAAATTAGTTCCTTATTTTAAACAAAATCTAAATAGACTCAACACACAAAGAGTGTTGTGGCAATGTACATGAAGAAGTAAAACAAGGTGCATGTAATATTTGAAAATATTTGTCCCGAGTTGAAAATGAACCTACTACGTTTGAAACGGTAAATGTATAATATAGAATGGTTATTATTAGCTAATGTTTTATTTTAACATTTCTTTATAAGAATTAACTCACAATACTATATTACAACACGCGTCTGTGGCTTTACGTGGAAGTCAGTACCTCACCTCGCAATATATACGTAATTATTTTAGTTCAGACGTTTCGCTGCTTGAAAAGTCATAGGCACAGAACATTTCATGTTTTTGGTTAATATATTATCTACGGGTCGGTGGTCGGAGAGAGGAGCTTCCTCGCAATGATAGCGTAACAGCAAACGGAGACGGCGGGCCTAATTCGTTTGAGTGGTGCTTAATTAAACGCAAGGTGACCGCGTCTAGGGGCGACGCCGAGCCTAACCATAAATATCAGTTAAATATAAAGAATTTGAGTCAGTTAGTACACGTGGAGCATTGTTTAAAATAACCAGGGAATTCCCGTCACTTTTTAAAATATATGTATTATACATATACCTGATAATACAATAAAAAAAACCCCATCGAATTGATAACCTCCTCCTTTTGGAAGTCGGTTAAATATGAATTAAGACCAAGTCCCTCTTCATTCCATGAAAGACATGAAAGAAGAATAATATTTATAATTTTACAATAAGACTAATACAAAGTTAAACATTAAGATAAAATTGTAATAACATCCACATGTTATTCATACAAAGGTTAAATAAAACATTTATTATTGTTATTGACATGCAAATATAACAAGGTTTTCGAATTCCACATATATGTAGATGTTTCTATCATATTGTACAATGTACATATTCGGAGATAGTTTAGGAGTAAATAAAATTCTTGATGTAAATTTTAATAACCGTTTATCTATAGTTCAAAATAACTAGACTTTATTTTTTTGGTTTCTTTTTTTTTTGTATAGGTAAATAAAAATACATAAATGTTGAAAATATACTTTAAAACTAATTTTCATCAAATAAATGGAATGAAAATGAAATCTTTTGAAAAAGATTGAGGCAGAGGGTGCACGCGGTCCGGCGCGCCACGCGACCTGCGGCGCTCACTGAACATTGCACACGTTATGGCATGAAACGAAAACCGCATGTATTCAATGCTTGGATACTTGCTGCAAAAAATAACTTAATAAAATCCAACTACAACAAGAAAGCCTGTAGAAAATCTATAACATACTTTTTTTTTGGGGGGGTTCGTGTATTTACCTAGTTAGTGTACCTATAAGTATAGAACTAGTAAATCTTCAAATTAGACAGATAGGTACCTATCTTTTATATTTTCTTGAAAATCCAACTCTCAGGGGATGAACTGGGGCCTGAGGGTTTGAAGTTGTGGAAAGCCTTCTTAAATCTAATTCAAATTCAAAATATTTGTATTTATTGAAGCATTGGGTTATTACAATTTTTTACTAAACATCGTGAGTCTACTAGCACTTACCAGTTCGGTAAGTTGATATTAGTACCTATCATAATAAATTGTTTTACTTATCCAATGACTACAACTATCTGTTTTGCCAAAACACCGCATAAACATACAATAATATATTTTTTTATTTCATTTCATCATTCAATCAGTTTTACTATCGTAAAGTATTAAGAGCGTCCTTTGACATTCACCCAATTATTTAACTTTATACAACTCTGCCACTCGCCCTGTAATGGTGCACTATAAAAATGAAGATAAAATAAAGTATCATGCGTTTCTGTTATACAAATAATATGGGAAAATATGAGTATAACAATATTTCTTCGCATTTCTTTAATATTCTTTACATTACTATAAAAGACAAAATATAATAGTTTAAGTTCATACAATAATTTCCCAATAAACGACGATCAGTAATTAACAGCTGCTGCTTCTGTAAACTGGCCACTAAAGTTTGGTATACAGCGTCGTCAAATTCTTAACGTCAATGTGTTTCATTCATGAAATTTATTGTTTTCCTGCCGCTTATAAATAGAATTTCCTTTTTGTGACGCGATAACGAGTAACATTAAATGGTGCGTAGCTCAGCGAGCGCACCGATCCCTTCCAGGCATCGTTCCAGTGCCGTCCCGCTGTCGTCCCGGCGTCGTCCTAGTATCGTGCCGGCATCGCTCTCCACATGTTTGACACAGTCCCATCTCTGCCCATGCGGCCATCGGCACCTAAAAATACGCGGCCGTCATAATCGGGCAGCATTCGTCAGTGGTTAGTGGCTACCCGCGCCCGATGTGCACTTGACAACAGTTCTCACTCTCCAGCGCACTATCGACTGTAATAAATTATTTGATAAATACTAAAATTGTATGACAGAAAAAGTCTCGAAGTCCCCGATGGCCTCGGCCGGGTTATCGCGCGACCTCTTATCACGCGCACACTGGCGCGGCGGCACACAGCGCCGCGCGTGTCCTCCGCGACCGGCAACGCTGGTAATTATATTAGTCCAAGGAACTGTGTGAACCGACAAACTGTTTATCGAACGTACATTTCGTACCTTTTGTTATCAATTTAGCATTAAATTAAATATGTCCCACTATTGTTTCTATTCTCTATTAAAATTTGTTTCTATCGGTGTCATTGGAACATATATATTGATAAAACGAACAATGATTACCTACAATTAAGCACAATATTATCCTGAGTAGTTGTAATGTGTACGTGGTTAGCGCACGTAGATATTGTATGTGGCTGGCAGATAGCGCATGACCCGACGGGTCCGGGTCGCCTGCGCCCGCGCATCGTTACGTAAATCACAACGTCAAATAAACTCCATTAGGTACTAACATTTAACTCTTACGTGATAATTAAAATGCGTTCACAAAAACCTAATTAATTAAGTGTTAATTTTTAATGAACAGAATTAAGTTGCAGTTTTAAACCTTACTAATTAATTTTATAAAAATGGAGATGTTTTTGTTTGGGTTGTACTACTTTTTAGCAACAGTGACACCGGCCAGTTTAGACATGGATAGTATAAAGTTGGGGACGTACCTAGGTTTTATTCGGATACTCAGTTTTTTTTCCCGTGGGATATCAACCTGTTGCTACAAATTACTTAGTCGCGTCTAACTATAGACAAGGCATACCACTACTTTAATAATGTATACCTATAATAGCTATAAAACATCAATAGTAAGATATTTTAAAGTTGTAATCCTAACATATGTTTAACTCGATGACTATAATTAAAGCAATTACGTGTGTATGCGAGCGCCGCGCATGCCTAATACGCGCGCGTCACCCAGCCGCGTCGATAAGCCGTGGCTCTAACCAAAACTGAAACACAATTTCTGACAACAAGAATGAAATTAACTTGCAAATGAGGGGATTCTTTCATTTTATATCGTTATAAAGTGGTCTCTCACACAATAATCGTCAATCAGCGCAATGGACTTTACGACACATTAGCATAATGATATGTCTCTCGCCGCCACTGTGCTTCTACGCGACTTTGCTCGTGTAAGTATTAGATACTATTCGCTGCTTGTGTTATTAATTTCTTTCCTTCAGACCCGAGAATATAAAAATATATTATACTAGCGACTCACCCTCACTTCGCTTCAGGTTCGACAAAAACAAATTTATCCCACGGGATCCATATACTTTTCCGGGATGCTATATAGCCTATAACCTGCCTCAGTTAACGGGCTATCAAATGCAAAAAGAATTTTTCAAATCAGATCAGTAGCTCCTGAGATTAGCGCGTTCAACCAAACAAACAAACAAACTCTTCAGCTTTATAATATTAGTATAGATTAGGTTTCTAGTACGTAGAGTCGTTAATCGTTATAAGGTTATTTCCATAGAAACCTTGCTACGTTTTGTAAAGGTCGCAAGTTCAATTTTCTCATCCAACGAATGTTTACACAAAACATACAGACATGATTCTCACGAACTGTTTTCTGAAGTCTAACCATTTTTTCTTACATTTACTATTCTCTATCCCATAACAGAAAGAAAACGAGGATAAAAATGAAATACGTTTGAATTCATTACATTTTAATTTTCCACTTAAGCGTATCATGTAATTCATTATTATCAGCCCATCTCTATGTTACATTGTATGTCGGTCGCTGCTCGCCTGCCACTGGTGAAAGTCTCATTTTTAATTAGTAAACGGAGACATAAATATACAATTTATGTGAAAAGAAAATGAAATTGATAATTTTCTAATAGACTTAACTGATTATGAGGTATTTTACATACTATAGTTATATTTTGCGTATATATATATATATATATATATATATATATATATATATATATATATATATATATATATATTAGACAGTTAAATAGTTTTATGCAACCAGGTTGAAGATGTAAAGCTACTAGTACATGTTGTTAGGATAGGTTCACATTTCTGCTGCGCATGCGCAGCAAGAGACGCCCGGCCGCACGGCTTCGAATTACGCAAAACAAAAATATGTAGACACTACCTCGCATAAACATCATCTATCTATGCATATAATAAAATACATTATATAAATACCAACATAGTACACTGATTATAACTGGAAATTATGTTTGTGGAACGTGTGAACGTACACTTAAAAACAGCTTTTAGTAGTAGATCAGATGTGATTTTCTATAGAAAACATTACCTTCATTCATTTATAAGAAAATAAACTTTTATTAATGCAAATATGGAATTTACCTATTTCTAAAGTTTTTTCAATGGGCCTACGATACGTAGTCCGTGTTTGCTGTACACGAATAGAAAGAAGCGGTTCTAAAAGGCTCTAATGAGGTTTAGATTGTTGATAATTGCCAATTCAAACACTAAGTTCATCGGCTCGCACGCGCTGTACGTCTCCTGCACTCCACACTTAGGTATTTGCTTTTACTACTGATGAAACTTTAAACGGATAAAACTTTGACACCTCATATATCGGCTTTACCTGTGTGACCACATGTTTTTTTTTGACACGTATTGTTGAAAAATTACATCAATGATGTAAACTTGTTAAGTCATAAACCAAGTAAACCATATGTTATCACTTCAATTTTGAAATTCAATCTAAACAGGTTATAGATTAATTTCACAAGTAAGCTATTTCATTGTGTCATAACACAATGAAGTGGATATATCACGATGTTATATGTACCAAATACTTAACGCAATAATAGGCTTTGGGAAATGCATACTTCAACGAGGCTTTTATGTAGGCGCGGCGGCTGCTGTCCCTCGGCACAGGGCGCGAGGCGGGGGTTGGGGGTGCGGGGTGCGGGGGGTCGAATAATTGTCACAATAAACAGTCCATAATAGAGTGCTGCCGCGCCCGACGAGCTAATTAGCGGAGTGAGCACCCCCGTCCCTCCGGCGTCGCACCCTCCCGGCCACTCCCCACTGGCCATTACGAATTTTTGGCAACTCTATTTGCACGCTAAGTTCCCTCAGAGAATCATGTGAGCAGCACACTTGCTGAGATCACAGTGGATGCTGACTATAAAGATAAGAAGAAAGAGAAGAAACGACTTGAAAAATACACGATAAATTACTGATCCTGTCATTCATTGCATACATAAAGAGTAAATAAAACAAGAACATTTTGTCACAAGGAACGCTATTGAATGTTAATGAAGACTTTTAAGCCAATAAAGTAAGAGTTAAGCTTTGCAGTAAATATGTCTTTAAGTATCACAGAAGCAAAAAAACAAACAACCTGAGTATGACACAAATCTAAGCATCAAAATATCAAAAAGTCGACCTTACTCTAATTTAAATGGTAAATTCCAGTAGTGGATAATTGTAAAAAACGTGCCATCAGCTGTCTATCTTATCGAGCGCGGCCTAACGAGCGGACCGGTTTGCTTTTGGCTAAATTAAAGCCCCAAAAACAAGGATCAATGACTCCTGAGCGCGGTCTCGAGCGCCGCACCGCGAGGGTACCTTACCTCTTGCTTCAGTTTCAATGAATTTAAATACCACAATGTTATATAATTGTACACTCAAATATACTGTTGAATACAATCAATATTAGTAATTAGAACTAATTTCAGGATACACCTACTCGTACGTATGTGATTCATAGTTGTTATCGTGTCAACATGCGACCACATGGTCGGCGAAATCTCTCAGTAAAAAGTCAATTTCATTTCATATAAAAATATGGCAAGTGCCAGTCTGACTCGCACACCGAGGGTGTCTTTAGCATGAAACATTTTTATGTTCTATTTTAGCACACGTAGTTACTTTGGGGGTAACAATGTTTACGACCTCAGAATCATATAACTTGGTAACTATTAGCTTTTACAAAAAAGTGGTTCAAAACATCTATCTTAATTTTAACCTATCCAGACCTATCCAGACATATCCTATACGATTAAGTGTACTCAATTGTTTTTTTTTTCATCCTTTAAATAAAAAAATGGTCCACAAGAAACATCTTTTCATTAAACAGTCAAATCCAATCAACAAACAGACATGACGAAATAACAAAGATCACGTCTTTGCTTTTAGGCTACAAAACCCAAAAATTATGCGTATTCAATGATTAAATAAATATATTTAATAATATAATTTTCGTTGATTAATAATGAAGAATAACTTCTTGATTAAAACGTTCTTGCACAAGTCTAACGCAGGGCTAACATAACGTTTATAATTCTGAAAATCTATAAAGAAATAAAAACGTTAGATATCATTAACTTATTTCACATTTACTTTAGAGCAAACCATTAAGATAAGAGAATCTTAACTATTTGTTTACCGTTGAATGGAATAATTTAAATATTCATCTAATGTGTTTAATTAGTAGAGTATCGAGTATTTATAGCTGTGTCACAGTCGGCCATCTCTCGATAAACATATTAAAGCAGTTAACACAATTATAATTTAGGGTAATGTCCCTCGACTCGCAGCGTTGTCGTCGTTATCGTTAGCTTGTGTTTTTAAAATGCGCTAGCTTTAGAACGCATTTTTGGCTCGTTTTATTTTATAACAAGGTACATTCATTCACCTATACATAAAATTAAGCTGTATTATAACGAGGTCAGTCATTCAACGTATGATGATATTATTTGGAAACATTGTGTTGACAGTTAGACGGATTTCAGCGAGATCTTTGTATTGTACATGTTATAGACTTCTTTATTGAATTTTATTCCAAACTTTAAAATAGATCTAAATACAAAGCCATAAGCCAAAGTCTTAGCTATATCCATATTACATATGTTTTTACACTTATATAATATTTATATATGCAAAAATTAATTTCAAATAGGTAATAATTAACTCAGCCTTGCTCTGTTTATCAGGAACTTTAAGAAATGAAAATAATTATTTTAATATAATTTATTGAACAATAAAACAATTTTAATCCGACACAAGGAAAATGTTTGCGGAAACAAGACTCCTGTAACTAACCGGGCACCGTGTCCGCGACACGAGCCGGCCACACTTTGATATTTCAACACTCTATATTATACTAAGAATTAAGAAATATTTTATATAACAAATAATAATAACAACTAAAGCAGAAGCAAGTTTTAGTTAATAGTGGAGTAAGAATTGCTAAAGGACGTTCATATCCACGTGTAGTACCAACTTAATAAAAGTTAGTTATCTATTGCACTTGGCTTAATTCAATTGTATAATAATAATTGCTTTAATAAGACTACTGATATTTTGCTTCAAATTCAATTCACTTCACAGCTCTTCTTGCATCTAAAACAAGTCCATTGGTTCATTTCTTCGAGTTCTTCCACGTCATCGCTCCGCTTTAGACGGTTTGGACTTTAAAACATGATTAGGTTTTGTAGATTACGCCTAGGAGTCTAACTAATACGATATATCAAAAATTTCAATTTTGTTAAAATATTTGTTACTAGCATATACTTATACTACTAATAATAATAATATTTTATGTATCTATTCAATAGATAACTAACATTACGTTTGTTAATTAAAATAATAACAAACGTTTCTAGTGGTTTTTGCTTAACATCCAAGAAGTGCAAATGCACAATGGAATGCTTAGAATACGAGGGTTCTATAGATTAATAGCTTACCGTCCTTCGTGAGGTCATTTGTGATTTCTCGTAAAAAAAAATGTGTTTAGTATTGACTTCGAGTGCAGCTTCATATGGATTTATACATAATATGTACGTAATATGTAACAGTATTATTTTTAATTGTCAAAGATTTAATCAATCAATATTTCGTTTTTCTTCCATTATACAAACTTATGTGTCACAAATACAAAAAATTCACACACTTTATTCCAAAACTAGCTACTCACCCTCGCTCCGCTCGGGTTCGTCCCTAGTTACGTTTTAATGTTTAGTATAGATTTCTCAGAGATGACATATTTTCCCGCGATAAAAAGTATCCCATATGTTGACCCAGATAACCAGCTATCATCATACCAAATTTTATCAAAATCTGTCCAGTGGTTTTCCCGTGATGCGGTAACAGACAGACAGACAGACAGATAAAATTTCTAAAAACTCTACATTTGGCTTCTGTATCAATAATAAAGTCTTTTTCAATAAAATTTTCAAAAAAATATTTAATATACAAATTCGGCTTAGTTACAATTTTATTATATGTATAGATGATCCAAATTAAAATTTCTATTTATGACCATTTTTAGTATTGAAGACTTTTAAACAAACATTAATTTTTACAAGTTTTTATTTAACTTGCAATGTTTGTATCTATGTTGTTCAGATCAAATCTTGCAACTGAATTTTAAATTCTCAACTGATCACATGTTTAGTTTGGATGACAATGCATGGTTATCTAAGTGACGTCATTCTAAATCTAATATGGCGGACTCCCAAAGATGGCGGAATATGTTTTTTTATGCACTTCCATGATATGGATATCAAATGAGAAGATTTACTAATAAGAATACTAATAAATAATAACAAAAAAATAAAAAAACAAACTTTAAATTAAATCAAATCCTTTAAATTAAAATTTATTAAACTACACAATTTATATGATAGAAAAGCTTGTTTTTTTTTATTGTTTTTAATATAATTGCTACTTATGAAAGTATGCCGGAAGCTTTACTTACTTCTACATCTGCATCGCTTCCGGACGCCGCGAATAATCCTTACATTCTATCATTAAATAAAAGAGTGGCAAAATAATGGAACAATGAATGAGTCAGATGGTCGTAGATAACGCGTTGCCCGCGCACGATAGCGGGCCGGACACTCTACTCGCTAATGTTGCTCGCGATGCTTTGTTTGTTATGTATTGTATGAGAATGTCTATCTACATTACTCCTTAGTTAGGAGAAGATACTACTTATTTATTTTAACTAACAATTTGAACGAACTGACATAGATAAGGTTTAAAGCTCATAGATTTAAAACTATTATCTTAAATATCAAAACAGGAATTTCATGTCACAATGAAACCGAGTCTATACAATGTATGGTGCCGACGATTTATTTCTATTTTTTTTAAAGACTTATCGACTTGTACCGTTGTTTTTAGATACGAATTATCCTTAAAGTTTACCTTTTCTTTTACGATTATTGAAACCCTGATCCTCCTTCCTCGGCCTTCTAGATTCTGAAAAACTGAAATATCATTCATTTCCAGAATGTCATCCTTATAATGATGTAAGGCCAGTGGAATACGAACTTTTTTCATTAAAAGATACTTCATAAATTTTAAAAGTTCGTCTTTCACTGCCTACTTAGAAAAAAACCTCGTAGGTAATGATACAGATGTCAGATATCAATTATTTTTAAAGACATGTAGAATAGGTAAAACTCTAGATGTCAAGGCTCATATATTATTATCAACCAATATCCATGACTTATGATTCCCGACGCGACGTTTCGAATGCTTTACATCAATCATGGTCACGGGAGAGATTAAATAAATCCGCGAAAAAATCCGAAAAGATAGTTTTATTTAAAACGTCGAATATTCGCGTAAATTTAAGAAAGTATTAACCAATATTCAATTTATAGTAATCATTTCAAGAATTAACCCATATTCAAGTGTTATTTAGAGAAAGGTATTTAGAAATAATTGGCAGTAGTTAAAGTGAATACAGCATAATTCTAGCATGTATTATGCGGACCGCGCCGCCACCGCCGCCACCGCCGCCGCCGGGTGCGCGCTCCTCGGAGACGCCGCTGCACGCCAACACTGAATTAACTGCGATAGGTATTGTTGCTAACGATGTGATGTCATTTATATCCATTACACAATTCACTCAAATATATAAATATATATATATATATATATATATATATATATATATATATATATATATATATATATATATATATATATATATAACGTAATATGTCATCCGTTAGTACCTACCTACAAATAAATATATAGAATTTCATTAATTGTTTCGACGTTTTGTTTCTAGTCTTCTTATTTTTTTAACAATAACTTTTAACAATTTTTAATAATTACCTTATCTAATACCTTGTTACTATCTATTAGTTACATAATATTTATCTTAAATACCTCATAAGTTTACATTTTAAATGTAATTGGGTTGCGCCGCTGGATGCTGCCTCGCCGCGGTACAGTTAGCCGCTGCGGCGCGTACTTCCGACAGCCGAGACACCACACTCCGACACCTGACATGCTTACATCCACCGACAGACCGACAGTCCGACAGCTCAACCATACAACAATAATAATACTTCCTCATGCTTCCGACTTTGACTGTAATTTCTACGATCAATACAAATCGTGTTGAATGAAACTATTAAAACTATGTATTTATAATTCAAGTAATGACTTGTCAGTTGTCCTCGCTTCAATAGAACGTCCCCGATATCAGCAAGATTACAGTTTAAAACTTTTCTAGTTTAGTTTAAACAATATTTATCCGTATAATAATATCTTAGGTTTACGCGAATATTTAATATTTTAAATAAAACTATCTTTTCGGATTATTTCGCGGATTTATTATGATATTTGGTTCCCGACGTTTCGTCTCAGTCTCTCCCGTGACCACGATTGCCATAAAGCATTCGAAACGTCGGAAATCAAAAATCAAAATAAATCCGCGAAATAATCCGAAAAGATAGTTTTATTTAAAATATTTGTCCCTTATAGAAATTAACTAGTAAACTAGTAAAGTAGAAATTAAGTAGTAAACTCAGACGCTTTAACACCTTGCCATACAGTTAACTATCAAAGATTGCATCTTAATTAAACAAACTCCATCGGTTAACATGATATCGATATAAAAAAATATATGTACAGACAGACAATTTATATTTTTTATTATAACCTACGGTACACGCACCTCGCATGTAGCACTTGGTGCATTAATCATTATTGCAGTTAATATCTTAATCTTTCATGATAAATATCTTTCTGCGTTAAACGTGTTTTAAAACTGTATCTCCAATAAGTTAATGACGTTCAAAGAAAACTAAAACATACTCGCGGATATGAACACATAAATCGCCTTTATTCATTGCTAGCTTGGCCCGTGGCTTTGGGTTTGATTCTGGCTCAGCGTCAATGAACGTTCTATCAACTCAATATTTTCAAGCTTTTAGCAAATTCCGCATATATTAGTTTCCGCATATTCATATTTTTATAAATAATTAAATAACTATAACAGTTCTTAAGATATACCACAATAATCACTAATTAAATTAATTGTGTGTACTCAATCCATTTTGCAGAAATACTCTCGTTCTTCATTTTACAAGAGCTTCTGATAAGATCACACTGACCAGAATTTACTTTTTAAAACCTACAAAAAATAGCCCTGTTTCTTCGAAAACTAATTAAACTAATTGTTGCTGGTTCATGCACTCATTTCCTTCAAACGTGAAATATGTGATATCAGATATTTTTTTTAAATTCCAGTTTTAATCTAGGTATATATCCATTATGTACATAAAAATTTACATAATATAATTAAAATTGATATAATTGATAATTTAAATTATCTTCGATAATTTCAAGGAACTACACTTTCATATAATATGGCCTCAATAACTAGCAGAGTCCACTTAAGGCAATCGCATCTGTAACTGTAATTCCACTTGTCTCCGAGCGAGCGGCAAAAAACAACGCGAGATCGAGACCGCGAACGTATTAACATTTTATGAGATGCCATCGATTCGTTATATTTCAAAAGTTCTCAACAGAATAATATAGTAAAGATTTTTATTTTAACATCAAAGGAAATCTAGGATACAATTTTATATATCACTACATATCTATACAGACAAATAAAATTGAAGTGTCTATTTGTAATGTCAAAATAAGCTTTATACTAAATGCATATGGAATTATATATGGTACTTATAAGAAGAACACAATTTTTAACATTTTTGTCTGTCTGTCTGTTTGTTCCGGCTAATCTCTGAAACGGCTAGACCAATTTTAACGGGACTTTCACTGGCAGATAGCTGATATTATATGCACTCGAGCGAAGCGAGGGCAAGTCGCTAGTTTTAAATAAAACGAAGTCTGATTGTCTGTTTGAAAGCGTTAAACTTAAAAACTACCGAACCATTTCACCAATGGACGGAGCGATTAATAAAGAAGATTTAGGTGGATAATTCATTATTATTGTGTGTAAATTCACTGAATTATGACGGTGATTGTTGAAAATGTCGAAATAAATCTGACTGGGAGATTTACAGGCGTGCGCCGCGTAAACCAATAGTTATACGAAAAATTCTTACACTAATAGGAAGCTGCGTTACCGCCGAGTACCTACTGTAGGCTATTTTTTTCGATAAAATTAGGTTTAGTATGAAAAATTTAATCACTTCAATTGAAAATGAAATAAAGTGACAGTTGACTTGCTTTATTGGTATGTGTTGTCTAAACAGTTTGAAATAACACAGCAAAACGTATGACAAAAAGATCCCTAGGGATGTACCCAAGTAAAGCAAGGGTAAGTCACTAGTGTAATATGAAATTTAATATAATTTACTAATAACCTTGAATTGCCTATTTACGATTTCAATATATATACATATTAGATCTAATAATATACTCGTAGTTTTGTACGATAACTGATAAGCTCATAAAAAATATGTTAAAGCAATTATTTGTCAGTCAATCTTTTTTTAAGTATATACTATAAGTTTTATAAGTATTTGAAACACAACGGTAGTAAGAGTAACGTCTAAAACAACACTTTGAGAAACATTTTAAGAAATTTAATAGAGTGCCTTATAGAAAAGCCAATGTTGTGTCTGCATAAAGTAAATAAATGTTGGCCCTAAAAATAAAACTCCAAAACTTTGTGAGAGAGAGAACATACCTTATGTTTGTCACTTCTCCACGCTGCAACGGCTCAACGGATTTATATGAAGTTCGAGATGGATTTAGCTTTACTGGATTAACTTGACTTTATATATCGACGTAACTACGAGCACCAAACGGGCAAAGCCACGTGCAAAACTTGTCTTACAAAAATGAACTATGGAAGTTTATCTATTCTAGGTATCTAGATAAAAATAAAATCTAAGTACTTATAACAAAAATGTAAACCCACAAAGTACCAATGATATTGAATGACATTTCTAGTAAATATTGAGTTCTGTTTGATTGATGACACCGATTTATTGCCTAAACCCCCGTTACTGGATAAAAAGTTTGATTTCATATTTATTTTTTTGTCAGTTTTAAACAGTAACCTATGACATAACATAAAGTCAATGGTTGAAGTATAAATATTTTTGTAACTAGATGTTCTTAGCACGTGGTCGGTTTGTATATGATACGTACCTATAGTATTTATATATATATATATATATAATCGATAGCTCTGATATTATTGAATATTTTTGCGACTCATTTCATTTATTACAAAATGTCGTGAAAAATCTATAAAATGGGGAGACAATGGATACAAATTAATAAATAATTTACAATTCTTAAGTCTGTGTCTAAGCAGATAAATGCATAATCTTACATAAGTATTGGTTCACACCAACTTGCTACTACCATCTAATTATAGCCGGGCGAGTTTTAACTGTGCCACTTTGTTGAGAGCAGGTATGCGGAACCGTCCGAATTAACACGTCTTCATTATGTGGCGGCGCTGGTGCAGTGGTACGCCTACCCTTGGCAATACGGGACAGAGATTCATACCCGTTTGGAATAATGACACATAATTAAAGAAGCTTATAGATAATTTGATGAAAATAATTGCGTCCCTAGGTGCCTTGCATTCGATTATGTATTAGTGCAGGTCACATAACTATATAGGTACTAAATTTAATTCAGACCCGTCGGTGATATGGCGTGAACGAGTAGCAAAACATACACACTCGGACATACAAAATATAGCATTTACAATAGTAATCGTTTTTAAACGCACATTCCTGGAGAAAGGTTGAATGATATCATTTTTGTCCACGCAAGAGTTTTACGAATTTTGCTTTTGTGTGTAGACAACATTTGAGCTCCACGTGGTATGGGCTCTCGAACATTATGCAGTATATTTATACATTTTACTTTCATACATGAATATAATATTTGTTAATATTAGTGATAAAAATACTAACGCGAGGAAAACCACAAGCGGGAAATAGTATTTAGTTGTTTTACAATTGCAATAAACACCTAATAATTTACTGATTTACTTAACTTATTTACTGCAAGTTCATCGATAATGAATACAATGTCGCCTGCGCCGGCGCGGAGGTCCGATAAAAACATACTTGCACACCCAGAGTGTAGTAAATTCCTATAGAAATATATGCTCCGAATGGGACTAGTACCTTGCTGCTTGCACTAGGTCTTGTCACTCTGATCTGATCACTAGATTTGAATCTCAAATTAGAACTAAATGCTTTTATTTTTCTCCTTGGATTGCTTGCAGCGTGGCCCACACCGCCATCCACCAGCCAAACAATCAAGTTTTTAGCAATTACCGGTCGTCCATCTTCACAAAATTTTCGCCATAACGACTGTAAAGTTGTAAACCTTCCTATGTACCTTATTCCTCGATAGTATTTTAAGAATTTTATAGTATGCTTAAAAATAACAGCGTTGCTGGCATAAAGTTTGCACATCTCGAATTTTATAGGTTTTTCTTAAACACTACAACCAGTATACGTAAGGTAGACTCTGTATATTATGAGGAACATATCCGGTCTGAATAATTCATAAACGCCCACACGAAGTCGCAGGTTCTAGATATTTAAAATATTTCACAATGTAGATACCTAATATCCAATAATAATAAAATAGAACTTTTTTAAATTCAATCCTTAAATGTATGAGAAATGACGTCAAATATATGGAAAATTACATTTTCTGAATGAAACTTTGTTTTAAGGTAAAAATAATGATTAGCGTTCGTCGCTTGTATATAGTATATAAACACTATTACGATGTTACAAAAAATCGCCACTAACCGGAACCGAACTGGCGACCTTCAGCAGAAGTACAACAGCTCCTGGCCATGCATACAAGTATTTCATTAATTCAAAGGCAACCTCGAAGGTGTTATCATTCCAGTTCTAGGTAAAGACGTCAATTAACATTTCTATTTCAAAGGTTTCCGATGACTGTACCTCATTAAAATGTTCATTTGTTAAATCGTTAGCTACCATTATGCTCTTGAATGTCGGTTTGTGCAAAGATGAGGATGTTTTAAAATACATGTAAGTAGTAAGATATTCCGAATTACGTCTAGAAAAGTTCCATGTAGTGTGGAATTTTACTAAAAATGGTTTTCGTTAAAGACTTTGTTTCGTGAACGAGGCATACAGTCTAACTTCAGAATTCTAAAATTAGTAGCTTCGGAGACAATTAGAAAAAAATGCCAGCAAGAAAGCTCTAAAAAATAAAATTTTCATTAATATAGAACGGAAACAACTTATCAACTTTGAAATAAATTTGTCCAACTAAATATTACTCAAGCATTGCCGACGAATAGTCGCGGCAGTAAATAGCACACGATAGATTGTTTTCAAATTGATATTCAATTAACTGACATGTTGTATTGTGCGATGTGAATTAAAATGCAGGAGAGGAACTCATTATGTTCACGTGTATGGGTATTAAGGTCCTCACTCCTCGGTCAGCGCGCGGCGCAGGCACATCGCGCCCGAGCGCGGTGGAACAGCGACTTTACCTCGCGGATGCAACTTGGCTGACTCATTGTACAGTATTTATGTTGAAAAAACGATATTTTATTGAAATACTAAAATTGTTACCTTTAGTTTATTGAATAATTTACTTTGTATTGTTCATCGGAAATATTTGGACTAATCAATGTATAATTCAGAATTTTGATTTCAATTTCTGAATTGAATATGCAGGTTTATATATTTATTCTTTGTTGACAACTGTTTGAAGTATCCATTTATGACCTTTTGATTACTAAGATAGTTATTAAACGAAGAAGTATTTCTAGATAATTATTGTTTATGTAAATGTGTTCCAATCTGACGGTCTGATGAAATAATTGCTGTATCACTTTCACAAAAGGGTCAATTACTGTAGGATCGTGATGCAAACAGATATAAAATACAGTTATACATCTAAAGGCATATCAAAGCTCCAAAGTTTCAAACTTTTTGTTTTTCGCGTAAGGCAGAATGCGAGAACACTAATATTTAGACCCGCGCTCTATCAAAGCGAATAAAGTAGCGTTCATACGCTACTTTACGCTCATGCGTATCATAATAAGTGGGAGTATGATGCATAATTGTGGTTGAATAAACTGACAAATAAGGTATTTTAAAAAAAATATGTAATATGTGTTTTTGTTACTTTTGTTTAATTAGTATATGTATAATATACGTTTATTATTTTTTATATTTATTGTTATGTATGGTCGAATCAGCTCCCCTCGCGTCGCTGCCCGCGACTTGACCACAAGCGCATATCGAAATTGTTTATATTCGTCAACGAGGTCAAAGTCACATCCTCTATTACAATCAAAATTATCTGGCGATAGCGATGTCGTTTATGTTTTATTATTAGCGTTACTTACATTTTTTAAATTAAAGTAATATACAAATATTTTAACGTATGATGTTTTAAGATTTACGACGACGTGGCAAAAATATGAACTTCCTGTACTAAATTGAAGGGTTCAATTGTAGATGAACCATGAATAATAATAGGTATTACTAGGAAAAATAACTGGTGACGTGACACTCGTTAATTTGATGTACCTACTTATCATCTATTTCCTACAAATTTAACTACACTGTTTCTTCATTTACTGCTAAAGATTCACAAAACAACTCGAACATAAGCTATTATAATTGAAAGTAAAAACAATTAACTAAGAGCGCTATTACCGCGTGTACTGGACACACAGCAGGCGAGTCGGTTTCGTCGGCGCTCTCATACTCTCGACCGGTTGGTATTCGAAATAGAAAACGTGTAACAATTAAACACTTTTACCGATCGCTCGCTCCCAACCGCACACATATTACTGATTCAACAACTAATATGTATTACGAATTCAATAGAATTGCTTAAAGGTTAACGGCGTGAATAGTAATGTCTCTAAATAGCCAAGTCTTCGTATGAGTTTAAACGACGCCCGAGCCCGCTCGCCTACAAGGTCATTTTATTACTAATCGATGTCCTGCAGGATGTGTTGTTTTCCTTATATATACGGGGGTTCTTATTGCTTGTATTGCTAATTTGAAAGCAAGTGTTTCGTCATTTGATTAAAATTAATTATTTCATAGGCACCTACATATTTCCGAATCAATATGTTTTTTGACCAATTTTGATAAAATTAGTTGATATTATACAAACGAAGAGAATGTTTTTCTGTACTAGATGCATACTGTGACTCTACACCATGTAAAATATTTATTGTTTGCATTTTTACAATAGGCACATTTCTAAACACAATATTCTTAGGCTACTAATGACTAGAGGCACGATATTTGAAATTATTTAGAAATGAAAATATATCAAGTACTTAATCCTTAAAAACCATTTTCGTTTAACACATAATCGATGTGAACAGTGCCTACTACCCATGAAATAAAGAATTGAATTTCAAATGCTTATGTAAAACGATAAATCAAAGTTCAAACTAAAAATATTTAAATTAAGGAAGGACAACTTAATACGCATTATTATAAGACCTTCTAATAAACCGCATGAAGACGTTAGTAAATAAAACAAAATTATTTAATTTAACTATAGTTTATTCTTGTTTATAGTAATTCAAACAAGCACAAAAACAATCGAACTTCAGCCCTAATATTCGTACCTATATCTTCCATTCAAATTCACTTAACCTAAAATATAAGTTAAAACGCCGACATTTTTAAATATTTCTTATTACAACCCAGTTGTAAAACAGTAAGTATGTAGTTAGATATAGTAAATGTTTACGAGTCCGGTGCGGGCTGAGCAGTAGGTAGCGTCCTTGCGTCGCCGTTGCTTTTGTCCACTCATCTGTTTCTCGCATCACAGCTATTGCGGCGTCCGGCTCATGTACCTACGCTAGACTCCAGGCATCGGAGATATTCAAACTTATATAAATATACTAGCGACACACCCTCGCTCCGCTCGGGTTCGAACGGATAGTATAGATTTCTCAAAGATGAAATATTTTCCCGCAGTAAAAAGTATCCTACATGTTGACCATGATAACCAGCTATCGACATATCAAATTTCATCAAAATCTGTCCAGTGGTTTTCTCGTGATGCGTTCCCAAACAGACAGACAGACGGACAAAAAATCTATAAACTCTAGATTAGGCCTCTGTATCGATAATAATGACTATTTCAATAAGATTTTTCAAAAAATATTTAATGTACAGATTCGACTCAGAATTATATTATATATATAGATTATTTTATGGATAACGATGAAATTATAAATACCTAACACGTCACATCTACATTACATTATGTTACATACATACATTGATTTGATTATACATATATACAATGTGCAACGTAAATATATAATCATTTATATAGTAAAAAAAACAAAATATGTTTAATAGGAAAAATCTAATGAAATATATTAAAATACTAGCGGCTTACCCTCGCTTCGCTCGGCTTCGTCTCTAGGAAAACAAAAACAAACCTATCCCACAGGAACCGTACATTTTTTCAGCTACAGCTACTTCATTTTCACAGTTCAGCCGTTCTGACGTGAAAGAGTAACAAACATCCATACTTACAAACTTTCACATTTATAATATTAGTATAGATAACAATGGTTACCTTATGCAAGATCATTCCATCTCTTTCAATTCATTGTTTACACAGTTGCCTCATACATAGAAAATGAAAAAAACAACTTATTCGCTAACAATAAAATAACAAGAAAAAATGTTTGAGGCAAGCGCAGTGTGGCAGCTCGCGTAACTTGGTAGCGCAGCGCGGCGCGGCGCAGCGCGACGTGAGCGACGGCCGCGGGCGACGCGCGCTCCAACCTGTTACCTGTGTGTAGGCTGTACACAAACTACAACATACATCCTAATATTATAATCACAAAACTTTGTGTATATGTATGTTCATTACTCTTTCACTCAAAAGCACTGAAAACACTGAACCGATTTTGATGAAGTTTTACAGTAACATAATTTACTTATATAACAGAATAGCACATAGGCTATAGGTTATTGATAAATGTCTACGTTATTTTCTATGTATTTTTGTTTATTTCTATGTATGTTTCTTTAATTTTTTTAAGTGCAGTAAAGAATATAATAAATATATAGTAACCTCAACTATAGAAACCTTTTAAATAAATATAGAAACATTAGGTACTAAATACAATAGTTTTGTGCTATTAATAATTAATTAGAAGACACGATATTCCTAAATTAAAAATATGTCTTGTACGGTGTACCTACCTACATAATTCTTTTAAACAATTTTCCAGAGAAATCATTCGTTAGATATTATTATAATCAATTCAATTTTAAACAGTAAATTAATTGATTTCTACATTTCCATATATTATCTATACAAATAAATAAAATTGGAGTGTCTATTTGTAATATTAAAATAACCGCTTTCTACTAAATGCATATGGATGTATACACGGTACATATACCAAAACATTTTTTTTACAAATTTTGTCTGTCTGTCTGTTTGTTCCAGTTAATCTCTAAAATGGCTGGACCAATTTTGACGGGATTTTCACTGGCAGATAGCTGATATAATAAGGAGTAACTTAGGTTACTTTTGTTTTAGAAAAAAAAATAGGGTCCCACGAAAAAAAAAAAACAAACAAAATTAAAAAAAAAATTGTTTTGGGAAGCAACCTAGGGACGAACCCGAGCGAAGCGAGGGTGGGTCGCTAGTTTTTAATATATTTATGGATGATGACGACGGTTCATTACTGAACTAAATCAAGCCAGTATAAAACCTAATTCAGCATACTAAAATGTGACTTATGTACGCCAATTTACAAAAATATTTAATACACCGAAGTGTTCTTGCTAGACATCCAAGTAATTAAAATAAAAGCTCATAATGTGTCGTGTCAACGACGACGCGGGTGGTCCATGAAGCTAAACTTTCTGTATTTTAAAAATTATAAAACCTGATTTACATCTTTCTCTGCCAAAGTAAGTATCTACACTTTTATTAATTAGAAAAGTTTATATTTTAAAATGAACCTTGGTTGATACACTAATTATGCAATAAATACAAAGCATTAAGTATGTAAAGTATTTCAATCATACATTATACAGCAATGACGAAGCACAAATACAGGCGACGTAAAAACTACTGTGCGAAGGAGATACCGGTTTACGAGAACTTACTCTGCAGTCTACGTACTACTCATACGAACCTGTGCTATTGTAGCAGCTAATGTGCAAATTATTATAGGTTCAGCATGAGCTAAACCTATAATAGCTTGCATTTCATATGAAAGAAACTTATATTGATTATATCAGAGGAAAACTCAAAGTACAAGTACGTTTTCACTTCCTTCACTTCAAGAATCGATGAAACGGCTTTACCTGGTCTCCGCTACGAGATATAGAACTACTTTTTCTAAACTTCGAAGTCAAACCCTGGACTTTTTATAAGTTTCTGATGTGATAACTTGATTTTCTAAGAGCTCTAAGAGCTTCTGATTAGACCAACAATAGATGTTAAGTATACGTAAACTAACAAGATGATTTAAAAAAAAAACATCTGAAATTCACACAACTACAAACACACATTCATTAAAAATATGATTCACTAAAGAAGGAACTCTAAGTTTAATTTCCAGACAAACGGAATGTGTGTAAACCTTTACATTACAGCTCTCTTGCAAAATGTGAATAAACTAATTAAATGAAGCGTTGCCGCTTCGACGCGAGCTGTGAAATGATGCGCGTCACAGCGCTTGGTTGCAGGTTCACAGTCATTACTAGACCAATATTGATGAAATTTTTTACTTTAAAATCATATAATGATATTTAAAAAATTGTATTATTTTATATCGCGGAATTAGAGCGGAAGGATGGTCAAATAGTGAAGACTAAAAATATATTTTTTCATATATATACATAAAAAAAACTAATAGGTACTTTTTTTGATAATAATAGAAAAACTGATATTAAGTATTAGTTTAGAAAACCTGCAAAGTTCTCTTTCCTCAAAGCAAATCTATTATCTTCTGTAGTAGGTAACTCTAATTCAATTAGCAATGCCTTGTAAATAGATGCCTAGATTTATATTTTTTTTACTAAAACGTTAAAAGTTAGCGATAACTTTATTGATTAACAATAATTGTTAGATTTTCACCGAAAAATGTCCCCGGAATTTTAAATGGTGGTGGTGGTTGTGGTGGTGTGGTGGTGGTGGTGTGGTATAGTGGTGTGTCCGCGTCGCGCGCAGCAGGCAAATGGCAGAACAACAACGCGCTGTGAACTTTGACCTGACTTAACATTCCGACATTGTTAACAAATTAGCTCGCTTCACTTTACCGTAGATTTATTTTTGCTTTTATTACTCCATAGATCAATTATTGCTATTTATATTTAATCAAAATATGT
Source organism: Argynnis bischoffii washingtonia (assembly GCA_033884665.1). Classification (NCBI taxonomy): domain Eukaryota; kingdom Metazoa; phylum Arthropoda; class Insecta; order Lepidoptera; family Nymphalidae; genus Argynnis; species Argynnis bischoffii. The sequence continues at coordinate 132,528 of CM066616.1, read as the reverse complement.
TTTATTCACTGTTATATTGTTAATTTTTACTATCATTATTGGAATTGGATAAATCTTTTTTATGCTATATTGAGTAACTGTATAGTCGTTTTGAAACAACCCAGAAATATTATTATATATAATAATGATTTTCTAATATTTAATACTTTCTTAGATTTACGCAAATATTTTATATTTTAAATAAAACTATCCTTTTGAATTTTTTCGCGGACTTGTTTTGATTTTTCGTTCCCAACGTTTCGAATGCTTTGCAGTAATCATGGTCACGGGAGAAACATCTGTCTCAATCAAAATAAATCCGCGAAAAATCCTGAAAAGACAGTTTCTGATATTTCTTAAATAAAATATCTACTTTAATTTTTTTCAAAATGACAACGAATTGTGCGATCTACACCAATATTAAGAAGAAAGAAAGAAAAGGTAAAGTTACGTAGTTTCTATGTAGGGGTTTATCTTCGAAACTTCTGATTCAATTCTAAAAATTCTTTCATTAACAGGAAACATCACTTTCGCCGAATGTTATAGGCAATTTTTTATTCTGATAATGATGTGTTTAATGTGAGAAAACTTAATAATTTTAATTTAAGTGGGGAAAAAAACTGGCCATTAAATTTCTTTATCAACGTACGCTGCCTAAACGGTTTAAAATAAAGCAATAAAATGTATGACAAACTAATATCTGGGGACGCACCCGAGCGAAGTGAGGGCAGATCGCTAGTGTTGTATGTATACCTATGTAGGTACTTTGAAGAACTATCAAACAATCAGTTTTTTATGTTGTAGATACAATTAAAACTGACAAACAAGAAAATATAACACTATGAAACACATAGTTGTAATGTTATGAATTATATATCTTCAAAATAAATTACTGAACTATATAAATATATTTACATCTAAAATATATAAATTAAATAAATATAATTATTTCATACCATAGACGACGCCAATTCGAGCGGCCCTGTCTACAGGAAACAACAAATAAAATATATATTTATAATAATTGACGAAGTAATTTTATATTGCTAGCTAAGAAATAAATTGTCATTTGTAGATTACATTAGTTCCCGTCGAGACGACTAACTATCCAATAGATTACGTTCACGGCTCTCGGCGCCTGGCAGTGGCCGGTAATAAGCTGGAGATCGGCGCATGTACTTTGACTTCAAAAATGTTTACTTTTTAGATAATTCTCTCTAAATAATAAATTAATCTTTCAAAGCGATGTTGATAGCGACATGAGTAATTGAATAATGAGCAAAACTTTCCTCTAAAAACACTTGAATGTCGACATATTTATATCTATACGAATATTATAAAGCTAAAGAGTTTATTTGTTTGGTTGAACGAGCTAATCTCAGGAACTACTAATCCGATTTAAAAAATTCTTTTTGCAATAGATAGACCGTTAACTGAGGAAGGCTATATATCATCCCGGAAAAATGTACGGTTCCCGTGGGATAGATTTTTTCATGTCTAGAGATGAACCCGAAGCGAAGCGAGAGTGAGTCGCTAGTCGTTAATAAAAACCAAAAAAAATATGGAAATTACATGTATGACAGCAAATTGGCTTCTTATTGTTTTGAAATATAAAACCTTATGAATCATCCCGATGTAATATAAATGTCGTGAACAAATAGCAAGTAACAAAGAGCTTATTGGAACGCATACTCGCACTCGCACAGTAGCGGCGCGGCAGCGGGAACACTGTCGCCGGACGACCTTCGCATTCGCGGCGTTGATGTTCACACGCACAGTGCGCCGTGCAGCCTCCTAGCAACTAGCTGGTCTAATGCGCCAACCTGCAATTATTGTAAGAAAACATCATATGATGTATTTGCCCAAGATAGCAAATTTTATTTCGTATCTAAGTGTTCACTTAGCTTTTAGTTTTCTTTAGCCTGATAAGGATATGATAAATGCGAAAGAACACTACTAGATCCGTCTGTTTACATGATTCTGAACCTCTGAACACATTTTTTCTGTAGATCTTTACTCGGCACAGAGGTAGCTTGTATTTAAGACTGGACCGGAATATAGGATAGGGGATGAAGATATGATTGTATTATGTTGGAGGTATTATATGAAAATGTGATTTGTGACCAATGAACCACCATTTAAAATATCTAATATTCCATAAAAAAAAAGAAAAAGTATTTATTTCATTCACAATAACATGAATGATAAGTAATGTAAAAATTAGCACGATGTGAAATTGGCCAAAATTGAGTCGAATGCAGAGCAGGTTCTACACGAGAACTGAAGGCGATGATAACGGGACCGCGCTGAGAGCGCTGTGCATACGCCGTACCTGCATACGTGTGCGCGTTCATTATATACAATTCCCGCTGAATTATATAAATTTCATTTATAATTTATAGGACCAAATTTGTTGACCATTGAAGTGCAAATATTCACCATATTTAAGTAAAAATTGAGGGAAATTGTTCAGCACAGAAAATTAACGAGTCCAATTTCAGTCAGTTCCCTGTAGATATATTCAATAACCATATATGCTCTGTAATCATATATATAACTCCAGTTAGTGACAGTGTAAGGAATACGACGTCCAACATGTTATAAATATATAAAAGTTATCGGGCAGGCGCAGGCGCGGGGTCGCCGACCGCCGCCGAATGGACGCGACACTCGGACACGCCACGCGGCCCTCCGCCACTTCCACACACTATGTTCTTAAGTCTTAACATCATCTACACTTACACATTTTTACGTCCAGGGAAAATATCTCTTGCCCCTAAAAGCCTATTGCGATCTGCCACTGCATACGACGCTTGGCGGAGTTTCAAAACTTTGTGCTTTTGTCTTATCTATATTGGATGTTTTAATACTCGTACCACCAACACGTGGCTAACAAACTGTTGTGAAGCAGATACCTGTGAAGTTATTCCCCAGAAGGCTTAAGTGCCTACAACCAATATGCTGCTTCTTTCATGTAACTTCGTTACTTGTCTTTGTGACTTTAAGCAAGACTAATATTCCACAGGATAAAAAGATTATGATGACATATAAAAATATTTTAAATTAATCAAAAAATTACGATAGCTGCTCAACTGCAAAACTAACGTCCACTATACACAAAATAACGCCAACCAAGGCAGCCAACTTACAATTTCACACTTTGTTTAATACCAGTACAACCAGTGATTTTATTTGAGATGTTCCCTGTAGATTCATAAATTTCATTATAAAACCGTATGATGCTTGCTATTATCTTTATAGTATAATACATATTAGAATACTGCACCACCCGTCCTGTCTTAAAAGTCGTTACGCGTATCGTTTACTAAAGTAAAACTAACGTTCACAAATCTGAACGTTATTTACCAAAGCTCTGTAATTTCGTACCGGGATATTACAAGAATCACATAATTTACTGTTTTTTTCCATTTTTTAAATTATTTTATTTTAATAATTATTAAAGAATGAGATATTGTTCTTCTTCGTTCAAAGTGGCATATAACAAATATAAAGCTGTTGTGAAGAGAAAGTATAAACTTGATGTGTAATTTTCATATGATATATATTAATACAGTACTAGTAGTAATTTTGTAAGTAATAAACCTAAAGTCGCGAAATCAAGCGTCACATAAATAGTGAATAGTGACAAATAAGTAACCCTGGCGGGCGGCGGCGTGGCGCGGGGCAGGCCGCAGGTGTACAGGTGTAGGCTGTCTCTAGCTCGCGGGACAGGTGGACGCGCGGAGTACAATAAATATGGCGACAATCTCACCGTAAATACACAACAAGCTCTGTGGGTATACAATTAAATCAAGAGACGCGCCGCGCAGACGCGGGCCGCGGCGTGGACGCGAGCGACTCACACGGGAAAGGAACCCCTGAATCAACTAATTGCGGATGATCATATACTTTATCGTTATTGATGACGATGGAAGAATAGCATTAATAATTAATTATTGAATCAAGTTATTCGGGTTTGTTCAAAAGTTGGACTTAAAAGAATACTTCTTCTTGCTTTGGAAATATGCTCGATTCTTGCCATAATCCACCAAAACGTCTCGTCTACGTGAGTTCCAGTCACGTAAAGGAACCAAACTGAAAATTATATACATAGTTATAAATATTTATATACTTTTCAGGAATGTTGTGAAATAACAACTAAACTTAATATTCAGAGGTCGCTGTAAGCAATTTATTACATACCTCTAAATAAGTATCCGTCCATCAATAATAATACATACAGCAGTTATGTATAAATAAATAAATATGTTGGGACATTAACACACAGCACCATCTAGTTCCATGGTAAGCTACGAGGCTTGTGTTATGGATACACTACACATATATAACTTTAAATACATACATATTAAGTATAAATTATAAATATAAACACCCATGACTGGAGTACAAACATTCGTGCTCACAAATGAATGCCCCCAGCGGGACTCGAACTCGCGACCTCTGGCACAGCAAGTAGGGTCACTACAAACTGAGCAAAACGTGTCGTCAAATATTTATTAATGAGTATCAATTATTACCTGAAATTACAGTCAACAGTGGCATTTATCCAAAAACTGTTATCGGCCGATAAGAGGGCGATTATTCGTTGTTGATAGCAATGAGAGTCCGCGGCCGGCGCCTGTTCACTGGCATGCATATTTACCAATATTTTGTATCATTATTTCTTTGAGTTTCATTTTAATTGAGTATCAGATTAAAGGTATTCATGAAACATAATAGTAATTTATAACCTTAACCCAAACTGACAAAAAATGAAACAATTTAACTATGAAATTAATTTGTTTTCAGTATTTTAACAGAAATAACAGTAATAACAGTCCTAAATCAATTCTAAGTATCATATATTGAAATATCAGTCCTAAAATTTACAGCAATGCCGTTTTGTTTGTATTCCACGTACAGAATCCAATAATAATAGAATAAATCAAAGAGTATCATCTATAAAGACAAAATACCAAACTTTTTTATATGTTGGGACATTACACCATCTAGTTCCATGGTAAGCAACGAGGCTTTTGTTATGGATACCAAATAGTTGATACATATGTATATAACTTTAAATAAATACATATTATAAATATAAACACCCATGACTGGAGTAAAAACATGCGTGCTCATCACACAAATAAAAGCCCCTAGCACGCTAGGTGCGTTCGCGAGTTCGAGTCGTGACTCGAACTCGCGAACGCTGGCATAGCAAAAAGCTTTCAAACTGAGCCAAACGTGCCGTGAAATAAAAAAAAATAAATATCGAAATTCGTATTAACATATTATACCTAATATATGTAATAGTTAGGAAGAACATATAATCACATTACCCAGGACTATAATATAATGAATGCCTACAACACATTTATTGTAATCTTTTTGTTTTTATCTTTGCTATCTTTTGTTCGAGTTCCATTAATTAAATTAATCTTATATATGTAAATGTCTTTAAAAATTCAATATTTGTTCATAACTAGCAACTTACCCTCGCTTCGCCTAGGTACGTTTCAATTTTTTGAGCGGGGCACGAATTTTTTTCTAAAATATAAGTAGCCAAGTTACTCCTTATAACATCAGCCAGTAAAAGTCCCGTCAAAATCAGTCCAGCCGTTTTTTAAGCTGGAAATAGTTGGAACAAACAGACAGACAGACAAAAAATTCAAAAATTTAGTTTTTCTTATAGGTACCGTATATAATTTGATATGCATTTAGCAGACAGGCAGACATACAAACAAACAAACAAACAATAATTTAAAAATGGAGTTTTTGTTATACCTACCGTACCTATATAATTTCATAAGCATTCAATTAAAAGCTGTTATTTTGACATTACAAACAGACACTTTAATCTTATTTATCTGTATAGATAAGATTTAAAATTATTACCTCCCATAAAACATACTACAATCAATAAATACTTAAAGAAATTGAAGACCAGATATTAGGAACCTATAGTAACAAATGTAAATAAAAGATAAATATATATAGCTTTATCACACAAAATTGCTTCATAAATACGTATGTATAAGGAACGACATTAAAACTTACGCGAGTGCAAACAGCTTGTCACTTATCTACTATTGATCTCTCCCAGGCAACCCTTTTGACAGCAACATAAAGTAACAAGCTGGACGGACGGACAGATAAATAAAAATAATAATTAAAATAAAAAAAGAATGTATAAAAAGAGTTATCAAATTATTATATATGTATAAATATTCTTACAGAGTGCGTTATATACATATTATAATAAGTATACACAAAGTAAAAGAATGGCATTATGCAATTCATACTTTGCCGAAGGCTTTCTAAAATATATAAAAAACGAGATGAATTATCAGAAGAAATTGCAACGTAGAGAATTACAATTAGGTCATAAATCATTTTATAGATATTTTTTTTTAAATATTTAAAAATTTAAATGAACCTTTTTTTACTTTAATCATTAAACGGTGTTTAACTTTTTTATACGATCTTTGAATTTTTCAGATAATAGTAGTTTATTAAGATATTGTTAAATTATGGACATAGGATATTGACAAAGTGATGCGATGGACGAGAAATTAGACGTATATTAAAGCACGTGGACTTGAGCAGTTTCAATTACTGTGAATAATAAGTTGCCTTTAGACTTCAAAGCGTTTCACCAAAGTATCGCAGATACATATATTTTTTAAGATTTGATTTATTATCAATAATTATTAACTTCCATATAATGTATTGGAAAGCTAAAATTCAACGTTTCTCAATGATACCAGCTACATGAGTACTGTATGATTAAACAAAAAGTAAAGCAGTTGGGTCTGGTTATGTAATCTCAAAGCGTCACTGCCATTTGCAATGTAAATGAACACACGGTAGAGAGATATTATAAAGCTTGTTATAAGGTAGTCGAGTGAGGCGAGCGACACCGGCAGCTGTGCGCGCGACCTTTGCGGCCAGGACCTTGCCCGCGCCCGCTGACACACCCTGCAATTAGGCTGCAATGTGAGGAATTATGAGCTTATGGGCATGTAGCCATGTTCAACGACATTTTCTAAGTATGATATCGTTTGTTGTTTGGCTTCATTCATTACTTAATAATCCGTTGTACCTAACACTTTTCGAATCACCCTCTGAGTAAATAGATATTACGTATCATATTTTTAATGTTAAAAAATTTACATAAATACTTTCAAATACAATCACAAACTAATGGCAAATATAAAACCCTGCTATTAACAGCCATCGTCAAGTTTATCTCCGATCATAAAATCTGAGGCGTCTTAAGACGGAGTTAAATCAAAACAAGTAGCACAACAAATGGGCGTCATTTAAAAGCACGCTTATCTAGAATCATTGCGTATAGTTTCTGAGCGTCCGAGTTACAGAGAACTTGTTGAGAGTTAAATTACCCGGTCGATAGCATCATGTCGGCGGCCGCGGCCGGCGCGAGTGCGACACGTGGGTTTTACTAATGCGCCCTCATCGCCCACTCGCGACCCGGACCTTAGGACCATCTTGTTTTTACCTAAATTTTCTGTACACAAAATAGTATCAGTTATGCACTTACGACGGCTAAAATTCAAGTTTTCTAATTGGCTTTATCATACACAACAAAGTTAACAAAGTGGATCTAAACAAAAAAGACCGAAGACGATAACTAACAGTATTTATTGCATGCGAAGTACTTTGTTTTATATTAATACTAATTATTGTCAATGACGATAAAAGTCGTGTAATAAATTGTAAACTAATAACAAACCACTATGTAGTTATCGAATATTCATTGTGTAAACATTGTATGCTTTTGTTTCATATCAACTTAGAATAAAGATGTCACCGTCAATAAAATCGGACAGCTATTAAAGTGTCGCGTCGCCCGGGTCCCGAGTCCCGACAAAATCAATTTGGCATCGCGTCTGTTGACTGTCAATATAATATGTATCATTATCAAGCGCCGCGCCGCTTTGCTGAATCAACAGTTGGTGTCACCCCTGCGCGGCCCTCCCTCCTCCCCCCGCACTCCCGCGCACTCCCCTCGCACTCCCCCAATAATACTGTCCATTATTCCTATTACATTCCATATCATTCCTGAAAGTATTGTCATACTTGAACTGGACCGATGGCACGAAAATTTTAACTAAAAGTAATAAGCTTTAACTAAAACTAAGTTGCATAAAATTATACTGACTTCAAAAAAAGTGAAATAGTTTGTGTTAATAGTTTTTGTATATACTTACATAGGTACATACACCTATAAAATTTTGTATATTTGTTTCGAAGCCCTATAGATTATCATATGCGAATATTTTGCAGTTGAAATTATATTAGGTACATATATTATTATGTTAATAAGTCGGTTAATTAAAAAGAGGATATTCTCTATTAGGCCGCGTACTTTACGTGATTGTTACATAATATCTTTAAACATTATGAATGCATTTAATGATTCTTTTATTGTATAGGAAAAATCTATAATTAATATTAAGTTTATCTTAAAGTTGGTTTTAAGTTTTGCTATCATTGTTATCATTTCCAACAAATCACGTCACTCCTTAGAACCGTAACTCGCCCACGGCAGAAGTGTCGAGCCCAATGTCAATTTACGCCGCACCGTCAGAACGGGCCCACAACAATCTATTACAACATTTATGCTCAACATCACCTGTTGTCACTCATTAGTCATTACTAAACTGTGCTTCCTACGATTAATCATTTGTTTCTCTTTGTATCTATATTCAAATCAATTACATTTTAATTTGTCAATATTAAAAAAAAACAACATTAAAAGATCTTTCACCAACACCAATTACGAGAGACCAATTACCATAACGAATTATTTTGAAATTGCGGAATTTTGTTGTGTATCATTTTATACTTAGAGGTTTTAGGCGTTACCAGACACGAGAAAAACATAAATATAAATACAATGAGATATCAAAATATGCTTTTACGCATATGATAAAATTACGTTTAACGAACCTGTAAAGCTAATCTGCTACGATCGACCATTTATTGTTATTAAGATGTATTGTACAGACATAACATCTGACCTCCACGCACGAACTCAAATAATAGACGGTCCGTATAATAAATAGTTGGCAAGAGCAGTAAAATGTTGAAGTTGTTTGTTTGTTTATGAAGCCGCGTCATTCGTCAGCTGGCCGGGTCGTGAGCGCGACTCAGCGCGGCTCAGCGCGGCCGCAGCGCGCCACGCCGCTGTACATGCGGCTAATCGTTAGATTACACAACATTTATGGGCAGCAGACCTAACATCTACACATATCCCAATCTCCCGCGCAGTAATAATATAACTTGATGAAAATCAATGTCTAGCAGAAATTGCGTAGCACAATTCCAGGAACTCTAAAGTTTTTAAAGAAATAGGTAACGTAGGATGGTCTTCTGAAATATTTAACCAGCTTTAAATTTTAGCGATCGATGTTTTTATTAAAATATCTAAAACTATTATTTTAACCTGCGATAAATTCTGTCCAACTGCGCAGAGACAAAGCAAATTGTAAGATTGTAACGACCACGTATTGATACAAGTGAAGCGTTAGCAAATGTTTGAATATGCTTAACTCGTGTATAAGGAGAGCACTTCTGGTTCTGAATCAATAATATAATGTTGTATTGAGAGAAGACTGGGTCAATATTCTACATGAAAGTTTGAGACCTGTATGTATGTAGGATACGAGTGAAAGTGCATCGTCAAGATGAATGCAATTAAGCCGCGTGAAGGTGAACAGCGCTCCTGACCCGTCACAGCCTCACATTTACAAATTGCAGAATTATTTAACTCGATTTTTTTTTATTAAACTTGAATTTCTCAATATTCTCGCAAGACAGGACTGCAACTGCAAATTTTTTAATTGGAAGACACGAACATTATTGAATAGGTACTACTTACACCGCAATAATATCAGTATTTTGTGCGTGTCAATAATTCCCAAACTAAACAAGTTCACAGATGGTTTTCGTTAACAATATGGTAAAGCAAGATTTACTCAGGTTGCCCTATAACCTATTTATTGAAATTGCAAGAGAAATGCAAAATGATTCATCACTCCGTCCAATATTTTATTGGCTGTTTCCCACGCGTACGTTACAAGCACTGGCTATTGCCCTCGACATTCCGGAGTGAGCCAAACTGTCGGAAATACACGTAAGTACATAAAGTGACACAATCTACAGTTGTACGACTATACAGGTTAGTTTATAGGCTAATAAAATCTGTAGGAAAGTCTAGCACTAAAGGTGTTCCTGGAAATCTAGCGAAGTAAGTAAGGTGTTAGACTTGTCGCGGCCCACAGTTGGTGCGAGTATAAACAAGCGAGGAGACGCGCCGCGCTCGGTGCCACGTTGTCGCACGAGCGTCTCGACATATTTTTAGTGAGCTTGGACAGCATGTACGTCGCACGGCACGCCGCCACACCGCCACACCGCCGCACCGCCGCGGCGCCCGACTATAAATACATGCTCCCACTCAGCACTTTGCAACATCACCGGCGGCTGACATTGGCAGATACTTGCCAATTAATGCTCCTTACCTTTGAATACACGTTCCGCTTTCATTTGCCCGATTACTCTTAAGACTTTATTATTCATATTATATTCAAATGTCTGTCTCCATGACTGCACATTTGTATTCAGTGTATAATTGCGTTTGATATTTATTGTTATTTATTATTATTGTGCTTACAAAAACACTTTAATATTAATCTACTTCATTAACAACACGCATAGCTGTACATACAACGATAGCTATGTGTTCGTAGCTGATGTGATGCATTTGAATTTGAAATTCAAGCAATGTGAATAGTGAGGGTGTCTTAACTCTTAAGGCAACGTATGGCGCGGCGCGGTCGGCGGTGTGACCGTGCGGGGCGTAAGTCGGCAGGTGCCTCGCTGTATATGTATGTACCTACGTGGAATAGACTCGCCGCAAACTAGTCCTAGCGCCACGACGCGGCCGACCGGTCCTGTATCACCTACACATAACGGCAACACTATATACTATGTGACAGCGACTCGACACTCATTTTACACTGGCTCTTAATGAATACCGCGCATGTGAATTGTTATCGGTGTCATTTTAAGGCTGAGTCAAGTCGTTACATTTGTTCAAATAGACTTCTCGAAGGTTACGACGGAAGGAGCTTCGATGTGGTTTCTAGTATTTAATATTCAAGGTCTAAATATATACTTTTGTATTTCTCTTAATCGTTAATGTTTCACGCTTGATGGTGACGGTTCAAACTTTGAATATTAATTACTATGAATTAAGTCCTACACACAGCGTGAGTAGATATCTCCCAAGTTTTTAAAATGCCCAGAGTTTACTTCACGTGTGCTCGCACGATCCGAGGTAGTGGTAACGGCCGGCGGCGTGGCGCGGCGTGGCTCGGGAGGAAACACGCGATTCTAGCCAACAAGGCATTATAGCGACGGCGCTAATTAAATTGCAAATGTCTCTAATAATAGTTTTTACTAGCGCCACACCCGCCCCCGGCCCTCCCCCGCCCGCCGACCCCGCGCCGCCCGCTCGCCCCGCGCCGGCCGCGGCGACTCGCGCGGCCGCTGACTTACTGCTCGTAAACATGCGATTACATCGCATTCAACTTATTAATTTTCATAAAAGGCATCCAAATGAGTAACATTATTAGGGACCGCTCCGGCATTATCTACTTCACTTCATACATTGTTGTATCTGTACACGCACCAACCTAATAAATTAACCAATTCTACGAATTTTTAATTAACTCGCATGAAATTAGTAGTTTTTATAAATGAAAATCGCATTTATGAAATAAAATACTTTTTAGTAACTAGGTTGTCTGGGTTCCATCAATTCCTTATCATAATATCACGTGCTTAGCTTTGCACATAATAGAGTGATAAAGTACGGTTATGAACTTGCTATACTTAATAAAAGTTTCCGATTTAGCGAGACCGACCAGACGACATAACCTGAATATGGACAAACATGTCAGTGGATAAATGAAAAGCTTAAACTATTTTTAATTAATAAATTTCTTTAATTAGCTGCTTTTGAGCTTCAAAACGACGTGTCTCAGAAGAATATGGAATTATACATCACAAGAATAGGTGCTTTATCGGCGTCTAGAATAATCGGACAGCGTAATATCGCACTTGCTGTTCAAACGTACCTACATAGTTTCCCGATGCGTTGTGCAACGCGCGCGGCGAGCGCGGGCTCCTTGACGTAACAGTGACTTGCTTGCCCTTATTTAATTTCTGTTCTACAGACACTCCCATTAATTCATTTAGATATCTGTTCTTGAATTTATATATGAAATATTTTTTAACATACGCCTTTATTCATTTTTTTAAATATTACAGGTACCTACCAGATAGAATAAACAACATGTACACAAGGTGCATACGTAGGTATTAATAAATAGTGTTCGTTTTTTTTAAGTTATTTAATAAAGCTGTTATTAAGTTCTCGCGATCGCTCTGGAAACAGGTTTGTTCCACATCGCATGTACAGTTAATTATTGAGTGCAGTGTTGTCTTTTAAACTCGTTTTAATTTGATGTCGGTTTTGAAACAATTTTCAAGTAACGTTAGTGGCTTCGCGTAATAAAGGCAAATTACATATTTACGGGCGGCGTTGCTCCGCCGGCGAGGCGCTAGCAGCGTTGAACTCTTTTAGAGGCGTCTTTCTCGAAGATCGCTATCACTTTAAGAAAACTCGCACAAATCCACTACATCTAAATAGACCGCATATACGCTAGCAATATACATATGTATAAATATATTATGATATGAATACATATTATATTCGTACATATATTTTCACATGTTTCAAAGATGAAAAATTCTTATATTATCTACAATTATATCTTTCTCTGTACCTAAGTAATGAGCAGCTTTAAGTGATTTTAGTAAATATGTAACAGTTACAAAAAGAGACTAACAATTTAAAGGTTAAAGTGAAAAATATTTTCGCATAACTATTACATCGGTATGACCGTGTTGCACATACGGAAGTGGGCAACCACGCAGCGGCAGATAGCGAAGGATTGATCAAATAAAAACGCAAGTATCAATTAACATGTAATCGCGTGATCGAAGGAAAACGCGAGGAAACTGAAGTACGCAGAAAAAAGGAAATAACAGACAAGTAATGTGATGTGAATTGAGTCGTGACGCCGCTGCCGCTCTGCGCCTCGCGTGCCCGCCGCCACTGCTACACAGTACACTCTCGCACTTACTCACTACTTGTCGGCGATTTTGTACAATTTATATAATACTACCTCATCTGTATGTCTATACAACACATACAAAGTACACATAAAAGAATTCAAAACTACTATTTAAGTAATACCTAAACAAATACATAACAAACTGCATAGAAACGTATTGCAAAAATATTAATTATATTAGAGAGTAAAAGCAGTAGAATAAAAATATTTTGATAACCACTTGTTACTAACAGGAACCGTCAAGATACTCAAGGTAGGCTCGTGGCCACGGCAACGGCGTAGGTTTATTTTGTTTCCAGAGGCCACGTAACAAATTCTATCGAATAAAATACAGTGTCGTATTTTATTCCTAATTTGGAGGTTAACGAACCGAATGTAATGTAGGAGTTATATTTTATGAGTGAAATTTAAATAAAACAGCATTAGCATAGGATTATGAAGCCGCTCGGAGATAACTGTACATCTGTGCCCACAAACATCACCACCTTCACTTTGCTGCGTGAAATCTTTGGCACTACCTAGCATCTCGTCTTTGCAAACTAACTTAAATTTATAAGCACGTTTTATTATAAGTAGATAAATTAAATATCTTAATATTTCATATGAGTTTTCTGATATTACGTATAAATTAACTGAACAAAAAGTACTTATAAGTTTGGTTTCTTCATTACTAGTAGGTACTTGTATCGTCTGTGATCGAAATTCGATGGAGTATGTGTCTAAATAAACGATCACATAATTATATAATACTAGCGACTCACCCTCGCTTCGCTTCGGGTTCGTCCCTAGACAAAAACAAAACTATCCCACGGGAACCGTACATTTTTCCGGGATGATATATAGCCTATAGCCTTCCTCAGTTAACTGGCTATCTAATGCAAAAAGAATTTTTCAAATCGGATTAGTAGTTTCTGAGATTAGCGCGTTCAACCAAACAAACAAGCAAATTTATGATTTTTATGATTTACGATTTATAATTTTTATGACGCGGTTGACTGACGTAAAGTCGCCCCTTCACATATCTTTGTCTTTCAAATCGATCCGTTAGCGTTCTGGGCACCTGAGCTCATACATACAGCCACGAAACTAATAAAAACGCTTCAATTTAATTGCTTATATTGTTTATTATTTTTTACCTGCCATACATTTAAATTTTATATAGGTATGTTACGCTTTTCTTCTATTCTTCATAAAAATTCTAAAATAAAGACAGATTTTAAGATTTTATAGTGTCTGTCTTGTAAATAGACATATTATATATGTATGTATATATCACTAGCAACTCACCATCGCTCAGCTCGGGTTCGTCCCTAGTTACATTTTAACGTTTAACTCAGAGATGAGATATTCTCCCGCAGTAAAAAGTATCCTATATGTTGACCCGGATAACCAGCTATCATCATACCAAATTTCATCAAAATCTGTCCAGTAGTTTTCCCGTGATGCGGTATCAGACAGACAGACAGACAGACAAAAATTCTAAAAACTATAGATTTGGCTTCTGTATCGATAATAAAGTCTATTTCAATAAGATTTTTTTTAGTTACAATTTTATTATATTTATAGATAATATATATATATTTTGCTCATACACTGAAAATATAGTAATTATTAAGCATCACTCTTAAGCGGAACTTTCATGTGAATTGGACCTTAGATACATCCTTCATTACATCTTTCATTTCTTCTAAATGTCGTAATGTTCTTGTCATTATCTGGCCATAAAGAGACGAATACATAAAAATAAAAGAAGGCGTAACATTATGATTGATTTAAACGAACCATAAAATCTCCAAATAACAGTGTTTGTAAGGCGCGCCCGCGACCGAGCGGTGATTAAAGCGTGTACTCGAGTGTCGCGCGGCGTTGCTCGCGAGTCACCCCTCGGGATCCGTGCAATACATACATACATTCTAGTTCGTTGATAGTCGCTCTTAGAGAGTCGCTTTACCTTTTAACTTATGCATTAGTTATCCAAATATATTATTTATAAAAAATTGTAACAATTACAAATTAATCTGTTTTAAATTACATAATATTGTTATGTAGGTAGCAATCTTTATAAGCAAATCAATTTATGAAGTCTTGTTTGCTCATATCGCGCTCAAAGATATAGTCGACGGTCGCTGGTGCGATAGGGCGTGATCAGCCACTGTTTGAACGCCAGCCCGACGCGGCTTATCGTAGTTATCGATCCCCTATCTAAGTATTAAATGATTTTTGTATCTACGTCGATTAGCTTATCTCAGAGTCAGACCTAAATCGACTTTCCTTGATTGTCAAAATCATCGCTTTCCTGGCAACGGTTTCTTTTAACCTTAAATGAAACATATTATATTAAATTTAAAAACTAGGTATTATTTGACGAGATCAAATTTAACTAGATTTAAATATGTAATTGAAAGATAAAGCATGTGTCGGATGAAGCATGTGTCGGAGGAGCAGGTGAGCGACGGTTGGCGGTAGAAAGCTCGTCGTCAATCAAACCTGTTGGTGCTGAGAGCCGAGAGCGGGTCACGGACTCTCGGCTTCATGGATTGACTTGTTTTTGCCGCCAGAGCTGACGAGTGACGGGTCAGCCGATAACCGCCCCTCCCTCCCGCACCGCGCGGCGCACATCCTACGCTGGAGATAACATTCTGCTACCATATGAATGGTGTGCATGAGTTTCAAATCCATTTTATAAAAAAAACTACATACAACCGTATTGAAATTTTATCTGTTATCGTTTCTCCTTGGCCTGTACTGACACGTATACTGTAGGTTTTTGTTTCACAATAGGCACATATTTTGCTTTGTTAATTACAAAATTGTATTGACGATACTTTGTAATTAATTTTGACTGTGTATGGTTTTTATCGTTTATTTATATGATAGATTGTCAAATAGGGTAGAACTTTAAAAATGTGTGTGTGTGTCTGTAAGTATCGCTCGTAAGATCGTCACAGAGGATCGAGCGACCGATCTGCGGCTCATTTTAGCGTCTGATAAAAATAGCCCACAACAATGCTCGGCGCGACGCTTCGCCACGTGGGATATCATGTTCGTGACGACCGAGTGCGGCGGATGAGCAATAAACGTGGTTTAAACGAGGGTTAGACGACCTGCCCTCGCTGAATTAAAAACATTATGTTATTATATTCGATTAGGTCCGTCCCAGCGGCGCCCGGGGACGACGCTCCCCGGTTACGTCATCGCCTGAAATACGCGCGTGTTTTATACAAAAGTGGCGCGGCTCCCGGAACGACAACACGAACAGATAAAACCGCGTCCTCGCAGCCGCAGTGCCAAACCGGCGGTCAACGACTCCCGAAATAGATGCACAGCGAACGCACCTATAGGAAATTAAGAACCGGTCCCGCACTCCAAGCGACCTGGCGACATGGCGGCGACACTCCGGTACCGATAAGAATTCGATTCGAAAGCGGCAATCCACCACAGCGATTAATTTACTGCTGCTTTCTCCAGTCATTTGGTAAAACTTGCCCGAACCCAAGCCGACAGCCGAGGTTCGACTTCGACTCGATAAATATGCAGGCATGCGGCGGCCGCGTGTCGACTTCGCTTAGCGCTCAAATGTTCAAGCATCGCAGCGATAACCCGCGCGATAGCCCGGCGACCCTTCTAGAGCAAAAACAATGCGATACTGCCTGACCTTTGACATCGGCCGATACCACGATCCTCTTTTCTACGTTATCGTCTCCTTCATTTATTCTTACACTGAAGCAACAACTAATACGCTTCAAAATATGATTTTATATTTTACCATGAATATTCTCCAAATTTATATTTCTACATAGAATTTAATAGGAAAATTGAAGATAGTTAAATAAAACTTACGAAATAAAAAGTACATTATGGTATAAAGTAAAACAGCGAGAGAACGTTAAGACTTAATTGGAATATGCGAAATTTCAATGGCAAGTTTTTGTGGCAGTAGGTGCCGCGGAGACGGAAGTTATAATATGTAATTAAGCAACTCTAAAAGGAGGTTGCATCTAAATGACCACGAAGTGGCGCGCCAGCAGCAGAGCAACAGCGTCTCGGGCCTTGACCCACATCTTTATATTCGGAAAGCCAAAACTTTCCATCCACTAATGAATAATGCACCATATCTCCAGTAAAATAATCAGCCGCTCTCGTGAATTAAACGCCACCGCGCCGTCGCAACCGACAGACAGCTGACCAGTGACCACCCCTACACAACACACGAACGACCAATGACAATCTTATTCAAATTCTTTTTTGTCGAAGTCAATCATTTCTATAGAAGAGATTCCCATACCTGCGTCAAATGTTACAAGGTTCAGATGTGCACATTGACTGACGTAGCGTAAAACTTCTCTTAATTAATAGCTATGACATTACTCAGACCGCAAGTGGGCACTGCATTGTGAGAATGTTACAAAGGATATTTATACAAACCATAACAACATTAACTGCCTGATATTAGATACAAGTTGAGATGCGAGTTGTTAAATTCACAAGAAAAATAATTAGACAATGCGCTCAATGGCTTTATTAGTACTCATTGTAAATATGATTAAGGCCGAGGGAAAAGTTAATGATTTTAAAACGTGTGGCCATTGTGAAGACAAGGAATTTTAATTAGTTAAGTGGATACATGAGCATTGATGGGGAAATAGCGGCGTCCGCTCTGTAGTCAAGCGTGCAATGTCAGATCTCTGCTTATCACGCTGGGCGAGTATTGCCTGTTCGAGTGATGATGAGCAGGGTACATATGTATTATTGTAAGTGCAAAGTCATCGGTAACGTCGGTGACTGTAATGTCTCAGGAGCTTCTGGACAAATGACAGACAAGTTGTATACATTTTCTAGAACGTTACAAAGTTTAATGTGCCTAAAACAATTAAGATGGGCTATGGCAAAGTTCACTAAATGATATAAGGGCCTATTATGTAAATAGTCAGCGTGATTTATGATTGTAGAATGTTACGGGTACTTCGACCGCGCGTAGTCCAAGCGGACGCAAATTTGAAGGTAGACACGTAGCGAGTCCATGCTCAACTTGTCATAAGTAAATAAGTAAAGCTATTTGATGAAGTTTACGTTTTTTTAACGATAGATGTAATTATGATATACCTAACAATAAGAAAGTTTAAGAGAAAACAAATTTGGTATTAAGTTCACTGTTTAATTTACTGGGAATGAAGTAATAAACTGTAAATTGTACCAAAAACACATTTTATCAATAAAAAGTGACTACATAATATACATATATTTATATCAAAATATATCAAAATTTGACTACTTTAGGAGGTCGATGAGATCAAGTGATTTATCTCCTGTACTATACAGATATGAAATACTTGATATTTGTAAAAATGGACAATAAATAATACCTGTACAGAGGTGGGCGAGCATGGCGGCCAACGGATCACGGGCGGCAGACACGCAGGAAGGTGGCCGAAAGTCTCGTTACGAAAGCGGGAGACCGGTTCGCGCACGTGACGTAACCACTCGCCGCCACCAAGCGGAGACCGGCCAGCCTCACTCTCCTCTCCGGTAAATATAACCGCTGGACCGGTTCCTCCGGCCGAGCTGCGAACGCCTCCGTCAACTCGTCGAGCAGAACGTGGAGCGCGGACGACATCTTTACCTGACAGTATTAGAAAATAACTACGACTCTAATGCTGCCCGGTAAGATGCGAACCGCCACTCCGATAGGCCAATCCAGGAGAACGAGACACGCGGCGTGGTGGCGACTGGTGAGCCGCGAGTGAGTAGTGACCGGCGAGTGTCGGCGAGCGAGTGAGGACACGTGCAGTCACAAGCACGGCACGGCGCGAACTGGGGCCAGGCGGCGGAGTGGCCGAGCGCCCGGAGGCGGCGCCCGCACGCCCCACGCCCCCGGCGCGACCTCCCGACCTCCCGACCCTTGCGCGCCCTCCGCACACCAGCCGCCTCACCAGCCGCTCGCCAGCCGCCGTGACAGACACCTCCCCTGGACATCTTCACAATCGCACCGTCATCCTACATATATTAATATTCGCTTAACACTTTTAAAACACCATGTAGTGCTAATTTATACATATAATAAAATTGTAACTAAGCCGAATCAGTATATTAAATATTTTCTGGAAAATCTTATTGAAATGGACATTATTATTGATACAGAGGCCGAATCTATAGTTTTTAATTTTTTTGTCTGTATGTCTGTCTGTCTGTTACCACCACTAGAGAGATTTTGATGAAATTTGGTATGATGATAGCTGGTTATCCGGGTCAACATATAAGATACTTTTTACTGCGGGAAAATATCTCATCTCTGAAAAATTTGTTTTAAACAATAAAACGTAAGTAGGGACGAACCCGAGCGGAGCGAGGGTGAGTCGCAAGTATCTTCAATATATTTAAAACATTCCATAAAAGCAATCCCCTTTAAGCATTTATTCTCATATCTTGAAAAGTCGCCTTTTTCAAGATTAAGAATTGGTAGATACAACTTTGATTTTCTTGGTAAAATTTTGTAAATCACACTTGTTTCCGTTACCGCGAAGCAAAGGTGGAGCGGAGGCTACATATACTCGTAGGTGCAGCCAAGCCAAGTATAATTACGAGTCTTACTCGCTTCCACTTCAATAGCAGCCTTCGATTATCAAGCATTGACTTTGTTAAAAAAAAGTTATCATAGACTTATTAACTACTAGCGACTCACCCTCGCTTCGCTCGGGTTTGTCCCTAGGTTGATTCCCCATACGAAATTTCATCCCCATTTTCACTCCCTTAAAGGATGATTTCCGGGATAAAAACTATCCTATATCTTTCCCAGCATCTCAATCTATCTTCTAACCAAATTTTACCTTAATCGGTTAAGTAGTTTCGGAGCATATTCGGTGCAAATAAACAAACAAAAAAATCGTTCCTCTTTATAATATTAGTATAGAAGTTTTTATGACAAAAATTAATTTAATTTCAATACAATTTTGAACATTATAATCGTAAGCGATTGTAGAATGACATCTAAGTCACAAGGAAACTTGCTCTTTCCTCCTCCTTATATTCCATGTACCTACCATGCTACGAGTATTTTCAATAATTTACAATTTCTATAAGCTACTAAACAAACCCTATGATTATGTTTTCGAATAGAGGTCACGATCCATATATACATATCAGCATGTGTTTTTATCGAAGTTTTGATATCTTACAAAATGCGAAATGATTACTGTTGCCGACAGATTTGTTAATAATTATCATGTCGAAAACCGTCCTCAAATGAATCTTTATCGACAAAAGATAACCAATTTGAATCTTACAGCGAAGAAATAATGAATGTGTCAACTTTTTACTTTCAGAACATTTATATGAATTTGGATTCAGATATTCAATAGTAACTTATTCAATTTTAAGATAATACATATTTCTCTTACATTTTTACATATAATAAAATTCTGAGTCGAATCTGTACATAAAATATTTTTTTTAAATCTTATTGAAATACTTAGTCATTACTATCAATATAAATGCAGAATCTACAGTTTCTAGAATCTTTGTCGATCTATTTATCTGTCTTTCTAGGAACGCATCACGAGAAAACCACTGAACAAATTTTGACGAAAATGATATATGATGATAGCTAGTTATCCGGGTTAACACGTAACTAGGGACATAAAAATATATATATATATGAACAACCCTCATTAATCTAATGCTTAAGTGGAAACCTGAGAGCGTCGGTCATAATGTTTTTGATCTCAACACGCAATTGACAAAAACATTCTACAATCTATAGGAGTCATAGTTATGAAAAAAAAAACAAGTTTATTATCCAGGCGGTTAAGTGTCTGTCAGTACAGACACTGTCTGTAAGTACAGTGTTCTACGGTACATTGGGAAAGTAATCTGTGCTCAACTGACACGCTTTGAAGTCATTAACAAGAGAATTGAATTGAATTCAGCATATTTAAATTGAATGCATTTTTTTAACTTTCTACTGCCTGACTGCCGTTATCTTGAAGTATCTGTCACTTTAATTTACTGAAAGTCCATAAAAGATGATGAAAGATCCTACAAAATAATAATAAATGTTTAATCAACTGATTAGTCGGTACCTGCCCATTAAATTAGATGAGGTGACTATGTTAAATAAGATATGATGATATTTAATTTTTCATTGCCCTGCACCCTACCCCATCCAAAAATAATCACAGTTCTTCACATCACTTTCGCTTCCAGAATTGATACAAAATATGATATTGAGATGATAAGGTAATCCATAAAAATGGATTCATTTTCGTGGTGCTTTTCACCTATTTCCTAGGAACCTTTTCATCTTAAGTACGATGTTGCCTGTAGGTATATCTAATACAAGCTACCTTTGCGCTAAAGATCGATCGATCAAAATTTTAATGTACCAGCAGCAATTTTACATTGTTTTACAGGCACACGTACCTATTAGGACATTTATAATAGAGATGTATGTAATAGAGCTACAACACAAAATTAGAACATTGAATATATCGAAATACGCCTTGAATGATTGCTCATCGAGTCATCGTCACTTGAACCGGTCGTGACGATTACGCCAGCGCCTTCGCGCGCCGCTGCGGCAGAAACCTGCACGTTTCACCTATTTATCAATCGATTGCTGGAACTCTATATTCATCAATGTGGTTAAAAAATTGATAAATCGACGTTAATTTCATGTTTGCGATAACAAGAACCCCAAGCCTCGTTATAATGTTTCTTACCCTTGAAGCTTTTTAGTAATGGTTTGAATGGGATGAAAAAGTTAAAAAATACGCAAGTATATAAGCATTAAGCGTGCCATAACCTTTAAGCTAACCTAGTAATAATAGAGCAATGTAAGAAAATGATGAAAATCTAGCGACATATCTCCGCTTCGGGTGCGTCCCTAAGTACGTTTTAAATAGATAAAAATAGTTATTGCGAGTTTACCTTAGGAGACAAACACATGCTATTGCGGACTTTTCTTTAGGGGCCTTTGGGACCTACAAGTTACATTGTTTTGATGTTTCTCTTAAGGTTTAGCCAGCGTTACGAGCAGCTATGTAAGCGTACGGAAACAGTTTTTTTTTTACAAAACACCGTCATTATTCCGCCGTTTTGTACAAAATTTTTACAAATTATAAACACGATCATTCTTCTTTCATCGCTCTTTCGATTAATGAAAACAATATAATAATCCGTTCAGTGGTTTAAAAGAAGTGGGTAAGCGGAGAAATAGACAGATGTAGGCAGCGACTGTTGACTGTTTTTTTCTACTACTTAGTTATAGGTAGATGAGCGACTTGCGCTCAAACTAAATTTTACATTTTCCCATAAAAATGTGAGATTATACCGCACTGAATTATTTATTATGTTAATTTTTTACTTGCCACTAATGTTTTTTGTGTTATTAGTATTACACAGTCATTTAAATTTTTATATAACGGAGAACTCGGCCGATCAAGTTATTATGTTTTTCCGTAGCGTAGCGGAGAAACCCATTTCAGAACCCTATTCACCACGTATCAAATATGTATCAAAAAAATCTTTTTTTTTTCTTATTCCACTAAAATTTTCATCTTAGCGGCAAGTGAAGAAAAATTTGAATTTGCGATATTGCAGAAAACTCCTACTAACGGTTTAATTGCCGTATTTATTACATAAATATATTCATTCTATAGTGCCATAAACTTACGATCAATTAATTTGTTATCATACTTTCGTGTGCTTACTTTCTCGTATATTTTTGTAGTATTAGGTCCTTACATATGAAATTGGCGTTTTGTCTAACTGGCCACTTTGATCTCAAATATCTGGTATTAGTTTAGGAATTCCAAATTCAAATTTAGGGTTGTGTATTTGTGTTTCGAATTTAGTGATTCATTTGTTTCTGTGCCATTAGATTTTTCTTTGATATCGTTCTGTTCACAACATGGAGAACTTAACATATAAGTTCCACAGTTGCACCAGCGTTGCAGAAACAGCTCGAAGAATTGACATCATGTATAGGGAAAGCTGTTGTAGAGGAAAAAACGGTACGTTTTTGGTTCCAACATTTTCGTTCGAGAAATTTTAACCTACAGAACAAACCCCGTGGACGGTCGGAGAATCGAAGAATTAAAAGTGATCGTGGAATCGGATCCATCCAAATCACGTCAGAGTTACCGGCAAGCTTTGGTGTGAGTGATAAATTTTTTTTAATTCACTTGGAACAAATTGGAAAGGAGAAAAAGCTCGAAAAATAAATAATAAATAAATAATAATAAATATATTGGGACTAAAGTCCTATATATAAATGTGCTATGTGTTAAAAACACATAGCACATTTAGTTCCATGTTAAGCTACGAGACCTGTGTTATGGATACCAGATATAAATATAAACACCTATGAATGGAGTACCAACATTCGTGTTCATCACACAATTGAATGCCCCCAGCGGCACTCGAACCCGCGACCGCTGGCACAGCAATTAGGGTCACTACAAATTGAGCCAAACGTGTCGTTCGGTTACTGAATGAATTAAGTGAAGCACACCAACAAACGCTCCTCGAGTGCTGCGATACATTATTCAACCGTCACAATAACAAGGTGATTTTGAGTCGTTTCGTCTGATGAAAATGGAACCTGTACGATAACCAGAAATGCTCATCACAATAGTTGAAATCAGGAGAATCAGAAAAAGGTACTGGTAAGTGTGCTGGTGTCATCCACTACAGCTTCCTAATATCTGACCAGACGGAGTACTGCAAATCTGTATTGTCAACAATTGCAAACCATAATGGAAAAGCTAGCGGTTAAACAACCGAGAAAGGTCCATTGCTCCAGCCCACTGCTGTTTCAGGATAACGCTAGACCACACACTGCCCAACAAACGGTCGCTAAATTAGAGGAGCCGCGATTGAAATTTCTCCGACACTCATTATACTCCTCGGACCTTGATGCAACAAATTATCACTTTTTCCGGAATTAAGACAATTTCTTAAAAGGAAAAAAAAAACAATTCTTTTTTTTTTGATTCTCTATCCCACATTTGTTTCAGCAAAGGAATCAATGAACTACCTATAAAATGGGGAAAGTGTATAGTTAACAATGGTACATACTTAGAGGGATTAAATAATTTCATTTCATACCTAATTTTTTTTTGTTTTGTTTTATCCATATAAAACACCAATTACACATGTACCTGTAATTGTGACCTAATATTTAAGCTAAATTATATTTTGAGTAAAACATTAAAAACAACCTAAACGCCTAAAATCTGATTTATTTTTCAACGCAAGCTACAAAATAATAAGTTAAAATACAAACTTTTCAAAATAAATAATCCGAAAAGATAGTTTTATTTTGAAATGTCAAATATTCGCGTAAATCTAAGAAAGTATTAAAATACAAACTTATTCTCCTAAAATAATAAAGTCTCTTTCCGTATTAGTAGGTAGGGAAATAATGCGTTATAAGTTATAACTCTTTTTTTTTTCTTTTAATTTTGTATCTCTGATCGCATCTTAGGTACTGATATTGATTGCTTTCTGACCATCTATTGCTTCGACATTGGACACTGTATCCACTACCCTTGTTCTGTATCTTACTTTAATGATGACTGAATATCGACATCAAAAACCTATGCAATAATTGTGGAATATTAACGAACCGCTCTAATATAATAAGGATACTTTTTGAAAGATGAACAAATACTTTCCATCGTTAGGCAATGGATTGCGCCTTAAACAGAGAGAGCTTTATATTATTTTATGCTGTTATTTTAGTAAACTGATAATGATGAGTAATAAAATAGCATCTAAGCAACTTTTTTACTTCTCCATGTTCCATGGCTCCTTGGCATAATAGTGCCAAGAAGCCTGATAAGCATGTATGATAGATAGACTACATTTTTGTACATATTTAGGATGAACAAGTTTTTAAACTCAAACCATAGATATACAATATAGATACAATATAGACCACAATCAATTATATAGATACGTCTGATCTTATTAGGATAAAAATACTTATTATAGTCATCAAACATACAAGAAGCGCGCTCTCTAATTAGTTCAATATAAAATGAAAAAATGCATGTCGAGGTATTCTAAGTGTGTAAGCCCATTTATTCATTATTTATGTGATGTAAATAATTTGTCATGTAAACAAGTGTCATTTATCAAAACATAATGGAAAATATAACTTAGAAATTGCATATTTAACACTCTTTCTTTTTTTTAACTTGGCCATTGTTAGGGCCCGTGAAAGTTGGGCACTTCTTCAATATCAATGTAAAACTTGGCCATTTGAAGCGTTTTAAATAAAACTACGTTTTAAGATAATTCCCAGATTTATTTTGATTTCTGATTCCCGACATTTAGAAAAATTTACAGCAAACCCGTGAAAATAAATCCGCGAAAAAATCCGAAAACATAGTTTTATTTAAAATCTCAAATGTTCACGTAAATCTAAGAGAATGTGATGTGAAGTGTATGTAAAAGTTTATTTCATTGAAAGTTAGTTTATAGTAATTGATATAATTTATTAATTACTACTTATTACTATACAATCAATGTCACTAATAAAACTATTAACACAATACCTTTTTGTTATGCCCGTTGAATCTAAGTAAGGGTGAAAGGTCGCTGAGCTTGCGCTGCGTCTGAAAGAGAACGCAGTACTTACTATTACACTACTAAACAATAATACGAAATTAGTCCACTGCTAGTTACAAAGTACCAATATGAATACAACCATACTTTATTAGATATGGAGTAAAACTAACAAATAAAAATATAATATAAGCGTCTTGTTTTAACGACACTTTTAGGATTTACACATTTTTTTTTAATCTGGTCAGTGTTTATGGAAAAAATATTCGATAGCGTACCTAAAATTCAAACAGGTATTGTTTTAATCATAATGACTCGTGGACTAAGCAATGAAACTGTCTAAAAGTAGTTGCTAGTAGGTGTCCAAAATAATTGGATAATTTAACTTTTATAAAGGAAAATCGTAATTAGATTTTAGGCGCTAATTTGGGTATTTTTTCTTCCAAGCCAATCGAGTAGATTATTAAAATGAAAGGTAAAAAATTACATATAACTTATATATTTACCTATGTCTATGATGTTTACAAAATAATTTGGGATAGCAAGTTGATAAATAAAACTGACAAACCCCGATATTGTAAAATGTGGATAGAAACAAAATGTTATGTCATTTTGTTTCCATCGTACACACATCACGCTAGTATTATCAATCAATAACATAATATTATCACAGTTATATCCAAATAGTACCACAGTGATCGGCCTTTGATCTTAACGGAAATCCCACCAAATGCAAACGCTGTCAAAAATAGAGAGTTGATCATCAAATAAAATTTACCAATTATTTTTTCATCAATATCCGAAAACTATCTTTAGTCAACTATCTTTAGTCTTTATGTTAATGTCTTTATCTTAATCAATTTAATAAGGCTCACACCATTGCCTCTATCTGCGACACGCGGGTTAGTATGTATTAATCGTAGAGCATTTCCAGCTTGACATGTGAAGTTGTTGTTCTTGATCCGTTCATTCTATCAACATATCTGGCCACCCTAAATCAGCCATGTCTTCAAGTGTAGGTCTTGCACTTGTGGTGGATGCATCCCAGTTCTGGTATCTATAAGAGCGTGTGCTAGATCTAGAATTAGATAAGGGGGATGTGGAGCTCGCTGTTGAATGTCTGCCTGCCAAAATATATTGTTCCACTTCGGGGCAATCAATATGTAATCCCCGCTTGCCCGATTCATGTGTCTGAGAACTCTTGATATCAGGTTTGGAGACGGAAACAGCCAAGCTAGGTCGTAGTCTCACTGATGACAAAACGCGAAGTGGTGTTGCGCTTCCTGATCGCCTACGTCCAATGATGCATACCTTGGTACTAATTGAGCTGTTATCGATGCGAATAGGTTTATCTCTGGCGTGCCCCACATTCGAAGGGTTTTCTTTGTTGCTTGGTACTGATTTTGTAGATGTAGTTAATTTATCCGGCCTACCTATTTTTTGAAGGAATGTTTAAACGGCTTCATCATTAAAAAGTGACTCGGTACTAGGAGGAATTTTATATAAAACATCACGATGAAAACCTTGAGATATCTGGCGAACGTACCTCGCGACGTATATTTATAAAATCAGCTCTTCCACCGCAAACTTTTTGTAATAAATCATCCGTCACCTTACTACCAGTATATAAAGATTCTTTAGAAAATAATGGTTCAATCTTTTCAAATAATGAACTAAGCGTCAAAAATTCCCTAGATTCATTTGACCAATTCACCAAAGATTGTTAAGTTTTAGACAATTTGTCTTTATGACAAAGTATAGCATTCCTTAATGCCGAAAAAGATCTTTCTAATAAATGTGAACGAGAATCCTCTTTAAGCATTGCCGATTCAAAACATTCTAATTCGTCATTAACGCTTAACTCGACAAAACCGGGTGTAGCTAAATATTTCTTTTGTGCATCCGAAAAACGAACGGCATACCAATCATCACATTTAAAACGTTGTAATTCTGATATTTTTTTAAGAAACGTATCATTTGCCCTAGGGTAGATTGGTTCTTTTACCGTCGTACTTATTTCTGACAAAATTTGAAGTTTATACAATTCTTATTTATAATATCTTCTTATTTATCATATTTTCATTTATAAAAACTGACGAAGTATATTAATTAATTGAATTTGTATTTTCAGTGTCGGTATTCTTAGATATAAGATTGGATGATGGGCCATCATTAACTCTCTCTCTCTCTCTGACTTCAAATCATTATTGAGATTTTCCCTAATAACAACGGAGAGGAATAAAATTTAATCAAACGATAATTATTTTATAATAATATAATCAATTAAATATTATTTAAACAGTATAATTAAGAAAAAGAAGTAATTTCGCGAAATTTAAACAACACTAACAACTTTACGGCGCTAAAAACGACGCTATAATGGATAAATCCTACGGTCACCCGGTGCGCGCTGCCGGTTATTGGTGCCAACATGTAAGTAAAGGGGGCGCCACCTGCGGAGAGGAAGAAGAAAAACATTGATAATAGTCAGAAAGACTGGTGCTTGACTCAAGATGGATTCCGGATATTGATACAAAACAAATAATACAAATATTCATCTCGAAAGTCGAAGTTAAAACGCTGTAGTGCCCTCTAGTAGTGGCAAGGTAATCTGATTCCCTTAGAAAAAATTATATACGACAGTCGGGAGCATCTCACCCATGTCACACCACGACGTCCCTCAATATTCCTCTTTGCAAGTGCCTTTGTTAGACGACTATGTGAAATAATAGACTGTGGTATAATGCAGTCGGAGAAATACATGTTCTTTCACCTCACAAAAGAGTTCAGCGTATTCTGCTTGCATATTTTATCATCTAAAGCTTCTTTGATACTATTTTGGCACAGTGTTCTAAGCTGGTAGGCTGATAAATAGAGACTGTAGATCAAAATTAACCATTGTTTCATTGTCTAAAAGTTGTAAGTTTTTTATCTCATTAATAAAATGGTAAGAGTCCTTTGTGAACGCTATTGTTTGTCCTCTGAGTGTTGAGAGTATTCCAGGGCCAATTCAAACACTAAAACTACAATATTATGTGAACATAGGATCGCTTAAGCCATTACATTCGTTTTAATAGAACAAAAATCCTAGCGAAAGAAAATCGTTATCGCCCTAGGATAATTCGCATAGCTATTAAAATTAAAAAACATCCAAACTTCAATAGGGAAGATGGCTGGGTACTACCATTGTCATGGAATCCCGTAATTAACATAATAAAATTTAATAATAACAGGACTTATAACAGACCATTAGATGAGAACATCTACAGTAAGAATACTGTGTGGATTAAAATAATAGTAATTCAAATTAATATTTGAAATGTATAAATGAGGCTATAGTGTTGTTTAATATTTAGATTTTTTAATAATAGCAAACTAAATTAAAATTAATATTCTTGTTATTTGTTTTACTTTTTTTATTACACATAGAAAAATAATCTATACTAATATTATAAAGCTGAAGAGTTTGTTTTTTTTTGTTTGTTTGGTTGAACGCGCTAATCTCAGAAACTACTAATCCGATTTGAAAAATTCTTTTTGCATTAGATAGCCCGTTAACTGAGGAAGGCTATAATATATATCATCCCGGAAAAATGTATAGTTCCCATGGAACAGATTTGTTTAGATAGATTTGTTTTTGTCTAGTATTGCATAATGGGGAAGAATTTTGCCATTTTCTCCCGCCAGATGTCGTGATTACTATGATCCTCAATATATTGTAATGCTCTCTAGCGTGGGTGAAATTTTTTTCATTTTTGTTCAGTGCCAGTGTTTCATTGTGCAGTGCCAGCATACAAAAAAAAATGGATATCATTTGTTCCCAAATGATACAAACTGAATAAATTGTGGGCTAAAGTAATAAGACGATCAAAATCAAAATTTAATGTCTGTATTTAATTAATCATTCTGAATATATATATAAAATATTTAGAAAAAGAAATAAGACAGACAGTGTACACTTTACAATTATTATTTTTTGTCCTTAGGGATAGATAAATACACAATTTGGAATAAATGAATTATTGATAGTCTATCACAAAAAGTATTTAATATCTGTGCTTTTTAAGTTTTTATTATTGTCGTCAACAGATGAAAAATATATGATGGCGTCCTCGGCGTTCATGGAATATGAATGTCAAAGTTGTAGAATAATTTCTTACTTTTTCATAAAATAATAATTGTTTAAAATAGGAAGTCCCTAAACTGATCTTTAGTTTAATTATTGTATATTATCTTTTTGTTTATAATCTGCTTCAATACTCGTGAAGTGAAGGGGTGTAGGAGGTGTTACTTTGTAAGTGAACATGGCACAACGTTTCCCGGCTGGTGGGCCCAGCCCTGCGCCCCCTACAGGCGGCATACCTCCACAACAGCGTTATCCTGGACCTGCACAACCTCCTGGTTCTCCAATGCCACCAAGGCCTTACGCTGGCCCTAACTTCCCGGTACGTTCATTTTATAAATAAAAGTATAATAAGTAAACATTGTGGATTCAAAACAATAGTATCAGGCTTGCATTGACAATTATTTCACTTAGTTTTTGATTAGTAGATATTACTTACCTTAAATACTAAAATTAAAACTAATTTTTAAATAAAGTAAATATTGTTTATGTATTGCAGTCATATTTATGCAGTACTCTTTTTATTTAGATTACAATCATTGTATAGGAGATACTTTTTTTCTCAAGACTTCAATTTATTCACAATTTATAAACTATATGATGTAGTTTTTTTTTAGATTTTGGATTTTTATTCTGAGAGGTGAAAAATATTTTTGAAGTCTATGTAGGATACTATATTTTTGCATTGCATGTATTGTATTGCTTTTTGAATATACCTTCCACAAAGTATGATCTGTTCATGAAATATATTTGCTGACATGAGCAAATCTATTTCATTAACAGACTGTGAATTGAAGACATAGCTTCGTAAATATTCCGATACTATAGCAATTTAATCATAACTCTTGTCTATACATCAATAACTGGGTAAATTTAATATCATTCAAAATAAAATAAAAAGAATATGTACTTAATTATCTAAATATGTAGTGCTTTTTTGTTTAAAAGAGTTATTTAGATATTTTTTTTATTTTGTACTAGTTTCAGTTAACAACCACTTGTAATGCTAAACTTATGGACAACAGAATGACTAAAGTAAAGTGACTCAAGACTAGTATACTTGACACAGCCTCTTGAATAGTGGGTAGTATTTTTAGATAGGGAAGATGATAAAAAGTAAATATGAAATAATATAAGGAAATGAAGAAGTCAAATGTTATGAGGACTTGCCTGTAGAGCCTGACTTGGCAGCAATACAATTGCAGCTGTTAAATTTAGCATTACTGCCTCGATTACTAACATATAAATGTGAAGAAATAAAAAATATAGACAGTTCCTAAACTTAAACATGGCTTATTGTTTTAGGTAAATTAATTGATTGCTCTTATAATTTCATAGCCTCGTAGTGGATTCACACCACCTCCAGCGGGTAGTGCAGGTGGCCCTGCTGGGGGCCCGCGGCCGGGGCCTGCACCGTATGTAGGGGGTGCAGGAGGCGGAGCACCCTTGCCGCCCACCGTTGCCCCAGGAGGTGGGCCGGGCGCCCCCGGTCCCCCCGCGCCCTACAGTGCTCCCCCGCGGCCGCCCGTCGCGGCGTCCGCGGCTGCCAAGCGCCCGCCCGACGCACGCGCGCCGTTGCCGCCTCAGCACAAGCCGCAGCACTATGCTAGGTGAGTTGTAATAAATAGCTAACTTTATTCAAATGGATATATAAATGCATTATCTTTGCCTCGGAATCTTGTCCAGGTTATACATCACAAATTATAAATCATGTAATTTCTTTATCTAATTTTTGTTTAATAATAACTAAAATACAGGATGGAACAAATCAATGGGACATGGGAGAAAAGTACTTTAAATATTTCAATATTTAAGATACTTTTGGTAGGATAGGATTGATGTGCTGATGTAAGAATTCACAATGTTCATTAATTGTAACGTACAATTTTCGTTTGAGACATTTCATCCTTACCATAGAGTGTCCATTAATTCGATAAAATAGTGACAGTGTATCTTTTTGCATTTTCAGCATTCAAATCATAAAAAAAAATGATTCATTAGAAATTTAAATGCAGTTAATCTTATTTAAAAAATTAAAATAATGTTTTCTTTGAGTGAAACTTAATATTTTCCGTTTTTAAGACACTTTTCTTCCATGTCTTGTGCTTTTGCTCTACGATGTTAGAGTTGATACTTATAGTTTGTAATATTTAATCGTTTTCTTCAATTTCAAGATGCAATGTTTGTTCGGGAGATTTTTATCTATCTCATAGAACCTATGGATTAATGCGATAAAATAGTGACAGTGTCTGTTGTTGCATTTTTACTTCGTTCTATTCCCAGTTCAGGTAAGCTTTTTTTAAAAAAATTAAATGCAGTCATTATTTTTAAAAATAATTTTTCTTTTGCGTAAATCTTGATAACTTCAATATTTAAGGTACTTTTCTTCCATATCCCATTGATTTGTTCCAGCCTTTATGTTATTATAACTCACCGGCTTGAAAAGTCAGTAATACCCACTAACACAACAGAACCTCCCCTCCCCCCACTTAAATTCGACTACCGTCGGCAGGCCTGCCGAGGCAGACCACGTAATCATAGGGTTGCTCCCACGGTCCACTCTGCCATCAAAAAAATATTAGGAGAGACCCGCTTGGTACACTGCCTACTAAGGTGGGCCACTTCCCAAGGTATCTTTTGGCTTCACGCCCGGCTGTATTGCTGGACGCCAATGAGCCCCCCCAGAATCGATGGTACCTGTACAAAGCCATACTAACAGTAATATTGATGGACGGCATCGCAGCGAGGGCTACGGCGCGGGCGGCAAGCGCAAGAAGCGGCTGGCGGACAAGATCCTGCCGCAGAAGGTGCGCGACCTGGTGCCGGAGTCGCAGGCCTACATGGACCTGCTCGCCTTCGAGCGCAAGCTGGACGCCACCATTATGCGCAAGCGCCTCGACATACAAGAGGCGCTCAAGCGGCCCATGAAGCAGAAACGCAAGCTGCGGATATTCATCTCCAACACTTTCTACCCAGGTGTGTATCATACAGAAACATAATATGTTGAAATCTATGAAAACGAAATTTATTGTGTTTTAAACCTAATTTTTTTTTTCAAAGTCCCAGTGCTGGGCACAAGCCTCCCTTCACTACTCTTACTTTCTCACAAAGTTTTCCTTCATTGTGAGACATGTGGTAATCATGTTGAAAATGATCCGCACATGGAAATTCGGGATGCGAGACCTGGGATTTGAGCCCGCTTTACTCAGTTACAGAAATGACATATTAGAGGAATATTCTCATTCCAGGTGATAATCTAACCATAACGCGATTTAACTCGATCTTAGCGCCATCTTGTTAGACAAATGAACAATTTTTACCAATAAATATTTGAATGATTGTCGTCAACAAATTTATGACAAGTGGTAAATGAAAGTATAGTGTAGTCACTTTGTGACAATGTACAATATAAATAAGAATTTCAAAGATTTTCACTTTATTTATAAACATTTCCAGGTCAGGGCGAGAACGCTGTGGCGTCGTGGGAGCTACGTGTGGAGGGGCGTTTGTTAGACGACTCTAAAAACGACCCAAACAAGGTACATACAGTTAACAATCTTTGACAAAAAAATCTATACTATTAATTATTAATATTATTAATTTATTAATAATATTTAATAATATTATAAAGCTGAAGAGTTTGTTTGTTTGTTTGGTTGAACGCGCTAATCTCAGGAATTACTAATCTATTATCCTTTTGCATTAGATAGCTCGTTAACTGAGGAAGGCTATAGGCTATATATCATCCCGGGAAAATATACGGTTCCCATGGGAAAGATTTGTTTTTGTCTAGTGATGAACCCGAAGCGAAGCGAGGGAGTAATAATAAATGCATTAATATATGCATATAGTACGACTCTACAAATACCTGATTAAGTGGTGGAAATACGTGTATAAAACCCTATATGTTCAACTGACTCAACCGTGTGTTGTAACGAGTCTCTCCGTCGACAACAGGTGAAGCGCAAGTTCTCGTCGTTCTTCAAGTCGCTGGTGATCGAGCTGGACAAGGAGCTGTACGGGCCGGACAACCACCTGGTGGAGTGGCACCGCACGCACACCACGCAGGAGACCGACGGCTTCCAGGTGAAGCGGCCCGGCTACAAGAACGTGCGCTGCACCATCCTGCTGCTGCTGGACTACCAGCCGCTGCAGTTCAAGCTGGACGCGCGGCTGGCGCGCCTGCTGGGCGTGCACACGCAGGCGCGCCCCGTCATCGTCAACGCGCTGTGGCAGTACGTCAAGACGCACCGCCTGCAGGACGCGCACGAGCGCGAGCTCGTGGTCTGCGACAAGTACCTGGAGCAGATCTTCGGCTGCGCGCGCATGAAGCTGGCCGAGGTGCCGGCGCGGCTCGGCGCGCTGCTGCACGCGCCCGACCCCATCGTCATCAACCACCTCATCAGCGTGGAGCCGCCGCACGACGCCAAGCAGACCGCCTGCTACGACATCGACGTCGAGGTGGACGACACGCTCAAGGCGCAGATGAACAGCTTCCTGCTCAGCACCGCCAACCAGCAGGAGATCCAGGGGCTCGACGCCAAGATACACGAGACCGTCGACACGATCAACCAGCTCAAGACCAACCGCGAGTTCTTCCTCAGCTTCAGCAAGGAGCCGCAGCAGTTCGTGCAGAAGTGGCTGGTGTCGCAGTCGCGCGACCTGAAGACGATGGGCGGCGGCGCCGGCAACGCGGAGGAGGAGCGCCGCGCCGCCTTCTACTCGCAGGCGTGGGCCGGCGAGGGCGTGGCGCGCTACCTGCACGCGCGCCTCGCCGCGCGCCGCCGCGACCTCGACGCCGCGCTGCACCCGCCCCCGCACGCCGCGCACCACCTGCAGCGCCTGTGACCCGGCCGCGATTACATACACTTTCGAATCTAATGGCGTTTCATTTGTGTCTATTTGTTCTACTGACATTTATTTGAACCAATATTTCTTTGTTCGTGATGAAACCCCATGGTCGAACTCAGGACCCCCGGACCTGTAACCGTACATGTTAGCAACAAGACCACCGATGGCGCCGACGTCGCACGAACGGAGCGCGACAAAGCGAAGATTCGGCTAATTTTTGGCTAATCTGAAACTGAATCTTCAGCCAAAAGTATATATTCATGGAAAATGTCTTTACACATCACTGCTGTTGTCACCCTTAAAGTCGTTTCCCAATTGTCATATAAACCTATGTGCATATATATGGGTGTACTTCTTTCAGCAGCCCCGCTCTGCTCCGTCTTGATGCCTTCGTTTAGTTTGTTAGATGACTGTGTAGATTAGTAGACTGCTTTTAACAGTATACCTAATCAAACATTACATACGACTGAATAATACTGTGCTATTTTGTCAACTTGCTCCCGTTTTTTTTTCATGTATGTATGCTAATATTTGTATGTTATTTAAAAATATATATACAGATAATTAATAATAAATTTTCATATTTTTTTACTTCAAAACATATCTATACTAATAATATAATGCTGAAGAGTTTGTTTGTTTGGTTGAACGCGCCAATCTCGGGAACTACTAATGCGATTTGAAAAATTCTTTTAGCATTAGAAAGCCCGTTAACTGAGGAAGGCTATACCTAGGGTATATATTATCTTCCTGAAAAAATGTACGGTTCCCGTGGGGTAGATTTGTTTTTGTTTAGGGACGAACCCGAAGCGAGGGTGAGTTGCTAGTAATAAAATTATTTTTAAGAGAATAAATAATAAGTTCGACAATTTTTATAAAATCCGTTTAAAACTTTGTTCTATAACTTATTTGTATTATTCTTTTAGTCTGAGACACATTATCCTGATTATTTAAGATCCTAATTCTAGACCTACATAATACATTATATTCAGACTTAAGATAAAAATTTTAATTTCTGACAGAGTTTCTTACGCAACCGTTCGTGCCGCCCTAGTGCGATAGGCTATATAGATATTAAAAATGGCGGATTACTTGCGCCAATTTTTCCTTGAATTTTTTTTTATTTCCAAACCTATTGAGTAGGGTATTAAAATAAGGGTTTTTTAATAGGCGATAAAAAAATATATGTATCCAACTTACATTTAAAAGTAATTTTGGATAAGAAATTGTTAAATAAAACTCCAAATGTCTAACTAGCATAAGCTATAAGTTATAAGCTATAAGTAATAAATATAAGTTTTTCGTATAAACGAAAAACTTGTAAATAGATTTTTTTTAAAAGTGTATGTGTACTCTTATGTAAGCACGTAAGTTATAGAACATTTAAATAAAAGCTTTGTTTAATGTTTTTACCTTTATTTTCGTATTCTTCTCAGCAAACCCTACATGGCGGTGCATAAAAAAATAGTTCGCCATCTTTGTGAGTCCGCCATATTGGATTTACAATGACGTCATTTTGCTTGTTGTGTTTGGCTCATCAAGCCTTTTATTTGATATCCATATACATCCATATGTAGCCAATAACGTTTATTTTTAACCGACTTCCAAAAAAAGGAGGAGGTTCTCAATTCGACCGTATATATATATATATATATATATATATATATATATATATATATATATATATATATATATATGTATGTATATCTTTTTTATGTTTGTTCGTGGATTTTTTCGTCGTTTATGAATGATAAGGAAACCAGGATCTGGTGATGGGATCCCAGAGGAATCGAGGGGAACTTTCGAAAATTGTAGCGGCGACTAGTGCGTTTGTTAACATTTTCATTAGGTATTTTAAAGCACTACTATTTAATGAAGGTCTGGAGTCGATCTGATGATGGACCCGAAAGACATTCGAGGGAACTCCTCGACGATTTACAGCAATTACCTGGTGTTTGGGCTTGATTAATTTTTATTTGTGATACGTCTACACTAAAAATGGAAAAATAAAAACTTAAAAAAAAAACAACTTCCAGGCACTGAAAAGTAAAAAATAACAAAACGGGGGTTTTCACTTAGAATAGATACTTAATCAGATTTTTTCGAAGTCGGTGCCAGCCAATACAAATCAAAGCACACCGACTTCGAAAAAATCTGATTAAGTATCTATTCTAAATGAAAACCCCCGTTAGTTATTTTTTACTTTTCAGTGCCTGGAAGTCGGTTTTTATGTTTTTTTTATTCATATAACGCACCACAAGAAGTATAACTTCAAAAATCGGACTGCGAAAAAGGGAACTAAAAAGATTAGAGCAAGTTAATAAAGAAACATAGTGTTCGTTAACTTGTACTTATGTTTTTAGTTTGCTTTTTATGCAGTTTGGTTTTTTAATATCATAATATTATGTCATAGTTAAAGTATTTGCGTCTGTTTAAATAATTTATAAAAATTATTAGGTAGGGGAGACCGGGGATAGTTGACTACTTTTTTACTAAATCATTTATATTTTTTGTGTTTTAATATATATAGACAATTAAACTACAATAATCGATGGGGCAACTATTAACCTAATAAAAAAGAATAATATTTAGTTCTTAGTTTAATATAATGGTGATGATTTAATGCATTTAACAGAACACTAACTCTTTAGTCAATCTACCCCTGGTCCGGGGTAAGTAGACTATATGCCAGGGGTAAGTCGACTTATGTACCAATAAGCGTCAAATCATGAGAAGATAATCAAATAATTACACATTTATTTAATATAATTAAGCCCTTTACTTAAAAAAAAAGAACAATTTGAACCAGGTACAGACATTTCTTATATAGTCTTTAATAAAATTATCAATTTTTTTCTTCATATTTAGATTAGATAAAGACTTTCAATTGAGGGATATTTCTGATTCTAGAGGACGTAAGTTTTCTGGTGTTTTGAGGTTTTCTCTCAGTTCCGCTTCTTATAGAAAATTTGACATATCATCAATAATAGAAGGTGACTCACATTTCGTACTAAAAGATCTTGTACGAGAGGGAATTGCAGTAGTAATCTGAACGATAATTGCAGAAAGACGCTGGAATTTGAGTTTCAGTCACAGTATGTAGATCAGGGATTGGAACCTCGTCGACAATAGTTGAACTGTAAGATAATAAGTCGATGGAGCAGCAACTGTTGAAGTATTAGCAACATCATGGGAGCTAGATATCGGCCTATCTGTCACATAAGATCCACTAAACCGAAATCAGGAAATATATTCTCATTTTGTGGTAAAATCCTGGTTACTCAGTATCTTGACTGAATTTTATCAATAGTAGCAGCCAATGGTAGTGATGTTTTAAGTAACTCCGGTATATCATAAATTGTAGTCGTTTTTTCCAGATTACTAGCCAGCCAGTTGTCACTTGCTCTGTTGAAATATGAAATTTTCTTCTTTCATCCAGCCAGATGGATAAGCATTACCTTCTGATCCTATGGGGCCGCCTTTAACAAAATGGGACTTATAATGTACCCGTGAAAATACAAAGAATGTGGTACCATGTTTCCAAGAGCTGAGATAGCTATAGCAACTGTCACCAGTGTACTTCTCTCAGAAAATGTCATTTTACCCAGATTTTTAATACTAGGTCGATCTATAACTATTAGGTACGTGTACAGTTGTAAGACCCATCTTGTCAACGTTCCAGATATCGCCATGGCTTAGATTCAAACGTTTGTAAGCAGTAATCAAGTTAGCGAAGAATAAATTAACGTTATTTTTGTTAAATGTGAAAATTTGTAGCCCTTGATAGGTTTGTTGCTTGAGGTGACCGGATGAATAAAGAAGGATGACTTATCGGAGTATATTTTAGTTGTTTTTTAATTTAGCCACGTAACGATGTAATGTTTTATAAGGAATCTTATACTGTTTTGAAGGTGTATTAATTCTATTTTTGTCAAAAATGATTACATGACCAGCTCTTTTTACGATATCTTTTAGTGTATCGGCTCGTTCAGTAATTCTTTTATAGGTCCTGATTGTTCTGTAACGACAAAATTGCTATCCTTATGAAAAATCCAATAAAAGGTTTATTTTGCGTGTTGTTTTCAACTCCAAATTTTATTGGGGTTGGTTGACTAACTATTCAACCAGCCCCGAAAGAAATTGGTCTACCAGCCCCAGATGCTATTTTATGTTTCGATGGCATAGTTAACCTAAACACCGCCGCCGATTTGAAAAATAACATATGAAATATGATAAACATGCATTCATCATTCATTTTAACTAATAGACAAATGGTTCACATAAAACGTGTAGGCATCAGATCAAAAAATATGCTATGTGGAAATATTACTTACATGATAAAAAAACGAAAATCGTATCACTGCTTCAAAACGACATGCGACCGCGATGCGGCGCTTCGGACAGCTGAGCGGGTTGTGGAGCCTAATATACTGCTGTGATTGAATGACACAACTCTTGGACTACCGATAAGTTATTGGCAGTTAGTCTACCTACCCCTATAGTCAACTATCCCCGGTCTCCCCTACTTGATTTTTGAAAAAATTAGGTAGTTTTTTAAATATTTTTAGGTATATCAGTTTCTTTACCTAAAAGTGATTTGCGACAAACATCACAAAACAGAATAATTTATATTGTAAATTGCTCTGACTCAGTGTTTTCCATTCCTCATCCTGAGTTTACCATGACCATATGAGTCCATGTGTAAATTAGTATTACAGTGTAAACAATTAACTTTCAGCGTGTATTGATAGGTAGACGCTGCCTCGGCAAATATTAGACTTTATTGTCTGTACCTGCTTAGTTAGATAAGCGAGATCGCGCGCCGCGTATCTGAACAAACATAACTTGGAATTTACACAATAATCAGTACACCTTGCGTATATATAGCAAAACCTTTGCCACCATCAAAACATATCACGTTACACCACCGCTGTAACAACCACGTTTTAAAAAAAATCTAATTTGGCAATAGTAAAAAATAGCTCAAAAATGATTACCGCAAAGAGTTGATATTTCATTTACTACTCAAGTAAAAGTGACCGTTGCAATCAAAAATTGTGTTATAATAGAGCCGGCTGTGGAATAGTGCTGTTCGACAGCTCTTACCGTCGTCATGGTGTACTCGGGAGAGCCACATTCAGTAGTTTCAGAATGTAAGTCACATTTTTCTTTGTTTTCAACCGACTTTAAAAGAAGAAGGAGGTTCTCAATTCGGTTGTTTTTTTTTTTTTCAAATCAAATCAAAATATACATTATTCAAATAGACTTTTACAAGCACTTTTAAAGCGTCAATTTTACCTTTTAAAATTAAATGTTAGTGTAGTCAGTCCGTCAGTTATATGTTTGTTACCTCAGAACTCCGTAATTTATTAACTGATTTGGGGTTTTTTTTGTTTGAAAGTGTATACTTCTCGTTTGGTCCCATTTAAATTTGAAGAAATTTAACCTATTTCTAATTGTCATATTGGCTTGAAATTTTACAAGTGTTTGTATTTCCGCTGTAGTGCAGTAATTCCGTACCTATCGTCGTGCTGATCTGATGGTAAGGCCAGAAGATAGATAGAGAACTG
Source organism: Argynnis bischoffii washingtonia (assembly GCA_033884665.1). NCBI lineage: Eukaryota > Metazoa > Arthropoda > Insecta > Lepidoptera > Nymphalidae > Argynnis > Argynnis bischoffii. Next base: position 92,212 of record CM066616.1, on the reverse strand, counting down.
TAACGGCTAATAGTAGGTACAATATTTTTATTTTGGGCTTATTTTGTTTGATTTGACAAGCCCGATATATTATAGAATCGGATTTCAGAGCCAGATTTTGAATGTTACTACTTAATAAAAACTAGATTTAGTTTGTTAGTTTCTTCTAATTTTCTTCTCACTTTCCTACTACTACGCCTATACTAAAAATGAAAAAATAAAAACTTCAGAAAAAAACCGACTCCAAGACACTAAGAAATAAAAAATAACTGAAAGGGAGTTTTCATTTAGTATATACATAGATACCTAATCAGATATTTTTGAATTCGGTGCCAGCCAATGCAAATCAAAGAAAAGCTTAGGTACATCACTGTACCTATAATTTAATTATTATTATTAAATAGTTTATATTTAAAGTTCATACCGTGTCCTTTACCTATTTAGATATTACCTAATATCTTAAAGCATTGTCGGCTGACGCATTCGAAATTATCTGATTAGGTAAGTATTTATAGTAGGTACCTAAATGAAAAGTTAAATTCAGTTATTTTTTTAAGTTTTTATACAACATTATTGACTTACTAGTTTTAAATAGATATGAATTGTGAGTATACCTTAGGAGAAAGACTTATGCTATTGCAGATTTTTTTGTAGACCTTATTAAGACGTACAATTTTCTAGTAGGTACATTCTTTTGATGTCTCTCTTTATATAAGGTTTAGCCAGTGTTAGACATGTTAATTTCTAAGAACGACTCGATAGAACCAGTTATTGCGTGTTCTCTAGGGAATGAAAGATTTTCCTGTAGTAAAAGGTATCACTACACAAAATTTAGTTAAAATCGGTTCAGTACTCTTTGCTTGAAACGCGCACAAACAAACAGACATACAGAGTACAGACAAACATACAAAATGTTTAATAACCATTGTTTTGAGGTCTATATTCTGTACACAATACATTACATTCATATTTTTTTTTAAATATATCATGTACAGATTTCGCTAAGTTACTGTTTTATTATAATATGTATAGATTAACAATCAATTTTAGAAGTTTTTTTTTGTAATGCTTATAAATAAATATAAATAAATATGTTGGGACATTAACACACAGCACCATCTAGTTCCATGGTGTGCTACGAGGCTTGTGTTATGGATACCAGATAGTTGATACATAAATATTACAAATATAAACACCCATGACTGGAGTACAAATATTCGTGCGCATCACACAAATGAATGCCCCCAGCGGGACTCGAACCCGCGACCTCTGGCACAGTAGGGTCACTACAAACTGAGCCAAACGTTCCGTCATCAGTCACCAGTGACATAATTTATGCAAATTCTCTACAATTGTATCTAATGTAAAATACACATCAATGTTCATTTTACACGAATCTGATGATTATATAATACACATGGATGGATAATCGTTGTTTCTGAATCTCTTATAAACACTATAATGCATTAATATAATTATTTAAACAAAATTAATACGATGCTCATAAAATATTGTATGTGCCTGTCGCTTCCTCAAGTATTGATGTACTCGTGTCTACATCACACAATAGACGATCATAGCGCGCTATCAAAAAACAAACAGCATTTAATTCTATCTACTATCCTCATTTGACTTTGTTATTTTGTCTCAAGATTAATCTTCATTCACTAAAAAATATCGTGAAAATTCCTCTTTATCAATTGTTTCTGAAGATAAAAAACAAGTCAACTTACTTTAATAAATGGATCTAAACTTTGTGACTGAACTCTTACATAATTGATCGTTGTTTGTATCCTTCAAAATTATCTCATTCGAGAAGAATGAATAATGTTTTAACACTAACAATATTTTTTGACTGACTTTCTACTATAGCGGCCATTCTAATAAGAATGAAGGAAATGAATGAATGAAAGAAAGTCTAACAAGACTATGATTACATGATAGGTACATCTAAATACTCCGAAACTGAATATATTATAACATTCTCTTGCACACTGGTGCACTCTATTCTTTGATACGGCATAGAAATAACGGTGCCACGTGTTCGCCGAGGCACGAGGATAGGAGGCACAATAATGTTTAGAGACGTGTCACGTAAAAGGTATGAGCGCGAGTGTATAGCTGGAGTGAGGCGGCAGGTAAGGGCGAGGCGCATCCGCTGGGCGGCGATGCACGGCGTGGGCGGGGCGGGCGGTGTGGCGTACGCGGGGCGCTGTGGAGCGTGGTGGCGGCCGAGGCGTGTGGCGCGGCGCTGCTGGTGGCGCTGGGTTGTCTGCCAGGCTGCACCGGGCCGGGGCCGTCGGCCGGATCGTCGCTGCAGCGCGCGCTGGCCGGCGGGCTGACCGTGGCTGCGCTGGTGCAGTGCGTAGACCACATATCGGGCGCGCAACTTAATCCCGTCGTGTCGCTGACGGCGGCGCTGGCGGGCCGCACGTCGTCGTTGGTAGCGGCCGCTGCGTGCGCTGCGCAGCTGGCCGGCGCCGCCCTGGGCGCCGCGCTGCTGCTGCTGCTCGAGCCGCGCGCGGTCGCGCTCTGCGTCACTAAACCGGCTGCTAATATTTCCGTGTATCAAGTAAGTGCCTGTTTGTGAATTTTAGAAAGGTGATGGATACGTCAAATAATAAATTACAATTTAAATACATAAAATAGCTAGTAAAATTTGCTCCTCCAGACGCAAATAAAAACACACGTGGAATAATAATAAAAATGCCCTCCAACATATATATCTAGTGATATAACCTTCAGGCGCTGGCTATAGAGACACTGCTGGGCGGCGTGCTGGCGCTGGCCAACCTGGCGGCGTGGGACGCGCGCAACCGCCTTCTCGTGGACTCGTGGCCACTACGCATCGGCGCCGTCGTCACGGCGTTGTCACTCGTCGCTGTTAGCAATTTATACTTATTAATACTAATGTTGTAATTCCTTTTATGTTTGAAAAAGCTAATTCCATTAATTAATTACTTACTGAAAAAAACAAGATTTAAAAACTCTTTCCATGTTAAATACCTCGTAAATGGAGGAAAGTTACATCTTTTAAATTGCTCACGAATTATTGAATGGATTTGATTGGTTTCTATCAAATCCGAGTATTAGGTATTATTTAATAACAACTATCTACCTTTTTAACAATTTGAATTTCTTGTTCGATGCGGTCTGTATGTAGGAAATATATAGTAAGTTCTCCTGACCGATTCCGGCCACGGCGGCCAGTCTCATTGAGACTAGCCAACTGCGCAGGAGATATTATATTATAGTGCACAAGTGTGCGCGCAGACACAAGTGCACTCTCTATTCCTGTCACTCTCATACTCCGGTGGGACGACTACTCGACACGACCAGTGAGAGATAAGGCGCAGGACCGACGGCTTTACGTACTCTCCGAGGCACGGGGGTGAAACACCGCTACTTTCCCGACTCGCCCGGAGTTACTTGGGCTTACTAAAGAGGAAGACTCAATAACTAAACTTGACCCGACCCGCGACTCGAACCCAGGACCTCCGGATGTGTACATGCTAGCCACTACACCACCGAGGCAGTTATGTAGAATGCAATTATGTACTATTACGTACGTAATATACCTCTGTTAATATCATCATTAAACCACGGCCTTCCACATATGATTTGATAATTCGAATTTTTGCGAAAACCCTAGGGATATTGTTAAAACACGGACGATTATACAATGGTGAAAGCATTTCTCAACCTTACTGGAAAAAGATAGGTTTTTTTTCAAAAACACGAGACGCTCTATTGCTAGTCTTTTATGGCGTTGTGGTCACAGTTTTAACCTAACCTAAATAACCAACCTAGAAAGAAAGAAAAGGTTCTTCCGAGTAAGACGTAGCTCCCTTAGCCTTAGCCTTTTCAACCTACGTTATATAAATACTATAGGCTTCTAATAGAGAAATGTATTAGTGAAAAATTGAGAAATGTTTTCACCATTGTCTAAATCTTTCGTGTAAATTTGAATTATCAAATCATCCTATGAGACATATATATGTATAATGCATATATAGCATATATTAAGAGGCTTTCCCTTCGAATAATTAAATATGTAATTGGCAGGGAGACTTGACCGGCGCCAGCATGAACCCAGCGCGCAGCTTCGCACCCGCACTTCTCAGTAGCGACTGGGGTGATCTTTGGGTAACTAGTAATTTAAGTTTTATTGTAATTGACATATTTCATACATTTGTTCTTCATTAAAAGAACTTTTAATCCTATCCGTGATTTCCAGGAAGGTAACTTATAAAAAAATCTAATAACAATTTAAAATTTAGGTCCTTGAGTAAAAGAAATAAATAACGTGTATAGTTTACCATTTTAATCGCAGGATAGTAACTGTCCCTTAAATTAGAAAATAGGAAAATGAAACTAGACCAGTTCTAATTATTTTTTAATATATATTTATTTTGTGATGGCTGCAAGTACCGCTCGTGCGGTAAAAGAATCTTCCAACTGCCACCTAGACCTAGCTCCTAGATCTAGCTTCTCTGGACCATGTAACACCGGCTAATTTTACTATATCGCAGCACCATATTTCTCTTACTTACTATACTATAGTACTCTTCTAACTGCATCTTTTGCTTGTGTCTTCTTCCTGATAGCGCTATTTTTTTATTTTATCTTTTAGTTTGTTGCCCCATGTAGCTTCTTTCTATTCCTCTTTGACATATTCTTATCTTTTCGAGCGACTTCTCTGTGAGGGCCCACGTTTGACATGCGTATGTGAGACGGGGGAATAAACAAATTTCCATAGCTTTAGTTTTTAGACTAATAGGTAAATTACTTTTAAAGATCTCTTTCATCTCCCAGTATCTGTTTCATGTATTTTTAATTCTCCTTTCAATTTCTTTTTCTGTACAAGCTTTAATAGATATCAGGTGACCTAGGTATATGACCTCTTGCATATATTCGAGCTCTGCAGAAAAAATTGTCAGTGGTATTTCTTGTCTATTTGTCATTAGCTTGGTTTTATCTTTATTCATTTCTGGGCCAGCTTTTTTGCTTTCTCTACAGAGTGATTTTATCATATCTTGTATTTCATGTAGAGTTTCTGCTAGTAATACGATGTCATCTACGAATTTTAAATGGGATAAATATTTTCCGTTTATGTTAAGGCCTTTATTGCTCCAGTCTAATTATTGGAATATTTGCTCAAATACTGCTATAAAATTTTTGGAATGAGCGGGTCCCCTTGCTTTACTCCTCTCTCTATTTTGAAACTTGGTCCGGGCTTCTCTAACACTTTGTTTGGTACCGTTTTTGGAAATGTTTTGTATCAAATTTATGTAATCAATGTTTACGCCTTGTAGTGATAGAGCTTGCCATATTGCGCTATGTGAAATTGTATCAAATGCTTTACTGTAGTCGATGAAACAAAGATAGAGAGGGTGTGGATATGATCTATAGTAGTAATTTTTTTAATAAATCCTGCTTGCTCTACTGGTTGGTTTTCGTCAATGATTTTTGTCAAGTTGTCAAATTATCGGTTGAATATCCAGCGAAAATGTATCTAATATATTTAAACGAACAAATTTGGTATGTGGGGGTTTTCGGGGACGAAAATTTGATCTAGATTAATCTTATGTCTGAGAAAACACGTGTTTTCAAGTTTTCATGCGGTTTTATTTTGCTTTATTCCACGCAAAATATGGTCGCTAATTTTTTACGCTCGCGCATAAGCATCGTAGTAATAGGCCAACGCGCAAGACTGATATTCTCGGGTGTCCGTGTTCGAATCCCGGTTGTCAAAAATCAAAGTTTTTACTTTTTTTTGCTTTTTACTCGGTCGTCCAAGTGCTTTATATAAATCACAAATAAAACTTTTTCTAAGAGTATTAATGGAGTCCTACGAGCTTCACAGCTCTGACTGCTGACTGATTTTCCATTGTACGATGGCGGCAGGTGTACTGGGTGGGGCCGCTGAGCGGCGCGTGCGCGGCGGCGGCGCTGTACGGCGCAGCGTGGCGTGCGCCGCCCGACGCGCCCGCGCGCGGCGCCTCCCCCGCGCCCCCCGCGCCGCCCGCGCCACCCTCGCGCCCCGCCAACCCCGCGCTGTTCTGACGAGCTGTTTCCTACAACTGTCGAGAGCTTCAATGAAGAGCAATACTCCTAGTAGCTAAAACTAGCAATGATACTAAGGCGTAAATTGTCAGCCATCAATATCACCTATGTATGTGATCAAGGATCTACTAACATTTTGACTCTAAGGTTTGACTCTAAATATTATGTACCTTTTTAAAAAAAAAGTTCAGAACATAAACATTTAATCATAGGTATTTTGTTTCTTTTTCCCCTCTACCTGCCTAAATCTTAAGCAATAAGTATTATGCATAGATTCTAAGCAATAACGCCAATTAATTAATTTAAATAATAAAAATTACAATTTACATAAAATAGTAAAAAAAAAACTGTTTTGAATATTAACTGGCATAGTTTTGAGTTTCTTCTCTGGACAGCAGATTATATGTACATATAATACTACAGTACGGAATACGGATAACTTACCCCATACAAAGAAATTACAAACAGCGAACAAAGAAATTAAAAACATGTGTTTGACCTGTAGGTATGTATGTATCTATGTCCGACCCTATGTTAAGAAAACACGTAATAATACAACCCAAAAAAAATATTTATGATCAGACTTTAAAATTGATATCAATACAATTAAATACGTGTATAATTAGCATTTTTCTAAATTCGTCTTATAAGGGGGTAAAATATGGGATGAAAGTTTGTATGAAACCTACCATTTTAGTTTTTTTTACAGTTTTACCGCGAGCGAAGCCGCGGGTTCAGCTAGTAATATTATAGTTTTTTTTACATTCCATTTATAAATTCAAATTGTAATAAAATACTGGTTATTGGCTGCACGTTCGTTTTTAATTTTCTAGACAGTGGTCAATTTCATGAGGGTATTGCTCAGTCTATTCTCACGTCTACAGTGTGCCGGCGGCACTGTGTGTAGGAGCCACATCATACAGGTGACATAAGCAGTAACGCTATAACGTCATCACGTGGTCTACATGAATAGCTTCTTAGTGTCTAGCTGCCTCTTTTTTTATTTTGATGGTGATTTTCATAGAAAATAAAAAAAAAACACAATAAAATTGCAAATGTATTTTGCTAAAATGAACAATTTGAAACATTTTCCTAAAACCTGTCAAATATCTACCCTATTATCAATTTATTATGAGTAGCGTCTTTAACATATTTTAATTTACGTCATTGTAATGAATTTAATTTACCGCAAAATTCCCAAGATCTTTTTTGTACACACTAATATATTTTGTACGATTATTTACATATTAAGTATCTACGTTTTTGTTCATCGCAATTATGAGGAGTTAACCTTGAACACAAAACCTAGGTCTCGTACTTGGACACAATACTTAGAGGTCGACATCTCATCGCGAAGAGTGTGATGAGACAATCACAAATAATTACATCTTTTGTAATTGTACATGTTTAATATAAGCGTAATTATGATAATCAAATGTTTAGGTACTATTAAGTTATTAGTTACGAGTGTGAGTTGTAGCTACGTATGTAGGTATGTATGTGTGACGCCGGACGCGATTCGCGGCCTGCGAGGGCAAACTGTCGCGCTCTATGCTAATAATGGAATGAATTTAAATTAAACAGTAAAAACATTTATTATAATATATTTAGATGTTTAAAGATCGGTATGACTATTTTTTTTATTTTACATCTAATTTACTTAATAGTACTTCATATTATGATTTATGTCATTTGTGATTAGTGATTAATGATTACCTACCAATAAACTATCGATTACTGTATGTGTATTATATTACGCTTAATTAGATTGAGTATCAAATTTTTTATTTTCATAATTTTGTAGTTTGGCCAACATGACAAAAAAATATAGCCAACTATTAATTTTAACTTAACACCTTCTGGTTAATTTCTAAGAAATCAATTGTAAACTGGCACACCGGTGTGCCCGAGACTCTGGACAGGTTAACATAAAGTAACCACTAGGTGACTAACCCTGCCACGCCGCGCCGTGCTGATTAATGTGACAAAACTCTTGCTTGACAGGAATATAACTAGGTCGTCTGTCTCCTGTAGAGGTTCAATACAGCGTCTGCGATTCATGAGGATCGGTTGAGCCTGAGGGAAACAAATATGCGTATAATAGACTTAGAATAAATGGGCTAAGCTTACAGGAGGCAACAGTTAAACCCCGACATACCCGTAAGGTAGCGACCTCTAGCTGTAACTTGTAGATTTAAAAACATTTATTTCCTGAAAAAGATAGAGTTCACTTAATATTAGGAACTTTATTTAAAGAAGATTTATTAAATTCAACTCAAGTTCTTAGACGTAATAATATCATGAATTAGTAGTAAACTAAAAGCTATAATTCTGCGTTAACCTTGGATGTACATTGGTTCTTCTGATGATATGCCATTGGTTTTTCACATAAATGGAATATCCTTTATATGACATCAAAAGTTTGCTTTTAGATGCTTTTTAATTTCCGCATACAACTAGAATTTTAGTTAAATTCTTTCTCCTCACCCGTAAGCATTCTTTTCGTTTCCTGGACTTCCTAAATTGAACTAGAATAAATTTACATCTTGTGTCTTTTATGAGTAATTGATCTAATCATCTCAGTTAACAAGATGTTAGTTAGTAGTTTACAATTTTACGACCATGCTATATGACCTGGTCTTGATAATGTTTGCTGCCGATAACTTAGATACTTAAACATGAAATGGAAATAGGGTTCTTAAATAGTAGAAATCTTAAAGTTTTCCATGATATGAAGAACAATAGGTATAATTATGTAGGTAACCTATACAGATAAATAAAATTGGAGTGTCTGTTTGTAATATTAAAATAACCACTTTTTAGTAACTGCATATAGATGTACACGGTACATATACCAAAACAATATTTTTTACAATTTTTGTCTGTCTGTCTGTCTGTTTGTTCCGGCTAAACTCCGAAACTGCTGGACTGATTTTGACGGGACTTTCACTAGTAGATAGCTGATGTTATAAGGAGTAACTTAATACTTTCTTAGATTTACGCGAATATTTGACATTTCAAAATAAAACTATCTTTTCGGATTATTTCGCGAATTTATTATGATTTTTGGTTCCCGACGTTTAGTAGTAACTTAGGCTTATTTTAGAAAAAAATCAGGGTTCCGCGAAAAAAAATTAAAACCCATGAAATTGTGAACAAAATTCGCGTACGGCGTATGCACCCGAGCGAAGCGAGGGTAAATCGCTATATAATTTAAATGAGTAGCAAGCTACTATTTATATATACCTAAACATAGCTAACCGTGAAAACGTACCTAGGGACGAACGCGAGCGAAGCGAGGTGAATCTCTAGTAACGAAATAAAACAATTGTGTAGGTACCGGTGGTAGGACTCTGTCAAGCCTGAGGAGTCCGACTGGATGGGTACTCCCCCTTATCTATTTCTGCCGCCAAGCTACAATGATTGCACTGTTGTGTTCTGGTACGAAGGATAAGGTAGCCAGCGCAATTACAAGCAAGAGGCATATCATCTTAGTCCTCACAGTGACAACGCACCTGTGGTTCTGCATTTTTGTTACTTAAAACCTATGTGCATGAACCGTAGGTGTTATGGGCGACAGGTGCTGCTTTCCATCAGGTGGTATGTCTGCTCGTTTGTCACTGAATGTCATAAAAAAAAATAAAAGTGTAGGTACCATAAAAAAATCTACGCAAGTCAAGTCGGATTATTTTTTAATCTTGTTAAACTGAAATCACGAAAATTATTCCATATCCGGAGCTCTTTTTCTTTCTTTTCTTTCTTGAAGTTAACAGAAATGATACAAAAATTGTTTAATAAGAAGTTGAAAGAAAAGAAAAGAGAGTGTATTTAAAATTGTTTTTTTTTTTTGGATTGCCTTCTTTTCAGTGTTACGAAAAAGCAAGTTTAGAATTTATAAATGATAATTGAAGCTTGCAGGAATTATATATTTAAATAGTTTGTATTGTGATATGGTGATAAAATTGAAATACTTAAAACGTATAATGTAACGTATATTCTGAAAAATGTGAAAATAATTTGCACAATGTTTATTATTCAAAGAACAAATATGAGTACTATTTTTTATATTTCTAATTTATAGGTTAATATATAGGTTAATATTATACATGAGAAAGTGTGTTTTAAACCGAATTAGAGTAATAGTTGAAGGGTACTTTTTTGATTATAGTTTTTTATAAAGCAAATAACTCCTAAGTATAGGTAAGCTGATGATTCTCTACAGTTCCATTTGCGAATATTTTTTTTATTCTAAGATGATTACCACTTGTCTTACGGCGAAGTAAAACATTGTGCATGTTAAAGAAAACGTAGCGAGTTTTCCAAAAACATGTGAAGTCTCGCGCTTGACCAGAGTGGATTATGGCCTGATCCCTCACGTATTGAAGGGAAACCCGTACCCAGTATTGGGACGTTCAAAAGGGCATGTATACATACATATTTATATCAGCGTAAATTATACAATTACATACCTATTTAACGAAAACAATTTAACCTCTAACAAATAAATTACTTAGTTACCCACCAACTTGCAGTGACGTGCAGATGACTTCAAAGCTATTGGCTCTTATGGTTATATTAATGTTAATTTATAAGCTATAAAATGTAAACACAATGTACAAAAAATATAATATTTAAATACAATCAAATCAAAAGGTTAAAAGTCTGCGCCCGCGAGATATCTGCATTCGCTATATGACGTCATTTTTGTCAAAATTGTTATGTATAAAGTTATTCTCCAGTTATACCTAACTTTTAATTTAAAACACACAGACAAACTTCTGGCTTTCGTTGCAGCTGAGTTGTCTAAATACTCGTAGCTATATAATAATGTGTACTACCTATGTACAACGATTACGCTGAGATTTATAATCCGATTTACGAAGTCGGTGCCAGCCGATACAAATCAAAGCACACCGACTTCGTAAATATCTGATTAGGTATTTATAGTAAATGGAAAGTACCAATCAGTATTTTTTTATTTTTTAGTGCTTTTTTTGAAGTCTGGTTTTTATTTTTTTCTTAAAAAGGTTTTATCTTCTAAGGTCTTATTCTTCTGTCCTGACAATACAAACATAAAAAAAAAAAAGATTTATCCAATTTGGTGCAGTCGATTGGAAGTGACGCGCGTACGTACATTTCGGTGAGTCATTTTTATATAGATTGCGGTGAGTCCTCGGTCCAGCTAAGGGAAGGCTTGTCCACGCCTTGCCTTTCGTTACGCGGCCACCACTGGAGAACTCTTCGCCTCCAACAATGCGCCATATCGCTCGTAAACTGATGAATATACTAGCGCTGTGCCTCGCTATTTGCCACTTAAGTTTGGAGATTCTTTGGGCTACGTCAGTCACCTTAGTTTTTCTACATATATTCTTATTTCTGATTTGATCTCGAAGGGAAACTCCGAGCATAACTACGTCTCCATTATTCTCTGAGTGACCAAAGTTTTAATATGATGCCCATCATGAGCGGCGACTTCTTTGTTCTGGCTACACACTATGGGTGAAGTATGTCTTCTTCTCAAACGGCGGCACATTATAATAACCACGGAAGATATTTTTTTCTCCTCTGTGATAATAACTGATCTGAAAAATGTTTTGGCACGTTAAGGAAAAAAATGATGAGAGTGATTTTTTTACGATGCCACAGATTTCGCAACTGACTTCATGCTGTAGTCGTATGAAGTTAGTCGCTATTAAACCACAGCATGAAGTTAGTCGTTAAATCTTTCTTTAGTATAGTGTGAAGTGATTTATATATAAGCTTTTATTTAGTTCACGTATCCCGGTGTCTGTCTGTAATCAAATCTCAACACAAGGACATCAAATGAAAGGGCTTGATGGGCGAAATAAAATAAGCAAAGTGACGTCATTGTAAATCCAATATGGCGGACTATATTTTTTATGCACCCTCGTGATATGGATATCAAAAAAGGGTTTGTTGAGAAGTAAAAAAAAAAGAAAGAATGAAGAAATAAAAAAAACAAGCTTTTATTAAAATGGCCTAAAACAACAGATAGACCAGGGTAGAAGCCTTTAAAAATAATAAAAAGTGAAATAAAATCGTAGTAGGATGAAACCCATTAGAAATGGAGGGGAATATTATAAAAATGAAGGGAAAAATAATTTACGGGCGATCTGAGGTCGGGGAGGGTATGGGGGTTAGTTTTTAAGGGTAAAAAACGGTTTTTCTCGATTTCCGGCAAAACTAAAAGTCCTATCGAAAAAAGTTAAATGGCAAAGTTGTAGGTAATAAAAAGATCTAAAACTTTTGTATTTACACTTTTTTCACATAACCTCAAAATTTATGTGAAAAATTCAAAAAACCAAGTTTTTGGTTTTTTATTTTTATCTTTTACAAAAAAAAATTTTTTTTAACGAAATTTGGCGAAAACTTACCTTTTTATGTCCCAAATACGCTGTAATTTATTTGATTAAAAATATTTATTTTTTCACCTTATTTTGAATTAATATCGAAAAAACACCCTAATTTTCAATCGAAAACTCACCCGTCAAAATATCAGCTTTTTTCAAGAAGTTGGTATGTTTTCTGTTCGTTGAAATCTCTACTTTTTGATGGTGAAAAAAAAAATATGTTACTATAGTAAATCTTCTCAGAAAATGCAAAAAACGTAACGTAATCTTAACGTAACGTAACCTAAAGATTGAAATTACATGATGTTTTAGTACAAGATAAAAAATAATAATCTCCTTAATTTTGCACAAGCAAATTTGGTTAATCCCATGGAAAAAAAAATATTTCAAAATACATGAAAAATATTTTAAAAATCTATAAAAAATATATAAAATATATATCATAAATATATTTGTAATAACAAACTTTTGGCCGATTTTCATATATATTTTTTACATTTCAAATATATTTCAGATGTATTCAAAATATATGAAATATACATGAAAGTCAGCCAAAAGTTAGTTATTAAAAATATATTTACTATACATATTTTTTACATATTTATACATTTTAAATAGATTTTTAATATATTTTTTAGACAATTTGACATTTATTTCTTTAATATTTTTTTTTATGGGGGTATATTCACGATAAAATAGTGAAGGCATTATTAATTCGACTGGATGTAACAGTTTAAAATGTGTTTGCCGAAAACATGGTTTAAAATGCACAAATTTATGTTCAAACTGTCATGGTTCTGAAAATTGCTCCAATATTGAAGAAGAAACCTACGAAGAAGTTAATGATTCAGAAGAAATTGTGGATGAAGAACCAACGCAGTCTGGAAATAATGTTGGAGAGGAAGAAGGTCATAGTCATGAAGATTTCGAAGATCTACTAGAATCGGAGATGTTTGACGAATCTAGCGATGAAGAAAGGCCGTCAAAAAAACAAAAACTAATGGATAAGTGATTAGAATTGAAGATAAGGTATTTATGAATCATAAGATTAATGTGTTGAAAATATTTTAATGAATAACGTAATCAGAATAAAGTATCTACATTTAATTGTACGATTTACATTTATATTTTTATATAATGAGATTTTCTATGACATAAATGTAATTAGCATTAAATAAATCAGCTTTTTAATTGAAACAAATTGCAGCAATCACATTTTTTAAATGAAATTATTTATAATAATTTAAAAAAAAAATTCGAATTCGAGTTTTTTTCGATTTTTTGCATTTTCTGAGAAGATTTACTATAGTATCATATATATTTTTTTTCACCATCAAAAAGTAGAGGTTTCAACGAATAGAAAACATACCAACTTTTTGAAAAAAGCTGATATTTTGACGGGTGAGTTTTCGATTGAAAATTAGGGTGTTTTTTCGATATTAATTCAAAATAAGGTGAAAAAATAAATATTTTTAATCAAATAAATTACAGCGTATTTGGGACATAAAAAGGTAAGTTTTCGCCAAATTTCGTTAAAAAAAAAAGAATTCTGTAAAAGATAAAAATAAAAAACCAAAAACTTGGTTTTTTGAATTTTTCACATAAATTTTGAGGTTATGTGAAAAAAGTGTAAATACAAAAGTTTTAGATCTTTTTATTACCTACAACTTTGCCATTTGACTTTTTTCGATAGGACTTTTAGTTTTGCCGGAAATCGAGAAAAACCGTTTTTTACCCTTAAAAACTCACCCCCATCCCCTCCCCGACATCAGATCGCCCGTAAATTATTTTTCCCTTCATTTTTATAATATTCCCCTCCATTTCTAATGGGTTTCATCCTACTACGATTTTAATTGGTTTTAAAAATTATCGACCCTGGTCTAAGAAGTGTCTATAACTTCTCACGTGCGTACTTAAGTACACAATCACTTTTTCACTGTTTCATTCATGCTTCAACCAAACATATGCGTCTTTTCTCAGTTATCAAATGTGTACCTTCTATAGTAATAATGATACTTTAGTTTTTTTTTATTAGGTACATAAAAAATACCAATCGAATTGAGAACCTCCCTCCTCCTTTTTGAATCAGTTAAAAATTAAAAGATTTTTTTTACTAAAATAAGATATTTTTTAAATCTCATGATATGAAAGTGAGTGAGTGAAATAGTTTTTATCCCGGACATTACCCTTAAGGGGGTTAGAATGAGGATGAAAATTTTGTATGGGGAAGCAAGCTTGGGACGAACCCAAGCGAAGCGAGGGTGAGTCGTTAGTTTATTAAATAACATAAAAGATGTGAAAGGTGAATAATGGATGTCAGGAAAGGGACATCTCTGCAGTGGAGAGGTAACAAGTCTTACGTGAACCTTCACAGTTGGCGCATCACAAAACAATACAAGTATTCATTAAATAATTTCGGTCCATAAGTAAAAAAGATGCAAAAACTAGAGAAGTATGTCAATTTATTTATTACTAGACCTTTCAAGCTTCCCAAAGAAGGATCAAGCTCGACACATATTTGAGTCTCTATAAAATGAGATTGGTTTTTATTTTACAAAAAGCTGAATATATCTAGCTATAGTTGAAAGTTCAAACGAAAGATAATAAAAAATAACGGCAACGATTAAGATTCCAAGAATATTATCTATATAGAATAACAATCCATACAAATAATATAAATGTAAAAGTGTATTTGTATGTTTGTTTGTCCTTCTTTCACGTCAAAACAGAGTAACGGATTGCCGAGATTTTTTGTATAGAAATAGTTGGAGGGCTCCAGCCCTCTCCAGAGAGAAATAGGCTAATTTTTAACGCGGGAGATTATCTCATTCCCAC
Organism: Argynnis bischoffii washingtonia; assembly: GCA_033884665.1. NCBI lineage: Eukaryota > Metazoa > Arthropoda > Insecta > Lepidoptera > Nymphalidae > Argynnis > Argynnis bischoffii. The sequence continues at coordinate 76,961 of CM066616.1, read as the reverse complement.
GAGAAAACGTTATAATACAACCCACAACAACTCATCATTCCTATGTGCATGTCTATATCTATACAGATAAATAAAATTGAAGTGTCTGTTTGTAATGTCAAAATAACAGTTTTATACTAAATGCATATATATGGAATTATATGTATACGGTACTTATAAGAAAAACACAATTGTTTAAATTTTTGTCTGTCTGTCTGTCTGTCTGTTTGTTCCGGCTAATCTCTGAAACAGCTGGAACAATTTTAACGGTACTTTCACTGGCAAATATCTGATATTATAATTAGTAATTTAGGCTACTTTTATTTTAGAAAAAAAAATTAACGTTTTGCTCAAAAAAATTAAAACCTACCTAGGGACGCACTCGAGCGAAGTAAGGGTAAGTCGCTAGTATATAATAAAACTGTAGAGGTACATAGAAAAAAAATACTGAAAACCGAGTCAGGGGAATGTAAGAAGAGACATAGAACAAATCCAGTTTTTCTTTTCAAATTGTTTGTTTCTCTGTCTGTTTGTTTATACGGGCTTATCTCCGAAACTGTACGACCGATTTAAATAAAATTTTGCATGGTGGTAACTTGTACCTTATAGCCCCGGTTAACATTTTATATACTTTTCATCCCGGAAAATTAAAGAGTTCCAGTGGGATACTTAAAAAACTATAGTAACTTATGCAGCTTAATACACAACAACTTATACACCTAATTTAGTAAAATTTGCCATGCTGGTACCTTATGCCGGAAAAATGTACGGTTCCCGTGGGATACATTTGTTTTTCTTTTCCTAGAGGTGAAGCGAGGATAAGCCGCTAGTTACTAGTATATAATATATTATAGTCTATCTGTTTTATTATAGCGAAGTGAGGGTGAGTCGCTAGTATAAAATACTTCTCAAAATGAGATACATATGCAAATCACCTAATTGACACATTTCATACTAGCACCCCTGACTCACGATGCAGTTCATCGTCTACCTACTTCGTCTTATGTAGGGACTAGCGACTCACCCTCGCTTCGCTTCGGGTTCGTCCCTAGACAAAAACAAATCTATCCCACGGGAACCGTACATTTTTCTGGGATGATATAACAAACTCTTCAGCTTAATAATATTAGTATAGATGATAACTATTAGTATAGATATTAAAATGTCGTTAATTTTACTTGGAGGTATTTCATACAAATGATAACTCTCCCTTTGAGCCTTATACGTGTTTTGATCTGTGGCCACTTTCGTCTCTTAGTTTATAGCAAAAAGCTCAAGCTCTGATTAAATCGTAATTTGCCAAATTACAGTTACAATATGAACTGCTTCCGATTACCATTCATTCTTCATATGTGTATTTTGATAAAAAAACTGTCCTGAGCATCCTCTACGAGCTTATCTGCTGACTGCTCTAGTGTGAAGTCAGGATTCTGTATCTCAGCGAATACTACGAGCGTACTGTAAAAAAGTAAAAGTAAAGTGAAGTTTAATATTACTATTACCTCAGTATTATTAAACACGTTGCCAAAATTACAAATAAGATATTAACGTTTTATGTAGCAAAATCACTTTAATTATATTTATCATGAACTAGATTATTATTTTATTATGTATTGGCACTAATTAATGTAAGATACTACGTATAAATATTTTGCGGAAAACAATCCTAAAAACCCGCTCGCTCGCGGGCTCGCCGCAGGAGTGGCACAAAAATAATATTATCTTTCTATTAGTGATGAGCCCACACTTTGCTCGGGTTCATCTCTAGGACAACAGGTACATAAGTACCTTCATCACCGTAGAGACCAACTATCCCTGTGTATGAGTATTGAATAGTATTATATCCTGTACCGCGTTTTACCGTGGAATGAGATATTCTCATTCTCTTTAGTCCTCCAAATATCTCCACACAAAAATCACAACAATCTGTCACTCTCGACGTGCAAGAAAAAAAATACGTATAAAAAAAAATAAACACGCTTTCACATTCTCATCGAAGCACATATGGTTTCTCAGCTTGTCCCTGAACATTTTGTATTCAGCCCTTTTTAACGTCCCACTGCTGGGCACGGGCCTCCCTCCAATACGAGGGGAATCAGGCCATAGTCCACCACGCTGGCCAAGTGTGAATTGGTGGACTTCACATGACTTTTGAAAACTTGTTAGGTTCTCTCAGACTTGCAGGTTTCTTCACGATGTTTTCCTTCACCGTAAGGCAAGTAGTAATAATGTTAGAAATGATTCGCACATGAAAATATCAGAGGTGCGAGACCCGGGATTTGAACCCGCTGTCACCCAACCGAACGCGCTACCACTGGACTACCACTGCCTTTGATTGATGTTTATATAATAGGATTGATTTTTTTATAGATTGATTTTAATAGTTTATGTAATAAGCTATTCTATATGATGTGCCCAAATTGATGAGATCTGAACACTGTAGAAAAATACTTTTGTACTATTTTTTATAAAAATACTTGATAGGTAGGTACTTCCTACGACATAATGCCATGTTTACCATCTTTGAATGTATTATTAAATATTATTATTACAGTGCTTGTAATCGACGCTAACAACACAATTGAAAACAAATAGAATTAATACGTAGGTAGTTTAATGTTTCGCAGCTAATATCATTAGAAGGCCAAAGGTCCTTTGGGTTTCTTTGATATGGATTTTGATGAAGTACTTACAATAAGTAATTTTAAATGGGTAATAGGTCACCACGTGTATTGATGAATACTTATTATTAGTATTCGGTTATTATCTATATTACTTGAATTTTTATGTCATTATAATTAGACTTTCTTATCAGTGTGTCAGAACGGTCTGAACACTGTTACAGTAAAACTTATTTTGTGAGTTATAAAGTTTACAACTTTAATTTAAAAATTTCTGCAGATTTAAAGACTACTATAATAATTAGATACCTATTCTAATGTTATGTTATAAATTGATATAAATGTATATCAATAATTTGGAAGTAATCGGACGACGGAGTGAAGGGGAGAACCTTGATATTGGTTTTTAAAGGTCGTAGCTTCACTGTTTTCTTGTCTCATATTGAGACCGCAAACAGGTGCATCCTCTAGTTTTTTTTTAAATATAGTGCACTTTCGTACAGTAACTTATCGATAAATATTACAAATATTATGGGGCTGGAGCTCTCAAAGTATGTTTTATAATCTAGCACTATAACAATATCCGCGTTCGTGCAAACAAACAGTGCTATGACGTACTTAATAATTGGATTTTCATTCATTCGTGCGGTCATGATACAAACAAAAAAAAATTTTCCTTGTTAATTTATTACATAATTATTTTCATGCACTCACCAATTTCTATACTCACAATTATATATTATATTAAGTAATACAAGAAATTTAGATTTATTAGTAGGTATATTAGATTTAATTAGTAGCAGTAATACAAGTCTAAGGCCTTGTATAGTGACTTTATTACGCAAATAAATGATAAACATTGTACTTTTGTCCGATAACTATGAATATTATGTTTTGTTATTTCAGTCCTTATTCCTCATTGTAGTTTTTGGTACCGCTAAACATATGCTACTAATAATGTAGTTTGGTTATTTAACTTGCTTAAGCATATTTTATAAATTTGACAATTTGAATTTTTGCAAAAAAATCAAAAGCTGTAATTAAAAAAAAAATAAAAATAAAAAACCCGACTGCATAAAAACTAAGAAGATAAAAATAAAAGAAGTTGAGGAAGGAATATAGTATTACTAGCGGCTCACCCTCGCTTCGCTCTGGTTCACCTCTAGGAAAACAAAAATAAACCTATCCCACGGGAACTATAAATTTTTTGAGGGAAAAAGTAGCCTATGTGCCATTCCAGACTATAATCTATCTCGGTGTAAAATTTCGTCCAGATCCGTTCAGCCGTTCTGGTGTGAAAGTGTAACAAACCTATCCCAGGGGAACCGTGCATTTTCCAAAATAAAAAATAGCCTATGTGTTATTCGAGGCTATAATCTATCTCTGTGTAAAATTTTATCCAGATCCGTTCAGCCGTTCTGGTGTGAAAGTGTAACAAAACTATTCCACGAAAACCGTACATTTTCCGGGATAAAAAGTAGCCTATGTGTTATTCCAGACTATAATCTATCTCTATGTAAAATTTCGTCCAGATCCGTTCAGCCGTTCTGGCATGAAAGAGTAACAAACCTATCCCACGGGAACCGTGTATTTTTCAGGGATAAAAAGTAGCTAATGTGTTATTCCAGACTATAACCTATCTCTGTACCAAATTTCTTCTAGATCCGTTCGGCCGTTCTTTCGTGAAAGAGTAACAAACCTATCCCACGGGAACTGTACATTTTACCGGGATAAAAAGTAGCCTATGTATTATTCCAGACCATAATCTATCTCTGTGCCAAATTTAATCCAGATCCGTTCATCCTTTCTGGCGTGAAAGAGTAACAAACCTACCCCACGGGAACTGTACATGTTTCTGGGATAAAAAGTAGCCTATGTCCTTTCTCAGGATCTAGACTATCTGTGTACCAAATTTCATTTAAATTGGTTCTGTAGTTTTGACAGACAGAGTTACTTTCGCATTTATAATAAGTAAGTAAGGATGCAATCGGGCTTTTTATTTTTATAATATATATTTTTTTAGAAAAGCCTTTTTGTCTAGCTGTGCAAAGTTGACTACGCAAAATTGTCTTTGAAGGCTGAGGTACGCCACCATGGCAATGTTTGATTTTATCAAATTCATGTAATTTTTATTTAATTAAATAAATCAAAAATATGAAACCACAGGCGCGCAGAGGGCCTTCCAAGCCCTCAGCATTCAGACAGCCGTGATACAGCGACCCAAATAGCACATAGAGTAGCCAGTACGTGTATACAATACACATTCACCAGTGCAGATATTTGTAATTTATTGCGCATAATATCGTGCTGCAACATGGGACTACGAACTTATTTGATTTTAAAAAGTATTATTTACGTATTTTTGACGGTTCATGACTGGAGTAAAAAAAATTTATATTATTGTTACAAGTAATTCTGCGGAAGTTAATTACATGCACGAGGACGGCTGCGGCGCCGCGCCCGCGCCCGCGCCCGCGCCCGCGCCCGCGCCCGCGCCCGCGCCCGCCTCGCGAGAGCAGAGAGAAATAAAAATTAACAATTGAATCACGAAATAAAAATCTAAAACATACATCAATTAATTCATACATCAATTAATGAGATACGCTGCAAAACTTATTAATTGTAAATGTATGGTTTCAACAAAATTGTTGAATATAAATGTTTCAAAAACCTCATACACGTTTTTCATGCAAAAAACTAAATTATTCGTAACTTTGCTTCCTTAAGTGTTAATCAAGTTACGATTCGACAAACACACCAAGAAAAATATCTTGGTCTTACGTTAGATTCCAAGTAACTTCACATAAATCAAGTACCTACATACATTCTAAAATTGTCAAACTTAATGGAGCATTGCGTAGATTATTTCCTGTATACGAGTACCAATTAAAGTTAATAAAAAAATTAAATTAAAACTTATTAAAAAATTAAAACTTAATAAAAAAAAATATGTATGTTTATTTACAATTCACTGTTTAAACCACAAATAGAATATTTAATAGAAATTGGAGACGTGCAGCTAAATCTAAATCAATACAAATATCACAAAACGAATTTCTCAAAGCATTATTTGATCTGGACTATGTTACACCAACTAAAGAAGTATAAAGCATCACAAAACTATTTTCTATAGAGAAGTTATACAAATTCAGAACACGCATATTATTTAGAAAGATTCTCACAAAAGATATACATACGCAGATCATTTTAAAAACAGTCATATGAATACAACACAAGAAACAAGTACAAGCGTGATTTACCTGTCACTAGAACTAATAGTTAGGGAGCTGATGGCAATTTAGGTGTATGATTTCATCGTCGTTGATACCAAGACGTAATGTAGTCTGGACCTATGTTAACTAGAAAAAATAAGTGGCGAGCTTAGGTAGCTCTGATTTTTTTTTATAAATAATTTCAAAATTGTAAAAGAAACTGTCACAAATTATATTATCATTTCTGTCATCAAGTATATCCATTAAATACATTTTATAGATAGTGAAATTAAAGCTGGCAGAAGTCAGGATGGTGGGACTTGGGAGTTTTTATAAAAAAAAAATATTTGCACTGTAAAAAAAAACAATTAATGCAATATCATTCCATCGTCTTTTCGTCAATATGGAATTAAAACAATTGAATTTGAGGGAGCACAACTGTATAATAGTTAGCCGAAAGAATAAATGTAAATGCTTAAATTAAAAAAAAAATAGAAGCTTCTCTTTATTAATTTACTTATATGTTTTTCGATTACTTCTGCATATGATTATACTTAATATTATGTAAGTTGTAATTGTAATCTCATTATGAGTGAACTATGTTCTTAAAAGAGCAAATACATGTTCTTTAACCCCGAAACATTAAGGAATAAATCTATACATCTATACAGATAATAAAATTGTAGTGTCTGTTTGTAATATTAAAATAACCGCTTTTTACTAAATGCATATGGATGTACACACGGTACATATGTAGGTATACTAAAACAACATTTTTTACAATTTTTGTCTGTCTGTCTGTTTGTTCCGGTTAATCTCCGAAACGGCTGGACTGATTTTGACGGGACTTTCACTGGCAGATAGCTGCTGTTATAAGGAGCTACTTTTATTTTAGAAAAAGAATCAGGGTTCCGCGAAAAGAATATTAAAACCCATGAAATTGTGAACAAAATCCGCGTACGGCGTACGCATCCGAGCGAAGCGAGGGTAAATCGCTATATAATTGAAATGAATATCTTAGAAGTAGCAAGCTACTATTAATGTATAAATATAGCTAACCGTGAAAACGTACCTAGTTACTAAATAAATTCACAATATATTAATGTTCGGGGGTCATGCGACTCGGAGCAACAAATACTTACGTCGGGACTCGCGATAGTGTCTTGGGTAATATTTGTGCATCTTGCACGTCACTGACGCTGATTAAAACTAATTTTTCTTATTGTTTAACAAAATTTAAAGAACTTTACTTTTAACAGAGAACATAGAAAATGTTCCACACTTGACACTATCGTTATAGTATTTTTATCAAATCGCGGTTGAACTGAAGGAATGTTTCAAGCATCGTATGGGATATGGATAGCCTAAAATAGACTATTTTACTCTTCTACAATTGCCTACTCATAATAATGTAACGATTTGGTATTCTTATAAAAGCTAGGTATATATTTTTGCTAAAGTAGCTAAGAATAAACTGCAAAAATATATATGCAGGTAAAGTAGAATGTGCATATTTTACTACATACTTTTCCTATGCATATGTGTTTAACTACTTTTAATTCCTACTCTTTACCTGTAGAGCTTTTCAAGAAGCTAAAGTCCAATAATAAAGTCCGATTCCAACTTTGTACAAGGTTTATATTTTATTTAACTGTACATTCTGGTAGATGTAGTGCATATCCGATCTGGTGCTATAGAAAATTGTAATAATTTAATGCAGTTTTTTTTTAATATTTAAATTAAAATTTTTATCTAGATACTTGTTCTACTTCGGTTTCGCAAGTTTACTTCTGTCTGTAATGAGTTACGACTAACACATATCCTGAGTATTAGTCAACTCAAAATCAAAACAGCTCATTATAAAATCACTTCTTATTTGTTGGTATTCCTCGTAAGTAATTTAAGGTATGAAATTATATTTAATATGGGTATCCTTATCATATCTATGAGTCGACATTACCGTATAGAACAATATATATTATGCATATGACATAACGTATTTGTATTAAAGCAGTAGATACTCTAATCTCTACTGTACAAAGGTTCTGACACAATTATCTCAAAAACTGAACACACAATATTATCGGATACATTACTTCGATAACTCGAAGTATCTACGCAAAGAACGATAGTACCAACTAGTAACTACCAAATATAAACAATTGGGAATTTGAATTTCATTTACATAGTTTTTAATCAATAACCAAACGTCAGAATATTTTGTATTTGCTGTAATCACCTACTAATGGGTACTATGGATGTCTAAGTAAAAGTAATTTTTTGAAGAAATCGTAGAAGATATTTATATTAATATACCATTGTATACATATTTATATCTATGATATTATATTATAAAAAGTAATGCTTTAGTTTAAGTAGCCCATAGGATAATACTCCGATGGCCGAAAGTTTCGGCCCAAAACTTTGTAGCACACGTAGCTTTCTCTGGCGATAAAACTCGCGGCGCTGGTACTTGGCAGGGCGGCGCTTCCGCAGGCCTCGCGCGACGCCGGGCGGCAGGCGGCCAGTAGTCCCGCGGCGCTCGTAGTTTGTACTCGTCGCACTCGCCGCCTCGCCCGAGCAGCAACACGCCGCCGCCCGCCATGCCACACAACGGTCAGTATTTCGCCCGCGACTCGTGCTCTACACCGACGACCGACCTACACCCTTCTGCAAGAATACATCGATTGTAAAGCAAACTTGCTTGCCGTCGAGCTTTTTATTTCTGGTGTGCGGAGCTTAGAAAAGTTTATAATATAAGCGTATTAAAATAATTCACGTCGCGCTTAAACTTGTATAGCGGAATTTCGGTGTGGTGATAATTTAATTACGAATGTTAGCAGTTTAATTATTTATAATACTGACTGAATACATTAATTGACATGCGATTAAATACACACGACATAATATGTGATTGTGCCTTCAGCATTTTTTATGCGCAGAGTTTATATTTACATAACTACAGTAAAATAGTTGAGAAATTATATTATAGTTTGTCGGTCTTTTTTGTCCCGACTAAATAGGGTAGAGAGTGCGAGTGCAATCCAATCCCTGCCCGGAGTATTAATGTGGTTTGAGCGATATAATAGATAAACATTTAGGATCTAATATAAAATTTGTAATATATTTAGTTAAATTTATTGAAAAAATTAATTGAATGAAAGCTATCTAAGGCATATTATAATGTTGTACACAGACGCAGGGCAAGAGTACATCCTTAGAAAATACTCTTTTACTTAGTTTATTTATGAAACTGTAAATAAGCAGGATACATAATATAATTCGTTAACCATTTTTTTTCATTTCTTATTTAGTGGAACAATTTGACTCTACGACCTGTTTACTTTTGGCGTTGTCTCCAAAACTAGTTAGCTAATGCTTGGGGTCGATGCTCTATCGATGCCTTTATCTACGCGCTTTAGATGACAACTATTATACCAAGTGGCAAAAGCGACAAATCACTAAGAATAATATTTAAGCTGAATTATTATTTGCAAGAGTAGTAATGTGGCGCTCGCACTGCGCAGCGCCCGCGCTCGCGCTCGCTGGACGCGACCTGACGCACATTAGCCGTTACCTACCGGATAATACCAGTCTAATATAAAATCAACCAATCCCTCTCATTTACATTCAAGAATGTATATACATAGTAATACGACCTCATAATAAATATTATGTACAGACATAATATATAATCGCATGCTATTAAATAAGTATTCCATATTAATGTAGTAATCCAAAATATTTATATATACATCATCAGCATCTTATTTCACTCTTTCTATATGTAAATCAGACAAGTAGCTAGTAATTATTCAAAACTAGTAAACATGCGGCACTTACGGTATGTCTACCGTATACCGGTATCTAATGCGTGCCTACTTGGGGCAAACAGGACAGGTATGGGCTACGGCATACCGACCACTAGGTGTCAAAGTGAACTTGCAATTTATGCATTAACTACAACGGCATTAGTTAACGAGCTGGATGAGGTAATGATCGTCACAAAAATATTTTGTGGTAATCATGCATCATTAGCACACTAATTTAAAATTCAGAGCCTAATGTATAACTGTAAGCTGAGAAGAGCTGGCCGAAGAACTCAACAGTTGCTCTTTCAAGTGTCAAGTTACAGTAATTTTTATACAACAGAATAAAAGCTTGTCATTAAATAATCTCGTATATGACTCAATTTTTATATCTTAACAAGAGACTTACCCTCGCTTCGCTCGAGTGCATCCACAGGTACGTACCAAATAGATAAAAAAAGTTATTGTGAAGACCTTACGAGATACACATGCTATCGTGGACTATTCTGTACTCTGTAGGCCTATTTAAAACCTACAATTTTCTCATGCCTGCAATATTTTGGTGTATTTCTGAAGATTTAGTCAGTGTTGGCCATGAAAGCGTACGAAAACTATTTTTTGAGTTTTGACAAAACAAAGTCATAGTTCAGCCATCTTGTGCAAAATATTTTTTCTTAAGCAAAACTAGTTATTTTTAGCGCTAAATTGGCAGCACTGGCTCTGTTATATCATACTTTGACGTCACGCTAAGCGCGCGAAATGGCGGGCGCTTAAAGTATCCGTATCGGTATAATATTTTTAAAGATTTTTCAATATTAAATTTGTGTTTTGGAGCTGGATATTTTTTTACAATTATATAAGGATGTAAGCTATTGTACAAAAGTTAAAAAAAATACGCATATGAGAATAGTACACGCACACCTTCCTCATTAATCGTTCTTTTTATTAGTGAAAACTATCAAAATCCGTTGTGTGATTTGGAAGAAATAATCGGAGAAACAGACAGAGACAGACAGAGACGTTCTTTTCTACTACGAATACCTATAGGTATAATAACTAAATTTTGAATTTACCATGAAAATGAGACATCTTACCGCACTAAATTGTTAAATATGTTAATTATAATTCTGCTAATAATGGTTTTTGTGTTATAAATAATTTAAATTTTTGTATAAACTCGGTCGATCAGTTATTGTGTTCTAGGTACTATATTCGGTACACAATACGTAAAAATCATTGTTTTCAATATTATAAAGTAAGTATATTAATTTGTGTATGGTTGGTTCAGATTTAGATAGCGAGAAAGGTGTCATGGCGTGGCTCCGTCGTTGGTGGCGCCCGCTGATTGCCGAGATGCTGGCGACCGCGCTACTGATGCTGCTGGGCATAGCCGCGCTGCTGCCGCTGCCGGACGGCACGCACCCGCCGCTGACGCACCCCGCGCTCGCCTTCGGCTTGGTGGTGCTCGCCAACATAGAGATATTCGGACCCACGTCTGGCGCGCACATGAACCCCGCCATCACGCTGGCCGCTCTGCTTTACGGCAAAATTCCGGCGCTGGCAGCGGCGGCGTATGCTGTTGCTCAGTTGTTGGGCGCCACCGTCGGCTTCGGCATGCTTATGTTGCTCTCGCCTAAGAGTTTTGAAGAAGTGGCGGCGTGCGTTGGCGGCACGCGCGCGGGCAGCGTGGGCCCGCTGGCGGCCGCCGGCACGGAGGCGCTGCTCACGGGCGTGCTCGTGCTGGTCGTGTGCGCCGCGTGGAGCGCGCACGATCGCGCCGGGCCCGACCCCACCGTCTCCATCAAGGTCGGCCTCACGCTCGCCGGTCTCATCTACGCAGGAGTGAGTCCCATCGTCTATATACGTATTACACAAAACAATTAAGTACGTCCGGCTTTATAATGAATAAGTGATACACACATTTGAATTTATAGATATAGATAAATAATATATAATAATAACATAAATCGAAGCAAGCACCGTGTGTCAGGAACTCGCAATCTATCTTCGTGTAGGCTAGTGGTGGAAGTGAGATCTACAAAGATATTTGAATGACTTTATCAAATGATTAGATTTTATTAAATGTCGTTAGTTTATAAAATCATTTTAACGGAATGTTATGTCTTTACTCTAATTTAAGTGAAGGCTCTTTTTGTCACTAAATCCGTCTTAATCTATACTGTATATAATAAAATTGTAACTAAGTCGAATCTGTACATTAAATATTTTTTGGAAAATCTTATTGAAATAGACATTATTATCGATACAGAGACCGAATCTATAGTTTTTAGAATTTTTGTCTGTCTGTCTGTCTGTTACCGCATCACGGTAAAACTACTGGAGGGATTTTGATGAAAATTGGTATGGTGATTACTGGTTATCCGGGTCAACATATATGATACTTTTTATTGCGGAAAAATATCTTTTCTCTGAGAAAAAAATACAAAAACTGCTTAGAATAAAACCACGCTGAAACTATGAATATTTTAGCAAGGCAACTTATAAAATAGGTCAAAAATAATTATAAATATCTTCTCTCGAAAAAAAAAATATCTGCGATATTCTATACATAAAAATAACTTGACAAATATTTAGTTAGGTATACTTTAGAAAACCATTATACTAGATGTCGCCATGAGTTTTTAAAATACGTAATTTTTATTCGAAAAAAAAAATTATCTATCGATATGACTTTTCTATGGTCTTATTAGAATTACTAGCATTACTTGCGGTCATGCTCGTGCCCAAATAACTACAAAAATTAAGTATATGGTTTAAAAATTAGTATATTATCTATATGCGTAATTGTACGAGTAAGTAAACCGAATCTGTACATTTAATATTTTTTGGAAAATCTTTTGAAATAAGTAGACATTATTATCGGTACAGAGGCCGAATCTATTGTTTTTAGAATTTTTGTCTGTCTGCCTGTCTATCTGTGTGTTGCCGCATCACAGAAAATCTACTGGAGGGATTTAAATGAAATTTGGCATGGTGATAGCTGGTTATCCGGGTCAACATAATATAGGATACTTTTCACCGGGAAATTATCTCATTTCTGAGAGAAAATACAAAAATTGGTTAGAATAAAACCACGATGATACTATAAACATATCAATAATCAATAGCGCTATTTGATTAATTAAAATAATTCTAAATATGTTTATTTGGGTTTTATTTAGATATTCGAAAATAGATATCGTTATGTGTTTTTAGATTACGTAGTTTTAATTCAAAAAAAATTGAATGTACAGATATGACTTTTCTATGATTTTATTAGAATTGCTACTAAATTACCCGCGGCTCCACCGGTGTTCAAATTATGTATCAATAAAACAAACGTTTTGCTTATATAAATTAGTGACATATTAGTAATATTTTGTTGGCGAAACAATTTTCAAATGAAAATATTTGTATAAAAATACAAAAGAAAAAAAAACAAAAAAAAATACAATAAAAAATTATTTTCTTATTTACGTATTTTGTCAGGTTAACACTAAAATAAATACGAATAATATTTACGTTTCCACAATATCGACACATTTTAAACCGTACTAAAAATGAGTTCGTTTCATAATTTTTTTTAACATTTTATGGAAAAAAATGTATGGTTGTTAAAACTGACAAAGCGGGTAACTAAAAATATTCCGTATCTGCAAAATAATTTATATTTAAAGTATTTTAGAAACTGTTATAACTTAACTTTTTCAGATTTTTTTGACACCATTTCTTGAAAGGTGAAAGGCTTAAAGGACGCAATAAAATGCTTACGACTTTAATTAAGTTTATTAACTGAGCCATATAAAATAATAAAAAGCATTTGCTTAAAATTATTTACTTTAATTATGTACTTCTGAAACTCTCACTTTCCCCAACACTTTCTTTCAAAAATCATTTCGGAAAATATTACTAACTAGCGCTAACCCATCCCTGTTTCGCGACAAATTAACATGATTATTATGTAATTTAAATAATCAGCTAAATATAAATTAATCAATAGCTGTCTATTAGTAAATAAATGATTAAAGTTAATTTAGTAGCTCGAGAGTTTACCGCCCAAAACTAAACAAACAAATAAAAAAGATTTCAGTCTTTTTTTTAACGTCCCACTGCTGGGCACGGGCCTCCCTTCAATACGAGGGGAATCAGGCCATAGTCCACCACGCTGGCCAAGTGCGGGTTGGCGGACTTCACATGCCTTTCGAAAACTTGTTAGGTTCTCTTAGACATGCAGGTTTCCTCACGATGTTTTCCTTCACCGTAAGGCAAGTGGTAATGTTAGAAATGATTCGCATATGAAAATATCAGAGTTGCGAGACCCGGGATTTGAACCCGCTTCACTTGGTTACCCAAGCGAGCATGTTACCATTGGGCTACCACTGCCTAAACGTTAAACGTTATTGTTAAAAAAAAGTGCAATATTACTAAATCAAATATGAGATTAACGGAGGAACCTTCGTGATATTGTCAATCACCGCCATTATTTACCGATCATACGGTGCGAAATGAAATTGGCATAATATATAAGAGTAGGTATATACTAAAATTTAAAACCTAAGAATTTGGCTTCTGGTCATCTTAACGCGGGCGGAGCCGCGGGCAATGCTAGTATAATTATATATTTAAGTATAATATGTTTTTTATTTTACTAAATAGTTACCAAATCTCGGTTTCAGGGAGTAATGACGGGAGCTAGTCTCAACCCGGCACGTAGCTTCGCACCGGCGCTGTTGCAGACCTTCGCGTCTGATCACTGGGTCAGTGTTTATATGTATCGTAATGTTTAAACGCAAACAGTTTTATAATGAAATGTTTATTTGGTTATTGAATTGCTTTACATTTCTTTAATTTATTTATTAAATATTACTATACCTATTGATTATATCTACTGAGCTGATGGGTAAGTACTAGGCTAAATTTTATTTAAAAATAATGTTTATGGTCATAGTGAACTTTAATATTATATCAAGGTACAATAGCAACTCTCAAGCTTTAGAATATTGTATTAGTAAAGTATGGTGAATGTTGCTATTGTTTGTCGCAATATGTTGTTGTGTAATTTATTCAACAGTTTAACAGCACATAGTAGGTACCTTCTACTAGGTATTTGTCGACCTAAATAAATTAAGTGTGAGTTGTCGCAGGTGTACTGGGTGGGCCCGCTGGTCGGCGCGGCGTTGGCGGCGGTGCTGCACCGCGCGGTGCTGCGGCCCGCGCCCGCGCCCGCGCCGCGAAACGAGGAGCTGCCGCTGCACGACAAGCAGGACCACTAGACCCCCTCTACACTGTGCCCCGCGGCCCGCCACAGTCAACAGTGTACCGATCCATACAGTCCGCCGGCGAAGGCGTCTGTCTAGTCGTAGTCAGGGCAATCGAGCGACGACCCCGCACCCGACTGTCATACTTACATGACAGTTGAGAGACTACTTTACGGTTAACAGGTATACTGTGGTCCTTGCCACGGCCAACGAGATGGCTCTACAGTATTTTAACTTTAAAAACGTTCGCCTTGAAAATTAGTAATATTGATAATCCTTGCATTCGATAGATATTCCATTAAAATCAATATGCGATCGCCAACTGTATGGATTCTTACACTGTGACTTGAAGTCGACGATCAAGCATGCTCTCTGTTACTACATCAATGATTACGATCATACAGTGTATGAACTTCATATATCTACCATCAGTCCAACGATTTAAACTCATATTATTTCAATAACATTCATACAGAAAAATATATAGCAAGTTTATGTCTATGAAATTCTACAGTCCTGAAATTTTGTATTTTTAGTGTTCTTAAGATTTTCCAACAGACTAGCGTGTAGGCAACTATGAATGTCATTATAGTTTTCGCATAAGGTATTTTTTAAATGCTCGTTATTAACAAAATAAAGGCATATGACCTTTCTCAGATACACAGGGTATAGAGCGTTAAAGTTAAGGTTACATTTTACATTCGATAGATGAGAGTATATTGTTCTCGCTTGTCGTCTAATTGTTAATTCTAAATTTTAAGTACACAGTAAAACAGAACTTGTTATGTTAAGAGTTACAGTGTAAGTAATATACCTATTCAATATCTTTTGTTTTTATTAACAGCGTTTCTATTTACCCAAACTTAGTACAACCACAGATGGCTTAATAGGTAGTATACTTGTACAGATGCCTCACCCCACACAAAGAAATTACAGCGCTAATTTAAGAAATCCTACCGGATAAAAGACGTCGTTGATCCGCAAAATTTCAGACTATTTTATTTTATAATATAAACATATTGTGTAAACTAAGATATGTTAAATATTGAAAAATTCATTTTGCATTTTATTACGCCAATGAAAGTAATCTTAACAGTATTATCCATAGTGAAAAACTAATAAAAAGTTAATCCACTTAGGGCTAATAACAATCTATAAATATGCACTAAAACCCATTATCTCAAGAAGACCAGTGCCATGGTTTTAGATAAATTCATTAAGAAATTCAGGCGAAACCATTTAACCGAGCGTCCACACTCTAAACGTCCAGAGCGAACAGGTAATGCCGCACAGGTTCGTGAACTAAAATATCACACAACGGGCTCTCGGTCACAAAGAAAATATCTAGTAAACACATTCAGCGCCATCTTTATACCCATATTACAACCAATAAAATCAACAAGATTTCTCCATCAACACAATTATAAAATTACGAAAATTATAAAGAAGAACCATTATTTTATTACACTCAAGTTTAATAGATATATTTAAAATTTAAGTACACATATTTCAAGATTTATTTTTTATTTGCGATTTCTGTGAACATTTTTTTTATTTCTGATGAGACTCCATCTTCTAACGTCAGAGAAAAACAGATCCAATTAACACTAATTAGACCTGTACATACTAAAACTTTCAACCAGTACAGAAAATAAACAAATATTAAATAGCACTTAATGACATAAAGAAAACTCATTATTATCAATAATGATCTGCCGCTCAATCTTTCTTGTGTAACTTTTTTGTTTCTTGTGGTAACATCAAAACGCACTTATAATTTTCTTGATCATTAACAAAATTGACAGTACCTAATTGAATTTGTATATTGAGTAGGTTCATATTTTCGTACAAGAAGTGCGAGGTCCAATAGCTTCACAAGTATACTTTTTTAAAAGGTGAACACATTTTAAAAGTTTATAAATGGTTGTCCAGGAAAACTATTTTGTATTATTGTTTATTAGTAATAGTATAGTAGTAATTAGTAGTTATAAACCTAAGTTTGACGAGACGTGGACACTGACAGTGCGATTGGTCCACCAGTTTAAGGTCGCTCAGCATGCTATGGAGAGGGCTATGCTCGGAGTTTCTCTGAAGAATCGGATCCGAAATGAAGAGATCCGACAGAGAACCAAAGTTATCGACATAGCCCAAAGAATTAGCAAGCTGAAGTGGCAGTGGGCTGGTCACATCTGCCGCAGAACCGATAACCGATGGAGTAGACGGGTTCTAGAGTGGAGACCACGGCTCGGCAAACGTAGTGTAGGACGCCCTCCAGCTAGGTGGAGCGACGATATTCGTAAACTGGCTGGCAGCGGTTGGATGCGTAGAGCTGAAGATCGAGCTCAGTGGCGTGTCATAGGAGAAGCCTTTGTCCAGCAGTGGACGAAAGTAGGCTGAATATGATGATGATGATATACCTAATAGTTTGAAATAAAAAATAAGGCATGAAAGCTATTATTTGAAGAAATATCAAAAAATATATATTTATCAGTAATTTATCTTCCTTTTATGAGCTAAAACTAGATTTGTTATGAAAACAACGTTTTTACGTTATCATTATTTATTAGAAAATAAATACAACTAAGGACACATTTTTACATTCCTATACGATAAACTCATGACAACACTCGAGCGGGTCGCGGCGGCGCCTCATAAGCGCTTCAGGATGCGGCGCTTGTCGCGCGCGGGCGGCGCCCCGCCGCGGCGCTCGCGCTTGGCGCGCGGGCCCTCGCCGCCCCCGGGGGCGGGCGCGGGGGCTGCGCCGGGGGCGGGCGGCGCGCCCGGGGCGGCGGCGGAGGCGGGCTGCGCGCCGGGGGCGGCGGCGGAGGCGGGCGCGGCCACCGCATGTATGTCGGTGTAGAGCTTGGCGCGCGCGAAGTAGTCATCGTAGCGGTCGCGCAGCAGCGCCGCGGCCTCCGCGTTGAGCGCGGAGTCGGCGTTGGGCGCGATGAGCAGGCACTTGACGGCGAGCAGCGCGTGTTCGAGGCCGAGCTCGGCGCGCCAGTCGCGCTTCAGGGTGTTGACGCACACCTCACCCGCCGCCGACACGTTGGGGTGGAAGATCTTAGTGAGGAAGTAGGCGCGCGGCGGCGCCAGCGGGAACTCCCGCCCCAGCGCCAGCCGCACGCGGAACACGCCGCCTGCGTACGGCGTCCCCGCTAGAGAAACAATACATACAAACAATTTTAGTATATTATTATTCCATTCATCAGTATTATGTTTTGTAGCAATGATAGCTTCCTCTTAGAGAGGCTGACTCTTTTTAAATTATATTGATGACTCAAAAATATTTGTACGTGTTAAATACATATAAACATTTCAAGATTAAAACCAGTTAACAAAATTATTATTAGTAAGATAAATTATACTGAATAGGTACATGACATATTGTATAGGTATACCAATTACATAATAATATGATAAATTTAATTAATATTTAAGTACAACTACACTGCCTGATTACATTGTATTTCTTCAATCTAATAAATATCTTGAATTTAGAAGATACTAAAGGATTTAACAACTAACTTTATAATTCATATTGTAGTTTAAATCTGCCGCATTGTAAAATAAGCAAAACTAATAGCATAATATTTATTTAAACAGATCAAATTGTAATATCAACAAAATAACTTATATTTTTTAAGAAAAGTTAGTAAACCTGTAGTCAGTAATTTCAATTTTAATGTATAATTACTATTCATTAAACAAGATACTTTTCTGATTTTTAATAATCAGAGCCATGGAGTTAATCGTTGCCCAAGAGTCCCCCACTTTTGAATCCAGCTCCACCTGGAGTGCAGTTCTGATACTAGGGATTGACGGTAAATGAAATCTTTTTGTTATATTATAGATATTAGAATAGACAGTCGTAGAACTTGAATTTAAAATCTTATACATAGTCAAATATTATTTTGAATATTTTGACCTATTTGAAGTCACATTGATATAATAGCATACCTCAAAACATCAAACTTACTTCATATTCAAATATAATTTTCTTGTGAAAATACAAATATGTAGGACTTTCATTTAATAAGATAAAAAAAGTATTGTTATTAAATACATTAGATGAGTTGACAATTTAAGAGTTAACCTAGTATAGTTCACTAACATTTACAAAATACTGTTAAATCTATTCTAATATTATAAAGCTGAAGAGTTTGCTTGTTTATTTGGTTGAATGCGCTATCTCAGGAACTACTAATCCGATTTGAGAAATTCTTTTTGCATTAGATAGCCCCTTAACTGAGGAAGGCTATAGGCTATATATCATCCCGGAAAAATGTACAGTTCCCGTGGGAGAGATTTGTTTTTGTCTAGAGACGAACCCGAAGCGAAGCGAGCGTGAGTCGCTATTTATAGATGATATATGTAAATATGTATATTATATTCCTAATATACTTCAGAATAAAAAATGAGCAGACAAGCTAGAATACATTTTTTGGTTGTAATATACGAGTCGTGATATAAGTAAACATTATACTAAAAAAAAAACAACAAGCTTAATATGTTAGTATATACCTGGGCCTTCAATAAGCGCAACAACATCAGTGAGGTCATCTTCACGAAGCACTAACTTAATACCAGAAGGAGGATTGGCTACCAAACGCCGTAGCTCTCGCGCCACACCGCGCAGAACTTGAGGGCATACATTTTCTACATTCGACATTTTCAACTCTTTAACGCTAATATTTCTTTACGGTGAGCAATGCTCACTACTTTATAGTTTTACACCATTACAGTTTGGGTAAATATCTTCCTGGAAAATTCTTACTTGATTTTCTGGTTCACTTTCGCAGAGCAGAAAACACTACCTATATTTACAAATAAAGCTAAATAATACTTAAAAAAACAAAAAGCAAGTAATGTTAGATAGTTCGTTAGTCGTTAAGTACCGAAAAATTAAAAAAATATTATTTGATAGGAGTGAAGAATTTGGCAGTTATATACAGATTATACAAACGCGTCGGACATAAGAATTTAAATAGTAAATAAACAGATAAAAATATTTGTATAAAATAAAAAATATATAACTTTATTAGAACTTCAACTAAACTTTCATTTTGTTATGAGCTAATTAATAATAATGCTATTCAAGGAAAATCTATCTGAATGAGGAAGAATTTTACTTATTTCTTTCGCCAGATGTCGTGATCACTATGGCCCTCAGTACATTATAAAGCTCTATTGCGATTTTATTCATTTTATTTAAAATTTAATTAAAGTTTAAAATGACAAATTGTGCACTGCCAGGATTCAAAGAAAATGGATATTATTTGTTCCCAAAACATAAAAACCAAAGAAATTGTGGGCTAAAGCAATGAAACGACCAAAATTGGCGAAATCACAATCTTTATATTTAAGGCTATGTGAATATTTTTCAAGTTATGTTTCTTTTAGCACGTCTGGAAAAAAATGTGAGAGTAAAATTTTCACGATGCGCGCGCACACCAACAGCTAAAAGCCATAATGTAGTTAGCTGAAAGCGACATGATGAAGCTAACTGCATTTTGTAAAAACAAACAAAGTTATGACATACGGGATGAAATCTTAAGCTATTTTTGTTCTGTAATGGCAAAGAAGTAGGTATATTATTTTTTGTACGTTTTTACATATTAATTGCAGTTTCATATAAATTTTCATCCTTCATTTTACCTCCTTATTCCTATAAGGAAATATAATTTCAAAAAATGCTAAAACACGTATTTATTTAATTGTGTTGAAGAGCATTAATACAAAGTTTCAAGTAATTCTGATCATAAATAATTCTTTGTCCATATAAACTGTATTACCCTTTTACCCCTTTAACGGATGAGTTTCAAAAAAATCAAATAAATATATATTTTTTTAATCTTAAAGCCAAACACCACTTTCTTTGTACTTCACATTAAGAATGATAGAGTTTCATACAATATTTAATTCCTTATTTTACCTACTTAGGGAAGAATTTCGAAAAATTCTTTCATATAAGGAATACGTTCTCCAAATTTCACATTTCTACGACTCTCATGAAATTGACCACTGTCTAGAAAGAGAGAAAGTGAACGTGCGGTCAATTCCTGTCTTTTATTCCAATTTGAACTTTTAAATGGAATGTATAAAATTAAAATATTATAATTAATGTAAAATGGTTATAAACATCTATCTTTATTAATCTTATTTCAATGAATACAGAAACATTCTCGCCGTGAATTTGTTTTTTTCTCTGTTGCTTTTCCGCAATTTTCAGCTCACGGCTGGCAAAGAAACACTACGTCACTCTTTACCACGGAACATATTTTCTATTTTAAGCTCTTTACGAGCGTCGAGCGCTGCTAATTACCGGGTAATTACACGAAAAGCAGGTAATTTTATAGACGATTTATTGACAGCGGGTAATTTTGTCGGTTTTCGGGGTAAAAGCGGGTATTTTAGTTTAGCTGGCAACATTATCATAACAGTAATTTAAAAAACATTAAAATTTAAAACAGCTTATCGAAACTCATTGAACACAGATGAGCTAAATACTAGCGGAATTTGATTAATTTGATATTTTAAGTTTTTGTTTGTGCGCGTTTCACGCAAAAAGTAATAATCCGATTTCAACGAAATTTGGTGAAGTGATAACTTATTACTCGCGTCAACATTTATATTCAGCCCTTTTTAACGTCCCACTGTTGGGCACGGGCCTCCCTTCAAGACGAGGGGAATCAGGCCATAGTCCACCACGCTGGCCAAGTGCGGATTGACGGACTTCACATGTCTTTCGAAAACTTGCTAGGTTCTCTCAGACATGCAGGTTTCCTCACGATGTTTTCCTTCACCGTAAGGCAAGAGGTAATCGGTTTAGAAAATGATTCGCACATGAAAATATCAGAGGTGTGAGACTCGGGATTTGAACCCGCTTCACTCGGTTTCCCAAGCGAGCGCGTTACCACTGGGCTACCATTGCCTGTAGCAGCCCTTGGTATTGACAAAAAAGGTGAAGGCGTCTGTATCAATGAAAAAGCTAAAGTAGATACCGTAGACGATCTTTCATCGATTATTTCGTCATCCTACTCCTCTTCAGTTACGTTTTCATCACCTGTCTACTGAAATCAGACATCTATATCGAAATCTACGTCATCATCTTCAAAGTTTTCAATTTCAGAGATATTGCCATTTTCTAAAAAGTCACATATGATTTCTTCAGTGAGTGGACATTCTAAAAGTGATAAAATAAATAAATTTCAAAGCCATAAAACACCAAAACAACAAAGAAACGCACAACAATAGTTAACATTAAATTCACATACTTTTTTTTTTTTTTTTTTTTTTTTATGGGATTCAGTGACAAACGAGCAGACAGACCACCTGATGGAAAGCAGTACCTGTCGCCCATAACACCTACGGTTCATGCACTTAAGTTTTAAGTAACAAAAATGCAGAACCACAGGTGCGTTGTCACTGTGAGGACTAAGATGTTATGCCTCTTGCCTGTAATTGCGCTGGCTACCTTATCCTTCAAACCGGAACACAACAATGCAATCATTGCTGCTTGGCGGCAGAAATAGATAAGGGGGTGGTACCCATCCAGTCGGACTCCTCAGGCTTGACAGAGTCCTACCACCGGTAAAAACCTACAACCGATATGCTATGATCGTGCGAGTTTAAATTTCGAAGGATATTCTCGACAAACTATTAATGTAATGTACAAAAAATACATAATAATTTCTTCAGTAACTAATAAACAAGCAATATATAGGAAAAGATATTTAAAAATCTCATTAATTTATTTAAATAGGAGGTATTTACTTGAGCTGTTGTCAAAAAACGCAGCCATGCTTACCACGTCTTTTCGGCGACTGACGAGTCCTGACTTGTTTGTATGCCCGTAAATTATATTTTGGTGCACTCTTAGATAGACTCACTATGGATCGACGCCGGTTGCGTTCGCAAAAATAGTTTCGGATACAGTGTAGAATTTTTCAAAGTCAAAACTCACGATTGTACAATCTCGGGTGTAAAGGGTAAAACTTACTATTTACTTTCTGATTATTTATTCCGTTTCTTTTACAGATTGTAGCTACGCAACCAAAGTTGCTTTTCAAACCAGATAGTATGGAAAAGAAAAGGCTAGACTAGCATTATTTACAGCAACACATATCAGCATACGTGTAGTGGATCATATGGGAGACGTGATTAATCAGATGCACAATGATGATGAAATAATTCACTCATATGTGACAAAATGTATCTAAATTATTAAAAATGTTTTAGCACCCCATTTTTCAGAAAATCTAAAAGAAAAATTTGATAGATAAACTTTGACATAGTAGCTATGTATATTCTACCAAAAACAGATTACACAGTACACGTTCGACATTGACCACAACAACAAAAAGTAATGTTTAAACGTGATCTTTGTGCGAGACATTACTGTGGCTCTCGGTTAGTGGTTTTCTGGTGGTTGAGAGACCAGAGTAATTTCAGTGGTTTTCTGATGAGTCAATATGCCACATTTAGTGGGTTCGTAAAAATAAAGTTGGCAACACTGTGCTTTCTATGTCTATGGTTGAGCCTCTATAACCTGTGAATACAAATATCAAAATACAGTTACTTGTTGTTCCTTGTCTCTGATACAGTTATTCAAGGGTAATTGCCTGTCGTTTGATATTTTTGACGTAAATTAGAATGGATAAAAGCTTAAAATTTTAATTTATTTCCAGCAATAAACCTGTGCTCAATATGTTTACTCGTCGTACTAGTTCAGATGAATCTGAAATGCCAGAATCTCTTGTTAATGTGAAATCGGCGTTTCGTGTGAGTATATGCCTGCAGCGGTATTTTAAAGATGTTCGGAGCAGGTGCTACTTATTAGTAACTCGCAATCGTCCAGTTCGCTGGTTAGAAAAACGAATACAAAAAGTATTTGCTTTACCTGGCAATTTTTGTCTCATTACGAACGGACACATGCTACCATCATCTGAGCCCCTGGCTCTGCTGAATCCTGATGATTTCATTGAGTAAGTAAAACATCTTTTGGAGTGAAATTTTTTATTTGTTAGCGTAATTAAATATGAAAATATTTATTTAAAAGTTACTTTTAAATTAGTTTAACACAAAAGTACTACCTTGGCATGTCATGAGTCCTGAGTAATTATTGTAAATTAATATTATATTTAGTCATATTCACTTCATATTAACTTTGTTCATTATTTTATATAGTTTCAATAATTCCATAAATAAACACATTTGTGTTTATTTTCTATATAAATACAATTTACAACATGTCTTTACTACAAAGTCACTGCTGAACCTGAACAAATAACTGGTCAAAAAAGCTAATGATTGCTATACAAATTACTTCCCTACTTTCTAATCTACCTAGCTAAATAGTACAATTAAATTGTGGCAATATTACAATAACATACAAACAATAAGTCTTAGTAACTCTGGGAGAGTTCTGGTAAATCTAAATGAAATAAAATATAAGTAATGTGCAAGAGCTGTAACATGAATTATGCTGTATAAGTAGGTATATTACAATTTAGTAGTTAGTATAATTTTATAATTTACTATTTAAACCTTAAATGGAAATTTAGATATTGGAATAGAATTGATTAAAAAGATACACACTTCCTCTTTTCAATTACACAGATAAAATTGTAGGTTTTTGCTATCAAAAACAATAGTTTTTGATATCCTCACTTATATAATATTTATAGTATTTATCACAGGATTTTTAATTGTTTACAGAGTCATACCATTACCTGAAGTAAATGAAAGTGCACACAATAGAGATTCAGAAAAAAATAAATGCAATGTGGATAATCACAGTAAATCTTATAGTCAATATAAAACAGATCTATCGGGTAAATGGAATACATGTTCAGAGATTTTCACATCTGACAATAAACTTCAAAATGTTCAAGCTAATGGTGAACATACTTTAAAAGCTATTAGCGAAGATCACATAGATAGCGTAGGAACATCAAAAGCCATTGAAGGTATAAACACAACAGTTAATGTCACTGGTGCAGAAAGTTCGAACAACATTGATGAAGCTGATGATAGTACTCAATCCTTGTGGAACTTAAAACGCAAGGCTCTTGCAATATTAGACTCTAAAATAAGTACAGATAAAGATGAACGAGAGACAGAAGAAGGTTCATGCGACCCTCCGCGCCGCACTCGCCGCCGCGTACGTCACCGCCGCCGGCGCGCCGTTGAGCCAGAACAGGATTCCACAGAACATGTGGAACACGAGTCATTTTCTTTACAGGAACAACAAGTACTGCCGAGAAACACGCCTACCTCAGTGCCTGGATTATTAGAATCTTTATCTGCAGTAGATGCAAAAACTAGATTACAGGATCCTAATGCACCAAAAGTGTCTGGATCGAGCAAGGAACCAGAACGAGATACAGTTGTATCCCAGTCGCTTCTCCAAGAAGTGACACGTAATGAAACAACTCATTCACGTAAGCCTCGTGTAGTACACTCATTGAATGAGTGAAGCGAAATGATTCTGACTTCTATACTGATTTTTATAAAACAAATTTTAATTAAAATTTTCATGTAATTATGTGAAAAATGTAAGAATAAAAATACTATTTAATTTTCAACTAAAGTATGTTGTGACTTATTAATAAAGATAAATCGAAAAATGAAGCATTGTTTTGACTATACCTAATTTTGTGAGATCTCTAGCTGGATGTGAGGAAACGTTCGTTGGTCCGTAGACAGAGGGAAGGACGCACGCTCCCGGTTAGGTTCGTAGGCCGATGCTCGTAACTGGACTGTCGTGGGCCATTTGAGTGTTATACTGTTTTGTACATATTTTGTCAAAATTCGGGAGCACAAGGCGTTTGGCGTCAATAGTAGAAGGGCCCCCTTCTATCAATAATAGTCGTTGCGTAATCACCCTACCTTCATTTTAGCATCACAAAAACAAAACGATATCAGCGACTCCAACGGTGGATTATGTAACTATTGTACGACATGATCACTAAGTTTTGACCATATCATGAAACAGTTATGTGTTTAGTTGTTCATATCGTTAACCCGATCATTTTATGAAATGGTCAGCCACATTATAAAGTGACCAATTTTACGATCTGGCCACGACATATATGTACATAAAAACCTTAATTTATACTCGGTAGTGTCGGGGAGTGTTTATTTATTAGTAGTGAAATAAAAGGCTTTTTTATTTTTTTATTTATTTAGTGTCAGGGATTTAGGAACAAATAAATGTGAATAGATGGCGTTATATGTATGGATTTGCT
Source organism: Argynnis bischoffii washingtonia (assembly GCA_033884665.1). Lineage (NCBI taxonomy): Eukaryota > Metazoa > Arthropoda > Insecta > Lepidoptera > Nymphalidae > Argynnis > Argynnis bischoffii. Next base: position 50,830 of record CM066616.1, on the reverse strand, counting down.
GTTGATGTTTATGTAAAATTGATGAAAGAACGATAATAGAACCGAAAATTAATGTACATTTATACATGTAATAAAACTGTAAAGGTGGAATGTCTGTACATAGATTTTTTTTTTCTAAAAACCAAGTCAGGGGGATGTAAGAAGAGAAATGGAACAAACTATGGATTGTTACAATTACTTGTTGTTGTGGTAATAATTGGAATTTGCGACCTTGAGCGACAACAGTTCGCGCCATCATTTTGGAAAAAAACGTCATTTAGACTATAAATGATTATTACAAAAAATATAGAACATAACATTTCCTGCAACTTTAGAAAATATTTTTTATCAGATTATTAGTCAGTAGTGTACGAGTCACAACGAAGTCAAGCTCGGCCAATTTTTATAATTCGCAGAACCGCCTACATTTTTTCTCGAATTTTCAGTATATTCAGTAGGTATATACCGATTATTTAATCCGTAATAACGCTTGCTTACTCATTTCCGTGCCACCATGAGGTATTACTACGAAGATGAAAACAAGAAAAAAATTTACAAGAAGATATCAATACATATCAATACATCATGTGAACCTGAAACATCTAGATTCTAGGGAGTCGGAATGGAAACCAAACTTGAAAAGAACGTGCCTCTGACCTCTCATGGTGGTGCGAAAATAAGTAAATTAAGTAATCGATATTTACTAAATTATGAGAAAAAAAGGAAGCGATTTTGTGAATTGTAAAAATTTGCTTCGCTTGACTTCACTGTATTTATCTGAAAAAATGTTAACTACATAAGCTGCAGGTAATGTAAAGACTATTTATGACCTATAGAACGCTGGAAAGTGAAGATATTCTCGAAAATCTGATTTTTGGTATCATTTTTCCATTAGGTCGGCGCGAGCGGCAGTCGATCAAGATTGGGAAGTATTAATAAGGACACCATACTGTAACACTATGCAAAATTAGAGCTCTCATTGACCTTTTGAAGCGAAAGCCCCATTTTATCTCTTAAATGACAGGAATAAATCTAAACTAAACAAAGACATATTTTTCCCACGGGAACCGTACATTTTTCCGGGATAAAAAGTAGCCTATTTGTTATTTTGATGTATGAACTATGTTATTGTAAAATTTCCTTAAAATCCAAGCAGTAGTTTGTGTGTACTAAGCAATATAAGTTACTATAGTTTTTTAACTATTCCACGGGAGTCGGAAACTCTTTAATTTCCGGGATGAAAAGTATCTAAGATGTTGACCGGGGATATAAGATACCACCATACAAAAATTCATTTAAATCGGTCCAACAAGCAGACAAACAAACAAATAAACAGACAGAAACAATAAAATTGAAAAAATCTGGATTTGTTCTATTGCTCTTCTTACATCCTCCGACTAGGTTTTTAGCATTTTTTTTTCTATGTACACACATTCGGCTTCTACAGTTTTATTATAATATGTATGGTTTGTACTAGGGATTTCATCCCGGGAGTCTCGATCTCGAAAATTTCGAGAGTCTCGACGATTTTTTCGAATTTTCAAGACTCGAGACTGCTACCACCAGTCTCGGGAATAACGAGACTTTTGAGACTTTACTTTTTTTGAGATTTTTTTTTTCCGGTTGCGGCATACGGTACGTGGTAGCAATATAGACTGAAACTTAGGATAAGACAACAGAGGGAAAAACTAAACCATCGCTATATAATTATTTAATCTCTATCCCCTATCTAATACTAGCATAGAAGCAAAGAGAGTTTTTTCTAACGCGGGTTACTTTTGTAATAAAATCGGATCCTATCTGTCTGAAAATACATTAAATACTCTTTGTGTTTACGTGCCCACTGTAAAAATGAAAAAAAAAATTAGGTCCTTACATATGAAATTTGGGTTTTGTTGAACTGGCTACTTTGGTCTAAAATATCTATATCTGGGTTTGGTTAACATTTATTTCAATTTAAGGCTTGTGTATTTGTTTTTCGAATTTAGAGGTTCATTTATTTTCGCGTCATTTGATTTTTCTTTGACATCACTCTGTTCACAATATGGAAAACTTAAAATACCACCATGGTACCAGCGCTGCAGAAATAGCTCGAAGGATTAATGATGTGTATGCGGAAGCTACTGTAAAATAAAACACGGTTTTGGTTCCAATGTTTTTGTTCTTGAATTTTTGACCTATAGAACATACCCCATGGATGACCGAAGACGCTAAGTGACAATGAACAATTAAAAGTGATCGTGGAAACGAATCCATCGCAAACCACGTCAGAGTTAGCGGCAAGCTTCTTTGTGAGTTATAAAGCTATTTTAATTAATTTGAAACAAATTGGAAAAGTGAAAAAGCTGGAAAAATGGATACCGCATGAATTGATAAAGCCCCCCAACAAACACGCGGCGAGTGCTGCGTTACATTACTGAACCGTAACCATAACGAGGATTTTGAATCGCATCGGATCCTGTACAATACTCGGAAACTCTAATCATAATGGTTGAACCCAGGAGAAATCTTGCCCCCAGCGACAGTTGAGTCAGAAAAAGGTACTGGTAAGTGTCTGGTGGACCAATGCTGATGTAATCCACTACAGCTTTCTAAGATCTAGACTAGCGATTACGGCAAGATCTGTACTGGGAACAATTGCAAATTATTATGGAAAAGCTAGCCATTTAATAACCGAGACTGGTCAATTGCTCTAACTCACTGTTGCTTCACGACAACGCTAGACCACACACTGCACAACAAACAGTCGCTAAATTAGAGGAGCTGCAATTGGAATGTCTCCGACATCCACCATACTCCCCTGACCTTGCTCCAACAGATTAGGTACCGCTTTTTCTGGAATTTGGACAATTTCTTGCAAGGAAAAAAATATAATAAGTACATAGATAACAATGGTACTTTAATTGATTAAATATCTTTTTTTTTTCTTTTGTTTTTTCCATATAAAACTGCTAATTTTATATGTAAGAACCTAATAATTTCAAAATAAAACTATCTTTTCGGATTATTTCGCGAATTTATTATGATTTTTGGTTCCCGACGTTTCGATTGCTTTACAGCAATCATGGTCACGGGAGAGACTAAGGTGTTAGATGTCTCAATGGCATTATACAGTTGTTACAGACAGCCTACCTACTATTTTACAAAAATGATTTTAAAAATTCAAAAATGGCATCAAAGTACCTTACAATATTAGTTGATTTTAATTCTAAACATTTTAAAATTTTTTTAATGTTTTTAATAAGTATTATAATTAAATATAGCAATATTATTTACTTAATTTTAGCTATTATAATAAATATTACAATTTTTCTTAATTAATTACTAATCTTATTTAGTGTTGCTATTATTATATTATCTGTGACCATAAAGATTTATTAACCATTTTTTAAATATCAATTATTTATTTAAGTAATATATTTGTTTTATATGTAGTTTAAAAATTTTATATTATTTTAGATTGTTATTAATTAAAGTTAAAATATTAAGCAACACTATTGTTAACTTTATAGATAAAAAATATATTAATTAGAATTACTATTCTTATTGCGATCCACACAGTATGAACTAACTACATCTACTGGTCTGTTATGTTTGTTTTTGTTGTTTGTTTTTATTATGTTTATTACAGGATCCCATGATGATGGTAGTACCCAGCCATCTTCCCTATTGAAGTTTGGATATTTTTTTAATTTCAATAGCTTCGCGAATCATCCTGGGGCGATAACGGTTTTCTTTCGCTAGTATTTGTGGATTATCAAAGCGAATGTAGTGGCTTGGGCGATCCTGGCTATGTTTACAGACTGCAGATGTTGTATTGCGACGGTGCTTCACATCAGCTATGTGTTCTTTGACCCGAGTTCTAATGGATCTCTTTGTTTGTCCAATGTAAGAGAGCCCACAATCACAATCAAGTTTGTATACCCCTGCATCTTGGAGAGGGATGTTGCACTTGACTGGTGGTAAGAACTGACTAATTTTCTTTGGCGGCTTGAAGTAAGTTTTGATTGAAGTTTCAATCAAAACTTCTAGCGAAAGAAAACCGTTATCGCCCCAGGATGATTCGCGAAGCTATTGAAATTAAAAAATATCCAAACTTCAATAGGGAAGATGGCTGAGTACTACCATCATCATGGGATCCTGTAATAAACATAATAAAAAAAACAACAAAAACAAACATAACAGACCAGTAGATGTAGTTAGTTCATACTGTGTGGATCGCAATAAGAATAGTAATTCTAATTAATATATTTTTTATCTATAAAGTTAACAATAGTGTTGCTTAATATTTTAACTTTAATTAATAACAATCTAAAATAATATAAAATTTTTAAACTACATATAAAACAAATATATTACTTAAATAAATAATTGATATTTAAAAAATGGTTAATAAATCTTTATGGTCACAGATAATATAATAATAGCAACACTAAATAAGATTAGTAATTAATTAAGAAAAATTGTAATATTTATTATAATAGCTAAAATTAAGTAAATAATATTGCTATATTTAATTATAATACTTATTAAAAACATTAAAAAAATTTTAAAATGTTTAGAATTAAAATCAACTAATATTGTAAGGTACTTTGATGCCATTTTTGAATTTTTAAAATCATTTTTGTAAAATAGTAGGTAGGCTGTCTGTAACAACTGTATAATGCCATTGAGACATCTAACACCTTAGTCTCTCCCGTGACCACGATTGCTGTAAAGCAATCGAAACGTCGGGAACCAAAAATCATAATAAATTCGCGAAATAGTAATCCGAAAAGATAGTTTTATTTTGAAATGTCAAATATTCGCGTAAATCTAAGAAAGTATTATGTGAACCTAATAATTGTTAATTTTACTTGTATTTGAGTTTGTAATAGTATGATTAATAAAGTATTTTATTGAAATACCTTGTATCCACTGCCTAACTGCCTAGCCTATGAGTATGAAACTTATTTTTGAAGTAGTCTCGAAAGTCTCGTTTTTCCCGGTAATTTCGAGACCATACCGAGTCTCGATTTTTTTTCCCGGGACTCGTAAACATAACGAGACTGAAAGCCTTAGTTTGTACCTACTAGCGGAACCCACAGCTTCGCTCGCGCTAAAACTACAAATAAAAACGTTACGTATACCTACGTCGTGTTATAGTTTCGAATACTATTCGAAACTATAACACAACGTAATATTTACTAATTCTATAGATCTTTCGAATATATACTAATTCTACAGATGTATTATAGTTTACGGATTTTGTTTAGATTTCTCGTAATACATAATGACGTAAATGAGTTTCTTTTACCGAATATAAGCTTGTATGGTCTATATTTTGTATGTGTGTGTACTGTAGTGTTATATGCGAAACACCAGTAAGGTAACTATGTACTCCAAGACTGTGGACTATTGTTTGTTTGTATTCTCAAATAAGCACATAAATGTTAATAATAAAGGAATATAATGTTAATAATAAATGAATATAATGTTAATAATAAAGGAATACCATAGCGCAAGATAGAATTGTTTACAAAAAGAAGTTGCTACTAAAACTGTATCCTTAGATTTTAAAGAATAAGGTTCAATATATTTAGTTAGATTGCATTCCAACGTTAAAATATACTTACATATATCTATAATCCTCTATATCTAAGGGGCCTACTAAATCTAAAAATAGCCTATCAAATGCCGAATTACTTGTATTCGTTATTACCATCGGTTTCTTTGTGTATTTATAACATTTTTGCCGTCGGCACTTATCACGTTTTTTTAATAAATTCCTTAGTAACTTTTTCTATCCCAGACCAGCGACGTATATATTATTTAGCATGCGCCTAATACAGGCACTTGATGGCAAAATGTGATAGTCATTAAGTATATGTTTCTTTTGATCATCGTTTCCTATTCCTTTTATACATTTTATTACACATTGAATATATTCGCGCGATTTTAATCAAGCTCATGCGAGTCGATCTTTAAAATATCGAAAAGTATCGTACAGTCGTATTGTGAATTATGGATGACCGATACTCTGGTGGATATAGATTTTTTTAATCGTTATGCATAGTAGTTAAATCGATGGACAATATTCGCGCGATTTTAATCGAGCTCATGCGAGTCGATCTTTAAAATATCGAAAAGTATCGTACAGTCGTATTGTCAATTATAGATGACCGATTTTCTGGTGGAAATAGATGGTTTTAATCATAACGCAAAGCATACGAATCGGTTGAAAATATTTTCGCGATTTAAATCGAGCTCATGCGAGTCGATCTTTAAAATATTGAAAAATATCGATAAGTCAAATATAAAATTTTATCTTTCTGTTATCAGTAAGTAGTTCTTCTGTAGAAATAATCTTAACAGTACAGTGCAGCGTAATCATCAAATTTTGCATCATAATGGAAATTATCATACAATCTGCGTACGATTGTAGGATACCATCGTACATCGTACGTAGTTATGAAATTATTGTAGATGTACGATAATTATCGTACGGTTGCGAACCAAGTTATCCAAGTCGGAGTGTCACTTAATCGAAAATAAATAATACACTTCAAATAAAAAAAAACAGTCTACTTACGTTTATAAACTGCATGAGTACACGTAGTATCTCCAGGATAATTTCAGAAAAAATTCGTGCGAATTTCCGAGAATTCAATTGTTATTGTACACGCCGGCGTGTATGCGGTCCTCGAAGGGTTAACACTTAGAAGACTCAAAACTATAGTAATATTATTAAAACAAAAAAAAACTTCTAGTTTTTTTAAAACATATACACGAAAATTAACAAAACTATTAACTATGAAAAAGGGCAAAATATATGAAAACCTAAATGCCTTTAATGAGTACAGATCGTATTCACATAAACTATCGAACTTCGCGGTATTTTGTAACAACCCACCAAAAATACTGAAAAGTGTTCACAGATAATAAAGTCAAATAATACTTTAAAAAATATTTTACATAAATCAAATAAAAAACTCGTAAATGCATACATGAATTGAAAAATAATAACATATTATTATTTTAAAATCTTAGTAATCTGATGACAATTTTCACTTTTAATATGTATAACGCTTAACTAATTATTAAGCGATAATCTGTTATGTTCTGAAAGCGGTACCTATATAAAACTAAAAACAGACATTGACAGCTTTGCCAAAATTTAAGATTTTTTTGTTTAGATTAGTGAAGTTATCAAAATAATAATAAAATAAAGTCTTAATTGTTATGAAAATATGGATTTCACATAAAAAGGAATGTTTACTATTCGTTAAAGGTATGTTTATCTTTTGTAATTACTTATTTAGGTATAGAAATGTATGGAAATGTTCTAACTTTTAAGTCGCCATAACTTTTGACTCTTTCGTTTCCTCAAAATATTTTTTTATATATTTGAACTTCCTATCACCTCTCCTATCCAGAAATACCACCCACTTCTCCAGGGGCCACGTCTCATATTTTAAATTTATGCCCCAATTTTCTGTCATAATTTTATAGATTTTTAAACTGGTTTATTTTAACCTCAAAATATACTCAAAGAACTTTTACAAGCGACTTATTTAATGATTAATTATACTTAATGCTTTCCATTAATGCACAATGTGATATATAAACATGAATATATGTACAATCACATGAAAATAAAGTGAAAATATAATATTGTGTACTTTTTATTTATACAGTTGAAATTGATTATCTACTAGAGCTTTAGTCAGAAATAAAAAGCAGTGACTATTAGAGATGATAAAAAGAAGATTTCATCTCCTGCAGGTGAATGACCGCATTAATTTTAACAAATATGATAAGCAAGAAAAAGGGTCTGAAGAAACAGAAAGAACATTTTGTAACAGAAAGATTAATAATAATTAATTAAGATCTTTGATAGTTAGTAAAAACTTTAAGGAAATGAAATTAAAGTAGAAAGTTATTATATTTTCTATTGGAAAGATAGGACTATACCCTGTTTTTTAATCTCAGAGACTAAACTGACATTACGTGGGTTGTCAGTTTTTTGCAATTCTTAAATAATGATGTACCACTATCGAAAATGAATGTTAATAAAATCAAGTATCGTTTTTTTTATAATAAGTTATCTTTAAATAATGTGTAGGTACTTTTTAAAACGTAAGAATACAAAATTAATAATGTAAATTTAAATTTAATACTGTTAATTTTAATGATACTTAATGATTTAAAATTAATAAATATCATATTTAAATTAATAAATATGTTAGTTAAATTAATAAATATGATATTTTAATCAATGAGTATGATATCTAATGATTAAAAATGAATCTTATTATCCGCTTTTGAATATAAAACTCTGAAGCTAATCGTCTAATAAAGATAAAAAGTTACGATTTAACAAACCGGTATCATAGGTACAACACTGCACAAGAGAGCTGGTATCATTATTTGTAAATTTGACATTTGCATGTGTCAATTTAGTCTCTGAGATTAAAAAACAGGGTATAGTATTGATATATTTAAAAAATATTTACAGTAACTATAGAGATATTTAGTTTACAAAAAGGTATTTTAGTGTCAGAGAATTCCTCAAGTCACAAACTAATTTTGACTCATATTAAATTACTATTTATTTAATTAATCTGTGTATAATTATTACATAAAAACTTTAAAAAAAAACCGACTTCCAGGCACTGAAAAGTAAAAAATAACTAAATGGGGGTTTTCATTTAGAATAGATAATTAATCAGATATTTTCGAAGTTGGTGTGCTTTGATTTGTATTGGCTGGCACCTGGGGGGTTTTTTTTTAAAGTTATTATTTTTCCATTTTTAGTGTAGAAGTATCATCAATACAAATTAATCAAGCCCAAACACCAGGTAATTGCTGTAAATCGTTGAGGAGTTCCCTCGACTATCTTTCGGGTCCATCATCAGATCGAATCCAGACCTTCATTAAATAGTAGTGCTTTAAAATACCTAATGAAAATGTTATCAAACGCACTAGTAGTAGTAGTAGTTCCCCTTGATTTCTCTGGGATCCCATCATCAGATCCTGGTTTCCTTATCATGGGACCACTCTTGGGATATCTCCTTTCCAACAAAAAAAGAATTATCATAATTAGTTCATAAACGACGAGAAAATCCGCAAACAAACATAAAAAAAATAAAAAAACATATATACAGTAGAATTGAGAACCTCCTCCTTTTTTTGGAAGTCGGTTAAAAAGTATAATATATACTTTGTTGTTACTGTGAAGTTATTGGACTAGAGCTATAATTTAAATGGAATTCTTTGAGCTATATTCGTTTTCGATAGTAGGTAATAAATAGGTGGTGCTGATCTGAAAACTATCCATTTTTTTTAACTTTTTGGTAATATAATCTCGTATATCTTATAGTATTAAAAACGCCATCTATGAATACACAGTATTAATTAGTAAAATACAGAAATGAATACTAGAATATACCTTTTTTAAGAATTATTTTTCATTTTATATAATATTAATAATTTTGCAAATCAATTATGTATAATATATAACACCATCTATTAACATATAATTGAACTAATTTTCCTTTGTAACTACTGTCTTAATTCTGAAAACAATCATTAAGTAAATAATATAACTGTCATTAGACTTAATATTAATGCATTTAAAATTGTTACATTTCAGGACCATCATGTTCAGCCGACGTGTCTCGACACAACATCGTGTAACAGAAGTGTCTTGGATACAGGAGACTTGCCTCAGTTTTTTTAAATTATTGTTTAAGGTACAACCTGTGTCCTATTACAAATTAATTAAGTTAGGGAGTATTGATTGATAATAGCAATTGTACAGTTTTATATGAATCTTCACAATGTTGGGTTAGTGTGCCCTCTAGTGGCGAGTAGCAGAAGTAAATAAACAATTATACTAGATAGCACAAATCGATAGGTTTTTTTTTTTAAATAGTGTTATGTTGTTTTATTTAAAAATGTGTTATTCCAGAATATAATCTACTTCTGTGCCAAATTTCATCCAGATCCATTCATCCGTTCTGGCATGAAAGAGTAACAAACGTCCATACTCACAAACTTTCACATTTATAATATTATAAATTACTATTTAATAAATCTGTGTATAGTTTTTACAAAAGTATAATGTATACTTCGTTGTTTCTGTTAAGTTATTGGATTTTTGTTTTTGTTTTTTTTAGTAGGTGATAGGTGACACTGATCTGAAAACTATCTTTTATATACTAAAATATAAAACAAATTTCAATTCCTTCATTTGTAGTAATATTATCTCGTATATCTCAAAATAATAAAAACGCCATCTATGAATACACAGTATTTATTAGTAAAATACAGAAATGAATACTAGAATATAACTTTTTTTAATTAAGAATTATTTTTCATTTTATATAATATTTTAATAATTTTACAAATCAATTATGGATAATATATAACACCATCTATTAACATACAATTGAACTAATTTTCCTTTGTGACTACTGTCTTAATTCTGAAAACGATCATTAAGGAAATAATATAACTGCCATTAGACTTAATATTAATGAATTTAAAATTGTTACTTTTCAGGACCATCATATTCAGCCAACGTGTCTCCGACAGAACATCGTACGACAGAAGTGCCTTGAATACAGGGGACTTGCCTCAGTTTTTTTTTGAATTATTTCATGTACAACCTGTGTCCTATTACAAATTAATTAAGTAGCATTTATTGATTATGATAAATATCAATTATACAGTTTTATAAGAAATCTTCACAATGTTGGGTCAGTGTGCCCTCTAGCGGCGAGTAGCCGAAGTAAATAAGCAATTATACTAGATGGCACAAATCTATAGAAAATAGTATTATATTTTATTTTAAAATACAGTGCACTTTGTAACTTTAAATATTTAAGTATAAATAATAATAATAAATAATGTTGCTTAGGAAAGCATTACATTTTTAAGGTTGAATAATGATTATAAATAATATATTATTCTAAGCTGAATAGAAATTTCGTCGTTAGTAAGTTGTCTACATTACAAGTTTTGACGCAAGTTGAATTCAAATCCGCGACCGACGACATTATTAGTGATCCAAAATGACACTTATGATCACGAAATACAAGTTTAAATCTGTATTTAATTATTAAAAAAAGAAATGAAATTGAACTTTATTCAAATAGAATTTATTAGAAGCACTTTTAAATAGTTTACACATACTAATTATAATATGAGTATGTATTTGCATTATTGATCGAGTATTTGTAGTGTATTGTTAATTGAATCTGTATAATATATGTGAAATATAAATTTACTATTCTGTTACAAAGTATGTTAAAGAATTATTTTCTTTGGTTTGCTGGCGATTTCACATGGGCTGAAATAAATTATATACAACTACTTAAATACACGGCTTGGTATGGTAAAATCTAACAACTGACATAAACAGTTACTCTTAAGAGGATTGTGAAGTGTCGATACGCGGTGCGAGTAGGTTTAAAAAAAAATGCTATCTGTTTCATGCCGCTCTCTTTGCCATTTCACCCCTCTAAACATTTACATGATGAGACAATGTTGGTTTCATTAGATTCAGTATCTTAATCTAGGTCTGTACGTCTTTCTTTTTTTTTTTTTTTTTTTTTTTTTTTTTTTTTTTTTTTTTTTTTTTTAAAACGATCGAGGAAGTTATAAAGTCAAAAATACAACTACAGAATTTCTGTCATACTCAATATTTCTTTAAAATAAAAACGTACAGGCCTAGATCTTCATTATATCTACAACATTTCCAAAAATTATGAAAATTAGACTATGTTAGTGGGGAAAAAATGTTGTCTCTTTTTGTATGAAAATTTTTAGAGCTTTACAATCCTCTTAATAAAACTATAATTGAAAAAGTAGTAGAAAACTCAAAATAATTTATTTGCTTCATACAGTAAAAGGACTACGCCAAAACTATGTCAGGCTCAAGCAAATTATAAAATATTGAATTGCTACTTATAAAAAGAATATTTAAAAAATAATTTAAAATATACGATTTTGTATGATTTATACATTATAATAGTTTTAATGAAAGCTAATTCTTATAATTTAGTAGTTAATGTACAGCTTGTAAAATTACATACATTGCAGAACTTGATAATTAGTTCTTACACCTGTTAGGTTTATGTCTGCTTCGGGAGAAAACTAATTTGTAATGGAAATAATAACTATATAGGTTTTATATTTATTACTTTCAATTTTTTTCTATATTATTATACAAGTACCTATAGTTTACGTGTCTGTCTGTAGATACTGAGGTAAATTAAAAAAGTTATGATGTATAGGAATAAATTGTGTAGTTATAATATTAGTTCAAAAAAAAATATACAGATTTATCTTTAAGTGAATAACTTGTGTATTAAAAATAATTAGTTAAACGAAACAGAAGACTATATTTATAAAATTACATTATTATACTGTATTTTGCAAACTATTCATAATATGTAATGTAACTTAAAATTTTCAGTACTTTTATATAAGCTGTTTCTACCGGATTATATTATAATCTAGAAATATTTTTGAACTATTAACAGCAATATTTGGTTAGTGTTAGTTGTTGTTAATATATATTATAAATTATTCTTTTCTCTAAATATTCATAGCAGTATTTAAAATATACTGGCTGTGGCTCGCGGTCACCGGCGGCTTGTGCTTTAAATAAAAAAAAAGTAAAAATCTAATATGTTAAGAAAAGAATACTCTATTTAGTTATAAGCAATTATTTTATATTTTATACCAAATAAATCGTTTTTACCGATGGTCTTTCATTACACTTACAACAACTGTCAGCTGTCAAATGTCAAATACTGGCAGTCTTTTGTCTATGTATAAAAAAAAAAGAAATTGTCTCTATTGAGATAGTTTCTAGAGAATGTTAAAAATGTTGTCCTCTGCTTAACCATATACGCACTCGAACCTACGATATCCGTCTTATATTATAGCATCTAACCTAAGCATATACATTATCATACAGGCATAGACTTTATAAGACAAATAACAGTTAAGTCGTAAATACTTCTCAGGATTTGTCACACGTATGAGTTATAATATTATGATCCTTATATAGTTTAGTTTTCAACATCCGTCACTAATGCCTTTAAAACTTAAACAGCTAATGTTTATGAAGATTTATTATATCTACATATTTGAGCCATTTATTGCGATCAGTCCACATATATCTCGCTAACCATAGAGACAGACAGCCCTTGTTACAAAAACATATTTCAAAACACATCTTTTATTAAATAGAATCGTATTAATAATGCTCTAGGCATCGGTTATTTAATTCGTCATTTATATTCACTTAATTGCTATATTTTATTAATACTAAATTATATTTCAAATATTTTAAAGTAAATTAGCGTTTTGTTTCCGAACGGGTTATGTATTATCTTTCCAATTCACTCCTGTCACTCGTGTGTTTTATTGTTTTGTATATTAAGTGCTATTTATTACAGTTATAAATTATTTGCATAACTACATACCCAATATTTAATTAATGTTAAACTTATATTCAATATTTAATAATATAACAGAATGTATTATTTCTTTATTATTGTCAGTGCGGATACTTGTATTTAAAGCGGTGTAATGGTGAAATCGGGGTTGAATTCTATTCAGGCGGTGATAATAACGTTTTGCCATAACGATCAACAAGTGCTGTTTCGTCATATAAGTATTGTCTCTATAGTATTATTGTCGCACTTGCGAATAATTTCACTACTATTACAATAGTGATTATTACTTCGGTTGTAAAACAAAGTTATTCAAGACCTTAATAACGTAAACAGAACTACAATTACTTATGAAAATGCATAATATTATTTTAAATGTGCACTATATTATAGATTAAACATGTATTGAGAGAATTTAAAAAAAAAAATATATTTGACGTATTTATTGAAACATCTAAAATTAAATGGTTTTTTTTTTTTTTTAATTTCCTCTACAAATAACTTAGAAATAATAAACTATAATACTCAATGCCATTAACACGACAGCGTGTTCAGGCGGTCTGTGGCGCAAAGACGCAAGGTCGATATTAATAAAGTGTCACGCTAGATGTGTTTGAAATTTTTCAGTAGATTTTTCCAAAAACGAGGCCAGATATTCTATTCAAATTCTTAGAACATAATGTTTAAGGGATAAAATACAGTTTTTTTTTTTTTTTTTTTTTTTTTAATTACACATTCGAAAAAAGTAATATCTGTTAAACTGTATCCCGTAAGTCTTACCTTCGGAAACCTATCTTCCATCAATATAACTTTTGCAAACCTTTAACCTAACTGTAACACCTTACTTCTCTCGACCTGTCTAACGGACACTAACTTTCGTAACCGAACTTTCAGCGACATAACTTTCTGCAATCGCCCTTTTAGAAACCTAACTTCAAGAAACTAAATTTTCGGTCACCTACCTTTAAAACCCAAGTTTCCGGTGACATAACTTGCGGGAAACTAACATTTCTCAACCTTACTTTTTTTTTTTTTTTTTTTTTTTTTTCCAAACTTAACATGCGGAAACCTAACTTCACGCAACCTAACTTACGGAAACCTAACTTCTCGCAACCTAACTTACGGAAACCTAACTTATCGCAACCTAACTTACGGAAACCTAACTTCTCGCAACCTAACTTACTGAAACCTAACTTCTCGCAACCTAACTTACGGAAACCTAACTTCTCGCAACCTAACTTACGGAAACCTAACTTCTTGCAACCTAACTTACTGAAACCTAACTTCTCGCAACATAACTTACGGAAACCTAAATTTTCGCAACCTAACTTTCGGAAACCTAACTTACGAGAACCTAACTTTCCGCAACCTAACTTACGGAAACCTAACTTTTCGCAACCTAACTCTTCGCAACCTAACTCATCGCAACCTAACTTACGAGTACCTAACTTTCCGCAACTTAACCTACGGAAACCTAACTTTTCGCAACCTAACATATGGAAACATAACTTTTCGCAACCTAACTTACGGAAAACTAACTTCGCAACCTTACTAACGGAAACTTAACTTCTCGCAACCTAACTAACGGAAACCTAACTTTTCGCAACCTAACTTACAGTAACCTAACTTCTCGCAACCTAACTTACGAGAACCTAACTTTCCGCAACCTAACCTACGGAAACCTAACTTTTCGTAACCTAACATATGGAAACATAACTTTACGAAACCTAACTTACGGAAACTTAACTTTTCGCAACCTAACTTACGGAAACCTAACTTTTCGCAACCTAACTTACAGTAACCTAACTTCTCGCAACCTAACTTACGAGTACCTAACTTTCCGCAACCTAACCTACGGAAACCTAACTTTTCGCAACTTAACATATGGAAACATAACTTTACGCAACCTAACTTACGGAAAACTAACTTCGCAACCTAACTTTTCGCAACTTAACACATGGAAACATAACTTTACGCAACCTAACTTACGGAAAACTAACTTCGCAACCTAACTTTTGGAAACCTAACATATGGAAATCTACCTTTCCAAACCTAACTTTCGGAAACTTAACTTTCCGCTACCTAACTAACGGAAATCTAACTTTTCGCAACCTACCTTTCTAAAACCTAACTTTTGGAAACCTAACTTTTCGAAACCTAACTTTCGGAACTTCGGAACATGGGAAACCTTGGGTTAGGTTTGGGTTAGGTTTGGGTTAGGTTTGGGCTAGGTTTGGGTTAGGTTTGGGCTAGGTTTGGGTTAGGTTTGGGCTAGGTTTGGGTTAGGTTAGGTTAGGTTAGGTTAGGTTAGGTTAGGTTAGGTTAGGTTAGGTTAGGTTAGGTTAGGTTAGGTTAGGTTAGGTTAGGTTAGGTTAGGTTAGGTTAGGTTAGGTTAGGTTAGGTTAGGTTAGGTTAGGTTAGGTTAGGTTAGGTTAGGTTAGGTTAGGTTAGGTTTTTTTTTTTTTTTTTTTTTTTTTTTGCCTCCTCCTTCTTCCTACAAACAATCCTCGCTATTTGATACGGGCGATTGTTGTATAAAAGTTATATATTTATTTTTTATTTAGTTATATATGTATGTACAATCATTGAGTGAATATTCTTACAAGTCGTTAGATAGATAACAAGGTTTATATTTATATATATATATATATATATATATATATACACATATGTATATATATATATATATATATATATATATATATATATATATACACATACATATATATATATATATATATTTTTTTTTTTTTTTTTTCCCTTCCCTGACATACGTCAAATATTATTTCCATTCTAATAATTACATGCTTAAAATTAATTATATATATATGTACAAACTTATTCTAATTACCTGCTTAATATTAATTATATATTTTTACAAACTTTTATACGCCTATTGCTTATTTGTTGCTTTAATTAAAAGTTAGTTATATACAAATTGTTAGGTCGTGTTTTTGTTGAAGTCCTTTAGACTATTTACTATTTCTTCAATGACTCTTAAGTACGTTTTAAAACACTTCTCCTCTCCGAGCAACTCCTCTACCTTGAATGGGTCATCGATGCCGTGGTTATTGCAGTTAATTTGGTGATGTAGTCTAATTCTATTGTATTTAGGACACTCCCTCAACAAGTGGTCCTGGGTTTGTACGTGTTGGCCTGAACATGGGCACAAATTAGTGGCTTTGATTTTAAATCTATTGAGGTAAGCGAGATGGTATCCATGACCTGTTAGAAATTGTGTTAATGCGAAAGTTGGCTCTGTAATTTCCGAAAGTTGTTTGATTGAGTTTAAATTTGGCAAGTGATTCTTTGTGACTATTCCTTTTTGTGTGTTTAAATAAGTATTATTAGCCTCCATCTCTGTCTCTTTCCGTAGGTGGTGTTTGAGGTAGGAGATAGGGAAGCAAGCGAAAGCATAGGGCCGGTGAGACGCTGCAGCTGCCTTTGCCGATGTATCAGCAGCCTCATTACCCTCCAATCCGGTATGGGATCTGACCCAGAAGAAACTGACGCTCCCTTCCCCATCTCGTATCCTATGTATGGTTCTGTGAATGTCTACTATTGTTCGATTTGTGTTATTTCTGTCTGCGATGGCATTTAGACCACTCAGAGAGTCCGATATGATGGCGATGTTGTTTGAGGTGCTCTCATTACTCGCCCAAACCAACGATTCTTTTATTGCTAATAGTTCTGCCTGAAAGACAGAACAGCTGGTGTGCAATTTGAATTTACGGATGACATTACTGCCATCCGGTTCGTACGCGACGAACGCCGCACCCACCCTGCCGTCGGTGAGTTTGCTGCCATCGGTGAATATTTTTGTGGTTGTCGTGGAATCTATGTGTACATCCAAGTCGTTCTGGCTATTGGCTCTATTGAATTGGATCGTAATGCGATGTGCCGGGTGTAAAAGGTTGGAATGGTGCTCAGGATTATCTAGTTTGATGCGGTCGGGTAGAAATTTGCATGTCTTTGATACTTTAGATTGCTCGATGGCAGCAACTTCACCCACTTTGAGGTGGAGCGGCGTCAAGGACGCCAATGCTATGGCAGCATTTGCCGACACTGTTCGGAACGCTCTGATGATTTGGAGGGCGAATAGGCGCTGCATGGACTTCAAGGCATCTCGGACAACCTTGTACTTGACCGCGACACCCCAAATTCCAGCAGCGTAAGTCACTATGGGTTCGATGACGTGCTCGTATATGATTTTTATGTTACCGGAGTTAATGCCCCAAGTGGGCCGCACAAACTTACATATCAGTTTATAGATTTTTAGTGCTTTAATTGTAACGTATTTAGCATGTTCAATGAATTTAAGATTTTTATCTATTATGACTCCCAGTAGTTTTATTTTGTCTGTAAAGGTTAGGTTAGGTTAGGTTAGGTTAGGTTAGGTTAGGTTCCCGAGGGAGTTGCTGGACACTCCTACCGGGCGCGTCCCCAGGTGGCGGATGGGGGAACGCCACCCGCACTCAGCGGGTGGTACCGGTTCATCCGGCGCGGACCAAAACCAGCAGGCATGGGCGTGCCTTTAGGGGTTTGTTAACCCCACGCCCTAAGGGAGCACACCCTAACAGAAAAGCGCGGAGGTGGAGCGAGTCCGGCGGGTGCTTAATTGCGCAGCCGGGCTAGCACTCATGTGCACCGCTCCTCAAACCTCGTAATCCCGGTTCCCGGTGTCGTTGATCACGTCTAGCGGCCGGAAACTAGGACCGAGAGCCTTGGCTTGACCGCCCGGGCTGCGAGGAAGAAAACCTCTATAAAAAATTACCCCGAATCCCAAGCGGCGTAGCAGCGCGAGGGGATGCATGGCTGATGGGTAGTTCAGTCTCTACTGCTTCCCCCGCTAGAGTACCGGCCGACACTCTAGCGGGTTACGTTAAGGCTTATCCGCATACAGGGGGCACTGTGCGGATGGACCCACCCTTCCCCCATACTCGTGGGACTCAAAATGGAAAATTTGAACACAACTAAAACAAAAACACAAGATGAAAATGTGCCTGCGACGGGCGGAGAGAAGTTAGTGCCAGCGATTGGCGGAGATGGTGGTATGCCAGCAACCGGTGGTGCTGGCGTTCGGCCTGAGATGGGCGGTGGGTCGCGTGTTGCGACCGAGATGGTTACGGCGAGACAGCCGCAAGTCGTGCTGACCCGGGTCGATCTCGGGGAAAGCGCGACGTCGAGGAGGAACTCCTTGTCCTCGGTTGGACGATTCTGGGCGTCCGGAAGGGAGTCGGACGGGGACAGCTTTGTCTCTATGGGATCGGCAGAGAGCCTGGGGAGATCCAAATATAAAAAGGATGCCCGGAAGAGGCCGAGAGGCAGTCGGGGCAGCAAGGCTAGTTCGTCAGAAGACGAACAGAAGCCTAAGGCCAAAGTGGTGGCTAGCCGAGGCAGAGGCCGTCCAGCCACGACGGGGGAGTATGTGGGGCTGGCGGAGGCGAAAGCTGCGCTGAACCAGGCGAAGCAGGAGGAGCTCCGACTACGGGCTGAGGAGGAGGTTGCCGGGATGGCACTAGCGGTGCAGACCCGGGCCAGAGAGTGTCTGTCGGTGGACTCGCTGGTCTCAGATGGGGAGGAGGCAGGAGAGATCCTAGTCTCCGACCTCAAGGGAACGGTGGCGGACAGCCTTAAAGTAATTGCACAAGTGGCTAGGAAATCCGGCAACCTCAAGGGAGGTTTCATTAGGGCCCTTAAGGAGGCGGCCTGCTCTATTGCGTCGGCTGTAGATATCTTGGCCAAAAGAACGGCATCAGATGAAGCGGCTCGATTGCAGAAGAGCAATGCGCGCCTACAAGCGGAGCTGCATGACCTAAGGCGAGAGTTTGCGGCGCTGAGAGCGCAAATGGAGTCCTCTCGGGCTGACCTGCGTCCTACACCATCCGAGGCGCAGGTCCCGGCAAATCCCCCGCCACAACATCCGGCGGGCGCGGACGAATTTGCCCGGACGATCATGGTCCAGGTGGGGACCATGATCAATGCCCGTTTCGAGGCTCTTGAAGATCGCCTCCTGCCTGAGCGGCACATTCGCCCTCCACTGGCAGCGGACAAGGCGCAGAGGAAGACAGCGGCAAAACCGGCAGAGACGGAAGCCAGGGTAACAACCCTGGTCGCCCCGGCTAACCCTGCCCCACTTGGAAAGAAGGGGAAGAGGAAGGCACAGAGAAAGCTGGAACCACAACCGACAGCGCCAACTCCAACGGCGGGAACTGCGCAGGTAGCGTCAGCCCCTTCCACTGCCGACGGGTGGAACGTGGTAGTGAGACGGGGGGCCAAAAAGTCGGCGCCTGCCAACCGACTTGAACCGACCGGCCAGCCGAAGAAACCGGACGTGCCGCTAAAGAAGCGGAGAGCCGGGAAACTCCGGCCTCCTCGCTCGGCAGCGGTGGTGATAAAGCTCCAGCCCTCAGCTGTCGAGCGAAATATCACGTACAAGGAGGTTTTCGCCCAGGTCAAGACGAAGGTGGACCTGTCTGACCTGGGTATTAAGGACGTCCGCTTTAAAGTGGCCTCGACGGGAGCGCGGATGCTCGAGATACCGGGGGCCAATAGCGGTGAGAAAGCGGACGTCCTGGCGCAGGCGCTAAAGGGGGTCCTGGGTGGAGAGGACGTAAAGATCTCCAGGCCCACAAAGTGTGCAGAGCTCCGGGTGACTGGTCTAGATGACTCGGTTACCCCGGTAGAACTGGCGGAGGCAATCGGCCGGGCAGGTGGTTGCAATGCGGACCTAGTAAAATCGGGGGAGATCCGCAGGGACAAGTTCGGTCTGGGGTCGGCGTGGGTCAGGTGCCCGGTCGTCGCTGCTAAGAAGGTAGTGGACGGTGGCCGCCTTCTCGTGGGGCTAGTGTCCGCGCAGGTCAAGCTGTTGCAGGCACGACCGCAGCGGTGCTATCGCTGCCATGAGGGAGGCCACGTCGCAGCACGGTGTACAGGGGCGATAGACCGTAGCGCCCAATGCTACAGGTGTGGACAGCCTGGCCACAATCGTAGCCAATGCACATCTGCACCTCACTGTGCAGTGTGCGAGGCAGCGAAGAGGCCAGCGGACCACACGGTGGGAAGCGCGGCCTGCACTCGGTCCCAGCCGAAGAAAAAAGGGGGGAGGAGAGCGGCACCTGGGCCAACGGCTCAAGAGCAGCCGGTCCAAAATAGGACAGAGGTGGGAAGGGCCATGGAATCGTAGGTATGGCCCTAAAGGTTCTGCAGGCGAACCTTAACCACTGCGCCAGAGCTCAGGACCTGTTTGTCCAAAGCCTGGTGCAGTGGTCGGTGCAAGTGGCGGTGGCGGCGGAGCCGTACTCGGTTCCCCCGCGTGACAACTGGGCGGGTGACAGCGACGGGCTGGTGGCCATCGTTACCCAGGTCGCCGCGGGCTCCCCCCCCTTTACGCGCATTGTAAAGGGCTCGGGATGCGTCGCGGCACTGCTGGGTGACATGGTGGTCGTGGGGGTTTATTTCTCCCCCAACCGACCCGTCGCGGAGTTCGAGGAGTTCCTGGACGAGGTGACGGAACTCTCTCGGACCTTCCAGGCCAGGAACCTAGTCATCGCGGGGGACCTAAATGCGAAGTCCAGCATGTGGGGCTCGCCGGCAACGGATGCGAGGGGGAGATTGCTGGAGGAGTGGGTTGTTGCCACCAATTTGACCGTCCTCAACCGGGGGACGGCCAACACGTGTGTGCGAAGGCAGGGCGGGTCTATCGTGGACGTTACGTTTGCGAGCCCGGCCCTAGCGCGCCGTGTTCAGGGCTGGCGAGTGCTGGAAGATGTGGAGACTCTCTCGGACCACCTGTACATCCTTTTTGAGATCTCCACACACCCAGCGATGCCGCCAGGCCCCAGCCGAACCTCGAGAGAGGACGGCCCGAGGTGGCAACTGAAGCGCCTTGACACAGAGCTGCTGAGGGAGGCCGTAATAGTGGCCTCATGGCTGCCCCAGACCGACGGGACTGTCGCAGACTCTGCGGAAGGATTGCGGGAGTTGTTAACGAGAGTCTGCGACTTGTCTATGCCCCGCTCGAGGCGTCGCCCGTCTAGGCGCCAGGTGTACTGGTGGACGGAGGCGATTGCGCTACTGCGCGAAGAGTGTGTGGCCGCCAGACGCCAGTACACGCGCTGTCGGAGGCGACGCTTTAGAAGCAGGAATGAAGCCGACAGGGAAAGACATCGCGCCGAGGAGGACATTCTCTACTCCCAGTACATGGACAAGAAGACCAGCTTGCAGGTGGCGATTGCCGAGTCGCAGACCACGGCCAGGGAGCGAATGCTGGATGAGCTAAATCGCGATCCCTGGGGGACGCCCTATAGGATGGTGCGAAACCAGCTCCGTCCTTGGGCCCCCCCACTTACGCAGTCTCTCCAGCCCAGCGTGGTCCGGGAAGTGGTCGCGACTCTCTTCCCGCATGGTGCGCAGGCAGACCACCAGCCGCCACCTATGTCCTCGTCGATAGTGAGGGAAGACGGCAACGAGGTGCCACAAGTGGATGAGGAGGAGCTGTCCGAAGCCGTGGCTCGTCTCCGGGCGAAGAAAGTTGCTCCCGGCCCTGACGGGATTCCGGGGCGAGTGTTGGTTCTGGCCATGGAGTACTTGGAGCAAAGAGTTCGAGGACTATTTTCTGCCTGTCTGGCTCAAGCCATAATTCCACAGCGGTGGAAGACAGGCAGACTAGTCCTCCTCAAAAAGGAGGGGCGGCCCGCGGAATCTCCGTCCGCGTATCGTCCCATCGTCCTCCTGGACGAAATGGCCAAACTGTTTGAGCGCGTAGTGGCCGGGCGCTTGGTGGCGCATTTGGAGCAAGTTGGACCCGATCTCTCCGACGTCCAGTTTGGCTTTCGCGGTGGCCGTTCCACCGTGGATGCCATTCTGCGCGTCCGGTCCCAGGTGCAGGAAGCAGTCCCCCGGGGTGACGTCGTTATCGCGGTATCGCTCGATATCGCGAACGCGTTTAACACGCTGCCCTGGGGCTGCATAAGGGAGGCGCTCCGCCATCATGGGGTGCCGACCTACCTCCGTCGCGTCATAGGGGCCTACCTGTCGGAGAGGTGGGTGACGTTCCCAGGACAGGACGGGTGGGAAAGTCGGGAAGTGGTGTGCGGTGTTCCGCAGGGGTCGGTACTTGGACCACTCCTGTGGAACATCGGATACGACTGGGTCCTGAGGGGCGCCGGTCTGCGAGGTGTAGAGGTCACATGCTACGCCGACGACACGTTGGTGACGGCGCGTCAGTCGACCTACAGGGAGGCGGCAATACTGGCCACAGCGGGGGTGGCTCATGTTGTAGGCAGAATTCGGCGGCTGGGTCTCGAAGTGGCCCTGGAGAAGTCGGAGGCCGTTTGCTTCCACGGTCCTCGGAGGGCGCCGCCGTCGGATGCGCACATAGTCGTGGGGGGGATCCGCATCGGCGTGAAGAGCACGATGAAATACCTCGGTCTCGTGCTCGACAGCCGGTGGGACTTCCGGGCGCATTTCTGTGCCCTGGTGCCGCGGCTATTGAAGGAGGCGGCCGCTCTTAGTAGGCTTCTACCGAACGTGGGTGGACCCAGCGTCGCGTGTCGGAAGCTGTACACGGGGGTGATACGCGCAATGGCGATGTACGGTGCCCCAGTGTGGGCGGATGGCCTGGCTCGCGACAACGTCGCTCTGCTGCGGAGGGCGCAGAGAGTGATGGCGATCAGGGTCATCAGGGGGTACCGTACTATCTCGGGGGAGGCGGCGTGCGTGCTGGCCGGCGTTTTGCCTTGGGACCTGGATGCGCGTTCCTTGGCGTCGATCTATTGTCGGCGTCGAGGCCTAGCGTCCAGGGATCCCAGTGCAGCACCACGCGGGATTGAGGTAGAAAAAGAGCGGGTTGCCGCGTTGGAAGAGTGGGGGTCCAGGCTGGAGCGCCCTTGCGCTGGCCGACGGACCGTCGAGGCAGTTCGCCCCATTCTCACGCAGTGGTTGGGCAGGCGGCATGGCGTCCTAACCTTCCGCGCCACGCAGATCCTCTCGGGGCACGGTTGCTTCGGGGGGTATCTGTGTCGGGTCGCCGGGAGGGAGCCCTCTCCTCGCTGCCACCACTGCGACGACTGCCCCGATGAGTCGGCCCAGCATACGCTGGAGGTGTGCCCGGCTTGGGCGAACGAGCGCGAGGCGCTCAAGAGTGTTGTGGGGGCGGACCTGACGTTGCCGGCTGTGATCTCAGCCATGGCCGGTAGCGAAAGGGCCTGGGATGCCGTCCTGTCCTTCTGCGAGGACGTGATGTCGCAGAAGGAGGCGGCGGAGAGAGAGAGGGAGGCGACTTCCGATCTCGCCCTCCGCCGCAGAAGGACCGGGCGCCGGAGAGCGGCACACGACCGCCGCCTCCCCCCCTAACATGAGCCAGAGGGCGGTCGACTTGGGGAAGTCGGCCGTCCGTTAATCTGGCCCGAGTCGGCGCGTACGGAGTCGTCCGTGCGCCACTCGAGGAGGCCGTCAGGGGTTTTCGAAGACCTTAGCCCCTGACACCGAGATGAGCCTGGACAGGCAATCGCCGCTGGGGTCTACAGAAGAATCTGGATGCCTGTGACCCCAGCCTTTGGCGACAGAGTGGCCTCGCGTGTGGTTTTTTAGTGGGTAGGCTGCCGCGCTTCTCGCGGCAGGAGCCCCACATAACCCGTCCGCTTCCCCAAAGCGGCGGGTACCCGGGAACAGGGTTTTTCCACACGTAAAAAAAAAAAAAAAAAAAAAAAAAAAAAAAAAAAAAAAAAAAAAAAAAAAAAAAAAAAAAAAAAAAAAAAAAAAAGGTTAGGTTAGGTTAGGTTAGGTTAGGTTAGGTTAGGTTAGGTTATTTCGAGGCCCGATTCCACCTCCGGGAACGAGCGCACGCGTCGGAAAGTTCGAAACTGCGCTCCGCTGGCTTAAACGATACAACAGTAACTTTAAAAATCGATAAAAGTGGCAAAAGTGATTAAAATAATCCAAAAAAGGTGCCCTGTGGAAGTGAAAGTGACACTTAGTGCCCAGGAAAAATTTCGGATAAAAAGGACTCAAAATTAGACCTATTTTATCCAAAAAAACTAAAAAATTACAAACATTCAAACAGTTTTGTGCGTGCGGCGTCGTTTTTAGAGCGACGACCCCCCAATATTTTTAGTGCATTCTAAAGTGTGTAGAGAGACCTACAAAACGACACCACTCCCGGATTTTTCCGCCGTCGGGAAGTGGGTGAAAAAGTGAAAAAAAACAAGTTGCCGAAAATTGCTCTTTTCGCCGCGGAGAGTGACAGAGAGTCCAAACGGACATCAAAAGAAAGAGGACAGCGAGCCCGTTCCGAAAAGGTATTTCATAACTTTCTATTACAAAAACTATGGAAGATATTTCGGTTTTTAAAAGTGAAAAAATTTTGCTCATTTTCAAAAAACATTTACAAAAAATCTACAGTGACGACCCCCCTTTAAATTTATTAAAAAAGAAAGACAATTTCATGGACTATATTATAGTGAAAACCGCATGGAAATCCGCTGAAAAACGAAGAAGTAATCGATGATTTTCTATGATAAGGTTTTTGCATATTAAAGTATAGAAATCTAAAAGTTAATATACGTTTTTGTGAAACATGTCAAAGTATTCGGATCTGTTTGTGATTAAAAATATAAAAACTATATAAAAATTTTAAAAAATTGTAAATGTAAAATAAAAGAAGTAGACTTAAATAATAAATAGATTAATAGTTATTAAGTTAAAAAATAGAAAATTTGAAAACTGAAATATATCCATAACAAAAAATGTAATATAAACTTCAAAGAACAGAAATTGTACAACTGTATTGTGTTATACGTAAAAGGCGTGGCCTAAAGTGGTGATATATATATTGTTAATTTCACCTGACTGCACCTGCAATATTTAAATTATTAAAAAACTGAAAAATTATGGCAAATTCAGAAATAAGAATTATAACTATGTATACAAATTATTAAAAATTCAAAATTCTTAAATAAAGTTAATTTTAAAAAATTGTCTGGTACATTATTAATGTAAATTTATTTCAACACACAAACGAGTTGAACAATTTCGGTTTTATATGTATAAGGGGCGGAGTCTAAAAGTTGAGATTCCAAGCCCGAGCGGTGACTATTAGAATAAATATTTTTAAGATTTAACATAAATAACTTGAACCTTATGTTCATAGTCTTAGGACGTAGAAACATAATATTTAACATCAATAATTTTAATTTGCTGGGAAGAAACGTACTTAAAGTAGACTCAAACAGTATGAACATAGAGCTCAAAATTAACAGTAAAAATCGAACCTAAGACTACGTGATATAGAATCTACTGAGCCACAAGGGTTTGGACTTAGAAAAATTTTAAAAAAATTTTTAAATTATAATAGTGTTGCTAAGGCAGTGTATTCCCCCCGTCCCCCTTCCCAGACCCCTTGCCTCTCCGAGTATAGAACCTTCCTTTAAGAAATAACTCCCCTCACCCCGCACCATACCCCTTAACAACTAGTGTATGGCCCCCCGCGCCCCTCGTGAAATAGCATATTCCCTTCCCCCCGCATCCAACCCCTCGCTGAGAAGGGATTCCCCCTCTCCCCCCTCCCCGCCATCATACCCCTCACATAGCTCTTGCTATTGCCCCCCCTCCCCTCATCAGGATTCCCCTCACCCCTTCCCAATGAATGGGGGTGAATGGGGACACTGGGAAAAGTGTCCCCATTCACCCCCATCACCTTCAGACCCTAATATCCTTGTCCCTGGTGGGCATAGCTTGCCCACTCCAACAGATACGCGACCACCCCCCACCCCCCGAAACACCCCCAACACCCCCAACACCCCCACAGTACCCCCACGAGACCTCCCTCCCCCCCCCCTCGCCCACGCCCACCACCCCCCCTCTACTAAAAAGTGGAATATCTCCGGAACTGCGGGTCCGATTTTGACAAAATTGGTGTCGAATGAAAGGTGCGGTAGACCCGCACACGGGACTCCCAAGCAAGAAATTTTAGAAACCCCCATTTGATAAAAAACCCCAAAAAACCTAATTTATTCAAATTGCACTCCTACGATTTCGGCTCAAAAAATATATATGACAAACATACTCACAACATACCATAATCCAAAGTCAGATAGTCAAAATTCTCTGAAACAACCCCGTAACACCCCTAAAACCTTAAAACTTGCCCAACTTTGTCAAAAACGAACCTGGAGTCCCCGAGTTTGGGCTCTTTTGAAAGGTCTCAGCCTCCCTCATAAGACTCCATACATGAAATTCGGTTACCCCTCCTCAAACCCACAAAAACCCCCTAAAACGTGTATATAAACGTTATATAATGTAAAAGGCATTTCCTATGAACACGAATGTAATATGTAATATGTAACGAAGGGAAAAAAAAAAAAAAAAAAAAAAAAAAAAAAAAAAAAAAAAAAAAAAAAAAAAAAAAAAAAAAAAAAAAAAAAAAAAAAAAAAAGAGACACGAAAGGGGGAAACCAAACCGGGAGGGGAAAGAAAAAGAAGGGAACAGAGTCTAAGGAAAGAGAAAAGGAAGGGAGAAAACACAAAGGGAGGGGAAAGAAAAAGAAGGGAACAACGCAAACGTTACTCGAGCCCTATACACTCGAGTAACGCATATCGTATATGTATTACTGTACTCATGTATAAAGTAGGTTAAGAAATGTTAATTAGTAAATAACATTGTAGAAAATGTACTCATGTATAAAGTAGGTTTAAGGAATGTAAATTAGTAAATAACATTGTAGAAAAAGTCCAAACCCTTTATGGCTCTGTGGAGGTAAACAATTAGAAATCGTTTAAACAACCCAATTGATTAAAACCCCAGCAGGCATGGTCGTGCCAATAGGGGCTTGTTAGCCCCACGGCCTAGCGGAGCACACCGTAGACAAAGCCGAAGCTGTGGATCAGCAAAAAAAAATAATCATGAAAGCAGCTAGCAAAGACAAACTACCCCAGGAGGGTACCGGTGTGACGTTCCACCGGGAATCCCTTCACGCTGCGGCGTGCTGCCCCTTGAATTCTGGGGGGGGCAACTACTGCTTCTGTGATGCCGGGGCGGAGCCCGAGAAGGGCGGAGTTGACGTGGAGCCTGCGACAGGCGGAGTTAAGGCAGGGCCCGCGAAGGGCGGAGTTGACGTGGAGCCTGCGACAGGCGGAGTTAAGACAGGGCCCGCGAAGGGCGGAGGTACGCGTAGGCTCGCGAGGGGTGTAAGCGGCGTGCCTACAACAAGTACTGCAGCGCAAGGTTGCCGGAGCCAGTCCGGGTCACCGGAGGACGACAAGGTGCCCAAGGCTAAACCAGCGACCAACCGCGGGAGAGGACGACCACCCACAACAGGCCAGTACGTAGGACTGGCCGAAGCACAGAGAGCGCTCAACGAAGCCAGACGAGAGGAGCTGAGGCTCAGAGCGGAGAAAGAGGTGGCCGATATGGCGTCGGCGCTGAGGACCAGAGCTCGTAGAGCTAGTCCACGCCTACCAGGTGGGTCCAAAGAGGAGATGGAATCGGCAGCGGACCTCCAGGGGAGGGTAAAAAGCAGCCTAGACGTGATCGAGAGGGTTGCCACGAAATCTGGCAACCTGAAGGGCGGCTTTATAAAGGCGCTCAAAGAAGCCTCGGACACAATCGCTGGAGCCGTGGACAAGCTGGCACAGCGCACAGCCACTGAGGAGGCAGCACAGCTCCGGGCGGACAACGCCAAGCTGCAGGCAGAGATAGCCGAACTGAGGAAGGAAGTGGCGGCGATGAGGTCGGAACTCGATGTAGTCCGAACACCGCCGCCGCCACCGCCGCAATCCCCTCCTGCAAATCTGGCCCCGAGCGCGGAGGAGCGGGCTGACCTGCGTCCTTCACCATCCGAGGCGCAGGTCCCGGCAAATCCCCCGCCACAGCATCCGGCGGGCGCGGAAGAATTTGCCCGGATGATCATGGCCCAGGTGGGGACCATGATCAATGCCCGTTTCGAGGCCCTAGAGAATCGCCTCCTGCCTGAGCGGCGCATTCGCCCTCCACTGGCGGCGGACAAGGCGCAGGGAAAGACGGCTGAAAGACCGGCAGACGCGGTGGCCCGGGTAACAACCCTGGTCGCCCCGGCGAATCCTGCCCCACTTGCTAGGAAGGGGCAGAAGAAGAAGGGGAGGAGGAGGAAGGCACGGAGAGGGCCGGAACCGCAACCGTCTTCTAACCTGGCGCAACCACCTGTTTCAACAGCAGTGACGCCAAATCCTCCTGCTCCTACCACCTCAGAGGGCTGGAATTTGGTAGTCAAGCGGGGTACAAAGAAGAAGGCAGCGGCAGCCGAGAAATCACGGAAGAAGGTGCCACCTGGTAAACAGAAACCGTCCAAGTTGCGCCCACCTCGGTCCGCTGCAGTCGTCATCAGGCTCCAGCCCGCAGCTATTGAGCGAAAGGTGACATACGGAGAGGTGTTCGCCCAGGTCAAGCAAGAAGTAGACCTCAACAACCTGGGCATCACAGATCTCAGATATAAGGTGGCTGCGACAGGTGCCAGAATGCTGGAGTTACCTGGGAGCAACAATGAAGGCAAAGCTGACGCCCTAGTACAGAAATTGAGTAGCATTCTGGCCAGTGACAGCGTGCACGTTTACCGGCCAATCAAGTGCGCTGAACTTAGGGTGCGGGGTCTGGACGATTCGGTGACCCCAGAAGAAGTGGCCGAAGCGGTCAGCGAGACTGGTAATTGCGCCAAGGAGACGATTAGAGTCGGCGAGATACGCCGTGATCGGTTTGGTGTGGGGTCGGCCTGGGTGAAATGTCCCATGGCGGCAGCGAAAAAGGTCGCAGACGAGGGCAAAATGAGGGTTGGGGTCGTGTCAGCACAAGTCAAACTGCTACAGCCACGACCCCAACGTTGCTTCCGCTGCCACGAAGCGGGGCATATGGCGGCAAAATGCACCGTAGTAGATGATCGCAGCAGCCAGTGCTACCGCTGTGGGCAAGGAGGACACAAGCGGGGACAATGTTCGGCCACACCACACTGTCCGGTCTGTGAGGCCGCCGGGAGGCCGGCCAGCCATATCATTGGAAGTGCAGCGTGCACCCGGGCCCCGGTTCGTTGTCGTCCCGCGACTAGGGCAGCTGAGCCGCCAACGGAGGAACCAGCAGTTAACAACAACGATGGCCATTAAAATGATGCAGACCAACTTGAACCACTGCGCCAGAGCTCAGGACCTCCTTGTCCAGAGCCTGGTGCAGTGGTCAGTACAGGTAGCGGTAGTGGCAGAGCCATATTCGGTTCCTCCGCGAGATACTTGGGCAGGGGATACCGACGGACAGGTCGCTATCGTGACCCAGGTCGCCGCCGGCGCCCCACCTTTCACGCGTGTTGTGAAGGGTTCGGGATGCGTCGCGGCACTACTGGGTCGGGTCGTTGTCGTCGGAGCATACTTCTCCCCCAACAGAATTCTGGCAGAATTTGAAGAGTTTCTGGACAGGCTGGGGGATTTAATTGCCAGGTTCCAGCCTGCGGAAGTCCTTCTCGCGGGGGACCTGAACTCAAAGTCCAGCTTGTGGGGGTCTGCGGTGGAGGATGCGCGGGGGAGGACCCTCGCAGAGTGGGTAGTTGCCACCAACCTGACAGTCCTTAACCGGGGAACGACTAACACGTGCGTGCGACGGCAGGGCGGGTCCATCGTGGACGTAACGTTCGCGAGCCCGGCCTTAGCGCGCCGTGTCCAGGGCTGGCGAGTGCTAGAAGAAGTGGAGACTCTCTCGGACCACCTTTACATCCAGTTTGAGGTCTCCACTCATCCGGCGGTGCCGCCAGGCCCTAGGCGAACCTCGGAAGAGGACAGTCCGAGGTGGCAATTAAAGCGCCTCGAAGTAGAGGTGCTGAAGGAGGCCATGCTTGTAGCCTCATGGCTGCCCCATAACACCGAGACAGTCGAAGACTCTGCGGAGAGATTGAGGGTGCTGGTGACGCAAGCCTGTGATAGTTCTATGCCTCGTTCAAGGCGCTGCCCATCCAGGCGCCAGGTGTACTGGTGGTCGGCGGCGATTGCGCAACTGCGCGAAGAGTGCGTGGCCGCCAGACGTCAGTACACCCGCTGTCGCAGGCGGCGATTCAGGAGCCGTAACGAGCAAGACAGAGAACGACATCGATCCGAAGAAGATAGGCTGTACTCCCAGTACACTGATAAGAAGGTCAGCCTACAGGTCGCGATAGCGGAGTCGCAGACCACGGCCAGGGAACGGATGCTCGAAGAGCTCAACCGCGATCCCTGGGGGACGCCCTACAGGATGGTGCGGAATAAGCTCCGTCCTCGGGCCCCCCCACTAACGCAGTCTCTTCAGCCAAGCGTAGCCCGGGAAGTGGTCGCGGCTCTGTTTCCCCAAGGTGTGCATGCAGAACATCAGCCGCCACCGATGGTCTCACGGGAAACGAGAGAGGCAGATGGAGAGGTCCCGGAAGTGAACGAAGAAGAACTGGCAAGAGCGGTAGCTCGTCTCCGGGGAAAGAGTGTTGCCCCTGGCCCCGACGGTATTCCAGGGCGAGTTTGGGTGTTGGCCATGGAGTCTCTGGAGCCGCGAGTTCGAGGACTATTTACTGCCTGTCTGGCTCAAGCCATAATTCCACAGCGGTGGAAGACAGGCAGTCTTGTCCTCCTCAAAAAGGAGGGGCGGCCCGCGGAATCTCCGTCCGCGTACCGTCCCATCGTTCTCCTAGACGAAGTGGCCAAGCTCTTTGAGCGCGTGGTGGCCGGGCGATTGTTGGCGCATTTAGAGCAGGCGGGACCCAACCTCTCCGACGTCCAGTTTGGCTTTCGCGGTGGCCGTTCCACCGTGGATGCCATTCTGCGTGTCCGGTCCCAGGCGCAGGAAGCAGTCTCCCGGGGCGACGTTGTTATCGCGGTTTCGCTGGACATCGCGAACGCGTTTAACACGTTGCCTTGGAGTTGCATAAGGGAGGCACTCCGCTATCATGGGGTGCCGACCTACCTCCGTCGCGTCGTTGGGGCCTACCTGTCGGAGAGGTGGGTGAAATTCCCAGGGCAAGGTGGCTGGGAAAGCCGGGAGGTGGTATGCGGTGTTCCACAGGGGTCGGTACTCGGACCACTTCTGTGGAACATCGGATATGATTGGGTGCTTCGGGGCACAGGCCTTAGAGGAGTGGAAGTGACCTGCTACGCAGACGACACGTTGGTCACGGCTCGTCATCGAACATACGGAGAGGCAGCCGTACTGGCCAAAGCAGGAGTAGCGTTCTTCGTTGGTAGGATCCGGCGTTTAGGCTTGGAGGTCGCCCTCGGAAAATCGGAAGCAATATGCTTCCATGGTCCTCGTAGGGCGCCTCCGTCGGACGCGCACATCGTCGTGGGGGGAGTCCGCATCGGCGTCAAGAGCACGATGAAATACTTGGGACTCGTGCTCGACAGCCGATGGACCTTCCGACCCCACTTCGACGCCCTGGTGCCGCGACTGCTGAAGGAGGCGGCGGCTCTAAGCAGACTCCTGCCGAATGTGGGTGGACCGAGTGCGGTGACGAGGCGGCTCTACACTGGGATCGTTAGGTCGATGGCGATGTACGGTGCCCCTGTATGGGCGGATACCCTGGATCGCGAAAACATCGCTCTGCTGCGGAGGGCGCAGAGAGTGATGGCGATCAGGGTCATCAGGGGGTACCGTACCATCTCGGGAGACGTGGCATGTGTACTGGCGGGAGTAATGCCGTGGGACCTGGACGCGCGTTCCTTGGCGTTGATATATCGTCGACGCCGAGGCCTTGTGTCCGGGGATCCCAACACAGAGCCACGCATGATCGAAGAGGAACAAGAGCGGGTAGCCGCAGTAGAAGAGTGGCGGTCCAGGCTGGAGCACCCTTGCGCTGGCCGACGGACCATCGAGGCGGTTCGCCCCAATCTCGCGCAGTGGTTGGGCAGGCGGCATGGCGTCCTAACCTTCCGCGCCACGCAGATACTCTCGGGGCACGGTTGCTTCGGGGGATATCTGTGTCGGGTCGCCGGGAGGGAGCCCTCTCCCCGCTGCCACCACTGCGACGACTGTATAGATGAGTCGGCCCAGCATACGCTGGAGGTGTGCCCAGCTTGGGCGACGGAGCGCGAGGCGCTCCAGAGTGTCGTGGGGGCGGACTTGACGCTGCCGGCCGTGATCTCTGCCATGGCCGGTAGCGAAAGGTCCTGGGATGCCGTCCTGTCCTTCTGCGAGGACGTGATGTCGCAGAAGGAGGCGGCGGAGAGAGAGAGGGAGGCGACTTCCGATCTCGCCCTCCGCCGCAGAAGGACCGGGCGCCGGAGAGCGGCACACGACCGCCGCCTCCCCCCCTAACATGAGCCAGAGGGCGGTCGACTTGGGGAAGTCGGCCGTCCGCTAATCTGGCCCGAGTCGGCGCGTACGGAGTCGTCCGTGCGCCACTCGAGGAGGCCGTCAGGGGTTTTCGAAGACCTTAGCCCCTGACACCGAGAAGAGCCTGGACAGGCAATCGCCGCTGGGGTTTACAGAAGAATTTGGATGCCTGTGACCCCAGCCTTTGGCGACAGAGTGGCCTCGCGTGTGGTTTTTTAGTGGGTAGGCTGTCGCGCTTCTCGCGGCAGGAGCCCCACATAACCCGTCCGCTTCCCCAAAGCGGCGGGTACCCGGGAACAGGGTTTTTCCACACGTAAAAAAAAAAAAAAAAAAAAAAAAAAAAAAAAAAAAAAAAAAAGGTTATTTCGAGGCCCGAGGGAGTTGCTGGACACTCCTACCGGGCGCGTCCCCAGGTGGCGGATGGGGGAACGCCACCCGCACTCAGCGGGTGGTACCGGTTCATCCGGCGCGGACCAAAACCAGCAGGCATGGGCGTGCCTTTAGGGGTTTGTTAACCCCACGCCCTAAGGGAGCACACCCTAACAGAAAAGCGCGGAGGTGGAGCGAGTCCGGCGGGTGCTTAATTGCGCAGCCGGGCTAGCACTCATGTGCACCGCTCCTCAAACCTCGTAATCCCGGTTCCCGGTGTCGTTGATCACGTCTAGCGGCCGGAAACTAGGACCGAGAGCCTTGGCTTGACCGCCCGGGCTGCGAGGAAGAAAACCTCTATAAAAAATTACCCCGAATCCCAAGCGGCGTAGCAGCGCGAGGGGATGCATGGCTGATGGGTAGTTCAGTCTCTACTGCTTCCCCCGCTAGAGTACCGGCCGACACTCTAGCGGGTTACGTTAAGGCTTATCCGCATACAGGGGGCACTGTGCGGATGGACCCACCCTTCCCCCATACTCGTGGGACTCAAAATGGAAAATTTGAACACAACAAAAACAAAAACCCAAGATGAAAATGTGCCTGCGACGGGCGGAGAGAAGTTAGTGCCAGCGATTGGCGGAGATGGTGGTATGCCAGCGACCGGTGGTGCTGGCGTTCGGCCTGAGATGGGCGGTGGGTCGCGTGTTGCGACCGAGATGGTTACGGCGAGACAGCCGCAAGTCGTGCTGACCCGGGTCGATCTCGGGGAAAGCGCGACGTCGAGGAGGAACTCCTTGTCCTCGGTTGGACGATTCTGGGCGTCCGGAAGGGAGTCGGACGGGGACAGCTTTGTCTCTATGGGATCGGCAGAGAGCCTGGGGAGATCCCAATATAAAAAGGATGCCCGGAAGAGGCCGAGAGGCAGTCGGGGCAGCAAGGCTAGTTCGTCGGAAGACGAACAGAAGCCTAAGGCCAAAGTGGTGGCTAGCCGAGGCAGAGGCCGTCCAGCCACGACGGGGGAGTATGTGGGGCTGGCGGAGGCGAAAGCTGCGCTGAACCAGGCGAAGCAGGAGGAGCTCCGACTACGGGCTGAGGAGGAGGTTGCCGGGATGGCACTAGCGGTGCAGACCCGGGCCAGAGAGTGCCTGTCGGTGGACTCGCTGGTCTCAGATGGGGAGGAGGCAGGAGAGATCCTAGTCTCCGACCTCAAGGGAACGGTGGCGGACAGCCTTAAAGTAATTGCACAAGTGGCTAGAAAATCCGGCAACCTCAAGGGAGGTTTCATTAGGGCCCTTAAGGAGGCGGCCTGCTCTATTGCGTCGGCTGTAGATATCTTGGCCAAAAGAACGGCATCAGATGAAGCGGCTCGATTGCAGAAGAGCAATGCGCGCCTACAAGCGGAGCTGCATGACCTAAGGCGAGAGTTTGCGGCGCTGAGAGCGCAAATGGAGTCCTCTCGGGCTGACCTGCGTCCTACACCATCCGAGGCGCAGGTCCCGGCAAATCCCCCGCCACAACATCCGGCGAGCGCGGACGAATTTGCCCGGACGATCATGGTCCAGGTGGGGACCATGATCAATGCCCGTTTCGAGGCTCTTGAAGATCGCCTCCTGCCTGAGCGGCGCATTCGCCCTCCACTGGCAGCGGACAAGGCGCAGAGGAAGACAGCGGCAAAACCGGCAGAGACGGAAGCCAGGGTAACAACCCTGGTCGCCCAGGCGAACCCTGCCCCACTTGGAAAGAAGGGGAAGAGGAAGGCACAGAAGAAGGCACAGAGAAAGCTGGAACCACAACCGACAGCGCCAACTCCAACGGCGGGAACTGCGCAGGTAGCGTCAGCCCCTTCCACTGCCGACGGGTGGAACGTGGTAGTGAGACGGGGGGCCAAAAAGTCGGCGCCTGCCAACCGACCTGAACCGACCGGCCAGCCGAAGAAACCGGACGTGCCGCTAAAGAAGCGGAGAGCCGGGAAACTCCGGCCTCCTCGCTCGGCAGCGGTGGTGATAAAGCTCCAGCCCTCAGCTGTCGAGCGAAATATCACGTACAAGGAGGTTTTCGCCCAGGTCAAGACGAAGGTGGACCTGTCTGACCTGGGTATTAAGGACGTCCGCTTTAAAGTGGCCTCGACGGGAGCGCGGATGCTCGAGATACCGGGGGCCAATAGCGGTGAGAAAGCGGACGTCCTGGCGCAGGCGCTAAAGGGGGTCCTGGGTGGAGAGGACGTAAAGATCTCCAGGCCCACAAAGTGTGCAGAGCTCCGGGTGACTGGTCTAGATGACTCGGTTACCCCGGTAGAACTGGCGGAGGCAATCGGCCGGGCAGGTGGTTGCAATGCGGACCTAGTAAAATCGGGGGAGATCCGCAGGGACAAGTTCGGTCTGGGGTCGGCGTGGGTCAGGTGCCCGGTCGTCGCTGCTAAGAAGGTAGTGGACGGTGGCCGCCTTCTCGTGGGGCTAGTGTCCGCGCAGGTCAAGCTGTTGCAGGCACGACCGCAGCGGTGCTATCGCTGCCATGAGGGAGGCCACGTCGCAGCACGGTGTACAGGGGCGATAGACCGTAGCGCCCAATGCTACAGGTGTGGACAGCCTGGCCACAATCGTAGCCAATGCACATCTGCACCTCACTGTGCAGTGTGCGAGGCAGCGAAGAGGCCAGCGGACCACACGGTGGGAAGTGCGGCCTGCACTCGGTCCCAGCCGAAGAAAAAAGGGGGGAGGAGAGCGACACCTGGGCCAACGGCTCAAGAACAGCCGGTCCAAACTAGGAACGAGGTGGAAAGGGCCATGGAATCGTAGGTATGGCCCTAAAGGTTCTGCAGGCGAACCTTAACCACTGCGCCAGAGCTCAGGACCTGTTTGTCCAGAGCCTGGTGCAGTGGTCGGTGCAAGTGGCGGTGGCGGCGGAGCCGTACTCGGTCCCCCCGCGTGACAACTGGGCGGGCGACAGCGACGGGCTGGTGGCCATCGTTACCCAGGTCGCCGCGGGCTCCCCCCCCTTTACGCGCATTGTAAAGGGCTCGGGATGCGTCGCGGCACTGCTGGGTGACATGGTGGTCGTGGGGGTTTATTTCTCCCCCAACCGACCCGTCGCGGAGTTCGAGGAGTTCCTGGACGAGGTGACGGAACTCTCTCGGACCTTCCAGGCCAGGAACCTGGTCATCGCGGGGGACCTAAATGCGAAGTCCAGCATGTGGGGCTCGCCGGCAACGGATGCGAAGGGGAGATTGCTGGAGGAGTGGGTTGTTGCCACCAATTTGACCGTCCTCAACCGGGGGACGGCCAACACGTGTGTGCGAAGGCAGGGCGGGTCTATCGTGGACGTTACGTTTGCGAGCCCGGCCCTAGCGCGCCGTGTTCAGGGCTGGCGAGTGCTGGAAGATGTGGAGACTCTCTCGGACCACCTGTACATCCTTTTTGAGATCTCCACACACCCAGCGATGCCGCCAGGCCCCAGCCGAACCTCGAGAGAGGATGGCCCGAGGTGGCAACTGAAGCGCCTTGACACAGAGCTGCTGAGGGAGGCCGTAATAGTGGCCTCATGGCTGCCCCAGACCGACGGGACTGTCGCAGACTCTGCGGAAGGATTGCGGGAGTTGTTAACGAGAGTCTGCGACTTGTCTATGCCCCGCTCGAGGCGCCGCCCGTCTAGGCGCCAGGTGTACTGGTGGACGGAGGCGATTGCGCTACTGCGCGAAGAGTGTGTGGCCGCCAGACGCCAGTACACGCGCTGTCGGAGGCGACGCTTTAGAAGCAGGAATGAGGCCGACAGGGAAAGACATCGCGCCGAGGAGGACATTCTCTACTCCCAGTACATGGACAAGAAGACCAGCTTGCAGGTGGCGATTGCCGAGTCGCAGACCACGGCCAGGGAGCGAATGCTGGATGAGCTAAATCGCGATCCCTGGGGGACGCCCTATAGGATGGTGCGGAACCAGCTCCGTCCTTGGGCCCCCCCACTTACGCAGTCTCTCCAGCCCAGCGTGGTCCGGGAAGTGGTCGCGACTCTCTTTCCGCATGGTGCGCAGGCAGACCACCAGCCGCCACCTATGTCCTCGCCGATAGTGAGGGAAGACGGCAATGAGGTGCCACAAGTGGATGAGGAGGAGCTGTCTGAAGCCGTGGCTCGTCTCCGGGCGAAGAAAGTTGCTCCCGGCCCTGACGGAATTCCGGGGCGAGTGTTGGTTCTGGCCATGGAATCCTTGGAGCAAAGAGTTCGAGGACTATTTTCTGCCTGTCTGGCTCAAGCCATAATTCCACAGCGGTGGAAGACAGGCAGACTAGTCCTCCTCAAAAAGGAGGGGCGGCCCGCGGAATCTCCGTCCGCGTATCGTCCCATCGTCCTCCTGGACGAAATGGCCAAACTGTTTGAGCGCGTAGTGGCCGGGCGCTTGGTGGCGCATTTGGAGCAAATTGGGCCCGATCTCTCCGACGTCCAGTTTGGCTTTCGCGGTGGCCGTTCCACCGTGGATGCCATTCTGCGCGTCCGGTCCCAGGCGCAGGAAGCAGTCTCCCGGGGTGACGTCGTTATCGCGGTATCGCTCGATATCGCGAACGCGTTTAACACGCTGCCCTGGGGCTGCATAAGGGAGGCGCTCCGCCATCATGGGGTGCCGACCTACCTCCGTCGCGTCATAGGGGCCTACCTGTCGGAGAGGTGGGTGACGTTCCCAGGACAGGACGGGTGGGAAAGTCGGGAAGTGGTGTGCGGTGTTCCGCAGGGGTCGGTACTTGGACCACTCCTGTGGAACATCGGATACGACTGGGTCCTGAGGGGCGCCGGTCTGCGAGGTGTAGAGGTCACGTGCTACGCCGACGACACGTTGGTGACATCGCGTCAGTCGACCTACAGGGAGGCGGCAATACTGGCCACAGCGGGGGTGGCTCATGTTGTAGGCAGAATTCGGCGGCTGGGTCTCGAAGTGGCCCTGGAGAAGTCGGAGGCCGTTTGCTTCCACGGTCCTCGGAGGGCGCCGCCGTCGGATGCGCACATAGTCGTGGGGGGGATCCGCATCGGCGTGAAGAGCACGATGAAATACCTCGGTCTCGTGCTCGACAGCCGGTGGGACTTCCGGGCGCATTTCTGTGCCCTGGTGCCGCGGCTATTGAAGGAGGCGGCCGCTCTTAGTAGGCTTCTACCGAACGTGGGTGGACCCAGCATCGCGTGTCGGAAGCTGTATACGGGGGTGATTCGCTCAATGGCGATGTACGGTGCCCCAGTGTGGGCGGATGGCCTGGCTCGCGACAACATCGCTCTGCTGCGGAGGGTGCAGAGAGTGATGGCGATCAGGGTCATCAGGGGGTACCGTACTATCTCGGGAGAGGTGGCGTGCGTGCTGGCTGGCGTTTTGCCTTGGGACCTGGATGCGCGTTCCTTGGCGTCGATCTATTGTCGGCGTCGAGGCCTAGCGTCCAGGGATCCCAGTGCGGCACCACGCGGGATCGAAGAAGAAGAAGAGCGGGTTGCCGCGTTGGAAGAGTGGGGGTCCAGGCTGGAGCGCCATGGCGCTGGCCGACGGACCATCGAGGCAGTTCGCCCCATTCTTACGCAGTGGTTGGGCAGGCGGCATGGCGTCCTAACCTTCCGCGCCACGCAGATCCTCTCGGGGCACGGTTGCTTCGGGGGGTATCTGTGTCGGGTCGCCGGGAGGGAGCCCTCTCCTTGCTGCCACCACTGCGACGACTGCCCCGATGAGTCGGCCCAGCATACGCTGGAGGTGTGCCCGGCTTGGGCGAACGAGCGCGAGGCGCTCAAGAGTGTTGTGGGGGCGGACCTGACGTTGCCGGCTGTGATCTCAGCCATGGCCGGTAGCGAAAGGTCCTGGGATGCCGTCCTGTCCTTCTGCGAGGACGTGATGTCGCAGAAGGAGGCGGCGGAGAGAGAGAGGGAGGCGACTTCCGATCTCGCCCTTCGCCGCAGAAGGACCGGGCGCCGGAGAGCGGCACACGACCGCCGCCTCCCCCCTTAACACGAGCCAGAGGGCGGTCGACTTGGGGAAGTCGGCCGTCCGCTAATCTGGCCCGAGTCGGCGCGTACGGAGTCGTCCGTGCGCCACTCTAGGAGGCCGTCAGGGGTTTTCGAGCCCCTGACACCGAGATGAGCCTGGACAGGCAATCGCTGCTGGGGTTTACAGAAGAATTTGGATGCCTGTGACCCCAGCCTTTGGCGACAGAGTGGCCTCGCGTGTGGTTTTTTAGTGGGTAGGCTGCCGCGCTTCTCGCGGCAGGAGCCCCACATAACCCGTCCGCTTCCCCAAAGCGGCGGGTACCCGGGAACAGGGTTTTTCCACACGTTAAAAAAAAAAAAAAAAAAAAAAAAAAAAAAAAAAGGTTATTTCGAGGCTCCCGAGGGAGTTGCTGGACACTCCTACCGGGCGCGTCCCCAGGTGGCGGATGGGGGAACGCCACCCGCACTCAGCGGGTGGTACCGGTTCATCCGGCGCGGACCAAAACCAGCAGGCATGGGCGTGCCTTTAGGGGTTTGTTAACCCCACGCCCTAAGGGAGCACACCCTAACAGAAAAGCGCGGAGGTGGAGCGAGTCCGGCGGGTGCTTAATTGCGCAGCCGGGCTAGCACTCATGTGCACCGCTCCTCAAACCTCGTAATCCCGGTTCCCGGTGTCGTTGATCACGTCTAGCGGCCGGAAACTAGGACCGAGAGCCTTGGCTTGACCGCCCGGGCTGCGAGGAAGAAAACCTCTATAAAAAATTACCCCGAATCCCAAGCGGCGTAGCAGCGCGAGGGGATGCATGGCTGATGGGTAGTTCAGTCTCTACTGCTTCCCCCGCTAGAGTACCGGCCGACACTCTAGCGGGTTACGTTAAGGCTTATCCGCATACAGGGGGCACTGTGCGGATGGACCCACCCTTCCCCCATACTCGTGGGACTCAAAATGGAAAATTTGAACACAACTAAAACAAAAACCCAAGAAGAAAATGTGCCTGCGACGGGCGGAGAGAAGTTCGTGCCAGCGATTGGCGGAGATGGTGGTATGCCAGCGACCGGTGGTGCTGGCGTTCGGCCTGAGATGGGCGGTGGGTCGCGTGTTGCGACCGAGATGGTTACGGCGAGACAGCCGCAAGTCGTGCTGACCCGGGTCGATCTCGGGGAAAGCGCGACGTCGAGGAGGAACTCCTTGTCCTCGGTTGGACGATTCTGGGCGTCCGGGAGGGAGTCGGACGGGGACAGCTTTGTCTCCATGGGATCGACGGAGAGCTTGGGGAGATCCCAATATAAAAAGGATGTCCGGAAGAGGCCGAGAGGCAGTCGGGGCAGCAAGGCTAGTTCGTCGGAAGACGAACAAAAGCCTAAGGCCAAAGTGGTAGCTAGCCGAGGCAGAGGCCGTCCAGCCACGACGGGGGAGTACGTGGGGCTGGCGGAGGCGAAAGCTGCGCTTAACCAGGCGAAGCAGGAGGAGCTCCGACTACGGGCTGAGGAGGAGGTTGCCGGGATGGCACTAGCGGTGCAGACCCGGGCCAGAGAGTGCCTGTCGGTGGACTCGCTGGTCTCAGATGGGAAGGAGGCAGGAGAGATCCTAGTCTCCGACCTCAAGGAGACGGTGGCGGACAGCCTTAAAGTAATTGCACAAGTGGCTAGAAAATCCGGCAACCTCAAGGGAGGCTTCATTAGGGCCCTCAAGGAGGCGGCCTGCTCCATTGCGTCGGCAGTGGATATCTTGGCCAAAAGAACGGCGTCAGATGAAGCGGCTCGATTGCAGAAGAGTAATGCACGCCTACAAGCGGAGCTGCATGACTTAAGGCAAGAGTTTGCGGCACTGAGGGCGCAAATGGAGTCCTCTCGGGCTGACCTGCGTCCTACACCATCCGAGGCGCAGGTCCCGGCAAATCCCCCGCCGCAACATCCGGCGGGCGCGGACGAATTTGCCCGGACGATCATGGTCCAGGTGGGGACCATGATCAATGCCCGTTTCGAGGCTCTTGAAGATCGCCTCCTGCCTGAGCGGCACATTCGCCCTCCACTGGCAGCGGACAAGGCGCAGAGGAAGACAGCGGCAAAACCGGCAGAGACGGAAGCCAGGGTAACAACCCTGGTCGCCCCGGCTAACCCTGCCCCACTTGGAAAGAAGGGGAAGAGGAAGGCACAGAGAAAGCTGGAACCACAACCGACAGCGCCAACTCCAACGGCGGGAACTGCGCAGGTAGCGTCAGCCCCTTCCACTGCCGACGGGTGGAACGTGGTAGTGAGACGGGGGGCCAAAAAGTCGGCGCCTGCCAACCGACTTGAACCGACCGGCCAGCCGAAGAAACCGGACGTGCCGCTAAAGAAGCGGAGAGCCGGGAAACTCCGGCCTCCTCGCTCGGCAGCGGTGGTGATAAAGCTCCAGCCCTCAGCTGTCGAGCGAAATATCACGTACAAGGAGGTTTTCGCCCAGGTCAAGACGAAGGTGGACCTGTCTGACCTGGGTATTAAGGACGTCCGCTTTAAAGTGGCCTCGACGGGAGCGCGGATGCTCGAGATACCGGGGGCCAATAGCGGTGAGAAAGCGGACGTCCTGGCGCAGGCGCTAAAGGGGGTCCTGGGTGGAGAGGACGTAAAGATCTCCAGGCCCACAAAGTGTGCAGAGCTCCGGGTGACTGGTCTAGATGACTCGGTTACCCCGGTAGAACTGGCGGAGGCAATCGGCCGGGCAGGTGGTTGCAATGCGGACCTAGTAAAATCGGGGGAGATCCGCAGGGACAAGTTCGGTCTGGGGTCGGCGTGGGTCAGGTGCCCGGTCGTCGCTGCTAAGAAGGTAGTGGACGGTGGCCGCCTTCTCGTGGGGCTAGTGTCCGCGCAGGTCAAGCTGTTGCAGGCACGACCGCAGCGGTGCTATCGCTGCCATGAGGGAGGCCACGTCGCAGCACGGTGTACAGGGGCGATAGACCGTAGCGCCCAATGCTACAGGTGTGGACAGCCTGGCCACAATCGTAGCCAATGCACATCTGCACCTCACTGTGCAGTGTGCGAGGCAGCGAAGAGGCCAGCGGACCACACGGTGGGAAGCGCGGCCTGCACTCGGTCCCAGCCGAAGAAAAAAGGGGGGAGGAGAGCGGCACCTGGGCCAACGGCTCAAGAGCAGCCGGTCCAAAATAGGACAGAGGTGGGAAGGGCCATGGAATCGTAGGTATGGCCCTAAAGGTTCTGCAGGCGAACCTTAACCACTGCGCCAGAGCTCAGGACCTGTTTGTCCAAAGCCTGGTGCAGTGGTCGGTGCAAGTGGCGGTGGCGGCGGAGCCGTACTCGGTTCCCCCGCGTGACAACTGGGCGGGTGACAGCGACGGGCTGGTGGCCATCGTTACCCAGGTCGCCGCGGGCTCCCCCCCCTTTACGCGCATTGTAAAGGGCTCGGGATGCGTCGCGGCACTGCTGGGTGACATGGTGGTCGTGGGGGTTTATTTCTCCCCCAACCGACCCGTCGCGGAGTTCGAGGAGTTCCTGGACGAGGTGACGGAACTCTCTCGGACCTTCCAGGCCAGGAACCTGGTCATCGCGGGGGACCTAAATGCGAAGTCCAGCATGTGGGGCTCGCCGGCAACGGATGCGAGGGGGAGATTGCTGGAGGAGTGGGTTGTTGCCACCAATTTGACCGTCCTCAACCGGGGGACGGCCAACACGTGTGTGCGAAGGCAGGGCGGGTCTATCGTGGACGTTACGTTTGCGAGCCCGGCCCTAGCGCGCCGTGTTCAGGGCTGGCGAGTGCTGGAAGATGTGGAGACTCTCTCGGACCACCTGTACATCCTTTTTGAGATCTCCACACACCCAGCGATGCCGCCAGGCCCCAGCCGAACCTCGAGAGAGGACGGCCCGAGGTGGCAACTGAAGCGCCTTGACACAGAGCTGCTGAGGGAGGCCGTAATAGTGGCCTCATGGCTGCCCCAGACCGACGGGACTGTCGCAGACTCTGCGGAAGGATTGCGGGAGTTGTTAACGAGAGTCTGCGACTTGTCTATGCCCCGCTCGAGGCGTCGCCCGTCTAGGCGCCAGGTGTACTGGTGGACGGAGGCGATTGCGCTACTGCGCGAAGAGTGTGTGGCCGCCAGACGCCAGTACACGCGCTGTCGGAGGCGACGCTTTAGAAGCAGGAATGAGGCCGACA
Source organism: Argynnis bischoffii washingtonia (assembly GCA_033884665.1). NCBI lineage: Eukaryota > Metazoa > Arthropoda > Insecta > Lepidoptera > Nymphalidae > Argynnis > Argynnis bischoffii. The sequence goes on along the minus strand of CM066616.1, from coordinate 7,635 downwards.
GGGAAAGACATCGCGCCGAGGAGGACATTCTCTACTCCCAGTACATGGACAAGAAGACCAGCTTGCAGGTGGCGATTGCCGAGTCGCAGACCACGGCCAGGGAGCGAATGCTGGATGAGCTAAATCGCGATCCCTGGGGGACGCCCTATAGGATGGTGCGAAACCAGCTCCGTCCTTGGGCCCCCCCACTTACGCAGTCTCTCCAGCCCAGCGTGGTCCGGGAAGTGGTCGCGACTCTCTTCCCGCATGGTGCGCAGGCAGACCACCAGCCGCCACCTATGTCCTCGTCGATAGTGAGGGAAGACGGCAACGAGGTGCCACAAGTGGATGAGGAGGAGCTGTCCGAAGCCGTGGCTCGTCTCCGGGCGAAGAAAGTTGCTCCCGGCCCTGACGGGATTCCGGGGCGAGTGTTGGTTCTGGCCATGGAGTACTTGGAGCAAAGAGTTCGAGGACTATTTTCTGCCTGTCTGGCTCAAGCCATAATTCCACAGCGGTGGAAGACAGGCAGACTAGTCCTCCTCAAAAAGGAGGGGCGGCCCGCGGAATCTCCGTCCGCGTATCGTCCCATCGTCCTCCTGGACGAAATGGCCAAACTGTTTGAGCGCGTAGTGGCCGGGCGCTTGGTGGCGCATTTGGAGCAAGTTGGACCCGATCTCTCCGACGTCCAGTTTGGCTTTCGCGGTGGCCGTTCCACCGTGGATGCCATTCTGCGCGTCCGGTCCCAGGCGCAGGAAGCAGTCTCCCGGGGTGACGTCGTTATCGCGGTATCGCTCGATATCGCGAACGCGTTTAACACGCTGCCCTGGGGCTGCATAAGGGAGGCGCTCCGCCATCATGGGGTGCCGACCTACCTCCGTCGCGTCATAGGGGCCTACCTGTCGGAGAGGTGGGTGACGTTCCCAGGACAGGACGGGTGGGAAAGTCGGGAAGTGGTGTGCGGTGTTCCGCAGGGGTCGGTACTTGGACCACTCCTGTGGAACATCGGATACGACTGGGTCCTGAGGGGCGCCGGTCTGCGAGGTGTAGAGGTCACATGCTACGCCGACGACACGTTGGTGACGGCGCGTCAGTCGACCTACAGGGAGGCGGCAATACTGGCCACAGCGGGGGTGGCTCATGTTGTAGGCAGAATTCGGCGGCTGGGTCTCGAAGTGGCCCTGGAGAAGTCGGAGGCCGTTTGCTTCCACGGTCCTCGGAGGGCGCCGCCGTCGGATGCGCACATAGTCGTGGGGGGGATCCGCATCGGCGTGAAGAGCACGATGAAATACCTCGGTCTCGTGCTCGACAGCCGGTGGGACTTCCGGGCGCATTTCTGTGCCCTGGTGCCGCGGCTATTGAAGGAGGCGGCCGCTCTTAGTAGGCTTCTACCGAACGTGGGTGGACCTAGCGTCGCGTGTCGGAAGCTGTACACGGGAGTGATTCGCTCGATGGCGATGTACGGTGCCCCAGTGTGGGCGGATGGCCTGGCTCGTGACAACGTCGCTCTGCTGCGGAGGGTGCAGAGAGTGATGGCGATCAGGGTCATCAGGGGGTACCGTACTATCTCGGGGGAGGCGGCGTGCGTGCTGGCCGGCGTTTTGCCTTGGGACCTGGATGCGCGTTCCTTGGCGTCGATCTATTGTCGGCGTCGAGGCCTAGCGTCCAGGGATCCCAGTGCAGCACCACGCGGGATTGAGGTAGAAAAAGAGCGGGTTGCCGCGTTGGAAGAGTGGGGGTCCAGGCTGGAGCGCCCTTGCGCTGGCCGACGGACCGTCGTGGCAGTTCGCCCCATTCTCACGCAGTGGTTGGGCAGGCGGCATGGCGTCCTAACCTTCCGCGCCACGCAGATCCTCTCGGGGCACGGTTGCTTCGGGGGGTATCTGTGTCGGGTCGCCGGGAGGGAGCCCTCTCCTCGCTGCCACCACTGCGACGACTGCCCCGATGAGTCGGCCCAGCATACGCTGGAGGTGTGCCCGGCTTGGGCGAACGAGCGCGAGGCGCTCAAGAGTGTCGTGGGGGCGGACTTGACGCTGCCGGCCGTGATCTCTGCCATGGCCGGTAGCGAAAGGTCCTGGGATGCCGTCCTGTCCTTCTGCGAGGACGTGATGTCGCAGAAGGAGGCGGCGGAGAGAGAGAGGGAGGCGACTTCCGATCTCGCCCTCCGCCGCAGAAGGACCGGGCGCCGGAGAGCGGCACACGACCGCCGCCTCCCCCCCTAACATGAGCCAGAGGGCGGTCGACTTGGGGAAGTCGGCCGTCCGCTAATCTGGCCCGAGTCGGCGCGTACGGAGTCGTCCGTGCGCCACTCGAGGAGGCCGTCAGGGGTTTTCGAAGACCTTAGCCCCTGACACCGAGAAGAGCCTGGACAGGCAATCGCCGCTGGGGTTTACAGAAGAATTTGGATGCCTGTGACCCCAGCCTTTGGCGACAGAGTGGCCTCGCGTGTGGTTTTTTAGTGGGTAGGCTGTCGCGCTTCTCGCGGCAGGAGCCCCACATAACCCGTCCGCTTCCCCAAAGCGGCGGGTACCCGGGAACAGGGTTTTTCCACACGTAAAAAAAAAAAAAAAAAAAAAAAAAAAAAAAGGTTAGGTTAGGTTAGGTTAGGTTAGGTTAGGTTCCCGAGGGAGTTGCTGGACACTCCTACCGGGCGCGTCCCCAGGTGGCGGATGGGGGAACGCCACCCGCACTCAGCGGGTGGTACCGGTTCATCCGGCGCGGACCAAAACCAGCAGGCATGGGCGTGCCTTTAGGGGTTTGTTAACCCCACGCCCTAAGGGAGCACACCCTAACAGAAAAGCGCGGAGGTGGAGCGAGTCCGGCGGGTGCTTAACTGTGCAGCCGGGCTAGCACTCATGTGCACCGCTCCTCAAACCTCGTAATCCCGGTTCCCGGTGTCGTTGATCACGTCTAGCGGCCGGAAACTGGGACCGAGAGCCTTGGCTTAACCGCCCGGGCTGCGAGGAAGAAAACCTCTATAAAAAATTACCCCGAATCCCAAGCGGCGTAGCAGCGCGAGGGGATGCATGGCTGATGGGTAGTTCAGTCTCTACTGCTTCCCCCGCTAGAGTACCGGCCGACACTCTAGCGGGTTACGTCAAGGCTTATCCGCATACAGGGGGCACTGTGCGGATGGACCCACCCTTCCCCCATACTCGTGGGATCAAATATGGAATCTTTAAACAAACAAAACACAAATACAAACCATGATGTGAAGCCTGCGACGGGCGGAGAGAAGTTAGTGCCAGCGATTGGCGGAGATGGTGGTATGCCAGCGACCGGTGGTGCTGGCGTTCGGCCTGAGATGGGCGGTGGGTCGCGTGTTGCGACCGAGATGGTTACGGCGAGACAGCCGCAAGTCGTGCTGACCCGGGTCGATCTCGGGGAAAGCGCGACGTCGAGGAGGAACTCCTTGTCCTCGGTTGGACGATTCTGGGCGTCCGGAAGGGAGTCGGACGGGGACAGCTTTGTCTCTATGGGATCGGCAGAGAGCCTGGGGAGATCCCAATATAAAAAGGATGCCCGGAAGAGGACGAGAGGCAGTCGGGGCAGCAAGGCTAGTTCGTCGGAAGACGAACAGAAGCCTAAGGCCAAAGTGGTGGCTAGCCGAGGCAGAGGCCGTCCAGCCACGACGGGGGAGTATGTGGGGCTGGCGGAGGCGAAAGCTGCGCTGAACCAGGCGAAGCAGGAGGAGCTCCGACTACGGGCTGAGGAGGAGGTTGCCGGGATGGCACTAGCGGTGCAGACCCGGGCCAGAGAGTGTCTGTCGGTGGACTCGCTGGTCTCAGATGGGGAGGAGGCAGGAGAGATCCTAGTCTCTGACCTCAAGGGAACGGTGGCGGACAGCCTTAAAGTAATTGCACAAGTGGCTAGAAAATCCGGCAACCTCAAGGGAGGTTTCATTAGGGCCCTTAAGGAGGCGGCCTGCTCTATTGCGTCGGCTGTAGATATCTTGGCCAAAAGAACGGCATCAGATGAAGCGGCTCGATTGCAGAAGAGCAATGCGCGCCTACAAGCGGAGCTGCATGACCTAAGGCGAGAGTTTGCGGCGCTGAGAGCGCAAATGGAGTCCTCTCGGGCTGACCTGCGTCCTACACCATCCGAGGCGCAGGTCCCGGCAAATCCCCCGCCACAACATCCGGCGAGCGCGGACGAATTTGCCCGGACGATCATGGTCCAGGTGGGGACCATGATCAATGCCCGTTTCGAGGCTCTTGAAGATCGCCTCCTGCCTGAGCGGCGCATTCGCCCTCCACTGGCAGCGGACAAGGCGCAGAGGAAGACAGCGGCAAAACCGGCAGAGACGGAAGCCAGGGTAACAACCCTGGTCGCCCCGGCTAACCCTGCCCCACTTGGAAAGAAGGGGAAGAGGAAGGCACAGAGAAAGCTGGAACCACAACCGACAGCGCCAACTCCAACGGCGGGAACTGCGCAGGTAGCGTCAGCCCCTTCCACTGCCGACGGGTGGAACGTGGTAGTGAGACGGGGGGCCAAAAAGTCGGCGCCTGCCAACCGACTTGAACCGACCGGCCAGCCGAAGAAACCGGACGTGCCGCTAAAGAAGCGGAGAGCCGGGAAACTCCGGCCTCCTCGCTCGGCAGCGGTGGTGATAAAGCTCCAGCCCTCAGCTGTCGAGCGAAATATCACGTACAAGGAGGTTTTCGCCCAGGTCAAGACGAAGGTGGACCTGTCTGACCTGGGTATTAAGGACGTCCGCTTTAAAGTGGCCTCGACGGGAGCGCGGATGCTCGAGATACCGGGGGCCAATAGCGGTGAGAAAGCGGACGTCCTGGCGCAGGCGCTAAAGGGGGTCCTGGGTGGAGAGGACGTAAAGATCTCCAGGCCCACAAAGTGTGCAGAGCTCCGGGTGACTGGTCTAGATGACTCGGTTACCCCGGTAGAACTGGCGGAGGCAATCGGCCGGGCAGGTGGTTGCAATGCGGACCTAGTAAAATCGGGGGAGATCCGCAGGGACAAGTTCGGTCTGGGGTCGGCGTGGGTCAGGTGCCCGGTCGTCGCTGCTAAGAAGGTAGTGGACGGTGGCCGCCTTCTCGTGGGGCTAGTGTCCGCGCAGGTCAAGCTGTTGCAGGCACGACCGCAGCGGTGCTATCGCTGCCATGAGGGAGGCCACGTCGCAGCACGGTGTACATGGACAAGAAGACCAGCTTGCAGGTGGCGATTGCCGAGTCGCAGACCACGGCCAGGGAGCGAATGCTGGATGAGCTAAATCGCGATCCCTGGGGGACGCCCTATAGGATGGTGCGAAACCAGCTCCGTCCTTGGGCCCCCCCACTTACGCAGTCTCTCCAGCCCAGCGTGGTCCGGGAAGTGGTCGCGACTCTCTTCCCGCATGGTGCGCAGGCAGACCACCAGCCGCCACCTATGTCCTCGTCGATAGTGAGGGAAGACGGCAACGAGGTGCCACAAGTGGATGAGGAGGAGCTGTCCGAAGCCGTGGCTCGTCTCCGGGCGAAGAAAGTTGCTCCCGGCCCTGACGGGATTCCGGGGCGAGTGTTGGTTCTGGCCATGGAGTACTTGGAGCAAAGAGTTCGAGGACTATTTTCTGCCTGTCTGGCTCAAGCCATAATTCCACAGCGGTGGAAGACAGGCAGACTAGTCCTCCTCAAAAAGGAGGGGCGGCCCGCGGAATCTCCGTCCGCGTATCGTCCCATCGTCCTCCTGGACGAAATGGCCAAACTGTTTGAGCGCGTAGTGGCCGGGCGCTTGGTGGCGCATTTGGAGCAAGTTGGACCCGATCTCTCCGACGTCCAGTTTGGCTTTCGCGGTGGCCGTTCCACCGTGGATGCCATTCTGCGCGTCCGGTCCCAGGTGCAGGAAGCAGTCCCCCGGGGTGACGTCGTTATCGCGGTATCGCTCGATATCGCGAACGCGTTTAACACGCTGCCCTGGGGCTGCATAAGGGAGGCGCTCCGCCATCATGGGGTGCCGACCTACCTCCGTCGCGTCATAGGGGCCTACCTGTCGGAGAGGTGGGTGACGTTCCCAGGACAGGACGGGTGGGAAAGTCGGGAAGTGGTGTGCGGTGTTCCGCAGGGGTCGGTACTTGGACCACTCCTGTGGAACATCGGATACGACTGGGTCCTGAGGGGCGCCGGTCTGCGAGGTGTAGAGGTCACATGCTACGCCGACGACACGTTGGTGACGGCGCGTCAGTCGACCTACAGGGAGGCGGCAATACTGGCCACAGCGGGGGTGGCTCATGTTGTAGGCAGAATTCGGCGGCTGGGTCTCGAAGTGGCCCTGGAGAAGTCGGAGGCCGTTTGCTTCCACGGTCCTCGGAGGGCGCCGCCGTCGGATGCGCACATAGTCGTGGGGGGGATCCGCATCGGCGTGAAGAGCACGATGAAATACCTCGGTCTCGTGCTCGACAGCCGGTGGGACTTCCGGGCGCATTTCTGTGCCCTGGTGCCGCGGCTATTGAAGGAGGCGGCCGCTCTTAGTAGGCTTCTACCGAACGTGGGTGGACCTAGCGTCGCGTGTCGGAAGCTGTACACGGGAGTGATTCGCTCGATGGCGATGTACGGTGCCCCAGTGTGGGCGGATGGCCTGGCTCGTGACAACGTCGCTCTGCTGCGGAGGGTGCAGAGAGTGATGGCGATCAGGGTCATCAGGGGGTACCGTACTATCTCGGGGGAGGCGGCGTGCGTGCTGGCCGGCGTTTTGCCTTGGGACCTGGATGCGCACCACGCGGGATTGAGGTAGAAAAAGAGCGGGTTGCCGCGTTGGAAGAGTGGGGGTCCAGGCTGGAGCGCCCTTGCGCTGGCCGACGGACCGTCGAGGCAGTTCGCCCCATTCTCACGCAGTGGTTGGGCAGGCGGCATGGCGTCCTAACCTTCCGCGCCACGCAGATCCTCTCGGGGCACGGTTGCTTCGGGGGGTATCTGTGTCGGGTCGCCGGGAGGGAGCCCTCTCCTCGCTGCCACCACTGCGACGACTGCCCCGATGAGTCGGCCCAGCATACGCTGGAGGTGTGCCCGGCTTGGGCGAACGAGCGCGAGGCGCTCAAGAGTGTTGTGGGGGCGGACCTGACGTTGCCGGCTGTGATCTCAGCCATGGCCGGTAGCGAAAGGGCCTGGGATGCCGTCCTGTCCTTCTGCGAGGACGTGATGTCGCAGAAGGACTTCCGCAGACGACTTCCGATCTCGCCCTCCGCCGCAGAAGGACTGGGCGCCGGAGAGCGGCACACGACCGCCGCCTCCCCCCCTAACATGAGCCAGAGGGCGGTCGACTTGGGGAAGTCGGCCGTCCGTTAATCTGGCCCGAGTCGGCGCGTACGGAGTCGTCCGTGCGCCACTCGAGGAGGCCGTCAGGGGTTTTCGAAGACCTTAGCCCCTGACACCGAGATGAGCCTGGACAGGCAATCGCCGCTGGGGTCTACAGAAGAATCTGGATGCCTGTGACCCCAGCCTTTGGCGACAGAGTGGCCTCGCGTGTGGTTTTTTAGTGGGTAGGCTGCCGCGCTTCTCGCGGCAGGAGCCCCACATAACCCGTCCGCTTCCCCAAAGCGGCGGGTACCCGGGAACAGGGTTTTTCCACACGTAAAAAAAAAAAAAAAAAAAAAAAAAAAAAAAAAAAAAAAAAAAAAAAGGTTAGGTTAGGTTAGGTTAGGTTAGGTTAGGTTAGGTTAGGTTAGGTTAG